>CM065814.1:38188857-41061357 GCA_033398695.1 Orobanche coerulescens | reverse complement strand
TATATGATCGAAACAACAAATGAAAGCTCACAACATGCATAATATCATGAGATGGATCTGCGGAAACCCCGAAACGGCGGTTACGAACAACGATTATGATAATCGAACGAAATAGCGACGGAAATACCATTAAACAAGGATTTAGTAGAACAAGTATGAAATAATCTCGGATGACAAAAAGTCCAGTATTAATATTCTCGAAATATCAACACGGTTACAAACGAGTCACTAAAAACGAAAAGTACACCAAAAATAAAATACCAGAAAAAGGAAAATGCGGATATTACATTCTACCCCTCTAAAAATAAGTTTCGTCCCGAAACTTAAGAAACAAACAACTCGGAGTACCTAGCACGCATGCTATCCTCGGTTTCCCAAGTTGCCTCCTCGACACCATGTCTCGACCACTGCACCTTGACCAAAGAAATGGTCTTATGCCGTAGTCGTTTCTCACGGTGCTTGAAAATCTTCAAGGGTCGCTCCTCGAAGGTAATATCCTCGGCGACATCGATATCACCATAGTCGATGACATGACTAGGATCCGGAACAGATTTCCTCAGCTGGGAAACATGGAAAATGCTATGGACGTGACTCAAAGCTGGAGGCTACACCAAACGATACGCCAACTTGCCGACCCTTTCTAGAATCTCAAAGGGGCCAATAAATCTCGGACTCAATTTTCCCTTCTTCCCGAAGCGGAAAACTTCCCACCTTGAATTCCAAAGGTCGACGACGGACATCGGCATAGGATTTCAGTCGACTCTAAGCAGTCAACATCCTCTCCGGAATCAATTTCACCTTCTTCCTCGTCTACAAGGCGATATCCGGTTCGGTTCCGACCAAATTGGACGCCTCATTCCAGCAAATCGGAGATCGACATCACCGCCCATAAAGAGCCTCATATGGTGCCATATTGATCGATGCGTGCCAACTATTGTTGTACGTGAACTCATTCAACAGCAAATGCTCTTCCCAGTCACTGCTCCAATCGAGAGTACAAGCACACAACATATCCTCAAATGTCTAGATAGTGCGTTCCGGCTGCCCATCCGACTGAGGATGAAAGGAAGTACTTAGATGCAATGAGTACCCAATGCCTTATGTACCGTCTGCCAAAAGTGAGATACAAAACGGCCATCCCGATCTGAAATAATAGACTTCGGAGTACCGTGAAGCCTCACAGTCTGCGCAATAAACACACGAGCCAACTTTTTCGGACCCCAAGTATTCTTGATGCCCAGAAAGTGTGTGGACTTGGTCAGACGATCCACAATCACCCAGACCATATTCATACCAGACTTCGATCTTGGAAAGCTCGTGATGAAGTCAATCGAAATATCTTCCCATTTCCATTCCGGAATGGGAAGCGACTATAATAACCCGGATGGTCGCTGATGCTCGATTTTGACCTGCTGGCAAGTCAAACATCTCGCTACAAACTGTGCGACCTCCTCCTTCATATTGTTCCACCAAAAGTTCCTCCTTAGGTCCTTGTACATCTTACTCGAACCAGGATGAACCGAGTAAGGCGTAGCATAGGCCTTACGCAAAATACTCTGCCTCAATTCCAAGTCATTCGGTACACAAATCCGACTTTGGAATCTCAACGCACCATCCTCATGAATTACGAACCCAGGAGACTTCCCCTTAAGAACATTCTCTCAGATTTGCGAAGTTATAGGATCCTCCAATTGCTTCAATTTAATTTCATCGATTAGCAACGACGAAATTTCTAAAGCACAAAGTTGCCCGACAGCTCCAGGCAACAAAATCTCAACACTCAACTCGATCAAATCACGCTGAAGCTCAGATTGAGACGTAAGTATCTCAAGCATTCGCAACGACTCAAGGCATCGGCCACGACATTCGCCTTGCCCGGATGATAAAAGATCTTGAGGTCATAATCCTTAATCAAGTCCAACAACCTCCTCTGCCTCATATTTGTAACACCCCCAGAGCCATCCAGGAATATTACAGCACCGTGGTCCCCGAGATGGAACCCTCAAGGCTAAAGGAAATTTTCACAAACATTTACAGACGCCCAAGAGGCTAACGACGGTACAATCTTTTAAAAACATTCGAAGACTTAATAAAATCCGTTTATCAAAACCGTCGTCAAATCTCATTTGAAACCACAAGGCTCGAAATGACAAAACTCAACAGTTTAAAAACATATATTAAGCTATCACTTACACGTACCAACAGAATAGATTTAGAAAACAATTGCCAAAGTAACCTAAGTTACCAGATATCAAAAGGCCATTTAAAAATACTCACGCAGCGGAAAAAGACAAACAATTAAAATACTCTAGCAGCGGAATGCAAGAACTGATCAGGAAACTCAATACATAAATACATGCCCTAGCCAATATCCTCCGGGAAGCTCATCTCCTCACGACCGCTACAAGCTCGATATTCCAAGAACCTAAAAAGAAAGCCCACGACGGGGTCATCCACAATGTCCAACAATGATATCAATCACATCACGTCAATAATTACATACCAATGGAAATACTAAGTAAGAATACGACCAATGTAATCTTACCGTCGTAACTTTACTTACTCAAATAATTCTCATCAGAATAACCATCATCACAAAGCACATCTCGTAATCTCGATTAATCAATAAACTCAAACATAACATCCATACGGTACCTCAAGCAATACCCAAGATTCTGAAAACATCATCATAACTCGCAATACGGAAGTATACCAACTCTGACCAATGCGATCCATCGGAATAAACATCATCAAATCTCAACACGATAATCGGTTGTCCATCAAAAGACAAATACCAAAGGAAGTATGTAACAGACCTCAAGATACGCAATGCCACGATGAATCATGTCAGTCTAATCCGAGATTTGACCAATACAACATACGGACATGGTTCTAACACAAGACATCCAAATGCATATTCATATGACAACGTCAAGATGCTCACATCAATAACAAAAATGTATACTTATGGCAAACCCATAATATACATATGCACAACAACAACACATATGGTAATCCAACGATCCAGCGCAAACAGCTATAGATCCCCATGATGGTCCCGTCGGACCAACGAATGGTGGCATTAACTGTCCAACAATCCAGCACACACAGCTATAGATATCCCATGTTGATCCCGTCGGGCCAACGCATGGTGGACATATCACAACAATGCATAACTGCACAAAACAACAGTACACAATGCACGACAACAACAATACACAAATGTATGACAACAACGATACACGAATGTATCACAGCATGATCGACACAAATGAGAAAGGTGATTAAAATACTTGCTCTGAGTCCTTCGAGAGCAATCTCGATATCTAAACCATCACCAACCATTATCCTGAACACTCAATGATCCAAAATGTCATGGACGGTATATAATTCATGTCGTCGTCTATACCACGATGTATCCTCGATACCAAGTATACCAACAACAAATGTAAATCATATACTTTATGATTTAATTCCCAAAACTCGAATACAACTTAATAATCCCAAATCTCTTGTGATTACGATTACAAATATTGTTATACGAATTATAAACGAATGAAAAGGAAACCATTCATTAAATATTATAAACTGAGCAAGTAATAACTTGCCTCGATACCGATGAAGCTGTTACCAATTCCTTGTCGACGTCTATGCACTCCTCGGCCCCGACCAAAGTAATCTGCGAACATTCTCGAACACGACCGCAACACATGGTTCTAATCACCGATCAATAATCTCAACCTATTACAATAATCGATAAACAACAAGTTCGATAACGATCAACAATCGATATAACTAATTTACAAACCCAACGGCTCAACAGCATCTCGATTAACCAAAAGTCTGATCAATCCAACTTAAACGATCATGAATTCATAACCGAAACAGGATATACTACACTGCCTGTTGACTTAGCGCACGTTAACCACTTAACGTAGTGTGCGCTAAGTCGCTCCCGTTAGAGTGCGCTAATGACATGTAGTTGCATGCATTTCAGATACCAATCAACATATGGCGATTATCAAGAACATTAAGTGATTCTAAACCATGTTCATAGCTATCAAAACAATGAAATCTGATATCCTTTAACATATAGGCAATCATCCAACTCTTAATCCAATTCATATATTCACATATCATCTTCTTCCTCAAATATCAACATCATGAACACCAAGAACCGTAACAACACTTTCCTAATCTAACATTACAGAGATTAATCATCAACAATGACATAAACATCTGCAAGGGAGAAGAAGGATTAACCAACTTATCTCAAGAAAACGAACTACACAATTCAAACCTCACGAATCATATTAATATCATCATACTCCGGTAATCCATCTCATAATCATGTTTGTCAACTTGTTTATGTAATAATCATCAGCTCAAGAATATCAACATTCAATCCAAAACGAAATTCAAAGATGAAGAGTAATTACCTTTTTGAAGGACTGGATTGAATCCCAGGTTTGAATCCGTTTCCAATCGATTCCAAGCTTAATATTGTTTTGGATGATTAACTCTACCATAACCCAGTGTTTGGAACTTCAAACATCTCTCTAAGAACTCTCTCTATTGGTTACAAGGAGAGAATGGACGAAATGAAGAATAATGGCCAACTGCACATATATATACTGACTATTATTAGCGTGCGCTAACTGTCTTTGTTAGCGTGCGCTATCGCAGTCCAGAGGCTACTGCCTTACTTCATACAATGATTTACATACGCAATGTCCATGCAATAGCGTACGTAATCTCCTCTATTTAGCGTACGCTAGTCTCCGATCATAGTGTGCGCTACTCATAGTTGACTCGTTTGTCTGTATGCTCCGAAGACGGGTCCACACGCCGAAAGCTCTGAATAGGATCAGATTCCCTTTGGACCTATCTGATGTTAGCGTGCGCTAACAATATGCATTAGCGTGCGCTAACCCTTCACAACAAACATCCGTTGACCTCGTCGGCACATGCGCCGAAAGTAACTGGGTCCACACATAGATTCCTTCTGATCTGGTCTATACTAGCGTACGCTATCCTTTACTATTAGTGTGCGCTAAACCTGCATGATAGTGTGCGCTAGGCATATATATTAGCGTGCGATAATAATGCTACAATTAGTCATTTTCAGCTATTCTTGTCCAACGTCTTAACATAAAGAATACGAATATACGGCATACCAAATACACATACTCCTTCCAATAATATTTTCATATGATACACACTATCCTCAAATGCAATTGTCGATATACCAATACAGATGTCTCAGTCCTTCAATTGTTTTATCCATACTGTACTGATTCCACGCTTT
The DNA here is from genome assembly GCA_033398695.1 of Orobanche coerulescens. Lineage (NCBI taxonomy): Eukaryota > Viridiplantae > Streptophyta > Magnoliopsida > Lamiales > Orobanchaceae > Orobanche > Orobanche coerulescens. Next base: position 41,056,049 of record CM065814.1, on the reverse strand, counting down.
ACAGCATAACTCGGATAAAATAACATTAAATAACAGTAGTAGAAATTACGGATATTACATACTACACAACTTAAAATAAGTTTCATCCTCGAAACTTGCAATCCGTCATAGAAAAACCAACAAACCGTTCAACCAAACTATTCCGAAACCATCACGACAATGATCAATCATCATCATTACCGAATAACCAAACTGAGATTCTTACAACTGCGCAAAGTCGACGATCTCCTGAGATACTAGCAAGTGACTTCACTTTAAAGCCTCAACACACTTACAATCACAATTCCATGAGTCCTAACCAAATATGTCATCGTCGGATGAAATAATCTATCCGTGTCATATCCTGTCTGCCTGATTACACAATCAAGTCCCAATCTGCTAAAAACCAATAGTGCATGATACATCTGTTAAACAACTGCCCAACACAATGGAAATAAATCCCGAAACATCGACACAAAATCCAAACTCTCAGATGATCACCAACAATGATCAACCAATAAATTAACCGAGAATATCATCGACATGATAAACTCTAATACGAACAACTAAAGGTCAAAACACAACTGAGAATATCATCAACATGATAACCTCCAATATAACCAACGAATGATCAATGATAATCGAGAATACCTTCATAAGGTAAGCTTCAACACGATCAACACAGAACCACAAAAACAGATATACAAAAGAATAACATTCTCAAAACGACACACCAATCACATCCAGTGGATCTCAATAAACATACCCAACTGGTGAACATACTCCTCGGCATACGAATAACCAATCACAACCGACGAACATATCCAATCATACATGGAGTGGGAACGACCACTCAATATCCAAAACAACCAGCATGGGGTCACCATCCCCAAAACTATACTTACAAAGAAATCATTCAAAAATCACTAGTCAAATCGCGCTACTACCATACCAATGGAATCACATAGCACATATGTCCCGGTTTCACAAAATCCAAAGTTCCAAAATTACATCATGTACATGAATCTACAACACGCAGCATATTTCTCTTATTTGATCAATCAACCGATCATCCCTCTATAACCAAACTACCATACTGAAGTTCGAATATCTATTCATCATCCCATACTGATGTCTTATCCAGTCCGTGAGTCACACTCACAACTTCACCATGATATGCATTATGCACTAAATGCATATGTATATCAATCATATTTTCAAAACCAGTTTGAAATCATATAGTCTCGTCAAGAAGACAAATTTTCGAAAGTTCTTTCAAAAATTTCAAAGCTCAAAACATAAATTTTGGTAAGACCACAAAATTAATTTTCGAAAAGTTAAACTGGCTCGCAATGCCCAGTATTCGATAAAAGTTTCCTTCGAATCCATACGATTTCGAAGTTTTAAAATGATAACTATGCAAATGATTGGCCACATCCGTACTCCTGTATACCAATTCATCTTGTCACCAAATCCACTGACATTCCATCCGAAAACCACACGATAGAGTTCCAAAATCTGAATATATATATAAACTCCGACCAAAAACTCCTTTTCCACATATGACTCGCAATGTCAATCATTAATTCATCCCGGATAACCTCAAATATGCTATGACAAAACATGGAAACAAATCAACACAGCGAAAGACTCCCCGAGAAGTTTCATTTGAAGAAGTAAACCAAACTCCGAAAGGTATAAACGAAATAGATAAATGATTGATAAGGTGTTTTACAAATCTCGGCAGTTTTAAGAAAATAGAAAAGCCTTTTGAGATATTAGGGTCTCAGCCCGAATCCCATTTCGCATTACAAGAAGTTTAAAAAGTAGAAAAAACCCTTTTCGGACCTCAAGTCCTGAGTTATAAAACTATTTCAAAATCGATTGGGTCTCGGCCCAAAAATCATTTTCGGTAAAACATCCGTAAAACATTCATTTTGAAAAGTATCATTTTCAAATGCTCAAAAACAGTTCATATATCACAAAATGAACTAACATGACTACATGTTCTTCTCAACAATCCACAGTTCTTCTCCCCAATACACAATTCTGTTTCCAAAATTTAACCGACATATTGATTTCCAAAATCCTAGCTTCTCAAGATCATCAATTTCGTCCCAACTCTGTCACATTATACTATAATGCATAATATTCTGCTGAATCTCAAAGCATATCAACTTAGAACGGCAATAAATCTCAATGCAATTCAGAAATCCAAATACTTACAGATCGTGAAGTCGACGATTCCCCGTGATACTGCACATGTCTCAACTCTAGAAAATACTCGACATAGATATTTTCAAAACACACATTTTGCAAAATCAGTTCAACTCGAGAATACAACACAGGTCTATCCGAAGAAACACATTAATATCATTTTGAAAATTTTACAACCACCCCAGTACCACACTGGTAAATCACATAACGCATAAGCCCGAGTGAACAACGAAAACCCAGAGCTCAAACACTTGTCAACCGACAACTCGAATGACACGACAAAAGTACGACCCAACTTGACCCGACTGCCTAGGTTTTCACAACCTAAGCTCCGATACCATATTCTGTAACACCCCCAGAGCCATCCAGGAATATTATAGTGCTGTGGGCCCCGAGATGGTACCCACAAGGCTAAAGGAAATTTTCACAAACATTTACAGACGCCCAATAGGCTAACGACGGTACTATCTTTTAAGAACATTCGAAGACTTAATAAAATCCGTTTATCAAAACCGTCGTAAAATCTCATCTGAAACCACAAGGCCCGAAATGCCAAAACTCAACAGTTTAAAAACATACGTTAAGCTACCGCTTATACGTACCGATAAAAAATAGATTTAGAAAACGATTGCCAAAGTAACCTAAGTTACCAGATATCAAAAGGCCATTTAAAAATACTCACGCAGCGGAAAAAGACAAACAATTAAAATACTCTAGCAGCGGAATACAAGAACTGATCAAGAAACTCAATACACAAATACATGCCCTAGACAGTATCCTCCGGGAAGCTCATCTCTTCACGACCGCTACAAGCTCGATATTCCAAGAACCTAAAAAGAAAGCCCACGACAGGGTCAGCCATAATGTCCAACAATGATATCAATCACATCACGTCAATAATTACATACCAATGGAAATACTAAGTAAGAATATGACCAATGTAATCTTACCGTCGTAACTTTACTTACTCAAATAATTCTCATTAGAATAACCATCATCACAAAGCACATCTCGTAATCTCGATTAATCAATAAACTCAAACATAACATCCATACGGTACCTCAAGCAATACCCAAGATTCTCAAAACATCATCATAACTCGCAACACGGAAATATACCAACTCTGACCAACGCGATCCATCGGAATAAACATCATCAAATCTCAACACGATAATCGTTTGTCCATCAAAAGACAAATACCAAAGGAAGTACGGAACATACCTCAAGATGCGCAGTGCCTCGATGAATCATGTCAGTCTAATCCGAGATCTGACCAATACAACATACGGACATGATCCTAACACAAGACCTATAAATGCATATTCATATGACAACGTCAATATGCTCACATCAATAACAACATTGTATACTTATGGCAAACCCATAATATACATATGCACAACAACAACACATATGGTAATCCAACGATCCAGCGAACATAGCTATAGAACCCCATGATGATCCCGTCGGACCAACGCATGGTGGCATTACCTGTCCAACGATCCAGCACACACAGCTATAGATATCCCACGTTGATCCCGTCGGGCCAACGCATGGTGGACATATTACAACAATGCATAACTGCACAAAACAACAGTACACAATGCACGACAACAACAATACACAAATGTATGACAACAACGATACACGAATATATCACAGCATGATCGACACAAATGAGAAAGATGATTAAAATACTTGATCCGGTTCCTTCGAGAGCAATCTCGATATCTAAACCATCACCAACCATTATCCTGAACACTCAACGATCCAAAATGTCACGGACGGTAGATAATTCATGTTGTCGTCTATACCACGATGTATCCTCGATACCAAGTATACCAACAACAAATGTAAATCATATAATTTATGATTTAATTCCCAAAACTCGAATACAACTTAATAATCCCAATCTCTTGTTATTACGATTACAAACATTGCTATACGAATTATAAACGAATGAAACAGAAACCATTCATTAAATATTATAAATTGAGCAAGTAACAACTTGCCTCGATACCGATGAAGTCGTTACCAATTCCTTGTCGACGTCTACGCAATCCTCAGCCCCGACCAAAGTAATCTACGAACATTCTCGAACACGACCGCAATGCATGGTTCTAATCACCGATCAATAATCTCAACCTATTACAATAATCGATAAACAACAAGTTCGATAACGATCAACAATCGATATAACTAATTCACAAACCCAACGGCTCAAAAACATCTCGATTAACCACAAGTCTGATCAATCCAACTTAAACGATCACGAACTCATAACCGAAACAGGATATACTAGACTACCTGTTGACTTAGCGCACGTTAACCACTTAACGTAGCGTGCGCTAAGTCGCTCCCGTTCGCGTGCGCTAGCCAGTAACACTAGCGCACGCTAATGACATGCAGTTGCATGCATTTCAGATACCGATCAACATATGGCGATTATCAAGAATACTAAGTGATTCTAAACCATGTTCATAGCTATCAAAACAACGAAAATCCGATATCCTTTAACATATAGGTAATCATCCAACTCTTTATCTAATTCATATATTTACATATAATCTTCTTCCTCAAATATCAACATCATGAACACCAAGAACCCTAAGAACACTTCCCTAATCTAACATTACAGAGATTAATCATCAACAATGACATCAACATCTGCAAAGGAGAAGAAAGATTAACCAACTTATCTCAAGAAAACGAACTACACAATTCAAACTACATGAATCATAGTAATACTCCCTCCATTTCAAAATGTAAGTCTTCTTAAGCTTGGACACTTATATTAAGAAATTATTTTTTTTCCTAATTTAGCCTTATTAATTAAGAGGAGGATTCCCGTATGTTTTGGTTTACAAAGTAGATTTGCATTTGCTTCCCATGGTAAAATTGCGTTTGGGTCCCATATTGTGTTATTAATATTATCATTTCCAATAAGTCTTACTTTGTAGGGAAAATGAAAAGAAGAGATTAGCACTTCATCTTCTACCAATCTCTTGCCGGGAAAATTTCTACTAAAATTTGAATTTGACAATTAAAATTCGAAAAAATTTTAACCAACAACTTTTTTTTTCATCAAAAACTTTTGAAATTTGCCTCCTATTCATGCCTATAAATATTGCAAATCTGGAGCCAGCTTTTTACATCTTCAAATATGGCTTCAAACATCATGATTGATTTGAATCAACCTCCTCCTATCATCAACTCTGAAATACAAAGTGAAAGAGAAGAAATCCCAATTTCTGTGACGCCTTCTTCGTCGGGAAACTTCATAATCGAACTAAACAGAGACAATGATGAGATCGGGTATCCTATTATAGAACTCGACTTACATGAACTCGGGGAAGAATATGACGATGGAGCACATTCAGATTCATCAGATGAGGATATAATTGCCGACCAGAATGGGAATAATCATGCTATGGTAGTTACAAATGACGAAATAGTGATAATCGTAGACAATCGTCAAACAATCCAAGGTAAGTTCTTTCTCACGACCTTCTGCTTTATCTTAAACGAGTTGGAATGGAAGATAGATTTTAAGTTGGTTTAATGATTTGTGTGTTGTGTATCTTTCTTTCTGTTTTATTTTGATTTGACTTCTTTTATTTCATTTTAAATTATTTTTCTTTTAGTTTATTACTCATGGCAATGAAAATTTAGTCTGCAGGTTTCATTTTTTCTCCCATTATCTTTGTATTTTATAATTTAATCGCCACTTTCCTACTGCAATTAGAATAATATTTTATTTTATGGTTTAAAATTGCTTTTCATATTTTCAATTATGTTATGATTGTAAATTGAGTGACATGATATCATAATAAAAAACTTGCAAAAATGACTAAATGAAGCAGAATAATTGTACATGTAATTTTTAAAACATTATTTATGAGAATGTTGCCTTATAACTTTTGCCTTTTGTTATGATTTTTCATAGGAAATGTTGGAGAAAGGAAAAGAAGAGTTCTAAATGACGGGGAACGATGGGCAATTTATCGCGTTTTATTACAAAAGAGTGTTGACGGTAAATTGAAGAAAAACACGACAAAAGAGGTGCAAGAGATGTTCAATATCAAGAATGTTCGAACAATACAAAGAATATGGAAAATTCATAAGAGTACTCCACCAAGTAGAGATGTGGATGTTTCGTCAAGGAGAGCGAAAAATTGTGGTCGTAAGAGAATTGAAGTTGATTTAAGTCGGGTACAAGAAATAGATTTGCATCTACGAACAACAGTACTGTCTCTTTCAGAAGCGTTAGGAGTTAGTTCATCGAAGCTGTATCGCCTTTTTAAGCAAGGTGTTCTCCGTCATCACTCAAGTGTTATTAAACCATATTTAAAGGAGGAAAATAAAATATCCCGACTAGAGTTCTGCTTGTCGATGCTTGACGAGAGCACAATGTTGAATGATCGTAAGTTCAAGAGAATGCATAATTACGTGCATATCGACGAGAAATGGTTTTACATGACCAAAAAAGATCAAACGTATTACTTGCTCGAAAGTGAAGAGGATCCCGACCGGTCGTGTCAAAGTAAAAATTTCATTGCAAAAGTCATGTTCTTAGCAGCCACGGCTCGTCCCAAATTTGATGATGAAGGAAGAGTCGTATTTGATGGTAAAATTGGATGTTGGCCATTTGTCACCGAGCAACCGGCGTAGAGAAGTAGCAGAAATAGACATGCTGGCACTATGGAGATGAAGGCGATTACATCTGTTAAAAGAGAAACAATTAAAGCGTTTTTGATTGAAAAAGTAATTCCAGCTATTCATGAGAAATGGCCAAGATCGGAACATGGAGAAACTATTTTTATCCAACAAGACAATGCTAGGACACATGTTCCTCCCAATGACCCTGATCTCGTAGTCATGGCTTCACGCAATGGGTTTGACATTCGATTGACTTGTCAACCACCAAATTCCCCTGATTTCAATATACTTGACCTTGGGTTTTTTAGGGCCATACAATCTTTGCAACATAAAAGGCGTTCAAGAAATATCCCCGAGCTGGTTTGTGCAGTAAAGAAAGCATTCGATGACTATTCCCCATCAAATTAAACTATGTGTGGTTGACATTGCAACTATGCATGAAAGAAGCCATGAAATTAGAAGGAGGCAATCGATATAAAATTCCACACATAAACAAAGAGCGGCTTCAAAGGCTAGGTTGTCTTCCGACAGAAATTTCATGTGAATCTCCATTAGTACAAGCGGCTAGGGACTTGGTAGCAGCACGACTTGGTAAGTTAATTTTGAGACTTTATTTTACTATTATTAGTACATAATGTGTATTTTCTGAGAACTAACATCTCGTATTATATTTTGATACATGGAAGGAGGACTATAAATGAATATCGACAATTTTAGTTGGTTTTCAAATGAGACAGTGGCGAGTTTTCTGCTTGAAATTAGCTGTAGATCAACTACTATTTCATGTACAGATTGATCAATGCGATGAGGAAGTGACGCACTTAATAAGCAAAATTAATCCAAATATTGATAAAAGTAATAACACTACTGGAGTTGCAAGTTAGCTATAAATCCAAAATTATTTGCTTCCAACACTTAATAATATAAATAACTAATCGATTGGAAGAAATTAAAGAAAGAGTAGTAGCAGAAAATCAATTAATATAAGTAGACACCCAAGCACCTTTTTAAGCATTACTTGATCTATTTTTTCTCAAACAATTTTGGTAGATAAATTTTGAGCATCTCGTTTCCGGATTCTTCAACAACTTGATCATCCACAGTGGGTTTCTCTTCAACCCCAATTGCACCATGACATGCCGAAGGTGTTGATGATCGGGGAACACCATCTTCAATGTTTGAATTAGACACTTTCAGTGACTCTAACGCACCACTAAGGAGTATAGCGAGTTTTTCAGCTTTTTCCACTGACGCTTTGGCATCCTTAAGAGCCTTTTCGATTGATATTTTCTTGACAAGCAATTGCATATTCACTTTTGATTCATTATTTCCCATTTGCACTCATGATTGAAAATATGACATTATCTCACACTTAAAATCAAAACGTGGCTGCTTTAATATAAGCTCTAAAAAAATACAAGTAGGTGGAAAGTCAATAAATCTCATATATTAATGAATTTGAAATTAATATACATTCAACTAATAAATGTAGAAGTTCAAACATGAGGTCATTTATGTAAAAAAAAATACTAAACGTCTTACATATTGAAAATAATTGAAGGCACTCAAACGACTTACATATAGAAATGAAGGGAGTATCATTGTACTCCGGTAATCCATCCCATAATCATACTTGTCAACTTGTTTATGTAATAATCATCAGCTCAAGAATATCAACATTCAATCCAAAACGAAATCCAAAGATGAAGACTAATTACCTTTTTGAAGGAATGGATTGAATCCCAAGTTTGAATCCGTTTCCAATCGATTCCATGCTTAATATTGTTATGGATGATTAACTCCACCATAACCCAGTGTTTGGAACTTCAAACATCTCTCTAAGAACTCTATCTATCGGTTGCAAGGAGAGAATGGACGAAATAAAGAATAATGGCCAACTGCACATATATATACTGACTATTATTAATGTGCGCTAACTGTCTTTGTTAGCGTGCGCTATCGCAGTCCATAGGCTACTGCCTTACTGCATACAATGATTTACGTATGCAATGCCCATGCAATAGCGTACGTAATCTCCTCTATTTAGCGCACGCTAGTGTCCGATCATAGCGTGCGCTACTCATAGTTGACTAGTTTGACTGTATGCTCCGAAGACGGGTCCACACGTCGATAGATCTGACTAGGATAAGATTCCCTTTGGACCGATATGATGTTAGCGTGCGCTAACCCTTCACAACAAACATCAATTTACCTCGTCGGCACATGCGCCGAAAGTAACTGGGTCCACACATAGATTCCTTCTGATCTGGTATGTACTAGCGTCCGCTATCCTTTACCATTAACGTGCGCTAAACCTGCACGATAGCGTGTGCTTGGCATGTATATTAGCGTGCGCTAATAATGCTACACTTAGTCATTTTCAGCTATTCTTGTCCAATGTCTCAACATACAGAATACGAACATACGGCATACCAAATACACATACTCATTCCAATAATATTTTCATATGATACACACTATCCTCAAATGCAATTGTCGACCAAGTACGACAATTATACCAATACAGATGTCTCAGTCCTTCAATTGTTTTATCCATATTGTACAGATTTCACGCTATACAGCATAACTCGGATAAAATAACATTAAACAACAATAGTAGAAATTCTGGATATTACAAAATTCAACTTCCGCTGAGTAAATATGTACTTCAGACTTTTATGATCGGTAAAAATCTGACATACAGAGCCAAAAAGATAATGACGCCAAATCTTGAGCGCGAAAACAACTGCTGCTAGCTCCAAATAATGAGTAGGGTAGTTGAGCGCGAAAACAGTTGTCTCGACGCAAATGCAATAGTCTTGTTGTGCTGCATCAACACGCACCCAAGACCCTGACCCGAAGCATCGCTATAAACGGCAAAACCTTCGTTGCCACACGGTAACGCCAGAATCGGGGCTGAAGTCGAACGCCTCTTCAGCTCCTCAAAACTCGACTGTCTTTCGTCATTCCAGACGAACTTCTCGGACCTCTGAAGAAACTGTGTAAGTGGCCGAGCCAGTTTCGAGAACCCCTCGACGAACCTACGATAGTAGCCAGCCAAACCCAAGAAGCTACGCACATTCTTAGGCGGTGCCCAAGCCAGCACTGCCTCAATCTTCTGTAGATATACACAGACCCCCTCGGCTGAAATCATGTGACCCAGAAACATCACTTCCTTCAGCCATAACTCACATTTCGAGAACTTCGCATAGAGTCGCTCGGTCCTCAAAATGTCTAACACCACACGCAGATGATGTGCATGCTCCTCCTCATTCTTCGAATAAATAAGGATATCGTCAATAAAGACGACGACACACTTATCCAAATACTCGACGAAAACCTTGTTCATAAACTGCATGAACACTACCGGCGTGTTAGTTAGCCCAAAGAGCATAACCACAAATTCATAATGTCCTTATCTCGTCCAAAAAGCTATTTTCGGAACATCGGACTCCTTCACCTGAAGATAATAGTACCCCGATCTCAAATCGATCTTCAAGAATACCGGAGCTCCCTGCAACTGATCAACAAGTCATCAATCCTTGGCAAGGGATACTTGTTCTTAATGGTTACTTTGTTTAGCTTGCGATAGTCAATACATAAATGCAGTTAACCATCCTTCTTCTGCACAAACAGAACCGGTGTGCCCCAAGGCGAAGCGCTCGATCGAATATACCTCGACTCAAGAAGCTCACTCAACTGCTTATTCAACTCAGCCATCTCTGAAGGTGACATACGATACGGCGCCTTCAAAATCGGAGCCGCACCTGCTCTAACTCGATAGCGAACTCAACCTCACGGTCCGGTGGTAACCCTGGCAACTCGTCAGGAAAGACATCTGGGAACTCACTAACGACAGGAATCGAAGAAAACTCGATCCCGCCATCCTCCGCCTTCAAGGCATTAATTACGAACTTCTGGTTTCCCCTCTTTCGCCCCGCGAAAGAGTGCTCGGTTTCGTCCCTGGCTAACATGGTGATGATTCTCGTACGGTAGTTCATGATCACACCATGCCGCTCGAGCCAATCATCCCCGAGAATCAAATCCTCACCCTCAATATCCACAACAATAAGATTAGAGAGCCAAGCACTCTCACAAATAACCACAGAGCAGTCTCGGACCTCTCGATCACAAGCGATCCTATCACCATTAGGAAGTTTAATGATGAAAGGCTCACAAGATGACAAGCAATCGAGACTCAGACGGTGCACACACGCCAGAGAGATGAATGAATGCGTAGCACCAGAATCGAAAAGCACACTGACAGGATGAGTATGAATATGAACGGTAGCTGTAGCCACTATATCCGTTGGATCATCGGCCCTCCTCATCTCATAAGCACGCGGATGACTGGAGCCGACACTAGAAGCTCCCCCTCTAGAGGGCTGGCCCCGACCTCTCCCTCGACTGGAACTTTGCGGAGGCGGCGGAGCAAACGACCCCTGGTTCACACTCGGCTTCTTAGGTGCTGTAAAAGAAGCCTGGGCACCAAGAGTCTGGCCTAAACGCTCACAAAAAGAAGCCTTGTGGCCCGACTGACCACAAGTATGACAAGTCAACGGCAGACGAGGACACTCCCAGTTCCTATGGCCCGGCTTACCACAGTTATAACATCTGACATCACGAGTGGAGGCACTAGCGGTACCCCGAAATCCCCCAAAAAATGATCCGAGCAGCCCGCAGGAACATTATCACACTGAGACTTCTGCTGAACTCCGCCCTTTTGACCAGAAAAGCTACTGATGGATTACTGTTTCTTACTTTCTCGAGCCGCCTCACTGGCCGTCAAGGACTTAACAGTAGCAAGAGCTCTACTCTGATAGTCCTTTAAGGTGGTGCAGGCAAATCCAGACATGTAATCACGAATCCTCGATTTCATTCGCCTCGATAAGTGGCAGATCTTGTCATCCTCTTCTTTAACCTGGGCCTTCACGTAGCCCAATTCCCGGTTGAAATCTGCAATGGCCTGCAAAACCGGAATATCTCGAGGCTGAGCATCACAAAAGCATGAATCCACGCCTGAGGAACTGTCCAGGGACAGTACTCCGCTTCCATAAGGCCTCTGAACTCGGCAAAAGAAGCAACATGATCCTGAGGTCCGACAACCTCCCACCAATCAGTATCATCCCCAGTGACAAAATACTGGGCGATTGGGACATTTCGATCCTCATGACAACTAGTGGCAGTAAAAACCTTGGACATCTCTTTGATCCACCCCTCCCAGCCAATCGGGTCTGAAGCCCCAGAAAACTGAGGAGGATGCATCTTGATGACATCCTGAATCCAATGATCTGCCCCGACCCGAGCAGCATAAGCCGGAGTAAGGTTTTGAACCGCCTGGGCTATCGCAGCCATTTGGTTCACCATCTGTTACATTACAGCTGCAACACCAAGGTCGCATCATCTTGAGTAGCAGTATGTCTATGACGGCCATCAGTACTTCCGGCTCCAGAAGAGTGTGATGTGGCTGCCCCATGTCCCCAGCCGCGTCCACGACCACGACCTCTTCCAGCATCCATACTGGAGATAAGAGGTAGAAAAAGTAACTCGATGGTAAGTACGAGAGAAAACAATCACAATACAAGGAACGGAAGTACGATACGACAAAGCGAAAGAATCGAGTAAGGAAAACTTACGAACACTGGGAGTACCGAGATGCTGGCGGCGTGATGACGATGTGCAAAAATAAAACACGACTAGACCTAAATAACCGACAAGCCTAGGTATCCATAAACCCTTCTCTGATACCATTTTCTGTAACACCCCCAAGACATTCAGGGTATATTACAGCGTCAAGGACCACTACGTGGGACCCACCAGGCTAAATAAAAAATATTGCTCATCTAACCATCTCGGTTAGCGAGAAACACACAGCATCACAACAATAGTTAAATGAAATCACCCGGTACAACCGGTAAACAGGACATCTCCCAAATTCAAAAATATGATTTAACATACAAAAACATATCCCAAATAAAAAGTACCTAAGTACTCGCGAGTACTATCTATAAGTTCACAAGTTTGGAAAAAAACACATCAAAATGGACAACAAAATAAAACGGGACTCCATTGCACACGTCAACATCCCCGGCCAGCATCCTCGTGCTGATCCAGTGCCTGCTCAACTGGCTGAACACCACCTAAAATTCATAATAAGAATTTCCCAAACCGGGTCCCTAAAGGGGTTAGCAATTACGCAAGTATAAGTAATCAAGGCAAACTATTCGCTTACACATCTCACAGTACATGCATCAATTCATTTCAAAATCCAAAACCTCATATGTCTTTTCCTAGAAAACAAACAGTCAAATCAATTTGCCTAGGACCGGGGCGAAACCACTGGTCCCATTCGAGGCCTCTAAGGACCCTCCCGAACTGGCCATAATCAGAAAATAAATCACGCATAGGCATGGCCTAGGACCGGAGCGAAACCACTGATCCCATTCGAGGCCTCTAAGGACCCTCCCGAACTGGCTAGTGAACAAGCTCGTGAAACCGGAGTGAAATCATGGATTCCCCCGAGGCCACATCGGACCCTCCTGGAGTGAGCAAAACACACATAATACATCACCATTTCATGTTAAGCATAAAAGTTTCCAAGAATACTTGCCTTGGGTAATTGACGACGACACGAACGGAAAGGAAATTCAACAACGATCGCTAGGAACCGACAAACCTGAACCTAACGATTCGAAGAATACAATCACAACCATTTCTAAACGAGTATGGAAATAGAATACACCCGGAAACCCACCTACGATTCATGTAAGTTCGTACAAAACAACAACGAGGGCGGATCGAAACCGAACCCTCTCGATTTCACAAATACCACGAAACTTACCATGAATTCGTAGGGAAAATAACAATACCACTAAGATTAATCATACACATCATAGATTAATCAACAATACGGAACGAGTTGGACAAAAACTCGGAAACCACCAAAATTCCCAAAAATAGGGTTCTAGGAGATTACCTTGGATTAAAGACGAAGAACACAAGTAGATGTTGTTAATATACACTAGGTCTAATTAGCGCATGGTACTCTCATGGTTAGCGCATGCTAACAAGGTTATCCAGTAGTCCAGTAGCTTCTGTCCTAAGACGTTAGCGCGCGCTACTACAGAAATAGCGTGCGCTACAACCAGCGTTAGCATGCACTAAAAATAGTATCAGCGTGCGCTACCTGGACAGTTCTGTCCGGAGTCCAGAATCTCAAAAACCTACTGCCCTTACTGGGGTACCAGATTAGCGCGCGCTGCCAACCAATCTAGCGTGCGCTAAGTCCCACCATTACGTGCGCTAAGAACGGCCTTAGCATGTGCTATCGGGCTACAACAGATAACTAGAGAGTCTCTGGAATGTCCCATTAACGCGCGCTAATGGGATCCTTAGTGTGCGTTAACGAGTGCAGACAGCAGAACAAACAGCCCTCAAAATTGGAAAACGAGGAATTCTCCCCCGGATGAAAACAACGCGCATCCGACACCAAACAACGGACCGAAGAAGACACATGAACGACAAGTTCAAGTCAGAACTAAAGCACTAAAATCAAACACGATTCCAACTACCCAAAGGTTCGGAAAACGACAACGTTAGTAATCGCCCCTTAACTTTGGGAAATTACAAAATGGCCCGAAACATCCGAAATACACTATATATGATTGAAACAACAAACAAAAGCTCACAACATGAATAATATCATGATATGGATCTACGGTAACCCCGCAATGGCAGTTTCGAACAACGATTACGAGAATCGAACGAAATAGCGACAGAAAATGCCACTAAACACGGAATTGAGTAGAACAAGTCTGAAATAATCTCGGATGAGAAAAAGTCCAGTATTAAATATTCTTGAAATATCAATACGGTTACAAACGAGTCACTAAAAATGAAAAATACACCAAAAATGAAAATACCGGAAAAAGGAAAATGTGAATATTACAATATCAATGTTCATAAATATTTATACTGTAATTTTAATCACTCTATTTTCACCATACCAGTTGCTAAATCATTGTCTCCATTTATGCTCTTTTCATATACAGAGAATCCTGAGCAAGACATGGTTAATCAACAACAAGACACATTGAATGCACAAGAAGAAATAGGAAAATCAATAACGTCTACAAGAAAAAGGGTCAGGGGTTTGACAAGATTAGTAAAGCTACAAAGAGATTTTGAAGATTCCAACGAGAAGAACGAGTAGACTTTGATGCATTGGGTAGAGTTACTGGGAAATATAGATCAGAATTTTCTAGTTTTTTGGGTGACTTGGTACGACGAGATGTTGGACTTAGGTACATGAAATGGAAGAAGGTGACAAAGGAGGTGAAGGATAAGTTATGGGAGCAAGTAACGGTATGCATCTACTGATTCTATATGCAAAATAAATTTTATCTTTATTTTTCATTTCTATTGATTACGAGCTGATACTAACATTCCATTATATATTGTGGTACTGTTTTTATAAAATAGATGCATCGAGGATGGAATACACAATGTCTCATCTTTGTGATCAATTGTGCGACTTAGAAGACGATTATATAAAAAGTATATACTGCCCAATATGGCTAAACCTGCGAAACTTAAAGTTGTTCCAAAACAATATCGTGCATATGTGGATCAGGAACACTGGGATGAGTTCGTAAACTGTAGACTATCGAATGAATTCAAGGTTATGCAATACATATACTTATACTCGTCGATTTATTTTTATGTTTTATCCAAAATATTGATGAAATTATTTTTAACTCTGTTGCAAGTGTATATTCGAAGCGGCAAAAGAAGCGCGTGCAAAGCTCAAGTACCCACATCGATTGGGACGATCAGGCTACTCGGGACTAAGAGAAAGATTAGTAAGTTTGGTTATATTTCTACACGACCTAGATACCTACGTATGCCAGCAGCAAAAATATTTGGTATATATAGGCCACTGGAAATTGAAAGATAGCTAAAAAACAAAATTTGTATTTTCATACATTTGTGTAATTATGGTAGACATGCAACGATTAAAAACATTAGCACATATACTATATTGGTCATCATTGTGTTTAGATGTACATATTATATGCATTTGATATTTACTAGGTCAAATATAAAGAACTTCTTGAAGATGAACTTCCATCGCGGTCTTTCATGTGGAGAAAGGCATGTATGAGCAAAGACGGAGATTACAAAGATAATGATCTTATGGTTATTTCAAATAAAATTGTAATAACTCACTCATCTATTTATTTTGTTGGAATGTATTCCATTTTGTCCTTATATATTATTCATATATGATTTGTATAGGTCGACCATGAAAAAGAGATTCAAGATGGATGTATAAAACCTGATCACGACACTGATGCCCTCACACTTGTATTTGGCAAAGAGCATGGTGGGCGTGTAAGAGGGATTGGCAGGGGAGTCACTCCATCCAAATACTGGCACATTCCCCTATATAGAAAATCGTCAAAAGAATTCATCACGCAGCTACAGACGTAGTTAGATAATGAAAAGACGCGAACGTGAGTTGAAGAATGAAGAAGTTAAGGATTTGAAGATAAAGATGGGAGAACAATGTCAACAATTAAATTTAATATTAGCTCATCTGGCCTCTCAAGGAATAGGATTACCACCACTGCCAACATCTCAAGGAAGTGTGTCACTGCTTCGTGCCACAAATACCAGTTTCGATGGACGAATAAGAAATAGAATATACTCCCTCCTACTTTACATAAATGTTGTCTTTGAGTATTGCACACTAATTAATGAATTTTTCATTTGACAAAATTAACCATAACTAATGACAGTTAATTATGATTAACTAACCTGGTGTAATGACTGCACTCTTCAGAATTCTTCAAAAAGTTGTTTGCCATCTCAGCAAGGAACTCATGCAACTAGCAACCACTCCAATGGATCTCTGTTGGACAGTACTATTAAAAAATCTTCAACAATAGTTCGGCAATCTCCATGGCTAGATTGTACACCTGGATTTATGCAGGACTCTCCTCATGCTATTAAGTCACAAGAACTTAAGACTACGGCATC
Organism: Orobanche coerulescens; assembly: GCA_033398695.1. NCBI lineage: Eukaryota > Viridiplantae > Streptophyta > Magnoliopsida > Lamiales > Orobanchaceae > Orobanche > Orobanche coerulescens. The sequence goes on along the minus strand of CM065814.1, from coordinate 41,039,153 downwards.
TCACTTATTGCCAAATGAAGGCTTAGTAGTAAGTTTTTTAAGGTTTATGAAATTATTTTATTTTAGATTGAACTTTATGATGTTCATGGACCATATATTTTTGCATACTATAAAATGCAAACCGTCACATCCAGATCCGAGAAACATAGTAGCACACGGTACTATCTACTACTCATCATAAAAACAGATTGTACGTGGAGTTCCACTGAAGGGTGATTGCTATAAAGTTTCGATTGACGATTTAAAAAAGCCAGCTGCCTTTTTACTCATCCAAGATAAAGATCACAAAACAGTAGGGGATGATCATCGTAGTTTTGTGGCTTGGCCAAAAAACCTTGTGATCCCTGATTCGAAGGTTAGCTGCTTATTTGATTTTCGATATCGCTAACGGTTAATTACCAAAACCCAACTCCTTAGCATGTGCATGGTAAGTTTCATATTTCTGCAAGAATATAGTTTGCTGGATATCTGACACCAAAATTTGATGGGTTATTTGTACTTTGAAACTTTTTTGGGTTATTTTATAATTACCTAAATTTTTGGGGTAAATTGTGTGCTGAGACCTTATGTTTGAATGGTCATGGTCATATAAAGTATAAATAGTTTAATGTGATACCTGACACCCAATTTTGATGGGTTATTTGAACTTTGAAGATTTTTTGGGTTATTTTGTAACTACTCAAATTTCTAAGGTAAATTCTGTGATGATACATTGTGTTGAAATGGTCATAGTCATACCAAGTGTAGGCATTTAATGTGACATCTGAATCATAAATTTGAGGGATTATTTATTCTTTGAAAGTTTTTTGGGTTATTTTGTAATTAACCAAATTTTTGGGGTAGATTCTGTGATGATACCTTATCATTGTCATGGTCATGGTCATAGGAAATATAGAGAAGCATCTTGTACAAATGGATGAACTACGTCCCAGGTGTCACTCTGTCTGGACACTCTAACGGCTCAGTGGCAAGCCGACTTACTCTTAAACCTTTCTTTTCTTGTCAGATCGCCTGGTGTTTATTGTTATCGCTTTATGGTGGGTAAAAGCAAGAATCTTTCCAGCGGAAGTCTTTTGTTTCTGATGTGTCAAACTAATGAGAATCTTGAGTTATCTCTACCTCATCCTTCCTTTACTTAAGAAAAATCAGATTCAATTGTCCAGTTTATAATCAAACGGCGGTAAAATAATATGCTTAAAATAATATGCTTGAGTTCTTTTATTATATTGGTTCTGATTAATGTTGTTTAGGTAGGGTAATATGTTTGGGTGCTAGTGATGTTTTTGTGTTTTTGGTCAAATATTTTAACATTTTTATGTTCTTCTGAGGCACTGCTTGGTTTGACATAGTATTGAACAATTGATTGTAGGTACCGCAACCAATTTCGGACGAACATAATGAGAAGCCAAAATCTACGAAGATAAAAAATAAATACACAACTATTAACGAGATACTGAGGCCGAAGCATACGAGGAGTAGCTTTAATAAGTAGAAGTAATATTTTAGAGAATTTGTGATGGTGGATTTACCACTGATGTTCTTATACAATATTCATAGATTATCAGTGATTATTATTATTAATATTAATTTGATGTTTCCGATTTGATTGTTATTTTAGATTTTTTTAATTTTTAACCATTTTTGCACCCTATTAGAATGCGGTAAAAAGGTAATTAATAGCCACATTTATTATGAAACTTGTGTAGCCATAAGTAGTTTTTGGTCTCGATTTTTTTATCCAATATGATCAATAGATAATCAACAAAGGTTTTTTATAATTTAGCGTAACCAGATGTTATGCACTTGCCACAGTTAATATGAAATTTGTGTGATCAAAAGATACTTAATAGCCACGGTTGTTACAATTTCGCGTAACCATGTTGCATGCATTAGCCACGATTTTTATTATTTTGTGTGACAAAAAGATAACCAATAGTCACAGTTTTTAAAAATTAAGTGTAACTATATGTCATGAATTAGTCACGATTAATATAAAATTTTTGTATCTATAAGTACAATAAAGACAACAGTTAAATTAAATAAATGTGGTTAAAAAATAATTAATAGCCACAATTCTAAAAAATAAGTGTGTCCAATGTCATGCATTTGCCACATTTATTATGCAGTTTTAGTGGCCATAAATAGTTTATGACCACGGTTCGTCATTCAATGTGACTAAAAGATAAGCAATAAGCCACGACCTTTTCAATTTAGCGTAATCATATGTCATGCATTTGCTGCAATTAATACAAAATTTGTATGGTCATAAGTTGTTTATGGTCACAGTTTTCCAAAATTTTGTGTAATCAAATGTTATCCATTGACCACGTCTAATCAAATTATCATGGTCATAAGTAGTTTATGGCTACAGTCCGAATTATTTCGTGTGGCCATAATTTAACTAAAGGCCACGAATCTTATTTTTGTGTTACTAAACGGTAGCTAATTGCCACTGTTTTAAAAAATAGTGTAACCACATGTCATGCATTAACCGCGGTTGATATGAACTTTATGTGGTCATAAGTAGTTTAGGGTCACAATTTTGGTTAATCTGCGTGACCATAAGGTAACCAATAGCCACAATTTTAACTATTTAGTATAACCATATATCATGCATTTACCATGGTTAATATATAATTTGTGTGACCATAAGTCATTTACGACCACTGCTTTGGTCGTTCCGTGTACCAAAAGGTAATCAATAGCCATGGTTTTAACAATTTAGCATGACCAAATGTCATTCATTTTTCACGGTTAATATTAAATACTTGTGGCCATAAGTAGGTTATGGCCACAGTTTTAGGAAAATGTTTAAATATCAATAAAAATTTGATACCCTTATAGCCACAATTTTTTATCTTTGGCTACAGTTTTTCATGTAATATAGTCACGTAATTTAAATATAGACGTAAGGGTGTCAAAAATAATGGGAGGATAGGCTAGGGTTTTGGTGAAGAAAATCATCGTGGCTAAAGACCTACGGCCACGGTTTTTAATCGTGGCCTATGTGACATTTTGTACTAGTGAGAAGAAAGGAGAGAGAAAAATGACGAATTCTAGAACATGCGACCTATATATATTGGGTGTTATTAGCGTGTGCTAACGCTATGTCGCCAGTCCAGAACCTTTTGTCTGACTTTGCTAACGTGCGATATACATAAATTAGCGTGCGCTATATACCGGCATTAGTGCGCGCTAGCTCCAACAATAGCGTGCGCTAACTGCTTGTATCCAGACTCCAGAAGCATTCTGTCCTTACTGTCAGGCCAAAATAGCATGCGTTACCAACAGATCCTAGCTAGCCAGCGGAGAGAGAAGGAATATTCCAACGTGCGCTAATCCACCTCAATAGCGTAAGCTAGTCTACTATTAGCGTGCGATAATGACCCATTCCAGAATCTAGAAAGTCTACTGCCCAGGCCTAACATGCGCTATGAACATGAGTAGCGTGCGCTACAGAAACATGGTTAGCATGCACTAGCAATACAGTCTAGCGTGCGCTAACTACTACTTCCCAGCATTAAAGCCATGGAGTCTGGTCAGAACAATCACAACCTGAATACGACATAACTCGACAATTACTAACCATCAACATTCCAATAGCATCACCAATATACACACATTTCCAAATGCCAAACGATACAGCATGGAAATTACAAATCAAATTCTCAATAGAGCATGTCCAAAATAACTTACATAATTAATAAAATACACGGATATTACACACTACGTACGTAACCTGATTACTGTAGCAAGTCAACTATGAGTTACGTATGCTAAGGCATGGGCTTTGTGTACGTAAGTTATTATGCTAAGTAAGGCAGTAGCCTCTGGAACATGATAGCGTATGCTATCATAGTCAGTTAGCGTAGGCTATGCAAATAACGCATGCTAAAGGCAACCGTTAGCGCACGCTAGTAATATGCAGTATATATATAATATATTTGCAGTTGGGAATTATTGTTCATTTCGGCCATTCTTTCACCTCATCCGACAGAGGGAGTTCTTGGAGGAGGATTTGAGGTTCCAAACACTTGAGTAGTTGTGGAGTTGAGCATCTTTAACAATATAGAGCTTGGAAGTGATCGGAAACGGATTTAATCTTGGGATTCAATCCATTTGTGCAAAAAGGTAACTACTCTTCACTTTAGATTTCATCTTGGACTGAATATTGGTGTTCCTGAGTTGATAATCGTCATATATATGAGTTTATATGTATGATTATGAGATGTATATGCTTACCTCTTTGGATTATGATTATTGATGGTTCTTGTGGTTTTAAATTGTGTTGTTTATCTTTGAGAGATATATTGGTTAATCTCTCTCTTCATTTAGGGTTCTTGATGTTGTTGTTGTTTTCTTCATATGATGATAAATATGGAAGTTATGTTATAAGTTCTTGGTGTATACGACATGATTAAGATGATTATATGTTGAAGTGTTAGAGGAAATAAGATGTGGACATTTTCTGGAAAGAATTATGCACAAGGTCAGACTTTGAAAAATTACCACTTATTCTTGAAAACTCCAAACATTCCAAAACTTTACAGTATGATAGATCATCGAGTTATATTTATAATGGTTCAAACGTTGAGTTAATCGGAATCCAGATGAGTGAGTTATGACCAAAATGGCAAAAACTATACTGTCTGTATACGGTGAACATGTTGCGTATGTTACGGTGGAAGTTAGCGTACGTTAACATTCCTGGATGTATAAATATGTTCACCAATTGGGGATTTCAATTCCCAACTCTTCCTATATGATCCCCTTTTACCCCAAGGCGCTCAAACTTGATTTTTAACCCCAAAATCTCAGATTTTGAGTTGATTTATCAACTGTTAACATCTACAAAAGCTTGGAACAAGGACTATAACATCATTCTTGATTGTTTTGATGGATTGAAGGTAATTGGCTTGAACTCTAATATTTTGAGATATTTGAGAGTCTTGGTATATTTGTGTTGTTTAGTTCGTATCGATGGCTAGAATGGTATTATGATGAAAGATATATATATATATATATATATATATATATGTTTGTGATTGTTTTTCGTGTTCTTGGTGTGGTTGGTATTTATTAGTTGATGATTCGAATATACAATTTCGCCTTCAATGTGTCTAATAAAGATTTGAAAGAGAAATTTATTGGAATATTTTGGTTAAGTTTGTATATTCGCCTTATCGAATTGATACATGGACTTTGCGGAATTGTGGAAAAGTTTGAATTAAGTGTATATTGAATAACTTGTGGGATTGTTCTTGTTAATTGAACGTAGTAATTCGAATGTTGTTGTTTGAATTTGGTATTGATATATTCAAGGATACTAATTACATGTTTATGATTATTTGGATATATTGATGTTGTTTAGGTCATGATTGAAGAACTATCAAGTTCGGAGTATTCATGTATCTGAATTGGCTTGTTGGCATATTGGTGTGTGAGTCAAGTTATTACTTGTTCAGTTTATAATATTTAATGAATGGTTTCAGTGTCATTTCATTGATAATGCATATAGCAATGGTTGTAATTATGAAACTCTGAAGATTTGGATTGAATGTTGTTTTCTGATTTTGGGAGTCAAATCATAATATATATGATTTACATCCGTTATTGGTATACTTGGGTATCAATGATATATTGTGGTAAAGACGAGGATATGAGTTATCTACAATCCATGATATTTTTTATCGTCGAACATTGAGGATAATCCTTGGTGATGGGTTTTGACATCGAGATTACTCTCGAAGGACTCGGACAAGTACTCTAATCATTTTTGTCATTTTCTGTCGATCATGTTGTGATACATTTGTGTATTGTTGTTGTCATGCATTTGTGTATTGTTGTTATCATGCATTTGTGCATTTTTTGTCGTATGTCCACCTCATGTTGGTCCGACGGGATCAGCTTGGGATCTATGTTGTGTGCGCTGGATCATTGGACGGGTTTTCCACCTCGTGTTGGTCCGCCTGGATCATCTAGGGATCTATGCAGTGAACGCTGGATCATCGGATTACCCATGTGTTGTTGTGCATATGTATATTGTTGGTTATCCAACTCGTGTTGATCTAACAGGATCATCTTGGGATCTATGCAATGAACACTACATCATCGGATTTCCATGAGTATGCGTTATTGTTATTGTTGTGGGCATATTGATGTTGTCATGTGAGTATGCATTTGTAAGTCATTTGTAGGACCATGTTCGTATGTTGTATTGATCTGATCTCAGATTAGACTAACATTATTCATCGTGGCATTGTGTATCTTGAGGTATGTTGCATATTTCCTTTTTGGTACTTGTCTTTGATGGATAATCGATTAATGTGTTGAGATTTGATGATGTTATCCGATGGATTGGATTGGTCGGAGTTGGTATATTTCCGTATTGATGAGTTATGATGATGTTTTGAGAATCTTGGGTATTGTTTGAGGTACACAATAGATGTTGTGTATGAGTTCATTGTGTAATCGACAATATGAGATGTGCAATATGGTAAGGGTTATTTTGTTGAGGATTATCACGAATTGGTGAGGTTATGGCAGTAAGATTTTATTGGTAGTATTCTTACTTAGTATTTTCATTGGTATGTAATTATTGACGTTATGTGATCGTTGACATTGTTGAGTATCATAGTTGTTCCCGTCGTGGACTTTATTTTTAGGTACTCGAAAATCGAGCTTCTAGTGGTCGTGAAGAGATGAGCTCCGTTGATGATACTGGCTATGTCGTTTGTTTGAGAATTGGGGATTTAGTCTGATTGTTATTCCGCTGCAAAAATATTTTTAATTGTTGAATTATTATCCGCTATGTGAGAATTTGATTTTTAAAATCCGCTGTGTGAATATTTTTAATTGTTGAATTGTTATTTTGGAAAATCATTTACTAAACTATTTTGTCAGTATGTATAAGCGGTGGCTTAACGTATACTTTTGAAACTGTTGAGTTTTTGCATTTTGCATTTTGGTCTTGTACTTCCAAATGAGGTTTTACGACGGTATTTCTTAAATGAATTATTAAAGTCTTTGAATATTTTTAAAAAGATATTACTGTCATCGCCGCTTGGTCATAGTTGAAATGTTCGTAAAAATATCTTTTAGCCTTGTGGGTTCTGGTGCGGGGCCTATTGTGCTATAATATTCTGGGATGGCTCTGGTGGTATTACACAACTGGCCCTAATCTTAGATTAAATCCTCGCCCAGTACCTCAACATCAGTAGAATTCAGAAATCAATATTTATTCCAGATACGCACAGGCAATCATGAGTCTCGCGATTCCCTATAATGAAAGGATACCAAGAAAATATGTCATCGAGGTTCAACTCGACGCACATAAGACCAACATATCAAACAGAGGGTGGTAAAATAATAAAAGTTGATCCCAGCTTAAAGATTTCAATTAGGTACAAGGAACATAACTTGCTTCTAAAGAAAGGTAAAGGAGAAAAATGTTTAAAGTACCAAAAAGAGAATCATCTGCAATGGGTTGGAATGTTGATATGTTGCGTCACGACTGGAGTGATGAGATCACAAAGCTCCAATTTTGAACTCATTCTTCTAGTCGCTACACATCAACAATGTCGCACATAAATAATATGTGCTCAACCATTCATGTGACCCTTTTACACGTCGTAGACATGATGCATCTCTTACTCCCGGTACTGTAATACCCGCCTTTTTGTAAATTTTTCGTTTTGGTGCTCCTGTATTTTGACACTCGTTGTAAGTGTTTAGTGAGTTGATGTTGATCTTGGAGTTCTTATTATTTGGAATTTACTTGTTCTTGTTCGGATCGTTGCTGCATTGGATTTTGATGCGATTCTATCACCTGTGCGTGAGATGTAGCGCACGCTATGTTCCCTTCATAGCGCACGCTATTTAAGTACTGATAGCGCATGCTATCCGTCAACATTAGCGCACGCTACTAGTGTATTTGAGGCAGACAGTCCAGAAACGTACTGGACTGGAATTGAGATTCATAGGGCACGCTATGTGTTGAAGATAGCGCATGCTAGCTGTATTATTAGCGCAAGCTAAACAATGCAGTAGCGCGCGCTAAGGCTTGAGCATGGCAATGGACAGTAGGTTCTGGACTTCAATTTCTGGGCACCAACTATCAGGTAGCGCATGCTAACTCTAGACTAGCGCACACTAAGAAGAGGCGTTAGCGCATGCTAGAGTATTCATAGCACACGCTAACGATTTAGACAAAGGCCATTGGACTACCCGGTGAACCCGTTAGCGCGCGCTATTCTCCGAGATTAGCGCACGCTAATAACCATTTTGTATGAATAGGACACTTCAGACCCTAGTTCGTCATTTTTCCATTTCTTCACCTTCCTTGGGCGATTTTGGGCGATTTGTGAAGATCTCCACGAGATATCATCATCTATCAACATCTTCAAGCTTCTAGTTAGGATTATTCAACGTCTAATCTTCTCCATCGCTCCAAATTGAGGTAAACTTCGCTTAACCCTAGATTTTCGGGATTTGGGGTTTTTCTTTATCATCTCTTCGATTCAGCTTGTTGTTATGGTGGAATATGTCGAGTATGAATTATCTACCTTGGATACATGTTTTCCTATGGACTTATTGGTATATTTCCGGAATTATTGAGTATTTGGGATGGTTGGTTGTGATTCACCATCTTAGAGTTTTATTGTCGGAATACATGTATCGTGGGTAGTAATTTCGGGTGGATTCCAACTTATTTTCATACCGATGGATTATTGATAGTTGATTACGAACTTGTCTAGGTTCGGAGTTGTCGATTCATTCAACCTTGGTACCTTGTTGTCCGTACCCTTTTCTCTCATCCAGGCAAGTGATTATTGTGAAAGTTATATTCTTAAATGTGAACAGTAATGCATATGAGTGTGAGAGTTATATTCGTTCACTCCGAGAGGACATGACGAGGCCGAGGAGGGATCCGCGCATTGCCTGGTCCGTGAACATTTGGGTTAGCCACTCCGAGAGGGCCTCATGAGGCCAAGGACGGATTCACGCATTGTCGGGTCCATGGTTAATCATGGATAAATTGTCGCTAATGAGATATATTTGGATAATTGCATTTTCTTGAAAATCATTATCATGGCTTTGAAATTGGTGCATGTGCTTTTGCATGTAAGATGTGACATTTCACTTGTAATACTTGCTCTAACCCCTCTCGTGTGGGGAAAAATCTTTTCTTGTATTTCAGGTTCGAAGGATCCAAACAAGCGAGCACCGAGGCGGTATGATGATGAAGGCGAGGCGTGATACTGTGGCTAATCGTGTTCTCTTTATTCTGAGCATTGTCCCTTTGGACCATTTTATCCTTGTATTAATAGATGGTACTCGAGTACTATAGGAGTTCCTTTCCCGGTTGATGTATAACTTTCTTGTATTTCCTTGTGATCTTTGATGTTGTTTGGTTGGAGCTTCCTTATATGTCTCGGATTTATTGATTATTGTGTGGATATTGTGAAATTAGGTGTGTTATGTGTAAAAAATAGCCTAGTGGGTCCCAGGCAGGGATTTACGGCGCTGTAATATTCTCCGAAAATCTCGGGGTGTTACAGAATATGGTATCGGAGCTTAGGTTTATGGATACATAGGTTGTCGGTCTGTTGGGTGTAACTGTATTTTTCAGAGAGCACAGTATCATCGCGCTGCCGTCATTTCGTACGACCGGTACTCTTAAGTTCCTTATCTCATTTATCTTCTTTATTTTCTCATTGTAATTCGACTACGGGACATGGGAAATCCATATCCATGATGGGGACTGGAAGAGGACGTGGACGCGGCCGTGGTCATGGCCGAGGGCGTGGCGCAGCTGGTGGGGCGGCTATATCCCTCAGTTCTGTAGAATGCTCGGCTATGCCTAATTTGTCGGATTCGGTCAACCTAGTATCGGTAGCCATCAGGAGACATCGGCCAGTCTGGTAACTTTCGCAGGGAATCACCCGGATGTGGGCCTTGCCACTATACTGCAACAAGTGGCAAATCAAATGGCTCTTTTGACCCAAGCGGTTCAGCACAACCTACCACCTCCTACAACCGATACTGAGGCAGAGAAATGGTTACAAGATGTGATCTGTATGCGCCCTCCCCAGTTTATTGGTGCAAATGATCCGATCGACTGGGAAGATTGGATTAATGAGATAAACAAAGTCTTTGTGGCCGTAAATTGTCCAGAGGCACGTAAGGTGTTAGTTGCTCAGTATTTTCTAACGAGGGACGCTGCTAGTTGGTGGCAGGCAATCGCACCTCAAGATCATGTGGTTTTGTGGGACGAGATTAAGGAATTAATGGAGGCCGAGTTTTGCCCGTGGCCTGTTCAGGAGGCCAGGATTCGAGACTTTTACGAGGCTAAACCTCCGGATATCCCTGTATCTCAGGCAATCGTTGAATACGACTGTTAGCTCAATCATGTGAAGAGTCAAGTGAAGGAAGAGAGAGATAAAATCTGTCATTTTGACATGCGGATGAAGCTGAAAGTTCGACACTATATGTCGGGATTTACTTGCACCACACTGAAGGAGTATCAAGACAGAGCACTGGCCTATGATATGTCCTTCACTAATATCGAAACAGCAAGTGAGAGTAAGAAGCAGATGACCTCCAAAAAGTTTTCTAGTGGTCGAAGTGGCAACCAATGTGGTTCTTAGTCAGCAAATTATCCAGTCAGAGGGTCTTCCCATGCATCGGGAAGTAAACGGAATTTCCGAGCTGGTACTAGTGTGTCCAATCGGGTCGTGACATGTTTTAATTGTGGCCAGCAAGGTCATCTTAATCGTGATTGTAGTCAACCTCCTTTGAAGTGTTATAATTGCGGCCAGGAAGGCTACAGAGCTATGTATTGTACGGAAGAGGAAAAGACACTTGGGGCTCAAGTGTCAGTTCCTACGGCTGGAGAACCGAGTGTTAATCATAAATCATCTGTGGGTCAGCCATCCCAGAGTTATGGTTGGGGCAGAGGCCGGGGTCAGTCCGTTAGAGGGGGAGCCCCCAGTGCTGGTTCGGTACAACCTCATGTCTACGAGATGAGGAGAGCTGAAGATCCAGAGGCTACCGTGGCCACAGGTATTGTCTATGTTTTATCTCATCCAGTTAGGGTGCTTTTTAATTCCGGTGCTTCTCATTCTTTCATCTCTTTGGATTGTATGCTTCGCTTGAATATTAAGTGTTTGTCTGCTTGAACCCTTTGTGGTTAAAATGCCTAGGGGGGATAGAATCGTGGGGAATAAGGAAGTTAGAGACTGTCCGGTCTTAATTGCAGAAAAAGTGTGGCTTTCGAATTTGTTCGTCATGGATATCGTTGACGAAGATTTGATCCTCGGTGAAGACTGGGTTGATAGACACAGAGCGGTAATGAATACTCGCACGAAGGTCATATCGATGTTGGACGAAGACGGCATCGAGCATTTATTTACGGGGCACAAGAGAGGATGTCAGAAATTCATAATTAGCGCCATGAAGGTGTCAAAACTTATTAGAAAAGACTGTGTTGGGTAGTGGTGTTATGCCGCGAAAGTAGAGGATGGGAAAGTCGAACTTTCCGCGATTCCTGTAGTTAATGAATTCCCGGATGTTTTTCCAGATGATTTACCGGGACTACCACCAGAGCGTGAGGTTGAGTTTACAATTGATTTAGAATCAAGTGCAACCCCAATTTCTAAGGCACCATACCGTGTGGCACCCTCAGAAATGCAGGACTTGAAAAGACAGTTGGGAGAGTTGTTGGAAAAGGGGTATATTAGACCTAGCGCTTCACCTTGGGGTGCACTGGTCTTGTTCGTAAGAAAGAAAGATGGTTCACTGCGTTTGTGTATCGATTATCGGGAGCTAAACAAAGTGACCATTAAGAGTAAATACCATTCGCCGCGTATCGATGATTTGTTTGATCAATTACAGGGAGCTGCGGTGTTCTCGAAAATCAACTTGAGGTCTGGGTACTATCAGCTTCGGATAAAGGAATCCGACATGCCTAAAACCGCTTTCCGTACAATATGAGTTTGTGGTTATGCCTTTTGGATTAACCAACGCACCAACAATATTTATGAAGTTGATGAATAAGATATTTATTAAGCATCTTGATAATTTTGTAGTCATCTTCGTCGACGATATTTTGGTCTATTCTCGTGATGATGAAGAACACGCTCGGCATTTGTGATTAGTGTTGGAAATTTTGAGGACTCGGAATCTTTATGCAACATTTTCTAAGTGTAAATTTTGGTTGAGAGAAGTTATGTTTCTCGGACATGTGATTTCAGCAGAAGGGGTCCGAGTAGATCCCCAGAAGATTGAGGCAGTGTTAAATTGGGCACCGCCTAAGAACGTAAAGGAAGTTCGTAGGTTTTTGGGTCTGTATGGGTATTATCGGAGGTTCGTCGAGGGGTTCTCTAAACTTGCTCGACCACTTATTCAGTTACTCCAGAAGTCCGAAAAGTTCGAATGGAATGAAGAGAGACACAGAGTTTCGAGGAGCTGAAAAAGCATTTGACTACCGCACCGGTTTTAGCCCTGTCCCAGGGAATCGGCGGGTACTTGGTTTATTATGACGGATCAATCCAATGCGTACTCCTGCAGCATGATAAGACTATAGCCTATGCTTCACGGCAACTTAAACCGTATGAATTGAATTATCCCACCCATGATTTGGAATTAGCTGACATAGTGTTTGCACTGAAGATCTGGCGTCACTACTTGTACGGTTCTTCATGTCGAATTTATACCGACCATAAGAGCCTAAAATACATTTTTAGTCAGAAGGAACTGAATATGAGACAGCGTCGTTGGTTGGAGTTGATAAAGGGTTATGACTTGGAAATCCTTTACCATCCAGGAAAGGCCAACGTTATAGCTGACGCGTTGAGCGGAAATCAGTATCACTTCAGATGCTTGAGGTCCTCACATCTCAAGTGAAGATCAGACAAGAGTTGATTGAGCAGGGAGTCGAAGTATGGAGCCAGCGAATTCAGGGTCAAATATGTACTCTCGAGATTACTTCGTCCTTGGTTGATGACATTAAGGAGAAACAGGGGAATGACCCAATGTTCGTCCAACTGAAGGTGGATGTGGAGAAGATAGCCAGGGAGATTTAGCGTGTGCTAACGCTTAAGGTTAGCATGCGCTACCCAGCTATTATCGAGTCCAAAACCTACGGTTCTCGACCGTTAGCGTGTGCTACCCAAGTATAGCGTGCGCTAACAGTCTCTCGATAGCGCGTGCTATCGGGCCATAGCATGCGCTACCTGGGTACCAGACCGAGTCCAGAAACAAACTGCCCAGTACTGGAATGCCGAATTAGCGCACGCTACCTGGATACTCAGCGTGCGCTAGGTCTCAACAATAGCGTGCGCTAAAACAAAATCCTTAGCATGCGCTAATCTGTCTGTCCAGAGAGCAGAGACCAGAACCAAACTCACTGCCACTGCCAGGCTTGACTCGCTAGCACGCACTACGAATCAAACATAGCGTGCGCTACTAATGATGCTTAGCGTGCGCTATACAACGATGATAGCACGCGCTAGGGATATGATAACGACGGTCCCAAAACACCAAGACATGGACGAAACATCAATCGAAAGATCACAACACTCATGATAACATAGGATGGATCCACGGCAACCCCGAAATGGCGGTTCCAAACAACAATTACGAGAATCGGATGGCAAAAAGTCTAGTATTAACTATTCTCAAAATATCAATGCGGTTACAAGCGAGTTGCTAAAAACGAAAAATACACCAAAAATGAGAGTACCAGTAAAAGAAAAATACGGACATTCTACCCTTCTAAAAATAAGTTTCATCCCGAAACTTAAGAAACAAACAACTAGGGGTACCTAGCACGCATGCTATCCTCGGTTTCCCAAGTTGCCTCCTCGACACCATGCCTCGACCACTGCACCTTGACCAAAGGAATGGTATTATGCCTCAGTCGCTTCTCACGGTGCTTCAAAATCTTCAACGGGCGCTCCTCAAAGGTAATATCTTCGGCGACACTAATCTCACCATAGTCAATGACGTGACTAGGATCCGGAACGTATTTCCTCAGCTGGGAAACATGAAAAACGCTATGAAAGTGACTCAAGGCCGGAGGTAACGCTAAACGGTATGCCAACTCACCGACTCTCTCGAGAATCTCAAAGGGCCCAATAAATCTCGGGCTCAATTTTCCCTTATTCCCAAAGCAGAAAACTCCCCTCATCGGCGACACCTTTAGCAAAACGTGGTCTCCCACCTCGAACTTCAAAGGTCAACGACGGACGTCGGCATATGATTTCTGTCGACTTTGATCAGTCAACATCCTCTCCCGAATCAATTCCACCTTCTGTCTCGTCTCTAAAGCGACATCCGGTTCAGTCTCGACCAAATCGGATGCCTCATTCCAACAAATCGGCGATCGACAACGCCGCCCATAAAGCGCCTCATACGGTGCCATTCGAATCGACACATGCCAACTATTATTGTACGTGAATTCGATCAATGGCAAATGCTCCTCCCAATCACTGCTCCAGTCAAGAGCACAAGCACACAACATATCCTCGAACGTCTGCATAGTGCGTTCAGACTGTCCATCTGACTGATGATGAAAAGAGGTACTCAAACGCAAACGAGTGCCCAACGCCTTATGCACCGCGTGCCAAAAGTGCGATACAAAACATCCATCCTGATCCGAAACAATAGACTTCAGAGTACCATGAAGCCTCACAATCTGCGCAATAAACACACGAGCCAACTTCTCTGGGCCCTAAGTATCTTTGATGCCCAGAAAATTTGCCGACTTGGTCAGACGATCAACAATCACCCAAACCATATTCATGCCCGAACTCGATCTCGGAAAACTCGTGATGAAGTGCATCAAAATATCTTCCCATTTCCATTCCGGAACGCGAAGCGACTGCAATAACCCAACCGGTCGCTGATGCTCAATTTTGACCTGCTGACAAGTCAAACATCTAGCTACAAACCGTGCGACCTCCTCCTTCATATCATTCCACCACAAATTCCTCCTCAGGTCCTTGTACATCTTACTCGAACCAGGATGATAGCATGGGCCTCCCGCAAAATACCCTGCCTCATTTTCGAGTCGTTCGGTACACAAAGCCGACTCTGGAATCTCAATACACCATCCTAGTGAATCACAAACCCCAGAGACTTTCCTTTAAGAACATTCTCTCGGATTTGAGTAATCATCGGATCCTCCAGCTGCTTCAGTTTAATTTCATCGATCAGAGACGACGAAATCTCTAAAGCGCAAAGTTGCCCGATAGCTCCTGGCAACAAAACCTCAACATCCAACTCGATCAAAACCCGCTGAAGCTCAGATTGAGACGTAAGGATCTCAAACGTCCGCGACGCAACCGGTTTCCGACTCAAGGCGTCGGCCACGACGTTCGCCTTGCCCGGATGATACAGGATTTCGAGATCATAATCTTTAATCAACTCTAACCACCTTCTCTGCCTCATATTCAACTCCCGCTGAGTAAATATGTATTTCAGACTTTTATGATCGGTAAAAATCTAACATGCAGAGCCGAAAAGATAGTGACGCCAAATCTTGAGCACAAAAACAATTGCCGCTAACTCCAAATCGTGAGTAGGATAGTTAAGCTCGTACGGCCTCAACTGCCTCGATGCAAACGCAATAGTTTTGTCATGTTGCATCAACACGCACCCAAGACCCTGACCCGAAGCATCGCTATAAATGGCAAAACCTTTGTTGCCACATGGAAATGCTAAAATCGGGGCTGAAGTCAAACGCCTCTTCAGCTTCTCAAAACTCGACTGCCTCTCGTCATAGACGAATTTCTCAGACTTTAGAGCAACTGTGTAAATAGCCGAGCTAGTTTCGAGAACCCTTCAACTAATCTACGGTAGTAACCAGCCAGATCCAATAAACTACGGACCTCCTTCACATTCTTGGGCGGTGCCCAATCCAACACTGGCTCAATATTCTGTGGATCCACACGGACCCCCTCGGATGAAATCACGTGACCCAGAAACATCACTTCCTTCAGCCAGAACTCACATTTCCAGAACTTCGCATAGAGTCGCTCGGTCCTCAAAATGTCTAACACCACACGCAGATGATGGGCATGCTCTTCCTCGCTCTTCAAATAAATAAGAATATCGTCAATGAAGACAACAACACACTTATCCAAATACTCGATAAAGACCTTGTTCATCAACTGCATGAACACGGCCGGTGCGTTAGTTAACCAGAAGGGCATAACCACAAACTCGTAATGTCTGTATCTCATCCGAAAAGCTGTTTTCGGGACATCGGACTCCTTCACCCGAAGCTGATAGTACCCCGATCTCAAGTGGATCTTCGAGAATACCACAGATCCCTTCAACTGATTGAACAAGTCATCAATCCTCGGCAAGGGATACTTGTTTTTTATGGTTACCTTGTTTAGCTCGCGATAGTCGATACAAAAACGCAGCGAACCATCCTTCTTCCTCACAAACAGGACCGGTGCGGCCCAAGGCGAAGCACTCGGTCGAATATATACCGACTCAAGAAGCTCACTTAATTGCTTCTTCAACTCAGCCATCTCTGAAGGTATCAAGCGATACGGTGCCTTCGAAATCGGAGCCGCACCCGTCTCTAACTCTATAGCGAACTCCACATCACGGTCCGGACGCAAACCCGGTAACTCGTCAGGAAAGACATCAGGAAACTCACTAACAACTGGAATCGATGAAAGCTCGACTCCACTACTCTCTGCCTTCAAGGCGTAACGCCAATAACCAGTACACCCCTTCCGCAGGAGTCTCATCGCCTTCAAGGCATTAATTACGAACTTCTGGTTTCCCCTCTTTCGCCCCGCGAAAGAGTGCTCGGTGTCGTCCTCGGCTAACATGGTGATGATTCTCGTGCGGTAGTTCATGATTGCACCATGCCACTCGAGCAAATCATCCCCGAGAATCAAATCATCACCCTCAATACTAACGACAATAAGATTAGAGGGCCAAGCCCTCTCACAGATAAACACAAAACAGTCTCGGACCTCTCGATCGTCAACGATTCTCTCACCGCTAGGGAGTTTAACGATGAAAGGCTCGCAAGGCGATAAACAGTCAAGACTCAAACGGCGTACACACTCCAGGGAGATGAATGAATGCGTAGCATGCGAATAAAAAAGCACGCTGACAGGATGAGACTGAATATGAACGGTACCTGTCGCCACAGTGGCCGAGCCCTGGTTCACACTCGGTTCCCTAGGTGCTGGAAAAGAAGCCTGAGCACCATGAATATGTCCTACCCGCTCACAAAAGAAAGCCTTGTGGCCTGACTGACCACAAGTGTGGCAAGTCAAGTGCGGACGAGGACAATTCCGGTTCCGATGGCCCGACTTGCCATAGTTAAAGCATTTGACATCCCGAACGGAGGCACTGGGAGTACCTCGATAGCCCCCAGAGAAACGGGCCAAACCACCCGCAGGAATATTTGCAGACTGAGATTTCTGCTGACCTCCACCCTTGTGGCCCGAGAAATTTCCGGCGGATTTTTGCTTCTTGCTCTCGCGAGCCGCCTCACTGGCCATCACAGACATATCATATGCAAGAGCCCTACTCTGGTAATCCTTCAAGGTAGTGTAGACGAGCCCAGACATGTAGTCACGAATCGTTGGTTTCATCCGTCTGGAAAAGTGGAAAATTTTGTCACTCTCTTCAATAACTTGGGCCTTCACGAAGCCCAACTCCTTGTTGAAATTGGCAATAGCTTGAGAAACAGGGATGTCCCTAGGCTGAGCATCATAAAAGGCATGAACTCGAGCCTGTCTAACTGGCCACGGGCAATATTCGGTCTCCATCAGGTCCTTGAATTCCGCCCATGAAGCAACGTGATCCTTAGGCCCAACGGCCTCCCACCAATAAGTAGCATCCCCAGTGAGAAAATACTGGGTAATAGGGACCTTGCGGTCCTCAGGACAGTTGGTGGCAACAAAGACTTTGGATATCTCCTTGATCCACCCCTCCCAGCCGATTGGGTCTAAAGCTCCCAAAAACCGGGGAGGATGCATATTGATGACATCCTATAACCAACGATCTGCTCCGCCCCGAGTAGCGTGGGCCGGAGTCGGGTTCTGAACCGCCTGAGCTATCATAGCCATTTGGTTCATCATTTGTTGCATTACCGCTTCAACACCAAGATCAGTGCCATCCTGAGAAGTAGCATGGATATGACGGTCACCGGTACTGCCGGCTCCTGAAGAATGCGACGTGGCCACCTCACCGGCTGCCCCACGTCCACGGCTGCATCCACGACCACGACCATGACCACGGCCTCTTCCAGCATCCATACTGGTATTAAAAGGTAGCAAAAGCAACTCGATGATAAGTAAGAGAGGAAAAACATCCACAATTCAAGAAACGGAAATACGATATGAGAAAACAAGGAATCGAGTAAGTAAACTTACTAGCACTGGAAGTACCGAGATGCTGGTAGCGGTGCGACGATGTGCAAAACAAAACAAAACTAGACTAAAATGACCGACAAGCCTAGGTATCCATAAAGCTAGTGCTCCGATAGCATTTTTTGGAACACCCCCGAGATATCAAGGTATATTACAGTGTTGTAGACCCCTACATGGGACCCACCAGCCTGGTCACGAATTACAATAGGAAAAACACACATTATCCAGATGAAAATCAAATAACACGGCTTGTACAATCGGCGGAATAAGCAACACCGACAAATGTAAATAACTTCAATGAATACAAACCACAATCTGAAGGGAAAAGCCTAAGTACTCGCGAGTACAATCTATAAGTTTATAAAGTAGTCAACAACCACATCAAAGGGAACAACGAAAATAAAAGGACTCAAATGCACATGTCAACGACCCTGGCTAGCATCCTTATACTGTCCCAGCGCCTGTTCGTCCGGCTAAACATAACCTGAAATCCATAACAAGAATTTCCCCAAAATGGGTCCCCAAAGGGGTTAGCAATTATGCTAGTACAAGTAATCAAGGCAAACCATTCGCTTACACATTTCATAGTACAATGCATCAAATTCATTTCATAACAAAAAACCAGACATGTCTTTTCCGGAAACAAACAGTCAATCATCAATTTGCCTAGGACTGGGGTGAAGCCACTGGTCCCACTCGAGGCCTCTAAGGACCCTCCCGAGCTGGCCATATCATAAAACAAATCACGCACAGGCATCGCCTAGGACCGGGGTGAAGCTACTGATCCCACTCAAGTCCTCTAAGGACCCTCCCGAGCTGGCTAGCGAAACAAATTCGTGAATCCAGAGTGAAGTCATAGATTCCCTCGAGGCCCTGTCGGATCCTCCTAAGGTGAGCAACGCACACACAATATACATCACTATTTCATGTTAAGCACAAAGGTTTCCAAAAATACTTGCCTTGAGTAATTAACGATGACTAGAATGGAAGGAATCAAACACGACCGCTAGGAACCGACGAAACCGAACCTAACGATTCGAAGAATATAATCACAACCACTTCTAAACGATTACGGAAATGGAATACACCCGAAAACCCGCCTACAATTCATGTGTATTCGTATAAAAACAACAACGAGGGCGGATCGCAACCAAACCCTCTTGATTACGCAAAAACCACGAAATACACCATGAATTCGTAGGGAAACAAGAATAACAATAAGATTGATCATATTCATCATGGATTAATCAACAATACGGAACAAATCGGACAAAAACTCAAAAACCCTCAAATTTCCAAAAAATAGGATTCTATGAGATTACCTTGGATTTAGGATGAAGAATAGGTGTTGATGTTGTTAATCTTCATCAAGATCCCAAGAAAGAAGATAGTTCGAAGTTACAAGACTTCAAATCGCTCAAGATTCGCCCAGAAATTGCCAAATGACCGGAGAGGAAAAGAGAGGAAGAAAAATGATTAATCTGGGTCAACTCCCTGGTTTTTATAGCCAGGGAGCTTTAGCGTGTGCTAACACTTAAGGTTAGCGTGCGCTACACAATTATAGCGTGCGCTAACAGCCTCCCGATAGCGTGCGCTATTGGGCCATAGCATGCACAACCTGGGTACCAGACCGAGTCCAGAAACAAACTGCCCAGCACTGGACTGCCAAATTAGCGCACGCTACCCGGATACTCAGCGTGCGCTAGGTCTCAACAATAGCGTGCGCTAAAACAAAACCTTAGCGTGCGCTAATCTGTCTGTCCAGAAAGCAGAGACCATAACCAAACTTACTGCCACTGCCAGACTCGACTCGCTAGCGCGCGCTACGAAGCAAACGTAGCGTGTGCTACTAATGATGCTTAGCGTGCGCTATACAACGATGATAGCGCACGCTAGGTATATGATAACGACGGTTCCAAAACACTGAAACACCGACGAAACATCAAACGGAAGATCACAACACTCATGATAACATAGGATGGATCCAATGGCAACCCCGAAACGGTGGTTCCAAACAACAATTACGAGAATCGGATGGCAAAAAGTCCAGTATTAACTATTCTCAAAATATCAATGCGGTTACAAGCGAGTCGCTAAAAACGAAAAATACACCAAAAATGAGAGTACCAGAAAAAGAAAAATGCGGATATTACAGTAATATTTCCGGTTGGCTTTGGGGGTGTGACAAATCGCGCTCAATCTGGAAAGCAAAGGTTGACCATCTAGCGCATTCTAAGGATGATCATTAGCGCATGCTAAGTTCGAAAATTATCTGTTGGAATGAGACGTTAAGAGACAAGATCGTTCCTTGTCAAAGTAAAAAGAAAAGATGGATGACCAGTCGATAACGCACACTAAGGATATTGTTTAGCGCACGCTAAACATGATATTTTACTGTTGGACAGACTGAAGACCATTCAGTGCACCAAAGTCAGACAACGGTAGCGCATGCTGAGAGAACTATTAGTGCATGCTAATAGTGTTGTTTTTCAAGATGTCAACGGTTACTGAATGCTATAAATACCCATGCCTTTGGGTATCTCAACACACAACTTCAAGCAATCATACATACATTCTGAGCACAAATTATTGTTATTACTCTCAAGCAGTTTATTTCATCGAGTTGTGTAAAAAAAATACAAAGCATTGTGCTTATATTTTTCAATTATATAGTGTGTCTTTTTTATTGTGATAGAGTGTTGCATCATTCTTTCACAAATCTAATCAGGAAGTTCAATCCAGTGTTATTAAGATCCTTGATCTGGCATTGTTATGATTGAATTTTTAGATTCATAGTGAGGTTATTCTAGTTCTCATAGAAAATAGAAAAAGAATTGTATTGATTATAGTCGGTTGTGCTTGGACCAATAGAAGACAAGCAAACTGTATCGGTCATGCCCGGACCAATAGAAGACGAGGAAAAGTGAAGTGCGGTTTATCCTTAAGCCAATAGAAAAAGGAAACGAAGAGAGGATGTTGGCAAGTTGCCAAACCTCTATATATCGTTGTGTCATTTAATTTCAGCACATTTAATTATTCCTTCACGAGAAACTTTATTTATCTGCAACACCACTATTCAACCCCCCTTCTAGTGGTATTCCGAGAAGTGCCGACATCTTTTCAAAATGATGCCATTTCTTAAATCTCGTTGTTTCTGAAAGAACTCACAAGATAGTCTCATCAAAATCATGTTGCAAGATAACTTAACCTGCATGTCAAATCTGCACGTCATACATCCGAATCCAAAATCCAAAATTAGATCTACAGGCTTTCATAAGAATATCTAGATCAAAATTTCGAAATTAAATTTCTTCTTAAAAATGGCATGCTTGATTTTTCAAAGGTATTGAAAACTTTTGATGTTATCTTAAAAGAAAATGATAATAACATGAGCTCTAAAAATATCTTACTCCCATTCAAATACATACACGAGCCTATGTATCGCTTGGCATTTCAACCCGACAGTGACTTCTCTATCTCGAAGGATTTCGTCTTATCTCATTGAGATCTGGAATCTCTAGTCCAACGAGTAGAATCTCACAGGTATTGAATTTGAATAAAAGATCAACACGATTTATTCCTGTTCTCAAGGAATTTTATTCTTGGTAACCATCACCATACGCCAATATACATAAACTTCTCAAATATATAGGAAAAGGAAAAGTAATGAACACAGTTTGAACGAGATCAAAGTACAAATAGGTTACCCTAGTTCCTCGTGGAATTCAGATAAGATCAGAATAAAATCAATGGGCATGATTCCAATAAATTACAGCTCACAAGAGGGCCCTATTATCTCAATACAAAGTCCAGACAGGTTCCAAAAAGAGACTAAAACAGGTTTAGAAAATAAATTAAGGATTATAGAGACTTACAGCGCAAGTTGCCCGACACAGTGGCAGTCAGTGATATTTCTCAACACAAACAACAACCGACAACATGACACGACAAAACAAACCCAATAACCAACGGCCTAGGTATTCAGAAACCTAGGCTCCAATACCACATTCTGAAACAACCCCGTCCGTGTCGGGACTGTTACAGTGTCGTGGATCCTTTTCTTTCGATCCAGGTGGAAAGAAAGACTTCGAACATCGGGAATTCACAAGGAAAGACCTAACAAACATGCATACACACACACAACAACGAGTCAGGTCGAACATAAAACCAAAACAACACATGTCATCCACGACATCACGACCGGTAAGGTCGAACATGACGACAGACGCAACCTGTTCAATATATATATATATATAACAAATACCAAGACAGTTCTTATGCCCACACACGGGCGAAACATCAATAAAAATAGTACTTACACAAAACAAGGCTAAAACAACTCAAACAACATCGGCAACCAGAGAGAATATCACTACTGCTCGTCGTCCTCGTGCCCTTCCTGCACTGGCTCGCCATTAAGACCTGTACCTGAATACACAAAAAGGTATCCACCCCGGAAGGGGTCAGCAAGCAGTCGATGCAAGTACTTGATAACAGGAATATATATAACATACAATAAAATAAATATTGTGATGACTGGTTATATTAGTATATCAAGAAGGAGGATATTCTCACCCAGTACCAGCGCCCCAACAGTACTATGACAACATCGTCAATCCACGTCATTATTCCGAATAATGCATATATCACATTTCAATAACCACATGAGCTATACTGATACGAGGTTCGCACCCATTCGTATAACATAGGCCTCGTCAGACCGTCCCAGGTTGTATAACCCGGCGAGTGATTCGAGGTTCGCACCCCAACGTACCCCAGAGCCCTTGTCAGGGCATTCCCTGGCTTTACTCGACCACAAATCACAATTTTACAATATTTCACAGCTCGTTGTCACACAAATTTGACAACGACAGTCTCAGACCATTATCCAAAACTTTCAGCAACTTTGCATTTCAATCTCACTTGAAATAACATTTCGAGGCATCCTCGATAAATCATTTATAGAATGATATGATTCCATAAAATAGTAACCAAGATTAGTCAAAAGTATTTACAGAAAATATTTTTCAAATCATTTTCAAAAATACTTTCATAATCCTTTCAAAAAATAGTTTATTTCAAAAATCATTTTCAAACACTATAAGTCGTTAATTTGATTGAAAAATCATTTTCGAATCATTTCAAAATATCAACGTAGAATTGCTAAATTTAGAGCATGAACTAAACCATAAGGACATCACGGTTTATACATATTCAATTGTAATTTATATATTGTAATATCTGGAATTTCTACTACTGATGTTTAATATTATTTTATCCGAGTTATGTTGTACAGCGTGGAATCTGTACAGTATGGATAAAATAATGAAGGACTGAGATGTCAGTATTGGTATGATTGTTGTATTTGGTCGACAATTGTAAGTAAGAATATTATTGGATTCAGTGTTTGTGTTCAGTGTGTCTTATGTTCGTTTTTGGTATGTCGAGACATTGGAAAAGAATAGCTGAAATTTGCTAAGTGTAACATTATTAGCGCACGCTAATAATCATGAGTAGCGCATGCTATCGTGCAGGTTTAGCGCACGCTACGGATATAAGATAATGCACGCTAATGCAGTCCGATCGGAAGGAATCTACGCGTGGACCAGGCCACTTTCGGCGCACGTTCTGATAAGTCAACGGATGTTGTAATGTAGTTTTAGCACACCCTAATTCATGTTGATTAGCGCACGCTAACTGTATATCGGTCAACATGAAATCTTGGCTTTATTGGTTGCTTTCGGCATGTGGGGTCACGAGCATCTTCGTGGTAGGTGTAGACTGTAGCAAGTCAACTAGTATTAGCGCACGCTAAATGTAAGGACTTGCGTACGCTAGACAGTGTAAGTTACGTACGCTAATGCATGGGCATTACGTACGTAAGCACATGTACGAATCCAGACAGTAGCCTATGGACTGCGATAGCACACGCTAACAAAGTCAGTTAGCGCATGCTAAGGCTGTTGCACACGCTAAACATAAGGTTTAGCGCACGCCAGTAATATACTTTATAAAAAGGGACAGAAGGGTGTTATGAAGCATTTCGTCCTTCCTTGCAACCGAGAGAGAGATTTTTTAGAGAGAAGTTTGAGGTCCCAAACACTGAGAGATGATAATCTTTAACAAAGATTAATCTGAGGAACATGGATTAAAGTCTTGTTCTTGAAATTATTGATGATTCTTGGAATGAAGTTGATTGTTCTCCTTCATGGTTCGTCTATACAAGGTAATAGTTCTTCACTTTTGGATTTCGTTTGGATTGATTATTGATGTTCTTGAGTTGATGATAATCATATAGTCGAGTCGATGAGCATGATAATGAGTTGGATTACCGTACTAAGTTAGTGTGTTATCAATATATGAGTATTGATATGTTTCGTATGGTTTTGGAAGGAATTCAAGAGATATGTTGATGTAATTCCCTTCTTCAATTCGGACTTTTGATGTTTTGTCGTTGGTTACTTCGTATGGTGACGATTATGGTGGTGCTATTGTGATTCTTGAAGTTATATGAATTGTATGTCGAAGAACATGATGAATACGGATTCTTAGATGTTAGAACACATCGGATTTTGTCATTTTATGGATCATGAACGTGAATTCGGATAATTCGTGTTCTTGAAGAACTATTGAATTATATATGTCATGATTGTTATGAATAAAAACTGGAAATTGGAAAGGTTACGGATGACTTTGGAATATGATTATTCATGATAATAACCGGTAAATTGTTCTATGAAGTTACCAAATATGAACAAGAAGGAATCTTGTTGATTCGTGTTTAAAGATAAAAGTTGGAATCGAATATGTTATGAAATCCTTAATATCGAGATGAGTTGATCATTGATATGATGGAAGTGTTAAGACGGTGCCTGGAATGCATGCCACTGCACAGCATTAGCGCACGCTAAGCTTACTAGCTAGCGCACGCTAATGGGAGCAATTTAGCGCACGCTATGTTATGCGTTTAACGTGCGCTAAATAGGCAGTCAGTGCAGTATTTTCGTGTTTTGATTATGAATTCGTGATGGTTTGATTTGGTTTGTTCTGACTGCATTTATTCGAGATTTTTGTTGAACCGTTGAGTTCGATTGGTTAGTTTTGTCGGTTGTTGATTGTTATCGGATAAGTGTTATTTGATTACTTCGATAGGTTGAGATTATTGATCGGTGATTATAACCGGATGTTGCGGTCGTGTTCGAGTATGTCCATTGTATTGCTTTTGATCGGGGATGAGGAGCTCGTAGACAAAGGCAATGTGTTCGGTAGCAACTTCGTGGTATCGGTATCGAGGCAAGTTATTACTTGCTCAGTTATAATGTTTAATGAATGATTTCAGTTTAATTTCGTTTATAATGCATATAACGATGATTATTATTGTGAACTCTGGGTATTTGGATTGGATATCGTTCTTCCGATTCTGGGAGTTAAATCATAATGTAGATGATTTATTTCGGTTATTGGTATATTTGGGTATCGAGGATACATCGTGATAAAGATGAGGATTCGAGTATTTGTGGTTCATGACATGTTTGGATCGTCGAGCGTTGTGGATAATCGTCGATGATGATTGGACATCGAGGTTGCTCCCGAAGGACTCGGGGCAAGTATTCCATATTGATTATGGTTTAGTGTTATTTATTTTGGTCTCTTACATTTTCTTTCATGTTGTTGAACATGGAGTCGTCCTAGTAAATTGTCATGTTGTCGTGCATGTTATGTTGTTCATGTTGATGAACGTGTTGATTTGCATATGTGTATGCATATTGTGTTGTTTATGTTGTGTAAATAATCCGATGGGATTATGAGGATCTATGCTGAGGGCGCTGGATCGAATGTCCACCATGCGTTGGTTCGACGGGATCATCATGGGGATCTATGATGAGGGCGCTGGATCGTTGGACAGGTTTTCCACCATGCGTTGGTTCGACGGGATCATCATGGGGATCTATGATGAGGGCGCTAGATCGTTGGATTACCAGTATTGTGTTGATGAAATCTTGTGAATTTGCATCATTGAATTTATCATGTGTTGTGATTCACATGTGTATTGTTGGTTATCCATCTTATGATGATCTGATAGGATCATCAAGGGGATCTATGCTGAGGGCGCTGGATCGTCGGATTTCCATTGAGTATATATCATTGTTATTGTTGTGAGCATATTGACGTGGTCATATGAGTATGCATTTGTAGGTCTTGTGTTAGGACCGTGTCCATATTGCATTGATCTGATCTCGGATTAAACTGATATGATTGTCGTGGCACATCATATCTCGAGGTATATTCCGTATTTCCTTGGTATTTGTCTTTGATGGACAATCGGTTATTGTCTTGGGATTTGATGATGTTATTCGATGGATCGTATTGGTCAGAAATTGTATATTTCCGTATCGTGAGTTGATGATGATAGTTTGAGAATCTTGAGTATTGTTTGAGGTACAATACAGATACTATGTTCGAATTTATTGGTTAATCGAGTCCGAGATGCGAACTGTGATAATGATTATTCTGATGAGAATTACTCGAGTAAGTAAAGTTATGACGGTAAGATTACGTTGGTCGTATTCTTATGTTGTATTCTCATTGGTATGTAATTATTAATGTATTGTGACGGTTATCATTGTTGGATATTATGGCTGACCCCGTCGTGGGATTTCTTTTTAGGTTCTTGGAGTATCGAGCTTGTAGCGGTCGTGAAGAGATGAGCTTCCCGGAGGATACTGGCTAGGACGTGTTTTGTGCTTTGAGTTTCTTGATTGGTTCTTGTATTCCGCTGCTAGAGTATCTTTATGGTTGGTCTTTTTCCGCTGCGTGAGTATTTTGAAGTGCTCTTTCGGTATCTAGTAACTGAGATTACTTTGGAAATCGTTTTCTAAACTTTTGTGTGTCGGTTGTTTGGCCTTGCGATTTCAAATGAGTTTTTACGACGGTTTTTGTTAAATGGATTTTATAATCCTTTGTGCATTTTTAAAGATAGTACCGTTGTTGGCCTCATGGATATTTGTAAATGTTTGCGAAAAATTCTTTTAGCCTTGTGGGTTCCATCTTGGGGCCCACGGCGCTGTAATATTTTCGGTTAAATCTGGGGGTGTTACAGAATATGGTATCGGAGCTTAGGTTGAGAAAAACTAGGCATTTGGGTCGGTTGGGTCATGTTTTGGTCGCGTCATTCGAGTTGTCGATTGACTAATACTAGAGCCGTGAGTTTTTTTTTTGTTCACTCGAGCTTGGGCGTTATGTGATTTACCAGCGTGGTGCTGGGTTTGTTGTAAACTTTTCCAAATGGTGTTAACGAGATTCTCTGGAATGAGATATATTGTGTTCTTGAGTCGAACTGATTTGGCAAAACGTGTGTTTTGAAAATATCTATATCGAGTATTTCCTTGAGTCGAGACATGTGCCAGTATCACGGGGAATCGTCGGCTTCACGATCTGTAAGTATTTGGATTTTTGAATTTCATTGAGATTTATTGCCGTTCTAAGTTGATATGTTTTGAGATTCAGCAGATATCATGCGTTACAGTATGAGATGTCAGAATTGGGACAGGATTGATGATTTGGGAAACTATGATTTTGGAAATCAATATGTCGGTTAAGTTTTGGAACGGAATTGTGCATTTGGGAGAAATGTTGTGCATGGTTGAGAAAGAACATGTAGTCATTTAGTTCATTTTGTGATACATGAAACTGCTTTTGAGCATTTGAAAATGATACTTTTCAAAATGAATATTTCACGGATGTTTTACGGAAAATTATTTTTGGTCCGAGACCCAATCGATTTTGAAATAGATTTGTAACTCAGGACTTGGAGTCCGAAAAGAGTTTTCTACTTTTTAAACTTCTTGTGATGTGGAACAAGATACGGGCTGAGACCCTAATGTTTCAAAGGAAAGTTTTTCTGTTTTCTAAAACTCCCGAGATTTGTAAAACTCTTTATCAATCGTTTATTTATTTTGTTCCTACCTTTTGAGGTTTTGGTTTACTTGTTCAAATGAAACTTCTCGGGTAGTCTTTCGCTGTATTTGATTTGTCGATTATTCAATGTTTTGTCATAGCATATTTGAGGTGATCCAGGATGGATTAATAATTGACGTTGCGAGTCATATGTGAGGAAAAAGGAGTTTTAACAGAATTTTTATATATTGAGATTTTGGAACTCTATCGTGTGGTTTTCCCGATGGAATATCGGTGGATATTGGTGACGAGCCGAACTGATAAACAGGAGTATGGATATGGTCAAGAATTTGCATAAATCCCATTTTATTTAATCGTGTGTATTTGAAAAGAATTTTTATCGAGAACTTGACATGAGCGAGCCGGTGGGTTCGAAAATTTATTTCGTGGTCTTACCAAAATTTATGTTTTGAGTTTTGAAAATTTTGGAAGAACTTTTAAAAATTTGTCTTCTTGACGAGGCTGTATGATTTCAAACTGGTTTTGAAAGTATGATTGATATATGTTGTGTCAAGAATTAACACCTTCCGACCGGCGATCGCCTCCGAGGCCGAGCGACCGACTTACTGCCGAGCGGCCAAGGCAGATCTGCCGAGCAGCGACCAGGCGACCAAGCCTCAACCCAGCGGACCAGCTAAATCGGCCAAAGGAAGGTCCCAGGACAAGTCCCGGTACCGAGCGATCGACCTCAGATACGATCATCACTCGGCACTCGGCGACCGACTCCTGGCGATCGACTAGCGGACGATCCTCTCTGGGCATCTGCCGATCGACCCTTGGTGACCGACCTCTCTGGGCATCTGCCGATCACCCCTTGGTGACCGACCATTGCCGACCTTCAGTAACTGGCCGATGGCCATCCCGTCGGCCAAAGCCGAGCAAACAGGAGAGCACCCACGTGCAGATCCACAAAAGGCGCTGAAAAACCTATCTCCTACCTCACCTACCAGCATGGCCCAGACCTGCGAAAGGAGTTGGCGGACAAGACATGTGACTACAGCCTGGCGCCTACTGCACCTACCCTAACAAAGTCCGCCGAAAGTAGCAAAGTGGGACCTCCTGTGACAGTGCTTCCGGACGCGTGCTGGATCCTTATTGGACCGCACGGCTGGCCACCAGCTGTAGCTTTGGACTTTTGGCAAGCAGCCCACGTAACCTTTAGGGCGATCGC
The DNA here is from genome assembly GCA_033398695.1 of Orobanche coerulescens. Taxonomy (NCBI): domain Eukaryota; kingdom Viridiplantae; phylum Streptophyta; class Magnoliopsida; order Lamiales; family Orobanchaceae; genus Orobanche; species Orobanche coerulescens. The sequence goes on along the minus strand of CM065814.1, from coordinate 41,009,615 downwards.
CCCATTGCATTAAATGCCGAAAGACGATCGCCCACTAGTGGACAGGGCCCCTCAGCCTCTATATATACAAGGCAGCCTGCACTTGTATTTTCTCTCGGGAACCTCACGATTCAAGCACTCAATACAGAAACAATACTTGCACTTGGCTAACATCCAACTCTTGGCAACAGCTTTCTTTCGGTCTTACTTCTCCCGGCCTTTTCTCCTCGAGCAGATCACCGGCGGGACGAAGAACACCTAGCTTCGCTCAAGAGCCGGATCAACAGAGTCTTTTTACACTCATTGTACTTAGATTTCTCTAATTAATACTTGTATCCACGAATATTTGTGTTAATAACATCTCGCGAGAGCATTCAAGCCCGGGCCTAACAAACCCGGCAAATCTTGTTTTATTTACCTTCTCTCGGAAGTGTTCTCGCATTTGTTTGTTGTCCGTCATCCAGCAGTATTAATCTTCGGATAAATATTTTGGGCAACAACAATTGGCGCTAGAAGAAGGGGATCCAACCCTCGATTTTTTACACCTACCGTCCCGAAGAACACTCACTGTTCTCGGGGCAGATATTTGAAGTGACACTCACTGCACTTCAAAAGAAAGCCTTCGGAAATCATGTCTTCCGCCTCCGCGTCGAAGAAAGCCGCTGTCCAGCCGGCCAAACCCCCTGTTCCGTCCCAGTCCGAGCCGCAGCCGATGGTGGAAGGTAGCCGCCGCGGTCAGAGACGCTCGATCCCGTCCCTGGACGGCGGCCCAAGCCTCTCGCTCGATCGGTTCCGAACCAAGAAACAGATCGAAGGGGCCCTGGCCGTCCTACAGGAGCGACGGAGTGCTCTCGACGCGCCTCCAGCTACCGCCCCCCCGGTCTCTCGCCGGGAGATCAAGCGGAAGCTCAAGGCACTACTGGCCGAGCAATCGCCAGGAGGCTCCCGTCCGCAGGAAGAGGCGCTCGCCAGCCGGGGCACCTCTGTCTTCGATCGCACAGGCGGTGACCCGACAGCTACCGGGCGATCGGCCCGGCCTACGAGACAACGGAGTTTGAGTCCGTCACCGGGAGCTCGGCCTACCCGACTCCCGGAAGGCGGCTGGCCGTCTGGCTCCCCTCGCCAAATTGCCGAGGTCGGCGGTAGCGAGCCGGAGATCGGTACACGATCGCCTGGGCTCCTGCTCCCAAAGCCGATCGGCAAGCGACCAAGCCACGGCGATGGTCGCAATGCAACGTCAACTCGACGACATGAAGGCGCTCCTCGGAATCCGGGCGGGCGCCAAGAAGACGATCGCCGCCAAGCGAGCCGCTCGCGATCGACATCGAGCTCGCCCCGTGCGGCACAGATCGCTCCCCGCAAACACCCGTGTACGTGGGGCGATCGGACCCCAAGTGCACTGAGGAAGTTTAACATCTACATGATCGTGCGGGGCATCCGACGCGACCGGATGCCGAATGTTCCTCCGACGCCTGGACGACCTCGCCCACCGGTGGTACACTTCATTGCCACCTCGGTCCATTGGCTCCTTTAACGAGCTGGCGCACGGCTTCACTGAGTACTTCGCCACCAGGGTCGTCCGGCCCGAAGGTCCCCTTCGCATGATGCAAATCAAGCAGGGAGAAGAAGAGTCCGACTCGGACTACATCGACCGGGTGGACGTGATCATCCTCAACGGCGAGCCCGTAAGCGATGAGACCGCCCTCTACGCGGTCCTAGGAGGTTTTCAGGGTTTTTCGCCTATGTTCAGGCATCTCACGAAGACCCAACCTACGACCTACGCAGCCTTCCGGGCAAGAGCCGCAGATTTTCTGGCCAGGCAAAGGTTTCTTCTTAGCCTGTGAGCAGCGCGATCGGCACCCGGACGACGATCTCCCGCCCGATCGCCAATATCGACCTACGAATAAGCGATCGGCAGCCGAGCGACGATCGCCGTCTTCCTGCCCGATCGCCGATCATCACGCTACATCATCCGCAGTTCGGAGGACACGATCGCCATCTACAGTCCAGCATATAACATGACGGACTAAGGCATAAGATCGCCTCCACCGCACATCATAAAGCCATGGCCCTGGCAGTCGATGGAACCGGCCGCCCGGCCATGCAAGGTCCCTTTCGGCCGAGATCGCCCGCCTTCGTTTAAATACGAGGCCGGCGTAGTCGGAGGGCCCTCCAACATTAATCAGTGGACTCATTCCACAACCCCGTCTCAACGTACACCGTCGAGGTCGGCCATCTCCATGGCTGGCCGAGGTGGAAGCAGAGCTAACAAGCCGCGGGCGTGGAGTTGATTCATCCGACGCTGCCCCGCGCAAGGACTCCTCTAGACCGAGACCGCACGCCTTTCGTTTAAAAACAAGGCGAGGCGCAGCCTAACAGAGGACCCTCATAATAAAGTGAGTCACGAGACACTCATTGTCTTCGCGCACCAAGACACGGTCATGGGGTCGGTCCATCGATCTCCGCGACTGTGCACGATTCCTCAAGCAAGCGAAACCACCAAGTTTCCATGGGGGATCGGCCAATGTTGTTTTTTGCAGGTACAAGACCGAAAGATAGCTAAGCCAATCGACTATGTTAGCCCAAGTCCAAGTCCTAAGTCGGCTCAGATCGCCCGTCCTCATCCAGACGCGATCGCCAGCAAGAACCACCTCGCCCCATGTCTTCAAACATAGGAGCAAGCTGGGGGGCAATTGTTGTGTCAAGAATTAACACCTTCCGACCGGCGATCGCCTCCGAGGCCGAGCGACCGACTTACTGCCGAGCGGCCAAGGCAGATCTGCCGAGCAGCGACCAGGCGACCAAGCCTCAACCCAACGGACCAGCTAAATCGGCCAAAGGAAGGTCCCAGGACAAGTCCCGGTACCGAGCGATCGACCTCAGATACGATCATCACTCGGCACTCGGCGACCGACTCCTGGCGATCGACTAGCGGACGATCCTCTCTGGGCATCTGCCGATTGACCCTTGGTGACCGACCTCTCTGGGCATCTGCCGATCACCCCTTGGTGACCGACCATTGCCGACCTTCAGTAACTGGCCGATGGCCATCCCGTCGGCCAAAGCCGAGCAAACAGGAGAGCACCCACGTGCAGATCCACAAAAGGCGCTGACAAACCTGTCTCCTACCTCACCTACCAGCATGGCCCAGACCTGCGAAAGGAGTTGGCGGACAAGACATGTGACTACAGCCTGGCGCCTACTGCACCTACCCTGACAAAGTCCGCCGAAAGTAGCAAAGTGGGACCTCCTGTGACAGTGCTTCCGGACGCGTGCTGGATCCTTATTGGACCGCACGGCTGGCCACCAGCTGTAGCTTTGGACTTTTAGCAGGCAGCCCACGTAACCTTTAGGGCGATCGCCCCATTGCATTAAATGCCGAAAGACGATCGCCCACTAGTGGACAGGGCCCCTCAGCCTCTATATATACAAGGCAGCCTGCACTTGTATTTTCTCTCGGGAACCTCACGATTCAAGCACTCAATACAGAAACAATACTTGCACTTGGCTAACATCCAACTCTTGGCAACAGCTTTCTTTCGGTCTTACTTCTCCCGGCCTTTTCTCCTCGAGCAGATCACCGGCGGGACGAAGAACACCTAGCTTCGCTCAAGAGCCGGATCAACAGAGTCTTTTTACACTCATTGTACTTAGATTTCTCTAATTAATACTTGTATCCACAAATATTTGTGTTAATAACATCTCGCGAGAGCATTCAAGCCCGTGCCTAACAAACCCGGCAAATCTTGTTTTATTTACCTTCTCTCGGAAGTGTTCTCGCATTTGTTTGTTGTCCGTCATCCAGCAGTATTAATCTTCGGATAAATATTTTGGGCAACAACAATATACATACGCATTTGGTGCATAGTACATAACATAGTGAAGTTGCGAGAGTGACTCACAAACTGGTTATGACATTCCTATGGTACGATGAATAGAGATCCGAACTTTGGTATGGTAGTAGCTCGACTTTACCATAGTGATCTTCGAATGATTTTTTTGTAAGTGCAGATTTGGGGTTGTTGACCTCATGCTGGTTGTTTTGAGTATCGATTGGTCATTTCCACTCCATGTATAATTTGGATATGTTCGACGAGTTGTGATTGATTGTTCGTACGCCAAGGGGTATGCTAACCAGTCGGGTATGTTTATTGAGATACACTGTATGTGATTGGTGTGTCATTTTGAGAATGTTATTCTTTCGTATATTTGTTTTTGTGGTTCTGTGTTGGAGTTTATCACGTTGATGATATTCTCGATTGTGTTTTGACCTCTGGTTGGTCATATTGGAATTTATCATGTCGATGATAAATTCGGTTGATTGTTGATCATTGTTGGTGATCATCTGAGCATTCGGATTTTGTGTCAACGTTTCGGGATTCCTATCGTTGTTTTGGGCAGTTGTTTCGCAGATGTATTGTATATTATTCGTCTTATCGGAATTGAGACCTGATTATGTAATCAGGCAGACAAAATTTGATTCGGGCGGATTGCTTCATCCGAAGATGATATATTTTGTTGAGACTCAAGGAATTGTGATTGTAAAGTGTATTGAGACTTTACAGTGAGGTCACTAGCTAGTATCTCAGGAGATCCTCGACTTTGCGCATTGGTAAGTATGCTGTTGTGGTTATTCTATAGTGATGATGATTGATCATTGTCGTGATGGTTTTGGGATATTTTGGGTTGAACGGTATGTTTGTTTGTTTTATGACGGATTGCAAGTTTCGAGGACGAAACTTATTTTAAGTGGTGTAGAATGTAATATACAGAATTTCTACTACTGATGTTTAATATTATTTTATCCGAGTTATGTTGTACAGCGTGGAATCTGTACAGTATGGATAAAATAATGAAGGACTGAGATGTCAGTATTGGTATAATTGTTGTATTTGGTCGACAATTGTATTTAAGAATATTATTGGATTCAGTGTTCAGTGTGTCTTATGTTCGTTTTTGGTATGTTGAGACGTTGGACAAGAATAGCTGAAATTGGCTAAGTGTAACATTATTAGCGCACGCTAATAATCATGAGTAGCGCACGCTACCGTGCAGGTTTAGCGCACGCTACGGATATAAGATAACGCACGCTAATGCAGTCCGATCGGAAGGAATCTACGCGTGGACCAGGCTACTTTCGGCGCACGTTCTGATAAGTCAACAGATGTTGTAATGTAGTTTTAGCGCACGCTAATGCATGTTGATTAGCGCACGCTAACTGTATATCGGTCAACAGGAAATCTTGGCTTTATTGGTTGCTTTCGGCATGTGGGGTCACGAGAATCTTCGTGGTAGGTGTAGACTGTAGCAAGTCAACTGGTATTAGCGCACGCTAAATGTAAGGACTTGCATACGCTAGACAGTGTAAGTTACGTACGCTAATGCATGGGCATTACATACGTAAGCACATGTACGAAGCCAGACAGTAGCCTCTGGACTGCGATAGCGCACGCTAACAAAGTCAGTTAGCGCACGCTAAGTCTGTTGCGCACGTTAAACATAAGGTTTAGCGCACGCTAGTAATATACTTTATAAAAGGGACGGAAGGGTGTTATGAAGCATTTCGTCCATTCCTTCCTTGCAACCGAGAGAGAGATTTTTTAGAGAGAAGTTTGAGGTCCCAAACACTGAGAGATGATAATATTTAACAAAGATTAATCTGAGGAACATGGATTAAAGTCTTGTTCTTGAAATTATTGATGATTCTTGGAATGAAGTTGATTGTTCTCCTTCATGGTTCGTTTATACAAGGTAATAGTTCTTCACTTTTGGATTTCGTTTGGATTGATTATTGATGTTCTTGAGTTGATGATAATCATATAGTCGAGTTGATGAGCATGATAACGAGTTGGATTACCGTACTAAGTTAGTGTGTTATCAATATATGAGTATTGATATGTTTCGTATGGTTTTGGAAGGAATTCAAGAGATATGTTGATGTAATTCCCTTCTTCAATTCGGATTTTTGATGTTTTGTCGTTGGTTACTTCGTATGGTGACGATTATGGTGGTGCTATTGTGATTCTTGAAGTTATATGAATTGTATGTCGAAGAACATGATGAATAAGGATTCTTAGATGTTAGAACACATCGGATTTTGTCATTTTATGGATCATGAACGTGAATTCGGATAATTCGTGTTCTTGAAGAACTATTGAATTATATATGTCATGATTGTTATGAATAAAAACTGGAAATTGGAAAGGTTACGGATGACTTTGGAATATGATTATTCATGATAATAACCGGTAAATTGTTCTATGAAGTTACCAAATATGAACAAGAAGGAATCTTGTTGATTCGTGTTTAAAGATAATAGTTGGAATCGAATATGTTATGAAATCCTTAATATCGAGATGAGTTGATCATTGATATGATGGAAGTGTTAAGACGATGCCTGGAATGCATGCCACTGCACAGCATTAGCGCACGCTAAGCTTACTAGATAGCGCACGCTAATGGGAGCAATTTAGCGCACGCTACGTTATGCGTTTAACGTGCGCTAAATAGGCAGTCAGTGCAGTATTTTCGTGTTTTGATTATGAATTCGTGATGGTTTGATTTGGTTTGTTCTGACTGCGTTTATTCGAGGTTTTTGTTGAACCGTTGAGTTCGATTGGTTAGTTTTGTCGGTTGTTGATTGTTATCGGATAAGTGTTATTTGATTACTTCGATAGGTTGAGATTATTGATCGGTGATTATAACCGGATGTTGCGGTCGTGTTCGAGTATGTCCATTGTATTGCTTTTGATCGGGGCTGAGGAGCTCGTAGACAAAGGAAATGTGTTCTGAGCGCCTTCGTGGTATCCAGATATCGAGGCGTTATTACTTGCTCGCTTATAATGTTTAATGAATGATTTCGATTTCATTTCGCTTATAATGCATATAACGATGATTATTATTGTGAACTCGGGTATTTGATCGATATCGTTCTTCCGATTCTGGGAGTTAAATCATAATGTACATGATTTATTTCGGTTATTGGTATATTTGGGTATCGAGTATACATCGTGATAAAGATGAGGATTCGAGTATTTGTGGTTCATGACATGTTTGGATCGTCGAGCGTTGTGGATAATCGTCGATGATGATTGGACATCGAGGTTGCTCCCGAAGGACTCGGGGCAAGTATTCCATATTGATTATGGTTTAGTGTTATTTATTTTGGTCTCTTACATTTTCTTTCATGTTGTTGAACATGGAATCGTCCTAGTAAATTGTCATGTTGTCGTGCATGTTATGTTGTTCATGTTGATGAACGTGTTGATTTGCATATGTGTATGCATATTGTGTTGTTTATGTTGTGTAAATAATCCGATGGGATTATGAGGATCTATGCTGAGGGCGCTGGATCGAATGTCCACCATGCGTTGGTTCGACGGGATCATCATGGGGATCTATGCTGAGGGCGCTGGATCGTTGGACAGGTTTTCCACCATGCGTTGGTTCGACGGGATCATCATGGGGATCTATTCTGAGGGCGCTGGATCGTTGGATTACCAGTATTGTGTTGATGAAATCTTGTGAATTTGCATCATTGACTTTATCATGTGTTGTTATTCGCATGTGTATTGTTGGTTATCCATCTTATGATGATCTGATAGGATCATCAAGGGGATCTATGCTGAGGGCACTAGATCGTCGGATTTCCATTGAGTATACATCATTGTTATTGTTGTGAGCATATTGACGTGGTCATATGAGTATGCATTTGTAGGTCTTGTGTTAGGACCGTGTCCATATTGCATTGATCTGATCTCGGATTAAACTGATATGATTGTCGTGGCACATCATATCTCGAGGTATGTTCCGTATTTCCTTGGTATTTGTCTTTGATGGACAATCGGTTATTGTCTTGGAATTTGATGATGTTATTCGATGGATCGTATTGGTCAGAAATGGTATATTTCCGGATCGTGAGTTGATGATGATAGTTTGAGAATCTTGAGTATTGTTTGAGGTACAATACAGATATTATGTTCGAGTATATTGGTTAATCGAGTCCGAGATGCGAACTGTGATAATGATTATTCTGATGAGAATTACTCGAGTAAGTAAAGTTATGACGGTAAGATTACGTTGGTCGTATTCTTATGTTGTATTCTCATTGGTATGTAATTATTAATGTATTGTGACGGTTATCGAGCTTGTAGCGGTCGTGAATAGATGAGCTTCCCGGAGGATACTGGCTAGGACGTGTTTTGTGCTTTGAGTTTCTTGATTGGTTCTTGTATTCCGCTGCTAGAGTATCTTTATGGTTGGTCTTTTTCCGCTGCGTGAGTATTTTGAAGTGCTCTTTCGGTATCTGGTAACTGAGATTACTTTGGAAATCGTTTTCTAAACTTTTGTGTGTCGGCTGTTTAGCCTTGCGATTTCAAATGAGTTTTTACGACGGTTTTTGTTAAATGGATTTCATAAACCTTTGTGCATTTTTAAAGATAGTACCATTGTTGGCCTCATGGACATTTGTAAATGTTTGCGAAAAATTCTTTTAGCCTTGTGGGTTCCATCTTGGGGCCTACGGCGCTGTAATATTTTCGGTTAAATCTGGGGGTGTTACATATATAAAGCACGATCAAATAGTTCCATGTCGACTTTAGGGACAAGAACGTTTCAAACGATTTGTAATTAGGATTCAAAACTCTGAAATTTCTGACCTACAACAAGGAATTCATGATAATAGGCATAAGGGTTATTCATTCTAATTGAAATAACACCGAAAACCCTAATCTAATCTCTTAGAGAACTTTTATCGGACACTTCGCGGACGGTATCCGATTACGGTGATTCGACGAAAGATTTAAATTCCGTTCTGCTAGAGTCGATAAGAACGGCCTAGGATACTTGATATATAATCATTTATGAATTCTAGACAATAATTCATCAAGAATATAGAAAAATAAGTTTAGGATTAAGGGCCAGATTACCTCTAATCCGGCAAAAACCGCTGAAATCGACTTAAGAGGACTTGCTAATTTGATTCTCGGGCATTGATTACCGTTTAAACTGCTCGAAACCAGGCTGGATTTGAATTCCAAGGTGAGGGAAAGCCCTTTGTTCCTTATGCTGAAAAATGGCTGAAATTCGCCATTTATGCCCAAGAAACTCATAAGGTCGTTTATGAGGGCAATTTAGTAATTGCGCCGCGACTGACTGACATCCTTGTCTTTTTTTGACCATAACTTGCCCATTCGTGCTAGGAAGGGCTATCCATTTGTTTTAGTGGTAAGCTAACGCCATAATATACAATGTTGTAAAATTTTAGAATTTTTGGATTTTTCCTGGATTTATGGTGACTGATCAAAGTCAGTCGTGGCGCACAGCCCTTCCAGAAAAGTCCACGTTCGTTTTTATTGACTCCCTTGTGGTACTCCACATATATGATGAATGGTCCAATAATATAATACTCGAAGAAGAATTATGAATCTCGAGGCCGATCAAACAACCTAGTCACAGTTTGATCGGCAAGTCTAGAACGTTTCTCGAAACGTCGAGAACCAACGAAAAGGTCATTGAGATGTTGAAGTAAATTCTTAAGGTCTCATAATAAAGTTTAAAGTATTCTAACAAGTGCAATTCAACCTAACATTATTAAGATGGTCCTTAATGATATCGCAAGTTAGGTTCTCATCACGAGTCAGAATTATAGAGCAAAATACATTGTTAGGAAAAGTAATACATATGGGATCATGAGCTTTGCAACGAGAATAGTGCCAATCAATAACTAATCTCAAGATAACACTAAGGACATCGTATAATCGATACCTATCAATATTCAGAATCTGAAAGTTGAACAATAAGTTAAGAATGAAGAATGGCAATAGTTACAAGTTCAACAAAACGACAAAAGAATTCATAAAACGGGGCGAAAATTAGAAGTTATTTATGAGTAAAAATCTGGGGGCTCACATTTTGCACCAACTCAGGATTTGCCTCGTCGTAGTTGGAGGGTTGTTCGTCAACCGGAATGATTCATAGGCATGGACAGTCTTCGAACTAAATCCCAGAAGAAGATGAATCAGATCTATGGACTTACAAGGAAGCAATCTAAGATAAAGATGCCAACTCCTGGAAAGTAGCAATGGGATCAGAAATGGGATCTATGGATCCCAATCAAGTGTGGAAGCTAGTAGAATAACCGGATGGGGTACAAGCCATTGGGAGTAAGTGGGTCTACAAGTGAAAGAAAGAAGGTGATGGGGAGGTTGAAACCTTCAAAGCAAGGCTTGTAGTAAAAGGTTACACTCAGAAGGAGGGCATTACAATGAAACCTTTTTGCCGGTAGCCATGCTTAAGTCAATCCGAATTCCTTTAGCTGTAGCTGCGCATTTGGATCTGGAGATTTGGCAAATGGATGTCAGGATTGCATTCTTGAATGAAAGTCTAGACGAGGATATCTACAAGCGCCAACCAGAGGGATTCATTGTTGAAGTAGAAGAGCAGTTAGTATGCAGGATTAAGAGATCCATTTATGGACTTAAGCAAGCATCTAGATCTTGTAACACTCAGTTTGACGAGGTTGTCCAGTGATATTTATTCGTCCAATGTCCGAGTGAGAGTTGTGTGTATAAGAAATGCGATGGAAACGTGTTGGTGTTTCTTGTAGTGTGCATCGATGATATCCTTCTGATTAGAAACAATGTGAAAGAAATATCGGACGTATGGGTATGACTGAGCAATTCGATATGAAGGATTCGGGAGAAACAGGACACATCCTTGGAATCAGGATCTTTTGTGATCGGAATAAAAGGATGTTATTCTTATCTCAGGTATCCTATATTAATACAGTGCTAAAGCGATTTATCATGGAGAATTCTTGGAAAGGTTTTCTACCTTATAGACATGGAATTCACCTATCTAAGGACATGTGTCTAAGACACAAAAGGATATATATAATATGAAGCTGGTCCCTTGTGCGTCAGCTGTGGGAAGCCTCATGTATGCTATGTTTTACACTAGACCAGATATCTGTCATGCCGTAGGCATGGCTGCTAGATATCAGTCGAACCCAGGACGTGGATACTGAATTACTGTCAAGCACATACTCAAGTACCTAAGAAGGACTAGGGAGCACATGCTAGTATATCAATCGGACGACCTATGTCCAGTGGGTTATACTGATTTAGATTTTTAATCAGACAAAGAAAAGTCCAAGTCTACTTCGGGTTATATGTTTACTTTCGGAGTTGGAGCCATTAGTTGGAGGAGTGTGAAGCAGAAATGCATCTCAGACTCTACCATGGAAGTCGAGTACGTGGCAACCTCTAAGGAAGTCAGAGAGACAGTATGCCTCAAGTACTTCCTGCAGGACTTAGATGTGATTCCCTATTTGTCAAAGGATATTACACTTTATTGTGATAAGACTGGTGCAGTCGCAAATTTGAGGGAACCATGAGCCCATAAGGCAAGTAAACATATTAACTGCAAGTACCATATCATACGACACTTCGTAAAGGAAGGAGACGTAGTTATATCTAGGGTTGCATTGAAAAATAATCTTGTTGATCATTTCACGAAAGGTTTACCCTCAAAAGCTTTTGAATAGCATGTGGAAGGAATGAGATTACGGTGTATGGCATCATTACTTTGAGTATAAGTCGGAGATATGATAGACTATGTTTCCAACGGGAAACCTCGAGAAGGCGATTTGGAGGCGATTTAGGGGGCGATTTCATCAACTATCATCATCTTTGGTTGAATAACAAAGATCACACAACATGTAATCCGTTTCTACCTTCCAAATCAAGGTAAACTCCTTAGAACCCTAGTTTGGGTAATTTTGGGGATTTTCTTAGATTCGTCCGATTTATCCATTTTGGAGCTTGAGATCTTTGAGATTATGATGCATCTACACCATACCCACATTTCCCCTACGATTATATGGATGGTTTTGTACCTTGTTCGTACTTGAGAGGGTTTGGGTGATTTTCAAACCTCTACGTGATTATCCTTGTAGTTTAGTGAATCGTATGAGGGTTTGGGGAGTTTCTTCGTGTGATTTGAGTATGGATTATTGAATATCATGTTCCTTACAAATCGTTTAGGTGCCGGAAGTGCATTCTTGGACCTACCGAACTTGTATTCTTTTCCTTCCGATTCTCGATGTCTCAAAGGCAAGTATATGTTTATGATTGTACGTTCTCGACTTTGAAAGTAAGGTCTATGAATTGTATGATGATATATATCCACTTTGGGATGGGCCGACGGGTCCTCTGAGGGTTCCGTATCCTTTTTTGTGGTTCCGCGGATATTTTGGGTTAACCACTCTGGGATGGGCCGACGGGTCCTCTGAGGGTTCTGTTGCCTTTGGTGCGGTTCCACGGTTAATCATGTATGTATTGAACGTGATGTTATGAGTTATTCCGGAATACTAGTCTTGAGTTGACGAAATGACGATTACATTTACTTTATTGTCGAGAAGTATTGTGCTTCATATTCGATATACTTGTACTAGCTATTCGACGACTAACCCCTCTATGGTGGAAATATCTTTCATGTATTTCAGGATCCAAGAAAGCGGATAGGCTCGTACTGGGCCAGCACGAAGATGATGGGCAAGTGTGATGATGTGTCTTGTCTCTGGTTATGTTTTGTATTTCCTCCATTCAGGGCCGGCCCAACCATTAATGAGGCCCAAAGCGAGTTCAAAAATGAGGCCCTTAATATTTTAATAATAATATTTTATAAAGATATTACATTGTATCTAAAAAATTTCGATCTTCTTATAATAAAAACTTATTTATCAAATTACATTAAAATTGAATGTTGTGGGAGAATTTAAATAATATACTATTTTACGAGCTTTCTGTGATGCGCAAAATATCAACGTCGTGGGGTAAATTTTAATAATAAACTATTTTTATATATAGAATTTTAAAAGAATTTTTTTACTAGAAAGAGAATTTCAATTGCATTTTATACGAATAAAACCATTTTGATATAATTATTTAAAAAGAAAAAATAGTTTTTGGGTACTCAATAAGAAGAAAGTTTAGAAACTAAACTAACATATGTTGTTATTTTTTATGGGGCAATGCAAATAATGAATGATAAATTTTCCTTTGATAAAAAATTACTAGTATATATTGGGCCAATAAGTAATCAAATAATTCAATAAAAAATATCAAAATATTGTTTTCAGAGATCGAACCTATGACATTGTGTAAAATGAGGCACTTGCCTACCAACAAGGTAACCTAACTTTAGTGATATAAGTCAAAATTTTATTTACCTATCAATTAATTTGAGGCCCTTTTTGTAAAAAAAAATATGAGGCCCAAAGCCCTTGCTTTGGTGGCTTGGGCCTTGGGCCGGCCCTGCCTCCATTCAGGGATGTTGTACTTGAATGGTTCTTGAGTACTCGAGTATTATTTTTTGTTTCCTTGATGTGTTGGCCTGTGTTGCCATGGTATTGATTCTGGATGTATTGTATTCGGTTTTATTGGATATTGCTTTGGATGTCAACTTTATTGTTCTCCATCTGATTATGTTTGGACCTTATCGGTCAAAATTCATGGTTCCGCATGTGGAAAGCCTTGTGGGTCCCACGGCGGGTCTCAGGGCGTTGTAATATACACTGAATAACTTGGGGGTGTTACAGAATATGGTATCAGAGCTTAGGTTTATGGATACCTAGGTTGTCGGTCTTTTGGGTTGATTGAGTCATTTGTCTACTGTATCACTACTTTGCCATCATCATAGTGCGGCTGATACTTGTATGACCTCTTACTCTTCTGGTGTTTCCTTAATCGCTTTGCTTTTGATTTGGTACTTTTGGGAATCGGTCACTTCGATGACGTGCGATTTGAATTGTACTTACGTACTTTGTGTATCCTTCAGAATGTCTGCTGATAGGGGACATAGACGAGGCCGTGGTCGTGGACGCGGACGAGGACGTGGCGCGGCCGCTTCCCTCAGTTATGTTGCGGGGTCGATTGCCCCTAGTTTATCTAACTCGGTGCAACCCGATACCGAGAGTCAACACGACCAGCCGACTGGTCAAGGAAATAATACATGTATTGGAGTTACGAATGTCTTTCAACAATTGGCTAACCAGATGACTATCCTGGCGCACGCCGTTCAGCTGAATAATCTGAACCCGACATCGGATGCCTTGCTTCAGAATGTGATCCGTATGCATCCTCCACAGTTCAGCGGTGCTACCGACCCAATGGGTTGAGAGAATTGGCTAGCTGAGTTAAATAAAGTATTTGAAGCGGTTGATTGTCCGGAAGTGAGAAAGGTACCGATTGCTGAGTACTTTCTTACCAAGGAAGCCGCGACTTTGTTGGAAAGTTATCAAGCCGCAGGATCATGCTGCCACATGGGGAGAGTTTAAAGAGCTACTAGAGACTGAGTTTTGTCCTTGGCCAGTGCAGGAAGGCAGAATCCGATCCTTTTTCAAGGCTAAGCCGCAGAACATTCCAGTCTCGCAGGCGATAGTGGAATACAACCAACAGCTGACCCATGTGAAGAATCAAGTGCGAGATGAGCGAGACAAGATCTGCTACTTTGACATGCGGATGAATATGGATTTACGGCGTTACATGGCCGGGTTTGCTTGCACCACCTTGAAGGAATATCAAGACAGGGCTTTGGCCTATGACATGTTGAGTCCCCACAATGATGCCACAGAAGAATCGAAGAAGCAAAAGACTGCTGGTAACTTTTCTAGCTCAAAAAATGGCAACTTCCGGAGACCTCAGGTGGCTAACCGTTCTGTTAAAGGGAAGAAGAGTTTTCATTCTACTCCGAGCACCTCAACTCGCCCGGTAACCTGTTTTAATTGTGGCCGTCCAGGCCACATCAATATGGAGTGCAACTTCCCACCTCTGAAGTGTCACACTTGTGGATATATGGGGCATAGGGCAGCTTATTGCCCCGAACAAGATCAGACTTTGGACACTCGGGCTTCGGCCCGACGCCTTTATATCAGAGTATGAATCTGCGGCAACTAGTTAGTCAATCACAGCAGAGTTACGTTAGAGGTCGGGGACGGAGTCAGAATGCTAGAGGGGGAGATTCTAGTGTCGGTTCAGCACACCCACGAGTCTATAAGATGCGTCGAGTAGATGAACCCAATGCGGCGGTGGCCTCAAGTACCATTCATATTTTATCTGATTCAGTTCGTGTACTTTTTGATTCGGGTGCTACACATTCTTTTATCTCCTTGGAGTGTGTACGCCGTTTGAATATAAGTTGTATGGCTACTTGCGATCCTTTCATTGTGAAACTACCTAGTGGGGATAAAATCGTGGGGAATCGGGAGATTAGAGATTTTTCAGTGAGCGTAGCCGGTATTGATTGGTTATCAAACTTGATTGTGGTTGATATTTAGGGCGAGGATGTGATCCTCGGGGAAGACTGGCTTGACAGTCACCAAGCAATTATGAATTACCGCACTAAAATTATCACTATGATGACCAGATATGGTTCCGAGTACTCGTTCATGGGGCGTAAATCGGGCCAACCTAAGTTGCTTATCAGCGCCATGAAGGCCGTAAAACTCTTGAATAAAGGTTGCATGGGATATTGGTGTTATGATTTGAAGTCGGAAGGGAACGAAGTTGATTTATCTTTGATTCCAGTAGTTAATGAGTATCCAGACGTTTTCCAGACGACCACCCAGGATTACTGCCGGATCGAGAGATAGAATTTTCTGTGGATTTAGAGCCTAACGCGGCTCCGATTTCTAAGGCGACTTATCGGATGCCACCTTCTGAGATGCAAGAATTGAAGAATCAGCTAGGAGAACTATTGGATAAAGTGTACATTAGACCAAGCGCTTCGCCTTGGGGCGTGCCTATTCTTTTTGTGAGGAAGAAAGATGGTTCACTACGTTTATGCATTGATTACCGTGAACTGAACAAAGTGACCATCAAGAACAAGTATCATTTGCCTCGTATAGATGATTAATTTGATCAGTTGCAGGGAGCCGCAGTATTCTCAAAAATTGATTTGAGATCAGGATACTACCAGCTCCGGCTGAAAGAGACCTATGTTCTGAAGACTGCGTTCCGGATGAGATACAGACATTATGAATTTGTGGTCATACCTTTTGGGTTGACTAATGCACCGGCAGTGTTCATGCAGCTAATGAACAAGATATTCATCGAGTACCTTGACAGATGTGTGGTCGTCTTTATAGACGACATCTTGATTTATTCTTGGGATGAGGAGGAGCATGTCCGGCACTTGCGTTTGATTCTAGATGTGTTAATGTAACACCCCCAGACCATATGGGGATATTATATGCCGTAGACCCTCTCCACGAGGACCTACCAGGCTAAACAACACAGAAATACCAAGAACTTGACCGACCGAAGTCAAGCAATTACAATAATACAGACCATTAAGGTCAATTACAATACAACCACATGGACCGATGAGGTCACACGACTAATACAAACTAGATGAAATATATCTCTTTACAATAAATACCCACGCAGGGAAAAAGATACTCAACAGTGGAAGTCTGACTATAACTCGATCGATATGACATAACCGACCAAACTCCCAACTTTTGATTAGTATCGTAGCTCGTCACTTCCTGTGCTGATCCTGTGACTGCTCCCCCGAACCAGCATGTACCTGGATGCAAAACAGACATCCACCCCCCGATTACTCGAGGGTTAGTAAAACTCCATTGTTTTACTAGTGCAAGTATAATAGTATACGAAATGTATCGCGAATCAGGTAACACAATCAATTCTCAAATCATTCCCGAGAGGTTTTCTTAATCAGAAAACAAGTGATAAAGTTTGTATAGTTTAAATTCGGCATCTCGGTAGTTTTTAAAGTATAGATTCTTTTGGACCTCGAGTCTCAATTCACAAAACCTCTTTTGAAAATCATCAAGGCCTCAGCCCGGTTTTTGTTTCAAAACTCATCACGTGTCCAAAATATAACATCGAAACATTATCCACACAATCACGGTTCGTACATATCATGTCATCACGATGACATCATTGGTAACCCCAGCCATACCCCTTAGTACCGACCCTTAGAGGCCCCGTCGAGCCTTCTCCATGTGGTAAACCACTTCCACGGCCGTACCCCTTAGTACCGGTCCCTAGAGGGCCCGTCGAGCCTTCCACATGTGGGAAATCACTTCTGCGAACGTACCCATTAGTATCGGTCCCTAGAGGTCTCGTCAGACCCTCCCTAGGTGTAAGAACGGCAACACACGCACACGTATCTATTTCCGCGACCGTACCCCTTAGTATCGGTCCCCAAAGGCCCTACATGCCAGCCCCGGGTGGAGAACAACATGTCATTCAAAACCATAGTTCACAAGTAACATACATGCGGAATACGTAACATACACAACAAAACATAACCCGTCACCACGGATAACACACCTTAATAAAAATACGTTCGAACATCCAATCATAGACCAAAATACATGTCCAAGTATATAATCAATCCAACACGAAACACTCGACTAACATGACCAACACAACTTCACAACGTTAAACAAGCAAGAGTATCATTAATACCAACAACCATTCGGATAACCAAATCGCACGGATCATATCCACGAAGGTAAACCAAATCATCCTAATTCCAATATGTAAACTCTATTCCCAAGACACAAATAGTATAAGTAGAATACTTGCCTCAATAACCGATACCGAATGCTCCGAAGAATGCGGTTCAACCGGGAAACCTCGAACCCCGAAGAAGGCAATGAACGGAAGGGTTCCGACTCGGGTTCTTCACAAGGATTTCATTCCTAAGACATCATCAATAAATCAACGATCGTACAAGGAATAATAATCACATAACGCCCGAATCCCCCTCTAAGACCTTTTATCAGATACCTTCAAGGCGTCGATTAGGAATTCAACAAAACGACGAATCCTAGACAATACAACCACGGAACAACAAGGGAAATGATATAATACATCTTAATAATCGTTGATCCGCCACAAATTTAAGTTATTACAGGCTAATCGTACAAAACCAAGCAAAAAACCCCAATTTTCCAAAACTAAGATTTTAGGAAATCTAACCTTGATTCGCTCGATCAAAGAATGTTATGGAATGATTAATCAATGATAGGAACTCCAGAACTTCGTGGATTCATTGTTTAACAACATGCCTTCGACTTCTCCAAGACTCCAGCCGCGGACAGAAAAGAAAGGAAATGAAAAACGAGTGAAAATATGACTGCTCAGTCATATTTATACTGGTGCGTGCCTAGCGTGCGGTAGGCTTCCGGACTAGCGTCCGCTATCGTCCAGTCTCGGCCTAGAACCTTCGGTCGGGGCCCGCACGATCCGGTCCTGCTGACCTAACGTGTCGACCAGAACCTTCCTGTCCGACTGCGATAGCGCGCGCTGCGCGGACACTTGTGTGTGCTAGCCGACCTGTCTAGAACTCTCTGGACTAAACTGCTCGGCCAGGTAGCGTGTGCTGGCCGGCCGACAGCGTGCGCTACACCTGCCGATTAGCACGTGCCACGACCGATGGTAGCGTGCGCTACTTGCCGATCCTTCCCGAGTCCAGAAACTCAAAAACCTCTCTGCCCAGCCAGGTAACGTGCGCTGGCCGACCGAGAGCGTGCGCTATGCCTGCCGAATAGCGCGCGCTGTCATCCGACAGTAGCGTGCGCTATGTTGGTCCCTGCCGGTTCGTGCCACAACTATCCGAGTGCCCAGCTGCCCTGCCGGTTCATGCCGCAACTGTCCGGCCAGTGCCCATCCGCTATGACCCGGCGACTAGATTTCCGAAAACGCACGGGACGAACTCGACGAACGCTCATGGACAACATCAACGATCTGAAATGAAAACATCACGCAAAAATTAATCACACGAGACCATATAAACACAAAAGTTAATCATCGAGAAAAATGATACTGATACTCGGCAACCGAGAAATATCTGGAAAAATCCAAATAACCGGAATGAAAATCTCGGGTATTACATTCTCCCCCACTAAAAATAAGTTTTGTCCCAAAACTTAAAACAAAGACATCACAGTGCTAGCAAAACGCCATGCTCAAACATACAAATATCAACTCATCACCCCGTGATCTACGGTCACGTGTCTCCGTAGGTTCAACAACCCACAAAGATTGAGCCAAGCAACAATTACAATAAACATGCTTCTGACCCCTTGATCTCCTGTCACGTGTCTCTGTAGGTTCAACAACCCACATAGATTGAACTAAAACAACCACCACAACAATCAACATGGAAATATTCAAACCAGAATATCAGATATCAAGTACCATACATCAAACATCACATATCAAGTCTACACGCAAGATAGAATCCCCAAGACCAACATAAAATATTATCACTGGGCACCGCTGGGCCCTCCAGGAGTAGGAACGAAATCTCGCTGCCCGAACATTTTAGCAACAGTCTCACAATGCACCGCTTGGTGCCCCGCTTGACCACACTTGAAACAATTCACTTACGGCGAACGACAATTCTTACTGGTGTGGCCCACACGACTGCAGTTGAAACACGTTTTCATACTGCTACCCTTACTAA
This sequence comes from Orobanche coerulescens, assembly GCA_033398695.1. Classification (NCBI taxonomy): domain Eukaryota; kingdom Viridiplantae; phylum Streptophyta; class Magnoliopsida; order Lamiales; family Orobanchaceae; genus Orobanche; species Orobanche coerulescens. The sequence continues at coordinate 40,990,133 of CM065814.1, read as the reverse complement.
ACATCGGAATAGGACTGTTGGACTGACCAACCGAACGAGAAGTCTTTTCGACAGAACAATGCGAATCAACAGGCTCATGAAACTCACTCATCTGACCCTTAGAGAAACTACCAGTAATCTTCTGCTTCTAACTTTCTGGACTAGTTTCTGTCATAAAAACAGCCATCTCAATCGCTAAAGCTCGATCCTGGTATTCTTTTAGAGAAGTACATCTAAGAGGAGCCATACTCTGACGTATGCAAGGTTTGATACGCATATCAAAATAACGGATTTTGTCTGCTTCACTCCTCACTTGCTCACGAACATAACCCAACTATTGATTATAATCGACTATCGCCTGGGATATCGACACATCCTGAGGTGTAGTCGAGAAAAACTCAACAATACTGCACTATCGAATAGGCGGCGGACAATACTCGGCCTCCATGGCAGCCTTGAACTCGGCCCAAGTAGCTATACGATCTCTAGGCGCTACGGCCTCCAACCATTCTGCAGCTTTCTTGTCAAGAAGGTACTGGGCAATAGGTACCCTCCTCTCATCCAGACAAGACACAGCATCAAATGCTCTTCCCAAATGGAAGAGCCAGTTCTCCTAGCCTAACGAATCAGAAGCATCCGCAAAACGAGGTGGATGCATTCTCATCACATCTCGCAACCACTTACTAGCTCCGTCATCCCCCTCGGGAGATTCATTCCGGTTCGCTGCGTGATTCAACTACGCCAAATGATTTACCAACTGCTGGAGGATGGTGGCGGCGCCAACATTAACATTATCTCTGGCTGATTGCCCGTGATCACGCGGCTGGTCATCTCGACCATCTGTACCGTGCTGATTGGCACTTGACAATGAGCGAGTCGCCCTCTCATGCTTCTGACTACGACTACTACCACGACCCCGTCCTCGGCCTCGACCTCACGACATACTGAATGGACAAACATTCAGAATAACACAAAAAAACAAACATCACAGAATCAACACAGGACAACACACAACAGCCCAATAAATTATTCACTCCGAGCCATTACACGAATATACGAACTAATACTGCAACAATAGAACTAGTATTTCATAAGTAATCCACATGGTCACATAAACAGAAATGTATGACCTTTATCAAAACAAACATTGTCAAAACTATATAAATATCATTGGGGTCAAACATTTGTAACATTCTTTAAAATAAAATTTTCCAGGTCTTCGTTCAAATGCTAATATTTTAAAATTCTTGAGTTTGAAAAATTTTGCTGAAATGAGTTTTTGGAAAGAAAAAATTTTAATACCTCAGCCGTTTAATCAAAACCATGACTCCATTATCATAATTGTTTCATTTGAAGTCATTTGCAAAACAACGTTTCGAATATCATATTTATTCAATAACTGATATCGTCAAATTGACCTATAGGGTAACCACATGTTACCACGCCACAACATCTCGAATAACAACGCGCACGACAATATGTGGCCATGCCTGTTAGCATCGACCCCTCAGAGGTTTTGCCAAACCATCCTCGGGTGGAAAACTACTTGTGCTCGCACTAATCATTACCACTGATCAACTATCCTATCAGGATAACATCATAGAATAATACAATAAAAACATACCTTGCAGTCACAACACTTAAGTATACAACCAAAATCCACTAACAAGAAATGTAATAATTAATAGTACGTCAATAACATCCATGGAATCAAACGATCGACAAAGAGCACAGATATCATTGTAATAACAAAGTTACTGTCTAGACAGTCACAAGCTTATGGTCGTAATAACATGCAGTTTACGGCCGTAATATCTATGAGCTTACGGCCGTAATGCCTAAGATCTTATGTGTCACAAGGCGCTTTCCATATTATTTGGAGTACCCGGGATTGCCCCGAACTTACAAAGGATTATGTTGGATAGTTGCCCTGCGACACGAATAAGGTTGGGGACGTGCGACAGTGGTCGGCGTCCGGAGTGTGTCCGTGAGTCGGGATGCAGAGGGCTTTAGGAGAAGAGTTTCGTGAAATTATTCTAATGTGGAGTTCCTTGGAGTGTTGGGAAGATCTACACCAAGTTTCACAGCTAGACGGTTCCGTTTGAGTAGCGAATTATGCAAAGGATCAAGATGCTGCAGTGCAGTGGCATTGTAGTAGTTTTAGAATATTGCAGAGGCAATTCCTCACTCCTCGAGTATCGTATGGGGCTGAAACTTTGAGGACTTATAGATAATGTCGTAATCTACTCTACGGTTCAAGCAGATCAGGATTTAGAGTTCGTATGAGGGAGTTACACCCGATGTGCTTCCTCGGCCAATCAATGTCTAGTGCACTTACAAGGCATTTTTTTTCTAAGTCTATTATAGGGGGACAGTCCTTAGATGGGCAATGGTGGGCAAGCGGCCAGTCTTCCTCGTGCTGTCGATCACCAAGCGTGCAATCTTCCTAGAGGTAAGGGGGGCCTCTAGGGATCCAACTCTAAGCATTCGAAGTGTGCGAGGAGTTCCTGAGCGAGTTGGAAATCGTTAGGGCGGCGTAGGACCTATGTGGTCTGGGTTGGGCTTAAGGTTGGCATGGAGGCTCTAGTGTGACCGGAGGGATGCCGTCGGCCATATAACACTTCCTCTATGTCGATTGGACAATCGAGGTACTCACTTAAATCATACGCCTCGTGAGCTTACTCGTAAGCATTAGCTATCAGTTCCGGCTATGCTGCAGGGGATCGTTGGCTTGTACATATGGTTGCGAGACAACACCACATTGCGGATTGAAGGTAATATGTCGGTATACGAAGTAGTCCCAAACATCGTGAGGGGCAAATATATATTTATGGCATGAATCTAAGCCAAGATCTAAAAGGTTGTCCGTCTCGGGTGAGGTACTCTCAAGGGCGCCAAGGTACTGCACCTAGGAAGTCCCGAGTGAGTGTCGAGCACGAGGAATTGCACTTCGGGCATGCGAGTGACCCTTAGTGCAAAGTGCCATTGTGGGTTAAGCTTGAAGGGTATGAGATATCGGCCCTTAGTTGGTCGGAGGCAAAGGACAAGCGGGTGCCTAGCGTTTTACGCAGCACAAGGGACCAGTGCATGATATCTCTAATGTTGGTATTATACGTAACCTCGTTGATGGTAGCCAGACGGAGACTCGAGAGTCTCCTAGGCGCATGGGTGATTTGTGATCCGCTGCATGAATTCGACGGCCTGAACCTCAGTGAGCCGCACCCCGTGACGAGTGGTATCGGAGCCTGGAATGTCGCATCCAGGTTTAGCTGAGCATTGAGCATTGTTGAATATCTTGCTTCCCCTTGAGAACCGGATACCAAAATTGTGCCGAATTTTTCTTATCAGCCATTGTAGTGGCATTTGAGCGAAAGGCTTGTAGTGCGTTCTTACATATTGTGGCAGAGTTGAGAATTAAGTTGGCAGTGGAACTTGAGCGAATGGTAGTACCTCGAGTTGGCTTTGCAATTGGGCGAATGGTACTACCCTGGTTGTATGGTTTCTATCGGTGATGTTCGAAGGTTTTGTTCGGTGCGAGTTGTTGGCATTAGTGATTTCGGCGAATGTTAGTAATCGGGTTACGATGTGTTTAATGACTTTTTTTTCTCTGTGAGTACGATTGGCAGTTGGTTAATGTGAGGGGAACATTCTCATCGGTAAATTGCGGACGCGTGAGTAACGGTGTTGGTGTAATCTGATCAGAAACTTTATGTTGGCCTATTTTTGTGGGCTTATAAGACATCTTGATCTCCTAGAGGGAGACATGCCGGTGAGCCAGGTGGTGTGCAGTAGCCACGTCTGCCAAGTTGCAGCCATGTTTGCGTAGCACCGCAGATTGAGAGGTGATTTGGTTTTGAGACCCATTTATGCGGGAAATTCAGTGCGGGAAACCGCCACAGCACGTTCAGGTGCAAAACTTGGGCTGAATTTTAGTGCGCGCAAGCGTCATAGCATGTAAGGTGCATCGGTTACATGAGATTTGAATTGTTATGCGCAAAGCGCTTTCGCACATGAGGTGCAATCATAACACAGCCACTACGGAAGTTGCAAGAGTGGAATGTTCAGTCTTCCTGGTTCGAGTTGGGCAGATATGAGAATGGGCATGCTCCAAGTGTGGTGTTGCATGTCTCATCAGTCTATGAGGGACAAGAGATTTGGGTCTGGCCTCCAACATGAGTGGGGGAGGGCCAGACTCTCGAGACGAAATGGGCTGATTCGAGAATGATGTTCTTTAAGGGGATTCCAAAGCCTAGAGTATGGGCTCTTTGGTTGAGGGATTTTCTGAAAGGGACTGAGTTATATGGAGCATTGGGCTCCTTGGTTACCGAGGAGGTGTGTCCATTCTGGACACACACGTGAGCGATTTTGAGATGGATATTCTTGGAAGTAATTTGGAAGTGAATAAATGGGAACTATTGGTCTAAGGATTTCTGATGGGAGCAAGCCAAATGAGGTGTGCTCGTACAGAGTACACAATCGTGCGTTGAGTAATAAGGCCAGTTGGCCAGGTTACGAGTTAGGCCGGAGGGCCTGGGTTTGTGTCTTCGTCTAAGTCAGAGGACCAGCGAGACCAACCCGCGAGTTTTCGTCATGCCAGACTGAAGGCCGGTGACGCAGTGTGCCGAGAGTTAGGCATCACCTTCGAGCAGGGGAGGGTGCGTTGATCACGCGCACAGCCTTCAAGCTCCTTGCCGTGGAAGTGCGGTGGCCTGAGGGCCGAGAGTTTAGTGATCTGTGAGCATCCGTGTAGGCCTCTTTCGACTTGTGCTAGAGGGCACTTGTCTTATAGAGTTTCAGATTGGGTTTGGCTCATCCTTGATAGAATTCGGAATCCGTATTATCGGGATCTTTGAGAGCGCAGCCGCGGTAGTATTTTGAGCGGAGCGCAAGGCTCCTTTGGATGGGTTCTTGGTGTTAGTGAGCACTATTAGAAGTATCATGTAACGTTCAGGCAAATCGACCCGGTTTAATTCGGAGAACTTGTCGCTAGTCTCGGACTTGACAATGAAGGAGTAGCTTGATTTGAGCTAGAGTGGCAATCTAACACCATCGGTGGGTTTTTAGTTATATCGAGGCATGGAGAGAATGATTCCTGCCAAGATTAGAGTGGGTGTGCGCCAAGAGAGAGGCAACATCCGGGAGGAGGGAGAGTGTTTCGATCGCGTGCACTGCATCCTATAAGTTTGAATGCGCGATGCGCAAGAGTTGCCGAGCGAGCGGCGGGAAATTGCGATCATCGAGTGGCCGTGCAGGTGTTCTTGGAGTTGGGCTTCCGACTTTACAAGCAGGTGCCACTTGATGGAACTGAGAGTGCTGTGTTGAAGCACACAAGTTGAGGAGATGGAGGTAGAGTGTCGGGTTCGTTGCCCAAGTATTTTCATGATGAGATGGGCAACGCATGTACATAGAGCAGGTTGTGTGTGCATGCGTTGACGAGGACGTCAACGGATTGAGAGGGGGAGGATGTCACAGGGCGCTTTCCATATTATTCGGAGTACCCAGGATTGCCCCGGACTTACAAAGGATTATGTTGGGTAGTTGCCCTGCGACACGAATAAGGTTAGGGACGTGCGACAGTGGTCGGCGTTTGGAGTGTGTCCGTGCGCGAGCAGGACCTTGAGTCGGGAAGCAGAGGGCTTTAGGAGAAGAGTTTCGTGAAATGCTTGTAATTTTGAGTTCCTTGTAGTGTTGGGAAGATCTCTACCAAGTTTCACAGCTAGACGGTTCCGTTTGAGTAGCGAACAATGCAAAGGATCAAGATGCTGCAGTGCAGTGGCATTGTAGTAGTTTCAGAATATTGCAGAGGCAATTCCTCACTCCTCGAGTATCGGATGGGGCTTAAACTTTTAGGACTTATAGATAATGTCGTAAGCTACTCTATGGTTCAAGAAAATCAGGATTTGGATTCCGTATGAGGGATTTACACCCGATGTGCTTCCTCGGCCAATCAATGTCTAGTGCACTTACAAGGCATTTTTTTTCTAAGCCTATTATAGGGGGGACAGTCCTTAGATGGGCAATGGTGGGCAAGCGGCCAGTCTTCCTCGTGCTGTCGAGCACCAAGCGTGAAATCTTCCTAGAGGTAATGGGGGGCTCTAGGGAGCCAACTCTAAGTATTCGAAGTGTACGAGGAGTTCCCGAGCGAGTTGGAAATCGTTAGGGCGGCGTAGGACCTATGTGGTCTGCGTTGGGCTTAAGGTTGGCATGGAGGGTCTAGTATGACTGGAGGGATGCCGTCGGCCATATAACACTTCCTCTATGTCGATTGGGCAATAGAGGTACTCACTTAAATCATACGCCTCGTGAGCTTACTCGTAAGCATTAGCTATCGGTTCCAGCTATGCTGCGGGGGATCGTTGGCTTGTACATGTGGTTGCGAGACAACACCACATTGCGATTGAAGGTAATATGTCAGTATGCGAAGTAGTCCCAAACATCGTGAGGGGCAAATATATATTGATGGCATGAATCTAAGCCAAGATCTAAAAGGTTGTCCGTCTCGGGTGAGGTACTCTCAAGGGCGCCAAGGTACTGCACCTAGGAAGTCCCGAGTGAGTGTCGAGCACGAGGAATTGCACTCCGGGCATGCGTGTGACCTTTAGTGCCGAGTGCCATTGCGGGTTAAGCTTGAAGGGTATGAGATACCGGCGCTTAGTTGGTCGGAGGTAAAGGACAGGCGGGTGCCTAGCATTTTACGCAGTACAAGGGACCAGTGCATGATATCTCTAATGTTGGTATTATACGTAACCTCGTTGATGGTAGCCGAACGGAGACTCGTGAGTCTCCTAGGCGCACGGGTGATTCGTGATCCGCTGCATGAATTCGACGGCATGAACCTCAGTGAGCCGCACCCCGTGACATTACGGCTGTAATGGTAAACCTCTTACGACCGTTTGCAGGACAACAGAATTGTCCCAGCAGTTCTGAAACGGCTTCGAAGGTTAAGGTTCGACTCCTAACAATCTATCCTGGCATTTAGAAAACACTGCGACATTCTCCGACGAGTATATCAACATAACAAACTTGTCGCAACGACTAAGTTCCAACACACAAATACATAATGTTTCCAATTCCGAAAACCAAAGTCGTTTTGCAAAACAGAAATTTTAACAAAATCCTTTCGATCATAACTAAAATGACGGCAGTATTCTGCAATGTCCGAAGTATTTTAAAACACATTTTCCAAACACCGTATGATGGTGCCATTTTAAAATACATGACCAACTTGTCAAAATTCAACCGATTCAAAACCCACGCAAATCGTGGTTTAACCGAACCATCAAAATATTTTCAAAAAATAAATTGATTTCCACAAAAGTGTTCAAACCCGTAAATTCTTCCAGAAAACATTCTCAAATCTACTCACAGCGGGCATAACTACAACAATCCAAAAACAATCGAACTTAAAACCACATGCCCAAACGGCAAACAGGATCGCCAATTAAATCAAATACCTCTCGTGGGCATTAAGTTTAAACATACAATAAAACCATTTATCGGAGTTTCTCACAAACTCTACCGTCGATACCTTTTTCGAAACCCATCAGGTTTCACAACTTCCACATCATACCACCCCACACGGTGCTTCAAAGTCAAAACATCAATATGTCCAGTTCTATACACATACGGTGCGTCACAAGTACCGAATACAATCTCCATTACACAACACCGTGCAAATAAAATTATGCACCATAATTAACTCACATAGATGAAATCAGGAAATACAAATACCTCGCTTAAAAGGGGAAACTTACCTCCACAGGGCGTACGGAGATGACAGTCACCCACGATACTAATCTCGTCCGACAATATATCTGACACGTTGTGACTACGCACAACTCAATTTGTCACCCGACAACTCGAATGACACGACATCATACTATTCGACAAATCATGACTCGACTTGACCCTATAGCCTAGGTTTCCACAACCTAAGCTCTGATACCATAACTGTAACACCCCTAGATCATATGGGGATATTACATGCCGTAGACCCTCTCCATGAGGACCTACCAGGCTAAACAACACAGAAATACCAAGAACTTGACCGACCGAAGTCAAGCATTACAATAATACAGACCATTAAGGTCAATTACAATACAACCACACGGACCGATGAGGTTACACGACTAATACAAACTAGATGAAATATATCTCTTTACAATAAATACCCACGCAGGGGAAAAGATACTCAACAGCAGAAGTCTGACTATAACTCGATCGATACGACATAACCGACCAAACTCCCAACTTTTGATTAGTATCATAGTTCATCACTTTCTGTACCAGCATGTACCTGGACGCAAAACAGACATCCACCTCCCGATTACTCGGGGGTTAGTAAAACTCCAGTGTTTTACTAGTGCAAGTATAATAGTATACGAAATGAATCAAGCATAAAATATTCGCGAATCAGGTAACACGGTCAATTGTCAAATCATTCCCGAGAGGTTTTCTTAATCAGAAAACAAGTGATAAAGTTTGTAAAGTTTAAATTCGGCATCTCGGTAGTTTTTAAAGTATAGTTTCTTTTGGACCTCGAGTCCCAATTCACAAAACCTCTTTTGAAAATCATCAAGGCCTCAGCCCGGTTTTTATTTCAAAACTCATCACGTGTTTAACATTGAAACATTATCCACACAATCACGGTTCGTACACATCATGTCATCACGATGACATCATTGGTAACCCACGGTCGTACCCCTTAATACCAACCCCTAGAGGCCCCGTCGAGCCTTCCCCAGGTGGAAAACCACTTCCATGACCGTACCCCTTAGTATCGGTCCCTAGAGGCCCCGTAGAGCCTTTCCCAAGTGGGAAATCACTTTCGCGACCGTACCCCTTAGTATCGGTCCCTAGAGGTCTTGTCAGACCCTCCCCAGGTGGAAGAACGGCAACACACGCATACGTATCCATTTACGCGATCGTACCCCTTAATATCGGTCCCTAGAGGCCCTACACGCCATCCCCGACACTACGCCATATATGGACTTCAGTCACACCTAAAAAAGTGTGTTCACAGCCCAAAAAGTGTTGGCAAAAGAAAAAATATAGGCTACGGCTACACTTTGACCAAATTTGAGGGTGTTACAAAAATGACCGCTATCATAAGAGTCTACGCTAACACTTTTATAGTTTCTCGTAACACTGCGAAAAAATGTAGCTGTAGACCCCTATGCCAACACTTTTTGGTTCTGTTCATACATTTTAAGAGGTGTTGTTGTAGACCTATGCCAACACCGTTATCTATGTGGTGACACCATTAAAAGTATAGCTGTAGACCTATGGCTACACCTGTTTAGCACTACTGTAACATAAAATTGTGAAACAGTTAGATATTGTTGGCAATACCCTTTTATCATTATGGCTACACTTGTTTCTTAAACAATTTAATATCTTTAGCTACACTATGTTATTCTTTTGCCAACACATAAAGAGTATATTTTGGGGGTCAATTACTACATTTTCGCAGGTCTTTTACCAACACTCTAAATGCTAAAAATCAACCTATGGTATTTAAAAATAGAGTTACCCATTAAAAATAAATTCAAACATCCCAAAACATAAAATGTTATCAAACAACCATCCAAACACATAGACCATCCGGAATAACTACATAAATCCAAAATAAATATAAGGATGTTAATGATCCTGTCACAATGATTCGAATCACCAAAAGGCCGACTACATCCACCCGTTACAAAACATGGTGATACTCATCACAGTTTGCATCCATGCTAATCTCAACAACACATTCAAAACCAGCAGTAGAAAAAATTGCCGCTTAGGGTCTGTTTATCAAACAGAATCTGAATTCCAATTCCGAAATCTTGAATTTTGAAAACTAAAACGATGAATGTACTAAATTTCTAGTATTGAAAAACAATTTACAAATGTCTGATTTTTTATTTTGTGCTTGACAAAATACATACAATGGCTGCATAGTAAACGCCTTTGTGGGGGACGAGCAATTTGTCCCTCAACCGCATAGTAAACGCCTTTGTGGGGGACGAGCAATTTGTCCCTCAACCATCGGTTCTTGGAGTTCCGCTGGAAAAGCCCCCAGTCGATAACAACGTCCCAACGATGAGAATCCAACACTAATTGGATAATTGAAACATCTGTCATAAATATTCACCGAGGACATTTTTTGTCATAGAAAGACCATAGTAATCAAAATCACTTTCAACAGCTGTCCTCATATTCTGATTAAGGACTGCACTGTTGAGAAACAAAAACCACATGAGAGATCTCCAAATTTCCAAAGTAAGTCAAAGACCAGAAAAAAATGGTGAAATGTATGTTTACTCTTCAAAAATCACAGGCAGGTAAAAGAATTGGTTTTATATTGTAAACCAACCCAACCCAAATGGAAGAAGTAAGACAAACATTCATTACAAGAAATAGATCTGCCCACAAAAAATGGCGGTTAAATCTTCTGCAAATGTACAACACAAATATAGTCCCATGGTTGATATTTGATCCTGATATACATTAAAATATGAGAGATGTCAAAGCAGAACTATTCAATTACAATTTTTTAAATCCTTCAAAATCAACTCTCGTGTTTGCAATAATTCCCCAAACATCCACCGAGTAAGAATAAAGACAAATAAACATGACAGGTAAACATATCTAGGTGCAACCAAATTCGAGTTTAAACCTACTAAATATAAAGAGTAGAGCTATGGCAAACCTGTGGGATTTGCACCAAAAGATGTAGGATCCTGAAGCTTGGATGTATCATGTATATTGCCACGATCTCCATATCCATCCATTTATCAAAAAAAAAAACAGCTCTAAGAAACTAAAATATCACAAAATGTTTTTACTCCAAACCCACCACCGAGCAAACAAATATATTTTCGAACAATTTCAAAAAATCCTAAATATTCTTTTAACCTCGAAAATTGGGACAACAACAAAAAGAATAAAAACAGCGTCTGAAGGAATAAAACCCTAGAAGCTAAGATAAAAAAGTCGAACAATCGAAGATAAATCTAAGAGACGAACGAGCGCCCAACTAATTCTTGTCCTAAAACTTCCTGAGAACGGAAGATCTGTACTGCAAAAAGGGTACCGCAAAAATCAATAGTGACTGGGGAGAAAATGAAACATAATCCCTGCAAATTAATTATCTCTTCAACCGGTCTTTTTATCTTTAGGATAGTGAATTTATTCTTCTGCATCCCTAACAAAAATACTATATATATATATATATATATAGGAAAATGTTGTTTGTCTCGCACATTTAGCGAGATTTCAAACTCGCTATGAGCTGGCTATCAGCTTTTTCTACTTTAACTTTTTTGTTTATTTTTTTATTTTATCTTTCCTTCTTTTTCTTTTTATTGTCTTCTTGTTCGATCCTCTTCTATTTTTTTTTCTAATTTCACCAATACACATATACATCACAGATGAGACCAGTTCAGACTGTTTGAGATCGCCGGAGCAGGCTCCGCACATCTATTTCTCATTAGATTACCAATTCCACATTCTTCCTTCCTCTTTAATTCTACGTTCCTCCTCTTGCTGGATTTTAGGGATTTTCTGAGTGGAAATTTATCAATGAATTTATTTCCTTCCAATCATCATGAGAAGACAACTACAGAAGGTAATAGAACCTGTGTTTTTTTTTTCCAGTTTCGATAATCTTACTGTTTGGTCCTTAGTTTTATTTAGCTAAATATGTTTACCATTTTTTAAGGTTCATTAATATCCCAAATTTACTAGGGTTTCTGTTTTTATTTTTTGTAGGAATTAATAGGGAATCCTTATATTCAGATGATGAGGACGAGATTGTTGTTTGCAGTGGGTCCAATTCAGGTATATCAGAGGATGGGGTTGATATTGTGAATGAAAATTTAGCTCAAAATGAAGAAATTGTACCTGAGATTGAGATTGGCATGAAATTTGAGGGTGTTGAAGACATGTTTCAATATTTTAAAAAGTATGCCAAGTACAAGGGGTTTGCGGTGAGGAAAGAAAGAAGCAAAAAGAATGAAGATGGCCTTTTAAGGTGTGTGACATTTGCTTGTTGTCGAAGTGGAAAGCCTAAGTGTACTAAAGGTGTTGAATTACTTGCTTACCCAACGAACGAAACAGGATGTAAGGTGAAACTCACATCGAGTTTGGGTCGAGATGATTTATGGCGGATCAACCAGCTAATTCTACAACACAATCATGACTTAAGTCCTAGTAAAGCTTGGTTATTTCGATGCTACCGACAAATTGATGAACATGTGAAACGACAACTAGAATTTAGTGATATTGCAGGGATCGGGCCAAAAAAAAGCTATAACCAACTTGTTATTGAGGCGGGTGGACACGAAAACTTGTTGTTCATAGAAAAAGACTGCAGAAACCACATTGATAAGGCGAGAAGGCTACGACTCGGTGAAGGGGATTCTATTGCAATTCAAAACTATTTCCTAAGGATGCAAGCACAAAATTCGAACTTCTTTTTCAGCATGGACTTGGATGAAGATGGTACATTGAGGAATGTTTTTTGGGCAGATTGTAGATGTAGAGAGGCTTGCAAAGAATTCGGCGATGTAGTCACATTTGATACAACATACTTGACTAATAAATATGATATGCCTTTTGCGCCGTTTGTTGGGGTCAACCATCATGGGCAGTCTATTCTGCTTGGTTGTGGGTTAATATGTAGTGAGACTACAGACACTTTTTTGTGGTTATTTAGTACGTAGCTTACTTGTATGTCTAATATTGCTCCTGAAGGAATTATTACTGATCAAGATCGAGCTATGCAAAATGCAATTGAGATTGTGTTTCCTAATACCAAGCATAGGTGGTGTTTGTGGCATGTGATGAAGAAGTTGCCTGAAAAGTTTGGGAGTCATAATGAATATAATGGGATCAAAAGTAATTTCCAGAATGTGGTTTATGACACACAGAATTCAGCCGAGTTTGAACAAGGTTGGAGCTTAATGATAGAAAAGTTTGAGTTGCAGGAGAATACTTGGTTGAGTGGATTGTATGAGGAAAGACATCGTTGGGTGCCATGTTTTGTGACAACACACTTTTGGGCGGGGATGTCGACTACGCAAAGAAGCGAAGGTATTAATGCTTTTTTTGATGGGTATGTCAATTCTAAAACTAGTTTAAAACAATTTGTAGAGCAATACAGCCATGCCTTGAAGGCCAAAATCCATAAGGAAAATCAGGCAGATTTCAAGTCATTCTCACAAAATATTCGATTATCAACAACTTATGATATTGAGCGACAATTTTAGAAAGTCTATACACTCAAGAAGTTTAGAGAGGTTCAAGTTGAGCTACTAGGGATGATATATTGTGACATAATTGATTACAGGGAGAGTGCCATGGGTATGGAGTTTGTGATAGAGGAGGATGTGAAAGTTGAAGATTTTAGGAAACAAATACACTTTACAATTGTATTTGAGAAAGAAAAATCTGAAGTCAATTGTAGTTGTCGCCGATTTCAATTTAGAGGTATACTCTGCAAGCATGCAATCTTTGTGTTAATCAAGAATAAGGTAGCCCTAGTCCCAGACAAGTATTTGTTTGACAGATGGAGGAAAGACATAGTGAGGTCTCATACTAGGATTAGGATGAATTACGATGATGGACCAGTCACTGCTGAACAACTAAGGTATAAAAAGATGTGTTCTCTTTTTTACAAAGTGGCAGACTTAGCAACTGATGATCCGGATCTCAGTAACCTAGTTAGTGGATGGTTGGAGAATAAAATGAATGAGTTATATTTAAAGAAATTCCCTGCAGCAACTCTCAAACCCATGAAAGACAACTGTAATGGGAGCAATCCAATGGGTGGTGATAATTCATCAAATGCACCACTTAAAATGCAGGACCCTAAGCGAAAGAAAGCAAAAGGTCGTCCGCGTGAAACCAGGTTCAAGGCACCAATGGAAGAAAATGCAACTAAAATCAAACCAAGGAAGGCAAAGAAGAATACGATTGATATTGCTGGTGAACCTTCTCAACAGCCTGGGATGTTGCCAACACAGGAAAGTGCAGTTCTAACTCCAAATGGAGTAGCACATAACCCTAGTCTTCCGTCGTTCTGCCAAATGGTATATTTCTTTCATCGTACTTGAATTCTATTACTTATGCAAGGAAAAATGAACTTCAATTTCATAAAAATATGGTTTGTATAATGCAGGGAAATATGAACCTTCGATGGGGATTTAGCGAACACATGCAATCGCATAATGATCCCTACTGCCACACCCTACCATCCGGACATTATGGAATGATGCCTCAACCATCTCAACCTTATGAAATGATGCCTCGACCTTCCAGACCTTTTGGAATGATTCCTAGACCTTCTGGACCGTTTGGAATGGTGCCTCCACCATTTATGTCATCATGGGGAATGATTGATTGAATCTGGAAAGTTTAAATTTAAACTTGTGGTTTATTTGTTTGAGTAGATACATGCAGTTTTTTTTTCTTCTTTTGCTTAGGCGCGAAGGCAAGAACCTGCAGTGTTATGCATGAGGTAGAGAGAGAAAGTAAAGAAAAAAAATACGAAAAGTTCAGTCTGCAGGAGGAAATGAATAAGATGAAAGGTTGGAAAAATGCATGCAGTTTGTTTAAGTATGAATGTTATTAATCTTTTTTACATATTAAGAATAAATGTTGTTGAAGTACTGATAAGTTTATATTAAGCTTACACACTATCCATTATAGAATAAATTACACCAATGGCTTGTGAAGGGTTAATTAGGATCAGGAATTAAATAGTAAAACACTAACCTTTTTTTCGTGATCAGGAAAATAAATCTTTTATAGAAAATAAAATGGTCGTGAAGGGCACCCATTCTAGTACAGCGCGTAACTAACCCCGACTGATATAATGGATGAGATTGTTATTCGTTATTTGAAAAAGGGTATTTTTGAAATATTTAAAAATTATTTGTTTGCAATTTTTGGGACGAATAAATAAAAAGGAGACGAAAATATTTACTGCAAAAAAATGTTAGAGATATGAACTGGTCTCAGCCTGCTCCGGCGATCTCAAACAGTCTGAACTGGTCTCATCTGTGATGGATGTGTATTGATAAAATTAAAAACAAAAAATAGAAGAGGATTTAACAAGAAGACAATAAAGAGAAGGAAAGATAAAATAAAAAAATAAACAAAAAAGTTAAGTAGAAAAAGCTGATGCCACCTCACAGCGAGTTTGAAATCTCGCTAAATGTGCGAGATTCCCATATATATATATATATATATATATATATATATATAAAGAAGATATAAGATACTAAATGTATTTGTGGTCATAGCCATAGGGATGGCAAAAAAAAATCCACGGGTTCAGGTACCCACGGGTTTTTATCCGAATGGGTCTAATTCGGGTAATAAGATTCGGGTCCGGGTCCGGGTTTGTGGCGGGTGGACAAAAATATGTTCGGGTCCGGTTCGGTTCCGGGGCATGGGGTACCCACCCCGAACCCGTCCCGATATATATATATATATATATATATATATATATATATATATATAATAATAATACTTAATAAATTAAATATATAAATTAGTAATATTATATATATATATATATATTAAATTAGAATTAATTTAAATTAGTAATATTTTATATATATAATATTAATTCGAGAAAAAAAATTAATCTGCGGGTACCCGCTGGTACCCATAACCGAGCGGGGCGGGTCTGGAGCGGACTCGAAAAAATTTGGCGGGTCTAGGGCCAATTTTTAACCGCGGGTCCGGGTCTGGGTAGGTAGTACCCAGCCCCGACCCGCCCCATTGCCATTCCTAGCTGATCAATGGTTGAGATGTGAGAAAGTTGAGAGAAAGAGTTGAGAGTTGAGAGTGAATAATTGAAATTTGAACCGCTTAATTGAAATATTTGGACAAAGATTGAGCTCGCCTATTTTTTATTGATTTTAAAGACCAATGGCTACACATTTTTTAAAGACCAACGGCTACACCGACTTCAACGTTACCGTAGATACTGAATAACGTCTACCGTAACAGTGATTTATAGCAATGCTAACACCGAAAAAAAGTGTAGGCCTAAATCACTTTCAAGGCATATATGGTTACACTTTTGCTTGTAACATTGAAAAAAGCGTTGTTAAAGCCCATATATGGCGTAGTGCGAGCGGAGAACAATATGTCATTCAAAATCATAGTTCACAAGTAACATACATGCGGAATGCGTAACATATGCAACAAAACATAACCCGTCACCACGGATAACACACCTTAATACAAATACGTTCGAACATCCAATCATACACCAAAATACATGTCCAAGTATATAATCAATCCAACACAAATCACGCGACTAACATGACCAACACAACTTCACAACGTTAAACAAGCAAGGGTATCATTAATACCAACAGCCATTCGGATAACCAAATCACACGGATCATATCCACAAAGGTAAACCAACTCATCATAATTCCAATATGTAAACTCTATTCCCAAGACACAAATCGTATAAGTAGAATACTTGCCTCAATAACCGATACCGAATGCTCCGAAGAATCCGGTTCAACGGAGAAACCTCGAACCCCGAAGAAGGCGATGAACGGAAGGGTTCAGACTCGAGTTCTTCACAAGGATTTCATTCCTAAGACATCATCAATAAATCAATGATCGTACGAGGAATAATAATCGCATAACGCCCGAATCCCCCTCTAAGACCTTTTATCGGACACCTTCAAGGCGTCGATTAGGAATTCAACAAAACGACGAATCCTAGACAATACAACCATGGAACAACAAGGAAATGATATAATACATCATAATAATCGTCGATCCGCCACAAATCTAAGTTATTACAGGCTAATCGGACAAAACTAAGCAAAAACCCCAATTTTCCAAAACTAAGATTTTAGGAAATCTAACCTTGATTCGCTCGATCAAAGG
This sequence comes from Orobanche coerulescens, assembly GCA_033398695.1. Taxonomy (NCBI): domain Eukaryota; kingdom Viridiplantae; phylum Streptophyta; class Magnoliopsida; order Lamiales; family Orobanchaceae; genus Orobanche; species Orobanche coerulescens. Next base: position 40,973,243 of record CM065814.1, on the reverse strand, counting down.
AGGTTATGGAATGATTAATCAATGATAGGAACTCCAGAACTTTGTGGATTCATTATTTAACAACATTCATTCGACTTCTACAAGACTCCAGCCGCAGACAAAAAAGAAAGAAAATGAAAAATGAGTGAAAATATGACTGCTCAGTCATATTTATACTGGTGCGTCCCTAGCGTGCGCTAGGCTTCCGGACTAAGGTGCGCTATCGACCAGTCTCGGCCTAGAAAAATGATACTGATACTCGGTAACCGAGAAATATCTGATACTCGGCAACCGAGAAATATCTGGAAAAATTGAAAATAACCGGAACGAAAATCTCGGGTATTACAGTTAAGAGACGTACACCTTTATGTGAAATTCTTTAAATGTGAGTTCTGGTTGAAAGAAGTTATGTTTCTCGGTCATGTGGTTTCGGCCAAAGGGGTTCGTGTAGACCCGCAAAAGATTGAGGCAGTGCTAGATTGGGAACCGCCTAAAAATGTTAAGGAAGTTCGTAGCTTTTTGGGTCTTGCTGGGTATTACCGTCGGTTTGTCGAGGGATTCTCGAAACTCGATCGACCACTTACGCAATTACTCCAGAAGACAGAAAAGTTTGTTTGGACCGCCGAAAGGCAACAGAGCTTTGATGAGCTGAAGAGACATTTGACCTCAGTGCCGATTTTAGCTTTACCACAGGGTAGTGAAGGATTTGTAGTTTATAGCGACGCTTCGGGACAAGGGCTTGGATGTGTGCTTATGCAGCATGACAAAACGATAGCTTTTGTGTCATGGCAATTGAAGCCGTATGAGATGAACTATCCTACCCACGATTTGGAATTGGCCGCGATTGTCTTCGCACTCAAGATTTGGCGGCATTATTTGTACTGCTCTCCGAGTCGGATTTATACCGACCACAAGAGTTTGAAGTATATTTTTAGTCAGAAAGAGTTGAATATGAGGCAGATACGTTGGTTGGAATTGATCAAGGATTATGATTTGGAAATTCTTTATCATCTGGGAAAGGCCAATGTCGTCGCGGACGCTTTGAGCCGCAAATCGGCATCGCTTCAGATGCTCGAGGTTCTTACATCTTAGACGAAGATTCGCCAAGATTTAATCTTGCAAGGAATAGAAGTTTGGCTTCAAAGAGTGCAAGGACAGTTGTGCACTCTCGAAATTACTTCGTCCTTAGTTGATGACATCAAAGGGAAACAGTGGAGTGACCCGGTTATCTCTCAACTGAAGGAAGATGTAATTAAAGGAAAAGCCCCTGGTTTTATGGTCCATGAGGATAGTATTCTGAGATTTCAGGGCAGGCTTTGTGTTCCGAATGATCTAGAGTTGAGGCAGAGAATTCTCCGAGAAGCTCATGCTACGCCTTACTCTATCCACCCTAGAACGAGTAATATGTACAAAGACTTGAAGCGAAATTTTTGGTGGAATAATATGAAGAAAGATGTCACAGAGTTTGTATTGTGATGCTTGACGTGTCAACAAATCAATATTGAACATCAACGACCGGCGGGGTTGTTGAACCCGCTTCCCATTCCCGAGTGGAAGTGGGAAGATATCTCTATGAATTTTATTTCTGAGATGCCGAGAACTAGATCCGGAATGAACGTGATTTGGGCAATCGTCGATCGGTTGACCAAGTCTGCACACTTTCTAGGTATTAAGGATACTTGGGGACCAGAGAGATTGTCACGAACTTTTATAGCTGAGATTGTGAAATTACATGGTGCCCCTAAGACCATTGTTTCTGATCGAGATGGTCACTTCGTATCGCATTTTTGGCAGGCCGTTCATCAGGCTTTGGGCACCGAGTTGAGATTGAGCACGTCTTTTCATCCTCAGTCAGACGGTCAGACGGAGTGGACGATTCAGACGTTGGAGGATATGTTGCGGGCTTGTGCCCTAGACTGGAGTAATGATTGGAAACTTCACTTGCCGTTGATCGAGTTTGCCGACAATAATAGTTGGCATGCATCAATCAAAATGGCACCATTCGAGGCACTTTATGGTAGGCGGTGTAGATAGCCATTATGTTGGGACGAGGCTTCGGAGCTAGTCAGAACGAAACCGGATATGTTGTTGGAGACTAAGGAGAAGATTTCTATTATCAGGGACCCGTTGTTGACTGCCTAGAGCCGTCAGAAATCTTATGCTGATCCTCGTCGTCGACCTTTGGAATTCGAAGTGGGAGACCATGTTCTACTCAAAGTGTCACTGACCATAGGAGTTTTCCGCTTCGGGAAAAAAGGGGAACTTAGTCCGCGGTATATTGGACCGTTAGAAATTTTGGACAGGGTTAGAGATTTAGCTTATTGCTTGGTGTTTCTTCCAGCTTTGAGTCATGTCCATAGCGTTTTTCATGTTTCTCAGTTGAGGAAGTACGTGTCGGATCTAAGTCATATTATCGACTATGGTGAGATTGATGTAGCCGAGGATGTTACCTTTCCGGAGAGACCGGTGAAGATCCTTGAACGTCGTGAGAAATAGCTTAGGCACAAAATCATCCCATTGGTTAAAGTGCAATGGTCGAGACATGGAGTCGAGGAGGCGACTTGGGAGACAGATGAGAAGATGCGATCGGAATACCCGAGCTTTTTATTTCTTAAGTTTCGGGATGAAACTTCTTTTTAGAGGGGGGGAATGTAATACCCGTACTCTATATGAATTGTTGGCTCTGATGTTTCTTCACTTTTGTCGCTTTGTAAACACTTTTTGAGATGTTGTCGATGTTGATTTTATAGTTTCGTACCTTTCGGAGCATGTTCGCGTTGTTTGGACCTTCCAGCAGTGTTTTGAGATAGGCAGATAGCGTACGCTAGGCCTAAGCTAACGCACGCTATTTCTGCTTGATTAGCGCACGCTAGCGTTGAGTCTTAGTGCATGCTAGCAGTCCGGGCTTGGCAGGGGTAGCAGCTGATTCTGCCCTCTGTACTAGCAGTTAGCGCGCTCTAGGCACGAGCTAACGCACGTTATTCATGTTAAGTCGTGCTCGCTAGCATCGCCTGTAGCGCACGTTAATGGGCTGAGTTGGCAGGGGCAGTAAGGTGTTTCTATTTTCTGGACTAGCAGGGAACGCGCGCTAGGCCCGAGCCAGCACATGCTATTGGTGTTGCGTAGCGCGCGCTAGTGCCCAGATGTAGCGCACGCTAGCGGGTTTGGGCAGTGAGTTGGAATTTTTGCAGGATACCAGTTAGCGCATGCTAAGGTGTGGTAGCGCGCGCTAACGTCGCAGGTCAGAAGCTACTGGACTGCCGGGTGACCCCGTTAGCTCACGCTAGCCCTGAGTTTTAGCGCGTGCTAACCAGGCGCAGCATATAAGTGAGGGTTGACCTTGTTCTTCGTCGTTTTCCACATACTTCACTCTTTTCCGACGGGAAACCTCGAGAAGGTGATTTGGAGGCGATTTGGGGGGCGATTTCATCAACTATCATCATCTTTGGTTGAATAACAAAGATCACACAACATCTAATCCGTTTCTACCTTCCAAATCAAGGTAACCTCCTTAGAACCCTAGTTTGGGGAATTTTGTGGATTTTCTTAGATTCGTCGGATTTATCTGTTTGGAGGACTAGCTCCTACCCAGCAGAACCGGAGGACTCGATCCCCGCCTACAGTCCATTCTAAATGAGGGACTAGCTCCCGGCCGATCGCCAATATCGACCTACGAATAATGCGATCGGCTGCCGAGCGACGATCGCCAGTCTTCCGGACAGGTCGCAACATCATCAGCAACCCGGTGGACACGATCGCCATCTACAGTCCGGCACATAACATGACGGACTAAGGCATAAGATCGCCTCCACCGCACATCATAAAGCCATGGTCCTGGCAGTCGATGGAACCGGCTGCTTCGGCCATGCAAGGTCCCTTTCGGCCTAGATCGCCCATTCTTCGTTTAAATACGAGGCCGGCGTAGTCTGAGGGCTCTCCAACATTAATCAGTGGACACATGCCACAACCCCGTCTCAACGTACACCGTCGAGGTCGGCCATCTCCATGGCTGGCCGAGGTGGAAGCAGAGCTAACAAGCCGCGGGCGTGGAGTTGATTCATCCGACGCTGCCCCGCGCAAGGACTCCTCTAGACCGAGACCGCACACCCTTCGTTTAAATACGAGGCGAGGCGCAGCCTAACAAAGGACCCTCATAATAAAGTGAGTCACGAGACACTCATTGTCTTCGCGCACCAAGACACGGTCATGGAGTCGGTCCATCGATCTCCGCGACTGTGCACGATTCCTCAAACAAAGCAAAACCACCAAGTTTCCATGGGGGATCGGCCAATGTTATTTTTTGCAGGTACAAGACCGAAAGATAGCTAGCCAATCGACCATGATAGCCCAAGTCCGAGTCCTAAGTCAGCCCTGATCGCCCGTCCTCATCCAGACACGATCGCCAGCAAGAACCACCTCGCCCCATGTCTTCAACATAGGAGCAAGCTGGGGGGCAATTGTTGTGTCAAGAATTAACACCTTCCGATAGGCGACCTACTAGGAGGACTGGCGACCGAGTTACTGCCGAGCGGCCAAGGCGGATCTGCCGATCAGCGACCTGGCGACCGAGCCTCAGCCCAGCGGACAAGCTGCATCGACCGACCGAAGGCCCCAGGACAAGTCCCGGTATCGAGCGATCAACCTCAGATACGATCGCCTCCCGATACTCGGCGACCGACTCCTGGCAATCTACTAGCGGGCGATCTCCTCTCGGTATCCAGCGACTGACTCCTGGCGATCGGCAATCGGGCGATCCTCTCTCGGCATCTTGCCGACCTACACTTGGTGACCGACCATCGGCGACCTCCATCCACTGGCCGATGGCGACCTCGGATGACCATCCAGGGGCGACTGCCTCATGTCGATCAGCACCAATGACCATCCAGTCGGCGAAGACCAAGTCTCAAGACTGACACCACGTGCAAGATCCGAGACAAGATCCGCGAATCTTGGGCCATTGACCACGGCCTGGCAAGATTCTCTCCACCAGCCGACAGGCCGCCGAAAGCTTGTCCGTAGGGCCGCATGTTGACTGAATCCGGACGCGTGTTGGCTCCTTATTGGACCGCCACTGTGGGCGGCCTCTTTCTCGACTTTAGCCCGACACCCAAAGATCTTTCGACTTTAGCCCGACAAATTAAGATCGCCCCATTATAATATTGGCCGGCAGGCGATCGGCAGAATATTATAATGGCCGGCAGGCGATCGGCCACTACAGGACAGGACCCGGCTGCCCCTATATAAGCAATGCACCCTGCACTTGGACACTTCTTCAGCTTTCTTCTGCAACCTCACGATTTGAGCATACAACACAGAAGCAAACATCAAGCACTTGGCTAATCTCCAACTCTTGGCAACGGCTATCATTCGGTCTTACTTCTCCCGGCCTATCTCATCCAGCAGATTATCGGCAGGGACGAAGAACACCAAGCTTCGCTCAAGAGCCGGATTAACAGAGTCTTTTTACACTCATTGTATTTAGATTTCTCTCATTAATACTTGTATCCACGAATATTTGTATTAATAACATCTCGCGAGAGCATTCAAGCCCGGGCCTAACAAACCCGGCAAATCTTGTATTATTTATCTACTCTCGGAAGTGCTCCCGCAATTGTTGTTTGTTGTCCGTCTTCCAGCAGTATTAATCTTCGGATAAATATTTTGGGCAACAACACATATTTCTACAAAAAGTATCTCGGTAAAATCTCAATGGCCTTAATTTGAAGAAATATAAAAGGAAAATTTTGTCGGAATTGGTTCCAGTAAAGATTGAAATAGAATTCCTCGCATTTGTGTCTTCGGCAATTAGTCGTGTCCTTTTGTACAAGTGTTTTTTCTCCAGGTCACACGAGTTTCTTTTTTCATATTTGTGAATCATGTAAAATTACACTTTTAATGGTACAAAATGTCTATTTGATAACATATATTTTATAGATTAGGTTTTTAGAATGCCAATGAGAGTTTAAATCCGAACATGTTATTATATTATTCTGCAGGAAGAATATATTACATTTAATATATTACATAGGTAAGATAGATCACTTGAAGCTATAGGGGTTTGTGTTCTGGTGGAATTAATTTTGTGGTGATTTTACTTTAGGCGCCTTTTGCAGGCATCGGAACTCAAGGTTGTTCAGAGTGATACCTGTCCTGCACTATCAAAGGATCAACATACTCCAAGGAGGGGGCACCCTCCACTGATATTGACCGAAGAAGTTCTTGAAAGGCATAGGATATCTCCCAAAAGTGTAACGTTGTGAGGAGTGCAGGTAATTGGATCAAAATAATTACTGCAACAATTTGCATAGCTTGCAATTGGTTCTTTATGGTCAAAGTAAATGTTACCCATTGTTATTTCAATTACGCACAGGTTTTGTTGCTCGCTATTATGTGAATTAATGTGGACTTAGATTAGACTCTCAAATACTTCTACATCTATGTGGCTGTCATAGAGGTAGTGAGCCCCGCTAAAAGGAGATGACGACCCAGCGTATCTTCACATGGCACGCTGACAGCCGGTCTTGCAGGAGTTACTGTGTGCCCTTACCAAGACCTTGACCACATTTCCCGAGAGAGATTCTTCAAACCTTCTGCTACACAGGTATTAAAAAAAGAGGGTCCACTAAGAGTAAGAGATGTGAAAGTGCAACCATATTAGTCCCTTAGAGTAGTTAGATTGTGATCAACAGTTAGAACCTGCAGTTAGATCATGGACCTTATTAAAGGGAGAACCGCGACGTTTTTCATTCATGCCGTTTACACTATAACATCTACATTATGTTCGTCAAATACGTACTCTATAATAAAGTACTTTGGAATGTAAACAATCCAAGTGGTGCCCAGATATCGGTAGGCTCTACCTCAGTCACTTGAGGAATTAGTTTTCATTTCGGGTTTAAATTCTATTTACTGTTTTATTTTTTAATAATTCATCAAGTTCTGCTTCACATAAATTTGATCTTGTTTTCTTTTAGCATTTAATTGATTTTAATTTACCAAAACCTCATGTATATGCATTAATATTCAAGAGTTAGCTAGGTTGGTGAGTTTTGTTGTCTGCTGGCCTACTTTTATTGAGGTGAGGTAATTTCAGTGTTCATGGTAGGCCTCTGCTCGTGTCAGCCACATTTCTCTTTTTAGTTGCTCTAGGTTTGCGCTCTTTTTTTTCGATACTTTGGAAAAATTGATTTTGCTTGTAGCACAGATATGTTAGGATTATTCATAGTATGATTTACTTTCTTTTTTATTTAACTTGCAGGATGTTCCCAATTAGAATGATATATCTGGATACACTGATTTCTGCAGAGCCCATTGATGACTATTTGGGTCGAGTGTGAATATGTTCTTGGTGCGATCGAAGGCCTTAAATTAAGGTACAAAGTCTCGCAAATAATTCTTACATAACGTGATTTCTTGTGAGTGGGGTGAACATGCTTCATTGTTTGTACCATTCAATTAGAATCATATATATATATATATATATATATATACACACACACCTGGTTGCTATTGAAACTGAAATATGTATTACTAATCGTTTTTAGATTCTATGCTGCAGAGGTCTTAGTGGCACTGGAATATCTACATTGTCAAGGTAGAGCTTGCACATATTTTATTCGTATAAAAATCATGGAATAGGACCATCGATTACAACCCTTTAGGTTCTGCTGCAGGTATAATCTACAGGGATTTAAAGCCAGAAGATGTGTTGCTTCAAGACGATGGGCATGTCTCATTGACGGACTTTGGTTTGTCCTATTTGACATCTTGCAAGCCACAAGTGTCTCTGTCTTCATCTTTTACTACAATCTACCTTATGTCAGAAGATGACTCGTGATCAATTGAAACATAATTGTTTATAAATGGGCATCTCCAGAGGTATTTGAGATTGAAAACCATAAAAAAGGTCGCAGGGGTCAACAGGCACCAGTCTTTATGGCAGAACCAAGGAGAGACTTGAAATTCTTTTGTTGGTACTGAAGAATACATAGCCCTGGTTAGTATCATCTGGAACAAACGGTATGCTGTAACTTTGTTATTGTTTGTTTTTCTTGTTTTTCTTACAATAATGTTATGTAATAGTCGTGGATGATTCTCGTTGTATTATTTTCAGTGTTCTTAGTTCTTTTTTCTAATTTTTCTTTTCTTTATAAATTTTTTGAGGTTAATATAAGGTGATATAGAGGTCATATTCTTTTCTACCTTTGTTAATTAGATGTTTGGCTTTGAAACCTAAAGAGGTCCTCTCTTGTAACAAGGAGTTTCTTTGCCTGCCTTCTTTGTTATTTTGTCTCTTTTTTGGGTCTTGGCACGATTTTACCTCGTGATGTTTTGGCCTCAACAGATTTTCATTGTTTCAGGTTTCTTAGTTGACGATATGCGCTTATTTGTATGTTATGCCCACACCTACATTTGTACGAGTACCCGTGACGATAATTCCTATGTCTTTACTTGTCCTCTTAGTCTTTTGCGCTCTTTGTACTTAGATTTTGCTTAAAGTTTATTTTTGTAGGCCATGATTTGTATTTCAAATGTGTGGTTCCAGTTTGTAATTTCTGTTCTTCAGTACCTAGGTGTTACTGTTGTAGTTGCTGTTAGGAGTATATGCCCTCGAATGCCACTCAGATGATGAGAGAGTAGGGGCATTGTACTTGTAATTATGGTATAATTAATAAAAAGGCAATACAATTCATCCACTGTTTATTTTATTTCAATTGCATTCTTGACTTGGTAAACATTGAAGTGAAGTCCATGTAAATAAATCGAACATTCCATTCTCGTTATCGGATAAGAGAAAATGCACTGGAAGTGTTTAAAAGTTTATTTACGAAAATTGTTCGCAAGTCAACAAACTTGAATGGGCATTAAGTTTTTTAAGACTTGTATAACTAATGTTAGGACGTGTGCATGCCTTGATAGCATAGTTATAAGTATATTGGTGGGACCAGTATACTCGAACACGACTCATACTCGATTCAGTCACACGGTATTCACTCTCGGAGAGTCGATGACGAATTGAAAGGTTGTGATAGTATACGTGGACTTTTGACTTGAGGGTTCAGTAGAAGATGTGCCTGTGACGTTTAGTTTGTCATTAGAGTAGTTAGACTAATTTGCTTAATTGGTGAGTCGACCTCGAAGTGCGGACTATACGGGCAAGTAGCAGTCTTTATTGTACGTCAAGAAAAGATTCTATCTCCTGTTAGTGAGCAGGCGAATGTCCTATACGGTTAATGGCAAATAAGATCAGAAGTCTTTGGCCAAAGCATTATGATATAGTCGTATTAGATACACTATTAATCAGTCGGTCTTGATTTGCATTAACACATGTATAGTGTCTAGTCAATAATAGGGTTTGACTTTACCGTGACCCGAAAACTTGATCGGGATATCAGATGAAGGGTCTATACGTATATGGTATTCACGACATAATGGTTCTGGAATGATCCCTTCATTCGTTCTCAGTTGGGGTTTACAATGCGGTCCGCTAGGCTGGCTAAGTGATGCCCGCACTCATTGGTTCCTCCCAATGCCGGCTGAGACGGACCTACGGAGTCGCGCATCAGGAGCGTTGATGGATAAATGTGAATTTATTATCTCTCTATTAATATTAGATATTGAATATCTAATTATGATTTATTGAATAAATCAAATAGCGGTCTTATGAATTAAAATTAAGTCATTGGGTAATTAATTTAATCATAAATTATATTTTTTAGAGAAATATATTTGTATTTGATATAATTAATAGATTAATTAATTAATATAAATACAATTGATGATTAAACGAAGTCGTTTGACGAACGTCTGCTACACGAGCGGAGTGATTCAGCTCGTTTCTAGGAAACTTCTTAATGTGGCCGGCCCAACCCCACTCACTCACATGTTTGGTCTTGTCTTTTCATGATATGATTTGGTGTTGAGATTCCTTTCATTATTTTTATCTTAATTATGAGATGGTTTCCTTTTATAATGATCTCTCAACATTATGATCATGATGATCATTCTCACCATTTTGAAGAGAGTTTCAGCCGAACCAAGAAGTGAGGAGGAGAGGAAAAATATTTCTTAAATTATTTTTCATCTTAGAGGTGAAATAAATTCAAGAAAAAATAGAGAGAAAATTTCTACGATAATTTCCTAGCCGTGTTCTTAGAGAACGGAATTACGTTGAATTTTTCCGGGCAACTTCTGACGCCTGTGAAGTAGAGGCATCGTATTTTCGGTGTTTGGGACGAAGGGAGTTCGTGGTGACTGGGTTCGTGATCATCATCCATCTTACGAAGATTTATTTCAAAGATTTCAAGGGTATGATCCTTTAATCTTTGTTTTTATTTTTTCGTATATACGTTACTTGATCGATCCTGTTTGGGATTCATTTTTATTTTCCGCTGCGTATTTCGTTTTAGTTTCGGAATCCCAATAGTGGTATCGGAGAGAGGTCAATGATACCATATATACAATTATTTATGCATTTTGAATGCTTTTGGATGATGTTTATGATTTAGAATCATTTTGGTATAATCGTAGATTTTTAAATTTTTCGTTGTAGCATCACGTTTTTGGAAATGAGCCGAAAACCGAAGAAATGGGGCTGCCGACAGTAATGCCGCAGCACTGCCTGCCTGTGCCCAGACTGCCGAGAGTGACTCGGTCAGTCTGCCTAGGCTTCCGAGGGGATTCGGCCAGGCTGCCGACCATGGCTCGGTCATGGCACCCCTTGGATTTTTGGCCCGATTTTGAATCGGGTCGCGGGCTGGGCCTAATACCGGATTGTCCGGGACTCCGTTTTAAGTTTATATTTCGTTGTAATTATTTTCCGAAATTTAAATTGGATTTTAATTTGACTAAATTTATATTTGGAATATTTTTGCGTTAAGAGAAATTAATTAAACGAGAATATTATTTTTGGCCGGATTACTTCGAACGAATTAAAATGACGATTATTAGTATTAATTGGATGAATACCATTAAAATTGAATAGATTAATTTTATACTGATTGGATTAATATATTAATTGATTATTTAATTTTAATGCCACTTTATATTAATTGGATTAATATAGTAGAAATTGAATAGATTAATTTTATAGATTAATTGGATTAATTTATATGAAAATTAATTGTTTAAATTCATTGCCGTTACATGTTGTATGGAATCCTTATGTGATGGTGATATAGCTCGTGGACTTAGTTTTGATTTGTTCGATTCGATTGGGTTGTAAAGGCCGTTTTGAGCCTATTTATTTTTACTAGAAAATTTGTATAGGATGCAATTTTTCAATAATGTAATTATTATTTTGGCTATGACGAAGACCGAAGACAACCGACCGAGAAGACGAAGAATCGAAGACTGTATTTTTTTTATTGGGTCATTCGCTTGGCCCAGTACTTAGGAATAAGGTCCATGAGCTATATGTTGGTAGTAACTAGGTTACTATTTTCTGTTTTTCATTTTGAATGATTGACAAACATAAAAACGCGCGTATAAATGAATTAATGTGCAAAGTGTAACATTAATCGCGAAATTCTCCCGACAACAAACAGACTAAGTTTGAAAAAGGTTACGAGGTTTCCTACCCTCCATCAAACTCGTAGAAAATTTATACCCGAGCTGATGTGCTATGCTTCCGAGTTATCGGGGTAGTACATTTGGTAGAGGTTGAAAAATTCTTGAGTGCATTAGATGCTTTCGGTTGGTGATAAATTTCGCCCCTAGAAACCTGATAGGTTGCCAAAGTGAGATTCAATAGTCAAACTGATAGACGTTGATGGTCAACAACTTAGATAGTTTAGATTGCCAAGAAACCTGATAGGTTGAGGGCATGAAGACTAGGGGTAAAAGAAGATCAAATCATCCGTTAGACCGGTTGGTGTTAGACACCACTTTACAGAAATTAATTGGTTAGAAACCTGATAGGTTGCGTCTGTTAAAATTTGTAAAGAACTTGATCACCACTAAGAAGTCGATCTTATCATGACTTCCGGATTATAACATGGGAGTGTATAATTCCGATAAAATTAGTAGGAGCCGAGACAAGAATTATACAAGACCTTAAATTCTATACTCGATCATAATAAAATAAGTCACTAATTTAATCTTGTCTAAATCTTTGCAGAAAACAAAACTGTATCTCGTCAGACTTGCCTAAAAACCCATTTGCAATACTACTTGAAAAGAATCTCCTAACTGGTCCCAATTTTGTTGACTGCTTGCGGAATCTGATGATTGTACTCAGTATGGAGTCTCTGGGATATGTCTTGGAGGCGGACATTCCACCGACTCCAATCCGAACTAGGGGTAATTAGGAAGATATTGACATCCATGAAAAATGGGTCAAGGATGACGTGCTAGTCCGTGGCTTTATGATGGGCTCAATGACAAATGAGCTGCATAGAGCGCACGAGAAAATGACTTCTGCTAGGCAGATTCTCGCACACGTGACCGAACTTTATGGAGAGCACAGTAGGACTGCTAGATATGAGATATCGAAGAAGTTATTCAGTGCTAGGATGAAAGAAGGGGAGAAAGTGGGAGACCACGACCTCAAGATGATCTCTATGATTGAGAGGCTCGAGGTGCTCAACTTTAATATGGATTTATCCCTTCAAATTGATCTCATCCTTCAATCTCTCCCTGACTCTTTCACGCAGTTTGTAATGAATTTCAACTGTAATGAAATTTCATGCACATTAGATGGGCTAATGAATAAACTGGTGGCGGCGCAGTTTAACATGAAGACTAAACCGAGAGAGGCTACTCTTGTTATTTCTTCTGGGCCTCGGAGGTCCAAGAACAAGAATAAAAATACCTACGAGCAGTACAAACCCTATAATGGGGTGCATAAAGGAAAGGGCAAGGCCCGAAAGGTTCAAAAGGTAGGCGCTCCAAAATCTACGGACAAATGCCTTGAATGCGGTGAGCTAGGACACTGGCGAAGGACTTGTCCTAAGATTAATGGCGCATCAGGTACGGAACTTTTTGTTTTTGAAACCAATTGTTCCGCTATTGTATATTCTGCTTCATGGATTCTAGATTCAGGTGCCACTTCTCACATTTGTACTATGAATCAGGATCTGGAACGAAGTAGGAAACTTGAAGCTGAGGAATTTATGATCACTGTGGGAAGCGGACAAAGTGTCGAGGCAACCGATATTGGATCAATCCTACTGGGTTTAGAATCTGGTTTTATTTTGATGTTAGATGAAGTACTTGTTTTGCCCAAGGGGAATAAAAATATTGCATCCATTCCAGTCTTGGACCGGAAAGGATTTTATTTCTTCATTGGAAATGGTAGTTGTAAAATTTATTTTCGAAATAAATTGGTTGGCACAGCTACATTGTTGAATGATTTATATCATCTAAACTTATAAAATAAAACAGCAGTGAACACTATAACTAGGAAACGTGGCAGACAAGATACTAATCAAGCACTTAAGTGGCACCTTAGACTTGGTCATGTTGGTCAGACCAAGGTTCAGAAAATGGAGAAAGATGGACTTTTAAATCCATTGGGTGTAGAACCCTATCCAACTTGTGAATCTTGCCTTAGACGCAAAATGACTAAGTCCCCCTTCACAGGGACTTTTGAAAGGGCTGCCGATAAACTTGGATTGATACATACCGACGTTTGTGGTGCTTTAGAAGTGGCCCGATATGGATAACAATATTTCATAACGTTCACAGATGATCATACTAAGTATGAGATTGTGTACTTAATGAAACATAAATCCGAAGCCTTTACTAAATTCAATGAATTTAAGGCCCTCGTTGAAAAACAGACTGGATGTCATATCAAAGCACTTTGGTCGGACCGAGGTGGCGAATATATGTAACACCCCCAAAACCATCCGGGATATTACAGCGCCGTGGGTCCCGCGCCGGAACCCACCAGGCTAAAAATCGTTTACAAAACCAATTCAAAAACACCAAAAGGCTGATGACGGTAATATTTTAAATACTCAAATATTTTCAAAAGCATAGTTCTCAAATACCGTCATAAAATACCATTTGAAAATACAAGGCGAAGTGTCAATTCTCGATAGTTCAAAATGTACGTTAAGCTACCACTTAAACGTACCGATAAAATAATTTGGGAAAAAGAGTTTGACGAAAATAACCCAAGTTCGTAAAATGCCCAAAAGGCCATTTTGAAAATATACACACGCAGCGGATAAAAACACAGTTCAAAATACACATTTGCAGCGGAAATGAATAACCAGAAAAGAAATACTCGATACTCCAAAACATGCCACCGCCAGTATCACATCGGGAAGCTCATCCCTTCACGACCGCTACTAGCTCGATCTCCTAGTACCTAAAAATAAAGCCCACGACGGGGTCAGCCACAATACTCGATAATGATAACGATCACATCATCATAAATAATTACATACCAATGTAATAATACTGTAAGAATACTACCAATGTCAACTTACCGTCATAACCTTACCAATCCATGGCAATCCATACCAAATCGATCCTTACCATAATTCACATTTCGCATTCTCAAATGACGAAAAGAACTCAACAACAATTATACTGTACTGTATTCAAACAATACCAAGTGTCCTCAAATCGTCCTCATAACTCATAAGTGCGAAAATAATCCAATCTGCCAAATCACGTCCATGGATTACACAATCAAATCTCAACCTAGATAAACCAATAATACACAACATATCTGTAGATCAACTACCACATGATAATGATAACAAATCCCGAACATCGACGTACAGTCTGAATGCTCATACAATTAATAACAATGATCAACCAATACATCACTGTGAATATCATCGATATGATGAGTTCCAATATGACCAACCCAAGGTCAAAGTACAACCGAAATTATCATCAACATGATGAATTCCAATACGATCGACAAGGATCAACAATAACCGAGAATACCCTCAACATGGTAAACTACAAACACGATCAACAAAGATCAACAATAACCGAGAATTCCCTCAACGAGGTAAACTCCAAATGATCAACAAAGGACCAACAATAACCGAGAATTCCCTCAACGAGATAAACTCCAAATGATCAACAAAGGACCAACAATAACCGAGAATACCCTCAACAAGGTAGACTCCAAATGATCAACAAGGACCAACAATAACCGAGAATACCCTCAACAAGGTAGACTCCAAATGATCAATAAAGGACCAACAATAACCGAGAATACCCTTAACAAGGTAGACTCCAAATGATCAACAATAATGGATCTCAAAGAAATAACTCGTCGCCGAACATACCCCTCGGGCGTATGAACAACCAATCGCAAACCGTCGAACATATCCAATCATACATGGAAGTATGAACGACCAAACGGTATGGCTCAAAGATGGACATCACAAGACGCCCGATCCGAAATGTGTCCGCACAAGCCACCCCGGTATCGATCAAATACACGTGCGGTCTTGTACCTAATTAGCCTCACGAACTACGTCTCGTGTGCACGGTTCAATGCGGAAATAATATCCACGCATAACCATCATGCGCCTGGCTAAAAATCCTACACAATAACCAATCGGAACGCAGATATGATTCCAGATATGTCACGATGCAACATGACAACGAAACTCAAAGAATCACATATCCAATAAGGATCAAAAGACTCACCGAAGTGAAACAACAGACTGACAGTGAAAAGTCGACACGACTAATCAATATTCAAGACAATAATCCTGGGATCATCATCCCCGACAAATAATCAACGCGATCAATGATCTCAATACAATCAGCCCTGGGATCATCATCCCTAAGCGAAGTAATCAATACGAATCCCAGCATACGAAACATCAACGTACAACATATATACAATAATTCCTCAGAACAATTATCCTCATAACTAAATAATACCAGAATTACCTCAAAGCCGAAGACAATATTCTTTCCACGAGCAACATCCCTGAACGAATACACAGTTATTCAAATAATCTCAAATAAGGTAACATCCATTCAATACCAATAAACCTTTATCCCGATACTTATGTCATCACGTTAACTATCCTCGATATCTGATATACTATACCCTTGACCAAAGATAACTCACGTCTTCCTTGAACACAATTAAATCATATACCTTATGATTTAATACAAGCCAGAGCACGATATACAACTCGTTAACCGACAACTTACCTTTCTAACAACATCGCCATACGAATTATAAATGAAATGAAAACGATACCATTCATCAAATATTATAAACTGAACAAGTATAAACTTGCCTCGATACCGATACCACGAAGCTATTACCAGAATCCATTGCCTTCGTCTCCGAGCTCCTCAGCCCCGACCAAAAGCAACCTACGAACTCTCCAACCTTGACCGCAACACAACGGCCATAATCAACGCTCAATTATCGCGACCTAATGCAATAATCAAATGACAACATATCCGATAATAATCAATAACCGGTATAACCAACCAATCAAACTCAACGGTTCAACAATACCTCGATCATTTACAAAACCGAACAATACAACTCAAACAATTACGAACTCATATCAACAATACGAGCCGAAATCCGATAAATCATAATTATCAATCAATAACCGATCAATAACCCAACAGTTCCACAATATCTCGATTAAACACAGTCTTAAACAATCCAGTTCAACCCATCACGAATTCATAATCACAACACGAAAATACTACGCTGTCTGCCTACTTAGCGCGCGTTAAACTCATAACGTAGCGTGCGCTAAGTTGTTCCCGTTAGCGTGCGCTATCCAGTAAGCTTAGCGTGCGCTAATGCCGCATGTGGCATGCATTCCAAGCATCGACTAACACCTTGCGACTACGAATTCGAATGAAAAGGAAATCTTACTCCAAGATTAACAATAACTTTCCAGATCAAAACTCATCATCATGATCCATATCTTATCATACGAACTCAATCACTACAATCAACATAATGTTTAGTTTCAATTATCTTATCCATGTTAATAATCAAACCAACATATATCCTTCCTCTTTGATGATATATATACCAAGAACACTAAAAGTACCATGATTCCATAATCACGTTCATGACAACCATCATAATCCGATATGCTAACATGTAATTAATCACCTAAGTCATATGTATCCGTATATCATCTTAACATCAAATCCGAAATGAAGGGAGACATAAATCGACATATCTCCTAAACACCATTCAAAACCA
This sequence comes from Orobanche coerulescens, assembly GCA_033398695.1. NCBI lineage: Eukaryota > Viridiplantae > Streptophyta > Magnoliopsida > Lamiales > Orobanchaceae > Orobanche > Orobanche coerulescens. The sequence goes on along the minus strand of CM065814.1, from coordinate 40,956,091 downwards.
TACAAAACATATCAATATCCGCATACGAACAATAACATGAACGTTACCCGGGAAGCCATCTCGAAATCATACTTATCAACTCATTAATATGATAAGTATCAACTCAAGAACACCAATATTCAATCCCCAAAACGAAATCCAAAGTGAAGATTAATTACCTCTTTGAAGAAAAGGATAGATTATCAAGGTTGAATCCGTTCCCAATCATTTCCAAGCTCCAAATGTTGATAAGGACGCTCAACTCCATCATAATCCAGTATTTGGAACCTCAACACTCTCTCTATGAACTCCATTCCAAGACTCATTAATAATTTCAAGAACAAATCTTTGAATCCATGCTCTCCATCTTAATCTCGTTAAAGATCATCATCTCAGAGTGTTTTAGGAACTCAAGTACCTCCCAAAGCTCTCTCTATCGAGTGAAAGGAAAGAAATGGACGAGAATGCTTCATAACACCCGTCTGTTTTTATAAAGTGTATTACTAGCGTGCGCTAAACCTTATGTTTGGCGTGCGCTACGGCCTTAGCGTGCGCTAACCGACTTTGTTAGCGTGCGCTATCGCAGCCCAGAGGCCACTGTCTTGTCTCGAACATGAGCTTACGTACGTAATGCCCATGCATTAGCGTACGTATTTCACACTGTTTAGAGTACGCAAGTCCTTACATTTAGCGTGCGGTAATATCAGTTAACTTGCTACAGTCTACGTACCGCATGTGCCCCACATGCCGATCTAACAAGGATAAGATTCCCTTTGACCGATCTACAATTAGCGTGCGCTAAGCCTCATGCTTTAGCGTGCGCTAATACTTCAGGACAACAACCGTTGACTTACGAGAACGTGCGCCAGCGTAGGTCCACACGCAGATTCCTTCCGATCTGACTGCATTTAGCGTGCGCTACATTCCGCCTCTAGCGTGCGCTAACCATGAACGATAGCGTGCGCTATACTTGAACATTAGCGCGCGTTAATCAGGCTATACTTAGCCATTTTCCAGTTCTCCTCGTCCGTCTCGACATATCAAAATACGAACATACTGCATACTAAATACATGTACTGAATCCAATAATATCATCATACGATATATCCAATATCAAAAGTACGATAACCTGATACACGGTATCCTCAAAATAATTGTCGAACCACTACGACAGTTATACGAGTACAAATACAGCTGTCTCAGTTCTCAATTTATTTTATCCATACTGTATAGACACCAAGCCATCCAGTATATCTTAGATAAAATAACGCGAAAAATTCATACTGAAAATTCGGGTATTACATACTACCCCCCTTAAAATAAGTTTCGTCCTCAAAACTTGCAACCTGCCACCAACAACAGATAAATCCAAAACTTTCCAACTCATCACAAAACAATCAAGTGTCGCCACACGCGAATAACCAAACCAATATACTTACAAGTGCGTGAAGCCGATGATCTCCCGTGATACTAGCACACGACTCCCACACGAAGTCTCAAAACAATACCAACACACTCCAATATCACAAATAACAATTGGAAAATATCTCAAAAATTTTGGAAACTCCAAAATCGGTTTGCCTCAAAAGTCAGAAAAAAAATCATTTTCAAAAGTCACGCTACTACCGTCCCGGTAGAGCCACATAACACACACGCCCGGGTTTCACAAAACCCAAGCTCCGATACCATCTTCTGTAACACCCCCAAAACCATCCGGATATATATTACGGCCAGTGGTCCCGCCCGAACCCACTGTGCTCAAAATCGCTTACAAAACCAATTCAAAACGCCAACAGGCTGATGACGGTAATATTTTAAATACTCAAATATTTTCAAAAGCATAGTTCTCAAATACCGTCATAAAATACCATTTGAAAATACAAGGCGAAGTGTCAATTCTCGATAGTTCAAAATGTACGTTAAGCTACCACTTAAACGTACCGATAAAATAATTTGGGAAAAAGGGTTTGACGAAAATAACCCAAGTTCGTAAAATGCCCAAAAGGCCATTTTGAAAATATACACACGCAGTAGATAAAAACACAGTTCAAAATACACATTTGCAGCGGAAATGAATAACCAGAAAAGAAATACTCGATACTCCAAAACATGCCACCGCCAGTATCACATCGGGAAGCTCATCCCTTCACGACCGCTACTAGCTCGATCTCCGAGTACCTAAAAATAAAGCCCACGACGGTCACCACAATACTCGATAATGATAACGATCACATCATCATAAATAATTACATACCAATGTAATAATACTGTAAGAATACTACCAATGTAAACTTACCGTCATAACCTTACCAATCCATGGCAATCCATACCAAATCGATCCTTACCATAATTCACATTTCGCATTCTCAAATGACGAAAAGAACTCAACAACAATTATACTGCATCGTATTCAAACAATACCAAGTGTCCTCAAATCGTCCTCATAACTCATAAGTGCGAAAATAATCCAACTGTGCCAAATCGTCCACGGATTACACAATCAAATCTCAACCTAGATAAACCAATAATACACAACATATCGTAGATCAACTACCACATGATAATGATAACAAATCCCGAACATCGACGCACAACCAATGCTCATACAATTAATAACAATGATCAACCAATACATCACTGAGAATATCATCGATATGATGAGTTCCAATATGACCAACCCAAGGTCAAAGTACAACCGAAATTATCATCAACATGATGAATTCCAATACGATCGACAAGGATCAACAATAACCGAGAATACCCTCAACATGGTAAACTACAAACACGATCAACAAAGATCAACAATAACCGAGAATTCCCTCAACGAGGTAAACTCCAAATGATCAACAAAGGACCAACAATAACCGAGAATTCCCTCAACGAGATAAACTCCAAATGATCAACAAAGGACCAACAATAACCGAGAATACCCTCAACAAGGTAGACTCCAAATGATCAACAAGGACCAACAATAACCGAGAATACCCTCAACAAGGTAGACTCCAAATGATCAATAAAGGACCAACAATAACCGAGAATACCCTTAACAAGGTAGACTCCAAATGATCAACAATAATGGATCTCAAAGAAATATCTCTGACTGTCGAACATACCCCTCGGGCGTATGAACAACCAGTCGCAAACCGTCGAACATATCCAATCATACATGGAAGTATGAACGACCAAACGGTATGGCTCAAAGATGGACATCACAGTACGCCCGATCCGGAAATGTGTCCGTGCACAAGCCACCCCGGGTATCGATCAAATACACGTGCGGTCTTGTACCTAATTAGCCTCACGAACTACGTCTCGTGTGCACGGTTCAATGCGGAAATAATATCCACGCATAACCATCATGCGCCTGGCTAAAAATCCTACACAATAACCAATCGGAACGCAAATATGATTCCAGATATGTCACGATGCAACATGAAAACGAAACTCAAAGAATCACATATCCAATAAGGATCAAAAGACTCACCGAAGTGAAACAACAGACTGACAGTGAAAAGTCGACATGACTAATCAATATTCAAGACAATAATCCTGGGATCATCATCCCCGACAAATAATCAACACGATCAATGATCTCAATACAATCAGCCCTGGGATCATCATCCCTAAGCAAAGTAATCAATACGAATCCCAGCATACGAAACATCAACGTACAACATATATACAATAATTCCTCAGAACAATTATCCTCATAACTGAATAATACTAGAATTACCTCAAAGCCGAAGACAATATTCTTTCCACGAGCAACATCCCTGAACGAATACACAGTTATTCAAATAATCTCAAATAAGGTAACATCCATTCAATACCAATAAACCTTTATCCCGATACTTATGTCATCACGTTAACTATCCTCGATATCCGATATACTATACCCTTGACCAAAGATAACTCACGTCTTCCTTGAACACAATTAAATCATATACCTTATGATTTAATACAAGCCAGAGCACGATATACAACTCGTTAACCGACAACTTACCTTTCTAACAACATCGCCATACGAATTATAAATGAAATGAAAACGATACCATTCATCAAATATTATAAATCGAACAAGTATAAACTTGCCTCGATACCGATACCACGAAGTTACTGTAATCCATTGCCTTCGTCTCCGAGCTCCTCAGCCCCGACCAAAAGCAACCTACGAACTCTCCAACCTTGACCGCAACACAACGGCCATAATCAACGCTCAATTATCGCGACCTAATGCAATAATCAAATGACAACATATCCGGTAATAATCAATAACCGGTATAACCAACCAATCAAACTCAACGGTTCAACAATACCTCGATCATTTACAAAACCGAACAATACAACTCAAACAATTACGAACTCATATCAACAATACAAGCCGAAATCCAATAAATCATAATTATCAATCAATAACCGATCAATAACCCAACAGTTCCACAATATCTCGATTAAACACAGTCTTAAACAATCCAGTTCAACCCATCACGAATTCATAATCACAACACGAAAATACTACGCTGTCTGCCTACTTAGCGCGCGTTAAACGCATAACGTAGCGTGTGCTAAGTTGTTCCCATTAGCGTGCGCTATCCAGTAAGCTTAGCGTGCGCTAATGCTGTACAGTAGCATGCATTCCAAGCATCGACTAACACCTTGCGACTACGAATTCGAATGAAAAGGAAATCTTACTCCAAGATTAACAATAACTTTCCAGATCAAAACTCATCATCATGATCCATATCTTATCATACGAACTCAATCACTACAATCAACATAATGTTTAGTTTCAATTATCTTATCCATGTTAATAATCAAACCAACATATATCCTTCCTCTTTGATGATATATATACCAAGAACACTAAAAGTACCATGATTCCATAATCACGTTCATGACAACCATCATAATCCGATATGCTAACATGTAATTAATCACCTAAGTCATATATATCCGTATATCATCTTAACATCAAATCCGAAATGAAGGGAGACATAAATCGACATATCTCCTAAACACCATTCAAAACCATACAAAACATATCAATATCCGCATACCAACAATAACATGAACGTTACCCGGGAAGCCATCTCGAAATCATACTTATCAACTCATTAATATGATAAGTATCAACTCAAGAACACCAATATTCAATCCCCAAAACGAAATCCAAAGTGAAGATTAATTACCTCTTTGAAGAAAAGGATGGATTATCAAGGTTGAATCCGTTCCCAATCATTTCCAAGCTCCAAATGTTGATAAGGACGCTCAACTCCATCATAATCCGATTTGGAACCTCAAGACTCTCTCTATGAACTCCATTCCAAGACTCATTAATAATTTCAAGAACAAAGCTTTGAATCCATGCTCTCCATCTTAATCTCGTTAAAGATCATCATCTCAGAGTGTTTTAGGAACTCAAGTACCTCCCAAATCTCTCTCTATCGAGTGAAAGGAAAGAAATGGACGAGAATGCTTCATAACACCCGTCTGTCCCCTTTTTATAAAGTGTATTACTAGCGTGCGCTAAACCTTATGTTTGGCGTGCGCTACGGCCTTAGCGTGCGCTAACCGACTTTGTTAGCGTGCGCTATCGCAGCCGAGAGGCCACTGTCTTGCCTCGAACATGAGCTTACGTACGTAATGCCCATGCATTAGCGTACGTATTTCACACTGTTTAGCGTACGCAAGTCCTTACATTTAGCGTGCGCTAATATCAGTTGACTTGCTACAGTCTACGTACCGCATGTGCCCTACATGCCGATCTAACAAGGATAAGATTCCCTTTGACCGATCTACAATTAGCGTGCGCTAAGCCTCATGCTTTAGCGTGCGCTAATACTTCAGGACAACAACCGTTGAATTACGAGAACATGCGCCGAAAGCAGCCGGGTCCACACGCAGATTCCTTCCGATCTGACTGCATTTAGCGTGCGCTACATTCCGCCTCTAGCGTGCGCTAACCATGAACGATAGCGTGCGCTATACTTGAACATTAGAGCGCGCTAATCAGGCTATACTTAGCCATTTTCCAGTTCTCCTCGTCCGTCTCGACATATCAAAATACGAACATACTGCATACTGAATACATGTACTGAATCCAATAACATCATCATACGATATATCCAATATCAAAAGTACGATAACCTGATACACGGTATCCTCAAAATAATTGTCGAACTACTACGACAGTTATACGAGTACAAATACAGCTGTCTCAGTTCTCAATTTATTTTATCCATACTGTATAGACACCAAGCCATCCAGTATATCTTAGATAAAATAACGCGAAAAACTCATACTGAAAATTCGGGTATTACAATATATGAGCACAGAGTTTGATGAGTTCCTCAAGAAACATGGAATAGTTTCATAATTCACGCCGCCAGGAACCCCACAATTGAACGGTGTTTCAGAAAGGAGAAATCGGACTTTGTTGGACATGGTTCGCTCCATGTTAAATTACACTGATTTACCAATTTACCTGTGGGGATATGCCTTACTAACCGCTTCCTATATCCTTAATAGATGTCCTTCCAAATCCGTTCCTATCACTCCGCATGAGATGTGGAAGGGTAAGAAACCAAGCCTTAATCACATAAGGATTTGGGGATGTCCAGCCTATGTCAAGAAGGCTAAGGTGAACAAAATGGAAGCGATGTCCATCAAAGGACGTTTCATTGGATACTCAGAGGACTCGATGGATTATCTATTCTACATGCCAGAAGACCATAGGGTCGTTGTGGCATTACAAGTGCACTTCCTTGAGGATGAATTCATTGAGGAAGGTGGCTCGGGTAGAAATATCTCTTTGGAAGAGCATAATGAAAGTCCTAAGGAGACATCTGATCAGGGATCAGGAACCGAACCTATTGTAACACAACCTCCACTTCGAAGGTCTGATAGGGTGACTCACTTACCTGAGAGGTATGGCTATACACATGTCGAGGAACTGGGTCTCCACGACGCACCTGATAGTAGTGAAAATGACCCTGTCACCTATAACCAAGCGATGGTGGATGCAGACTCCGATAAATGTCAAGAAGCAATGGAAGCTGAGATAGACTCAATGTATACCAATTAGGTCTGGACTCTAGTAGATCTTCCAACTGGCATGAGGACTATTGGAAATAAATGGATCTATAAGAGAAAGACTGATGGGGATGGCAAGGTTGATGCCTATAAGGCCAGGCTTGTGGCAAAGGGTTATACCTAAAGGGAAGGGATCGATTATCATGATACCTTCTCGCCCGTAGCTATGATCAAGTCGATTCGCATGATGCTTGCCATTGTTGCCTATTACGATTATGAAATATGGAAAATGGACGTCAAAACGGCTTTTCTAAATGGATACCTCGAGGAGGAAATCTATATGGAACAGCCTAAGGATTTTGTGTCCAAGGCTAATATTCATAAGGTGTGTAAACTGCAACGAGCCATTTATGGGCTGAAGCAAGCTTCTCGGAGTTGGAACCTTCGATTTGAAGAAGCAGTCAAGGACTTTGACTTCGTACGAAATGAAGAGTAACCATGTGTTTACAAAAAGGTCAGTGGTAGAAACATTGCGTTCTTAGTACTATATGTAGATGATATTCTATTTATATGAAATAATGTAGCAATGCTCAGCACTGTGAAAGCTTGGATTTCTAAAACATTCTCCATGAAAGACTTGGGATAAGCTTCCTATATTCTAGGGATCGATCTTTACAGAGATAGACCGCGAAGAATGATAGGACTTTCCCAAGCCCTCTATATAGATAAAATCCTGAGAAGATTCAAGATTGATGAATCTAAAAGAGGTTTCCTTCCCATGCGACATAGAATTCATCTCACCACAAAAATGTGTCCTCAAAGTGAGGAAGACAAGAGAGAGATGAGTAAGGTACCCTATGCCTCGGCAGTGAGTAGCCTCATGTACGCTATGTTGTGTACGAGACCAGACTTAGCCTATGTTGTGAGTATGGTAAGTCGATTTCAAGCAAAACCGGGAAGAGAACATTGGACTGCCGTAACGAACATTCTTAAGTACTTAAGAAGAACTGGAGATTTGGTTTTTACTTACGGTGGTGGAGAACTAAGGGTGATTGGATTCACCGATTCTGATTTTCAAGGAGACAATGACGACTCTAAGTCGACATCTGGGTATTTGTTTACTCTCAATGGAGGAGCAGTATCTTGGAGAAGCTCCAAGCAAACCGCTATTGCAGATTCCACCTGCCAAGCAGAGTATCAAGCTGCCTCAGAGGCTAGCAAAGAAGCATTTTGGATGCAGAAATTTATACAAGAACTTCAAGTGGTGCCTAATGCGGAGTTGCCTATATCACTATTCTGTGAAAATGATGGAGCTGTCGTCCAAGCCAAGGAGCCGAGGGCTCACCACAACACCAAGCATATAGAGAGAAAGTACCACATCATTCGAGAGATGGTGGAAAAAGGATATGTTTCGTTGCAAAGAGTAGACTCAGAAGACAATGTCTCTGACCCGCTGACTAAGCCATTATCTCAGGCCGTCTTAGAAAGACATCTGAAGAACATGGGTATTGGATACCATGATGTGTGGCATTGAGTGCAAGTGGGAGATTGTTAGGAATATGCCCTCGAATGCCACTCAGGGGATGAGAGAATGGGGGCATTGTACTTTTAATTATGGTATAACTAATAAAAAGGCAATACGATTCATTCACTGTTTATTATATTTCAATTGCATTCTTGACTTGGTAAACATTGAAGTGAAGTCCATGTAAATAAATCTAACATTCTATTCTCGTTATCGGATAAGAGAAAATGCATTGGAAGTGTTTAAAAGTTTATTTACGAAAATCGTTCGCAAGTCAATGAACTTGAATGGCATTAAGTTTTTTAAGACCTGTATAACTAATGTTAGGACGTGTGCATGTCTTGATAGCATAGTTATAAGTATATTGGTGGGACCAGTATACTCGAACACGACTCATACTCAATTCACTCACATGGTATTCACTCTCGGAGAGTCGATGACGAATCGAAAGGTTGTGATAGTATACGTGGACCTTTGACTTGAGGGTTCAGTAGAAAATGTGCCTATGATGTTTAGTTTGTCATTAGAGTAGTTAGACTCATTTGCTTAATTGCTGAGTCGACCTCGAAGTGTCGACTATACGGGCAGGTGGCAGTCTTTACTGTACGCCAAAAAAAGGATTCTATCTCCTGTTAGTGAGCAGGCGAATGTCCTATACCGTTAATGACAAATAAGATCATAAGTCTTTGGCCAAAGCATTATGATATAGTCGTATTAGATACACTATTAATCAGTCGGTCTTGATTTGCATTGACACATGTATAGTGTCTAGTCAACAGTAGGGTTTGACTTTACCGTGACCCGAAGACTTGACCGGGACATCTGATGAAGGGTCTATACGTATAAGGTATTCACAACATAATGGTTCTGGAATGATCCCTTCATTCGTTCTCAGTCGGGATTTGCAGTGCAGCCCGCTAGACTGGTTAAGTGTTGTCCGCACTCATTGGTTCCTCCCAATGCCGGCTGAGACAGACCTACAGAGTCGCGCATCAGGAGCGTTGACGAATAAATATGAATTTATTATCTCTTTATTAATATTAGATATTGGATATCTAATTATGATTTATTGGATAAATCAAATAGCGGTCTTATGAATTAAAATTAAGTCACTAGGTAATTAATTTAATTCATAAATTATATTTTTTAGAGAAATATATTTGTATTTGATATAATCAATTAATTAGAATTAATTAATATAATACAATTGGTGATTAAACAGAGTGTATTTAACGGAGTCGTTTGACGAACGTCCGGTACACGAGCCGAGTGATTCGGCTCGTTTCTAGGAAACTTCCTAATGTGGCCGCCCCACCCTACTCACCTCACATGTTTGGCCTTGTCTTTTCATGATATGATTTGGTGTTGAGACTCCTTTCATTATTTTTTATCTCAATTATTAGATTGTTTCCTTTTATAATGATATCTCAACATTATGATCATGATGATCATTCTCACCATTTTCAAGAGAGTTTCAGCCGAACCAAGAAGTGAGGAGGAGAGGAAAAAAAAATTTAAGTTATTTTTCATCTTAGAGGTGAAATAAATTCAAGAAAAATTAGAGAGAAAATTCCTACGATAATTTCCTAGCCTTGTTCTTAGAGAACAGAATTACATTGAATTTTTTCGGGCAACTTCCGACGCGTGTGAAGTAGAGGCATCGCATTTCCGGTGTTTGGGACGAAGGGAGTTCGTGTTCGTGACCGGGTTCGTGATCATCATCCATCTTACGAAGATTTCTTTCAAAGGCTTCAAGGGTATGATCCTTTAATCTTCGTTTTTATTTTTTCATATACGTTACTTGATCGATCCTGTTTGGGATTCATTTTTATTTTTCACTGCGTAATTCGTTTTAGTTTTGGAATCCCAACAGTTGCAATATATTTTCTATTGTAGGTGAATGTTAGATCCCTGGAAATGAGATTGGAGTTAAAAAATCTATTGTTAATTTATTCATGGTGTTATTGAGGCAAACATATTTTTGTATTCCTTACACCTAGAAAAATATTAAGGAACTTGGAATAGGATTAACGCTTCCTTTATCTAACATGTAATTGTCGTGGATGATTTTCGTTGTATTATTTTTAGTTTGTTTGTATTCATAAATTACCCTGGGGTTATTTAGCAGAGGTCTTTCTTTATTTGTCCCCTTTCTTTTTTCTGGTTGGTTTCGTTCTGCTCATAATTAGGCGTGCAGTTAAGCGGTTAAAGCACCTGCCACTAAAGGACTCCAGTCCAGCTCTGGCTTTCTTGTGTGGCCTGCGTAATCTTCTTCTGCGGTTATTATTGAGTGAGTAATGAGTGATCTTTTTTTTTGTTTCTTTCGATTTGGTTGTTTCGCTTCTGTATGTTTTGGTATAATGAGGTAAAATAATTCGATGCATTAACATTTTTCGTTGGATTTGTTTGAGGAAGGAATAACTAGCATGATAAAATTATACATGATGGTTTTCTTTATCTGGTTTTCAGATTTGGATTCGTAAATTGGAAATGATATTTAAATTTAGATTTGAAATTTATTGTTATTGATGACAGTTTGACGTTTTGGCTCTTGGGACAGGTTTATTTATTGTTTTGTTACTTGCTCTTGTTTTCGGGTGTTCATTGGTAGGTACCTTTTTACTTTCCTTCAATTTATTTCGGGTGTTCATTGGTAGGTATCTTTTTACACATAAACAACATTTCCAGGAGCACAATAATTAACAAAAATATTCAAACTAAGAACTCGATTTAGACTTCCCATGTGGACTTATGGATATGAAAGGGTGTGGAGTTTGTATATTTTGCACATTTTGTCATGCGCTGCAAAATTAGACAATACATCTCTCACTAGTCATGAGAGGCATTTAGTATATACTATCCTGAACATGTAGCTTTTCGCTCTCATCCCGGCAAATTCAATTTCTTCCTGCATAAAATATAACTTCATTTTTTGATTGCCTAATTTTTCCTTTCTCTTCTACACTTTACGCAACTAGTGTGAGGTTTATTCGGGACCTCCTTTATCTTTAGTAACTTATATTCAATTTTTTGCACTCCCCTCAACCAAATCAAGATTTTTCTAAATAACGTATATAAGTTTCTTAGTTTTTTCATACGAAAGAAAAATGAGACAAAATTTCAAAACCACCAAAATTATAGATTTCCAAATTACATGAAATATATTATGAGACGGTGATGAATTGAGATAATTGCTATAATCATGTCACATACATTTAAAAATAGAATAGTTGAATTTCTTTTCAAAGTATAAATAGAATAGAAGGCGGACTCTTTTCTTTTGACAACAAAAAAAGTGTTTTATGTTGGATGCATTTCCCGTCGCAATCATCATACAAAGAAAAAATGAAACGAAATTTCAAAACTATCAACATCATAGATTTCCAAATTACAATAAATATAGTCATGTCACATAAATTTAAAAATAGAATAGTTGATTTTATTTTATAGCATTTGTTTTTGTTGTATTTAAGCGCAGATTGCTCAGCAACGAGCGAGGCGCTTTCACAAAATTAGGCCCACTCTTTCCGAGAGCTGATGGCGAAAGCATACAGATAAATTCAAAATCATGGAACAAAGGTAAACAAATTATCGAATTTCTGATGCATAAAACTTGTGGAATATAGGTAGATTGTCATTCAGTGAATCTTTACTTCTTTCTTGTTGTTATAAAGCAATTTCATCTTCTTACAACTTCTCTTTCTACTTTTTTTAGTGTCAAATCTTCTCTTTGTTAAGTCAGACAACACTTTTAGCAATGTATCCACTGGTCGAGAAGTTGCTACATAGATTGAAACATTTTCCAAGGTACGCCATCTAATATATATATATATATATATATATATATATGCTTTCCCTCACGTTTTCTTCCCGTTTGTTGACATGTGTTTTTTTTCCTCAGATATTGAGTTTGTAGTTCATAGAGGTTATTAGAGTTGAATATGCCGGATAGTTTGTCTATCATTACCCTTTTCTCCAGGTTTAAAATAAAATATAAACTAAAATATTCAATTGGTTACACGAGATAGTTTATCTATCATTATCCTTTCTTCAAGATCTTTGCCATTTAAGATTGAGCAAGAATAGTATTCTGTAAAAAAATTATAATAAATAAAAAATAAAAGGCAAACAAATAAGAAAAAATTACGAGATTCAATAGAAGCAATACGTCATATAGGAATGCATTTAATGTACTTGAGCACTCGAATGTTTTTAAGGTGGTTCAATTGTAACTTTCGTTCATGTGTTTCTTAGGTAGTTTTAGGAGGTACAATATATTGCCTAATACAACACATTTCAACTTTTGCAAACTATCAAATTTCCAAAATATCTGACATAGTTACGAAAAAAAATTCGGACAATATAAAACTAGACTGAAATTAACGACCGTAAACAACATCTATGGGCAACCCCGTGCATCGCACGGGTATAAAACTTAGTGTATATATATATATATATATATATATATATATATATATCTTTTTGTCATTTTAAATAGAAACTTAATGAAATTAAAAATTAATTTTTTTTTTAAAAAAGAAAAAATTATAGAAAGAAATTAAATATTTTTTTCTAAGCCTCGAGTTGCTACAACCGCAACTGAAGATGTCGTTTGTCGTCGCCATTCTTCTTTTTCTACATCGTTGTGCGAATCGTAAGCTTTGGTTATATGAATGAGTTTTTTCGGAAGGGACATGAACATATATCAGCTCCCCGTAAACCCCGGCACCCTTCCAGTCCCAGCGTCTGGAAGGGTGGTATATCTGGGCGCTACGTGGCGCTGCTGAAGAGGCACTGATGCCAGTATATTTTAATATAAAAAATAAGGGTGATACAAAAACACCCCTACTATCAAAACCTTACTACATATACAAAGATCCAGACAACCCCTACAAAGATGTAGATAGTAGAGTGTTTTGTATCACCCCTACTATTTTTTTATATTAAAATATACCACATCAGCGCCTACTAGGCGCCACATCAGCGCCACGTAGGCGCTGGTATAATAACACCCTTCCAGACGCTGGGACTGGAAGGGCTCCGCCGTAAACCCTATATCGCCTCTGCTAAACCCAAAAAGAAGCCCACCAACAATTTTATCATCGCCGGATGACCATTTTGCAGGCAATGGTTACTATCAACCATGCGTCCCATCCCCTTTCGCCCATACAACAACAATTCAGCCTCCAACATTCAACCAATGAAACATCCTTGACGAAAAACTCAATAAAGACAAGTTCCTATATTGAACTTGATCGTTGAACAACCTAGAATAAGCTTTATAGGTTTAGATCAACAATTGCATTAACTTAGACAATGAGTTAGTGTAGGAACACCTCGTAATTTAAGTTGTTTAATGGTATTTTCGGCTATTTTGGTAGGAATAGATTTGGAGGAAAATAGTGGTACATACATTGGTTAAACCGGCCAAGCAAGAAGAGAGCATTCCATCAAGTTGCATTCAACGGAAATAGAAGACATTAATTCCGCCGAGATTTCCGCCCAGGTGAGCCAGACCGTCCGCCCAGGTGAGCTAGGTGGAATTTAAATTCCAAACAAAAGTAAAAAATGAATAATTTGACTGAGAAAATCCCTAATATAATTCTCACCCACCGAGTTGTGCACTCCCATCATCGTCTCGTCTTTCTTTGCACACTCAAAATAAGCCAACTGAGCGCCCAAGAGAGCACGCCTAGTCAGAACTCATGTAGCACATGTATATTCTCTATTGGACCTCCAATTCTCTCATTGGAGCAACCAAGATTAGGCAATAGAGCAATTATACATCAACACCAGAATGCCTATACTTCTTCGTCGGACTGCCCAGATTTTCTGCCAAGTCCACTAAGAAGATAAAAGAGCTATGTGTTATGAGAAATATGCGCCGATTGTCCCATATTGATGCCTATATAAACCACTCATTAACACACACTGGACACCCTCAGATCTAAAACAACATAATGAAAAACAGAAGAGGTTTCCACTGATCCTACATTCCAAATTAACCCTGAAAATCCTGACTGTCAACTCAAAATCTCTCCTGTTTTTTTCTTTTTTATTATTAGCCCGAATCTCAATGGAGGATTTGTAATTATCAAAAAAAAAACACTCAATCGCACAGAGCTAAAAACAAATTAACAGGCCTGGAATGAAAACTATCAAGGACAAAGACAGATAATAATCATAAAGTATAAACTTCTCACTACCATGATTTCTTTGATTTTACGGACAAATAGGTTTAGACCGCATGCACAACAGGTGCATCTAATCATCTCTCTAAGAGGAGGAAACTCTTCCAACTTTTTGAATATTTCCTTTATACTTACAGAAAGAATATAACTCCATATGTGTGTGTCATTGTTCTCCATCGTCCGCAACTCTATCCGCTCCAAGAACTCATCTCCAACTGTGTACAAGTGAGTTAAATACGCGACGATCTCAGAGCCAAATCCCTGCATATCATTACAATAATAACAATTTATGTTATGATAGAAACAAGACGAAAATTAGCAAAGAAGAATAAGCAGACCTATAAGGTCAATAGGTGTAATGGTAAATAGAACATTACCATTAAGGTTTCGCCTAATTACAAAAAGAATCCAGTAATCATTTAAAATTACAAATTGTAGTAAAAGCACATAGACAAGAATTAGGGCAAAAGAAGATGTATATTCTCATTCATAGGGTCCCTTTAAATAGGGAGAAATTACATGTTCTGGAACATTCTAACAGACCTAGCCCTATACTAGTTGGGAGAATCCCAATAGCCTGTAGACTAAGGCACACATGTGTATTTACTTTAACACTGTCGAGTCTTCAAAGCATGTCAAGTTGCCTCGTTAAAATCTCGTCAAGCAAAAACCACATGGGAAAAATGTATTGATCGTAGGAAAAAGAGTACAACATCCAGACATATAGGTTACGCTAATTTCGTTAAGCCAAAACCTCTATTGATCATTTCGTCGATCAATATGCTCAAGAACGTGATCAGTTCGTCGATCAATGAGCTACACGTCTAATTACCTCGTTAAAAACCTTTCCAAGTGATAAAAACCCAGTGGGAAAAAAAATCCTTGGTTAAGGAAAAAGTGTAACTTGCGACGTGGATGTAAGACTCCCCCTCAAGTCTACATCTCCCCCTGATTAGTTCGTCAATCAAGGAATCTGAAAAACAATGTAAGTGATGTTGCCTCGTTAAAAACTTTGCCAAGTAACAAAACCCAGTGGGAAAAATGATAAATGTTGGTCAAAGAAAAGAGTATAACATTGGTGGGTAAAATTCGTTATACCTCACCTTCCCATACGATCTTTACTTCGATCTCGGGAGTTCGGAAATCCGACGCATTCCGATATTTTTCACATGTTTTTCAAATACGGCCTTGGGCAATGATTTAGTGAATAAATCAGCCGCATTCTCCTCAGACTTCACCTGCTTAACTTGGATATTGAGGAGGGCCTAGTGTTGCTGATTATAGAAAAACTTTGGAGAGATATGCTTCGTATTATCCCCTTGATATACCCAAGCTTCATTTGTTCGATGCAATCGGCATTATCTTCGTATATACATGTGGGTGCATCATTGACATTACTTAGTCCACTGTTACCTCGAATATGTGTTATGATGGCTCTCAACCATATATACTCACGTACCGCCTCGTGTAGAGCGATAATCTCAGCGTGATTCGAGGAGGTAGCAACAAGGGTTTGCTTAGTTGATCTCCAAGATATAGCGGTATCTCCAATTGTGAATACATAACCAGTTTGGGATCGACCTTTATGTGGGTCTGAAAGATACCCAGCATCAGCAAAACCTACCAACACATTCGTCGGGCAATAATATTGGCATTCACACTTGCTTTAGTGATTGTGCAATCATTGGCAGGTTCGTTAGCCTTGTATGGGAAGAAAAGTCCCAAGTCAATGGTTCCTTTCAGGTATCAAAAGATGTTCTTTATACCGGTCCAATGACGTTGCGTGGGCTCAGAACTATATCTTGCCAACAAGTTCACTAAGAAAACAATATCAGGTCGAGTACATTGAGCTAAGTACAATAATGCGCCGATTGCACTTAAGTAGGGAATTTCAGCTCCCAAAAGCTCTTCGTCACATTGCTTTGGACGAAATGGATCTTTTTCCAAATCCAGACTGCGACCGATCATGGGGGTGCTAACCGGGTGTGCCTTGTCCATATTGAAACGCCTGAGTATCTTTTGGACATAGGTTGGTGGATGAGGATTCCACAAGCTCGGTGTTCTAGCTCAATACCTAGCAGATCTTTCATCTCAAATTCGGATTTTAGATAGCTGGCAGTTTCCCTTACTTCGTCAAGGGTGCCGATTATGTTCATATCGTCAACATATACAGCTACAATCGCTAATCCGGAACTTGTTTTCTTGATAAACACGCAGGGACACAGTTTGTCGTTCTTATATCCCCTTCCAATCAAGTAGTCACTTAGGCGGGTATACCACATCCGCCCGGATTGGTTTAATCCGTAAAGTGAGCATTTCAGTCGGACTGAATACGCACTCCGTGGCCTAGAGTCACTTAACTTGGGTAGTGAAATGCCATCAGGCACTTTCATGTATATCTCTCTATTATGATCCCCGTAGAGATACGCAGTGACCACATCCATTAGCTTCATTTTCGGTCCTTCGGAAACTACTAAGCTAATTAAGTAACGGAACGTTATCACGTCCATTACGGGAGAATACGTCTCCTCATAGTCGATTCCAGGGCGTTGTGAGAAGCCTTGTGCGACAAGTCGCGTCTTGTACTGAAGGACCTCTTTCTTCTCATTTCGCTTTCTGACAAAAACCCATTTATGTCCAACAGGCTTTACACTTGGCGGGGTTAGCACTACCAGGCCAAATACCTGGCGTTTTGTCATAGAATCAAGTTCTGCCTGGATTGCTTCTTTCCATTTGGGCCAATCTTCTCTACGTTGGCATTCGGCCACGGAGCGTGGTTCGATATCGTCATGCTCCATGATGTCATGGGCGAAAGCGTAAGCGAACGCATCATCAATGCGAGTTGTCGACCTATCAACTAGATCGCACACACTCTCGTACAGGGAGATTTCTTTATTCTCTGAGCTTGAATCAGACATCGGGGCGTCCCCCGGAAATGATTCATGGACATAGCTATAGTTAGAGATAATCTCGTGGGAAGGATTCCAGCATTGATGTTTAGGGGATTATTATGTGCCTCATCGGCCCGTTTCTTCCTTGGGCGGGTGTCAATCGAACCAAGTGGTCTTCCCCGCTTCCTTTGGGGAGCCACGGCCTCAGCCGCACCGCCACCAGGTGCGACAGCAGCACTCAATTCGTCGGTGTTGCGCCCCTTCCAGTGGACTTCTAACCTTGCAGGCAGGTTTGCAACAGGTATGTGTGATCTCGTCACTTTCGCGATATCAGTAAACGCATCAGGCATCGAATCTGCTACGTTCTGAAAATCGAGAATTCTTTTTACTTCACTATCACATAGCGAAGGTCGGGGATCAAAATGAGACAGAGTAGGAACCGACCACAACAATTCTTGTCGTTCCTGGAGAAAGTTCGTCTTCTCCCCTCCCCCTAACGATGGGAAGGTTGTCTCATCGAAGTAACAATCCGCAAATCGAGCGGTAAATAGATCGCCTGTGGAATGTTCTAAGTAGCGGATAATTGTTGGGGATTCGTATCCAACATAAATACCTAAACGTCTCTGCGGACCCATTTTATTGCGTTGTGGGGGCGCAATTGGCACATAAGCTGCACAACCAAATATTCGCAAATGTGAAATGTCAAGCTCATATCCAGTTACCAACTGGTATGCATAAAATGGTTGGTTAGCTGTGGGTCGGAAACAAATAAGTAAAGCTGCATGCAAGACTGCATATCCCCAAGCAGAAACAGGTAAATTGGTGCGCATAACCAATGCCCAGGCCACCATCTGAATTCGTTTGATGGTTGCCTCTGCGAGACCGTTTTGTGTATGCACGTGGGGGACGAGATGCTCTACGTCGATCCCGATCGACATGCAGTATTCATCAAATACTTTAGATGTGAACTCTCCAGCATTATCCAGTTTTATTGACCGAATAGGGTGGTCAGGGTGGTGAGCCCTTAGACGGATAATCTATGCTAGAAGCTTTGCAAAAGCAGCATTTCGAGTGGACAGTAGGGCGACATGTGACCATCGTGTCGAAGCGTCAACCAGAACCATAAAATATCTGAATGGCCCGTATTCTGGTTGAATAGGTCCACAAATATCACCTTGAATCCTATGTAAGAATGGAATGTTCTCAATTGCATCTTTAGCGTAGGAAGGTCTCGCTCCTACTTTCTACTTTGGCTAAAGAGCAGGCTTTGCAGAAATGACGATGTGCATTTGACAAAGTCAAGTTTGTAGAATGAGATGATGTCTCTGGTACTTCGGACGACATGGTGTGGGGAACGTCGACAAAGTTCGTTATGTTGGGTTGTTGTCCTTTTCTACCTTTCATGTGAAAGAAAGGATGTTCGTGCGTATTCTTAAGTATGCGAATCATCATGTCACGACCCGGATGTCCTAATCTATCGTGCCAAAGCCTATACGAGTCAGCATTCATTAGAGGTGATATAGAGAAACTCTATTCCATTCTCACAATGTGTTTCAATGTGAAAACCGTTGCTACGTATATCTTTGAAGCTTAGTAATGTTCGGGTTGCTCTTGGTGCATTAAGAGCGCCGGTGACAGTAAAAGCCGTGCCGTTAGGAATCAAGAACCGGGCAGTGCCGCGTCCTTGAATGAGCTGAGATGATCCAATCATCGTGGTCACCAATATGCGATAGGCTATTAGCTCGATGAATAATAACCTATTTCTAAGGATAGTATGGGTCGTCCCATCTACCAAGCATTCAAGTTCCCCACGATTCATTCCTTCGTAAAGTGGAGAAACTATGAACTTACAAACTCAAGCATAAGGAGCAATATTCAAGACGTAGAATAAAGCCAATCACATGTATAACGTAAGCAACAATAATATCTTGTTCAAAAACCAAAATGCATCACACTATTATTGAATAGAATCGTTTAGGGCAAAAACAGCCAAAATACGAAAAATGTCAACCGAAACATGAACATAAATTAGTCATAGAGTGGGGAATCTAATGATTTCGACTCGTATGTGTTGTTATGACAATCAGTGACTGTGAAATTGACATTGGGTTGAACGTCGTAATCATTTTCCTCCATATATTGAGCCCCTGTTTTGGTCTCTCTATATTTCTTGTATGTAGCTGCGACGTGCTTGCTTGTGTGGCAATTTCTGGACCAATGGCCAGTCATTCCACAACGAAAGTATAGGGCGCCAGTGTACTCGTTCTGTGGGAGCATGAGTCTTAGGAGGTACTTGCTGCTTGGTTCCATGGCCGGGACTTTCTCCGTTGGAAGAGCCTCCACGACCTCGACCACGTCTTCGACCGCCACGTCCCTTACCACCATGCAGTTTCGTTCCATGTGGTTTAGGATTAGCGCGTCCAGTACCCTATTCGTCGGGTTGCCTTCCACGTCAAGGTTGTTAAGTCGACAAGTCGAGCCCGAATACCGTGGAATTGACTAGTCGACAAGTCGCCAGACTAGTCGTAAAAAGTCATAAATAGTCGACAATATCCTATTTAGAGTAATTATAATATATAATATAGGTAAACATACTTCAATTTCACAGTTCAAATAAAAACTAATAAATAATAAGTTCAAGTACTCAAAGTCAAACATCTATAAGCAAATAAAAACATAATTAAATAGTCAAATCAACTAAACAAACACAATCATGCATCAAAGTCATCCATCTCGAAATCATCTCCATCCCCCTCTCCATCTCCTCCGTGAGTATTTTCCTCGGGTGGTATACCATAGTCATCTTCCACTTCCTTCGGGATTAGGATAATATGCATACTTCCATCCCGGATCGTTTGATCGAGTAGCTTTGCAGAAATTGCTCAAGTGCAGAATGCAAAAAAAAAAAATGAGCAGAATGCAAAAAAAAAAAAAAGAGCAGAATGCAAAAAAAAAGAGCATAATGCAAAAAAAAAAAAACTGAGCAGAATGCAAAAATTAATTTTAAAAATAAAACCGAAAATTTAATTTTTAAAAATAAAACAAAAATTAATTTTAAATAATAAAATAGAAAAAATTGAAAAATAAAAATAAAAATGTATGTAATATATTATACACCCAGTAAAGAAAAAAAAAGAAAAAAAAAAGGAAAAGATGAGAGAAGAGTCGGAACATAGGAGAGGAGAGAAGACTTACCGAAGGAGATGAAGCCGCCGTTGAAGTCACCTGAGGAGAAGAGTCGTGGTCTGTCGCGCCGCTGTCGGGGTGAAATGAGTCGCCGTCTGGAGAAAAGTCGTGGACTGTCGGGTGAGAAGAGGAGAAAAGTCGAGCAGTCTGGTAGGTCTAGGTCAATTAAAAACTTAATTTTTTTTAATTTCAGGGGCGGATTGCGGGTCCGGGCAGGTCGGCTCCGGGTATAACCCACGGACGACTAATACAACAGTCGGGCATCGACTAATTCACCCCTGTCGACTGCTCGACTACTCGGCGACTAGTCGGCGACTAGTCGTCGACGTGACAACCTTGTTCCATGTTTCGTTTTGCCAAAATTGGCCTCAGGAATTTGCTTTGTCCCAGCTGGCCTGGCATTATTGTTCACCAACACCTCATTATGCCTTTCAGCCACCTGAAGGAGGTTGATTAGCTTACTGAAGGTGGTGATGCGCTTGTTATCGTACTCCAGTCGATACTTGTTCGCTAATATCAATGCTGGAGTAGGAAACGTGGAAAGCGTTTTCTGGATCATGTCGTCCTCTGTGATTTCTTTTCCACAGAAGTTGAGACGTGCCTTGAGGCGGAGCATATCTTTGTTGAAATCGTTGACTCGTTTATAATCAAGCAAGTGGATTTCGTTCCACTGCACGATCAACTAGAAAAGTAAGGTATTGTGTATATTCCCGAAACGGCCCTTAAGGGCATCCCACAGTTCTTTGGGGGATTTCAACTGAAGATACTCCCACCTTAGACTAAGGTCGATGTGCCGCCTAAGGAACATTAGCGCACTCATTTTCACCTTATCAGACGGTCCGTTGGCCGTAAGATCAAGGAGCGTTGCGCTATAGTCCTTAGCGACAAAAGTGGTCTCGACGTCGAATACCCATCGATGGTACTCAAGTCCTTCTGAGTCTAGGATGTCGAATTCCGGACGAGTCGGATCAACTATCTATACAAGATGAGGAAATTAATAAGTTTCACATAATCATGAGTTCATCCATGATAAATTATTCAATAATAGGATTATTTTATTTTAGAACCAAGATATGGTCATGGTTTCGATGTGATACACATGAAGTTTTGTTATCATGGTATTATGAGTAGTAGATATACAGTCATCTAAATATGCTAGGTAGGTAGCCTAATTGCATGTCATATCTATGCAAATTATATATATAATTATATATAAACATATAATTCCTATGTGGTATAACTAGATACACATTATGCAGTCAAGTAGGTATCCTATGGTGCAATTATGATTAGTTATTAAACAAGGAGTATGAATTAAACGATTTAATTCAAGTGGTTAATTAATTTATTGATATAATTAAACATAATTAAATCAATTCATAAATCATGTTATGCTACTAAATCAAATAAATGCATATAAAGTAATCCACGAACAATAGGGTTCCTCTTATGTACCTTTCTTCGCGATTGGTGTAGAGAGAGAAAACAATATAATTTGATTAAATCTGGTCGGGTCAAGAATCGGAGTTACAAAGCCAGACGCGGTCGGGTTGGGCCGGGGCTGTGGCGGCGTGAGCTGGAAATCGAACGTGCAGGGACCAGGTGAAGACGATCTGGGCTGGAGAAGCTAAGGACGAACCGCGTAGGAGCAGAAGTCGGAGGAGGAGTCGCGCGGGGAAGAAGCCGGAGCTGCGTATCGGCGGACGGGTCGCGGGTTTGCAGGCGTCGGGATCGGGTCTGGGATGAGGGGCGGCGGACTGCTGCTAGGGTTTTCCGAATTTTTTCGTTTTTTTTTTTTTCGAATTTTCTGAATTTCGGACGATTTTTCTTGATCTCAATGGGTAGACTACGTACTGATAACGTGTTGCAGTAAAAGCACAAAGACAAGAATTATGGTAAAAGAAGATGTATATTCTCATCAGTGTTTTAAAACTCCACAGGGCCGCAACACTACATAGCGTTGCTGTTTTCACTTGATGCTCGGTGTGCGTACGCCTTTCAGGCGTAGCGTTCGTCATAGCGTCGATAGCGTACGCTATTACGCTAAGTGTTGAAAGCATACGCTTTCTGTGAAAGATTTCGGGGGGCAATTCTGTAAAAATCCCAAACCCAGCAAATTAAAACCCTCCTCAGGTATAGTTCGCATCCCTTCTTCAGTCTATTACCTTCGATTGTTCAGTCGCCTTAGCACAGCCGCAAATCTCCAGTCGCCTCCACTAGCACAGCCGCAATCGCCGGTCGCCTCCAGTAGCACAACCGCAAATCTCCACTCGCCTCCAGTAGCACAGCCGCAATCGCCGCCGGTGCTTTAGCAGGTTTTTTTTGAGGAGTTTTTTTTAGCTTTTTTTTTAGCAGTTTCGTTTGGGGAGCACCTTTGAATCGGTAAATACGCATATCAATATTTTTAATGCTTTACACATTAATTTTTTATTTATATGCAACAACTTTTTATAATATTAGATTCATACTAAAAAGAGGAATAGACTCGAACATGCCAAGTTGAATGCATTGGTGTTTGTGAAGTATAACTTGAAGTTTCGAGAGAGAAGTATAAGGAGGCGAAACAAAGTTGATCCCTTAATAATTGACGAAATTGAAGCGGATGACGAATGGATTACTGAAAAAGAAGACCTCGTCCTCCCCGAAGACAAAAGTGGCTTGAAAATGATGAGTTATTTGAGAGCGATCCAATCATTAGTGTGACTAGGGATGAGTTTGAAAGTCTTTTGGGCTCCGGTAAACAAGTCGAAATTGTTGAAAATGTGATCAAGGATGACTATCTTATTTCAAAAAAAAGAGTGGGTGAAAGTTCAAGTATATGGAAATTTTTGTTTGTATTTTATTTCACATAATCATGCGTTTTTAACTATCAATTGTCTTGTAAAATTAGGTGGAGCCAAAGGCAAAGAGAAAAGATGTCGATTGAATCTTGTTGATGAGGAAGAGGAGACTCGTGATTTCGATCAAATTTTCAAAGCTCCAACGAACTTTGATAGCAGGAATTTTTCAATTATTGATACTATTGATGATGATAGTGATATAATATTGGAAGATAGTGATTATCTCTAGTAGTGATGTAAAACCTTCCATGTTGGTGTTTTTGAATAATTAGATTGAGTTATTTTGGAATGTAATGATTAACTATTATGGTTGTAAGGCTATTTATCTCATATATTTGCTAATATAAATATTATATATATATATTATATATATTATTATAAATAATTAATTGACATGCTCGAATAGCTTACGCTATGCGCCACGCTATTTACGCTACGCTATGGTGGAATAAAAACGCTACACACATGAAAAGCGCGATTGAAAACACTGATTCTCATTCATGGGGTCCCTTTAAATAGGGAGAGATTACATGTTGTGGAAATTCTAATGCGCCAAATTTCTATACTATATGGTAGTTGCAATAGCAGACTAGCGCACACACACGCGTGTATTTACTTTAACAAAATACTCCCTTACTGCATTTCAAACGCTCATTTCACATGTGTATTTAATTAATTAGTACCCCCTTGGAAGGTGCAATTTGTAAAAAAGAAACAAGTATTAAGGGATTATTTGTAATTAACGCATAAATACGCAGAAAATTAAGTTCCTATGTTATGTTCCTCCGATAGCTCTGGAGTGGTAAAAAGGAGGAGACGAGTATAATTCCAAGAAAAGAAAAAAAAAACTGTTGGGATTGGGATTTCCAATCCCACTGTAGTAGATGAATGCCATGCGTCCAAGATAATGCGTACACGTGCCATTTATCCAACATAATATCAAGTCTGTTGGCTTACCTAAAAAAAAGAGATCAGCTTCCATCGTCTGAGCTAATGTCATCATCCAATTGCTGCTCCCTTATTGCCGGAAACAGCCGCCTGTGGATATCAAGCGCGGACTCGGAAGGAGATTCTTTGGCAGAAGGCGAAGACATTGCGGAAGCTGAAGACTCTTTCCTCGGTGCCTTTGATGGCGGCCATTTCGACGAATTCTTCACATCCAAACACGCCTTATCCAACATTAACAAGAAATCACGAACAATCACAAATAACTGAGACCCTTCGTCCCTTCCGGCCCTACCATGGAAATAATCCACCGTGCTCTTCAGCAGAGCCGTTATGCTCTTCTCTTCGTCTTTCAGCCATTTGATGTCCAACTCACATTGCTCGACGAAGCTCGCGAGAGCATCACAAAACTCGCTCTCTCCCTCCACACTCTTCATCTCAGTGTCCAAAAATTCTTTCGTCTTTTCAAGTGCTTGTCCGAATTTATGCACGGACTCGCTCAAAAACTCATTATCGATTACCGCGGCCTTCTTCACATTTTGGAGCTCGTTGCTAAGCCCGGAAACCACTTGAAGTCCGAGACTCCGGTGATACTCTTCGGATTCATTAGAAGAGTCCTCGACTAGGTCTTCCGTTTTCACACTCGACATACTTCGGCTCTCTCTTAATCTACGAGCGGCTCTTATGCCTTCGGACCGGATTATTTCTTGGACGACAAAATGTAGGAGTGTGGTCTTTCCATCAGTTCCTTTGACGTCGGATAGTTTCAGGAGGGTGTCGAGCTTGAACGCCTGGGCCCCACCGCGGTAGGTGCCATCGTTCATGCGGTTGCCGGTTTTGAGAACAGCTTCCAAGAGTTTGAGGAAGAGTCGGCTGTTTCTGAGCTCCTTACACGCTACCTGAAAACAGGTTCTACAATAGGATGAGCTTTGCAAACATGATATTGTCTACAATATGTAATCACGTCAACTAAAGAAAACAAAGGAAAAGACAACTACAAGCAAGGAACTTAAAGTGGGATGACGAAACATATGCGAGTCTTTGGCATAACTAAAAAATACATACCCGTCAGCCGACTCGTTTCTAGAAAGAATAATATTCTTAGCCAGATTTTTCTCGATTTTCAAATAAAGATTGTTTAACCCTTTAATGGATATGTCATAAAAGTTTAGTAATGATATCCTTAGCCAGAAAAAAGCATTTGGATTATTTTCTCAAACTATATTAGACTACCGGTATTCGCATCACCAGCACACGTTCATGCTTAAAAAAATATGCGCTTTTCATCTAAAATACCTACAACCATATATATTTACACACTAAGAAGGAAAATCTCTATCTTGGAATGAAGTTGGACACTAGAAAAAATGAAACTAAAATTTATTATAGGATAAGGTAAGCACGAACCTCTAAAGTTGCTAAGGACTCTTTGGCCGAAAAAAACTCCTCCTGAAATGTACTTACGAACAACAATGATTCGAGACGTTTAAAGGCAAACGGAATGTCAACCATGACCTTAAGGAACCTCTCGGCCGGGCCAAGATGAGAGATATCTCCACCATATAACCTAAGCTTTAATTCTTCGTCCGATGTTGGTGCCATTCTCAACAAAGTTTGGATAAGTTCTGCTGGGAGCTCGTTACCTAATCAATATAATCAATCAAAACTCTATTAAAGAAGCTACAATAACACATAGAATAACTATAATGAAAAGTGCTAAATGCTGAATAAATGATAAATATATCAGTGGCCTACTTAAGTCTATGATATGCAGAGAAAAACATAAATAAAAACTAAGTGTTCACTATTATGCTAATCTATTGTTATTCCTGATATTTTAACTCATACAAGCCATTACTAAGGCTTAGCCTAGTGGAATTGAAGCCTCTACTGGTTGGCAGAGGTTAGGGGTTCGAATCCCTTTTTTTTTGGGTACGTCAGTTGTGAGGCCAATTTTTTTTTTTATAATATATATATATATATATATATATTATGGGCCATTGGCTTATTTGCTGAACGTCTCATTTCCTTTTCCCTTGTACAAATCCCTTCTTTTGGGTGCGGCGGTTGTGAGGCCAATTTTTATTTTAAAGAAAAAAAAATCGTACCGGCCATTGGCTTATTTGGCTGCACGCCTCATTTCCTTTTCCTTTGTACAGTGACGGAATTTCTTTTCGAAGAACAAAAAAAAATGGAAATGGTTTCTCCCAAGTGGACAACTGATGTGAAACTTACATAGATTTATTCCAAGACAATAAATCAGGTAAAATTCATCTAAGGATTGTAACTTATATAGATTTATTTGCTAGGGAATGACACATAATGTATCATGCACATGCATCCAATGCCTGTAATTTTTTTTCTTTTTGCCAAATTTCACAAAAGGCACCTTCTTTGAGGGCATCACAGACTTCTTCTGTTGTCACATTCAGTGCTCTAAGAAGAATCGCCAAGTTTTGCGATTTTTTAGGATCGATAATCTGAATAAACTGAGGAGAATCGAAGGAAGACAAATCTTTCTTGTGCTCGTTTTTGTTCTTATCAGTTGGCGTATACCCAAAGAGAGTTTCCATCATCTCCTCATTGAATCTGCAAGTTCAAGGAAGCAACAAGATATCACATGAATAATAACAAAAACTTCTCTGAGACTCTCACGCACCAACCTTTTGATCAAAAATTAAGTTAAAATATCAAGTATTACTTTAATCGATAAAAATTCTAAAAAATTATATTTAAAAGTAATTTGTTCGAACAAAAATAATTTTTGCCTCCATTCCATCTCACTATGATACGGTCTCACAAGAGTCTTACTGCATTAACACATCAAAATATCATTCAAAATCAAAGCCAAGTCACAAAACCCAGTGTTGAATAAAATAATAATAATAATAATAAGTAATAAAATTAACTTACTGAAATGACCCAGCTTTGATCTCATGCCACACCATCGAATGATTCGGGCTCGCGAGAACCTTATCCCAAAAGAATGGCTTCAACTTGGTTTTTGGAGCTTCAGACTCATTAGAAGCATCACTCACTCCTCCTGTAGAAGCATGTCGATGGTGGGGCCCGAGAGACAAAGGCTTCACTGGTCCCGGAGGATTAGGAGGACGGCGGACTTTAGGAGGCGGTGGAGGGGCGGGAGCAGGTGGTTTCGACGGAGGAGGTGGCGGTCCGGGAGGTGGGGCGGTCGTTTTTCTTCCAGGTGGAAGTGGTAATGCTGCATTTTTTTCTTCTCCATGAGCTTCCGCAATAGCGGGTTCAGCTCGAGACAAATTGTGATTAACGTCTGACAATAGGCCGACAATGGAAGGGGCCTTGAAGTCTTTACTGTTTGGATTACTCATGGTATGGCCTGAGGAACCTGAATGAATTACAACATAGCTATCAAGACTTAAAATATATAAATACATAAATAAATTAATGGATCACGATGATTAACACTGAAACAAGAAGTGATGATTACAAAAACTACCTGCAGGTAGATTACCAAAAAAAAAAAAAAATCAGCTAAATTTATGAAAACAATCGCTGCAATTATTATCTTACATTTGTGCACCTGTCGTTAGTGGAGACTGCTGACATCATTAAATAATTTTACAGTTACACTCAAAATTTCCTATATATTACAATAACCCAAATTTTTCGTCTTACGCTTTATACGTACATCCTCAATTTACTACAAATAGCCTTGACAAAAACATCGGGATGTTTACAATATCGTGAAAAATTGAGGAGTGTAATTGTAACGACAAAATATTTGACCATGTCAGCAAACTCCATCAATCAGGACGATCGGTGAAAATGTAAAAACGAATCAAACCTCAAGGGTGGTTTTTGTATTTATAGAGTTAGCTGGTTTAGGGGTTTTTTTTTTTTGGCAAAACCTCGGGGGTAGTTTTTGCAGTTATCCCACACCATACCAACATACCTGCAGAAATATCACTGGTGCTGAAGTTTAGAAGAGGCTTCTCGTCTCTCTGCCCATCATTTGGCTCGACCCTCCTCTTCCTTTTCAGACAGACGAATAACAATAGAGCTGTAAGAACAAGTCCCAACACCGAACTCGCAACTAAGGCAGCTAAGATATACTTCTGATTACTATTATTGTTGTTGTCAAGCTCCGAGGAAACATGGGGAATGTTTATTGGTAATTCTGAAGGTTTATCGATATCTAACGACGAAGTGGGGTCCGGAGGCTCCATGTCAGCGGACTCCCGAACAGGAGATGGAGATGGAGAGGGGATTTGATGTATTGGTGATGGAGATATATTAACGGGCGAAAATCCCGGGTCCGGTGCCGAAGCTGTTACTAAAACTCGACGTTTTCGACTTTTGTGTCGTAGGTACCTTCTCGGAATACGTTCGGAAACCAAAAGCAGGTTTTTGGAGGGAAAATCGTGCGTTTCGCTTGAAACCGGTAATGGGAAGTTTTTCTGTCTCAGACAGTGTAAAATGATTTCCTTTGCATTTCGAGGGAGATTGCCTATATCATTATTCTGTATAATTCTTTCGACCGAGGAAGTAGAGTCGAGTTGAATGCCATTAAGGCAAGAGTCGATTGCTGTTTGATGCAAACCAGAATCTATGCCCTTGAAAGATGCGGGGTAGTTGTCTTTCAACTCTTGTATGCAATAATCCCACACTCGTTCGGCCTGTCGGATAAGATTTCATCAAAATAATATTTGGTAGCATCCCGTAATGCTCTCTAAGCAGGATATATTCACATAGGCTCAACAAGAGAAGTTTCTAATTTCTCATGTGGATCTAATTAAGTCTATCAAACAACTATGAATTAGCAAATAAAATAATTGTTATCCAATCACAAGAAAAACGTCAGTCAGCAGAAAAATTTATTTCAACTTCTCCAGCAATTTTTGATTGGATAGAAGAAAATCTCTTGAATGGAAACGAGAACTAACTATTTATATGGATATATCAAACAAAGATCAAATCCAATGGAAAAAAGCACGAGCAGGCTTCAGTCCTTGCAGGTCAAGTACATGATTAGGTACCTAACACCAACAAACCCGATGAGCTCTTCCCGGCCAGATGCATCCTATCATCACACCCGACTTTAACAAATAACCACAATCTAAACGTCAAACTTTGCCACCAACAGTTTTGGGATTAAGTTTCATCATTTGGCCGTAACAAACAAATAAAATTATAGAAGTCCATAACGCAAAACGCGGTGCAACATGTTCTATACAACATGTTTCTATACATCATCTAGAAAGTTGGGGAACAAGTAATGTTGTGAAAGGTAGAGGAAGACCCAAGAAAACTTGGATAAAGATGATTGAAAATGATATGCGGTTTCTTGGAATTGGAGAAAGTATGGCGATGGAGAGGCAAATGTGGCGGGAAAGAATACGGATGGTGGATGGAGTCTGATTTTTTTTTTTTTTTTTTTTTTTTTTACATTCATTCTCTTTTTTTATTTGCTTTTTTCTCTACTTTTTCCCTCTTTTTTCCTTTTATGTTATTTATATAACGATTATTGACGGTTTCAAAGTTTGATTCATGTTAACCGACCCCAAATCATTTTGGGACTAAGGCTTAGATGTTGTTGTTGTAATGATAATGATATCAAAACAAAACTTAAAAGCACTCGATACATGTTATTAGGTGTATGTTAGACGGAAATAAGCTAGCTTATAAACTAGCATATCGAAACGCTACTCATAGTAGCAGCTCAATAGGCTAGCTTATATCAACCAACAACTTATCAGCTAAACTGCCAAACATGAAAAGTAGGTTTAGGTAGGGAATGGGTGAGCGAGAGCATGAAAATTCCAAAAGCTAGTTTGCTTGCTCACCACACACCATAACACTTAAGATAATGGTAATATATGTTGAGTTTTTACAAGCCTTTGCAAAACTACAATTTGCTAATAGAGAAAATGGATGAACTTATCACCCAAATCATCCCAATTTCCGTTTTGCTTAAGGATTTTCATAAATATTTATAATGATATCATAACACACGAAAGGAACATACAAAAAAAAAAGTGCAATTTCAAAACACATTCAGAGAGAAGTTAATAACTAAAAATTCGCATATACCGTAACTTTATTAATTTCTTCATCATCGAAATAATCTCCATTTTCTACATAGCTTTCTGCTAATTTCCTCCTTCCTTCTGAATTATTTGCTGCAACAACACTGATAAAAGCAACAAACAGTGCCACAAATCTGGTGTCCATTGGTTTTCCAAATTATCATTAACCCAGACACATATTTCTGACCTTCTCATTTGAACGAACCCAAATAATAACACACATAGCCTTTATCTATTAGCTATGCATGCACAAAAGAAATCTTCTTGGTTTTACGCCTTAAACGAAATGCCCCAATGTGTGTGTTTGGGGGGGTAATTAAAAGAAACTTAATATCTTTCAGCTTCTATCAGAAAATCCCCAAAAATGAAATCTTTACCTATAAGAAGCCCACGAATTCCTGTTAGGTTCTGCAGTTATTTTTAATTAAAAAAATATTATAGCGCTAGGTTCTCTATGGAAAATAAAGCGCAAGAATGGAACCCATAGAATATCTATTCTCTTAAACACTCAATCTGAATGAAAGCACGAGGAAGATTTAAAAAAAAAAAAGGTGCACTCGTTCAGAATTGGAGTTCGATTTACAGTTTGGCCAAAAAGCCTGTAATGGCTTCCCAGAAGAGGATTTGGGGGGGGGGGGGGGGGGAAGGAAAAAGCGTTTCCCGGTGAAAAGGTGAATTTCTGTTGGGAGTTTCGTTCGTTGAAATGGTGCATATTTTCCGGAGGCGACAAAGAGAGCGGGAGGGTCACAAAGATGATAAGAAAAAGAAACGTGCGCAGGCTACGTGGGAAGAAGGCTTTATTAGGACCAGAGTTAGAGATTGATGTTAGCCACATGTCACGCTTTGGCTTTGGAAGCTTCTAGAAGGTCGAGATTCTTCTCCAGACTTCTCATATTTACTTGATAGATGTTGTAATATTCCAGAAGCCCTCCGGAATGATCTTAGAAAGAATTAGAAGGATGTAGATTGTCTTGTAATCTCTTGTATGTTCTAGATACTTGTACATTATTGTATATTCTAGAAGATGTAGATGGAGACCTATAAAAGGAGCTCTAAGTCCCTCATTTGTAAACATCATCCAAGTTCGAGCAAAGTGAATAAAAGTTCCTTTCAAAAGAGCAGTTTCTCTCTCTAACTTTCTCTCTCTAAAATACTTCAATCTTCCGCACTTAACTGGATAGTTTGGGAAAGCATGCCTTAGTGGCCGAAGGACTGAGTTGCTAAGGGGCGCATGGCATAACTCGACGGACTGAAGTTTGCCCGTGACACGTGGTATCAGAGCCCGATTTTTAGATAGACGAGAGAATGAGCGGAAACAGCAGCATGGTCGAAGGGAACAATGCTGGCGATGATGGTCGCAAGACCAAGAAAGGTGGTAGTGACAAGTCCAGGGATCTTGCATCCTCCATGGAAGCAAGGATGACCAAGATCGAGGTGGCTGTTGGAGAAACCATCGAACGGATGGATGTCCTTGAAGAAAATGCCAGTGAAATCGAGGACAAGGTGTTGCTTGCTCTCAACGAGTTAATGTCTACACTCCTTGGCGAAGTCGCCAAATTGCGGGAGGAGCTGACCGCACGGATGGAAAAGACTGAGGAGGATTGTGCGTTATGCAAGGCAGCTGTGGCCGGTGGCACCATGGCAAGGGAGACGTCGCGCATTCGGGCACCAGAACCTCCGAAATACTCGGGTAAGCGTAATGCTAAAGAACTTGATAATTTCTTTTGGTCCCTCGAAACATATATGGATGCAGTACGTATAAAGGATGATGAGGACAAGATCAAGTCGGCGATCTTGTACCTAAGTGATGACGATGCCTTATGGTGGAGACGGCGCCATCAAGATATTGCACGAGGGACATGTCGGATAGATACTTGGGAAGAATTCAAGGCGAACTTGAAAAAGCAGTTCTATCCGGAGAATGCCGAGAGTCTGGAAATGAAGAAGCTGCGTGGCCTGAAGCAATCGGGGAGTGTGAAGGATTATGTCAATGAATTCTCCTCACTCATGTTGGAACTTCCCGAAATGTCGGACACGGATCGATTGTTCTATTTCTTGGACGGATTGCAGTCCTGGGCAGCCCTTGAGCTGAGAAGGCAGAAGGTCCAGGATCTATCGGAAGCAATTGCTGCGGCTGAGGAAATTGTGGAATTCCGAAAAGACTTCGCGTAGCGAAAGGACAAGAAGGGAGGCAAGGTAAAAGGTGGGGGAGACAGGCCTCACAAGACGGGATATAAGCCAACCTTCAAAGGGAAAGAAAAGACCCATGAAGTCAAGAAGAGAGAGTGCTTCCTATGCGGGGGTCCACACTTCGTCCAGGAGTGCCCGAAGAAGAAAGCACTTAACGCCATAATAAGCCAACAGGAGGAACGGGCCGAAGAAATGCAGATGGGGTCGATGCAACTCCTCAATGCGATGAAGGCAAAGGAAGAGACCGTGATGGTACCCAAGGCTGAAAAGGTCAGGAATGGCCTCATGTATGTTGAGGCAAAGATAAATAAGGGAGTCACAAAGGCCTTAGTAGACACGGGAGCCACTCACAACTTCTTAGCTGAGGACGAGGCGGTCCGATTGGGTGTAAAAGTTGCTAAGGAAATGGGATGGATGAAAACAGTGAACACACCATCAAGACCCATCATTGGCGTGGCTAAGCAAGTCCCGGTCCAACTGGCGGATTGGCAGGGCAAGATTGACTTCACCGTGGTCCGAATGGATGATTACCGAATGGTGCTAGGCATGGAATTCATGGAAAGGATGAAGACGGTAACCATCCAGGATGCCCAAATTCTGAGCATCACTCCAAACAAGGTAACCTTCGATATTCCATTACTTCGTGGAAAGCTCGAGTCCCGTATGTTGTCGGCTATGCAGGTATCGAAAGGGTATAAGAAGGGGCAAGAGACGTACCTTGCTGCCCTCAAGACGGATGACCCAATTGTTGACAAGGAAGTCCCGGCAGAAATCGGTGAAGTGCTGGACGAATTTAAGGACGTGATGCCTCCCGAGTTGCCCAAAAAGTTACCACCGAGTCGGGAGGTAGATCACGAGATTGAGCTGGAACAGGGGGCGAAGCCTGCTGCAATGGGGCCCTACCGGATGGCTCCGCCAGAGTTGGAAGAGCTTCGAAGGCAGCTGAAGGATTTATTTGATGCCGGCTATATTCGTCCTTACAAAGCTCCTTATGGCGCTCCGGTGTTGTTCCAGAAGAAACAAGACGGTAGCTTGCGGATGTGCATTGACTACCGGGCGCTCAACAAGGTTACTATAAAGAACAAATACCCAATACCTTTGGTGGCTGACCTATTCGATCGCTTGGGGAAGGCAAAGTGGTTCTCAAAACTAGACTTGCGGTCGGGGTATTGGCAAGTACGTATTGCAGAAGGAGACGAACCAAAAACAACCTGCATAACGAGGTATGGTTCATTTGAGTTCTTGGTTATGCCCTTTGGCTTGACAAATGCACCTGCAACTTTCTGTACTCTCATGAATAAGATAATTCACCCATTCTTGGACAAGTTTGTTGTTGTGTATCTGGATGACATAGTAATATACAGCGAGTCCTTGAATGAACATGTTGAACATCTGCGGGAAGTGTTCCGAGTCCTGAGGGAGAACGAATTATACGTAAAACTGGAGAAATGTGCGTTCGCCCAAACAGAGGTAATGTTCTTGGGGCACAAGGTGAAAGAAGGAATGATCCTAATGGACACAAAGAAGGTGAAGGCCATTGTTGAGTGGGAGCCTCCTCAGAACGTCTCCGAACTTCGGTCGTTCTTAGGCTTGGTAAACTACTATCGGCGATTCATTGACGGATATTCGGCGAGGGCAGCGCCATTAACTAACTTACTCAAGAAGAAGGTTGCGTGGGATTGGACGGATGAGTGCCAAGCATCCTTCGAGGATCTGAAGGTGGCAGTCATGAATGACCCGGTGCTGAAACTTCCGGACTACACAAAGCCTTTTGAGTTATACTCAGATGCCTCCGACTATGCCATTGGAGGAGTCTTAATGCAGGATGGGCATCCTGTTGCATACGAGTCCTGGAAGTTAAACGAGACGGAACGGCGGTACCCGGTCCATGATAAGGAGATGACGGTGATAATCTATTGTCTTCGTACGTGGAGACATTACTTGCTCGGGAGTCACTTCGTGATCAAGACGGACAATGTGGCGACTAGCTATTTCCAAAACCAGAAGAAGATCACCCCGAAGCAAGCGCGTTGGCAAGATTTCTTGGCTGAGTTCGATTATACTATGGAGTATAAGCCAGAAAAAACAAACGTTGTTGCGGATGCTCTAAGTCGGAAGGCCTCACTGGCATCTATCACCCAAGTGCAGTGTGACCTTGCCGACCGGATAAGAGACGGAATTGCCCAAGACCCCTTGGCCAAAAATCTGGTGGAACTGGCAAAAGAGGCAAGACAAGGAAGTTCTGGCAAGAGAATGGCTTACTCTTTACTGTTGGAGATAGGTTGTATGTACCCCGATGGGACAACCTTAGAAGGGAAGTGCTGAAAGAGTGCCATGATTCGAAATGGGCGGGACACCCAGGTACTCTTCGTACTAAAGTGCTGGTTGAACAGTCATTTTATTGGCCTAACCTGCAGGATGACATTAACGCATACGTAAAGACCTGCTTGGTCTGCCAACAAGACAAGGTCGAACAAAGTAAACTGGCGGGACTGCTAGAGCCATTGCCTATTGCCGAACGTCCGTGGGACAGTCTTACGATGGACTTCATATCGGCACTACCAAGGTCGGAAGGATGCGGGTCTATCATGGTGGTAATTGATCGGTTCTCCAAGTATGGGACATTCATACCGGCAGCAAAGGATTGCAAGGCCGAGGAAGCTTCCCGACTATTCTTAAAGCATGTGGTGAAGTACTGGGGAGTTCCTCGGAGTATCATAAGTGACCGAGACCAGCGATTTACTGGAAAGTTTTGGAGGGAGTTGTTCAAGTTGATGGGGTCAAACCTCCACTTCTCGACAAGCTTTCACCCCCAAACGGATGGCCAAACTGAACGAGTAAATCATTTTCTGGAGATTTATCTCCGACACTTTGTAAGTGCCAACCAGTCCGACTGGGCTCGTTTACTTGATATTGCGCAATTCTTTTATAACTTGCAGCGGAATGAGTCCACCCAACGAAGTCCATTTGAGCTAGTGATGGGGCAACAACCAACGACACCCCAGGAACTAGTTCGGAAATATGAAGGTGCGAGTCCGGCAGCGTACAAACTTGCTAAAGGATGGAACGAGGAACATGACATAGCAAGGGCGTATCTGACTAAAGCTGCCAAACGAATGAAGAAATGGGCGGACGACAAGCGCCGTCCAAGGGAATTTCAAGTAGGGGACCAAGTGTTGGTCCGCATGATTGGAAGGAACGTCAAGGCGATCCGTCAAGTACACAGAGGCTTGACACGGTGATATGAAGGACCCTTCGAGGTAATAAAGAAGGTCGGAAAGCGGTCCTATCGCCTCAATCTTCCTGATGACTTCAAAATTCATCCGGTCTTCCATGTGAGCCTCTTAAAACCATATCACAAGGACGAGGAAGACCCAGCCCGAAACAAGTCAGATCGAGCCCCACCTGCTAATATAGTGTCCTTTGAGAAAGAAATCGACGAAATCTTGGCAGATCGACAAGTTGAAAAACGGGGAACACCCCGCTGGACGGAGTACTTAGTACGCTGGAGAGGTTTACCAGACAGCGAAGCTTCGTGGGAAAAAGAACAAGACTTGTGGCAATTCAAAACCAAAATTGAAGCATACAAGGTGAAACCTTGACGAGGACGTCAAGACTCAGGTGGGGGAGAGTTGTCACGCTTTGGCTTTGGAAGCTTCTAGAAGGGTCGAGATTCTTCTCCAGACTTCTCATATTTACTTGATAGATGTTGTAACATTCCGGAAGTCCTCCGGAATGATCTTAGAAAGGATTAGAAGGATGTAGATTGTCTTGTAATCTCTTGTATGTTCTAGATACTTGTAGATTATTGTACATTCCAGAAGATGTAGATGGAGACCTATAAAAGGAGCTCCAAGTCCCTCATTTGTAAACATCATCCAAGTTTGAGCAAAGTGAATAAAAGTTCCTTTCAAAAGAGCAGTTTCTCTCTCTAACTTTCTCTCTCTAAAATACTTCAATCTTCCGCACTTAACCGGACAGTTTGGGAAAGCCTGCCTTAGTGGCCGAAGGACTGAGTTGCTAAGGGGCGCACGGCATAACTCGACGGACTGAAGTTTGCCCGTGACACACTGACAGGTTCACTTTCTACGAATAGGTCCCATTAGCAAGGACCGCTTTGCAGCCAAATATCAGGTTGAACTTCGATTAAGAAAAAATATGATCAACAAAAATTACGATTTCCCTGTAGTTTTAATGAATTTTTAATGAAGTTGAATGTGTAATTTTAAGCATTAGTAATTTTAATTTTATATTTGTAGAAATTATAAAAGATACTATTGGAAATATTTAAGATAAATCAAACATATCACATGTTTAAAATATATTTGAAAATTAAATATATGAAATATGATCTAATCTTAGTAGTATATTTCTCCTTGTCTTCAATCCGAAGTGTAATTTGGTTCAAAAATATCATTTAAAATACAATATTACATTAAATATCTAAAATCACATCAAATAATCAAACTTTACTTTTAAGTTTCACAACACACTTCCCATAAATATATTTTATCTTTTATTCTACACTATATGTTTACCATTAATATTTATAAAACTTATATATCTATCACGTTCAATTTAGAAAAAATGAGTACGCCCCCAATTTAGTTTAATATTGGTTGTAATTTTATTCATTTATGTTATATTTGTACTCTTAAAAAATTGTTATAGTTTTGTCTTTAATTTCTGTTTTATTTTATGTTTTTAGTTTCTGCGTTAACTTTCTATTTTTCGATTTATATTTTTTATTGTATTTTTATTTTTTTGAATTTATTTTTAAATTTATATTTTTAATTTTTGTTTTCAATATTTAAGTCTCATTTTATTTATGGTTTTAGTTTCCTTTTTATCTTTTTTATTAAGATATATTTTAATTTTTATTTTATTTTGCTGCCAAAACGTATCGGATCAGTCCGTATCCAAGCGGTTCGGATAATTCCGGCGAGTGAACTTTCTGATCGGACCTACACACAAGAAAACACGTGAACTGGGTCGGGGCTTCATCGGCGAAGGCCCTCCGGCGTGAGAATAAGTATATTGAATATGTGATGGAAATAAAATTAATTGACTGTATTGAGAGTCACGAATTCTGTCTGTCCCAGTGTAGGTGGAGGACACCTATTTATAAGTATGAATATTGCAACCCTAACTTGCGGAGAAAGTCACTGGGTCCGTGTTGATATTGGACTTCATATATATATATATATGGGAAGTAGAATCGTGATAAGAATTGTGGATGTAGTTTCCTTATGGAGAAGAGTCCTTGTTAGGTAAGGACATCTTTATTTGTCTCTATCTTGGATTTCGTCAGATTCCGTGTGCTTGAAGGATAGGACCTTCATCTACTGACAAGGAGTGTAGATTTGATGATCTCGGCTTATTCTGTCACTGAGCCGAGTCGGCGCAACAATTCGGTTGCCTGAACCAATTCTTGGCTTGAGCCTGAGCTGAGGCACGCCGAGTATGGTCCTGGCTTTCAGTTCGGCCTCGACGTCATCCTCTATGCCGAGATAATATGTTTATTTTTGGGCCCTGTAGGGTTTTGATTTATGGGTCTTGCTGGGCCTTACACTCAATCTTTCCAGATCCATGTAATCAATTCGATTTATGTCGTTCAGTGGCCCCCGAGTTGCTATATAAGCAGGCCGAGTAGGAACTCAAGTCCGTACTTTGTGCTTTAGGGCTTTGATTGCTTCTTTGAAGTCGACTTCGCTTGGTGTTATGTCGGCCTTGACCTGCTTGGATGTCCCACTGAAATTTAAGGGTCCTGTCATACCAATCGCTTCGTATCGCTGTAACACGCCCAGAATACATCCGGGAATGTCACATTCCATAGATCCTTCTCACAAGGATTTACCAGGCTAAACTCAAATAGTCTACTCAATGATTGACCGACCGGGGTCAATATAATTACAAAACAGACCGACAAGGTCATTAAATAATTCAAAAACCAACATAATTCACAGCTCAATGACAATAATAAGCTTGAACACGGAAAGGAATGACGACTCAATTTAATAAATGAAAACTACACCCGTGCAAGGGTGAATAGTCAACCAAATGAGAAAATACCGACCAAGATGAAACAAAAGAAAAAGACTCCGACTCTTGTGTGATTAGCATCGTCGTCTTCCATCTTCTTCCAAGCCAATCCCGTGACTGCTCCCGATCTGCCAAAACCTGAGCGCATAACAGGCACCCACCCCCCAAAAACTCGGGGGTTAGCAAACTGGAATTTTGCTAGTGCAAGTGCATAATATACAAGATATACGAACAATATCAACACAAAACTCAACAGCCGCGAAGCCTTAACACAAATCACACATTCCTATAGTCAACACAGAAAAGCACTCGCTTACAACAAGGAGAAAGATAATCACATAGCCATATTTTCTTTACGGATCATAACACCAATGAAACTTTAAACAAGCCCAATGAGTCAAAAGATCTAGTTTGAAAAACCCCTTTTTAAAAAGAAAATATTTTGATAAGATAGTTTGGAAACGTTATTATTGACTCGGGCTGTCTTGGAGTTTTGAAAATCGAATGGGAATACTTTTGGAAAATAACTTCAAAAGCTCTCGGGTCCTTGACCCAACATATGGAAAACAATTTACAAGAAAATCATTTCAACGTTATTCGGGGTCCTCAACCCAATTTATAGAACAATATCACAAGCGAATCGTTACAACATCTCATGGGGTTCTCGACCCAATCTAAAGAATAACACCACAAGATCAAGATCTCAACATCTCACGGGGTTCTCGACCCAGTACAATCAAAGACACAGCCTCTCATTCGACAAATCCTGCTCAAGACCCTTGATAGTTAACCCTCGGAGATCTCGTCAAATATCCTTGGTTAATTAACCCAGATACCAACGTTTAAAACAAGTTGAAACAAACTTTCAGAAACACGAATCGCGGTCTATATCAAGACCAACATTTTAAAGCGAGTTGGAAGAACTTTGAATTACGAACATCGTTCGGTAACGGGGTCTTAGCTGGCACTCGAATATCCGTAACCAATAAGCCTACCAGGCGCCTCCCTTGCACACCTGTGCATCGGCATTCACTCCACTATGTTGGCCGCCCATTGAACATGTCACCGCACCAGCGTTCACTCCCGCAAGAGCCGCCCCTTGCACACGCATTAGATAACACCGGTATTCCCCAACCAAATGGAGCCGCTCATTGCAGCGTACACCAGGCCGGAGTACACGCCCCGCCCTCAGAGGCTCCCGGATACGACGTCTCTCACAACAAGTATTCACATTATTTCAAACATCAAGCACACAGT
Organism: Orobanche coerulescens; assembly: GCA_033398695.1. Taxonomy (NCBI): domain Eukaryota; kingdom Viridiplantae; phylum Streptophyta; class Magnoliopsida; order Lamiales; family Orobanchaceae; genus Orobanche; species Orobanche coerulescens. The sequence goes on along the minus strand of CM065814.1, from coordinate 40,915,948 downwards.
CAATCGTGCAACAATTATCAAATCAGTACACCAATTCACACAATTTATCCGTCAGTCCACAACTTCACAAATAAACAATAACACACACGTTATCAATCAAGACTCAACACAATAAGCCTTCGGCAAAACCAACCAACACTACACATATATCCTTATATCGTAACTCAACCGAATACATAAATCTTACCATATTACCTCTATAAATATGGTTCGTACTTTAATCCAAGTTGAGTACGTCAACTAGCATCGATATTAATCACACGACATATGTATATGTATATCTATATACATACATACTTATATATACATATATGTGTGTGTGTACGTATATCTTTATACATACATATATTTAACACACACATATATATATATATATATATATTCGTAGAGATAATTCACACACTTCGGCAACAATGATTTCACGTAGTTATAATTCGTATATTAAGGTACTTGCCTCAAATCCAAAGCACGCGAAGCAACGGGAAAGCTCGACCGAAAACCCTCGAATCTTCCAACTAGGTCGAAAACACAAGAACAACATAATCACTATAAGGTCGATCACAAGGAAGATGCAAAGCACACGAAATTCTCAACAAGAATTCGTAGAAACAAAGGATCGAACACTTGGGGCTCCATATTTCCACAAGAACATCAAGAACATCATCCGAACCCAAATAAGGTAAGAAATACGAATCAAATCATGGGGATAGGATCAATACTACCGATTGATGATATATAACAACACGATTCATGAAGAGCAACTCAGATCTTAAAGATTCTCCAAATGCATCAAGGAGGGTTCAAGAGCGTTACCTCAAATCAAAGACGAAGAACACGGATTAATGATGTTAATCAACACCAAGAGCTCATGGAAGATGAAAACTTGGAGTTACAAGACTCTAAAATCGCCCACAGATCGCCCTCAAATCGCCACAACCGCGGAGGGATGAAGAAAGGGTGAAAAAATGACGAACACGGTCAATCCTCGGTATATAAATACCTGCGCCTGCTTAACGTACGTTAGGGAAGAAGCGTAGCGTACGTTAGCAACATTACGTATGTAAGGCACGCAATATTACGTACGTAATCAATGTCCATAACCTCCTGTCCGAAATGAAGAAGACCATTACGTACGTTATGGCAAGGACTTAACGTACGTAATGCGCACAGTTAACGCACGTTACGATCATCACATAGCGTGCGCTAACGATGGACATAACTCACTGTCCGAACTGAGAAGACCCTTATGTACGTTATGAGTAGGGCTCAGCGTACGAAAGGCACATGACGATAGCGTACGTTATGCTCATAGCATAGCGTACGTAAGTCACTTAGCAGTTCCAAAACTGTTAAGTTCAACTCATCGAGTACGAGCACGATGAAACCACAAAACGACGACAACAACAACACAAGACGAGGACATGCACACAAAGAGTGCGCAATGACGAACTCAAGCGCAAAAAGGAAACACCATTCCGACTACCTGAAGGTTCGGAATAGGACAACGGAAGTGATTACCCCCAAACTTTGAGAAATTACAAAACGGCCCAAAACATCCGAAAATCGCAATACGACAACGAATAGCCATATCGAAGCTCGCAGTATGTATAAAAACGTTAAATGAACTTACGAGAAACTCGAAACAACAGTTTAGAACGAGATTCGCAAGAATCGAACTCGTGTGCGGAAAAGTCGTTAATAAGCATGGAACTCAACAAAACGACATCGAAACGAACTCAGATGTCAAAAAGTGCAGAATTAATCATTCTCAGAATGATGAAACAGTAACAAGTGAGCCATTAAAATGGACTCCTTCCCAAAGAAATTTACCAAAAATTGAAATCGCGGATATTACATACTACCCTCCTTAAAAGAAGTTTCGTTCCGAAACTTAAAATAGAGAGTGATGGAACAATAGTTTCAAACAAAATTTGCAAGAATCAAATTCGAATGTGGAAAGGCCACAATAATCCACGGGATTTAGCAAACCAGCTCCAAAATTCGTTCGGAGGATGGTAGCTAAGTAAAACAAGGTAGTTTAAAATCGTCGAGAGGATCACAATTGAATTACCAACAATGAAAGGTCACACAATACTGAAAATACTAAGAAAAGTATGGGTAATACATTCCCCCATACTAAAAAGACATTACACCCCGAAACTTAGAACAACAAGAGTTGGAAACGTAAAGCAATGAAACAAAAAACGATCGAAGTCACGATTGTTGGAAACAGCAACGATTAAGACATAGTACAAAATATTCATTCTCCCATGCTAGGATCTTCAGAAGGAAACATAGGGTTTCGGGACACTCTCCGGTCACTTGCTCTGCTCTCCAATAGGGTAGCATTCTTTGCCAATTCGGAAACTCTCTCACAATGTTTCTCCCGATGACCTTCACATCCGCACTGGTAACAAGTCAAGAGTGGAAAGGGAAATTTTGCACGAACATGTCCCTGACGGTTGCAGTTGAAGCACCTTCTTTTCTTATCGAGAGTCACTGATGCTGGTTTGGGATTTCCAGCGCTCACTCCCGACCACAAAGATGACACATTCGAATGACGTGAGGGTTTGGGAGCCTTAGTCTCTTCACCGCCCAGAAATTTTTCAGATGTCCTCGGTCTCTTTGCTTCGCTCGTGGGCTCGATCACTGAGGAGATTTCATAGGATATCGTTTGACATTGATACTCCTTCACCGTAGCATGGATAGTTTCCATACGAACCACCTCACCGCTCCACTTCCATCATCACACCTACGCCCGCCAAGGCTCAACATGCTAATGCAAATAGTACCGTTCAGCATTATCAAATAATCAATTGTATAATATACAACAATTATCAACACAAGGTTTAGTTAACATCTTTAGAATAACAGTAATATCGTAAAGCACAAGGTTTTATAAAGTTAATTTCGAGCCCTTCGACGAGAACGATCATTATATGTATGCACTTAATGGAAACAAATTTTTGAAAAAGAGGGCGAGTCACGTTATGCCCAAAACTTGTAGATACTGTCCTTTATTTTGGAAGAGGAAGTTTATACATCGACTTTAAAAATTATTTTCGAATAATGTATAAAAGAAATTCTTTTATGAATCGTGACTAGTTTGAAATATTTCGAAAGTGTTGAGTTCCAAATACCACAATTTGAAAATCTTTCCTCTTCTACCAAAATGCTTAATCGAAAGGATTTTTTACCGAGATACGTGACCATTTGACATGACGACATTAAATCATGGGTTTTCACAATGTTAGAAAATTTCAAAGCACCACTTTAAAATGTTCGTGATATTACAGCACCGTGGGCCCCGCGTCGGAACCCACCAGGTTAAAAACTATTTTTAAAAACGTCCAAAACGCCAAAAAGGCCGATGACGGTAATATTTTCAAATAATCACAAAAGTCATTTATAAAATATCAAATACCGTCATAAGAATACCGTCAAAACGTGCAAGACCAAAATGCCAAAACTCGGTTTAGAGAATCAGTTTACGAAATAAAATTCAGTTTGCAAGATACCGAAAGCCATTTCAAAATACTCACGCAGCGGATAAAATTAACACTCAAAGATTTATTCTACTGAAATGTGGAAACCGATAAATAAGCTCGACTTCCGAAGCATACTACATAACCATTTTCACTCGGACCATATACGCATGTTATATCCTAAAACAATAATATCACTAACAAGTTCCAACCACTTGTTCAACATTAAACACAGTAGCACAATATAATCAAATATATATATAAGGGGACTTACGATCGGGAGACTTACCATCACGGATTGCCTGAAGATGATGTTGGAAACGATACTAATCACAACTCTGATGCGCACGACTTACACAGGACATGGGCTTGACCCAACGGCCTTGGTTTTTCGCAAACCTAAGCTCTGATACCATATCTCTAACACCCCCAGAATACGTCCAGGAATGTCACATGCAGTAGACCCTTCTCACAAGGATTTACCAGGCTAAACTCCAATAGTCTACTCAATGATTGACCGACAGGGGTCAATATAATTACAAAACAGACCTACAAGGTCATTAAACAATTCAAAAACCAACATAATTCACAGCTCAACGACAATAATAAACTTGAACACGGAAAGGAATGACGACTTAATTTAATAAATGAAAACTACACCCGTGCAAGGGTGAATACTCAACCAAATGAGAAAATACCGACCAAGATGAAACAAAAGAAAAAGACTCTGACTCTTGTGTGATTAGCATCGTCGTCTTCCATATCCTTCCAAGCCGATCCCGTGACTGCTTCCGAGCTGCCAAAACCTGAGCGCATAACAGGCACCCACACCCCGAAAACTCGGGGGTTAGCAAACTGGAATTTTGCTAGTGCAAGTACATAATATACAAGATATACGAACAATATCAACACAAAACTCAACAGCCGCGAAGCCTTAATACAAACCACGCATTCCCATAGTCAACATAGAAAAGCACTCGCATACAACAAGGTGAAAGATAATCACATAGCCATATTCTCTTTACGGACCATAACACCAATGAAACTTTAAACAAGCCTAATAAGTCAAAAGATCTAGTTTGAAAAACCCCTTTTTAAAAAGAAAATATTTTGATAAGATAGTTTGGAAACGTTATTATTGACTCGGGCTGTTTTAGGGTTTTGAAAATTGAATGGGAATACTTTTCAAAAATAACTTCAAAAGCTCTCGGGTCCTTGACCCAGCATATGGAAAACAATTTACAAGAAAACCATTTCAACGTTATTCGGGGTCCTCGATCCAATTTATAGAATACTATCACTAGCGAATCATTACAACATCTCATGGAGTTCTCGACCCAATCCAAAGAATAACACCACAAGATCAAGATCTCAACATCTCACGGGGTTCTCGACCCAATCCAAAGAATAACACCACAAGATCAAAGATCTCAACATTTCTTGACCCAATCCAAAGAATAACACCACAAGATCAAAGATCTCAACATCTCACGGGGTCCTCGACCCAATACACAGAATATCATCACAGTACAATCAAAGACACAACCTCTCATTCGAGAAATCCTGCTCAAGACCCTTGATTAATTAACCCTCGGAGATCTCATCAAATATCCTTGGTTAATTAACCCTGATACCGACGTTTAAAACAAGTTGAAACAAACTTTCAGAATCACGAATCACGGTCTATATCAAGACCAACATTTTAAAGCGAGTTGGAAGAACTTTGAATTACGAACATCATTCGGTAACGGGGTCTTAGCTGTCACTCGAATATTCGTAACCAATAAGCCTGCCAGGCGCCTCCCTTGCACACCTGTGCACCAGCGTTCACTCCACTATGTTGGCCGCCCATTGAACATGTCACCGCGCCGGCGTTCACTCCCACAAGAGCCGCCACTTGCACATGCATTAGGTAACACCGGTGTTCACCAACCATATGGAGCCGCTCACTGCAGCGTACACTAGGCCGGAGTACATGCCCCGCCCTCAGAGGCTCTCGGATACGATGTCTCTCACAACAAGTATTCACATTGTTTCAAACATCAAACACACAGTCAATCGTGCAACAATTATCAAATCAGTACACCAATTCACATAATTTATCCGTCAGTCCACAACTACACAAATAAACAATAACACGTACGTTATCAATCAAGACTCAACACAATAAGCCTTCGGCAAAACCAACCAACACTACACATATCCTTATATCATAACTCAACCGAATACATAAACCTTAACATATTACCTCTATAAATATGATTCGTACTAATCCAAGTTGAGTACGTCAACTAGCATCGATATTAATCACACGACATATGTATATGTATATCTATATACATACACACTTATATATATATATATCTTTATACATACATATATTTAACACATATATATATATATATATGTATGTATATATATATATATATATATATATATATTCGTAGAGATAATTCACACACTTCGGCAACAATGATTTCACAAAGTTATAATTACTATATCAAGGTACTTGCCTCAAATCCAAAGCACGCGAAGCAACGGGAAAGCTCGACCGGAAACCCTTGAATCTTCCAACTAGGTCAAAAACACAAGAACAACATAATCACTATAAGGTCGATCGCAAGGAAGATGCAAAACACACGAAATTCTCAACAAGAATTCGTAGAAATAAAGGATCGAACACTTGGGGCTCAATATTTCCCCAAGAACATCAAGAACATCATCCGAACCCGAATACGGTAAGTAATATGAATCAAATCATTGGGATAGGATCAATACAACAGATTGGTGATATATAACAACATGATTCATGAAGAGCAACTCGAATCTTAAAGATTCTCAAAATACATCAAGGAGGGTTCAAGAGGGTTACCTCGAATCAAAGACGAAGAACATGGATTAATGATGTTAATCAACACCAAGAGCTCATGGAAGATGAAAACTTGGAGTTACAAGACTCCAAAACCGCCCCCAAATCGCTCACAAATCGCCACAGCCGCGGAGGGATGAAGAAAGGGTGAAAAAATGCCGAACACGGTCAACCCTCGGTATATAAGTACTTGCGCCTGCTTAACGTACGTTAGGGAAGAAGCTTAACGTACATTGGCAACATTACGTATGTAAGGCACGCAATATTACGTACGTAATCAATGTCCAGAAACTCCTGTCCGAAATGAAGAAGACCATTATGTACGTTATGGCAAGGACTTAACATACGTAATGCGCACAGTTAATGCACGTTACGATCATCACATAGCATGCGCTAACGATGGACAGAACTCACTGTCCGAACTGCGAAGACCCTTGCTTAACGTATGTTTTTAAACTGTTGAGCTTTGGCATTTCGGGTCGTGTGGTTTCAAATGAGATTTTACGACCGGTTTTGTTAAATGAGTTTTAAGTCTTCGAATCTTTTAAATAGATAATACCGTCATTAGCCTCTTGGGCGTTTGTAATTGTTTGCGAAAATTTCCTTCAGCCTTGTGGGTTCCATCTCGGGGCCCACGGCGCTGTAATATTCCTGGATGGCTCTGGGGGTGTTACAAAGGGGAGGTACTTCAACTGCAATTGTCAGAGGCATGTTTGTGCAAATTGTCCCTTTTCGCTCTTGACTTGTTACCAGTACGAGTGGGAAGGACATCGGATGCAGTATTGGGTGATAGTCTCCGTGTGGAGCAGAACAAATGACCAGAGGGTGTCCCTAACCTCTACCTCTCCTCATAAAGACCCTAACGTTGGTGAGTGCAAATTTCATATTATGTCTTAATCATTGTCGTTCTCGACCATTATATCTTTGATCGTTCGTCATCTCATTGCTTTACCTTTCCAACTCTGGTTGTTTTAAGTTTCGGGGTCGAAACTTCTTCTTAGTATGGGGGAATGTATTACCCGTACTTTTCTTGGTATTTTTAGTATTGGGTGACTTTTCATTGTTGGTAATTCATTTGTGATCCTCTCGACAATTTTAAACTACCCTGTTCTACTTAGCCTACCGTCCTCCGAACGAATTTCGGAGCTGTTTTGTTGAATTCCGGGGATTATTGTGGCCTTTCCACATCCGAATTTGATTCTTGCAAACTTTGTTCAAAACTATTGTTCTCACACGTGCAATTAATATTTCCAGACGTGTTATGAGCTTGGAACTGTTAGTCGAGCTCGAAACATGGCTTCAGGACGTCTAAGCGGTTTTGTGATTCTTCTAAACTCTTGGAGCTTTTATCTCCAAATTCGTACCCGTCCACTTTGACTTCTCATGTTCATATATATTTTTATCGCCTCGACTCACGTACCAGGTACTTGCTTAGTCAGTTCATTGTATTTCAAGAATTCTCGCATTCGCGCATTGCTCGTGACGTTTTGGGGCTGAGCAAAGTAGTTTTTTTTCCTTGCTTGTACTACCGCTCTTTATCTTAAGTTTCGGGACGAAACTTATTTTAAGGGGGGTATAATGTAATAATCCTATTTTTCCCATTTTCGAATATCTCGATTTTTGTGATTTATTGAATTATTATATTCTTTTCTCCCGAAATATTTCTCCCGGTGCGTAATTGATAATTGAGTTCTTGATTGAGATTCCTACCAAGCATTTCATCATGTTCGTTACCGTGCGATTTCGGAAAATCAGGTCGTCGAGTCATGGCGGCTGGGCACCGGCCGGCCAAATGCGGCGGTGACCGGCCACGTACGCACGAGCAGCCCACAAAGACCGGCGCTCGTGCGGCGCTCATGCGAGCGGCGATGGCGGTCCACGCCGCCTGGCGAGGCGCACGAGCAAGCGCACGGGGCACGCTCGTGTGGTGCTGGCGAGAAATGGCAGGCGCGCCGGCGGTGCTCGTGCGCGGTGCTCGTGTGGTGCGCGAAGGCGAGCGATGCAGCGCCGCAGCGAGCCACACGACCGGACTCCCGAGCATTATGCTCGTGCGTGTCCGGAAGACTCCCAGACGTGTCCAGAAGCTTCCGGCAGGTTCTTGGTGCACGCGCCACGCACGGCCGATGCTCGTGTGTGTCTGCTCGTGCGTCGCACAGGGTTTATATAAATGACCGGGCAGACGTGTTCTTCACCCATTTTCTTCCCCCAACTCACCTCCTCCGCCGCCAAAACTCGGAGAACACTAAGGCATGGTGTATATCTACCTACAACATTGTTGTTGAGTTCCTAACATCGATTAATCATCCTATAACCTTCTCTGATCCATCGAATCAAGGTATGATTTCCTAAAAATCTAGTTTTGGGGATTTCAATTGATTTCATTCATTTAGTCCGAATTAGCTTATAATAACGATGGATTATCAAATATTAAGTTGTTTTATATTAGTTTCATCATTTTTCCATGGCTTTAGCCTTTCCGATCCGTCGTTTAATTGAGTTGTCAATTGACGCCTTCAAGGTGTCCGGGAAAATGCCGCAGAGAGCAATTCGGCCGTTTTATGATGTTTTTTCTCGTGTGATTTATTGTTTAATTAATGATAGGATATTAGGTCCGAACTCCCTGTGAAGAGCTGGTGTTGAACCCTTCCGATCGTTGTTTTCATCGGAGTTTCGGAGTCTTCCGATCGACCATATTCTTCGGAGTATTCGCGAGAAATTACCAAGGCAAGTACCTTGATATACGAATTATATCTGCGTGAAATCATTCTTGACGAAGTGTATGTATTATTCTTATACGTATATATATATATATATGTAAATATGTATATAGATATATATACATATGTCGGTAAATGTTGAGAGATTAATGCCAATATTAGTTTTACGTACTCAACTTGGATTAAAGTATAAACTATATTTATAGAGATAATATGGTCGGGTATATGTATTCGGTTGAGTCACGATATAGGGATATATGTGCGGTATTGGTTGTTTATGCCTGAAGGCGTATTGTGCCTAGTTTCGATTGATAACGTGCGTGGTGTTGTTTATCTGTGTAGTTAAGTACTGACGGATGTTGTTACCCAAAATATTATTCGGAAGGGTTTGCTGGAATGGATGAGTAACAAACCAAATGCAAGAGCACGTCCGAGGGAATGTAAATAACACAAGATTTGTCTGGTTTGTTAGTCCCGGGCTTGAATGCTCTCGCGAGATATTATTAACACGAATACTTGGGAGTACAAATATTAATGTTAGAGTATAATTACAATGAGTGTAAAGACCCTAGTTATCTAGCTCTTGAGTGCTGATGATTGCCGGAAGAACCAGAGTTGAAGCTCTGAGTTCTTGTTCTCGTTTCTGCCGACCGTCCTTAGGTAAAGAGGTTTCGAGAGTGAGAGAGAGAGAGAGATGACCGAAGTCAGAGATGAGAGAGTTTTCCAATTGCTGGAGGTCTCCTACTTATAGAAGAGGAGGTAGTTGGGATATCTCGATTCCAAGCGGGCGATCGCCTTTCCCATATTATAATAAGCGGGCGATCGTCTTTAGCACATAGGTTGGTCTCCTTAAAGTATGCAGCTGCTGCTGGCAGCCGGATGTGCGAACCAATGAGAAGGCGACACGCGTCCCATGTTGCTGTCTTGGGAGGTCCCACCTAGGACCTTTCGGCGGGTCTGTCGGTAGGTGAGGCTGTCCTTGTCACCCACAGCTGGTAGGGAGTCAAAAAGCCTTTTCCTGCGGCGCTTTTTGTGGATCTGCACGTGGGCCTTCATCCCGAGATTTTGTCTTCGTGGACTTTGACGGATGTTTGGGATTTACACGTGGCATAAGGAGGTCGTCTTGGTCGGGCACTAGAGATGATCGCTAGGTGCCGGGAGGCGATTGTCCTGGACGTTGATCGCTCAGGCTAAGTGCCAAGAGATGATCGCCCTAGATGTCGATCGCTCGATACTTGACTATGATCTGGAATCCTCGTTTGATAAGTCTGCCTTGGCTCATCTGACGCTGGATTGGTCGCTCGGCCTCTATGCCGATCGCCGTCGAGGCGTATAAATCACTGCACAACAATTGCCCCCCAGCTTGCTCCGATGTCAGAGACGTGGGGTAAGTGTAACACCCCAAACTAGGCGAATATTACAGTGCCGTGGACCCCCGACTGGGACCCACCAGGCTAATGAAAATGAGTGAATTACGCAGGGTAAATGTAGTACCGAACCACATTACACAATTAATTACTCCGATGAGGAGTTTCATACAACACACCCAGGATGATACTGAATACAAGTATATTTTATATGGAGATAAAATATACAACACTGAGTGAAATGAATATTCAAACGGACTGTCTGCAGCGGAATAAATGAAGGAAACATAAATGACTGAATAAATGACTGAAAAGACTGGGGCCCCCTTCTAGTATCACTGGGACTCCTCGCCGTCACCGTGCTCTCCCCGTGCTTTAGCCTTGCCATGACCTGAAAAACAATATCCCCCAACGGGGTCAGTTACACAGAACAACAATCCTCCAGAGTTGAAAATACACAATCCTGAGTTATCCACAGTTATGAAATATACTGTCGAAACATACGCAATCAAACATGCTATATGAATCAACTAATGATACGGCTCAAAGGAATGGCGCCACACTACGTCCGGGATGGAAATGTGTCCGTGCACAAGCCACCAACGAGTATCGATCGAATACACGTGTGGTCTTGTACCTAATCAGTCTCACGAAGCCATCAACTCGTGTGCACAGTCCAATGTGAGGCCACCAACCATCACACGACTATAATGTGCCCGACATGAAAATCCTACACATACCAACCGGCACGCCAGTATGACTCGGAATGCCACAATATGACAAAAGTGACAACGAACATGAATAATGACTTACCAAGATTAAATGTTGGTGAAATGAATGACAGCTTAATGAAATGATTGGAACCGTCGTTCCTTATGACTGAGGTGATTAATTGACAATGACAAGTTTTAAAACGGTTAATACAATGATGAATGAGTTACGATTGTGAATGAACAACATCAAAAGGAATGAATATCCTTTTAACCGAGTAAGAATTAACTTACACAATACCGATGAAGAATGTCCGTCCACGAACAACGTCCTAAATGAAATGTCGGTCGCTCGAACAACCTTGAATAACACAATTACCAATAATCCGATCATTACGCAAATAAAAAATGATCATAATCGACTCAAACATCGATACAACAATACTCGAACTCGAATATATCGAAACCAACTCCAAGATGAGTATTTCAAACCATCAAAACACTTTCAATGATATCAATAATCCCATAGAAATCCACAATTCGAGATTACAACAACGACAATCGGAAATCCCCAAATTAACCGAAGTCAACCCCAAGGGTTCTTGAAATAAATCCCCAAAATAGCCGATAAATCCGTAGGAATATATTTATCCAAGGTAGATAATCCATATCTAACATATTCCAATAACATTCCAAGCTTACACGAAGAAATCGAAAGGAAAAACCCAAAAATCCGAAATTCTAGATCCAAGAGACTAATACCTTTGATTCGATGATAAGGAGATGATGAAGTGATGATAATCCAACTCAAATACTTGAAGATGATGATGGATGATAAAAGCTCGAAGAGAACTCTCCAAAATCGCCCAAATCGCCTAGAACCGACGAGGGAATGAGAATAGATGACAAATGACGAAATCTGGGTTAGACTGTCCAATTTATAGCCACTCCAGGTTAGCGTGCGCTAGCCCTTGTGCGTAGCGTGCGCTAACGAGTAATTTGGGTAGTCCAGTACCCACTGTCCGAACACAGTAGCGCGCACTACGTACCTTTTTGTAGCGTGCGCTACGGCCAACTACTGGCGTGCGTTAAAACCCATTGTTAGCGTGCGCTACCGAATTATCTGATGCCCAGTACTGGAGTCCAGAAACCTTCCGTCCTCTGATCTGATCTCGATAGCGTGCTCTACAACCAACGATTAGCGTTCGCTACTACATCGCTTGCGTACGTTGAAATCCACTCCTAGCGTGCGCTAGGAATAAATTCAATTCAGTCCAGTAGCCACTGGACTCCACCTGATCCGACCTTAGCGCGCGCTACACCGACTGCATAGCGTGCGCTACTCCGGATCACTAGCGCGCGCTACTTACCATTCGTAGCGTGCGCTACCTACAATCCCAACTGCAGTCCAGTGCCTTCTGGACTGCCTGCTCAACTTCTCTAGCGTGCGCTAGTGTTGAGAGGTGGCGTGCGCTACCAATACTCAATTAGCGCACGCTAAAAGAGTACGTAGCGTGCGCTACTCCTCACACACAGCACACTAAGAAATGAGAATGATGGTAAACACCGCACGATTCTCCAATTAGATTGATGATGAATGATGATTGATACACGATACAATTACTCTGAACGGTGTACACAATGATTGAATATGAATCACAATGGATCATTAACGAGTGAAATTACTGAGTGATAATGACTGAATGATAAATACTGAATGATAATTACTGAATTACAACCGGGTATTACATACACCCCCCCTTAAAAGAGTTTCGTCTCCGAAACTAAGGGTCAAACAATTCGGGATAACTCTCCCGCATACTATCCTCGGTTTCCCAAGTAGCCTCTTCGACTCCGTGTCTAGACCACTGAATTTTTACCAAAGGAATCGTCTTGTTCCTCAATTGTTTAGGACGTTCCTCATATGAATGATCATCGGAGATCTCGATTTCATCGAACTGAAGTACGTGACTCGGGTCAGCAACATACTTCCGCAACTGAGATACGTGAAACACATTATGAATTCGGCTCAACGCCGGAGGTAAAGCCAACCGGTAAGCTAACTCGCCTACTCGATCCAGAATCTCAAACGGTCCAATGAATCTCGGACTCAACTTACCCCTCTTCCCAAAACAGAAGATACCACGACTTGGGGAGACCTTGACCAAAACATGGTCACCCGCCTCGAACTCTAACGGTCGACGACGATTATCTGCATATGATTTCTGTCAACTCTGAGCGGTCAACAAACGACTCCTGATCAGAGCTACCTTCTCACGGTCGGCTATAAGCATATCGGGCTCGGTGCCGATTAATTCTGATAGGTCATCCCAACACAAGGGAGATCGACAACGACGACCGTACAAGGCCTCGTAAGGTGCCATCTTAATCGAAGCATGCCAACTATTATTATACGTGAACTTGATCAATGGTAGTTGGGCTTCCCAATTGTCTTTCCAATCGAGGACGCATGCCCTCAACATGTCCTCTAAGGTCTGAATAGTCCTCTCTGATTGTGCAGCCGGTTTGAGGATGAAAAGCGATGCGAGATTAAGTGAGTTCCCATAGCACGATGAATCGATTTCCAAAAATGAGACACAAATCGTCCGTCACGATCGGAAAGCGATACTTTTAGAGTACGTGCAATCTCACTATCTCCTTGATGAACAATCTGGGCGATCTCTCGGGACCCCACATATCCTTGATTTCAAGGAAATGAGCCGATTTAGTTAAGCGGTCCACAATTACCTGGATCGTATTCATGCCACGGCGACTCGTCGGCAAACTCGTGATGAAATCCATAGAAATGTCTTCCCACTTCCATTACGGAATAGGGAGAGGTTTCACATGCCCACGATCGTGATGTTCAATCTTAACTTGTTGACAAGTTAAGCATCTCGAAAAAAATTCCGCGACTTCTCGCTTCATATTACTCCACCAGTAGTTTTGTTTCAAGTCCTTGTACATTTTGCTAGACCCCGGATGAACAGAATAAGGGGTAGCATGAGCTTCTTTCAAAATCGAGTTTTTCAACTCGTCATTCGCCGGTATGCATAACCGATTCTTAAAACGCAGAAGTCCATCCTCGTGAACCACAAACCCGGGGGCTTTCCCCTGAGTCACATCCTCTTGAATGCGTAACAAAAATGGGTCCGCACCCTGATTCTCCCTGATCGCCTCCTCAAGTGACGACGAAATCTCCAACGTACAAAGTTGCCCTTGTACTCGCTGTAACTGAGACCTCGATCTCGGGTCTCGAAATTCCTCAAGTTCCTTCGAGCGTGTCGAGCAAGCATCTGCTCCTGAACGGACTTACGACTCAAGGCGTCGGCGACAACGTTCGCCTTGCCCGGGTGGTAAAGGATCTCGATATCATAATCTTTAATTAGTTCCAACCACCGTATCTGTCGCATATTTAACTCCTTCTGAGTAAATATATACTTTAAACTCTTATGATCGGTGAATATCTGACAGGTAACGCCATAAAGGTAATGGCGCCAAATCTTCAAAGCGAACACCACGGCTGCTAGCTCCAGGTCGTGGGTCGGATAATTGACCTCGTAAGGTCTCAATTGCCGCGAAGCATAAGCAACAACCTTCCCATTCTGCATGAGTACACATCTGAGACCCTGCCCGGACGCATCACTATAGACCACAAATCCTTCCGTCCCCTGCGGCAAGGAAAGAGCAGTCTTTGAAGTTAACCATTTGTTGAGTTCCTCAAAACTCTATTGACACGCGTCAGACCACGTGTATTTCTTATCTTTCCGTAAAAGATTCGTCATGGGTTGAGCGATTTTAGAAAATCCTTCCACAAATCGCCGATAATAACCCGCTAATCCGAGGAAACTTCGGATTTCCTTAACATTCTTCGGAGGTAGCCAATCTCGAATAGCCTCCGTCTTCTGAGGATCGACACGAACTCCGTCTGATGAAATTACGTGTCCGAGAAACATCACCTCAGACATCCAGAACTCACATTTGGAAAACTTCCCATAAAGTTGTTCTCGTCTCAACACGTCGAGAACTTGATAAAGGTGAGACTCGTGTTCCTCCTGGTCACGAGAATAAATCAAAATGTCATCAATGAAGACAACCACGAACTGATCCAGATAGTCTATGAAAACCCGATTCATTAATTCCATGAATACCGCAGGTGCATTAGTCAACCCAAACGGCATAACCACAAACTCATAATGACCATAGCGTGTTCGAAATGCCGTCCTTGCGATATCCGACTCTCGAATCCGTAACTGATGATATCCAGATCTTAAGTCGATCTTGGAAAATACTGAAGCTCCCTGAAGTTGATCTAAGAGATCATCAATACGGGGTAAAGGATACTTATTCTTGATCGTCACCCTGTTCAATTCCCGGTAATCAATATACAAGCGGAACGAACCATCCTTCTTCTTGACAAATAACACTGGTGCTCCCCACGGGGACGCACTCGGTCGAATATAACCCTTCTCGAACAATTCCTCAAGTTGGTTCTTTAATTACTGCATTTCGGTCGGGGCCATCCGGTACGGTGCCTTCGATATCGGGGACGTACCAGGCTCCAACTCAATCGTGAATTCCACATCCCTCTGCGGAGGCAAACCAGGTAACTCGTCTGGAAAAACATCGGCATAATCCTTCACTACCGGAATGTCCGTCAACATTACTGATGATTTCTCGGTTTTGGTCATATAGCACCAATAACCGACACATCCCTGATTAAGTAATCTTACTGCTTTCATCAAGTTAATGACCTTACCAGAACAGCCGGGATTACCTCCCTGAAATACACATTCAACCCCATCGTCTGAAATGATAGTGATCATACGCTTACGGACACTAATGATGGCATCATGACGATCCATCCAATCAATACCCAAGATGACGTCGTCCCTCGGCAAATCTACTACGATTAGGTCCGCTGGCCATACACGACGATGAAGCTGAATCGGACAATTCTGAATCTCATGATTTCCGATAATTCGTCTACCATCAGGTAGACCAATGACATAAGGCTCACAACTAGTAGCACTACCTAGACGTAGTCTACTCAAACACGACTCGGAAATGAATGAATGCGATGCACCAGTATCAAAAAGGGTACACACAGGTTGAGATACAATATCGAGTGTACCTGAGATCATCCGGGCCTCTGGATCGTCGGTCTTCTTCATCTCATAAATTCGGGGCTTGCCGGCCCCTGAACCGGACGCTCCCATCTGATAGCTCTTGGCTCCGCCTTTAGCTCCTGTCGTCTTGAACGCAGCCGAGTGGCTTTGATTACGCACCGCTGAATGACACAGGGCTGAGATGACGCGGAGTAGGTTTAGAGTCCCTTCGGCAAAAGCGGGCCCTATGCCCGGCGATCCTGATTGTAGCACGTGATGATCGCCGGACATTTGGTGCTGAAATGACCTGTTCTTCACGGTTGAAACAGTGGCAATTTGGATTGGCCGTTCGAGACTGAGATTCCGCGGGTTTAGGCGTCATTGGAGGACGCTCAGAAAAGGTAGAGCCCGCACGTGGTTTCTTGAAAGTGGCCTGACTCCCATCAGACTGATTACGGTTCTTAGACTTCTTGCTAGCTGATGAGGGTTGTTGCTTAGCAATTTCCTTAGCAGTAAGCTCGTAAGTGAGAGCTTTCTCAATGAACTCGGCCAGAGTGGTACAATTATGATTAAGCAACTGTAGCCGCATAGGAGGTTTCAGCCTCTTACTGAAATACTTGATCTTGTCCGCCTCAGAGTGAATGATAGATGAGGCGAACGGAAGAAGTTCCTGAAATTTTTCGGCGATGGCGAGAACATCATCATTCGCCGAAAGGTCGGGAGTGAGTAATTCCGACAACTTGGCCTCCCTGAGTGGGGCCGGATAGTACCTCTCCATCATGAGAGTCTTGAACTGATCCCAAGTACATGATCCGTCTGTAGGCTTCAACGATAACCACCATGAATGAGCGCTCTTACCAAGATAGTAAGCCGCAACTGAAACTTTATGCCCTTCAGGGCAATCCACCATAGCAAATAACTTCTCGAAATGCTCAAGCCAATGAACAATATCCGCCGGCTCAGATGAGCCCTCAAAGGTAGGTGGTCGCTGGCGAGAGATATCGCTAATGATATTGCTTACACCCCTCTCTTGCCTGTGAGGTGGCGGCGGAGGAGCCTGTTGATTTTGAGTAGTGGAGTTATGCATCGCCTCCATTAGTTGTGCCATATGCATCATTTGGGCCATCATGCCCTGCATAAAGGCCAGTGGGTCAACTCGAACACCCTCTGACTGAGCTGTGTCCCGGGTTCGACTCCCTGATAGTGAATGATCACGACCAGGTGAATGAGTGGCAGCGTCACTGCTCGATGAGTTAGCATTGTTCCTGGCATTCGCACGTGTATTCACACGAGTTCTCGGGATTCGGCCCGCTCCACGGCCTCGTCCTCCACGTCCTCTGCCAGCCCTTTCCATACTGAAGTGGAAAGTCATATGATGATTATATATTTCGCATGAGTATCACATTATGATTATATTATGAAATGATGGAAATGAGCATACGCGCTCAAATACAGCGATTACATGAATGATTAATTGACGTGACATGATTATCTGATGAAATTACTGAAATAATTATCTTGAACAATTTAACAAGATTGATGATATGATCTACAAGATCAACAACTGAGTAATGAAATGAATTGAGTGAATAATGAGTTAACATTATCGACTTGATCACAATTGAAAATGATGAATGAGGATTGTTGATTGATGAATTATGAATGAATGATTATTGCCAGAAATTATACCATGGCATCAGAAATCTTACAGTTCTTGGTCTGATTGGCTCGGCATTTGCACAGGTCACACGTAATGCGAAAGTCCAATGATACTAGTCCGATAATGATGATTTCAAATGAGACATGACTCAGAAGGTAGTATTCAAAACCACGCTCCGATACCAACTCTGTAACACCCCAAACTAGGCGAATATTACAGTGCCGTGGACCCCCGACTGGGACCCACCAGGCTAATGAAAATGAGTGAATTACGCAGGGTAAATGTAGTACCGAACCACATTACACAATTAATTACTCCGATGAGGAGTTTCATACAACACACCCAGGATGATACTGAATACAAGTATATTTTATATGGAGATAAAATATACAACACTGAGTGAAATGAATATTCAAACGGACTGTCTGCAGCGGAATAAATGAAGGAAACATAAATGACTGAATAAATGGTGAAAAGAGAGGCCCCCTTCTAGTATCACTGGGACTCCTCATTGTCACCGTGCTCTCCCGTGCTTTAGCCTTGCCATGACACGAAAAACAATATCCCCCAGCGAAATCGATTTACTGAACAACAATCCTCCAGAGTTGAAAATACACAATCCTGAGTTATCCACAGTTATGAAATATCCTGTCGAAACATACGCAATCAAACATGCTATATGAATCAACTAATGATACTGCTCAAAGGAATGGCGCCACACTACGTCCGGGATGGAAATGTGTCCGTGCACAAGCCACCAACGAGTATCGATCGAATACACGTGTGGTCTTGTACCTAATCAGTCTCACGAAGCCATCAACTCGTGTGCACAGTCCAATGTGAGGCCACCAACCATCACACGACTATAATGTGCCCGACATGAAAATCCTACACATACCAACCGGCACGCCAGTATGACCCGGAATGCCACAATATGACAAAAGTGACAACGAACATGAATAATGACTTACCAAGATTAAATGATGGTGAAATGAATGACAACTTAATGAAATGATTGGAACCGTCGTTCCTTATGACTGAGGTGATTAATTGACAATGACAAGTTTTAAAACGGTTAATACAATGATGAATGAGTTACGATTGTGAATGAACAACATCAAAAGGAATGAATATCCTTTTAACCGAGTAAGAATTAACTTACACAATACCGATGAAGAATGTCCGTCCACGAACAACGTCCTAAATGAAATGTCGGTCGCTCGAACAACCTTGAATAACACAATTACCAATAATCCGATCATTACGCAAATAAAAAACGATCATAATCGACTCAAACGTCGATACAACAATATTCGAACTCGAATATATCGAAACCAACTCCAAGATGAGTATTTCAAACCATCAAAACACTTTCAATGATATCAATAATCCAATAGAAATCCACAATTCGAGATTACAACAACGACAATCGGAAATCCCCAAATTAACCGAAGTCAACCCCAAGGGTTCTTGAAATAAATCCCCAAAATAGCCGATAAATCCGTAGGAATATATTTATCCAAGGTAGATAATCCATATCTAACATATTCCAATAACATTCCAAGCTTACACGAAGAAATCGAAAGGAAAAACCCAAAAATTCGAAATTCTAGATCCAAGAGATTAATACCTTTGATTCGATGATAAGGAGATGATGAAGTGATGATAATCCAACTCAAAGACTTGAAGATGATGATGGATGATAAAAGCTCGAAGAGAACTCTCCAAAATCGCCCAAATCGCCTAGAACCGACGAGGGAATGAGAATAGATGACAAATGACGAAATCTGGGTTAGACTGTCCAATTTATAGCCACTCCAGGTTAGTGTGCGCTAGCCCTTGTGCGTAGCGTGCGCTAACGAGTAATTTGGGTAGTCCAGTACCCACTGTCCGAACACGGTAGCGCGCGCTACGTACCTTTTTGTAGCGTGCGCTACGGCCAACTACTAGCGTGCGTTAAAACCCATTGTTAGCGTGCGCTAACGAATTATCTGATGCCCAGTACTGGAGTCCAGAAACCTTCCGTCTCTGATCTGATCTCGATAGCGTGCTCTACAACCAACGATTAGCGTGCACTACTACATCGCTTGCGTACGTTGAAATCCACTCCTAGCGTGCGCTAGGAATAAATTCAATTCAGTCCAGTAGCCACTGGACTCCACCTAATCCGACCTTAGCGCGCGCTACACCGACTGCATAGCGTGCGCTACTCCGGATCACTAGCGCGCGCTACTTACCATTCGTAGCGTGCGCTACCTACAATCCCAACTGCAGTCCAGTGCCTTCTGGACTGCCTGCTCAACTTCTCTAGCGTGCGCTAGTGTTGAGAGGTGGCGTGCGCTACCAATACTCAATTAGCGCACGCTAAAAAGAGTACGTAGCGTGCGCTACTCCTCACACACAGCACACTAAGAAATGACAATGATGGTAAACACCGCACGATTCTCCAATTAGATTGATGATGAATGACGATTGATACACGATACAATTACTCTGAACGGTGTACACAATGATTGAATATGAATCACAATTGATCATTAACGAGTGAAATTACTGAGTGATAATGACGGAATGATAAATACTGAATGATAATTACTGAATTACAACCGGGTATTACAGTAAGGTGGTTCCACCGGCGATCATGTGAAATAATGACGAGCGACTCACCGAGCGGCCTTTGATTTTGAATTTGGACGACCTACTCGGTTTCTGAAAGGATCTGCCCTTGATAGTTTATTTAGTGAAAGGGAACGAAAATAAATCGTTTCAGCGAGCGATCTCTGGTCTCCGTTCTTGTGATCTTCAATTTTACGGATTGCTCGAGGAAGGTCGATCATCTCGGCCTAGAGGAACCGTGCACGGTCACGGAGTTCGATGGAACCGACCTCCGTGACTATGTATTGTGCGTAAGCGACATTCCACCTGTAGGACGGTCTTGCGACTCACTTTACTGTGAGGGTCCTCTGGTGGCTACATTTCGCCTCGCAATGTTGCGATGGAGCGGACGATCTCAGCTTCGAGGAGTCCTTGCACGGGGCGCCGTCGGATGAATCAACTTCGCGATCGTGGCTTGTTAGCACTTTTCTGCCTGGGGCCGACATGTTAGATGGCGGACCTTTGAGGGCATACATTGTGACAGGGGTAGGGATACGGCGCATTGTCCGGATCCACCATGTAAGATGATGGACCTTTGAGGGCGGGCGAGCGTGTCCACAGATCTGTTTTGGAGAGTCCTTTGGCTACGCCCGCCTCGTATTTAAATGAAGGGCGAGCGATCTCTGTCCAAAGGAACCTTGCATGGTCGCCGAGATCGGTTCCATCGACCTCCACAACCATATCGGCACTTTCTTACATTAGATCGTCATGTTAGATGGTGATTCTTGACGGTATACGTTGTGCAAGGGGAGGCGATTGCTTGCCTAGGTCCTTCATGTTGATGACGAACTTTAGAGGGCGAGCGAGTCATCCTATGATTTTTTTTGGAGGGTCCTTCGGCTACGCCCGCCTCGTATTTAAATGAAGGGCGAGCGATCTCTGCCCAAAGGAACCTTGCATGGACGGATTGTCGGTTTCATCAACCTCCGCGACCATGGCGACACTCTTCTACCTCGGACCGTCATGTTAGATGGCGATCCTCGATGGTATACGTTGTGCTGGGAGAGGCGATCGCTTGCCTAGGTCTATCATGTTAGATGATGAACTCTGGATGGCGAGCGAGTCATCCTCTTTTTGGATATGTTGCTCAGGCAGTAGCCTTTGGATTGACGATCGTCATTCTATGGCCGATCGCTGTCCTTTCTGCCCGGGGTTCTGGCTAAGTCACTAAACTATCCAGCTTGCCCTCTTAGAATAATCTCCAGAGTTGTCTGAGGAGGTCGCGGCACTGGTTGGTGTTGTGGCCGGGACTCTTGTGGTAAGCAAAAAATTTATCGTGGTCCAGATGACCATTCTCCCTTATCGGTTTTGGCTTGCTCAGCCGCTCGCGCCCCTTGATGGCGTAAAAGATGTGGGCCGTAGATAGATTCAGGTTGTGGAGGATATGGGCTTCCACATCCTCGAAGGCCCTGAAATCGCCCGGTGGCCTGGCGACTGCCTTGTTGGAATTGGCGACCGCCGTCTCTGCCCCTTCGCTTAGGCGAAGGGTGAGCAACCTCTGCCTGGCAATAAAGTCTGCGGCCCTGGCGCGGAAGATCGCATAGGTTGGGGGGATGTCCTTCGTAAGGTGCCTGAACATGGGCGAAATACCATCGAATCCCCCCAGGACCGAGTAGAGTGCGATCTCGTCGCTTATGGGCTCGCCGATGAGGATTATCTCATCCACCCAGTCGATGTAATTTTCGTCGGACTCGTCTTTCCCTTGCCTGTTCTGCATCATGCGGTGGGGGCCTTCTGGTCGAGCGACCATGGCGGCGAAGTACGACGTGAAGTCACTCGCCAGTTTTTCAAAGGAATTGATGGAGCGTGGTGGCAATGAGATGTACCACAACGTCAACGGGAACATTCAGCATCTCGTCGCGTCTGATGCCCCGCATCCGTTCATGTAGATCCAGAACTTGCTTAGGTGAGTCTCGGGGTTCGATCTCCCCTCATACATAGGCATTTGAGGAGGAGCGATCTTTGGTTGCATCGGGGCAAGCTCGATCTGGACCGCGAGCGGCTCACTCGGTCCAACGACCTTTCTCTTGGCACTTTCTCCAGTTTCTAGGAGCGCCTTCAGATCGTCGAGTTGGCGTTGCATTGCGGCCATTTCCGTGGCCTGGTTTCTCGTGGTTTGGCTCTCGGAGTGGGAGCCGAGGCGATCATGTACAGATCTCCTGGCTCCGCGGTAGGCGATGAGGTCTCTGCCGCCGATCTCCATTTTTGGACGAGCGGGAACCAGATGGCTGGCCTGCCTTTTGGGAGTCGGGTATGCCGAGCTCCTGGTGACGGATTCGGATTCCGTCATCTCATGGCTGGGGCTGGAATGCCCCGGTCGCCACGAGGGGTCACTTCCTAGGCGGCTGAAGACGGAATTGTCTCGCCTTGCGAGCGCCTTTTCTTGTGACTCGGGGCTTTCTGACGATTGCTCGATAAGCAACCCCTTGAGATTCCGTTAGCCCGCGCGGCGGAAGGCTGATGGGGCATGTCGCATGCTCTCCACCACTCCCTTAGGATGGCCATGGCCTCCTCGATCTGTTCTGCGGTTTGGAATCGATCGAGTGAGAGACTGGGACCGTCCCTCGGGGGCGGGAGTGAGAGTCTCGCGTCGCCACAACCGCCCTCCGCCGTAGGTTGGGATTCAGGTTGGGTCGGAATAAGGCGTCCGACGGCCCATAAGGTGGCTCTCTTCGAGGTGGTGGTAGACGTCATTATTCTGAAGGTTTTTCTTTGAAGAATAGTGAGTGTTTCTTCAAGTATATGATCCGGAAAACAGTGGGTGTTCTTCTAGCGCCAATTGTTGGTACCCAAAATATTATTCGGAAGGGTTTGCTGGAACGGATGAGTAACAAATAAAATGCGAGAGCACGTCCGAGGGAATATAAATAACACAAGATTTGCCGGGGTTGTTAGTCCCGGGCTTGAATTCTCTCGCGAGATATTATTAATACGAATACTTGGGAGTACAAATATTAATGTTAGAGTACAATTACAATGAGTGTAAAGACCCTAGTTATCTAGCTCTTGAGTGCTGATGATTTCTGGAAGAACCAGAGTTGAAGCTCTGAGTTCTTGTTCTCGTTTCTGCCGACCTTCTTTAGGTTAAGAGGTTTCGAGAGTGAGAGAGAGAGAGAGAGAGAGATGTCCGAAGTCAGAGATCAGAGAGTTTTCCAATTGCTGGAGGTCTCCTACTTATAGAAGAGGAGGTAGTTGGGATGCTCGATCCCAAGCGGGCGATCACCTTTCCCGTATTATAATAAGCGGGCGATCGTCTTTAGCACATGGGTTGGTCTCCTTAAAGTCCATAGCTGCTGCTGGCAGCCGGATGTGTGAACAAATGAGAAGGCAACACGCGTCCCATGTCGCTGTCTTGGGAGGTCCCACCTAGGACCTTTCGGCGGGTCTGTCGGTAGGTGAGGTTGTCCTTCTCACCCACCGCTGGTAGGGAGTCAAAAAGCCTTTTCCTGCGGCGCCTTTTGCGGATCTGCACGTGGGCCTTCTGTTAGGAGTATGCCCTCGAATGCCACTCAGAGGATGTTGAGTGAGGGCATTGTACTTGTAATTATGTAAACCATTTATATAAGGCAAATGAATGTTCTTTATTTACTGGTAGTTACTGACATTCCTAACTCGTAAATAAACATATAGAAACTAGTCCGTGTATTTGAGAGCAAAACGTTCCACTCTTTATTGGATAAAGGGGGCGGCACTGGAAAGGTTATAGCTCAAATACTTAATCGTTCGCAAGTCGATGAAACTTGACTGGGCGTTAAGTTTATGTGAAGACTTGTATGACGTGTTCTTTGACATGGAGAGTGCCTGTCGATCGCTAATGGTTAGTAGGAGCACACGTTATAGGTATGCTAATTGGATTAGTATACTCGAACCGACTCACCCTCGATTCGTCACACGGATTTCACTCCGGGACAACAATGATGGAATCGAAAGGTTGTGATAGGTATTCGTGAACCTTCGACTTGAGGATTTAGTAGGGATGTGCTTGTGACGTCAAGATTTTCATTAGAGTAGTTCGACCCTATAAACCTAAGGCGGGGTAAACCTCGACGTGTATCTTGACGGCAAGTAGCAGTCCTATCGAATACCAAGATAGAATTCTTTCTCCCGTAAGTGAGTGGGTTATATGTCCTATGCGGTTATTGGCGATGAGATCATAAGTCTTTGGCCAAAGCATTGGAGCTAGTTGTATTAGATACACTACTACTCGATGATCTCGGTTTGCATTAACGCATGCATAGCGTCAAGTACGATGGGGTTTGATCGACCGTGACCCTATAACTTGATCGGGACATTTGAAAGAAGGGTTTATACGCCATCGGTATTCACGAGAATGGTTCTTGAATGATCCCAATCATTCGTTCTCGGTCGAGTGCAGTGTAGGCCACCAGCCGCTAGGTGGTGCTACTACTCTTGGTTCCTCCCATTGCCGATCGAAACGGACCTACCGAGTCGCGCATTAGGATTGACGATTTAATGAATCGAGCTTAATCTCTCATTATAAATATTAGATATTGGATATCTAATTTATTGGACATTGATGTCTAATTGATTTTGGGACATTAGATGTCTAAATTAATTTATTGGATAAATTAATTTACGGCCTAATGAATTAAATAAATTCTTGGGTGATTAATTTAATTCATAAATATAATTATTTCTTGGAGAAATTAATTATGTTATTATGTATTTAATGTGATTAATTGATTGGATTAATTAATCGATATAAATACATCGAACGAATCGGAGTTTATCTGTTTGGACTCTGAGTCCGAAACGAACCGAACTCGTCCGATTTCTTCTAGAGGCCGGCCCCACCTTAATTTCCTACCTTGATCATAGTCTTGTTTTCTTGTTGGAAGACTTTTGACATTTGAGATTTCATATCTCTTATATTAAGGGAAAAGGAGATATGGTGGGTGACTTAATCATGTGAATAAATTTTGAAGACCAAAATAAAAGCATCTTAACTCTCCTCATTTCAGCAATCTCACTACAGACTTCATAATTGAAGTGGGAAGAGAAATTTTTTTTGGGTTCTTCCATTCATTCACTTCTTCTTCATTTTTCTTGGAAAAAAAATTGAGAGAAAATTATTGAGAGATATATTATACACTTAGAGTGTAGTAATAAAAGCTTCATCACTTGATTCTAGCCGTAACCTTAGAGGTTAATCGAGTGTTGTTGTTCCGATCGCTTTTCCGCGTGGCAAGTAGAGACGCGGTGTTTTCGGCGTTGGATCGTTCAAGAGCTTGGGGAATAGCTCAAGAGAAGGTTATCCATTTAATCAACGGACTACGAGGGTATGTTTCGTATCTCTTGTATTTCGTTTTTGATATTCGTATATACGTAGCTCGATCGATCCTCGTAGGGATTGATCGAATTAATTTTCGCTTTACCGCTTACTGGCCTTCGCTTTAGGCACCGAATCCCAACAAAGTGGTATCGGAGCGTGGTCTTGCGATCGTATATACGATATTAGCATTTGGAATGCTTGATTAGATGGTGTATGATTTGGAATCATAATCGTATTAATCGTTGATTTTCTATTGTTCATCTAAAAATTAATTTTTCATGATTTTATGTTACAATATAAATCTATTTTTCTTTTAGAAACTGATTTAAATGAGTAATATAAAGATTAGAAAAATATTATTTTTGGAATCGCGAAAAACGAGCCGAAAACGTAACGGACCAGCCTTGAGTCGCCAGGCACCGCCATGGATCGGCAAGCAGGAGCGAGTCCCGTCGGCAGTATCCGGCCGTTCGCACTGCGTGTGCCCTTTCGCCGCACATTGGCGATGTCTGCTTGGCCCGGCCGTGTTTTCCGACTCTGTTTTTTATATTTCGTTCGATAATTAATTTCCCACAAATTAAATTGGATTTAATTTGACTAAGATTTAATTATGGTAATTTTATTCTTAGGGGAATTAATTTAACGGTTGTTTGAATTAATTGGATTAATTCGTTTTGGATGGATTGTTTTATATTGATTGGATCAATATTCAGATTCATTATGAATGCCATTTATTTAATGTGTTGGATGCATTATTTTTGAATGGTGATGTGGTTCATGGACCTAGTTTTTGAATCATTCGGTTTTATTCGATTGGGTTGTAAAGGCCGTTTTGAGCCTATTTATTTTACTAGAAATATTTGTATCTAGGATGCAATTTTAAATGTAAAATTTATATGTAATGACGAAGACCGGAGGAAGATCCATTTCGAGAAGACGAAGATTCAAGACGAAGACTTGTAATTAGATTACGGAGTTTTTGTTGTCTAGAACGGTCCATGAACCACATGTTGGTAGCAACTAGGTTGTGAATGGTTTTTTCATATTGTATGAATACCACAAACGCGCTAATATGATTAATGTGCAAAGAGTAACGTTAATTGCGAAAAATTCTCCCACGACAAATTATTAAGTTTATAAGGTTTCAAGGTTTTCCTTCCTCCATCGAGTTTTCGGAAATTGAAATCCAAACCGGATGTGCTATGCTTCCGAGTTATCGGGGTAGTCGTCGGGAGGACGTATAAATTACCGGGAGCGCATTGGATGCCTTCGGTTGGAGCAAATTTTATCCCTAGAAACCCGATAGGTTGCGGATAAAATTCAATTGTGAAACCGATTTGCGTCGATGGTATAAACTTAACTTGTTCACGAACCATAGAAACCGTATAGGTTGAGGGGAGTGAACAAGGGGAAAAAGAAGATCGAATCATCCATTAGATGGGTTGGTGTTGGACACCACTTTATGAAAATTGATAGACTAGAAACCTGCTCGGTTGCCCTCTATTAAGATTTATAAAGAACTCGATCACCACTATGAAGTAGAGCGACGATACTTCCTGATTTCACATGGGAGTGTGTTATTAGATAAAAATAGTGGGAGTGGGTAACAAGAATAGAAAAGACCTTAATTCTATACTCGTAACATAATATAACAAGTCACTAATTAATGTTATACTTAATGCGGACATAACTCAATATGACAATGAATCCACTCGCACTCGCAACGAAAAGAACACCTTAATGGGACCTAACTTTGTGGATTGGCTCCGAAATCGATGATTGTCCTCGGTATAGAGGCACCGGGATACGTCTTGGAGACGGACATTCCGCGCCTCTGTGCGGACCCGAGCCAATCAGGAAGAGATTGAAAATCACGAAAAGTGGGTTAAGGATGACGTAAAAGTCCGTGCATATATGATGGCTTCTATGTCTAATGAGCTTCAGAGAGCTCATGAGAAAATGACTTCTGCTAGGCAGATTCTATCTCACTTAACCGAACTTTATGGTGAGCACAGCAGAATGCTAGATATGAGATATCCAAGCAACTGTTCGGTGCAAGGATGAAGGAAGGTGAGAAAGTTGGGGAACACGTCCTCAAAATGATATCCATGATCGAGAGATTGGAGGCTCTTGATTTCAAAATGGATACTTCTCCCCAAACCGACCTTATCCTCGCAGTCTCCCCGATTCCTTCTCACGCTTTGTTATGAACTTCAACCGCAATGAGATTGCATGTAATTTAGTCGGGCTAATGAACAAACTTGTGACCGCTCGCCTCGATGAAGACTCCGCGGATGAAGGAGTCTGCTCTTGTGATTTCTTCGGACCTCGGAGGTCTAAGAACAAGAAGAAAAAGACCAAGAAGCAAACCGACCACAAGTTAAGGACCTTAAGGGTAAGGGCAAGGCCCCGATGGTTCGAAGAACAAGAAGAAAAAGGATGCTTGTCTCAAGTGCGGTGAGTCGGGCCACTGGGCTAGAGACTGTCCGATTCTTCATGGCACTTCGTCTGTAACTTTTAGTTTTGGAAACAAATTGTTCGCTCGTATTTTCTACTTCTGGAATCTTGGATTCTCGGTGCTAGTTCTCATATTTGTACCGTGAATCGGGATCTCGGAACAAAGTAGGAAGCTTGGAGTGGAGAAGTTATGATCACGGTCGGAAGCGGGCATAGTGTCGAGGCGACCGACATAGGATCACTTCTTTTGGGTTTAGAATCCGGCTTTGTTTTGACTTTAGAAGATGTACTTGTTTTGCCCAAGGGGCACAAAAACATTGTATCCATTCCGGTCATGGACCGAAAAGGCTTTTCATTTTCATTGGTGATGGTTCCTGCAAAATTTATTTTAGAAATAAACTAGTGGGTACTGCTACATTGTTGAATGGATTGTATCATCTAAATCTCAGCAACAAAGTAGTTGTGAATACTATGACTAGAAAACGTGGTAGGGATGAAACCAATCAAGTTTTGAAATGGCATCTTAGACTTGGTCATGTTGGTCAGACCAAGGTTTACAAGATGGAAAAAGATGGACTTATGGGTCCATTGGGATCGGATCCTTTCCTACTTGTGAATCTTGCCTTAAAGGCAAAATGACTAAGTCCCCCTTCACAGGGACATTTGAAAGAGCCGCTGATAAGCTGGGATTAATCCATACCAACGTATGTGGTGCTTTGGAAGTAGCACGTGACGGATATCAATATTTCATTACGTTTACAAATGATCATACTAGGTATGGTTATGTATACTTAATGAAACATAAATCCGAGGCCTTTGAGAAATTCCAGGAATTCAAGGCCCTAGTCGAGAAACAAACTGGTAATCATATCAAAGCACTTCGGTCGGACCGAGGTGGCGAGTATATGAGTACGGAGTTTGACGAGTTCCTTAAGGAACATGGAATAGTTTCACAACTAACACCTCCAGGTACTCCTCAGTTAAATGGTGTGTCAGAAAGAAGGAACCGGACCCTGTTGAACATGGTCCGTTCCATGCTGGGCTATCTTGACTTGCCGATTTACTCGTGGGGTATGCACTGATCGCCGCGTATATCTTGAACAGATGTCCTTCCAAATCCGTTCCTAAAACTCCACATGAGATGTGGGAGGGCAGGAAACCAAGTCTTAATCATATTAAGATTTGGGGATGTCCCGCCTATGTCAAGAAGACTAAGGTGGAAAAGTTGGAAGCTAGGTCTGCGAAGGGACGTTTCATTGGATTCCCGTCTGGGACGATGGGATATCTATTCTACATGCACGAAGATCGAAGGATTATTGTTGCTTTACAAGCACACTTCCTGGAAGATGAGTTCATTCAGGAAGGCGGAGCAGGTAGAAGTATTTCTTTAGAAGAATACAATGAAACACCTCGAGAGACACCTGTGCAAGAAACTGGAACCGAACTTTCTGAAACACAAGTACAACCACCTCGTAGGTCTAGTAGGGTGTCTCATTTACCTGAGAGGTATGGGCTTGTGCACTTGGAGGAGCTGGGTCTCCATGAGGTTCCAAGTGATAGCCAAGAGACCGACCCAACAACCTATGACCAAGCGATGGTGGATGTAGACTCCGCGAAATGGCGTGAAGCTATGGAAGCTGAGATAGACTCGATGCATGTAAATCAGGTCTGGACTCTAGTAGACCGCCCCAAGGGTATAGTGCCCATTGGGAATAAGTGGATCTACAAGAGAAAGACTGATGGTGATGGCAAGGTTGACGCCTATAAGGCCAGGCTTGTGGCAAAGGGTTATACCCAAAAGGAAGGGATCGATTACCACGATACCTTCTCGCCCGTAGCCATGATCAAGTCTATTCGCATGATGCTTGCTATAGCTGCCTACCACGATTATGAGATATGGCAAATGGACGTAAAGACGGCTTTCCTTAATGGATTCCTCGAGGAGGAAATCTATATGGAGCAGCCTAAAGGCTTTGTGTCCGAAGTCGATATTCGAAAGTATGCAAGCTTCAGCGTTCCATTTATGGATCAAGCAAGCGTCGCGTAGTTGGAACCTTCGTTTGACGAGGCGGTCAAAGAGTTTGACTTCGTGCAAAATGAAGAGGAACCTTGTGTATACAAGAAGGTTAGTGGGAGCAAGATCGCATTCTTAGTACTATATGTAGATGACATTCTACTAATAGGAAATGATGTGGGAATGCTCAGTTCTGTGAAAGCTTGGCTTTCGAGTAATTTCTCCATGAAAGACTTGGGAGAAGCTACCTATATTCTTGGTATTCGACTCACCGGATAGAGCGAAGAGAACAATAGGCCTTTCCCAAGCCCTCTATATAGATAAGATCTTAAAGCGATTTAAGATGGATGATTCTAAAAGAGGGTTCTTACCGATGCAACATGGAATAAAACTCACCTTGAAGATGTGTCCTCAAAGTGAGGAACAACGCAAGGAAATGAGTAATATACCATATGCTTCGGCCGTGGGTAGCCTTATGTATGCTATGTTGTGTACAAGACCCGACATCGCGCATGCCGTAAGCGTGGTGAGTAGGTTTCGTGCAAACCTGTAGGGAACATTGATCGTCAGAAAGAACGTTCTCAAGGACTTGAGAAGAACTAGAGATATGGTTCTTATGTATGGCGGTGGAGATTTGGATGTGGTGGGATTCACTGATTCGGACTTCCAAGGACTGAAGGACGACTCTATGTCCACTTCTGGCTACATATTTACTCTTAATGGAGGAGCGTTGTCTTGGCGTAGTGCCAAGCAAAGCGCAATCGCCGATTCCACTGTCAGCCGAGTATCAAGCCTTTCTGAGGCTTCCAAGGAAGGGTTCTGGATTAAGAAGTTTCTAGGAGAACTTCAAATGATACCATGTCCGAGTTGCCTGTCTACTGCATCGCGACAACGACGGAGTCAGAAAGACGTGCCAAGGAGCCAAGGTTTCACAACAAAGACCAAACATATTGAGAGAAAGTATCATCTCGTAAGAGAATTTGTTCGCAAGGGATACATTGTGCCGCAGAGTAGACTCGGCCGACAACGCCGATCCACCGACCAAGCCACTTTCTCAGACTAGCTTGGAGCGTCATCTGGAGAACATGGGTATTAGATACCATAGTGTGTGGCATTGAGTGCAAGTGGGAGATTGTTAGGAGTATGCCGTCGAATGCCACTCAGAGGATGTTGAGTGAGGGCATTGTACTTGTAATTATGTAAACCATTTATATAAGGCAAATGAATGTTTCTTTATTTACTGGTAGTTACTGACATTCCTAACTCGTAAATAAACATATAGAAACTAGTCCGTATTTGAGAGCAAAACGTTCCACTCTTTATTGGATAAAGGGGCGGTAATCGGAAAGGTTATAGCTCAAATACTTAATCGTCATAAGTCGATGAAACTTGACTGGGCGTTAAGTTTATGTGAAGACTTGTATGACGTGTTCTTTGACATGGAGAGTGCCTGTCAATCGCTAATGGTTAGTAGGAGCACACGTTATAGGTATGCTAATTGGATTAGTATACTCGAACCGACTCACCCTCGATTCGTCACACGGATTTCACTCCGGACACCAATGATGGAATCGAAAGGTTGTGATAGGTATTCGTGAACCTTCGACTTGAGGATTTAGTAGGGATGTGCTTGTGACGTCAAGATTTTCATTAGAGTAGTTCGACTCTATAAACCTAAGGCGGGGTCAACCTCGACGTGCATCTTGACGGCAAGTAGCAGTCCCATCAATACCAAGATAGAATTCTTTCTCCCGTAAGTGAGTGGGTTATATGTCCTATGCGGTTATTGCGTATGAGATCATAAGTCTTTGGCCAAAGCATTGGAGCTAGTTGTATTAGATACACGGCATACCGATGATCTCGGTTTGCATTAACGCATGCATAGCGTCAAGTACAGATGGGGTTTGACTGACCGTGACCCTATAACTTGATCGGGACATTTGAAAGAATGGTTTATACGTTCTTGGTATTCACGACAGAATGGTTCTTGAATGATCCCAATCATTCGTTCTCGCCGTGGTACAGTGTAGGCCACCAGTGGCTAGGTGGTGCTACTACTCTTGGTTCCTCCCATTGCCGATCGAGACGGACCTACCGAGTCGCGCATTAGGATTGACGACGGAATGAATCGAGCTTAATCTCTCATTATAAATATTAGATATTGGATATCTAATTTATTGGACATTGGATGTCTAATTGATTTTGTGACATTAGATGTCTAAATTAATTTATTGTATTAATTAATTTACGGCCTAATGAATTAAATAAATTCTCGGGTGATTAATTTAATTCATAAATATAATTATTTCTTGGAGAAATTAATTATGTTATTATGTATTTAATGTGATTAATTGATTGGATTAATTAATCGATATAAATACATCGAACGGAATCGGAGTTTATCTGTTTGGACTCTCGAGTCCGAAACGAACCGAACTCGTCCGATTTCTTCTAGAGGCCGGCCCCACCTTAATTTCCTACCTTGATCATAGTCTTGTTTTCTTGTTGGAAGACTTTTGACATTTGAGATTTCATATCTCTTATATTAAGGGAAAAGGAGATATGGTGGGTGACTTAATCATGTGAATAAATTTTGAAGACCAAAATAAAAGCATCTTAACTCTCCTCATTTCAGCAATCTCACGCTGACTTCGTAATTGAAGTGGGAAGAGAAATTTTTTTTGGGTTCTTCCATTCATTCACTTCTTCTTCATTTTTCTTGGAAAAAAAATTGAGAGAAAATTATTGAGAGATATATTATACACTTAGAGTGTAGTAATAAAAGCTTCATCACTTGATTCTAGCCGTAACCTTAGAGGTTAATCGAGTGTTGTTGTTCCGATCGTTTTTCCGGCGCGTGGCAAGTAGAGACGCGGTGTTTTCGGCGTTGGATCGTTCAAGAGCTTGGGGAATAGCTCAAGAGAAGGTTATCCATTTAATCAACGGACTACGAGGGTATGTTTCTCGTATCTCTTGTATTTCGTTTTTGATATTCGTATATACGTAGCTCGATCGATCCTCGTAGGTATTCGGATCGAATTAATTTTCGTTTTACCGCTTCCGCTGGGCCTTCGTTTTAGGCACCGAATCCCAACACCTTCATCCCGAGATTCTATCTTCGTGGACTTTGACGGATGTTTGGGCTTTACACGTGGCATAAGGAGGTCGTCTTGGTCGGCACTGGAGACGATCGCTAGGTGCCAGGAGGCGATCGTCCTGGACGTTGATCTCTCAGGCTAGGTGCCAAGAGACGATCGCTCTGGATGTCGATCGCTCGATACTTGACTATGATCTGGAATCCTCATTTGATAAGTCTGCCTTCGCTCATCTGACGCTGGTGTTGTGTTGAGATTTATACGTCTCAACAGGCGATCGCCTCAGAGACCGGACGACCGAGCCATAGTCGAATAGACTAAGACAGACTGGCCGACCGAAGGACCCAGATCAAGACCCAGTGCCGAGCGATCGACATCTGGAGATCGACTCTGGTGGCCGCCAAGGACGACCGCCTCATGCCGCGTGAAGCCAACCATCGTCTAATCGGCGAAGGCCGAAGCTCAGGACAGAGACCCACGTGCAGATCAGGAAAAGGCGCCGCAAAACATGGATCGTTGACCACAGCCTATCAGCATCTTTCACCTACCGACAGGCCCGCCGAAAGGTGCAAGTGGGACCTCCCGTGACAGCAACTCAGGACGCGTGCGGGCTCCTTATTGGACCGCACAGCTGGCTGCCAGCAACAACTGCGGACTTCAAGGCAGACAGCTCATGTGCTAAAAAACGATCGCCACTTATTATATTACAAGGAAGGCGATCGCCCGTCAAAAAAGGGCATCTCAGCTCCTATAAATAGAAGGCATCCCGCACTTGGAAAACTCTCGGCTTTCTGGCTTTTCATATAACTTGGCTTTCACTCTCTTGGCAAAAGCTATACACTTCGGATCTCTATTCATCTCTCACTCTCGGAACCTCTTAAGGTCGGCAGAAACGAGAACAAGAACACACAGAGCTTCGCTCACAAGCTAGATAACTAGGATCTTTTACACTCATTGTAATTGCATTCTTACATTAATATTTGTACTCATACGTATTCCTATTAATAACATGTCGCGAGAGCATTCAAGCCTGGGCCTAACAAACCCGGCAAATCTTGTGTTATCCATATCCCCACGGAAGTGTCCTCGCACTTTGTTTGCTATCTATCTATTCCAGCAATATCTATCTCCGGATAATATTTTGGTTAGCAACAATTGGCGCTAGAGGAAGGGGGCGTCAACCCTCATTTTCTTTCCTACCGTCTCGAAGAACACTCATTGTTCTCCGGGGCATATACCTGAAGAAACACCCATTGTTCTTCAGAGAAAAGCTTTCAGAATCATGACTTCTGCCTCCACATCGAAGAGAGCCACTGGACGATCCGCCGGACGCCTTATTCCGGCGCCTAGGCCGGACACCTCCATTTTCAGATGGCGACCGGGGCAGTCTGGCCCCAGCCACGAGACGACGAAGCCCGAGTCTGTCACCAGGAGTTCGACGTACCCAACTCCCAAAAGGCAGGCCAACCATCTGGTTCCTCCTCGCCAAAGAACCGAGATCGGCGACCGCGGAGTCAGGAGATCGGTACACGATCGCCTTGGCTCCTGCTCCGAAAGCCGAACCACGAGCGACCAAGCTACAGCGATGGCCGCGATGCAATGCCAGCTCGACGACATGAAGGCGCTCCTAGAAACTGGAGCAGGCGCCAATAGCAAGATCGCTGGTCCGAGTGAGCCACTCGCAGTCCACATCAAGCTCGCCCCCGTGCAGCGTAAGATCGCTCCTCTGAAAACACCTTTGTACGAGGGGAGGTCGGATTCCGAGACTCACCTGAGCAAGTTCCGGATCTACATGACCGGGTGCGGGGCATCAAACGCGACCAGATGCCGAATGTTCCCGCTAACGCTGGGCGACTTGGCCCATAGATGGTACGTCTCATTGCCACCTCGATCCATCGATTCCTTTGATCAACTGGAGAACAACTTCACGTCGTACTTCGCCACCAAGGTCGCTCGACCAGAAGGTCCCCACCGCATGATGCAAATCAGGCAAGGGGAAGACGAGTCCGATGCAGACTACATCAACTGGGTGGATGAGATAATCCTCAACGGCGAGCCTGTGAGCGACGAGATCGCCCTATACTCGGTCCTAGGGTGATTCGACGGTCTTTCGCCTATGTTCAGGCACCTAATGAAGGACATCCCCCCGACCTACGCGATCTTCCGCGCCAAAGCCGCAGACTTTCTGGCCAGGCAAAGGTTATTTTTCCACCTATGAATAACTCGATCGGCAACCGAACGATGATCACCAGTCTTCCAACCCGATTGCCCGAATCAAGCAACATATCCTAAAACGGAAGACTCGCTCGCCATCTACAGTTCATCATCTAACATGGTGGACTAAGGCACGAGATCGCCTCCCCCGCACAACGTACACCGTCGAAGGTCGGCATCTAACATGACGATCCGAGGTAGAAGAGTGCAGCCATGGTCCTGGTGGTCGATGGAACAGACTGCTTCGGCCATGCAAGGTCCCTTTGGGCCACGATCGCCCGCCCTTCATATAAATACGAGGCTGGCATAGTCTGAGGCCCCTCCAAAACTAATCAGTGGACACGCTCGCCCGCCCTCAAAGGTTCATCATCTAACTTGGTGGACTCGGACAATGCGACGCGTCCCTACCCCCATCTCAACGTATACCGTCGAGGATTGCCATCTAACATGACGATCCGAGGTAGAAAAGAGCTAACTAGCCGCGGACGTGGAGTCGATTAATCCGACGACGCCCCGCGCAAGGACTCCTCCAGACCAAGACCGTACGCCATTCGTTTAAATACGTGGCGAGGCGCAGCCTAACGGAGGACCCACACAATGCCGCTCGCGCATAAGACACGGTCATGGAGTCGGTCCATTGAACTCCGCGACTATGCACGGTTCCTCAATGACGAAACGATCAGTTTTCTACGAGGGATCGGCCAAATTTGAAAATTGCAGGTACAAGACCGAAGATAGCTCACCAATCGATCAGATCGCCCAAGTCCGAGACCAAAGTCCGCTCAACGGATCACCCGTATTTATCCTTAACGATCGCCAGAAATACCACCTCACCCCATGTTTTCAACATCGGAGCAAGCTGGGGGGCAATTGTTGTGTCGGGATTTATACGTCTCAAAAGGCGATCGCCTCAGAGACCGGACGACCGAGCCATAGTCGAATAGACCAAGGCAGACTGACCGACCGAAGGACCCAGATCAAGACCCAGTGCCAAGCGATCGACATCCAAGGCGATCGTCTCTCGGCACCTGGCGATCGACTCTGGTGACCGCCAAGGACGACCACCTCATGACGCATGAAGCCAACCATCGTCCAATCGGCGAAGGCCGAAGCTCAGGACAGAGACCCACGTGCAGATCCGGAAAAGGCACCGCAGAACATGGATCATTGACCACAGCCTATCAGCATCTTTTCACCTACCGACAGACCCGCCGAAAGGTGCAAGTGGGACCTCCCGTGACAGCAACTCAGGACGCGTGCGGGCTCCTTATTGGACCGCACAGCTGGCTGCCAGCAACAACCGCGGATTTCAAGGCAGACAGCTCATGTGCTAAAAAACGATCGCCCCTTATTATATTACGAGGAAGGCGATCGCCCGTCAAAAAAGGGCATCTCAGCTCCTATAAATAGAAGGCATCCTGCACTTGGAAAACACTTGGCTTTCTGGCTTTTCATATAACTTGGCTTTCACTCGCTTGGCAAAAGCTATACACTTTGAATCTCTGTTCATCTCTCACTCTCGGAACCTCATAATCCTAAGACGGTCGGCAGAGACAAGAACAAGAACACACAGAGCTTCGCTCACAAGCTAGATAACTAGGATCTTTTACACTCATTGTAATTGCATTCTTACATTAATATTTGTACTCATACGTATTCCTATTAATAACATGTCGCGAGAGCATTCAATCCCGGGCCTAACAAACCCGACAAATCTTGTGTTATCCATATCCCCACGGAAGTGTTCTCGCACTTTGTTTGCTATCCATCTATTCCAGCAATATCTATCTCCGGATAATATTTTGGTTAGCAACAATTGGCGCTAGAGGAAGGGGGCGTCAACCCTCATTTTCATTCCTACCGTCTAGAAGAACACTCACTGTTCTCCGGGGCATATACCTAAAGAAACACCCACTGTTCTTCAGAGAAAAGCTTTCAGAATCATGACTTCTGCCTCCACATCGAAGAGAGCCACTGGATGACCCACCGGACGCCTTATTCCGGCTCAATCCGAGCCCCAGCTGACGGCAGAGGGTAGCCGCGGCGACCCAAGACTCTTGATCCCGCCCCAGAGGGACGGCCCTAGCCTCTCGCTCGACCAGTTCCAAACAGCAGAACAAATCGAGAAGGCCCTGGCCATTCTACGGGAGCAACGGAGAGCACTCGACGCGCCCGCAATTACCCCCTCGGCCATCCGCCGCGTGAGCAAACGGAAGTTCAAGGGGATACTGGGCGAGCGATCGCCCAAAAACCTCGATTCGGAGGAGAAGGCGTTCGCAAGGCCGGACACCTCCGTTTTCAGCCGCCTAGGCAGCGACCCGTCTTGGAAACCGGAGCAGTCTGGCCCCAGCCACGAGACGACGGAGCTCGAGTCCGTCACCAGGAGTTCGGCGTACCCAACTCCCAGAAGGCAGGCCAACCATCTGGTTCCTCCTTGCCAAAGAACCGAGATCGGCGACCGTGGAGTCAGGAGATCGGTACACAATCGCCTTGGCTCCCGCTCCGAAAGCCGAACCACGAGCGACCAAGCTACAGCGATGGCCGCGATGCAATGCCAGCTCGACGACATGAAGGCGCTCCTAGAAACTGGAGCAGGCGCTAATAGCAAGATCGCCGGACCGAGTGAGCCACTCGCGGTCCACATCGAGCTCGCCCCCGTGCAACGTAAGATCGCTCCTCCGAAAACACCTTTGTACGAGGGGAGGTCGGATTCCGAGACTCACCTGAGCAAGTTCCGGATCTACATGACCGGGTGCGGGGCATCAGACGCGACCAGATGCCAAATGTTCCCGCTAACGCTGGGCGACTTGGCCCATAGATGGTACGTCTCATTGCCACCTCGATCCATCGGTTCCTTTGATCAACTGGCGAACAACTTCACGTCGTACTTCGCCACCAAGGTCGCTCGACCAGAAGGTCCCCACCGCATGATGCAAATCAGGCAAGGGGAAGACGAGTCCGATGCAGACTACATCAACTGGGTGGATTAGATAATCCTCAACGGCGAGCCTGTGAGCGACGAGATCGCCCTATACTCGGTCCTAGGGGGATTCGACGGTCTTTCGCCTATGTTCAGGCACCTAACGAAGGACATCCCCCCGACCTACGCGATCTTCCGCGCCAAAGCCGCAAACTTTCTGGCCAGGCAAAGGTTATTTTCCCACCTATGAATAACGTGATCGGCAACCGAACGATGATCATCAGTCTTCCAACCCGATCGCCCGAATCAAGCAACATCTCCTAAAACGGAAGTCTCGCTCGCCATCTACAGTTCATCATCTAACATGGTGGACTAAGGCACGAGATTGCCTCCCCCACACAACGTACACCGTCGAAGGTCGGCATCTAACATGACGATCCGAGGTAGAAGAGTGCAGCCATGGTCCTGGTGGTCGATGGAACCGACTGCTTCGGCCATGCAAGTTCCCTTTGGGCCACGATCGCCCGACCTTCGTTTAAATACGAGGCCGGCATAGTCTGAGGGCCCTCCAAAACTAATCAGTGGACACACTCGCCCGCCCTCAAAGGTTCATCATCTAACTTGGTGGACTCGGACAATGCGACGCGTCCCTACCCCCATCTCAACGTATACCATCGAGGATTGCCATCTAACATGACGATCCGAGGTAGAAAAGAGCTAACTAGCCACGGACGTGGAGTCGATTAATCCGACGACGCCCTACGCAAGGACTCCTCCAGACCAAGACCGTACGCCCTTCGTTTAAATACGAGGCGAGGCGCAGCCTAACGGAGGACCCTCATAATAAAATGAGTCACGAGACAGACAATGCCGCTCGCGCATAAGACATGGCCATGGAGTCGGTCCATTGAACTCCGCGACTGTGCACGGTTCCTCAATGATGAACCGATCAGCTTTCTACGAGGGATCGGCCAAATTTGAAAATTGCAGGTATAAGACCGAAGATAGCTCGCCAATCGATCAGATCGCCCAAGTCCGAGACCAAAGTCCGCTCAACGGATCGCCCGTCTTTATCCTTAACGATCGCCAGAAATACCACCTCACCCCATGTTTTCAACATCGGAGCAAGCTGGGGGGCAATTGTTGTGTCGGGATTTATACGTCTCAACAGGCGATCGCCTCAGAGACCGGACGACCGAGCCATAGTCGAATAGACCAAGGCAGACTGGCTGACCGAAGGACCCAGATCAAGACCCAGTGCCGAGCGATCGACATCCAAGGCGATCGTCTCTCGGCACTTGGCGATCGACTCTGGTGCCCGCCAAGGACGACCGCCTCATGCCGCGTGAAGCCAACCATCATCTAATCAGCGAAGGCCAAAGCTCAGGACAGAGACCCAAGTGCAGATCCGGAAAAGGCGCCGCAGAACATGGATCGTTGACCACAGCCTGTCATCATCTTTTCACCTACCGACAGGCCCGCCGAAAGGTGCAAGTGGGACCTCCCGTGACAGCAACTCAGGACGCGTGCGGGCTCCTCATTGGACCGCACAGGTGGCTGCCAGCAACAACCGCGGACTTCAAGGCAGACAGCCCATGTGTTAAAAGACGATCGCACCTTATTATATTACAAGGAAGGCGATCGCCCGTCAAAAAAGGGCATCTCAGCTCCTATAAATAGAAGGCATCCTGCACTTGGAAAATTCTCGGCTTTCTGGCTTTTCATATAACTTGGCTTTCACTCTCTTGGCAAAGGCTATACACTTTGGATCTCTGTTCATCTCTCACTCTCGGAACCTCTTAATCCTAAGACGGTCGGCAGAAACGAGAACAAGAGCTTCGCTCACAAGCTAGATAACTAGGATCTTTTACACTAATTGTAATTGCATTCTTACATTAATATTTGTACTCATACGTATTCCTATTAATAACATCTTGCGAGAGCATTCAAGCCCGGGCCTAACAAACCCGGCAAATCTTATGTTATTCATATCCCCACGGAAGTGTTCTCACACTTTGTTTGCTATCCATCTATTCCAGTGTTGTGTCAAGAATTAACACTTTCCGACCGGCGATCGCCTCGGAGGTCGGGCGACCGAGTCACTGCCGAGCGACCGAGCCACTGCCGAGCAGCCTAGGCAGAACTGCCGACCTCGACCAGGCGACCTAAGCCTTAGCCCAGCGGACAAGCTAAATCGGCCAACCGAAGGTCCCAGGACAAGTCCCGGTGCCGAGCGATCGACCTCAGATACGATCGCCTCTCGGCACTCGGCGACCGACTCCTGGCGACCGTCTAGCGAACGATCCTCCCTCGGCACCTGCCGACCGACCAACTGGAGACGATCATCTCTCGCACTTGCCGACCGACCCTTGGAGACCGACCGTCTCTCGACACTTGCCGACCGACCCTTGGTGACCGACCAAATGCCGACCCTCAGCAACTGGACGATGGCGATCTCCGATGACCATCTAGAGACGACCGCCTCATGTTGATCGGCACCGATGGCCATCCAGTCGGCTAAGGCCGAGCCACAGGACAGCACCCACGTGCAGATCCACAAAAGGCGCTGACAGACATGTCACCTACCAACAGGGCCGCATACCTGCAAAAGGAGCTAGCAGACAAGACATGTGACCACAGCCTGGCACCTACCTCACCTACTGACAAGTCCGCCGAAAGTAACAATGTGGGACCGCCTGTGATTACTTAGACGCGTCTGGCTCCTCATTGACCACACACCGATCACTGGATTTCGGGACTTTTGGCAGGCTGCCCATGTGACCTTTAGGACGATCGCCCCATTATATTAATGGCCAAAAGACGATCGCCCGCTAGGAGACAAGGCACCTCAGCCCCTATATATACAAGGCACCCTGCACTTGTATTTTCTCTCTGGCTCTCTGGCAATATCGCGATTCAAGCACACAATACAGAAACAATATACAACACTTTGGCTAATCTCCAACTCTTGGCAACAGCTATCATTCGGTCTTACTTCT
Organism: Orobanche coerulescens; assembly: GCA_033398695.1. Lineage (NCBI taxonomy): Eukaryota > Viridiplantae > Streptophyta > Magnoliopsida > Lamiales > Orobanchaceae > Orobanche > Orobanche coerulescens. Next base: position 40,874,385 of record CM065814.1, on the reverse strand, counting down.
CCCGGCCTATCTCATCCAGCAGATTATCGGAAGGGACGAAGAACACCGAGCTTCGCTCAAGAGCCGGATTAACAGAGTCTTTTTACACTCATTGTATTTAGATTTCTCTCATTAATACTTGTATCCACGAATATTTGTATTAATATCATCTCGCGAGAGCATTCAAGCCCGGGCCTAACAAACCCGGCAAATCTTGTATTATTTATCTTCTCTCGGAAGTGCTCCCGCAATTGTTGTTTGTTGTCCATCTTCCAGCAGTATTAATCTTCGGATAAATATTTTGGGCAACAACAATTGGCGCTAGAAGGAGGGCTTCAACTCTCAAATTTTCATACCTACCGTCCCGAAGAACACTCACTGTTCTCGGGGCAGATACTTGAAGTGACACTCACTGCACTTCAAAGAAATCTTTCAGAAATCATGTCCTCCGCCTCCGCGTCGAAGAAAGCCCGACAGCCGGCTGGACCCTGTTCCGTCCCAGTCCGAGCCACAGCCGATGGTGGAGGGCAGCCGCCGCGGTCAGAGACGCTCGATCCCGTCCCTGGACGGCGGCCCAAGCCTCTCGCTCGATCGGTTCCGAACCAAGGAACATATCGAAGGGGCCCTGGCCGTCCTACAGGAGCGACGGAGTGCTCTCGACGCGCCTCCTGCTATCGCCCCCTCGGACGTCCGCCGGAAGTCCAAGCGGAAGCTCAAGGCGTCACTGGCCGAGCGATCGCCAGGAGGCTCCCGTCCGCAGGAAGAGGCGCTCGCCAGCCGGGGCACCTCTGTCTTCGATCGCCTGGGCAGTGACCCGACCTGGCGACCGGGGCAGTCCGGCCCCAGCTACGAGACGACGGAGTATGAGTCCGTCACCAGGAGCTCGGCCTACCCGGCTCCCAGAAGGCAGCCTGCCTGCTCCTCGCCAAATTGCCGAGGTCGGCAGCAGTGGAGTCCGGAGATCGGTACACGATCGCCTCGGCTCCCGCTCCCAAAGCCGATCTGCAAGCGACCGAGCCACGGCGATGGCTGCAATGCAACGTCAACTCGACGAGATGAAGGCGCTCTTGGAATCCAGGGCAGGCGCCAAGAAGCCGATCGCCGGGCCAAGCGAGCCGCTCACGATCGACATCGAGCTCGCCCCCGTGCAGCACAAGATCGCTCCCCCGCAAACACCCATGTACGAGGGGCGATCGGACCCCCAGATGCACCTGAGGAAGTTCAACATCTACATGACCGGGTGTGGGGCATCAGACGCGACCAGGTGCCGAATGTTCCCTCTGACGCTGGACGACCTCGCCCACCGGTGGTACACCTTATTGCCACCTCGGTCCATTGGCTCCTTCAACGAGATGGCACACGTCTTTACAGAGTACTTCGCCACCAGGGTCGTCCGGCCAGAAGGTCCCCTTCGCATGATGCAAATCAAGCAAGGAGAAGGAGAGTCCGACTCGGACTACATCGACCGGGTAGACGTGATCATCCTCAACGGCGAGCCCGCAAGCGATGAGACCGCCCTCTACGCGGTCCTAGGAGGATTTCAGGGTTTTTCGCCTATGTTCAGGCATCTCACGAAGACCCAACCTACAACCTACGCAGCCTTCCGGGCTAGAGCCGCAGATTTTCTGGCCAGGCAAAGGTTTCTTCTTAGCCTGTGAGCAGTGCGATCGGCACCCGGACGACGATCTCCCGCCCGATCGCCGTTATCAACCTACGAATAAAGCGATCGGCTGCCGAGCGGCGATCGCCAGTCTTCCGGCCCGATCGCCGATCATCACGCTACATCATCAGCAACCCGGCGGACACGATCGCCATCTACAGTCCAGCATATAACATGACGGACTAAGGCATAAGATCGCCTCCACCGCACATCATAAAGCCATGGCCCTGGCAGTCGATGGAACCGGCTGCTTCGGCCATGCAAGGCCCCTTTCGGCCGAGATCGCCCGCCCTTCGTTTAAATACGAGGCCGGCGTAGTCTAAGGGCTCTCCAACATTAATCAGTGGACACATGCCACAACCCCCGTCTCAACGTACACCGTCGAGGTCGGCCATCTCCATGGCTAGCCGAGGTGGAAGCAGAGCTAACAAGCCGCGGGCGTGGAGTTGATTCATCCGACACTGCCCCGCGCAAGGACTCCTCTAGACCGAGACCGCACGCCCTTCGTTTAAATACGAGGCGAGGTGCAGCCTAACAGAGGACCCTCATAATAAAGTGAGTCACGGGACACTCAATGTCTTCGCGCACCAAGACACGGTCATGGAGTCGGTCCATCGATCTCCGCGACTGTGCACGATTCCTCAAACAAAGCGAAACCACCAAGTTTCCGTGAGGGATCGGCCAATGTTGTTTTTGCAGGTACAAGACCGAAAGATAGCTAGCCAATCGACCATGATAGCCCAAGTCCGAATCCTAAGTCAGCTCAGCAAGATCGCCCGTCCTCATCTTGCACGATCGCCAGCAAAAACCACCTCGCCCCATGTCTTCAACATAGGAGCAAGCTGGGGGGCAATTGTTGTGTCAAGAATTAACACTTTCCGACCGGCGATCGCCTCGGAGGTCGGGCGACCGAGTCACTGCCGAGCGACCGAGCCACTGCCGAGCAGCCTAGGCAGAACTGCCGACCTCGACCAGGCGACCTAAGCCTTAGCCAATGGACAAGCTAAATCGGCCAACCAAGGTCCTGGACAAGTCCCGGTGCCGAGCGATCGACCTCAGATACGATCGCCTCTCGGCACTCGGCGACCGACTCCTGGCGACCGTCTAGCGAACGATCCTCCCTCGGCACCTGCCGACCGACCAACTGGAGACGATCATCTCTCGCACTTGCCGACCGACCCTTGGAGACCGACCGTCTCTCGGCACTTGCCGACCGACCCTTGGTGACCGACCAAATGCCGACCCTCAGCAACTGGCCGATGGCGATCTCTGATGACCATCTAGAGACGACCGCCTCATGTCGATCGGCACCGATGGACATCCAGTCGGCTAAGGCCGAGCCACAGGACAGCACCCACGTGCAGATCCACAGAAGGCGCTGACAGACATGTCACCTACCAACAGGGCCGCAGACCTGCAAAAGGAGCTGGCAGACAAGACATGTGACCACAGCCTGGCACCTACCTCACCTACTGATAAGTCCGCCAAAAGTAACAATGTGGGACCGCCTGTGACAGTACTTCCGGACGCGTGCTGGCTCCTCATTAGACCACACAGCTGACTGCCGGCTGGATTTCGGGACTTTTGGCAGGCTGCCCATGTGACCTTTAGGACGATCGCCCCATTATATTAATGGCCAAAAGACGATCGCCCGCTAGGAGACAAGGCACCTCAGCCCCTATATATACAAGGCACCCTGCACTTGTATTTTCTCTCTGGCTCTCTGGCAATATCGCGATTCAAGCACACAATACAGAAACAATATACATCACTTTGGCTAATCTCCAACTCTTGGCAACAGCTATCATTCGGTCTTACTTCTCCCGGCCTATCTCATCCAGCAGATTATCGGAAGGGACGAAGAACACCGAGCTTCGCTCAAGAGCCGGATTAACAGAGTCTTTTTACACTCATTGTATTTAGATTTCTCTCATTAATACTTGTATCCACAAATATTTGTATTAATATCATCTCGCGAGAGCATTCAAGCCCGGGCCTAACAAACCCGGCAAATCTTGTATTATTTATCTTCTCTCGGAAGTGCTCCCGCAATTGTTGTTTGTTGTCCGTCTTCCAGCAGTATTAATCTTCGGATAAATATTTTGGGCAACAACATCCAGCAATATCTATCTCCCGATAATATTTTGGGTAGCAACAACTGGCTTGGTCGCTCGGCCTCTATGCGGATCGCTGTCGAGGCATATAAATCGCCACACAACAACAGGTAATTTGTGTGAACTGGTGTTCTGATTTGACAATTGTTGCAATGATTTACTGTGTGCTTGATGTTTGAAATAATGTGAGTACTTGTTATGAGAGACGTCGTATCCGGGAGCCTTTGAGGGCGGGGCGTGAACTCTGGCCTGGTGTACACTGCAATGAGCAGCTCCATATGGTTGGTGAACGCCGGGGTTATATCATGCGTGAGCAAGGGGCGGCTCTTGCAGGAGTGAGCACTGGCGCGGTGGCATATTCAAGGGGCGGCCAACCTAGTGGAGTGAACGCCGGTGCATGCAGGTGTGCAAGGGAGGCGCCTGGTAGGCTTATTGGTTTCGGATATTTGAGTGATATCTAAGATCCCGATACCGAATGATTTTTGTGTTTCAAAAGTTCTTTGAAATCATTTTAAAATATTGGTCTCGATAAAGATTGAGATTTGCGCTTCTGAAGTTTATCTCAACTCATTTAAAACGTTGGTATCAAGATTAATTAACCAAGGATATCTGACGAGATTTCCGAGGGTTAATTAATCAAGGGTCTTGAGCAGGATTTGTCGAAATTATTCTGTGGATTGGGTCGACGACCCTGTGAGACGATTGCTATAATGGTTTCTGTGATGATAGTATTGTAAATTGGGTCGAGGACCCCGAATAATGTTGAAATGGTTTTCTTGTGAAACTGTTTTTCATATACTGGGTCAAGGACCCCAGAAATCTTGAAATTATTTTCTAAAGCATTTCCATTCAATTTTCGAAACTCCAAACCATTCAAAACGGCCCGAATCAATCATAACATTTTTAAACCATCTTATCAAAATATTTTTCAAAATATTTTCCTTGTTAAAAAGAGGGTTTTCGAACTGAGTTCTTTGACTCACTGGGGACTCGTCTAAAGTTTTCATCGATGTTATGTTCTGTAAAGAAAATATGACTGTGTGAATATCTTTCACCTTGTGTAAGTGAATGCTCTTCTGTGCTGGTTGTGTTAATGTGTGGTTCATGTTAAGGCTTCGCGGCTGTTGAGTTTTGTGTTAATATTTTTTGTATATCTTGTATATTATGTACTTGTACTAGCAAATTTCAGTTTGCTAACCCATGAGTATTCGGGGGGTGGGTGCCTTTTTTGCGCTGAGGTTGCAGCTCGGAACAGTCACGGGATTGGCTTGTGTTATGGAATTTGGTGAACGCAAGTGCACGTTGTCGTAAGTACGTAATAAAGTGATAAGTAAGATATTGTTCCCTCGAGGACTGACTCACTAATTACTGATTTATGTGTATTCTAATTTTATTTGAACGATAGAAATTGGAGGTGCAAGTAATAATTGAAGAAAAACTAATAATAGAATGAACTAAGAACAACTAAAAAAAATCGATATTTTGAAGAAAGGAGATCAAATAGGGAATTAATCTAGGATTGAGAATCCACCTCGATTTATCCGAATTACTCTTGATTTATATGAATAAAGTGATTTCCCAATTTATTGAAGGCGAAGATTGCTAAAATACTCTACTGCCTCTCCTGAGGTCAGTAAAATTTTCTACGATGAATAAAACACTCTATTCCAAGGTGAATTAATTCGACCGTAGGCGAAAAGTACGAATTCTTCAGACAGGCCACGTAATTCCTACGAGTATATTCCTATCTCACAAGATAAAACGTTTCTCGCTAATTTTCCTACCAACTCTCCTTTCCCGATTCGAGTTGCGTAATCAAAACAAATCAATCATAGGCCACATAATTGATAGTAATTAAAACAATTGGGGAAAACTCAATAAGAAAGGGAAATATATTTTAATAATACAAAATCAAAAGTAAATTCGTCAAAACCTCGGTTTCATCAAACTCCTAGAATAGGGTTCTATCCCGACATGCTAGAGAATAATACAGAAACAATTGAAGAAAGCAGAAAAGAAATCAAACACAGTTGAAGAACTTGGATTCCTCCGTTCTCTAGCTTCTGCTCTCTACTTGATCGGTGTTTTTCTCCTCCTCTTCGATGATATCCTTTTTCTCAGACCTTTTATCCCTATTTGTAACCTTCATTAGTCTCCAAAATGCGTCCGGGAATTAGGTCGAAAACGGGCTTCAGAACAGTCCAAAAAACGAGGGCTGGATCAGCAAACCCGCGCCGGGGGCCGCGACCTGGCTTTAGTGTGCCGCGGCCCCAGTTATGCTGCGCGTAGCCCTGGGCGTTATTTTCCTTACAGGCCGCGGCTCAGCATCTTCGTGCCGCGGCCCCCGGTATAGTGTGTACCGCTTCTTGCTGTGCCGTGTGTGTGCCGCGGCTCAGCTTCATTGTGCCGCGGCCCTTCACCAAAAATTGTCGTTTTGGTCCGTTTTTCGTGTTTCAAGCTTCCGGACTCCAATTTCCTTCAAAACATATAAAGATAGTGCATTAAAAGCCCATTTTCGCAGATTTAGACTTAAAATGGGTATAAAATAATGATAAATAAGCGCATAAAAATACGTCTAACAAATACCCCCAAACTTAAGCCTTTGCTTGTCCTCAAGCAAAAATTTATTTCAAATGAGATGACAAGTATCCCGGGTAACCGTGCAATATCCGCAGTGTTCACCTGATTAATACTTCCCTGAAAATCTCAAAGAAAAATACACGTACCATTTTAGTGAGTCACATCACGGATAAAGATTCCACAAAGCAATAATTTTTAGTGCTGAACTATCGGTCATGAAGAAAATCGAAGCTCAAAGATTAACAAGCGTGAATTTAACCGACCGCCAATATGAAGGGTTAGATTCAACAAGCCAACTCACCTAGTCCCACAGTCTCGTGGCCAAAGTTCAAGAGTTTCATCGTCAATAATAATCCTCGGACAGCATTCCCTTATGTATGATCATTAAAATGATTCGAGTTAATTACTAGGTTCCGACTGATGTTTCATCGGACTTACCCTAGGGTGGATTCCCATTCTCATGTATTGGGGAACCGTTTGACGTAAAAGACACTCATGGGGTACATGGATGCTTTTAGTTACTAAGTTTCCCTCTACAGTGGAGAAAAGACTCGAATAGCTATTCACCGCACGTCCGATTCAAGATTGCTGTTTTACGCGAGAATAAACAACGGGTCATGTAAATACCCCCGGTTACTAGGCTTCCTATCATCGGCAATGCGATATTTCTAAACCATTAGTCTATTCAGGGTTGTCGTTTTATGCGAGAGTAAACAACCGGTCATGTGAATACCCCCGGTTACTAGACTTCCCATCATAGAACATGTATAATTTCTCGACTATTTGGGAAATACTGTCCGACTCTAAACTCATTTTAAATGCCCATAAGACTCATGTTACTGGATGACTAGCTACGCGAAAAGTGTAACCAAATATATAGACGGCAATTTGAAAATATGTATGTCTCCTTTCTTATACGCTAAGATTTCTACAATAACGAAAAAAATATTCAGACCTAAATGAATTCTCAAAGGAAACAAAATATCGCAGACTGCAAACTCGAACAAAACTCAACCGTTTCTTCAAAAAGAAATCAGTATCATATTATCAGTTTTACACAAGGAAGCACGAAAAATCTATGAATGCAAATAAAATCAAGACAAGCAAGGCTAGAGTCAAAAGCAACGAAAAATAACAACGAATAAGTAAATAGCAACTGAAAGTAACACCCCCAAACTTAGGACGTACATTGAGCTCAATGGACACAGATAGTAATATGCAATATGAGAAAAGGTCAAGTACTCCCCTAATATCACCTCAGGAACTGGTGCCAACCTCGTTCGGCGAGGAGGGTGGTGTAGATGGCCTGACTGGTGGAGTGAAGGGCCCGTCCGGCTGGAGAATATGACTCGTCCATGCAGCCAGATAGTCCTGGTGATAAGCCTCTCCTGCTGCTAGGCGCCTCCTCTCATGTCGATTGGCCCAGCGGGCCTGCTCTCTCATGTCCTCCCGGACAGCTGCGAGGAGGCTGTCCTTCTCAGCCCTCATCTCCTCTCTCACAGTAGCTAGGTGGGTGTCTCTCTCAGCCCTAGGGGTGAGCAGAAAAACCGACAAAAATCGATAATACCGAAAATACCGAAAAAACCGAAACTGAAAAACCGAACCAATAAGATATTGGTATGGTACGGTTCTTAAAATTTTGAAAACCGAATTATGCGGTTCGGTTTCAGTTTTAGATATGGATCCCGACTTTAAAAACCGAACCGAACCGATAAAACAGATGACTATTCTGTAGACTTTGTTTTTTATTTGTGTAGGTTGTTATGAATTGATGGACCTGTGCTGAGGAGGAAATTCAAGACTTTTGTTTAATCTGATATTGGACTTTTTGAATCCTTAGTTATTATCGTGTTATTGAAGTAGATTTTATTTTTATTCAAGCTTTGAAGTGGATTAATTATGTATAAATCCTTCTATTTGAACTTACAATTGTCTGATTTAGCCCAAGTAGTTCAATTTGGGCCTGGTGCAAGCCCAACTTAAGTGGCCCATTTAATCAGCCCATTGACACCGAACCACTACCGAACCGACTCGGAAACCGATCACACCGAGCCGATTTAAAACCGAATCATTTCGATACTCAAATGCTAGATACCGATAAGATACGGTTCGGTATCGGTTTTAGCTAGAAACCGTACCAAACCGAACCGAGCACACCCCTACTCAGCCCTCATCTCCTCTCTCACAGCTGCTAGATGACTGTCTCTCTCTCTCCGCATCTCCTCCCTTAGGCTGTCAAACATCGCCTGAAGGTGCTCTCTCGCTGGTGGTGGAGTAGACTCAGTCCGATCCTCAGCATCTGTCGTCGGCTCATGTGTCATGAGTAGTGGCTCGGGAGAGTGCTCGTGCGGCTCATCGATCAGAAAACCTCTCCCCCGCTCATGCGCCCTCGCGCCACCCCACTGGTCAAAATGGGAGATGATACGATGGTCGATCGGACCCTAGGGTGCAATCGAGGGCTCGTCGTCGGACCACGTCACGCCCGACTGGCGGCAAAGAGCACAGATCAGTGAGGGATGTTTTAATCCCATCTTCGCCCCTCCTTGAATGCACTGGAATATAGAACGAGACAAACGAGGGGCCACATCAAACCGGAGTCCCGTCGTGATAGCATACAGTAGTCGGGCATGAGAAAGTAAGACCAAGCGGATATGCGATGTCGGGTCGACTTGAGCACAGTGGAAGTAGAGCCAGGCTCGCCCAAGCCAACTGAGGTGAGAACTCTTAAAATAGAAGGCTAAAGAACCAGGGACGCGCGTCTCCCAGACGGAACCGGGCTGAGCGAGTTCCTCCAACAGAGCCTCCCTCGTAAGGCTACTCATAATCCGCGTATACTCTGTCTCATCCACATCTGGAAGCTCGTATAGCCTCCGAATTGCGGCCACCAAAAAAACCACAGTTTGGCCTCGGACGACGACCTCAGTCCGTGTATCTGGTCGCCCCATCATCTGCCCCGCCTGAATATGTCGCAATAGAGCACTGGCGTAGAACTCCTGGACGATAGAGATCACAGCCGGCTCGGGTGGCGCAGTGAAACGAGTCCATCCCATCTCGTTGATCATAGCCAAAAGCTCACCGTCCTGGGGGGCGGGAGTGAATCCCCGCTCCGGGATTATTGGTCGAGGCTGGATTCTCTCGTTGAATATTGTGTGAATGTCCGGATCGGAGAATTGGTGAGGTTCCAAATCGGCTCGGTTTTGTGATGTCTCCCCTCTTGTGGGGGATGATCGCGTCCTAGTCCTCGTACTCATATTCCTTTTCGTAGCCATGGCGAGGTTCCTAAAAAATAAACACCGGAAATTAAACAACTTTTAAAGAAAACTACACCACTCTCGACTTAAGATACGCGGAACGTGAATGAGCTTGCACCATCGTAAGAGGGAATTAAGGTTGAGCCTTCAAGTTTAAACATGATGTATAGGTTGGGGGCACAATGTAATCAGATAATCAAATTCGTTGCATATAATTTGAAAACGTTCGGCTCAAAAATTTTCTTTGATGCATTTTATCAAACACCTAACATGCATGGGTTTAAATGAAGAACAAGAATGATAATGGCTTAATCCCATCCCCAACAATAATAACATCAATCGAATAGTCACAAATACCATCAACAATCCATAGATAATCAACAAATAACATCAACAATCAATCGATAATCACCATATTCCAACTCAACTTTGATAGAACTTTAAGAAAACTAACACCATATTCAACCATGAATGAGGAACATCACCTCACTTTTCAATCTATGTTGAAATTAGGATTAAGAAATGAGAATTACCTTTTTTTGGATTGAAGAAGGTAAGAAGAAGAAGAATTGAATGTAGGTTATCCGAGCCCCACGCGAAGAAGAAGAAGAATGAAGCGTACTTTGTGTTTCGGACGATCGATGTTACAAGGGTGCCCTGGGCGGTTGAAATTCGCAGTAGGGGCCGCGACACTTATCAAGTGAGCCGCGGCCCGTGGTACAGTAGGTTCTGGGCGTTGGGTATCTTCGGCGTGTGCCGCGGTTCAGTAAACGGGTGCCGCGGCTCAGAGAGTTAATGTGCCGCGGCTCATAGGGTGCATGCCGCGGTACGGAGTACAGTCTCTTGGGCTGTTATTCTGGGTCTTGGCATGCCGCGACTCAGCTTCAACATGCCGCGGCTCAGGGGTCGAGTGTGCCGTGGCTCAGTACGTTCGTGCCGCGGAACAGAGTACAGTAGGTTAGCCTCTATTATGGACTTGTGCGTGCCGCGGCTCGCTATCATTGTGCTGCGGACCAAACCTGATAAATGCCCATGGGAGGTTCCTGCACAGAAAATTGAAAGGAAAACACCTAGAACATGAGAGATAAGCATATCAAAGCAAATATGACGAACAAATAGACTCCTAAGATGAATGAAAATAATGAAAAAAAATAAAATCTACAACTAATACTCGGGTTGCCTCTCGAGAAGTGCTAAGTTTATAGTCTTCAGCCGGACTTATTGAAAATCAGTTTGCATTTCGCAAAGACCATTTGGACTCCGCACAGTCCATCGAACCATTATTACGTAATTTAAATTTTTGACCATTAGTTTTCAACCGTTCGACTTTTGGTTTGGGCATCCAATGTTCTTTGTGAAACGGCTTAAACAATAGTAGCCCCCCAAAACACCCATTTTGCAACTGACTTGGCACTCGTTTGACTTCCATCTTAGCTTTCAATTCCACGGGCGAACTTATGACAGCATGAGAATTTTTCGATGGTGGATGAACGGATGTTGAAGACAACATATTCAAATGCTTAAGATACATGATTCGTTCTTCATTTTTCTTAGACGTCGGAGCAGCTGAAACGGATTCTGAACACTTCGACCGACAACTCTCCCGGTGTGCGTCTTTCGCAAAGATATCTACACTTTCAATTTGTGAACACTTCTCGACACTACTTGGACACGGAAAAGATTGAAACACTTAGAACGTGACTTGCTCATCTTGAACCCGTAAAGTGAGTTTCCCTTTGTCCACATCAATGAGAGTTCGGCCGGTGGCTAAAAATGGTCTTCCCAAGATAATCAGGATGTCATGGTCCTCCTCTATATCGAGCACAATGAAATCGGCCAAAAATATGAATTTATTGACCTTAACCAAAACGTCTTCTATTACCCCCCTTGGATGATAGATCTGTCAGCTAATTGCAAAGAGATTGTTGTCGGCTTGGGTTCCCCAATATCCAGCTTCTTAAAAATGCAAAGGGGCATAAGATTAATACTGGTGCCGAGATCACATAACGCTCTATCAAAAGACAGGTTTCCTATAGTGCACGGTATAGTAAAGCTTACCGGATCCCTCAATTTAGGTAGGAGCTTCTTCTGTAGAATAGCACTACACTCTTCCGTCAATGCCACTGTCTCATACTCTTCAAGCTTTCTTTTGTTTGATAAAATTTCCTTCATGAACTTTACATAACTCGGCATTTGTTCCAAGGCGTCGGCAAATGGAATGTTGATATGTAGTTTCTTGAAGACATCAAGAAACTTGGAGAATTGCTTGTCCAATTTGTGCTTTTGCAGACATTGTGGGAATGGAATTTGTGGAGTGGGATGAGTAGTCGACACTGCCTTTGGCTTGGGCGCCTCGTCCTTTTCTTTCTCACTGTGGTCGCTCTTGTCCTTGCTATTAGTAGGCTGCTTTTTCAGTTCCTTTCCGCTTCGTAGCTCGATTGCTTGCACGTTTTCCTTGGGGTTCATTTTGGTGGCGCTGGGTAATACACCTTGAGGTCGAGAGGACAATAGATTTGCGATCTTCCCCATTTGTACTTCCAAGTTTCGGATGGAGGCGGAATGATTTTGTAAAGTAGTCTCAGTGTGGGTCATGAATTGGCTCGTATTACCCGCCATTTGAGCAAGAGCATCTTCCAAGGATACCTTTGGTGGTTGAGGGGGCTGCTGTGGGGCTGCGCGAATTGAGCTTGCGGAGGTTTATTTAAAGCTTGCCCGTTCTTCCATGAAAAATTTAGGTGATTTCGCCACCCTTGATTGGATGTGTTGGAATACGGATTATTCTGCCGATCCCGTTTCCCACAAACTGAGCTTGTTCCATCAGAGGTTTCTCGAAAGGATTTCCGACTTGGCACTCCACGCTAGGATGAGACCCGTTACACCAATTACATAATTATGTGGTAACGGTGGTAGGAGCATGTGAAAAAGCTTGCAATTGCTGAGTCAGCGCTGCGACTTGGGCTGATAGTGTAGAGATCGGATCGTTGTCGGAAACTCCCATAACTCGCTTTGGGTTCACACGTTCGGAGGGCCACTGATAAGTGTTTGCAGCCATTGTTTCCAATAAAGAATGAGCTTCCGCCATCGTCTTGCCCATTAAAGCTCCTCCAATGGCTGTATTAACAAGAGTGCGTGTAGATGCACTTAGTCCGTTATAGAAGGTCTGAATTTGTAGCCAATCCGGTAGGCCATGGTGTGGGCATCTCCTTAGTAAATCCTTGTATCGCTCCCAAGCTTCATGAAACGATTCCATCTCAAATTGCCCGAACGTCGTTATTTTGTTCCGAAGTCTCGCCGTCTTTGCCGGCAGAAAGAACTTAGCTAAAAAGGCTTGCGCTAACTCCGCTCAAGTCGTGATAGAGCCCGGCAGTAGTGAATTCAACCAAAACTTGGCTTTGTCCCTTAGAGAGAAAGGGAAAAGCCGACGAATAGCATCATCGGTAACACCGTTATTCTTGAAGGTGTCACAAATCCCGAGAAATGAAGCGATGTGTGCGTTGGGGTCATCGTTCGCCAGTCCACAAAATTGGCTTGCTTGCACCATCTGAATAATAGCCGGCTTAATCTCGAAGTTGTTCGCTTGGATGGTTGGATGCCGAATCCCCGAAAAGTTTGAATTGATTTGTGGCATTGCATAATCACGGAGTGCCAATGCCGGTTGAGCTTGCTGCATAGGATTGTCTACTCCGTGATTTTCTGTGTTATCGGCCATGGTGTCTTTTGTCGGTAGCTCACGCTTTTCCTTCTTGTTTTTCCGAAGAGTGCGCTCGAGTTCAGTATCCAAAGGTAATAGGCCTTCGTTACCGAATTTTCTCATGCACTAACCAGAAATTCCTGAAAGGAAAACAAATAAAAAAATTACACAAAAGTAAAATAATGTTCAAATTAAGACTAGAAATACTGAAGTCGATATTAGTAAAACAATCAGTCCCCGACAACGGCGCCAAAAACTTGTTACGGAATTTGGTGAACGCAAGTGCACATTGTCATAAGCAAGTAATAAAGTGATAAGTAAGATATCGTTCCCTCGAGGACTGACTCACTAATTACTTATTTATGTGTATTCTAGTTTTATTTGAACGATCGAAATTGGAGGTGCAAGTAATAATTGAAGAAAAACTAATAATAGAATGAACTAAGAACAACTAAAAAAAAATCGATATTTTGAAGAAAGGAGATCAAATAGGGAATTAATCTAGGATTGAGAATCCACCTCGATTTATCCGAATTACTCTTGATTTATATGAATAAAGTGATTTCCCAATTTATTGAAGGTGAAGATTGCTAAAATACTCTACTGTCTCTCCCAAGGTCAGTAAAATTTTCTACGACGAATAAGACACTCTATTCCTAGGTGAATTAATTTGACCGTAGGCGAAAAGTACGAAATCTTCAGACAGGCCACGTAATTCCTACGAGTATATTCCTATCTCACAAGATAAAACGTTTCTCGCCAATTTTCCTACCAACTCTCCTCTCCCGATTCGAGTTGCGTAATCAAAACAAATCAATCATAGGCCACATAATTGATAGTAATTAAAACAATTGGGGAAAACTCAATAAGAAAGGGAAATATATTTTAATAATGCAAAATCAAAAGTAAATTCGTCAAAACCTCGGTTTCATCAAAATCCTAGAATAGGGTTCTAGCCCGACATGCTAGAGAATAATACAGAAAGAATTGAAGAAAGCATAAAAGAAATCAAACACAGTTGAAGAACTTGGATTCCTCCGTTCTCTAGCTTCTGCTCTCTGCTTGATTGGTGTTTTTCTCCTCCTCTTCGATGATATCCTTTTTCTCAGACCTTTTATCCCTATTTATAACCTTCATTAGTCTCCAAAATGCGTCCGGGAATTAGGTCGAAAATGGGCTTCAGAACAGTCCAAAAAACAAGGGCTGGATCAGCAAACCCGCGCCGGGGGCCGCAGCCCGGCTTTAGTGTGCCGCGGCCCCAGTTGTGCTGTGTGTAGCCCTGGGCATTATTTTCCTTACGGGCCGCGGCTCAGCATCTTCGTGCCGCGGCCCCCGATACAATGTGTACCGCTTCTTGCTGTGCCGTGTGTGTGCCACGGCTCAGCTTCATTGTGCCGCGGCCCTTCACCAAAAATTGTCGTTTTGGTCCGTTTTTCGTGTTTCAAGCTTCCGTACTCCAATTTCCTTCAAAACATATAAAGATAGTGCATTAAAAGTTCATTTCGGCAGATTTAGACTTAAAATGGGTATAAAATAATGATAAATAAGTGCATAAAAATACGTCTAACAGCTTGGAAGGATATGTAGGACAATGATGCTAATCACACAAGAGTCAGAGTCTTTTCTTTGGTTTCATTTTGGTTGGTATTTCTCTTTTGGTCGAATATTCACCCTTGCACGGGTGTAGTTTTCATTTATTAAATTGAGTTATCATTCCTTTCTGTATTCAAGTTTATTATTGTCGTTTAGGTTTTTGAATTGTTTAATGACCTTGTCGGTCTGTTTTGTAATTAATTTGACCCCAGTCGGTCAATCATTGAGTAGTCTTTTGGAGTTTAGCCTGGTAGATCCTTGTGAGAAGGGTCTACAACATGTGATATTCCCGGTCGAATTCTGGGGGTGTTACACCATTCAGGTTTTATCCCGCAACACAGTTCCGTATAGTATATCAGCATATAAACTCCCAAGGTCGCATCCAAGGGTCACGGAAGTATCTAATCAGGAATACTCTAGACAAGATAAGTAAAACGAGCATAATTCAACACATAGTGACGCACATTAAATTCTGGAATTTAATATAACATAGTCCGAGCAAGGGTTCACTTACCTCAAGTCCGACGAGAGTTACTCCCTTGATAACACAACGGCTCGAATGACCACACCCGGGAGCTCAATCTATTACATATTCGTCCATTAATACCTTATGGTAATGTTGACGATTAGCGACAGTTCCACCGTTCGGTTAGGATTCTAAACCTGGTTTGTTCATGATGTCGAAACCAAATTTCATATTTTAACCACAATGCGAATTACTAAATTCCTCGGTCCGTCAATTTACAATTTATCATCTCATTAAACAATAATGTCCTAGTACAACATTTCTACGTTACGACTACGACTTATAGCCACCGTAATTTCATTACTTACTCAAATTCGAAATTTTAGAATAGAATGACTAAGCACAAATCTCCCGAAATCCTAACGTATTTGATAACCTATCCGATTCGATAATCGTTAATTAATTCATTAAGGAATTACCAACAAGTTTACAATATGATAATCGGATTATAATCGCAATCCATAACAAGACGATTCTCTGGTGTTGGTGATTTACATGTTCGATTATGAGTTTTACAATCCAACTACGAGTACTACTCCAATTCATTCAAAATACTAGCTTGATAGGTTTCGATTTAACAATTGTGGTTAGTTTTTACCAGTCTGATTATTATCGAAAGTTCTAAACTACCTAAGGAATCCTAAATCTAGTACGACTCATCTAATAACACTGAGATGAATTCAAGATTCGATAAACTTACCTTACTTGATGAGAAACGAAGAAGAACGACGAAGGGCGATGAAGAACGGAAGGACAACACCTTCAAAACCTTCTCCGGAGCTTGATCAATCCACTCTACTACGATAATACATGGCTAGGAAGGCTCAAAATTCGGTTTGGGGGGTTGGAGGATGATTTTTGGATGAGAAGAAGTGTTCAATTGTCGGAGGAAATGAAAGAGGAAATGTCATTATATAACATCAGGCCAGCATTACGTACGTAATGCCTAAAGTTTTACATACGTAACCATCGTTACGTATGTTACCGCCTATGGGCTAACGTTTCTCAGAAGCTACTGCCCGAAATATCATGGTCCATTACGTACGTAATGTGTGGCTGAATTACCTACGTAATGATCAGTTGACTAGTAGTCGTTGTCGCGCCGAAAGTTGCCCTGACCACGCAGGATCGAGAATCTCGTCCGAAGACTGCATTACGTACGTAAAGTCTAAGCTTTAACATACGTAATGCTATAAAAATAGCGTACGTAGTACTGCTCGAGTAACATACGTAATATTCATTCAATACACTAAGTTATAATATTACGTTTAATCCTTATAACACGACTTCCCTTTAGACTCATCCAGTAATTTCTCGGGGAACAAGACATTGGCCACCATCATATTCGCACCGATAATTGCTCAACGACATCAAGGTAAGTCATCGACATATCATCAACATCAGGAAATCACATCACAACAAAATTAAGTACTTTCAAGAATTTACAAGCCACAACACGTTCTAAACATAATACATATAAAAGTAAAAGCATCACAATGGGGCACATTATTTAATTATTAAAACGAGGTACAAGGTTTTAAACAGCATGGAATACTCGTGGAGTTTCGTCCCGAAACTAAGAAAATAACTTGGGGTGACTCTCTCTCATGCTAGACTCTGTCTCCTAAGTTGGCTCTTCAGCGCCGTGATGTGACCAACGAACCTTCAGAAGGGGTATAGTTTTATTCCTCAAGGTCTTTACGCGCCGATTTAGAATCGCGATTGGCACTTCTCTGAAGGTAGCATCATTAGAAATCTCTAGCTCTTCGAAATTGAGTTTGTGACTCGGATCGTAAATATACTTCCTCAACTGGGAGACGTGGAAGACATCGTGCACTCCGTCTAATGATGGTGGCAGTGCTAATCGATAAGCGAGCCTACCTACATGATCTAAAATCTCAAACAGGCCGATAAACCTCGCACTCAATTTTCCCTTCTGGCCGAAACGTCGAATGCCCCGCATCGGTGACACTTTGACCCAAACGTGGTCTCCGACTAGAAATTCCAACGGTCGCTGGCGGTCCGCAGCATATGACTTCTGTCGGCTCTGTGCCACTAACATGTGCTTTAAAACAATGGAAATTTTCTTAATAGATTCCTGGATCAGATCTAACTCGGTGGCGATGACATCGGAAGCATCATCCCAACATAAGGGAGACTTGCATCTCCTACCGTACAAGGCTTCGAAGGGCCCCATGCCTATGCTCGCATGCCAACTGTTGTTGTATGAAAATTCTGCCAAGCAGAGTTGTTTAGCCCAATCCTTACCCCAATCGAGTATACATGCTCTTAACATATCCTCCAGGGTCTGTATCGTACGTTCTGTTTGTCCATCTGTTTCAGGGTGATAGGCTGTGCTGAAATGTAGCTGAGTACCCATAGCCTTGTGGATAGCCTTCCAGAAGTGGGACATGTACCTAGTGTCTCTATCTAATATGATTGCCGAGGGAACGCCACATAGTCTTACGATTTCCCGGATAAAGATGGTGGCCAGCTGCTCTATTCCGGTAGTCTCCTGAATTAGAATGAAATGTGCCGACTTCGTCAGTCGGTCTACAATGACCCATATCGTGTCTTTTCCTCCCGTCGTCACTGGTAACTTGGTGACAAAATCCATTTATATGCTCTCCCATTTCCATTCCGGAATGGGTAAGGGCTGCATGATCTCGGCCAATCTGTGGTGTTCAATATTCACTTGTTGACATGTCATACATCGAGCAACAAATCTTGCTACTTCTTGATTCATGTTCTTCAACCAAAAGCTCTTTCTCAGATCTTTATACATTTTGCTCGCCCCGGGATGTATCAAATATGGAGTATAATGAGCTTCCTTTAGTATAGTTTGCTTAAACTCGTCATTTGGTGGAATACAGATCCTGTTCTTAAATCTCACCAAGTCCCCTTGGATCCTGTAGTCTGAAATAATTCCCCCTTCAGCTCTTGCGCCAATCGCGCGCAGTTCCGGGTCTTCCATTTGTGCTAAGCATATCTCATCAATCAAGGATGAATGAATGTTAATTGAGCACAACTGTCCCGGGTGGTGTTGTATCCATACTTCAATACCATTTCTCCTGAGGTCCTGCTACAATTACGGCTGTACCGTTAAACTGGATAGTGCCAACTCCTGCACCGTCTTCCGACTAAGTGCATCTGCTACGACATTGGCCTTCCCAGGGTGATAGAAACTCTCCATATCTTAATCCTTGATTATCTCCAGCCAACGCCTCTGCCTCATGTTTAACTCTCGCTGGGTTAAAATATATTTTTAACTCTTGTGGTCCGTAAAAATCTTACAGGTAACCCCATAAAGGTAGTGTCTCCAAATCTTAACGGCGTAGACCATTGCAGCCAGTTCCAAGTCGTGCATCGGATAGTTCACATCATGCGGTTTAAGTTGTCGATAGGCGTATGCAATAACTCTGTCATTTTGCATGAATACACATCCTAGTTCGTGCTTAGATGCATCAGTGTATATTACAAATCCTTCCGTGCCCTGCGGTAGTACCAACACTGGAGCGGTAGTCAGTTTTCTCTTTAGCTCGTCGAAGCTCTCCTGAAAATCTGTTGTCCAGACAAAATTGGTACCTTTCCTTAGTAGATTCGTCAATAGCCGAGCAATACAATAAAAATCCTCGACGAACCGTCGATAATATCCTGACAATCCCAGAAAACTTCTCACTTCCTTGATGTTTCTTGGTGGTTCCCAACTCATCACTGTCTCGATCTTCTGAGGGTCTACCTTGACGCCTTCTGCTGAAATTACATGTCCCAGAAAGGTCACCTCCGACATCCAGAACTCGCATTTAGAAAGTTTAGCATAAAGTTGGTGTTGCCTCAAGTGTTCCTCATGCTCCTGTCGGTTCTGGGAATAGATTAAAATGTCGTCAATAAAAACCACCACACACTTATCGAGAAATCCTGTCAGAACCTTGTTCATTAACTCCATAAAAATGGCTGGGGCATTAGTCAACCTGAACGACACCACCATGTACTCATAGTTTCCATATCTTGATCGAAATGCGGTCTTGGGAATATCCTCCTCTCGAATCCTCAATTGGTGATATCCAGACCGTAAATCGATTTTTGAAAACACAGCCGCCCCCTGTAGTTGATCCAGTAAATCATCAATCCTCGGAAGTGGGTAACGGTTCTTGATAGTGTAACGCCCCAAAATAAACCGGATGCCACAGTGCCGTGAATCCCATGTGGGACCCACAAGGCGAGTTTTAAAAGAGGTTTTAGAATGATTTATTCAACAAAATTCAGAAAACAAGGTTATCACCAAATATTCAACATCGTTTCTTTTATTAGCACATAAACTACCAAGGTCGCAACCAAGTGTCACGGAAGTATCTACACAGGAATACTCCAGACGTGGGAACCATTCGGGTTTTATCCCGCAACACAGTTCTGCAAGATACATCAACATGTAAACTCCCAAGGCCGCAGCCAAGGGTCACGGAAGTATCTACACAGGAATACTCTGGACGAGATAGATAAGACGAGCACCATTGCATAGATAGTAACACATGCAATATTCTGAAATTTTAAGACGTAAGGTCCGAGCAAGATTCACTTTCCTCAAATCCGACGAGAGTTACTCCCTTGATAACACAACGGCTCGAACGACCACACCCGAAAGCTCAACTTATTACATGTTCGTCGATTAACACCTTATGGTAACAATGATGATTAATGACAATTTCCCCCTGTCCCGTTAGGATTCTAAACCTGGTTGTTCATGTCGCTGAAATCGAAATTCTCTGTTTTGACCATAATGCATATTACTAAATTCCTCGGTTCGCCAATTTACAATTTATCATCTCATTGATCAATTGTTAGGCGTATTTTTATATGCTTATTTATCATTATCTTGTATTATTTTGGCGAGTAAAATTGCATAAATGAGCTTTTAATGTCTTATTCTCGTATGTTTGACAGGAGATTGGAGTCCGGAAGCTAAAACGAGGCAAAACGGGCGAAAACGGCGAATTTTGGCTGTGGGCCATGGCACAAGGCAAGTGGGCCGCGGCACACGAAGAGGACCAGCGGGCACCAGAGTAATCTGTACTCTGTGCCGCGGCACAGACCAGGTGAGCCTCGGCCCAGAAGAAAGTCACAGGGCCCAGGTTTTAATCTGCACGCCATGTGCCGTGGCACAGATTAAGTGAGCCGCGGCACACAGGGCGGTTTTGGTGTGCTCCACGCGGGTTTGGGCCGTTTTGAAGCCAGTTCTCGACCTACTCACACGGACGCGATTTGGAGGCTGTTGGGAGCTATAAATAAGGGTTTAAGACCCTAATTAATCATCTTTGATCTGGGGAAATCTTGAAGGAAGATAATCAGAAGACATAAGAGCAGAGGGCGGAAGCCAGAAGAACGGAGGAATCCGAGCTCTTCATCTGCGTTTGATTTTTAATGCTTTCATTCATTAATTTTGTATTTTCATTATTTAGCATGTCAGGCTAAAACCCTTGTTCTAGGATTTTGATGAAACCTAAGTTTTGACGGATTTGCTATTGATTATCTATTTAATTCCCTTATCTATTGAGTTTTCCCAATCAATTTTAATGCTTTCAATTGTCTGGCCAATAATTGAATTGTTTTAATTACCTTACTCGAATCGGGAGAGGAGAGTTGGTGAGGAACTATTGGTGAGGACCGTTTTATCTTGTGAGATAGGAATATACTCATAGGAACTACGTGGCCTTTTGAGGATTTTGTGCTTTTTGCCTATTGACGAATTAATTCACCTAGGGATAGAGTGCGTTATTCGCCTTTAGAAAAATCTATTGACCTCGGGAGAGGCGGTAGAGTATATTAGCAATCTTCGCCTTCAATAAATTGGGGAAATCATTAACTTCAGATAATCGAGAGTAAATTCGGATAAACTAAGGTGGATTCCGAATCCTAGACTTATTCATCATTAGATTTTCCTTCTTCAAGCGATCGTTTATTCTGTTAGCTGTTTTATTGATTTTATTTAGTTATTAATTGCAACCCAATTTTCGATTGTTCAAATAAAATTAGAATACACAAGAATCGGTGCTTAGTGATTCAGTCCTCGTGGGAACGATACTCACTCATCACTTTATTACTTGTCAACGATAACATGCACTTGCGTTAACGAAATATCGCAACAAGTTTTTGGCGCCGTTGCCGGGGGCTGATTTTTACTAATATCGATTTCAGTATTTCTAGTCTTAGTTTGGACATTTTTTTTACTTATTTTCGTGTATTTTATTTTATTTTATTTGTTCTTCCTTTCAAGATCTTTCGCGTAGTGCATGAGAAAATTCGGTAACGAGGGCCTACTACCTTTGGATACCGAACTCGAGCGCACTCTTCGAAGAAACAAAAAGGAGAAACGAGAGTCAGTGACCACATCCACCATGGTCAATAATATCGAAAATCACGGAGGTGATAATCTTGTTCATCAAGTTCAACCGGCATTAGCACTTCGAGATTATACTATGCCGCAGATTAATGCAAACTTTTCGGGGATTCGGCGTTCCACCATCCAGGCAAACAATTTCGAAATCAAGCCTGCAATTATTCAGATGGTGCAAGCGAGCCAATTATGTGGATTTCCGAATGATGACCCCAACGCACACATTGCGTCTTTTCTCGAGATTTGTGACACGTTCAAGAACAATGGTGTCACCGACGATGCTATCCGTTTACGGCTTTTCCCTTTCTCTTTGAGGGACAAAGCGAAATTTTGGTTGAATTCTTTACCGCCGAGCTCGATCACGACATGGGCGGAATTAGCGCAAGCCTTCCTTGCTAAATTCTTTCCACCTTCAAAGACGGCGAGGTTACGGAACGAGATCACTACTTTTGGTCAATATGATATGGAATCGCTTCACGAGGCATGGGAGCGATACAAAGATTTGTTAAGGAGATGACCACATCACGGCCTTCCGAACTGGCTACAAATTCAGATGTTCTATAATGGTTTGTGTGCTTCTACACGCACTCTCGTGGATGCAGCATCTGGAGGAGCCTTAATGGGAAAAACTTTGGATGAAGCACATTCTTTTTTGGAAGCTATGGCCGCAAATGCATATCAATGGCCATCCAAAAGAGTAAATCCGAAGCGAGTTATGGATATCTCAAATAATGATCCAATCTCTACATTGTCAGCCCAAGTCGCAGCACTAACGCCGCAGCTTCAAGCATTTTCGCATGCTCCTTCCCCCGTTACCATTGAGTCTTGCAATTGGTGTAACGGATCTCACCCTAGCGTGGAGTGTCAAGTCGGAAACCCATTCGAGCAGCCCCTAATTGAACAAGCTCAGTTCGTAGGAAACGGGAACCGGCAAAATAATCCGTACTCCAACACGTATAATCCGGGATGGCGTAATTATCCCAACTTCTCATGGAGAAACGGACAGAACTCGAACCAGCCTCCGTTCGCTCAAAACCAACAGCAACCTCCTCCCACTCCAAAAGTTTCTCTCGAGGAAGCAATTGCGAAATTGGCAGCGAATACGAGTCAATTCATGACCCGTACAGAAGCAACATTGCAAAATCATTCCGCTTCCATCCGCAACTTGGAAGTCCAACTGGGACAGATTGCTAATGTGTTGACAGCCCGCCTGGAGGGAGCATTGCCAAGTACGACCGAGACAAATCCTAGAGAAAGTCTAAATGCGATCAGTTTGAGAAGCGGGAAGGAGGTGTGTGACCAGCCCGAGAGGAGTGAAAAGAGAAGTGAAATTGAGGAGAAGAAAAATTCAGCGATGGAGGAATCACAAGATTGGAGACCCTCGATAACGTTTCCGGATAATCCGAAGGCATATGTACCACCCATCCCATTTCCGCAGTGGTTACAACAGAAAAAGGCGGACAAGCAATTCTCCAAGTTTCTCGATATTTTCAAAGAGCTTCACATAAATATTCCATTCGCTGATGCATTGGAGCAAATGCCGAGTTACATTAAATTCATGAAGGAGATCTTGTCAATGAAAAGAAAGCTTGAGGAGTTTGAGACAGTCACCTTGACGGAGGAGTGCAGCGCGATCCTTCAGAAAAAGCTTCCACCAAAATTGAAGGATCCGGGAAGTTTCAATATACCGTGCACCATGGGGAACCTCTCTTTTGATAAGGCATTGTGCGATCTCGGGGCTAGTATTAATCTCATGCCTCTGTCTATTTTCAAAAAGCTGGGAATTGGAGAAGCGAAGCCGACGACAATCTCCTTGCAATTAGCGGAGCGATCGATTAAATATCCGAGGGGAATAGTCGAGGACGTGTTAGTAAAAGTTGATAAGTTCATATTTCCGGACGACTTCATTGTGCTCGACATGGAGGAAGATCAAGACATCCCAATCATTTTGGGAAGACCATTCTTAGCGACCGACCGAACCCTTATAGATGTGGAAAAAGGCGTACTAACTCTAAGGGTTCAAGACGAGCATGTCACGTTCCAAGTGTTTAAATCCTTTCCGTGTCTAGGTGGTGTTGAGAAGAGCTCAAAAATTGATAGTGTGGATGCCGTTGTGAGAGACACACACCGGAAGAATCGTCGGTTGAAAAACTCAGAATCCGTTTCAGAGAGCCCCGATGCTGTCCTAAGTTCGTTCGAGAAAGAGGAAAATAAGCCAGACGTAAAACGGAGGCCAAATCATGAGAAAAATGGGTGCTTTAGAAAGTTGTTTGTGTCAAAACCTTTTCGCAAACAACATTTGGTGTCCGAACCGAAAATTGAATCGTTAAAGACCAATGGTCAAAATTTTAAAACGCATATTAACGGTTCGATGAACGGGGGCGGAGTCCAAATGGAGTTTGCGAAAGGCGAACTAATTTTTCAAAAGGTCCGGCTGAAGACTATAAACTTAGCGCTTCTCGGGAGGCAACCCGAGTTTTAGTAGTAGATTTTTAGTGTTTTAGTATTTTCTTGCATTTTTGAATTTTTATAAAGTTCCAGGGGAAAAATGGATGCCTGAGCCACGGCACAAGGCTTGTGAACCGCGGCACATACAAATCGAAAGAGAGATCCAAACATTCTATACTGTGTGCCGCGGCACACTTGAGTCCTGAGCCGCGGCACGTTGTTTCTGAGCCGCGGCACACCAACTGTCAAATGCTGAGCCCAGGATGCTGTACTCTGTGCCGCGGCACAGACCAAGTGAGCCGCGGCACATCAACACTCTGAGCCGCGGCACCTGCAT
Organism: Orobanche coerulescens; assembly: GCA_033398695.1. NCBI lineage: Eukaryota > Viridiplantae > Streptophyta > Magnoliopsida > Lamiales > Orobanchaceae > Orobanche > Orobanche coerulescens. The sequence continues at coordinate 40,849,815 of CM065814.1, read as the reverse complement.
TCTGAACCACGACACATGTCGACATAAAATCCACAACCAGGCACTCTGTACTCTGTGCCACGGCTCACTTGAGCTGTGCTGCGGCACACCTTGCGGAATTTGAACAGCCCAGGTAGTTTATAACTCTCATTCGGCCGACCACCTCAGGTACACTTCCCTTACCTTACCTTGCGCGCGATCGACCGACCTCCCTTCCCCTCATCTTCTTGCAATTTTTCTTGCACTCTTCACAACCCAAGCAAGGTATGTCTAAATTTCTAATCTCGAATTGTTCTATGAATTTAAAGGTGAAGTTGTGTTATGCATTTGATGATTGATCATGTTTACTTTTTGTTTTTCTTTCAAAATTCCTATCAAGTTGAGTTGATGACATGATGGTTTTTGATCGATTTTTAATGTTTATTTTTGATTATAAATGAGTTGAATATGTCGATTGTCATGATGAATGATTCGTGTTGTTGTTTTTGGGGATTTTATCGAGCTATTATCTTGTTTGTTCTTCAATTGAACTCATGCCTTTAAAGTGTTTGATGAAATGTCTGAATGAAAAATTTTCTTTGTTAGGTCAATATTTTGAATCTATGTGCAACGTATTCGATCTGGAATTACAGCAACCCCAACCCTTACGTCTAGTTTAAACGTTAAAGCTCAATTTTATTTTTCTCTCACGGCTGCTCTAGCTCCTTAAATTGTTGATTTACGGCTGGATATCCTTAGCCGAGTGATGATTATTCTCGTTATTGTTTGAGTAAGTAAACTCCGGTGTTTAATTTTTTTTAGGACTCGCTATGGCTAGGACTAAAAAGCTGAGCAAGAGGGCCAGGACTCAGTCGTCCCCCACTCGAGGGGAAACTTCTCACAGTCGAGCCGATTCGGAGGCGCACCAGTTCTCTGACCCGGAGATCCACAAAATCTTCAACGAGAAGATTCGCCCGCGACCTCTGATCCCGGAGAGGGGATTCACTCCAGCCCCCCAGGACGGGGAACTGCTGACCATGATAGACGAGATGGGGTGGGCCCGATTCGCTGCACCCCCCGAGCCAACGGTGATATCGATAGTGCAGGAGTTCTATGCCAGCGCGTTGTTGAAGCACATTAGGGCGGGGCAGACGTTACAGCAGCTGGACACTCGGACTCAGGTCGTAGTCCGAGGCATTACGGTGGATTTTTCTGTGGCTGCTATTCGGAGGTTGTTTGAGCTCCCGGTGGTTGATGAGACGGCTTATGCGCGAGTCATGGATAGCCTCATGAAGGAGGCTCTGCTCGAGACTCTTACACAGCCCGACTCGGACTGGGAGCGGCGCGCACCAGCTTCTTCCACTTTCTACTTCAAGAGCTCGCGACTCAGCCGGCTCGGGCGAGCATAGTTATACTTTATCTGCGCCCGCGTAGACCCTACTTCTCAGATCCGCACTGTTTTTCTCTCCCGAGCCCGGACATTATATGCTATCACCTCCGGGCTGCGATTCGATGTGGCTCCTCTCCTGGTTCGATCTATATTCCAGTGTATTCAGGGAGGGGCCAAGACGGGGTTGAAGCACCCCTCTCTTATCTGCACTCTATGTCGGCAGTCGGGGATGACGTGGTCGGACGACGAGCCGATGTTAGCTCCCCAGGCCCCGATCGACCACCGCATCATCTCACATTTTGACCAGTGGGGAGGAGCGCCGGCGCACTCTCGGGGGAGAGGATTTCTACTGGATGAGGCCCACGAGGGATCCCCCGAGCCTCTTCTGCTGACACAGGGGCAGGCAGATGCCGGCCCTCCGCCCGACAGAGAGAGATTGCAGGCGATGTTCGACGGGCTGAGAGAGGATATGAGGAGAGAGAGAGAGGAGATGAGGAGAGAGAGAGAGAGAGAGTCTTATGGCTGTCATGAGAGAGGAGAGCCCAATGGAGAGGGAGAGCATCATTGCTGCCGTCCGAGCTGAGATGCGAGAGCAGGCCCGCCGGGCCAATCGTCGTGAGTCGAGGCGTCTGGCAGCGAGGGACGCCTACCACCAGGAGCACCTTGCCACATGGACGGCCCACATTTTGCACCCGGACGGGCCATTTATTCCACCTGCTCGGCCAGCCACACCACCCTCCTCGTCGGACGACGCCGGCACCAGTTCGTGAGCTGTTTGTAGGGGAGTACTTGACCTTCTTCTATTATTGCATATTATATTTTGTCCATTGAGGTCAATGTACGTCCTAAGTTTGGGGGGGGTTTACTTTCTGTTGATATTATCATTGCTGTACTTATTTCGTGTGCACTTTTCATTATTTTTAGTTATCTTTTTGTGCTAGCCTTGCTTGTCATGATTTTACTCTTATTCGTGAATTTTCGTGCCTCTTTTTGTGCAAAACTGATGTTACGACACTGTTTTCTCTCTGAAGAAACGGTTGAGTGTTAGTCGAGTTGTAGTCAGTAATATCTATTTTTGTTGAGTATTCATCTAGGTCCGAAATTTTTTCGTTTTGTAGAAATCTAAGCAGATAAGAGAGGAGACATACGTGTTTTCAAATCGCCGTTGATACATTTGGTTACATTTTTACCAATAGCTAGTCGTCCAGTAACATAAGTCGTGCTGGCACTTGAGTTTAGAGTTGGACAGCTTTTTCCCAAAAGTCGAGATAATATTTGTTCTATGACGGGAAGTCTAGTAACCGGGGGTATTCACGTGACCCGCTGTTTACTCTCGCGTAAAACGACGACCCTGATTAGACTAGTGATTTAGAGATTTCGCATGTGCTGATGATGGGGAGCCTAGTAACCGGGGGTATTCGCGTGACCTCTTGTTTACTCTCGCGTAAAACAGCGATCTTGACTCGGACATGCGGGAATAGCTCTTCGAGTTGTTTCTCCGCTGTGGAGGGGAACTTAGTAACTAGAAGCATCCATGTGCCCCATGAGTGTCTTTTGCGTCAAACGGTTTCCCAATACATGAGAATGGAATTTCCACCCTAGGATTGTCCCTATGAAACATCCCGAGATCCGAACCTAGTGGTCAACTCGAATCAATTTATTGATCATATATAAGGGAACACTGTCTGAGGGTTAATTTTGATGAAACTCTTGAAATTTTTGCCATTAGACTGTGGAACTGGGCGAGTTAGCTTGTTTATTTTAACCTTTCATATTGACGGTCGATTAAATTCACGTTTGTTAATCTTTGAGCTGGATTTTCTTCTTGAATGATTGATTAGGACTGAAATGGGTTACTTTGTGGAATCAGTGTTCTAGATGTAGCTCGCTATCACACGGACGCGATTTGGAGGCTGTTGGGAGCTATAAATAAGGGTTTAAGACCCTAATTAATCATCTTTGATATGGGGAAATCTTGAAGGAAGATAATCAGAAGACACAAGAGCAGAGGGCGGAAGCCAGAAGAACGGAGGAATCCGAGCTCTTCATCTGCGTTTGATTTTTAATGCTTTCATTCATTAATTCTGTATTTTCATTATTTAGCATGTCAGGCTAAAACCCTTGTTCTAGGATTTTGATGAAACCTAAGTTTTGACGGATTTGCTATTGATTATCTATTTGATTCCCTTATCTATTGAGTTTTCCCAATCAATTTTAATGCTTTCAATTGTCTGGCCAATAATTGAATTGTTTTAATTACCTTACTCGAATCGGGAGAGGAGAGTTGGTGAGGAACTATTGCTGAGGACCGTTTTATCTTGTGAGATAAATATACTCATAGGAACTATGTGGCCTTTTGAGGATTTTGTGCTTTTTGCCTATTGACGAATTAATTCACCTAGGGATAGAGTGCGTTATTCGCCTTTAGAAAAATCTACTGACCTCGGTAGAGGCGGTAGAGTATATTAGCAATCTTCGCCTTCAATAAATTGGGGAAATCATTAACTTCAGATAATCGAGAGTAAATTCGAATAAACTAAGGTGGATTCAGAATCCTAGACTTATTCATCATTAGATTTTCCTTCTTCAAGCGATCGTTTATTCTGTTAGCTCTTTTATTGATTTTATTTAGTTATTAATTGCAACCCAATTTTCGATTGTTCAAATAAAATTAGAATACACAAGAATCGGTGCTTAGTGATTTAGTCCTCGTGGGAACGATACTCACTCATCACTTTATTACTTGTCAATGATAACGTGCACTTGCGTTAACGAAATATCGCAACATCAATGTTCTAATACAACATTCCTACGTCGTGATTATGGCTCAAGGCCACCGTAATTACATCACTAATTTTAGTTTAAATCTCTAGAATGGAACGATTAAGCACTAATTCTCCGAAATCCTAACATGTTTGAATACCTATCCGAATTGATAGTCGTTAGTTAGTTCATCAAGGAATTATTAACATTTTTATGATATGGTAATAAGATTATAATTGAAATCTTCAACAAGGTCATTCTAAGGTGTTGGTGATTAACAAATTCGGTTATGAGTTCCCATCCAACTACGAGTACTACCATCATCCATTCCAATTACTAGCTAGATAGGCATCGATTAACAATTGTGATAGTTTTTCACCGGTCCGATCATTATCGAAAGTTCTAAACTACCCAAGGCATCTGAAATTTAGTATGACTAATATAACAACACTGAAATGAGTTCAAGATTCGATAAACTTATCTTAATTGACAAAAGAGGATGAGGAACGACGAAGGACGACGAAGAATGAGAGGGTAGCACCTTCAAAACCTTCTCCGGAGCTTGATCAACTCACTCCAATAGGATAACACTTGATCAGGGAAGCTAACGTCGATTTAGGGAAGGTGGAGGATAGTATACAAGAGCAAGGGGTGAGTTTTGGGTCGGAAGAAATGAAAGGGAGGGTGTCCTTTTATAAATTCAGAATGGCTCTACGTACGTTAGGCCTGAAGCTTTACGTACGTAAGCCATGTTACGTACGTTATTGTAGAAAGCTTAACGTACGTAAGGAAAACTCAGAACTAACTGGACTAAATCACACACATCGTTACGTACGTAATGAAAGTCGGGTAACGTACGTAACACCCGTTGACTTGCCTATCGTTATCGCGCCGAAAGTTGGTCGGACAATGCGTACCATCCGACGAAGATTCCCTATCCGAAGACCGAAGACCGCATTACATACGTAAGGTATAATCGTTAGCGTACGTAATGTCACATACTTAGCGTACGTAATACTTAGCTTATAACGTACGTAAGGTTCAGTTTGTTCACTAAGTTATTATCACATTGATTCCTTATAACGCGACTCCCTCTCAATCTCGTCGAGTAATCTCTCGGGGAACAAGATGTTGGCCACCTTCATATTCGCACCGATAATTGCCCAACGACGTCAAGGTATGTCACCGACAAATCATCAACCATCACACAATCACATTACAAGAATAACAGGTGCGGACAAGCTTTATTCATGATAATACAGTACGAACGTATCATTCAAAAATACGTTTATCGCGACGGAGTACATTTATTTATTAAATAGTAGAAATAGAAATGATCACTCAACGTGAAACAGCATGTAATACTGGTGGTATTACATACCACCCCCCTTAAAAATAGTTTCGTCCCGAAACTAATAAAATAACTCGGGATGATTCTCCCTCATGCTCGACTCGGTCTCCCAAGTCACTTCTTCTATGCCATGGTGCGACCATTGAACTTTTACAAAAGGTATGGCCTTATTCCTTAGTGTCTTTACGCGTCGATCCAAAATCGCAGTTGGGACTTCCCTAAAGGTAGCATCATTAGAAATCTCTACCTCCTCGAAATTAATCTTGTGGCTTGGGTCGTACACGTATTTCCTCAGCTGGGAAACATGGAAGATGTTATGCACTCTGTCTAATGAAGGTGGGAACGCCAGTCGATAAGCGAGTTTACCAACTCGGTCCAGTATTTCGAACGGGCCAATAAATCTCGGTCTCAATTTGCCTTTTTGGCCAAAGCGTCGAACACCCCGCATCGGCGATAATTTAACCCAAACATGGTCCCCGACCATAAATTCCAACAGTCGCTGGCGGTCCATAGCATATGACTTTTGGCGGCTCTGAGCTGCCAACATGTGTTTTCGAACGATGGAAATCTTTTTAATAGATTCCTGGATCAGATCCAACTCGGTAGCGACGACATCGGATGCCTCATCCCAACACAGGGGAGACTTGCACCTCCTACCGTACAAGGCCTCGAAGGGTGCCACGCCTATGCTTGCATGCCAGCTGTTGTTGTATGAAAATTCCGCCAAGCAGAGGTGTCTGGCCCAATCCTTACCCCAATCGAGTACACACACACTTAATATATCCTCTAGGGTCTGTATAGTACGTTCTGTCTGTCCATCTTTTTGAGGGTGATAGGCCGTGCTGAAATGTAGCTGAGTACCCATAGCCTTGTGGACAGCCTTACAGAAGCGGGACACATATCTAGTGTCTCTATCAGATATGATTCCCGAGGGAACGCCATGTAGTCTCACGATTTCCCGGATAAAGATGGTGGCCAGCTGCTCTGTCCCGGTGGTCTCCTGAATTGGAATGAAATGTGCCGACTTTGTCAGTCGGTCTACAACGACCCATATCGTGTCTTTTCTTCCCACCATCACTGGTAACTTGGTGACAAAATCCATTGATATGCTCTCCCATTTCCATTCCGGAATGGGTAAGGGCTGCATGATTCAGGCCAGCCTGTGGTGTTCAATCTTCACCTGTTGACATGTCATACATCGAGCAACCAACCTCGCTACCTCCTTGTTCATGTTCTTCCACCAGAAGCTCTTCCGCAGATTCTTATACATTTTGCTTGCCCCGGGATGTACCGAATAGGGAGTAGAATGAGCTTCCTTGAGTATAGTTTGTTTAAGCTCGTCACTCGGTGGAATACAAATTATGTTCTTAAACCTCACCAAGTTCCCTTGGATCCTGTAGTCTGAAATAATCCCCCCTTCGGCCCTTGCGCCGATCGCACGAAGTTCCGGGTATTCCATTTGTGCGAGGCGTATCTCATCTAGTAAGGATGAATGAATGTTAATTGAGCACAACTGTCCCTGGCGGTGTTGTATCCATACTTCAATGCCATTTCTCCTTAGATCTTACTGCAATTCCGACTGTACCGTTAAACCTGCTAGTGTCATTTATCCGGATGGTGGTCTAGCCTTCAACATTACTCCCAGCCATCGGTCCTTTTCGGCGTTCTCCTCCATGTTAATGACTGGTACCCACTCCACTCGGTTGGCCTGAGCGATTCCTACTGAAATGGCCTGGGCGAGAGTCTGAATGAAAGCTGAATCCATTCCTCCGTTCTTCTGTCTAACACCCCCAAAATCTCTCGAGGTATTACAGTGCCGTGAATCCCGTGTGGGACCCACAAGGCTAGTTTAGGACATAAACATTTTAAAGAAATTGCAATAAATTAATAATTTCACGGTTACATATCATGAACCGAAAGGTTTTAAGAAGAAACATAATTCAAAGTTCGATTATTACATAACGGAGGTTTTAAAATCAAATTTAATTTAAGCAGCGGCAAGAGTTTATTCCAACACCATTCAAGTCTGACCGGACCCCTTAGGAATGTCCTGCACATGATCAACAAATCTACCTGGCACGATAATTCATGCCAGGTAACCAAGGTCAGAGAATGCATACCAATAACGATTATTAGCAACATTATACACAAATTTCACCCGAGACAGTGTCACATAATCAACAGAAAATATTTCACCACACGACCGACATTGTCTTTCTCTTTTTATCACATAAACCCCAAGGTCGCAACCAAGGGTCACGAAAGTATCCACACGGGAATACCCCGGAACATAGGTGCCCAATTCGGGTCTTATCCCCTAACACATTTCTATACGGGTACCATACAGGTTTTATCCCCAACACATCGTCCCATTTATAACACATTTTAGAGAAAGACAACCGTTGGCATTCATCAACAATGGCACATTCATTAATACGAGCATTTCAATAATATTAGTATTTCTCGAGCAAAATTTCACTTGCCTTTGATCCGACGGTAGGTGCCTTATGATAACTTGGGATCTTCACGCCCGATCGAGCTTAACCTAATCACGTACTACTTGATTAATATTTCGCACGGATAAAGAGGAATAAACTAGTTTTCCCTTCCCCCTCCTAACCGAATTCTCAACTTATTCCGATTTCGCCTACACTAATATCGTGTTCCTAAATTCACGAATGATACGTACTACTATGCCGTTCAACTCTATGACTAACGTTTAGCTATAATTATTTGCTCGACAAGATTATCCCAATCATCGTTCGGCTAGCAACAAACAACCATAGTATAGTCGAATCCCTTACTTCTAATCAAATTTTAACTCCGATTACTTTAACCGGTGGGTTACCATCTACGTAATAATCTCGGTGTTTGATTCTTAATGACAATAATACCATCAGATTGATTCCCCTTGTTATTTTAACGTTGATAATTATATGACAATAGTGGGTTACGGCTAGTTTATCAAAGGGTGATGGATTCCTACGAAAATCTCCTACAATTGGTTCATCAAGTTTTAAAATTCCGATGTCAACTGAGATGGAAATTTCGAATGTGATTGATACAACGAGTTGCATAAAAATGAAATATACGAACAATGATAGTTAGCAAAATCTACCCAAGTACCCATAATCTAACAAGTATAATAAAAAACATTGAGTAGATTACTTCTAGGATGGATAGACTTACCTTAATAGATGAAGAACAATGAATATGGATGACAATCAATAAGAGTCACGAGGAGAAACGAAGAATGGATTGAACGACTTGGATAATCTTTACCGGAGATTCCGAAATCACCTCCTCTATGTTGATTCAAGTGTATGAGAGGCCAAGAATCAAGTATAAGGCTATGGAAGTGCTTCAAGAAGGCTTCACTTCAGATTTTAGGTCGGGGGAAATGAAGGAGGGTGTGTTAATTTATAACACTCTATCTTATTAACGTACGTTAAAGTCCCACGCTTTACGTATGTAAAGCTCGTTATGTGCATAATGTTCTACTGTTAGCGTACGTAAAGGTCGTCCAGAGGCTACTGACTGAACTGCACTCATCTATTACGTACGTAAGCTGCGATAGCATACGTAAGACGCCCGACCGTAGCGTACGTTAAACTTGGCGAATAGCATACGTTATAAGGGGTTGACTCGTTTGTACTCTAGCCCGCCGAAAGTAACCCAATCCGCGTCAAAAGGAAGATTCTGGTCGGGAAACCAACTCAACCATTACGTACGTAACCATGTCATGTTAACGTACGTAATTTATCAGTTTTAGCGTACGTTATGCATGTTCTATAGCGTGCGTTAGACATTCAGTTCCTTAGTCATATATTCACATTTTAACCATTTAAGAGTGACCATCCTTTCCACTCGTCAACAATTTATCGGGGAACAAGACGTTGGCCACCGTCATATTCGCACTGACGATTGTTCAACGGTGTCAAGGTGCGTCACCTCCATTTCATCCACATCACACAATTGTATCAAAATAGCATTTAATGAAATCACATAATAGAAATGACAATATCACACTATAAGGAATCACACAGTACAAGGTAATCAAGCATGAAATATTGGTGGTATTACATATCACCCCCCCTTAAAATAGTTTCATCCCGAAACTCAGAAAATAACTCGGGATGACTCTCTCTCATGCTCGACTCGGTCTCCCAAGTTGCTTCCTCCATGCCGTGGTGCGACCACTAAACCTTTACGAGGGGTATGGCTTTATTTCGTAATATCTTCATATGCCGATCCAATATGGCGATCGGTACCTCTTTAAAGGTACCGTCGTCGGAAATTTCTACTTCTTTGAAATTGAGCTTGTGACTTGGATCGTAGACATACTTCCTTAACTGGGAGACGTGAAAGACGTTGTGCACTCCTTCCAGATGCAGCGGCAGAGCTAATCGATACGCAAGCTTCCCTACCCGGTCCAATATCTCAAACGGGCCTATAAACCTTCGGCTTAACTTGCCCTTTTGGCCAAAATGCCGGACACCCCGCATAGGTGGTACTTTGATCCAAACATGATCCCCGACTGCAAATTCTAAAGGTTGCTGTCGGTTTTTGGCATAAGATTTCTGTCGGCTCTGTGCTGCTAGCATATGCTTTCGAACGATAGAGATCTTCTTAATGGACTCCTGGATCAGATCTAACTCGGTAACCGCGGTGTCAGAAGCATCATCCCAGCATAACGGAGACTTGCATCTTCGCCCATACAGGGCCTCAAACGGTTCCATGCCTATGCTTGCATGCCAGCTATTGTTGTACGAATACTCTACCAATCCCAGATACCTAGACCAATCCTTACCCCAATCGAGCACACATGCCCTCAACATATCTTTCAAGGTTTGGATCGTATGTTCGGTCTGTCCATCCGTCTGAGGGTGGTAAGCCATGCTAAAATGTATTTGGGTCCCCATAGCTTTATGGACGGCTTTCCAAAAACGGGACACGTATCTAGTGTCCCTATCCGAAATGATGGATGAGGGAACGCCGTGTAGTCTCACGATCTCCCTGATGAAAATAGTGGCCAACTGCTCTGTTCTGGTTGTTTCTTGAATAGGAATGAAATGCGCCAATTTCATTAATCGATCAACGATAACCCAAATTGTATCCTTCCCCCACTGCCGTTGGTAGCTTGGTGACAACATCCATCGATATGCTCTCCCATTTCCACTCCGGGATGGGTAGGGGTTGCATGATTCCGGCTGGTATACGGTGTTCAATCTTCACTTGTTGGCACATCATACATCGGGCGACGAACCTAGCAACTTCCCATTTCATATTTTTCCACCAAAAACTCTATCGCAGATATTTGTACATTTTGCTCGCTCCAGGATGAATAGAATAGGGAGTGGAGTGCGCTTCCTTTAGTATAGTTTGCTTCAGCCCGTCATTCGGCAGAATACAGATCCTGTTCTTGAACCTCACCAAGTCACCCTGGATCTTGTAGTCGGAAACATCTCCTCCCTTGATTCTTGCACCAATCGCATGTAATTTGGGATCCTCCATCTGTGCTAGACGTATCTCGTCTAGTAAGGACGAATGTATATTGATTGAGCACAATTGTACTTGTCTACGTTGTATCTGTACTTCGATACTGCTTCTCCTGATGTCTTGCTGTAGTTCAGGCTGAACTGTTATGCTGGACACCATCACTTCTTGTAGTTTTCCGACTAAGAGCATCAACTACCACATTGGCTTTCCCGGGATGATAGGATATTCCACACCGTAGTCCTTGATTAGCTCCAACCAGCGCCTCTGTCTCATGTTTAATTCCCTCTGAGTGAAGATATACTTCGAACTCTTATGATCCGTGAAAATCTTGCAAGTGACTCCGTAAAGATAGTGCCTCCAAATCTTGAGGGCGTGCACCACTGCGGCTAACTCCAAGTCATGCGTCGGGTAATTCATTTCGTACGGCCTTAGTTGTCGGGATGCGTATGCTATAACTCTATCGTTCTGCATAAAGACACATCCCAGCCCATGTTTAGATGCATCTGTGTATATAATGAATCCTTCCGTTCCCTGTGGTAGCACTAACACTGGAGCAGTGGTTAGTCTCCTCTTGAGCTCATCAAAGCTCTTCTGACAATCCGCAGTCCATACAAACTTGGTGATATTCCTTAGTAGGTTTGTTAAGGGTCGAGCAATACAGGAAAAAGCCTCGACGAATCTTCGATAGTAGCCTGACAATCCTAGAAAACTCCTTACCTCCTTGATGTTCTTTGGCGAGACAACATGTCCGAGAAAAATTACCTCCGGCATCCAGAATTCACACTTGGAAAGTTTCGCATAAAGTTGGTGTTACCTCAACACGCTCAGCACTTGCCTCAAATGTTCCTCATGTTCCTGTCGACTTTGAGAATAGATCAGGATGTCGTCAATAAAAACCACGATGCACTTATCGAGGAAATCGATTAAAACCCTATTCATCAGTTCCATGAAAATGGTTGGGGCATTAGTCAACCCAAATGATACCACGATATACTCGTAATGTCCATACCTCGATCGAAATGCAGTCTTGGGTATATCTTCCTCATGAATCCTCAATTGGTGATATCCGGACCGTAGATCGATCTTTGAGAACACAACTGCACCTTGTAACTGATCTAAGAGGTCATCAATTCTTGGTAGTGGATAACTATTCTTGATAGTAACCTTATTTAGCTCACTGTAGTCAACGCACAAGCGTATAGAGTTGTCTTTCTTTTTAACAAAAAGTACCGGCGTGCCCCATGGTGAGGTGCTCGGGTGGATCAATCTTTTCTCTAGAAGATCTTCGAGTTGTATCTTTAATTCCTTCATCTCGGCCGGTGCCATCCTGTAAGGAGCTTTGGAAATAGGTCTCATCCCCGGCTCGAGTTCAATGGAGAGGTCAAATTCTCGGTGCGGTGGCAGCCCTGGTAGTTCATCGGGAAAGACGTCTGGGAATTCATTCACTACTGGAATGTTTGCGATCGTAAGTTGTGGAGTATCCTCCTAAAGAACATAACACCAATAGTACTCCCTTCGAGAGTTGCAGGAGACTTCCGAAGCGAGAAGGCTGAGAGATCCTTTCGTACTGAAGTTTTCTCGTCCCCTGATAACATGTGTGGTACCGTCATGTTCCGTGATGGAAATAGTCAAGTGGTAGGTGTCTAAGACCGTCCTGTGTAATGGCATTCAGTCCATACCTAATATGATATATTCATTCTGGAGCGGGAAGACCATAAGATTAGCGGTCCAACTATGATCATTGATGCAGATCCGACAGTCTCGAACCTTTAGATCGCCGCTTATCCTAGTACCCTCGGGTAGTGTAACAGTAAATGATTCACAAGGCACACAAGCAAGATTTAAACGTTCAACAGATTCCACAGATATAAACGAATGTGTCGCTCCGGTATCAAATAGTACATGCACTGGCTCAGAGTTAACAAGAAGATGTTAGGAGTATGCCCTCGAATGCCACTCAGAGGTTGTTGAGTGAGGGCATTGTACTTGTAATTATGTAAACCATTTATATAAGGCAAATGAATGTTTCTTTATTTACTGGTAGTTACTGGCATTCCTAACTCGTAAATAAACATATAGAAACTAGTCCGTGTATTTGAGAGCAAAACGTTCCACTCCTTATTGGATAAGGGGGTCGGCACTGGAAAGGTTATAGCTCAAATACTTAATCGTTCGCAAGTCGATGAAACTTGACTGGGCGTTAAGTTTATGTGAAGACTTGTATGACGTGTTCTTTGACATGGAGAGTGCCTGTCGAACACTAATGGTTAGTGGGAGCACACGTTATAGGTATGCTAATTGGATTAGTATACTCGAACCGACTCACCCTCGATTCGTCACATGGATTTCACTCCGGGACAGTCAATGACGGAATCGAAAGGTTGTGATAGGTATTCGTGAACCTTCGACTTGAGGATTTAGTAGGGATGTGCTTGTGACGTCAAGATTTTCATTAGAGTAGTTCGACCACCGTAAACCTAAGGCGGGGGTCAACCTCGACGTGCATCTTGACGGGCAAGTAGTAGGTCCTACTGAATACCAAGATAGAATTCTTTCTCCCGTTAGTGAGCGGGTTATATGTCCTATGCGGTTATTGGCAGATGAGATCATAAGTCTTTGGCCAAAGCATTGGAGCTAGTTGTATTAGATACACGACAGCTCGATGATCTCGATTTGCATTAACGCATACATAGCGTCAAGTACAGATAGGGTTTGACTGATCGTGACTCTATAACTTGATCGGGACATTTGAAAGAAGGGTTTATACGTATACTGGTATTCACGACAGAATGGTTCTTGAATGATCCCAATCATTCGTTCTCATTTGCGGTACAGTCGCGCAATATGATTGACGACGGAATGAATAAAGCTAATTCTCTCATTATGGATATTAGATATTGGATATCTAATTTTGGAACATTGGATGTTTAAATCGATTTATTGGATAAATTGATTTACGGCCTAATGAATTAAATAAATTACTGGGTGACTAATTTAATTCATATATATAATTATTTCTTGGAGAAATAATTATATTATTTTGTATTTGATATGATGAAATTAATTGGATTAATTAAACTATACAAATACATCGGAACGGAATTGGAATTTATCTGTTTGGACTCTCGGGAGTCCGAAACGAACCAAACTCATCCGTTTTCTCCATGGGCCGCCCCCCCCATTTCTAGCCACCTTCCTTTTGGACTTATGTCCCCATTCTTTAATGTATGATAATTGTGGAGGTGGGGTTAGATTCTCACATGCATGAGTTGTTGCTAGTGGTGGGGAGTTGAATAAGAGGGATGAAGACATCTTTCATTTCAACCTACACATTCCTACGTGAGAGTGAGATAGAGAGAGAGAGAGAGAGAGAGAAAAACCATTTTCTCAATTGTCTTCATCATCTTTTTCATATCATCTTAATTGTTCTTGGAGAAAATTAAAGATATATTGAGAGATATAAATTAAAACACTTAGAGTGTTATAACTAAAGTTTCATCACTTGATTCTAGCCGTAACCTTAGAGGTTAATCGAGTGTTGTCATTCCGTTCGTTTCTCCGACGCGTGACAAGTAGAGACGCGGTTTTTTCGGCGTTGGATCATCCAAGGGCTTGGAGCATTTTGGATCGTTTGGGGAATAGCTCAAGAGAAGGAAATCCATATAATCAACAGACGACAAGGGTATGATTTCGAATCTTTCTTTGTTTATTTTATATTCGTATATACGTAGCTCGATCAATCCCCGTAGGGATTCAGATCGAATTAATTTTCGTTTTACCGCTTCCGCTGGGCCTTCGTTTTAGGCACCGAATCCCAACAGTGGTATCAGAGCGAGGTCTTGCGATCGTATATACAATATTTAGCATTTGGAATGCTTATTTTGTGATTTAGAATCACTTTGATAATCGTAGATATTTTATTGTTCGTCGTAGTGTTGTTTTTCCGTGACTTTATGTTATGGTATAAATCAGGTTTTTCTTGGAAATATGATTTATATTAATAATATTCAGATCAGGAATAACAAGATTTTAGAAATTTGCCCGAAAACGAGCTGTATCGA
Organism: Orobanche coerulescens; assembly: GCA_033398695.1. Classification (NCBI taxonomy): domain Eukaryota; kingdom Viridiplantae; phylum Streptophyta; class Magnoliopsida; order Lamiales; family Orobanchaceae; genus Orobanche; species Orobanche coerulescens. The sequence goes on along the minus strand of CM065814.1, from coordinate 40,834,793 downwards.
ATCGTTGGACGATTTTCCATACAGCTGCCGAGTATGGCCGAGCACGTCGGCCCGTGGCGGACGCTTCTTGATTCTGCCGAGTCGGCCGGCGCCTTCTTTGTGACGAGCCGAGTGCTCGATGGATCCGGCCGGACGCTTCTGTGTCCGGAAGTCCGGCCGAGCGCGTTCTTTGTCGAGCCGAGTGCTCATTTGGATCCGGCCGGACACTTCCGAATCGAGCCGAGTCTGCCGGGCGTATTCTTTATGTCGAGCCGAGTGCTCTTGGATCCGGCCGGACACTTGTGTATCGAGCCGAGTCTGCCGGGCGTATTCTTTATGTCAGCCGAGTGCTCATTGGATCGGCCGGACACTTGCATGTCGAGCCGAGTGCTCATTGGATCCGGCCGGACGCTTCTTTGTATTCGCCGAGTCGGCCGGCGCGTTCTTTATGTCGAGCCGAGTGCTCATTTGGATCCGGCCGGACACTTGCTTGAATCGAGCCGAGTCTGCCGGGCGTGTTCTTTATGTCAGTGAGTGCTCATTTGGATCCGGCCGAACACTTGCTGTGTCGAGCCGAGTCTGCCGGGCGTGTTCTTTATGTCGAGCCGAGTGCTCATTGGATCCGGCCGGACACTTGCTGTATCGAGGCGAGTCTGCCGGGCGTAGTCAGACGAGCCGAGTGCTCTGTGTATCCGTCCGGGTAGTCTTTGTATCTTGCCGGTCGTGTCCAGGCATGGCCGGGCCCCCCTTTCTGTCTGGGCAGGCGTGGCGTAGCCGTGGCTGCCGGTCGAGTGCTCTTCTTTGGGCGGTTTCAGTGTCGCACTGGGTCTCGTTTTGAGTATATTTTCGATTATTGAATTTTCTGTTTAAAATCATTAATTTGGAATTTTTGATGAGGAAAATTCAAAGAAAATATTTTAAGGGTATACTACGGACGAAAATTAAATTGTCGATTATTGTTGAATTGATTGGATCAATTCTATTTATTGTTGATTATTGATTGGATCATATGTAATCTTCTCGCTATCCATTTATTGAGTATTTATTGGATGAATGCTTTTGAATGGGGATGTGGTTCATGGACTTAGTTTGAATCATTCGTTTTATTCGATTGGGTTGTAAAGGCCGTTTTGAGCCTATTTATTTTACTAGAAATATTTGTATCTAGGATGCAATTTTTCAATGTAAAATTTATATGTAATGACGAAGACCGGAGGAAGATCCGTTTCGAGAAGACGAAGATTCAAGACGAAGACTTGTAATTAGATTACGGAGTTTTTGTTTTCTAGGAACGGTCCATGAACCACATGTTGGTAGCAACTAGGTTGTGAATGGTTGTTACATAATGTATGAATGCAACAAACGCGCTAAAATGATTAATGTGCAAAGTGTAACGTTAATCGCGAAAATTCTCCCACAACAAATTATTAAGTTTATAAGGTTTCAAGGTTTTCCTTCCCTCCATCGAGCTTTGGAAATTGAAATCCAAACCGGATGTGCTATGCTTCCGAGTTATCGGGGTAGTCGTTCGGGAGGACGGGTAAATTAGGAGCGCATTGATGCCTTCGGTTGGAGCAAATTTTATCCCTAGAAACTGATAGGTTGCAGATAAGATTCAATTGTGAAACCGATTGCGTCGATGGTATAAACTTAACTTGTTCACGAACCATAGAAACCGTATAGGTTGAGGGGAGTGAACAAGGGGAAAAAGAAGATCGAATCATTCATTAGATGGGTTGGTGTTGGACACCACTTTATGAAAATTAATAGACTAGAAACCTGTTCGGTTGCCCTCTATTAAGATTTATAAAGAACTCGATCACCACTATGAAGTAGAGCGACGATACTTCCGGTTTTCACATGGGAGTGTGTTATTCCGATAAAATAGTGGGAGCTGGGTAACAAGAATAGAAAAGACCTTAATTCTATACTCAGATCATAATATAACAAGTCACTAATTAATCTGTTATACTTAATGCAGACATAACTCTCAATATGACAATGAATCTACTCGCAATTCTACTCGAAAAGAACACCTTAATGGGACCTAACTTTGTGGATTGGCTCCGCAATCTGATGATTGTCCTCAGTATAGAGGCACTGGGATACATCTTGGAGACGGACATTCCCGCGCCTCCTGTGCGGACTCGAGCCAATCAGGAAGAGATTGAAAACCACGAAAAGTGGGTTAAGGATAACGTGAAAGTCCGTGCTTATATGATGGCTTCCATGTCTAATGAGCTTCAGAGAGCTCATGAAAAAATGACTTCTGCTAGGCAAATTCTATCTCACTTAACCGAACTTTATGGTGAGCACAGCAGAACTGCTAGATATGAGATATCCAAGCAACTGTTCAGTGCAAGGATGAAGGAAGGTGAGAAGGTTGGGGAACACGTCCTCAAAATGATATCCATGATCGAGAGATTGGAGGCTCTTGATTTTAAAATGGATACTTCTCTCCAAACCGACCTTATCCTACAGTCTCTCCCTGATTCCTTCTCACAGTTTTTTATGAACTTCAACTGCAATGAGATTGCATGTAATTTAGCTGGGCTAATGAACAAACTTGTGACCGCTCAGTCTCAGATGAAGACTCCGCGGATGAAGGAGTCGGCCCTTGTGATTTCTTCTGGACTTCGGAAGTCTAAGAATAAGAAGAAAAAGACCAAGAAGCGGACTGGACCACAATCAAAGGACCTTAAGGGTAAGGGCAAGGCCCCGATGGTTCCGAAGAACAAGAAGAAGAAGGATGCTTGTCTCAAGTGCGGTGAGCTAGGCCACTGGGCTAGAGACTGTCCGATTCTTCATGGCACTTTAGGTACAGAACTTTTAGTTTTGGAAACAAATTGTTCGCTCGTATTTTCTACTTCCTGGATACTGGATTCTGGTGCTAGTTCTCATATTTGTACCGTGAATCAGGATCTGGAACAAAGTAGGAAGCTTGGAGCTGGAGAAGTTATGATCACAGTCGGAAGCGGGCATAGTGTCGAGGCGACCGACATAGGATCACTTCTCTTGGGTTTAGAATCCGGCTTTGTTTTGACTTTAGAAGATGTACTTGTTTTGCCCAAGGGGCACAAAAACATTGTATCCATTCCGGTCATGGACCGAAAAGGCTTTTCATTTTTCATTGGTGATGGTTCCTGCAAATTTATTCCAGAAATAAACTAGTGGGTACTGCTACATTGTTAAATGGATTGTATCATCTAAATCTCAGCAACAAAGTAGTTGTGAATACTATGACTAGAAAACGTGGTAGGGATGAAACCAACCAAGTTTTGAAATGGCATCTTAGACTTGGTCATGTTGGTCAGACCAAGGTTTACAAGATGGAAAAGGATGGACTTATGGGTCCATTGGGATCGGATCCCTTTCCTACTTGTGAATCTTGCCTTAAAGGTAAAATGACTAAGTTCCCCTTCAAGGGACTTTTGAAAGAGCCGCTGATAAACTGGGATTAATCCATACTGACATTTGTGGTGCTTTGGAAGCAGCACGTGACGGATATCAATATTTCATTACGTTTACAGATGATCATACTAGGTATGGTTATGTATACTTAATGAAACATAAATCCGAGGCCTTTGAGAAATTCTAGGAATTCAAGGCCCTAGTCGAGAAACAAACTGGTAATCATATCAAAGCACTTCGGTCGGACCGAGGTGGCGAGTATATGAGTACGGAGTTTGACGAGTTCCTTAAGGAACATTGAATAGTTTCACAACTAACACCTCCAGGTACTCCTCAGTTAAATGGTGTGACAGAAAGAAGGAACCGGACCCTGTTGAACATGGTCCGTTCCATACTAGGCTATACTGACTTGCCGATTTACCTATGGGGGTATGCACTCCTGACTGCCACGTATATCTTGAACAGATGTCCTTCCAAATCCGTTCCTAAAACTCCACACGAGATGTGGGAAGGAAGGAAACCAAGTCTTAATCAAATTAGGATTTGGGGATGTCCCGCCTATGTCAAGAAGACTAAGGTGGAAAAGTTGGAAGCTAGGTCTGCGAAGGGACGTTTCATTGGATTCCTGTCTCGGACGATGGGATATCTATTCTACATGCCCGAAGATCGAAAGATCATTGTTGCTTTACAAGCACACTTCCTGGAAGATGAGTTCATTCAAGAAGGCGGAGCAGGTAGAAGTATTTCTTTGGAAGAATACAATGAAACTCCTAAGGAGACACCTGTGCAAGAAATTGGAACCGAACCTTCTGAAACACAAGTACAACCACCTAGTAGGTCTAGTAGGGTGTCTCAATTACCTGAGAGGTATAGTTTTATGCACTTGGAGGAACTGGGTTTCCTCGAGGTTCCAAGTGATAAACAAGAGACCGACCCACGACCAATGACCTAGCAATGGTGGATGTAGACTCCATGAAATGGGTATGGCGATCTTCATGTAGTTGGGACCTTCATTTTGATGAGACGGTCAAAGAGTTTGACTTCGTTCAAAATGAAGAGGAATCTTGTGTATACAAGAGGGTTAGTGGGAGCAAGATCACATTCTAAGTACTATATGTAGATGACATTCTACTAATAGGAAATGATGTGGGGATGCTCAGTTATGGGAAAGCTTGGTTTTCGAGTAATTTCTCCATGAAAGACTTGGGAGAAGAAACCTAGATTCTTGGGATTCGATTCTACTGGGATAGATCGAAGAGAATGATAAGTTTTTCCCAAGCCCTCTATATAGATTAGATCTTAAAGAGGGTTCCTTCCGATGCGACATGGAATAAAACTCTCCTTGAAGACGTGTCCTCAAAGCGAGGAAAAACGAAAGGAAATGAGTTATATACCATATGATTCGGCAGTGGGTAGCCTTATGTACGCTATATTGTGTACGAGACCTGACTTGCGCATGCTGTAAGCGTGGTGAGTAGGTTTCAGACAAACCCAGGTAGGAAACATTAAGACTACCGTAAAGAACGTTCTCAAGTACTTTAGAAGGACTAGAGATATGGTTCTTATATATGGCGGTGGAGAACTGAATGTGATGGGATTCACTGTATTGAACTTCCAAGGACAGAAAGACGATTCTATGTCTACTTCTAGCTACATTTACTCTTAATGGAGGAGCAGTATCTTGGCATAGTGCCAAGAATAGCGCGACTGCTAATTCCACCTGTTAGGCTGAGTATAAAGCGGCCTCGGAGGCCTCCAAAGGAAGAATTTAGAAGTTACTGGGTAAACTTCACGTGACACTGGTCTGCACTGCCGGAGCAGTAGCACAGGCCTAGGAGCCAAGGTTTCATAACAGTTCCAAACATATTGAGAGAGAGTAGAATCTCGTAAGAGCATTCGTTCGCAAAGAGATACATTGAGCTGCATAGAGTAGAGTCAGCCGACTACGTTACTGATCCACTGACCAAGCCACTTTCTCAGACTAGCTTGGAGCGTCATCTGGAGAACATGGGTATTAGATACCATAGTGTGTGGCATTGAGTGCAAGTGGGAGATTGTTAGGAGTATGCCCTCGAATGCCACTCATAGGTTGTTGAGTGAGGGCATTGTACTTGTAATTATGTAAACCATTTATATAAGGAAAATGAATGTTTCTTTATTTACTGGTAGTTGCTGGCATTCCTAACTCGTAAATAAACATATAGAAACTAGTCCGTGTATTTTAGCGCAAAACGTTCCACTCCTTATTGGATAAGGGGTTAGGCACTGGAAAGGTTATAGCTCAAATACTCAATCGTTCGCAAGTCGATGAAACTTGACTGGGCGTTAAGTTTATGTGAAGACTTGTATGACGTGTTCTTTGACATGGAGAGTGCCTGTCGAACACTAATGGTTAGTGGGAGCACACGTTATAGGTATGCTAATTGGATTAGTATACTCGAACCGACTCACCCTCGATTCGTCACATGGATTTCACTCCGGACGATCAATGACGGAATCGAAAGGTTGTGATAGGTATTCGTGAACCTTCGACTTGAGGATTTAGTAGGGATGTGCTTGTGACGTCAAGATTTTCATTAGAGTAGTTCGACCACAAACCCGGAAGGCGGGGTCAACCTCGACGTGCATCTTGATGGGCAAGTAGCGAGTCCTACGAATACCAAGATAGAATTCTTTCTCCCGTTAGTGAGCGGGTTATATGTCCTATGCGGTTATTGGCGGATGAGATCATAAGTCTTTGGCCAAAGCATTGGAGCTAGTTGTATTAGATACACGACGACTCGATGATCTCGATTTGCATTAACACATGCATAGCGTCAAGTACTGAGATAGGGTTTGGTCGACCGTGACCCTATAACTTGATCGGGACATTTGAAAGAAGGGTTTATACGTATCTTGGTATTCACGACAGAATGGTTCTTGAATGATCCCAATCATTCGTTCTCGATTAAGTGCAGTGTAGGCCACCAGGTGGCTAGGTGGTGCTACTACTCTTTGGTTCCTCCCATTCTTTGATCGAGACGGACCTACCGAGTCGCGCAATAGGATTGAAGACGGAATGAATCAAGCTAATTCTCTCATTATGAATATTAGATATTGGATATCTAAATTTGGAACATTGGATGTTTAAATCGACTTATCAGATAAATTGATTTACAGCTTAATGAATTAAATATATCACTGGGTGATTAATTTAATTCATGAATATAATTATTTCTTGGAGAAATTAATTATGTTATTTTGTATTTGATATGTTTAATTAATTGGATTAATTAATCGATATAAATACATCGAATCAGAATCGGAGTTTATCTGTTTGGACTCACGGGAGTCCGAAACAAATCGAACTCGTCCGATTTTCATCTTGGCCTCCCCCCATTATTTCCACCTACTTTCCTTTTGTCTTTGTTTCCATTTCTTAATGGAAGACAAGGACTTTAGTGGGGATCACTCATGTGGCATGAGTTGTTCAACATATGGGTGGAATTATAATAAGAAGGGAAGACTTCTATCTCAACAGGATTCCTAATTCATTTCATACGTATTATTGGAGTGAGTTCAAGAGAGAGAAAAGTTCTTTCTCAAAGTCTTCTTCTTCATCTATTTCTTGAGAGTTTTTCTTAGAGAAAAATCAAGAATTCAAAGAGAGATTGTGAGTTATACACTTAGAGTGTTATAATTTCATATTGGAAGCTTCATCACTTAGCTCTAGTCGTATCCTCGGAGGATAGCAAGGTGATCGTTGTTCCGGTCGTTTCTCCGGCGCGTGGCAAGTAGAGACGCGGTACTTTCGGCGTTGGATCGTTCAAGGGCTTGGAGCGGATTGAACTCGTAGAGATCAAACTAAAGCTTGGGGAATAGCTCAAGAGAAGGTTACCATTTAATCAACGGACTTCGAGGGTTAGTTTCTTACGACTCTTGCTTTTTGTTTATATATTCGTATATACGTAACTCGATCGATCCTCGTAGGGATTCAGATCGAATTAATTTTCGTTTTACCGCTTCCGCTGGGCCTTTGTTTTAGGCACCGAATCCCAACAGCCACGCGCCGGAAAAATGACCGGAATAACAACACTTGATTAACCTCTAAGGTTATGGCTAGAATCAAATGTTGAAGCTTTTATTATTACACTCTAAGTGTATAATATATCTCTCAATAATTTTCTCTCAATTTTTCTCCAAGAAAAATGAAGAGGAAGTGAATGAAGAAGATGAAGATGAGCGTTAAACTCAAAGTCTATCTCTCTCTCTCTGTATTCTCACATTGAAAGCTTACCAAACAAGTGAAGAGAGTCTTCCTTTTATGCTCCATAAAATCCTCCCAAATCAAGACTAAATAATTAAAATGAATTAATTAAAAGATCTTGTTCCCTTGATACTTCAAGACTTCCACCAATTAAGGTGGAGACTATGACCAAAGGAAAGAGGAGGGAAAATGGGATGGCCATCTAGAAGGAGCCGGGACGAGTTCGGTTCGTTTCGGACTCCCGTGAGTCCAAACAGATAAACTCCTATTCCGTTCCGATGTATTTGTGTCGTTTAATTAATCCAATTAATTAAACATATCAAATAACAAATAACATAATTATTTTCTCCAACAAATAATTATATTCATGAATTAAATTAATCACCCAGTGATATATTTAATTCATTAGGCCGTAAATCAATTTATCCAATAAATCGATTTAGACATCCAATGTCCCAAATTAGATATCCAATATCTAATATTTATAATGAGAGATTAAGCTCGATTCATTCCGTCGTCAATCCTAATGCGCGACTCGGTAGGTCCGTCTCAGTCAGCAATGGGAGGAACCAAAGAGTAGTAGCACCACCTAGCGAGCCTGGCGGCCTGCACTGTACCCCAACTGAGAACGAATGATTGGGATCATTCAAGAACCATTCTGTCGTGAATACCAGTAAACGTATAAACCCTTCTTTCATATGTCCCGATCAAATTATGGGGTCACGGTCAGTCAAACCCCATCTGTACTTGACGCTATGCATGCGTTAATGCAAACCGAGATCATCGAGCTCTCGTGTATCTAATACAACTAGCTCCAATGCTTTGGCCAAAGACTTATGATCTCATCTGCCAATAACCGCATGGACATATAACCCGCTCACTAACGGGAGAAAGAATTCTATCTTGGTATTCAGTAGGACCTGCTACTTGCCCGTCAAGATGCACGTCGAGGTTGACCCCCGCCTTCCGGTTTACAGGGTCGAACTACTCTAATGAAAATCTTGACGTCACAAGCACATCCCTACTAAATCCTCAAGTCGAAGGTTCACGAATATCTATCACAACCTTTCGATTCCGTCATTGACTGTCCCGGAGTGAAATCCGTGTGACGAATCAAGGGTGAGTCGGTTCGAGTATACTAATCCAATTAGCATACCTATAACGTGTGCTCCCACTAACCATTAGTGTTCGACAGGCGCTCTCCATATCAAAGAACACGTCATACAAGTCTTCACATAAACTTAACGCCCAGTCAAGTTTCATCGACTTGCAAACGATTAAGTATTTGAGCTATAACCTTTCCAGTGCCGTCCCCCTTATCCAATAAGGAGTGGAACGTTTTGCTCTCAAATACATGGACTAGTTTCTATATATTTATTTACGAGTTAGGAATGCCAGTAACTACCAGTAAATAAAGAAACATTCATTTGCCTTATATAAATGGTTTACATAATTTCAAGTACAATGCCCTCACTCAACAACCTCTGAGTGGCATTCGAAAGCATACTCCTAACAATCTCCCACTTGCACTCAATGCCACACACTATGGTATCTAATACCCATGTTCTCTAGATGACGCTCCAAGCTAGTCTGAGAAAGTGGCTTGGTCAGTGGATCGGCGACGTTGTCGGCCGAGTCTACTCTGTGCAGCACAATGTATCCCTTGCGAACAAATTCTCTTACGAGATGATACTTCCTCTCAATATGTTTGGTGCTGTTGTGAAACCTCGGCTCCTTGGCCTGCGCTACAGCTCCGTCGTTGTCACAGTACAGCGGAACAGGCAGCTCAGCACATGGTATCACTTGAAGTTCTCCCAGAAACTTCTTAATCTAGAACCCTTCCTTGGAAGCCTCCGAGGCTGCTTGATACTCAGCCTGACAGGTGGAATCAGCAGTCGCGCTTTGCTTGGCACTACGCCAAGATACTGCTCCTCCATTAAGAGTAAATATGTAGCCAGAAGTGGACATCGAGTCGTCCTTCAGTCCTTGGATGTCCGAATCAGTGAATCCCACCACATCCAATTCTCCACCACCATACATCAGAACCATATCTCTAGTCCTTCTTAAGTACTTGAGAACGTTCTTTCTGGCGATCAATGTTCCCTACAGGTTTGCTCGAAACCTACTCACCACGCTTACGGCATGCGCGATGTCAGTCTTGTACACAACATAGCATACATAAGGCTACCCACGGCCGAAGCATATGGTATATTACTCATTTCCTTTCGTTGTTCCTCATTTTGAGGACACATCTTCAAGGTGAGTTTTATTCCATGTCGCATCGGTAGGAACCCTCTTTTAGATTCATCCATCTTAAATCGCTTTAAGATTTTATCTATATAGAGCGCTTGGGAAAGACCTATTGTTCTCTTCGCTCTATCCCGGTAGAGTCGAATACCAAGAATATAGGTAGCTTCTCCCAAGTCTTTCATGGAGAAATTACTCGAAAGCCAAGCTTTCACAGAACTGAGCATTCCCATATCATTTCCTATTAGTAGAATGTCATCTACATATAGTACTAAGAATGCGATATTGCTCCCACTAACCTTCTTGTATACACAAGGTTCCTCTTCATTTTGCACGAAGTCAAACTCTTTGACTGCTTCATCAAAACGAAGGTTCCAACTACGCGACGCTTGCTTCAGTCCATAAATGGAACGCTGAAGCTTGCACACTTTCTGAATATCGACTTCGGACACAAAAACTTTAGGCTGCTCCATATAGATTTCCTCCTCGAGGAATCCATTAAGGAAAGCCGTCTTGATGTCCATTTGCCATATCTCATAATCGTGGTAGGCGGCTATAGCAAGCATCATGCGAATAGACTTGATCATGGCTACGGGCGAGAAGGTATCGTGGTAATCGATCCCTTCCTTTTGGGTATAACCCTTTGCCACAAGCTTGGCCTTATAGGCGTCAACCTTGCCATCACCATCAGTCTTTCTCTTGTAGATCCACTTATTCCCAATAGGCACTATGCCCGTGGGGCGGTCTACTAGAGTCCAGACCTGATTTACATGCATCGAGTCTATCTCAGCTTCCATAGCTTCACGCCATTTCACGGAGTCTACATCCACCATCGCTTGGTCATAGGTCGTCGGGTCAGTCTCTTGGCTATCACATGGAACCTCATGGAGACCCAGCTCCTCCAAGTGCACAAGCCCATACCTCTCAGGTAAATGAGACACCCTACTAGACCTACGAGGTGGTTGTACTTGTGTTTCAGAAAGTTCGGTTCCAGTTTCTTGCACAGGTGTCTCTCGAGGAGTTTCATTGTATTCTTCTAAAGAAATACTTCTACCTGCTCCGCCTTCCTGAATGAACTCATCTTCCAGGAAGTGTTCTTTTAAAGCAACAACGATCCTTCGATCTTCGGGAATGTAGAATAGATATCCCATCGTCCCAGACGGGAATCCAATGAAACATCCCTTCGCAGACCTAGCTTCCAACTTCTCCACCTTAGTCTTCTTGACATAGGCGGGACATCCCCAAATCCTAATGTGATTAAGACTTGGTTTCCTGCCCTCCCACATCTCATGTGGAGTTTTAGGAACGGATTTGGAAGGACATCTGTTCAAGATGTAAGCAGCAGTCAGGAGTGCATACCCCCATAGGTAAATCGATAAGTCAGTATAGCCCAGCATGGAACGGACCATGTTCAACAAGGTCCGGTTCCTTCTTTCTGACACACCATTTAACTGAGGAGTACCTGGAGGTGTTAGTTGTGAAACTATTCCATGTTCCTTAAGGAACTCGTCAAACTCCGTACTCATATACTCGCCACCTCGGTCCGACCGAAGTGCTTTGATATGATTACCAGTTTGTTTCTCGACTAGGGCCTTGAATTCCTGGAATTTCTCAAAGGCCTCGGATTTATGTTTCATTAAGTATACATAACCATACCTAGTATGATTGTAACACCCTCTAACCTAGCAGCTGAACCGCAAAGGGGTCCGTGCTACTAAGTTGGGGAGTATTACACTTTTAAACTTTGAAAACCAATAAGAAGTAGATTTGGTAATGCGAGTACTCAGGGAAATAATGCAAACCAGTATTATTTATTCAAAACATTACATAACCTTAGGTTTAATACATAACAAAACCATAACAGAGTGATCCTATTAAAAACAAAACATAGTCTTCGAGCATAGGGGCGAAATAGCTGGGAATGGCATATGGACAAGTCTCCGGCTGTCAACACTGAAGAAGATAGTCAACTCCTAAACATGAGCATCATCACCTGTATCATAAGAATCTAATGATCTAATGGCTCAGTAAGATGAGACTTCTGTAATTGCAAAGTATCACGTAGCACATTTATCAATGAACAACTACTATATATATATTCATGTTCTTGTAAAATCCTTTCTTCGGGTACCCTTGAAGTGTGGTACTCGACTGATAGTGATAGGCCATGGTTTTTGGAACCTGTTCATATAATTGGCCAATAAAAGATGTATACGGGGGTTCCCATACTAGTTTTTCAACCAATGGTATTAGCCGTATTCAACCTTTTTCATTCAGTGTGGGTTTCCTTGACCGACTTTCAGCCGCAAGTATTTGCCACCATGTGTTGGGTCCGCCGGTCCCCCGCGTCCCGTGCCTACCCGCCATCAATCAAGTACCATACTTCCTGTTCTTAAACATTCTTTCACATACACATGTTATGCATGATCGTTCAATAACAGTTACATATGAAAATATCAATCAATATATGATCTTTATGATACAGCAAGGAAAAGCATCATCTTACCTCAAGTCCTGTGCCCGTTGATGTGAAAAGATCAGTTTCTATAGATGGATGTGCTAAAATCCTTGAAGAAAAATTTGAAATCTCTTTGGGGACTTTTATCAAACACTTTAGAAAACTATCAGATTTGAGCTTCCTGTTTGATCGTGCTTTTTATGGTTTTTAAGGTTTTTGGAACAGAAATATGTTACGGGCGTCTTCAAGTAGAGCTTCACAGCTTCAAAATGGTATATCATTTGTTGGTAAATACGTACGTATACATATATTTATAGGAGTCCAAAGTCGGCTGAAAGTCAACCTTACTCGGACAGCTGAAGGCCTTATCCGGACAGCTGGCCGAGAAGGTTCTGTCGGTCGTGACCGAACTTATCCGGACAATTTGGACCGGCCTTATCCGGATAGTGGCCTAGAAGCTTCGTCGGTCGTGGCCGACCTTATCGGGCAATGGGACACCTTATCCGGATAGTGGCAGAAGCTTCGGTCGTGGCAAACCTTATCGAGCAATCGGATGACCTTATCCGGATAGTGGCCTCAAGCTACATCGGCCGTGGCCGTGATTGTCGATCGGCGTGTCCGTGGTGGCCGGCAAATGTCGATCCAACTTGGCTCAGCCGGTTCGACCCCTTCCCGATGTCCAAATTTGATTTTCCGACCCGTTCCGGACTCGTCGAAGTTAAATCTTCGATATGCTCAGAACGGATTTTTGCTAATATTAATATAATAATTTAATATTATTTTTGCAGTATAAGTGTTCTGTAATGAAAATTTTATCGTATCAATTCGTCGAAAATTTTCGAAATTACTTTCATAAATTCTAAAATAATCCTTACAATTTATTTTGAAATCTTTTCTTTTTAAATCCTTCATTTTATGTTGGAAACATACCGGTCCAAGTATTGGACAACTTGTAAATATCGAGATCCATGATCATTAGCCAAATAAATAGCATTTAAATAAGTCTTTGAAATTTTTAGGGTATTACAATTATTGTTTTATAATCGTTTAGCAAATCGATCTCCTTATTTGAGAAACTGAGCTCCTCACTGCAACAAAACATCTCACAATGACCTTTATCATGTTAGAGGAGATAATTAACATGTCGTATAAAACGTAATGCGAATGGACATAGAAGTTATTCATGCTCATGAAATGTCTACTTGTATGCCATGCTTCCATAATGCATATTATGTAATTGTATTTAGGTATTAAATGGTTATTGGCTTAGGGGATAACCGGGCATTACAGTCCTCCCCTCCTTATAAAATTTCGTCCTCGAAATTGACATACCGAACAGTTCTGGATATTTGCTTTGCATTTCCTCCTCTCTTTCCCATGTAGCCTCTTCAACGGCATGATTCCTCCACAAAATCTTTACCAAATGAATTTCCTTGTTCCTTAGTTTCTTTATTTTCTTATCAAGAACCTGTACCGGCTTCTCTTCATAGGACAAGTCTGGGGATAATTCCAACGGCTCATAATTTAACACATGTGAGGGGTTGGAAATGTACCTCTTTAACATGGACACATGGAAGACGTTGTGTACACCAGATAGCGAAGGAGGTAAGGCTATTCTATAAGCTCTGTCACCAACTCTCTCAAGGATTTCAAATGGGCCAACATATCTCGGGCTAAGTTTTCCTTTCTTCCCAAATCTCATTATGCTTTTCATCGGGGATACCCTCAAGAAGACATAGTCTCCAACTGCGAATTCCAAATCTCTTCTTCGATTATCTGCATAACTCTTCTGTCTACTTTGTGCAATTTTCATTCGTTCTCTTATCTTTTCTACCGCCATAGCAGTCTGTTGTATCATTTCTGGGCCCAGTAGACTTCTTTCTCCAACTTCATCCCAGTGTACGGGAGATCTACATTTTCTCCCATATAGTGCTTCATAAGGTGCCATCCTAATTGTAGATTGGTAACTGTTGTTGTAGGTGAACTCTACCAATGGAAGCTTTGTATCCCAATTGCCTTTGAAATCTAGTATGCATGCTCTCAACATATCTTCGAGTATTTGAATAACTCTTTCTGACTGCCCATCACTTTGTGGATGAAATGCGGTGCTGAAAGCAAGCTTCGTACCCATTGCATTATGTAAACTTTCCCAAAATGCAGATGTGAATTTAGGGTCCCTGTCAGATACTAGAGATATTGGCACCCCATGTAGCCGGACTATATCTTTAATATATTCCTGAGCGTATCGATCCATATTATATGTGGATTTTACTGGCAAGAAATGAGCAGACTTGGTCAATCTATCAACAATCACCCATATGGAATTATACCCACTTTGAGTCCTTGGTAGCCCAAGCACAAAATCCATTGTAATGTGTTCCCATTTCCATTCCGGAATTAGTAAAGGCTTCAATAATCCTGCTGGTCTCTGATGTTCAGTTTTGATCTGCTGAAAAGTTAGACATTCTGCAACGAATTTTGCGATATCTTTCTTCATGTTAGTCCACCAATAATGTTGTTGCAAGTCTTTATACATTTTTGTGCTACCTGGATGTATTGAATAAGGACTGGAATGAGCTTCCTTCAGAATTTCCCCTATGATGGTTGTGTCAGCTGGCACACACAGTCTCCCTTTATATCGTAATATTTTGTCACCAGAGACTGAGAAGTTTGGTAATTTGCCTTCATCAACTTTTTCCCTTAATTTGCCAATGTACTGATCCGCCTTCTGGGTTTCTTTGATTATATCTTGCAGTGCAGGTTTTAATATGAGTGCTGATAATGAATAAGTCTTCCTTTTGGGCACAATTTCCAGTTCTAATTTTTGCAAGTCTAATAATAGTGGCTTCTGCATGACTAGCAAGGAAGACATAGACTTTCTACTTAGTGCATCTGCAACCACATTTGCCTTACCAGGATGATAATTAATCTCACAATCATAGTCTTTCACCAATTCTAACCATCTCCGATATCGCATATTTAGCTCCTTCCGTGTGAAAAAGTACTTCAAACTCTTATGGTCTGTATAGATTTCGCACTTTTCACCATATAGGTAATGCCTCCAAATTTTTAGTGCAAAGACAACAGCAGCCAGTTTTAGATCATGTGTTGGATAATTCTTTTCATACTCTTTTAATTGCCTGGAGGCATAGGCTATTACCTTTCCATGTTGCATTAATACAGCACCCAAACCATTCTTAGAAGTATCAGTGTAAACTACAAAGCCACCTGTGTAATATCCGCAATTTTCGATTTTCGGTAAATTTCTTTTTTCGGCGGAAGTCCGTTTTGACGACTCTCTCATGACCGTTTCATCATTCTGAGAATGATTAATTCGGCACTTTTTATCATCCGAGCTCGTTTCGGTGTCGTTTTGTTGAGTTCCGTGCTTTTTAGCGGTTTTTCCGCACTTGAGTTCGATTCTTGCGAATCTCGTCCGAAACTGTTGTTTCGACTTTCTCGTAAGTTCATTTAATGTTATTATTCATGTTGCAAGCTTCGGCTTGGTGTTTCGACCATGTATCGTGTATTTCGGACGTTTTGGGCCATTTTCGTAATTTCCCAAAGTTTGGGGTAATTACTTTCCGTTGTCGAATTTCGGGCCTTCGGGTGGTCGGAATCGTGTGTTCTCTTAGTTCTCGAATTCGTCTTTGCGAGTACTTCGTAACCGTATCTTCGATTCGTACTCAGGTTCGGGTTTCGGGGTCGTTCGGGCCGTCGGAGTTGGTCCCGACCGAGTCATGGCCGGGCATCTTGAGGCGGGCCACCGCCGAGTAACGTATGGTAGTGATCGGCGGCTACGTGCGTAAGGCGATTACGTCGTAAGGCCACGGCGTAACGTGCGTAACGTTCCGGCATTTCGGCGGTGAGTTCGGCCATAGCGAGTTACGTCGTAAGCCATGGCGATTACGTCGTACGTAAGGCGGCGGCGGCTATTTAAGGCTGGCGGCGTTTTCTTCAGCCATTTTCACTCGGTTTTCCTTCTCTTCCGCGGCTGGAGGTGTTGGAATCATGGAAGGATGTTGTTATACAATTAATCCATGAAGTTTTGAGTTTCATATCATCAATCATCCATCCTATAACATCCTCCGATCTACCGAATCAGGTCAGATTTCCTAGAAATCTAGTTTTGGGGAATTTTGGTGTTTTGGTTGTTTTCATCCGTTTAATCCGATTTAACTTAGGATTATGATGGATGGATGATTATTTAGATGTATTATATCATTTCCCTTGTTATTCCATGGTTGGATCGTATCGATTCGTTGTTTTGGTCGAGTTCTTGATCGACGCCTTGAAGGTGTCCGATAAAATGTCATAGAGGGGTTTTCGGGCGTTCTACGATTATTCTTCCTCGTATGATCGATGATTTATTAATTATATGTTGTTAGGGTCGAATTCTTGTGAAGAACTCGAGTCGGAACCCTTCCGTTCGTTGTCTTCTTCGGGGTCCGAGCTTCCCGGTCGAACCGTGTTCTTCGGAGCATTTGGTAGCGGTTATTAAGGCAAGTATCTTATTATACTACTTGTATCTTGTGAATAGTAATTACGTATGATATGTATGACGATTTTGCTTGCCTCCGTAAATATGTTCCGTTTGAGTTGGTTGTGTTTTCCGAAATTTGAAGGCTTTGTGATAATATTGATATATTGGTATACGTGTTAGGCGTTGTGCCATTTGTGTAGGATTGCGATGTACATATGAGATGGTTGTACACGTGTTTGTTCAATGTATTGTGTACCGAATGTGTGTTATGTTGGTTAAGAGTCGTTGTGATGATCATGATGTTTGTGTTGTTTTGGTTTACATACTTGATTGTACATTTCGGTGTAATGTGGAATGGCTTGACATTTAATGATTATGAATTGTGTCGTGTCGATGTGTGTGTGTTCCAGGTAGGGTCTGACGAGGCCTCTGGAGTTCGGTAAATGATGTGTACGAACAAGGTGTGTGATCCAGGTAGGGTCGGCGAGGCCTGCGGAGTCGGTACATGATGTGTACGGACAAGGTGTGTGATCCGGTAGGGTCAGCGAGGCCTCACGGAGTTCGGTACATGATGTGTACGAACGATGTTGTGGCCGGGTAGGGTCCGTTGAGGCCTCCGGAGTTCGGTACATGATGTGTACGAACAGTGTGTGTGGCCGGGTAGGGTCCGTTGAGGCCTCCGGAGTTCGGTACATGATGTGTACGAACAGTGTGTATGGCCGGGTAGGGTCCGTTGAGGCCTCCGGAGTTCGGTACATGATGTATACGAACAGTGTGTGTGGCCCGGGTAAGGTCCGTTGAGGCCTCTGGAGTTCGGTACATGATGTGTACGAACAATGATCGTGTAGCAGTGATTGTTCGGGTAACATTTTAAATATGGATCTCGGACTCATAATGATATATTATTTAGTATGCTTTGAAATGAGAATCGGGCTAAGGCCCTAATGTTTACGAAAAGGTTTTTTTAAATTGGGACTCGAGGTCCAAAAGAATTTCTGCTTTAAAAATCCCCGAGATGATGTGTTCCTTTTCAAATATCTCTTACTTGAGTTCGAAATTTTAAAACTTCTCGGGAACATTTCGATAATTGATTTCCGTATTAAATTCGTAGTTGCTATTTGCTTGTTACATTTCGTATGGTTTGATACTTGCCCTAGTAAAATAGTGGAGTTTTACTAACCCCCGAGTATTCGGGGGGTGGATGTCTGTTTTGCGTCCAGGTACATGCGGTCGGGAGGCGATCACGGGATTGGCACAAGAGGATGACGAGTGCGATACTAATCATGAGTTGAGAGTTGTTTGATTTTGTTGTGTTGTCGAGTTGATTTGGTCTTAGATGTATCGTATTTCGACCCTGCGTGGGTAATGTTGTTAGTCGATCCTGTTGATAGAGTTGTGTGACCTCATCCTGTGTGTTTATGTGTAAGTGACCTTAGCAGTGCGTATTATTATATTGTTTGACCACATTTAGCAAGCATTTGGTTGTTTATGGACGTTTAGCCTGGTAGATCCTTGCGGAAAGGGTTTACGGCGTGTAATATTCCCATACGGTTTTGGGGGTGTTACATTTATAGTATCGGAGCTTAGGTTGCGGAAACCTAGGTTGTCGGGTCGAGTCGAGTCGTGGTTTGTCGAGTAATGTGTTGTCTTGTCGTTCGAGTCGTCAGGTGACAAGTTGAGTTATGCGTAGTCACAACGTGTCGGATATGTTGTCGGATGAGATTAGTATCGTGGGCGACCGTCATTTCCGTGCAGCCTGTGGACGTAAGTCTCCTCTTTTATGCGAAGTACCTGTGTATCAGGATTGTATCTAAATGAGTTAATTGCGGTGCATAATTTTATTTGCACGGTGTTGTGAATATAGTTGTATTTAATACGTGTGACATATAATATATGTATAAAACTGGGCCTATTGTTGCTTTACCTTTGAACCACTGTGAGGGGTGGTATAGTGTGAAAATTGAGAACCTTGTTGGGTTTCGAATAAGGTATCGACGATTGAGTTCGTGAGAAACTCCGAGGAACGGTTTTGTTATATGTTTAAACTAGATGCTGTGAGACGTATTCAATTGGATTGTGCATGTTGGACTGTATTTTTTTTATCCGCTGCGTGAGTTATTTTGTAATGGCTTTCGGTATTTTACCGACTGAGTTTTATTTTGAAAATCGATTCCCCTAACCTAGTTTTTGGCGTTATGCCTTGATCGTTTTGGCGAAATTCTTATGACGGTATTTAGTATTTTGTAAATGGCTTTTGTGAGTTTTTGAAATATTACCGTCATCGGCCCTTTTTGGCATTTTTGTAAATGGTTTTTATCCTGGTGGGTTCCGGCGCGGGACCCACATCGCTATAATGTTCTGTGTAATTACCTGAGATTTTTGGGCATTCTAGCCCATTGAATTATCTTTGAAAACCTTGAGTATCCTAGAAATAAATTTCGAGATGTACGTTTAAAATGAATTATTTTCTCGTGGTACATCCAAGGTGCCACAATATGTTTCAAAATTCTTCTACCTCGAGGACCAAAATGTTTTGAGATATTTCCAATGTTTTAGAAACACTTTTACTTAGACCCGAGGGTCGAATATTTCCGAAAGTTTTTCACGAAAAGAAAGTGTCCTCATTTTTATCAAATGCGAAATGGTTCTCCAAAGTCTCGATAACGATGTTTCCCGTTTGTATTTTTTTTTGAAACGTGATACTCAAGATCAACCGGTGTTTTTCCTAAATTATTTTCAAAAGGTGGTTTTCGTTTTTTTTTAAAAAACCCATCATTTCCTGCTTGTGGTCGGAGAGGGTGTGTATGATGTTGGTATTGTTGTTAGGGTGTTAGCCCTCCGAATTGTGATTGAATTGGTGGTGAACGTTGAGTCGTTCGCCACGCATATGTTTTGTTAGCCCTTTGTGGGAGGTGTGATGACGATTTTTAATGTTGTCATTTCGTGGCGGCTTGCGTGTTATCGCACCTGTGTGAGCTGTTAAAGCTTGGGTTTGTACGTTTGTGTACATGTGTGATTGTTTCATGATGTTTGTAATTGTGTGCTAGTTATTGTTCGGGCCGTTAAGGTCGCCGAACGATACCGTCATTGCTGTAGTGTTTGTGTGTGTATTACTTTACGATGGTAATCGTTGTATATGATATGTGTTATGATTCTTTGTTGTGCTGAGTTGGCATCTCCGCTATGTTGTTTTGCGACGTTATACCCCATTGTATTTTCGGTATGCCGAGCTGAGGCGTTTCAACCGTGGTGTGCCAGGGGCATGCACGTGTAAATTGTCATTCTCGACGGTAACACATTTCAAGTGTGTACACGAGGGACATCGAATTCAGTTTTGCGAATTGGCTACCGAGACTTTCGGAGTTCGCGCTTCAGCACAAGTTATCAGGATCGGCTTTGAGAGGCCTTTGAAAGATGTTTCTGTCGGTTGCTTGTTGTGTTGTCACCTTGATTTCGTGTTGTGAGTTTCGGGAACGACACTTCTTTTAGAAGAGGTCGAATATAATACCCGTATTATTTTTGGCTCCTGCATTTTCTCTTTCTCAATTCTATCGGCTCGCTCGTGTTCGTTGATACTTTACAGACTTGTTACGTATTTGGATTAAATCGTTCGAGCTGTGATCTTGTTTTGGGTCGATCTGGTTATCGTTGTGACTTTTCCGAGTCCGGTTCGATTCTTATGAACCTTGTTCGGAAGTAACATCTTTTGGTCCTATTAGTTCTTTTATTCGAAGTGGATCGGATTTTGAACTTCTGTATTTTCGACTTTGTCGACTCATTTATGTTCGTTGACATTTTCTGAGCTTGTCCTGCCCCTTGCTTTTGTTGATCGAACGAGTGTGGTATTGTTTCGGAATAACTCGTTTGTCGTTGTGACTTTTCAATTGCTATTCCCTTTCCTGTGGATCTTATGTGAATCACATCTTGTTGTTTTCACCGGATCATATATTGTCTCGAGCCGAGACGTGAAGTTGTTGGTTGAATTTTATTGTTCTTCGTGATTCGAACATGATCGTTCGATTTTTGTTGTCTCGACTGTTGTGGTTCGATCGTTTGATTGTTCGGTTTTTGTTGATCTCGTTTCGTGATTGTTGAGCATTCAGACTCCTTCCTAACTTCCTTAAGTTCGGGAAATTAGTCTCGTTTTCGATCTTCCAACCCTTGAGCGGTGGAATTCCGTATTTGTTCAGCGATTGGCTCGCGTTTTGATTGATGTACCGTTGGGTTGGTCAATCGCATTGATTTTCATTCGTTGTGTTTTGTGATTGTTCGGATAATTGACTTGATTGTATTATCCATTTGATGACGCTTGTCACTTGTTGGTTCTATTATATCCCTAACGGCGACGTTGTGTTGGTCGTCGTGGAGCGTGTTTTCACACCGTATATTCCGTTGCGTTGTTTGTAACGTTTCGCCGTTGGGCATTAGTTACGCGTTTCTTGCGTATCTCATTGAGTTTTCCTGACAGTGGATATTGCTTCTCCCTACTTATTTTAAGTTTCGGGACGAAACTTCTTTTAAGGAGGGTAGAATGTAATATCCGCAATTTTCGATTTTCGGTAAATTTCTTTTTTCGGCGGAAGTCCGTTTTAACGACTCGCTCATGACCGTTTCGTCATTCCGAGAATGATTAATTCTGCACTTTTTGTCATCCGAGCTCGTTTCGGTGTCGTTTTGTTGAGTTCCGTGCTTTTTAGCGGTTTTTCCGCACTTGAGTTCGATTCTTGCGAATCTCGTCCGAAACTGTTGTTTCGACTTTCTCGTAAGTTCATTTAATGTTATTATTCATGTTGCAAGCTTCGGCTTGGTGTTTCGACCATGTATCGTGTATTTCGGACGTTTTGGGCCATTTTCGTAATTTCCCAAAGTTTGGGGTAATTACTTTCCGTTGTCGAATTTCGGGCCTTCGGGTGGTCGGAATCGTGTGTTCTCTTAGTTCTCGAATTCGTCTTTGCGAGTACTTCGTAACCGTATCTTCGATTTGTACTCAGGTTCGGGTTTCGGGGTCGTTCGGGCCGTCGGAGTTGGTCCCGGCCGAGTCATGGCCGGGCATCTTTGAGGGGCCGGCCATCGGCCGAGTAACGTCGGTAGTGATCGGCGGCTACGTACGTAAGGCGGTTACGCACGTAAGGCCCCTGGCCGTGCGTCTGTGCGTTTCCGGCATTTCCAGCGATGAGTTCGGCCATGTGTCACGCCCGAGAGAAATGACCGGCGAGTGCTCGGGCAGACCCGCCGCAGAGGGTGCGAGGTTCGTGAGATCAACGTGCACGGACACGTTCGGACAGCTAGGCCGTGTGGAGCGGCACAAGCGGCCCGAGGACTTAGCCGTGTGGCGCGGCATGCGTGGATGTATGGCCGAGCAAGCGAGCCATCCGGGCAACAGAGTGCCCGCCAGGGACAAGGCCATCGTGCCGGATGCGGGGCTGCACAGGCGGCGAGACAAGGCACGCCGGAACCGAGCAGACGAGTGCGGCGGAGGCACACCGCCGGGACAATCGGGACAAGATGACGAGACGAGGCACATCCGAGGGCCGAGACTCGGACACGGGCGACGGACACCCACGAGGGGTGCGCGCGCGGCTGGCGCGGGCGGCGCGCGAGGGATGCACGGAGCACCCCCCCTATAATAGGCTTAGCGGGAAAAAGCCTTGTGAGGGCAGTGGACATTGGAAAGCTGAGGAGTCCACTGTGAGGAAGTTATACTCGGAACATTCCAGAAACGGACCGGGATGGTCCAGAACATCAAAGATTAATCCGGAGGCATGTGTGGAAGGCCGGGCCGGATCGGGTCGGGTTACATGGAGATGGGCCGAGTCGGGCCGAGCGGGCCGGGTCGGGCCGAACGAGCCAGGAAGATCCAGAAACATGTGGAAGGTGCTAGAGACTCTTGGATGAGTCAAGACTTGTAATCTAGTAGATGATTCTAGACATTTGTAAAGGCTTTTGTACTTAGAACACTCTAGATTTTGTAATAGTGTAGGAGGGTCTAGAAGCCTCCAAATGAGGAGGTGGAGGAAGGTTCTAGTGATAGGAGGTAGTATAAATAGGGATGTTGGGGCTCATTTGCAGCCATCCTTGGGAAATCATTTGTAAGACACACTTGTAAACTCTTTGTTACTTAGTGGAAGAAAACTTTCCTCAACCCATTGCCTCTCTTTCGTTGTGCCTACTTTCATACTTAGCCAAAATTCGGAGTGTTTAAGGCTGACTAGCAAGAGGGTTGCTAGGCCGCACGACGCTTAGGAGCATAGCAAACTCTAAGCCCGTGACAAGTGGTATCGGAGAGCCATCGTTAGCCACACAAGGAGGTGTGCAAGACTGTGGGAGTCGACGCTAATGATCAGTAGGCATCATGGCCGACGGACAGATCGAGGCAGGCATCAATGTGGAGGACGGACGAGTCACAGAGGCTGACAAGGTCCGGGGACGTGGAGAAGTCCCAGCCGAAGGGAAAGCCAAGCGTGGCAAGAGCAAGGCGCGCGGTGTGGTGCCGCCGCAACCTGAGGAGAACCCGGCACGAAGCCGACTTCTTGAGGATGAAGACATCCGAAAGATCATACTCACCTTAGCACACCGCCTACCTGACATCGAGGACGACATCGAAGCTCTTGGGCAGCGCATCACTAACACCCAATTGAGCACGGAGGAACGCGTGGGTACGCTAGAGAAAGCTGTTGGCCAACTGGAAGGGCACACGTTGGGCCAGCTCGAGACCTTCAAGAGGGAACAACTCTCGTTGCGCAAGGAGTTAGCAACGATCGAGGATCATGTGGCAGCGAGCATAATGGAGATGCACAAGCAGTATGCCGAGTTTTGCGAGGTAAGTGCCAAACGTTTTGAAGATTTTTGTGATAAAATCTGTCGGGCAAGCAACTCGGGCACCAACTCAAATGGTGGGCCGAGCTGGAACAGCACATTTGGCGGGGCGAGGTTCGAGGGACCAAGGGTTGAGGTCCCCAAACCCAAGGAGTTCATTGGCAAGAGAGATGCCAAGTCAATCGAGGAGTTCCTGTGGAGAATGGAACTTTACTTTGATGGTCTGGGACTGACGGACGAGAAGGCCAAAGTACGGCAGGCCGCACTATATCTTGCCGACGATGTAGCGCTGTGGTGGCGTCATCGACATGCCGGTGTTACGAAAGGGACTTGCCAACCGATCGGAACTTGGGACGAGTTCGTGTCGGAACTCAAGGCACAATTCTATCCCGAGAACACATGCTATGAGGCACGGAAGAAACTCCGCGAGCTCAAGCATAAGACTACCATTCGGGACTATGTTCGGGACTTTACATCAATCATGCTCCAGATTCCGGACATGACCGAGGATGATCGACTATTCTTCTTCCTGGATGGACTACCGAGTTGGGTCAGGGACAGAGTACAAAGCCGCGAAGTGAAATCTGTCAACGAGGCAATCAAAGTGGCCGAGTCCCTAGCCGAATTCGAGAAGAGGAAGGAGCCGCGAGCTGAGGGTCAAGCCAAAGGCGGGGGAGACACCCGCACGTCAGTACAGCAACCAGCCCAACCATCACGTGGAAGATTCGGGACGAGACCGCAACACGACGCGGACAAACCATACAACTCGAGTGAACGCAGGGGCGCTCCCGACCAACGAGGATGCTTTATGTGCGGCGGAGCTCATCGGATGAAGGACTGTCCGAAAATGGGGAAGCTTAACGCCATGGCCGAATGTGAGGGGCCAACGACTGATCACACGGACGTGCACCAGGTAAGCACAATCCCACAACTTAATTCCATCGTCAGTGCAGGCAGCGAGGGACCGCGAGGAAGCAAGTTGATGTTCGTAGAAGGAACCATCAAGCACCAACCCATCAAGGCCTTGGTCGACACGGGAGCCGACTACAACTATATCACTGAGGCCGAAGCTAGAAGATTGGGACTACTTGTGCAGCCATGCAAGGGCTGGATGAAGTCCAACAACGGACCAGCAGTACCGGTCACAGGGGCAGCAAACGGAGTGCGAATCGTGCTCAGAAACTGGGAAGGCCGAGTGCACTTCAAGGTCACCACGATGGATGATCGGGACCTCATCTTGGGAATGGACTTCCTGGAGAAAAACGATTTTGTCTTTTTCCAACAAGCGAAGGTACTATGGGTGAACGGTCCGAACAAACCCATCACTATCCCCTTAACGGTGGAGCAACTTCCCTACGCAACGATGACGACACTTCGATTTCAGAAGAAGCTGACTGAAGAGGAAATGCCGATGTACTGTCTGGGATCAATGCGGTACATCGAGGGACCGAGTGGCAGCACGCGTCGACGGGGACATCGACGGAACAGGCGGGGGAGAGTGTCACGCCCCGCGAGAAATGACCGACAGAGTGCTCGGACAGACCCGCACAGAGGGGTGCGAGGTTCAGCAGATCAACGTGCACGGGACACGTTCGGGACAGCTAGGCCGTGTAGAGCGGCACAACTGACTGAGGGTCTTAGCCGTGTGGCGCGGCATGCGTGGATGTATGGCCGAGCAAGCAGGCCATCCGGGCAACAGAGTGCCCGACCGAGGGACAAGGCCATCAGGCCAGATGCGGGACTACCTGGGCGGCGAGACAAGGCACGCCGGGAACCGAACGGACGAGTGCAGCGGACAGGCACACCGCTTCGGGACAATGCGGGACAAGATGACGAGACGAGGCACATCCGAGGGCCGAGACTCGGACACGGGCGACGGACACCCGCGAGGGGTGCGCGCGAGGCGCTGGGCGCGCGCGAGGGATGCACGGAGCACCCCCCCTATAATAGGCTTAGCGGGAAAAAGCCTTGTGAGGGCAGTGGACATTGGAAAGCTGAGGAGTCCACTGTGAGGAAGTTATACTCGGAACATTCCAGAAACGGACCGGGATGGTCCAGAACATCAAAGATTAATCCGGAGGCATGTGTGGAAGGCCGGTCCGGATCGGGCCGGGTTACATGGAGACGGGCCGAGCGGGCCGGGTCGGGCCGAACGAGCCAGGAAGATCCAGAAACATGTGGAAGGTGCTAGAGACTCTTGGATGAGTCAAGACTTGTAATCTAGTAGATGATTCTAGACATTTGTAAAGGCTTTTGTACTTAGAACACTCTAGATTTTGTAATAGTGTAGGAGGGTCTAGAAGCCTCCAAATGAGGAGGTGGAGGAAGGTTCTAGTGATAGGAGGTAGTATAAATAGGGATGTTGGGGCTCATTTGCAGCCATCCTTGGGAAATCATTTGTAAGACACACTTGTAAACTCTTTGTTACTTAGTGGAAGAAAACTTTCCTCAACCCATTGCCTCTCTTTCGTTGTGCCTACTTTCATACTTAGCCAAAATTCGGAGTGTTTAAGGCTGACTAGCAAGAGGGTTTCTAGGCCGCACGACGCTTAGGAGCATAGCAAACTCTAAGCCCGTGACACATGGCCGGTTACGTACGTAAGCCATGGTCGGTTACGTACGTAAGGCGGCCGGCAGGCGGCCTATTTAAGGCCTGGCAGCGTTTTTCTTCAGCCATTTTCACTCGGTTTTCCTTCTCTTCCGCGGCTGGAGGTGTTGGAATCATGGAAGGATGTTGTTATACAATTAATCCATGAAGTTTTGAGTTTCATATCATCAATCATCCATCCTATAACATCCTCCGATCTACCGAATCAGGTCAGATTTCCTAGAAATCTAGTTTTGGGGAATTTTGGTGTTTTGGTTGGTTTCATCCATTTAATCCGATTTAACTTAGGATTATGATGGATTGATGATTATTTAGATGTATTATATCATTTTCCTTGTTATTCCATGGTTGGATCGTATCGATTCGTTGTTTTGGTCGAGTTCTTGATCGACGCCTTGAAGGTGTCCGATAAAATGTCATAGAGGGGTTTTCGGGCGTTCTACGATTATTCTTCCTCGTATGATCGATGATTTATTAATTATATGTTGTTAGGGTCGAATTCTTGTGAAGAACTCGAGTCGGAACCCTTCCGTTCGTTGTCTTCTTCGGGGTCCGAGCTTCCCGGTCGAACCGTGTTCTTCGGAGCGTTTGGTAGTGGTCATTAAGGCAAGTATCTTATTATACTACTTGTATCTTGTGAATAGTAATTACGTATGATATGTATGACGATTTTGCTTGCCTCCGTAAATATGTTCCGTTTGAGTTGGTTGTGTTTTCCGAAATTTGAAGGCTTTGTGATAATATTGATATATCGTGTTAGGCGTTGTGCCATTTGTGTAGGATTGCGATGTACATATGAGATGGTTGTACACGTGTTTGTTCAATGTATTGTGTACCGAATGTGTGTTATGTTGGTTAAGAGTCGTTGTGATGATCATGATGTTTGTGTTGTTTTGGTTTACATACTTGATTGTACATTTCGGTGTAATGTGGAATGGCTTGACATTTAATGATTATGAATTGTGTCGTGTCGATGTGTGTGTGTTCCAGGTAGGGTCTGACGAGGCCTCTGGAGTTCGGCACATGATGTGTAC
Organism: Orobanche coerulescens; assembly: GCA_033398695.1. Classification (NCBI taxonomy): domain Eukaryota; kingdom Viridiplantae; phylum Streptophyta; class Magnoliopsida; order Lamiales; family Orobanchaceae; genus Orobanche; species Orobanche coerulescens. The sequence goes on along the minus strand of CM065814.1, from coordinate 40,807,511 downwards.
GAACAAGGTGTGTGATCCAGGTAGGGTCTGACGAGGCCTCTGGAGTTCGGCACATGATGTGTACGGACAAGGTGTGTGATCCAGGTAGGGTCTGACGAGGCCTCTGGAGTCCGGTACATGATGTGTACGGACAAGGTGTGTGATCTAGGTAGGGTATGACGAGGCCTCTGGAGTTCGGTACATGATGTGTACGAACGATGTTGTGGCCGGGTAGGGTCCGTTGAGGCCTCCGGAGTTCGGTACATGATGTGTACGAACAGTGTGTGTGGCCGGGTAGGGTCCGTTGAGGCCTCCGGAGTTCGGTACATGATGTGTACGAACAGTGTGTGTGGCCCGGGTAAGGTCCGTTGAGGCCTCCGGAGTTCGGTACATGATGTGTACGAACAATGATCGTGTAGCAGTGATTGTTCGGGTAACATTTTAAATATGGATCTCGGACTCATAATGATATATTATTTAGTATGCTTTGAAACGAGAATCGGGCTAAGGCCCTAATGTTTACGAAAAGGTTTTTTTAAATTGGGACTCGAGGTCCAAAAGAATTTCTGCTTTAAAAATCCCCGAGATGATGTGTTCCTTTTCAAATATCTCTTACTTGAGTTCGAAATTCTAAAACTTCTCGGGAACATTTTGATAATTGATTTCCGTATTAAATTCGTAGTTGCTATTTGCTTGTTACATTTCGTATGGTTTGACACTTGCCCTAGTAAAACAGTGGCGTTTTACTAACCCCCGAGTATTCGGGGGGTGGATGTCTGTTTTGCGTCCAGGTACATGCAGATTCAGGGGAGCAGTCACAGGATTGGCACAAGAGGATGACGAGCTGCGATACTAATCATGAGTTGAGAGTTGTTTGATTTTTGTTGTGTTGTCAGAGTTGATTTCAGTCTTCCGATGTATTGTATTTCGACCCCTGCGTGGGTAATGTTGTTAGTCAGTCATGTTGATAGAGTTGTGTGACCTCATCGGTCTGTGTGTTTATGTGTAAGTGACCTTAACGGTCTGTATTATTATATTGTTTGACCCTGACTGGGCAAGCTTTGGTTGTTTATGGACATTTAGCCTGGTAGATCCTTGCGGAAATGGTTTACGGCGTGTAATATTCCCATACGGTTTTGGGGGTGTTACAACCTGTTCCCATAGGAGTGGCAAGGACAGGAGCCGTAGTTAATCTACACTTCAATTCTTGGAAACTCCCTTCGCAAGCATCAGTCCAAACAAACTTTGTATTCTTCCTTGTTAACAATGTTAATGGGGTTGCAATCTTCGAGAATCCTTGTACAAACCGTCGGTAGTATCCGGCTAATCCTAAGAAACTTCGAACCTCTGATACATTCGTTGGTGTTGGCCAGATTCTAACCGCCTCTACCTTGTTGGGATCAACTAAAATGCCATCCTTGGATACTACATGCCCTAAAAATACCACTTGTTCTATCCAGAATTCATATTTCTTGAATTTAGCATACAACCGTTTTTCTTTAAGAATTTGAAGCACAATTCTGAGGTGTTCTTTATGCTCATCTCTATCATGTGAATAGATAAGGATGTCATCAATAAACACCACCACAAATTTATCAAGGAACTCTTTGAATACCCGGTTCATCAGATCCATAAATGCTGCTGGAGCATTTGTCAAACCAAAAGGCATCACTAAAAATTCATAGTGACCATATCGCGTTCTAAATGCTGTCTTTTGGATATCCTCTTCTTTGACCTTCAGTTGATGATATCCGGAACGTAAATCAATCTTTGAGAATACTGATGCTCCTTGCAACTGATCAAATAAATCATCTATCCTTGGAAGAGGTTATTTGTTCTTGATGGTCACCTTATTCAGTTCCCTATAGTCAATGCATAATCGCAATGAGCCGTCTTTCTTTTTCACAAATAAGACAGGGGCTCCCCAAGGTGAACAACTAGGACGAATGAATCCCTTATCAAGTAATTCTTGTAACTGGGTTTTTAATTCTTTCAATTCTGTTGGTGCCATTCTGTATGGGGCTTTAGAAATAGGGGTAGACCCTGGCATTACATCGATTGCAAACTCAATTTCCCGATCTGGGGGCAACCCTCGTAGATCATCTGGAAACACCTCAGGAAATTCTCTAACCACATCTACATCTTCAGGCTTCAATTTCATTTCAAGGGAGGTGTCCAAAACATTAGCCAAATAGCCAGTACACCCCTTATTTAACATCTTCCCAGCTTTCAGTGCAGTTATAATTGGCAAAGAGCACGAATATGAATTACCTTTAAAAATAAACCCTCCTCTATTTACTGGTTGAAAGGCCACAATCTTCTTATTACAATCAACATTTGCACAATATTTAGATAGCCAGTCCATACCAAGGATAACATCAAAATTAGATATTGGTAGGAAAACAAGGTCGGCGTAGAGTATCCTCCCGCCAATTCGAACTGTACAGGCTGTAACACCCCAATTTCACTTTGGGTTATTACACGCTACAGGACACACAAGGGTCCCGCCAGGCTGACGACACACAAGATTAAACCACAATTCAATACATAACAACCATGACATAATAGTCCAACCAAGGATACAAAACACAAGTTAGGCCTCGGCCGCGGCCAAAATAGTATATTTCAAGTCATCACTGAATGCAAACATTACACGACAAAGTACAACTCAAAACCAACCATAATACAATATATAAAACTGACTCAACATCACAAATACAAAGACTGATACGAGCTCTCTAACATCCAGTGTGCTTGTCAACTCCGTGTGCGCCACATGGGGGCTCCTGTCCCTCGAGAATACCTGAAATGTACAAAACATTCCACCCCAACAATGGGGTTAGCCACAACCGCTAGTGCAAGTACAGTATTACAATTATTTTAATCCACAGGCATTTCCAAATCATTTCAAAATCCCAAAACAGTTCAATTCACGATATTCCGGAATATCAATATCAATCACCAGTAAAAACACTCCGACAACCCTCGCGACCCGGTCCGGCCCTCAAGCCACCAAGTCCCTGTGTGCCCCGTCGAGCAATCCCCAGGTGAGGATGTCCACTCAAAGTATCTCTCGTGACCCGGTCCAGCCGCTAAGCCACCAGGTCCCCATGTGACCCCGTCGAGTCAATCCCCGAGTGAGAGTACCCGAGAATAACCTTTGAAATCTCATCATTCTCTAAATCACCACAGAAATGCATGCCATAAACTAATGCAATAAAGTACTTGCCTGAACTTCTTACTCTCAAAGGAACAAACGATGAACAAGGCTACGGTCCGAACTATCTTCCGAATCCCGCTCCTAACAAACATTGAGGCTTAATCGTTTACAATTTTGTTGGAAAACACAAAAATCCATCCTAAGTTCTACCCTTAGGACCATTTAATCGAGCCCTACGAGGGCATAATGGGTTTTGCTCGATTTACAAAAGGAGATTTGGGATTAATCCGCAAAACCTTAAGGAAATCATGAAATCATACCTATACAACCATTTCCAACCACAATCCATCATAATTTAGAGCTAAAACAGCTGGGGAAACGAGATCCCCAAAATCCCCAAATCTCCCCAAAGTTGGGGTTCTACGGGAGGATTACCTCAATTCCTTGGTAAATACGATGTAAGATTGATAGATCTTTACTTGAAGTTGAAAAGATTGGAATTTCAACCGTGCTCCGCCGAAAGCCTCGCCTACACCGCCCTGGAGTCGTCTAGAAGCTTGAAGAAGAGGAGAGAAGATGAAAAATGACGAGTGTTGACCGCAACACATGTATTTATATAAGTGCGCCTTAGCGCGCGCTAACGCTTACCGAATAGCGCGCGCTATCGGCCTAGGTCTACAGCCCAGACCCTTCTGCCCAGCCGAGTTGGTGTGCACCACATCCGATAGCGTGCGCTACTCAATCGAGTTAGCGTGCGCTATATCGCCGAGTTAGCGCGCGCAGTTTCCGCCTTAGCGTGCGCTATCTGGTGTTCAGTCTAAGTCCAGAACCTTCTGCCCTGTTCAGAAACCCTTCTGTCCACACCGGTAGCGTGCGTTACGACCGAATAGCGTTCGCTACAACCGGCGAGTTAGCGCACGCAACGACCGTCTTAGCGCACGTTACCTGTTGGTCTGGCCAGAGTCCAGACCTCACTGTCCTTACTGTTCGGGTCACTTAGCGTGCGTTAACACCCAACAGTGGCGTGCGCTACCTGTTCCCCTAACGTGCGCTACTGTGATGCCTTAGCGTGCGCTAGCTCAATTTTAGCCCCAGTCCAGTGCTCTCTGGACTGCCCCATGCTGTCGGTTAGCATGCGTAACCTATTGTAGTAGCGCACGCTAGCCTACAACTTCCGTTGCGTACGCTACCCATATAAAGTAGCGCACGCTGATCCTAGGTTGCAGAAGCGATGCAAGCGGTTCGACACCACGATAACAGATATTAACGGAATATTAATAAGAAACACAACATACAGGCTCAATTTCGAATCAAACACATGATATCAATGTTCGAAAAATTTACGAACCAAACTACAAAGTTCATGAATTCATAATTATAAGCGATAAAAGGTACGATTATTACATTCTCTCCCCCTAAGAATAAGTTTCGTCCCGAAACTTACGAAGTGAATAATTCGGGGTATCTAGACTTCATATGCTCTTCTTTCTCCCACATGGCTTCTTCCGATCCATGTCTCGACCATTGTACTTTGACCAAGGGAATAACTTTACGCTTAAGTTGTTTTACCCGACGCTCCAAAATCTGGATTGGTTTTTCCTCAAAGGTGACATCGGAATTTAATTCAATCTCCCCAAAATCAATGATATGCTTAGGGTCCGGTACGTATTTCCTCAACTGCGAAACATGAAATACATTATGCACATGACCCAGTGAAGGCGGAAGGCCCACTCGGTAAGCAAGTTCGCCAATCCGTTCTATAATCTCGAATGGCCCAACATATCTCGGACTGAGTTTACCTTTCTTCCCAAAGCGATAAACTCCCCGGGTTGGCGATACTTTTATCAACACATGATCGCCGACTTCAAACTCTAACGGTCGACGTCGATTATCGGCATAGGACTTCTGTCGGCTTTGGGCGGCCAAGAGCCTCTCGCGAATCAAAGAGATCTTTTCCCGGGTCTCCACTAACATATCTGGCTCTGTCCCAATCAGTTCAGAGGAATCATCCCAACACAATGGTGACTTACATTTCCGTCCATATAAAGCCTCAAACGGTGCCATCTTAATCGATGCATGCAAACTATTGTTGTAGGCAAATTCGATTAGTGGCAAATGCGACTCCCAGTCCTGCTTCCAATTTAGGGCACATGCTCGCAGCATGTCCTCAAGAGTCTGAATTGTCCGCTCGTGATCGCCCATCGGGCCCGAGGATGGTACGATGTACTGAGCCTCAGTTCCGTCCCTAAAGCTCGATGAACGGATTGCCAAAAGTGCGACACAAATCTACCGTCTCGATCGGAAATAATGCTCTTAGGAGTCCCGTGTAACCTTACAATTTCCGCGATGAATACACGAGCTAGTTTTTCGGGCCCCCAATTATCCTTGATTCCCAGAAAGTGAGCTGACTTGGTTAGTCGATCGACAATAACCCAAATCATATTCATTCCTGTTCGCGTGCTCGGCATGTTGGTGACAAAATCCATAGTTATATCCTCCCATTTCCATTCTGGGATTGGTAGCGATTTAAGCAACCCCGCTGGCCGTTGATGTTCAACCTTGACTTGTTCACACGTCAAGCATTTTGAAACGAACTCTTCTACATCATTCTTCATATTGCTCCACCAATAGTTATTCTTCACGTCCTTATACATTTTGCTCGTACCGGGGTGAAGAGAATACGGTGTAGTGTGTGCTTCCCTCAATATGGTCTGTTTAAGCTCGACGTATGCAGGTATACAAAGTCTACCTCTAAACCTTAAAACACCATCATCCTGAATCATAAATCCTGTAGCTTTTCCTCTCATCACATCCTTCCTTAGCTGGACTAGTAACGGATCCTCAAATTGCTTCGACTTGATTTCGTTGATCAAGGACGACGTGATCTCCAAAGTACATAATTGGCCCTGAACCTTCGGGAGCCAAATCTCTATATCTTGCCTAATTATGTCTCGACGGATATCGTGTTGAGATGTAAGCATACTCAGCATTTGGAGGGCTACGGGTTTCCGACTTAATGCGTCCGCTACCACATTAGCTTTTCCTGGATGATATAATATTTCAAGGTCGTAATCCTTAATCAACTCCAACCATCGACGTTGTCTCATATTTAGCTCCTTTTGGCTAAATATATATTTTAGACTTTTGTGATCCGTATAGATTTTACACGGGGAACCATAAAGATAATGCCTCCAAATTTTTAGCGGGAATACAACCGCCGATAACTCTAAATCATGGGTAGGGTAATTCATTTCATATGGTTTCAATTGTCGGGACGCATATGAAATCACTCTACCTCTCTGCATCAAAACACAACCCAATCCAAGTCCGGAAGCATCACTGTACACCTCGTAATCGTCGGTGCCCTGAGGTAACGATAACACGGGCGCCGAAGTTAATCGTCGTTTAAGCTCATCAAAACTATTTTGCCTCTCATCTGTCCACTCGAATTTCTGAGATTTCTGGAGCAACTGAGTAAGTGGTCGAGCGATTTTTGAAAATCCTTCGACGAATCTGCGATAGTATCCGGCAAGCCCTAGAAAGCTCCTGGTCTCCTTCACATTCCTAGGGGGTTCCCACTCAACAATGGCCGCTATCTTTTGGGGATCCACTCGAACTCCATCAACCGAAATTACGTGACCAAGAAATGTCACCTCTTTAAGCCAGAATTCGCACTTTGAGAATTTAGCGTAAAGTTTCTCCACTCTCAAAGTGTTCAACACCACTCGGAGATGTTTAGCATGATTTTCCTCATTCCGGGAGTAAACAAGGATATCATCAATGAAAACGACCACAAATTTATCAAGATAGTCAATGAAAACTTTGTTCATCAACTGCATAAACACGGCAGGAGCGTTGCTTAGGCCAAATGGCATAACCACAAATTCGTAATGGCCATACCGAGTACGGAAGGCAGTCTTCGGAATGTCAAAATCCCCAATCCTCAGCTGGTAATATCCCGATCGCAAGTCAATTTTAGATAACACTGTGGCACCCTGAAGTTGATCGAACAAATCATCTATCCGAGGTAAAGGATATTTGTTCTTAATAGTTAACTTATTCAATTCCCGATAATCAATGCATAGACGGAATGATCCGTCCTTCTTCTTAACGAAAAGGACCGGCGCACCCCAAGGCGATGCACTAGGTCGGATGTACCCTTTATCCAGGAGTTCGCCCAATTGTTTCTTCAGTTCTAACATCTCGGAGGGTGCCATACGATAAGGCGCTCGGGAAACAGGTGCTGCGCTTGGCACAAGATCAATAGGAAACTCTACTTCTCTAGACGGAGGTAACCCCGGTAGGTCATCCGGAAATACATCTGGGTATTCATTCACAACTGGAATGGATAATAAATCGGATTCACCGTCATTTGTGCTCATGGCGTAACACCAATAACCAATACAATCTTGTTTTAACAATTTTATCGCCTTAACGGCGGAAATCACTCCACCTGAACTACCCGGTTTACGACCCAAGAAAGTGTGCTCGACACCATCTTCCGCTATTATAGAAATAGTTCGCGTTCTATAGTTCATGATAGCACCATGTCGATTTAACCAATCATCTCCGAGAATTACATCCTCTCCTTTCAGATCTACCACTATGAGGTCTGAAGGCCAATCTCGACTCCCGATATACACAAGACAATTTTTAATCTCTTGGTTCCCAATCAAACGCTCTCCACTAGGAGTACTTACTACGAATTGTTCGCACTCAATCAAACACCCAAGACTCAAACGTTTCACACAATCAAGAACAATGAACGAATGGGTAGATCCCGAATCAAATAACACCGATACAGGTTGAGAAAGTATTTGCGTGATACCTGCAGCTACCGGAGCCTCTGTTTCGTCTGCACGCCTCATCTGGTACACTCTTGGCTGCACCGAACCCACACTTGATGTAGCTTGACGATCCAACCGACCTCGACCTCTTCCACGTCCCAGAGTCTGTTGCGGCTGATTAGATGTAGTCCCCGGGTTCACATTCGGAGTTGGTGCCGAACTCTGCTGTTTAACAATTTTGGTGGCAGCCTCGCAATGAGCCGCCCGATGACCGGCTTGGCCGCATGTGAAACAAATAACGGGAGGAAGTGGACACTCTCGACACTGATGGCCTGTTTGATTACAATTGAAACATTGTCCTCTACCAAAGGCAGAAGACTGGCCCAGTCGTAAACTCGGAGCACTACTGGCTTGCTGAACAGATTTCCCGATAGCAGAGTGAGAAGCTTGGGATTTGTGAAACCCACCACTTTTGCTTCCTGAAAAACCACCGGTCGTCTTTGTCTTCTTCATCTCGGTACACGACCTTGACGCGGAAATGACCATCTCGATAGCCAAAGCACGATCCTGATATTCCTTCAACGTAACGCATCTGAAACCCGCCATAGCCTCACGAATCCTGGGCTTCATTCTCAAATCAAAGTAACGGATTTTATCCGCTTGGGTCCTTACTTGCTCACGAACATAGTTGAGTTGCTGATTATACGTAACAACGGCCTCGGTGACAGGTACATCATGAGGTGTTGCCGTAAAGAAATCTGCAATTCGTTTTTCTCTAATAGGCCAAGGGCAATACTCTTCCTCTATCGCAGCTTTAAACTCGGCCCAAGTGGCCACACGATCCGTAGGTTTCGCAGCTTCCCACCAATCCGTAGCCTCCTTGTCAAGGAAATACTGTACAATAGGGACCCGTCTTTCTTCGGGGCACGCAACAGCGTCAAAAATTCTGCCAAACTGAAACAACCATCCTTCCCATCCCAACGTATCAGACGCACCAGTAAAACGAGGAGGTTGCATTTTCATCACCCCCTGAAGACATTTACTCTCATCTGTTGGTTGATCACGATGTCCGGATTCATTCAACTTGACTAATTGTGCTGCTACCTGCTGGAGTATAGCAGCTATGCCAGCATTCACGTTAGTGTCAGCCGACGGTTCTTGACTTACAGTAGAATCTGGCTGACCGCTCGGGTTCGGAGAAGCGGTGTTCGGCTCCGTATGGGATGCCGAATCAGATGCATCATTAGAATGTGTGCCAGATTCGATTGCGGTACCACGACCACGGCCTCTGCCGCGTCCACGTCCGCCACGTCCACTACGGCCTCTCAGCATACTGAGATATAGAAGGATTAAAATTATCAGAACAACTCATAATTCAAGGAACTTAAATCTACCTTACTATGAAAGCGACAAGGCACAAAGAGAGTTAAGGAGTCTTACCACCATGGGTCACACGGCTCGACAGCAACACACGGTGTTGAGCTCGATCAGTTTATACGACTCTTACGACTTGACAATTGAATGTCCAAAGGCCTAGGTATTTCCGAAACCTAGGCTCTGATACCATAAATGTAACACCCCAATTTCACTTTGGGTTATCACACGCCACAGGACACACAAGGGTCCCGCCAGGCTGACGACACACAAGATTAAACCACAATTCAATACATAACAACCATGACATAATAGTCCAACCAAGGATACAAAACACAAGTTAGGCCTCGGCCGCGGCCAAAATAGTATATTTCAAGTCATCACTGAATGCAAACATTACACGACAAAGTACAACTCAAAACCAACCATAATACAATATATAAAACTGACTCAACATCACAAATACAAAGACTGATACGAGCTCTCTAACATCCAGTGTGCTTGTCAACTCCGTGTGCGCCACATGGGGGCTCCTGTCCCTCGAGAATACCTGAAATGTACAAAACATTCCACCCCAACAATGGGGTTAGCCACAACCGCTAGTGCAAGTACGGATTACAATTATTTTAATCCATGTGCATTTCCAAATCATTTCAAAATCCCAAAATGATTCAATTCACGATATTCCGAATATCAATATCAATCACCAAGAAAAACACTCCGACAACCCTCGCGACCCGGTCCGGCCCTCAAGCCACCAAGTCCTGTGTGCCCCGTCGAGCAATCCCTGTGTGAGGATGTCCACTCAAAGTATCTCTCGTGACCGGTCCGGCCGCTAAGCCACCAGGTCCCCGTGTGACCCCGTCGAGTCAATCCCCGAGTGAGAGTACCCGAGAATAACCTTTCAACTCTCATCATTCTCTAAATCACCACAGAAATGCATGCCATAAACTAATGCAATAAAGTACTTGCCTGAACTTCTTACTCTCAAAGGAACAAACGACGAACAAGGCTACGGTCCGAACTATCTTACGAATCCCGCTCCTAACAAACATTGAGGCTTAATCGTTTACAATTTTGTTGGAAAACACAAAAATCCATCCTAAGTTCTACCCTTAGGACCATTTAATCGAGCCCTACGAGGGCATAATGGGTTTTGCTCGATTTACAAAAGGAGATTTGGGATTAATCCGCAAAACCTTAAGGAAATCATGAAATCATACCTATACAACCATTTTCAACCACAATCCATCATAATTTAGAGCTAAAACAGCTGGGGAAACGAGATCCCCAAAAACACCAAATCTCCCCAAAGTTAGGGTTCTACGGGAGGATTACCTCAATTCCTTGGTAAATACGATATAAGATTGATAGATCTTTACTTGAAGTTGAAAAGATTTGAATTTCAACCGTGCTCCGCCGAAAGCCTCGCCTACACCGCCCTGGAGTCGTCTAGAAGCTTGAAGAAGAGGAGAGAAGATGAAAAATGACGAGTGTTGACCGCAACACATGTATTTATATAAGTGCGCCTTAGCGCGCGCTAACGCTTACCGAATAGCACGCGCTATCGGCCTAGGTCTACGCCTGCACTTTACGCCTACCGAGTTGGTGTGCACCACATCCGATAGCGTGCGCTACTCAATCGAGTTAGCGTGCGCTGTATCGCCGAGTTAGCGCGCGCAGTTTCCGCCTTAGCGTGCGCTATCTGGTGTTCAGTCTAAGTCCAGAACCTTCTGCCCTGTTCAGAAACCCTTCTGTCCACACCGGTAGCGTGCGTTACGACTGAATAGCGTGCGCTACAACCGGCGAGTTAGCGCACGCAACGACCGTCTTAGCGCATGTTACCTGTTGGTCTGGCCAGAGTCCAGACCTCACTGTCCTTACTGTCCGGGTCACTTAGCATGCGTTAACACCCAACAGTGGCGTGCGCTACGTGTTCCCCTAACGTGCGCTACTGTGATGCCTTAGCGTGCGCTAGCTCAATTTTAGTCCCAGTCCAGTGCTCTCTGGACTGCCCCATGCTGTCGGTTAGCGTGCGTAACCTATTGTAGTAGCGCACGCTAGCCTACAACTTCCGTTGTGTACGCTACCCATATAAAGTAGTGCACGCTGATCCTAGGTTGCAGAAGCGATGCAAGCGGTTCGACACCACGATAACTGATATTAACGGAATATTAATAAGAAACACAACATACAGGCTCAATTTCGAATCAAACACATGATATCAATGTTCGAAAAATTTACGAACCAAACTACAAAGTTCATGAATTCATAATTATAAGCGATAAAAGGTACGATTATTACACAGCCCTCAACATTTGGTCAGAATCCATATTTTCTCCAAACGGAGCAGCCACATTATAACCAACTTTCAAGAGTTCTGGTTTAATGCCCGATTTTCTCATAAATGCAATTGATGCAAATGAATGTGTAGATCCTGGGTCTATTAATGTAAGTGCGGAATTCACGAGATCGAATGGTACCTGAGACTACGGAAGCATCTGCATCAGCTTCTTCTCGAGTCATTGCAAAGACCCTTCCCTGAACTTTATTCCCTGTGTTTGGGCAATCTCTCGCCATATGTCCGGGCTTCTTGCATCTGAAACAATTATTGGACCCAACAAAACATTCTCCAAAGTGATTTTTCCCACATTTAGTACACTTGGGCTTCTCAGTTGTATTTGGAGCATCTCTCGCTGTAGGATGCTTCTGATTGGCTTTTCCTGGTTTTTGCTCCGATTTCTTCCAATGTGCTGAATTTTTTGAAGCAAATGCTTGCCTCTTCTGCTGATAAGACCTTTGTATCTCCTTTTCGTCAGCTTCTGCGAGCAACACTTTGTCAACTATTTCTCTGAACTCAGTTGATGTAGACATCCTCACATCTCTTCTAATTTCAGGCCGGAGGCCTCTTCGGAAATGATCCACCTTCTCAGCATTATCCCTAGCAATATAGGGAACATACCTACAGCCTTCTTCAAATTTCCGAATATATTCACAAACAGACATATCCCCTTGTTTCAGCTCCAAAAACTCTTTGACCTTGAGAGACCGTGCATCCCTGGTGAAGTATTTATCATAGAATATTACTTTAAATCTCTCCCACGTCAACCCTTCCAAGTTGACTGCAAGTTTGGCTCCTTCCCACCAAGTTCTGGCATCCTTTTTGAGTTGAAAGATCGCACAAAGTATCTTCTCAGCATCGTCGATGTGCATGTAGTTAAAGATAACATCAAGTGATTTGACCCATTCTTCCGCAACCATAGGATCAGCCCCACCATGAAAATCAGGAGGTTCCATCTTCCTAAATTTTTCATACACTGCTGGTCCATTATTGTTTCTTGGTGGAGGTTGTCGGTTTTGTTCTTCGTTCCTTTGTTGCATGTTCAACAATTGTTGCATTTGTTCACCATACATCCTTGTCTGTTGTTGCATCAGCTCAGCCAGATTCTCAAGAAGGTTATGGTTTGGATTTGGGTCATCTCTTGCCTTTCTTTTGGGTGCCATCACATTCGTTGTACTGCCCAATCTTACCCATTCATAAGCCAATAACGATCACATAACGATGATGATGACAACTAATATATTGTAATATATTAAACACAATACTTAATAGATAAAAGTTGACCATATCCTTCAGTCGAGAATGTCCATATGCCATCTTCTGTCTGCAGGAAAGATTTAAACCTTCGCTCCGATACCACAACTGTAACACCCTCTAACCTAGCAGCTGAACCGCAAAGGGGTCCGTGCTACTAAGTTGGGGAGTATTACACTTTTAAACTTTGAAAACCAATAAGAAGTAGATTTGGTAATGCGAGTACTCAGGGAAATAATGCAAACCAGTATTATTTATTCAAAACATTACATAACCTTAGGTTTAATACATAACAAAACCATAACAGAGTGATCTTATTAAAAACAAAACATAGTCTTCCAGCATAGGGGCGAAATAGATGGGAATGGCATATGGACAAGTCTCCGGCTGTCAACACTGAAGAAGATAGTCAACTCCTAAACATGAGCATCATCACCTGTATCATAAGAATCTAATGAGCCAATGGCTCAGTAAGATGAGACTTCTGTAATAGCAAAGTATCACGCAGCACATTTATCAATGAACAACTACTATATATATAGTCATGTTCTTGTAAAATCCTTTCTTCGGGTACCCTTGAAGTGTGGTACTCGACTGATAGTGATAGGCCATGGTTTTCGGAACCTGTTCATATAATTGGCCAATAAAATATGTATACGGGGGTTCCCATACTAGTTTTTCAACCAATGGTATTAGCCGTATTCAACCTTTTTCATTCAGTGTGGGTTTCCTTGACCGACTTTCAGCCGCAAGTATTTGCCACCATGTGTTGGGTCCGCCGGTCCCCCGCGTCCCGTGCCTACCCGCCATCAATCAAGTACCATACTTCCTGTTCTTAAACATTCTTTCACATACACATGTTATGCATGATCGTTCAATAACAGTTACATATGAAAATATCAATCAATATATGATCCTTATGATACAGCAAGGAAAAGCATCATCTTACCTCAAGTCCTGTGCCCGTTGATGTGAAAAGATCAGTTTCTATAGATGGATGTGCTAAAATCCTTGAAGAAAAATTTGAAATCTCTTTGGGGACTTTTATCAAACACTTTGGAAAACTATCAGATTTGAGCTTCCTGTTTGATCGTGCTTTTTATGGTTTTTAAATTTTTGGAAGAGAAATATGTTACGGGCGTCTTAAAGTAGAGGTTCACAGCTTCAAAATGGTATATCATTTGTTGGTAAATACGTACGTATACATATATTTATAGGAGTCCAAAGTCGGCTGAAAGTCAACCTTACTCGGACAGCTGGAGGCCTTATCCGGACAGCTGGCCGAGAAGGTTCTGTCGGTCGTGACCGACCGTATCCGGACAAATGGATGCCTTATCCAGGATAGTGGCCTAGAAGCTTCTTTCGGTCGTGGCCGACCTTATCCTGACAATTTGGACCTTATCAGGATAGTGGCCTAGAAGCTTATCGGTCGTGGACCGACCTTATCCGACACATTGACACTTTATCCGGATAGTGGCCTCGAAGCTTCGGCCGTGGCCGTGATTGCTATCGGGCCGATCAGCGTGTCCGTGGTGGCCGACAAATGTCACCAACTTGCTCACCTGGTTCGACCCCTTCCCGATGTCCAAATTTGATTTTCCGACCCGTTCCGGACTCGTCGGAGTTAAATCTTCGATATGCTCGGAACGGATTTTCGATAATATTAATATAATAATTTAATATTATTTTTGCAGTATAAGTGTTCTGTAATGAAAATTTTATCGTATCAATTCGTCGAAAATTTTCGAAATTACTTTCATAAATTCTAAAATAATCCTTATAATTTATTTTGAAATCTTTTCTTTTTAAATCCTTCATTTTATGTTGGAAACATACCGGTCCAAGTATTGGACAACTTGTAAATATCGAGATCCATGATCATTAGCAAAATAAATAGCATTTAAATAAGTCTTTGAAATTTTTAGGGTATTACAATTATTGTTTTATAATCGTTTAGCACATCGATCTCCTTATTTGAGAAACTGAGCTCCTCACTGCAACAAAACATCTCACAATGACCTTTATCATGTTAGAGGAGATAATTAACATGTCGTATAAAACGTAATGCGAATGGACATAGCAGTTATTCATGCTCATGAAATGTCTACTTGTATGCCATGCTTCCATAATGCATATTATGTAATTGTATTTAGGTATTAAATGGTTATTGGCTTAGGGGATAACCAGGCATTACAGTCCTCCCCTCCTTATAAAATTTCGTCCTCGAAATTGACATACCGAACAGTTCTGGATATTTGCTTTGCATTTCCTCCTCTATTTCCCATGTAGCCTCTTCAACGGCATGATTCCTCCACAAAATCTTTACCAAATGAATTTCCTTGTTCCTTAGTTTCTTTATTTTCTTATCAAGAACTCCGTACGCTTCTCTTCATAGGACAAGTCCGGGATAATTCCAACGGCTCATAATTTAACACATGTGAGGGGTTGGAAATGTACCTCTTTAACATGGACACATGGAAGACGTTGTGTACACCAGATAGCGAAGGAGGTAAGGCTATTCTATAAGCTCTGTCACCAACTCTCTCAAGGATTTCAAATGGGCCAACATATCTCGGGCTAAGTTTTCCTTTCTTCCCAAATCTCATTATGCTTTTCATCGGGGATACCCTCAAGAAGACATAGTCTCCAATGCGAATTCCAAATCTCTTCTTCGATTATCTCGCATAACTCTTCCGTCTACTTTGTGCAATTTTCATTCGTTCTCTTATCTTTTCTACCGCCATAGCGATCATTGTATCATTTAAGGGCCCGGTAGACTTCTTTCTCCAACTTCATCCCGGTACGGAGATCTACATTTTCTCCCATATAGTGCTTCATAAGGTGCCATCCTAATTGTAGATTGGTAACTATTGTTGTAGGTGAACTCTACCAATGGAAGCTTTGTATCCCAATTGCCCTTGAAATCTAGTATGCATGCTCTCAACATATCTTCGAGTATTTGAATAACTCTTTACATTGCCCATCACTTTGTGGATGAAATGCGGTCTTGAAAGCAAGCTTCGTACCCATTGCATTATGTAAACTTTTCCAAAATGCGATGTGAATTTAGGGTCCCATCGGATACTATAGATATTGGCACCCCATGTAGCCGGACTATCTCTTTAATATATTCTGAGCGTATCGATCCATATTATATGTGGATTTTCTGGCAAGAAATGAGCAGACTTGGTCAATCTATCAACAATCACCCATATGGAATTATACCCACTTTGAGTCCTTGGTAGCCCAAGCACAAAATCCATTGTAATGTGTTCCCATTTCCATTAGGAATTAGTAAAGGCTTCAATAATCCTGCTGGTCTCGATGTTCGCTTTGATCTCATGAAAAGTTAGACATTCGCAACGAATTTTGCGATATCTTTCTTCATGTTAGGCCACCAATAATGTTGTTGCAAGTCTTTATACATTTTTGTGCTACGGATGTATTGAATAAGGACTGGAATGAGCTTCCTTAATTTCCCCTATGATGGTTGTGTCACCGGCACACACGCTTCCCTTTATATCGTAATATTTTGTCACGAGGTGAGAAGTTTGGTAATTTGCCTTCATCAACGTTTTCCCTTAATTTGCCAATGTACTGATCCGCCTTCTGGGTTTCTTTGATTATATCTTGCAGTGCAGGTTTCAATATGAGTGCTGATAATGAATAAGTCTTCCTTTTGGGCACAATTTCCAGTTCTAATTTTTGCAAGTCTAATAATAGTGGTTTCTGCGTGACTAGCAAGGAAGACATAGACTTTCTACTTAGTGCATCTGCAACCACATTTGCCTTACCAGGATGATAATTGATCTCACAATCATAGTCTTTCACCAATTCTAACCATCTCCGCTGTCGCATATTTAGATCCTTCTGTGTGAAAAAGTACTTCAAACTCTTATGGTCTGTATAGATTTCGCACTTTTCACCATATAGGTAATGCCTCCAAATTTTTAGTGCAAAGACAACAGCAGCCAGTTCTAGATCATGTGTTGGATAATTCTTTTCATACTCTTTTAATTGCCTGGAGGCATAGGCTATTACCTTTCCATGTTGCATTAATACAGCACCCAAACCATTCTTAGAAGCATCAGTGTAAACTACAAAGCCACCTGTTCCCATAGGAGTGGCAAGGACAGGAGCCGTAGTTAATCTACGCTTCAATTCTTGGAAACTACCTTCGCAAGCATCAGTCCAAACAAACTTTGTCTTCTTCCTTGTTAACAATGTTAATGGGGTTGCAATCTTCGAGAATCCTTGTACAAACCGTCGGTAGTATCCGGCTAGTCCTAATAAACTTCGAACCTCTGATACATTCGTTGGTGTTGTCCAGTTGCTCACCGCCTCTACCTTGTTGGGATCAACTGAAATGCCATCCTTGGATACTACATGCCCTAAAAATACCACCTGTTCTATCCAGAAATCACATTTCTTGAATTTAGCATACAACCGTTTTTCTTTAAGAATTTGAAGCACAATTCTGAGGTGTTCTTTATGCTTATCTCTATCATGTGAATAGATAAGGATGTCATCAATAAACACCACCACAAATTTATCAAGGAACTCTTTGAATACCCGGTTCATCAGATCCATAAATGCTGCTGGAGCATTTGTCAAACCAAAAGGCATCACTAAAAATTCATAGTGACCATATCACGTTCTAAATGCTGTCTTTTGGATATCCTCTTCTTTGACCTTCAGTTGATGATATCCGGAACGTAAATCAATCTTTGAGAATACTGATGCTCCTTGCAACTGATCAAATAAATCATCTATCCTTGGAAGAGGATATTTGTTCTTGATGGTCACCTTATTCAGTTCCCTATAGTTAATGCATAATCGCAATGAGCCGTCTTTCTTTTTCACAAATAAGACAGGGGCTCCCCAAGGTGAACAACTGTAATACCCGTAATTTCGATTTCCGGTAATTTCTTTTTGTTTTCGGCGGAAGTCCATTTTGATGACTCGCCCTTGACCGTTTCGTCATTTCGAGAATGATTAATTCTGCACTTTTTGTCATCCGAGTTCGTTTCGGTGTCGTTCTGTTGAATTCCGTGTTCTTTAGCGACTTTTCCACGTGCGAGTTCGACTTTGTTAGATCACCATTAATTTTTGGAAACTCCAAAAATTCTGAATCTTTGCAATATTATAAAGCAACGAGTTAGCTTTCCAATGGTTCAAACGGTGAGTCAATCGGAGTCCAGACGAGGGAGTTATGGTCGAAATAGCTAAGTCACTCTCACTTTTCCGGACTCGCCAAAACCGTGCACTCGTGCCGCGGCACACTTGGCTGAGCCGCGCACACCGCCGAGCCACAGGAGCAAATTTTGGGCCTGTGCCGCGGCACACTTCGACTGAGCCGCGGCACACATGACAGACAACCCTATATCTGCGTTTTTTTTGAGCGGATCACCTCATTTTTCCCCATTTCTTCACTTGGGCACGAGAGAGAAGGCTTGAGAGAGAGAAGTTTCTTCACCTATCCCTTGAGTGTGTGATTTCTCTTCATCTATTTTCGATTGTGAAGCTCGGATCATCGATCTATCGCGTACTCTTCGAATCATAGTGCTTGGATCTTCAAGAGGTAATTTCTTCAACATCTTGGATTTCGATTTTGTATTGGGTAATGATGTTTTGGATGTTAAAATCATGGGGTATGAAGTGATATACGCATGATTATGGACATGTTTGAGTATTCATCGGATTATTGAAAGATTATTCAAGAACACTTCGAATTTTGTGTTGGAAATTGGGGATTTTGTTTGACTTCATCCTTTTAATCCGTAGTAATTTAGATTAGTGATGGATTGATGATTATTTAGGTGTATTCTATCATTTCCATCGTTATTCCACGGTTGGATTGTATTGATTCGTCGTTTTGGTTGAGCTATTAGTCGACGCCTTGAAGGTGTCCGACAAAAGGTCTAAGAGGGGGGGTTTGTGCGTTGTACGATTATTATTCATCATACGATTGTTGATTTATCATTGATATGACTTAGGGACGAAATCCTTGTGAAGAACTCAAGTCGGAACCCTTCCATTCGTTGTCTACTTCGTGGTTCAAGCTTCCCGGTCGAACTGTGTTCTTCGGGATTTTCGGTAACGTTTATTAAGGCAAGTATACATTTATGATTGTACGTTCTCGACTTTGAAAGTAAGAAATATTGATGGCATATCATGAACGAACCGTTTTTACGGCATTCATAGATATATTGATGGCATATTATGAACGAACCGTTTTTACGGCATTCATGTATGTATTGTTGGCATGTAATGAACGAACCGTTTTTACGGCATTCCTACATGTATCGGCGTATGAGGTGAACGAACCGTTTCTACGGCATTCACATATGTAACGGCGTAGGAGGTGAACGAACCGTTTCTACGGCATTCACATACGTCTTATGAGATTTTAGTTATTCCGGAATACTAGTCTTGAATTGATGAATTGACGGTTACATTTACTTTATTGTCGAGGAGTATTGTGTTTCATACTGTTATACTTGCACTAGCTATTCGACGGCTAACCCCTTTATGGGGGAAATACGTTTCATGTATTTCAGGTTCCAGGAGAGCGGACAGGTGGGTACCGGGTCGGCATGAAGATGATGGGCAAGTGTGATACTGTGTCTTGTCTCCGGTTATTTTCTCGGATTCCTCCATTCAGTGTTGTTGTACTAGAATGGATTTTTAAATACTCGAGTATTGTATTTCAGTTTCCTTGATGTTCCGGCCTGTGTTGCCGAGGTATTGATTTGTGCAGTGATGTATATGGTTTCATTGGTTATGGTTTTGAATACCATTTGTATCGTCTTTCTTTCCATTGTATGTAGACCTTCTCGGTTAAGTTTATAGTTTCCGTGTATGTTTAGCCTTGTGGGTCCCACGGCGGGGCTCACGGCGCTGTAATATACCCTGAATAACTTGGGGGTGTTACAGAATATGGTATCAGAGCTTAGGTTTATGGATACTTAGGTTGTCGGTCTTTTGGGTCGATTGAGTCGTCATTTGCCCACAGTATCACTACTCTGCCATCATCACAGTGCGACCGGTACTTGTAAGTCCTCTCACTCTT
The DNA here is from genome assembly GCA_033398695.1 of Orobanche coerulescens. NCBI lineage: Eukaryota > Viridiplantae > Streptophyta > Magnoliopsida > Lamiales > Orobanchaceae > Orobanche > Orobanche coerulescens. The sequence goes on along the minus strand of CM065814.1, from coordinate 40,787,544 downwards.
CTTGTTTTTTTTTCTTAATCGTTTCGTTTATAGCTTGGTATTCTTGGGAATTGGTCACTTTGAGAATGTGCGATTTGGATTATACTTACGCACGTGTGTGCCTTTTAGAATGTTGACTGAAAGTAGGAAGAATCGTGGCCGTGGTCACGGACGTTAACTCTTCATTGAGATTTTGTTAAGTTGCTAATTGCGATATTGGTGTGTATCGGTATTATGTTTGTAATATCCGGAATTTCCACTACTGTTGTTTAATATTATTTTATCCGAGTTATGTAGTACAGCGTGGAATCTGTACAGTATGGGTAAAATAATTGAAGGACCGAGACATCTGTATTGGTATAATTGTCGTACTTGGTCGACAATTGGACGTAAGAAGTATATGTATTCAGTATTCCGTATGTTCGTATTCTGTATGTTGAGACATTGGACAAGAATAGCTGAAAATGGCTAAGTGTAACATTATTAGCGCACGCTAATAATCATGAGTAGCGCACGCTATCGTGCAGGTTTAGCGCACGCTACATATATAAGATAACGCACGCTAATGCAGTCAGATCGGAAGGAATCTGTGTGTGGACCAGGCCACTTTCGGCGCACGTTCTGATAAGTCAACGGATGTTGTAATGTGTGTTAGCGCACACTAATACATGTTGATTAGCGCACGCTAACTGTATATCGGACAAAAAGGAATCTTATCCTCGTCAGCACTTTCGGCGTGTGGACCAGTCTTCGGAGCATATAGACAAACGAGTCAACTGCGTATAGCGTACGCTAAGGTTAAGGACTTGCGTACGCTAGACATGATGTTTTACGTACGTTAATACATGAGCATTACGTACGCAAGCTAGTTTAAGAAGCAAAACAGTCTCCTCTGGACTGCGATAGCATATGCTAACAAAGGACAGTTAGCGCACGCTAAGCTTGTAACGTACATTAATTAAAGATGTTAGCGTACGTTAATAATGTACAGTATATATATAAGTGCAGTTGGCCATTATTCGTCATTTCCGTCCATTTCTTCATGTGAACCGATAGAGAGAGGTCTTAGAGAGAAGTTGAGGTTCCAAACACTTGAGTTGATCATTCCTAACAACATTTGAAGCTTGGAAGTGATTGAAAACGGATTTAACCTTGGGATTCAATCCATTCCTTCAAAGAGGTAATTACTCTCCACTTTGGGATTTCATTTTGGATTGTATATGATGTTCTTGAGTTGATGATCGTCATGTTTATGAGTTGATGAGTATGGTTATGAGATGGATTACTGAGTTATGTTGATAATATGGTTGATATGCGGATATTGATATGATTCGTGTGGTTTTGAATGGTGTTGTTTTTCTTCAAGAGATATGTTGGTTAATATCTCCCTTCATTTCGGGTTTTTAATGTTGTTGTTATTGTTTACTTCGTATGATGATGAACATGCAAGTGATTATGATTCTTGGTGTATATGATATGATTAAGAAGACTATATGTTGAAATGTTAGTGGAAATAAGATTTGGACACTTGTTTGGAAAGTAATGTGTATAAGGTTTGAATTTGGAAAATCACCACCGATTCTTGAAAACTCCAAAAATTCTGAAACATAACAATATAATAGAGCATCGAGTTAGCTTTCTAATGGTTCAAACGGTGAGTTAATCGGAGGCCGGATGAGTGAGTTATGCTAAAATTGGCAAAAACTATACTGTCTGTAATCTGGGAACAGGTAGCGCACGCTATTGATGAAGTTAGCGTACGCTAACATGCCTGGGCATATAAAAACGTAAAGCAGTCGGGAATTTCATTTCCCAACCCATCCTACACGATCCCCTTTCGTCCCAAATCACCCAAACTCGGTTTTTAACCCCTAAACCTCAGCTTTTGAGTTGGTTTATCAAGTGATAACATCTAGGAAAGCTTGGAACAAGGATTATAACATCATTATTGATTCTTTCGCCGGATTGAAGGTAATTGGCTTGAACTCTAATATTTTGGGATGTTTGAGATTTTTGATATCTTTTGGTGGTTTAGTTCGTATCGATGGCTAGAATCATGTAATGTTGAAGGATATATATGTTTGTGATTATGTTCTTCGTGTTCTTGATGTGGTTGGTGTTTGTTGATTGATGATTCGAATATACCATTGAATTCCGCCTTCAAGGTGTTTGATTGAAGTCTTGAAAGAGAAATTGATTGGAATATTTTGGTTAAGTTTGTATACTCGCCATATCGAATCAATATATGGGCTTTGTGGAATCATGGGAATGAATTCGTAATTGTTTGAGTTAGATTGTTCGGACTTGTGTTTAATCGAGATATTTTGGAATCATTGGGTTTGTGGATTAGTTATATCGATTGTTTATTGTTATCGAATGTGTGTTAAATCGATTATTGTAATAGGTTGAGATTATTGATCAATGTTTAGAACCATGCTTTGCGGTCGTATTCAAGAATGTTCGTAGATTGCTTTGATCAGGGCCGAGGGACTTGTAGACGACGGCAAGGAATTGGTAATGGCTTCATTGGTATCGAGGCAAGTTATTACTTTCTCAGTTTATAATATTTAATGAATGGATTCAGTTTCATTCGTTTATAATTCGTATAGCAATGTTTATAATCGTAATCACAGGAGATTTGGAATTATAGGTTGTATTCGAGTTTTGGGAATTTAAATCATAATGTATATGATTTACAATTGTCGTTGGTATACTTGTTATCGAGGATACATCATGGTATTGACAAAAACGTGAATTATCTACCGTCCGTGATGTTTTGGATCGGTGAATATTCAGAATAATGGTTGGTGATGGTTTAGATATCGAGATTGCTCTCGAAGGACTCGGAGCAAGTATTTTAATCATTTCTGTCATTTGTGTCGATCATGTCGTGATACATTCGTGTATCGTTGTTGTCATGCATTTGTGCATTGTTGTTGTCGTGTATTGTGCACGGTTGTTTTGTGCAGTTGTGCATTGTTGTCATATGTCTACCATGCGTTGGTCCGACGGGATCATCATGGGAATCTATAGCTGTGTGCGCTGGATCGCTGGACAGGTAATGCCATCATGCGTTGGTCCGACGGGATCATTATGGGAATCTATAGCTGTGTGCGCTGGATCGTTGGATTACCATATGTATTGTTGTTGTGCATATGTATATTATGGGTTTGCCATAAGTATACATTGTCGTTATTGTTGTGATCATATTGACGTTGTCATATGAGTATGCATTTGTAGGTCTTGCGTTAGGACCATGTCCGTATGTTATGTTGATCTGATCTCGGATTAGACTGACGTGATTGTAACGGTATTTCGTATCTTGAGGTATGTTCCGTATTTCCTAGGTACTTGTCTTTGATGGACAATCGATTATCGTATTGGAATTGTCGATGTTATCCAATGGATTGAATTGGCCAGAGTTTGTATAATTTCTGTATCACGAGTTATGATAATGTTTTGAGAACCTTGAGTATTGTTGAGATACCATATAGATATTTCGGTATTATTTTAATGTGTTGTTAAGGATACGAATCGTGGATTCTCGTAAAGTTACGACGGTAAGATTACACTGGTCGTATTCTTACTTAGTATTTCCATTGATATGTAATTATTGACGAGATGTGATGGTTATCATTGTTGGATATTATGGCTGACCCCGTCGTGGGATTTCTTTCTAGGTTATTGGATTATCAAGTTTGTAGCGGTCGTGGAGAGATGAACTTCCCGGGGGATACTGGCAAGGGCATTTATTTGTGTTTTGAGTTTCTGATCAGTTGTTGTATTCCGCTGCTAGAGTATTTTAATTGTTTGTCTTTATCCGCCGCGTGAGTATTTTTAAATGGCCTTTTTGGTATCCGGTAACTTAGGTTACTTTGGCAATTATTTTCTAAATCTATTCTGTCGGTACGGGTAAGCGATAGCTTAACGTATGTTTTTAAACTGTTGAGTTTTGGCATTTTGGGCCTTGTGGTTTCAAATGAGTTTTTACGACGGTTTGATAAACGAGCTTTATAAATCTTCGAATGTTTTTAATAGATAATACCGTCGTTAGCCTCTTGGGCATTTGTAAATGTTTGCGAAAATTTCCTTCAGCCTTGTGGGTTCCATCTCGGGGCCCACAGCGCTGTAATATTCCCGGTCGGACCTGGGGGTGTTACAGAATATGGTATCGGAGCTTAGGTTGTGAAAACCTAGGCAGTCGGGTCGAGTTGGGTCGTGCTTTTGTCGTGTCATTCGAGTTGTCGGTTGACAAGTGTTTGAGCTCTGGGTTTTTGTTTTTCACTCGGGCTTGTGCGTTATGTGATTTACCAATGTGGTACTGGGATTGTTGTAACTTTTTCAAATGGTGTTAACGTGTTTCTTCAGATAGAGCTGTGTTGTTTTCTCGAGTTGAACTGAGTTTGCAAAATGTGTGTTTTGAAAATATCTGTGTCGAGTATTTTCTTGAGTCGAGACATGTGCCAGTATCACGGGGAATCGTCGGCTTCATTATCTGTAAGTATTGGATTTTTGAATTGCATTGAGATTTATTGCCGTTCTAAGTTGATATGTTCTGAGATTCAGAAAGATATTATGCGTTATAGTATAAGATGACAGAGTTGGGACAGGATTGATGATCTTGAGAAGTTATGATTTTGGAAATCATTATGTCGATTAAGTTTTGGAACGGAGCTGTGCATTTGGGAGAAATATTGTGGATTGTTCAGGAGAACATGTAGTCATGTTAGTTCATTTTGAGATATATGAACTATTTTTGAGCATTTGAAAATGATACTTTTCAAAATGAATGTTTTACGGATATTTTACCGTAAATGATTTTTGGGCCGAGACCCAATAGATTTTTTTGAAATTGTTTTATAACTCAGGACTTGGGGTCCGAAAAAAAGAGTTTCCTACTTTTTAAACTTCTTGCAATGCGGAACGAGATACGGGCTGAGACCCTAATATTTCAAAAGACTTTTCTGTTTTCTTAAAAACTCCCGAGACTTGTATAACACTTTATCAATCGTTTATCTATGTCGTTCCTGCCTTTTGGGGTTCTGGATTACTTGTTCAAAAGAAACTTCTCGGGAAGTCTTTCGCTGTGTTGATTTGTTTCAATGCATTGTCATAGCATAATTGAGGTGATCCAGGATGGAAAATGATTGACGTTGCGAGTCATATGTGGAAAAAGAGATTTTAGTCGGAGTTTATATATTGAAAATTTCGGAACTCTATCGTATGGTCTTCCGATAGAATATCAGTGGATATTGGTGACGAGCTGAATTGGTATACAGCAGTATGGATGTGGTTAATCATCTGCATAATTTCATTTTATTTAATCATGCGTATTCGAAAAGAATTATTATCGAATACTTGGCACCAGAGAGCCGATTTAATTTTTCGGAAATTAATTTTGTGGTCTTACCAAAATTATGTTTTGAGTTTTGAAATTTTTGAAAGAACTTTCGAAAATTGTCTTCTTGACGAGACTATATGATTTCAAACAGGTTTTGAAAATTTGATTGATATACATACGCATTTAGTGCATAGTGCATATCATGGTGAAGTTATGAGTATGACTCACAAACTGGATAAGACATCAGTATGGTATGATAAATAGGATTCAAACTTCAGTATGGTAGTTTGGTTATCCAGAGATGACCGGTTGGTTGAGCCGATAAGAGAAATATGCCACGTAATGTAGGTTCGGTACAGAATATGATTTTGGAATTTTGAGTTTTGTGAAACTGGAGCATATGTGCTATGTGACTCTATTGGTGTGGTAGTAGTGCGATTTTACCATAGTGATTTTTGAATGATTCTATTTTAAGTGTAGATTTGGGGATGATGACTCCAGGATGGTTGTTTTGGATATTGATTGGTCGTTCCCACTCCAGGTATGATTGGGTATGTTCGTCGGTTTGTGATTGGTTGTTCGTATGCCGAAGGGTATGTTCAACATTCGGGTGCGTTTCTTTGAGATCTACTGTATGTGATTTGTGTAACGTTTTGAGAATTTTATTCGTCCGTATATCTGTCTCTGGGGTTCTGTATTGATCGTTGTCGTGATGGTGTCGGAATATTTCAGTTGAATAGTTTGTTTGTTTTTCTATGACGGCTTGCAAGTTTCGAGGACGAAACTTATTTTAAGTGGTGTAGTATGTAATATCCGGAATTTCCACTACTGTTGTTTAATATTATTTTATCCGAGTTATGTTGTACAGCGTGGAATCTGTACAGTATGGGTAAAATAATTGAAGGACCGAGACATCTGTATTGGTATAATTGTCGTACTTGGTCGACAATTGGACGTAAGAAGTATATGTATTCAGTATGCCGTATGTTCGTATTCTGTATGTTGAGACATTGGACAAGAATAGCTGAAAATGGCTAAGTATAACATTATTAGCGCACGCTAATAATCATGAGTAGCGCACGCTACAGATATAAGATAACGCACGCTAATGCAGTCAGATCGGAAGGAATCTGTGTGTGGACCAGGCCACTTTCGGCGCACGTTCTGATAAGTCAACGGATGTTGTAATGTAGTTTTAGCGCACACTAATACATGTTGATTAGCGCACGCTAACTGTATATCGGACAAAAAGGAATCTTATCCTCGTCAGCACTTTCGGCGTGTGGACCAGTCTTCGGAGCATATAGACAAACGAGTCAACTGCGTATAGCGTACGCTAAGGTTAAGGACTTGCATACGCTAGACATGATGTTTTACGTACGTTAATACATGAGCATTACGTACGCAAGCTAGTTTACGAAGCAAAACAGTCTCCTCTGGACTGCGATAGCGTACGCTAACAAAGGACAGTTAGCGCACGCTAAGCTTGTAACGTACATTAATTAAAGATGTTAGCGTACGTTAATAATGTATAGTATATATATAAGTGCAGTTGGCCATTATTCGTCATTTCCGTCCATTTCTTCATGTGAACCGATAGAGAGAGGTCTTAGAGAGAAGTTGAGCTTCCAAACACTTGAGTTGATCATTCCTAACAACATTTGAAGCTTGGAAGTGATTGAAAACGGATTCAACCTTGGGATTCAATCCATTCCTTCAAAGAGGTAATTACTCTCCACTTTGGGATTTCATTTTGGATTGTATATGATGTTCTTGAGTTGATGATCGTCATGTTTATGAGCTGATGAGTATGGTTATGAGATGGATTACTGAGTTATGTTGATAATATGGTTGATATGCGGATATTGATATGATTCGTGTGGTTTTGAACGGTGTTGTTTTTCTTCAAGAGATATGTTGGTTAATATCTCCCTTCATTTCGGGTTTTTAATATTGTTGTTATTGTTTACTTCGTATGATGATGAACATGCAAGTGATTATGATTCTTGGTGTATATGATATGATTAAGAAGACTATATGTTGAAATGTTAGTGGAAATAAGATTTGGACACTTGTTTGGAAAGTAATGTGTATAAGGTTTGACTTTGGAAAATCACCACCGATTCTTGAAAACTCCAAAAATTCTGAAACATAACAGTATAATAGAGCATCGAGTTAGCTTTCTAATGGTTCAAACGGTGAGTTAATCGGAGTCCGGATGAGTGAGTTATGCTCAAATTGGCAAAAACTATACTGTCTGTAATCTGGGAACAGGTAGCGCACGCTATTGATGAAGTTAGCGTACTGTCACGGGATGGGAGTTTTGCGCAGCTAACCCGTGCATCACTTAAACAACTAAGCTGAGTCGAGTTGCTAAGTAAGCCTGAAAGTAACGAGAAAAGGGGCAATGGCACAAAAGGATTTTATTAAGTATGAATGCTTTGGGTACAAGAGAGCTTTACAATGCTTGTTTGATTGAGGATTTCTGGATGGAGTGAGCAAATGAGGCTCCTCCTCCTTTTATACCAACCTAGGAGAGTTCTGGAGTGGAACTCTCTAGATAGAACTTTCTAGATAGAACACTCTAGATACTTGTAGTACATTTACATGGGCATTTTACATGAGCATTCTACAAAGTGTGTAAGAAGTACTTTTCTACATGCTTCTAGAGTCATCTACGAATTTACAAGTATGTAGAGATCTCTGGGTCTTTCTTGATCTTTCTAGAACCTTACGGAACCTTCCGACACATAGAGACTCATGTTAGGGTCATCCGGGTCGCTTTCGCCCGACCCGTCACATCCTCCCCCACCTATTTCAGCGACGTCCTCGGCGCGTTCTCTTGTTTGAACCTCTTTATGTGATCTTGAAATTGCTAGAGTTCGTCTTCTCGTTCCCATGTTGCTTCGCTATCAGGGAGGTTTTTCCATTTTACCAAGTATTCCATGCCGGGAGGCACGCCTCTCTTCCGAATGACTCGTTCGGTCACAATATAGTCTACCTCCTTGTCGAATGAGGTGATTACGGCAGTAGGTGCACGATTTGACTCTCCTCGGTACGGGTCTTCCGAGTCAGCATGGTAGAGTTTCAATTGGCTCGCTTGGAAGACCGGATGTATTTTAAGTTTCGGAGGGAGTTGCAACATATAAGAGACATTTCCAACACGTTTGATTATTGTAAATGGTCCTTCGTACCTCCTCACCAATCCTTTGTGTACTTTGCGCAATGCCTTGAATTGGTTGGTAGAAAGTTTGACCATGACCTGATCACCTTCTTGGAATTTAATGTCTCTTCTTTTAGGATCAGCCCACTTTTCCATCTTCCGGGCGGCCTTATCAAGGTAGGCGCGCGTAATGTCTGATTCCTCATGCAATTCTCGGGCAATGCGGTGAGCTGCGGGACTTTTTCCTTCATGTGTCGAGGCTACAGCATTTGGGGTTAGTGGCTGAAAACACATAATGATTTCGAAAGGGGACTTACCTGTTGCCTCGCTTTTCTGCAGATTGTAAGAGAACTGGGCCACATCAAGTAATCTTGGCTAGTCCTTCTGATGGGCGCTTACATAGTGCCTTAGATATAGTTCCAGCAGAGCATTGATTCGTTCGGTCTGTCCGTCTGTTTGGGGATGGAAACTTGTCGAGAACTTGAGGTCGGTTCCCAATAGCTCGAATAGTTCTCTCCAAAATCGTCCAGTGAATCGAGGGTCTCGATCACTCACAATGCTTAAAGGAATCCCCCAAAGTTTGATGATATGTTTGAAGAATAGACGGGCAACTTCATTAGCATTGCAATCGGGTGATGTGGCAATGAAAGTAGCATACTTACTGTATCGGTCCACCACCACCATGATGCTTCCGAATCCTTCTGATTTCGGGAGAGTTGTGATGAAGTCCATAGACACACTCTCCCAGGGCCTTGATGCAATGGGCAGGGGCTCCAATAATCCTGCCGGCAGATTCTGCTCATTCTTGTCTTCTTTGGCACACAAGACAAGTCTTCACATAGGCTTCAATTTCGTCCCTCATTTGCGGCCAATAGTATGAGGCCTGCACGAGTGCAGTGGTGCGTTCGATTCCTGGGTGACCAGCCCACTTAGTATCATGGCACTCCTTTATGATTTCCTTCCGAAGCTTTCCCCACTTAGGCACAAATATCCGATCGCCGATGGTGCGTATGATACCATCTTCTTCCCAAAATCGCCTTGTTTTGCCTTGCCTTATTTTGTCCAAAAGATCTTTCAGTTGGGCGTCTTGTTGGACTCCTTCCTTAATCCGTTGGATGAGGTCGTACTTTGGCATACTTGAACTCATAGTGGCCAGTTCTGCCTTCCTGCTTAGGGCATCCACGACTACATTAGCTTTCCCCGGCTTGTACTCGAGTTGGTAGTCGAATTCCGCCAAGAAGTCTTGCCATCGAGCTTGCTTGGGACTTAACTTCTTTTGCGTCTGAAAATAACTCGTAGCAACATTGTCCGTCATGATCACAAAGTGTGAGCCAAGCAAGTAATGTCGCCATGTTCGCAGGCAGTGTATGACCGCAGTCATTTCCTTTTCTTGCACCGTATACCGTCTTTCCGTCTCGTTGAGTTTCCGGCTCTCAAAGGCAATGGGGCGTCCATCTTGCATGAGCACTCCCCCAATAGCGAAATCAGAAGCGTCAGTTTGTACCTCAAAAGCTTTCGTGTGATCCGGCAAGGCCAGTACGGGTTCTTCGGACACCGCTTGTTTGAGTTCTTCAAAAGCTTGCTGGCACTTGCTGGACCAATGCCATACTTGGTTTTTCTTAAGTAGATCGGTCAGTGGGGCTGCTTTGGCCGAGTATCCTCTTATAAAGCGACGGTAGTAGTTCACCAAGCCGAGAAATGACCGAAGTTCTGGGACCTTGGTCGGGGGTTTCCAATCCCGAATAGCTTTCACCTTTGCATTTTCCATCGTGATTTTGCCTCCTTTAACCTTGTGACCGAGAAATTCGACTTCTTCTTGGGCAAATGAACATTTTTCCCTCTTAACATAGAGCTCGTTCTCGCGTAGTACTTGGAAGACTTGTTTAAGGTGTTGAATATGTTCTTCAAGAGTCGAGCTGTACACCACAATATCATCCAAGTAAACAACAACAAATTGGTCAAGGAAAGGGTGAAGTACCTTGTTCATGAGGGTGCAAAAGGTTGCAGGTGCGTTCGTGAGACCGAAGGGCATGACAAGGAACTCAAAAGCACCGTAGCGAGTCACACATGTGGTCTTGGCCTCATCTCCTTCAGCAATTCGCACTTGATAGTACCCCGAGCGCAGGTCAAGTTTGGTGAAGTACCGCGCCTTGCCAAGTTGATCGAATAGATCAGCTATCAATGGTATTGGGTATTTGTTCTTGATAGTGATCCAATTGAGTGCCCTGTAGTCGATGCACATTCGAAGGGTGCCATCCTTCTTCTTCTCGAGCGATGCGGGTGCACCGTAGGGAGACTTGGAGGGACGTATGTATCCTGTTTCTAGAAGGTCCTTGATTTGCCTTCGTAGTTCCGCGAGTTCGGGCGGTGCCATGCGGTAGGGAGCAGCAGCTGGGGGTTTGGCACCGGGTTCCAACTCGATACAATGATCTACCTCTCGTCTGGGTGGAAGTTTCTTAGGCAACTCTTTAGGCATCACATCCTTGTATTCTTCAAGAATATTCTTCAAGATTTGCGGGTGGTCAGTCCGCGATGAGTCGAGTTTTTATTCGTCATTGAGCTGCCGAATTGTTACCAAGTAGTTGGGGTACTTCCGCATCCCCTTCTTAAATTGCATGGCCGAGATTAGTTTCTTCTCAACATGGGCTCGTTCAATAGGGACCATGCATGCCTTGTCCCCGTCGTAGATAGCGAGTGTGTTTGTGGCCGGCATAGGGAAGGCTTGGAATCTGTCGAAGAATTCCATGCCTAGAACCATCTTGAAGTCGTCTATGGGGACGACAGAGAAGTCGAGATTTCCGGACCATGTCCCAAGAGAGAGTGGGACGTCATGAGCACTTCCGGCTATAGGCTTGGCAGGTGAGTTTACTGCCTTCATCGCACCTCCGCGATAAACTGTCTTGAGCCCTAGGCGTTTGGCTTCTTCCTCGGACATGAAGTTATGAGATGCTCCAGTGTCGAGTAATGCGCTAACGGTTTGACCGTTAATAGTGGTGCGAGCAAACATTAGCCCTTTCTTGAAGTAGCAGGCGTCGGGGCTTGTCCCTTAAGAGCGGACATGTCTTGAAGAGAACCCATGCCGTGTCGGGGTTCTTCTAATGGAGTGGCCGAGGTATCATCGGCATTGATTTTTAAGTGGGCGCAAGGGCGTTTAGGGTCTTCTTTTCGGGGCGATCGCGTATCCAATGGTTGCCATTGCATATGAAGCAAGGGCTTTTGGGCTTTGATTGCTCCTTCTTTCACGGGAATTTTGTTGCCCGATCTTGCCACTTGGGGGTCGGTTAGTTCCCCAATTCTTGCGATTACCGCCATATCCTTCCTTGCGATTTTCTCCCCCACCTTAGCCATGAATGGGCGTTTATCTTTACCTTGCCCGAGTAGTCGGTGAGTGATTCGGCCTTGGCGATAGCTTCGTCAAGTGCGAACACCATGTCTATCCATTCGATTTTGGCCCAATTGTTAAGGCCATCGGTGAAATAGAAAAGTGCATCTTTATCGGACATTTCAACTTCAAGCATGAGAGTTGTAAATTCATTGATATAGTCACGAATCGTACCTGTCTGCTTGAGTCTTCGGAGGCGAGCTCTCGCATCTCGTTCAGCATTGCTTGGGGCAAATTGTTTTCGGAGTTCTCTTTGGAAGTCTGCCCAAGTGTCAATGGTGCAGATCCCTTTGCCCATATCGCCATACTTTCGGCGCCACCAGAGTTGTGCGGCACCACACAGGTAATTTGGTGCGCCGCTGACCTTCTGTTCCTCATCTTTTACGCCCATAGCGTCAAAGTAACGTTCCAGGCCAAATAAGAAGTTATCGACCATAGTGGCATTCCGAGTGCCATCATAGGTTTCGGGCTTCGGCACATCCAAGCGGCGCGCATCAAAAGCGAACGGGGCAGCGGAATTAAATGATGCGGCTCGCTTGTGTTTAGCCCATTCCGACCGGACTTCTTCTACTTCCGAGCGAATAGAGCGTAGCTCTTCTTGGACAAAGCCACGGAGACCATGAATCTCCTACGGAATTGATAAGTTGCCCACGCAACATATCCGATCGTCCATCATAAGTTTCTTTAGCACGCCGGCAATGTCGGCGTATTCCGTATCCGCAGTGTCGAACTGTCATGGACTTGATCAAGGTTCTCCTCCAAGCTAGCCATCGAGGCTTCCCGGTGTGGCAATCCGAGGTTCGAAGGCGTCGGCGGAGGGTCCCTTGGACTTGCCTCGGACCTTGTTACCTCGTTGCTCCTCACGACCGCGTTCTTTGCTCTTGAGTAGCATCAATAGGGACATCTGAGTGTTGGCCATTGTTCTCATGTGATGTGAGTCGGTTGTGTGCAAACCGTGGCTCGATACCACTTGTCACGGGATGGGAGTTTTGCGCGGCTAACCGTGCGGCACTTAAACAACTAAGCTGAGTCGAGTTGCTAAGTAAGCCTGAAAGTAACGAGAAAAGGGGCAATGGCACAAAAGGATTTTATTAAGTATGAATGCTTTGGGTACAAGAGAGCTTTACAATGCTTGTTTGCTTGAGGATTTCTGGATGGAGTGAGCAAATGAGGCTCCTCCTCCTTTTATACCAACCTAGGAGAGTTCTGGAGTGGAACTCTCTAGATAGAACTTTCTAGATAGAACACTCTAGATACTTGTAGTACATTTACATGGGCATTTTACATGAGCATTCTACAAAGTGTGTAAGAAGTACTTTTCTACATGCTTCTAGAGTCATCTACGAATTTACAAGTATGTAGAGATCTCTGGGTCTTTCTTGATCTTTCTAGAACCTTCCGGAACCTTCCGACACATAGAGACTCATGTTAGGGTCATCCGGGTCGCTTTCGCCCGACCCGTCACAGTACGCTAACATGCCTGGGCGTATAAAAACGTAAAGCAGTCGGGAATTTCATTTCCCAACCCATCCTACACGATCCCCTTTCGTCCCAAATCACCCAAACTCGGTTTTTAACCCCTAAACCTCAGCTTTTGAGTTGGTTTATCAAGTGATAACATCTAGGAAAGCTTGGAACAAGGATTATAACATCATTATTGATTCTTTCGCCGGATTGAAGGTAATTGGCTTGAACTCTAATATTTTGGGATGTTTGAGATTTTTGATATCTTTTGGTGGTTTAGTTCGTATCGATGGCTAGAATCATGTAATGTTGAAGGATATATATGTTTGTGATTATGTTCTTCGTGTTCTTGATGTGGTTGGTGTTTGTTGATTGATGATTCGAATATACCATTGAATTCCGCCTTCAAGGTGTTTGATTGAAGTCTTGAAAGAGAAATTGATTGGAATATTTTGGTTAAGTTTGTATACTCGCCATATCGAATCAATATATGGGCTTTGTGGAATCATGGGAATGAATTCGTAATTGTTTGAGTTAGATTGTTCGGACTTGTGTTTAATCGAGATATTTTGGAATCGTTGGGTTTGTGGATTAGTTATATCGATTGTTGATTGTTATCGAATGTGTGTTAAATCGATTATTGTAATAGGTTGAGATTATTGATCAATGTTTAGAACCATGCTTTGCGGTCGTATTCAAGAATGTTCGTAGATTGCTTTGATCAGGGCCGAGGGACTTGTAGACGACGGCAAGGAATTGGTAATGGCTTCATTGGTATTGAGGCAAGTTATTACTTGCTCAGTTTATAATATTTAATGAATGGATTCAGTTTCATTCGTTTATAATTCGTATAACAATGTTTATAATCGTAATCACAGGAGATTTGGAATTATAGGTTGTATTCGAGTTTTGGGAATTTAAATCATAATGTATATGATTTACAATTGTCGTTGGTATACTTGTTATCGAGGATACATCATGGTATTGACAAAAACGTGAATTATCTACCGTCCGTGATGTTTTGGATCGGTGAATATTCAGAATAATGGTTGGTGATGGTTTAGATATCGAGATTGCTCTCGAAGGACTCGGAGCAAGTATTTTAATCATTTCTGTCATTTGTGTCGATCATGTCGTGATACATTCGTGTATCGTTGTTGTCATGCATTTGTGCATTGTTGTTGTCGTGTATTGTGCACGGTTGTTTTGTGCAGTTGTGCATTGTTGTCATATGTCCACCATGCGTTGGTCCGACGGGATCATCATGGGAATCTATAGTCGTGCGCTGGATCGCCGGATGTAATGCCACCATGCGTTGGTCCGACGGGATCATCATGGGAATCTATAGTGTGTGCATTTGGATCGTTGGATTACCATATGTATTGTTGTTGTGCATATGTATATTATGGGTTTGCCATAAGTATACATTGTCGTTATTGTTGTGATCATATTGACGTTGTCATATGAGTATGCATTTGTAGGTCTTGCGTTAGGACCATGTCCGTATGTTATATTGATCTGATCTCGGATTAGACTGACGTGATTGTAACGGTATTTCGTATCTTGAGGTATGTTCCGTGTTTCCTTGGTACTTGTCTTTGATGGACAATCGATTATCGTATTGGAATTGTCGATGTTATCCGATGGATTGAATTGGCCAGAGTTTGTATAATTTCTGTATCACGAGTTATGATAATGTTTTGAGAACCTTGAGTATTGTTGAGATACCATATAGATATTTCGGTATTATTTTAATGTGTTGTTAAGGATACGAATCATGGATTCTCGTAAAGTTACGACGGTAAGATTACACTGGTCGTATTCTTACTTAGTATTTCCATTGATATGTAATTATTGACGAGATGTGATGGTTATCATTGTTGGATATTATGGCTGACCCCGTCGTGGGATTTCTTTTTAGGTTATTGGATTATCAAGTTTGTAGCGGTCGTGGAGAGATGAACTTCCCGGAGGATACTGGCAAGGGCATGTATTTGTGTTTTGAGTTTCTGATCAGTTGTTGTATTCCGCTGCTAGAGTATTTTAATTGTTTGTCTTTATCCGCTGCGTGAGTATTTTTAAATGGCATTTTTGGTATTCGGTAACTTAGGTTACTTTGGCAATTATTTTCTAAATCTATTCTGTCGGTACGTGTAAGCGATAGCTTAACGTATGTTTTTAAACTGTTGAGTTTTGGCATTTTGGGCCTTGTGGTTTCAAATGAGTTTTTACGATGGTTTGATAAACGAGCTTTATAAATCTTCGAATGTTTTTAATAGATAATATCGTCGTTAGCCTCTTGGGCGTTTGTTAATGTTTGCGAAAATTTCCTTCAGCCTTGGGGGTTCCATCTCGGGGCCCACGACGCTGTAATATTCCCGGTCGGACCTGGGGGTGTTAAAGAATATGGTATCGGAGCTTAGGTTGTGAAAACCTAGGCAGTCGGGTCGAGTTGGGTCGTGCTTTTGTCGTGTCATTCGAGTTGTCGGTTGACAAGTGTTTGAGCTCTGGGTTTTTGTTTTTCACTCGGGCTTGTGCGTTATGTGATTTACCAATGTGGTACTAGGATTGTTGTAACTTTTTCAAATGGTGTTAACGTGTTTCTTCAGATAGAGCTGTGTTGTTTTCTCGAGTTGAACTGAGTTTGCAAAATGTGTGTTTTGAAAATATCTGTGTCGAGTATTTTCTTGAGTCGAGACATGTGCCAGTATCACGGGGAATCGTCGGCTTCATGATCTGTAAGTATTGGATTTTTGAATTGCATTGAGATTTATTGCCGTTCTAAGTTGATATGTTCTGAGGTTCAGAAAGATATTATGCGTTATAGTATAAGATGACAGAGTTGGGACAGGATTGATGATCTTGAGAAGTTACGATTTTGGAAATCAATATGTCGATTAAGTTTTGGAACGGAGCTGTGCATTTGGGAGAAATATTGTGGATTGTTCAGGAGAACATGTAGTCATGTTAGTTCATTTTGAGATATATGAACTGTTTTTGAGCATTTGAAAATGATACTTTTCAAAATGAATGTTTTACGGATATTTTACCGTAAATGATTTTTGGGCCGAGACCCAATAGAGTTTTTTGAAATTGTTTTATAACTCGGGACTTGGGGTCAAAAAAGAGTTTC
Organism: Orobanche coerulescens; assembly: GCA_033398695.1. Taxonomy (NCBI): domain Eukaryota; kingdom Viridiplantae; phylum Streptophyta; class Magnoliopsida; order Lamiales; family Orobanchaceae; genus Orobanche; species Orobanche coerulescens. The sequence goes on along the minus strand of CM065814.1, from coordinate 40,771,082 downwards.
CTACTTTTTAAACTTCTTGCAATGCGGAGCGAGATACGAGTGAGACCCTAATATTTCAAAAGACTTTTCATTTTCTTAAAAACTCCCGAGACGTGTATAACACTTTATCAATCGTTTATCTATGTCGTTCCTGCCTTTTGGGGTTCTGGATTACTTGTTCAAAAGAAACTTCTCGGGAAGTCTTTCGCTGTGTTGATTTGTTTCAATGCATTGTCATAGCATAATTGAGGTGATCCAGGATGGAAAATGATTGACGTTGCGAGTCATATGTGGAAAAAGAGATTTTAGTCGGAGTTTATATATTGAAAATTTCGGAACTCTATCGTATGGTCTTCCGATAGAATATCAGTGGATATTGGTGACGAGCCGAATTGGTATACAGGAGTATGGATGTGGTTAATCATCTGCATAATTTCATTTTATTTAATCATGCGTATTCGAAAAGAATTATTATCGAATACTTGGCACCAGAGAGCCGATTTAATTTTTCGGAAATTAATTTTGTGGTCTTACCAAAATTATGTTTTGAGTTTTGAAATTTTTGAAAGAACTTTCGAAAATTGTCTTCTTGACGAGACTATATGATTTCAAACAGGTTTTGAAAATTTGATTGATATACATACGCATTTAGTGCATAGTGCATATCATGGTGAAGTTATGAGTATGACTCACAAACTGGATAAGACATCAGTATGGTACGATAAATAGGATTCAAACTTCAGTATGGTAGTTTGGTTATCCAGAGATGACCGGTTGGTTGAGCCGATAAGAGAAATATGCCACGTAATGTAGGTTCGGTACAGAATATGATTTTGGAATTTTGAGTTTTGTGAAACTGGAGCATATGTGCTATGTGACTCTATTGGTGTGGTAGTAGTGCGATTTTACCATTGTGATTTTTGAATGATTTTATTTTAAGTGTAGATTTGGGGATGATGACTCTAGGATGGTTGTTTTGGATATTGATTGGTCGTTCCCACTCCAGGTATGATTGGGTATGTTCGTCGGTTTGGGATTGGTTGTTCGTATGCCGAAGGGTATGTTCAACATTCTGGTGCGTTTCTTTGAGATCTACTGTATGTGATATGTGTAACGTTTTGAGAATTTTATTCGTCCGTATATCTGTCTCTGGGGTTCTGTATTGATCGTTGTCGTGATGGTGTCGGAATATTTCAGTTGAATAGTTTGTTTGTTTTTCTATGACGGCTTGCAAGTTTCGAGGACGAAACTTATTTTAAGTGGTGTAGTATGTAATATCCGGAATTTCCACTACTGTTGTTTAATATTATTTTATCCGAGTTATGTTGTACAGTGTGGAATCTGTACAGTATGGGTAAAATAATTGAAGGACCGAGACATCTGTATTGGTATAATTGTCGTACTTGGTCGACAATTGGACGTAAGAAGTATATGTATTCAGTATGTCGTATGTTCGTATTCTGTATGTTGAGACATTGGACAAGAATAGCTGAAAATGGCTAAGTATAACATTATTAGCGCACGCTAATAATCATGAGTAGCGCACGCTATCGTGCAGGTTTAGCGCACGCTACAGATATAAGATAACGCACGCTAATGCAGTCAGATCGGAAGGAATCTGTGTGTGGACCAGGCCACTTTCGGCGCACGTTCTGATAAGTCAACGGATGTTGTAATGTAGTGTTAGCGCACACTAATACATGTTGATTAGCGCACGCTAACTGTATATCGGACAAAAAGGAATCTTATCCTCGTCAGCACTTTCGGCGTGTGGACCAGTCTTCGGAGCATATAGACAAACGAGTCAACTGCGTATAGCGTACGCTAAGGTTAAGGACTTGCGTACGCTAGACATGATGTTTTACGTACGTTAATACATGAGCATTACGTACGCAAGCTAGTTTACGAAGCAAAACAGTCTCCTCTGGACTGCGATAGCGTACGCTAACAAAGGACAGTTAGCGCACGCTAAGCTTGTAACGTACATTAATTAAAGATGTTAGCGTACGTTAATAATGTACAGTATATATATAAGTGCAGTTGGCCATTATTCATCATTTCCATCCATTTCTTCATGTGAACCGATAGAGAGAGATCTTAGAGAGAAGTTGAGGTTCCAAACACTTGAGTTGATCATTCCTAACAACATTTGAAGCTTGGAAGTGATTGAAAACGGATTCAACCTTGGGATTCAATTCATTCCTTCAAAGAGGTAATTACTCTCCACTTTGGGATTTCATTTTGGATTGTATATGATGTTCTTGAGTTGATGATCGTCATGTTTATGAGTTGATGAGTATGGTTATGAGATGGATTACTGAGTTATGTTGATAATATGGTTGATATGCGGATATTGATATGATTCGTGTGGTTTTGAACGGTGTTGTTTTTCTTCAAGAGATATGTTGGTTAATATCTCCGTTCATTTCGGGTTTTTAATGTTGTTGTTATTGTTTACTTCGTATGATGATGAACATGCAAGTGATCATGATTCTTGGTGTATATGATATGATTAAGAAGACTATATGTTGAAATGTTAGTGGAAATAAGATTTGGACACTTGTTTGGAAAGTAATGTGTATAAGGTTTGACTTTGGAAAATCACCACCGATTCTTGAAAACTCCAAAAATTCTGAAACATAACAGTATAATAGAGCATCGAGTTAGCTTTCTAATGGTTCAAACGGTGAGTTAATCGGAGTCCGGATGTGTGAGTTATGCTCAAATTGGCAAAAACTATCATCTGTCTGGGAACAGGTAGCGCACGCTATTGATGAAGTTAGCGTACGCTAACATGCACAGGCGTATAAAAACGTAAAGCAGTCGGGAATTTCATTTCCCAACCCATCCTACACGATCCCCTTTCATCCCAAATCACCCAAACTCGGTTTTTAACCCCTAAACCTCAGCTTTTGAGTTGGTTTATCAAGTGATAACATCTAGGAAAGCTTGGAACAAGGATTATAACATCATTATTGATTCTTTCGCCGTATTGAAGGTAATTGGCTTGAACTCTGATATTTTGGGATGTTTGAGATTTTTGATATCTTTTGGTGGTTTAGTTCGTATCGATGGCTAGAATCATGTAATGTTGAAGGATATATATGTTTGTGATTATGTTCTTCGTGTTCTTGATGTGGTTGGTGTTTGTTGATTGATGATTCGAATATACCATTGAATTCCGCCTTCAAGGTGTTTGATTGAAGTCTTGAAAGAGAAATTGATTGGAATATTTTGGTTAAGTTTGTATACTCGCCATATCGAATCAATATATGGGCTTTGTGGAATCATGGGAATGAATTCGTAATTGTTTGAGTTAGATTGTTCGGACTTGTGTTTAATCGAGATATTTTGGAATCGTTGGGTTTGTGGATTAGTTATATCGATTGTTGATTGTTATCGAATGTGTGTTAAATCGATTATTGTAATAGGTTGAGATTATTGATCAATGTTTAGAACCATGCTTTGCGGTCGTATTCAAGAATGTTCGTAGATTGCTTTGATCAGGGCCGAGGGACTTGTAGACGAAGGCAAGGAATTGGTAATGGCTTCATTGGTATCGAGACAAGTTATTACTTGCTCAGTTTATAATATTTAATGAATGGATTCAGTTTCATTCGTTTATAATTCGTATAGCAATGTTTATAATCGTAATCACAGGAGATTTGGAATTATAGGTTGTATTCGAGTTTTGGGAATTTAAATCATAATGTATATGATTTACAATTGTCGTTGGTATACTTGTTATCGAGGATACATCATGGTATTGACAAAAACGTGAATTATCTACCGTCCGTGATGTTTTGGATCGGTGAATATTCAGAATAATGGTTGGTGATGGTTTAGATATCGAGATTGCTCTCGAAGGACTCGGAGCAAGTATTTTAATCATTTCTGTCATTTGTGTCGATCATGTCGTGATACATTCGTGTATCGTTGTTGTCATGCATTTGTGCATTGTTGTTGTCGTGTATTGTGCATGGTTGTTTTGTGCAGTTGTGCATTGTTGTCATATGTCCACCATGCGTTGGTCCGACGGGATCATTATGGGAATCTATAGCTGTGTGCGCTGGATCGCTGGACAGGTAATGCCACCATGCGTTGGTCCGACGGGATCATCATGGGAATCTATAGCTGTGTGCGCTGGATCGTTGGATTACCATATGTATTGTTGTTGTGCATATGTATATTATGGGTTTGCCATAAGTATACATTGTCGTTATTGTTGTGATCATATTGACGTTGTCATATGAGTATGCATTTGTAGGTCTTGCGTTAGGACCATGTCCGTATGTTATGTTGATCTGATCTCGGATTAGACTGACATGATTGTAACGGTATTTCGTATCTTGAGGTATGTTCCGTATTTCCTTGGTACTTGTCTTTGATGGACAATCGATTATCGTATTGGAATTGTCGATGTTATCCGATGGATTGAATTGGCCAGAGTTTGTATAATTTCTGTATCACGAGTTATGATAATGTTTTGAGAACCTTGAGTATTGTTGAGATACCATATAGATATTTCGGTATTATTTTAATGTGTTGTTAAGGATATGAATCGTGGATTCACGTAAAGTTACGACGGTAAGATTACACTGGTCGTATTCTTACTTAGTATTTCCATTGATATGTAATTATTGACGAGATGTGATGGTTATCTGTTGGATATTATGGCTGACCCCGTCGTGGGATTTCTTTTTAGGTTCTTGGATTATCAAGTTTGTAGCGGTCGTGGAGAGATGAACTTCCCGGAGGATACTGGCAAGGGCATGTATTTGTGTTTTGAGTTTCTGATCAGTTGTTGTATTCCGCTGCTAAAGTATTTTAATTGTTTGTCTTTATCCGCTGCGTGAGTATTTTTAAATGGCCTTTTTGGTATCCGGTAACTTAGGTTACTTTGGAAATTATTTTCTAAATCTATTCTGTCGGTACGTGTAAGCGATAGCTTAACGTATGTTTTTAAACTGTTGAGTTTTGGCATTTTGGGCCTTGTGGTTTCAAATTAGTTTTTACGACGGTTTGATAAACGAGCTTTATAAATCTTCGAATGTTTTTAATAGATAATACCGTCGTTAGCCTCTTGGGCGTTTGTAAATGTTTGCGAAAATTTCCTTCAGCCTTGTGGGTTCCATCTCGGGGCCCACGACGCTGTAATATTCCCGGTCGGACCTGGGGGTGTTACAATGTTGAGACTTTGTTTAGGAGTCGCATGCTAGTATCATGGGAGATCTTCGACTTCACAGACTTGTAAGTATGTTGTTCGGATTATTCGATAATTCTTGGTGAATTTGAATTCCCGTTGAAAGGTTGGTTGTGCGAGTGATTGCAAGTTTCAAGGACGAAACTTATTTTTAAGGAGGGTAGAGTGTAATACCCTGATTTTTCGGATATATATATTTTTTTTCGTCTATTTGTTGGATGTCGTTGATGGATAATTGTGCTTGAGGATGATGTGAACATATGACAATGTTGCTGAATGCGTATATGTATTCATTGTGCCGTATGATCGTTTGGTATGTCGATATGTTGGTAGAGAATAGCGGAAAGTGGCTAAGTACAGCTACGTTAGCGCACGCTACAGGGTATGCCTAGTGCGTGCCAAGATATATACTTAGCGTACGCTAAGGTGCATACTTAGCGCACGCTAAGAGGTTTGGTTACGTACGCTAAGGACCCCTAACGTGCGTAACAACTTGCTGGGTTAGTTCCGAAAGGTGGCCGATAGGTAGGCCCAGGTTGATTTTATATTCAGTTAGCGCACGCTAACGCATGTTGGTTAGCGCACGCTAACACCAGATCGCCAATAATGGAATCTTAGCTTTCGGCGGGTGGACCCGGCCATGTTCGACGCGTGTCCAGATAAGGTAAGCAAGAGTTTGTCGTGTAGAGCTAGCGCACGCTAAAACCGTATGATTAGCGCACGCTAATTCCATATCGGTCAAAGGAATCCCGGTAATCACGGATGCTTTCGGCATGTGGGGGCACGATACTGTAGCAAGTCAACGCCTATTAGCGTACGCTAATGCATGGGCATTACGTACGTTAGATGAATTTCGAAGCAATGTAGTAGCTTCTGGACTGCCCGATAGCGCACGCTATCAAGGAAGGATAGCGCACGCTAGTCCTGTAGCGCACGCTAAATGTAAGGTCTAGCGCGCACTAGTGATGTGTTTTATAGAGAGGATAGACGAGTGCTGAGAGGCATTTTGTCCATTCTCCTTCCGTCAGTCAATAGAGAGAACCTTGGGAAGTACTTGAAGTTCCTAAACATTGAGAGATGATTATCTTAAACAAGATTAAGATGGAGAGCTCGGATTTAAGTATTGTTCTTGAAGTTTTTGATGATTCTTGGAATGGAGTTCAAATTATTCTTCTTCGTGGTTAGTCCATACAAAGTAATCCTCATATCCCTTTGATAGTGGTTCATTTTTTTTATTTAAGGATTACTACTTGGGAGGGAGTATGTTGGGAATCGTGTGTTTTGATGTTCGTCTTATTTCAATGTAAATGCATAAATTGGCTGTACTTTTGTCCGCTGCATGAGTATTTTTGAAATGGATTTTGGTATTTTGCCAACTGAATTTTATTTTGTAAAACCGATTCCCTAAACTGAGTTTTTGGCATTTTAGCCTTGATCGTTTTGACGGTATTTAGAAAATGATTTTTTTTAGTATTTGAAAAATATTACCGTCATCGGTCTTTTTGGCATTTTTGAAATGACGTGGAAAATTGTGCTTAGCCTGGTAAATCCTTGTGAGAAGGGTTTATGGCGTGTAATATTCCCAGGAGGATCTGGGGTGTTACAATTATGGTATCATGTGATAATGTTATACGAGATTTAGTGGAATTGTAATAAGAGATTTCGGATGTTGATATGATTATTGAGACCTTCTTCATATGATGATGACAGTATTGTTGCGACTCTTAAGGTTGTATGAATGGCATGACGAAGAAAATGGTAACATAGAAATATATACCTCGGATATGTTGTTCTGAATGGGATTTCGGATATTTCGTGTTCTCGAAGAACTCTTGAATTATACGAGGTGATGATTTTTTTTAAGAAGTGTTGATGTTTTGAAAATGAATATGGAATATTCATATCTAGAGCTAAACTATGTGTTTAAAAAAATATTCGTATAGGAATACGAATGTGATGATGAGTTTGATGAGACTATTATTCATCTCTGAATTTGGAAGCCCATACGTATGGAGCAAATATTCAAATCGAATGATTGGATTGTTTGATAACCTTTTTAATATGATTATCCATTGTTTTGAACCAGTCGGATGATTCGAATTGATGACGGTCATAAGTAAATTTTAACGATGGATTTACGAGAAGGGAACCTTGTCAACTCGTATTTAAGAATTGAGTTTGGAACATTTAGACCCTTATTATTGGTCCGAATTGGTTGCTGATATGATCATCATATTTCGACTCGTATTGTGGACAGGATTTGTAAGTGTCTGAGTTGGATTGTTCAGACTGTGATTAGTCGAGATATGGTGAAACGATTGAGTTATGGTTTGGTGGTATTGATAATGGTCGTCATCGAACCTTTTGATTATTAATCCTTCGTCTTACAATAAGGTATGATGTTTGATCGTGAATTATGACTGTTGTGTTGCGGTTAAGGTCGAAGGATTCGTAGATTAACTTGGTCGAGACTGAGGAATTCGTAAGACGAAATCAACTGAATTGGTAACAGTTCGTTGTATTGATATCGAGGCAAGTTTTATACTCGTACTAATCATGAGACTAATGTTATCGTGTATGTGTACGAATGTGTGTAGCATTTCGAGACTTGGCCTCCTTATGATTCTATTGATATCAGGGGATTGTTTGATACGACACCCGTCGACAAATCATGCCAAATGTTATTATTGTTCGTAAACGGCCGATTGAAGGCATTGACGTATTCGATTATCATCTTCGTTATCGGTAACCGATTAAAGGTTCCGAGACATCCGTTGTATAATTGTTATCGATCGTCCGCTCTAAAGGTAATCGATATATTGAATTGGGATTATCAAAGATAATTCCCATTCGTTGTCAAAAATATTCTCATCCGTTGTATCGTTGTTATCGATTGGCCATTCTACGGTAATCGAAGTATTGAATTGGGACTGTCGAGGATAGTTCCCATCCGTTGAATTATTATTGTCGTGTTGGCCGACTCAAGGCAGCACACTATTATTCTTGTGAACTCGGTAGTTTTGTGATCGTTGAGGGTTGGGGATTTCCCGGACTGTTGTGTTGTGATCGTTGCTCGTGTTAATCGGTCCTTCGGGATTTTGATTCCAGGATGGTTGGTTTGGATATTGTTGGTCGTGTCGGTCTTTCATTATTCGTGCGTCATCGTTCAATTGGTGAGTCGCATGATTCGTATTAGATATGTTATCCTTTGAGTTTCGTTGTCATGTTGTGTCGTGGCATGTCTGGAATCATGTCTGCGTGCCGATTGGTTATGTGTAGGATTTTTAGCCCGACACATGATGGTCATGCGTGGATGTTTCCGCATTGGACCGTGCACACGAGGCGTAGTTCGTGAGGCTAATTAGGTACATTGTCACACGTATATTCTGGATTCCGTATACGGGGTGGACATGTGCACGGACACATTTCCGGATCGGGCGTACTGTGATGTCCCTCTTGAGATTTATTGTTTGGTCGTTCGTAGTCCATGTTGTGTTGGATATGTCCGACGATTTGCGACTGGTTGTTCATACGCCGAGGGGTATGTCCGACAGTCAGGTTTGTTTCTTTGAGATCTGTATCGTGATGATTCTGACTTTGGGTACATTCGGTTTTCAGGCCATTGTGATGTATTGGTATTTCCGTTGGAGCCTTTGGGCATTGTGATTCGTATTTATTTCGACGTTGGTTTGGTTTACCTTCGGGTAATGTATTGTTGTGTTCTATACTGACGATTCACCGTTTGGGCGTAAGTTTTCGGTCCTTGTGTATCTCATTGAGTTTTTCCTGGCGGGATAATTCTTCTCCCTACTTGTTTTAAGTTTCGGGACGAAACTTCTTTTAAGGAGGGTAGAATGTAATACCCGTAATTTCGATTTCCGGTAATTTCTTTTTTTTCGGCGGAAGTCCGTTTTTATGACTCGCCCATGACCGTTTCGTCATTTCGAGAATGATTAATTCTGCACTTTTTGTCATCCGAGTTCGTTTCGGTGTCGTTCTGTTGAATTCCGTGTTCTTTAGCGACTTTTCCACGTGCGAGTTCGACTTGGTTAGATCACCATTAATTTTTGGAAACTCCAAAAATTCTGAATCTTTGCAATATTATAAAGCAACGAGTTAGCTTTCCAATGGTTCAAACGGTGAGTCAATCGGAGTCCAGACGAGGGAGTTATGGTCGAAATAGCTAAGTCACTCTCACTTTTCCAGACTCGGCCAAAACCGTCTGTACCCTGTGCCGCGGCAAACTTCGGCTGAGCCGCGGCACACTGCCGAGCCCTGGGAGCAAATTTTGGTCCTGTGCCGCGGCACACTTCGACTAAGCCGCGACACACATGACAGACAACCCTATATCTGCGTTTTTTTTGAGCGGATCACCTCATTTTTCCCCATTTCTTCACTTGGGCACGAGAGAGAAGGCTTGAGAGAGAGAAGTTTCTTCACCTATCGCTTGAGTGTGTGATTTCTCTTCATCTATTTTCGATTGTGAAGCTCGTATCATCAATCTATCGCGTACTATTCGAATCATAGTGCTTGGATCTTCAAGAGGTAATTTCTTCAACATCTTGGATTTCGATTTTGTATTGGGTAATGATGTTTTGGATGTTAAAATCATGGGGTATGAAGTGATATACGCATGATTATGGACATGTTTGAGTATTCATCGGATTATTGAAAGATTATTCAAGAACACTTCGAATTTTGTGTTGGAAATTGGGGATTTTGTTTGACTTCATCCTTTTAATCCGTAGTAATTTAGATTAGTGATGGATTGATGATTATTTAGGTGTATTCTATCATTTCCATCGTTATTCCACGGTTGGATTGTATTGATTCGTCGTTTTGGTTGAGTTATTAGTCGACGCCTTGAAGGTGTCCGACAAAAGGTCTAAGAGGGTGGGTTTGTGCGTTGTACGATTATTATTCATCGTACGATTGTTGATTTATCATTGATATGACTTAGGGGCGAAATCCTTGTGAAGAACTCAAGTCGGAACCCTTCCATTCGTTGTCTTCTTCGTGGTTCAAGCTTCCCGGTCGAACCGTGTTCTTGGGATTTTGAACGTTTATTAAGGCAAGTATACATTTATGATTGTACGTTCTCGACTTTGAAAGTAAGAAATATTGATGGCATATCATGAGCGAACCGTTTTACGGCATTCATAGATATATTGATGGCATATTATGAGCGAACCGTTTTACGGCATTCATGTATGTATTGTTGGCATGTAATGAGCGAACCGTTTTACGGCATTCCTACATGTATCGGCGTATGAGGTGAGCGAACCGTTTCTACGGCATTCACATACGTAACGGCGTATGAGGTGAGCGAACCGTTTCTACGGCATTCACATACGTCTTATGAGATTTTAGTTATTAGGAATACTAGTCTTGAATTGATGAATTGACGGTTACATTTACTTTATTGTCGAGGAGTATTGTGTTTCATCTGTTATACTTGCACTAGCTATTCGACGGCTAACCCCTTTATGGGGAAATATGTTTCATGTATTTGGTACCGGGAGAGCGGACGGTGGGTACGGGTCGGCATGAAGATGATGGGCAAGTGTGATCTGTGTCTTGTCTCGGTTATTTTCTCGGATTCCTCCATTCGGTGTTGTTGTCTTGGAATGGATTTTTAAATACTCGAGTATTGTATTTGATTTCCTTGATGTTAGGCTGTGTTGCCGAGGTATTGATTTGTGCAGTGATGTATATGGTTTCATTGGTTATGGTTTTGAATACCATTTGTATCGTCGTTCTTTCCATTGTATGTAGACCTTCTCGGTCAAGTTTATAGTTTCCGCGTATGTTTAGCCTTGTGGGTCCCACGGCGGGGCTCACGGCGCTGTAATATACCCTGAATAACTTGGGGGTGTTACAACAACTAGGACGAATGAATCCCTTATCAAGTAATTCTTGTAGCTGGGTTTTTAATTCTTTCAATTCTGTTGGTGCCATTCTGTATGGGGCTTTAGAAATAGGGGTAGTCCCTGGCATTACATCGATTGCAAACTCAATTTCCCGATCTGGGGGCAACCCTGGTAGATCATCTGGAAACACCTCAGGAAATTCTCTAACCACATCTACATCTTCAGGCTTCAATTTCATTTCAAGGGAGGTGTCCAAAACATTAGCCAAATAGCCAGTACACCCCTTATTTAACATCTTCCCAGCTTTCAGTGCAGTTATAATTGGCAAAGAGCACGAATATGAATTACCTTTAAAAATAAACCCTCCTCCATTTACTGGTTGAAAGGCCACAATCTTCTTATTACAATCAACATTTGCACAATATTTAGATAGCCAGTCCATACCAAGGATAACATCAAAATTAGATATTGGTAGGACAACAAGGTCGGCGTAGAGTATCCTCCCGCCAATTCGAACTGTACAGGCCCTCAACATTTGGTCAGAATCCATATATTCTCCAAACGGAGCAGCCACATTATAACCAACTTTCAAGAGTTCTGGTTTAATGGCCGATTTTCTCATAAATGCAATTGATGCAAATGAATGTGTAGATCCTGGGTCTATTAATGTAAGTGCAGGAATTCCTGAGATCAGAATGGTACCTGAGACTACGGAAGCATCTGCATCAGCTTCTTCTCGAGTCATTGCAAAGACCCTTCCATGAACTTTATTCTCTGTGTTTGGGCAATCTCTCGCCATATGTCCGGGCTTCTTGCATCTTAAACAATTATTGGACCCAACAAAACATTCTCCAAAGTGATTTTTCCCACATTTAGTACACTTGGGCTTCTCAGTTGTATTTGGAGCATCTCTCGCTGTAGGATGCTTCTGATTGGCTTTTCCTGGTTTTTGCTCCGATTTCTTCCAATGTGCTGAATTTTTTGAAGCAAATGCTTGCCTCTTCTGCTGATAAGACCTTTGTATCTCCTTTTAAAAACCTGCGAGCAATGCTTTGTCAACTATTTCTCTGAACTCAGTTGATGTAGACATCCTCACATCTCTTCTAATTTCAGGCCGGAGGCCTCTTAGGAAATGATCCACCTTCTCAGCATTATCCCTAGCAATATAGGGAACATACCTGACCTTCTTCAAATTTCCGAATATATTCACAAACAGACATATCCCCTTGTTTCAGCTCCAAAAACTCTTTGACCTTGAGAGACCGTGCATCCCTGGTGAAGTATTTATCATAGAATATTACTTTAAATCTCTCCCACGTCAACCCTTCCAAGTTGACTGCAAGTTTGGCTCCTTCCCACCAAGTTCTGGCATCCTTTTTGAGTTGAAAGATCGCACAAAGTATCTTCTCAGCATCGTCGATGTGCATGTAGTTAAAGATAACATCAAGTGATTTGACCCATTCTTCCGCAACCATAGGATCAGCCCCACCATGAAAATCAGGAGGTTCCATCTTCCTAAATTTTTCATACACTGCTGGTCCATTATTGTTTCTTGGTGGAGGTTGTCGGTTTTGTTCTTCGTTCCTTTGTTGCATGTTCAACAATTGTTGCATTTGTTCACCATACATCCTTGTCTGTTGTTGCATCAGCTCAGCCAGATTCTCAAGAAGGTTATGGTTTGGATTTGGGTCATCTCTTGCCTTTCTTTTGGGTGCCATCACATTCGTTGTACTGCCCAATCTTACCCATTCATAAGCCAATAACGATCACATAACGATGATGATGACAACTAATATATTGTAATCTATTAAACACAATACTTAATAGATAAAAGTTGACCATATCCTTCAGTCGAGAATGTCCATATGCCATCTTAGATGCAGGAAAGATTTAAACCTTCGCTCCGATACCACAACTGTAACACCCTCTAACCTAGCAGCTGAACCGCAAAGGGGTCCGTGCTACTAAGTTGGGGAGTATTACACTTTTAAACTTTGAAAACCAATAAGAAGTAGATTTGGTAATGCGAGTACTCAGGGAAATAATGCAAACCAGTATTATTTATTCAAAACATTACATAACCTTAGGTTTAATACATAACAAAACCATAACAGAGTGATCTTATTAAAAACAAAACATAGTCTTCCAGCATAGGGGCGAAATAGCTGAGAATGGCATATGGACAAGTCTCCGTCTGTCAACACTGAAGAAGATAGTCAACTCCTAAACATGAGCATCATCACCTGTATCATAAGAATCTAATGAGCTAATGGCTCAGTAAGATGAGACTTCTGTAATAGCAAAGTATCACGTAGCACATTTATCAATGAACAACTATTATATATATAGTCATGTTCTTGTAAAATCCTTTCTTTGGGTACCCTTGAAGTGTGGTACTCGACTGATAGTAATAGGCCATGGTTTTCGGAACCTATTCATATAATTGGCCAATAAAAGATGTATACGGGGGTTCCCATACTAGTTTTTCAACCAATGGTATTAGTCGTATTCAACCTTTTTCATTCAGTGTGGGTTTCCTTGACCGACTTTCAGCCACAAGTATTTGCCACCATGTGTTGGGTCCGCCGGTCCCCCGCGTCCCGTGCCTACCCACCATCAATCAAGTACCATACTTCCTGTTCTTAAACATTCTTTCACATACACATGTTATGCATGATCGTTCAATAACAGTTACATATGAAAATATCAATCAATATATGATCCTTATGATACAGCAAGGAAAAACATCATCTTACCTCAAGTCCTGTGCCCGTTGATGTGAAAAGATCAGTTTCTATAGATGGATGTGCTAAAATCCTTGAAGAAAAATTTGAAATCTCTTTGGGGACTTTTATCAAACACTTTGGAAAACTATCAGATTTGAGCTTCCTGTTTGATCGTGCTTTTTATGGTTTTTAAAATTTTTGGAAGAGAAATATGTTACGGGCGTCTTAAAGTAGAGGTTCACAGCTTCAAAATGGTATATCATTTGTTGGTAAATACGTACGTATACATATATTTATAGGAGTCCAAAGTCGGCTGAAAGTCAACCTTACTCGGACAGCTGGAGGCCTTATCCGGACAGCTGGCCGAGAAGGTTCTGTCGGTCGTGACCGACCTTATCCGGACAGCTGGACAGCCTTATCCGGATAGTGGCCTAGAAGCTTCTGTCGGTCGTGACCGACCTTATCCGGACAGCTGGACAGCCTTATCCGGATAGTGGCCTAGAAGCTTCTGTCGGTCGTGACCGACCTTATCGAGCAATTTGGGCGGCCTTATCCGGATAGTGGCCTCGAAGCTTCTGTCGGCCGTGACCGGCAGTTGTCAGTCGGCGTGTCCGGCGGTGACCGGCAAATGTCAGTCAACTTGGCTCAGCCGGTTCGACCCCTTCCCGATGTCCAAATTCGATTTTCCGACCCGTTCCGGACTCGTCGGAGTTAAATCTTCGATATGCTCAGAACGGATTTTCGATAATATAAATATAATAATTTAATATTATTTTTGCAGTATAAGTGTTCTGTAATGAAAATTTTATCGTATCAATTCGTCGAAAATTTTCGAAATTACTTTCATAAATTCTAAAATAATCCTTATAATTTATTTTGAAATCTTTTCTTTTTAAATCCTTCATTTTATGTTGGAAACATACCGGTCCAAGTATTGGACAACTTGTAAATATCGAGATCCATGATCATTAGCAAAATAAATAACATTTAAATAAGTCTTTGAAATTTTTAGGGTATTACAATTATTGTTTTATAATCGTTTAGCACATCGATCTCCTTATTTGAGAAACTGAGCTCCTCACTGCAACAAAACATCTCACAATGACCTTTATCATGTTAGAGGAGATAATTAACATGTCGTATAAAACGTAATGCGAATGGACATAGCAGTTATTCATGCTCATGAAATGTCTACTTGTATGCCATGCTTCCATAATGCATATTATGTAATTGTATTTAGGTATTAAATGGTTATTGGCTTAGGGGATAACCGGGCATTACAATGATCATCTGTAAATGTAATGAAATATTGATATCCGTCACGTGCTGCTTCCAAAGCACCACATACGTCGGTATGGATTAATCCCAGTTTATCAGCGGCTCTTTCAAAAGTCCCTGTGAAGGGGGACTTAGTCATTTTGCCTTTAAGGCAAGATTCACAAGTAGGAAAGGGATCCGATCCCAATGGACCCATAAGTCCATCCTTTTCCATCTTGTAAACCTTGGTCTGACCAACATGACCAAGTCTAAGATGCCATTTCAAAACTTGATTGGTTTCATCCCTACCACGTTTTCTAGTCATAGTATTCACAACTACTTTGTTGCTGAGATTTAGATGATACAATCCATTTAACAATGTAGCAGTACCCACTAGTTTATTTCTGAAATAAATTTTGCAGGAACCATCACCAATGAAAAATGAAAAGCCTTTTCGGTCCATGACCGGAATGGATACAATGTTTTTGTGCCCCTTGGGCAAAACAAGTACATCTTCTAAAGTCAAAACAAAGCCGGATTCTAAACCCAAAAGAAGTGATCCTATGTCGTCGCCTCGACACTATGCACGCTACATTGTGATCATAACTTCTCGACTCAAGCTTCCTACTTTGTTCCAGATCCTGATTCACGGTACAAATATGAGAACTAGCACCAGAATCCAGTATCCAGGAAGTAGAAAATACAGTAGCAGAACAATTTGTTTCCAAAACTAAAAGTTCTGTACCTGAAGTGCCATGAAGAATCGGACACTCTCTAGCCCAGTGGTGTAACACCCCCAATCCACTCAGGGATATTACACACCGTAGACCCTCTCCTCGAGGATCTACCAGGCTGGTAACAACATTTAACATCTCGACAATGCCTTCAAGGCTAAAATGACTCAGTAGACCGATTTGGTCTTTCCACAAATACATACAACTCAAATACAACTCATGCCCACGCAGGGGACAAAATACAACCACACCCGTACAACGGGAACAATATAGCAGCGGAAAATAAAGTACAACTGAACCAACACACGATGTACGGTTCCTCATGTGATTAGTATCGATCATCTTTCATCATCCTTCGTGCCGACTCTGTGTTATGCTCCAAAACCTGAATGCAAAAACAGACATCCACCCCCCGAATACTCGGGGGTTAGCAAACTCCTTTGTTTTGCTAGTGCAAGAACAAAGTGCAAATACGAGCCATACAATTCACATTCCACGAATAACAATAACCAGGAATCCTCAAGGTTCCAAACGAAACGAAAAGCACTTCTCGAGGCAAGAATTTGAGAAAACATTTCAAAATCGAAATATCATAAATCAATGGAAGTAGTTTATAAAACGGTTTAGAATGCCATCGAGAGTTTTAATAGAAAACAATTTAGGATTATCAAATCCTACTTTTCAAAATCCAAAAGGGCAAAAAGGGGGTCACCGCCCCAAAGGTTGACTTTCTGAAAAAAAAATGATATTAACCAAACCGTTGGG
Organism: Orobanche coerulescens; assembly: GCA_033398695.1. Taxonomy (NCBI): domain Eukaryota; kingdom Viridiplantae; phylum Streptophyta; class Magnoliopsida; order Lamiales; family Orobanchaceae; genus Orobanche; species Orobanche coerulescens. The sequence goes on along the minus strand of CM065814.1, from coordinate 40,754,548 downwards.
ATTTTAGCCCCAAATCCGTAAAACGACTTTTTCAAAACTATTGGGATTTTAGTCCCAAACCTCAGCAACTCACAGTACACGAGAACGACAACAAGGTTCGTCTTCCAACATCAAAATCCACAAATAAAGGATTTAAATCAAACAACAAAATACTCCAGTGCCATCCTAGCCAAGTAAGCCAAACGAACACTTACCTCTTACACACTTAGTCAATGTATGCAATCATGAAAACCGTTCAAAAGCACTCATTTCCGGAAATGCCAATATCAAATCACATTTGTAAAATGCACCACAATTAACCGTCGATCCACACCTCCGTGGACCCCTACCGAGACCCCGTCGGATCTAACCCGTAGTGGTTAAAAGCAAAGCTCGTCGATCCACACCTCCGTGGACCCCTACCGAGACCCCGTCGGATCTAACCCGTAGTGAGCATACACACACACACACGTTACTCATGCAATACTAACATGCTAAGAATGTAAGTTCATTAAGAGTACTCACTAGAGATGGCCATTAACTCGACACCATTATCAAACTCTTCAAAAATAAATAACAAGATTAAATACGGAATACACGATTCCATAACTTAAACAATAGGAGTATCATCATAAAATCCTTCAACGTTCAAAATAACCAAATCATAATCAATTCTCAAAACACCGTTCACAAATCACACTCGTTTTGAAAGAACGCCTTTAACGAGGCCAAACCGAAATCCTTTGAAACTTCATTTCAAATAACCAAACAAACACATCAAGACGACCACCGATCATCATATCCATAAAACGAGAAAAGTATGGGCAAGGTACTTGCCTCGAATAACCACAACGCGGAGAATCGGCCAAGTAGGTTGGCCCGAACCGACTACGACCCCGCCGACTCCACCGAACGCCAACTCACGTTCACAAACTACGAAGGACAAATAATAACAATGCAATGAATTCCATAACACGACTCAAAGCCGTTGAATTCAAAGAACGGATGACGAAAGTTCACGGATTTCCCAAGCGGCCAAGAACACGATTCGTTGCTCAAAACCCAAAACGGAATTCCAAGTTGAAATATGGATATACAATCCATAGAATATGTTTAACAACATCATTTAACCATAATCGATCCATCAGCGGATGAAAAAGCGAGATCGGGGACAAATCCCCAAAAGTCAATTGAAGGAAATCAAGAATTATACTTCGATTCGACGAAGAACAATGGATTAAATGATGTTAAACACAAGAATACTATCAAGATTAATCATACCCATCATGAATTAATCAACAACACGGAACGAATCGGACAAAAATGCAAAAATCCCCAAATTCACGAAATTAGGGTTCTAAGGAAGATTACCTTGATTATTTGGATCAAAGGTTGATAACGGACGATCGATTGATGTTATGAACTCAAGGACTTCATGGATTTGTTGTTAAACAACATGGCTTCATCACCCATGAATCGCCACTCGCGGACGGAGAAGGAAGGAAGTGAAAAACGAAGTGAAATGTGATTTTCGACCACATTTATCTGGGCAGAACTAAGCGTCTTTGTCACGGACGCAGATTTGCCCCTATGTCACATTTGGTTGTGCATAACGTATCGGAGGATCGTGCTTGGTGGTTGTCCCTTCGGTGTTGTAGCAAGAAACCCACAGGTTCGGGTATGCCGACCCGGTTCAATTCGGGAGCTTACCGCTAGTCTTGGACTTAACCTAGAAGGGGATTCGGCCGTCCCTACACAAAGCTGGTCGGGCCAGCGGTGGGAAGCTGGATCCGTTCTCCGGATGAGCCCATGGCGGCGAAACCCGGTGACATTGTGCCGATTCCTAAGGCTTACCCCGTGCTCCACGCACATATGATCGCATGGGGGTGCCGCACGGGCTTGTCAACTCCCATCCGTGACAAGTGGTATCGGATCCGTGCTCGTCCCCTCTCACGATGGCCCTTCCGCATCGCTCTCCATGCACCCCAATGCCGCACCACGCGGTCCCACCCTTTGGCGCGCAAGGGTTTGTGCGTGACGAGCAGGGGAGATCACACATCCCATCCCAGCGTTCGCACCTCACTACGGTGTCTGCATGCGGGTCCTCTACCCTTCGAGGACGGGTTTCTTTGAGGCCGAGTCTCGAGATCTTGTGGATGAGGCGGTCCTTTGTGCTTTCTCGGCGGGATAGGCACCGTTTGGGCGTACTCGGAATGCACGAGGGCGTGCATGATTATGGCGGTGGGAGGATGTCACGGACATGATTTGCCCCTATGTCACGGCTGGTTGTGCATAACGTATCGGAGGATCGTGCTTCGGTGGTTGTCCCTTCGGTGTTGTAGCAAGAAACCCACAGGTTCGGGTATGCCGACCGGTTCAATTCGGGAGCTTACCGCTAGTCTTGGACTTAACCTAGAAGGGGGATTCGGCCGTCCCTACACAAAGTCGGGCCAATGGTGTCGGGAACTGGAGCCGTTCTCCTGATGAGCCCATGGCAGGGCGAAACCAGTGACATTGTGCCGATTCCCTAAGGCTTACCCCTGTGCTCCACGCACATATGATCGCATGGGGGTGCCGCACGGGCTTGTCAACTCCCATCCCGTGACAGTGCGCTAGCCTTCCCGGACTAGCGTGCGCTATCGGCCGGTATCGGCCGAGTACCCTCGGCCAGGGCCCACACGACCCGGCATCACCGACCAACCCTGCCGACCAAACCTGTCGACCCGACTCCCGCTAGCGTGCGCTACGGCCGGAAGCTGCTGGCTGTCACGGGGCAGGAGTTCGGCCCGTGCGGCGTCGGGGGCCCTCACACCGGGACCGGCCTATCCCTCATAGCATGCCAATGGTTTCGCCACGCCATGGGCTCATCAGGGAGACGGCATTAGTCCCCGACCAGTTGTGCCCTACCAGCAACGATCCCCTTCATAGTCAAGTCCTCGACTAGCGACAAGCTCTCCGGACTAAACCGGGTCGGCATGCCTGACTCGGCCAGACCGATGCATCCGGGCAAACAACGCCTTAACGCTAATGTCGCCCCCTTTTCCCCACTTGTGGCAAGCTAACCAGAAGGCATGCCTCATTTGGACGGTCAACACAGACACGACATATAGGGTCGTGACATCCTCCCCCACTTAAATCGCAGCATGTCCTCGTGTTGACATATCGTCGATTCCAGTTGTTAGCGAGTATCCCGATGTATTTCCGGATGACTTGCCGGGATTACCACCACATCGAGAGGTGGAGTTTCCTATTGACCTTGAGCCGAATGCGGCCCCTATTTCTCGAGCACCGTACCGTATGGCACCGTCAGAGATGCTAGAGTTGAAGAATCAGTTGGGAGAGTTGTTAGATAAAGGGTATATTCGACCGAGCGCATCGCCTTGGGGTGCGCCTGTACTTTTTGTCAAGAAGAAGGATGGATCGCTTCGTTTATGCATCGACTATCGAGAATTAAACAAGCTAACCATCAAAAATAAATACCCTTTGCCCAGGATTGACGATTTGTTTGATCGGCTTGAGGGCGGCAGTCTTTTGAAGATTGATTTGCGATCGGGCTACTACCGATTGAGGATTGGGGCGTCGATATTCGAAAGCGCCTTTCGGACGAGATATGGCCATTACGAGTTTGTGGTTATGCCTTTCGGGCTAACCAATGCCCAGCGATGTTCATGCGGTTGATGAACAAAGTTTTTATTGAGTATCTGGACAAATTCGTAGTCGTTTTTATTGACGATATTCTTATCTATTCACGGAGTCGAGAGGAGCACGCCTTACATCTTCGGATTGTATTAGACACTTTGAGGGCTGAGCGGTTATGCGCGAAGTTCTCTAAGTGTGATTTTAACTTGAGGAAGTAGCGTTCCTCGGGCATGTGATATCGGAGAGGAGTTCGGGTAGATCCGCGAGAAGATAGAGCGGTGATGGCTTGGGAGCCGCCTAAGAATGTGAAGGAGGTGAGGAGTTTTACGGGTCTTGCCGGCTATTACCGTAGATTCGTTGAGGATTTTCGAAAATCGCTAGACCACTCACTCAGTTGCTCCAGAAAACTCGGAAGTTCGAGTGGACTACAGACAGGCGGGGCAGTTTTGATGAGTTAAAGAGACGTTTGACTACCGCACCCGTGTTAGCGTTGCCTCGGGGAACGAGGATTTCGTAGTGTACGGTGATGCTTCGGGCGTTGGTCTAGGATTTGTTTTGATGCGAGAGACAGAGTGATTGCGTATGCGTCCCTTGATTGAAACCTTATGAGGTGAATTACCCCACGCATGATTTGGAGTTAGGCTGCGGTCGTTTCGCCTTAAAGATGCGGAGGCATTATCTCTATGGGTCGTCTTGTTAGATTTGTACATATCACAAGAGTTCGAAGTATATCTTCAGTAAGAAGGAGTTAAATATGAGACAGCGTAGGTGGTTGTAGATAAATAAAGATTAAGAACTCGAGATACTTTACCATCAGGGTAAGGCTAACGTAGTGGCGGATGCGTTGAGCCGTAAGCCGATGGCGTTGCGGATGTTAGAAGTACTTACACCGCGAGTAGGATCCGGCGAGATCTTATTTGTCGAATATTGAGGTTTGGGTTCGAAGAGTTCGGGGCGATTATGTGCATTAGAGATCACTTCGTCCTTGGTGATGATATCAAGGCGAAAGCTTGATATGATGATCCGTGTTTGGTCCAGTTGAGGAGGATGTGAGGCGGGGAAAGCCCTGGATTTGTGGTTCGGGATGATGGTGTTACGAGATTTCGCGGCGGACTATGTGTACCGAATGATAGTGAGCTCGACGAAGATCTTGAGTGAAGCTCATACCACGCCTTACTCCATACATCCTGAGTACGAATAAAATGTACAAGGATGTGAGGAGCAACTCTTGGTGGAGTAATTTGAAGACAGACGTTAGCGAATTTGTGTCGAGGTGTTTGACACGGCGAGTTAAGATCGAGCATCGGCGACCAGCGGGGTTTTGCGACCACTCCTATCCGGAGTGGAAATGGGAGGATATTTCTATGGATTTCATTACTAATATGCCTAGGACTCGGAATGGAATGAACATGATTTGGGTTATTGTCGATGTGACCAAATCAGCTCACTTCACAGGTATTAAGGACACTTGGGGCCCGGAGAGACTAGCACGAGTATTTATTGCAGAGGTCGTGAGATTGCATGGGACTCCTAAGAGTATTGTTTCGGATCGTGATGGCCGGTTCGTGTCACATTTCTGGCAGGCTGTTCATCGAGCTTTGGGGACTGAGTTGAGACCCAGTACATCTTACCACCCTCAGACTGACGGGCAGTCAGAGCGGACGATCCAGACGTTAGAGGATATGTTGAGAGCCTGTGCCCTAGAATGGAAGGATGATTGGGAGTCGCACTTGCCGTTGATCGAGTTCACGTACAACAATAGTTGGCACGCCTCGATCAAAATGGCGCCATTTGAGGCGTTGTATGGGAGGAGGTGTAGATCGCCGCTGTGTTGGGACGATGCGTCCGAGCTGATTGGTACCGAGCCCGATATGGTAGTTGAGACGAGAGAGAAGATTACTCTGATTCGTGATAAATTGTTAACGGCCCAGAGTCGGCAGAGGTCTTATACCGACACGCGTCGCCGTCCGTTGGAGTTTGAGGTGGGAGATCATGTTTTGCTTAAGGTGTCGCCGACACGGGGAGTTTACCGCTTCGGCCGGAAGGGTAAACTTAGTCCGAGGTTTATTGGGCCGTTTGAGATTTTAGAGAGAGTGGGAGAGCTTGCCTATCGGCTAGGCTTACCGCCGTCCCTGAGCCACGTTCATAACGTATTTCATGTTTCCTAGCTTAGGAGGTACATATCGGACCCTAGCCATATTATCGATTTTGGAGAGATCGAATTGGGACCCGACCTTACCATCGAGGAGAGGCCGATTCAGATTTTAGAGCGTCGGGTGAAGCAACTTCGTCATAAAACCATCCCTCTGGTTAAAGTTCAATGGTCGAGACATGGGTCCGAAGAAGCCACATGGGAGACGGAGGAGAGTATGCGGTTGAGATACCCGAGTTGTTCGCGTTGTAAGTTTCGGACGAAACTTATTTTTAGGGAGATAATGTAATATCGCGTTTTCTATTTTCGGTAATTTCTATTTTTGATGTATGTTCGTTTCGGACAACTCGCTTAACTGCTTATTTTGGAATTGAATCTATTTTGTTCTTGGAGTTTTCCGTTTGGTCGAGTTTCGAGAATGCTTTTGCATAATTTCATTTTGAATTATATCTTGCCGCATGTGCGTTCGATTCTCGTAAAACTTGTTCGTTTCGTTGTTTCTCGATTCGTATAAGTTTGAATGTTAGAGTAGGTCGTGTTTGAACTTTCTTTTTGTTAATCCGGCGTTGTATCGCGATTTTCGGGCATTTGGGCGTTTTGTAATTTTCATAAGTTTGGGAATTTCGCCTTATTTGCTTCGTTTCAAACTCTCTAGTGATCGAGATTGTATTCTCTTTCAACGCTCAACTTTGTCGTCTTGATTATTACGTGTTTATGTTTACGGATTACGGTCTTGCTTCGTTTTGGCACTTGTGCTGTTGTTAGCGGCGATGGTATGCGAAGCTGCCTGAGTAGCGCACGCTACTCAGGATTTATTTACGTGCGCTATCATTGTGTGGTTAGCGTACGCTAACCTGGGGCTCGTAGCGTGCGCTATCGATTTCAGGCAGTTTCGGTCAGTGGGTTCAGTACTTCGGTACTAAACCAGGCAGCTTGTGCTAATCAGCGTTAACGCACGCTAATCCCCATTACTAGCGCACGCTAACCATGTTAGTTTGCGTACGCTAACGGGAGGTCAGATGGCAGACTGTTCTGCCATGCCCCGCTAGCGCACGCTAATGCTTATGCATAGCGTGCGCTAAGTCTGTTAAATATAAATAGGGCAAGCGATCAACTTCGTCATTTTTCCTTCATTTCCTATCCTTCTCGGCTTTGAGCGATTCCAGGCGGGGGTTAGGGCCGATTCCATTGTAGATCACCATACACTACCACCGTGCATTCCTTGCGTGGATTCTTCAAGTTCTAATCACTTTCCACCATCCGAATCAAGGTAAATATTCCCAAAACCCTTGTTTTGAGATTTTGGGGAATTTTGGGGATTTCTTGGGATTTGACTCTTTTAGTCCGAATTATTCTTGGGTTATCGCTAGACTTGATCGTGCACTTGTAACCCTTCATTTTATCGATGATTTGTGGTTTTAAATTCCAAGTTTTCCATTGTTCGTCACTTATAGTCGACGATACCCAAGTTTTGTTCGACTAAGGGTTTATTGGGTTGAACTAGAATGTATTCCATCATTTACGTAGTTTTAAGATTTGTTGTCCATCGTTATTGTGTTAGGATCGGATTTGTGAAGGTTGTTCGGGCGAAACCTTTCCGTTCGCCGTTTTCCTTCACGTAGTATTACTCGGGCAAGTACATGTATTGCATTCCGTTATGTGCGTATGATTTTGATGCGAATGATGTAAATGGTTTTATTGAGCGAATGTGATTGTTTCTCTTCCACAGGGATGGCGTGTGGCCTCTGGGGGCCGATACTAATGGGTACGGCCATGGAAGTGGAATTGGGTGCGTGTGTTGATGTTCTTCCACAGGGGCGGTTCGGGGACCTGCGGGGCGATACTAATGGGTACGGCCGCGGAAGTGGTTTCTCACCTGGGGATGGTCCGACGGGACCTCTGGGGACCGATACTAATGGGTACGGTCGCGAGTTACCAAGCGTGGATAATTGTGATGTGGGAAACTTGTTAATACACTGCTTTGCTGTTAATGTGATATTCCGGAATATTGACTTTCAAAATGATTTTTTTTCCTAACGGTTTATTTGCGCTGAATTGTGTATGTATATAATGTTGTGTAATTATGTACTTGCACTAGCTATTCGAATGCTAACCCCTTAAATGGGGGAAATGCGTCTTATGCATTTAGTCTTGGTCAGTGAGGAGGCGCACGGGATGCGCATGCAAAGGATGGGTTGGCATGATGATGATATGGCTCGAGTCTGCATTTTTCTGTTTTGTCATCGCATCTGTTGAGTACTGGAGATAGTTGGTTTATTTTTGAACATGGCTTAAGTCCCCTGCGTGGGCAACGTTTTGGTATTTAACTTATGTCTCATGTACTCCGTTAAAATGTTTTGGCCGAGGCCACGGCCTTATTTACTTTTTGGGTACATCTTACATGTTATCATTGTGGTTCATGTGTCACGTGTTAGCCTGGTAGACCTCACGGGGGTTCTACGGCGTGTAATGTCCCGTTTGTAAATTGGGATGTTACATACATGCGGGAAAAATGCAGCGGCGAGGGAATGCCGTTCAACCGAGGTACTAACGCCAGGAAGCGCGTAGGGTGAAGGTTGATGTCGATTGGTGATGCGGTATGTGCGTGGCGCACTGCGGGCTAGTGCGAGGCGCGCGAGTGAAGAGCCTGTCCATCAAGGGTATGGTGCCGTATGTGAATGGCCACGATCGTTTTGTGTGCGTGGGACAATACAGTGTGCGGAAAGAAACATTCTCCCGGCCACGAGGCGTCTGCGATTTGAGTGGGGAGGATGTCACGACCCGATATGTCGTGTATGCTGTGTTGGCCGTCCAAATGAGGCGTGCCTTACGGTTAGCTTGCCACAAGTGGGGAAAAGGGGCGACATTAGCGTTAAGGCGTTGTTTGCCGGATGCATCAGTCTGGCCGAGTCGGGCATGCCGACCGGTTTAGTCAGGAGAGCTTGTCGCTAGTCGAGGACTTGACTATGAAGGGGATCGTTCTTTGGTAGGGCACAACCTGGTCGGGGACTAATGCCGTCTCACGATGAGCCCATGGCGGCGAAACCGGTTGGCATGCTATGTGGGATAAGTGGTCCCGGTGTGAGGCCCTGGGCGCCGCACGGCCGGAACTCCGTCCGTGGCGGTGCGCTAGCCTTCCCGGACTAAGCGTGCGCTTCTCGGCGGTATCGGCCGAGTACCTCGACCGAGCCCACCACGACCCGGCATCACCGACCAACCTGCCCGACCAAACACGCCGACCCGACTCCGCTAGCGTGCGCTACGGCCGGAAGCTGCGTGCGCTAGCCGGCACATCGGTAGCCACCGGACTAACAAACATACCAGTAACGTCGCTAGTCGGCCGGCGGCGTGCGCTACCCTGCCGGTTAGCGTGCGCTACTGCAAACGGCGGCGTGCGCTACTGCCGATCTGGCCGAGTCGAGAACCTCGAAACCCCCTTTGCCCGGGCCGATAGCGTGCGCTAGGCCACCGGCGGCGGCGCTACACTGCCGGTTAGCGCGCTTCCCGGCCGTGGCGTGCGCTACGCGGTACCCGCCGCACCGTCCGGCGGTGCCGCAATCGTCCGGCGATCCATGCCGTCCGGCGGTCGGCAGCCGTCGAGGCTCGGCGACCCGATTTCAGCGCGCAAGCGAACACGGCGAAAAGTTCACGGACGACATAAGCGACTCGAAATGAAAACGTAATACCATATTTAGTCATACGCGACCAAGAAAGCGGTCGAGACAACAATTACGAATACGGATACGTAACTTTCAAGAAATTACAAAATGGCCCAAAATGCCGGAAATCACGATACGTGATCGAATAACCAAACCGAAGTTCACAACACGTTTAACAAAGTTAAGCGGACTTACGAAACTTCGAAGCAATGATTTGAGCGAGATTCGCAAGAATCGAACTCAAGCGCGGAAAAGTCGCTAAAAAGCACGGAACTCAACAAAACGACACCGAAACGAACTCGGATGTCAAAAAGTGTAGAATTAATCATTCTCAGAATGAAGAAACGGTCATGAGCAAGTCGTCAAAACGGACTCCAACCGAAAAAAGAAATTTACCGAAAATCGAAAATTGCGGATATTACAAGTGGCCCAGCTCACCGCACTTGAGACAGGCGTCTTTCTTCTTGCTCTTTTGAACCGTTGGGGCCTTGCCCTTGCCCTTGAAGTCCTTAACATGTGGCCCAGTCTGCTTCTTGGTCTTTTTCTTCTTATTCTTAAACTTCCGAAGTCTAGAAGAAATCACAAGGGCAGACTCCTTCATCCATGAGTCTTCATCGAGGCGAGCGGTCACTAGTTTGTTCATTAGCCCGGCTAAGTTACATGCAATTTCGTTGCGATTGAAGTTCATAACAAGCGTGAGAAGGAATCGAGGAGAGACTGTAGGATAAGGTCTGTTTGGAGAGAAGCATCCATTTTAAAATCAAGAGCCTCCAATCTCTCGATCATGGATATCATTTTGAGGACGTGTTCCCCAACCTTCTCACCTTCCTTCATTCTAGCACCGAACAGTTGCTTGGATATCTCATATCTAGCGATTCTGCTTTGTGCTCACCATAAAGCTCGGTTAAGTGAGATAGAATGCACAGCGAAGTCATTTTCTCATGAGCTCTCTGAAGCTCATTAGACATGGAAGCCATCATATAAGCATGGACTTTCACGTCATCCTTAACCCACTTTTCGTGGTTTTCAATCTCTTCTGATTGGCTCGGGTCCGCCTGAAGGCGCTGGAATGTCCGTCTCCAGGCGTATCCCGGTGCCTCTATCCGAGGACAATCATCAGTTGCGGAGCGATCCACAAAGTTAGGTCCCATTAAGGTGTTCTTTTCGAGTAGAATTGCGAGTGGATTCATTGTCATATTGAGATTTGTCTGCATTAAGTATAACATATTAATTAGTGACTCATTCAATTATGTTCTGAGTATAGAATTAAGGTCTTTTCTATTCTTGTTACCCAGCTCCCACTATTTTTATTGGAATAACACACTCCCATGTGAAAACCGGAAGTATCATCGCTCTACTTCATAGTGGTGATCGAGTTCTTTATAAATCTTAATAGAGGGCAACCGAACAGGTTTCTAGTCTATTAATTTTCATAAAGTGGTGTCCAACACCAACCCATCTAATGGATGATTCAATCTTCTTTTTCCCCTTGTTCACTCCCCTCAACCTATACGGTTTCTATGGTTCGTGAACAAGTTAAGTTTATACCATCGACGCAAATCAGTTTCACAATTGAATCTTATCCGGCAACCTATCAGGTTTCTAGGGATAAAATTTGCTCCAACCGAAGGCATCCAATGTGCTCCCGGTAATTTACCCATCCTCCCCGAACGACTACCCCGATAACTCGGAAGCATAGCACATCCGGTTTAGATTTCAATTTCCCGAAAACTCGATGGAGGGAAGGAAAACCTTGAAACCTTATAAACTTAATAATTTATCGTGGGAGAATTTTCGCGATTAACGTTACACTTTGCACATTAATCATTTAAGCGCATTTGTGGCATTCATACAATATGAAACAACCATTCACCACCTAGTTGCTACCAACATGTGGTTCATGGACCGTTCCTAGAAAACAAAAACTTTGTAATCCAATTACAAGTCTTCGTCTTGAATCTTCGTCTTCTCGAAATGGATCTTCCTCCGGTCTTCGTCATTACATATAAATTTTACATCGAAATTGCATCCTAGATACAAACATTTCTAGTAAAATAAATAGGCTCAAAACGGCCTTTACAACCCAATCGAATAAAACGAACGATGCAAAACTAAGTCCACGAACCACATCCCCATTCAAAAGCATTCATCCAATAAATACTATATAAATGGAAAGCGTAGAGATACATTGATCCAATCAACAATACGAACCGATCCAATCGATTCACACAATCGGTAATATGAAAAAGTTCAAAATAATTCGGTCGATCACAAGTATTCCAATTAATCAACTCCCTTATAAAATGAAGTACCATAAATCATTTTAATCTTATTAAATCCAATTTAACATGCGGGAGATTAATTTTCAAGAATACACGAAAAAATCGAGCCGGGGCGAAAATGGCCTGCCATGGCCGAGTCACTGCCGGCATCCTGCCGTGGGACACGGCCGTGCGAATAACGCGGTCGGGTCGTTCTGCGGTGACCTAGACCTACTGCCGGACTTCGGTAGTGTCGCACGACACGGTCGAGTCACTCGAAGCGGCCGGCCAGACACGGCCGTGTCGCCTAACACGGTCGGAGTACGCGGCGTGCTTTGGCAGGCCCGATGGACACGGCCCGTGTCACGGACACGGCCGAGTCACCTGGCGACTTCACGCCCTTTGTCGAAAAAGTCGTCAAGCGGCGATTGAAGCTCGATTCGACCAGGATATCGATATCTATATTTTTCAACATTCATATCTTCAATATAAATCATATTTCCCAGAAATTTAAGATTTATATTTGGACATAAACTTACGAAAAATATAACTACAACGAACGTAAAACATGTAGCACGATTATGACTAAAATGATTCCAAATCATTCACCATCTAATCGAGCATTCCAAATGCCAATATCGTATATACGATCGCAAGACCTACGCTCCGATACCACTGTTGGGATTCGGTGCCTAAAACAAAGGCCGTGAGCGGTAAAACGAAAATTAATTCGATCCGAATCCCTACGAGGATCGATCGAGCTACGTATATACGAATATATAAACGAAAAGCAAGAGTCGTAAGAAACTAACCCTCGAAGTCCGTTGATTAAATGGAAACCTTCTCTTGAGCTATTCCCCAAGCTTTAGTTGATCTCTACGTATCCGATCTGCTCCAAGCCCTTGAACGATCCAACGCCGAAAGCACCGCGTCTCTACTTGCCACGCGCCGGAAAAACGACCGGAATAACAACACTTGATTAACCTCTAAGGTTACGGCTAGAATCAAATGATGAAGCTTTTATTATTACACTCTAAGTGTATAATATATCTCTCAATAATTTTCTCTCAATTTTTCTCCAAGAAAAATGAAGAGGAAATGAATGAAGAAGATGAAGATGAGTGTTAAACTCAAAGTCTATCTCTCTCTCTATATTCTCACGTTGAAAGCTTACCAAACAAGTGAAGAGAGTCTTCCTTTTATGCTCCATAAAATCCTCCCAAATCAAGACTAAATAATTAAAATGAATTAATTAAAAGATCTTGTTCCCTTGATACTTCAAGTCTTCCACCAATTAAGGTGGAGACTATGACCAAAGGAAAGAGGAGGGAAAATGGGATGGCCATCTAGAAGGAGCCGGGACGAGTTCGGTTCGTTTCGGACTCCCGTGAGTCCAAACAGATAAACTCCTATTCCGTTCCGATGTATTTGTGTCGTTTAATTAATCCAATTAATTAAACATATCAAATACAAAATAACATAATTAATTTCTCCAAAAAATAATTATATTCATGAATTAAATTAATCACCCAGTGATATATTTAATTCATTAGGCCGTAAATCAATTTATCCAATAAATCGATTTAGACATCCAATGTCCCAAATTAGATATCCAATATCTAATATTTATAATGAGAGATTAAGCTCGATTCATTCCGTCATCAATCCTAATGCGCGACTCGGTAGGTCCGTCTCAGTCAGCAATGGGAGGAACCAAAGAGTAGTAGCACCACCTAGCCAGCCTGGCGGCCTACACTGTACCCCACCTAGCCAAACCCTATCTGTACTTGACGCTATGCATGCGTTAATGCAAACCGAGATCATCGAGCTCTCGTGTATCTAATACAACTAGCTCCAATGCTTTGGCCAAAGACTTATGATCTCATCTGCCAATAACCGCATAGGACATATAACCCGCTCACTAACGGGAGAAAGAATTCTATCTTGGTATTCGAGGACTGCTACTTGCCCGTCAAGATGCACGTCGAGGTTGACCCCCGCCTTCCGGTTTATAGGGTCGAACTACTCTAATGAAAATCTTGACGTCACAAGCACATCCCTACTAAATCCTCAAGTCGAAGGTTCACGAATACCTATCACAACCTTTCGATTCCGTCATTGACTGTCCCGGAGTGAAATCCGTATGACGAATCAAGGGTGAGTCGGTTCGAGTATACTAATCCAATTAGCATACCTATAACGTGTGCTCCCACTAACCATTAGTGTTCGACAGGCACTCTCCATATCAAAGAACACGTCATACAAGTCTTCACATAAACTTAACGCCCAGTCAAGTTTCATCGACTTGCGAACGATTAAGTATTTGAGCTATAACCTTTCCAGTGATGTCCCCCTTATCCAATAAGGAGTGGAACGTCTTGCTCTCAAATACATGGACTAGTTTCTATATATTTATTTACGAGTTAGGAATGCCAGTAACTACCAGTTAATAAAGAAACATTCATTTGCCTTATATAAATGGTTTACATAATTTCAAGTACAATGCTCTCACTCAACAACCTCTGAGTGGCATTCGAGGGCATACTCCTAACAAAAAGAAGATCGAATCATTCATTAGATGGGTTGGTGTTGGACACCACTTTATGAAAATTAATAGACTAGAAACCTGTTCGGTTGCCCTCTATTAAGATTTATAAAGAACTCGATCACCACTATGAAGTAGAGCGACGATACTTCCGGATTTCACATGGGAGTGTGTTGTTCCGATAAAATAGTGGGAGCTGGGTAATAAGAATAGAAAAGACCTTAATTCTATACTCAAATTATAATATAACAAGTCACTAATTAATCTGTTATACTTAATGCAGACATAACTCTCAATATGACAATGAATCCACTCGCAATTCTACTCGAAAAGAACACCTTAATGGGACCTAACTTTGTGGATTGGCTCCGCAATCTGATGATTGTCCTCAGTATAGAGGCACTGGGATACGTCTTGGAGACGGACATTCCCGCGCCTCCTGTGCGGACCCGAGCCAATCAGGAAGAGATTGAAAACCACCAAAAATGGGTTAAGGATGACGTGAAAGTCCGTGCTTATATGATGGCTTCCATGTCTAATGAGCTTCAGAGAGCTCATGAGAAAATGACTTCTGCTAGGCAGATTCTATCTCACTTAACCGAGCTTTATGGTGAGCACAGCAGAACTGTAAGATATGAGATATCCAAGCAACTGTTCGGTGCAAGGATGAAGGAAGGTGAGAAGGTGTAACACCCCCAAGATATTCGAGGTATATTACAGCACCGTGAATCCCTACATGGGACCCACCAGGCTGGCCAAACATCATACTCATCGACTCACAGAACAACAGAATAACACCTCATCATAAAGACGCCCAACAAAATAATCCACCCGGTTCAACCGGTCAACATAACATCATAATTCGACACAAACACGATAAACAACAATACAATCCAGACGAGTAAAAATTCTTAAGTACTCGAGTACTTCTATTAGTTCAAACAAAACCACAAAAGATGAAAAGGTAGAAGACACTAAGACATCACTCGTGCACAATCATCACGCACGGCCATCATCCGCATACTGGTCCAGCGCCCGTTCGTCTCGATGAACCTGACCTGAAATTCATAAAACGAATTTCCCCAAAACGGGTCACCAGAGGGGTTAGCAATTACGCTAGTACAAGTAACCAAATGAACAACTTACATCTTACGCATATAGTAAATGCATGCAATCAAGAAAAGCATAGTTCCAAAACACTCATTTCCGGAAATGCCATAATCAAATCACATTTGTAAAATGCACCACAATTAACCGTCGATCCACGTCTCTATGGACCCCTACCGAGACCCCGTCGGATCTAACCCGTAGTGGTTAAAAGCAAGCTCGTCGATCCATGTCTCTGTGGACCCCTACCGAGACCCCGTCGGATCTAACCCGTAGTGAGCATACACACACACACCATTTCTCATACAATACTACTATGTCAAGATTGTAAGTTCATAAGGATACTTGCCTCGATTAATAGACGGTGACACGAACGGAACGGAGGAATCAAGCACGACCGCGAGGAACCGACGAATGAACCTAACGATTCGAATAACACAATCACAACCACTCCTAAACGAGTACGGAAATGGAATACACCCGAAAACCCGCCTACGATTCATGTATATTCGTACAAAAATAACAACGAGGGCGGACCACAACCAAACCCTCTCGATTTCACAAAACCATGAAAATATACCATGAATCCGTAGGAAAACTAATTATACCAACAAGATTAACCATATTCATCATGAATCCACCAACAAAACGGAACGGATCGGAAGAAAATCCCAAAACCCCCAAATTATCCAAAAGTAGGGTTCTAAGAGATTTACCGTGGATTAGGATGAAAGATTCGTGTTGATGTTGTTATAATACTCCAAGAACTCAAGAAAGATGTTGGATGAGATGGTTGGAGGAAGAAATTGCCAAGGAAATCGCCCCGGAATCGCCTTCGCCGCGGAGAGAGGAAGAAATGAGAATTTATGTTTATCTCGGTCAACTCCCTGGTTTATATAGCCAGGGAGTGTTAACGCGCGCTAATCCTCAAGGTTAGCGTGCGCTAACGGGATGAAAATACAGACCAAACAATTGGCGTCGATCCGGTGGCAGATTACGGCGTTAGCGTGCGCTACTCGAAACGTAGCGTGCGCTAATAACCTCTCGGTAGCGCGCGCTATCGACCAATAGCGTGCGCTACGTGGACATCAGCCGAGTCCAGTAGCCAACTGCCCAAAACTCACCTGACCCGTTAGCGTGCGCTAATGTACAAATGTAGCGTGCGCTACACGCTTTGGACGAGTTGGTAGTAAAGCATCGATCTCTTGGACACTCACGCTAGCGCACGTTACTGAAATCTCGGCGTCGCTAGCCAGACATTAGCGTGCGCTAGACTATGGCGTCGCTAATCCGCGATCGAGAGGTTGGAAAGCAGCCTTTGCCACTCCCAGGGCTAATTCGCTAGCGCGCGCTACGAAGTAAACGTAGCGTGCTGTCACGCCCCACCTTAAGGCAGCAGGCATCGCACAGCATCCGGCCGACGCCTGCCGGACGGGCGCGCATCATGCTCGCGCGCGTACATGGACCCGGCCAAGCTCACAGAGGACTACCCCCCCTATAATAGGCTTAGACGGAAAAAACCTTGTGACAGCAGTAGACATTGAAAAGCCGAGGAATCCACTCTTCAGAAAGAAGACCCTAGAAGCTTCAAGATGGAGACCAATCAACTCCAGAAGGTCAAAGAGGGTTCGGAAGGTCGAAATCGGGTCGGGTTGCTACGGGCCGAATCGGGCCTTGGCAGGCTGGGACACTTGGGCGGGCAGGACACTTCGGGCAGGTCGGGCCGGACGTTCAGAGAGAAGTGCAGGGACTCAAGAAGACTTCT
The DNA here is from genome assembly GCA_033398695.1 of Orobanche coerulescens. NCBI lineage: Eukaryota > Viridiplantae > Streptophyta > Magnoliopsida > Lamiales > Orobanchaceae > Orobanche > Orobanche coerulescens. The sequence continues at coordinate 40,737,441 of CM065814.1, read as the reverse complement.
TAGAATTGTTTAGAATTGTATAGATCATTCTAGATGATGGCATTCTTGTAAATACTTGGAATAGTAATGTTTTGTTGGTAATTTGTTAGCCTAGGAGGATTAGTATAAATACCCCCTTGGGGCTCATTTGTAACTCACCTTGAGAAATCTGATTTGCTACAGTGCAATAAGAGAAAACCTTCCCCACAGCATTTCTTACTTTCCTTCCTAGCAGTCTTGTTCATTACTAGGCTTACTACTTAGGCTTGAGACAACCTAAGAGTGCCGCACGGCAAGGACTTAGCGAGGCGCAAGTATAACCCCGTGACAGTTGGTATCGGAGACAGGTTGAGACAACCAAGGCGGATTTTCGAAGATTGCTAGCTGATCGTGCAAGGAGTAAGATGGCACAATCATCCGACGTTACCCAACCCAACACTCAGGCCGAGAAGACCAAGAAGGGCAGAGACAAGTCTGTCGACCGGATTGCTGCCATGGACAGCCGAGTGACTCGACTGGAGGAGGTCTATGATGAGGTTGCGAGAAGGGTGGATGACTTAGAAGAAGCTGGTGAGGATCTGCACAACCAGGTTCTCTCAACTATCAATGCTTGTGATGGGGACATGAAGAAGGAGTTGGACGATTTTCGGACCATGATCTTGGCCATGCAAGAGAGCATGGAGGTTCTCAAGATGGAGATGGCAACAGTGAAAAGGGCGATTGCCAACGGAGAAGGACATGTGGGTGCGACACCCGCACGAATTGACATCCCAAGTCCTGGGAAGTTCAACGGATCGAGAAACGCCAAGGAGATTGACAATTTATTATGGAACCTGGAGCAATACTTTGGTGCCTCAAACATTCAAGATGATGACACCAAGTTGCTGACGGAGCCCTTGTACTTAGCCGACACAGCCGTGCTGTGGTGGCGGACCAAGCAGGCTGACATTGAGAGTGGTGCGTGCAGGATGGCTTCCTGGGAAGACTTCAAGGCCGAATTAAAGAGGCAATTCTATCCCGAGAATGTGGAGTTCGAGGCTCGGGCAGTGAAGAGACTCGGCCACACTCGTACTATCAAAGACTATGTCAAGGAGTTCCAAGAAATTGTCTTTGGAGATACCAAGCTTGGCGGCGACCGACAAAGCTGTTTGCATTTATGGACGGACTCAAGCCTTTTGCGAGGCAAGAGTTGGAAAGGCGCAATGTTCGGGATGTGGCGGCCGCTATTCTTTGTGGCCGAGGGCTTACGGGAGTTGAAGGCCAGCGACAAGCCAGAGACTTTCCGCCTGAGATAAAGGCAAAGGTGGGGGAGACCGCCCATCAAGGTTCAGGCCAAACAAATACTCGGGCAAGCAACCAGTGGACGAGAACGATAAGCCGAGAGGTTTTCACATTTGTCATAGTACCTCTCACATGAAGTACGATTGCCCATTTTGGAGGAAGAAGGTCGCAGCCATTCAAGAGACCACGGAGACCGAGGTTGCGTATGGTGCGCATATGGGCTCATTGAGTTTGCTCAATGCTGTCAAAGCCGTTGTGGAGCCGGCGAAGGGACCCAGAAAGGGGTCTATGTTCGTGGATGCCTTGATCGGAGGCACACACATCAAAGCCTTAGTGGATACAGGAGCTACGCACAATTTCATGCGGGACGGCGTAGACAAAGCCTTACGACTTACCATCACTCCAACTAATGGATCGATCAAGACAGTGAACACCCATGCTAAACCGGTGACCGGCGAAGCACGAGGAGTGAAAGCAAAGATAGGTGACTGGCAGGGAATGATCACCTTCACTGTAGTGACCATGGATGACTATGATTTGGTTCTTGGGTTACAATGGTTCGATCAGGTACGGGCTTGCATTCTTCCATTTTCATATTCCTTAGTCATTTTGGACTCCGACAGGACACAGGCCGTTCCGGCCAGGAGGGAAGCGAAGGGGACAGGCACCCTTTCAGCCATGCAACTTAGTCGAGGCCTTGAGCGAGGAAGAGACCTTGTGCATTTTACGTTCACGATGATGGAAAGCGATATTGAAGGCAAGGATGTACCAAAGGAAGTTCAAGTCGTTTTGGAGGAGTTCGGGGCGTGATGCCCGCGGAACTACCTAAGAAGTTGCCGCCAGACGGGATGTGGACCACAAAATTGAACTTATTTCCGATGCGAAGCCACCTTCAAGGACACCACATAGGATGTCACCACCGGAACTTAAGGAGGCTGAGAAACAATTGAAAGAGTTGTTGGATTCCAAAATGATCCAACCATCCAAATCTCCTTATGGATCCCCGTTTTGTTCCAAAAGAAGCATGATGGATCCTTGCGTATGTGCATGGACTATAGGGCACTCAACAAGCGACGGTTCGCAACAAGTATCCCATTCGACTCATTGGAAGGCTGTTTGACCAAGCGGGAGGTGCTAAATACTTTTCAAAGATCGACCTAAGATCCGGATATTGGCGAGTCGGATAGCGAAGGAGACGAACCCAGGCGGCCGTGGCGACCGGTATGGTTTGTTTGATTTCCTTGTGATGCCGTTCTGGCTTACAAATGCCCCAGCGACCTTTTGCATACTGATGAACAAGGTATTTCAACCATACATAGACAAGTTTGTTGTCGTTTATTTGGATGATATTGTCATTTACTCATCATCGATGGAGGAGCATGTAGAACACTTGCGACAGGTGTTCCAGGCATTGCGGGATAATGAACTTTATGCAAAGTTGGAGAAGTGCTCATTCGCCCAACAGGAAGTGACTTTTATGGGGCACCGTATCAAAGATGGCCGCATAATGATGGATGAGGCCAAAGTGAAAGCCGTTCGAGATTGGGAACCGCCGACCAGCGTAACCCAACTCCGATCATTTAAGGACTCGTGAACTACTAGGAAGTTCATCGAGGATACTCTCGGATAGCGGCACCATTAACGGACCTATTGAAGAAGGACCACAAATGGGAGTGGACGGATAAGTGCGAGAGGCCTTTGAGCGACTCAAAGGCAAAGTAGCGAAGCGGCCGATTCTTGCCTTGCCAGACCATGCCAAGGCATATGAGGTTCAGACCGATGCATCTAACTATGCCATCGGAGGAGTTTTGATGCAGCTAGGGCATCCCGTTGCCTACGAGAGCAGAAAATTGAATGACACCGAGAGACGGTACTCGATACATGAGAAGGAAATGATCGCCGTGGTTCATTGCCTTAGAGCCTGGAGGGATTATTTACTTGGAAGCAAGTTTGTGGCACGAACAGACAACGTAGCCACAAGTTATTTTCAAACCCAGAAGAAGCTCACGCCAAAACAAGCAAGATGGCAGGAATTCCTAGCTGAATTCGATTATACCCTGGAGTATAAGCCTGGAGTACTTAACCGCGTAGCCAATGCATTAAGCCGGAAGGCCGAGCTTTCAGCCTTGACCAAGGCCGAAGGAAGCATCAAGGACCGCATACGCGAGGGACTGAGGCAGGACCCTTTCGTAGAAAACATCATGCAACTTGCCAGGAGCGGCAAGACAAGGCAGTTGCAGGAACAAGGCGAGCTACTCTTTACCAAAGGCAATCGTTTATGCGTGCCCAAATGGGAAACTTACGGAGGGACATCATGAAGGAATGCCACGACACACTATGGATTTGGACACCCGGTATGCACCGTACAATGGCTTTAATTGACAATTCTTACTTTTGGCGGGATGCGTGAGGGCGTTGAGGCATACGTCGGACATGTCTTGTATGCCAACAAGACAAGGTGGAGCAACAACAACGGTGGACTACTTCAACCCTTGCCCATCTGGAACACCCTTTTGAAAGCGTTTCAATGGACTTTATTTCGGCTTTGCCTAAATCGGATGGGTGCAGGTCGATCATAGTTGTGGTGGACGGAGTTTTCAAAATACGCAACCTTTATTCCGGCCAGGCGGGCGTAACGGCTCTGTAGGCGGCCAAGTTGTTCTTAAAGCATGTGGTAAAATATTGGGGCATTCCAAGGACAATCGTGAGTGGCCGAGACCCACGCTTCACGGGAAAGTTTTGGTCGGGACTTTTCAAGCTATTGGGCTCGAACTTAGCATTCTCAACAAGTTTCCACCCACAGACGGACGGGCGGACAGAGCGAGTTAACGCCTGCTTGAGTGCTACTTGCGGCACTATGTGAGTGCCAATCGGCGGCCCAGGCCAAACTCTTAGACACGGCCCAATTCTCATACAACTTGCGAAGAGTGAATCAGCGGGGCGCGGCCCATTCGAGCTCGCTACGAGGAGACAACCGGCGACAACGAACAACATTGCCACGGATACGGGGCGAGTCCGCGGACATATGTAATACCCAATTGTAATTGATCATTATCATTGATAATTTCATTGATGATTGTCACTCGGTGGATTTTCACTCAATTATAATCATTCATCAATCATGTTCATTCACCGTGTTCACCGTTCGGAAAAACTTGAGTTGTGTATCGTTATTGTTCATTGTTTCAACTTTCCTCATATGAGTTCGACTTTGTTAGATCACCATTAATTTTTGGTAACTCCAAAAATTCTAAATCTTGCAATATTATATAGCATCGAGTTTGCTTTCCAATGGTTCAAGCGGTGAGTCAATGGTCGGACGAGAGAGTTATGGTCGTTTTAGCTCAACCGCTCATTTTGATTATTGGTCGATCCGCCGAGCGAACTTCGGCCGTGTCGTCCGACCGCGGCCCGTCTTGTACTCGTCGGAAATGCCGAAGTCTACGCCTCGAGGACCCGGCCGTGTAAATGCAGCGCGGCGAGTCGAACTCTTCGGATAAGCGAGCCATTGCCGACGCCCGGCCGTGTTCGGGGACACGGTCGAGTCATGCAGTCATTGTCGACGAGTCACTATCGGAAGGCCCTCGGCGCGCGACCGTGTCAAGCGAGGACACGGTCGAGTCCTGTCGGCGGTATGCGACACGGCCGTGCCGATCGGCCGCGGGCCGTGTCGGCGAGCGATCAACTCCTTTAAAATCGTTTTTGACATTTGACCCATTTCTCTCCCTTTTCTTCACCTTCAACCGAGAGAGAAAGCTTGAGGGAGGGTTTTTCATTCACAAATCATCTGGGTGTTTGATTTTCTTCATCTCCTTTCGATCGTGAATCCCGGATAATCAATCTAACGCGTGTTCTTCGGATTAAAGTACTTGGATCTTTAAAGGTAATATTCTTCAACACCTTGGATTTCGATTTTTGTGTTGAGATACGATGTTTTGGACGTTATAATCATGATATATGAAGGGATATGTATATGATTATGAGTTTGTATAAGGATTCATTAGATTATTGAGGAATTATTCAAGAACACCTTGAAAATCGAGTTGGAATTGGGGATTTTCGACTAATTGTTGTTATAATCACGATTTTGGATATTCATAATGGATTATTGATCATATTGGAGATGTTTTGTTGGTTTGAAACACTTCTTGGGGGAATTAATAGTGGCTTATTGAGATTTGATTGTAAACAATCGGAGTTTGGCCGCAACGTGTTTGATTTAATGCCTCTATGGACTTGGTTTAGTCGTATCGACGTTTTGAGTTCGTTATATTCATGTTTGATTCGTATATTGAACGGATTGTTGGTAATTGTATTATTTAAGGTTGTTCGAGCGACCGATATCTCAATTAGGACGTTGTTCGTGGAAGGATAATTGTCGCCGGTGTTGTGTAAGTTAATTCTTACTCGATTAAAAGGATATTCATCCCTTTTGTTGTTGTTCATTCATAATCATAACTCATTCATCATTGTATTAACCGTATCAAAACTTGTTATTGTCAATTAATCGCTTCAGTCATAAGGAACGACGGTTCCAATCATTTCATTGAGCTGTCATTTACTTCACTATTATTTTCATGTCGGTGAGTCATTCTTGGCCTTGTCGAATTATTATTCATTGATATTCAGTGTGGTCATTCTCGTTCATATGACCTTCTGGGTTCATATTGCGTGGCGGGTGTGGTGTGTGGAATTTTTAGTCGGGCACACGATGGTTATGTATTGGGTTCACGATACATTAGGCCGTGCACGGGAAAGTGTTACACCGTGAGACTAATTAGGTACACGGACGGGTGTTGTACACTTGCACGAGAACATTACGGGCGTACTATGATACTCCTCTTGGCGTAATTCATAACTAAGAATATTTCATAACTTGATTAATCATGATTGTGTATTTTCAACCCTTGAGGATTGTTGTTCTTTATGGCGGCCCGTTTGGGGATTTTGTTTTTCAGGTCATGGCAAGGAAAACGCACGGGAATAGCATGTTGATGTCGAGGAGTCCTAGTGATACTAGTAGGGGGCCCCGATCTTTCAGTTATTCATGTTATTGTCCTTTATTTTCCGCTGCAGACTTTCATTTGGATACTCTGTTTCATTCAGTGTCGTGTATTTTATCTTCATATAAAATATACTAGTATTCGGTATTGTCCTGGTGTATTGTTATTAAACTCCTCATCGGAGTATTTGGTAATATAATGTGGTTCGGTACTACAATTATATTATTTAATTCATCTTTTTTTATTTGCCTGGTGGGTCCCAGTCGGGGATTCACGGCACTGTAATATCCGCCTAGTTTGGGGTGTTACAGAGTTGGTATCGGAGAGTGGTTTTGAATACTACCTTCCGAGTCACGTCTCATTTGAAATCATCGTTATCAGACTAGTATCATTGGACTTTCGCGTCACGTGTGACCTGTGCAAATGCCGAGCCAATCAGACTGAAAGAACTGTAAGATTTCTAACGCCATGGTATAATTTCTGGCAATAGTCATTCATTTATCATTCATCAATTAACAATCCTCAAACATCATCATTCATTGTGATTAGGACGATCATGTTAACTCATCAATCACTTAATTCATTTCATTACTCAGTTGTCAATCTGGATGATCATATTATCAATCTTGTTAAGTTATTCAAGATAATCATTTCAAGAATTTCATCAGATAATCTTGTAACTTCAGTAAATCATTCATATAATCACTAAGTTAGAGCATGTATACTCATTTTCATCGTCTCATGACATAATCATAACGTGATAATCATGCGGGGAAATATAATCATTATGCGACCTTCCTACTTGATATGGAAGAGCGTCGAGGATGCGGGGAGAGGCGCGGTGCGGGCGAAACCAGAAATAATCACTCGCTGCCGGGAAATCGTGCCCAGGACTCGGCTCGATCAGAAGATGTTCGGGTTGATCCACTCACTTTTATGCAGGCCATGATGACCCATATGCAATTGCTCAATCATCATTACGCCACTCTGGCCGGTTTAATCGAGAAAACTCTCCCGTATGAGCCCGCTGCTAAGAAAATTGCTGAGCAGCAACCTGCATATGTCAACAGGAAATCAACGAAGCGTAATCTATCCGAGCGATCGATCAACCTTCAAGAAGCCTCGTGTGGGCCTAAGCGTTTACGGCGACCTTCTACGGCGCATGATCGTGCGGGATCTCAATCCGGCGGCGGCTCGGCCATCACTGTTTCAGCATGCAAAACAAGGTCATTTCGATACTAAATGTCAAAGCGGTATCATATGCCATAACTGTGGAATTGCGGGGCATAGGGCCCGTTTTTGCCAAAAGGACACCAAGTCGGCTCCGGCGGCATCTCAGGCCCCGAAGCAACCAGCGTTTCAGAATCAGACTGCTTTGTCATCATCGTCTAAGGCAATGGAAGCTAATAGAGTTGGAGCCCGTATTTATCAGACGGGAGCGTCCGGTTCGGGGACCAGCAAGTCCCAGATTCATATGATGAGGAGGATCGACGATCCGGTGGTCCGAATGATTTCAGGTATACTCGTAATTTTATTTCAACTTGTGTGTACCTTTTGATGCTGGTACACCGCATTCTTGCATTTTCGAATCATGCTTGAATAGATTTATTTCGGGATAGTCCTATTGCTTGTGGACCTCATACCATCGGTCTACCTGACGATGGAAGAATTTTCGGGATCATACCGAATTAAGCTTAATGACCGCGATTGGTTGATGGATCTAATCGTGGTGAATTTATCTTAGGACGATGTAATTTTCGGTATTAGTTGGTTTAATCGTCTTGATACTATCCTCAGTGTTTGTTAGCGTTTGGTCGCTATCTTTCCGTCGTTGGTTGTCGAATGTGTGCTTCAGGGAAGTAATCCCCGTTGTTCCAGAAGAAGTATTATTATGACGAAAGCAGAGAAATTCCACAATCGAACTATTCAATCATTCATTGTATCATTTTCATCGATTGGCCTTTCTAAGACAATCGAGTTATTCAATCATTCCTTGTATCATTTCCATCGATTGACCTTTCAAAGACAATCGAGTCATTCAATCATTCGTTGTATCATTTTCATTGATTGGCCTTTCAAAGGCAATCGAGTTATTCAAACATTCATTGTATCATCTTCATCGATTGGCTTTTCTAAGGCAATCGAGTTGTTCAATCATTATTGGTATCTCTTTTTATCGATTGACCATTCTAGGGCAATCGAAATGTTCAATCATTCGTAGTATCATTGTCATCGGTTGACGATGTATTTCCAGACGAGTTATCTGGTTGCCTTCACATAGAGTAAGGGAATTCAGGAGTGAGTTGGAGTCGGTACGTCCCCTTTATCGAAGGCACCGTATCGGATGGCCCCGAACAGAATGCAGGAGTTGAAGATTCAACTTGAGGAATAGTTCGAGAAAGGTTATCTCCGACCGATTGCGTTCCCGAGAGGAGCACCAGTGTGATCTGTCAAGGAGAAGGATGGCTCGTCTCGTGTGTGTATAAATTACCAGGAGTTGCACAGGGTGATGATCAAGAGTAGTATCCTTTACCCCGTATTGATGATCTTTTAGATCAACTTCAGGGAGCCTCAGTATTTTCCAGGATCGACTTAAAATCTGGATATCACCAGTTGCGGATTCGAGAGTCGGATATCGCGAGAACAGCGTTTCATACACGCTATGGTCATTATGAGTTTGTAGTTATGCCGTTCGGGCTAACTATTGCACCTGTGGTATTCATGGGGTTAATGAATCGGGTTTTCATCGAATTTTTGGATCAGTTTGTTGTTTTCTTCATCGACGACATTTTGATTTATTCTCGTAGCCGAGAGGAATACGAGGTTCATCTTCATCAGGTTCTCGACGTGTTGAGGCGAGCAACTTTATGGAAAGTTTTCCAAATGTGAGTTACGGAGGTCGAAGTGACTTTCTCGGGCATGTAATTTCATCGGCGAGTTCGTGTCGACCCTCGAGAAGACGGAGACTATCCGAGATTGGCAACCTCGAAAGATATTAAGTAAATCCGATGTTTCCTCGGATTAGTTGGTCAATTATCGAACCCACGACACGGAGCTAGCGGTAGTGGTTTTCGCGTTGGGGATTTGGCGTCGTTGCCTTTATGGCATCACTGTCGAGATCTTCACCAATCACAAGAATTGAAGTATATATTTACTCACAAGGAGTTAAATATGCGACAGATGCGGTGGTGGGAATTAATCAAAGATTATGATATCGAGATCCTTTACCACCCGGGGAAGGCGAATGTTGTCGCCGACGCCTTGAGTCGTAAGTCCGTTCAAGAGCAGATGCTTGCTCGTTTAACAGTTCATAAGGAGCTTCAGCAAGAATTCCTTAGACCCGAGATCGAGTGCAGCCCAGCGAGTTCGAGCACGACTTTGTATGTTAGAGATTTCATCGTCACTTGAGGAGGTAATCAGAGAGAATCAGAGTTCAGACCCTTCATTGTTGCGCATCCGTGAAGATGTGGCTCAGGAGAAAGCCTCTGGATTCGTGATCCACGAGGATGGACTTTTGAGATTTAAGAATCGGATGTGTGTACCGGCGAATGATGAGTTGAAAAACTCGATTTTGAGAGAAGCTCATGCTACCCCTTATTCTGTTCATCCGGGGTCCAGCAAGATGTACAAGGACTTGAAACAAAATTACTGGTGGAGTAATATGAAGCGAGAAGTCGCAGAATTTGTTTCGAGATGCTTAACCTGTCAACAAGTCAAGATTGAACATCAGCGACCGGCGAGTATGCTGATACCGCTCCCTATTCCAGAATGGAGGTGGGAAGACATTTCTATGGAATTCATCACGAATTGTCGACGAGTCGTCATGGCATAAATACGATCTGAGTGATCGCGGACTGCTTTACTAAGTTAGCTCATTTCCTTGAAATCAAGGATATGTGGAGTCCCAAGAGACTGGCCCAGTTGTTCATCAAAGAGATAGTGAGACTGCACAGTACTCCTAAGAGTATCGTTTCCGATCGTGACGGACGATTTGTGTCTCATTTTTGGAAATCAGTTCATAGTGCTATGGGAACTCAGCTCAATCTCAGTACCGCCTTTCATCCTCAGACCGACGGACAATCAGAGAGAACTATTCAGACATTAGAAGACATGTTGAGGGCATGCGTCCTCGATTGGAAGGACGATTGGGAAGCCCAACTACCACTGATCGAGTTCACGTATAATAATAGTTGGCATGCCTCCATTAAGATAGCACCTTACGAGGCCTGGTACGGTCGTCGTTGTCGATCTCCTTTGTGTTAGGATGACTTGTCAGAATCAATCGGCACCGAGCCCGATATGCTTATAGCCGCCCGGGAGAAGGTAGCTTTGATCAAGAGTCGTATGTTGACAACTCAGAGTCGACAGAAATTATATGCAGATAATCGTCGTCGACCACTAGAGTTCGAGACGGGTGACCATGTTTTGGTCAAGGTATCTCAGAGTCGAGGTATTTTCCGTTTCGGAAAACGGGGGAAGTTGAGTCCGAGATTCATTGGACCGTTTGAAATTTTGGATCGAGTAGGCGAGTTAGCTTATCGATTGGCTTTACCTCTGGCTTTGAGCCGAATTCATAATGTGTTTCATGTCTCTTAGTTGCGGAAGTATGTTGCCGACCCGAGTCACATACTTGATTCGTGAAAATCGAGATCGCGGATGATCATTCGTACGAGGAGCGTCTGTCACAGTATTGGAGCGGCGAATCAAACAATTGAGGACAAGGCGATCCCTTTGGTCAAGATTCGGTGGTCAGGACATGGAGTCGAAGAGGCTACTTGGGAAGCCGAGGATAGTATGCGGGAGAGTTATCCCGAGTTATTTGACCCTTAGTTTGAGACGAAACTCTTTTAAGAAGTGTATGTAATACCGGTTGTAATTGATCTTTATCATTCAGTAATTTCATTCAGTTATTGTCACTCAGTGTATTTTCACTCAATTATAATCATTCATCAATCATGTTCATTCACCGTGTTCACCGTTCTGAAAAACTTCGAGTTGTGTATCGTTATTGTTCATTGTTTCAACTTTCCTCATATGAGTTCGACTTTGTTAGATCACCATTAATTTTCGGTAACTCCAAAAATTTTAAATCTTTGCAATATTATAGAGCATCGAGTTAGCTTTCCAATGGTTCAAACGGTGAGTCAATCGGAGTCCGGACGAGAGAGTTATGGTCGTTTTAGCTCAACCGCTCATTTTTGATTATTGGCGATCAGCGCCGAGCGAACTTCGGCCGTGTCGTCCGACCGCGGCCCGTGCCGTACTCGTGCGGAAATGCCGAAGTCTCTGCCTCAGGACCCGGCCGTGTAAATGCAGCGCGGCGAGTTGAACTCTTCGGATAAGCGAGCCGTGCACGCCCGGCCGTGTTCGGGGACACGGTCGAGTCATGCCGAGTCAGCGTCGTGCGGGTCACTATCGGAAGGCCCTCGCGCCGCGACCGTGTCAAGCGAGGACACGGTCGAGTTCTGTCGGCGGTATGCGACACGGCCGTGCCCGATCGGCACGGGCGTGTCGGCGAAGCGATCGACTCCTTTAAATTCGTTTTTGACATTTGACCCATTTCTCTCCCTTTTCTTCACCTTCAACCGAGAGAAAGCTTGAGGAGGGTTTTCCTTCACAAATCATCTGGGTGTTTGATTTTCTTCATCTCCTTTCGATCGTGAAGCTTAGGATAATCAATCTAACGCGTGTTCTTCGGATTAAAGTACTTGGATCTTCAAAGGTAATATTCTTCAACACCTTGGATTTCGATTTTTGTGTTGAGATACGATGTTTTGGACGTTATAATCATGATATATGAAGGGATATGTATATGATTATGAGTTTGTATAAGGATTCATTGGATTATTGAGGAATTATTCAAGAACACCTTGAAAATCGAGTTGGAATTGGGGATTTTCGACTAATTGTTGTTATAATCACGATTTTGGATATTCATAATGGATTATTGATCATATTGGAGATGTTTTGTTGGTTTGAAACACTTCTTGGGGGAATTAATAGTGGCTTATTGAGATTTGATTGTAAACAATCGGAGTTTGGCCGCAACGTGTTTGATTTAATGCCTCTATGGACTTGGTTTAGTCGTATCGACGTTTTGAGTTCGTTATATTCGTGTTTGATTCGTATATTGAACGGATTGTTGGTAATTGTATTATTTAAGGTTGTTCGAGCGACGGATATCTCAATTAGGACGTTGTTCGTGGAAGGATAATTGTCGCCGGTGTTGTGTAAGTTAATTCTTACTCGGTTAAAAGGATATTCATCCCTTTTGTTGTTGTTCATTCATAATCATAACTCATTCATCATTGTATTAACCATATCAAAACTTGTTATTTTCAATTAATCGCTTCAGTCATAAGGAACGACGGTTCCAATCATTTCATTGAGCTGTCATTTACTTCACTATTATTTTCATCTCGGTGAGTCATTCTTGGCCTTGTCGAATTATTATTCATTGATATTCAGTGTGGTCATTCTCGTTCATATGACCTTCTGGGTTCATATTGTGTGGCCGGGTGTGGCTGTGTGGAATTTTTATTCGGGCACACGATGGTTATGTATTGGGTTCACCGATACATTAGACCGTGCACACGGGAAAGCGTTACACCGTGAGACTAATTAGGTACACGGACGGGTGTTGTACACTTGCACAGAACATTACGGGCGTACTATGATACTCCTCTTGACGTAATTCATAACTAAGAATATTTCATAACTTGATTAATCATGATTGTGTATTTTCAACCCTTGAGGATTGTTGTTCTTTATGTGACCCGTTTGGGGATTTTGTTTTTCAGGTCATGGCAAGGCAAGCGCACGGAATAGCATGTAGATGTCGAGGATTCCTAGAGATACTAGTAGGGGCCCCGATCTTTCGATTTTCATGTTATTGTCCTTTATTTTCCTATGAGACTTTCATTTGGATACTCCGTTTCATTCAGTGTCGTGTATTTTATCTTCATATAAAATATACTAGTATTCGGTATTGTCCTGGTGTATTGTACTTAAACTCCTCATCGGAGTATTTGGTAATATAATGTGGTTCGGTACTACAATTATATTATTTAATTCATCCTTTTTTATTCGCCTGGTGGATCCCAGTCGGGGATTCACGGCACTGTAATATCTGCCTAGTTTGGGGTGTTACAGCATATACCTTTGCTAAGTCACTACAGGAGGAATCGGACTTGGCTCGAGCATCATTAGACAAGGCAGCCAAGAAGATGAAGAAATGGGCCGATCTCAAGCGACGAGCGGTCGAGTTTAATAAAGGCGACTTAGTTATGGTGAAACTTCTCCCGCAGCAATTTAAAGCATTTCGGGCTATGCATAAGGGACTTATCCGGAGATACGAGGGACCCTACAAGATCGAGCGGCATGTTGGGACAGTTTCCTATCGAGTGGAACTACCGCCCAAGATAAAGATACACCCGGTCTTTCATGTTAGCCAACTGAAGCCTTACCATCAGGACATGGAGGATCCGGGCCGAGCTCAGTCACATCGAGCATCTACTGCCGTGATTACTTCCTTCGACAAGGAAGTAGCCGAGATCATTTCACATCGGGACGTTCGACGAAGGGGCGTGGCCCCATACACCGAGTACTTTGTGCATTGGAAGGGACTCCCAGAGCCGAAAATAGCCGGGAACATGAGGATCACCTATGGCAATTCGGCGAGAAGATTGAAGAATATCGGGACGACATCGTGCGAGGGGCAGTCACGACTTTGGTGGGGAGAATGTCACGCCCCACCTTAAAGCGGCGAGCATCGCCACGGCATCCGGCCGACGCCTGCCGGACGGGCGCGCATCATGCTCGCGCGCGTACATGGACCCGGCCAAGCTCACAGAGGACTACCCCCCCTATAATAGGCTTAGACGGAAAAATCCTTGTGACAGCAGTAGACATTGAAAAGCCGAGGAATACCTTTGCTAAGTCATTACAGGAGGAATCGGACTTGGCTCGAGCATCTTTGGTGGGGGAGAATGTCACGCCCCACCTTAAGGCAGCAGGCATCGCACAGCATCCGGCCGACGCCTGCCGGACGGGCGCGTATCATGCTCGTGCGCGTACATGGACCCGGCCAAGCTCACAGAGGACTACCCCCCTATAATAGGCTTAGACGGAAAAAGCCTTGTGACAGCAGTAGACATTGAAAAGCCGAGGAATCCACTCTTCAGAAAGAAGACCCATACCGGAATAACCTTTTGAAAGCATTTCAATGGACTTCATTTCGGCTTTGCCTAAATCGGATGGGTACGGGTCGATCATAGTTGTGGTGGACAGGTTCTCAAAATACGCAACCTTTATTCCAGCACCGGCGGACGTAACGGCTCTGGAGACGGCCAAGTTGTTCTTAAAGCATGTGGTAAAATATTGGGGCATTCCGAGGACAATCGTGAGTGACCGAGACCCACATTGTTAGGAGTATGCCCTCGAATGCCACTCAGAGGATGTTGAGTGAGGGCATTGTACTTGTTATTATGTAAATCATCAATATAAGGCAATGGATGTTTCTTTATTTACTGGTCGTTACTGGCATTCCTAACTCGTAAATATACATTTAGAAACTAGTCCGTGTATTTGAGAGCAAAACGTTCCACTCCTTATTGGATAAGGGAGTCGGCACTGGAAAGGTTTATAGCTCAAATACTTAATCGTTCGCAAGTCGATGAAACTTGACTGGGCGTTAAGTTTATGTGAAGACTAGTATGACGTGTTCTTTGACAAGGAGAGTGCCTGTCGAACACTAATGGTTAGTGGGAGCACACGTTATAGGTATGCTAATTGGATTAGTATACTCGAACCGACTCACCCTCGATTTGTCACACGGATTTCACTCTGGGACAGTCAATGACGGAATCGAAAGGTTGTGATAGGTATTCGTGAACCTTCGACTTGAGGATTTAGTAGGGATGTGCTTGTAACGTAAAGATTTTCATTAGAGTAGTTCGACCACCTTAAGCCGGAAGGCGGGGTCAACCTCGGCGTGCATCTTGATGGGAAAGTAGCGAGTCTCTTGAATACCAAGATAGAATTCTTTCTGTTAGTGAGCGGGTTATATGTCCTATGCGGTTATTGGCGAGATGAGATCATAAGTCTTTGGCCAAAGCATTGGAGCTAGGCGTATTAGATACGAGAGCTCGATGATCTCGATTTGCATTAACACATGCATAGCGTCAAGTACTGAGATAGGGTTTGGTGACCGTGACCCTATAACTTGATCGGGACATTTGAAAGAAGGGTTTATACGTTTATTGGTATTCACGAGAATGGTTCTTGAATGATCCCAATCATTCGTTCTCGATTAAGTGCAGTGTAGGCCGCCAGTGGCTAGGTGGTGCTACTACTCTTTGGTTCCTCCCATTCTTGGTGAGACGGACCTACCGAGTCGCGCATTAGGATTGGCACGGAATGAATCGAGCTTAATCTCTCATTATAAAATTAGATATTGGATATCTAATTTTGGGACATTGGATGTCTAAATTGATTTATTGGATAAATTAATTTACGGCCAAATGAATTAAATATATTACTCGGTGATTAATTTAATTCATGAATATAATTATTTCTTGGAGAAATTAACTATGTTATTATGTATTTGATATGATTAATTAATTGGATTAATTAATCAATATAAATACATCGGAACGGAATCGGAGTTTATCTGTTTGGACTCACGGGAGTCCGAAACGGACCGAACTCGCCCGGCTCCTTCTAGATGGCCACCCCTCTTTCCTTCCCTTTTCCTTGGTCATAGTCTCCACATGTTGGTGGAAGACTTATGTTCAATCAAGGGGACAAATATCACACCTTGGTGATATTGTCGAAAGTAGGATATCTTGGGGAGTTGAATAAGAATATAAGTGGAGACAAACTCTCACTTGCTACGACACAATTCCAGCCGTGAGCTTTGAAGAAGTGAGAGAGAAAATTATTTTTCTTAGTCTTCATCTTCATCTTCTTCTTCACTTTTGTTCTTGAGTTTTCTTGGAGAAAATTCAAGATACATTGAGAGAGACATATTATACACTTAGAGTGTAATAATAATAAAAGCTTCACCACTTGATTCTAGCCGTAACCTTAGAGGTTAATCGAGTGTTGTTGTTCCGGTCGTTTTTCCGGCGCGTGGCAAGTAGAGACGCGGTGTTTTCGGCATTGGATCGTTCAAGGGCTTGGAGCGGATTGAACTCGTAGATGTAATATCCGCAATTTTCGATTTTCGGTAAATTTATTTTTTCGGTCGGAGTCCGTTTTGACAACTCGCTCATGACCGTTTCGTCATTCTGAGAATGATTAATTCTACACTTTTTGACATCCGAGTTCGTTTCGGTGTCGTTTTGTTGAGTTCCATGCTTTTTAGCGACTTTTCCGCGCTTGAGTTCGATTCTTGCGAATCTCGTTCGAAACTGCTGTTTCGAGTTTCCCGTAAGTCCGTTTAACTTTGTTAGACGTCTTGTGAACTTTGGTTTGGTTATTCGATCACGAATGGTGATTTCCGGGCGTTTTGGGCCATTTTGTAATTTCTTGAAAGTTACGGGTATCCGTATCTGTAATTGTTGCCTCGACCCGTTTCTTGGTCGCGTATGACTAATTATGGTATTATGTTTTCATTTCGGGCCGTTGATGTTGTCCGCGAATTTTTAAATCGTGTTCGTTAAAATGCGTTTTGAAATCGGGTCGTCGAGCCACAGCGGTTGCGGGGCCCAGGGACAGTTGCGGGGCCCAGCCGGACGATTGCGGGCACCGGCCGGACAGATGCGGCAGGAACCGGCGTAGCGCACGCTACGGCCGGAAGGCTGCGCGCGCTAACCGGCAGGTGTAGCGCACTGTCACGGGGTTATACTTGCGCCTCGCTAAGTCCTCTCCGTGCGGCACTACCTTAGGTTGTCACAAGCCTAAGTAGTAAGCCTATCAACACACACAAGATTACTAGGAAGGAAAGTAAGGAATGCTTGGGGAAGGTTTTCTCTTATTGCACTGTAGCAAATCAGATTTCTCAAGATGAGTTACAAATGAGCCCCAAGGGGGGTATTTATACTAAACCTCCTAGGCTAACAAATTACCAACAAAACATTACTATTCCAAGTATTTACAAGAATGCCATCATCTAGAATGATATATACAATTCTAAACAATTCTAAGAAGTCTTCTTGGAGTCCCCAGACCCCTCTGGAACGTCCGCCCGACCGGCCGAAGTGTCCGGCCGGCCAAGGCCCGATTCGGCCCGTAGCAATCCGACTCGATTTCGACCTTACGGAACCCTCTTTGACCTTCGGAGTTGATTGGTCTCCATCTTGAAGCTTCTAGGGTCTTCTTTACGAAGAGTGGATTCCTCGGCTTTTCAATGTCTCTTCTGTCACAAGGCTTTTAGTCTAAGCCTATTATAGGGGGTAGTCCTCTGTGAGCTTGGCCGAGTCCATGTACGCGCGCGAGCTGCTGCGCGCCCGTCTGGCGAGCTTCGGCCGGATGCGGTAGATACTGCTTTGCCTTAAGGTGGGGCGTGACATTCTCCCCCACCAAAGTCGTGACCGTCCTCGGCACGATGCTGTCCCGATATTCTTCAATCTTCTGCCGGAATTGCCATAGGTGATCCTCATGTTCCCATCTATTTTCAGCGTCTGGGAGTCCCTTCCAATGCACAAAGAACTCGGTGTATGGGGCCATGCCCCTTCGTCGAACATCCCGATGTGAAATGATCTCTGCTACTTCCTTGTCGAAGGAAGTAATCACGGCAGTCGGTGCTCGATGTGACTGAGCTCGGCCCGGATCCTCCATGTCCTGATGGTAAGGCTTCAGTTGGCTAACATGGAAGACCGGCTGTATCTTCATCTTTGGCGGAAGTTCCACACGATAGGAAACTGTCCCAACACGCCGCTCGATCTTGTAGGGTCCCTCGTATCTTCGGATGAGTCCCTTATGCACAGCCCGAAATGCTTTAAATTGCGGCGGGAGAAGTTTCACCATAACTAAGTCGCCTTCATTAAACTCGACCGCTCGTCGCTTGAGATCGGCCCATTTCTTCATCTTCTTGGCTGCCTTGTCCAAAGATGCCCGAGCCAAGTCCGATTCCTCCTGTAATGACTTAGCAAAGGTATATGCTGCGGGACTCTGTCCCGTGTATCCGGTGGCAATGTTGTTCGTTGTCGCCGGTTGTCTCCCTGTAGCGAGCTCGAATGGGCTGCGTCCCGTTGATTCACTCTTACGCAAGTTGTATGAGAATTGGGCCGTGTCTAAGAGTTTGGCCCGATCCGTGATTGGCACTCACATAGTGCCGCAAGTAGCACTCAAGCGGTCGTTAACTCGTTCTGCGCCGTCCGTGGGTGGAAACTTGTTGAGAATGCTAAGTTCGAGCCCAATAGCTTGAAAAGTCCCGACCAAAACTTTCTGTGAAACGTGGGTCTCGGTCACTCACGATTGTCCTTGGAATGCCCCAATATTTTACCACATGCTTTAAGAACAACTTGGCGTTTCCAGAGCCGTTACGTCGCGGTCTTGGAATAAAGGTTGCGTATTTTGAGAACACATCCACCACAACTATGATCGACCCGTACCCATCCGATTTAGGCAAAGCCGAAATAAAGTCCATTGAAACGCTTTCAAAAGGGTGTTCGGTATGGGCAAGGGTTGAAGTAGTCCACTGGAGTTGTTGTTGCTCCACCTTGTCTTGTTGGCATACAAGACATGTCAGACGTATGCCTCAACGTCCTCACGCATCTGGGCCAAAAGTAAGAATTGTCAATTAAAGCCATTTATGCGGTGCATACACGGGTGTCGACCCATAGTGTATCGTGGCATTCCTTCATGATGTCCCTCCGTAAGTTTCCCCATTTGGGCACGTACAAACGATTGCCTTTGGTAAAGAGTAGCTCGTCTCGTTCCCAGAACCGTCTTGTCTTGCCGCTCCTGGCAAGTTGCATGATGTTTTCTACGAAAGGGTCCTGCCTCAGTCCCTCGCGTATGCGGTCCTTGATGCTTCCTTCGGCCTTGGTCAAGGCTGCAAGCTCGGCCTTCCGTCTTAATGCATCGGCTACTCGGTTAAGTACTCCCGGCTTATACGCTAGGGTATAATCGAACTCAGCTAGGAATTCCTGCCATCTTGCTTGCTTTGGCGTGAGCTTCTTCTGGGTTTGAAAATAACTTGTGGCTACGTTGTCTGTTCATACCACAAACTTTCTCCCAAGTAAATAATGCCTCCAGGCTCTAAGGCAATGAACCACGGCGGTCATTTCCTTCTCATGTACCGAGTACCGTCTCTCGGTGTCATTCAATTTTCTGCTCTCATAGGCGACGGGATGCCCTAGCTGCATCAAAACTCCTCCGATGGCATAATCAGATGCATCGGTCTGAACCTCATATGCCTTGGCATGGTCTGGCAAGGCAAGAAGCCATTGCTCCGTCACTTTGCCTTTGAGTCGCTCAAAGGCCTCTCGGCACTTATCCGTCCACTCCCATTTGTGGTCCTTCTTCAATAGGTCCGTCAATGGTGCTGCTATCCGAGAGTATCCCTCGATGAACTTCCGGTAGTAGTTCACGAGTCCCAGAAATGATCGGAGTTGGGTTACGGTGGCTCCCAATCTCGAACGGCTTTCACTTTGGCCTCGTCCATCATAATGCGGCCATCTTTGATACGATGCCCCGAGAAAAGTCACTTCTGTTGGGCGAATGAGCATTTCTCCAACTTTGCATAAAGTTCATTGTCCATAATGCTTGGAACACTGTCGCAAGTGTTCTACATGCTCCTCCATTGATGATGAGTAAATGACAATATCATCCAAATAAACGACAACAAACTTGTCTATGTATGGTTGAAATACCTTGTTCATCGATGTGCAAAAGGTCATTTGGCGTTTGTAAGCCCGAACGGCATCACAAGGAAATCAAATAAACCATACACGGTCGCCATGGTTGTCTTGGGTTCGTCTCCTTGGCTATCCGGACACGCGATATCCGGATCTTAGGTCGATCTTTGAAAAGTATTTAGCACCTCCCGGTTGGTCAAACGGCTCTCCAATGAGTGGAATGGGATACTTGTTGCGAACCGTCGGTTTGTTGAGTGCCCTATAGTCCACGCACATACGCAAGGATCCATCATGCTTCTTTTGGAACAAAGCGGGGATCCATAAGGAGATTTGGATGGTTGGATCATTTTGGAATCCAACAACTCTTTCAATTGTTTACGGCTCCTTAAGTTCCGGTGGTGACATCCTATAGGGTGTCCTCGATGGTGGCTTCGCATCGGAAATATGTTCAATTTTGTGGTCCACATCCCGTCTGGGTGGCAACTTCTTAGGTAGTTCCGCGGGCATCACGTCCTGGAACTCCTCCAAAACGGCTTGAACTTCCTTTGGTACATCCTTGCCTTCAATATCGTTTCCATCATCGGGAGCGTAAAATGCGTGAAGGTCTCTTCACCTTCAAGGCCTCGACTAAGTTGCATGGTGAAAGGGTGCTGCCCCCTTCGCTTCCCTCTGTCCGGAATGGCACGTGTCTGTCGGAGTCCAAAATGACTAAGGAATCGAAAATGGAAGAATGCAAGCCCGTGCACATCGAACCATTGTAACCCAAGAACCAAATCATAGTCATCCATGGTCACTACGGTGAAGGTGATCATTCCTGCCGATCACCTATCTTTGCTTTCACTCCTCGTGCTTCACGGTCACGGTTTAGCATGGGTGTTCACTGTCTTGATCGATCCATTAGTTGGAGTGACGGTAAGTCGTAAGACTTTGGCTACGCCGTCCCGCATGAAATTGTGCGTAGCTCCTGTATCCACTAAGGCTTTGATGTGTGTGCCTCCGATCAAGGCATCCACGAACATAGACCCCTTTCTGGGTCCATTCGCCGGCTCCACAACGGCTTTGACAGCATTGAGCAAACTCAATGAGCCCATATGCGCACCATCCGCAACCTCGGTCTCCGTGGTCTCTTGCATGGCTGCGACCTTCTTCCTCCGAAGTGGGCAATCGTACTTCATGTGAGAGGTACTATGACAAATGTGACAAACTCTTGGCTTATCGTTCTCGTCCACTGGTTGCTTGCCCCAGTATTTGTTCGGCCTGAACCTTGATGGGCGGTCTCCCCCACCTTTGCCTTTATCTGTGCGGAAAGTCCTTGGCTTGTCGCTGGTCTTCAACTCCCGTAAGCCCTCGGCCACAGCAATGGCAGTCGCCACATCCTGAACATTGCGCCTTTCCAACTCTTGCCTCGCAAAAGGCTTGAGTCCGTCCATAAACGCAAACAGCTTGTCGGTCGCCGTCATGCTTGGTATCTCCAGCACAATTTATTGGAACTACTTGACATAGTCTTTGATAGTACGAGTGTGGCTGAGTCTCTTCAGCCTGCCGCAAGCCTCGAACTCCACATTCTCGGGATAGAATTGCCTCTTCAATTCGGCCTTGAAGTCTTCCCAGGAAGCCATCCTGCACGCACCACTCTCAATGTCAGCCTGCTTGGTCCGCCACCACAGCACGGCTGTGTCGGCCAAGTACAAGGGCGCCGTCCGCAACTTGGTGTCGTCATCTCGAATGTTTGAGGCACCAAAGTATTGCTCCAGGTTCCATAAGAAATTGTCAATCTCCTTGGCGTTTCTCGATCCGTTGAACTTCCCAGGCCTTGGGATGTCAATTCGTGCGGGTGTCGTACCCACATGTCCTTCTCCGTTGGCAATCGCCCTTTTTACTGTTGCCATCTCCGTCTTGAGAACCTCCATGCTCTCTTGCATGGCCAAGATCATGGTCCGAAAATCGGCCAACTCCTTCTTCATGTCCCCATCACAAGCATTGATAGTAGAAAGGACCTGGTTGTGCAGCTCCTCACCAGCTTCTTCTAAGTCATCCACCCTCCTCGCAACCTCATCATAGACCTCCTCCAGTCGAGTCACTCGGCTGTCCATGGCAGCAATCCGGTCGACAGACTTGTCTCTGCCCTTCTTGGTCTTCTCGGCCTGAGTGTTGGGTTGGGTAACGTCGGATGATTGTGCCATCTTACTCCTTGCACGATCAGCTAGCAATCTTCGAAAATCCGCCTTGGTTGTCTCAACCTTGGCTCCGATACCAATTGTCACGGGGTTATACTTGCGCCTCGCTAAGTCCTCTCCGTGCGGCACTACCTTAGGTTGTCACAAGCCTAAGTAGTAAGCCTATCAACACACACAAGATTACTAGGAAGGAAAGTAAGGAATGCTTGGGGAAGGTTTTCTCTTATTGCACTGTAGCAAATCAGATTTCTCAAGATGAGTTACAAATGAGCCCCAAGGGGGGTATTTATACTAAACCTCCTAGGCTAACAAATTACCAACAAAACATTACTATTCCAAGTATTTACAAAAATGCCATCATCTAGAATGATCTATACAATTCTAAACAATTCTAAGAAGTCTTCTTGGAGTCCCTGCACTTCTGGGAACGTCCGGCCCGACCGGCCCGAAGTGTCGGCCGGCCCGCCAAGGCCCGATTCGCCCGTAGCAATCCGACTCGATTTCGACCTTCCGAACCCTCTTTGACCTTCCGGAGTTAATTGGTCTCCATCTTGAAGCTTCTAGGTCTTCTTCTCAAGAGTGGATTCTCGGCTTTTCAATGTCTACTGTCACAAGGCTTTTTCCGTCTAAGCCTATTATAGGGGGTAGTCCTCTGTGAGCTTGGCCGAGTCCATGTACGCGCGCGAGCTCGCTGCGCGCCCGTCCCGACAGCTTCGCCGGATGCGGTAGATGCCTCGCCTTAAGGTGGGGCGTGATAAAGACGCTAGCTCGGTCGACCAACGCACGCTATCGGGCCGGACGGTGGGGTTTCGAGGTTCGACTCGGTCAGATCGGCGGTAGCGCGCCATCGCTTGGCCGAGCGCACGCTAACCGGCAGGGGTAGCGCACGCTGCCGGCCGACTAGCGTACGTTACCTGGGTAAGTTTGTTAGTCCAGTGGCTACTGGACAGGTCGGCTAGCGCACGCAGGCTTCCGGCCGTAGCGCACGCTAGCGGGAGTCGGGTGGATGAGTCATGGTCGGCAGAATTTGGTCGGTGGTTCCGGGTCATGCGGGCCATGGCCGAGAGTGCTCGGCCGGTACTGGCCGATAGCGCACGCTAGTCCGGGAAGGCTAGCGCACGCTAGTTCCGGCCCAGTATATATATGACAGAACATCCACATTTCACTTCATTTTTCATTTCCTTCCTTCTCCTTCCGCGAATGGCGATTCATGGGTGACGAAGCCATGTTGTTTAACAACAAATCCATGAAGTCCTTGAGTTCATAACATCAATCGATCGTCCGTTATCAACCTTTGATCCAGCGAATCAAGGTAATCTTCCTTAGAACCCTAATTTCGTGAATTTGGGGATTTTTGCATTTTTGTCCGATTCGTTCCGTGTTGTTGATTAATTCATGATGGGTATGATTAATCTTGATAGTATTCTTGTGTTTAACATCATTTAATCCATTGTTCTTCGTCGAATCGAAGTATAATTCTTGATTTCCTTCGAATTGACTTTTTGGGGGATTTGTCCCCGATCTCGTTTTTTATCCGTTTTCGATGGATCGATTATGGTTAAATGATGTTGTTAAACAAATTCTATGGATTGTATATCCATATTTCAACTTGGAATTCCGTTTTCGGGTTTTGACGGAACGAATCGTGTTCTTGGCCGTTTTGGGGGAAATCCTTGAACTTTCGTCATTTGTTCTTTGAATTCAGCGGCTTTGGGTCGTACTTTGGAATTCATTTTCGTTGTTATTGTTTTCGTTCGTAGTTCGTTGTTGTGGATTGTCGTTTGGTGGAGTCGGCGAGTTCGTAGTCGGTTCGTGCCAACCTACTTCGGCCGATTCTCCGCGTTGTGGTTATTCGAGGCAAGTACCTTGCCCATACTTTTCTCGTTTTATGGATATGATGATCGGTGGTCGTCTTGATGTGTTTGTTTGGTTATTTGAAATGAAGTTTCAAAGGATTTCGGTTTGGCCTCGTTAAAGGCTTTCTTTCAAAGCGAGTGTGATTTGTGAACGGTGTTTTGAGAATTGATTATGATTTGGTTATTTTGAACGTTGAAGGATTTTATGATGATACTCCTATTGTTTAAGTTATGGAATCGTGTATTCCGTATTTAATCTTGTTATGGTGTTTTGAAGAGTTTGATAATGGTGTCGAGTTAATGGCCATCTCTAGTGAGTATTCTTAATGAACTTACATTCTTAGCATATTAGTTTTGCATGAGTAACGTGTGTGTGTGTGTATGCTCACTACGGGTTAGATCCGACGGGGTCTCGGTAGGGGTCCACAAGAGACGTGGATCGACGAGCTTGCTTTTAACCACTACGGGTTAGATCCGACGGGGTCTCGGTAGGGGTCCACAGAGACGTGGATCGACGGTTAATTGTGGTGCATTTTTCAAACGTGATTTGATTATGGCATTTCCGGAAATGAGTGCTTTTGAACGGTTTTCATGATTGCATGCATTGACTAAGTGTGTAAGAGGTAAGTTGTTCGTTTGGCCTACTTGGCTAGGATGGCTTTAGAGTATTTTGATGTTTATGTTAAATCCTTTATTTGTGGATTTTGATGTTGGGAGACGAACCTTGTGGTCGTTCTTGTGTACTGTGAGTTGATGAGATTTGGGGCTAAAATCCCAATGGTTTTGTAAAAGTCATTTTACGGATTTGGGGCTAAAATCCCAACGGTTTGGTAAATGTCATTTTTCGGAAAGTAAACCTTTGGGGCGGTGACCCCTTTTGTCTTTTGGATTTTCAAAAGTAGGATTTGATAATCCTAAATTGTCTTCTATTAAAACTCTCGATGGCATTCTAAACCGTTTTATAAATTACTTCCATTGATTTATGATATTTCGATTTTGAAATGTTTTCTCAAACCCTTGCCTCGGGAAGTACTTTTCGTTTCGTTTGGATCTTTGAGGATCCTCGGTTATTGTTATTCGTGGAATGTGAATTGTATGGCTCGTATTTGCACTTTGTTCTTGCACTAGCAAAATAGTGGAGTTTTGCTAACCCCAGTATTCGGGGTGGATGTCTGTTTTTGCATTCGGGTTTTGGAGCATAACACAGGGTCGGCACGAAGGATGATGAAAGATGATCGATACTAATCACATGAGGAACCGTACTTTGTTTATTGGTTGATTGTACTCTATTTTTCATTTGCTATATTTTCCCGTTATGCGGGTGTGGTTGTATTTTGACCTGCGTGGGCATGAGTTGTATTTGAGCCGTATGTATTTATTGAAAGACCAAATCGGTCTCTTGAGTCGTTTAGCCTTAAAGGCATGGTTGAGTTGTTATATGTCGTTACCGGCTGGTAGATCCTTGAGGAAAGGTTCTACGGCGTGTAATATCCTGAGCGGATTGGGGTGTTACATAAATGGTATCGAGCTTAGGTTGAGGAAACCTAGGTCATCGGGTCAAGTCGTGTTGTTTGAGTCTTGTTTCGTCGGATTTTATCCGGCGAGACGTGTCGCGACGCGTCGTTTGAGTTTGTTGGTCGTGATTAGTATCGTGGGGCGATCATCATCTTCGTGCGACTGTGGAAGTAAGTCTCCCTTCTTTGTGTTGTGCCTCGTGTGACACGAGCTATTTTTCCGATTATTTGTTAAGTGGTGGAATACTTATGTCAATATTGATATCACGATAAGTATTTAGTCGACTTTCGTATTTGATTTATACGAGGAGTGTCGCTTGTGATGTCTTTTTATTGTTGTTTTTCTCCGTTGTTGATGATTTTGAATCGATTTGCACGTTTACAAGTCTCTTGTGGAAGCTTTGTGCTTATACGCGTTCGACTTGTTCACTAGCTTGATGCGGGAGAGTATTTTATCAGTGGTTTTGTTCTGAATGTGGTATTTTATCGTTTATTTCCGTTTAAAGACATATATTGTCTTGATTTTAAACTTTTTGATGCGTGTGCTAGGAGTTGTTTTAGTGAACGTCGGTATGTGTGAGTTTTGGGCATTCTGGCCTATTGGATTTTTGAAAACCTTGAGTATCTTAGAAAAATAAATTTCAAGACATACTTTTCAAATGAGTTATTTTCTTGTGGTACTTCATAGGTGCCACAATATATTTCAAAAATTTTCTACCTCGAGGACCAAAATGCTTTGAGATATATTCAATGTTTTAGAAACACTTTTATTTAGACCCGAGGGTCGAATATTTTGAAAGTTTTCATTAAGAGAAAGTGTACTCATTTTTATCAAATGCGAAATGGTTCTCTAATGTCTCGATAACGATGTTTCACGTTTGTACTTTTTGAAAGGTGATACTCAAGATCAACCGGTATTCTTCAAATTATTTTCAAAATGAGGTTTTCGTTTTTAAAACCTATCCATTCTCGTTTGAGGGCTGGGTATGTATGTGTGATGTTCGCGTTGTCATTTTGATACTTTCTCCCGAGTATGATCGAATTGGCGGTGTGAGCGTTGAGACGCTTTCCACACATTGGTTGTGCTAGCCCCCTGTGAGAGGCGGAGTGTTGGTATTGAATGTTGTCGCCTCATGGCGATTTCTGCGTTGTCGCGTATGTGCGAGCTGTTAGAGCTTGGTTTGGTATGACCGTGTGCATCGGTGATGGTTCCGTTATGCGTCGATTGTTTAATGTCTTGTTACCTTGCTCCCGTTTTTGTGAATTTCGTGGACGAGGTCGGAGGTAATGCCCGTACTATTTTGACTTCTGTGTTTTCTCTTTCCCCAGTCTATCGATTCGCTCATGTTCGTTGGTACTTTATGAACTTGTTCTGTATTTCGGTTTCATCGCATTTAACGAGCAGTGTGATCTTGTTGTGGGTCGATCTGGTTATCGATGTGACTTTTTCGGGTTCAGTTCGATTCTTGTGAACCTTGTTCGGGAGTGACATCACCTGGTTCTATTAGTTCTTTTATTCGAAGTGGATCGGATTTGGAACTCTTATGTTTTCGACTCTGTCGACTCATTTATGTTCGTTGACATTTCTGAGCTTGTCCTACCCCTTGTTTTTGTTTATCTAACGAGTGTGGTATTGTTTCGGAATAACTCGTTTGTCGTTGTGACTTTTTAATTGCTATTCCCTTTCCTGTGAATCTTATGTGAATGCACATCCTGTTGTTTTCACCGGATCATATATTGTCTCGAGTCGAGATGTGAACCTTGGAGTTGTTGTTTGAATTTTATTATCCTTCGTGTTTCGGACATGATCGTTCGATCTTTGTTGTCTCGATCGTTTGTTTGTTTGGTTTTTGTTCTCGTTTCGTGATTGTTGAGCGTTCAGGCTCCTTTGTAATTCCCTTAAGTTCGGGAAATTAGTCTCGTTTTTGATCTTCCAGCCCTTAGGCGGTGGGATTCCGTGTTTGTTCAGCGGTTGACTCGCGTTTTGATTGATGTACCGTTGGGTTGGTCAATCATATTGGTTTTCGTTCGTTGTGTTTTGTGATTGTCGGATAATTAACTTGGCTATATTATCCGTTTGATGACGCTTGTCACTTGTTGGTTTTATTATATCCCTAACGGCGACGTTGCGTTGGTCGCCGTGGAGCGTGTTTTCACGCCGTATATTCCTTTGCGTTGTTTGTGACATTTCGCCGTTGGGCGTTAGTTACGCATTCTTGTGTGTCTCGTTGAGTTTTCCTGGCGGAATATTTCTTCTCCCTACTTGGTTTAAGTTTCGGGACGAAACTTCTTTTAAGGAGGGTAGAATGTAATATCCGCAATTTTCGATTTTCGGTAAATTTATTTTTTCGGTCGGAGTTCGTTTTGACGACTCGCTCATGACCGTTTCGTCATTCTGAGAATGATTAATTCTACACTTTTTGACATCCGAGTTCGTTTCGGTGTCGTTTTGTTGGGTTCCGTGCTTTTTAGCGACTTTTCCGCGCTTGAGTTCGATTCTTGCGAATCTCGTTGGCTAGCATTTCGAGTTTCCCATAAGTCCGTTTAACTTTGTTAGACGTGTTGTGAACTTCGGTTTGGTTATTCGATCACGAATCGTGATTTCCGGGCGTTTTGGGCCATTTTGTAATTTCTTGAAAGTTACGGGTATCCGTATCTGTAATTGTTGCCTCGACCCGTTTCTTGGTCGCGTATGACTAATTATGGTATTATGTTTTCATTTCGGGCCGTTGATGTTGTCCGCGAATTTTTAAATCGTGTTCGTTAAATACGTTTTGAAATCGGGTCGTCGAGCCACAGCGGTTGCGGGATGGCCGGACGGTTGCGGGGCCCGGACGGTGCAGGCACCGTCCGGACAGATCTGGCGAGAACCGCGTAAGCGCACGCTTCTGCCGGAAAGGCTGCAGCCGCTAACGCAGTGTAGCGCCTTTATCACGGACATGATTTGCCTATGTCACGCTTGGTTGTGCATATCGGAGGATCGTGCTTGATGGTTGTCCCTTCGGTGTTGTAGCAAGAAACCCACAGGTTCGGGTATGCCGACCGGTTCAATTCGGGAGCTTACCGCTAGTCTTGGACTTAACCTAGAAGGGGATTCGACCGTCCCTACCTGGCCCAGTCGGGCAGTAGTCGGGAACTGGAGCCGTTCTCCTGATGAGCCCATGGCAGGGCGAAACCAGTGACATTGTGCCGATTCCCTAAGGCTTACCCCTATGCTTCATGCACAGATGATCGCATGGGGGTGCCGCACGGGCTTGTCAACTCCCATCCCGTGACAAGTGGTATCGGAGCCGTGCTCGTCCCCTCTCACGATGGCCCTTCCGCATCGCTCTCCATGCACCCCAATGCCGCACCACGCGGGTCCCCACCCTTTGGCGCGCAAGGGTTTGGCTGTGACGAACAGGGGGGAGATCACACATCCCATCCCAAGCGTTCGCACCTCACTATGGTGTCTGCATGCGGGTCCTCTACCCTTCGAGGACGGGTTTGCTGGGAGCTGGGTCTGAGATGCTGTGGATGAGGCGGTCCTTTGTGCTTTCGCGGCGGGATAGGCACCTTTTCGGGGCGTACTCAGAATGCACGAGGACGTGCATGATTATGGCGGTGGGAGGATGTCACGGACCAGATTTGCCCCTATGTCACGGTTGTGCATAACGTATCGGAGGATCGTGCTTCGGTGGTTGTCCCTTCGGTGTTGTAGCAAGAAACCCTCGAGTTCGTATGCCGACCCGGTTCAATTCGGGAGCTTACCGCTAGTCTTTGACTTAACCTAGAAGGGGGATTCGACCGTCCCTACACAACCGGTCGGGCCAGTGGTCGGGAAGCTGGAGCCGTTCTCTGATGAGCCCATGGCGGCGAAACCCGGTGACATTGTGCCGATTCCCTAAGGCTTACCCCTGTGCTCCACGCACGAGATGATCGCATGGGGGTGCCGCACGGGCTTGTCAACTCCCATCCCGTGACAAAGACGCTAGCACAGTCGACCAACGCACGCTATCGGGCGGACGGTGGGGTTTCGAGGTTACGGAATCGGTCGGGATCGGCGGGTAGCGCGCGCTTGCCGGTCGTAGCGCACGCTAACCGGCGAGGGTAGCGACGCTGGCCGGCCGACTAGCGTCGTTACAGGTAAGTTTGTTAGTCCGGTGGCTCTTTGGGCCAGTCGGCTAGCGCGCGGGCTTGGCCGTAGCGCACGCTAGCGGGAGTCGGTGGATGAGTCATGGTCGGCGGAATTTGGTCGGTGGTTCCGGGTCATGCGGGCCATGGCGAGAGTGCTCGGCCGTCTTGGCCGATAGCGCACGCTAGTCCGGGAAGGCTAGCGCACGCTAGTTCCGGCCCAGTATATATATGACAGACCAGCCACATTTCCCTTCATTTTTCATTTCCTTCCTTCTCCTTCCGCGAATGGCGATTCATGGGTGACGAAGCCATGTTGTTTAACAACAAATCCATGAAGTCCTTGAGTTCATAACATCAATCGATCGTCTGTTATCAACCTTTGATCCAAATAATCAAGGTAATCTTCCTTAGAACCCTAATTTCGTGAATTTGGGGATTTTTGCATTTTTGTCCGATTCGTTCCGTGTTGTTGATTAATTCATGATGGGTATGATTAATCTTGATAGTATTCTTGTGTTTAACATCATTTAATCCATTGTTCTTCGTCGAATCGAAGTATAATTCTTGATTTCCTTGATCGACTTTTTGGGGATTTGTCCCGATCTCGTTTTCATCCGTTTTCGATGGATCGATTATGGTTAAATGATGTTGTTAAACATATTCTATGGATTGTATATCCATATTTCAACTTGGAATTCCGTTTTCGGGTTTTGTGGAACGAATCGTGTTCTTGGCGTTTGGGGAAATCCTTGAACTTTCGTCATTTGTTCTTTGAATTCAGCGGCTTTGGGTCGTACTTTGGAATTCATTTTCGTTGTTATTGTTTTCGTTCGTAGTTCGTTGTTGTGGATTGTCGTTCGGTGGAGTCGGCGAGTTCGTAGTCGGTTCGTGCCAACCTACTTTGGCCGATTCTCCGCGTTGTGGTTATTCGAGGCAAGTACCTTGCCCATACTTTTCTCGTTTTATGGATATGATGATCGGTGGTCGTCTTGATGTGTTTGTTTGGTTATTTGAAATGAAGTTTCAAAGGATTTCGGTTTGGCCTCGTTAAAGGCTTTCTTTCAAAGCGAGTGTGATTTGTGAACGGTGTTTTGAGAATTGATTATGATTTGGTTATTTTGAACGTTGAAGGATTTTATGATGATACTCCTATTGTTTAAGTTATGGAATCCTGTATTCCGTATTTAATCTTGTTATGGTGTTTTGAAGAGTTTGATAATGGTGTCGAGTTAATGGCCATCTCTAGTGAGTATTCTTAATGAACTTACATTCTTAGCATATTAGTATTGCATGAGTAACGTGTGTGTGTATGCTCACTACGGGTTAGATCCGACGGGGTCTCGGTAGGGGTCCACAAGAGACGTGGATCGACGAGCTTGCTTTTAACCACTACGGGTTAGATCCGACGGGGTCTCGGTAGGGGTCCACAGAGACGTGGATCGACGGTTAATTGTGGTGCCTTTTTCAAACGTGATTTGATTATGGCATTTCCGGAAATGAGTGCTTTTGAACGGTTTTCATGATTGCATGCATTGACTAAGTGTGTAAGAGGTAAGTTGTTCGTTTGGCCTACTTGGCTAGGATGGCTTTAGAGTATTTTGACGTTTATGTTAAATCCTTTATTTGTGGATTTTGATTTTGGGAGACGAACCTTGTGGTCGTTCTTGTGTACTGTGAGTTGATGAGATTTGGGGCTAAAATCCCAATGGTTTTGTAAAAGTCATTTTACGGATTTGGGGCTAAAATCCCAACGGTTTGGTAAATGTCATTTTTCGGAAAGTAAACCTTTGGGGCGGTGACCCCTTTTGTCTTTTGGATTTTGAAAAGTAGGATTTGATAATCCTAAAATGTCTTCTATTAAAACTCTCGATGGCATTCTAAATCGTTTTATAAATTACTTCCATTGATTTATGATATTTCGATTTTGAAATGTTTTCTCATACCCTTGCCTCGGGAAGTACTTTTCGTTACGTTTGGATCTTTGAGGATCCTCGGTTATTGTTATTCATGGAATGTGAATTGTATGGCTCGTATTTGCACTTTTTTCTTGCACTAGCAAAACAGTGGAGTTTTGCTAACCCCCGAGTATTCGGGGGGTGGATGTCTGTTTTTGCATTCAGGTTTTGGAGCATAACACAGGGTCGGCACGAAGGATGATGAAAGATGATCGATACTAATCACATGAGGAACCGTACTTTGTTTATTGGTTCAGTTGTACTCTATTTTTCCGCTGCTATATTTTCCCGTTGTACGGGTGTGGTTGTATTTTGACCCCTGCGTGGGCATGAGTTGTATTTGAGCTGTATGTATTTATTGAAAGACCAAATCGGTCTACTGAGTCGTTTTAGCCTTAAAGGCATGGTTGAGTTGTTATATGTCGTTACCAGCCTGGTAGATCCTTGAGGAAAGGTTCTACGGCGTGTAATATCCCTGAGAGGATTGGGGGTGTTACAGTAGAGATCAAACTAAAGCTTGGGGAATAGCTCAAGAGAAGGTTTCCATTTAATCAACGGACTTCGAGGGTTAGTTTCTTACGACTCTTGCTTTTCGTTTATATATTCGTATATATGTAGCTCGATCGATCCTCGTAGGGATTCGGATCGAATTAATTTTCGTTTTACCGCTTCCGCTGGGCCTTCGTTTTAGGCACCGAATCACAACAGTGGTATCGGAGCGTAGGTCTTGCGATCGTATATACGATATTGGCATTTGGAATGCTCGATTAGATGGTGAATGATTTGGAATCATTTTAGTCATAATCGTGGTATATGTTTTTCGTTCGTAATAATTGTATTTTTCGTAAGTTTATGTCTAAATATAAATCTTAAATTTCGGGAAATATGATTTATATTGAAGATATGAAAGTCGGAAAATATTGATATTGGATATCCGTCGAAAATCTAGCCCCGATAAATCGTCAGGACGACTTTTTGGACAAAAGGGTAATTTGGCGAGTGACTCGGCCGTGTCTGGGTGACACGGTCGTGTCAGCGATGTGGCGAGCAGCTGCACGAGACCCGGCCGTGTCGAGACACGGGCGTGTCCGGCCGAAAGTGACTCGACCGTGTCTGGGTGACACGGTCGTGTCGGCGATCTGCCAAGTCACTGCCAGGCGACCGGCCGTGTCTGGGTGACTCGGTCGTGTCTGGCGGCATCTTCCGAGCGTGACTCGTCCAAGCCAGCGTGATCGCCGGTAGAGCCGCCGAGGGTGACTCGGTCATCTCGGCCGTTTTCACCCGGCTCGATTTTTCCGTATTCTTAAAAATTAATCTCCCGCATGTTAAATTGGATTTAATATGATTAAAATGATTTATGGTATTTCATTTTATAAGGGAAATTTGATTAATTGGAATATTTATGGTCGACCGAATTATTTTGAACGTTATTATATTACCGATTGTGTGAATCGATTGGATCGGTTCGTATTGTTGATTGGATCAATGTATCTCTACGCCTTACATTTATATAGTATTTATTGGATGAATGCTTTTGAATGGGGATGTGGTTCGTGGACTTAGTTTTGAATCGTTCGTTTTATTCGATTGGGTTGTAAAGGCCGTTTTGAGCCTATTTATTTTACTAGAAATAGTTGTATCTAGGATGCAATTTCGATGTAAAATTTATATGTAATGACGAAGACTGGAGGAAGATCCATTTCGAGAAGACGAAGATTCAAGACGAAGACTTGTAATTAGATTACGGAGTTTTTGTTTTCTAGGAACGGTCCATGAACCACATGTTGGTAGCAACTAGGTTGTGAATGGTTTTTTCATATTGTATGAATACCACAAACGCGCTAATATGATTAATGTGCAAAGTGTAACGTTAATCGCGAAAATTCTCCCACAATAAATAATTAAGTTTATAAGGTTTCAAGGTTTTCCTTCCCTCCATCGAGTTTTCGGGAAATTGAAATCCAAACCGGATGTGCTATGCTTCCGAGTTATCGGGGTAGTCGTTCGGGGAGGATGGATAAATTAGGAGCGCGTGGATGCCTTCGGTTGGAGCAAATTTTATCCCTAGAAACACGATAGGTTGCGGATAAGATTCAATTGTGAAACCGATTTGCGTCGATGGTATAAACTTAACTTGTTCACGAACCATAGAAACCGTATAGGTTGAGGGGAGTGAACAAGGGGAAAAGAAGATCGAATCATCCATTAGATGGGTTGGTGTTGGACACCACTTTATGAAAATTAATAGACTAGAAACTGTTCGGTTGCCCTCTATTAAGATTTATAAAGAACTCGATCACCACTATGAAGTAGAGCGACGATACTTCGGATTTCACATGGGAGTGTGTTATTCCGATAAAAAATAGTGGGAGCCGGGTAACAAGAATAGAAAAGACCTTAAATTCTATACTGAACATAATTGAATGAGTCACTAATTAACTGTTATACTTAATGCAGACAAATCTCAATATGACAATGAATCCACTCGCAATTCTACTCGAAAAGAACACCTTAATGGGACCTAACTTTGTGGATTGGCTCACTTGTCGATGATTGTCCTCTGTATAGAGGCACTGTGATACGTCTTGGAGACGGACATTCCGGCGCCTCCTATGCGGACTCGAGCCAATCAGGAAGAGATTGAAAACCACGAAAAATGGGTTAAGGATGACGTGAAAGTCCGTGCTTATATGATGGCTTCCATGTCCAATGAGCTTCAGAGAGCTCATGAGAAAATGACTTCTGCTAGGCGATTCTATCTCACTTAACCGAGCTTTATGGTGAGCACAGTGAATCGCTAGATATGAGATATCCAAGCAAGCTGTTCGGTGCAAGGATGAAGGAAGGTGAGAAGGTTGGGGAACACGTCCTCAAAATGATATCCATGATCGAGAGATTGGAGGATCTTGATTTTAAAATGGATACTTCTCTCCAGTCGACCTTATCCTACAGTCTCTCCCCGATTCCTTCTCACGCTTTGTTATGAACTTCAACCGCAATGAGATTGCATGTAATTTAGCCGGGCTAATGAACAAACTTGTGACCGCTCGGTCTCGGATGAAGACTCCGCGGATGAAGGAGTCTGCTCTTGTGATTTCTTACGGACCTCGGAGGTCTAAGAATAAGAAAAAAAGACCAAGAAGCGGTGGACCACAACCTAAGGACCTTAAGGGTAAGGGCAAGGCCCCAATGGTTCGAAGAACAAGAAGAAAAAGGATACTTGTCTCAAGTGCGGTGAGTGGGCCCTTTGGGCTAGAGACGTCCGATTCTTCATGGCACTTGGTGCAGAACTTTTAGTTTTGGAAACAAATTGTTCGCTCTTCGTATTTTCTACTTCTGGATCTTGGATTACGGTGCTAGTTCTCATATTTGTACCGTGAATCGGGATCTGGAACAAAGTAGGAAGCTTGGAGCCTGGAGAAGTTATGATCACGGTCGGAGCGGGCATAGTGTCGAGGCGGCGACATAGGATCACTTCTTTTGGGTTTAGAATCCGGCTTTGTTTTGACTTTAGAAGATGTACTTGTTTTGCCCAAGGGGCACAAAACATTGTATCCATTCGGTCATGGACCGAAAAGGCTTTTCATTTTCATTGGTGATGGTTCCTGCAAAATTTATTTTAGAAATAAACTAGTGGGTACTGCTACATTGTTGAATGGATTGTATCATCTAAATCTCAGCAACAAAGTAGTTGTGAATACTATGACTAGAAAACGTGGTAGGGATGAAACCAATCAAGTTTTAAAATGGCATCTTAGACTTGGTCATGTTGGTCAGACCAAGGTTTACAAGATGGAAAAAGATGGACTTATGGGTCCATTGGGATCGGATCCCTTTCCTACTTGTGAATCTTGCCTTAAAGGCAAAATGACTAAGTCCCCTTCACAGGACTTTTGAAAGAGCCACGATAAACGGGATTAATCCATACTGACGTTTGTGGTGCTTTGGAAGCAGCACGTGACGGATATCAATATTTCATTACGTTTACAGATGATCATACTAGGTATGGTTATGTATACCTAATGAAACATAAATCCGAGGCTTTTGAGAAATTCCAGGAATTCAAGGCCCTAGTCGAGAAAAAAGCGGTAATCATATCAAAGCACTTCGGTCGGACCGAGGTGGCGAGTATATGAGTACGGAGTTTGACGAGTTCCTTAAGGAACATGGAATAGTTTCACAACTAACACCTCCAGTACCCCTCGGTTAAATGGTGTGTCGAGAAAGAAGGAAGGACCACTGTTGAACATGGTCCGTTCCATCTTGAGCTATCTTGACTTGCCGATTTACCCGTGGGGGTATGCACTCGATCGCCGCGTATATCTTGAACAGATGTCCTTCCAAATCCGTTCCTAAAACTCCACATGAGATGTGGGAGGGAAGGAAACCAAGTCTTAATCATATTAGGATTTGGGGTTGTCCCGCCTATGTCAAGAAGACTAAGGTGGAAAAGTTGGAAGCTAGGTCTGCGAAGTGACGTTTCATTGGATTCCCATCTGGGACGATGGGATATCTATTCTACATGCCCGAAGATCGAAGGATCATTGTTGCTTTACAAGCACACTTCCTGGAAGATGAGTTCATTCAGGAAGGCGGAGCAGGTAGAAGTATTTCTTTAGAAGAATACAATGAAACTCCTCGAGAGACACCTGTGCAAGAAACTGGAACCGAACTTTCTGAAACACAAGTACAACCACCTCGTAGGTCTAGTAGGGTGTCTCATTTACCTGAGAGGTATGGGCTTGTGCACTTGGAGGAGCTGGGTCTCCATGAGGTTCCAAGTGATAGCCAAGAGACCGACCCGACGACCTATGACCAAGCGATGGTGGATGTAGACTCCGCGAAATGGCGTGAAGCTATGGAAGCTGAGATAGACTCGATGCATGTCAATCAGGTTTGGACTCTAGTAGACCGCCCCAAGGGCATAGTGCCTATTGGGAACAAGTGGATCTACAAGAGAAAGACTGATGGTGATGGCAAGGTTGACGCCTATAAGGCCAGGCTAATGGCAAAGGGTTATACCCAGAAGGAAGGGATCGATTACCACGATACCTTCTCGCCCGTAGCCATGATCAAGTCTATTCGCATGATGCTTGCTATAGCTGCCTACCACGATTATGAGATATGGCAAATGGACGTAAAGACGGCTTTCCTTAAAGGATTCCTCGAGGAGGAAATCTATATGGAGCAGCCTAAAGGCTTTGTATCCGAAGTCGATATTCAGAAAGTGTGCAAGCTTCAACGTTCCATTTATGGACTGAAGCAAGCGTCGCGTAGTTGGAATCTTCGTTTTGACTAGGCAGTCAAAGAGTTTGACTTCGTGCAAAATGAAGAGGAACCTTGTGTATACAAGAGGGTTAGTGGGAGCAAGATCGCATTCTTAGTACTATATGTAGATGACATTCTACTAATAGGAAATGATGTGGGAATGCTCAGTTCTGTGAAAGCTTGGATTTCGAGTAATTTCTCCATGAAAGACTTGGGAGAAGCTACCTATATTCTTGGTATTCGACTCTACCGGGATAGAGCGAAGAGAACAATAGGTCTTTCCCAAGCCCTCTATATAGACCAAATCTTAAAGCGATTTAAGATGGATGATTCTAAAAGAGGGTTCCTACCGATGCGACATGGAATAAAACTCACCTTGAAGATGTGTCCTCAAAGTGAGGAACAACGAGAGGAAATGAGTAATATACCATATGCTTCGGCCGTGGGTAGCCTTATGTATGCTATGTTGTGTACAAGACCTGACATCGCGCATGCTGTAAGCGTGGTGAGTAGGTTTCAGGCAAACCCAGGTAGGGAACATTGGACTGCCGTAAAGAACGTTCTCAAGTACTTGAGAAGGACTAGAGATATGGTTCTGATGTATGGTGGTGGAGAATTGGATGTGGTGGGATTCACTGATTCGGACTTCCAAGGACTGAAGGACGACTCGATGTCCACTGCTACATATTTACTCTTAATGGAGGAGCGTATCTTGGCATAGTGCCAAGCAAAGCGCGGCTAGCGATTCCACTGCCAGGTGAGTATCAAGCGGCCTCGGAGGCTTCAAGGAAGGGTTCTAGATTAAGAAGTTTCGGGAGAACTTCAAGTGATACCATGTCTTGAAATTGCTGTTCATTTGTCTGCGACAACGACGGAGCGCGAGCCAAGGAGCCGAGGTTTCACAACGGCACCAAACATATTGAGAGGAAGTATCATCTCGTAAGAGAATTTGTTCGCAAGGGATACATTGTCTTGCCTGAGTAGACTCGGTGACAACGTCGCCGATCCACCGACCAAGCCACTTTCTCGAGACTAGCTTGGAGCGTCATCGGAGAATATGGGTATTAGATACCATAGTGTGTGGCATTGAGTGCAAGTGGGAGATTGTTAGGAGTATGCCCTCGAATGCCACTCGGAGGATGTTGAGTGAGGGCATTGTACTTGTTATTATGTAAATCCTCAATATAAGGCAATGGATGTTTCTTTATTTCTTGGTAGTTCTTGGCATTCCTAACTCGTAAATATACATGTAGAAACTAGTCCGTGTATTTGAGAGCAAAACGTTCCACTCCTTATTGGATAAGGGGGTCGGCCTTTGGAAAGGTTTATAGCTCAAATACTTAATCGTTCGCAAGTCGATGAAACTTGACTGGGCGTTAAGTTTATGTGAAGACTTGTATGACGTGTTCTTTGACAAGGAGAGTGCCTGTCGAACACTAATGGTTAGTGGGAGCACACGTTATAGGTATGCTAATTGGATTAGTATACTCGAACCGACTCACCTTCGATTCGTCACACGGATTTCACTCCGGGACAGTCAATGACGGAATCGAAAGGTTGTGATAGGTATTCGTGAACCTTCGACTTGAGGATTTAGTAGGGATGTGTTTGTGACGTCAAGATTTTCATTAGAGTAGTTCGACCCTGTAAATCGGAAGGCAGGGGTCAACCTCGACGTACATCTTGATGGGCAAGTAGCAGGTCCTACTGAATACGAAGATAGAATTCTTTCTCCTGATAGTGAACGGGTTATATGTCCTATGCGGTTATTGGCAGATGAGATCATAAGTCTTTGGCCAAAGCATTGGAGCTAGCTGTATTAGATACACGAGAGCTCGATGATCTCGATTTGCATTAACACATGCATAGCGTCAAGTACAGATAGGGTTTGACTGACCGTGACCCTATAACTTGATCGGGACATTTGAAAGAAGAGTTTATACGTTTATTGGTATTCACGACAGAATGGTTCTTGAATGATCCCAATCATTCGTTCTCAGTTGGGGTACAGTGTAGGCCGCCAGGCTGGCTATGTGGTGCTACTACTCTTTGGTTCCTGCCATTGCTGACTGAGACGGACCTACCGAGTCGCGCATTAGGATTGACGACGGAATGAATCGAGCTTAATCTCTCATTATAAAATTAGATATTGGATATCTAATTTTGGGACATTGGATGTATAAATTGATTTATTGGATAAATTAATTTACGGCCAAATGAATTAAATATATTACTCGGTGATTAATTTAACTCATGAATATAATTATTTCTTGGAGAAATTAATTATGTTATTATGTATTTGATATGATTAATTAATTGGATTAATTAATCAATATAAATACATCGGAACGGAATCGGAGTTTATCTGTTTGGACTCACGGGAGTCCGAAACGGACCGAACTCGCCCGGCTCCTTCTAGATGGCCACCCCTCTTTCCTTCCCTTTTCCTTGGTCATAGTCTCCACATGTTGGTGGAAGACTTAGGTTCAATCAAGGGGACAAATATCACACCTTGGTGATATTGTCTAAAGTAGGATATCTTGGGGAGTTGAATAAGAATATAAGTGGAGACAAACTCTCACTTGCTACTACACAATTCCAGCCGTGAGCTTTGAAGAAGTGAGAGAGAAAATTGTTTTTCTTAGTCTTCATCTTCATCTTCTTCTTCAGTTTTGTTCTTGAGTTTTCTTGGAGAAAATTCAAGATACATTGAGAGAGACATATTATACACTTAGAGTGTAATAATAATAAAAGCTTCACCACTTGATTCTAGCCGTAACCTTAGAGGTTAATCGAGTGTTGTTGTTCCGGTCGTTTTTCCGGCGCGTGGCAAGTAGAGACGCGGTGTTTTCGGCGTTGGATCGTTCAAGGGCTTGGAGCGGATTGAACTCGTAGAGATCAAACTAAAGCTTGGGGAATAGCTCAAGAGAAGGTTTCCATTTAATCAACGGACTTCGAGGGTTAGTTTCTTACGACTCTTGTTTTTCGTTTATATATTCGTATATACGTAGCTCGATCGATCCTCGTAGGGATTCGGATCGAACTAATTTTCATTTTACCGCTTCCGCTGGGCCTTCGTTTTAGGCACCGAATCACAACACACGTTTCACAGGAAAGTTTTGGTCGGGACTTTTCAAGCTATTGGGCTCGAACTTAGCATTCTCAACAAGTTTCCACCCACAGACGGACGGGCAGACAGAACGAGTTAACGCACTGCTTGAGTGCTACTTGCGGCACTATGTGAGTGCCAATCAGCGGGACTGGGCCAAACTCTTAGACACGGCCCAATTCTCATACAACTTGCAGAAGAGTGAATCAACGGGACGCAGCCCATTCGAGCTCGCTACAGGGAGACAACCGGCGACAACGAACAACATTGCCACCGGATACACGGGACAGAGTCCCGCAGCATATACCTTTGCTAAGTCATTACAGGAGGAATTGGACTTGGCTCGAGCATCTTTGGACAAGGCAGCCAAGAAGATGAAGAAATGGGCCGATCTCAATCGACGAGCGGTCGAGTTCAACGAAGGCGACTTAGTTATGGTGAAACTTCTCCTGCAGCAATTTAAAGCATTTCGGGCTGTGCATAAGGGACTTATCCGAAGATACGAGGGACCCTACAAGATCGAGCGGCGTTTTGGGACAGTTTCCTATCGAGTGGAACTTCCGCCGAAAATGAAGATACACCCGGTCTTCCATGTTAGCCAACTGAAGCCGTACCATCAGGACATGGAGGATCCGGGCCGAGCTCAGTCACATCGAGCACCGACTGCCGTGATTACTTCCTTCGACAAGGAAGTAGTCGAGATCATCTCGCATCGGGACGTTCGACGAAGGGGCGTGGCCCCATACACCGAATTATTTGTGCAATGTAAGGGACTCCCAGATGATGAGAATAGCTGGGAACACGAGGATCACCTATGGCAATTCCGGCAGAAGATTGAAGAATATCGGGACAGCATCGTGCCGAGGACGGTCACGACTTTGGTGGGGGAGAATGTCATGCCCCACCTTAAGGCAGCAGGCATCGCACAGCATCCGGCCGACGCCTGCCGGACGGGCGCGCAGCATGCTCGCGCGCGTACATGGACCCGGCCAAGCTCACAGAGGACTACCCCCCTATAATAGGCTTAGACGGAAAAAGCCTTGTGACAGCAGTAGACATTGAAAAGCCGAGGAACCCACTATCCAGAAAGAAGACCCTAGAAGCTTCAAGATGGAGACCAATTAATTCCAGAAGGTCAAAGAGGGTTATACTTGCGCCTCGCTAAGTCCTTGCCCTGCGGCACTCTTAGGTTGTCTCAAGCCTAAGTAGTGAGCCTAGTAATGAATAAGACTGCTAGGAAGGAAAGTAAGACATGCTGTAGGGAAGGTTTTCTCTTATTGCACTGTAGCGAATCAGATTTCTCAAGATGAGTTACAAATGAGCCCCAAGGGGGTATTTATACTAATCCTCCTAGGCTAACAAATTACCAACAAAACATTACTATTCCAAGTATTTACAAGAATGCCATCATCTAGAAAGATCTATACAATTATAGGTAATTCTAAGAAGTCTTCTTGGAGTCCCTAGACCCCTCTGGAACGTCCGGCCCGACCCGGCCCGAAGTGTCCCGGCCCGGCCCGGCCAAGGCCCGATTCGGCCCGTAGCAACCCGATCCGATTTCTGACCTTCTGGAACCCT
The DNA here is from genome assembly GCA_033398695.1 of Orobanche coerulescens. Taxonomy (NCBI): domain Eukaryota; kingdom Viridiplantae; phylum Streptophyta; class Magnoliopsida; order Lamiales; family Orobanchaceae; genus Orobanche; species Orobanche coerulescens. The sequence goes on along the minus strand of CM065814.1, from coordinate 40,695,800 downwards.
CTTTGACCTTATGGAATTGATTGGTCTCCCTCTTGAAGCTTCTAGGGTCTTCTTTCTGGATAGTGGGTTCCTCGGATTTTCAATGTCTACTGCTGTCACAAGGCTTTTTCCGTCTAAGCCTATTATAGGGGGGGTAGTCCTCTGTGAGCTTGGCCGCGTCCATGTACACGCGCGAGCATGCTGCGCGCCCGTCCGGCAGGCGTCGGCCGGATGCTGTGCGATGCCTGCTGCCTTAAGGTGGGGCTTGACAGTGCGCTATGCAGGAAATTTAGCGTGCGCTAGATACAGAATATAAACGGCCCAAAACACCGGAATATGAACGAAACATTAAACAGAACATCTCAAGACGCATCGAAACATGGAATGGATCCACGGCAACCCCAAATAGCGGTTTCGTACAACGATAACGAGAATCAGATCAATAGATGACGGGAAAGATACACTGAAAGATACACGAGGCTCACTACAACCGAGAAATACACCGAAAAATGAAGATACAAGGGAAAGAAAAAATGCGGATATTACATTCTACCCCTCTAAAAATAAGTTTCGTCCCGAAACTTAAGAAACAAACAACTCAGGGTAGCTAGCACGCATGCTATCCTCGGTCTCCCAAGTTGCCTCCTCGACACCGTGTCTCGACCACTGCACTTTGACCAAAGGGATGGTCTTATGCCTCAGTCGTTTCTCACGATGCTCCAAAATCTTCAAAGGACGCTCCTCGAAAGTAATATCCTCGACGACATCAATCTCACCATAATCGATGACGTGACTAGGATCCGGGACATATTTCCTCAACTGGGAAACATGAAAAACGCTATGAACATGACTCAAGGCTGGAGGTAACGCCAAGCGGTATGCCAACTCACCGACTCGCTCGAGAATCTCAAAGGGTCCAATAAATCTCGGACTCAACTTCCCCTTCTTCCCGAAACGAAAAACTCCCTTCATCGGCGACACCTTAAGCAAAATGTGGTCTCCCACCTCGAATTCCAAAGGTTGACGACGGACATCGGCATACGACTTCTTTCGACTCTAGGCAGTCAACATCCGTTCCCGAATCAATTCTATCTTCCGCCTCGTCTCTAAAACGACATCCGGCTCGGTCCCGACCAAATCGGACGTCTCGTTCCAACAAACCGGTGATCGACATCGCCGCCCATAAAGTGCTTCATACGGTTCCATCCGAATCGACGCGTGCCAACTATTGTTGTACGTGAATTCGATCAATGGCAAATGTTCCTCCCAATCGCTACTCCAATCGAGGGCACAAGCACGCAATATATCTTCGAATGTCTGGATAGTGCGTTCCGACTATCCATCTGACTGGGGATGAAAAGAGGTACTCAAATGCAAACGGGTACCCAACGCCTTATGCACTGCCTGCCAAAAGTGCGATACCAAACGGCCATCACGATCCGAAACAATAGACTTCGGAGTACCGTGAAGTCTCACAATCTGCGCGATAAACACACGAGCCAACTTCTCCGGGCCCCAAGTGTCCTTGATGCCCAGAAAATGTGCCGACTTGGTCAGACGATCAACAATCACCCATACCATATTCATGCCCGACCTCGATCTCGGCAAACTCGTAACGAAATCCATCGATATATCTTCCCATTTCCATTCCGAAACGGGAAGTGACTGCAATAACCCAGCCGGTCGCTGATGCTCGATTTTGACCTGCTGACACGTCAAACATCACGCTACAAACTGTGCGACCTCCTCCTTCATATCGTTCCACCAGAAATTCCTCCTCAGGTCCTTGTACATCTTACTCGAACCAAGATGAACAGAATAAGGTGTAGTATGGGCCTCACGCAAAATACTCTGTCGCAACTCTAGGTCGTTCCGCACACAAAGCCGAATCTGGAACCTCAAAACACCATCCTCGTGAATCACAAACCCAGGAGACTTTCCCTTAAGAATGTTCTCTCGGATTTGAGTAATCATCGGATCCTCTAACTGCTTCAGCTTAATTTCATCGATCAAAGATGACGAAATCTCTAAAGCACAAAGTTGCCCGACAGCTCCAGGCAACAAAACCTCAACATCTAACTCGATCAAAGCCCTCCGAAGCTCAGACTGAGATGTAAGGATCTCAAGCATTCGCAACGCCACCGGTTTCCGACTCAAGGCGTCAGCCACGACGTTTGCCTTGCCCGGATGATAAAGGATTTCGAGGTCATAATCCTTAATCAGCTCTAACCACCTCTTCTGCCTCATATTCAACTCCCGCTGAGTAAATATGTACTTCAGACTTTTATGATCGGTAAAAATCTGACATGCAGAGCCGAAAAGATAGTGACGCCAAATCTTTAGTGCAAAAACAACTGCCGCTAACTCCAAATCATGTGTAGGGTAGTTAAGCTCATACGACCTCAACTGTCTCGATGCATAAGCAATGGTCTTGCCGTGCTGCATCAACACGCACCCAAGACCCTGTCCTGAAGCATCGCTATAAACAGTAAAACCCTCGTTGCCACATGGCAATGCTAAAACCGGGGCTGAAGTCAAACGCTTCTTCAGTTCCTCAAAACTCGACTGCCTCTCGTCATTCCAGACGAACTTCTCGGATTTCTGGAGCAACTGCGTAAATGGCCGAGCTAGTTTCGAGAAACCCTCGACGAACCTACGATAGTATCCAGCCAAACCCAAGAAACTACGGAGTTCCCTCACATTCTTGGGCGGTGCCCATTCCAACACTGCATCGACCTTCTGCGGGTCCACACGAACCCCCTCGGCTGAAATCACGTGACCTAAAAACATCACTTCCTTCACCCAGAACTCACATTTTGTGAACTTTGCATAGAGTTGATCGGTCCTCAAAATGTCTAACACTACTCGCAAATGATGGGCACGCTCCTCCTCGCTCCTCGAATAAATAAGAATATCGTCAATGAAGACGACAACAAACTTATCCAAATACTCGATAAAGACTTTGTTCATCAACTGCATGAACACCGCTGGCGCATTAGTTAACCCGAAAGGCATAACTACGAACTCATAATGTCCGTACCTCGTCCGAAAAGCTGTTTTCGGCACATCGGACTCTCTCACCCGGAGCTGATAGTACCCCGATTTCAAATCAATTTTCGAGAACACCGCAGCTCCCTGCAACTGATCGAACAAGTCATCAATTCTCGGCAAAGGATACTTGTTCTTGATGGTCACCTTGTTTAGTTCGCGATAGTCGATACACAAACGTAGCGAACCATCCTTCTTCCGCACAAACAGGACCGGTGCGCCCCATGGCGAGGCGCTCGGTCGAACATACCCCGACTCAAGAAGCTCACTCAATTGCTTCTTCAACTCAGAAATCTCTGATGGTGCCATACGATACGGCGCCTTCGAAATAGGAGCCGCGCCCGGCTCTAACTCTATAGCAAACTCGACCTCACGATCCGGTGGCAATCCCGGTAACTAGTCAGGAAATACATCAGGAAAATCACTAACGATTGGAATCGATGAAAGTTCGACTCCACTACTCTCCGCCCTCAAGGCGTAGCACCAAAAGCCAGTACACCCCTTTCGCAGGAGTCTCATTGCCTTCAAGGCATTAATAACGAACTTCTGGTTTCCCCTCTTTCGCCCCGCGAAAGAGTGCTCGGTGCCGTCCTCGGCTAACATAGTGATGATTCTCGTGCGGTAGTTCATGATCGCACCATGCCGCTCGAGCCAATCATCCCCAATAATCAAATCCTCACCCTCGATACCCACAACAATAAGATTAGAGGGCCAAGCCCTCTCACAAATAAGCACAGAACAATCTCGAACCTCCTGATCACCAACGATCCTATCACCGCTAGGAAGCTTAACGATGAAGGGTTCACAAGGCATCAAACAGTCGAGACTCAAACGGCGCACACACTCCAGAGATATGAACGAATGCGTAGCACCCGAATCGAAAAGCACACTGACAGGATGAGATAGAATATGAACGGTACCTGTCGCCACAGTAGCTGCTGGGTCATCGGCCTTCCGCATCTCATAAACCCGTGGATGGGCGGAGCCAACACTAGAAGCTCCCCCTCTGGCGGTCTGACCCCGACCCCTCCCTCGACTGGCACTCGGTGGGGACTGAAAAGCAAACGATCCTTGATTCACGCTTGGTTCCCTAAGCGCTGGAGTGGAAGCCTGGGCACCAAGAATTCTCTCCCTCTCGGCCTGACGACCTTGTGGCCGGTGCCCTGCGATTACACGTCAGTAAAGGGCTCAAGCAAGTACGACTGACGGGGCCTGTACGGCCACAATTGAAACACTTTACATCACGGAAAGGAGCACTGGTAGTTCCACGAGGACCCCCAGCGGAACGAGCTGGACCCCCGCCGACGGGGAAGTTAGCAGATTGGGATTTCTGCTGACCCCCACCCTTGTGGCCCGAAAAGTTCCCAGCGGACTTATGTTTCTTGCTCTCGCGGGCCGCCTCACTAGCCGTCACCGACATGTATCTTTCAAGGTAGTACAGACAAGCCCCGACATATAGTCCCGAATCGACAACTTCATCCGTCTGGAAAAATGGAAAATTTTGTCGCTCTCCTCGACAACTTGGGTCTTCACATAACCCAACTCCTTGTTAAAATCAGCAACAGCTTGAGATATGGGGATATCCCGCGGTTGAGCATCATAAAAAGCATGTACCCGAGCCTGTCTGACTGGCCACGGGCAATATTCAGTCTCCATCAATTCTTGAAACTCAGCCCACGAAGAAGCATGATCTTTGGGCCCAACGGCCTCCCACCAGTCCGTAGCATCCCCAGTGAGAAAGTACTGGGCAATAGGGACCCTACGGTCCTCGGGATAGTTGGTAGCAGTGAAGACTTTAGATATCTCCTTGATCCACCCTTCCCAGCCAATCGGGTCTGAAGCTCCCGAAAACTGAGGAGGATGCATCTTGATGACATCTTGGAGCCAACGGTCCGCTCCGCCCCGATTAGCATGGGCCAGATCCGGATTCTGAACCGCTTGAGCTATCGCCGCCATTTGGTTCACCATTTGCTGCATAACGGCCGCAATACCAAGGTCGGCACGCTCCTGAGAAGAAGCATGGCTATGACGGTCGCCGATCGCCGGCTCAGAAGATCGCGACGTGGTCGCCCCACCGGCTGCCCCACGTCCTCAGCCGCGTCCACGACCACGTCCACGACCACGGCCTCTTCCAGCATCCATACTGGCGTTAAATAAGTAGCAAAAGCCATACGATGGTAAGTACTAGAAAAGAACAATCACAAATCGAGAATCAAAAGTGCGATACAAGGGAATAAGGAACAGAGGAAGGAAAAACTTACGGACACTGGTAGTACCGGAATCATGGCAGCGTGACGATGATGTGCAAAACAAAACACAACAAGACCCAATAAACCGACAAGCCTAGGTATCCATAACCTAGTGCTCTGATACCATTTTCTGTAACACCCCCAAGATATTCGAGGTATAGTACAGTGCCGTGAATCCTACATGGGACCCACCAGGCTGGCCAAACATCATACTCATCGACTTACAGAACAACAGAATAACACCTCGTCATAAATACGCCCAACAAAATAATCCACCCGGTTCAACCGGTCAATATAACATCATAATTCGACACAAACACGATAAACAACAATACAATCCAGACGAGTAAAAATTCTTAAGTACTCGAGTACTTATATTAGTTCAAACAAAACCACAAAAGATGAAAAGGTAGAAGACACTAAGACATCACTCGTGCACAATCATCACGCACGGCCATCATCCGCATACTGGTCCAGCGCCCGTTCGTCTCGATGAACCTGACCTGAAATTCATAAAACGAATTTCCCCAAAACGGGTCCCCAGAGGGGTTAGCAATTACGCTAGTACAAGTAACCAAATGAACAACTTACATCTTACACATATAGTAAATGCATGCAATCAAGAAAAGCATAGTTCCAAAACACTCATTTCCGGAAATGCCATAATCAAATCACATTTGTAAAATGCACCACAATTAACCGTCGATCCACGTCTCTGTCGACCCCTACCGAGACCCCGTCGGATCTAACCCGTAGTGGTTAAAATCAAGCTCGTCGATCCACGTCTCTGTGGACCCCTACCGAGACCCCGTCGGATCTAACCCGTAGTGCGCATACACACACACACCATTTCTCATACAATACTACTATGTCAAGATTATAAGTTCATAAGGATACTTGCCTCGATTAATAGACGGTGACACGAACGGAACGGAAGAATCAAGCACGAACGCGAGGAACTGACGAATGAACCTAACGATTTGAATAACACAATCACAACCACTCCTAAACGATTACGGAAATGGAATACACCCGAAAACCCGCCTACGATTCATGTATATTCGTACAAAAATAACAACGAGGGCGGACCACAACCAAACCCTCTCGATTTCGCAAAACCATGAAAATATACCATGAATCCGTAGGAAAACTAATTATACCAACAAGATTAATCATATTCATCATGAATCCACCAACAAAACGGAACGGATCGGAAGAAAATCCCAAAACCCCCAAATTATCCAAAAGTAGGGTTCTAAGAGATTTACCGTGGATTAGGATGAAAGATTCGTGTTGATGTTGTTATAATACTCCAAGAACTCAAGAAAGATGTTGGATGAGATGATTGGAGGAAGAAATCGCCAAGGAAATCGCCCCGGAATCGCCTTCGCCGCGGAGAGAGGAAGAAATGAGAATTTATGTTTATCTCGGTCAACTCCCTGGTTTATATAGCCAGGGAGTGTTAGCGCGCGCTAATCCTCAAGGTTAGCGTGCGCTAACGGGATGAAAATACAGACCAAACAATTGGCGTCCCAGTCCAGTAGCCAGATTTCTGGCCGTTAGCGTGCGCTACTCGAAACGTAGCGTGCGCTAATAACCTCTCGGTAGCGCGCGCTATCGACCAATAGCGTGCGCTACCTGGACATCAGCCGAGTCCAGTAGCCAACTGCCCAAAACTCACCTGACCCGTTAGCGTGCGCTAACGTACAAATGTAGCATGCGCTACCTGGCACCTGACCGAGTTCAGTAGTAAATTGTCCAGTACTGGACACTCACGCTAGCGCACGTTACCCGGAAATCTCAGCGTGCGCTAGCCCCCGACATTAGCGTGCGCTAGACTATGTAGCGTACGCTAATCCGCCAGTCCAGAGGGTTGGAAACAGCACTGCCACTCCCAGGGCTAATTTGCTAGCGCGCGCTACGAAGTAAACGTAGCGTGCTGTCACGGCCGACAGTCGACAACGAGACATGTGTGCGCAGACGGTCGCACAGGGTGCCGAGGGACCGGCAGGAGCAGGACGCCATGGATGGCATCGGGCTGCATGGGGATATTCAGCCTTCAGGACGGCGTGACCGAACGGAGAGTGACGCGTGGAAACCGTGGGAGGAGCACGGACGCCGCTGTGGGAAGCGAATCGGCCAAGGGGCATTCCGGACTGGACATGTTCGGGACTGTCCGGCAGCACAAGGGGCGCGGGCAAGGCCGGACGAGCAGCAGTCGTGTGGGACATGGCACGACGGGACAAGGCCGAGTCTGGGAACAGGACTCGAGCTGGGCGGCCGGACGCGGGCGTGGGATGCCGGGCGCGGCCGGCGTGCGCGGGCGCGCGCGCACAAGGTGCGAGAGAGACCCTCCCCCCCTATAATAGGCTTAGACGGAAAAAGCCTTGTGGGGACAGTAGACATTGAAAAGCTCAGGATCCACTCAGCAGGAAAGACTCGACCGGAAGCAACTAGAAGTGGACCGGCTTGGTCCAAGAGGTTTGGGAAGAGTCTGGAACATTGCAGAGACGGGCCCAGATGTTCGGGTCGAGATGGGCCGGTGTGGGCCGGGACGGGCCGATGCGGGCCGGGACGGACAAAGACGGGCCGGGCGCCCGGGAAGGAAGAGGAGCCTCTAGGAAACTCCTAGAAGGATGTAGTACTTGAAGATTGTAGAGCATTGTAGATTTGTACTTGGTATTGTACTTAGTAGAATACTCTAGAATGTGTGTAAGCCTTGTATGTGTAGACTTGTGTGGATAATTCTAGAGATAGGTTCTAGAATAGGATAGAAGAATGTGGATTGTATAGGATGTTCTAGAGTCCTCTAAATGAGGAGGTGGAGAGAAGTTTCTAGGTCCTTGGAGTAGTATAAATAGGCTTGAGGTTGCTCATTTGCTCCTAACCCTCAAAGACTCAACATTCTTGTATTGTGAAGTGTTTGTGAAATAGTGAAGTTTTTTCTCTCAACTCCCAAGTGTTAAACCCCTCCTTTCATACTTAGCAACCGAGTGAGTTAGGCTTACTAGCTAGATCGAGGCAATTCTAGTCTAGTGCCGCATGGGTCCGAGGAGCTTTCGAGTGCTCAAACCCAACCTCGTGACAAGTGGTATCAGAGCCACGCTAGTGGTTCAAGGAGCTTCCGCATTGAGACGTTGCTGAGAGGTTTTGTGCAAGGAGGACTGATGGAGACTACGTCCAGCGTTACCAAAGTTCAACCCGGCCAGGAGAAGGACAAGTCCAGGAAAGGGTCTAGGGACAAGTCCGTGGAAAGAGGTGCTGCCATGGAAGCACGAGTGGCTCGGCTGGAGGAAACCATGGGCAAGCACGCAGATGCTCTTGAGGTATGGAGCAATTTGGCCGATCAGGTGACGGAGATGAGCGAGTCGTTGGAGGACCTTGAGAACCGGGTGACGGGAACCCTTAACGCGTTGCGACGCGAGTTGTGTGAGGAGATCCTTGAAGCTGTCAGGAAGGAGGTTCGGTCGACGATCGCAGCCTTTCGAGAGGAGATTATAGGGAGGATCGAGACCATCGAAGGAAGGACAGCACTGTACGAGCGGGCGATGGCCCACGACAGGGACCAGCGGGGTGCGGCACCCCATCGAATCGACATCCCCCGGCCGTGTTCGTTCCAAGGATCGCGGAATGGTGGGGAAGTGGATGACTTCCAGTGGAACATGGAGCGTTACTTTGGTGCTTCGGGGATAGTAGATGATGCGACCAAGTTGCAGATGGCTCCATTCTTTTTAGCAGATGTGGCGCTGCTATGGTGGAGAAGGCGCGAAACAGCGATCGCGCGTGGAACATGTCGGATGGAGACATGGGAGGATTTCAAGGCCGAGTTCAAGCGGCAGTTTTACCTGGAGAATGTTGAGTTTGAGGTCCGGGCTAGGTTGAAGGAGTTGACACACAGCAAGGCGATAAAGGACTATGTGAAGGAGTTCCAGGAGATCGTGCTGGAGTTGCCTAGCCTTAGTGAGCAGGAAGCTTTGTTCGCGTTCGTGGATGGGCTAAAACCGTGGGCAAAGTTGGAAGTGCAGAGGGCCAAGGCACAGAACGTGTTTGAGGCGATTGCGATAGAGGAACGGCTGATCAAGTTGAAACCAGCCGGGGAGAGCCGGAAGTCCAGGAGGGACGAGGACGGCATCGGTACGCAGGACAAGTCGTACCAGGGTAATGCGGATAGGGGCGCGAGGATGGCCAGGCCCAAGGATGGCAAGCAGTCAGGATGGGCTCGGACTTGCCATGGGTGCGGGAGTGCAGACCATCTCGTAGCAGCGTGTCCGAAGAAGAAGAAATGCGAGATTTGCTGGAGCACGGAGCATTCGACGAGGCAATGCTCGAAGTTTCCGAGGGTAGCCGCCATGGACTACACCAAGGCACGGGACGATGCCGAGGGTGAGGGAACATCGATGGCGTTGCAAGTATTGAACTCAGCCATAGGGATGGCATCGCGGGACGGAACACCGCTTGAGGGAAATCTATTATATGCGACGGGGCTGATCAATGGGAAACCCGTCAAGGCGTTGGTCGACACAGGGGCCGATTACAACTACATTGATGAGGCTGAAGCACAGAGGTTGGGGCTTCAGGTCATCGAGGGATGGGGCTGGATGAAGTCGAATAATGCACCACCCGTTCGGGTTACAGGGGTCGCTAATGGGGTGCGACTAAAGATTGGCACGTGGGAACCGCGTGTGCACTTCAAGGTGACGAGCATGGATGATCGGGACATAATACTGGGCATGGACTTCATGAAGAAGAACAATGTTGGCGTAGTTCCGCACAAGAGGGCACTGTACGTGTGTGATCAAGCCAAGCTGCAGGAAATACGCTTGACCACAGAGCCTTCGGGACAAGCTATGTCGGCACTCAAGTACGTGAGGAAGCTTGAGGAGGAGCCGAGTTACCACCTTGGAGCAGTTCGGTTCATCGAGGGGCCGCCACGTCGCCTAGGACGTCGACGAAATGGGTGGGGGAGAATGTCACGACCGACAGTCGACAACGAGACATGTGTGCGCAGATGGTCGCACAGGGTGCCGAGGGACCGGCAGGAGCAGGACGCCATGGATGGCATCGGGCTGCATGGGGATATTCAGCCTTCAGGACGGCGTGACCGGACGGAGAGTGACGCGTGGAAACCGTGGGAGGAGCACGGATGCCGCTGTGGGAAGCGAATCGGCCAAGGGGCATTCCGGACTGGACATGTTCGGGACTGTCCGGCAGCGCAGGGGGCACGGGCAAGGCCGGACGAGCAGCAGTCGTGTGGGACATGGCACGACGGGACAAGGCCGAGTCTGGGAACAGGACTCGAGCTGGGCGGCCGGACGCGGGCGTGGGATGCCGGGCGCGGCCGGCATCCACTGGCACGCGCGCACGAGGTGCGAGAGAGACCCTCCCCCCCTATAATAGGCTTAGACGGAAAAAGCCTTGTGGGGGCAGTAGACATTGAAAAGAAGAGGAGCCACTCAGCAGGAAAGACTTGACCGGAAGCAACTAGAAGCGGACCGGCTTGGTCTAGGAGGTTCGGGAAGAGTCTGGAATATTGCAGAGACGGGCCCAGATGTTCGGGTCGAGATGGGCCGGTGCGGGCCGGGACGGGCCGATGCGGGCTGGGATGGACAAAGACGGGTCGGGCGCCCGGGAAGGAAGAGAAGGCTCTAGGAAACTCCTAGAAGGATGTAGTACTTGAAGATTGTAGAGCATTCTAGATTTGTACTTGGTATTGTACTTAGTAGAATACTCTAGAATGTGTGTAAGCCTTGTATGTGTAGACTTGTGTGGATAATTCTAGAGATAGGTTCTAGAATAGGATAGAAGAATGTGGATTGTATAGGATGTTCTAGAGTCCTCTAAATGAGGAGGTGGAGAGAAGTTTCTAGGTCCTTGGAGTAGTATAAATAGGCTTGAGGTTGGCTCATTTGCTCCCAACCCTCAAAGACTCAACATTCTTGTATTGTGAAGTGTTTGTGAAATAGTGAAGTTTTTTCTCTCAGCTCCCAAGTGTTAAACCCCTCCTTTCATACTTAGCAACCGAGTGAGTTAGGCTTACTAGCTAGATCGAGGCAATTCTAGTCTAGTGCCGCACGGGTCCGAGGAGCTTTCGAGTGCTCAAACCCAACCCCGTGACAGTGCGCTACTAAGGGATCTCTAGCGTGCGCTATGCAGGAAATTTAGCGTGCGCTAGATACAGAATATAAACGGCCCAAAACACCGGAATATGAACGAAACGTTAAACAGAACATCTCAAGATGCATCGAAACATGGAATGGATCCACGGCAACCCCGAATAGCGGTTTTGTACAACGATAACGATAATCAGATCAATAGATGACGGGAAAGATACACTGAAAGATACACGAGGGTCACTACAACCGAGAAATACACCGAAAAATGAAGATACAAGGGAAAGAAAAAATGCGGATATTACAGAAGGTTGGGGAACACGTCCTCAAAATGATATCCATGATCGAGAGATTGGAGGCTCTTGATTTTAAAATGGATACTTCTCTCCAAACCGACCTTATCCTACAGTCTCTCCCTGATTCCTTCTCACAGTTTGTTATGAACTTCAACTGCAATGAGATTGCATGTAATTTAGCTGGGCTAATGAACAAACTTGTGACCGCTCAGTCTCAAATGAAGACTCCGCGGATGAAGGAGTCAGCCCTTGTGATTTCTTCTGGACTTCGAAAGTCTACGAATAAGAAGAAAAAGACCAAGAAGCGGACTGGACCACAAGCAAAGGACCTTAAGGGTAAGGGCAAGGCCCCGATGGTTCCGAAGAACAAGAAGAAGAAGGATGCTTGTGTCGAGTGCGGTGAGCTGGGCCACTGGGATAGAGACTGTCCGATTCTTCATGGCACTTCAGGTACAGAACTTTTAGTTTTGGAAACAAATTGTTCTGCTACTGTATTTTCTACTTCCTGGATACTGGATTCTAGTGCTAGTTCTCATATTTGTACCGTGAATCAGGATCTGGAACAAAGTAGGAAGCTTGGAGCTGGAGAAGTTATGATCACAGTCGGAAGCGGGCATAGTGTCGAGGCGACCGACATAGGATCACTTCTTTTGGGTTTAGAATCCGGCTTTGTTTTGACTTTAGAAGACGTACTTGTTTTGCCCAAGGGGCACAAAAACATTGTATCCATTCCGGTCATGGACCGAAAAGGTTTTTCATTTTTCATTGGTGATGGTTCCTGCAAAATTTATTTCATAAATAAACTAGTGGGTACTGCTACATTGTTAAATGGATTATATCATCTAAATCTCAGCAACAAAGTAGTTGTGAATACTATGACTAGAAAATGTGGTAGGGATGAAACCAATCAAGTTTTGAAATGGCATCTTAGACTTGGTCATGTTGGTCAGACCAAGGTTTACAAGATGGAAAAGGATGGACTTATGGGTCCATTGGGATCGGATCCCTTTCCTACTTGTGAATCTTGCCTTAAAGGTAAAATGACTAAGTCCCCCTTCACAGGGACTTTTGAAAGAGCCGCTGATAAACTGGGATTAATCCATACTGACGTTTGTGGTGCTTTGGAAGCAGCATGTGACGGATATCAATATTTCATTATGTTTACATATGAACATACTAGGTATGGTTATGAATACTTAATGAAACATAAATCCGAGGCTTTTGAGAAATTCCAGGAATTCAAGGCCCTAGTCGAGAAACAAACTTGTAATCATATCAAAGCACTTCGTCGGACCGAGGTGGCGAGTATATGAGTACGGATTTTGACGAGTTCCTTAAGGAACATGGAATAGTTTCACAACTAACACCTCCAGGTACTCCTCAGTTAAATGGTGTGTCAGAAAGAAGGAACCGGACCTTGTTAAACATGGTCCGTTCCATGCTGGGCTACACTGACTTACCAATTTACCTGTGGGGGTATGCACTCCTGACTACCGCGTATATATTGAACAGATGTCCTTCCAAATCTGTTCCTAAAACTCCACATGAGATGTGGGAGGGCAGGAAACCAATTCTTAATCACATTAGGATTTGGGGATGTCCCGCTTATGTCAAGAAGACTAAGGTGGAGAAGTTGGAAGCTAGGTCCGCAAAGGGACGTTTCATTGGATTCCCATCTGGGACGATGGGATATCTATTCTACATGCCCGAAGATCGAAAGATCTTTGTTGCTTTACAAGCACACTTCCTGGAAGATGAGTTCATTCAGGAAGGCGGAGCAGGTAGAAGTATTTCTTTAGAAGAATACAATGAAACTCCTCGGGAGACACCTGTGCAAGAAATCGAATCGAACCTTCAAACACAAGTACAACCACCTCGTAGATCTAGTAGGGTGTCTCATTTACCTGAGAGGTATGGGCTTGTGCACTTGGAGGAGCGGGGTCTCCATGAGGTTCCAAGTGATAGCCAAGAGACCGACCCGACGACCTATGACCAAGCGATGGTGGATGTAGCCTCCGCGAAATGGCGTGAAGCTATGGAAGCTGAGATAGACTCGATGCATGTCAATCAGGTCTGGACTCTAGTAGACCGCCCCAAGGGCATAGTGCCTATTGGGAACAAGTGAATCTATAAGAGAAAGACCGGTGGCGATGGAAAGGTTGACGCCTATAAGGCCAGGCTTGTGGCAAAGGGTTATACTGTTAGGAATATGCCCTCGAATGCCACTCAGAGGATGTTGAGTGAGGGCATTGTACTTGTAATTATGTAAACCATTTATATAAGGCAAATGAATGTTTCTTTATTTACTGGCAGTTACTGGCATTCCTAACTCGTAAATAAACATATAGAAACTAGTCCGTATATTTGAGAGCAAAACGTTCCACTCCTTATTGGATAAGGGGTCGGCCTTTGGAAAGGTTATAGCTCAAATACTTAATCGTTCGCAAGTCGATGAAACTTGACTGGGCGTTAAGTTTATGTGAAGACTTGTATGACATGTTCTTTGACATGGAGAGTGCCTGTCGAACACTAATGGTTAGTGGGAGCACACGTTATAGGTATGCTAATTGGATTAGTATACTCGAACCGACTCACCCTCGATTCGTCACACGGATTTCACTCCGGGACAGTCAATGACGGAATCGAAAGGTTGTGATAGGTATTCGTGAACCTTCGACTTGAGGATTTAGTAGGGATGTGCTTATGACGTCAAGATTTTCATTAGAGTAGTTCGACCCTGTAAACCGGAAGGCGGGGGTCAACCTCGACGTGCATCTTAACGGGCAAGTAGCAGGTCCTACTGAATACCAAGATAGAATTCTTTCACCCTTTAGTGAGCGGGTTATATGTCCTATGCGGTTATTGGCAGATGAGATCATAAGTCTTTGGCCAAAGCATTGGAGCTAGTTGTATTAGATACACGACAGCTCGATGATCTCGATTTGCATTAACGAATGCATAGCGTCAAGTACAGATAGGGTTTGACTGATCGTGACTCTATAACTTGATCGGGACATTTGAAAGAAGGGTTTATACGTATACTGGTATTCACGACAGAATGGTTCTTGAATGATCCCAATCATTCGTTCTCGATTAAGTGCAGTGTAGGCCGCCAGCCGGCTAGGTGGTGCTACTACTCTTTGGTTCCTCCCATTGCTGACTGAGACGGACCTACCGAGTCGCGCAATAGGATTGACGACGGAATGAATAAAGCTAATTCTCTCATTATGAATATTAGATATTGGATATCTAATTTTGGAACATTGGATGTTTAAATCGATTTATTGGATAAATTGATTTACGGCCTAATGAATTAAATAAATTACTGGGTGATTAATTTAATTCATGTATATAATTATTTCTTGGAGAAATTAATTATATATTATTTTGTATTTGATATGTTTAATTAATTGGATTAATTAATCGATATAAATACATCGATACGGAATCGGAGTTTATCTGTTTAGACCCTCGGGAGTCCGAAACGAACCGAACTCGTCCGATTTCTAGCATGGGCCGCCCCCCACATTCCACCCACCTTCCTTTTGGACTTATGTCTCCATTCTTTAATGTATTATTATTGTGGAGGTGGGGTTAGATTCCCACATGCATGAGTTGTTAAAGGTAGTGGGGAGTTGAATAAATAAAGGAGGATGACTATCACTTGCAGACACAAGCTTCCATACGTGAAAGTGAAACAGAGAGAGAATATTATTCTTCTCAAGTTTTCATCATCTTCTTCATTTTTATTCTTGAGTTCTCTTGGAGAAAATTCAAGATATATTGAGAGATAAAAATTAAAACACTTAGAGTGTTATAATCAAAGCTTCATCACTTGATACTAGCCGTAACCTTAGAGGATAATCGAGTGTTGTCATTCCGTTCGTTTCTCCGGCGCGTGACAAGTAGAGACGCGGTTTTTTCGGCGTTGGATCATCCAAGGGCTTGGAGCATTTTGGATCGTTTGGGGAATAGCTCAAGAGAAGGAAATCCATATAATCAACGGACGACAAGGGTATGATTTCGAATCTTCCTTTGCTTATTTTTTATTCGTATATGCGTAGCTCGATCGATCCTCGTAGGGATTCGGATCGAATTAATTTTCGTTTTACCGCTTCCGCTGGGCCTTCGTTTTAGGCACCGAATCCCAACAGTGGTATCAGAGCGAGGTCTTGCGATCTTATATACGATATTTAGCATTTGGAATGCTTATTTTGTGATTTAGAATCACTTTAATAATCGTAGATATTTTATTGTCCGTCGTAGTGTCGTTTTTCCGTGATTTTATGTTATGATATAAATCAGGTTTTTCTTGGAAATATGATTTATATTAATAATATTCAGATCAGGAATAACAGGATTTTAGAAATGCCGAAAACGTATGTCGAATCGTTGACGATTTTCCATATAGGCCGAAAGTGTGGCGAGCACGTCCGGGCCGTGGCCGGACGCTTCTTTATTCTGCCGAAGTCGGCCGACCAGCGTCGTATGTCGAGCCGAGTGCTCATTGAATCCGTCGGACGCTTGCGTATCCGGCGAGCGTTCTTGTTAGTGCCGGTCGATGCCGAGCGCTTCTGTATCGGCCGAGTGCTTGGCAGCGCGATCTTTAGATCCGGCCGAGCGTGGTATTAGGCCGAGTCGATGCGCGCTTCTTGTATCCATCCAGTGCTTGGCAGCGCGTTCTTGTATCCGGCCGAGCGTTCTTTGTTGCCTTCCGGTCGATCTGGGCACGTCTTGTATCTGCCGGCGAGTCCGGGCATGGTGGGGCCCCCTTTCTGTCTGGGCAGGCGTGGCCTATAGGCTGCGGGCGTGGCTGTGAGGCTGCGGGCGTGGCTGTAGCCAGGCGAGGCTGTCTTCTTGGGCGATTTCAGTGTCGAAGCAGGTCTCGTTTTGATATATTTTCGATTATTGAATTTTCTGTATTAAAATCATTAATTTGGAATTTTTGATGAGGGAAAATTCAAAGAAAATATTTTAAGGGTACACTACGGATGAAAATTAAATTGTCGATTATTGTTGAATTGATTGGATCAATTCTATTTATTGTTGATTATTGATTGGATCATATGTAATCTTCTCGCTATCCATTTATTGAGTATTTATTGGATGAATGCTTTTGAATGGGGATGTGGTTCATGGACTTAGTTTGAATCGTTCGTTTTATTCGATTGGGTTGTAAAGGCCGTTTTGAGCCTATTTATTTTACTAGAAATATTTGTATCTAGGATGCAATTTTTCAATGTAAAATTTATATGTAATGACGAAGACCAGAGGAAGATCCATTTCGAGAAGACGAAGATTCAAGACGAAGACTTGTAATTAGATTACGGAGTTTTTGTTTTCTAGGAACGGTCCATGAACCACATGTTGGTAGCCACTAGGTTGTGAATGGTTGTTACATATTGTATGAATGCAACAAACGCGCTAAAATGATTAATGTGCAAAGTGTAACATTAATCGCGAAAATTCTCCCACATCAAATTATTAAGTTTATAAGGTTTCAAGGTTTTCCTTCCCTCCATCGAGCTGGAAATTGAAATCCAAACCGGATGTGCTATGCTTCCGAGTTATCGGGGTAGTCGTTCGGGAGGACGGATAAATTACCGGGAGCGCATTGGATGCCTTCGGTTGGAGCAAATTTTATCCCTAGAAACACGATAGGTTGCGGATAAGATTCAATTGTGGCCCGATTTGCGTCGATGGTATAAACTTAACTTGTTCACGAACCATAGAAACCGTATAGGTTGAGGGGAGTGAACAAGGGGAAAAAGAAGATCGAATCATCCATTATATGGGTTGGTGTTGGACACCACTTTATGAAAATTAATAGACTAGAAACCTGTTCAGTTGCCCTCTATTAAGATTTATAAAGAACTCGATCACCACTATGAAGTAGAGCGACGATACTTCCGGATTTCACATGGGAGTGTGTTGTTCCGATAAAAATAGTGGGAGCTGGGTAACAAGAATAGAAAAGACCTTAATTCTATACTCAGATCATAACATAACAAGTCACTAATTAATCTGTTATACTTAATGCAGACATAACTCTCAATATGACAATGAATCCACTCGCAATTCTACTCGAAAAGAACACCTTAATTGGACCTAACTTTGTGGATTGGCTCCGCAATCTGATGATTGTCCTCAGTATAGAGGCACTGGGATACGTCTTGGAGACGAACATTCCCGCGCCTCCTGTGCGGACCCGAGCCAATCAGGAAGAGATTGAAAACCACGAAAAGTGGGTTAAGGATGACGTGAAAGTCCGTGCTTATATGATGGCTTCCATGTCTAATGAGCTTCAGAGAGCTCATGAGAAAATGACTTCTGCTAGGCAGATTCTATCTCACTTAACCGAACTTTATGGTGAGCACATGAATCGCTAGATATGAGATATCCAAGCAACTGTTCGGTGCAAGGATGAAGGAAGGTGAGAAGGTTGGGGAACACGTCCACAAAATGATATCCATGATCGAGAGATTGGAGGCTCTTGATTTTAAAATGGATACTTCTCTCCAAACCAACCTTATTCTTGATCTCTCACGATTCCTTCTCACGGTTTGTTATGAATTTCAACCGCAATCAGTTGCATGTAATTTAGCTGGGCTAATGAACAAACTTGTGACCGCTCAGTCTCAGATGAAGACTCCGCGGATGAAGGAGTCTGCTCTTGTGATTTCTTCTGGACCTCGGAGGTCTAAGAATAAGAAGAAAAAGACCAAGAAGCGGACTGGACCGCAAGCTAAGGACCTTAAAGGAAAGGGCAAGGCCCCGATGGTTCCGAAGAACAAGAAGAAGAAGGATGCTTGTCTCAAGTGCGGTGAGCTGGGCCACTGGGCTAGAGACTGTCCAATTCTTCATGGCACTTCAGGTACAGAACTTTTAGTTTTGGAAACAAATTGTTACGCTCTGTATTTTACCTTCTGGATCTTTGGATTCTGGTGCTAGTTCTCATATTTGTACCGTGAATCAGGATCTGGAACAAAGTAGGAAGCTTGGAGCTGGAGAAGTTGTGATCACAGTCGGAAGCGGGCATAGTGTCGAGGCGACCGACATAGGATCACTTCTTTTGGGTTTAGAATCCGGCTTTGTTTTGACTTTAGAAGATGTACTTGTTTTGCCCAAGGGGCACAAAAACATTGTATCCATTCCGGTCATGGACCGAAAAGGCTTTTCATTTTTCATTGGTGATGGCTGCAAAATTTATTTTAGAAATAAACTAGTGGGTACTGCTACATTGTTGAATGGATTGTATCATCTAATCTCAACAACAAAGTAGTTGTGAATACTATGACTAGAAAACGTGGTAGGGATGAAACCAATCAAGTTTTGAAATGGCTTCTTAGACTTGGTCATGTTGGTCAGACCAAGGTTTACAAGATGGAAAAAGATGGACTTATGGGTCCATTGGGATCGGATCCCTTTCCTACTTGTGAATCTTGCCTTAAAGGCAAAATGACTAAGTCCCCCTTCACAAGGACTTTTCAAAGAGCCGATAAATCGGGATTAATCCATACGGCGTTTGTGGTGCTTTGGAAGCGACGTGACGGATATCAATATTTCATTACGTTTAGAGATGATCATACTAGGTATGGTTATGTATACTTAATGAAACATAAATCCGAGCTTTTGAGAAATTCCAGAATTCAAGACCCTAGTCGAAACAAACGGTAATCATATCAAAGCACTTCGGTCGGACCGAGGTGGCGAGTATATGAGTACAGAGTTTGACGAGTTCCTTAAGGAACATGGAATAGTTTCACAACTAACACCTCCAAGTACTCCTCAGTTAAATGGTGTATCATAAAGAAGGAACCGAACCTTGTTAAACATGGTCCGTTCCATCCGGGCTACACCGACTTACCAATTTACTGTGGGGGTATGCACTCTGATCGCCACGTATATCTTGAACAGATGTCCTTCCAAATCCATTCCTAAAACTCCACATGAGATGTGGGAGGGTAGGAAACCAAGTCTTAATCACATTAGGATTTGGGGATGTCCCGCTTATGTCAAGAAGACTAAGGTGGAGAAGTTGGAAGCTAGGTCCGCAAAGGGACGTTTCATTGGATTCCCATGCGGGACGATGGGATATCTATTCTACATGCCCAAAGATCGAAAGATCGTTGTTGCTTTACAAGCACACTTCCTGGAAGATGAGTTCATTCAGGAAGGCAGAGCACGTAGAAATATTTCTTTAGAAGAATACAATGAAACTCCTCATGAGACACCTGTGCAAAAATTTGGAACCGAACCTTCTGTAACACAAATACAACCACCTCGTAGGTCTAGTAGGGTGTCTCAATTACCTGAGAGGTATAGTTTTATGCACTTGGAGGAACTGGGTTTCTACGAGGTTCCAGGTGATAAACAAGAGACCGACCCGCGACCTAATGACCTAGCAATGGTGGATGTAGACTCCATGTAATAGGCATGCGATCTTCATGTAGTTGGGACCTTCGTTTTGATGAGGCAGTCAAAGAGTTTGACTTCATGCAAAATAAAGAGGAACCTTGTGTATACAAGAGGGTTAGTGGGAGCTAGATCCCATTCTTATAACTATGTGTAGATGACATTCTACTAATAGGAAATGATGTGGGAATGCTCAGTTTTGTGAAAGCTTGGCTTTTGAGTAATTTCTCCATGAAAGACTTGGGAGAAGCTACCTATATTCTTGGTATTCGACTCTACCGGGATAGAGCGAAGAGAACAATAGGTCTTTCCCAAGCCCTCTATATAGATAAAATCTTAAAGCAATTTAAGATGGATGATTCTAAAAGAGGGTTCCTACCGATGCGACATGGAATAAAACTCTCCTTGAAGATGTGTCCTCAAAGTGAGGAACAACGGAAGGAAATGAGTAATATACCATATGCTTCGGCCATGGGTAGCCTTATGTATGCTATATTGTGTACGAGACCTGACATTGCGCATGCTGTAAGCGTGGTGAGTAGGTTTCAGGCAAACCCAGGCAGGGAACATTAGACTACCGTAAAGAACGTTCTCAAGTACTTTAGAAGGACTAGAGATATGGTTCTTATATGTGGCGGTGGAGAACTGAATGTGATGGGATTCACTGTATTGAACTTCCAAGGACAGAAAGACGATTATATGTCTACTTCTGGCTACATTTACTCTTAATGGAGGAGCAGTATCTTGGCATAGTGCCAAGTATAGCGCGACTGCTGATTCCACCAGTTAGGCTGAGTATAAAGCGGCCTCGGAGGCCTCCAAAGGAAGGGTTAAGAAGTTACTAGGTAAACTTCTCGTGAGACTGTGTGTTACGCTGCCAGAGCAGTAGCACAGGCCTAGGAGCCGAGGTTTCACAACAGTACCAAACATATTGAGAGAGAGTATCATCTCGTAAGAGAATTTGTTTGCATAGAGATACATTGTGCTGCATAGAGTAGAGTCAGCCGACTACGTCGCTGATCCACTGACCAAGCCACAATCTCAGATTAGCTTGGAGCGTAATCTGGAGAACATGGGTATTAGATACCATAGTGTGTGGCATTGAGTGCAAGTGGGAGATTGTTAGGAATATGCCCTCGAATGCCACTCAGAGGATGTTGAGTGAGGGCATTGTACTTGTAATTATGTAAACCATTTATATAAGGCAAATGAATGTTTCTTTATTTACTGGCAGTTACTGGCATTCCTAACTCGTAAATAAACATATAGAAACTAGTCCGTATATTTGAGAGCAAAACGTTCCACTCCTTATTGGATAAGGGGGTCGGCACAGGAAAGGTTATAGCTCAAATACTTAATCGTTCGCAAGTCGATGGAACTTGACTGGGCGTTAAGTTTATGTGAAGACTTGTATGACGTGTTCTTTGACATGGAGAGTGCCTGTCGAACACTAATGGTTAGTGGGAGCACACGTTATAGGTATGCTAATTGGATTAGTATACTCGAACCGACTCACTCTCGATTCGTCACACGGATTTCACTCCGGGACAGTCAATGACGGAATCGAAAGGTTGTGATAGGTATTCGTGAACCTTCGACTTGAGGATTTAGTAGGGATGTGCTTGTGACGTCAAGATTTTCATTAGAGTAGTTCGACCATGTAAACCGGAAGGCGGGGGTCAACCTCGACGTGCATCTTGACGGGCAAGTAGCAGGTCCTACTGAATACCAAGATAGAATTCTTTCTCCCGTTAGTGAGCGGGTTATATGTCCTATGCGGTTATTGGCAGATGAGATCATAAGTCTTTGGCCAAAGCATTGGAGCTAGTTGTATTAGATACACGACAGCTCGATGATCTCGATTTGCATTAACGAATGCATAGCGTCAAGTCTGAATAGGGTTTGGTGATCGTGACTCTATAACTTGATCGGGACATTTGAAAGAAGGGTTTATACGTATACTAGTATTCACGTGAGAATGGTTCTTGAATGATCCCAATCATTCGTTCTCGGTTAAGTGCAGTGTAGGCCGCCAGGCTGGCTAGGTGGTGCTACTACTCTTTGGTTCCTCCCATTGCTGACTGAGACGGACCTACCGAGTCGTGCAATAGGATTGACGACGGAATGAATAAAGCTAATTCTCTCATTATGAATATTTGATATTGGATATCTAATTTTGGAACATTGGATGTTTAAATCGATTTATTGGATAAATTGATTTACGGCCTAATGAATTAAATAAATTACTGGGTGATTAATTTAATTCATGTATATAATTATTTCTTGGAGAAATTAATTATATATTATTTTGTATTTGATATGTTTAATTAATTGGATTAATTAATCGATATAAATACATCGATACGGAATCGGAGTTTATCTGTTTAGACCCTCGGGAGTTCAAACGAACCGAACTCGTCCGATTTCTAGCATGGGCCGCCCCCCACATTCCACCCACCTTCCTTTTGGACTTATGTCTCCATTCTTTAATGTATTATTATTGTGGAGGTGGGGTTAGATTCCCACATGCATGAGTTGTTAAAGGTAGTGGGGAGTTGAATAAATAAAGGAGGATGACTATCACTTACAGACACAAGCTTCCATACGTGAAAGTGAAACAGAGAGAGAATATTATTCTTCTCAAGTTTTCATCATCTTCTTCATTTTTATTCTTGAGTTCTCTTGGAGAAAATTCAAGATATATTGAGAGATAAAAATTAAAACACTTAGAGTGTTATAATCAAAGCTTCATCACTTGATTCTAGCCGTAACCTTAGAGGTTAATCGAGTGTTGTCATTCCGTTCGTTTCTCCGGCGCCTGACAAGAAGAGAAGCTGTTTTAAAGCCGTAGGATCATCAAAGTGATTGGAGCATTTTGGATCGTTTGGGGAATAGCTCAAGAGAAGGAAATCCATATAATCAACGGACGACAAGGGTATGATTTCGAATCTTCCTTTGCTTATTTTATATTCGTATATGCGTAGCTCGATCGATCCTCGTATGGATTCGGATCGAATTAATTTTCGTTTTACCGCTTCCGTTGGGCCTTCGTTTTAGGCACCGAATCCCAACATATACCCAGAAGGAAGGGATCGATTACCACGATACCTTCTCGCCCGTAGCCATGATCAAGTCTATTCGCATGATGCTTGCTATAGCTGCCTACCATGATTATGAGATATGGCAAATGGACGTAAAGACGGCTTTCCTTAATGGATTCCTCGAGGAGGAAATCTATATGGAGCAGCCTAAAGGCTTTGTGTCCGAAGTCGATATTCAGAAAGTGTGCAAGCTTCAGCGTTCTATTTATGGACTGAAGCAAGCGTCACGTAGTTGGAACCTTCGTTTTGACGTGGCGATCAAAGAGTTTGACTTCGTGCAAAATGAAGAGGAACCTTGTGTATACAAGAGGGTTAGTGGGAGCAAGATCGCATTCTTAGTACTATATGTAGATGACATTATACTAATAGGAAATGATGTGGGAATGCTCAGTTCTGTGAAAGCTTGGCTTTCGAGTAATTTCTCCATGAAAGACTTGGGAGAAACTACCTATATTCTTGGTATTCGACTCTACCGGGATAGAGCGAAGAGAACAATAGGTCTTTCCCAAGCCCTCTATATAGATAAAATCTTAAAGCGATTTAAGATGGATGATTCTAAAAGAGGGTTCCTACCGATGCGACATGGAATAAAACTCACCTTGAAGATGTGTCCTCAAAATGAGGAACAACGAAAGGAAATGAGTAATATACCATATGCTTCGGCCGTGGGTAGCCTTATGTATGCTATGTTGTGTACAAGACCTGACATCGCGCATGTTGTAAGTGTGGTGAGTAGGTTTCAGGCAAACCTAGGTAGGGAACATTGGACTGCCGTAAAGAACGTTCTCAAGTACTTGAGAAGGACTAGAGATACGGTTCTGATGTATGGCGGTGGAGATTTAGATGTGGTGGGATTCACTGATTCGGACTTCCAAGGACTGAAGGACGACTCGATGTCTACTTCTGGCTACATATTTACTCTTAATGGAGGAGCAGTATCTTGGCGAAGCGCCAAGCAAAGCGCGACTGCTGATTCCACCTGTCAGGCTGAGTATCAAGCAGCCTCGGAGGCTTCCAAGGAAGGGTTCTGGATTAAGAAGTTTCTGGGAAAACTTCAAATAATACCATGTGCTGAGGTGCCTGTTCCGCTGTACTGCGACAACGACGGAGCTGTAGCGCAGGCCAAGGAGCCGAGGTTTCACAACAACACCAAACATATTGAGAGGAAGTATCATCTCGTAAGAGAATTTGTTCGCAAGGGATACATTGTGCTGCACAGAGTAGACTCGGCTGACAACGTCGCCGATCCACTGACCAAGCCACTTTCTCAGACTAGCTTGGAGCGTTATCTGGAGAACATGGGTATTGTTGGGATTCGGTGCCTAAAACGAAGGCCCAGCGGAAGCGGTAAAATGAAAATTAATTCGATTCGAATCCCTACGAGGATCGATCGAGCTACGTATATACGAATATATAAACGAAAAGCAAGAGTCGTAAGAAACTAACCCTCGAAGTCCGTTGATTAAATGGAAACCTTCTCTGGAGCTATTCCCCAAGCTTTAGTTGATCTCTACGTATCCGATCCGCTCCAAGCCCTTGAACGATCCAACGCCGAAAGCACCGCGTCTCTACTTGCCACGCGCCGGAAAAACGACCGGAATAACAACACTTGATTAACCTCTAAGGTTACGGCTAGAATCAAATGATGAAGCTTTTATTATTACACTCTAAGTGTATAATATATCTCTCAATAATTTTCTCTCAATTTTTTTCCAAGAAAAATGAAGAGGAAGTGAATGAAGAAGATGAAGATGAGTGTTAAACTCAAAGTCTATCTCTCTCTCTATATATTCTCACGTTGGAAAGGCTTGCACAAGGAATCAAAAAGTACATTTGAAATGAGATATCTTCTTCCCTTTATTCAACTCTCACTTCAATAATACAAATAATGCCACATTATTTTAAACCCCACAATGTCATGTTCTTTCATATAAAATGAAAGCAACAAGACAAGAGGAAAGTGAGTGGAAACAAAGGGGGGCGGCTATTATGCAAAGACGGACGAGTTCGGTTCGTTTCGGACTCCCGTGAGTCCAAACAGATAAACTACGATTCTGTTCCGATGTATTTGTATCGATTAATTAATCCAATTAATTAAACATATCAAATACAAAATAACATAATTAATTTCTCCAAGAAATAATTATATTCATGAATTAAATTAATCACCCAGTGATATATTTAATCCATTAAGCCGTAAATCAATTTATCCGATAAATCAATTTAAACATCCAATGTCCCAAATTAGATATCCAATATCTAATATTCATAATGAGAGAATTAGCTTAATTCATTCCGTCGTCAATCCTAATGCGCGACTCGGTAGGTCCGTCTCAGTCAGCAATGGGAGGAACCAAAGAGTAGTAGCACCACCTAGCCACTGGTGGCCTACACTGTACTCGATCGAGAACGAATGATTGGGATCATTCAAGAACCATTCTGTCGTGAATACCAGTATACGTATAAACCCTTCTTTCAAATATCCCGATCAAGTTATAGGGTCACGGTCAGTCAAGCCCTATCTGTACTTGACGCTATGCATGCATTAATGCAAATCGAGATCATCGAGCTCTCGTGTATCTAATACAGCTAGCTCCAATACTTTGGCCAAAGACTTATGATCTCATCTGCCAATAACCGCATACAACATATAACCCATTCACTAACAGGAGAAAAAATTCTATCTTGGTATTCAGTAGGACCTGCTACTTGCCCGTCAAGATGCACGTCGAGGTTGACCCCCGCCTTCCGGTTTACAGGGTCGAACTACTCTAATGAAAATCTTGACGTCACAAGCACATCCCTACTAAATCCTCAAGTCGAAGGTTCACGATTACCTATCACAACCTTTCGATTCCGTCATTGACTGTCCCGGAGTGAAATCCGTGTGACGAATCGAGGGTGAGTCGGTTCGAGTATACTAATCTAATTAGCATACCTATAACGTGTGCTCCCACTAACCATTAGTGTTCGACAGACACTCTCCATATCAAAGAACACATCATACAAGTCTTCAAATAAACTTAACGCCCAGTCAAGTTTCATCGACTTGCGAACGATGAAGTATTTGAGCTATAAACCTTTCCAGTGCCGACCCCCTTATCCAATAAGGAGTGGAACATTTTGCTCTCAAATACACGGACTAGTTTCTATATGTTTATTTACGAGTTAGGAATGCCAGTATCTACCAGTAAATAAAGAAACATTCATTTGCCTTATATAAATGGTTTACATAATTACAAGTACAATGCCCTCACTCAACAACCTCTGAGTGGCATTCGAGGGCATACTCCTAACAATCTCCCACTTGCACTCAATGCCACACACTATGGTATCTAATACCCATGTTCTCCAGATGACGCTCCAAGCTAGTCTGAGAAAGTGGCTTGGTCAGTGGATCGGCGACGTTGTCATCCGAGTCTTCTCTGTGCAGCACAATGTATCCCTTGCGAACAAATTCTCTTACGAGATGATACTTCCTCTCAATATGTTTGGTGCTGTTGTGAAACCTCGGCTCCTTGGCACATCTTCTGGCTCCGTCGTTGTCGCGATGACAGACAGTGGCTCAAGACATGGTATCATTTGAAGTTCTACCAGAAACTTCTTAATCCAGAACCCTTCCTTGGAAGCCTCCGAGGCTGCTTGATACTCAGCCTGACAGGTGGAATCAGCAGTCGCGCTTTGCTTGGCACTACGCCAAGATACTGCTCCTCCATTAAGAGTAAATATATAGCCAGAAGTAGACATCGAGTCGTCCTTCAGTCCTTGGAAGTCCGAATCAGTGAATCCCACCACATCCAAATCTACACCGCCATACATCAGAACCATATCTCTAGTCCTTCTCAAGTACTTGAGAACATTCTTTACGGCAGTCCAATGTTCCCTACCTGGGTTTGCCTGAAACCTACTCACCACGCTTACAGCATGCGCAATGTCAGGTCTCGTACACAACATAGCATACATAAGGCAACCCACGGCCGAAGCATATGTTATATTACTCATTTCCTTTCGTTGTTCCTCACTTTGAGGACACATCTTCAAGGAGAGTGTTGTTGCCCAAAATATTTATCCGAAGATTAATACTGCTGGAAGACGGACAACAAACAACAATTGCGGGAGCACTTCCGAGAGAAGATAAATAATACAATATTTGCCGGGTTTGTTAGGCCCGGGCTTGAATGCTCTCGCGAGATGATATTAATACAAATATTCGTGGATACAAGTATTAATGAGAGAAATCTAAATACAATGAGTGTAAAAAGACTCTGTTAATCCGGCTCTTGAGCGAAGCTCGGTGTTCTTCGTCCCCGCCGATCGTCTTCCTGATGAGAGAGGCCGAGAGAAGTAAGACCGAATGATAGCCGTTGCCAAGAGTTGGAGATAGCCAAGTGCTGGGTGTTTTGCTTCTGTATTGTATACTGAAATCGCGATAATGCAGACAGTGTTTTGTGAGCCAAAATCTCGGTCCCTTGGACGAGTGTAGGGAGCCGTGTATTTATAGTGGCAGCCCAGTCTTGTCCTCTGGCGGGCGATCGCCTTCCGGCCATTATAATAATGGGGCAATCGTCTGCCGGCCAATATTATAATGGGGCGATCACCCGGGCTGTCGGGCTAAAGTCCAAAGTAGGTGCTGGCGCCAGCTGGGCAGTCCAATGAGGGGCCAGCACGCGTCCGGAGTCAGTCACATGCGGCCCTACTGACAACTTTCGGCGGCTTGTCGGCTGGTGGAAAGATTCTGCCAGGCTGTGTTCAATGATCCGAGATATGCGGATCTTGTCTCGGATCTTGCACGTGGTGCCAGTCTTGAGTCTCGGCCTTTTCCGACTGGATGGCCATCGGCGCTGATCGACATGAGGCGGTCGTCTCTAGCTGGTCATCAGAGGGTCACCATCGGCCAGTTGCTGAGGGTCGGCATTCGGTCGGTCACCAAGGGTCGGTCGACAGATGCCGAGAGAGGATCGCCTGCTTGTCGGTCGCCAGGAGTCGGTCGCCGAGTACCGAGTGACGATCGTATCTGAGGTCGATCGCTCAGAACCGGGACTTGTCCTGGGACCTTCGGTTGGCCGATTTAGCTCGTCCGTTGGGTTAAGGCCTGGCCACATGGTCGCTGATCGGCAGTTCTGCCTCGGCCGCTCGACAGTGACTCGGTCGCCCGATCTCCGAGGCGATCGCCGGTCGGAGAGTGTTAATTCTTGACACAACAATTGCCCCCCATCTTGCTCCTATGTTTAAGACATGGGGTGAGGTGGTTCTTGCTGGCGATCGTGTATGGATGAGGACGGGCGATCTTTGCTGAGCTGACTTAGGATTCGGACTTGGGCTATCATGGTCGATTGGCTAGCTATCGTTCGGTCTTGTACCTGCAAAAACAACATTGGCCGATCCCCCTCGGAAACTTGGTGGTTTCGCTTGTTTGAGGAATCGTGCACAGTCGCGGAGATCGATGGACCGACTCCATGACCGTGTCTTGATGCGCGAAGACATTGAGTGTCTCGTGACTCACTTTATTATGAGGGTCCTCTGTTAGGCTGCGCCTCGCCTCGTATTTAAACGAAGGGCGTGCGGTCTCGGTCTAGAGGAGTC
Organism: Orobanche coerulescens; assembly: GCA_033398695.1. Taxonomy (NCBI): domain Eukaryota; kingdom Viridiplantae; phylum Streptophyta; class Magnoliopsida; order Lamiales; family Orobanchaceae; genus Orobanche; species Orobanche coerulescens. The sequence continues at coordinate 40,667,019 of CM065814.1, read as the reverse complement.
CTTGCGCGGGGCAGCGTCGGATGAATCAACTCCACGCCCGCGGCTTGTTAGCTCTGCTTCCACCTCGGCCAGCCATGGAGATGGCCGACCTCGACGGTGTACGTTGAGACGGGGTTGTGGCATGTGTCCACTGATTAATGTTGGAGAGCCCTCAGACTACGCCGGCCTCGTATTTAAACGAAGGGCGGGCGATCTCGGCCGAAAGGGACCTTGCATGGCCGAAGCAGCCGGTTCCATCGACTGCCAGGACCATGGCTTTATGATGTGCGGCGGAGGCGATCGCGAGCCTTAGTCCCTTATTTAAAATGGTGGACTGTAGGCGGTGAGCGAGTCCTCCGGCTCTGCTGGATAGTAGCGATCGTGCTGGGAGACTGGAGGTCGTCGCGCGGGCACCGATCGCTCTACTCCTAGGCTAAGAAGAAGCCTTTGCCTGGACAGGAAATCTGCGGCTCTAGCCCGGAAGGCTGCGTAGGTCGTCGGTTGGGTCTTCGTGAGATGCCTGAACATAGGCGAAAACCCCTGAAATCCTCCTAGGACCGCGTAGAGGGCGGTCTCATCGGTTACGGGCTCGCCGTTGAGGATGATCACGTCTACCCGGTCGATGTAGTCCGAGTCGGACTCTTCTTCTCCCTGCTTGATTTGCATCATGCGAAGGCGACCTTCTGGCCGGACGACCCTGGTGGCGAAGTGTTCCGTGAAGACGTGCGTCAGCTCGTTAAAGGAGCTAATGGACCGAGGTGGCAATGAGGTGTACCACCGGTGGGCGAGGTCGTCCAGTGTCAGAGGGAACATTCGGCACCTGGTCGCGTCAGATGCCCCACACCCGGTCATGTAGATGTTGAATTTCCTGAGGTGCACCTGGGGGTCCGATCGCCCCTCGTACACGGGTGTTTGCGGGGGAGCGATCCTGTGCTGCACGGGGGCGAGCTCGATGTCGATCCCGAGCAGCTCGCTTGGCTCGGCGATCGTCTTCATGGCGCCTTCCCTGGATTCCAGAAGCATTTTCACGTCGTCGAGCTGACGTTGCAATGCGGCAATCGCCGTGGCTCGGCTGCTTGCTGATCGGCTTTGGCAGCGGGAGCCGAGCCGATCGTGTACCGATCTCCGGACACCGCTGCTGCCGACCTCGGCAATTTGGCGAGGGGGAGCCAGACGGCTGGGCTGCCTTCTGGGAGCCGGGTAGGCCGAGCTCCTGGTGACGGACTCAAACTCCGTCGTCTCGTAGCTGGGGCCGGACTGCCCCGGTCGCCAGGTCGGGTCGCCCCTGAAGGGCGGCTATGGCCTCTTCGATCTGTTCATTGGTTCGGAACTGATCGAGCGAGAGGCTCGGGCCGCCATCCCAGGACGGGATCGAGCGTCTCTGACCGCGGCGGCTGCCTTCCACCATCGGCTGCGGCTCGGACTGGGGCCAGGCAGGGTGCAGCCGGTGAGTCGGCTTTCTTCGACGCGGAGGCGGAAGACATGATTTCTGAAGGATTTCTTTGAAGTGCAGTAAGTGTCACTTCAAGTATCTGCCCCGAGAACAGTGAGTGTTCTTCGGGACGGTAGGTATAAAAATTCGAGGGTTGGATGCCCTCCTTCTAGCGCCAATTGTTGTTGCCCAAAATATTTATCCGAAGATTAATACTGCTGGAAGACGGACAACAAACAACAATTGCGGGAGCACTTCCGAGAGAAGATAAATAATACAAGATTTGCCGGGTTTGTTAGGCCCGGGCTTGAATGCTCTCGCGAGATGATATTAATACAAATATTCGTGGATACAAGTATTAATGAGAGAAATCTAAATACAATGAGTGTAAAAAGACTCTGTTAATCCGGCTATTGAGCGAAGCTCGGTGTTCTTCGTCCCCGCCGATCGTCTTCCTGATGAGAGAGGCCGGGAGAAGTAAGACCGAATGATAGCTGTTGCCAAGAGTTGGAGATAGCCAAGTGCTGGGTGTTTTGCTTCTGTATTGTATACTGAAATCGCGATAATGCAGACAGTGTTTTGTGAGACAAAATCTCGGTCCCTTGGACGAGTGTAGGGAGCCGTGTATTTATAGTGGCAGCCCAGTCTTGTCCTCTGGCGGGCGATCGCCTTCCGGCCATTATAATAATGGGGCGATCGTCTGCCGGCTAATATTATAATGGGGCGATCACCCGAGCTGTCGGGCTAAAGTCCAAAGTAGGTGCTGGCGCCAGCTGGGCAGTCCAATGAGGGGCCAGCACGCGTCCGGAGTCAGTCACATGCGGCCCTACTGACAACTTTCGGCGGCTTGTCGGCTGGTGGAAAGATTCTGCCAGGCTGTGGTCAATGATCCGAGATATGCGGATCTTGTCTCGGATCTTGCACGTGGTGCCAGTCTTGAGCCTCGGCCTTTGCCGACTGGATGGCCATCAGCGCTGATAGACATGAGGCGGTCGTCTCTAGCTGGTCATCAGAGGGTCGCCATCGGCCAGTTGCTGAGGGTCGGCGTTCGGTCGGTCACCAAGGGTCGGTCGGCAGATGCCGAGAGAGGATCGCCTGCTTGTCGGTCGCCAGGAGTCGGTCGCCGAGTACCGAGTGACGATCGTATCTGAGGTCGATCGCTCGGCACCGGGACTTGTCCTGGGACCTTCGGTTGGCCGATTTAGCTCGTCCGCTGGGTTAAGGCCTGGCCGCCTGGTAGTTGATCGGCAGTTCTGCCTCGGCCGCTCGGCAGTGACTCGGTCGCCCGATCTCCGAGGCGATCGCCGGTCGGAGAGTGTTAATTCTTGACACAACAGAGAGTTTTATTCCATGTTGCATCGGTAGGAACCCTCTTTTAGAATCATCCATCTTAAATCGCTTTAAGATTTTATCTATATAGAGGGCTTGGGAAAGACCTATTGTTCTTTTCGCTCTATCCTGGTAGAGTCGAATACCAAGAATATAGGTAGCTTCTCCCAAGTCTTTCATGGAGAAATTACTCGAAAGCCAAGATTTCACAGAACTGAGCATTCCCACATCATTTCCTATTAGTAGAATGTCATCTACATATAGTACTAAGAATGCGATCTTGCTCCCACTAACCTTCTTGTATACACAAGGTTCCTCTTCATTTTGCACGAAGTCAAACTCTTTGACTGCTTCATCAAAACGAAGGTTCCAACTACGCGATGCTTGCTTCAGTCCATAAATGGAACGTCAAGCTTGCACACTTTACGAATATCGACTTGACACAAAGCCTTTAGGCTGCTCCATATAGATTTCCTCCTCGAGGAATCCATTAAGGAAAGCCGTCTTTACGTCCATTTGCCATATCTCATAATCGTGGTAGGCGGCTATAGCAAGCATCATGCGAATAGACTTGATCATGGCTACGGGCGAGAAGGTATCGTGGTAATCGATCCCTTCCTTTTGGGTATAACCCTTTGCCACAAGCCTGGCCTTATAGGCATCAACCTTGCCATCACCATCAGTCTTTCTCTTGTAGATCCACTTATTCCCAATGGGCACTATGCCCTTGGGGCGGTCTACTAGAGTCCAGAGTTGATTTACATGCATCGAGTCTATCTCAGCTTCCATAGCTTCACGCCATTTCGCGGAGTCTACATCCACCATCGCTTGGTCATAGGTCGTCGGGTCAGTCTCTTGGCTATCACTTGGAACCTCATGGAGACCCAGCTCCTCCAAGTGCACAAGCCCATACCTCTCAGGTAAATGAGACACCCTACTAGACCTACGAGGTGGCTGTACTTGTGTGTCAGAAAGTTCGGTTCCAGTTTCTTGCACAGGTGTCTCTCGAGGAGTTTCATTGTATTCTTCTAAAGAAACACTTCTACCTGCTCCGCCTTCCTGAATGAACTCATCTTCCAGGAAGTGTGCTTGTAAAGCAACAACGATCCTTCGATCTTCGGGCATGTAGAATAGATATCCCATCGTCCCAGATGGGAATACAATGAAACGTCCCTTCGCAGACCTAGCTTCCAACTTCTCCACCTTAGTCTTCTTGACATAGGCGGGACATCCCCAAATCCTAATGTGATTAAGACTTGGTTTCCTGCCATCCCACATCTCATGTGGAGTTTTAGGAACGGATTTGGAAGGACATCTGTTCAAGATGTAAGCAGCAGTCAGGAGTGCATACCCCCATAGGTAAATCGGTAAGTCAGTATAGCCCATCATGGAACGAACCATGTTCAACAAGGTCCGGTTCCTTCTTTCTGAAACACCATTTAACTGAGGAGTACCTGGAGGTGTTAGTTGTGAAACTATTCCATGTTCCTTAAGGAACTCGTCAAACTCCGTACTCATATACTCGCCACCTCGGTCCGACCGAAGTGCTTTGATATGATTACCAGTTTGTTTCTCGACTAGGGCCTTGAATTCCTGGAATTTCTCAAAGGCCTCGGATTTATGTTTCATTAAGTATACATAACCATACCTAGTATGATCATCTGTAAATGTAATGAAATATTGATATCCGTCACGTGCTGCTTCCAAAGCACCACATACGTCGGTATGGATTAATCCCGATTTATCGGCTCTTTCAAAAGTCCTCGTGAAGGGGGACTTAGTCATTTTGCCTTTAAGGCAAGATTCACAAGTAGGAAAGGGATCCGATCCCAATGGACCCATAAGTCCATCCTTTTCCATCTTGTAAACCTTGGTCTGACCAACATGACCAAGTCTAAGATGCCATTTCAAAACTTGATTGGTTTCATCTCTACCACGTTTTCTAGTCATAGTATTCACAACTACTTTGTTGCTGAGATTTAGATGATACAATCCATTTAACAATGTAGCAGTACCCACTAGTTTATTTCTGAAATAAATTTTGCAGGAACCATCACCAATGAAAAATGAAAAGCCTTTTCGGTCCATGACCGGAATGGATACAATGTTTTTGTGCCACTTGGGCAAAACAATTACATCTTCTAAAGTCAAAACAAAACCGGATTCTAAACCCAAAAGAAGTGATCCTATGTCGGTCGCCTCGACACTATGCCCGCTACCGACTGTGATCATAACTTCTCCAACTCCAAGCTTCCTACTTTGTTCCAGATCCTGATTCACGGTACAAATATGAGAACTAGCACCAGAATCCAGTATCCCGGAAGTAGAAAATACAGTAGCAGAACAATTTGTTTCCAAAACTAAAAGTTCTGTACCTGAAGTGCCATGAAGAATCGGACACTCTCTAGCCCAGTGGCCCAGCTCACCGCACTTGAGACAGGCGTCTTTCTTCTTGCTCTTTGGAACCGTTGGGGCCTTGCCCTTGCCCTTGAAGTCCTTAACATGTGGCCCAGTCTGCTTCTTGGTCTTTTTCTTCTTATTCTTAGACTTCCGAAGTCTAGAAGAAATCACAAGGGCAGACTCCTTCATCCGCGGAGTCTTCATCTGAGACTGAGCGGTCACTAGTTTGTTCATTAGCCCAGCTAAGTTACATGCAATTTCGTTGCAGTTGAAGTTCATAACAAACTGTGAGAAGGAATCAGGGAGAGACTGTAGGATAAGGTCAGTTTGGAGAGAAGCATCCATTTTCGCCGAACTCTGATCATCGCCGGAGATGTCAGCCCTACCTCCGGTCGTCAACTCCAGTCCGTCGCCGGAAAATGGAGAAGCCGGCTGCCCGTCCTCAAGCTCTACCTCGCTGGAAAAATGGGAGAGATGAAGAGAAGAGAGAGAGAGAGGACGAGAGCCGAGAGAAATGGCAAGAAAAAAAATGAGGGAGGGGACGAGAGAGAGAGGACAAATGTGAGAGAGAAGATGATATATAAGATGTATATATATATCTATATAAAGGGGAGGTGAAGGATGATAATATGTATATATATATACAGGGAGAGAAAGTGATGATAGATGGTGAAGGTGAGAAGTAACGTGAGAAGAGAATCACCTCATGTGATATATATATATATATATATATATATATATATATAAATGATACCCTAAAGATACCCTCGCCCCGAAAGTTGACCACGAGGAAGGTTCCCACCACCTACCACGCATTACGTACGTAATCGCAACAAATTAGCGTACGTAATGCTACACAGATAGCGTACGCTATGGCTATAAACTTAGCCAAAATTCCAATCTCGCCAAGCAACAACCAATCGACGAAACCAAACCGACGACCAGTAAAAATATTTCGATCCCGAAATATTCTAATACAATATACATTGTATCGGTCCAAACAACAACACTTGTATAATTCCAAATGAATACGTACAACTCAACAGTAACACGAAAAAAAAAAAAATTACCCCCGGATATTACATACTCCCCCCCTTAAAAAGAGTTTCGTCCCCGAAACTCAGGATGCAACAATCGGGGCACGGACTATTCATCAGGATAAGAAAACAACATCTCCAGGAATACTCCTCAATACGAGCAATTCCGCCTAAGCAACTGGGCCGACCCCACGGGTCCCCACGTCTCCTCTGCCTGAACAAGGCGAAAAAAATCAAGTGATAAAGACACTCAACCAAATGCGAGATTAGCCGAATCATGACTCCTCCGCCAGAGACCAGCCAGGAAGTCGCACCACAAAAGATAATAACAACACACGAATAGTCCTCGGGACCATATCGATCGCGCACCCAAGTCCTCACGACTTGACGTCTCGAATCACAATGAACGATTACCCAGATCATCACAAAAATCTCGGGTACAGGACCAAAAGGAAAGAAAATCACATCAAATGACTCAAGTGTCAAGATTCTCAGATACAATGATAACAAGATAGATCAATAATAAATGGTTCACAACCGCAATATTAAAATACAGACCGAGTCAAACATCAATCCAAGAGATAAGGAAAATACAAATCAAGGCTACATCTCAAATGTACCCGAAATCAACATCCTCCAGATCATCGAGTTCCTCGATCCCATCGACTCGAGGAAAACACAAATCTGAACTCGCTACTCCCCCTCGGGTGTCCATACCTCTGGCTCCCGAAGCCCGATATGACCCCTTGGATGAAGTACGGACTGAAGTGACAAAATCTCTCGAGGCCCATGAGCTCTCTCGAGACCTACTGGCACTAGAACTCCTGCAGTATTCTGAAGGTGTCCCTACCTCCGACACAGAAAAATAAATAATAGCTGGCACTGTACATAGATTACTAACATGCCCCGCTGAATCACAGTTAAAACAAACAACAGTCGAACTCGTCGCCTGAGAAGAAGATGCTTTCCCAGTACGAAGCCGACTAGGAAATGACCTCTTGGACGTCGGAGCTCAATGTCCCTCTGAACGTATCGGCATCCTAGTCCTCTCACTAGAAGAAACTGAAGGATCCTTCTGAGTAAGCTCCTTGATCGAAAACTCTGCTCTAAGAGCCTTCTCGATGAATTCGCCAAGTGAACTACAATTGTGATTGAACTACTGCATTCTCACCGCGGGTTCAACCTCTTGTTAAAATACTTGATCTTATCCGTCTCAGTACGGATAACAGATGAAGTAAAATGAAGAAGTCCTTGAAACTTCTCAGCAATAACAATAACACCCTCGTCCTCGACGGATTCGGAGTTCAAAATCTCCGACAACTTGGCTTCACGAAGTGGAGCCGGATAATACCTCTCTAACATGAGAGTCTTGAACCCGATCCAAACAAAATCACGATCGGTGGGTTCTCGAGCACGACTCCGAAAATGATTCGTCAGCCCCCAAATTATTGGTACGAGGTTTCGGGTGTCGGCCCACTCTGCGGCCTCTACCCCTCTCGTCACGCCCTCTTCCGCATCGAAAGAATAACGTTCAATCATGACCACAGCTCAAGTATGCCTCAACGGCCAGAATGCTAGGTCAACGCAAAACACGAGTATACATACTCAACAGATAAACAATCCCATCGATCGTGCTAATCATAGCCGATACAGAGCCCACACGCTCCAAAGCAAATAATCATAAATCAATCGCACCCGATCGTCACATACAAGTGTCAACGAAACATGCATAATCAATGACATAATGAATGTATGCACATAAAAGAGAATAGAGTCCTTACACAGGTCATACGAAGCTTCGAGGTCTTGCGATACTAGTCTTCACTGACGACGACTCGATGAAAGAATGACTCATACAGTCGTCTAACTATCACGACTCACAAAACCCGACTGTCCAGATTGTCATAACCTGATAGCCTCACTACTACCGCCTTGGTACATAACACACAAGTCAGGGTATCTCACAACCCAATTCTCTGATACCATCTTCTGTAACACCCCCAAATCCCATTGGGTCATTACAGTGCCGTGGACCCCACATCAGGTGATCCACCAGGCGAACACGACTAAAATACAACAAACTGACCAAAATAGGAAATCACAGACCCTACTATGACGTCCGACATACTATCCCGATATGGAATTTCAACGACAAGGATGGGCCTACATGGCCAAAATAAAATACAACAACATACATGAGCCTTGCTCGGATAATACAAAACGACAACGACTGAACAAAATTGGAGTACTACAACTGTCTGACCAACATGAACACCAAAATATCTCGGACTAGTATCGCTCGAATGCCTCGTCGCCCTCGTCATGCCCCTGTGTCTCAACTCTCTCCTCGCAAGTACCTAAAACATGAAAACATGTTCCGCCCCCACGGGGTCAGCCATCCAGAATAATGAATATCAAATACATGCACAACATGATATGCATCCAAAGGAAGAATAAACAGTACAACAATGGTAATACGAGATGCTCACAAACCAAAGTAAGAATCGAGCATTCGTGGAATACTATGCCCATGGCATACGATCAATACCTGCTCAATAGGTTAGAACATATGTGCTCAACGGCGAATCATCAATATAGAACACAACAATACATTACCCGAAGGTAAATCAATCCAACGCTGAAATAAATAAGGATCACAATGCCCGAAGGCTCCAACAGAAATACCGATACATCACAATGGCCTGAAGCCCTCAGCCGAAGCTGCCAAAATATCACGATGGCCTGAAAGCCCTCAGCCGAAGCTGCCAAAATATCACGATGGCCTGAAAGTCGAACAGCCCGAAGTTGTAAATCATCACAATACAGATCTCAAAGAAACAAACATGACTGTCGAACATACCCCTCAGGCGTATGAACGCTCAATCACAAAACGTCAAACTCATCCAATACTATGGACGATCAAAGTTGTATGGCTCAAAGATGGACATCACAGTACGCCCGATCCGGAAATGTGTCCGTGCACATGTCCGCCCCGTATATGGAATCCAGAATATACGTGGGACAATGAACCTAATTAGCCTCACGAAACTACGTCTCGTGTGCACAGTCCAATGCAGAATAATATCCACCAATGACTATATATGTGCCTGGCTAAAAATCATACACAATAACCAATCGGAACGCAGATATGATTCCGGATATGTCACGATACAACATCACAACGAAACTCAAAGGATAACACATCCAATACAAATCATACGACTTGCCAAGTGAACGATGACACACGAATAATGAAAGATCGACACAACAAACAATATTCGAAACAACCATCCTGGGATCAAAATCCCTAAGGACCGATTAACACGAGCAACGATCACAACACAACAGTTCGGGAAAATCCTCAACCTTCAACGATCACAAAATTACCGAGTTCACAAGAATAATAGTGTGCTTCCTTGAATCGGTCAACACGACAATAATAATTTAACGGATGGGAACTATCGTTGATAATCCCAATTCAATACTTCGATTACCGTAGAATGGCCAATTGATAACAATTATACAACGGATGGGAATTATCTTTTTGACAACGGATGGGAATTATCTTTGATAATCCCAATTCAATATATCGATTACCGTTAGAGCGGACAATCGATAATAATTGTACAACGGATGTCTCAGCACCTTTAATCGGTTACCGATAACGAAGATGATAATCGAATACGTCAATGCCTTCAATCGGCCAAAACGACATCAATAGAAAAACACTGATATCAATAACGACGATTCACAAAAAATATCTTGATGGGACATCAATCAATAATAACAATCGATACGTCGATGCCGCGAACCGGCTATCGACAACAATATCTCGAAGAAACATCAATCAACAATAACAATCGATATGTCGATACCGCGAACCGGCTATCGACAACAATATCTCAAAGGAACATCAATCAACAATAACAATCGATATGTCGATACCGCGAACCGGCTATCGACAGATATATTACCAACAAGTATCGCAATGCCTTAAATCGGCCATTTACGAACAACAATAATATTTGGCATAATTTGCCGAAGGGTATCGTATCAAACAATCCCCTGATATCAACAAAATCATAAAGAGATCAAGTCTCGAAATGATACACACATTCATACACATACATGATAACATTAATCTCATTGACCAGTACAAGTATAAAACTTGCCTCAAACCGAAGGCGAGAAAGTCCTTCCACGATCAACGTCCTACCACGAATCAATCAACGCGTCCTCCGACAATCACAAGCACTCGAACAACCTTGAATGAAATACAATTCATTCGATAACACGATATCGACCGAAAACAATACAATAGATAATTCCGATTCCAACACGAACACATACTATACTCGTATTTATCCGTATACACACTCATATATAAAATATACATATATATATATATGTATATTATACATACGGTACACACATTACCAACACACACTCACTACATAATATATATATATATATATATGTATGTATATATATATATATACTGCACATGCACTCACAATTTATATATATATACACAACACACATATATATATATATTCTTATACAACACACACACACACACACACCACTGCACATTACAACACATGCACACTATATATATATATATATATATATATATATATATATATATACATATTACACCACACACACAATATATATATATAACCCAGCTATATATACATTATATATATATATACACAGAACACACACACATACAAACTAACAAAACACACACATAAAAACTAACCGGAAGAGTCGATCGGCCGGCAACCCTCGCCGAATCCTGGAAAACAAAACTTCGGCCGCCGTAAAATCGACCCGCGGACCTCGTCCAACTCCAGCCCGTTTCCGTCTATGGCCGGTTTTCACCATTTCCGTCTGCAACTCCTCGCCGGAAGTATGTCAAACCTCCGTTCCGCCTTCCGTTCCAGACAAAAACCACCTCCGATCGCCGGAAACAATGGAGAAGCGTCCATGGCCGGAAACCATGACGAACACCGGTGCCTGAGCTCCGTCTCGCCGGAAATCAGAACAGCTCGACCGGATTTGCAGCCTTCCGATTCAGAAATTCCGACCAGGCCGCCGCCGAGCTCCGATCGTGAGTCGCCTGCCGTCGCCGAACTCTGATCGTCGCCGGAGATGTCAGCCCTACCTCCGGTCGTCAACTCCAGTCCGTCGCCGGAAAATGGAGAAGCCGGCTGCCCGTCCTCAAGCTCTACCTCGCCGGAAAAATGGGAGAGATGAAGAGAAGAGAGAGAGAGAGGACGAGAGCCGAGAGAAATGGCAAGAAAAAAAATGAGGGAGGGGACGAGAGAGAGAGGACAAATGTGAGAGAGAAGATGATATATAAGATGTATATATATATCTATATAAAGGGGAGGTGAAGGATGATAATATGTATATATATATATACATGGAGAGAGAGTGATGATAGATGGTGAAGGTGAGAAGTAACGTGAGAAGAGAATCACCTCATGTGATATATATATATATATATATGATATCCTAAAGATACCCTCGCCCCGAAAGTTGACCACGAGGAAGGTTCCCACCACCTACCACGCATTACGTACGTAACCTCAGGGCGTAACGTACGTAATCGCAACAAATTAGCGTACGTAATGCTACACAGATAGCGTACGCTATGGCTATAAACTTAGCCAAAATTCCAATCTCGCCAAGCAACAACCAATCGACGAAACCAAACTGACGACCAGTAAAAATATTTCGATCCCGAAATATTCTAATACAATATACATTGTATCGGTCCAAACAACAACACTTGTACAATTCCAAATGAATACGTACAACTCAACAGTAACACGAAAAAAAAAATAAAAAATTACCCCCGGATATTACAATATCATCAACATGATAACTCCAATACGATCAATAAGGATCAACAATAACCGAGAATATCATCAACATGATAAACTCCAATCACTACCAACAAAGGATCAACAACGACTGAGAATACCATCAACATGATAAACTCCAACACGATCAACAAAGGATCAACAACGACCGAGAATACCATCAACATGATAAACTCCAACACGATCAACAAAGGATCAACAATGACCGAGTACCATCAACATAGTAAATTCCAAACAAGATCAAATATAATGGATCTCAAAGAAATAACCCCGACTGTCGAACATACCCTTTGGGCGTATGAACAACCAGTCGCAAACTGTCGAACATACCCAATCATACATGGAGTATGAACAACCAAACAATATGGCTCAAGATGGACATCACAGTACGCCCGATCCAGAAATGTGTTCGTGTACAAGACACCCCGGATATCGATCAAATACATGTGTGGTCTTGTACCTAATCAGTCTCACGAAGTACGTCTCGTGTGCACAGCTCAATGTGCGGTCATGAACCCATCACATGACTATACATGCCCGCCCTGAAAATCCTACACATAACCAATCGACATGTAGAGATGACTCCGGATATGTCACGATGCAACATGACAACGAAACTCTAAGAATCACATATCCACTAAGGATCAAAAGACTCACTGAAGTGAACAATGACACACGGATAATGAAAGATCGACACGATCAACAATATCCAAAACAACCATCTTGGGATCACAATCCCCAAAGAATGATCAACACGATCAACAGACTCAACACAACAGTCCTGGAATCATCATCCCTCAACGATTGATCAACACAACCATAGATACCAAACTATGGCACTGGGATCAACATCCGTCGACGAACAGTCAATACAAATGTCATTATAAGAAATATTAACATACAACATACACAACAACTCAACAGAATAATTATCCTCACAACTGAACAATACTTAAATTACCTCAAAGCCGAAGACAATATCATTTCCACGAACAAACATCCCTGAACGAATACACATATTCGAATAATCTCGAATGATGAACCGTCAATTAATATCAATAAACCACCATCCCGACATCAATGTCGACATGAAAAACTATCCTCGATATCCGACATTCCATATCACAGATCAAAGATAACTCACATCTCCGTCTTCACTAAACACATTTAAACCATATACATTATGATTTAATCCAAACCAAAGCACAATATATTAACCATCATCCGGACAATTTACATTTATAATATCATTTCTATATGAATTATAAACGAAATGAAATCAAAACCATTCATTAAATATTATGAACTGAACAAGTATAACTTGCCTCAAATACCGATACGCCAACAAGTCAATTCGGGTACACAAGTACTCCAACTTGGTAGTTCTTCAATCACGACTTAAACAATATCAATCTATCTAAATATCAATAAACATGAAATCAGTATCCTCGAATATATCAATACCGAATTCAAACAACAACATCCGAATTACTACGACCAATTAACAAGAATAATCCCACAATTTATTCAACATACACTTCTTTCAAGTTTTCCCATAATTTCGCAAAACCCATAAATCAATTCAATCAACCGAATATACAAACATAACCAAAATATTCCAATCAATATCTCTCTCAAATCTTTAATCAAACACCTTGAAGTCATAAATCAAAGGTATATTCGAATCATCAATAAACACCAAGTACATCAAGAGCACGAAGAACACCATCACAACCATATATATCCTTCATCGTTATACGATTCTAGCCATCGATACAAACTAAACAACCCCAATATACCAAGACATCTTCAAACATTCAAAAATGTGAAATTTCAAACCAATTACCTCAATCCGGCAAAAGAATCAAGAATGATGCTAGAATCCTTGTTCCAAACTTTTCTAGATGTAAACACTTGATAAACCAACTCAAAATCTTAGATTTAGGGGTTGAAAATCGAGTTTGGGTGACTTGGGGTGAAAGGGGATCGGGTAGGAAGGGTTGAGAAGTGAAATTCCGTGTAATCCTATCATAACGTACGTAACATGTGCTCTGAATAAAGGTAGTATAGTTTTTACCATTTTGGCCATAACTCACTGATTCGGACTCTGATTAACTCACTGTTTGAACCATTAGAAAGCTAACTCAATGCTCTATCATTTAGTTATGTCTCAGAATTTTTGAAGTTTTCAAGAATCCATGGTAATGTTTCAAAGTCGAACCTTATACACGAGACTTTCCAAAAAATGTTCAAATCTTATTTCCTCTAACACTTCAATATATAATCATCTTAATCATGTCATATACACCAAGAACTTAGTCAAGAACATGAGTTAACCCATAACCACGTTCAATTAACATTACTTTGTTCATATTCATCAAAACAACATAATCGAATATGTGTTTTAGCATCTAAACCACCATCTTAACTCATAGTCCAACATATATCAACGTATCATAATTTTCTCAACAAGAACTCCATGAAACCTCAATAATATTAACAACACTTCCGTAATCGATCATCATACGAAGGAAACATCAACAACAACATCAAGAATCCAAAGGCAAAGGGAGGGATAAACCAACATACCTCTTGAAGATGAACAACACAATCGAACACCATAAGAATCAACAATAACTCCATATCTCAAGCTCCAAATCCTTGTCCTCAAGCTCATAATTGATTTAGAAGAGCCAAAATCTATCTTGGCGAGTTGAAGGACAAAAAAAAAAGTAAAGATCTGAAAATATCAAAGTGATGGACATCTATCATATATATAGACTTCCAATCGTTACGTACGTTACATAAAATACCTAGCGTACGTAACTGTAACACCCCCAAGTTATTCAGGGTATATTACAGCGCCGTGAGCCCCGCCGTGGGACACACAAGGCTAAACATACGCGGAACTATAAAACTTGATCGAGAAGGTCTACATACAATGGAAAGAAAGACGATACAAATGGTATTCAAAACCATAACCAATGAAACCATATACATCACTACACAAATCAATACCTCGGCAATACAGGCCGGAACATCGAGGAAACTGAAATACAATACTCGAGTATTTAAAATCCATTCTAGTACAACAACACTGAATGGAGGAATCCAAAAAGATAACCGGAGACAAGACACAGTATCACACTTGCCCATCATCTTCATGCCGACCCGATACCCGCCTGTCCTCTCTCCTGGAACTTGAAATACATAAAAAGTATTCCCCCCATAAAGGGGTTAGCCGTCGAATAGCTAGTGCAAGTATAATAGTATGAAACACAATACTCCTCGACAATAAAGTAAATGTAATCTGTCAATTCATCAATTCAAGACTAGTATTCCGGAATAACTAAATCTCATAGCGTCACATCAAGACGTATATGAATGCCTGAGAAACGGTTCGTTCATATTATCCGTCAATACATGTATGAATGCCGTAGAAACGGTTCGTTCGTATCATGCCATCAATACATATACGAATGCCGTAGAAACGGTTCGTTCATATCATACCATCAATATTTATATGAATGCCGTAGAGACGGTTCGTTCATATCATACCATCAATATTTCTTACTTTCAAAGTCGAGAACGTACAATCATAAATATATACTTGCCATGAATAATCGACGACGCAACGAACGGAAATGGAAAGTCACCGACGAATGCTAGGAACCATCGAAACCGAACCTAACGATTTGAAGAATACAATCACAACAGATTCTAAACGAATACGGAATTGGAATACGCCCGGAAACCCGCCTACGATTCATGTATATTCGTATAAAAACGACAACGAGGGCGGACCACAACCAAACCCTCTCGATTTCGTAAAAATCACGAAATATACCATGAATCCGTAGGGAAACTAAGAGTACCAACAAGATTAATCATATTCATCATGAATTAATCAACAAAACGGAATGAATCGGACAAAAACGCGAAAACCCCCAAATCTCCCCAAAAGTAGGGTTCTAAAGATCTAACCTTGATTCGCTGGATCGAAGGATGTTATAGGATGATCGATCTATGATATGAACTCAGGAACTTCATGGTTTTGTTGTTTAACAACATGGCTTCATCTTCTCCGAAGCTCCACCGGACCGAAGAGAAAGGAAATGAAAATGAGTGAGAAAGTGGTATTCTGTCATTTATATCTGGGCCGGAACTAGCGTGCGCTAGCCTTCCGGACTAGCGTGCGCTATCGGCCAAGATCGGCCCGGACTCTCGGCCATGGCCCGCATGACCCGGCACCACCGACCACCTCGCCGACCATGACTCGTCCGCCCGACTCTGCTAGCGTGCGCTACGGCCGGAAGCTGCGCGCGCTAGCCGACTGTCCAGTAGCCTCTGGACTAGCAAGCTCATCCGTAACGTACGCTAGTCGGCCGACAGCGTACGCTACCCTGCCGATCAGCGTGCGCAACGACCGGCAGAGCGTGCGCTACTGCCGATCCTACCCAAGTCGAGAACCTCGTAATCCTCTCGCCTGTGCCCGAGAAGCGATTGGCCGATCGTGACTCGGCGCTACATCGCTGAAGCTAGCGCGCTGCCTCGGCCGTAGCGTGCGCTACGCCGGTTCTCGCCGTGCTCGCTCGGCCAAGCGCCATCGTCCGGCGAACTCGCGGCCGTCCGGCTGGGCCCCGCAATCGTCGGCGATGCCCGACCACCGTGGCTCGACGACTCGATTTCCGAAAACGCATTTTAACGAACACGACGAAAAGTTCGCGGACAACATCAACGACCCGAAATGAAAGCGTAATGTAATAATTAATCATACGCGACCGAGAAAAGAGTCGAGACAACGAATACAGATAGAATACCCATAACTTTGGGTAAATTACAAAATGGCCCAAAACGCCCGAAAATCACGATACGCGATCGAATAACCAAACCGAAGTTCACAACACTTCTAACAAAGTTAAACGGACTTACGGGAAACTCGAAACAGCAGTTTAGAATGAGATTCGCAAGAATCGAACTCAAGTGCGAAAAAGTCGCTGAAAAGCACGGAACTCAACATAACGACACAGAAACGAATTCGGATGTCAAAAAGTGTAGAATTAATCATTCTCAGGGTGACGAAACGGTCCCAAGCGAGTTGTCAAAACGGACTTCCGCCGAAAATAGAAAGTTACCGGAAATCAAAATTACGGGTATTACATTCTACCCTCCTTAAAAGAAGTTTCATCCCGAAACTTAAAACAAGTAGGGAGAAGAAATATCCCGTTAGGAAAAACTCAACGAGATACACAAGAACCGAAACTTACGCCCAAACGGCGAATCATCAATATAGAACACAACAATACATTACCCGAAGGTAAACTAAACCAATCTTTGAAAGAGATGCGAATCACCATGCCCGAAGGCTCCAACAAAATACCAATACATCGCAATGGCACGAAACCCCTCGGCCGAAGTGTATCACGATGGCTCGAAAGCCGAACCCCAAAGTCAAATCATCACAATCTGATTCTCAAAGAAGCAACCCCGATCCGGGACATACCCTGGCGTATGCACGGACCGCAAATCTTCGGACATATCCAATACGACATGGACTACGAACGACCAAACAATAAGGCTCAAGAGGGACATCACAGTACGCCCGATCCGGAAATGTGTCCGTGCACATGTCCACCCCGTATACGGAATCCAGAATATACGTGTGACAATGTACCTAATTAGCCTCAAGAACTACGTCTCGTGTGCACGGTCCAATGCGGAAACATCCACGCATGACCATCGAGTGCCTGGCTAAAAATCCTACACATAACCAATCGGCACGCAGACATGATTCCAGATATGCTATGATACAACATTACAACGAAACTCAAAGGATAAAATACCCATTACGGATCATACGATTCACCAAGTGAACGATGACACACGAATAATGAAAGATCGACACGACCAACGATATTCAAAACAACCATCCTGGGATAAGAATTCCATAAGGACCGATTAACACGGCAATAACCACAACACCACAATTCGGGAAATCCTCCACCCTCAACGATCACAAAATTATCGAGTTCACCAGAATAATAGTGTGCTGCCCTGAGTTGGCCAACACGACAATAATAACTCACAGATGGGCACTATCCTCGGCGATCCCCATTCAATATCTCGATTGTCTTCGAACGACCAATCGATAACGACTCAACGGATGGGAACTATCTTCGACAGTCCCAATTCAATACTTCGGTTACCTTAGAACGGCAACTCGATAACAATGGTACAACGGATGTCTCGGCACACTTAAATCAGTTACCGATAATGAGGATGAAATTCGAATACATCAATGCCTTCAGTCGGCCGTTTACGAACAACAATAACATTTCGCATGATTTGTCGACGGGTGTCGTATCAAACAATCCCCTGATATCAATACAATCATAAGGAGACCAAGTCTCGAAATGATACACACATTCGTACACCTACACGATAACATTAGTCTCTTGATTAGTACGAGTATAAAACTTGCCTCGATATCAATACAACGAACTGTTACCAATTCAGTTGATTTCGTCTTACGAATTCCTCAGTCTCGACCAAGTTAATCTACGAACCCTTCAACCTTAACCGCAACACAACAGTCATAATTCACGATCAAACATCATATCTTATTGTAAAACGAAGGATTAATAATCAACAGGTTCGATGACGACCAATATCAATACCACCAAACCACAAACTCAAACGTTTCACCATATCTCGACTAATCACAGTCTGAACAATCCAACTCAGACACTTACACATCTTGTCCAGAATACGAGTCGAAATATGATGATCATATCAGCAACAAATGAGGACCAATAATAAGGGTCTAAATGTTCCAAACTCAATTCTTAAATACGAATTGATAAGGTTCCCTTCTCGTAAATCCATCGTTAAAATTTACTTATGACCGTCATCATTTCGAATCATCCGACTGGTTCAAAACAATAGATAATCCTACTAAAAAGGTTATCAAATAGTCCAATCATTCGACTTGAACATTTGCTCCATACGTATGGGCTTCCAAATTCGGAGATGAATAATAGTCTCATCAAACTCATAAACACATTCGTATTCCTATACGAATATTATATCAAACACATAGTTTAGCTCTAGATATGAATATTCCATATTCATTTTCAAAACATCAACACTTCTTAAAAAAAAATTCATCACCTCGTATAATTCAAGAGTTCTTCAAGAACACGAAATATCCGAAATCCCATTCAGAACAACATATCCGAGGTATATATCTCCATGTTACCATTTTCTTCGTCATGCCATTCATACAACCTTAAGAGTCGCAACAATACTGTCATCACCATATGAAGAAGTTCTCAATAATCATATCAACATCCGAAATCTCTTATTACAATTCCAATAAATCTCGTATAACATTATCACATGATACCACAATTGTAACACCCCAGATCCTCCTGGGAATATTACACGCCGTAAACCCTTCTCACAAGGATTTACCAGGCTAAGCACAATTTTTCCACATCATTTCAAAAATGCTAAAAAGACCGATGACGGTAATATTTTTTTAAATATTAAGAAAAAAATCATTTTCTAAATACCGTCAAAACGATCGAGGCCAAAATGCCAAAGACTCAGTTTAGGGAATCGGTTTTACAAAATAAAAATTCAGTTGGCAAAATACCAAAAGCCATTTCAAAATACTCACGCAGCGGATAAAAGTACAATCCAATTTATGCATTTTCATTGAAATAAGACGAACATCAAAATACACGATTCCCAACATACTCCCTCCCAAGTAGTAATCCTTAAAGAAATGAACCACTATCAAAGGGATACGAGGACTACCATGTATGGATGAACCACGAAGAAGAATAATTTGAACTCCATTCCAAGAATCATCAAAAACTTCATGAACAATACTTAAATCCGAGCTCTCCATCTTAATCTTGTTTGAGAGAATCATCTCTCAATGTTTAGGAACTTCAAGTACTTCCCAAGGTTCTCTCTATTGACTGAAGGAAGGAGAATGGACAAAATGCCTCTTAGCACTCGTCTATCCTCTCAATAAAACACATCACTAGCGCGCGCTAGACCTTATATTTAGCGTGCGCTACATGACTAGCGTTCGCTATCCTTCCTTGATAGCGTGCGCTATCGGGCAGTCCAGAAGCTACTACATTGCTTCGAAATTCATCTAACGTACGTAATGCCCATGCATTAGCGTACGCTAACAGGCGTTGACTTGATACAGTGAAATGCTCAGTAGCGTGCGCTATTCTTCGACCTTAGCACGCGCTAATCGTCGTTGACTTGCTACAGTATCGTGCCCCCACATGCCGAAAGCATCCGCGATTATCGGGATTCCGTTGGCCGATATGGAATTAGCGTGCGCTAATCATACGGTTTTAGCGTGCGCTAGCTCTACACGACAAGCACTCGTTGACCTTATCTGGACACGCGTCGAACATGGCCGGGTCCACCCGCCGAAAGCTAAGATTCCATTATTGGCGATCTGGTGTTAGCGTGCGCTAACCAACTTGCGTTAGCGTGCGCTAACTGAATATAAAAATCAACCTGGGCCTACCTGTCGGCCACCTTCCGAAACTAACCCAGCAAGTCGTTACGTACGTTAGGGGTCCTCCTTAGCGTACGTAACCGAATCTCTTAGCGTGCGCTAAGTATGCACCGTAGCGTACGCTAAGTATATATCTTAGCGCGCGCTAGGCATACCTTGTAGCGTGCGCTAACGTAGCTGCACTTAGCCATTTTCCGCTATTCTCTACTAACATCTCGACATACCAAATGATCATACGGCACAATGAATACATATACGCATTCAGCAACATTGTCATACGTTCACATCATCCTCAAGCACAATTATCCAACATATAAATCCGAAATCACCAAGATAACCAAGAATTATCGAATAATCCAAACAACATACTTACAGGTCTGTGAAGTCGATGATCTCCCGTGGTACTAGCATGCGACTCCCAAACAAAGTCTCAACACAAAACCGATACACGCTAATATCGAAATTAGCAATTTGACAAAATCTCAAGGAAGGGTTCACGTCCGTAACCACAGTCACGACTTCTTCTCCTTACATCAACATTCTAAAGGGCACACACGTGCGGAAGTATAATCCAAATCGCACCTTCTCGAAGTGACCAATTCCAAAGAATACCAAGCTAAAAACGAAATGGTCAAGAAAATACAAGAAGAGTGAGAGGACTTACCAGTACCGGTCGCACTGTGATGATGACAGAGTAGTGATACTGTGGGCAAATGACGACTCAATCGACCCAAAAGACCGACAACCTAGGTATCCATAAACCTAAGCTCCGATACCATATTCTGTAACACCCCCAAGTTATTCAGGGTATATTACAGCGCCGTGAGCCCCGCCGTGGGACACACAAGGCTAAACATACGCGGAACTATAAAACTTGACCGAGAAGGTCTACATACAATGGAAAGAAAGACGATACAAATGGTATTCAAAACCATAACCAATGAAACCATATACATCACTACACAAATCAATACCTCGGCAATACAGGCCGGAACATCGAGGAAACTGAAATACAATACTCGAGTATTTAAAATCCATTCCAGTACAACAACACTGAATGGAGGAATCCAAAAAGATAACCGGAGACAAGACACAGTATCACACTTGCCCATCATCTTCAAGCCGACCCGATACCCGCCTGTCCTCTCTCCTGGAACCTGAAATACATAAAAAGTATTTCCCCCATAAAGGGGTTAGCCGTCGAATAGCTAGTGCAAGTATAACAGTATGAAACACAATACTCCTCGACAATAAAGTAAATGTAATCCGTCAATTCATCAATTCAAGACTAGTATTCCGGAATAACTAAATCTCATAGCGTCACATCAAGACGTATATGAATGCCGTAGAAACGGTTCGTTCATATCATCCGTCAATACATGTATGAATGCCGTAAAAACGGTTCGTTCATATCATGCCATCAATACATATACGAATGCCGTAGAAACGGTTCGTTCATATCATACCATCAATATTTATATGAATGCCGTAGAGACGGTTCGTTCATATCATACCATCAATATTTCTTACTTTCAAAGTCGAGAACGTACAATCATAAATATATACTTGCCTTGAATAATCGACGACGCAACGAACGGAAATGGAAAGTCACCGACGAATGCTAGGAACCATCGAAACCGAACCTAACGATTTGAAGAATACAATCACAACAGATTCTAAACGAATACGGAATTGGAATACGCCCGAAAACCCGCCTACGATTCATGTATATTCGTATAAAAACGATAACGAGGGCGGACCACAACCAAACCCTCTCGATTTCGTAAAAATCACGAAATATACCATGAATCCGTAGGGAAACTAAGAGTACCAACAAAATTAATCATATTCATCATGAATTAATCAACAAAACGGAATGAATCGGACAAAAACGCGAAAACCCCCAAATCTCCCCAAAAGTAGGGTTCTTACTCCCTATACTAGAATATGATGTCATTCTAGGGATGGATTGACTGTCAAAACATTTTGCACAATTAGATTGATACTCTAAGATAGTTAGGTTTTGCGAACCTAATAAACCAGTTGTGGAACTAGTTAGGAATGCTAGAATCAACCAAGCACCTATTATATCAGCCGTCAAAGCTAGAAAGGCTGTTACCAAAGGGGCGACCGTGTTTTTAGCTTTCATTATCAATAAACCCAAGATTAAGATGGGTATAGAAACTATATGATTGTTATCCGAATACCCTGACATATTTCGTGAAGAACTTGTGATACCCGCGAATTTCGTTCAGGTTGCGTTGAATTTTTTTCTACTGTTTAATGGATTATATGTTGTTCGTGCCTATATGATCGTGTCTTGTCGTGCCACATGTTTGTTTGCAACTGTAATACCCAGTTGTGAATTCATTTATTATCATTCAGTAATTGTCACTCAGTAATTTTCACTCCATAATAATCATTCATCATTAATTTTCATTCGACTGTATTCATCGTACGGGTACTTTGAGTCGTGTATCAGTATCATTCATCGTTCAACCTTATTCGAGAATCAGGACGAGAATGTTATCATTATCGTCGTGATTGGTAGCCTTGTATTAGAAGTATCGTTAGTGCGTGTTATTGGACTTATCATACTCATGCAAGTTATGTATGGCGGATCATTCATCATTTGTATCGTGAGGGCGTTGTTGGCATATTATTGTCGTACCAGCAGTTAGTTATGGGCGTAACTTATTTTGTATTACGGCCGTAACATACGTTCTTGATTTTGTGTTTTTGGCCGAAGACGAGATATAGCCGTAAGAAGAGGTAGGCAACGGCCGTAACATGCATACGTTGATTTAAGGACATTTTTGGCGAAGCCAACTTACGGCCGTAAGAGTTGCAGGATACAGCTGTAAGAGATGATTTTGGTGTTCTGGGTGTTGTCGACGAAGTGAAGTTACGGTCGTAAAGGTAGTAGTGTTACGGCCGTAAGTCCGGGAGTTTGGACATTATTCATTTTTCGACGAAGCTTTCTTACGCCCGTAAGGAAAGGAGGTTATGGCCGTAAGGTCGTTGACCTTGGAATGTTACGGCCGTATGTGAGAGGAGTTACGGTCGTAACTCTGTGCAGTATTTAAAGAGTTGTACGGGTGTTTTGTCCTCATTTCTTCATTTCTTCACTTGAGTCCGAGAGAGAGGTTCTTGGGAGAGGATTTTCTTCATCAAAACACTTGTGTGTTCATGTCCTAAACATCTACTTTCGATTGTGGAGCTTGGAAAGTCGATTAACACGAGTTTCGACAGATCGAAGAGTTTGGATCTTTAAAGGTAATTTCTTCAAAACCTTAGATTTCGATTTTGAGTTGGAGTATGATGTTTTGGATGTTATAAACATGATATGTGAAGAGATATACATATGATTATGTGTTTTTATGAATTATCTTTGGATTGTTGGAGGATTATTCAAGAACACTTTGAATGTTAATTTTGGAATTGGGGGGTTTCGATTAGATGTTGTTGAAATCTCGAATTGTGTATTCCTTTTGGATTATTGATTGTATTGAGGATTGTTTTGTTGGATTGAATCACTCATTGGGGGCTTGGTATCGATATAATTGAGTCTGGTTGTAAATAATTGAAGATTGTTTATCACGTGTTTGTTAAAGTGCCCCAATGAGTTTGGGTTTGTTGTATCGACTTCTTGAGTTTGTTATGATCATATTGGATACGTATATTAAGCGAATTGTTGGTAATTGTGTTATTCAAGGTTGTCCGAGCAATCGATAATCCATTAAGGACGTTTGTTCGAGGAAGGACATTTCATCACGGTATTGAGGCAAGTTAATTCTTGCTTAGTTAAAAAGGATAATCATTCCTTTCGTTGTTGTTCATTCATATATATAATTCATTCATAGTATATCAATCATGTTGAGACTTGTAATCATCAAACTAATCATTTAATGCACGAGGAACGATGGTTCCAGTCATTTCATTTGAGCTATCACTCATTGCGTTATTATTTCACCTCGGTGAGTCTTTCTTGGCCCTTGTCGAATTTCGATTCATTATTATTCATCATGGTCACTTTTGTTCCTATGACCTTCCGGGATCATATTGCGTTGTCGAGTGGTTATGTGTGGAATTTTTTGTCGGGCACATTATGGTCATGTGTTATGCGGGTAATCCGACACATTGGACTGTGCACACGGTAACGTGCCTCCGTGAGACTAATTAGGCACAAGTGCGTGTGTTTATGCGGGTTTTCCAAACACTCGGCGACTTGTGCACTTGCACGTCCTATTTCGGGCGTACTATGATGTCCCTCTTTCAGACTTGATTTCATAACTAATACATGTGATTATTGTATTTGTTCAACTCTTGAGGATTGTTGTTTCTGTGTCACTGACCCCGTTGGGGATGTTGTGTTTAGGTCATGGCAAGGCAAAGGCACTGGAAGAGCACAGCGACGGTGAGGAGTCCCAGTGATACTAGTAGGGGGCCCCAGTCTTCCCAACTATTCATGTTCTCTTTCATGTGTGTTTTCCGCTGTAGTTCCGTTTGGACTTTCATTTTAATTTGGTGTTGTATGTTTCATCTTCATATGAAATGTATATGTATTCTGTATTCCTGGGTGTATTGTATTTGAAACTCCTCATCGGAGTAACTGGTAATGTAATGTGGTTCGGTACTACAGTTATATTATTTCAATCATTGTATTCATCTGCCTGGTGGGTCCCATTCGGGGGTCCACGGCACTGTGATAGCCGCCTAGTTTGGGGTGTTACAGAGTTGGTATCAGAGCGGTTTTGAGTACTATTTATCCGAGTCATGTCCCATTGAGAATCATCATTCATCAGATTAGTATCATTGGACTTTCGCATCACGTGTGACCTATGCAAGCGCCAAGCCCCTCAAACCAAAGAACGATATGATTTCTTACGCCATGGTATAATTTCTGGCAATAAGAATCAACTCATTCATCATTCATCAGTCAACAATCCTCAATCATCATTTTCTTTTGGATCTTGTCGATTATGTTAACTCATTAATCACTCAGTCAATCTCATTGCTTAGTTGGTGATCTTCTGGATCGTATTATCAATCTTATTAATTTGTTCAAGATAATCATATCAGGAATTTCATCAGATAATCATGTCACCTCAGTTGATCTTTCATGCGATCTTATCATATTCTGGCGTAATGTCGACGATCATTTTACTGCATTATTAATGCGTCCATTGTGTGAGGGCATGTGTGCTCATTATTATCATTCCATAACGTAATCATAATGCAATATTCATGCGAGATCTATAATTATCATGTGACTTTCCTACTTCGGTATGGATAGAGCTATTAGAGGACGCAGGGGAAGAGGCCGCGGTGCAGGTCGAAACCCAGAAGCTCTTGTGGATACCCGTGTGAACGCGAGGGATGTCATTAGTTCGACAGGTAGCGATGTTGCCGACTCAGCTGACGATGCTACTCATTCATCAGGAGATAATCATTCACTGTCAGGGAGTCATACCCGAGTTATAGCCCAATCGGAAGGTGTTCGGGTTGACCCATTCATATTTATGCAGGGCATGATGGCCCAGATGACACAGATGGCATGCTTGATGGAGACTATGCAGAATTCAACCACTGAGACTCAGGAGGCTCCTCTGCCATCACCTCAGAGGCAAGAGAGGAGTGTGAGCAGTATAATCGGCGACATCTCTCGTTAGAGACCACCTGCATTTAAGGGCTTATCTGAGCCGGCGGATATTGTTCACTGGCTTGAACATTTTGAAAAGCTATTCACTATGGTGGAGTGTCCCGAAGGGTACAAAGTTCTAGTTGTGTCTTACTATCTGGGTAAGAGTGCTCACTCGTGGTGGCTATCATTGAAGCCCACCGACGGATCTTGCACTTGGGACCAGTTTAAGACACTCATATTGGAAAGATATTATCCGGCCCCACTCAGAGAGGCCAAGTTATCGGAATTACTCAGTCCCGACCCATCAGTGGAAGAAGATGTTCTCGCCATCGCCGAGAAGTTTCAGGAGCTACTTCCCTTTGCCTCATCCGTTATCCACTCCGAGGCGGAGAAAATCAAGTACTTCTATAAGAGGTTTAAACCTCGTATGTGAATGAAATTTCTTAATCATCATTGCGCCACCCTAGCCGAATTCGTCGAGAAAGCTCTTACTTATGAGCTTACCACTGAGGAAATTGCTAAGCAACAAACTTCATTTGTTGGCAAGAAATCGAAGAATCACAATCAGTCTGAGGGCAGTCGGGTAACCTTCAAGAAGCCTCGCACGGGTTCTACTTTTTCAACGCAATCTCCTATGTGGAATATCAGTCCCGAGCGGCTAGTTCGTCCATCACTTGTTTCAACTATGGAGAACAGGGTCATTACAGCACCAAGTGTTCAAGACAGACTATCACGTGTAACATCTGTGGGATTGCCGGGCATAAGGCCCGTTTCTGCCGAAGAGATTCCAGACCTGCTCCGACAGCATCTCAGACCCCGAAGCAGTCGGATGTTCAGAATCAGGCTACTCAGTCCGCGTCGTATAATACGAAGGGAGTGAATTAAGGCGGAGACCATAATTATCAGACAGGAGCATCCGCTGCAGGGATTGGCAAGCCCCGAATTTACGAGATGAAGAGGACCGATGATCCGGAGGCCCGAATGATATCAGGTACACTCGAAATTCCATCTCAACCCGTCTGTACCTTTTTTGATACCGGCACATCACATTCATTCATTTCCGAGTCATGTTTGAGTAGACTACACCTGGATAGTGCTACTAGTTGCGAACCTTATGTCATTAGTCTACCAGACGGTAGAAGAATTATTGGAAATCGTGAAGTTAAGAACTGTCCGATTCAGCTTAATGGCCGTGAATGGTTGGCGGACCTAATCGTGGTAGACTTACACAAAGACGACATCATCTTGGGTATTGATTGGATAGATCGTCATGACGCCATCCTTAGTGTCCATAAGCGTATGGTTACTATCATTTCAGACGATGAAGTCGAGTATGTATTTCAGAGGGGTAACCCCAGCCGTTCCGGAAGAGTTATTAATATGACTAAAACAGTGAAATTACTAAATCAGGGGTGTGTCGGTTATTGGTGCTATATGACCAAGACCGAGAAATCACCAGTGACATTGGCAGATATCCTTGTCGTGAGAGACTACGCCGATGTGTTTCCAGAAGAGTTACCTGGTTTACCTCCACAGAGAGATGTGGAATTCACGATAGAGTTGGAGCTTGGTACGTCCCCATATCGAAAGCACCATATCGTATGGCCCCGACTGAAATGCAGGAACTGAAGAATCAACTGGAGGAATTGACCGAGAAAGGTTATATCCGACCGAGTGCATCCCCGTGTGGAGCACCAGTATTATTTGTCAAGAAGAAAGATGGTTCATTTCACTTGTGCATTGATTATCGGGAGCTGAACAGGGTGACGATCAAGAAAAAGTATCCCCTACCCCGCATCGATGATCTCTTAGATCATCTCCAGGGAGCTTCAGTATTTTCCAAGATCGATTTGAGATCTGGGTATCATCAGTTGCGAATTCAAGAGTCGGATATCGCAAGAACGGTGTTTCGAACATGTTATGGACACTATGAGTTTGTAATGATGCCGTTTGGGTTAACTAATGCACTTGCGGTATTCATGGAGTTGATGAACCGAGTTTTCATCGACTATTTAGATCATTTTGTGGTTGTCTTCATATATTACATTTTGATTTATTCTCGTGACCAATATGAGCACGAACTTCACCTTCATCAGGTCCTCAACGTGTTGAGACGGGAGCAACTCTATGGAAATTTTCTAAATGCGAGTTCTGGATGTCCGAGGTGATGTTTCTCGGACATGTGATTTCATCAGATTGGGTACGTGTTGACCCTCAGAAGATGGAGGCTATCCAAGATTGGCAACCTCCGAAGAATGTTAAGGAAATCCAAAGTTTTTTCGGATTAGCAAGCTATTATCGGCGATTTGTGGAAGGGTTTTCTAGAATCGCTCAACCTATGACGAGCCTTTTGCGGAAGGGTAAGAAATAAACGTGGTCTGACACGTGTCAACAGAGTTTTGAGGAACTCAAGAGCCGTTTAACTTCAGCGCCTGTCCTTTCTCTACCACAAGGGACGGAAGAGTTCGTGGTTTATAGCGATGCGTCCAGACACGGTCTTGGATGTGTATTAATGCAGAACGAGAAAGTGATTGCCTATGCTTCGCGGCAACTGATGCCTTATTAGGTCAATTATCCGACCCACGACCTGGAGCTAGCGGCCGTGGTATTCGTATGGAAGATTTGGCATCATTATCTCTATGGCGTCACCTGTCAGATTTTCACCGATCATAAGAGTTTAAAGTATATATTTACTCAGAAGGAGTTAAACATGCGACAGAGATGGTGGTTGGAACTGATTAAAGATTATGATATTGAGATACAATACCACCCGGGTAAGGTAAACGTCGTCGCCGACGCCTTGAGTTGTAAGTCCATTCAGGAGCAAATGCTTGCTTGTTTGACTGTTCAGAAGGAACTTCAACAAGAGTTCATAAGACCTGAGATCGAGGTATGGTCACAACATGTGCAAGGGCAACTTTGCATGCTAGAGATTTCATCGCCGCTTGAGGAGGCGGTCAGGACGAAACAAGGTTTAGACCTATTTTTGTTGCGCATTCGAGAGGATGTGGCTCAGGGGAAAGCCCCTGGATTTGTGGTCCACGAGGATGGACTTTTGCGATTTAAGAACCTGTTATTCATTCTGGCAGATGACGAGTTGAAAAGCTCTATATTGAGAGAGGCTCATGCTACCCCTTATTTCATTCACCAGGGTCTAGCAAAATGTACAAAGACTTGAAACAAAATTATTGGTGGAGTAATATGAAGCGAGAAGTCGCAGAATTTGTTTCGAGATGTTTGACCTGTCAGTAAGTCAAGATAGAGCATCAGCGACCGGCGGGTATGCTGAAACTGCTCCCTATCCCAGAGTGGAAGTGGGAGGATATTTCAATGGACTTCATCATGAGTTTGCCAACGAGTCGTCGTGGCATGAATACGATTTGGGTAATTATGGACCGTTTAACTAAGTCAGCTCATTTCCTTGAGATCAAGGATACGTGGGGTCCCGAGAGACTTGCCCAGTTAAAGAGATCGTGAGATTGCACGGTACACCCAAGAGTATCATTTCTGATCGTTACGGGCGATTCATGTCACATTTTTCACCCTCAGTCCGACGGACAATCAGAGCGAACTATTTAGACATTGGAGGACATGTTGAGGGCGTGTGTTCTCGATTGGAAAGATGATTGGGAAGCCCAACTACTGTTGATCGAGTTCACGTACAATAACAGTTGGCATGCTTCGATTAAGATGACACCTTACGTGTAAAACCCAGATTTTTGAACATGTTAAAATACCCTTTAATCTCAGATCTATAAAAGACGTTTAAATATTTAAGACATTACATTCCGATTTTAACCTAAGTATTTAATTCGTTAATATTTGAACAAATAAACGTTATATGAATAATAAAAACTTATGATAAAATAATTAGTATACATTTTAACATATCACACGAAACATCCCTTTGTACACCACCCTAAAATCGTTTTCTATAAGCTATCCTAAGTCTTAGATCATACGACATATACCTACACATTCCATAATTTGAAGATTTGATATAACTAAGTGATAAGAACCAAATAAATTAGCTTATATCCTTTCCTAATCTTAGTCAATTTCGGCCCCCCTTTCTAGCCTTGATTCACGAAAATCTCATTGACACAATCAGTAAGTATTAATTTGTTTCCAAAATTTACACACGCTCCCATTCCATATTTCTCTCATTCAAACGCACGACACCTTTCAAAATATATCAAACTCATTAAAACCCTAAGAAACACATTGGTGACTTGTTTTGATTTCTCTCATGTGTTCCGAATCCGAGAGGTAGAAGGTTCCCTAGTGCTGTTTTGATCGTGGTGTAGCAGGTTCGAACAAGAGTTTTGATTCGGTTTTGCTTTGATTCGCTGGTCCGATTCCTGTCACGTTTTCCATACCCTATTCGGTATGATTCTTGTGGATGTGTTTCACTCTTTTTATTCCCTTCTTACACGCCTAAACCAGCCCTAAGAAAACTTATGATAATCGGCTAAATAAGATAAACAAAGAAAGGAAGTTTTAACCCTTTTTGATTCGGTTTTATTTTGATTCGTGCCGAGCCTCTTGCTTGATGTTTTGACATCATCTGATACCTCATATAATCTGTATTTAATCATAAGAAAACATGGCTAAAAGATCAAGAATAAAGTTTTACGAAAATAGAACCAATCGGCCTAATATATGTGTTATCGCATGTCTTTAATTTTTGTAAACTTTGATTCGATTTTTGTGACTAAATGAAATGTGGTTATGGCTGAATGTTTTGTGTTTTATTTAAGTCATAAATAGGTCTAATCACCTGTAAAATATGAGCCTTTGAATTGCCATGTAATTGGATTTAAGAGGATTGAATGAATTAGGGTTTAAATAATTTCTGAAATTTAGACAGCATGCATGCCTGAATTTATAAACGTGAGATATCATGATATATAATGGTTTAAATCTTCTTCTTTGCATTCAAACTTAGTTTAACGTCTTATTTAAGTTTTCCAATTGGTTTTAAGAGAATTGGAGTTGTATTGGTCATGCTTTTGAATTTTACGGTATCATATGTCAAAACCTGAGTTTTAAGAATTTAAATTCAATCCGGTTTCACGATTTTTCATTTGGAAACTCTAAGCGTTTATTACTTGCCACTATACAGGAGTTATGTGTCATATGTTTACTGAGTTCTGGAATTTTTGTGGATTTTTCCAAAGTGTTTTGATATGCCTTTGTAATGCATACTTTCTGGATAGTCGTGTAAAGAATAATTTTTATTATGTGCTTGTACTAATGAATAAAATCTGGGAAAATTCAAGTAGACTCCTAAGACATATATGCTTCAGTGATAATTTTGGTGAATTTTTATTTTGACATCTGGTGTAGTGTTAAAACTCTTAAAGTGAAAGCCAAAACATAGTAAAACCAGAATTTTGTTAGAAGTTGAGATTTTTGTGATTTTAATACCATCTAATAGGTTTGAACCCTAAAATGCACTTGAACATTAATTATGATATAATTGGTCATATATAACCTAATTTCAATATCAAAACTCTAATCACATTAATAAATGGTGTTAAGTAATTAAGAAACCGTTATGACATTAATGAGCTAATAAGCATAAAATGAACCTAATTCGTGTAGATTCGCTGAAGAAGGAGTAACCTATGATTCTTTATATCTTCTGATGTGTTTTGCATTTTGCGGTTTGAGGTATGGATATTCTTTGATACCCCCTTCTCTCTACCATTGTTATCGGTTGTTTCGTTTGTTTGATTATTCGTACGGATATTCTTTGATACCCCCTTCTCTCTACCATTGTTATCGGTTGTTTCGTTTGTTTGATTATTCGTATGAATATTCTACCCTTTCTCAGTAAAGGTTCTGATTCTATGTACTATTGTTATTGTTGTTTCGTATCGGTACAGATATTCTGACCTTATCTCTTAAGGTTTCTCCTGATTCGTACGCATCTTGTTGATATTAGTTTTGATTATGATGCCTTTGATCTGAGCCTACTTATTATGGCTTTCATATTTAATCTATGCCTTTGCTATGCTACCTTAGATTTGCAAACCTTTGATTATGAACCTTTGCTTTGATCATTTGCTATGAACTTATGAACATTTGATATGAACCTTTGATATGAACTTTGATATCATATGACATTTGAACCCTTCAGTTTGATACCCGAGCCAAGTTCGTTTCCTAGCCATGAAGGTAACATGGCCGTGTCATTGATGCACCAATGGCACGACTCTAGTGTGGTTGAGTGATGTTCCACACCGTCCCATTTTGATATGATATGTGCACTTTATATTTGTTAAGGCCAATATGATTTGTTCGGGGGCGTATGGATGCATCCTAGGTTCGGTTCGTATTTGAGTGGATTTTATATGATTTCATATGATATGTTCGGTGAATGTGCTTGTGTGCAATACGAGTCTTTCACATGTTCGGGAGTTGATCACTCCATGGTTACTATGATATTTGATTTGATTTGTGTTCGGGCTCGTGGTAGATGATTGACCTCTCCTTACAATTTGATATCCATTTGTTTATGCCTTATGCTTTTCCCAATGCACCATACTTCATACGTTCGTTCCTTATCTTTTGTTTCGTTTATATATATATTTGTTCACTGGGCTTTTTAAGCTCAGCCACATTTTTTTCCTGCGGCAGGTTTTAGTAGGAAGCTGGGTTACGAGTGGAGATTACTTTGGACTTAGAAGACTATACCTTGATAGCTATTCTGGATTAGAGATAACTAGAAGTGATTACATTTTCAAACTTAGTATTTATTATTGTTCTTATTTGTAACCTTGTACTTCAGATTTTTTCTTTTGTAACCTTTGAGATTCCTTTGTATTACTTATGTTGTATGCTTGTATTTGCTTTGATATATCACCGTAATGTAGTACTTCTACCCTTATCGGGTTGGGATGTTACAATTATGGTATCAGAATCCAGGCTGCGACTTGTAGTACATTAAACCTTGACCTGTGAAGTTTGGACCCTTAAGTTTCCACTGTATGCGCTCATAAGACAACCTTTGAAAATTTGCTTTAGGATCTCCCCATAGGAACTTAAGTTATCACCAGTGAGGAATGGGTAGACTAGGACATCTATGTAAGTAGCATTGCTTCTGCATCACTCTGATTCGTGCCTCCGCCCCTAATTAAGCCTTATAAGAACATTTGTTTCAGAAGTTAGAAGGTTTTGCAACCTTAGTTCAGTAACCAAGTAAGTTTGGAATACCTCGGGAACTACATGTATACCTTACACCATTTAAGTTTCACTCTCTGATTTTGATCTCCATTTCCAATTTGTGGATAAACAGTTTGATACCTTTTCGACCATCCCGAAGGTCATTCAACCATAATGTGTTTGACACATTTTGTGAATTCATTACTTATGCTGGACATAAAATGTATCATCTGTTATTACTTGACTCTGCATAATCCATTACTACCCCTATGAGAACTCCGGTAGTTATTAACAACGGATATAGGATTATTTGTTCCCTCCCTTCGAATGATGAACTTTGTCTGTCAATCAGTTCCTTTGGAAGGATATGATGCCAATATTATCTCATTATGGATTTGTTAATTGAGCATGATGATGCTGACAACTGCTATCCCATATGTCTCACTTTTGACAACCATACGATGTTCGTACTACCGACGATACACTCTCTACCTAGCACTTGTGCTAAGGAGGTAAACAAGATTCCAACACCTTGAACTGTTTGCTTATCTATCTCAACACTTTTGATAAACCGTGTACTTGACCCTGATTTATGAACTATCCGTCTGGATTGACGACCGTATTCATTCTACGAATCCATTTACTCTTGATATATTTGATTTCGAGGTCTTTTGGTTATGGATTGGCTGGCTCCTCATAAAGCTACCATAGACTACTGTATCTGATATGTGACCTTTAACAATCTCCTTCACACCACTTTTGTTATGATGACTCTCAACCACTTAAATCTATTAAGATTAATTATGCTATGGAAGCACAAACTCCAATCTCATTTGATTGTCAAGTTTCTCCTGACACCTATTAGTACCCACCTTTGGAAAGATCTGGCATTGGAAGTATTTTGTTGTACGAAAATTTTCCGATGTTCTCTGAACCTCTTGGTATTCTCTCCTACTTGGAAAGTAGAGTTGACATTGAACTGATCTCGGTTGACGAAACCATAGTGCCATAGAGGTTGAGAGATTGAAGGAGCTGATGAAATATCATTTTGTTCACCCCAGTGTTTCTCTTGGGATGCTCCTGTTGGTTTATGAAGAAG
Source organism: Orobanche coerulescens (assembly GCA_033398695.1). Taxonomy (NCBI): domain Eukaryota; kingdom Viridiplantae; phylum Streptophyta; class Magnoliopsida; order Lamiales; family Orobanchaceae; genus Orobanche; species Orobanche coerulescens. The sequence continues at coordinate 40,632,484 of CM065814.1, read as the reverse complement.
AAAGAAGGAGGTATGCGGCGGCGTGTCGAATATCGTGAACTTAACCGTATCACTATTCGTAATCATTATCTATTTCCGCGTAGCAATGATTATTTTTGGCCTACCTTTGAAACTCTATATCAGATGACTTGATTTAGATTTGAAGGATGGAAGAAGCAACCACCAGAACTTCTTAGAAAAGGGTTAACTAACCGAGAGTAACCTCCGGGAAGTATTTCAGTTTTATTTGTGAAGAAGAAGGATGTTGAGGAAAGGTGAATGTGAAGTTTCCCTAAGATAGTTTCGGAAGCTGGTTTTGTACTCGTTATAATCACTACGAGCCTTAATGACGCCAATTGTATTGGCTAATAAAATCATGTTTTCGCGAGTATTTGGACAAACTGTCATAGTATGACACTGTGTTATGTTCAGAGACGAAAGAGGAACGTGAAGATTTTTGCTTGCACACCAAGACAACCAAACCGTAGAAAACGAACTATTTGCACATAACCTAGAGTCGGCAGCGGCGGTGTTTACCTTAAAACCTGGAGCTATGCTAGAAGACCTGTCGAAGACACGCAGTCTTGCTTCGCTATCCATTTTAGTTGTACTAAGATGGATTGATAGCAGAAGCAGACTTGTCGGTGGAAGGAGGAACAATGATCATGTCAGAGACTCACGTTACTATACCTATCAATTCTAGGAAGGACTACAGAAGGCTTGAGGAACTAGACTCAACTTTGAGATTCCTTTTCACTCTCGAGTTGATAGACAAACAAAGACAGACTACTCGGACTTGGAAGAAATTTGAAATCATGTGTTTGAATGGATGGATTTTGAAGCAAACACTTACGTTTGGGTGGGTTGTTTCTGTGAAGGATGAAGTTATTGATGACGTAGTTCACTTCTGATTAGTCTACTGAAGCTTCCGTTACATGATGATAAGATCCTTTGAATGATTTAGGCTCTCTGTTAGTAATTCCGTTCTGTGTTCATTCTGCGTATGTTGGATGATGGTTTAGTTATGAGAATCTTGACAATTTGTGGAAGACCTGATGCGTTTGACGACGTGCTTCATTTGATGACACTCTCTAGGTTCCGTTACGTTATTTGTACGCTCTGTTTCTCTGATTTTGATCCGTAGTGATGTTTGATTCGGGCCAACCTTAAGATGTAGAATGAAATGTTGGGTGGTTGATGATTGCTTATTCACGACTTGAGATAAAGTATGACCATCATGATGGTATACTCATGTGATGCTGGTATTATGACGAGTAGCTAACGTGATAATACTTACGTCATATGACGTACCCTCATCATGATCATAGGATATTTCGAGGAGTGCCTTAGAAGCCTTAGAATTTCTGATATCTGTTTAAGATTATCTGCGTTTAGTGAGACTTTAGGTTCATTCTACCTATGCGTTTAATCTGCCTTCATCGATATAGGATTTGATACGATTGAATACTCGACATGCATTTGTTGATCTCTGTGCTTCAGATAAGAATATTAGGTCCTGTTGTAGAGCTTTCTACCGTTTGATGTTATCAAACAATCTGTTTCTATCAGTATGGATTCGATCTCTTACTATGGAAGAAGTACACTTATATGTACGTTCCACATTTGTTGAATCTGTTTCATTATGATCTGCTATGAGTTATGATATGAGATTTTGGATTTTGAGGAACAAGATCGGTTTGTTTATGAGAATACCTTCGAAAGGTTATAATGAAGACGAGACTATTTGAGAATCTGAAGAGTTAAACATACACATCACCCTCATGCTTGCTACAATTCGATACGCTCTCATATGATTTGTCTACTTCTATTCCACAGATGAAATATCCGTCAAATCCTACGTATTCCCTGTATCCCTTCCGAGGGAATACGATTGTCATTTGTTACGTTTGGTATATTATTCTTTTGATTCGGATTCAGTATGGTATGTATTTCCGAGGAAGCCAAAGCTATTTTAATCGACAAGGCAGAGTCATGAGAAACAAGTCATTCGCAATTCTGTTCACAGTCTGTTGTGTTTTCCATTTCGTTTCACTTCAATTTTAGAGGACGAAAATTTTTTTGAGAGGGGAAGAGTTGTAGAACCCAGATTTTTGAACATGTTAAAATACCCTTTAATCTCGGATCTATAAAAGACGTTTAAATATTTAAGACATTACATTCCGATTTTAACCTAAGTATTTAATTCGTTAATATTTGAACAAATAAACGTTATATGAATAATAAAAACTTATGATAAAATAATTAGTATACATTTTAACATATCACACGAAACATCCCTTCATACACCACCCAAAAATCGTTTTCTATAAGCTATCCTAAGTCTTAGATCATACGACATATACCTACACATTCCATAATTTGAAGATTTGATATAACTAAGTGATAAGAACCAAATAAATTAGCTTATATCCTTTCCCAATCTTAGTCAATTTCAGCCCCCCTTTGTAGCCTTGATTCACGAAAATCTCATTGACACAAACAATAAGTATTAATTTGTTTCCAAAACTTACACACGCTCCCATTCCATATTTCTCTCATTCAAACGCACGACACCTTTCAAAAGATATCAAACTCATTAAAACCCTAAGAAACACATTGGTGACTTGTTTTGATTTCTCTCATCTGTTCTGAATCCGAGAGGTAGAAGGGAGGTGTGAATAGGGGTTCCCTGGTGCTGTTTTGATCGTGGTGTAGCAGGTTCAAACAAGGGTTTTGATTCGGTTTTGCTTTGATTCGCTGGTTCGATTCCTATCACGTTTTCCAGCCCCTATTCGGTATGATTCTTGTGGATGTGTTTCACTCTTTTTATTCCCTTCTTACACGCCTAAACCAGCCCTAAGAAAACTTATGATAATCGGCTAAATAAGATAAACAAAGAAAGGAAGTTTTAACCCTTTTTGATTCGGTTTTATTTTGATTCGTGCCGAGCCTCTTGCTTGATGTTTTGACATCATTTGATACCTCATATAATCTGTATTTACTCATAAGAAAACATGGCTAAAAGATCAAGAATAAAGTTTTACGAAAATAGAACCAATCGACCTAATATATGTGTTATCGCATGTCTTTAATTTTTGTAAACTTTGATTCGATTTTTGTGACTAAATGAAATGTGGTTATAGCTGAATGTTTTGTGTTTTATTTAAGTCATAAAGATGTCTGATCACCTGTAAAATATGAGCCTTTGAATTGCCATGTAATTGGATTTAAGAGGATTGAATGAATTATGGTTTAAATAATTTCTGAAATTTAGACAGCATGCATGCCTGAATTTATAAACGTGAGATATCATGATATATAATGGTTTGAATCTGCTTCTTTGCATGAAAACTTAGTTTAACGTCTTATATAAGTTGTCCAATTGGTTTGAAGAGAATTGGAGTTGTATTGGTCATGCTTTTGAATTTTACGGGTTCATATGTCAAAACCTGAGTTTTAAGAATTTAAATTCAGTCCGGTTTCACGATTTTTCATTTGGAAAATATAAGTGTTTAATACTTGCCACTTTACAGGAGTTATACTTCATATGTTTACTGAGTTCTGGAATTTTTGTGGATTTTTGTAAAGTGTTTTAATATGCCTTTGTAATGCATACTTTCTGGGTGTTTTAGCAGTTTACTTTCTTGACAGTCGTGTAAATAATAATTTTTATTGTGTGTTTGTACTAATGAATAAAATCTGGAAAAATTCAAGTAGACTCCTAAGACATATATGCTTCTGTGATAATTTTGGTGAATTTTTAATTTGACGTCTTTGTGGTGTTAAAACTCTTAAAGTGAAAGCCAAAACATAGTAAAACCAGAATTTTGTTAGAAGTTGAGATTTTTGTGATTTTAATACCATCTAATAGGTTTGAACCCTAAAATGCACTTGAACATTAATTATGATATAATTGGTCATATATAACCTAATTTCAATATCGAAACTCTAATCACATTAATAAATGGTGTTAAGTAATTAAGAAACCGTCATGACATAATGAGCTAATAAGCATAAAATGAACCTAATTCGTGTAGATTCGCTGAAGAAGGAGTAACCTCTGATTCTTTATATCTTTTGACGTGTTTTGCATTTTGCGGTTTGAGATATGGATATTCTTTGACACCCCCTTCTCTCTACCATTGTTATCGGTTTTTTCGTTTGCTTGATTATTCGTACGGATATTCTTTGATACCCCCTTCTCTCTACCATTGTTATCGGTTGTTTCGTTTGTTTGATTATTCGTACGGATATTCTACCCTTTCTCAGTAAAGGTTCTGATTCTATGTACTATTGTTATTGTTGTTTCGTATCGGTACATATATTCTGACCTTATCTCTTAAGGTTTCTCCTGATTCGTACGCATCTTGTTGATATTAGTTTTGATTATGATGCCTTTGATCTGAGCCTTCTTATTATGGCTTTCTTATTTGATCTATGCCTTTGATATGCTCCCTTAGATTTGAAAACCTTTGATTATGAACCTTTGCTTTGATCCTTTGCTATGAACTTATGAACATTTGATATGAACCTTTGATATGAACTTTGATATGATATGACATTTGAACCCTTCAGTTTGATACCCGAGCCAAGTTCGTTTCCTAGCCATGAAGGTAACATGGCCGTGTCATTGATGCACCAATGGCACGACTCTAGTGTGGTTGAGTGATGTTCCACACCGTCCCATTTTGATATGATATGTGCACTTTATATTTGTTATGGCTAATATGATTTGTTCGGAGGCGTATGGATGCATCCTAGGTTCAGTTCGTATTTGAGTGGATTTAATATGATTTCATATGATATGTTCGATGACTGTGCTTCTGTGCAATACGAGTCTTTCACACGTTCGGGAGTTGATCACTCCATGGTTACTATGATATTTGATTTGATTTGTGTTCGGGCTCGTGGTAGATGACTGACCTCTCCTTACAATTTGATATCCATTTGTTTATGCCTTATGCTTTTCCCAATGCACCATACTTCATACGTTCATTCCTTATCTTTTTTTTTTCGTTTATATATATATATATGTGTATATATATATATATATATCTGTTCACTGGACTTTTTAAGCTCAGCCACATTTTTTTCCTGCAGAAGGTTTTAGTAGGAAGCTGGGTTACGAGTGGAGAGTACTTTGGACTTAGAAGACTATACCTTGATAGCTATTCTGGATTAGAGATAACTAGAAGTGATTACATTTTCAAGCTTAGTGTTGTGTCAAGAATTAACACCTTCCGACCGGCGATCGCCTCGGAGGTCAGGCGACCGAGTCACTGCCGAGCGGCCAAGGCAGATCTGCCGACCAGCGACCGGGCGGCCAAGCCTTAACCCAGCGGACAAGCTACATCGGCCACCCGAAGGTCCCAGGACCAGTCCCGGTGCCGAGCGATCGACATCAAATACGATTGCCTCTCGGTACTCGGCGATCGACTCCTGGCGACCGACAAGCGGACGACCATCCCTCGGCACCTGCCGACCGACTAATGGACGATCCTCTCTCGGCACCTGCCGACCTACCCTTGGTGACCGACCATTGCCGACCCTCAGCAACTGGCCGATGACGATCTCTGATGACCATCTAGAGACGACCGCCTCATGTCGATCAGCGACGATGGCCATCGAGTCGGCCAAGACCGAGCCTCAAGACTGGCACCACGTGCAAGGGCCGAGACAAGATCCGCGAATCTCGGGCCATTGACTACAGCCTGGAAGAATCTCTCCACCAGCCGACAAGCCGCCGAAAGCTGTCAGTAGGGCCGCATGTGACCATTGATTCCGCCGAAAGCTGTCAGTAGGGCCGCATGTTGACTGACTCCGGACGCGTGCTAGCTCCTCATTGGACCACCCAGCTGGCGCCAGCCTCTTCCTTGGACTTTAGCCCGACAGCCCAGGAGATCGCCCCATTATAATATTGGCCGGCAGACGATCGGCAGATTATTATAATGGCCGGAAGGCGATCGCCCGCTAGAGGACAGGACCCGGCTGCCCCTATATATACATGGATCCCAGCACTTGTCCAAAGGACCGAACTTTTACCGCAAAAAGGCTCCAGAACTTGAACTCTCTGGCATTCTCGCATTTCACACACCATACAGAAGAAAAACATCAAGCACTTGGCTATCTCCAACTCTTGGCAACAGCTATCGTTCGGTCTTACTTCTCCCGGCCTCTCTCATCAAGAAGACGATCGGAAGGGACGAAGAACACCGAGCTTAGCTCAAGAGCCGGATTAACAGAGTCTTTTTACACTCATTGTATTTAGATTTCTCTCATTAATACTTGTATCCACGAATATTTGTATTAATATCATCTCGCGAGAGCATTCAAGCCCGGGCCTAACAAACCCGGCAAATCTTGTATTATTTATCTTCTCTCGGAAGTGCTCCCGCAAATGGTTGTTTGTTGTCCGTCTTCCAGCAGTATTAATCTTCGGATAAATATTTTGGGCAACAACAATTGGCGCTAGAAGAAGGGCGTCTAACCCTCAAATTTTTACACCTACCGTCCCGAAGAACACTCACTGTTCTCGGGGCAGATACTTGAAGTGACACTCACTGCACTTCAAAGAAATCCTTCAGAAATCATGTCTTCCGCCTCCGCGTCGAAGAAAGCCGCTGACCAGCCGGCGGACCCCGTTCCGTCGGTCCGAGCCGCGGCCGATGGTGGAAGGTAGCCGCCGCGATCGAGACGCTCGATCCGTCCGGGCGGCGGCCCGAGCCTCTCGCTCGATCAGTTCCGAACCAATGAACAGATCGAAGAGGCCATAGCCGCCCTTCAGGAACGACGGAGTGCTCTCGACGCGCCTCCTGCTATCACTCCCTCGGCCTCTCGCCGTAAGTCCAAGCGGAAGCTCAAGGCATTACTGGCCGAGCGATCGCCAGGAGGCTCTCGTCCGCAAGAACAGGCGCTCGGCAGCCGGGGCACCTCTGTCTTCGATCGCCTGGGCAGTGACCCGACCTGGCGACCGGGGCAGTCCGGCCCCAGCTACGAGACGACGGAGTTTGAGTCCGTCACCAGGAGCTCGGCCTACCCGGCTCCCAGAAGGCAACCCAGCCGTCTGGCTCCAGCTGGCCATATTGCCGAGGTCGGCAGCAGCGGAGTCCAGAGATCGGTACACGATCGCCTGCGGCCCCCGCTCCCAAAGCCGATCAGCAAGCAGCCGAGCCACGGCAATTGCCGCATTGCAACGTCAGCTCGACGACGTGAAGGCGCTCCTGCAATCCAGGGCAGGCGCCATGAAGACGATCGCTGAGCCAAGCGAGCCGCTCGCGATCGACATAGAGCTCGCCCCCGTGCAACACAAGATCGCTCCCCCGCAAACACCCGTGTACGAGGGGCGATCGGACCCCCAAACACACCTGCACAAGTTCAACATCTACATGACCGGGTGTGGGGCATCTGACGCGACCAGGTGCCGAATGTTCCCTCTTACGCTGGACGACCTCGCCCACCGGTGGTACACCTCATTGCCACCTCGGTCCATTGGCTCCTTTAACGAGCTGGCGCACGTCTTCACGGAACACTTCACCACCAGAGTCGTCGGACCTGAAGGTCGCCTTCGCATGATGCAAATCAAGCAGGGAGAAGAAGAGTCCGACTCGGACTACATCGACCGGGTAGACGTGATCATCCTCAGCGGCGAGCCCGTAAATGGTGAGACTGCCCTCTACGCGGTCCTAGGAGGTTTTCAGGGCTTCTCGCCTATGTTCAGGCATCTCACGAAGACCCAACCGACGACCTACGCAGCCTTCCGGGCTAGAGCCGCAGATTTCCTGTCCAGGCAAAGGCTTCTTCTTAGCCTAGGAGTAGAGCGATCGGCGCCCGCGCGACGACCTCCAGTCTACCAGCCCGATCGCTACTATCCAGCAGAGCCGGAGGACTCGCTCACCGCCTAAAGTCCACCATTTTGAATAAGGGACTAACTCCCGCCCGATCGCCGATATCGACCTACGAATAAAGCGATCGGCTGCCGAGTGACGATCGCCAGTCTTCCGGCCGATCACCGATCATCACGCTACATCATCAGCAACCCGGTGGACACGATCGCCATCTACAGTCCAGCATCTAACATGACGGACTAAGGCATAAGATCGCCTCCACCGCACATCATAAAGCCATGGCCACAGCGATCGATGGAACCGGCCCGGCCATGCAAGGTCCCTTTCGGCCGAGATCGCCCGCCCTTCGTTTAAATACGAGGCCGGCGTAGTCCGAGGCTCTCCAACATTAATCGGTGGACACATGCCACAACCCCGTCTCAACGTACACCGTCAAGTCGGCCATCTCCATGGTGGCCGAGGTGGAAGCAGAGCTAACAAGCCGCGGGCGTGGAGTTGATTCATCCGACGCCCGCGCAAGGACTCCTCTAGACCGAGACCGCACGCCCTTCGTTTAAATACGAGGCGGCGCGGCTGTGAGAGGACCCTCATAATAAAGTGAGTCACGAGACACTCAATGTCTTCGCGCACCAAGACACGGTCATGGAGTCGGTCCATCGATCTCCGCGACTGTGCACGATTCCTCAAACGAAGCGAAACCACCAAGTTTCCGAGGGGGATCGGCCAATGTTGTTTTTGCAGGTACAAGACCGAAATATAGCTAGCCAATCGACCATGATAGCCAAAGTCCGAATCCTAAGTCAGCTCAGATCGCCCGTCCTCATCTATACACGATCGCCAGCAAGAACCACCTCGCCCCATGTCTTCAACATAGGAGCAAGCTGGGGGGCAATTGTTGTGTCAAGAATTAACACCTTCCGACCGGCGATCGCCTCGGAGGTCAGGCGACCGAGTCACTGCCGAGCGGCCAAGGCAGATCTGCCGACCAGCGACCGGGCGGCCAATCCTTAACCCAGCGGACAAGATACATCGGCCACCCGAAGGTCCCAGGACCAGTCCCGGTGCCGAGTGATCGACATCAAATACGATCGCCTCTCGGTACTAGGTGATCGACTCCTGGCGACCGACAAGCGGACGACCATCCCTCGGCACCTGCCGACCGACTAATGGACGATCCTCTCTCGGCACCTGCCGACCGACCCTTGGTGACCGACCATTGCCGACCCTCAGCAACTGGCCGATGACGATCTCTGATGACCAGCTAGAGACGACCGCCTCATGTCGATCAGCGCCGATGGCCATCGAGTCGGCCAAGGCCGAGCCTCAAGACTGGCACCACGTGCAAGGGCCGAGACAAGATCCGCGAATCTCGGGCCATTGACCACAGCCTGGCAGAATCTCTCCACCAGCCGACAAGCCACCGAAAGCTGTCAGTAGGGCCGCATGTGACCATTGATTCTGCCGAAAGCTGTCAGTAGGGCCGCATGTTGACTGACTCCGGACGCGTGCTGGCTCCTCATTGGACCACCCAGCTGGCGCCAGCCTCTTCCTTGGACTTTAGCCCGACAGCCCAGGAGATCGCCCCATTATAATATTAGCCGGCAGACGATCGGCAGATTATTATAATGGCCAGAAGGCGATCGCCCGCTAGAGGACAGGACCCGGCTGCCCCTATATATACATGGCTCCCAGCACTTGTCCAAAGGACCGAACTTTTACCGCAAAAAGGCTCCAGAACTTGAACTCTCTGGCATTCTCGCATTTCACACACCATACAGAAGAAAAACATCAAGCACTTGGCTATCTCCAACTCTTGGCAACAGCTATCGTTCGGTCTTACTTCTCCCGGCCTCTCTCATCAAGAAGACGATCGGAAGGGACGAAGAACACCGAGCTTCGCTCAAGAGCCGGATTAACAGAGTCTTTTTACACTCATTGTATTTAGATTTCTCTCATTAATACTTGTATCCACGAATATTTGTATTAATATCATATCGCGAGAGCATTCAAGCCCGGGTCTAACAAACCCGGCAAATCTTGTATTATTTATCTTCTCTCGGAAGTGCTCCCGCAAATTGTTGTTTGTTGTCCGTCTTCCAGCAGTATTAATCTTCGGATAAATATTTTGGGCAACAACACTTAGTATTTATTATTTTTCTTATTTGTAACCTTGTACTTCGAATCTTTTTTTTGTAACCTTTGAGATTCCTTTGTATTACTTATGTTGTATGCTTGTGTTTGCTTTGATATGTCACCCTAATGTTGTACTTCTACCCTTATCGGGTTGGGGTGTTACATTACGAGTCCTTATACGGTCGTCGTTGTCGATCTCCCTTGTGTTGGGATGACTTATTAGAATCAATCGGCACTGAACCCGATATGCTAATAGCCGCCCATGAGAAGTGAAGTTACTGCCGTAAAGGTAGTAGTGTTACGGCCATAAGTCCGGGAGTTTGGACATGATTCATTTTTTGACGAAGCTTTCTTGCGCCCGTAAGGAAGGGAGGTTATGGCCATAAGGTCGTTGACCTTGGAAAGTTACGGCCGTATGTGAGAGGAGTTACGACCGTAACTCTGTGCAGTATTTAAAGAGCTGGACGGGCGTTTTGTCTTCATTTCTTCATTTATTCACTTGAGTCCGAGAGAGAGGTTCTTGGGAGAGGATTTTCTTCATCAAAACACTTGTGTGTTCATGTCCTAAACATCTACTTTCGATTATGGAGCTTGGAAGGTCGATTAACACGAGTTTCGACGGATCGAAGAGTTTGGATCTTCAAAGGTAATTTCTTCAAAACCTTATATTTCGATTTTGAGTTGGAGTATGATGTTTTGGATGTTATAATCATGATATGTGAAGGGATATACATATGATTACGAGTTTTTATGAATTATCTTTGGATTGTTGGAGGATTATTCATACTTTGAATGTTGATTTTGGAATTGGGGGTTTCGATTAAATGTTCTTGAAATCTCGAATTATGTATTCCTTTTGGATTATTGATTGTATTGAGGATTGTTTTGTTGGATTGAATCACTCATTGGGGGCTTGGTATCGATATAATTGAGTTTGGTTGTAAACAATTGAAGATTGTTTGCCACGTGTTTGTTAAAGTGCCCCAATGAGTTTGGGTTTGTTGTATCGACTTCTTGAGTTGGTTATGATCATATTGGATACGTATATTAAGCGAATTGTTCGTAATTGTGTTATTTAAGGTTGTCCGAGCAACCGATAATACATTAAGGACGTTTGCTCAGGGAAGGACATTTCATCACCGGTATTTAGGTAAGTTAATTCTTGCTCAGTTAAGAAGGATAATCATTCCTTTCGTTGTTATTCATTCATACATATAATTCATTAGTACTTGTGATGTATATACGTCTTGCATATTGATTTTTCTAACACAATTTCTTGACTAACAAAAATGAATAAGTGAGATAATGTTTAAGTCGCATATAAATAAATACAACAACTAAGTTAATTTGTCACTTTAGAGAATACGTAAGAAGTTTTATGCGACACATGATAGCGACGAATCTATACCGTCACGTTTTACATTAAAAGAGACATAGTAACTTTTTGCAACACTTTTTCGTTGTCACTTTTGACATATTTTATTTTAGTGCTAAGTTTCCACTACCTAAGCTCTGATACCATAAATGTAACACCCCCAGAAATACAACAGGAATATTACATGCCGTAGACCCTTCCCACGAGGATCTACCAGTCAAAACATCACAGAATGACCAAAGGCTCAACCCGCCGGGTCAAACAATATAACAGAATGGACCGTTAAGGCCAAACATAAGTAACTATATGGAACAATGTGGTCTCACGACTAACTCAACGGTAAAATACAACTCTTTACAATAATATCCACGCAGGGTCGAAGTATAGTGCAGCGGAAGACTAATTACAACTTGACAGTACGATAAGACCAAACCAAACTCTCACCCTTGATTAGTATCGTAGCTCATCATCTCTCATGCCGATCCTGTGATTGTTCCCTCGGACTGAGTATTCCTGAAATGCATGAAATGCATTTCCCCCATTTAAGGGGTTAGCAATTCGAACCAGTACAAGTATCATAACCATATAAAATGCAGCAAGCATACAACAATCACAAATCAAATAAGGACAATCATTCACCAAGTATTTCCCGAGAGGTTTTTAGTATTTGGAAAACAAAGCACTTAAAGCATTTCAAAATAGAATCATCATCTCGAAAATTTTAGAAATACAAAATCTTTAGGACATGGGGTCCTAATTATTAAGAATCATTTCAAAAACATTAGGTTCAATCTCAAAGCATGCTCTCGACTTCATGATCCACTTTCTTTCATGATCCTAATTGTTAAGAATCATTTTCGTAAAACTTTCCTTCAAAAATTTTGTTTATCAAAGCATGCTCTCGACTTCATGATCCACTGTCACGAGTCACGTAGGTTCAATAACCCACGCGGTCTTAACCAAACACAATAATCAGAAATATCAATCTCAACTCCATGATCCACTGTCACGAGTCACTGTAGGTTCAACGACTCACACGGTCTTAACCAAACACAATAGTCACAAATACCAGTCCCGACTCCGCGATCCACTGTCATGAGTCACCGTAGGCCCCGTTGAACCCACACGGTTGGACGTATTGTGCCCTGACCCAATGATCTTCCATCATGTGTCATCATAAGCCTTGTCATACCCACACGATTGGACCACACCACCACATATTAAGTTCCGATCCCATGGTTAACTGCCATGAATCCTCGTATGTCCCGTCGAACCCACACGAGTGAACTTAGCATTACAACACATAACATTCACGTTCATATTCCATCAACAACGAACACGGTGAATTGATAAGATTTATCACCATGAAATCACGCATCACGAGCACATAACACAATCTCAACAATCTAAGCATTCATCATCAACGTCACACAACCTGCATAACTCATGATCAATACACAATACATTGCACAACCATGTGTACAACCAAACCCACATGATTATCACAATCCTGCACATATAACACAACACACACTACATATACCAAAATATTAAAGTCATCACCAAGCCTTCATAACGCATAACACATAACCAACTCACACGAACCATGTTTACAAAGGAAAACAAATCGTCACAAACCCAACACGTGATTTCTAATCACAAGATACAAGTCATATAAGCAAGATACTTGCCTCGGAATCGGCAAGCAAATACTCCGACGATCACGGCTCGACCGAAGTGCCTCAAAACCTACAACCTCCAAAGAAACCACAAAAATATCATCACAACGAGGATCATGACCAACAATAACGGAAATCACCTCAAAACATTGAACGGATACTCATTGAAATATTTAATCGAACATTAAATGTTCAATAATTCCCAAGAGCACTCAAATCGTCAATCGAGTTAAATAAACTCGAAATATGGATATACAATCCATAAAACATGATCAATAGTATCATATAACACCAATCGATCCATCAAAATTGGACTAGAATCAGAATCAAGAACAAATCTCCAAAAACTCAACTCTAGGGAAATCAAGAAAAATACCTCGATCTGACGACCAACAACAGATTAAATGATTTTACAATCACATATAACTCTCCAAAAAACCTTTGTATGGAGTAAAATCGGCCAGGAACTCGAACCCTAATTTCCCTCATCTCAAACCCGCGGAGAAAGAAGGAAAAGGTGAAATGAGAAAACACGAATGCTGTCCAGATTATATACTGGACAACTTAGCATGCGCTAATCACCCGAATTAGCATGCGCTATCGAAGCAACAATCCACCAAAAAAGCACAATTAGCGTGCACTAATCACGAATATTCGCATGCAATAGTTACTGGACATATTCTGCATCTATAGTTAGCGTGCGCTAAAACTTCCATAGCGTGCGCTACCGATGCACCTTAGCGCGTGTTGGCCTACTACATAGCATGTGCTATCAACTTCCTAGCTCAATGGAGTAGCTTCTGCATCGATTCTGCTCCTCCAATTAGAGTGCGCTAACGGAGCCTTATCGTGCGCTACGAACACCCTGGTAGCGCGCACTATCCATGCACGTAGCGTGCGCTATTCCTACTGCACAGGCAGTAGGATCGCACCAAAAACTAATCAAAACAACGATGCCTGCCAACGGGACGACAAATCATACAACATGTGATAAAACTCCAACACCTAATACCAACAACCAAGTTGCTGTTAAACCCCAAAGTAGGCGGCTATCACGGTGCCATGGACCCCCGAATGGGACCCACCAGGCGGATGAAATACAATGATTGAAATAATATAACTGTAGTACCAAACCACATTACATTATCAATTACTCCGATGAGGAGTTTCAAGTACAATGCACCCAGGAATACATAATACATATATATTTCATATGAGGATGAAATATACAACACCAAATTAAAATGAAAGTCCAAACGGAACTGCAGCGAAAAACACACATGAAAGAAAACATTAATAGTTGGGAAGACTGGGGCCCCCTACTAGTATCACTGGGACTCCTCGCCGCCGCCGTGCTCTTCCCATGCCTTTGCCTTTCCATGACCTAAAAACAACATCCCCAACGAGGTCAGTTACACAGAAACAACAATCCTCAAGGTTGAACAATTACAATAATCACATGTATTAGTTATGGAATCAAGTCTGAAAGAGGGGCATCATAGTACGCCCGAAATGGGACGTGCAAGTGCACAAGTCGCCGAGTGTTCAGAAAACCCGCATAAACACACACACACACACTGGTGCCTAATTAGTCTCACGAAGGCACGTTACCATGTGCACAGTCCAATGTGTCGGATTACCTGCATAACACATGACCATAGTGTGCCCGACTAAAAATTGCACACATAACCACCCGGAAATGCAATATGATCCCGAAAGGTCACAGGAACAAAAGTGACCATGATGAATAATAATGAATCGAAATCCGAAAAGGGCCAAGAAAGACTCACCGAGGTGAAATAATAACGCAATGAGTGATAGCTCATATGAAATGATTGGAACCGTCATTCCTCGTGCATTGAATGATTAGTTTGATGATTACAAGTCTCAACATGATTGATGTGAGACTATATTTATGTTGCGTATAATAGGTTGCAAGACAAATAATTATGCTGTAGTATGATACTTGCGACACTTTATATCGCTTGTGATTAGTAACATGTGAGACTTTACTCATGTCACATGATATAATATGCAAGACTTAGTTTGTGTCACGATTAGTACTATGGGATGCTTAACTTTTGTTGCATAATATAGTTCACGAGATACGGAACTGTGTTACCATATACTTTATACGAGAGTTTAAATTTATCACCATTAGTAACCGATGATGTTTTCGTTGCATTGCATATCATTTTCGTTACATTGCATATCATAGAAAATTTTTCCTCTAGCATTCTTTGATGCCATGATTCACTTAACTGTGCACTTACCACGTGAAGCTATACTTGGTGGCCCCATTGGATATTGTTGGATGTATCCAATAGAGAGGTACTTTAATGATTTAATTTAAAATAATGTATGACTCTAATGTTATACTTTCTTACTAGTTAGTTGTGTAAATTGTAGGTTATTAGGGACATACAAAAAATATGTACTTAGTAAAGCACATCCTGAAGGTTCTATTGCAGAGGCTTACGCTGCATATGAAGCATTAACAGTTTGTTCATTGTATGTTGAGACAAGTTTTAATAGACCCGAACGGAATGACCACATGGCTGAGCCTAATGCAAAACTATAATGCCCGGTTATCCCCTTCTAAGCCAATAACCATTTTATACATAAATGCATTTACATAATATGCATTAGGGAAGCATGGCATACAAGTAGACATTTCATGAGTATGGATAATTGCTATTTATGTGCTTAATTATGTTTTATGTCTATGATACATGAAACATGTTATTTATTCCTCCTAACATGGTAAAAGGTGTCTTTATAAATGTCTCATTGCAGTGAGAAGCTCAGTTTCTCGGTTAAAGGAGATCGATCTGCTAAATAACTACAAGTGATTTTATTTGTTAATTACATTTTTACATTACTTTCACATATGATGATTCACTCCACCTCATAGTTAACTCACTATGGTGAAGAGTATTGAACATATTAAATTAGCTCTAAGCATTGGTGTCAAACATATAAGTACTAATAGGGTCACTAACTAGTCTATCGTAGGTTAACCAGTTTAACACCGGAGCCTAGTGGTGTGTGTGTGTGTGTGTGTGTGTGTGTGTTGAGTAAATTTAGATATATGAATCAAGTAGATAACATTTATTTAACCTAATAAAACATGTCAAATATTTAATTCTTATCTACATTATAAATGTTTAAATTGGTAGTTGCATACGGCATCACCTGTTAAGTAATTGGATATGTCACTTCCCTATTCGTCCCAGTTGCGGTCGGAACCACTTGAACTTATCTTTTGTTTTATAATCATCATCATATCATATTTATAAATGAGCCCTTTCATTCTTATCTATAGCGTTATAGGTAGGAAGGTTTAGAAAGTTTGACAATAAAATTCCTTATTAGCATTTTTAAGGCTTTCTGCATAGTAACCGATTTTAAACAATAAAAACGCACCTCAAACTTATACAAAACCACTAGACCGGGCATTCATACTATAAATATATTCAATATATATCAATAACCGGTTTAAACCAACCATGAAATGGCCTATAACTACTTCAACCGATCCAGTCTTTCAAACATGATTTATAGATGCTTTTTAAGGGTATCTTCGGTATTTCAAGAGAGGAAAATAGACCATCAACACTCATTAACATTCTGGACTTGACCTAGAAGCATCCATCTCCGAAAAATCACCAAAAATTCAAGAAAAACCATCAAAACACCAACACCTCATATCCTTTGAGAATCAAGGTGAGTTTCCTTTGTTTTCTTCATGTTCTTGATGTTTTTAATGATTATTTAGATGAAAGGAGGGTTTTTCCAGGCCCTTAGACATGTCATAATAATTTTAAGAATTCATCCATGGCTTCACCTTATGTTTATTGGGGGTTTATAAAGCCTAAATCATCACTAGACAACATAGAACTCAATTCTGCCACCTTTTATAAACATATATGGATTGTGTATATTTCGTATAGTTCAGGGGCTGGTATTACCATTTATTTGTTATTCAGTATGTTAGGGATGTTATATCAAAATTTCATGCAAATATTACTTATATTCAAGCGGTTATAAGCTAAACAAGTTATGTTATTCAAAGGTTTTGATAAATTCTCTTGAACAATTATGTTGTTGTAAAATAGGTTAATAAATTACTATATGTTCATATTTTCAGATTACATTTTCTTGTATAAGTGAAGGAGAAGTATATGAAGTTAAAACATAATATAAACGGGTATATATATGTATAACTATTGCATCACAGTAACTAGTTGTGAAGGGATAAGTCATAGATGATCCTAAATTGTATTCCAAACATTTTGTAGCATTCATGAAAGTAATGTTAAGTGCAACATGGTTAATTAATTCAGGGCTTTTAGTACATCCATCTAGCTAGAGAATCTGATCTTTTAACTTCAATACGCAGTTACACCTGAGGTAAGATGAGGCTTTTCCTTGCTGTATCATAAGGATCATATATTGATTGATATTTGCATATGTGACTGTTATTGAATGATCATGCATAACATGTGTATGTGAAAGAATATTTAAGAACAGGAAGTATGGTACTTGATTGATGTCGGGTAGGCACGGGATGCGGTGGACCGGTGGACCCAACACATGGTGGCAAATACTCGCGGCTGAAAGTCGGTCAAGGAAACCCACACTGAATGAAAAAGGTTGAATACGGCTAATACCATTGGTTGAAAAACCAGTATGGGAACCCCCGTATACATGCTTTATTGGCCAATTATATGAACAGGTTCCAAAAACCATGGCCTATCACTATCAGTCGAGTATCACACTTCGAGGGTACCCGAAGAAAGGATTTTACAAGAACATGAATATATCATATAAAGTAGTTATTTGTTGATGAATGTGATATGTGATACCTTGCTATTACAGAAGTCTCATCTTACTGAGCCACTAGCTCACTAGATTATTATGATACAGGTGACGATGCTCATGTTTAGGGGTTGACCATACTCCGTCAGTGTTGCCAGTTGGAGACTTGTCCATATGCCATTCCCCAGCTATTTTGCCCCTCTCCTGGAATACTATGTTGTGTTTTGAATAAGATCGCTCTGTTATGGTTTTGTCTATGTATTAAACTTAAGGTTGTGTAATATTTTGAACAAATAATACCAGTTTGCGTTATTTCCCCGAGTTCTTACTTTTACCAAATTTACAATTATTGCTTTTCAAAGTATAAAAGAGTGATACTCCCCAACTTAGTAGCACGGACCCCTTTGCGGTTCAGCTGCTAGGTTAGGGGGTGTTACAGTTGTGGTATCGGAGCGAAGGTTTAAATCTTTCCTGCATACAGATGATGGCATATGGACATTCTCGACTGAGGGATATGGTCAAGTTTTATCGGTTAAGTATTATGTTTAATAGATTACAATCTATTAGTTGTCATTATCATTATTGTGTGTTTGTTATTGGCTTATGAATGGGTGAGATTGGGCAGTACAGAGGGAGTGATGGCACCTAAAAGGAAGACAAGAGATGATCCAAATCCAAACCACAACCTTCTTGAGAATTTGGCTGAGCTAATGCAGCAACAGACAAGGATGTATGGTGAACAGATGCAACAATTGCTGAATATGCAACAAAGAAACCAGGAACAAAACCGAGAACCTCCACCAAGAAACAATAATGGACCAGCAGTATATGAGAAATTTAGGGAATGGAACCTCCTGATTTTCATGGTGGGTCTGATCCTATGGTTGCAGAGGAATGGGTCAAATCACTTGATGTTATCTTTGATTACATTCACATCGAAGATGCTGAGAAGATACTTTATGCGATCTTTCAACTCAAAAAAGATGCCAGAACTTGGTGGGAAGGAGCCAAACTTGCAGTCAACATGGAAGAGCTGACATGGGAGAGATTTAAAGTGATATTTTATGATAAATACTTCACCAGGGATACCCGATCTCTCAAGGTCAAAGAGTTTTTAGAGCTGAAGCAATGGGATATGCCTGTTTGTGAATATATCCAAAAATTTGAAGAAGGCTGCAGGTATGTTCCTTATATTGCTAAGGATAATGCTGAGAAGATGGATCATTTCCTAAGAGGCCTCTGACCTGAAATTAGAAGAGATGTGAGAATGTCTGCATTAACTGAGTTCAGAGAAATAGTTGACAAAGCGCTGCTCGCAGAAGCTGACGAAAAGGAGATACAAAAGTCTTATCAGCAGAAGAGGCAAGCATTTGCTTCAAAAAATTCAGCACATTGGAAGAAACCGGAGCAAAAACTAGGTAAAGCCAATCAGAAGCATCCTACAGCGAGACATGCTCCAAATACAACTGAGAAGCCTAAGTGTACTAAATGTGGGAAAAATAACTTTGGAGAATGTTTTGTTGGGTCCAATAATTGTTTCAGATGCAAGAAGCCTGGACATATGGCGAGAGATTGCCTAAACCCAGAGAATAAAGTTCAAGGAAGGGTGTTTGCAATGACCCGAGAACAAGTTGATGCAGATGCTTCTATAGTCTCAGGTACCATTTTGATCTCAGGAATTCCTGCACATACATTGATAGACCCAGGTTCCACATATTCATTTGCATCATATGCATTTATGAGAAAATCGGGCATTAAACCAGATCTATTGAAAGTTGGTTATAATGTGGCTGCTCCGATTGGAGAAAATATGGATTCTGAGCAAATGTTGAGGGCTTGTACAGTTCGAATTACCATGAGAGTACTCTACGCCGACCATGTTGTCCTACCAATATCTAATTTTGATGTTATCCTTGGTATGGATTGGTTAGCTAAATATTGTGCAAATTTCGATTGTAATAAGAAGATTGTGGCCTTTCAACCAGCAAATGGAGGATGGTTTATTTTTAGAGGTAATTTATATTCGTGCTCTTTGCCAATTATAACTCCGCTGAAAGCTAGGAAGATGTTAAATAAGGGGTGTACTGGCTATTTGGCTAATGTTTTGGAGACCTCCCTTGAAATGAAATTGAAGCCTGAATTCCAGATGATCTACCAGGATTGCCGCCAGATCGAGAAATTGAGTTTGCAATCTATTTAATGCCTGGGACTACCCCTATTTCTAAAGCCCCGTACAGAATGGCACCAACAGAATTGAAAGAATTAAAAATTCAGCTACAAGAATTACTTGATAAGGGATTCATCCATCCTAGTTGTTCACCTTGGGGAGCGCCTATCTTATTTGTGAAAAAGAAAGATAGCTCATGGCGACACTGCACCATATATGGCTTTCAACTACATTTTTTCTGATGTTACAAGCAAAAGTGTAGCCTTAGATGCCTTAAAATTGGTCAAATTTGATTTAAGGCTACACATTTTTCTAACGCTATTATTGATATAAATTAGTGTTACCATAGACTAAATTGAATATCTATGCTAACACAAAATTTGGTGTAGCCGTTGCTATTTAAAAAAAATGTAACAAACACTAAAGGAAATAGGCGGACTTGCTAAAATATTTTAGGCGGTCCAAATAAATTATTCTCAAACCAACCCGATTTTTCTAAGGTATTTTATGAATATATTTTTTTTAAAGAAAACTTGTAGAAATTTCAAGTCATTACGAAACATATATTTTCTAAAATATTTGCGGAATTTAAAACGATTTCAAATCTCCAATACAACCGTAAAATCCAGCAGCGGAAAATAATTGTCAAAAGCAAGGTTAAATTGGAATGCTTAGGAATCATCCTAATCGTGATCTTGATTCTCGTATCCTACAATTGGACTATAAATATATGCGTAAAATCTAGGTAAAATTAGAGATGTTAAACTGACCCGGGCCAGCCCGTTTAACCCGCTAGAAAACAGGATAGGGCCGACATTTCGGAGCCAGTTTAAATCCAGACCTTTTTAGCCCGAACCACAAATATAATTTGTAAATACCAAAACTACCCCCTCCATATAATGAAACCCAAAATCCGCTCCCCCTCCCATTTCCCATTTCCCACTCTTTCTCTACACGAGCGCACACTCTCTCTCTCTGGCGACTTGAGTTCGTCTTCTCCGTCGGCGATCTCACTTCATCTTCTCCGGTTATTAACTGCAACTCTGACACCGACCTACCAGTTATTAACTGCAACTCTGGCCTTCATCTCTGCCTACCTCACCCGAATTGACGGCCTTCTAGCTTGAAATCCAACGAATCTGAGCCAGATCTGACATCTGCTTCTCTTCTCCGTCAAAAGACCCTCATCCATAACCAGGTCTGGTGATCCTTCCCTCTTACTTGCTCCTAGATCTGCCCAGACTTATTGATACTGGAACAGTGTGAGTCGAATCAAACTGATGACATCTCAAAAGGCCTGGTCTTGCTTGCTATGTTGAAGCTCTTATCTGAAAGGTTTCATCTACTAATCCAACTTTATGGTAATTGAGGTTGAGATACTTGCAATTATCCATTCTGAAGTGTTTTTCTTCTTGTATAGAGGAAATTTTGTTGATGCAATGGATAAACTCGATACATTTCTAGAAACATCCAATCTATGCACGAGGGTGGTAAGCTCTACTATAATTTAAACTGCTGAACTGCTTTGTTTAATTTAGGTGTTCTTGGATCCATATGCATCCAGCCATTCTTAGATTAAAATGACTGATAGAAATGATTGGCGCGGTGCATTTGAATTTGATTGAATTTGACAGTCAAATTTGATTTTTTTTGTCTATTTAAGCTGTGATTACACATATTTTTTGTTTAGAATCCTTATATCATATTCCATCATTAGTATCAGTGCGCCTAACGTATCTCTGTAAACAACTCACGAGTCTCTAGTCATAGTAAAAAGATCAGTGCGTGGATGAGCACCACTAGCAAGTTTTTTCTGCCCATAGACGTAAGGACTTCTCACAAATTGTCTCCATGTGCAGCTTTATTGACCACGTCTCTCAAAGGACTATGTATAAACTGATGGCTTATATCCATTTGTTATCACCTATATCCAATATTGCATATAAGGTGGGTGCTGACGGAGTTCACAAAATCGAAGCTGCTAACTCTCATCATTTTTGCATGCAGTTATCCTCTCTTTCTCCTGGCTGAGTATATTATTTATTTTGGTTTTTTGCTTTTCAGATTCAAAGTTTTCTTCTTTTCTTTGCTATTTATTTATTTATTTTTCCCATAAAATTGAGACGTCAGTTCAGAAAATGATTTTCCTGAGAATCTTCTTAAATTTATGATATCCATTTGAAGGGTTGATCTTTCTACAATCAGAACTCACCCGATTTGTAAATCTTAAAAAGTTTAATCTTTTTCTGATCGCCGTTGACTTGTTTACACTTGGTTATGTTTTGGATGTGTGTGCTACATTGATTTTCTATCTTTTTTCCCCTCCATTTTAGCTCATTTTGATAGGTTTGTCAGCAAGTGTGATGCATTAACCTTTGTTTTAGGGCCCTTCTATTAGTTTGTTTCTAGAAGTTCATAACTCCACGTTGATAAACCTTCATATCTTATTTTCACTTTATGTATTTTTGTGATAAAGGGACTATTAGCACGTGCCTTTGAGCTCCGCGTACAAATGCCTGGTGCACAGGTGGAAAATCCAACATTTCATGTTAATTTGGAGATTGTGGATCGCTCACGTGAAGATGATGCGAGTTAATGCTTGGAGTTGTGAACTAGTTGCACTAATTAATCACTTCAGTGTAGAGAATACTGTCAAGGTTAGTGTCTTCATCGTGTCGCATCCAGCTTGAGGTTCACTGATGTCCGGGATCTAAATCTTTTCTGCATTATTAATTTTTGTTAGAGTAGTGGTGTGCACCGGGGAACTTAGCATGATGATTTGATAGTATTTGATGCAACATGCTAAAATCTGTTGAAAGATTAGCTTTATTAGTAGCTATCATATACACTTCTTTATTGATTTGCCTGAAAATATTGTTGAAAAGGCCCCGTATTTGCTCATTTCAACTTCATGCTTTTCTCTCTAAACGTACTTTTGGCTGTTGCTTGCATTTGTTTCCCTCTGTGTGAGTTTGCCTTGTGTACCTAGGTAAGGGAGTTTTTTCTTTAAGTAGATTTTGGCACTGATTTTCAGCAAATCAAAGATGTTCTTGCAATAAGTCGAGAAGATATGAAAGAATTAAGAAAATTAGACTCCATGTAGCTTTTGAGTATCATAACTCCTATATTTTATAATTTGCTGACATGTATTCTAGTTATAATTCTTGAAGGGTTCTTGTCATTTTAAAAGATAACTGGATTTTATATTTGTAATTAAGCTGAACTTATGGGCCAGTTCTGGTAATTATCCCTAAGTATGTGCTATGTGATGAAACTGGAAATATCATGCATCCTTCTTGCATCATTCATGTTGTTAGTATTGCCCTTTAAGATTAAGATATTTGTTGTCCTTTAAGATATCCACATCCATACAGTTATACACTTATACTGTAAACTTGCTTTTTTAGTTTCAAACGTGAAACATCCAGTTAGATTATATTCTGAATACTTGCATCTCAAAGGATTCGTATTTTGATGGGTGAAAACTAATATTTCACCTGCTTTGATTTTTAGATGAACTATTGCCATAATATTAATTTATGCTGTATCACTAATTATTTTTGGGAATTAAACTTCTCTTTTGTGCAATGTTGACTACTACTTTCCAAAATGGATATGCACATGTGAAACTCCAAGTTCATAAGGAAAGTTTGTCACTTTAATTTTATCAACAACAAGATTCGAACTTTCTTGAACACTAACAACAATTTACTAAATCTTAGATATGGTTTTACTCTTATCTTTGCACGAAGGAAGAAATCCAAGCACTCCTGATTAATGTCCTATTGATCTTTTTCACTTTCCACTTCTATGCTTATAATCTACTTGTTTTTCCTTTTTTAGTCGACGCTTGCTGCTGCTAAAGCGGAAATTTTTTACTATCCAGCCGAATGGACTCCAGATCAGGTATGTTTACTAAGAATTATGAATTACATAGATGCAAACATGCGGATTTTTTTTACTATCCAACAGAATGGACTCCAGATCAGGTATGTTTACTAAGAATTATAAATTACATAGATGCAAACATGCATAGTATGTTTCTGTCTTGAAAAGAATGTTATATTACTTTAATGATTTTTTATTTAAAAATCAGTGTTGTGTTTTTGCATTCAAATCTTGGTTGCTTATAATGATAGTTATCATGATAGTTTATCATGATCATGGTGTATCCTGTGTTTTGTATCTGAATTTAACTGATGTGCTCTCTAGGTTTTTTGCTAATTGTTATACTTTCTAGTTAACTGTTGATTCATTTGGTGATTGGTAATAATGGGCCACAAACTGGCCAGCATAGAAGTGGAGGTTGGGAACTTCCTTCAACTGAGGTAGATGATGCTGGCTCTTCTCAAATACAACAACATACTCTACAACTGAGAGTGTGAGGAAAGAAGTCGGAGACGCAAAACGTTCTGCTCGACGTAGACCATGAGGCACCCAGAGCTGTCCTTTTGGGGGGGCTGAGATGATGAATCTTTGCTAAGTGACTCAAGTAGTTTTGTTGTATTTATGGATTGCGATGGTAACTTGTATTTAGATGTTGGGTATGTATGTGCATTTGGTTGTTTGATTATGGTGAATATTTGACAGTCATGTATTTTGGATGTTGTTATGGTTGACAATGTTTTAATGGTATCGACTCTTTTATGGTAATATCTATTTTTCAATATAACATGTTGCTTTTTACCATGAAAAATATTGGTAAAAACCTGTAAAAATGTAGCCGTAGACTCTAATTTATAATTCCTCATGTTAGCAAAATATAAGAAATGTGTTGGCAAAGATTAAAAGTGTGTTGGCAAACGTTAGAACTGTTCATATATAAGTGTAGCCATAGTGTTAAAGTTGTTGGTAAAGATGTCAAAGTGTTTCACAATTTAATGTTACACTAGACCTCATGAGTGTTAGCATAGGTCTACAGCTACACAAACATTTTTGTCACTAAATTTATAAAAGTGTGGCCTTAAGTCTACAACAACACAAAATCTGGTGTAGGCACAGACAAGAAATGTGTTGGCATAGGGGTCTGTTGTTACACTTTTTTCACATGTGACCAAAAATTAGAAAAGTGTTACCTTAGACCCCTATGATTGCGGCCATTTTTGTAACACCTTCAAATTTGGTTAAAGTGTAGCCGTAGCTTGTTTTTTTGCCTTCAGCAACACTTTTTGGACTTTTGAACATAGTTTTTCAGGTGTTGCTGAAACCCATATATGGTGTAGTGCGATTATGCATAGACTATAGAGAACGGAATAAGGTGACCATCAAGAACAAATATCCTCTTCCAAGGATAGATGATTTATTTGATCAGTTGCAAGGAGCATCAGTATTCTCAAAGATTGATTTACGTTACGGATATCATCAACTGAAAGTCAAAGAAGAAGATATCCAAAAGACAGCATTTAGAACGCGATATGGTCACTATGAATTTTTAGTGATGCCTTTTGGTTTGACAAATGCTCCGGCAGTATTTATGGATCTGATGAACCGAGTATTCAAAGAGTTCCTTGATAAATTTGTGGTGGTGTTTATCGATGATATCCTTATCTATTCAAATGATAGAAATGAACATAAAGGACACCTCAGAATTGTGCTTCAAATTCTCAAAGACAAATGGTTGTATGCTAAATTCAAGAAATGTGAATTCGGGATAGAACAAGTGGTATTTTTAGGGCATGTGGTATCCAAGGATGGCATTTCAGTTGATCCAAACAAGGTAGAGATGGTGAGCAACTGGCCAACACCAACGAATGTATCAGAGGTTCAAAGTTTCTTAGGACTAGCTGGCTACTACTGACGGTTTGTACAAGGATTCTCAAAGATTGCAGCCCCATTGACATTGTTAATAAGGAAGAACATAAAGTTTGTTTGTACTGATGCTTGCGAGGGGAGTTTCCAGGAATTGAAGCGTAGATTAACTACAGCTCCTGTCCTTGCCACTCCTATAGGAACAAGTGGCTTTGTAGTTTACACTACAACAACAACATCTAAGCCTTAGTCCCAAAATGATTTGGGGTCGGCTAACATGAATCAAACTTTGAAACCGTCAATAATCGTTACATAAATAACATAAAGGGAAAAAAGAGGGAAACAGTAGAGAAAAAAGCAAATAAAAAAAGAGAATGAATGAAAAAAAAAAAAGAAAAAAAGAAAAAAAAGAAAAAAAGATAACATGAAATAAAAGAAAATAGGAATTAAAAAAAAAAAAGAATCAGACTCCATCCACCATCCGTATTCTTTCCCGCCACATTTGCCTCTCCATCGCCATACTTTCTCCAATTCCAAGAAACCGCATATCATTTTCAATCATCTTTATCCAAGTTTTCTTGGGTCTTCCTCTACCTTTCACAACATTACTTGCTCCCCAACTTTCTAGCCTCCTCACTGGGGCATCAATAGGTCTTCTTCTCACATGACCAAACCATCGTAATCGATTCTCCATCATCTTGTCTTCTATAGACGCAACTCTTACCTTCTCTCTGATCACCTCATTTCGAGCCGATCCTTTTTGTATGACCACACATCCATCGTAGCATACGCATCTACGCCACATTCATCTTTTGAACGTGACAACTGTTTCTGACCCAACACTCGGTGCCATATAACAAGCAGCCTAATTGCCGTGCGGTAAAATTTACCATTTAATCTATGAGGCATGCCGGTATCACATAAAACCCCTGTGGCACTCTTCCACTTCAACCACCCTGCCTTTATTCTGTGAGCCACATCGCCATCTAGCTCTCCATCCTTTTGGATAATAGATCCAAGATACCGAAAGAAAGTGGATCCATGAACAACTTTCCCATCAAATGTGATCATCCCCGCCTCTCTATCACTGTTTTCGCTAAACCTACACTCTATATATTCAGTCTTACTTCTGCTCAGCCTAAAGCCTCGAGCTTCCAAAGTATCCCTCCAAAGTTCCAATTTCTGTTGCACTCCAACCTTCGTTTCATCAATCAACACAATATCATCTGCGAACACCATACACCACGGCACGTCATTTTGAATTTCTCTTGTCAATTCGTCCATGACTATGGCAAAGAGAAAAGGACTAAGAGCAGATCCTTGATGCACCCCAATCGTAATAGGGAATTCTTCTGTCCTCCCAACATTAGTACGTACACTTGTACTAGCTCCCTCATACATGTCCTTTATAATGTCAATATATTTCTGCGATACACCCTTCTTTGCTAAGGCCCACCAAAGTACTTCTCTTGGTACTTTATCATATGCCTTCTCTAAATCAATAAAAACCATATGCAGATCTTTCTAAAAATGGTTTGGGTGCTGTATTAATGCAACAACACAAAATGCTTCTAAAAATGGTTTGGGTGCTGTATTAATGCAACATGGGAAGGTAATAGCCTATGCCTCCAGGCAATTAAAAGAGTATGAAAAGAATTATCCAACACATGATCTAGAACTGGCTGCTGTTGTCTTTGCACTAAAAATTTGGAGGCATTACCTATATTGTGAAAAGTGCGAAATCTATACAGACCACAAAAGTTTGAAGTACTTTTTCACACAGAAGGAGCTGAATATGCGACAGCGGAGATCGTTAGAATTGGTGAAAGACTATGATTGTGAGATCATTTATCATCCTGGTAAGGCAAATGTGGTTGCAGACGCATTAAGTAGAAAGTCTATGTCTTCCTTTCTAATACACAGAAGCCATTATTATTAGACATGCAAAAATTAGAACTGGAAATTGTGCCCAAAAGGAAGATTTGTTCGTTATCAGCACTCATATTGAAACATACACTTCAAGATATAATCAAAGAAACCCAGAAGGCGGATCAGTACATAGACAAATTGAGGGAAAAAGTTGATGAGGGCAAATTACCGAACTTCTCAGTCTCTGGTGATAAAATATTGCGATATAAAGGGAGACTGTGTGTGACAGCCGACGCAACCATCATAGGGGAAATTCTGAAGGAGGCTCATTCCAGTCCTTATTCAATACATCCAGGTAGCACAAAACTGTATAAAGACTTGAAACAACATTATTGGTGGCCTAACATGAAGAAAGATATTGCAAGATTCGTGGAAGAATGTCTAACTTGCCAGCAGATCAAAACTGAACACCAGAGACCAGCAGGATTATTGAAGCCTTTACTAATTCCGGAATGGAACTGGGAACACATTACAATGGATTTTGTGCTTGGGCTACCAAGGACTCAAAGTGGGTATAATTCAATATGGGTGATTGTTGATAGATTGACCAAATCTGCTCATTTTCTTCCAGTAAAATCCACATATAATATGGATCGATATGCTTAAGAATATATTAAAGAGATAGTCTGACTACATGGGGTGCCAGTATCAATAGTATCTGATAGGGACCCTAAATTTACATCTGCATTTTGGAAAAATTTACATAACGCAATGGGTACGAAGCTTGCTTTCAGCACCGCATTTCATCCACAAAGTGATGGGCAGTCAGAAAGAGTTATTCAAATACTCGAAGATATGTTGAGAGCATGCATACTAAATTTCAAGGGCAATTGGGATACAAAGCTTCCATTGGTAGAGTTCACCTAGAACAACAGTTACCAATCTACAATTGGGATGGCACCTTATGAAGCACTATATGGGAGAAAATGTAGATCTCCCATACACTGGGATGAAGTTGGAGAAAGAAGTCTACTAGGCACATAGATGATACAACAGACTGCTATGGTAGTAGAAAAGATAAGAGAACGAATGAAAATTGCACAAAGTAGACAGAAGAGTTATGCATATAATCGAAGAAGAGATTTGGAATTTGCAGTTGGAGACCATGTCTTCTTGAGGGTATCCCCAATGAAAAGCATAATGAGATTTGGGAAGAAAGGAAAACTTAGCCCGAGATATGTTGGCCCATTTGAAATCCTTGAGAGAGTTGGTGACAGAGCTTTTAGAGTAGCCTTACCTCCTTTGCTATCTGGTGTACACAGTGTCTTCCATGTATCCATGTTAGAGAAGTACATTTCAAACCCCTCACATGTGCTAAACTATGAGCCGTTGGAATTATCCTCAGAATTGTCCTATGAAGAGAAGCCAGTATAGGTTCTTGATAAGAAAGTAAAGACACTAAGGAACAAGGAGATTCATTTGGTAAAGATTTTGTGGAGGAATCATGTTGTTGAAGAGGCTACGTGGGAAAGAGAGGAGGAAATGCAAAGCAAGTATCCAGAACTGTTCGGTAAGTCAATTTCGAGGACGAAATTTTATAAGGAGGGGAGGATTGTAATGCCCGGTTATCCCCTTCTAAGCCAATAACCATTTTATACCTAAATGCATTTACATAATATGCATTAGGGAAGCATGGCATAAAAGTAGACATTTCATGAGGATGAATAATTGCTATTTATGTGCTTAATTATGTTTTATGTCTATGATCCATGCAACATGTTATTTTTTCCTCCTAACATGGTAAAATGTGTCTTTATAAATGTCTTATTGCAGTGAGAAGCTCAGTTTCTCGCTTAAAGGAGATCGATGTGCTAAAACTACAAGTGATTTTATTTGTTAATTGCATTTTTACATTACTTTCACATATGATGATTCACTCCACCTCATAGTTAACTCACTATGGTGAAGAGTATTGAACATATTAAATTAGCTCTAAGCATAGGTGGCGAACATATAAGTACTAATAGGGTCACTAACAAGTCTATCGTAGGTTAACAGTTTAACACCGGAGCCTAGTGGTGTGTGTGTGTGTGTGTTGAGTAAATTTAGATATATGAATCAAGTAGATAACATTTGTTTAACCTAATAAAACCTGTCAAATATTTGATTCTTATCTACATTATAAATGGTTCAATTGGTAGTTGCATACGGCATCACCTGTTAAGTAATTGGATATGTCACTTCCCTATTCGTCCCAGTTGCGGTCGGAACCAGTTGAACTTATCTTTTGTTTTATCATTATCATCATATCATATTGATAAATGAGCCCTTTCATTATTATCTATAGCGTTATAGGTAGGAAGGTCTAGAAAGTTTGACAATAAAATCCCTTATTAGCATTTTTAATGCTTTCTGCATAGTAACCGATTTTAAACAATAAAAACGCACCTCAAACTTATACAAAACCACTATACCGGACATTCATACTCTAAATATATTCAATATAATAACCGGTTTAAACCAACCAAGAAATGGCCTATAACTACTTGAACCGATCTAGTCTTTCAAACATGATTTATAGAAGCTTTTTGAGGGTATCTTCGGTATTTCACCCTTAAAACCGCCTTTCTCACTTGTATAAGAGAGGAAAATCGACCCTCAACTCTCATTAACACTCTGTACTCGACCTAGAAGCATCCATCTCCGAAAAATCACCAAAAATTCAAGAAAAACCATCGAAACACCAACAGCTCATATCCTTTGAGAATCAAGGTGAGTTTCCTTTGTTTTCTTCATGTTCTTGATGTCTTTAATGATTATTTCGATGAAAGAAGGGTTTTTTCAGGCCCTTAGACATGTCATAATAATGTTAAGAATTTATCCATGGCTTCACCTTATGTTTATTGTGGGTTTATAAAGCCTAAATCATCACTAGAAAACATAGAACTCAATTCTGCCACCTTTTATAAACATATATGGATTGTGCATATTTCATATAGTTCAGGGACTGCTGTTCCCATATATTTGTTCTTCAGTATGTTAGGGATGTTATATCAAAATTTGATGCAAATATTACTTATATTCAAGCGGTCATAAGCTAAACAAGTTATGTTATTCAAAGGTTTTGATAAACTCTCTTGAACAATTATGTTGTTGTAAAATAGGTTAATAAATTACTATATGTTCATATTTTTAGATTACGTTTTCCTTTATAAGTGAAGGAGAAGTATATGA
Source organism: Orobanche coerulescens (assembly GCA_033398695.1). Lineage (NCBI taxonomy): Eukaryota > Viridiplantae > Streptophyta > Magnoliopsida > Lamiales > Orobanchaceae > Orobanche > Orobanche coerulescens. Next base: position 40,601,635 of record CM065814.1, on the reverse strand, counting down.
AGTTAAAACATAGTATAAATGGGTATATATGTGTAACGCCCTAACCTTCTTAATTAAAAAGAACGTTACACAGCTCATTTTTTTCTTAAATTTTTTTATATAAATTCGGAGTATTTGAGGAAGCATTTTAGTCAGTAAATCATCAATAAAACTCGTTTATTGAACTATCATTACAGTTTTACAAAAACATGGGAAATCAAATATTCGGACATAGTCCGTTGAAATTTATATTCGTCGAAGAACATCAAGTGTTTCGTAATAATAATAATAATAACGGCGACAACATCTTTTATTATTTAGAACTTCATCGTATTGGGAGTATGTATTCATCTTCTGCTTGTCCCGTTCGTCGATTCCTTAGCCTGAAAAACATAAATGACGAGGTGTGAGTACGCGAGCATACTCAGTGAGATTAAACCCTTATAAATCGTGAAAATCATGTTGTGTAATGCACATAAAACATTCTTATCTGTGTGAGACTCATCTCGGATTTCTTTCATTCTTTCGACCCCTCTCGGGTCGTCATGTTACACGACACAACGATGACCGTAACATATTAAAACAATATACCCTCACCTCGTTTGCTGAAATCTTGAAACATCTTCCTTTGAATTTGGCTCGGTTGTCCTTCTTGGATCCCGGATACATTTCTCCTAGCACTTGAAAATACTTTTTCATATTTCCGGTCATAAATTCTTGATGTAAAATCTGAAATCTCTTTGAGGACTTTTATCAAATACCTTTGAAAAACTGTCAGATTTGAGCTTCCTGTTTCATCGGGCTTTTTGAAGCCTTTATAATTTTTGGAAGGGAAATATGTTACAGCGTTTTATAGTAGAGGTCCATAGCTTCAAATTGATATGTGATATGTACAAAAACACGTCCGGTAACATGTATAAATAGGGGCTCAAAATCGGTTAAAAATCAACCATACCCGGACAGCTGGAAGCCTTATCCAGACAGCTGGCCGAGAAGATTCTGTCAGTCGTGACCGACCTTATCCGGACAGCTGGACATCCTTATCCGGATAGTTGCCGATAAGCTTTTGTCGGTCGTGACCGACTTTATCCGGACAGCTGGACAGCCTTATCCTGATAGTGGTTGAGAAACTTCTGTCGGTCGTGATCGGAAGCTGTCGGTAGGCGTGTCCGGCAGTGACCGGCAGATGTCCGGCGGTGACCGGCAGATGTCCGTCAACTTGGCTCGGCCGGTTCGACCACTTCGTGATGTCCAAATTCGATTTTACGACCTGTTCCGGAATCATCAGAGTTAAATCTTCGATATGCTCGGAACGGATTTTCGATAATAGTAATAAAATAATTTAATATTATTTTTGCAATATAAGTGTTTTGTAATGAAATTTTATCGTATCAAAATCGTCGGAACTTTTCGAAATCACTTTCATAAGTTCTAAAAATGATCCTTATAATTTATTTTGAAATCTTTTCCTTTTAACTCCTTCATTCTATGCTATGAGCGTATCGGTCCAAGTATCGGACAACCTGTAAATATTTAAATCAAAATCCATGATCGTTAGCAAAATAAATAGCATTTAAATAAGTATTGGGGCGTTACAATATGCATAACTCTTGCATCAAAGTAACTAGTTGTGAAGGGATAAGTCATAGATGATCCTAAATTGTATTCCAAACATTTTGTAGCATTCATGAAAGTAATGTTAAGTGCAACATAGTTAATTAATTCAGGGCTTTTAGCACATTCATCTAGCTAAAGAATCTGATCTTTTCACTTCAATACGCAGTTGGACCTGAGGTAAGATGAGGCTTTTCCTTGCAGTATCATAAGGATCATATATTGATTGATATTTGCATATGTGACTGTTATTGAACGATCATGCATAACATGTGTATGTGAAAGAATGTTTAAGAACAGGAAGTATGGTACTTGATTGATGGCTGGTAGGCACGGTGTAACACCCCCAAATTCTATTGGGTTATTACAGTGCCGTGGACCCCACGCCAGGAGATCCACCAGGCGAACATGACTAAAAAACATTAAATTAAACAACAAGGGAAAATCATAGTCCCTACCATGACATCCGACACTATATTCCGATAAGGAATTTCAACGACAAAAGTGGCCTACATGGCCAAAATGAAATACAACAGCATCCACGAACATCTGTTCGGGTAATACAACACGACAACAACTGACAAGACTGGAGTACACTCCAACTGACTGACCAACAATGAACAACTCGGACTAGTATCGCTCGAATGCCTCGTCGCCATCGTCATGCCCCTGTGCCTCAACTCTCTCCTCGCAAGCACCTAAAACATGAAAACATGTTCCGCCCCCACGGGGTCAGTCATCCAGATAATGAACATCAAATACATGTATAACATGATATGCATCCAAAGGAAGAATGAAACGGTATAATGATGATAATAATACGAGATGCTCACAAACCAAGGCAAGAACCGAGCATTCGTGAAATACTATGCCCACGGCATACTATTAATACCTGTTCGACAGGTTAGAACATAAGTGCCCAACGGCGAATCATAATCACAGAATACCACAATGACTTACACGACATGAACCAAACCGTAAGGATGAAATATGAATCACAATGCCAGTAGGCTCAAATGTAATTAACAAGTCAATCACAAGGCCTAAAACCACTCAAATTAAACTCACAAATATCACAATCACATGAAGCCGAAACATTCAAGTCAAGTATTGATTAGGGCAAGCCACGGCATGAAAGCCGTATCATAATTAGGGCGAAGCCACGGCATGAAAGCCGTATCACAATTAGGGCCGAAGCCACGGCATGAAAGCCGTATCACAATTAGGGCGAGCCACGGCATGAAAGCCGTATCACAATTAGGGCCGAAGCCACGGCATGAAAGCCGTATCACAATTAGGGCCGAAGCCACGGCATGAAAGCCGTATCACAATTAGGGCCGAAGCCACGGCATGAAAGCCGTATCACAATTAGGGCCGAAGCCACGGCATGAAAGCCGTATCACAATTAGGGCCGAAGCTACGGCATGAAAGCCTTATCACAATTAGGGTCGAAGCCACGGCATGAAAGCCGTATCACAATTAGGGGATGGTATGTTGTCTTGAGTCGGCCAACACCATCCTCGACAGTCCCAACTCAACACCTCGATTGCCTTAGAACGGCTAACCGATGACAATGATGCAGCGGATGATTCCATGAATGCTTGAGCGCTTCGATTTCCTTATAATGGCTAATCGATGTGAACGATATGATGAATGATTGAATACTTCGATTTGTCTGCGAACGGCAATTCGATAACAATGATATGAAGGATGCCTCGGCACCTTTAATCGGTTACCGACGACGAAGGTGAGAAATGAATAAGCCAATGCCTTTAATCGGCGTGTACAGTTTTAATGACAATCCAAAAAGGAATAACAATGATCTCAACAATGTCTTAAATTGACATCTATGTTAACAACAATCGATACATCGACCCATGAACCGGCTATCGACAATGACATTAATAATGAGTATCACAATGCCTTGAATCGGCCGTTAACGAACAACAATAAATATTTGGCAAAATTGCCGAAAGGTATCGTATCGAACGATCTCTTAATATCAATGAATTCATGAAGAGACTAAGTCTCGGAATGATACAACACATTTATACACATATATGATGACATTAATCTCATTGACTAGTACAAGTATAAAACTTGCCTCAAACCGAAGGCGAGGAAGTCCTTCCACGAACAACGTCCTTAATAGGGAATATCGGCCACTCGAACAACCTTGAATTACACAAGCACCAACAATTCGCTTAATATACGAATCAAACACGAATATAACGAACTCGAAACATCGATACGATTAAACTAAGTTCATTGGGGCATTATATCGAATACGTTGGGGCCAAACTCCGATTGTTTACAATCAAATCTCAATATATCAATATCAAATCCTCCAAGAAGTGTTTCAAACCAACAAACATCTTCCAAATGATCAATAATCCAAAATGAATATCCGAAAACGTGATTTCAACAACAATTAATCGAAAACCCCCAATTTCAACTCGATATTCAAAGTGTTCTTGAATAATCCCTCAATAATCCAATGAATCCTTATACAAACTCATAATCATATACATATACCTTCATATAACATGATTATAACGTCCAAAACATCATATCTCAACACAAAATCGAAATCCAAGATGTTGAAGAAGTTACCTCTTGAAGATCCAACCATTTCGATCCGAAGAACACGAGTTAATCGAGTATCCAAGCTTCACGATCGAAAGGAGATGAAGAAAATCAAACACTCAAATGATAATTGATGAAGAAATCTCTCCCTCAAGCTATTCTCTCTCGGTTGCAGGTGAAGAAGTGGGAAAGAAATGGAAGAAATGAGCTGAAATGCTCAAAAAACGAATTTATAGGGGTTGACTCGCCAGACAGACTCGACCGTGTCCGCCTGACACGGTCGCGGCGTGCAGCTAGCCGGCAGGGACTCGACCGTGTCCTGCAAGACACGGTCGCAGCGCGGAGGGGCCTACCGATAGTGACCCATTCGACAGTGACTCGGCATGACTCGACCGTGTCCTGGAACACGATCGGGCGTCTGGGCAGTCGGTTCTGGCTTATCCGGAAGAGTTCGACTCGGCCGTGCCAGACGACACGGTCGGGTCCTGTGGCAAAAACTTCGGCATTTCTGGACGAGTACGGCACGGGCCGTGTCGGACGACACGGCCGAGTTCGGTCGGCAGTGATCGGCCAATAACTGAAAAAATGAGCGGGTGAGCTAAAACGGCCATAACTCTCTCGTCCGGACTCCGATTGACTCACCGTTTGAACCATTGGAAAGTTAACTCGATGCTCTATAATATTGAAAAGATTTAGAATTTTTGGAGTTACCAAAAATTATTGGTGATTTAACAAAGTCGAACTTATATGAGGAAAGTTGAAACAATGAACAATAACGTTACACAACTCGAAGTTTTTCCGAACGGTGAACACGGTGAATGAACATGATTGATGAATGATTATAATTGAGTGAAAATCCACTAAGTGACAATCACTGAATGAAATTACTGAATGATAATGACTGAATTACAACCGGGTATTACATACACCCCCCCTTAAAAGAGTTTCGTCCCCGAAACTAAGGGTCAAACAACTCGGGATAACTCTCCCGCATACTATCCTCGGTTTCCCAAGTAGCCTCTTCGACTCCGTGTCTGGACCACTGAATCTTGACCAAAGGGATCGTCTTGTCCCTCAACTGTTTGATTCGCCGCTCCAATACTCGTACAGGACGCTCCTCGTACGAATGATCATCCGCGATCTCGATTTCGTCGAACTGAAGTATGTGACTCGGGTCGGCAACATACTTCCGCAACTAAGAGACATGAAACACATTATGAATTCGGCTCAATGCCGGAGGCAAAGCCAATCGATAAGCTAACTCGCCTACTCGATTCAAAATTTCAAACGGTCCAATGAATCTCGGACTCAACTTCCCCCGTTTTCCGAAACGGAAAGTACCTCGACTTGGGGATACCTTGACCAACACGTGGTCACCCGTCTCGAACTCTAGTGGTCGACGACGATTATCTGCATATGATTTCTGTCGACTCTGAGCTGTCAACAAATGACTCTTGATCAAAGCTACCTTCTCCCGGGCGGCCATAAGCATATCGGGCTCGGTGCCGATTGATTCTGACAAGTCATCCCAACACAAAGGAGATCGACAACGACGACCGTACAAGGCCTCGTAAGGTGCCATTTTAATGGAGGCATGCCAACTATTATTATACGTGAACTCGATCAGTGGTAGTTGGGCTTCCCAATCGTCCTTCCAATCGAGGACGCATGCCCTCAACATGTCCTCTAATGTCTGAATAGTTCTCTCTGATTGTCCGCCAGACTGAGGATGAAAGGCGGTACTGAGATTGAGATGAGTACTGAATGAATTACTTGAGTAATGAGATTGACTGAGTGATGAATGAATTAATTGAGCGATGAGATTAACTGAGTGATTAATGAATTAACTGAACAATGAGATTAACTGAGTGATGAATGAATTGACTGAACAATGAGATTGACTGAGTGATTAATGAATTAATCTGAACAATGAGATTGACTAAGTGATGAAGGAATTAACTGAGTGATGAATGAATTAACTGAGCAATGATATTGACTGGGTGATGAATGAATTAACCGAGTGATGAATGAATTAACTGGGTGATGAATTAATTAATTGAGTGATGAATGAATTAACTGAGTGATGAATGATATTGACTGAGTGATGAATGAATTAACCGAGTGATGAATGAATTATCTGAGTAATGATATTGACTGAGTGATGAACGAATTAACTGAGTGATGAATGATATTGACTGAGTGATGAATGAATTAATTGAACGATGACATTAACAGAGTGATGAATGAATTAACATGATCGACAAGATCAAAATGGTGATTGAGGATTATTAACTGGTGAATGAGTTGATCCTTAGCACTTACACAGGTCACACGTGCTCCAAAACAATTAGTCATGAATCAATCATAACAATAATATCACATTTATGTTTCAACAAAGCATGAATAATTAATGACATGATGAATGTATGAACATAAAGAGAATCGAGTCCTTACACAGGTCATACGAAGCTTCGAGGTCTCGCGATACTAGTCTTCACTGACGACGACTCGCTGAATGAATGACTCGTGCAGTCGCACTAATATTACGACTCACAAAACCTGACTGACTAGATTGTCATAACCTGACAATCCCACTACTACCGCGTCGGTAGAGCCACATAACTCACATATCAGGGTATCTCACAACCCAAAATCTCTGATACCATTTCTGTAACACCCCCAAATTCTATTGGGTTATTACAGTGCCGTGGACCCCACGCCAGGAGATCCACCAGGCGAACATGACTAAAATACATTAAATTAAACAACAAGGGAAAATCATAGTCCCTACCATGACATCCGACACTATATTCCGATAAGGAATTTCAACGACAAAAGTGGCCTACATGGCCAAAATGAATTACAACAGCATCCACGAACATCTGTTCGGGTAATACAACACGACAACAACTGACAAGACTGGAGTACACTCCAACTGACTGACCAACAATGAACAACTCGGACTAGTATCGCTCGAATGCCTCGTCGCCATCGTCATGCCCCTGTGCCTCAACTCTCTCCTCGCAAGCACCTAAAACATGAAAACATGTTCCGCCCCACGGGTCACCATCCAGATAATGAACATCAAATACATGTATAACATGATATGCATCCAAAGGCAGAATGAAACGGTATAATGATGATAATAATACGAGATTCTCACAAACCAAGGTAAGAACCGAGCATTCTTGAAATACTATGCCCACGGCATACTATTAATACCTGTTCGACAGGTTAGAACATAAGTGCCCAACGGCGAATCATAATCACAGAATACCACAATGACTTACACGACATGAACCAAACCAGAACAGGATGAAATATGAATCACAATGCCCGGAGGCTCCAATGAAATTAACAAGACAATCACAAGGCCTAAAAACCACTCAGCCGAAACTGTCAAATATCACAATCACATGAAGCGAAAACAGCCCGAAGCTGTTATTGATTAGGGCCGAAGCCACGGCATGAAAGCCGTATCACAATTAGGGCCGAAGCCACGGCATGAAAGCCGTATCACAATTAGGGCTGAAGCCACGGCATGAAAGCCGTATCACAATTAGGGCCGAAGCCACGGCATGAAAGCCGTATCACAATTAGGGCCGAAGCCACGGCATGAAAGCCGTATCACAATTAGGGCCGAAGCCACGGCATGAAAGCCGTATCACAATTAGGGCCGAAGCCACGGCATGAAAGCCGTATCACAATTAGGGGATGGTATGTTGTCTTGAGTCGGCCAGCACCATCCTCGACAGTCCCAACTCAACACCTCGATTGCCTTAGAATGGCTAACCGATGACAATGATGCAGCGGATGATTCCATGAATGCTTGAGCGCTTCAATTTCCTTATAATGGCTAATCGATGTGAACGATATGATGAATGATTGAATACTTCGATTTGTCTGCGAACGGCAATTCGATAACAATGATATGAAGGATGCCTCGGCACCTTTAATCGGTTACCGACGACGAAGGTGAGAAATGAATAAGCCAATGCCTTTAATCGGCGTGTACAGTTTTAATGACAATCCAAAAAGGAATAACAATGATCTCAACAATGTCTTAAATTGACATCTATGTTAACAACAATCGATACATCGACCCCGCGAACCGGCTATCGACAATGACATTAATAATGAGTATCACAATGCCTTGAATCGGCCGTTAACGAACAACAATAAATATTTGGCAAAATTGCCGAAAGGTATCGTATCGAACGATCTCTTAATATCAATGAATTCATGAAGATACTAAGTCTCGGAATGATACAACACATTTATACACATATATGATGACATTAATCTCATTGACTAGTACAAGTATAAAACTTGCCTCAAACCGAAGGCGAGGAAGTCCTTCCACGAACAACGTCCTTAATAGGGATTACCGGCCACTTGAACAACCTTGAATTACACAAGCACCAACAATTCGCTTAATATACGAATCAAACACGAATATAACGAACTCGAAACGTCGATACGATTAAACTAAGTTCATTGGGGCATTATATCGAATACGTTGTGGCCAAACTCCGATTGTTTACAATCAAATCTCAATATATCAATATCAAATCCTCCAAGAAGTGTTTCAAACCAACAAACATCTTCCAAATGATCAATAATCCAAAATGAATATCCGAAAACGTGATTTCAACAACAATTAATCGAAAACCCCCAATTTCAATTCGATATTCAAAGTGTTCTTGAATAATCCCTCAATAATCCAATGAATCCTTATACAAACTCATAATCATATACATATCCCTTCATATAACATGATTATAACGTCCAAAACATCATATCTCAACACAAAATCGAAATCCAAGATGTTGAAGAAGTTACCTCTTGAAGATCCAACCACTTCGATCTGAAGAACACGAGTTAATCGAGTATCCAAGCTTCACGATCGAAAGGAGATGAAGAAAATCAAACACTCAAATGATAATTGATGAAGAAATCTCTCCCTCAAGTTATTCTCTCTCGGTTGCAGGTGAAGAAGTGGGAAAGAAATGGAAGAAATGAGCTGAAATGCTCAAAAAACGAATTTATAGGGGTTGACTCGCCAGACAGACTCGACCGTGTCCGCCTGACACGGTCGCGGCGCGCAGCTGGCCGGCAGGGATTCGACCGTGTTCTTCTAGACACGGTCGCGGCGCGGAGGGGCCTACCGATAGTGACCCGTCCGACAGTGACTCGGCATGACTCGACCGTGTCCTGGAACACGATCGGGCGTCTGGGCAGTCGGTTCTGGCTTATCCGGAAGAGTTCGACTCGGCCGTGCCAGACGACACGGTCGGGTCCTGTGGCAGAAACTTCAGCATTTCCAGACGAGTACGGCACGGGCCGTGTCGGACGACACGGCCGAGTTCGGTCGGCAGTGATCGGCCAATAACTGAAAAAATGAGCGGGTGAGCTAAAACGGCCATAACTCTCTCGTCCGGACTCCGATTGATTCACCGTTTGAACCATTGGAAAGTTAACTCGATGCTCTATAATATTGCAAAGATTTAGAATTTTTGGAGTTACCAAAAATTATTGGTGATTTAACAAAGTCGAACTTATATGAGGAAAGTTGAAACAATGAACAATAACGTTACACAACTCGAAGTTTTTCCGAACGGTGAACACGGTGAATGAAAATGATTGATGAATGATTATAATTGAGTGAAAATACACTGAGTGACAATCACTGAATGAAATTACTGAATGATAATGACTAAATTATAACCGGGTATTACACACGGGATGTGGGGGACCGGTGGACCCAACACATGGTGGCAAATACTTGCGGCTGAAAGTTGGTCAAGGAAACCCACACTGAATGAAAAAGGTTGAATACAGCTAATACCATTAGTTGAAAAACCAGTATGGGAACCCACGTATACATGCTTTATTGTACAATTATATGAACAGGTTCCGAAAACCATGGCCTATCACTATCAGTCGAGTATCACACTTAGAGGGTACCCGAAGAAAGGATTTTATAAGAACATGAATATATCATATAAAGTAGTTATTTGTTGATGAATGTGATACGTGATACCTTGCTATTACAGAAGTCTCATAGTACTGAGACACTAGCTCACTCGATTCTTATGATACAGGTGACGATGCTCATGTTTAGGGGTTGACCATACTCCTTCAGTGTTGCCAGTTGGAGACTTGTCCATATGCCATTCCCCAGCTATTTTGCCCCTCTGCTGGAAGACTATGTCGTGTTTTGAATAAGATCGCTCTCTTATGGTTTTGTCTATGTATTAAACTTAAGGTTGTGTAATGTTTTGAACAAATAATACCAGTTTGCGTTATTTCCCCGAGTTCTTGCTTTTACCAAATTTACAATTATGGCTTTTCAAAGTATAAATGAGTGATACTCCCCAACTTAGTAGCACGGACCCCTTTGCGGTTCAGCTGCTAGGTTAGGGGGTGTTACAAAAAATTTCTATGTTTTCTCTCCAACTAGGAGTGATGGTTCAATTATCAAATGAACAGTTGGAAGTAGCAAACTGGTTTATATTAAATAATTGTGATGAGATTGAGGAATTCAAAAGGTATGTTCTTTTTATATTTTTTTGGGTGCAATATATATATATATATATATATATATATATATATATATATATATATTGTTGCTACTATTTACCTTCATTTATTTGCATATATACCAAACCTTGAGTTTCACTTGTCTATTATAGGGCAGCATTAGACTCTTAAATCAATAAAGTACCAAAAACATAGATGAAAGACATAGGAAGGAATTTCCAAAATGGTCCAAGATTCGTGCTACCATCTTATTTGATCAATGGTTACTTTCTGAGGAGATTTATTCATTAGCAAATGGTCCAAATTCTTATACGCTGGAGTACACTGTATGTATTGCAAATGGGGTTCGATGATCGACCAAACAAAGTGATCAATACCACACGACATAAGATAGTGGAATTATGACGTGCGGATCCCATGGTGAAGCACCTTGTACTTTTTATGGAAGCTTGGTTAGTGTTGTACACTTATATTTTCGGAGAGGATATGGTACATATCTTTATAAATGTGAATGGTACAATTCTGATTCGAGGAAGCTAAAATTTGATTATCATCTGACATCATTGGACATCAATAGAAAATGGTACATGCATGATCCTTACTTATTGGACAGACACACAAAAGGTGTTTTATCTTGATGATCCAAAACTGGGACATCCCTGGAAAGTTGTCCATAAGATTCAGCATAGACATGTTTGAGATGTTCTAGAGAAAGAAGAAGATGAAGTTGCAGACTGCTGTAATGACTCTGATGGTGACACTGTTTACAATGATGCTCGGTGGGAGGTACATGAAGAAGATGATGAGTCGAATATATCATTACAAAGAGAAGATATCGAACCTGAAACTATTGTGTTAGATAATGTTAATGTAGAAAGAAGAACATCAGATGATGAATTTATTGATGATGATGATGATGATGTTATTAATGGTGACGATGATGAAGCTCTTGCAGATGAGAATATTATTGATGATGATATCAGTAATAATTATTTGATTTCTGATGATGAAACTGTTTTTGGATACGATAGTGATTAGTGAGACACATGGTGATTCAAATTATTATGATGGGGAATATTGTTGCATTTCATTGATCTTCAAATAGTTTTCCCTTTCCAAAGTTACTCTTTAGTTGGATTATATAACTACTTTTTTAAGGGATCTTATGTCCATTGTTTTTCAATACTTGACCTTAATGCCATCTGATAGTATCATTTTTTAAGAAAGCATATATATACATATATATATATATATATATTGTAGCGTATAATATAAGGGCCCTATTTATCCTAATCTCGTCGTCCACCTCCTCCCTCTTTCTCCTGACTGTTTCACCTGTTCGCCTCTTCTATTTCTTTCATCCGAGATTGCCACCACCTGGTAGGTCTCTCGGTTTCAGCTTTCTCCTTCGGCTTGCTCCTTCTCTTTCGTTGCTCCGCGGTTTGTTTCTTGGTTTCTGTTTGTTTTTCTTTTTGTTTGTGCAGGAAAATTTAGGGTCGAGCCCTTCTCTTTCGTTTCTCTACAGTTTGTTTTTCGTTTGTGTACTTTTTTGATGATACCTTATGTTTATGTGCTCCTGTGCTGGGTTTGGTATGTGATCTTCGGTAGTGTTATTTGATTCTTTCTTTTCTTATTTCTTCCGGATACAAAGGCAATTCTTGGACGCATTTATTTTGTGGGTCTTGAAGAGAGTGCTTTCCATACAATTAATCGTTGATGGTCCCTGACTTCATGGATTGTTAGCTTCTTTATTTTGACAAATCCGTTGGTTTCTCATCCTTGTTATATATAGAGAATTGGAATCTTTTTGCTGATTTTTTGGTAGTTACATTTTTTTTTGGTTGTTGATCCATATTGTTTGTTATTTACAGATATATTGAGGCAGGGACAGTGTCTCAGCTTTCTCCTTCAACTTTATCCTTTTCTTTCGTTTCTCCGCAGTTTGTTTCTTGGTTTCTATTTGGTTTTCTTTTTGTTTGTGCAGAAAATTTCAGGGTCCAGCCCTCTTCTTTCGGTTCTCCGCAATTTGTTTTCTCATTTGTGTACTTCTTTAATGATACCCTATTTTTATGTGTTCTTGCTTTGGGTTTGGTATGTGATTTTCTATTGTGTTATTTGCCTGTTCCTTTTCTTGCTTCTTTCGGATACATACGCACTTCCGTGGCCCGTTTATTTTGCGGGTCTTGAAGAGTGCTTTTCATACAATTTAATCGTTCACGGTGCCTGACTTCATGGAATGTTAGGTCAGGCATATGGATATTTTGATTTCTGCTGCATTTTTCTTCTTGTCGGCCGATCAATGGGCGCTCAGGCATTGTGACTTGGAGGTTTTTAAACACGGTTTGATTGTCCACTACACACGCATCTTGCTTCAGGCAATAATATGCATCTTCAACTCCCTGTAAAGATTGGCTGTGAGTTGTGCGATCCTTTTCGGGCTGTATTTTCTTTGCCTGTGTTTTGGGTTTGGCGGGGAGTAATTTGATGGCTTTCTTTTATTGTTTGTCTTGGTGTTTGTTTGATTTTTTTCATGTACAGGGAGTTTCTATTAGTTTGATGTTATGTTCGCATTTACTTATTTACCTTACTATATGTTTTGATGATTGTGGGTGTTTTGTCGCAGGTTGCCGTGTTTTTCGGCCTCTGATGTTTTGTTCATATGGACTGATTTGGTACAATGTTTATTTTCTCATGTACAGGAAGCTCCTCGTATTTATCTCTTATATGATTTGAACAGATGTTTTACCTATGTTTGTTCACATTGGCTGCTGCTATATGAAACATTTGGCCTCACTTTACGATTTGGGCTTCCTTTGTTTTTTTTCTTATCAAAGACGACTTTTATTTAAACTTTACAACATTTATTAGAGAAATCGGTGTCCGACGACCTACAACGGTTAGCTTGTTTTGGAGATTTGTAAGGAAGCTACAACTGGAGTATAATTGTACAACTAATTCACTTACCAAAATAACTAAAGGCCAAAAAATAGTTGTCATGCTTTACATTCTATCAGTGCATCATCAGTGGTGAATTCAGAATGTTCCCTAGATTCATGTTTCAAAGGATTAAAAGGAATACATACCAAAATATAAAACTATCACCACATGAAAGATCGTACTGGAATTAATTGGATAAAATGTTACCACATTAACACAGATTAGGCTAGGGAAAAAATATTATCTTCCTTGCATGCATGTTTGGCCTCTGCTGCATCTCTTTCTTTGCGTTTTTTTTTCTGTTTCAACTACTTCACATTCTGAAAGATCTCTTCATGTCAGGCAGTACTCGTTCGTCAGTCTATGGTTTCGAATATGTTCAAGCACTTCCTTGCCAAATTAAATTGAATAGTGTAATTATTTATGCTTCATTAGGTTAGGCTGATCGGAAAAATTTCTTTTCTTAAATGGTTCCTTGTTGTCCGTTTTCTTGTTCAACAGAGTTCTCTTCAGTGTGAGGATCAATATTTGCTGTGTTATTTTTTCTCCAAGGTATACTTTATTTTCTCTTTCAAAATATTTCTTCGTCAACGTGCACTGTTTCGTTCGTACCATCACTTGTTATTTCTGTAGTTTTTTCAGTGCATTCAGTTTCTTGGACATTTAGCTTCATGTTTGAACTTCGACCTCTCTTAGTTATTTAAAGATTTAGCCTCACTGTATATATTTGTCAATCAGATTTTAATACCTCTGTTATTTGGCCTGAATGATTTCGCCTCTATATTTTATTTTTTCCTTGCTAGCTTTAATTCAATAGTGTTATTATTTATATTTGATTAGGCTACACGGCCTACTTAAATTTCTCTTCTAACATGGTCCGTTGTTGTTCGTTTCCTTGTTCGACAGAGCTCTCTTCGTCGTCCGGCTCAATAATTGTTGTGTTTTTTGGTTTCCAAGGTATATTCTATTTTTCTTTGCTTCTACCTTCTGGTTTTCTATCTATTTATTCGTTCTGACTCCCCACTGTGTGCAGACTTCTTCTGCCTGGATTTACTGCTTGCCTTTGGGATACAATGTTACTGCATGTTTGTCTGTCGATTTATGTATTTGATAGTTCTCTGGCACGTGCAGATTTGTTCTGCGTGTTTATGATGTCTGCTTATTGTACATTGTTCTCCGGAGGTTTCCAAAGTGAAGTACATGATTTTTTCCTTGTCTTGTCTTCTTACTCAGTGCTAACGACATTAGAGAGTATATTTCTTATTTACTCTAGATGTCGATTCATCTCATCATGCTGGGCAGCACTTGCTTCTCAGTATGTACTTTCTAATGTGTGTCACCACTTTCTTGCTAACCTAAATTCAATAGTTATATTATTTATGTTTGCCTAGCTTTGCCCGGCCTGCTATATTTCTCTCCTAACATGGTTCATTGTTGTCAGTTTCCTTGTTCAACAGAGTTGCCTTCCCCAGCGGGATCAATAGTTGTTGTGTTTTTCTTTCGTTAGGGTATACTCTGTTGTTTCTTTGCTTCTACCTTGTAGTTTTACAATATATCTTCATTCTAAATAAAAGTACCATTCTCCTTTGTTAGAAAATAGATTTCATACTGATCTATTCCTACTAACACAGAGAGTGTTTATTCATCTTTGTATTCATTGCATAATATTATTAGTGAATACAATTTATATTTAACACATCCTTATACAAGTATAACTGGGAAGACAATTGGTATTAGAGCCACTTTGATATATCTTTTAGTCAAAATAACCAAACATGTCTACAAACAAAGCTGGCAATTGCAAAATTCCCATACTCATAAAAATGAATATTCTCACTGTCTTCTCTTCTACATACCATCAAATCATAGCTTATAGTGACGTTGCATATATAGATGTGCACAATTGATTCAGCGTGTATATGATATTGCTATTACTTTATGGTTACCAATATCAGTGAACTAATACTTCTCCCTAGGCTGTTGAGGTCTGCATATATTTGCATACTTATTCAAATACAAAAACCTCTCTTTTACACCAAGAGGCGAAATTAATAAATGTACATTGTAATGATGTAGTGCATTCTAGTTTATCAGCTGGAAACCTGACATGGCCCCTTAAAATCTCTGAACAGATCATGGGTCTAAGTATGTGTAACAATGCCACGAAAAAGAATACATGATTTTCATTTCATGTTCCATTTACTTCTATATTATCAACGCTTGGAAAATGAAATTTCTCATTTCTTTTCTGTTTTTTTAATTTTCATATGAGTTCCTAAATACAAATACCTTTTCCCTTTGTTGGGAAATTGCCTTGCTGGGTAGACATTATAATGATGCAGCCTGTTCGAGTTTATCGACTGGAAACATGACATGGTCCCACAAAATATCTGAATAGAGCCTGGGCCTAAGTAGGTGTAACAACGCCACGAACAAGAACATACAACATTCATTCCATGTTCTAACTATATTTTCGTTATTGATATTTGTTATATCTGTACTGCTGTTGCGCAACTGGTTTAACATGTTTCTAATATTATTATATACATATAAATTTTGTGTGTGATATGCATCTCTGACCTGATTTATACTCTGCAAAGACTGGCTTATGATGGAGCATCAAATGCCGCATGCATTCTTTTTTTGCGGTTTTCTGTATGCTCCATGGTTGCTTCTTAATAAGCATCTTCCTCACGCTGCGGTATTCTTCTTTTATCCGGCTTTCGATATACCTCAACAGTCATGGTTTGGTTTCATCTACTGCATGCGTTTATTGATTTGGGTTTCTGTATACCTCAGCAGCCTTCGTTTACTTTAGTTTTTCTTAAACCTCAGCAGGTGAAATATGAATGCTGCATGCATTTGTTTATCTTGGTTTTTGTGTGGCCTACTTTGGTTTACTTCAATTTATTCTTTTCAATCCATCAGAATGTTCTTTTCATCCCCCATGTATTTCTCTATTCTTTCAGTTTTTAAATTGCCGCCGTCGTGGAAAATGAACATTCTAATGATGTAATGCGTTCGTGTTTATCGGCTGGGAACCTAACATGGCCCCTTAAAATCTCTGAACAGAGCCTGTGTCTAAGTAGGTGTAACAATGCCCCGAACAAGAACATATGATATTTAATTCATGTTCCATTTACTTCTATCTTTTTCCGAGGCTGCATGTGTTCCTTTTTTTTTTGCTGCATACGTGTGCTAATTTTGGTCCCTTGATTTTGGTCAACCTTAGCAGGTGGAATATGAGTGCTGCATGTGTTTGTTTATCTGCGTTTCTGTGTGGCTTACTTTGGTTGAGTCATGTATTTCTCCATACACTGCATGGCATAAAAGCCCCAGTTAATTTTACTGCATTCTTTTCCAACGTCCTCATACCCATATTTCATTGCAGTTGGATGCCTATAGTAATTGTCTCTCCATTTTTCTGGGTTCCAAATGGTCTTTCAGTTTATTAATTTACACCGTAATGGAGATTAAACATTCTAATGATGTGGTACATTCGAGTTTATCGACTGGAAAGCTAACATGGCCCTTTAAAATCTGTAGGCAGCACCTGGGTTCTATATTTCTCTTCTGACATGGTTCACTGTTGTCTGTCTCCTTGTTCAACAGAGTTGCCTTCTCCAGTGGGATCAATAGTTGTTGTGGTCTTCTCTCTTTAATGTATACTCTATTGTTTCTTTGCTTCTACATTGTAGTTTTAAAAAATTATCTTCGTTCTAAATACAAGTACCTTTCTTCTATGTTAGAAACATGTTTTAGTTTATCGGCCTGAGACCTGTCGTGGGCCCACAAAACTTCAGAATAGAGCTTGGGCCTATGAACATGTGACATTTATTCCATGTTCTGCTCAGGTTTTGGTTGCTGCTGTTTGCAGAATGCGTACTGCTACTACACAATTGCTTCAGCATGTATCTGATATTTTTATTACTTTAGAGTTACAAATATCTGTGAACTATTACTTTTCCAAAGGCTATTGAGGTCTGCATAGATTTACATACGTATTCAAATAGAAATACCTATCTTCTATACCAAGAGGCTGTTGTGTCAAGATTTATTCATCCCGATAGGCGATCGACTATAAGGCCGAGCGACCAAGTCAACACCAGTCAAACTATGGCTAGCTCGCCTAATCGAAGAAACCAGACCGCCATCAGGGACCTAGCAATCGACTCCCAAGGCGATCGCCCTTTGGCATCTGGCGATCGACTCTAGTGTCCGGCTAAGGACAATCGGCCTACGCCCCGAACAGAGATGATCGCCCATCAAAGTCATCGAAGACTGGATCTCAGAACAGCACCCACATGCAGATCCACAAAAGGCGCTGACAGACAAGACCTTTGACCCCAGCCTGTCACCTACCTCACCTACTGACAGGTCCGCCGAAAGTTATGAAGTGGGACCGCCCGTGACAGCAACTCAGGACGCGTGCAGGCTCCCCATTGGACCGTACAGCTGGCTGCCAGCAGCAGCCGCAGACTTTAAGGGAACAAGCCCATGTCCAAGTCCTATAAATAGAGAACCTCCTCCTACTGGAAAAAGGTTCCCGATTGGTTCCCAACTCATTCACCTACATTCTGAATTCATTCACAGAAATACAGAAGAAGACACACATCATCATGATCCCTGCTTTCTCGCCGGAATCCATCTCAGGATTTCTCTCTCCGAATCTCACATCCAGAAGACAATCGGCAGAGGCAAGAAGTCTCCACAAGACAGATTCCAAGAGATTCACAAGCCCAGGAGCTCAAGCATCCAGTTAATGCTCGCCGTGAGAGACTGTCGATCTCTCAGCGCCGCGACTGTTCATCTCCTTTGTTACAAGAACTCACAGAGCATCACATCTGGTTCTTCCGGCAATCTACACGCTCACTAGCTAAGATAACAAGAATCTTTACACTCATTGTAATTGTATTCTTACATTAGTACTTGTATCCCCGAATATTAGTATTAATAATATCTCGCGAGAGCATTCAAGCCCGGGACTAATAACCCCGGCAAATCTTGTGTTTTTTATCTTTCTCACGAAAGTGCTCTCGCATTTGTTTGCTATCCATCCATTCCAGCAATATCTATCTCCGGATAATATTTTGGGTAGCAACAATTGGCGCTAGAAGAAGGGCATCTATACCTTCATTCTTCATTCCTACCGTCCCGAAGAACACTCACTGTTCTCGGGGCATATACTTGAAGTGACACTCACTGCACTTCAAAGAAAACCTTCAGAATCATGACATCCGCCGGTACATCGAAGAAAACCACTCTCCGAACCGCCGGACACCATATCCCGGCTCAATCCGAACCCCAGCCGACGACCGGGGGAAGCCGCGGAAACGCGAGACTCTCGATCCCGCACCTGAGGGATGGCCCCAAGCTCTCACTCGACCAGTTCCAAACCGAGGAACAGATCGAGGAGGCTATGGCCATCCTAGAGGAGCGACGGAGAGCATGCGCGTCGCAGGCAATAACTCCCTCGATCGTCCGCCGCATGTGAAAACGGAAATTCAACGGGCTACTGGGCGAGCGATCGCCAGGAAGCCCCAATTCGCGAGAAAGGGCTCTCGCACGACCGGACGGATCTATATTCAATTGCTTGGGGCGCGACCCATCCTGGCGACCGGGATATTCTGTTTCCAACCACGAAAAGTCGGAATCTGAATCCGTCACCAGGAGTTCGGCCTACCCAACTTACCCAACGCAGTCGCCTGTCGACTCCCGCCCGATCGCTGTGGATCGCTCGATCGCCTCGGCTCCCGCTCCGAGCGCCGAGCCGCAAGCAGCCAAGCCACGGCGATGGCCGCTATACAACGCCATCTCGACGAGATGAAAGCACTCTTGGACACTGGGGCAAGCGCCAGCAGAAAGATCACCGGGCTGACCGAGCCACTCGCGGTCCACATCGAGCTTGCCCCCGTACAACCAACGATCGCACCTCCCAAAACACCTCTGTATGAAGGGAGATCGGACCCCGAAACCCACCTGAGTAAATTCTGAATCTACATGACTGGGTGTGGGGCATCTGATGCAACCAAGTGCCGGATCTTCCCGTTAACATTGGGCGAGCTCGCCCATAGGTGGTACGCCTCACTACCACCACGATCAATCATCTCCTTTGAGAAACTGACGAATGACTTCACGTCATACTTCGCCACCAAGATCGCCGGACCAGAAGGCCCCCACCGCGTGATGAAAATCAGGTAGGGGAAAGACGAAACCGACGCAGATTACATCGATCGAGTAGACGAAATCATCCTCACCGGCGAACCCGTCAGTGACGAGCTCGCTCTCTATTCGGTCCTGGGGGGATTCTACGGTTATTCACTCATGTTTAGACATCTCACCAAGGATATTCCCCCAACCTACGCGATCTCCCGCGCTAAGGCTGCCAACTTTTTGGCCAGGCAAAGGCTACTCACCCTCCACCTAGGCGAGGAAACGCCACCTCCTATCCAGAAGACGGCGATCGCCAAAACAAAGAAGGCGATCGCCAAGCCACCCGGAGATCTCAAGGCCTTCGAGGACATGGAAGCCCATCTCCTCCATACGTTCAACCGAACTCCGGCACATATTTTCTATGCCATTAAGGGGCACGAAAAGCTCAAAAAGCCAAAGGCGATAAGGGACCACGGTCACCTGGACAACAATCAATATTGTGCCTACCATAAGAGTCCCGGCCACAGCACCAACCAATGTCGCGACCTCCTCAAACAGCTCTGGAGATTGTTCAAGGAGGGCAAGTTGGACAGCTTATTGGCTTAGCCGAAGCCCCTACCAATCTCTATACACGATCGTCCGAGTCGAACACCAAACAGATTGGAAAGCTCATACGAGCCGACCCCTAGATCAACCTCGGCGACCGTCTCTACATGCTTCAATCAAGAGAAGGAGACCTCGGAAGTCTCCCCGATCTCCCTCCTTATTTATGAAACGGTAGGACTCGCTCGCCATCTACAGTTCACCATCTAACATGATGGACTAAGGCACGAGATCGCCTCCCCCGCACAACGTACACCGTCGAAGGTCGGCATCTACATGACGATCCAAGGTGGAAGAGTGCAGCCATGGTCCTGGTGGTCGATGGAACCGACTTCTTAGGCCATGCAAGGTCCCTTTGGGACAAGATCGCCCGCCCTTCGTTTAAATACGAGGCCGGCATAGTCTGAGGGCCCTCCAAAATTAATCAGTGGACACGATCGCTCGTCCTCAAAGGTTCATCATTTAACGTGGTGAACCCGCACAATGCGACGCGTCACTACCCCTGTCTCAACGTACACCATCGAGGGTCGCCATTGTCATGGCGACCTGAGGTGGAAGCAGAGCTAACAAGCCGCGGGCGTGGAGTTGAATCATCCGACGCTGCCCTGCGCAAGGACTCCTCTAGACCAAGACCACACGCCCTTCGTTTAAATACGAGGCGAGGCGCAGCCTAACAGAGGACCCTCATAATAAAGTGAGTCACGAGACACTCAATGTCTTCGCGCATCAAGACATGATCAGGGAGTCGGTCCATCGAACTCCGCGATCATGCACGGTTCCTCAAGACGGGCGACCGTCCTCGAGGATTCGACAAAGTTGAAGACCGCTCACTCAACGAATTATTTTCATCCCCTTACTTCCACTAAGTGAATAAAAACAAGGGGGAAGAGTGCGGGCTACCTATACGACGATCATCCCTATTCAACCCCATACGGAGGTCGTCAATTTTCAGATGTTGTGCAAGTGATCGAATCTGTTGTAAAAGTTATCTTTATGAGTTTATCAATTCATTTGGAACTACCCTCGCAACGATCTCTCCTCACACATTTGTACAAAGTCAAACAAGGACTCAAAAATAACAATCATTCAAGTGATAAGTCAGAAAATCAAACATTCATTTCATTGCTTGAAGGATCAAAATACATGGTCGCCCGAAGACTAAAATGCTACAAAGAGAAAACTACAAAACTACAAGACAAAAAGCTAAAGCAAGCAAGCAAGAGCGAAGAGTCTCAGGCCTCCGCCTGGCCTTCGCCTTCAGCCGTCAGCTCGACCTGTGGTCCTTCCCCAGTTTTCGGAGCGACCTCCCCGTCCTCTGGATAGTCAGGATGAACGATGTTCGCCGGAGTCGGATACCAGCTCAGATCCACGCCAAGCTCCGAGAGATCCAAGATCGGCAAGGAGAAAGCAGGATGGAGAGGATGCTCCAGCCCATACGCCTTGAAGTTCTCAGCAGGAGACCCGACCTCCAAACCTCCCTTCTTAGCTGCTCGGATCGAGTCGGCAAATGCCATATAATAGGCGAACTCGCTGACAAACTCCAAGTTTTGAAAGGGATCAGCCTTGGTCGCCTCTACCTCTCTCTTCAGCTCCGCCATCGCCTGTTGCGACCCTTGGAGCTTGGCCTCCCTTGCAGCTACCTTCTCCCTCGACTCCGCCAGCTCGCTAGTCAACTGAGCTATTGTCACCTTCTGACGATCGGCCTCCTCCTCAGCAACCTTCTGCGCCCGGACGGCATTATTCATCCTGTCCCGAAATCGGTCAACCGCCAAACGAGACAACTCAGTTTCCTTCCTCGCCAGCTCAAGCTCTTGGCTCGCCCGCTTGGCTGCCTCCAAAGAGTCCTTCTCCATTGCCACGATCTTATCAGCGAACTCGGCGTTCTCTTTCCGAGCTGCCTCGAGATCCGCTTGCAGGCGAATAGTGGAAGGTCGCCCCTCAAACTCCTCGCACTGGATGACCATGGTCGCCTCTGAGAGAAAGGGCGAGAACAGCCTGCATCGTACTCCCCGATCGCTGACGAGCGATCGCATCTAGATCGGTCGTCCAGGCCTTCGGTAAAGCAGAAGCGGCCTTGCTGACGTATTGCGGGATGTCACAGGACTGGCGAGGAGATCGGCTCGCTAAGAAATCCAACACCATCGGCGGGCAAGATGGGTCTGTGCGACGGATCCTACATCAAAATAACAAAGTTAACACAACTCCTACGCAATTGCAAGTTTCAACCCAAAATTGCAATCTACCTCTCAGCCCTCTCGGGGTCGCGACCGAAGTACGGTTTCCCTCAAGGAGTCTCAGCGTCAGCGATCGCCATCTCTCGCATAAAAGCCGCAGAAGGCGGCTCATTCTCCGGAGGGATAAAGGTGATTGGAGGCGCGGCGATCGGCACCTCATCGCCAGGGGCAGAAACCGGAGTTTCTTCCGGCCTCGGCCTTTTGCGATTCGTTCGAAGCCCCTCTTTCGGAACTCCCTCCTCGGCCACGATCGGCTCCACGCGAGGCTCCGCCTCCGGAACAATTGGCAGCGCAACAGGTGGGGCCCGAGACGACTTCTTGTGGCGGAGACGGCCTAGAACTCTAGGATTCGACATGGCGATCTCCGGCGGGGGCTCCAGAAAGCGAGGAAAGCGAACCTCTACAGTTAAGACGATCGATCAACAGTTAGATATTTTCCTCAAGTAAGGCGATCGCCTAGAAAGTGAAGGTCGCAGAAACTCATACCTGGTACCGAGAGATGTCTCGGGAAACGGAATAGCCGAGCCGACAACCAACGACTCTCCTTATTGATCCGGTTAGCGTCAAGATCGTCATCCGACAAGCTCCGTATTCACTCCCAGACAACCAGGAAATCAAAGGGCAGCTCCTCGACCGCCGGAATGTGAAAACCTGCAAAGTCGAAATCAAATTAGATCAGTTCAAAACACATCCGAACGAAGGGAGAGTCTAAACCCTTACCGGGATTCCTCTCCCGAAACTCAGTAGGGATCTCCAGCTCGCCCGAAGGATTGTCGCTCGTAGAAGCCCTCCACTTGCCGGCGACCCAGAACCACTTCATCGGATCGCTCCGCGCCTTATTCGGGACTCCGAGGATTACCCGACCAGATCGGCCCTGAATATGGTAACCTCTGACCGACCCTTTCTGAGCCGTCAGCTTGAACAAATGGTTCATCTACAACGGCGATGGGAGGCGGTACAGGCGGTGACCGCAGAAAAGAGTGAGAGTGCAGATGATTTGGAGCCAAGCGTTCGGCGTCAGCTGAAGTGGCGCCACGTTCCAAGCGGCCAGCAGGTGGGAGATGTAATACCCGGTTGTAATTCATTCATTTTCATTCAGTAATTATCAGTCTGTAATTGTCACTCAGTGTATTTTCACTCAATTATAATCATTCATCAATCATGTTCATTCACCGTGTTCACCGTTCGGAAAAACTTCGAGTTGTGTATCATTATTGTTCATTGTTTCAACTTCCTCTTATGAGTTCGACTTTGTTAGATCACCATTAATTTTTGGTAACTCCAAAAAATTCTAAATCTTTGCAATATTATAGAGCATCGAATTAGCTTTCCAATGGTTCAAATGGTGAGTCAATCGGAGTCCGGACGAGAGAGTTATGATCGTTTTCGTTCACCCGCTCATTTTGACTTTTGGCGATCATCGCCGACCGGAATCGGTCGTGTCGTCCGACACGGCCCGTGCCGTACTCGTCCGGAAATGCCGAAGTATCTGCCCACAGGACTCGACCGTGTCGTTTGGCACGGCCGAGTCAAACTCTTCCGGAAAAGCCTGAACCGACTGCCGACACGCCCGACCGTGTTCCAGGACACGGTCGAGTCATGCCGAGTCGCTGTCGGACGGGTCGCTATCGGAAGGCCCTCCGCACCGCGACCGTGTCAAGCAGGACACGGTCGAGTCCCTGTCGGCCAGCTGTGCGACACGACCGTGCCGATCGGCACGGGCCGTGTCCGGCAGGGTAGTCAAACCCTTTAAATTCGTTTTTTGAGCATTTCAGCTCATTTTTTTCCCTTTTCTTCACCTAAAAGCGAGAGAGAGAGCTTGAGGGAGGGTTTTCCTTCACAAATCATTTGAGTGTTTGATTTTCTTCATCCTCCTTCGATCGTGTAGCTCGGATTGTGGATCTAGCACGTGTTCTTCGGATTATAGGGCTTGAATCTTCAAGAGGTAAGAACTCCTTCAACCCTAGTATGATTTTGGGGTGGGTTTGGTGGTGATCTTGTGTTTTAATTCGAATTAACCGATGTTGTTATTAGATTTTGATAGTATTCACGCGACCCATGGTTTTCTTGTTTTTGATTGGGATGAAATCCCGTTGTTATACCATTGACCGATTTCATTTCCTTATGCACTCTTGGTGTCCGATGAATTGTCCCAACGGGTAGAATAAGGATTAATTATTACCTTTCCGAATTATTGAGACTTGTTGTATACCGTTGATGTGTTAGGAGCGGATTTGGGAGGATTGTTCGGACCAAAACCTATTCCTTCGTTGTTTCCCTTATATCGTGTTCAAGGCAAGTACATGTATTACATTTCGTTATGCATGTTGTGATTTTCGAAATGAATGATGATTGTGATTTTCGGGTGCGTGAGTTGTGTTTCCTTCCACCCGGAGTGTCCGACGGGATGTCTGGGGGTCGATACTAAGGGGTACAGCCGCGGAAGTGGACTTGGGTGCGTGCGTGATTGAACTTCCACCCGGAGTGTCCAACGGGATGTCTGGGGGTCGATACTAAGGGGTACGGCCGCGGAAGTGGTATCCCACCCGGAGTGTTCGACGGGATGTCTGGGGGTCGATACTAAGGGGTACGGCCACGGGATACCAGTTGTGATTTTGTGATATCGTGATGACTGAAAATCGATGTGATTGCCAATGTAGTATTCCGGAATATATATATGTGGCAAATGCCTTATGTTTGAGATGATTGTGTAAAACCGTTTTTGTATATAATGTGTTGTAATTGTGTACATGCACTAGCTATTCGAATGCTAACCCCTTAAATGGGGGAAATGCGTCTTATGCATTTCAGGTACCGGGAGGGCTGAGGGGCAGGCACGGGACACGCACGCGAAGGATGGGCTGGCTTGATGATGTGGCTTGAGTCTGCATTTTTATGTTTTGTCATTGCATTGTCGAGTATTGAAGTTAGACTGTCTGTTTTGAAACTTGGTTTAAGTCCCCTGCGTGGGCAATAAATTGGTATTTAACCTCTGTTCATGTATTACGTTAAAAATGTTTTGGCCGAGGCCACGGCCTTATTTACTTTTGAGTGCATTATTCGGGACTACATTGTGGTTTATTTGTCATGTGTTAGCCTGGTAGACCTCACGAGGGTTCTACGGCGTGTAATATCCCAGTTGTGAATTGGGGTGTTACATTTATGGTATCAGAGCTTAGGTTTTGAATACCTAGGCTGTCGGTGAATTTTGGGTCTGTCAGTTGCGTTATTAGAGTCAGTCATTGAGCCTAATATCATCATGATATCGTCTTTTCGTGCGACCCATGGCTGTAAGTCTCCTCGAACTCTTATATCTCTGTAATTCGTTTTCTTGCGCTGTTCGGAATCGTGACTTGTGTTACCAACTTTGTGAATTGTGAATCTTTCTGATCTTGTCCTTTTCTTATTTTCCTTCAGTATGTTGAGAGGTCGTGGTAGACCCGCTAGGGGACGCGGCCGAGGCCGTGGTCGGGGTGCTGATAATGAGGAGGGCTCACTTTCTCAGTCCTCTGCGGACTCAGCCTCTCACTCAGTTCCGTCGGGTAATAATGCCGACGCCGGGGCTACTGCCGTACTTCAGCAGTTAGTAGCCCAGCTTGCTCAGATAGCTCAGGGTGGACGCCAGAATTCGCCCCCGACACCTGAAGAGGAAGCTAGTAAGTGGCTTCAGACGGTGTCCAAGATGCACCCTCCTCGTTTCTCCGGATCTTCTGACTCCCTCGGTTGGGAGAATTGGCTCTTTCAGTTGTCCAGGACCTTTGATGCCGTAGCTTGTCTCGAAGACAGAAGGGTACATATTGCCCAGTACCTCCTGGATAAAGAAGCTGCGGAGTGGTGGGAGGCCGTTGCGCCCAGAGATCATCGGGCCACTTGGGAGGAGTTCAGGGCTGCTATGGAAGCAGAATATTGTCCACCGCCAGTTAAGGAGCGCAGAATTGTGGAGTTTTTCACCGCTACACCTCAGGATGTGCCGATTTCTCAGGCCATCATTTCTTACAATCAGCAGTTGGGGTTCGTAAGAGATCAAGTCAGATCGGAGGCTGATAAAATCCGTTACTTCAATATGCGCATGAAGCCGCATATTAGGCAGAGTATGGCACCGCTCATGTGTGCCACTTTGAAGGAATACCAGGATCGCGCCCTAGCGATCGAGATGGCGGTTCCGGAATCAGAGTCGGTTTCGGAAGTTAAGAAGCAGAAGACTACCGGTGGATACTCGACCGGGAAGGGTGGTCAGTTTTCGAGGTCTCGTTCTGCTCCCATACCGGGGAAGAGGCCGTTCCGTCAGACCGGTGGATCTCAGGGTAACCGTTCAATTCAGATCGTTGCTTCTGGTGGCAGGGTTTGTTTTAACTGCAACCAATATGAGCATTTGATGAAGGATTGTCCTTTTCCTCCAGTTACTTGCTACACTTGCGGGCAGACCGGACATCGGGCGACTCATTGTGAGAGAGCCACCAGGGCCACTATAGTTCCGACTACCACTACCGATCAGAGGGATCATAACACTCCAGCTATTCAGGTTCCGCAGGGTTCGGGTCGCGGTAGAGGTCGGGGACAGCCGGATCGCCGCGCAGCCTCGAGCTCGGGTTCAGTCCACCCCCGATTGTACCAGATGAGGCGCACAGAGGAGGCGGACATTCTGGTGGCGTCAGGTACCACTCAGATCCTTACTCATCCAGTTTCCGTGCTTTTTGATTCGGGTGCTACCCATTCCTTTATTGCATCGGATTGTGTGAATCGTATTGGCTTTAACTGCTTGTTTGAATGTGAACCGTTTGTGGTGGGTACGCCTAGCGGGGATCGCATGGTTGGGGACCGGGAAGTTAGGGATTGCCCCGTGAGGATCGGGAGCCGAGGCGGCCTCGAACCTCATTGTTATCGACCTCAAGGGTGAGGATTTAATCCTCGGGACGATTGGTTAGAGCGTCACGGTGCTATCATGAACTATCGGACTCGTACTATCTCGATCGTGGCCGAGGATGGCACCGAGCATACTCTCTACCGTAAGCCGGTAGATCGGGAGCGTGATTAACGCCTTGAAGGCGATGAAACTTGAACTAGGGTTGTGTCGGCATCGGTGTTACGCTCGAAGGCGGAAGATGGTGGAGTTGACATGTCGTCAATTCCAGCTTGTTGGTGAGTATCCCGATGTTTTCCTGCACGACTTGCTGTGGTTACCACCGCAGCGAGAGGTGGAGTTTCCTATCGATCTTGAGCCGAATGCAGCCCCTATTTCTCGAGCACCGTATCGTATGGCACCGTCGGAGATGTTAGAGTTGAAGAACCAGTTGGGAGAATTGTTAGAAAAATGGTATATTCGACCGAGCGCATCGCCTTGGGCTGCGCCCGTACTTTTCGTTAAGAAGAAAGATGGGTCGCTTCGTTTATGCATCGATTTTAGAGAATTAAACAAGTTGACCATCAAAAATAAATACCCTTTGCCCAGGATTGCCGATTTGTTTGATCAGCTTCAGGGGGCGACAGTCTTTTCGAAGATTGATTTGCGATCGGGCTACTACCAGTTGAGAATTCGGGACGTCGATATTCTGAAAGTTGCCTTTCGGACGAGATATGGCCATTACGAGTTTGTGGTTATGCCTTTCGGGCTAACCAATGCCCCAGCAGTGTTCATGCAGTTGATGAACAAAGTTTTCATTGAGTATCTAGACAAATTCGTAGTCGTTTTTATCGACGATATTCTTATCTATTCACGGAATCGGGAGGAGCACGCCTTTCATCTCCGGATTGTATTAGACACTTTGAGGACTGAGCAGTTGTACGCGAAGTTCTCTAAGTGTGAGTTTTGGCTCGAGGAAGTGACGTTCCTCGGGCATGTGATTTCAGCAGAGGGAATTCGAGTAGATCCGCAGAAGATAGAGGCAGTGATGGCTTGGGAGCCGCCTAAGAATGTGAAGGAGGTGAGGAGTTTTCTGGGTCTTGCCGGCTATTACCGCAGATTCGTTGAGGGATTTTCTAAGATCGCTAGACCACTCACTCAGTTGCTCCAGAAAACTCAGAAGTTCGAGTGGACTGCAGACAGGCAGGACAGCTTTGACGAGTTAAAGAGACGTCTAACTACCGCACCCATTTTAGCATTGCCTCAGGGGAACGAGGACTTCGTAGTGTATAGTGATGCTTCGGGCCTTGGTCTAGGATGTGTTTTGATGCAGAGAGATAGAGTCATTGCTTATGCGTCCCGCCAGTTGAAACCTTACGAGGTGAATTATCCCACGCACGATTTGGAGTTAGCTGCAGTTGTTTTCGCCTTAAAGATCTGGAGGCATTATCTTTATGGGTCGTCTTGTAAGATTTTTACGGATCATAAGAGCTTGAAGTATATCTTCAGTCAGAAAGAATTGAATATGAGACAGCGTAGGTGGTTGGAACTAATTAAAGATTACGACCTCGAGATACTTTACCATCCGGGTAAGGCTAACGTAGTGGCTGATGCGTTGAGCCGGAAGCCGATGGCGTTGCACATGTGAGAGGTACTTACACCATAGAGTAGGATCCAGCGGGATTTTATTTGTCATGATATCGAGGTTTGGGTTCAGAGAATTCAGGGTCAGTTATGTGCGTTAGAGATCACTTCGTCCTTGACTGATGATATCAAGGCGAAGCAGTATGATGATTCGTTTTTGGTCCAGTTGAGGGAGGATGTGAGGAAGGGGAAAGCCCCCGGATTTGTGGTTCACGATGATGGAGTTTTGAGATTTCGCGGAAGACTATGTGTACCGAGTGTTGTTGAGCTGAGACAGAAGATCTTGAGTGAAGCTCATACCACACCTTACTCCAAACATCCTGGTACGAGTAAAATGTACAAGGATGTGAGGAGCAACTACTGGTGGAGTAATTTGAAGGCAGACGTTAGCGAGTTTGTGTCGAGGTGTTTGACCTGTCAGCATGTTAAGATCAAGCATCAGCGACCCGCGGGGCTTTTACGGCCATTTCCTATTCCGGAGTGGAAATGGGAGGACATTTCTATGGATTTCATTACCGGTATGCCTAAGACTCGGACGGGAATGAACATGATTTGGGTCTTTGTTGATCGACTAACCAAATCAGCTCATTTTCTAAGTATTAAGGACACTTGGGGGCCGGAGAGGCTTCCACGAGTGTTTGTTGCGGAAATAGTGAGATTGCATGGGACCCCTAAGAGTATTGTTTCGGATCGTGATGGCCGGTTCATATCACATTTTTGGCAGGCCGTTCATAGAGCTTTGGGAACCGAGTTGAGACTTAGTACATCCTACCACCCTCGCACAGACGGATACCGAGCGGACGATACAGACGCTAGAGGATATGTTACGAGCCTGTGCTTTAGATTGGAAGGATGATTGGGAGACACACTTGTCGTTGATCGAGTTCACGTACAACAATAGTTGGCATGCCTCGATCAAAATGGCACCATTCGAAGCGTTGTATGGGAGGAGGTGCAGATCGCCGTTGTGTTGGGAGGATACGTCTGAGCTAATCGGTCTCGAGCCCGACATGATAGTTGAGACGAGGGAGAAGGTTACCGATTCGTGGTAGATTGCCGACGCCCAGTCGGCGAAGTCTTATGCCGATACACGTCGCCGACCGTTGGAGTTTGAGGTGGGAGATCACGTCTTGCTTAAGGTGTCGCGACACGGGAGTTTACCGCTTGGTCGGAAGGGTAAACTTAGTCCGAGATATATCGGGCCGTTTGAGATTTTAGATAGAGTTGGAGAGCTTGCGTATCGGTTAGGCTTGCCGCCGTCCCTGAGCCACGTGCATAACGTATTTCATGTTTCCCAGCTTAGGAAGTACGTATCGGACCTTAGCCATATTATTGATTTTGGAGAGATCGAGTTGGGGCCCGACATTACCTTCGAGGAGAGGCCGATTCAGATCTTAGAGCGTCGAGTGAAGCAACTCAGGCACAAAACCATTCCTTTGGTCAAAGTGCAGTGGTCGAGGCATGGATCCTAGGAAGCCACGTGGGAAACGGAGGAGAGTATGAGGTCGAGATACCCCGAGTTATTCATGTTGTAAGTTTCGGGACGAAACTTATTTATAGGGGGAGATAATGTAATACCCGGTTGTAATTCATTCATTTTCATTCAGTAATTATCAGTCTGTAATTGTCACTCAGTGTATTTTCACTCAATTATAATCATTCATCAATCATGTTCATTCACCGTGTTCACCGTTCGGAAAAACTTCGAGTTGTGTATCATTATTGTTCATTGTTTCAACTTCCTCTTATGAGTTCGACTTTGTTAGATCACCATTAATTTTTGGTAACTCCAAAAAATTCTAAATCTTTGCAATATTATAGAGCATCGAATTAGCTTTCCAATGGTTCAAACGGTGAGTCAATCGGAGTCCGGACGAGAGAGTTATGATCGTTGCTCACCCGCTCATTTTTCGACTTTTGGCGATCACGCCGACCGGACTCGGTCGTGTCGTCCGACACGGCCTGCGGCTGCATTTGTCCGAAATGCGAAGTATCTGCCCACAGGACTCGACCGTGTCGTTTGGCACGGCCGAGTCGAACTCTTCCGGATAAGCCTGAACCGACTGCCGACACGCCCGACCGTGTTCCAGGACACGGTCGAGTCATGCCGAGTCGCTGTCGGATGGGTCGCTATCGGAAGGCCCTCCGCGCCGCGACCGTGTCAAGCAGGACACGGTCGAGTCCCTGTCGGCCAGCTGTGCGACACGACCGTGCCGATCGGCACGGGCCGTGTCCGGCAGGGTAGTCAAACCCTTTAAATTCGTTTTTTGAGCATTTCAGCTCATTTTTTTCCCTTTTCTTCACCTACAACCGAGAGAGAAAGCTTGAGGGAGGGTTTTTCCTTCACAAATCATTTGAGTGTTTGATTTTCTTCATCCTCCTTCGATCGTGTAGCTCGGATTGTGGATCTAGCACGTGTTCTTCGGATTATATGGCTTGAATCTTCAAGAGGTAAGAACTCCTTCAACCCTAGTATGATTTTGGGGTGGGTTTGGTGGTGATCTTGTGTTTTAATTCGAATTAACCGATGTTGTTATTAGATTTTGATAGTATTCACGCGACCCATGGTTTTCTTGTTTTTGATTGGGATGAAATCCCGTTGTTATACCATTGACCGATTTCATTTCCTTATGCACTCTTGGTGTCCGATGAATTGTCCCAACGGGTAGAATAAGGATTAATTATTACCTTTCCGAATTATTGAGACTTGTTGTATACCGTTGTTGTGTTAGGAGCGGATTTGGGAGGATTGTTCGGACCAAAACCTATTCCTTCGTTGTTTCCCTTATTTCATCGTGTTCAAGGCAAGTACATGTATTACATTTCGTTATGTATGTTGTGATTTTCGAAATGAATGATGAATTGTGATTTTTGGGTGCGTGAGTTGTGTTTCCTTCCACCCGGAGTGTCCGACGGGATGTCTGGGGGTCGATACTAAGGGGTACGGCCGCGGAAGTGGACTTGGGTGCCTGCGTGATTGAACTTCCACCCGGAGTGTCCGACGGGATGTCTGGGGGTCGATACTAAGGGGTACGGCCGCGGAAGTGGTATCCCACCCGGAGTGTTCGACGGGATGTCTGGGGGTCGATACTAAGGGGTACGGCCACGGGATACCAGTTGTGATTTTGTGATATCGTGATGACTGAAAATCGATGTGATTGCCAATGTAGTATTCCGGAATATATATATATATATATATGTGGCAAATGCCTTATGTTTGAGATGATTGTGTAAAACCGTTTTTGTATATAATGTTGTGTAATTGTGTACTTGCACTAGCTATTCGAATGCTAACCCCTTAAATGGGGGAAATGCGTCTTATGCATTTCAGGTACCGGGAGGGCTGAGGGGCAGGCACGGGACACGCACGCGAAGGATGGGCTGGCTTGATGGTGTGGCTCGAGTCTGCATTTTTATGTTTTGTCATTGCATTGTCGAGTATTGAAGTTATACTGTCTGTTTTGAAACTTGGTTTAAGTCCCCTGCGTGGGCAATAAATTGGTATTTAACCTCTGTTCATGTATTACGTTAAAAATGTTTTGGCCGAGGCCACGGCCTTATTTACTTTTGAGTGCATTATTCGGGACTACATTGTGGTTTATTTGTCATGTGTTAGCCTGGTAGACCTCACGAGGGTTCTACGGCGTGTAATATCCCAGTTGTGAATTGGGGTGTTACAGGAGACAGCAAAAGATAGAGGGAAGCGCATCCCGGCCTCCATAATCGCCTCATTCACGGCGACCATACCTATCGGAGGCTGATCGGCTCGCTCATTCTCTGCCGGCCCGAATATATCCACATCTGAAGGAACATGGAACCTCATCCTCCAGACGGCCAGATCTTTCCTGGTCGCCGAACTCCAGATTTGGCCAAGTGACCACAAAGATCGCTGCGCAGCCCGATACTGCGACCGTTTGGGAAGCTGATAAGGGTAGGCGACCGAGTATCCCCAGAAATCGAACCTCGGAGACGGACCGGACAACTTCTCCATAATCTCGGCAAAAGCCTTATAGGCCCGGCCGAAAGCGCTATGCTGTTCCCAGTAGGCCCTAATCGCCAGATCTCTCTCTATCTACGACCGTCTATATTCAGCAGCCGTTTCCTTAGCGACGTCGGCTTCATTAAATAAAGCCACGATTTCAGCAGGGTCAATTCTGGCCCGAATAGCCTCAGCGGACGTCTCCAAGTGGAAGTCAGAAGAAGGTCCTCCCCGGACAGTCGATGTCCCAACGGCGGAACTGGTACCCACTCCATGTGATGATGACGTTCCGGCCATTCTCAAAGAAAGAAAGGAGAAAATGATTTTTTTCTTACCCAAAGATGAAATCGAACGACGATCGGCACTAAGATCTTCAGGAAAATCTTCAGCAAGTCCTTCTTTCTCCAGTAAGTGCGCGTGAGGACGAAGACTGCAACACTGCGCCCTTTTATAGGAGATGGCAGGGACTCGTTTGCAATAAGGGAAAATCTTAGGGGTCGGATCCCAAACGTCGCATTTATTGACTCCCTCGAGACCCGCGTATGCGTCTTTTCAAGGACGCGTCAGTCAAGGAGTCATTAATGACCATTGATATCCTCCAATAGAAGCCCGACACGTGCGCGGAGACTTTTCCACGCCCATTGCCATTTCCCGCGCAGCTTAGCGGCCAACCAGGTCGTCCAAACTCAGAATATATCAGCTCAAAGACGATCGCCAGTTCAGTTAAACGCAGAGTCGCTCGTCAAAAGTTCAGCGATCGCCAAGAGAACCACCTCACCCCACGTTTCCAACGTAGGAGCGAGCTGGGGGGCAATTGTTGTGTTAAGATTTATTCATCCCGACAGGCGATCGACTATAAGGCCGAGCGACCAAGTCAACACCAGTCAAACTATGGCTAGCTCGCCTAATCGAAGAAACCAGACCGCCATCAGGGACCTAGCGATCGACTCCCAAGGCGATCGCCCTTTGGCATCTGACGATCGACTCTAGTGTCCGGCTAAGGACAATCGGCCTACGCCCTGAACAGAGATGAGCGCCCGTCAAAGTCATCGAAGACTGGATCTCAGAACAGCACCCACGTGCAGATCCACAAAAGGCGCTGACAGACAAGACCTTTGACCCCAGCCTGTCACCTACCTCACCTACTGACAGGTCCGCCGAAAGTTACGAAGTGGGACCACCCGTAACAGCAACTCAGGACGCGTCCAGGCTCCCCATTGGATCGATCACAATTGGCCGCCAAGAAGAAATGCAGACTTTAAGGGAACAACCCCATGTGCTAAAAGACGGTCGCCCGATTATTATAATACAGAAAAGGCGATCGCCCGGCATATCCAAGTCCTATAAATAGAGAACCTCCTCCTACTAGAAAAAGGTTCCCGATTGGTTCCCAACTCATTCACCTACATTCTGAATTCATTCATAGAAATACAGAAGAAGACACACATCATCAAGCTCCCTGCTTTCTCGTCGGAATCCATCTCAAGATTTCTCTCTCCGAATCTCTCATCCAGAAGACAATCGGCAGAGGCAAGAAGTCTCCACAAAACAGATTCCAAGAGATTCACAAGCC
The DNA here is from genome assembly GCA_033398695.1 of Orobanche coerulescens. NCBI lineage: Eukaryota > Viridiplantae > Streptophyta > Magnoliopsida > Lamiales > Orobanchaceae > Orobanche > Orobanche coerulescens. The sequence continues at coordinate 40,566,950 of CM065814.1, read as the reverse complement.
CAGGAGCTCAAGCATCCAGTTAATGCTCGCCGTGAGAGACTGTCGATCTCTCAGCGCCGCGACTGTTCATCTCCTTTGTTACAAGAACTCACAGAGCATCACATCTGGTTCTTCCGGCAATCTACACGCTCACTAGCTAAGATAACAAGAATCTTTACACTCATTGTAATTGTATTCTTACATTAGTACTTGTATCCCCGAATATTAGTATTAATAATATCTCGCGAGAGTATTCAAGCCCGGGACTAACAACCCCGGCAAATCTTGTGTTTTTTATCTTTCTCACGGAAGTGCTCTCGCATTTGTTTGCTATCCATCCATTCTAGCAATATCTATCTCCGGATAATATTTTGGGTAGCAACAGAGGCCAAATTAGTAAATGTACATTCTACTGATGTAATGCGTTCGCGTTTATCGGCTGAAAACTTGAGTTGGCCCCTTAAAATCTTTGAACAGAGACTGGGTCTAGGTAGGTGTGACAATGCCACGAACAAGAACACATGATCTTCATTTCATGTTCCATTTACTTCTATGCTATCAGCGTTTGGAAAGTGATACTTTCTCATTTCTTTTCAGTATTTTTAATTTTTGTATGCGTGCCTAAATACAAATACATTTCCCCTTTGTTAGAAAATTGCCTTGCTGGGTGGACATTCTAATGATGCAGCATGTTTGAGTTTATCGGCTGGAAACCTGACATGGCCCCACAAAATATCTGAATAGATCCTGGGCCTAAGTAGGTGTAACAACACCAGGAACAAGAACATATGGCATTCATTACATGTCCTACCTATATTTTCGTTATTGATCTTGTACGAATTATGCATATCTGCAAAGATTGGCCTCTCTATACCTCAATAGTTTTGGTTTATTAGTTTATTCGGCAGCATCAAATGCTGCATGCATTCCTTCTTTCTGGTTTTCTGTATTCCCATGCTGCATGTGTTCTTCTTTCTCCCGGTTCTCTGTATACCTCAACAACGGTGGTCTGCTTTGATTTGCTGCATGCGTTTGTTTATTTTGGTTTCTGTATAACTCAACAGCCTTCGTTTGCCTTGGTTTTTGTGAACGTCAGCACGTGTAATAGGAATGCTGCATGCGTTTGTTTATTTTGGTTTCTGTGTGGCTTACTTTGGTTTGCTTTAGCTTAATATGCATTCTTTTCTAATGTCCTCATATCCATATTTCATTGCAGTTATATGCTTGTAGTAACTGTTTGTCAGCTTTTTTGGTTTCGAATATTCTTTCAGTTTTTAAATCTCCACCGTAATAGAAAATGAACATTCTAATAATGTAATGCATTCGAGTTTACTGACTAGGAACCTGACATGTTCCATTTACCTCTATCTTTTTCCCATGATGTATGTGTTCGTTTTTCTCCCCCCTTTGCCTGGAGGCCTTAACTAACTGTTTCTCCTTTTTTTGGGTTATGTATGGTCTTTCAGTTCGTAAATTTACGACGTAATTAAAAATGAACATTCTGATAATGTCATGCATTCGAATTTATCGACTGGAAACTTTACATGGCCCCTTAAAATCTCAGAACAGAGCCTGGGTCTAAGTAGTTGTAACAATGCCACGACAAGAACGCATAATATTCATTACATGCTCTATTTACTTATATGTTATCAATATTTGGAAAATGATGCCTTCCCATAACTCATTTAGCATGTTTTTTTCCCCGATTCGCTTCAACACCTTCACTACATGTGTTTGTTTATTTTAGTCCCTTAGATGCCTATAGTAACTGTTTCTCCTTTTCTTTGGGTTCTGAATAGTCTTTCAGTTCCTAAATTTACATTGTGATGGAAAATGGACGTTATAATGACGTCATGCGTTCGAGTTTATCGGCTGGAAACCTGACATGGCCCCTTAAAATCTCTGAAAAGAGCCACGAACAAGAACACATGATATTCATTTCATGCTCCATTTACTTCTATGTTATCAATCTTTGGAAAGTGATGCCTTCCCATTTCTGCCCCCTTTTTTTTCTATACGTATCTCAATACAAATACCTTTCCCCTCTATTAGATAAGTAAATGTTCTAATGATGTAGCATGTTCGAGTTTATTGGATGGAAACCTGACATGGCCCCACAAAAACACTGAATAGAACCTGGGCCTAAGTATGTGTAACAACGCCACGAACAAGAACATGCGACATTCAATTTATGTTCTACTACGATTTTTGTTATTCATGTTTGTTAAATCTGTGCTACTGTTACACAACTGGTTTAGAGAGAGAAAGTGTATGATTTATGCATCTTTGATCTGATTCATACTCTGCAAACAGACGCCGTGTAAAAATGAACTCTCTAATGACGTCATGCGTTCGATTTTATCAGCTGGAAACCTGACATGGCCCCTTAAAATCTCTGAACAGAGCTTGGGTCTAAGTAGGTGTAACAATGCCACGAACAAGAACGCACGACTGGTCTCTGTATACTTGGAAAATTTTGGTTTATTAGTTTCTTGTGCAGCATCAAATGATGCATGCATTCCTTTTTTTTCCCCTCTCGCGCTGCACGCGTTCATTTTTTTTCTCCGGTTTTTTTTATACCTCAACAGTTGTAGTTTCCTTTGGTTTCTGTGTACCTCAACATCGTAGCAATGCATTTGTTTATTTCCATTTCTGTATACCTTAACACCCTTTTTTCTATACGTACCTCAATGCAAATACCTTTCCCCTCTATTAGATAAGTAAATGTTCTAATGATGTAGCATGTTCGAGTTTATTGGCGGGAAACCTGTCATGGCCCCAAAAAATCTCTGAATAGAGCCTGGGCCTAAGTAGGTGTAACAACATCACGAACAAGAACATGCGACATTCATTTTATGTTCTACAACGATTTTTGTTATTCATGTTTGTTAAATCTGTGCTACTGTTACATAACTCGTTTAGAGAGAGAAAGCGTGTGATTTATGCATCTTTGATCTGATACATACTCTGCAAAAAGAAGTTTCTAAATTTACGCCGTACTAGAAAATGATCGCTCTAATGACGTCATGCGTTCGAGTTTATCGGCTGGAAACCTGACATGGCCCCTTAAAATCTCTGAACAGAGCCTAGGTCTAAGTAGGTGTAACAATGCCACGAACAAGAACGCACGACCGGTCTCTGTATACCTAAACAATTTTGGTTTATTAGTTTCTTGTGCAGCATAAAATGCTGCATGCATTCCTTCTTTTTCTCTCTCGTGCTGCACGCATTCATTTTTTTTTTTTCCGGTTTTTTATATACCTCAACAGCTGCAGTTTCCTTTGGTTTCTGTATACCTCAACATCTTCGCTACATGCGTTTGTTTATTTTAATTTCTGTATACCTTAACAGCTATGGTTTGCTTTATTTTTTGTAAACCTCAGCAGCTCAGGTATGAATGTTGCATGCATTTGTTTATTTTGGTTTGTGTGTGGTTTACCTTGGTTCGCGTTTATTTCTTTCAATCCATCGAACACTTCATTTTATCTTCCATGTATTTCTCCATACAGTGCATGGCATACAAACCACAGTCAATTTTGGTTGAATACCTATACTAACTGTTCCTCCAGTTTTTTTGGTCCTGAATATTCTTTCAGTTTCTAAATATCTGCCGTAATGGACGAATGTGTCACAACGTTGCTTAGAGAAATGAACAAATTATCAGACCCTCCAACCTAGGTTGGGTCTGCTACTGATGTCGCCGCATGCATACGAGCTCTACAAAATTATCAACCAGACTCACATGAGGATTTGCAGCAGAGAGCTATCATTAAAATAGGCATACATATTCCGGAACTTCAGAATATTCTTCGTCACGAGAGAGGGACACAGCAAAAGTGAGACGATTTCCATGCACTCACTTCATTATTTGAGTACCCAGATTATGAATTGCCATTTCAGTGCCCTCCAAATAGTCCTACGCTTATTTCAGGCGAACTTCGTCTCGATGTTTTAACTCGAAGTATGCAAATCAGACGTCTCTGCAGCAAACTCTATTCGAGTGTCGGATCAAGAAGAATCATGTACTATACTGGCAGTCAGTGGAATCAATCAGACGACTATCTTGATGAGGCACCTGCATACAAACCACTATTTGAGGACTGCGATACACTGGACCGCCGTCGTGTTCTCGAATGTGTTGTTTCTAACATTTACTGCATTCCCAATCTGGCTGAATATGTTTTCAAGAGAGAACTTGGCCAAGGATTGCCTAAACTTAGGCCTCGAGCAGATAAGTGGGTTTAAACTAGATTTGTTGAGCTGCTTTGGCTGCATCGCTTGGAATAGAATTGCTGATATCTACTGCATTCTCAGTGCTGTGGAATTTGTCGTCAATCAACTTTCTCACCCACGTCTTCTGTGTGGCTGTACATTATGGAAATCGTATATTTCTTTCTCATACTAGCAATCAATATTGTCCTAAACTAGTAGCAAAGATTACAGCTATAATATTTCAAAAAGTAGTCTTCCAAATAATACCTGATCGTTTCACGCGTATACTGAATATTTTCTGCCTCTCATAAGTTAATTGCATTTCCTTTCACCCTTCATTACTATAACGCTTTTTAATATGTTATCGTCAAAGTTTTATGTATTATATATCTATTGCCTCCAAATTATACTATTTCTCTAGAAATATTATCTGTAGAATACAATAATAAATTTCCGGATTTCCTGCATAGTATACTCCCAGCAATTACATGTATGATTGTGGGGGTTATCTTTTATAGTACATTATTGGGTTTGAATGTACAGAAATTGTTCTGTATTAGGTTGCATTTAACTACATCCGTTGAGGTCTTGAATACCTGCAGCGTCATCAGGCTGCGACTGCAACGGCTACGTGCATACCTTATTAGTTCTAACAACTTCTATAGTTGACTGCACTGCCTGTACCCTATTGCGGCTGATTCCCTGGTATTTCATTCTGCAATTTACTCTCAGCTCTTTACCATTCTTCACTTTGTAGTCTTTCATCCTTTTTAAATATTTTTAAACTAATATGTACTGTCCGGGTTAACATTTCTTGCTCAATTTTTTTAGGACAGGAACAAAAATTATTTTAGCATTCATCTAGAAATCATTACAATTTACATCAAATGGCGGGTACTTCTCAGCAAACAGCTCAATCAAATCACATGTATGCTCTCAATAGGACCTAAATTTTTTGAACATCTAGCTGTATTCGTTAAATTATATCATTATAATCTCCTACTTTCCAGGACGGCACCTGAAACTGAATATGGAATCAATCTTCACTCATCACCCTCTGCTATGTTAGGTGCTTGTTCTTTTGCTTTCTTTTCATTCTCCACTAACATCATCATTAATAACATTATTAACTCTTTCTTATTTTGGACAGGATCCCACAATGTAATTGACCTGAAAAGAAATGCACGAAAAAGAAATACATACGCATCTATGGACATAGAAAAGAAGCTTGCTCTACTAGACAATAGAAGAAATAGGTACAAACAACAAGGTAAATTACTTCATAAATTTATTTGTTTCCTTTCACTATTTTCTTTATTTACCTTCTCTTGTTAGCCTATGACCACATGTACATTACATTTCGCTTTCCTTACTAAATGTATGTTCCATGTTCTTTTCTGTAGTTGCAACTGCCAATGAGGCAACGTATTCCACCAGCAGTCAAACTATAGGCCCACGAGAAAAACGATCGTGATCGACTTCTGTTATCCGGCATGATCTTCTTAACAGAATAAAGAACATCCCCTTGCATGCTTGGTCTCTGCCCTTCTCCGCTGCATGCATTTCCGGCAAAGCCCAACTTTATTTGAGGGAGCCCAATAGTTTCTGCTGCGTACATGGACAAATTTCCCTAGCTCTACCTAGAATGCCACTGCAACTTTGGGAATTATATACCTCACTTGAGTCCTCTGATGCGGTTCATTTTCGTCGGCGCTGTTGTACTTATAACAATACTTCTGCTTTTAGTTCCTTGGGTATCACCTACAACGAGACACTGGACAAATCTAACAAAGGTGTATACAGTCTCAGAATTCAAGGAGCAGTTTATCATTTCATCAGAGATTTGATACCTGCGGAAGGTCATGGGCGACAGCTGCAATTGTATTTTTATGAAACTAAAAATGAACTGTAGAATAGACTATCTCAGTCGGGGGAGCTTGATCCACATGTCCTACAGGTCATTATTGAGTTGATGAAAATAAATTCGTACGCAATTTTTTTCGGGGGCTTCGCGAGCTGATGAATTTACAAGAATACAACATCGTTCTTCGTGCAGACCCATCTTTGGACATGCGAATTTACAATCTTCCGACAGTTAACCAGGTTGCTGCAATTCGGAATGAAATAACTGGGACTCCTGCAGAGGAGCCGCATGATATCCGTGTCTATACTGCATCAGGAAAAACACACCGCGTCCATTATTACTGTGGCTGCTACGATCCACTACAGTACCCGTTATTATTCCCGTACGGCAAAAGCGGCTAGCATACAGGAATTTGCCGAATATCACTCACGTCCGCTGCTGCTCGTACCCGGCTTGGTGAATAGTGCAGTGGTCAGACTAGCGTTTATCCTCATGGCCATCAATCTGGAGATTCTATTATTTCTGCAGAACTCGAAAGTATGATTCTATAGTTTCTTTACCATACATTTCTTCGCTCATTACGCCTAACCTCAACGCATGTTCTTTTATGTTCTTCTCGCCAATACTTGACTAATTATTTTGCCTACCTGAAACAGATTGAATGCAAATAAATGGAAGCGAAACAACGTGGCGGTAAGAGAATTTTATTGCTACTTATTTCAAACCCGACCCAATGACATCACAAATATATTGCGTACAGGAAGGCTGGCACAACAATACCAAATTGACTGCTATGTAAAGATCGAAACTCAATGCCTTGATTATCTAAGAGGTGAACAAAGGCACTAACATCTTCGACTTGAATCGTTCGAAGGTATTGTTGACAGTATGGCATGCAAGACCAGTGTCAAAGGATCTGATATTGGCCAAAGGTTTGTGCTTCCCGCATCGTATATTGGCAGCCCTCGAGACATGCGGCGGCATTATCTAAATGCATTGACTTTGGTGAGCGAATATGGGAAGCCAGATTTATTCATCACGATGACATGTAATCCAAATTGGCTCGAAATACGCGCCGGTTTGTTTCCTGGTGAGGAAGCTCAAAATAGATCCGACCTCATAGCTAGAGTATTTAGAGGCCGCAACGAGGAATTCAAACATGAGATTATTTGAGAAAAAATTTTCGGCGAGGTTGTAGCATATTTATATGTTATAGAATTCCAAAAAAGATGACTTCCACATGCTCACTGGATCATTATCTTACAACCAAAATATAAAATAGCGTCGTCCGATGCATACGATCGTTTTGTTAGTGCAGAGCTGCCCGACATCGACCTAAGACCACATCTTCATGCATGTGTCGTTAGGCATATGATGCACGGTCCTTGTGGGTTGTTAAATCCTTCTAATATATGCATGCAAGATAACAGATGCAAGAATAAGTATCCCAAAGATTATGTGGAAAGCTCTTCGCAATGGGAGGATAGTTATCCATTATACAGGAGAAGAAATGATCAGAAAAATATGCACGTCCATGGTTACACTCTTGATAATAGATGGGTGGTGCCATATAACCCCTATCTGTTAGCCAAGTTTGACTGCCATATTAATGTCGAAATATGCATTGGCATGAGACTGATTAAATACTTATATAAGTACGTTTGCAAAGGCACCAACAAGATTGCATTCAATGTTGTGGAGCAGTCGGTCGTCTTGAAAATGGATGAGATTACAGATTTTCAATCGGCCCGTTGGTTATGCACTCCCGAGGCAATGTGGAGAATCTATTCTTTTATACTTAATGAAATTAACCCAGCTGTTCTTCAGCTGCATGTTCACTTGCTGAACAAACACCATGTTTTTTTCTCGTCCTCATGATCTCTCTCTGACGTAATAGCTAACCCAAACACTTCGAAAACACAGCTCACAAAATTTTTTGCCATGAACGCACAGTCAGCCACAGTGGCAAAATTGAAATTACTTTACAGAGATTTTCCTCGCTTTTTCATATGGGACGCAACAAAAAAAACATGGCATCGAAGAGTTCGAGGTATCTGCATTGGACGTCTGGTCAGTGTGAGTCCCCTAGATGGAGAACGATATACAATGGCATTTTATACCCTACATCTTTTGAATATCTAAGAATATACAATGGCATTTTATACCCTACATTCAGAGCTGCTGCTTTAGCATGGGGTCTACTAGAATCAGATACAGACATCACCAACTCTTTGGCGGAGGCCTGCTCCTATCAAATGCCGTACTCCCTCCGCCGTCTCTTTGCAACAATCTTAATGCACAACATTCCATCTAATCCTCAAGTATTTTGGAATACTTTTACGATGTTTATGGCGGATGATTATATTTCTCACAAAAAATATACTAAAGTTGAAGCCTTTCTTAAAACACTTGCATCTATTGACATTTAATTGCAATCTGGCGGTCGAACGATCGACGAGTTCGGTCTGGTCGATTTTATTATTGGAGCCTCATGAGAACAAATGCAGAGTAGCGATTTCGAAGAGGAGAAAAATTATCTCGTCTCTGATATTGATTTGAACTCAGTGACGTTGCGGAATTCAGGCCAATGGCAGGCTTTCGATGAGATTATGCAAACTGTTGGTACTAACCATTTAGCAGCTTTCTTTGTCGATGGTCCGGCCGGATCTTCAGGAGTCGCTGCATCTCTGCTCCCCGGTGGCCGTACAACTCACTCACGATTCAAACTCCCTATAATTGTAGAGGATGAGATTTCCACAATTAGCAAACAGAGTGTGCATGCTCGCGTCCTGATTGCCGCTAAACTTATTATTTGGGATGAGGCATCCATGTCACACCGGAAGAGTATTGAGGCAGTCGACACTTTGCTGTGTGACCTTATGGAGAATGATGTGCCTTTCGGTGGCAAGACCATTGTCTTCGGCGGTGATTTTAGACAGACCATCCCTATAGTTCCTGGGGGGGCTCGTTCTGATGCTATTGACGCTTGTCTAATTAATTCTCACTTATGGCAGTATATGCGCAAAATTCATTTAGTCCAGAATATGCGAGCAAGAGACGACCTAGATTTCAGAGATTTCTTACTTAAAGTTTGTAACGGCACTCATCCTTATATTCATAATGGGAATATTACACTGCCTTCGAAAATGTGTCTCCCTTACAGGGCAGACAACAATCCTCTCGACGAGCTGCTCTCAGAAATCTTCCCAAATTTTGATACCCACATATAGGATCCTCATTCGGTCATTGAACGTGCTATTCTGACCCCAAAGAATGATTGCGTGCATGAAATCAATAACGCCTTAATTGATTGATACCCAGGTTGTAGTGTGGATTATTATAGCACGGATCTAACAACTGACCCTCTCCAGCAAGCATATTATCAAGATTATTTGAACTCCGTCAACACTCCAGGCCTACATCCTCATTTACTTCGACTTAAACTCAATTGCCCTATAATGCTTCTACGTAATATTAACCCTTCTGAAGGACTTTGAAATGGTACCCGCCTTATCTGTCGTCGCCTGGATCGAAATATTTTCGGTGCTGAAATCGTATCAGGTCAACATGCTGGAGATTTTGTATTTGTACCACGTATACCTTTAGAGCCCTCAGACAAGCAAAAATGCCCCATCCCATTTAAAAGGCATCAGTTTCTTGTTCGTCTCTATTTTGCGATGATCATTAATAAATCACAGGGCCAAACATTGAACAAGGTCGGCCTTTATCTACCTGAACCAATCTTCTCTCACAAACAACTTTACGTTGCTCTCTCTCGAGGCAGGAAGGCATCGGATATTCGAATATTAATTCGCCACCTTCAGTTCATACCATCTCAAACAATCTAACCAAAAACATTGTGTATAGAGAAATTATTGTTGCTGCAGTTCTGTGACTCTCATGTCATTTGCATAGTCATTCGGTAGACACCAATAATAAATATACATTTGCCCCTTTCTCGTTCGAAACAAAATTCATGTTATTTAGTTATCTGATATGCTTTTAATATTTATCTATTTCAATGACTTTCTGTTATTCATTGTCTGTGTGTGTTATGTACGTTCATGTGTTATGTGTTCCCTATCATTTGTGAGAAACAACTACTGACTCTAAACAAAAAATAGGAAAATCAGGCATGTATTGTGCATATGTGTATTATACATATCTGTATGTATGCGCATCTCTGTTTGTAAATAGAAATATGTGTTCCACTCAATGTTAGCATTTTGCATCTATGTGTTATGTCATATACTTATTATATACACATACTGTGACTGGTTCAATCACACTGGAATGTTGAGCTACAATGTTCTTTATCCCTAACGATATACGTCTCTCCTAATATACCTCCGTAAATGTCTATACTAATTATTAATTTTTTTTCCTTCAGGTTTGTGTTCGTTTCTTGCTGCTCCTATCAGGTGCATGTTCAGTTCCCATGCCTAATATATTTTTGCCAGTTAGTTCTCCAGATTTTTTTATTGTTTTATCGTTATATATATTTCTTCCTACATAAAACTATATCTTGAAAATTAATGATCTTTGAAAATAGAGCAGCACTTTTTTTGTTCCGCCCTCAACCATTACATCAACGACCTCGCTCGTGTTCCATTTCCACCGTTCATTCTACAGATTTCGCCCTCATTTGTTGCTGCTGCCACGCTTCTTTTTGGTACTTCTTATTCTCTTCAAATAATAGTATTTTTCTACCTGTATCTATATCATGTATGCTTCAATATTTGTATATCGCTTTAATATATCCATAATATCAAAACCTTTGCACTCTCGTTTTGCCCTTTCTATATTTCTTACATATGTATCTATAAAATATCCCATCCCCTATTTTTTTGCCTGTTTCTGCCAACATTGACTTCAATATATTTTTCAGTTTCGCATATTAAACACAAACTTATCAAGTTCATTGTAAACTCTTATTATTTCACATTTTCATGGCATAATATAGTCAGCAAATGGAGCCGAAGATATTTCCACTTGACGCAATAACTCCAGATACAAGAAACTGGACTGCCAAGGTTTCTGTCCTCAATAAAACAGACCCTCGAACCTCGGTGCTGCCCGCTGCAATAAAATTTCAGAAGATCCTCCTGGCAGATGACAAGGTAAACACCTACCTACAACTACGATTACATCTCATTCTTATTAGTATTTTTCACATCTCTTCATCCCACATGACGCAGGGAAATAAGGTCGAAGGAATGTTATATCGAGGGGATTGACCTGCTCAAAAATAGTTTGTATCCTCATCAGACCTACCTTATATCAAACGCAACAGTTCGGCCAGTGAAACCGGGATTCGAAAATCCTTTGACCAATAACAAATATCAATGGATAATTGGTGCACGTACAGCTGTCCTAGTAATTGAGGAAGATTTGTCCATCTCGTCCGAACTCTCTCCCAATTTCATACAATACGACAAATTCTGCTATTTTATACGCACACACTTTTTTTGTTCCGCCCTCAACCATTACATCAACGACCTCGCTCGTGTTCCATTTCCACCGTTCATTCTACAGACTTCGCCCTCATTTGTTGCTGCTGCAACGCTTCTTTTTGGTACTCCTTATTCACTTCAAATAATAGTATTTTTCTACCTGCATCTATACCATGTATGCTTCAATATTTGTATATCGCTTTAATATATCCATAATATCAAAACCTTTGCACTCTCGTTTTGCCCTTTCTATATTTCTTACATATGTATCTACAAAATATCCCATCCCCTATTTTTTTGCCTGTTTCTGCCAACATTGGCTTCAATATATTTTTCAGTTTCGCAAATTAAACACAAACTTATCAAGTTCATTGTAAACTCTTATTATTTCACAGTTTCATGGCATAATATAGTCAGCAAATGGAGCCGAAGATATTTCAACTTGACGCAATAACTCTAGATACAAGAAACTGGACTGCCAAGGTTTCTGTCCTCAATAAAACAGACCCTCGAACCTCGGTGCAGCCCGCTACTATAAAATTTCAGAAGATGCTCCTGGCAGATGACAAGGTAAACACCTCCCTACAACTACGATTACATCTCATTCTTATTAGTATTTTTCACATCTCTTCATCCCACATGACGCAGGGAAATAAGGTCGAAGGAATGTTATATCGAGGGGATTGACCTACTCAAAAATAGTTTGTATCCTCATCAGACCTACCTTATATCAAACGCAACAGTTCGGCCAGTGAAACCGGGATTCGAAAATCCTTTGACCAATAACAAATATCAATGGATAATTGGTGCAGGTGCAGTTGTCCTAGCAGTTGAGGAAGATTTGTCCATCTCGTCCGAACTCTCTCCCAATTTCATAAAATACGACAAATTCCGCGATTTTATACGCACACACTTTTTTTGTTCCGCCCTCAACCATTACATCAATGACCTCGCTCGTGTTCCATTTCCACCGTTCATTCTACAAACTTCGCCCTCATTTGTTGCTGCTGCCACGCTTCATTTTGGTACTCCTTATTCACTTCAAATAATAGTATTTTTCTACCTGTATCTATATCATGCATGCTTCAATATTTGTATATCACTTTAATATATCCATAATATCAAAACCTTTGCAATCTCGTTTTGCCCTTTCTTTATTTCTTACATATGTATCTACAAAATATCCCATCCCCTATTTTTTGCCTGTTTCTGGCAACATTGGCTTCAATATATTTTTCAGTTTCGAAAATTAAACACAAACTTCAAGTTCATTGTAAACTCTTATTATTTCACATTTTCATGGCATAATATAGTCAGCAAATGGAGCCGAAGATATTTCCACTTGACACAATAACTCTAGATACAAGAAACTGGACTGCCAAGGTTTCTATCCTCAATAAAACAGACCCTCAAACCTCGGTGCAGCCCGCTGCTATAAAATTTCAGAAGATGCTCCTGGCAGATAACAAGGTAAACACCTCCCTACAACTACGTTTACATCTCATTCTTATTAGTATTTTTCACATATCTTCATCCCACATGACGCAGGGAAATAAGGTCGAAGGAATGTTATATCGAGGGGATTGACCTGCTCAAAAATAGTTTGCATCCTCATCAGACCTACCTTATATCAAACGCAACAGTGCGGCTAGTGAAACCGGGATTCGAAAATTCTTTGACCAATAACAAATATCAATGGATAATTGGTGCACGTACAATTGTCCTAGCAGTTGAGGAAGATTTGTCCATCTCGTCCGAACTCTCTCCCAATTTCGTACAATATGACAAATTCCGCGATTTTATACGCACAAGAAAATTAATAAGTCAGTTCTCAAAAAAATCTCCCTATTCTTATCAGATTCATTCATTTCTCAGTACATACTTCAATCTTGCTTGTTTGTTGACAGTTTAGGTAATGTCGTGTGTTTACGAGTCTAACCAGATGTAACAATACCATAGACAAAAACACATAATATTCATCTTCTAAGAGTTTCTACTGGTTTTATGTTCTGTTCGTTCTTATTTACCTTCACAATTTACGTTCAAAATATATAACAAATTTTAAACCGAGCTTCTTATCCTTTTTCAAAACAGCTATTGCAATAATGTTATATGTTTAGGTTTATCGGCTAAAAACCTGACCTAGGTCTACGTAGATTTAACAAGCCCGTTTATATTGATCTTAGCAATTTTTATTGCTTTGCTTTTTGATTATAGTTGTTTAAACTCTCTTTACTCCGACTTCGATCTTTAGTCAATCGCCTTTATTCTTTACTGCCGTCTGGGATTGCTTCTTCTCACGCATGTTCTCGAAAATATTTACAATTTAGTCACCTTTGTGCACTTTATTTTCTGCTGCTGTATAAAAGATTACCTGCTCGCTATCTTTCTTGTTCTATTTTTTAGTGAACGTGCAGTGTTTATTGCTTCCTATTCTATACCTCTACTGCAGGTAGTGTCACCATTATAATTGATAGCCACCCTCCAAGAATGGTGTCCTCAAGAGGAAAACAAAACACGCTCCGAGAATATGCAGCAGTAGATGAAATGTATGAAGTTGTTGCACTATTTCATGAATCAAATACAAACCAAAATATTCAAAAATATTACTTCCTTCGCTCCTTCTTGCAGGCTGAAACTGTAATATCCGCAATTTTGATTTTCCGGTATTTTTCCTTTTTTTTTTGGCAGAAGTCCATCTTCGTGACTCTGTTGTGACCATTTCGTCATTCCGAGAATATTTAATTCTGCACTTTTTGTCATCCGAGTTCGTTACGGTATCGTTTTGTTGAGTTTCGTGTTCTTAAATGGCTTTTCCGCACTTGAGTTCGATTCTTGTGAATCTCATCCGAAACTGTCGTTTTGAGTTTCTCGTAAGTTCATTTAATGTTATTATTCATGTTGCGAGCTTTGGCTTGGTGTTTTGATCGTGTATCGTGTATTTCAGACGTTTTGGGCCATTTTCGTAATTTCCCAAAGTTTGGGGTAATTACTTTCCGTTGTCGAATTTCAAGTCTTTGGGTGGTCGGAATCGTGCATTCTCTTATAGCTTGGATTTGACTTTGCGAGAACTTCGTAACCGTATCTTCGATACATATTAAGGTTTGGGTTTCGGCGTCGTTCGGACCGTCGGAGTGGCCACGGCCGAGCCACGGCCGCACAGTTTGGAACTGGCCTGGCCTGGCCGAGTTACGGCCGTAAGGTGCCGGTTACGGCCGTAAGTGATCGGCAGGCATGGCCTGACGAATGCCAGTTACGGCCGTAAGGGCCGAGAGTTACGGCCGTATGGGTGCGAGGCAGCTTCCGGACGAATGCCGGTTACGGCCGTAAGGACCTGCCTGGTACGGCCGTAAGGGCCGAGTTACGGCTGTAACTCTGTCGGCCATATATAGGTTGTGACCGACCAGACCTCATTTTTTCATCATTTCTCCACCCGGGTGGCGGCTGGCAACGGGAAAAATCGGGGAGTGGAGTTTTTGGTCGATTCCACTCGATTTCTAAGCATTTTTGAGGATTCTTGTCGATTATATCAACATCAAATCATTGTTCTTCGTCGGATCGAGGTAATTTCTTGAAATCTCCTAGAATTTGATTTTCGGGATTTCTTCTTGATTTTCATTGTTCGTCCGAATTTGATGAATCGGTTGATGTTAGTAAACATTATTAATCGTGTTCTATGGATTGTATATCCATATCTTCGATTCGTTCAACCCGATTGATGATTCTTAGGTTCTTGAACATTTAGTGTTCGATGAAATGTCTTAAAGAGTTTTTTTCGGTCGTTGTGTTGATTTTGATTGATATTGTGATATTGAATAAATTGTATTTCATTCAAGGTTATTCGAGTACTTGTGTTTATCGGAGGACGCCGTTCGTTGTTCGTGGAAGGATTTCATCGCCTTCAGTTGAGGTAAGTTTTATACTTGTACTAGTCAATGAGATTAATGTTATCATATATGTGTATGAATGTGTTGTCTCATTCCGAGACTTGGTCTCTTCATAAGTTCATTGATATTAAGGGATCGTTCGATACAATACTCTTCGGCAATTATGCCAAATGTTTATTATCATTCATTAATGGCCGGTTCAAGGCATTGGGATACTCGTTGTTAATGTTATTATCGATAGCCGGTTCGCAGTATCGACGTATCGATTGTTGGTGTTAATATTGATATCGATCTAAGACGTCGTTGTAATCATTGTTATTAATGTTGGAGTTTTGTACTTGATGTTTTTTTGGCCGATTGAAGGCATTGACGTATTCATTTCTCATCTTCGTCGTCGGTAACCGATTAAAGGTGCCGAGGCATTCATTGTATCATTGTTATCGATTGGCCGTTCTAAGGTAATCGAGGTACTTAATCATTCATTTTATCATTGTTATTGATTGGCCGTTTTAAGGCAATCGAGGCGCTCAATCATTCATTGTATAATTGTTATCGATTGGACGTTCTAAGGCAATCGAGGTACTCAATCATTCATTGTATCATTGTTACCGATTGGCCGTTCTGAGGCAATCAAGGTGCTCAATCATTCATTGTATCATTGTTATCGATTAGCCGTTCTAAAGCAATCGAGGTACTCAATCATTCGTTGTATCATTATTATCGATTGGCCGTTCTAAGGCAATTGAGGTATTGAATCATCCGCTGCATCATTGTTATCGTTTGGCCATTCTAAGGCAATCGAAGTATTGAATTGGGGCTGTCGAGGATAGTTCCCATCCGTTGTGTCGTTGTTATCGATTGACCATTCTAAGGTAATCGAGGTACTGAATTGGGACCGCCGAGGACGGTGCCCATCCGTGAGTCATCATTATCGTGTTGGCCGACTCAAGGTAGCACACTATCATTCTCGTGAATTCGGTAATCTCGGTCGCTTTTGTTTTTGTGACCTTCCGGGATTGTGTTTCGTGGCCGGGTGGCGTATGTGTGGAATTATTAGTCGGGCACACTATGGTCATGTGTATATGCGGGACTCCGGACACATTTAGACTGTGCACACGGTAAAGTACCTCCGTGAGACTAATTAGGCCAAGTTGTGGGTGTATATGCGGGACTCCGGACACTTGGCTACTTGTGCACTCATACATTCCATTCGGGCATACCATGATATTCCACTATGGTCATGTGTATATTTTGTTTTTGTGACCTTCCGGGATTGTGTTTCGTGGCCGGGTGGCGTATGTGTGGAATTTTTAGTCGGGCACACTATGGTCATGTGTATATGCGGGACTCCGGACACTCGGCTACTTGTGCACTCACACATCCCATTCGGGCATACTATGATATTCCACTATGGTCATGTGTATATGCGGGACTCCGGACATATTTAGACTGTACACATGGTAAAGTACCTCCGTGAGACTAATTAAGCCAAGTTGCGAGTGTATATGCGGGATTCTGGACACTCGGCTACTTGTGCACTCACACATTTCATTCGGCCATACTGTGATACTCGTCATTCAACTCTAATACTTAATTCAATTCTGGTTTGGTTCATCTTCATGTAATTCATTATGATTCATACTTAATTCAATTCTGGTTTGGTTCATCTTCATGTAATTCATTGTGATTCATATTTAATTCAGTTCTGGTTTGGTTCATCTTCATGTAATTCATTGTGATTCATATTTAATTCAGTTTTGGTTTGGTTCATGTCGTGTAACTCATTGTGGTACTCTGTGATTATGATTTGCCGGTGGGCACTTACATTCTAACCTGTTGAATAGGTATTAATAGTATGCCGTGGGCATAGTATTTCACGAATGCTTGGTTCTTACCTTGGTTTGTGAGCATCTCGTATTATTATTATCATTGTACCATTTCATTCTGCCTTTGGATGCATATCATGTTATACATGTATTTGATGTTCATTATCTGGATGACTAACCCCGTGGGGGCGGAACATGTTTTCATGTTTTAGGTGCTTGCGAGGAGAGAGTTGAGACACAGGGGCATGATGATGGCGACGAGGAATTCGAGTGATACTAGTCCGAGTTGTTCATGTTGGTCAGTCAATTGGAGTGTTCTCCAGTTTGCCAGTCATTGTCATTGTGTATTACCCGAGCAGATGCTCATGAATGTTGTTGTATTTTATTTTTGGCCATGTAGGCCAATCGTTGTCATTGAAATTCCCCATCGGAATATTGTGTCGGATATCATAGTAGGGACTGTGATCTCCCTTGTTATCTAATTTGATGTAATTTAGTCATGTTCGCCTGGTGGATCTCCTGGCGTGGGGTCCACGGCACTGTAATGACCCAATGAGATTTGGGGGTGTTACAGAAGATGGTATCAGATATTTGGGTTGTGAGATACCCTGATATGTGAGTTATGTGGCTCTACCGACGCGGTAGTAGTGGGACTGTCAGGTTATGACAATCTGGACAGTCGGGTTTTTTGAGTCGTAATACTAGTATGACTGCACAAGTCATTCATTCATCGAGTCATCGTCAGTGAAGACTAGTATCGCGAGACCTCGAAGCTTCGTATGACCTGTGTAAGGACTCGATTCTCTTTATGTTCATACATTCATTATGTCATTAATTATACATGCTTTGTTGAAACCTATATGTGATATTAGTGTTATGATTGATTCATAACTAATTGTGTTGGAGCACGTGTGACCTGTGTAAGCGTTAAGGATCAAATCATTCATCAGTTATTAATACTGAATCATCATTTTGATCTTGTCGATCATGTTAATTCATTCATCACTCAGTCAATCTCATTGCTCAGTTAATTCATTCATCACTCAGTCAATCTCATTGTTCAGTTAATTCATTAATCACTCAGTCAATCTCATTGTTCAGTTAATTCATTCATTACTCAGTCAATCTCATTGTTCAGTTAATTCATTCATCACTCAGTCAATCTCATTGTTCAGTTAATTCAGTCATCACTCAGTCAATCTCATTGCTCAGTTAATTCATTCATCACTCAGTCAATCTCATTGTTCAATTAATTCATTCATCACTCAGTCAATCTCATTGTTCAGTTAATTCATTCATCACTCAGTCAATCTCATTGTTCAGTTAATTCATTCATCACTCAGTCAATCTCATTGTTCAGTTAATTCATTTATCACTATGTCAATCTCATCGCTCAGTTAATTCATTCATCACTCAGTCAATCTCATTGCTCAGTTAATTCATTAATCATCCAGTCCATCTCACGGTTCAGCTGTTAATCTGGTGGATCGAATTTTCAACCTTATTAACTTGTTCAATATAATCAATTCAGGAATTTCATCAGATAATCATGTCATCTCACTTGATCTTTCATGCGATCTTATCATATTCCAGCATCATGTCGACGATCATTTACCGCATTATTAATGCATCCATTATGTTAGAGCATGTATGCTCATTATCATCATTCCGTAACGTAATCATAGTGCGATCTTCATACGGGATCTGTAATTATCATGTGACTCTCCTGCCTCGGTATGGAAAGAGCTGTCAGAGGGACATCGGACTCCGACGTCCAAGAGATCATTTTCTAGTCGTCTTCGTGCTCGGAGAGCATTTTCTTCTCAGACGACGAGTTCGACTGTTGTTTGCTTTAATTATGATTCAGCAGGGCACGTGAGTACTCGGTGTATGGTGCCAGCTATTGTCTCTTTTTTGTGTGGAAACCCGGGACACCTACGGAAATAATGTAGGAGTTCTAATGCCAATAGATCTCGATAGAGTTCACAGGCCTCGAGAGATTTTGTTACTCCAGCCCGTGCATCATCCTAGGGGTCCTATCAGGCTTCGAGAGCCAGAGTGTCACAAGGACCTTTCCATATTATCCGGAGTACCCGGGATTTCCCCGGACTAACAAAGCATTATGTTGGATAGTTAACCTTGTGACAGGAATAAGGTTGGGGACGTGCGACAGTGGTCGGCGTCCGGAGAGTGTCCGTGCACGAGCAGGACCTTGATACGTTGAGCAGAGGGCTTTAGAGGAAGAGTTTCGTGGAATTCTTGGCTTGGGGAGTTCCTCGGAGTGTTTGGAAGGTCTCCACCAAGTTTCACAGCCAGACGGTTCCGTTTGAGTAGCGAACGATGCGAAGGATCGAGATGCTGCAGTGCAGTGGCATTGTCGTAGTTTCAGAATATTGCAGAGGCAATTCCTCAATTCTTGAGTATCGGATGGGTCTGAAACTTTTAGGAAATATAGATAATGTCGTAAGCTACTCCATGGTTCGAGCGGATAAGGATTTGGAGTTCGGATGAGGGAGTTACACTCGATGTGCTTCTTCGGCCGATCAATGTCTAGTGCATTTACAAGGGAATATTCCTCTAAGCCTATTATAGGGGGGACAATCCTTAGATGGGCAATGGTGGGCAAGTGGCCAGTCTTCCTCGTGCTGTCGAGCACCAAGCGTGCAATCTTCCTAGAGGTAAGAGGGCGAGGAGTTCCCGAGCGAGTTGGAAATCGTTAGGGCGACGTAGGACCTATGTGGTCTGCGTTGGGCTTAAGGTTGGCATGGAGGCTCTAGTGTGACCGGAGGGATGCCGTCGGCCATATAACACTTCCTCTATGTCGATTGGGCAATCGAGACACTCACTTAAATCATACGCCTCGTGAGCTTACTCGTAAGCATTAGCTATCGGTTCCGGCTATGCTGCGGGGGATCGTTGGCTTGTACATGTGGTTGCGAGACAACACCACATTGCGGATTGAAGGTAATATGTCGGTATGCGAAGTAGTCCCAAACATCGTGAGGGGCAAATATCTATTGATGGCATGAATCTAAGCCAAGATCAAAAAGGTTGTCCGTCTCGAGTGAGGTACTCTCAAGGGTGCCAAGGTACTGCACCTAGGAAGTCCCGAGTGAGTGTCGAGCATGAGGAATTGTACTTTGGGCATGCGAGTGACCCCTAATGCCGAGTACCATTGCGGGTTAAGCTTGAAGGGTATGAGATACCGGCCCTTAGTTGGTCGAAGGCAAAGGACAGCCAGGTGCCTAGCGTTTTACGCAGCACAATGGAATAGTGCATGATATCTCTAAGGTTGGTATTATATGTAACCTCGTTGATGGTAGCCGGACGGAGACTCAGAAGTCTTCTAGGCGCACGGGTGATTCATGATCCGCTGCACGAATTCGATGGCCTGAACCTCAGTGAGCCGCACCCCGTGACAAGTTGTATCAGAGCCTGGAATGTCGCATCCAGGTTTAGCTGAGCATTGAGAATTGTTGAATATCTTGCTTCCCCTTGAGAACCGGATACCAAAAATGTGCCGAATTTTTCTTATTAGCCATTATAGTGGCATTTCAGCGAAGGGCTTGCAGTGCGATCTTACGTATTGTGGCGGAGTTGAGAATTAAGTTGGCAGTGGGACTTGAGCGAATGGTAGTACCTCGAGTTGGCTTTGCAATTGGGCGATTGGTAGTACCCTGGTTGTTTGGTTTCTGTCGGTGATGTTCGAAGGCTTTGTTCGGTGCGAGTTGTTGGCATTAGTGATTCCAGCGAATGGTAGTAACCGAGTTACGACGTGTTTAATGACTTTATTTATTCTCTGCGAGTACGGTTGGCAGTTGGTTAATGTGAGGGGAACATTCTCATCGGTAAATTGCGGACACGTGAGTAACGGTATTGGTGTAATCTGATCAGAAACTTAATGTTGGCCTATTTTTGTGGACTTATAAGACATCTTGATCTCCTAGAAGGAGACAGGCCGGTGAGCCGGGTGGTGTGCAGTAGCCACGTCTGCCAAGTTGCAGCCATGTTTGTGTAGCGCCGCAGATTGAGAGGTGATTTGGGTTTGAGACCTATTTGTGCGAGAACTTCAGTGCGGGAAACCGTCACAGCATGTTCAGGTGCAAAACTTGGGCTGAATTTTAGTGCGCGCAAGCGTCATAGCACTTAAGGTGCATCAGTTACGTGGGTTATAATAAGATCTGAATTGTTATGTGCTAAAGCGCTTTCGCACATGAGGTGCAATCGTAACACAGCCACCACGGAAGTTGCAAGAGTGGAGTGTTCAGTCTTCCTGGTTCAGGTCAGGTAGATATGAGAATGGGCATGCTCCAAGTGTGGTGTTGCATGTCCCAGCCATCTATGAGGGACAAGAGATTTGGGTCTGGCATCCAACATGAGTGGGGGAGGGCCAGACTCACGAGAGGAAGTGCGTCACTTAAGAGCACACAATGGCTAATTTGGGAACGATGTTCCTTAAGGGGATTCCAAAGCCAGGAGTATGGGCTCTATGGTTGAGGGATTTTTCGAAAGGGACTGTTATATGGAGCATTGGGCTCCTTGGTTACCGAGGAGGTGTGTCCATCCTGGACACACATGTGAGCGATTTTGAGATGGCTATTCTTGGAAGTAATTTGGAAGCCAATAAATGGGAACTATTGGTCTAAGGATTTCTGATGGGAGCAAGTCGAATGAGGTGTGCTCGTACGGAGTACACAATCATGTGTTGAGCAATAAGGCCAAACGGCCAGGTTACGAGTTAGGCCAGAGGGCCTGGGTTTGTTTCATCGTTTGAGTCAGAGGACCAGCAATACCAACCTTTGAGTTTTCGTCACGCCAGGTCAGAGGGCCGGGGACGCGGTGTGCCGAGAGTTAGGCATCAGCTTCAGGGGGAGGGTGCGTTCATCATGCGCATAGCCTTCAAGCTCCTTGCCGTCGAAGTGCGGTGGACAGAGGTCCGTGAGTTCAGTGATCTGCCTACAGCCGTGTAAGCCTATTTTGACTTGTGCTATATGGCACTTGTCTTACAGAGTTTCATTTGGGTTTGGCTCGTCCTTGATAGAATTCGGAATCCATATTATGGGGTATGGTTAGTAAGGATTTTTGAGAGGGCAGCCGCGGTGGTATTTGAGCGGAGCGCAAGGCTCCTTTGGATGGGTTCTTGGTGTTAGTGAGCACTCTTATAAGTATCATGTACTCTAGATTTTCAGGCAAATCAACTCGATTTCATTCGGAGAACTTGTCGCTAGTCTCGGACTTGACAGTGAGGGAGTAACTTGATTTGAGCTAGAGTGGCGATCTGACACCATCGGTTGGTTTTCGGTTATACCGAGGCATGGGGAGAATGATTCCTGCCAAGATTAGAGTGTGGGTGTGTGCCGAGACCAGAAACATTCGGGTGGAGGGAGAGTGCATTGATCGCGTGCACTGCATCCTTACGAGGAATAAGTTTGAATGCGCGATGCGCAAGAGATGCCGAGCGAGCGGCGAGAAATCGCGATCATCGAGTTTCCGTGCAGGCATTCTTCGAGTTGGGCCTCCGACTTTACAAGCAGGTGCCACTTGATGGAATTGAGAGTGCTGTGCTGAAGCACACGAGTTGAGGAGATGGAGGTAGAGTGTCGAGTTCGCTTCCCAAGTATTTTCATGATTAGATGGGCAGCGCATGTACATAGAGCAGGTTGTGTGTGCATGCGTTGACGAGGACGTCAATGGATCGAGAGGGGAGGATGTCACAGGGCACTTTCCATATTATCCGGAGTACCCGGGATTGCCCCGGACTAACAAAGGATTATGTTGGATAGTTAACTGTTGGGAAAACAAGAACCCTG
Organism: Orobanche coerulescens; assembly: GCA_033398695.1. NCBI lineage: Eukaryota > Viridiplantae > Streptophyta > Magnoliopsida > Lamiales > Orobanchaceae > Orobanche > Orobanche coerulescens. The sequence continues at coordinate 40,543,919 of CM065814.1, read as the reverse complement.
TATCGAATCAGCCGGGATAATCAATCCCTGTATCTAATTATGTTGATAAGAGGTTTTGACATATATGCCAATCCTCATTATAGTAAGCAAACGGTATCGAAGAATTAAGGCATCAACCTGTATCGAAGACCTGTCTCGAATCTAGCAAATAGTGAAACCTTTCAGTACTGCAAAGAAGTCTTATAAAGACCATGTATGGAAACTGTCTCGAATCACCAATATAGTTATCTTCCATACAGCTCTCAACAGGACAAAGAAGGAATCTTCATAAGTCAAGTCCCGTTGAATAAGAAGTATTTAAATACTCAAGGATAAAGTATTTAAATACTGTCAGTCAACAAATCTTCAAATCCTGCTAAATCCGGATCGTGCTTTTCATCCCGTTGGAACGGAATCTTGCTCAACGGATACATCTCAACGGATATATATTTCAGAGACTATATATATCTCATCAAGGAATTGAAGATCAGTTACCGAAATCAATCAAAGCTATCAATATATTCATCAGAGCAAAACATATCTCCAAAGCTTACTGCAACTCAGATCAAAGAGATATACAGTGCTCATCATCTTGAACAACACTTCATCAGCTAGAAGCTCATAAAGTCAAAGCTGTTGTTCATACTCTGTTCTATACTTTGAACAAACCCAGATCAGCCCTGTGTGCACTGAGGAAGACGGAGCTTCAGAACTCTGTGTGAAGAAGTCAGTCAAGCTTTAGCTCAAACCAATCCGTGTGAATGGTTGAAGCTAAGATCTTTATATCAATCTGTGTGAACGATATATTGATTGTATACTGTTATAATTACGTAGTTGTGTACGTAGTAATTATAATAAATATTTTACTCGTGTGTGGAGGACCAGTGGACATAGAGGGGTTTACCTCGAACCACTTTAAATACTGTGTTATTTACCTTCAGTTTTTACTGTTTTAATTACTGTGATTATTTAAGTATACAATGCATATCGAGTTGCTGTATCCACAACAACTTACTGTATCTAAGACTTCCGCTACTCACTCAGATTTAAAATCAGTACAGCTTGTTGTTTAAACTACTTCCCAAGCTGTATCCAGTATACTTAGTGGCCAACAAGTGGTATCGGAGCGGTTGATTCTAAAAAGAATCAGTCGTATTTTTAACCGAATCAGATCCAAAATCACTTACTCTTTAAAACAGTCTCTTTCATTTCCTTACTTTCACATGGATACATCAATGATCAACAAAGTGCATATGTTCTCTATTAACGAATTTTATGATTGGAGAATTAGGATGGAGGCTCATCTTGCAGCAATGCACGAAGGGATGATTTTTGTGATACACAATGGCCCTATCAAGATCATGAAGGTAAACATGGCCGCAAGGATTGAAGGCCAAGCCCATGCTGATATGATCGAGAAGGAACGCGAGCAATGGACCACAGATGATAGAAAGCGAGCAAATCTCGTCAATGTGGCTAAGAACGCGTTATTTGTCACCCTTGATAAAGGCACGTTCTCGAAGGTAAAAAGATGCAAAACAGCCAAGGAAATCTGGGATAAACTCAAGATGATTTGTGAGTGACCTGAGCTCTCAAAAGAAAACAAAATTTCAAAACTGACTCAGCAATTTGAATCTTTTGAAATGAAACCAACTGAGACACTTGAGGAACGTGACCTCAGATTCACTGGTATTGTTGGTGAACTTGAAGCCTTGGGCAAAATTTATACCCAAAAGGAGAAGAATTTAAAAATTTTCAGATCTCTCCCAGCCCGATGGGACATTAAGACCACAACTATGCGTGTGTCTTGCAATCTTAATGAAATAACTACTTTTGATCTCTTCTCTGACCTCAAAGCTTTTGAGTATGATATTGACAGAAGAGAGAAAGCTGAAAAATCTCCTTCAAAGGTCACAGCACTAGCTGCTGTATCGAGTCATCGACACAGCATGCCCAACTCGTCGAAGACTAGTCACAAGAATGCTGACAGTGACGACGACATCCTGTCTCAAGATGAAATGGCGCTTCTCATGCACAAATTCAAAAAGTTCATCAAGCAGACTCCCAACAGGCCCAAACCTGTCCAAAAGGTAAGTACCGAAACTTCATCCGGTAATTCTAACCTGTGCTATAATTGCAGGAAACCAGGGCATTATGCAAATAAATGTCCTCATCCCAAAGTTCAAAGGTTGCCGGAGGCCGAGCAACAAGAGAGAGATGAAAGAAGACGTGCTTGGAAAAACAATCTCAAGGCCCTGATTGGAGAATCAAAAGCCTCCCCCACACCATCCAAATATGAAGAATGTCTTCAGGTGGTCACTGAAAGTGATTCATCTGACGATGAGTTCAATGATAAAGCATGTATGTGCTTTATGGCCAAAGACATTCCGGAAGGAGAAGATAGCGATGATGAGGTAAGTTCAACCTCAGCTATTCCGTCAAATGCATCTCATACTTTTGAAAACATGATAAATGAATTTAAAAACATTTAAAAGGCCCATGAGACATTGAAAAACGAGAATATACAGATCCAACTGTCTAACCTAGAGCGGAAAGATGAAAATGACTTGCTGAAGATAAATTATGAAAATATATCTCTTGACTGTGAAACCAGCAAAGTCGATTTTGAAAAACTCATGGAGAGAAATCATCAACTTTCTCATGAACTGAGTGAGGTTAAAACTCACAACGAGAGCAAGACAAATGATTTGGTTCTACTTCAAGCCAAAGTCACAACTCTCGAAAAATGAGAAATTGAACTTGAGACCACTTTGAAATCGTTCGAGAAATCGTCCAAAAGAATGGAAGAAATTCTTAGCACTGGGCAACATGCTCATGATAAAAGTGGCTTAGGATACAGCTCATGTTCAAACAAAGGGAAAACTAGTACAGTGTTTGTCAAGAGTGTGGAACACATTCTAGTATCAAAAGATACCCCTAGTCCGTTGAAGGAACCTGCTGCACCGCGAAAACCGAAGGCTACCATTCCGCCCCCGCAATCCTATTCCAGACAGCGGAATCATAAGCACTCAACAGCATGCTCCCCGAGCATATCAACAACGCCAACAGCCGTTCAGAAGGAAGGCTGTATCCAACTACCAAAGGCCCGCACTACAGTACTATCAGTACAGCAAGGCTAGGTATTGGATATAGGAGCCCCGTTATCCCTCGAGACAGCAAGTGCCCGCTCAGTATCAACAACAGCGTTGGGAATCCAACTGGAGACCCAGAAGGCAAGCTGTTAGGCCAAAGAAAATGGCTCCACCTCCAAGACGGCACTCATACTGGATTAATAATAATAACCCTGAATTTTACATGCATAATAATTTTCATGGTTATAATGACTACGGATATGCCCCTCGTAGATATCGCAACACTATACCAAGTATGACCTATAGTAAACCAATTGCTTCCAGGAAAACTTGGGTACCTAGAGGAACTAACAATCATGGACCCAAAAATCAAAGAGGACCTAAATCTACTTAATTTCTTTGCTACAGGACATTCTAGAGGAGGATACCTGGTACTTTGATAGTGCATGCTCTCGGCACATGACCGGAGATAGAAGCAAGCTATCAGATTTTGTAGAAGGTTGCGGTCCAAAAGTTCGTTTTGGTGATAAATCTAAAGGAAGAACAAGAGGGAAAGGAAACCTACTTGTCGGAAAATTCAAAGTCACCGATGTTGCATATGTTGAAGGCTTACAGTACAATCTACTTAGTATCAGCCAGTTCTGTGATAAACAGTTCTCGGTGAAATTCTATATAGACCGCTGTAGAGTCAAGAACATCCAGACCAAAGAAGTTGTGCTTACAGGAAGCAGATCAGGGAACATGTATATTGCTGACCGGAAGCCTATGAGCTCCTCAATTCCATGATTTGTTGCCAAAGGCACTGCAGATCTTAGCTGGTTATGGCACAAGAGGATGTCTCACGTCAACTTCAAGACGATCAACAAGCTCCCAAGACAGGGAATGGTTAGAGGATTGCCAAACGTGTCATTTAAGAAGGACAGCGTCTGCGGACCATGTCAGAAAGGCAAGCAAATCAAGTCAACCCTAAAGAGCAAATCCTACCTTTCAAACCAAAGAGTGTTAGAAATGCTACATATGGATATCTACGGTCATGTTGACCCAGTAAGTTTGGGAGGTAAGAAATACTGCATGGTTGTTGTTGATGATTATTCCAGGTATGCTTGGACAATTTTCCTTAGCAAGAAGAAGGAAACAACATCAAAGCTGCCCGAGCTCCTGAGAAAGTTGCAAAATGAAAAGGCATTGAGTATCGTGTCCATTCGTTCCGACAGAGGTACAGAATTTACTAACCGCTTTATAGAGCAATACTGTTCGGAAAATGGGATACAACACGAATACTCAGCTGCCCGTACACCTCAACAAAATGGTGTTGCCGAGCGAAAGAATAGGACGTTGAAAGAAGCAACAAGGACAATGATCGCCGCAAGCAAGTTGCCACAGCGTTTCTGGGGTGAAGCAACCAATACAGCATGCTACACTCAAAACCGCTGTATCGTCAACAAGCACCACAACAAAACAGCATATGAGGTATGGAACAACAAAACTCCGTTAGTTTCATATTTTCACATTTTTGGATGCAGGTGTTATGTGTTGAATAATGGGAAGGATCAACTTAGAACCTTTGATGAGAAATCAGAGGAAGGAATATTTGTAGGATACTCCTCCGTCAGCAAAGCTTACATAATCTTTAATAAAAGGAAGCTGACGATCGAGGAATCAGTTCATGTAGTGTTCGACGAACCTCATCATGACCCTATAGGAGTAGATGATATTACTCAGAACATCCAACAACTCTCTATCTTGGATCCTCCAACTCCCATAGAACCTGTCGTTGATTTAGAAATCAACCCCGCAGCTGTAAGAATCGATGTGGATGAAGCCTACGCTGTACAAGCTGAAGCTATATCCACAGAAACTCTCCATATAGTACGGGACCCTGAACTAGAACCCGACTGAAGATGGTTGAGAGATCACCCGCAAGAGCTGATCATTGGAAACATAAATGCTTGTGTTTCTACTCGTAGGAGAATACAGAGTACATAAGGAAATGTACTTTGTGCACAAGAAGAACTAGATACTGAGATATCACAGTTTCCTGAATGGAAATCTCAATCCGAGCTTAGAAGACTCAATATGTGCACTATTGTTGTATTCTTAACCCAGTCCAAACCTGTTTCGACCATAGACGCTCTTAATAATTCTCATTGGATAACATATATGGAAGAAGAGCTTAACGGTTTCGAAAGAAACAATGTTTGGTATCTTGTACCCAGACCTACACATAAATCGGTTATAGGAACCAAATAGGTATTTCGAAACAAAAAGGATCAAAATGGACTTATTATAAGGAATAAATCCAGACTAGTCGCACAAGGCTATAGTCAGGAAGAAGGCATAGACTATGATGATACCTTCGCCCCTATAGCCATACTAGAAGCCATTAGGATATTCTTAGCCTTTGCAGCCCATAAGAGCTTTATTGTATACCAAATGGATGTCAAGAGTGCATTCCTGAATGGAGACCTTGCCGAAGAAGTTTATGTTGAACAACCACCAGGGTTTGCTAACACAGACGGTATCGACCTAGTATACAGGCTAAGGAAAGCACTGTATGGACTTAAACAAGCCCCTAGAGCCTGGTATGAGACCTTGTCCCAGTATCTAACCGACAATGGATTTGAAAAAGGTGCTGTGGACAAGACCCTGTTCAAAATATAGGAAGGTGATGACCTTCTTATGGTGCAAATATATGTAGACGATATAATTTTTGGTTCAACTAACCTTGCTTTGTGTCAAAGGTTCTCTCATCTCATGCAAAGTAAATTTGAAATGAGTATGATGGGATAACTTAGTTATTTTCTAGGTTTGCAGGTAAAGCAGTTGCCTACAGGTATTTTCATCAACCAGGAAAAATACAGCAAGGAGCTCCTCAACAAATTTGGAATGAACACTTCCAAATCATCATCAACCCCCATGAGCACTTCCATGCAAATTAGTGCTGATGAAGCCGGAAAGCCGTCTGACCAATCACTCTACAGGAAGCTCATTGGTTCGCTCATGTACTTAATGGCTAGCATACCCGATATCCAGTTTGCTGTTGGAGTGTGTGCGAGGTATCAAGTAGCACCTAAGGAATCACACTTCAATACAGCTAAACGAATCCTGAAGTACATTAAAGGAACAGTCGATGTAGGACTATGGTATCCTAAAGAAGGTGGATTTGATTTAGTTGGATACAGCGACTCGGATCTCGGAGGCTGCAAGCTAGATAGGAAGAGTACAAGTGGAACTTGTCACTTTCTTGGACCTAGACTCGTTTCTTGGTTCAGTAAGAAGCAATTGGCTAACTCTCTTTCCACGGCTGAATCAGAATACTATGCTGCTGGTAGTTGCTGTATGCAGATTCTTTGGATGCAGCAGCAGTTGTCAGATTATGGAATTAAAGCCAGAGAGACTCTAATCATGTGTGATAGCACGAGTGCAATTGCAATAACGCACAATCCTGTCCTCCACTCGCGCACTAGGCATATCAACATGAAGCATCATTTTATAAGGAATCATGTCGAGAACAAAGATGTTCGCCTTGAAAAGTTTCATACAGACATTCAGTTGGCCGACATCTTCACCAAGCCACTCGACACAGCCAGATTCAACATGCTTAGACAAGAATTGGGAATACTACATCCAGAATCCCTGTAAGTAATTTACTGTTTTTACTCAACAATTGAGGGGGAATGCTGTAAGACCCAAGAATACAGTATCCAACGTTAATTATCTGTACACTCAGAACCGTCAATACAGCACTGTAGTGAGCAAAGACATATGAATCCTATAGCTGACGTGTGCAATAATTAAGGGGGAATACAGTAGGACCCATGAATACAGCATTAATCCAAAAATTGTTGTATGGAATTTAAAACCTATATGCACCTTTTTAAGGGGGAACGCTGTATTGACGCGGATACAACACATACTATAGGATTTCGATTCAGTGAATATTATATTATATCATTTCATTTTTTTTAAAAATGATTTCTGTCCACGTGCCCTGTTTTTATGTCAAACGTCATTTACATAAAATGCCTTACACGACATCTGGACAAGTGAATCTCAAAAGCCGCGATGTTTGAAATTGTTTAATGTTTTAAAACTACCGTTTCAGGCATTTAGGGCGACACAAATGTCAGAAGTGGGACCCGCTAATATTTTTAACAGTTTAATGGATTAGTGTACCAGTTACACTCAGTCCATCTTGACCGTAGGTTTCAAAAACTAGTTCCCATCCCTTAAAATCTGACCATTCGTACTCTGCAAAACCCTATTTCGCTGCCCACTATAAAAGGACTGATACTGCCATTAGAGACTCTTTACGCTTTCTATAAAAATTAAGAGTTCTCAAGCAAAAACAGCCTACACAGCTTTCTGCATTTTACTGCGAATTTCGTGTATTCTCTTTCACTTTTTCTTGAAAAATCGTTAATGGCTGGACATACATCTTCTCCCGCACTCAAGAAAACCGCAAACATCATCGATGGACGGATCTTCTCAAGATCTATTGTCATTGAACGCATTCTCTCTGAAACCAATGATGTCGAACCCATGGAGTTCATTATCACTCGTCTTCGTCAACGAGGCCTCTATCGCCTTGGAAGTCAAACTGCTGACAAATACGATGTTCATCTGGTTGAGGAATTTTACCTCAACGCCGCCGTACGCTTTTTGTCGCTGGCCCAAGGAGGTCACGTTGCTGACATAACCGCTACCATTCAAGGAGTGGAGATCTGTGTTGATAGCGATCTTCTCCAGAATATCTACAGGCTACCTGCTGATGGCCTGACAATGGATCAACTTGAGACGTTTGGGTCTCAAGAACTGATAACTAAGTTTTATGGGCTGTTCACCGGCTCAACTGTTGTTGACATGGTTCAAACCACATGTCACAAGAAGAATTTTTGCCTGCCTTATGTGTATTTACATGATTTTTGCTTCAGGATCATCGAGAATCGAACTGGTGCATTCGAAATGTGTACTAATCTGAGATTCAGGATGATGGTTGCAATTCTGACCTGTGAAAAGGTCAACTGGTGCCAGATAATCCTGAAATGCTTGCAGGAGGAAGTATGCAAGCCTGCCACCCAGAAGAAGTCATTTGGTTTAATGTTAAACCATATTTTGACGAAATGCGGACTGTCGCAATCCGCTGATGCATAGAAGAATAGCTCCAGGATATACCTAGGAGGCGTCAAGCCTACAGCGTATAACCAGAGCACTATGGTCTGCAACCACCCGAAAACCAAAAGTATGCCAGTTTCTGCAGACCCAAGGGATGTGTCTTTGAAGTCCCAGGACGTGGAGTCTTCAAATAAGAGGAAAAGATCTCACAGCAAGAAACCCATTGCTGGTGAGAAGCCGAAAAAGAAACTAAGGAGGCTTTCTAAAGCCAAATCTACCAACACCTCTGAAGAAGTTTCCACCATGGCGCAACCCACTAAAGAACAACCCCAGGGCCCAACCCTTGTGGAAGAGGTGTCCACTACTGTATCGACAGTAGATCCTGAGCCTTTGGCGGCTAGGACGGATGATCGGACATCTGCCAATGAAGAAGACTCTAGCGAGTCGGCTGCCCCTACGGAGCCAAAAGCTACTTCTCCTATGCGGGATTCCACACCCGTACAGGATCCATCTTCCTTCAGAGCACCATCCCCTGTAAGGAATCCCACTTCCCTACAGGATCCCACACCTGTAGAGGAATCCCTCGCTACAGCTGATCCAGACGTTGTACGCAGTCCCTCCCCTGACACCATTATCAACAAAACCCTTCTCTCTGTTCAGATCGACCATGCTTACGATAGATTCCTAAAATGTAAAGGCTACAGGCTAGCTCCGTATGACACATTATACAACTGGAGCGAATGTAGCCAAGAAGAAAGATTTGTATCAGAAGTGACGGACTCGACGGAAATTGAGGCCCTGATCCGATGGGACAATCCCTTCTGCAAAGAACTGATTGAAAGCCATCTACTGCAGAAATCTGACACAAGGAGGAAAGGTAAAGATATGTCAGAGGACTCTCCCCCAAATCCAAAAGATGATAATAACTCAGACGACGATGATGATTCTTTACAAGCTGGTCTGAGAATGAGTCGTGAAGAGGCTCAAGACAGAGATGCCTCTCAACCCAAAGATGATGAAGGGCCGTCAAATCAAAGTGAGCCCCCTTCGCCACAGCAAGAAAACATTCCCGACGATGAGGAATTAGTCCCTCAAGTCGAGGAGGAAGAAACAGTTTTGGAATAGGCACCCGAGCCTGCCGCCGCTCAAGAAGAAGAAGTTGTCACTGAGAGACAATAGGAGGAATCAGTCCCTCTTGTATCCATATCTACCGACGAACCTTTGCAACAGGAGGACACAGCACCCCCTGCCGCTGAACTAGAACATGCTGCTCCCGTCCCATCAACCGTGGAATCCGAGGACGGTAATGTACCTGAGGATGTCCAACTCACTTCACGCCCAACCGTGAATCTGAGGAGGTTGAACGGATCCGAAGATTTTGCCCAACCGGATTCTCCAAGCACATCCGCTAGGAAAGAGTGCCTGCGTGCTCTTGGTCTTCAAACTGTCTTCATCCAGGATGCAGTGATTGCTCTGTATTCAGTTGAAAAAGCCTTGAATTGTATGCATACTTCTGCCGTTGAAGAGATGACCACCTTATAGCATAAAGTTTCTCGAGTAGTCGAGGCCTTCGTTATATTGCCAGAAGTATTCAAACAAGCACTGAAGATCATGGAAGACAAACAAGAGCAACTCCTAAAAGAAGAGGCAACCAAAACGCGCATCGCTGAAGCTAATACCGCATGTGCTATGATCGAAAACAGTTCTCAATTGCGAGCCCACGACAAATGTATCAAGGACAGTCGCAGGTGCTTTCCACCCTTGTAGAAAGAATGACTAACATTGAGACGAAACAGGATGCCTCACTAGAGATCCTAGGACGTCTTGATGACGCCAAAAAAGGGGAAGAAGCAAGAGAAGCTGCAAGGAGAATCAGGTTACAACATGAAAGGGAATTTGAGGCTGCTCAAGACAGCATTACTACTGAATTAAACAAGCTAGCCCCTCCCTCTCAGAGTTTTAAGATTTCAGGCTCCCGACCTGAATTTCATGATCCAAATGTTCCGTGGCAAAACCTAATCCAAAGACCTTCTGAAATTCATCTGCCGACCAACCGCCATCTAACTGCCGATGAGGTGAAGCAATGGAGGAAGAATGAGGTGATGAGATACTTTGTTAAACTCATCAGGGAATCCGCCATCTTCAAAAGCTATAAGACTTTAGCGGAGGCCGCAGACAAATTCACGAAGATGCTAGAAGAAGGAAAACTCCCTCTCCAGCTAGATATGAAAAGCAAGCACAAAAGAGGAGATCAGATCACCCATCCAGAAGACTGGATTCTTGCCTTTGCAGATCCTATGAAGGAAGAGCTATATACCAAGATCGAGGCAACGATTCCCTACAGAACTGATGGTGTGGAACCGAGAATGATCCAGGAAGAAAGCCATGGAGACATGCGGACTATAGGAGCTGAAATCCTTGTATATTAGTTTTGTTTTGTAATTTTTCCTTTGAAACAGCAAACCATGTACTCTAATTGTTGGAATATCAATAAAAGTGTTTGTTTGTCTTGAAAGATTACAACTCGTAATCTACTGTGTTGATGTATGATTACATAACTTAAATTGTTTGATAACAATCTCAAGTATAGAAACTTGATTGAAAATTAAGCTGTACGAACTTGTCTACGAACAGTTCATAATTTTAGTTGTAAGATTAGAATACATTGTAAGATTGTGCCTGCGCGCCAATCATAAGCTTAAGTTGTAAAAATTCTTAGCTGTATCGAACTCACCTGCGAGCAGTTCATTAACTAGACTAAGTTGCTGAAAGACAGACCATTTGACAGAAGACCAAGAAATCTGCCAGAAGTCATCAAGGAAGATTATTTCATGAAGAAGGTTTTGGCATCATCAAGAAGTCTTGAAAGTTAGTCTTGGCAAATTGTCAAAAAGGGGGAAATTGTTGGGAAAACAAGAACCCTGTATCGAATCAGCCGGGATAATCAATCCCTGTATCGAATTATATTGATAAGAGGTTTTGACATATATGCCAATCCTCATTGCAGTAAGGAAACTGTATCGAAGAATTAAGGCATCAACCTGCATCGAAGACCTGTCTCGAATCCAGCAAATAGTAAAACCTTTCAGTACTGCAAAGAAGTCTTATAAAGACCAAGTATCGAAACTGTCTCGAATCACCAATACAGTTATCTTCCATACAGCACTCAACAGGACAAAGAAGGAATCTTCAGAAGTCAAGTCCCGTTGAATAAGAAGTATTTAAATACTCAAGGATAAAGTATTTAAATACTGTCAGTCAACAGATCTTCAAATCCCGCTAAATTCGGATCGTGCTTCTCATCCGGTTGGAACGGAATCTTGCTCAACGGATACATCTCAACGGATATATATTTCAGAGACTATAAATATCTCATAAAGGAGTTGAAGATCAGTTACCGAAATCAATCAAAGCTATCAATATATTCATCAGAGCAAAACATATCTCCAAAGCTTACTGCAACTCAGATCAAAGAGATATACAGTGCTCATCATCTTGAACACTTCATCAGCTAGAAGCTCAGAAAGTCAAAGCTGTTGTTCATACTTTGTTCTATACTTTGAACAAACCGAGATCAGCCCTGTGTGGACTGAGGAAGACGAAGCTTCAGAACTTTGTGTGAAGAAGTCAGTCAAGCTTTAGCTCAAACCAATCTGTGTGAACGGTTGAAGCTAAGATCTTTATATCAATCTGTTTGAACGATATATTGACTGTATACTGTTATAATTACGTAGTTGTGTACGTAGTAATTATAATAAATATTTTACTCCTGTGTGGAGGACCAGTGGACATAGAGGGGTTTACCTCGAACCACTTTAAATACTGTGTTATTTACCTTCAGTTTTTACTGTTTTAATTACTGTGATTATTTAAGTATACACAGCACACCGAGTTGCTTTATCCACAACAACTTACTGTATCTAAGATTTCCACTACGCACTCAGATTTAAAATCAGTACAGCTTGTTGTTTAAACTACTTCCCAAGCTGTATCCAGTATACTTAGTGGCCAACATTAACCCTGCGACACGAATAAGGTTGGGGACGTGCGACAGTGGTCGGCGTTCGGAGAGTGTCCGTGCACAAGCAGGACCTTGAGACGTTGAGCAGAGGGCTTTAGAGGAAGAGATTCCTGGAACGCTTGTATTCGGGAGTTCCTCGGAGTGTTGGGAAGGTCTCCACCAAGTTTCACAGCTAGACGGTTCCGTTTGAGAGCGAACGATCCGAAGGATCGAGATGGTGCAATGCAGTGGCATTGTCGTAGTTTTAGAATATTGCAGAGGTAATTCCTCACTCCTCGAGTATCGGATGGGGCTGAAACTTTGAGGACATATAGATAATGTCGTAATCTACTCCACGGTACGAGCGAATAAGGATTTGGAGTTCGAATGAGGGATTTACACCCGATGTGCTTCTTCGGCCGATCAATGTCTAGTGCATTTACAAGGGAATATTTCTCTAAGCCTATTATAGGAGGGAGAGTCCTTAGATGGGCAATGGTGGGCAAGCGGCCAATCTTTCTCGTGCTGTTGAGCACCAAGCGTGCAATCTTTCTAGAGGTAAGGGGGCCCTCCAGGGAGCCAACTCTAAGCATTCGAAGTGTGCGAGGAGTTCCCGAGCGAGTTGGAAATCGTTAGGGCGGCGTAGGACCTATGTGGTCTGCGTTGGGCTTAAGGTGGCCGGAGGGATGCCGTCGGCCATATAACACTTCCTCTATGTCGATTGGGCAATCGAGGCACTCACTCAAATCATACACCTCGTGAGCTTACTCGTAAGCATTAGCTATCGGTTCCGGCTATGCTGCGGGGATCATTGGCTTGTACATGTGGTTGCAAGACAACACCACATTGCGGATTGAAGGTAATATGTCGGTATGCGTAGTAGTCCCAAACATCGTGAGGGGAAAATATCTATTGATGGAATGAATCTAAGCCAAGATCAAAACGGTTGTCCGTCTCGAGTGAGGTACTCTCAAGGGTGCCAAGGTACTGCAACTAGGAAGTCCCGAGTGAGTGTCGAGCATGAGAAATTGCATTTTGGGCATGCGAGTGACCCTTAGTGCCGAGTGCCATTACGGGTTGAGCTTTAAGGGTATGAGATACCAGCCCTTAGTTGGTCGAAGGCAAAGGACAGGCGGGTGCCTAGCATTTTACGCAGCACAATGGAACAGTGCATGATATCTCTAAGGTTGGTATTATATGTAACCTCGTTGATGGTAGACGGACGGAGACTCAGAAGTCTCCTAGGTGCATGGGTGATTCGTGATCCGCTGCACGAATTCGACGGCCTGAACCTCAGTGAGCTGCACCCAGTGACACAGAGGTAAGGACATTCATCACTGGTTTTGAACAAGTTAATTCTTGCTCGGTAATAGTATAATTATTCATTTGATTTGTCGTTCATTCATTCATATAATCCATTCATCATATATCAATAACGTTGAGACTTATAATTATCAAACTAATCATTCACTTCATGGGGAACAATGGTTCCAATCATTTCATTTGAGCTGTCAGTCATTACGTTATCATTTCACCCCAGTGAGTCATTCTTGATCCTTGTTGGATTTCGATTCATTATCATTCATTGTGATCATTCTTGTTCTTGTGTATCTCGTTGATTTTTGCTGGCGGGATATTGCTTCTCCCTACTTGTTTTAAGTTTCAGGACGAAACTTCTTTTAAGGGGGGTAGTATATAATATTCGCAATTTTGATTTTCCGGTAATATTTTTTTTTGGCGGAAGTCCATCTTCGCAACTCTGTTGTGACCGTTTCGTAATTACGAGAATATTTAATTTTTCACTTTTTGTCATCCGAGTTCGTTTCGGTATCGTTTTGTTGAGTTCCGTGTTATTAAACGGCTTTTCCGCACTTGAGTTCGATTCTTATGAATCTCATCCGAAACTGTTGTTTCGAGTTTCTCGTTAGTTCATTTAATGTTATTATTCATGTTGCGAGCTTTGGCTTGGTGTTTCGATCGTGTATCGTGTATTTCGGACGTTTTGGGCCATTTTCGTAATTTCCCAAAGTTTGGGGTAATTACTTTCCATTGTCGAATTTCAAGTCTTTGGGTGGTCGGAATCGTGTGTTCTCTTAGCACTTGGATTCCGTTTTGCGAGTGCTTCGTAACCGTATCTTCGATTCATATTCAGGTTCGGGTTTCGGCATCGTTCGGACTGTCGGAGTGGCCACGGCCGAGCCACGGCCGCACAATTTGGAATTGGCCTGGCCTGGACGAGTTACGGCCGTAAGGTGCCGGTTATGGCCGTAAGTGATCGGCAGGCATGGCCTGACGAATGCTGGTTACGGCGATACGGGAGCCAGGCAGCTTCTGGACGAATGCCGGTTACGGCCGTAAGGACCTGCCTGGTACTGCTGTAAGGGCCGAGTTACGGCCGTAAGGCCCTGTAGGTTATGGTCGTAACCCTGTCGGCCATATATAGGCTGTGACCGGCCAGACCTCATTTTTTCATCATTTCTCCACCCGGGTGGCGGCTGGCGACGGGAAAAATCGGGGAGTGGAGTTTTTGGTCGATTCTACTCGTTTTCTAAGCGTTTTTGAGGATTGTTGTGGATTATATCAACATCAAATCATTGTTCTTCGTCGGATCGAGGTAATTTCTTGAAATCTCCTAGAATTTGATTTTCGGGATTTCTTCTTGATTTTCATTGTTCGTCCGAATTTGATGAATCGGTTGATGTTAGTAAACATTATTAATCATGTTATATGGATTGTATATCCATATCTTCGATTCGTTCAACCCGATTGATGATTCTTAGGTTCTTGGGGAACTTTGAACATTTAGTGTTCGATTAAATATCTTAAAGAGATTCTTTCGGTCGTTGTGTTGATTTTGTTTGATATTGTGATATTGAATGAATTGTATTTCATTCAAGGTTGTTCGAGTACTTGTGTTTATCGGAGGACGCCGTTCATTGTTCGTGGAAGGATTTCATCGCCTTCGGCTGAGGCAAGTTTTATACTTGTACTAGTCAATGAGATTAATGTTATCATATATGTGTATGAATGTGTTGTATCATTCCGAGACTTGGTCTCTTCATAAGTTCATTGGTATTAGGGGATCGTTCGATACGATACTCTTCGGCAATTATGCCAAATGCTTATTATCATTCATTAATGGTTGGTTCTAGGCATTGGGATACTCGTTGTTAATGTTATTGTCGATAGCCGGTTCGCGGTATCGATGTATCGATTGTTGTAGTTAATATTGATGTCGATCTAAGACGTCATTGTAATCATTGTTATTAATGCTGGAGTTTTGTCCTTGATGTTGTTTTGGCCGATTGAAGGCATTGACGTATTCATTTCTCATCTTCATCGTTGGTAACCGATTAAAGGTGCTGAGGCATTCATTATATCATTGTTATCGATTGGCCGTTCTAAGGCAATCGAGGTACTCAATCATTCATTTTATCATTGTTATCGATTGGCCGTTCTAAGGCAATCGAGGTGCTCAATCATTCATTTTATCATTGTTCTCGATTGGCCGTTTTAAGCCAATCGAGGTGCTCAATCATTCATTGTATAATTGTTATCGATTGGTCGTTCTAAGGCAATCGAGGTACTCAATCAATCATTGTATCATTGTTACCGATTGGCTGTTCTGAGGCAATCGAGGTAATCAATCATTCATTGTATTATTGTTATCGATTGGCCGTTCTAAGGCAATCGAGGTAATCAATCATTCGTTGTATCATTGTTATCGATTGGCTGTTCTAAGGCAATCGAAGTATTGAATCATCCGCTGCATCATTGTTACCGGTTGGCCATTCTAAGGCAATCGAGGTATTGAATTGGGGCTGTCGAGGATAGTTCCCATCCGTTGTGTCGTTGTTATCGATTGACCATTCTAAGGTAATAGAGGTAGTGAATTGGGGCAGCCGAGGACGTTGCCCATCCGTGAGTCATCATTATCGTGTTGGCCGACTCAAGGCAGCACACTATCATTCTCGTGAATTCGGTAATCTCGGTCACTTTTGTTTTTGTGACCTTCTGGGATTGTGTTTCATGGCCGGGTGGCGTATGTGTGGAATTTTTAGTCGGGAATACTATGGTCATGTGTATATGCGGGACTCCAGACACATTTAGACTGTGCACACGGTAAAGTACCTCCGTGAGACTAATTAGGCCAAGTTGCGGGTGTATATGCGGGACTCCGGACACTCGGCTACTTGTGCACTCACACATTCCATTCGGGTATACCATGATATTCCATTATGGTCATATGTATATTTTGTTTTTGTGACCTTCCGGGATTGTGTTTCGTGGTCGGGTGGCGTATGTGTGGAATTTTTAGTCGGGCACACTATGGTCATGTGTATATGCGGGACTCCGGACACATTTAGACTGTGCACACGGTAAAGTACCTCCGTGAGACTAATTAGGCCAAGTTGCGGGTGTATATGCGGGACTCCGGACACTCGGATACTTGTGCACTCACACATCCCATTCGGGCATACTATGATATTCCACTATGGTCATATGTATATGCGGGACTCCGGACACATTTAGACTGTACACACGGTAAAGTACCTTCGTGAGACTAATTAAGCCAAGTTGCGGGTATATATGCGGTATTCCGGACACTCGGCTACTTGTGCACTCACACATTTCATTCGGGCATACTGTGATACTAGTCATTCAACTCTAATACTTAATTCAATTCTGGTTTGGTTCATCTTTATGTAATTCATTGTGATTCATACTTAATTCAATTCTGGTTTGGTTCATCTTCATGTAATTCATTGTGATTCATATTTAATTCAGTTCTAGTTTGGTTCATCTTCATGTAATTCATTGTGATTCATATTTAATTCAGTTCTGATTTGGTTCATCTTCATGTAATTCATTGTAATTCATATTTAATTCAGTTCTGGTTTGGTTCATGTCGTGTAACTCATTGTGGTACTCTGTGATTATCATTCGCTGTTGGGCACTTATGTTCTAACCTGTTTAACAGGTATTAATAGTATGCCGTGGGCATAGTATTTCACGAATGCTCGGTTCTTACCTTGGTTTGTGAGCATCTCATATTATTATTATCATTGTACCGTTTCATTCTGCCTCTGGATGCATATCATGTTATACATGTATTTGATGTTCATTATCTGGATGACTGACTCCGTGGGGGCGGAACATGTTTTCATGTTTTAGGTGCTTGCGAGGAGAGAGTTGAGACACAGGGGCATGATGATGGCGACGAGGCATTCGAGCGATACTAGTCCGAGTTGTTCATGTTGGTCAGTCAGTTGGAGTGTTCTCCAGTTTGCCTGTCATTGTCATTGTGTATTACCCGAGCAGATGCTAGTGGATGTTGTTGTATTTTATTTTTGGGCATGTAGGCCCATCGTTGTCCTTGAAATTCCCCATCGGAATATTGTGTCGGATATCATAGTAGGGACTGTGATCTCCCTTGTTAGCTAATTTGATGTAATTTAGTCATGTTCGCCTGGTGGATCTCCTGGCGTGGGGTCCACGACACTGTAATGACCCAATTGGATTTGGGGGTGTTACAGAAACCCTTCATCATTACTTCCTGGAATGACGCTACAACAGATGATGTTTACAAGCTGCTCGATTCTATGAAGGACAAGCATGTTATAGCAGCTCTAAACTTCAATGTCACGGATTATCACAGTAATATCGCTGTCCCTTGGCCTCGGCTCACTAAATATCATCATATATAACAAAACAATTACCTCACATTTATATTTTCTACTATTCCATTCTCTCTCTCACTTACTTTCAGATATCTCACTTAGCTCCACATCTGCATCTCTTGTCCTCGTGAACTCCAAAATCAGTCGTGTCCAAGAACTTCAGAAATGGGGAGTACATATTTCCAAGTACCTATATTGCTGTATACATTTATTATAACAACATATTTTTTGACAGGTATTCCATACATAAAGAGAAGATAGACGAACTTCAACACCATGGCGATGTTTTCAAGAGAGCACAGACCAATTTTGGTATAGATTCTCAAGCAATCATATCTGTTCAAGCACTCCTTGCAATCGAACAGGTAAACACTTCCAAAACAATCTCAAATCCGCACACATCAAATAAAGCTGCACCTACTCCGACTCCCCTATCTATAATATTTTCCTCGCCCATTACTATGTTTACAAAAATTCAATTATCCTACAGGCAGACAGAACCACCCTCTTCGTCCGAGGTAAACTATCCCGCAGACACCAGCATTTTATCTACCCTTGCTGCGAAAAATGTCACCGCTTAACAACTGCCGAGTACGGCTCTCTGTTCGATTGCCACTCTTGTCAACAAAATAGGACTGCCATTCCACGGTTCAGCACATTACACAATCTCATTCTGCCTCATACTGACATTATTTACTCAAATGACTACATTATATTTTCCGTGCATCAACAGATTCAGGTTCTCTCTCTTAATATATGATGATTCCGGCGAAACAGAGGTTACTGTTTTTGGCAACGAAGGCGAACAAATCATGCAAATGTCAGCAAATCACTTTCTCGAAAAGTATTCAAGTGTAAATAGCTCCTCTTAATAGTATTCTTACTGCTCCCAACAAAACTGTTTTAAGTACATTTTATTTGACTTTAAAAAATGTTAACGTGCAGGACAAAGCTTTAATATTAGACTCCATTGACTCAAAACTGGCACAGGTCCAACTGAAAGTAAAATTTCAGTCAAATGTGTTTAATAAACAGGATGGAACAACTATAATGTCACATACCATGCAAGCCCTGGAATGTCAGGCAATATATTCTCTGCAACACTGAAACAATCACCTCATCCTCTGCATGTATGTTTAGTGTCTGTATTTTTTCGAAGACTGTAGCCGCATCTGCTTGTTTATCTATTATCACATTCATAGGCCCTACATAACAATGACAGGCGTATAGCCTATGTTTGTTCATATGATCCGTGTTCCATAGATTAATACTCAATTTATTAAAAATCTTCGAGTAAAGTACTCGCAGCAATGTCCATATTTTCAGCTTCGCTGCACTATTTTGGGGATAACTGTCTTATATCTTATCGGCCAAATGATAAAACCCGTTTATATTGCTGTTGTCTAGCGCCATACCAAATATTGTATTTATCATTTAACTTGAATGAAATCAGTTATACGACAGAGCTATTTAGTGATAATGTTTGAAAAAAATTGGTTATACGACAGGGCTATTGTATTCATCGTTTAACTTGTATTCTGCTCACGTTTTAGTAAGGAGCGCAGTGTTCCGTTGCATCTTTGCGCACTTGGATTGCCTAATTAAATTATGATTTTGGTTTTGAGATTTTTTTAGAGGATTGGTTTCATATTCAGGTTCAAATAGCACTAATGTACAGATTTCCAGATTAGCTGCCCTATTTTGGGGATTTATTTTGAAGAGGGTAAATGTTTTATTTCTTATTGGCCAAATGATAAAACCTTTTTTTTAAGTCTTCTCTAGCGCCATACCAAATATTGTATTCATGCTTTAACTTGAATAAAAGCAGTTATATGGCAGGGCTACTTGTTGACAATGTTTGGTTTTACAGTCCTACATTTCCGTCGTACTAGCACGTGTTTATTCAAATTTCTCGCTAAAAATATTCTCGTTCTATTTTTTAATGAGCATGCATGGATATTGATTTGATACTTTTGGTTTCAAAGAATGTTAAACACGATTTTCATTATCTTCCAGAGATGCCCTTAAAATTTCAGCACCGCCAAAAAACGAAACAAAAACACTCCCTACGACTCTCTGCAATACCGAAACAATCACCTCATCCTCAGCAGGTATATCTAATGTCTGCATTTTTCGCAAGATTGCAGCCTCATCTACTTGTTTGTCTATATAATGAGATCTGATTCAGATTATTGAAATTCTTTTAGCTGATTAGTTATCAGTAAAGTTTTGTGCTCCATACAATCCTACATTTCTTTCGTAGTGGCACATAGCTAGTAACTCGGTTAAAGAAACATCTAACCTCATTACAAGTTTCTCGCTGAAAGTAATCTCCGTATATTTTTGGTTTCGAAGAATGTTAAACATGAATTTCCTTTTCTTCCACAGATGCCTTCAAAACCTCCACACCGCCCAAAAACGAGACAAAAACACTCCCACCAACAACCAAAGGTAATTTCTTATCAATATGTTCTGCTTTTATGCATTCACTAAATATATATTACAGCATCTTTTTCATTTCAGAGCATCCTAATCCTGACACACATCAATACATCATCTTGCGGATGAACCTTGAAAGCAAAAAGAGTCGAGTAACTCAACTTTGTTGTCTGCCTGTTTAATAAGACATCAACCAGCCTTAATCCCTACCTATATATGCTTGAGATTTTTATTTTACTTTTCCGTTGGTTTTAAATATTTCCCGACTTGGTTGTGGTTTTTACCAAACTTGTTAACATAGTTCTTGTATAGCATATCTGTAAATTCCTTTTCTCACGTTATTTCCTTTTTCCTGAAAGATATCAAATATGTCTACTTCATATAATATTTTTTGTTTATCGTCTATGGTATTTCATTGTCCAGTTCCCAAGAAACAAATAATAATAGTTAATACATGATCAAAAATACAAATTGCACACCCGATGCACATTATACTTATTTCATGATTTATTTGCAATTTTCAGGCTAATAAAGTACACATGATATACATTACGCCCAAAAAACTGCGAAAAGTGCCTTCACAAACCAATTTTTTCTTCCCAACATAACTTTCACTTCAGGACACTCTTTGCCTAACCAAATAAACTGAGTACAACATATATTTTAGGACCAAAAAAAAAAAATTCTTCAAATGTGCAAAATATCATTACAGAAAAAGCTATCAAAACTGCAACTCTATTCGTTAATTATATCATTATATTTTCCTACTTTTCAGGCCGGCACCTGAAACTGAATATGCATGGTCTTTTGCCTTCTTTTCATTCTCCACTAACATCGTTATTAATAATATTATTAACTCTTTCTTATTTTGAATAGGATCCTTTGAATATGTAGAATGGCAACCAATATGTAAAGAACTAACCAAAATTATTATAGCCAGTTCCGAGTAAAAAAAATGAATATATAGCATAACAGCCAATATGTAAAGAACTAACCAAAATTATCATACCCGTTTCCGAGTAAAAAAAACTTTCCAATTTAAATACATATAATGTGTTCTAAATCATACATGGGCCATCCCGTGTAGTAAACAAACTGCCCTAGCATTCATGAAAACCATAATTGCACGCCATTTGAAGACAATGCGAAATTTTAAAAAATAACTCAACCAAACAAAGCCATACAATATGTCTACTTAATATAATATTTTTACTCTGTCGTATATGAAATTTGATTGTCCAGTTTCCAAAAAACAAATAATAATAGTAGATACATAATCCAAATTACATATTGCACACACTATGCACATTATACACATTTCATTGCCCTCACAAACCTATTTCTTCTTCCCAACATAACTTTCAATTTCGGACGCTCTTTGCCTAACCAAATAAACTAAGTACAACATATATTTTAGGAACAAAAAAAAATGATCCTACATATGTGCAAAATATCATTGTAGAAAGAGCTACCAAAACTGCAACTATTATATATTCCAAAAATGAATAAATAAATCATATATAAATGTATACTACCAATTTATTTAAAAGTTAATATCTTGCATAACTAACTAATATGTAAATAAAAAGCAGTCTAGATTAAAAAAAATCTCGTTATAAAATAATAAAATGAATATGTAGCATGGCAACCAATATGTAAAGAACAAACCAAAATTATTATAACCATATCCAAGTAAAAAAAGCTCGAATCTAAACGAATAACTCCAATATTAATAGAATTCCAACTCAAATACATACAATATGGTCTGAATCATACATGGGCAATCCCGTGCATTGCACGGGACCAAAAAACTAGTATATATATATTTGTCTCTCTCTCAGTGTATGTGTGTGTGTGTATGTGTGTGTATATTATAATATCCGTACTTTCTATTTTTGGTAATTTCTATTTTTGGTGTATGTTCGTTTTGGACAACTCGCTTGTCACTATTTTGGGATTCTGAATCTAGTTTGTTCTTTGAGTTTTTCCATTTGGACGAGTTTCGGATATGTTTTTACGTAATTTCATTTTAAGTCATGTTTTGTCACATGTACGTTCGATTCTCGTAAAATTCGTTCGATTTCATTATTTCTCTATTTTCATGAGTTCGTATGGTAGAGTTTATCATGTCATGGGTTTTGGATTTTTAATCCGACGTCGTATCGTGAAATTCGGACGTTTGGGTCATTTTCGTAATTCTTATTAATTTGGGTGCCGTTATTAATACTCGTCCTATACCGATCTTCGGACAACCGGAGAATTGTGATATTTTTTGTGCCTATCTCGTCTGTTAAATCCTCAGATAGCTCAGGGAGGACGCCAGAATCCGCCCCCGACTCCTGAGGAAGAAGCTAGTAAGTGGCTTCAGACAGTGACTAAGATGCACCCTCCTCGTTTCTCTGGATCTTTTGACTCCCTCGGTTGGGAGAATTGGCTCTTTCAGTTGAGCAGGACTTTTGATGTCGTAGCTTGTCCCGATGACAGGAGGGTATATATTGCTCAGTACCTCCTGGATAAGGAATCTGCAGAATGGTGGGAGGCTGTGGCGCCCAGAGACCGCCGAGCCACTTAGGAGGAATTCAAGGATGCTATGGAAGCAGAATATTATCCGCCGCCAGTCAAAGAATGCAGGATTGTGGAGTTCTTCACTGCCACACCTCAGGATGTGCCGATTTCTCAGGCCCTTATCTCTTACAATTAACAGTTGGGGATCGCGAACCAGGTGAGGATTGAGGCCGATAAAATCGGTTATTTCAAAATGCGCATGAAGCCGCATATCAGGCAGAGTATGGCACCGCTCATGTGTGCCACCTTGAAGGAATACCAGGATCGCGCCCTAGCGATTGAGATGGCTGTCTCGGAATCAGAGTCGGGTTCCGAAGTTAAAAAGCAGAAGACTACTGGTGGTTTCTCAGCCGGTAAGAGTGGTCAGGTTTCGAGGTCTCGGTCTGCTCCTACATCTGGGAAGAAGCCGTTTCTTCAGGCTGGTGGATCTCAGGGAGAACGTTCAGTCTAGTATGTTGCGTCTGGCGGTAGAGTTTGTTTTAATTACAGTCAGTATGAGCACGTGATGAAGGATTGCCCATTTCCGTCAGTTACTTGCTTTACTTGCGGACTGACCAGGCATCGGGCAGTCCATTGCGAGAGGGCCACCAGGGTCGCCAGAGCTCCGACTACCACCACCGTTCACAAGGAGCATAGTACTCCAGTTACTCATGTTCCTCAGTGTTCGGGCCGTGGTTGGGGTCGGGGTCAGCCGGATCGCCGTACCGCATCGAATTCGGGCTCAGTTCACCCTCTATCGTATCAGATGACACGCACAGAGGAGGCAGCATTCTGGTGGCGTCAGGTACCACTCAGATCCTTTCTCATCCAGTTTTAGTGCTTTTTGATTCGGGTGCTACCCACTTTTTTATTGCTTCGGATTGTGTGAGTCGTATTGGCTTTGACTGCTTGTTCGAGTGTGAACCGTTTGTAGTGGGTACGCCTAGTAGGGATCGTATGGTTGGGGACCGAGAAGTTAGGGATTGCCCAGTGAGGATCGGGAGCCGATATTGGCCCTCGAATATCATTGTTATAGACCTTAAGGGTTAGGATTTGATCCTCGGGGATGATTGATTGGATCATCACGGTGCTATCATAAACTATCGGACTCGTACCATCTCGATAGTGGCCGAGGATGGCACCGAGCATACTATCGTCGGTAAGCTGGGTAGATCGGGAAGTGTGATTAACGCCTTGAAGGCGATGAAACTTCTGAACCAGGGTTGTGTTGGCTATTGGTGTTACGCTCTGAAGGCGGAAGATGGTGGAGTTGACATGTCTTCGATTCCAGTCATTAGCGAGTATCCCGACATTTTTCCAGATGACTTGCTGGGATTACCACCACAGCGGGAGGTTGAGTTTCCTATTGATCTAGAGTCGAATGCGGACCCTATTTCTCGAGCGCCGTACCGTATGGCACCATCGGAGATGTTAGAGTTGAATAAACAGTTGGGAGAGTTGTTAGATAAAGGGTATATTCGACCGAGCGCATCGCCTTGGGGTGCGCCTGTACTTTTTGTTAAGAAGAAGGATGGATCGCTTCGTTTATGCATAAATTATCGAGAATTAAACAAGTTAACCATCATAAACAAGTACCCTTTGCCCAGGATCAATGATTTGTTTGATCAGCTTCAGGGAGCGACAGTCTTCCCGAAGATTGATTTACGACCGGGCTACTACCAGTTGAGGATTCGGGACAGTGATATACCTAAAGCTGCTTTTCGGACGAGATATGGCCATTACGAGTTTGTGGTTATGCCTTTCGGGCTAACCAATGCCCCAGTAGTGTTCATGCAGTTGATGAACAAGGTTTTTATTGATTATCTGGACAAATTCGTAGTCATCTTTATCGATTACATTCTTATCTATTCCCGGAGTCTGGCGGAGCACGCCTTACATATCCGGATTGTGCTAGACATTTTGAGAGCTGAGCAGTTGTACGGGAAGTTCTCTAAGTGTGAGTTTTGGCTCAAGGAAGTGATATTACTCGGGCATGTGATTTCAGCGGAGGGAGTTCGAGTAGATCCGCAGAAGATAGAGGCACTGATGGCGTGGGAACCACCTAAGAATGTGAAGGAGGTGAGGAGTTTTCTGGGACTTGCAGGCTAGTATCGTAGATTTGTTGAGGGATTTTCTAAGATCGCTAGACCACTCACTCAGTTACTCCAGACGACTCAGAAATTCGAGTGGACCGCAGACAGACAGGATAGTTTTGACGAGTTGAAGAGACAACTGACTACCGCACCCATTTTAGCATTGCCTCAGGGTAATGAGGATTTCGTGGTGTATAATGATGCTTCGGGCCTCGGGCTCGGATGTGTTTTGATGCATAGAGACAGGGTTATTGCTTATGCATCCCGACAGTTGAAATCTTACGAAAAAATTACCCTATACATGATTTAGAGTTAGCCGCAGTCGTCTTTGCTTTAAAAATCTGGAGGCACTATCTCTATGGATTGTCGTGTAAGATTTACACGGATCACAAGAGTCTGAAGTATATCTTCAGTCAGAAAGAGTTGAATATGAGACTGCGTAGGTGGTTGGAGCTAATTAAAGATTATGACCTCAAGATACTTTACCATCCGGGTAAGGCTAATGTAGTGGCTGATGCGTTGAGTCGGAAGCCGATGGCGTTACAGATGTTAGAGGTACTTACACCACAGAGCAGGATCTAACGGGATTTGATTTGTAAGAATATCGAGGTTTGGGTTAATAGAGTTCAGGGTCAGTTATGTGCGTTAGAAATCACTTCGTCCTTGACAGATGATATCAAGGCGAAACAGTATGATGATTCATTTTTAGTCCAGTTGAGGGAGGATGTGAGGAAGGGGAAAGCCCCCAGGTTTGTGATTCAAGATGATGGAGTTTTGAGATTTCGCGGCAGATTATGTGTACCAAATGACATTGAGTTGAGACAGAAGATATTGAGTGAGGCTCATACTACACCTTACTCTATACATCCTGGCACGAGCAAAATGTACAAGAATGTAAGGAGTAACTACTGGTGGAGCAATTTGAAGACGGACGTGAATGAGTTTGTATCGAGGTGTTTAACCTGTCAGCAGGTTAAGGTTGAGCATCAGCGACCCGCGGGATTATTGAGACCACTCCCTATTCCGGAGTGGAAGTGGGAGGACATTTCCATGGATTTTATTACCAGTATGCCTAGGACTCGGACTGGAATGAACATGATTTGGGTTATTGTCGATCGACTAAACCAAATCAGCTCATTTTCTGGGTATTAAGGATACTTGGGGGCCAGAGAGACTAGCGCGGGTATTCATTGCGTAGATCGTGAGGTTGCATGGGACTCCTAAGAGTATTGTTTAGGATCGTGATGGCCGATTCATATCACATTTTTGGCAGGCCGTTCATCGAGCTTTGGGGACTGAGTTGAGACTCAGTACATCCTACCACCCTCAGATAGACGGGCAGTCATAGCGGATGATTCAGACGCTGGAGGATATGGTGAGAGCTTGTTCTTTAGATTGGAACGATGATTGGGAGTCGCACTTGCCATTGATCGAGTTCACGTACAACAATAGTTGGCACGCCTCGATCAAAATGGCACCATTTGAGGCATTATATGGTAGGAGGTGTAGATCGTCGTTGTGTTAGGATGATGCATCTGAGCTAATTCGCACCGAGCCCGATATGGTAGTTGAGACGAGAGAGAAGATTGCTCTGATTCGATATAGGATGTTGACGGCCCAGAGTCGACAGAAGTCTTATACCGATACGCGTCGCCGGCCGTTGGAGTTTGAGGTGGGAGATCATGTTTTGCTTAAGGTGTCGCCTACATGGGGAGTTTACCGCTTCGGTCGGAAGGGTAAATTTTGTCCGAGATATATTGGACCATTCGAGATTCTAGAGAGAGTTGGAGAGCTTCCATATCGGTTAGGCTTGTCGTCATCCTTAGGTCACGTGCATAACGTATTTCATGTTTCCCATCTTAGGTGGTACGTACCGGACCCTAGCCATATTATTGATTTCGGAGAGATCGAGTTGGGGCCCGACATGACCATCGAAGAGAGACCGATTCAGATTCTAGAGCGTCGGGTGAAGCAACTTTGGCACGAAACCATCCCTTGGTTAAAGTGAGATGGTCGAGACATAGATCCGAGGAAGCCATGTGGGAGACGGAAGAGAGTATGAAGTCGAGATACCCGAAGTTATTCGCGTTGTAAGTTTCGAGACAAAACTTATTTTTTAGGGGGAGAGAATGTAATATCCGTACTTTCTATTTTTGGTAATTTCTATTTTTGATCTATGTTCATTTCGGACAACTCGCTTGTCACTTTTTTGGGATTCTGAATCTAGTTTTTTCTTTGAGTTTTTCCATTTGGACGAGTTTCGGATATGTTTTTACGTAATTTCATTTTAAGTCATGTTTTGTCGCATGTACGTTCGATTGTCGTAAAACTCGTTCGATTTCATTATTTCTCTGTTTCCATGAGCTCGTATGGTGGAGTTACTCATGTCATGGGTTTCGATTTTTAATCCGACGCCGTATCGTGAAATTCGGACGTTTGGGTCATTTTTGTAATTCTTATTAATTTGGGTGCCATTATTAATACTCGTCCTATACCGACCTTCGGGCGACCGGAGACTTGTGATAGTTTTTGTGCCTATCTCGTTTGTTAAATCCTCGTATATCTATGGTTTCGTTTCTCGTGTTTTCATTCCGATTGTTGGTATTTCGGATCAGGCAGGCCTGCTGCCAGACAAGCATTACGGCCGTAAGTTGATGTGCATTACGACCAGAAGTCTTTATACATTACAGATGTAATATCCTTTCTGTAGCGGCCGTAACGGATGTGTGAAAACTGGGTAGTGAGGTCGTGAACACCATTACGGCCGTAATGGTGTTGGTGTTACGGCTGTAATGCTGCCCAGTATAATAAACTCGGCAGCGGGTTTTCTTCTCATTTTTTTCACTTCCTGCACTTCCTTCTCCACGGGAGCGATTTCCTAGCCTAGGGTTCGTCCGATTTTTATCCAACCTCAGTTGAGAAGCGATTTTGGGGCATCATATCATCACTCTAGCATCAAATCTTCCGTTGTTCATCGTCTAATCGAGGTATATTTCGTTAGAACCCTAGCTTTTGGGGATTTTGGGGTTTTGTTTTGATTTTCACCATTCTAGTCCGATTTGCCCTTACGATTGTTAGATTTCGATAGTATAATCTCTATCCTTTACTTCTCTTGCATATTTTCGGATTGAATTCGATATTTTTCTCCGTTGATAGAGGGGAACCGATTATGACCTTGTATTGTCCGACGAATTGTTCCATTGGGTAGAACTAGGATGGATTCCTATGTTTTCACAATACTGAGATTAGTTGTGTATCGTTATTGTGTTAGGATCGGATTTGTGAAGATTATCCGGGCCGAAACCTTTCCTTTCACTGTTTTCCTTCACGTCGTGTTATCCGAGGCAAGTACATGTATTACATTTCATAATGTGTGTACAGTTTTTGTTGGCCACTAAGTATACTGGATACAGCTTGGAAAGTGTTTTAAACAACAAGTTGTACTGATTTTAAATCTGAGTGCGTAGCGGAAGTCTTAAATAGTAAGTTGCTGTGGGTACAGCAACTCGATGTACACTGTATACTTAAATAATCACAGTTTAATAAAACAATAAAGGCAGAAGGTAAATAACACAGTATTTAATGTGGTTCGAGGTAAACCCCTCTACGTCCACTGGTCATCCACACAGGAGTAAATAGTTTATTATAATTACTATGTACACAACTACGTAATAATAACAACACTTAATCAATATATCGTTCACACAGATTGATATAAAGATCTTAGCTTCAACCGTTCACACAGATTGGTTTGAGCTAACACTTGACTGGCTTCTTCACACATAGTTATGAAGCTTCATGTTCTTCGATGCAATTCCTTCACACACAGTTCCGGAGTAGCAAAGATTCCTCAGTCCACACAGGGCTGATATAAGTTTGTTCAAAGATAGAACAGGGTTGAACAACAGCTATGACTTTCTGGGCTATAAGCTGATGATGTGTTGTTCAAGGTTTTGAGCAGTGTATATCTCTTTTTGTCTGAATAGCAGAAAGCTTGGGGAGATATGTTTTGCTCTGATGTATATGATAATAACTTCGTAAGTTTTTGGTATTGGTAACTGATCTTCAAAGCCTTGAGGGGATATATATAGTCTTCTGAAAATATATTCGTTGAGCAAGATTCCGTTCCAACGGGATGATGTGTTTGAATAAAACACGATCCGTTGCACTTGTTTGAAGATCTTTTGACTTACAGTATTTAAATACCTTATCCTTTAGTATTTAAATACTTCTTTATCAACGGGACTTGACTTCTAGCGAATACTGAAGATTCCTTCTTTGTCCTGTTGAGAGTTGTATGGAAGTATCACTGTATTGTCAATTCGAGACAGCTTCCATACTTAGTCTTTATGAGACTTTTTTGCTGTATAAAAGGTTCCACTGTATGCTGGATCTACGAGAGGTCTTCGATACAGGTTGACACTATTGATCAGCTTTTCAATACAGTTTGCTTACTGTATGCTGGATTGGCATATTGTCAAAACATCTTATCACCATTACTCGATACAGGGATTGTTTATCCTGACTGTTTCGATACCGGGTATTTGTTATCCCAACAATTTCCCCCTTTTTGACAATTTGCTAAGACTTAAATCTTTCAAGCCATCTTGATGATGCCAAAACCTTCTTCATGAAGCTAATAACCTTCTTGATGACTTCGGGCAGATATCTTGGTCTTCTGTCGAATGATCTGGCTTTCAGTAACTTAGTCTAATTTATGAACTCCTCGCAGGAGAGTTCGATACAACTAAGAGTTTTTACAGCTTAAGCTTATGATTGGCGCGCAGGCACAATCTTACAATGTATTCTAGATGCATACAACTGAATCTATGAACTGTTCGCAGACATGTTCGTACAGCTTTAATTTTTAAACATAGTAGATTATCAATTAAATTAAATTATGTAATCATACAATAACACAGTAGATTACGAGTTGTAATCTTTCAAGACAGGCAAAATTTTATTGATACTGAAATAGAGTACAAAGAATGGTGTTTTGAAGGTAAAATTACAAACAAAAATAATACACTAAGGTATTCAGCTCCTATAATCAGAGTGTCTCCATGGTCTCTTGTCGGGATCGTTCTCGGTTCCACGCCACCAATGCTGTAGGGAATCATTGTCTCGATCTAAGTAGATTGCTCTACCATCGTATGATTTGTCGAAGGCGAGAATCCAGTCCTCTGGATGGGTGATCCGATCTCCTCGTCTATGTTTGAACTTCATTTCTATTTGGAGAGGAAGCTTTCCTTCTTCTAACAACTTTGTAAATTTATCTGCAGTCTCCGCTAAGGTTTTATATCCTTTGAAGATGGCGAATTCCCTGACGAGTTTTGAAAAATATCTCATCAGTTCATTTATCCTCCATTGCTTCACTTCTTCAGCAGTGGGATGGAGGTTGGTTGGCAGACGAATTTCAGAAGGCCTTATGATCATGTTTTGCCATGGGACGTTGGGATCATGGGACTCAGGTCGAGAACCTGAAATCCTGTATCCTTGAGCAGGTGCAGCCAATTTGTTTAGTTCTGCAGTAATGCTGTCTTGAGCAGAATTGAATTCTCTTTAATACTGAAGCCTCGTTCTCCTCGCAGCTTCTCTCGCTTCTTCCCCCTTTTTGGCGTCATCAAGGTATGACACCTTTTCATCAAGACGTCCCAAGATCTCCAGAGCGGTATCCTATTTTGTCTCAATATGTGACATTCTCTCAACTAGGGGGACGAGCACCTGCGACATATCCTTAATGTTTTTGTCATGAGTTCGCAGTTGTGAATTTGTTTCGATCATGGCTGATGCTGTCTTGGCCTCAAATATGCGTACCTTGGATTGCTCTTCTCACAGCATCTGCTCCTGTTTTTCTTGTAGATTGTTGAGGGTCGGCTTGAAGACATGTGGCAGGACAGTGAAGGCTTCGACAACACGAGAGACTTCATGCCTTAAACCAGTTATTTCCTGAACTGCAGATGTGTGCATCCAATCCAGAGCTTTTTCAACTGAGTGAAGGGCATTCACTGCGTCCTGAATGAATACAGTCTGGAGGCCAAGAGCACGTAAGTGCTCTTTCCTAGTTTCAGTGCGGGGAGAATCCGGCTTGGCAAAGTCTTCTACTCCATTCAACCTTCTCAAGTTCACGTTAGGACGTGAAGTGAGTTGGACATCCTCGGGTGTAGTACCGTCGTCGGATTCCAAGACGGTTGGTGGGGCGGGAGCTGATTCGATTTCGGCGGTAGGAGATGCAAAATCCTCCTGTTTCGAATTGGTTTCTGAAGACATGGATACAGGAGGGACTGATTCCTCCTGGTGTCTCTCAGTGTCCGCCTATTCCGGCAGAGATACTGATTCCTCTTGCTGGAAGGCGCTTGATTCTTCTTCTTCGGTGGCGACACTAGGCTCGGGTGCCTGTTCCGAAATGGATGGTTGATCCTCTGTGACAGGAAGGACTGATTCCTCCTGCTCGTGAACAATATCTGGCTGTTGCGAGGGGGGCTCATTGCGGCTTGATGGTCCTTCATCATTTTGTTGAACTTGAGGTACTTCTCTTTCGTGAGCCTCCTCACGGCTCATTCTCAGACCTGCCTGAAGGCATCGTCATCGTCGTCTGAGTCGTGGTCTTATTTTGGACTTTTGGGAGATTCCTCGGACTTATCCTTTCCTTTCCTTCTGGCCTCTGTTTTGTACAAAAGATGGCTTTCAATTAACGCTTTGCAGCATAGATTATCCCATTGGATCAGGGCTTCAACTTCTGTGGAGTCCGTCACTTCCAACACGAATCTTTCTTCATAGCTCCACTCGCTCCAGTTGTATAGGGTATCGTCTGGAGCTAGCCTATAGCTTTTCCATTGAAGAAATCTTTCATAATCTTGTTCAATTTCCACAGAAAGAAGTGTTTCATTGATAATAGAGTCCGCGAAGGGACTTCATACAACGTTTGTATCCGCTGTATCGACTGGTTCCTCTACAGGTGTGGGATCCTGTATGGAACAGGGATTCCTTACAGGGGATGGTACCCCTAAGGAAGGTGGATCCTGTACGGGTGTGGAATCCCGCATAGGAGAGTTAGCTATTGGCTCCCAGGGGCAGCCGATTCGCTAGAGTCTTTCAAGTTGGCAGATGTCCTCATATCTGTCATTGCCGCCAAAGGCTAGGGATTTACTGTCGATACAGTAACGGGCATCTCTTCCACATGGGTTGGGCCCTGTGGTAGTTCATCAGTGGGTTGCGCCATGATAGGAGCATCCTTGGAGGATTTGGTAGATTTAGCTTTTGTGAGCCTCCTCAGCTTCTTTTTCGGCTTCTCAGCAGCAATTGGTGTCTTGCTATGAGATCTCTTTCTTTTCCTTGAAGATTCCACACTCTGGGACTTCGAAGAAACATCTCTCGGATCGGCAGACAAGGGCATTCTTCGGATGAATGGTCGGTTGGCGATCAGGGTGCTCTGGTTAAAGGCCGAAGGCTTGACACCTCCTAAATAGATCCGGGAACTTATTTTCTTTGCCTCTGCGGATTGTGGAAGTCCGCACTTCGTCAAAATGTGGTTTAAGAATAAACCAAATGATTTCTTTTGCAACACAGGTTTTGACACCTCTTCCTGCAGACGCTTCAGAATAATCTGACACCAATTGACCTTTTCACAGGTCATAATTGCTACCATCATCCTAAACCTAATATTTGTGCACATCTAAAAGGCACCTGTGCAGTTCTCGATGATATGGCAACAAAAGTCATGCAAGTACACGAACGGAAAATCGAAATTTTTCTTGTGACAGGTAGTGTGAACAGATTCAACTGAAGCTGAGCCGGTGAACAGGCCATAGTACTCGGTCAACATCTCTTGAGACCTAAAAGTCTCAAGGTCTTCCATAGTCAGGCCATCAGCGGGTAGCCTGAAGATGTTCTGGAGAAGTTCTTGGTTGACGTGGATCTCCTCTCTGCGAATGACGGCGGTGATGTCAGCGACGTAGCCTCCCTGGGCCAGTGATAGAAAGCGGACGGCAGCGTTGAGGTAGAAGTCCTCAACCAGATGTACGTCGTATTTCTCAGCGGTATGGCTCCCAAGGCGGTAAAGGCCTTGCTGACGGATTCTGGTGATGACGAACTCCATGGATTCAACGTCATCAGTTTCAGCATGAATTCGCTCGATGACGACAGATCTGGAGAAGATCCATCCATCAATGATGTTCGAGGCTTTCTTCAGAGTGGACGCCATTGATGAATCTCATGAAAAGATGAAAAGATTCAAAAAGAATATGCAGTGAAATACAGAAAAACTTGTAGGCTGAATTTGCTTGAGTGCTCATAAAAATATGCAGAAGGCGTAAAGAGTCTCAAATGGCATTTGCAGTCCTTTTATAGTAGTCGGCGAAGAAGAGTTTTCAGAGAACGAATGGTCAGATTTAAGGGATAGGAACCGGCATTTGAAATGAACAGTCACGATGGACTGAGTGTAACTGGTACACTTATCCATGGAATATTAAAATAGGAGCAGGTCCCACTTCTGACATTTGTTGTTACCCTTAATGCCTGAAACATCGGTTTTAAATATTAAACAATTTGAAAACATCGCGGCTTTTGAGATTCGATTGTCCAGATGTCATGTAAGGCATTTAATGTAAATGACGTTTGACATGATAACAGGGCACGTGGACAAAAATTATTTTTAAA
Organism: Orobanche coerulescens; assembly: GCA_033398695.1. Taxonomy (NCBI): domain Eukaryota; kingdom Viridiplantae; phylum Streptophyta; class Magnoliopsida; order Lamiales; family Orobanchaceae; genus Orobanche; species Orobanche coerulescens. The sequence goes on along the minus strand of CM065814.1, from coordinate 40,510,318 downwards.
ATGAAATATTATAATATATATATATATAGTGAATCGAAATTTCATAGTATGTGATGTATCCGTGACGATACAACATTCCCCCTTAAAAGGTACATATAAGTTTCAATTCCATACAACAACTTTTGGATTAATGTTGTATTCATGGGTCATAGTGTATTCCCCCTTAATTATTGCACACGTCAGCTGTAGGATGATTCATATTACTTTGTTCACTACAGTGCTGTATTGAAGGTTCTGAGTGTACAGATAATTAATGGTGGATACTGTATTCTTGGGTCTTACAGCATTCCCCCTCAATTGTTGAGTAAAAATAGTAAATACTTACAGGGAGTCAGGCTGTAGCAATCCCAATTCTTGTCGAAGCATGTTGAATCTTGCTGTGTCGAGAGGTTTGGTGAAGATGTCGGCCAACTGAATATCTGTATGAACTTTTTCAAGCCGAACATCCTTTTTCTCGACATGATTCCTTATGAAATGATGCTTCATGTTGATATGCTTAGTACGCGAGTGCAGGACAGGATTGTGCGTTATTGCAATTGCACTCGTGCTATCACACATGATTGGCATTTCCTTGGCTTCAATCCCATAATCTGACAACTGTTGCTGCATCCAAAGGATCTGCATACAGCAACTACCAGCAGCATAGTATTCTGATTCAGCCGTGGAAAGTGAGTTTGCTAATTGCTTCTTACTGAACCAAGAAACAAGTCTAGGTCCAAGAAAGTGACAAGTTCCACTTGTACTCTTCCTATCTAGATTGCAGCCTCCGAGATCTGAGTCGCTGTATTCAACTAAATCAAATCCTCCTTCTTTAGGATACCACAGTCCTACATCGACTGTTCATTTAATGTACTTTAGGATTCGTTTAGCTGTATTGAAGTGTGATTCCTTGGGTGCTACTTGATATCTCGCACACACTCCTACAGCAAACTGGATATCGGGCCTGCTAGCCATTAGGTACAGGAGAGAGCCAATAAAATTCCTGTAGAGTGATTGGTCAACCAACTTTCTGGCTTCATCAGCACTAATTTACACGGAAGTGCTCATGGGAGTTGGCGATGATTTGGAAGTGTTCATTCCAAATTTGTTGAGAAGCTCATTGCTGTATTTTTCCTAGTTGATGAAGATCCCTGTAGGCAACTGCTTTACCTGCAAACCTAGGAAATAACTAAGTTCTCCCATCATACTCATTTCAAATTTACTTTGCATGAGATGAGAGAACCTTTGACATAAATCAAGGTTAGTTGAACCAAATATAATATCATCTACATATATTTGAACCATTAGAAGGTCATCGCCTTCTTGTATTTTGAACAAGGCTTTATCCACAACACCTTTCTCAAATCCATTATTAGTTAGATACTGGGACAGGGTCTCATACCAGCTCTAGGGGCTTGCTTAAGTCCATACAATGCTTTCCTCAGCCTGTATACTAGATCGATGCCGTCTGTGTTGGCAAACCCTGGTGGTTGTTCAACATAAACTTCTTCGGCAAGGTCTCCATTTAGGAATGCACTTTTGATGTCCATTTGATATACAACGAAGCTCTTATGGGCAGCAAAGGTTATGAATATCCTAATGGCTTCTAGGCTGGCTACAGGGGCAAACGTTTCATCATAGTCTATGCCTTCTTCCTGACTATAGCCTTGTGCAACTAGTCTTGATTTATTCCTTATAATTAGTCCATTTCGATCCTTCTTGTTTCTAAATACCCATTTGGTTCCAATAACCGATTGATGCGTAGGTCTGGGTACAATATACCATACATTGTTTCTTTCGAAACCGTTAAGCTCTTCTTTGATAGATGTTATCCAATGAGAATTATTAAGAGCGTCTATGGTAGAAACAGGTTCGGACTGGGCTAAGAATACAACAATAGTGCACATGTTCAGTCTTCTAAGCTCGGATTGAGATTTCCATTCAGGAAATGGTGATTTCTCAGTACCTAGTTCTTCTTGTGAACACAGTACATTTCCTTGTGTACTCTGTATTCTCCTTCGGGTAGAAACACCAGCATTAATGTTTCCAATGATCAGCTCTTGCGGGTGATCTCTCAACCATCTTCGGTCGGGTTCTAATTCAGGGTACCGTACTGTATCTTGAGTTGTTGTAGTTTCATCTTCAGATTGTACAGCATCGGCTTCATCTACGTCGATTCTTACAGCTGCGGGGTTGATTTCTAGGTCAACAGCAGGTTCTATGGGAGTTGGTGGATCTAAGATGGAGAGTTGTTGGATGTTCTGAGTAACAGCTTCTACTCCTGTAGGGTCATGGTGAGGTTCTTTGAACACTACGTGAACTGATTCCTCGATCGTTAGCTTCCTTTTATTAAATATCCTGTAAGCTTTGCTGACGGAGGAGTATCCTACAAATATACCTTCATCTGACTTCTCATCAAAGGTTCTAAGTTGCTCCTTCCCATTATTCAACACATAGCACCTTCTTCCAAAAATGTGATAATATGAAACTAACGGAGTTTTGTTGTTCCATACCTCGTATGCTATTTTGTTGTGGTGTTTGTTGACGATACAACGGTTTTGAGTGTAGCATGCTGTATTGGTTGCTTCACCCTAGAAACGCTGTGGCAACTTGCTTGCGGCAATCATTATCCTTGTTGCTTCTTTCAGCGTCCTATTCTTTCGCTCGGCAACACCATTTTGTTGAGGTGTATGGGCAGCTGAGTATTCGTGCTGTATCCCATTCTCCGAACAGTACTGCTCTATAAAGCGGTTAGTAAATTCTGTATGTCTGTCGGAACGAATGGGCATGATACTCAATCCCTTTTCATTTTGAAACTTTCTCAGGAGCTCGGGCAGCTTTGATGTTGTTTCCTTATTGTTGCTTAGGAAAATTGTCCAAGCATACCTGGAGTAATCATCAACAACGACAAGATAGTATTTCTTACCTCCCAAACTTACCGGGTCTATAGGACCCTAGAGATCTATGTGGAGCATCTCCAACACTCTGTGGGTAGAAAGGTAGGATTTGCTCTTCAGGGTGGACTTGATTTGCTTGCCTTTTTAACATGGTCCACAGACAATGTCTTTTTGGAATGAGACATTCGGCAATCCTCTAACCAGTCCCTATCTTGAGAGCTTGTTGATCGTTTTGATGTTGACGTGAGACATCCTATTGTGCCAAAACCATCTTAGATCTGCAGTGCCTTTGGCAACAAAGCATGGAATTGAGGAGCTCATAGGCTTCCAGTCAGTAATATACATGTTACCTAATCTACTTCCTGTAAGCACAACTTCTTTGGTCTGGATGTTCTTGACTCTACAGTGATCTATATAGAATTTCACCGAGAACTGTTTATCACAGAACTGGCTAATACTAAGTAGATTGAACTGTAAGCCTTCAACATAAGCTACATCGGTGACTTTGAATTTTCCGACAAGAAGGTTTCCTTTCCCTCTTGTTCTTCCTTTAGATTTATCACCGAAGTGCACTTTTGGACCGCGAGCTTCTACAAAATCTGATAGATTGCTTCTATCTCCGGTCATGTGTCGAGAGCATCCACTATCGAAGTACCAGATGTCCTCTTCTGGGATGTCCTGTATGCAAAGAGATTAAGTAGATTTAGGTCCCCTTTGATTGTTGGGTCCATGAATGTTAGTGCCTTTAAGTACCCATATTTTCCTGACAGCAATTGGTTTACTGTAGGTAACATTTGGTACAGACTTGCGGTATCTACGTGGGGCATGTTCGTAGTTACTGTATCCATGATAATCATTATGCATGTAAAAAGCAGGGTTATTATTATTATTCCAGTACGAGTGCCGTCTTGGAGGTGGAGCCATTTTCTTTGGCCTTACAGCTTGCCTTCTGGGTCTCCAGTTGGATTCCCAGAGCTGTTGTTGATACTGTGCGGACACTTGCTGTCTCGATGGATACTGCGGCTCCTGTATCCAATACCTAGGCATGCTGTACTGAAAGTACTGCCGTGCGGGCCTTTCATATTTGGATACAACCTTCTTTCTGAACGGATGTTGGCGCTGTTGATATGCTCGGGGAGCATGCTGTTGCGTGCGCCTTACAGGTTGGAACAGCTTATGATTCTGCTGCCTGGAATAGGATTGCGGGGGCGGAATGGCAGCCTTCGCTTTTTGCGATGCAGTAGGTTCCTTCACAGGACTAGGGGTATCTTCCGATACAGGAATGTGTTCCACACTCTTGACGAACACAGTACTAGTTTTCCCTTTGTTGGAAAATGAGCTGTATCCTAAGCCACTTTTATCGTAAGCATGCTGCCGAGTGATTAGAATTTCTTCCATTCTTTTAGATAATTTCTCGAAAGATTTCAGAATGGTCTCAAGTTCGCTTTCTCATTTCTCGAGAGTATTAAATTTAGCTTGAAGTAGAACAAAATCATTTGTCTTGCTTCCATTTTGAGACTTGGTCTCACTTAGTTCATGAGCAAGTTGAAGATTGCTCTCAACGAGTTTTTCATGCTCGACCTTGCTGTTTTCACAATCAATAGACATATTTTCATAATTTATTTTTAGCAAGTCGTTTTCTTCTTTCAGCTCTATGTTGGACAGTTGAAGCTGAATGTTTTCATTTTTCAAAGTCTCGTGGGCTTTTGGAATATTTTTAAATTCATTCATCATATTTTCGAAAGTATGCGATGCGTTTACTGGAATGGCTGAGGTTGAGCTTACCTCATCATCGCTGTCTTCTTCTTCCGGAATGTCCTTTTCCATAAAGCACATATATGCCTTATCATCGAATTCATCGTTAGATGAGTCACTTTTAGTGACCACCTGAAGACATTCTTCGGATTTGGATGGTGTGGGGGAGGCTTCTGATTCTCTTATCACTGCCTTGAGCTTGTTTTTTCATGCACGTCTTCGTTCATCTCTCTCTTATTGCTCGGCTTCTGGCAACCTTTGAACTTTGAGATGAGGACATTTGTTTGCATAATGTCCTGGTTTCCTGCAATTATAGCATAGGTTAGCATCACCAGAGGAAGTTTCAGTACTTACCTTGTGAACAGGTTTGGGCCTGTAGGGAGTCTTTCCAGACTGTATGATGAACTTCTTGAACTTATGCATGAGAAGCGCCATTTCATCTTGGGACAGGATATCGTCGTCACTATCTGCACTTTTGTAATTTGGCTTTGATGGGCTGGACATGCTGTGTCGACGGTTCGATACAGCGGCTAAGGCTGTAGTCCTAGCTGGAGATTCTTCATCTTTCTCTCTCCTGTCTATATCATACTCGAAAGCTTTGAGGTCAGAAAAGAGATCAAAAGTAGATATTTCATTTAGATTACACGACACACGCATAGCTGTGGTCTTAATGTCCCATCGGGCAGGGAGAGATCTGAAATTTTTTAAATTCTTCTCCTTTTGGGTATAAATTTTGCCCAAAGCTTCAAGTTCACCAACAATTCCAGTGAATCTGAGGTCAAGTTCCTCAAGTGTTTCAGTTGGTTTCATTTAAAAGGATTCAAATTGCTGAGTCAGTTTTAAAATTTTGTTTTCTATTGAGAGCTTAGTTCCCTCACAAATCAACTTGAGTTTATCCCAGATTTCCTTAGTTGTTTTACAGCTCTTTACCTTCAAGAATGTGCCTTTGTCAAGGGTGACAAAGAACGCATTCTTTGCAACATTGTCGAGGTTAGCGCGTTTCTTTCATCTGTGGTCCATTGGTCGCGCTCCTTCTCGAGCATCTCAGCATGGGCTTGGCCTTCAATCCTTGCGGCTGTGTTTACCTTCATGATCTTAATGGGGCCATCATGTATAACAAAAATCATTTTTTCGTGCATTGCTGCAAGATGAGCCTCCATCCTGATTCTCCAATCATCAAATACATTAATAGAGAACATTGGAACTTTGTTGATCATTGATGTATCCATATGAGAATGTAGGAATGAAAAAGACTGTTTTAAAAAATAAGTGAATACTGGATCTGATTCGGTTAAAAATACGACTGATTCTTTTTAGAATTAACTGCTCCGATACCACTTGTTGGCCACTAAGTATACTGGATACAGATTGGAAAGTGTTTTAAACAACAAGCTGTACTGATTTTAAATCTGAGTGCGTAGCAGAAGTCTTAAATAGTAAGTTTTTGTGGATACAGCAACTCGATGTGCAGTGTATACTTAAATAATCACAGTTTAATAAAACAATAAAGGGAGAAGGTAAATAACACAGTATTTAAAGTGGTTCGAGGTAAACCCCTCTACGTCCACTGGTCCTCAACACAGGAGTAAAAGGTTTATTATAATTATTGTGTACACAACTACGTAATTATAACAACACTTAATCAATATATCGTCCACACAGATTGATATAAAGATCTTAGCTTCAACCGTTCACACAGATTGGTTTGAGGTAACACTTGACTGGCTTCTTCACACACAGTTCTGAGGCTTCGTCTTCTTCGATGCAATTCCTTCACACACAGTTCCGGAGTAGCAAAGATTCCTCAGTCCACACAGGGCTGATATAAGTTTGTTCAAAGATAGAACAGGGTTGAACAACAACTACGACTTTCTGGGCTATAAGCTAATGATGTGTTGTTCAAGCTTTTGAGCACTGTATATCTCTTTTTGTCTGAATAGCAGAAAGCTTGGGGAGATATGTTTTGCTCTGATGTATATGATAATAACTTCGTAAGTTTTTGGTAATGGTAACTGATCTTCAAAGCCTTGAGGGGATATATATAGTCTTCTGAAAATATATCCATTGAGATAAATCTGTTGAGCAAGATTCCGTTCCAACGGGATGATGTGTTTGAATAAAACACGATCCGTATTTTGCGCTTGTTTGAAGATCTTTTGACGTACAGTATTTAAATACTTTATCCTTTAGTATTTTATGCTTGTTTGAAGCAACTTCGGCACAAAACCATCCCTTGGTTAAAGTGAGATGGTCGAGACATGGATGCAAGGAAGCCACGTGGGAGACGGAAGAGAGTATGAAGTCGAGATACCCGGAGTTATTCGTGTTGTAAGTTTCGGGACGAAACTTATTTTTTAGGGGGAGAGAATGTAATATTCGTACTTTCTATTTTTGGTAATTTCTATTTTTGGTGTATGTTCATTTTGGACAACTCGCTTGTCACATTTTTGGGATTCTGAATCTAGTTTGTTCTGTGAGTTTTTCCATTTGGACGAGTTTCGGATATGTTTTTACGTAATTTCATTTTAAGTCATGTTTTGTCGCATGTACGTTCTATTCTCGTAAAACTCGTTCGATTTCGTTATTTCTCTATTTCCATGAGTTCGTATGGTGGAGTTGCTCATGTCATGGGTTTCGGATTTTTAATCCGACGTCGTATCGTGAAATTCGGATGTTTGGGTCATTTTTGTAATTCTTATTAATTTGATCAAGAAGTAAAAGATTAATCAAAACTGTTATAGCTAATTGTGATCACAAAAGGCTCAAATCTAATCAATAAACCCGATTTTTTGTAGAGTTCCGACTCGAATACATGCAATGTGGTTTTATCTCCTATTAACAAGACTTAATCAAGAAGGAAAGGCTTAATCGGAGCTATTATAGTCAATCTTTGCTACAAGACTTACTCAAGAATCAAAAGATTAATCGGAGTTGTTATAGCCAATTATGAGTGCAAAAGGCTCAAATCTAATCGATAAACCCGAGTTTTCTTAGAGTTCTAACTCGAATGCATGTACTTGGTCTTATCTCATATTAACAAGACTTAATCAAGAAGTAAAGGCTTAATCATAGCTATTATATCCAATTCTTGCTACAACAAGACTTAATCGAGAAATAAAAGATTAATGAGAGCTGTTATACCCAAATCTGAGTACAAAAGGCTCGAATCTAATCAATAAACCCGAGCTTTTATAGAGCTCCGGCTCAAATGCATATAACATGGAATCTCTGATTAACAAGACTTAGTCAATAATTGAACGCTTAATCGAAGCTGTTATAGCGAATCCTTGCTACAACAATACTTAATCAAGAAAGAACAAATTAATGAGAGCTGTTATAGCCAATTCTAAGTACAAAAGGCTCGAATCTAATCAACAAAACCCGAGTTTTCATAAAGTTCACTCGAATGCATGTAACGTAGAATCTCCTATTAACAAGACTTAATCTATAAGCAAAGGTCTAATCAGAGCTATTATAGCGAATACTTGTAACAACAATACTTAATCAAGAGAGAACAGATTAATTGGAGCTGCATAGCCAATTCTGAGTACAAAAGGCTCGAATCTAATCAATAAGCCTGAGTTTTCATAGAGCTCCGACTCGAATAAATGTAACATGGAATCTCCTATTAACAAGACTTAATCAAGAAGTGAAGGTTTAATCGGAGCTATTATAGCGATTCCTTGCTACAACAAGACATAATAAAGAAGTGAAAGATTAACTGAAGCTGTTATAGCCAATTCTGAGTACAGAAGGCTCGAACCTAATCAATAACCCGAGTTTTCATCGTGTTCCGACTCGAATGCATGTAATGTGGTCTTATCTCCTATTAACGAGACTTAATCGAGAAGTAAAGGTTTAATCGGAGCTATTATAGTGAATCCTTGCTACAACAAGGCTTAATCAAGAAAGAAAAGATTAATCGAAGTTGTTATAGCGAATTCCGAGTACAAAAGGCTCGGATCAAATCAATTAACCCGAGTTTTCATAGAGTTCCAATTCGAATGCATGTAACGTGGTCTTATCTCATATTAACCAGACTTAATCAAGAAATAAAGTCTTAATCGGAGCGATTGTATCCAATCATTGCTACAACAAGACTTAATTAGAAAGTAAAAGATTAATCGGAGCTGTTATGGCCAATTCTGAGTACAAAAGACTCGGATCAAATCAATAAACCCGAGTTTTCATAGAGCTCCGAATCGAATGCATGTAATGTGGTCTTATATCCTATTTACAATACTTATCTAGAAGTACAAACATAATCGGAGCTATATATCGAATCCTTACTACAACAAGACTTAATCAAGAAGTAAAAGATTAATCAAAATTGTTATAGCTATTTGTGAGTACAAAAGGCTCGAATCTAATCAATAAACCCGAGTTTTCGTAGAGTTCCAACTCGAATACATGCAATGTGGTTTTATCTCTAATTAACAAGACTTAATCAAGAAGGAAAGGCTTAATCGGAGCTATTATAGTCAATCCTTGCTACAAGACTTACTCAAGAAGCAAAAGATTAATCGGAGTTGTTATAGCCAATTATGAGTGCAAAAGGCTCAAATTTAATCGATAAACTCGAGTTTTCTTAGAGTTCTAACTCGAATGCATGTACGTGGTCTTATCTCCTATTAACAAGACTTAATCAAGAAGTAAAGGCTTAATCGGAGCTATTATAGTCAATCCTTGCTACAAGACTTACTCAAGAAGCAAAAGATTAATCGGAGCTGTTATAGCCAATTATGAGTGCAAAAGGCTCAAATTTAATCGATAAACCCGAGTTTTCTTAGAGTTCTAACTCGAATGCATGTACGTGGTCTTATCTCATATTAACAAGACTTAATCAAGAAGTAAAGGCTTAATCAGTGCTATTATATCCAATTCTTTCTACAACAAGACTTAATCGAGAAATAAAAGATTAATGAGAGCTGTTATATCCAAATCTGAGTACAAAAGGCTCGAATCTAATCAATAAACCCGAGCTTTTATAGAGTTTCGACTCAAATTCATATAACATGGAATCTCCTATTAACAAGACTTAGTCAAGAATTGAATGCTTAATCGAAGCTATTATAGCGAATCCTTGCTACAACGATACTTAATCAAGAAAGAACAGATTAATGAGAGCTGTTATAGCCAATTCTAAGTACAAAAGGCTCGAATCTAATCAACAAAACCCGAGTTTTCATAAAGTTCACTCGAATGCATGTAACGTAGAATCTCCTATTAACAAGACTTAATCTATAAGCAAAGGTCTAATAAGAGCTATTATAGTGAATCCTTGTAACAACAATACTTAATCAAGAGAGAAAAGATTAATTGGAGCTGCATAGCCAATTCTGAGTACAAAAAGCTCGAATCTAATCAATAAGCCTGAGTTTTCATAGAGCTCCGACTCAAATAAATGTAACATGGAATCTCCTATCAACAAGACTTAATCAAGAAGTAAAGGTTTAATCGGAGCTATTATAGCGATTCCTTGCTACAACAAGACTTAATCAAGAAGTAAAGATTAATCAGAGCTATTATATCCAATCATTGCTACAACAAGACTTAATTAGGAAGTAAAAGATTAATCGGAGCTGTTATGGCCAATTCTGAATACAAAAGTCTCGGATCAAATCAATAAACCCGAGTTTTCATAGAGTTCCAACTCGAATGCATGTAACGTGGTCTTATCTCATATTAACAAGACTTAATCAAGAAGTAAAGGCTTAATCGGAGCTATTATATCCAATCATAGCTACAACAAGACTTAATTAGGAAGTAAAAGATTAATCGGAGCTGTTATGGCAAATTCTGAGTACAAAAGGCTCGACGGGTGGAGAGAATACGGTGTATTATGAGCTTCTCTCAGTATAGCATGTTTAATCTTTGCGTCTTGGAACATGAAAATCACGTTAGGATTATGGTCATGTTATACGCGGTCTTATGCTTTATAATGTTAATAAACCTGAGTTTTCATAGAGTTCCGACTCGAATGCATGTAATGTGGTCTTATCTTCTTTTAACAAGACTTATCAAGAAGTAAAGACTTAATCGGAGCTATTATAGCAAATCCTTGATACAACAAGACTTAATCAAGAAGTAAAAGATTAATCAGAGCTGTTATAGCCAATTCTGAGTAAAAAAGGCTCGAATTTAATCAATAAACCCGAGTTTTGATAGAGTTCCGACTCGGATGCATGTAACGTGGTCTTATCTTCTCTTAACATGACTTATCAAGAAGTAAAGACTTAATTGGAGCTATTATAGCAAATCCTTGCTACAACAAGACTTGATCAAGAAGTAAAAGATTAATTAGAGCTGTTATAGCCAATTCTGAGTATAAAAGGCTCGAATCTAATCAATAAGCCCGAGTTTTCATAGAGTTTCGACACGAATGCAGGTAACATGGATTTTATCTCCTATTTACAAGACGTATCAAGAAGTAAAGGCTTAATTGGAGCTATTATAGTGAATCCTTGCTACAACAAGTCTTATTCAAGAAGTAAAAGATTAATCGGAGCTACTATAGCCAACTCTTAGTACAAAAATCTCAAATCTAATCATTAAACCCGAGTTTTAATAGAGTTCCGACTCGAATGCATGTACGGGGTCTTATCTCATATTAACAAGACTTAATCAAGAAGTAAAGACTTAATCGGACCTATTATAGCTGTAACACCCCAAACTAGGCGGATATTACAGTGCCGTAGATCCCCAACTGGGACCCACCAGGCAAATGAAAATGAATGAATTACACAAGATAAATGTAGTACCGAACTACATTACAACAATAATTACTCCGATGAGGAGTTTAGTTACAACACACCAGGACAATACCGAATACTAGTGTATTTTATATGAAGATAAAATACACAACACTGAATGAAACGGAGTATTCAAATGAAAGTCTGCAGCGGAAAATAAAGGACAATAACATGAATAACTGAAAGATCGGGCCCCCCCTACTAGTATCACTGGGACTCCTCGACATCAACGTGTTCTCCCCGTACTTTTGCCTTGCCAAGACCTGAAAAACAAAATCCCCAAATGGGGTCAGTTACAAAGAACAACAATCCTCAAGAGTTGAAAATACACAATCATGATTATATCTGAAGTTATGAAACATCCTGTCGAAACATACGCAATCAAACATGCTATATGAATCAACTAACAGTACGGCTCAAAGGAAATGGCGCCACACTACGCCCGGGATGGAAATGTGTCCGAGCACAAGCCACCAACGAGTATCGATCAAATACACGTGTGGTCTTGTACCTAATCAGTCTCACGAAACAATCAATCTCGTGTGCACAGTCCAATGTGAGGCCACCAACCAACACACGACTATAATGTGCCTGACATGAAAATCCTACACATACCAACCGGCACGCCAGTATGACCCGGAATGCCACGATATAACAAAAGTGACATCGAAAATGAATAATGACTCACCGAGGTGGAATGGTAATGAAATAAATGACAGCTCAATGAAAAGATTGGAACCGTCGTTCCTTATGACTGAAGTGATTAATTGACAATGACAAGTTTTGATACGGTTAATATAATGATGAATGATTTATGATTATGAATGAACAACAACAAAAGGGATGAATATCCTTTTAACCGAGTAAGAATTAACTTACACAATACCGATGAAGAAAGTCCTTCCACGAACAAATGTCCTAAATGAAGTGTCGGTCGCACGAACAACCTTAATTCAATACAATTACCAACAATCCGATCAATATACGAATTAAACACGAATATAACGAACTCAAAACGTCGATACGATTAAACCAAGTTCATTGAGGCATTAAATCAAACACGTTGCGGCCAAACTCCGATTGTTTACAATCAAATCTCAATAAGCCACTATTAATTCCCCCAAGAAGTGTTTCAAACCAACAAAACATCTCCAATATGATCAATAATCCATTATGAATATCCAAAATCGTGATTATAACAACAATTAGTCGAAAATCCCCAATTCCAACTCGATTTTCAAGGTGTTCTTGAATAATTCCTCAATAATCCAATGAATCCTTATACAAACTCATAATCATATACATATCCCTTCATATATCAGGATTATAACGTCCAAAACATCGTATCTCAACACAAAAATCGAAATCCAAGGTGTTGAAGAATATTACCTTTGAAGATCCAAGTACTTTAATCCGAAGAACACGCGTTAGATCGATTATCCGGGCTTCACGATCGAAAGGAGATGAAGAAAATCAAACACTCAAATGATTTGTGAAGGAAAATCCCTCCCTCAAGCTCTCTCTCTCGGTTGTAGGTGAAGAAATGGGAAAGAAATGAGCTGAAAAGCTCAAAAAATGAATTTATAGGGGTTGACTCGTCTGACAGACTCGACCGTGCCGCCTGACACGATCGCGGCGCGCAGCTGGCCGGCAGGGACTCGACCGTGTCCTTCTTGACACGGTCGCAGCGCGAAGGGGGCTACCGATAGTGACCTGTCCTGTAACACCCCAAACTAGGCGGATATTATAGTGCCGTGGACCCCCGACTGGGACCCACCAGGCGAATGAAAACGGATGAATTACACAGGGTAAATGTAGTACCGAACCACATTTCAACATCAATTACTCCGATTAGGAGTTTCATACAACACACCCAGGATAAAATAGAATACATGTGTATTTTATGTGACGATAAAATACACAACACTGAATGAAATGAGTATTCAAATGGAATGTCTGCAGTGGAATAAATAAAGGAAACATAAATGACTGAATAAATAACTGAACAGACTGGGCCCCTTTCTAGTATCATTGGGACTCCTCGCCGTCAACGTGCTCACCCTGCGCCTTTGCCTTGCCATGACCTGAGAAAACAATATCCCCAAACGGGGTCAGTTATACAGAACAACAATCCTCCAGAGTTGAATAAACATAATCATATAAATATGTAGTATAAACCACAAGTTTGATTAAAATGAAGCGGTTAGATTATAACCCAAACTTGTTGAAAACATACGCAATCAATCATGCTGTATGAATCAACTAACGGTACGGCTCAAAGGGTGGCGCCACACTACGCCCGGGATGGAAATGTGTCCGTGCACAAGCCACCAACGAGTATCGATCAAATACCGCGTGGTCTTGTACCAAAACAGACACACGAGCAATCGACTCGTGTGAACAGTCCCAAGCGAGGCCAACAACCAACACACGACATAAATGTGCCCGACATGAAAATCCTACACATACCAACCGCACGCCAAGATGACCCGGAATGCCACGATATAACAAAAGTGACATCGGAAATGAATAATGACTCACTGAGATAAAATGATGGTGAAATGAATGATAGCACGGCAAAATGATTTGGAACCGTCGTTCCTTGTGACTGAAGTGATTAATTGACAATGACAAGTTTTAATACGGTTATCACAATGATGAATGAGTTACGATTATGAATGAACAACAACAAAAGGAAATGAATATCCTTATAACTGAGTAAGAATCAACTTACACAATACCGGTGACAATTATCCTTCCACGAACAACGTCCTAATTGAGATATCGGTCGCTCGAACAACCTTGAATTGTACAATATCCAACAACTCGTTCAATATACGAATCAAACACGAATATAACGAACTCAAGACGTCGATACGATTAAACCAAGTTCATTGGGGCATTATATCGAACACTTTGAGGCCAACTACGATTGATTACAACTAAACCTCAACAATACCAACCTCAAATCCCCAAGAAGTGTTTCAAATCAACAAAACATCTCCAATACGATCAATAATCCGTTATGAATATCCAAAAACGTGATTATAACAACAATTAAACGAAAACCCCCATTTTCAACTCGATAATCAAAGTGTTCTTGAATAATCCCTCAATAATCCAATGAATCCTTATACAAACTCATAATCATATACATATCCCTTCATATAACATGATTATAACGTCCAAAACATCATATCTCAACACAAAATCGAAATCCAAGGTGTTGAAGAAATTACCTCTTGAAGATCCAACCACTTAGATCCGATGAACACGAGTTAAAACGAGTATCCGAGCTATATGATTGAATGGAATTGAAGAAACTCAAGTACTCAAGTGTTTGATTAAGGAAGAATCCCTTTCCCAAGCTCTCTCTCGGACAAAAGGAAGAAGGAAGTGAAAATGAAGAAAATGAGGAAAAAGTGTCGGCAAACCATATATCTGCCGAAGTTACGCCGTAACTCGGCCCTCTTACGGCCGTAACTTTACAAGTCAACGGCCTTACGGCCAGAATCGCCAACTCATACGGCCGTAACTCGGCTTCGTCAAAGCTCGCCGACAGACTTACGGCCGTAATCGTTCTTAGTTACGGCGTAACTCGCCTTCAAAAACACCCGCCGACACTTTACGGCCGTCACGCACACCTTACGGCCGTAACTCCGGATGATACGGCCGTATCCGGCCAACCTTACGGCGTAACCCGCCTTCACAAAATGGCCGGACATCATTCTGCAGCAGACGGCCAGATCCGTCCCAAGCCTTACGGCCGTACTGCCTCGACTTACGGCCGTATGCCGCAACCCTTACGGCCGTAAGTCACCCTTGGTCGGCAACACCCGAAATTTACGAACACCACTTACGGCCGTATCTCACCTTCCTTACGGCCGTAACTCACCTTCGCCAAATGCCTCGGGCACTGGCCGACCACTTACGGCCAGAATCGCCAGCCTTACGGCCGCACCGCCGACTTACGGCCGTATCCCGAACCTTACGGCCGTAACTCGATGGCCGCCAAGGTGAATCAATCCGATAATTCCGATTCCTCGCTACGATCGATGAATGATCCGACATATCATACGAATGTGAAAGTGAACAAGTCTAACACGAGCCAAAGATGATACTCTCGGTACAAGGCTATCAATCACAATGAAAATGATAATACTCCGTCTCGATCTAAAAACGGAGATAAAATGACGATCGGTAACTGATATACGATTACAACATGCCAACATTGAACGCAAATGAGTGATTCATGAATGATGAGTGATTAGTAATGAGTGAGAATTACTGAGTGACAATTACAGACTGATAATTACTGAATGAAAATGAATGAATTACAACCGGGTATTACATACTCCCCCCTTAAAAATAGTTTCGTCCCCGAAACTAAGGGTCAAACAACTCGGGATGACTCTCCCGCATACTCTCTTCGGTTTCCCAAGTGGCCTCTTCGACTCCGTGTCTGGACCACTGAATCTTGACCAAAGGGATCGTCTTGTTCCTCAACTGTTTGATTCGCCACTCCAACACTCGTACAGGACGCTCCTCGTACGAATGATCATCTGCGATCTCGATTTCGCCAAACTGAAGTATGTGGCTCGGGTCGGCAACATACTTCCGCAACTGAGAGACGTGAAACACATTATGAATTCGGCTCAATGCCGGAGGTAAAGCCAATCGATAAGCCAACTCGCCTACTCGATCCAAAATTTCAAACGGTCCAATGAATCTCGGACTCAACTTCCCCCGTTTTCCGAAACGGAAAATACCTCGACTCGGGGATACTTTGACCAAAACGTGGTCACCCGTGTCGAACTCTAGTGGTCGACGACGATTATCTGCATACGATTGGCCGACTCGAGTGTCAAAGATACGACTCCTGATTAAAGCTACCTTCTCCCGGGCGGCTATAAGCATATCGGGCTCGGTGCCGATTGATTCTGACAAGTCATCCCAACACAAAGGAGATCGACAACGACGACCGTATAAGGCCTCGTAAGGTGCCATCTTAATGGAAGCATGCCAGCTATTATTGTATGTGAACTCGATCAATGGTAGTTGGGCTTCCCAATCGAGGACGCATGCCCTCAACATGTCGTCTAATGTCTGAATAGTCCTCTCTGATTGTCCGTCGGACTGAGGATGAAAGGCGGTACTGAGATTGAGCTGAGTTCCCATAGCACGATGAACTGATTTCCAAAAATGAGACACAAATCGTCCGTCACGATCGGAAACGATACTCTTAGGAGTACCGTGCAGTCTCACTATTTCCTTGATGAACAGATCGAGCTACCTTCTCAGACCCCACGTATCCTTGATCTCAAGGAAATGAGCTGATTTTGTTAAGCGGTCCACAATCACCCAGATCGTATTCATGCCACGACGACTAGTCGGCAAACTCGTGATGAAATCCATAGAAATGTCTTCCCACTTCCACTCGGGAATAGGAAGAGGTTTCAGCATACCCGCCGGCCGTTGATGTTCAATCTTAACTTGTTGACAGGTTAAGCATCTCGAAACAAATTATGCGACTTCTCGCTTCATATTACTCCACCAGTAATTTTGTCTCAAGTCCTTGTACATCTTGCTGGACCGGATGAACAGAATAAGGGGTAGCATGAGCTTCCTTCAAAATCGAGTTTTTCAACTCGTCATTTGTCGATACGCACAACCGATTCTTAAATCTCAAAAGTCCATCCTCGTGGACCACGAATCTGTGGGCTTTCTCGAGTCACATCCTCACGGATGCGCATCAATGAAGGGTCTCAACTCCGATTCTCTCGGATTGCCTCCTCGAGTGACGATCAAATCTCTAGCATACAAAGTTGTCCCCGAACTCGCCGAAGCTGACCTCGATCTCGGGTCTAAGGAGTTCCCGCCAAGCTCCTTCGAATCGTTAGACGAGCAAGCATCCGCTCCCGAACGGACTTGCGACTCAAGGCATCGGCGACAACGTTCGCCTTGCCCGGTGGTAAAGGATCTCGATATCATAATCTTTGATTAATTCCAACCACTGCCTCTGCCGCATATTTAACTCCTTCGAGTAAATATATACTTTAAACTCTTATGGTCGGTGAATATCCGATGTAACGCCATAAAGATAATGACGCCAAATCTTCAATGCGAACACCACGGCTGCTAGTTCCAGGTCGTGTGTCGGATAATTAACCTCGTAAGGTCTCAATTGCCGTGAAGCATAGGCAATAACCTTTCCATTCTGCATGATCACACATCCGAGACCCTGTCCGGACGCATCACTATAAACCACAAATCCCTCCGTCCCCTGCGGCAAGGAAAGTACAGGTGCTGACATTAACCGGCTCTTGAGTTCCTCAAAACTCCGCTGACACGCATCGGACCACGTGTATTTCTTATCCTTTCGCAAAAGGTTCGTCAATGGTTGAGCAATTTTGGAAAATCCTTCCACAAATCGCAGATAATAACCCGCTAATCCGAGGAAACTCCGGATTTCCTTAACATTCTTCGGAGGTAACCAGTCTTGGATAGCCTCCGTTTTCTGAGGGTCGACTCGAACTCCGTCTGACGAAACTACATGTCCGAGAAAAGTCACTTCGGACATCCAGAACTCGCACTTGGAAAACTTTCCAAAAAGTTGCTCTCGTCTCAACACGTCGAGAACCTGATGAAGATGAACCTCGTGATCCTCTCGCCACGAATAAATCAAAATATCGTCGATGAAGACAACAACAAACTGATCCAAAAAGTCGATGAAAACCCGATTCATCAATTCCATGAATACCGCAGGTGCATTAGTTAGCCCGAACGGCATAACTACGAACTCATAATGACCATAGCGTGTTCGAATGCCGTCCTCGCGATATCCGACTCTCGAATCCGCAACTGGTGATATCCAGATCTTAAGTCGATCTTGGAAAATACTGAAGCTCCCTGAAGTTGATCTAAAAGATCATCAATACGGGGTAAGGGATACTTATTCTTGATTGTCACTCTGTTCAACTCCCGATAATCAATACACAAACGAAATGAACCATCCTTCTTCTTGACAAACAACACGGGTGCTCCCCACGGAGACGCACTCGGTCGGACATAACCCTTCTCGAACAACTCCTCAAGTTGGTTCTTTAATTCCTGCATTTCGGTCGGGGCCATCCGCACGGTGCCTTTGATATCGGAGACGACTGTGCTCCAACTCAATCGTGAATTCCACATCTCTCTGTGGAGGCAACCTGTAACTCGTCTGAAAACGTCGGCATACTCCTCACTACCGGAATATCCACAAGATTATCGATGACTTCTGCTTGGTCATATAGCACCAATAACCAACACACTGACCGAGTAATCGATCTTGCTTTCATCAAATTAATGACCTTACTGTAACAATGGGATTACCTCCCGAAACACACATTCAACCCCATCGTATGCAATGATAGTGATCATACGCTACGGACACTAATGGTGGCATCATGACGATCCATCCAATCAATACCCAAGATGACGCCGTCCCTCGGCAAATCTACTACGATTAGGTCCGCCCATACACGACCATGAAATCAATCGACAATTCTGAATCTCACGATCACCGATAATTCGTCACCGCCGAGTAAACCAATGACATAAGGCTCACAACTAGTAGCACTACCTGCACGTAGTCTACTCAAACATGACTCGGAAATGAATGAATGCGATGCACCAAAGATCAAAAAGGGTACACACAGCCGTGATAGAATATCGAGTGTACCGAGATCATTCGGCCTCGATCATCGGTCTTTTTCATCTCAGAAATTCGGGCTTGCCGCCCCGAACTAGATGCTCCTGCCTGATAGCTCTTGGCTCCGCCCTTGCTAGCTCCGTCGCCTTAAACGACGCCGACCGAGTGGCCCGATTATGCATCTTTGAATGTCCTGGGCTCGAGATGACGCCGGAGTGGGTTTAGAGTCCTTCGCAAAACGGCCCGATGCCCAAGAATTTACGCTTATGGCACGTGATACCGCCGGACATTTGGTGCTAAAATGACCCTGTTCTTCACAGTTGAAACAGGTGACGGCCGAAATGGCCGCTCGAGACTGAGATCCCGCGGGTTTAGATGCCAGGGGAGGTCGCTCAGAAAAAGTAGAGCCCGCACGTGGTTTCTTGAAAGTGGCACGACTCCCGCCGATCGACACGGTTCTTAGACTTCTTGCCGCCAGATGAAGGCCGCCGCTTAGCAATTTCTTAGCAAGAAGCTCGTAAGTAAGAGCTTTCTCAATGAATTCGCCAACGTGGTACGCTTATGATTAAGCGATTGCAAAGATACGAGGTTTCACCTTCTTGTGAAATACTTAATCTTATCCGCCTCGGAATGAATGATAGATGAGGCGAACGGAAGAAGTTCCCGAAACTTCTCGGCAATGGCGAGAACATCCTCGTCTCGATGAGGGCGGGAGTGAGTAACTCGACAGCCTTGGCCTCTCCGAGTGGGGCCGGATAGTACCTCTCCATCATGAGAGTTTTGAATCGATCCCATGTACATGATCCTTCGGTGGGCTTCAACGACAACCACCAAGAATGAGCGCTCTTACCTGTAGTAAGTCGCAACAAACTTTGTGTCCTTCCGACACTCCACCATAGCAAACAACTTCGAAATGTTCGAGCCAATGAATAATATCTCGCTGCCAGACGAGCCTCGAAAGTCGGTGGCCTCTGGCGAGAGATGTCGCCGATGATATTGCTCACATTCCTCTCTTGCCTCGAGGTGGCGGCGGAGGAGCCTGTTGATTTTGAGTAGTGGAGTTATGCATCGTCTCCATCACCGTGCCATCCGGGTCATTTGGGCCATCATGCCTGCATAAAAGCAAGTGGGTCCACCCGGACACCTTCGGACCGGGCCGTGTCCTGGTACGACTCCCGATAGTGAATGATCACGCCCGGTGAATGAGTGGCGACATCGCTCGATGAATTGGCATTGTTTCTCGCATTTGCACGTGTGTTCACACGAGCTCTCGGATTCGCTCACCACGGCCTCGTCCTCCTCGCCCTCCGCGCCTCTTTCCATATCAAGTGGAAAGTTACATGATGATTATATCTCTCGCATGAATATCACATTATGACTATGACATGAGGTGATGAAAATGAGCATACTCTCTAACACGGTGATTACATGAACGATTAATCGAGGTGACATGATTTCTGATTTAAATTATTGAAATGATTATCTTGAACAAGTTAACAAGATTTATTATATGATCTTCCATTAAAAACCTAGTAATGAAATGAATTGAGTGATTAATGAGTTAAAATGACCGCTCGTCAAAATGAAAATGATGTTTGAGGATTGTTAATCGATAAATTATGAATGAATGAAAATTGCCGTAAATTATACCATGGCGATATAAGTCTTACAGCTTCTTTCGGCCCGATTGCTCAAGATTCGCATTGTGTCACACGTGACGCGAAAGTCCAATGATACTAGCCCGATGACGACGATTTCAAATGAGACATGACTCGGAAGGTAGTATTCAAAACCACGCTCGATACCAACTCGTAACACCCCAAACTAGGCGGATATTACGGCCGTGGACCCCGACTGGGACCCACCAAAGTAATGAAAACGGATGAATTACACAGGTAAATGTAGTACCGAACCACATTTCAACATCAATTACTCCGATTAGGAGTTTCATACAACACACCTGGATAAAATAGAATACATGTGTATTTTATGTGACGATAAAATACACAACACCGAATGAAATGAGTATTCAAACGGAATGTCTCATAGCTGAATAAATAAAGGAAACATAAATGATCGAATAAATAATCGAATGATCGGGCCCCTTTCTAGTATCATTGGGACTCCTCGCCAACGTGCTCACCTGCGCCTTTGCCTTGCCATGACTCGAGAAAACAATATCCCCAAACGGGTCGATTATCTGTAACAACAATCCTCCAGAGTTGAATAAACATAATCATATAAATATGTAGTATAAACCACAAGTTTGATTAAAATGAAGCGGTTAGATTATAACCCAAACTTGTTGAAAACATACGCAATCAATCATGCTGTATGAATCAACTAACGGTACGGCTCAAAGGGTGGCGCCACACTACGCCCGGGATGGAAATGTGTCCGTGCACAAGCCACCAACGAGTATCGATCAAATACCGCGTGGTCTTGTACCTAATCAGTCTCACGAGCAATCGACTCGTGTGCACAGTCCAATGCGAGGCCAACAACCAACACACGACATAAATGTGCCCGACATGAAAATCCTACACATACCAACCGGCACGCCAGTATGACCCGGAATGCCACGATATAACAAAAGTGACATCGGAAACGAATAATGACTCACTGAGATAAAATGATGGTGAAATGAATGATAGCACGGCAAAATGATTTGGAACCGTCGTTCCTTGTGACTGAAGTGATTAATTGACAATGACAAGTTTTAATACGGTTATCACAATGATGAATATGTTACGATTATGAATGAACAACAACAAAAGGAAATGAATATCCTTATAACTGAGTAAGAATCAACTTACACAATACCGGTGACAATTATCCTACCACGAACAACGTCCTAATTGAGATATCGGTCGCTCGAACAACCTTGAATTGTACAATATCCAACAACTCGTTCAATATACGAATCAAACACGAATATAACGAACTCAAGACGTCGATACGATTAAACCAAGTTCATTGGGGCATTATATCGAACACTTTGAGGCCAACTACGATTGATTACAACTAAACCTCAACAATACCAACCTCAAATCCCCAAGAAGTGTTTCAAATCAACAAAACATCTCCAATACGATCAATAATCCGTTATGAATATCCAAAAACGTGATTATAACAACAATTAAACGAAAACCCCCATTTTCAACTCGATAATCAAAGTGTTCTTGAATAATCCCTCAATAATCCAATGAATCCTTATACAAACTCATAATCATATACATATCCCTTCATATAACATGATTATAACGTCCAAAACATTATATCTCAACACAAAATCGAAATCCAAGGTGTTGAAGAAATTACCTCTTGAAGATCCAACCACTTCGATCCGATGAACACGAGTTAAAACGAGTATCCGAGCTATATGATTGAATGGAATTGAAGAAACTCAAGTACTCAAGTGTTTGATTAAGGAAGAATCCCTTTCCCAAGCTCTCTCTCGGACAAAAGGAAGAAGGAAGTGAAAATGAAGAAAATGAGGAAAAAGTGTCCCGGCCAAACCATATATATCGCCGAAGTTACGGCCGTAACTCGGCCCTCTTACGGCCGTAGAACTTTACAAGTCAACGGCCTTACGGCCAGAATCGCCAACTCAGACGGCCAGAACTCGCTTCGTCCGAAAGCTCGCCGACAGACTTACGGCCAGAATCGTTCCTTTAGTTACGGCGTAATCGCCTTCGCCAAAAACACTCCGCCGACAGCCTTACGGCCAGATCGCACACCTTACGGCCGTAACTCGATGATACGGCCGTATCCGCCAACCTTACGGCGTAACCCGCCGTCAAAAATGGCCGACATCCTTCTCAGCCAGACGGCCGTATCCGCCAAGCCTTACGGTCGTACTGCCTCGACTTACGGCCGTATGCCGCAACCCTTACGGCCGTAAGTCACCCTTGGTCGGCAACACCAAATTTACGAACACCACTTACGGCCGTATCTCACCTTTCCTTACGGCCGTAACTCACCTTCGCCAAAATGCCCGGGCACTGGCCGACCACTTACGGCCAGAATCGCCACTCTTACGGCCGTACTCCGCCGACTTACGGCCGTATCCCGTAACCTTACGGCCGTAACTCGAAGGCCGCCAAGGTGAATCAATCCGATAATTCCGATTCCTCGCTACGATCGATGAATGATCCGACATATCATACGAATGTGAAAGTGAACAAGTCTAACACGAGCCAAAGATGATACTCTCGACAAGGCTATCAATCACAATGAAAATGATAATACTCTGCCTCGATCTAAAAACGGAGATAAAATGACGATCGGTAATCGATATACGATTACAACATGCCAACATTGAACGCAAATGAGTGATTCATGAATGATGAGTGATTATTAATGAGTGAGAATTACTGAGTGACAATTACAGACTGATAATTACTGAATGAAAATGAATGAATTACAACCGGGTATTACATACTCCCCCCCTTAAAAATAGTTTCGTCCCCGAAACTAAGGGTCAAACAACTCGGGATGACTCTCCCGCATACTCTCTTCGGTTTCCCAAGTGGCCTCTTCGACTCCGTGTCCTGACCACCGAATCTTGTCCAAAGGGATCGCCTTGTTCCTCAACCGCTTGATTCGCCACTCCAACACTCGCACAGACGCTCCTCGTACGAATGATCATCTGCGATCTCGATTTCGCCAAACTGAAGTATGTGGCTCGGGTCGGCAACATACTTCCGCAACTGAGAGACGTGAAACACATTATGAATTCGGCTCAATGCCGGAGGTAAAGCCAATCGATAAGCCAACTCGCCTACTCGATCCAAAATTTCAAACGGTCCAATGAATCTCGGACTCAACTTCCCCCGTTTTCCGAAACGGAAAATACCTCGACTCGGGGATACTTTGACCAAAACGTGGTCACCCGTCTCGAACTCTAGTGGTCGACGACGATTATCTGCATACGATTTCTGTCGACTCTGAGTCACAAGATACGACTCCTGATTAAAGCTACCTTCTCCCGGGCGGCTATAAGCATATCGGGCTCGGTGCCGATTGATTCTGACAAGTCATCCCAACACAAAGGAGATCGACAACGACGACCGTATAAGGCCTCGTAAGGTGCCATCTTAATGGAAGCATGCCAGCTATTATTGTATGTGAACTCGATCAATGGTAGTTGGGCTTCCCAATCGAGGACGCATGCCCTCAACATGTCCTGTAATGTCTGAATAGTCCTCTCTGATTGTCCGTCGGACTGAGGATGAAAGGCGGTACTGAGATTGAGCTGAGTTCCCATAGCACGATGAACTGATTTCCAAAAATGAGACACAAATCGTCCGTCACGATCGGAAACGATACTCTTAGGAGTACCGTGCAGTCTCACTATTTCCTTGATGAATAACTGAGCCAGTCTCTCAGGACCCCACGTATCCTTGATCTCAAGGAAATGAGCTGATTTTGTTAAGCGGTCCACAATCACCCAGATCGTATTCATGCCACGACGACTAGTCGGCAAACTCGTGATGAAATCCATAGAAATGTCTTCCCACTTCCACTCGGGAATAGGAAGAGGTTTCAGCATACCCACGGCCGATGTTCAATCTTAACTTGTTGACAGTTAAGCATCTCGAAACAAATTCTGCGACTTCTCGCTTCATATTACTCCACCGTAATTTTGTCTCAAGTCCTTGTACATCTTGCCGGGACCCTGATGAACAGAATAAGGGTAGCATGAGCTTCCTTCAAAATCGAGTTTTTCAACTCGTCATTTGTCGCACGCACAACCGATTCTTAAATCTCAAAAGTCCATCCTCGTGGACCACGAATCTGTGGCTTTCTCGAGTCACATCCTCACGGATGCGCATCAATGAAGGGTCTGAACTCCGATTCTCTCGGATTGCCTCCTCGAGTGACGATGAAATCTCTAGCATACAAAGTTGTCCCCGAACTCGAAGCTGCACTCGATCTCGGGTCTAAGGAATTCCTATCAAGCTCCTTCGAATCGTAGACGAGCAAGCATCCGCTTCCCGAACGGACTTGCGACTCAAGGCATCGGCGACAACGTTCGCCTTGCCCGGGTGGTAAAGGATCTCGATATCATAATCTTTGATTAATTCCAACCACCGTCTCTGTCGCATATTTAACTCCTTATGAGTAAATATATACTTTAAACTCTTATGGTCGGTGAATATCCGACAGGTAACGCCATAAAGATAATGACGCCAAATCTTCAAAGCGAACACCACGGCTGCTAGTTCCAGGTCGTGTGTCGGATAATTAACCTCGTAAGGTCTCAATTGCCGTGAAGCATAGGCAATAACCTTTCCATTCTGCATGATCACACATCCGAGACCCTGTCCGGACGCATCACTATAAACCACAAATCCCTCCGTCCCCTGCGGCAAGGAAAGTACACGTGCTCACATTAACCGGCTCTTGAGTTCCTCAAAACTCCGCTGACACGCGTCGGACCACGTGTATTTCTTATCCTTTCGCAAAAGGTTCGTCAATGGTTGAGCAATTTTGGAAAATCCTTCCACAAATCGCCGATAATAACCCGCTAATCCGAGGAAACTCCGGATTTCCTTAACATTCTTCGGAGGTAACCAGTCTCGGATAGCCTCCGTTTTCTGAGGGTCGACTCGAACTCCGTCTGACGAAACTACATGTCCGAGAAAAGTCACTTCGGACATCCAGAACTCGCACTTGGAAAACTTTCCAAAAAGTTGCTCTCGTCTCAACACGTCGAGAACCTGATGAAGATGAACCTCGTGATCCTCTCGGCTACGAGAATAAATCAAAATATCGTCGATGAAGACAACAACAACCGATCCAAAAAGTCGATGAAAACCCTATTCATCAAGTCCATGACTACCGCAGGTGCATTAGTTAGCCCGAACGGCATAACTACGAACTCTTAATGACCCTAGCGTGTTCGAAACGCCGTCCTCGCGATATCCTACTCTCGAATCCGCAATCTGGTGATATCCAGATCTTAAGTCGATCTTGGAAAATACCGAAGCTCCCGAAGTTGATCTAAAAGATCATCAATACGGGGTAAGGGATACTTATTCTTGATTGTCACTCTGCTCAACTCCCGATAATCAATACACAAACGAAATGAACCATCCTTCTTCTTGACAAACAACACGGGTGCTCCCGACGGAGACGCACTCGGTCGGATATAACCCTTCTCGAACAACTCCTCAAGTTGGTTCTTTAATTCTGCATTTGGCCGGGGCCATCCAGACGGTGCCTTTGATATCGAGACGTACTGTGCTCCAACTCAATCGTGAATTCCACATCTCTCTGTGGAGGCAACCTGTAACTCGTCTGGAAAACGCGGCATACTCCTCACTACCGGAATATCCGTCAAGACATCGATGACTTCTCGGTTTGGTCATATAGCACCAATAACCAACACACCCCGATCGAGTAATCGATCTTGCTTTCATCAAATTAATGACCTTACTGCAATGTAATGATTACCTCCCGAAACACACATTCAACCCCATCGCCCGCAATGATAGTGATCATACGCTACGGACACTAATGGTGGCATCATGACGATCCATCCAATCAATACCCAAGATGACGTCGTCCCTCGGCAAATCTACTACGATTAGGTCCGCCGGCCATACACGACCATGAAACCGAATCGGACAATTCGAATCTCACGATCACCGATAATTCGTCTACCGTCAGGTAAACCAATGACATAAGGCTCACAACTAGTAGCACTACCTGCATTTAGTCTACTCAAACATGACTCGGAAATGAATGAATGCGATGCAAAGATCAAAAAGGGTACACACAGTCGGGATAGAATATCGAGTGTACCGAGATCATTCGGGCCTCTGGATCATCGGTCTTTTCATCTCAGAATTCGGGCTTGCCGCCCCGAACCGATGCCCTGCCTCGATAGCTCCCGGCTCCGCCTTGCTAGCTCCGCTGCCTTAAACGACGCTGACCGAGTGGCCTCGATTATGCATCTTTGAATGTCCTGGGCCCGAGATGACGCCGGAGTGGGTTTAGAGTCCTTCGCAAAAACGGGCCCGATGCCCAAGAATTCCACGCTTATGGCACGTGATACCGCTTGACATTTGGTGCTGAAATGACCTCGTTTCTTCACGCTTGAAACAGTGACGGCCGAATCGCCGCCGAGACCGAGATCTCGCGGGTTTAGATGCCAGGAGGTCGCCGTAAAAGTAGAGCCCGCACGTGGTTTCTTGAAAGTGGCACGACTCCCGCCGATCGATTACGGTTCTTAGACTTCTTGCCACAGATGAAGGCCGCCGCTAGCAATTTCCTTAGCAAGAAGCTCGTAAGTAAGAGCTTTCTCAATGAATTCGCCAACGTGGTACGCTTATGATTAAGCATTGCAAAAGATACGAGGTTTCACCTCTTGTCAAATACTTAATCTTATCCGCCTCGGAATGAATGATAGATGAGGCGAACGGAAGAAGTTCCCGAAACTTCTCGGCAATGGCGAGAACATCCTCGTCGATGAGGGGTCGGGAGTGAGTAACTCGACACTTGGCCTCTCTCGAGTGGGGCCGGATAGTACCTCTCCATCATGAGAGTTTTGAATCGATCCCATGTACATGATCCTTCGGTGGGCTTCAACGACAACCACTAAGAATGAGCGCTCTTACCTGTAGTAAGTCGCAACAGAACTTTGTGTCCTTCCGACACTCCACCATAGCAAACAACTTCTAAATGTTCGAGCCAATGAATAATATCTCGCTGCCTGCACGAGCCCTCGAAAGTCGGTGGCCTCCGCGAGAGATGTCGCCGATGATATTGCTCACATTCCTCTCTTGCCTCCGAGGTGGCGGCGGAGGAGCCCGTTGATTTTGAGTAGTGGAGTTATGCATCGTCTCCATCACCGTGCCATCCGGGTCATTTGGGCCATCATGCCCCGCATAAAAGCAAGTGGGTCCACCCGACACCTTCGGACCGGGCCGTGTCCTGCACGACTCGATAGTGAATGATCACGCCCGGTGAATGAGTGGCAAGACGCTGCTCGATGAATTGGCATTGTTTCTCGCATTTGCACGTGTGTTCACACGAGCTCGGATTCGCCCGCACCACGCCTCGTCCTCCTCGCCCTTCTGCCGCCTCTTTCCATATCAAGTGGAAAGTTACATGATGATTATATCTCTCGCATGAATATCACATTATGACTATGACATGAGGTGATGAAAATGAGCATACTCTCTAACACAGTGATTACATGAACGATTAATCGAGGCGACATGATTTCTGATGAAATTATTGAAATGATTATCTTGAACAAGTTAACAAGATTTATTATATGATCTTCCAGATTAACAACCTAGTAATGAAATGAATTGAGTGATTAATGAGTTAAAATGACCGTTCTGGTCAAAATGAAAATGATGTTTGAGGATTGTTAACTGATAAATTATGAATGAATGAAAATTGCCAGAAATTATACCATGGCGATATAAGTCTTACGCTTTTCTTTGGTCGATTGGCTCAAGATCTCGCACAGTCACACGTGACGCGAAAGTCCAATGATACTAGCCCGATGACGACGATTTCAAATGAGACATGACTCGGAAGGTAGTATTCAAAACCACGCTCGATACCAACTCGTAACACCCCAAACTAGGCGGATATTACGGCCGTGGACCCCGATCGGGACCCACCAGCGAATGAAAACGGATGAATTACACAGGTAAATGTAGTACCGAACCACATTTCAACATCAATTACTCCGATTAGGAGTTTCATACAACACACCTGTGATAAAATAGAATACATGTGTATTTTATGTGACGATAAAATACACAACACCGAATGAAATCGTATTCAAACGGAATGTCTCAGAATGAATAAATAAAGGAAACATAAATGATGAATAAATAATCGAGCAGTGGGGCCCCTTTCTAGTATCATTGGGACTCCTCGCCGTCAACGTGCTCACCCTGCGCCTTTGCCTTGCCATGACCTGAGAAAACAATATCCCCAAACGGGGTCAGTTATACAGAACAACAATCCTCCAGAGTTGAATAAACATAATCATATAAATATGTAGTATAAACCACAAGTTTGATTAAAATGAAGCGGTTAGATTATAACCCAAACTTGTTGAAAACATACGCAATCAATCATGTTGTATGAATCAACTAACGGTACGGCTCAAAGGGTGGCGCCACACTATGCCCGGGATGGAAATGTGTCCGTGCACAAGCCACCAACGAGTATCGATCAAATACCGCGTGGTCTTGTACCTAATCAGTCTCACGAGCAATCGACTCGTGTGCACAGTCCAATGCGAGGCCAACAACCAACACACGACATAAATGTGCCCGACATGAAAATCCTACACATACCAACCGGCACGCCAGTATGACCCGGAATGCCACGATATAACAAAAGTGACATCGGAAACGAATAATGACTCACTGAGATAAAATGATGGTGAAATGAATGATAGCACGGCAAAATGATTTGGAACCGTCGTTCCTTGTGACTGAAGTGATTAATTGACAATGACAAGTTTTAATACGGTTATCACAATGATGAATATGTTACGATTATGAATGAACAACAACAAAAGGAAATGAATATCCTTATAACTGAGTAAGAATCAACTTACACAATACCGGTGACAATTATCCTACCACGAACAACGTCCTAATTGAGATATCGGTCGCTCGAACAACCTTGAATTGTACAATATCCAACAACTCGTTCAATATACGAATCAAACACGAATATAACGAACTCAAGACGTCGATACGATTAAACCAAGTTCATTGGGGCATTATATCGAACACTTTGAGGCCAACTACGATTGATTACAACTAAACCTCAACAATACCAACCTCAAATCCCCAAGAAGTGTTTCAAATCAACAAAACATCTCCAATACGATCAATAATCCGTTATGAATATCCAAAAACGTGATTATAACAACAATTAAACGAAAACCCCCATTTTCAACTCGATAATCAAAGTGTTCTTGAATAATCCCTCAATAATCCAATGAATCCTTATACAAGCTCATAATCATATACATATCCCTTCATATAACATGATTATAACGTCCAAAACATTATATCTCAACACAAAATCGAAATCCAAGGTGTTGAAGAAATTACCTCTTGAAGATCCAACCACTTCGATCCGATGAACACGAGTTAAAACGAGTATCCGAGCTATATGATTGAATGGAATTGAAGAAACTCAAGTACTCAAGTGTTTGATTAAGGAAGAATCCCTTTCCCAAGCTCTCTCTCGGACAAAAGGAAGAAGGAAGTGAAAATGAAGAAAATGAGGAAAAAGTGTCCCGCCAAACCATATATCGCCGGAAGTTACGGCCGTAACTCGCCCTCTTACGGCCGTAACTTTACAAGTCAACGGCCTTACGGCCAGAATCGCCAACTCAGACGGCCGTAACTCGGCTTCGTCCGAAAGCTCGCCGACAGACTTACGGCCGTAACTGTTCCTTAGTTACGGGCGTAACTCGCCTTCGTCAAAAACACCCGCCGACACTCTTACGGCCAGATCGCACACCTTACGGCCAGAACTCGATGATACGGCCGTATCCGCCAACCTTACGGCGTAACCCGCCTTCAAAAATGGCCGGACATCCTTCTGCACAGACGGCCGTATCCGGCCAAGCCTTACGGCCAGACTGCCTCGACTTACGGCCGTATGCCGCAACCCTTACGGCCGTAAGTCACCCTTGGTCGGCAACACCAAATTTACGAACACCACTTACGGCCGTATCTCACCTTCCTTACGGCCGTAACTCACCTTCGCCAAAATGCCCGGGCACTGGCCGACCACTTACGGCCAGAATCGCCAGCCTTACGGCCGCATTCGCCGACTTACGGCCGTATCCCAGAACCTTACGGCCGTAACTCGATGCTGGCCAAGGTGAATCAATCCGATAATTCCGATTCCTCGCTACGACTGATGAATGATCCGACATATCATACGAATGTGAAAGTGAACAAGTCTAACACGAGCCAAAGATGATACTCTCAGTACAAGGCTATCAATCACAATGAAAATGATAATACTCCCGTCTCGATCAAAAAACGGAGATAAAATGACGATCGGTAACTGATATACGATTACAACATGCCAACATTGAACGCAAATGAGTGATTCATGAATGATGAGTGATTATTAATGAGTGAGAATTACTGTGTGACAATTACAGACTGATAATTACTGAATGAAAATGAATGAATTCCAACCGGGTATTACATGTCCGATAGTGACTCGGTGCCGCGCGGCGCTCGGCATTGACTCGACCGTGTCCTGGAACACGGTCGGGCGTCTGGGCAGTCGGTTCTGGCTTATCCAGAAGAGTTCGACTCGGCCGTGCCAGACGACACGGTCGGGTCCTGTGGTAGAGACTTTGGCATTTCCGGACGAGTACAGCACGTCCGTGTCGGACGACACGGCCGAGTTCGGTCGGCAGTGATCGGCCAATAACTGAAAAAATGAGCGGGTGAGCTAAAACGGCCATAACTCTCTCGTCCGGACTCCGATTGACTCACCGTTTGAACCATTGGAAAGCTAACTCGATGCTCTATAATATTGCAAAGATTCAGAATTTTTGGAGTTACCAAAAGTTAATGGTGATCTAACAAAGTCGAACTCATATGTGGAAAGTTGAAACAATGAACAATAACGATACACAACTCGAAGTTTTTCCGAACGGTGAACACGGGTGAATGAACATGATTGATGAATGATTATAATTGAGTGAAAATCCACTGAGTGACAATCACCGAATGAAATTACTGAATGATAATGACTGAATTACAACCGGGTATTACATACACCCCCCCTTAAAAGAGTTTCGTCCCCGAAACTAAGGGTCAAACAACTCGGGATAACTCTCCCGCATACTATCCTCGGTTTCCCAAGTATCCTCTTCGACTCCGAGTCTAGACCACTGAATCTTGACCAAAGGAATCGACTTATTCCTCAACTGTTTGATTCGCCGCTCCAACACTCGTACAGGACGCTCCTCGTACGAATGCTCATCTGCGATCTCGATTTCGTCGAACTGAAGTATGTGACTCGGGTCGGCAACAAACTTCCGCAACTGAGAGACATGAAACACATTATGAATTCGGCTTAAAGCCGGAGGTAACACCAATCGATAAGCTAACTCGCCTACTCGATCCAAAATTTCAAACGGTCCAATGAATCTCGGACTCAACTTCCCCCGTTTTCCGAAACGGAAAATACCTCGACTCGGGGATACCTTGACCAAAACATGATCACCCGTCTCGAACTCCAGTGGTCGACGACGATTATCTGCATATGATTTTTGTCGACTCTGAGCTGTCAACATACGACTCTTGATCTAAGCTACCTTCTCTCGGGCGGCTATAAGCATATCGGGCTCGGTACCAATTGATTCTGACAAGTCATCCCAACACAAAAAAGATCGGCAAAGACGACCGTACAAGGCCTCGTAAGGTGCATCTTAATGGAAGCATGCCAACTATTATTATACATGAACTCGATCAGTGGTAGTTGGGCTTCCCAATCGTCCTTCCAATCAAGGACGCAAGCTCTCAACATGTCTTCTAATATCTGAATAGTTCTCTCTGATTGTCCGTCGGACTGAGGATGAAAGGCGGAACTGAGATTGAGCTGAGTTCCCATAGCACGATGAACTGATTTCCAAAAATGAGACACAAATCGTCCGTCACGATCGGAAACGATACTCTTAGGAGTACCGTGCAGTCTTACTATCTCCTTGATGAATAATCGCCGCCTTTTCGGGACCCCACGTATCCTTGATCTCAAGGAAATGAGCTGATTTAGTTAAGCGGTCCACAATCACCTGCATCGTATTCATGCCACGACGACTGCCGGCAAACTCGTGATGAAATCCATAGAAATGTATTCCCACTTCCATTCTGGAATAGGAAGAGGTTTTAACATACCCGCTTGGCCACCGATGTTCAATCTTGACTTGTTGACAGTTAAGCATCTCGAAACAAATTCTCGCGACTTCTCGCTTCATATTACTCCATCAGTAATTTTGTTTCAAGTCCTTATACATCTTGCTAGACCCCGGATGAACAGAATAAGGGTAGCATGAGCTTCTCTCAAAATCGAGTTTTTCAACTCGTCATTCGCCGGTATGCACAACCGGTTCTTAAACCTCAAAAGTCCATCCTTTTGGACCACGAATCCAGGGCTTTCCCCTGTGCCACATCTTCACGGATGCGCAACAATGAAGGGTCTGAACTCTGATTCTCCCTGATTGCATCCTCAAGAGATGATGAAATCTCTAACATACAAAGCTGTCCCTGAACTCGCTGAAGCCAGACCTCGATCTCGGGTCTAAGGAATTCGTGTTGGAGCTCCTTCTGAACTGATAAACGAGCAAGCATCTGCTCCTGAACGGACTTACAACTCAAGGCGTCGGCGACAACATTCGCCTTCCCCGGGTGGTAAAGGATCTCGATATCATAATCTTTGATTAATTCCCACCACCGCATCTGTCGCATATTTAACTCCTTGTGAGTAAATATATACTTCAATTCTTGTGATTGGTGCAGATCTGACAGGTAATGCCATAAAGGCAACGACGCCAAATCCCCAACGTGAAAACCACGGCTGCTAGCTCCAGGTCGTGGGTTGGATAATTGACCAACTAATCCGAGGAAACATCGGATTTACTTAATATCTTTCGGAGGTTGCCAATCTCGGATAGTCTCCGTCTTCTTAGGGTCTACACGAACTCTGTCAGATGAAATCACATGCCCGAGAAAGTCACTTCGGACCTCCAGAACTCACATTTGGAAAACTTTCCATAAAGTTGCTCTCGTCTCAACACGTCGAGAACCTGAAGAAGATGAACCTCGTGTTCCTCTCGGCTAAGAGAATAAATCAAAATGTCTTCGATGAAGACAACAACAAACTGATCCAAAAATTCGATGAAAACCCGATTCATTAACTCCCTGAATACCGCAGGTGCAATAGTTAGCCCGAACGGCATAACTACAAACTCATAATGACCATAGCGTGTACGAAACGCTGTCCTCGCGATATCCGACTCTCGAATCCGCAACTGGTGATATCCAGATCTTAAGTCGATCGTGGAAAATACTGAAGCTCCCTGAAGTTGATCTAAAAGATCATCAATACGAGGTAAAGGATACTACTCTTGATCATCACCCTGTTCAACTCCTGGTAATTTATACACACACGAGACGAGTCATCCTTCTCCTTGACAGATCACACTGGTGCTCCTCTCGGGAACGCAATCGGTCGGAGATAACCTTTCTCGAACTATTCCTCAAGTTGAATCTTCAACTCCTGCATTCTGTTCGGGGCCATCCGATACGGTGCCTTCGATAAAGGGGACGTACCGGCTCCAACTCACTCCTGAATTCCCTTACTCTATGTGAAGGCAACCAGATAACTCGTCTGGAATACATCGTCAACCGATGACAATGATACTACGAATGATTGAACATTTCGATTGCCCTAGAATGGTTAATCGATAAAAAGAGATACCAATAATGATTGAACAACTCGATTGCCTTAGAAAGGCCAATCGATGAAGATGATACAATGAATGTTTGAATAACTCGATTGCCTTAGAAAGGCCAATCGATGGAAATGATGCAATGAATGATTGAATAACTCGATTGCCCTAGAAAGGCCAATCGATGAAAATGATACAAAGAATGATTGAATAACTCGATTGCCTTAGAAAGGCCAATCGATGAGAATGATACAATGAATGATTGAATAGTTCGATTGCGGAATTTCTCTGCTTCCGCCATAATAAAAATTCTACTGGAACAACGGGGATTACTTCCCTGAAGCACACATTCGACAACCAACGACGGAAAGATAGCGACCAAACGCTAACAAACACTGAGGATAGTATCAAGACGGTTAAACCAACTAATACCGAAAATTACATCGTCTTAAGATAAATTCACCACGATTAGATCCATCAACCAATCGCGGTCACTAAGCTTAATTCGGTATGATTCCGAAAATTCTTCCATCGTCAGGTAGACCGATGGTATGAGGTCCACAAGCAATAGGACTATCCCGAAATAAGTCTATTCAAGCATGATTCGAAAATGAATGAATGCGGTGTACCAGCATCAAAAGGTACATACTAGTTGAAATAAAATTATGAGTATATCTGAAATCATTCGGGCCACCGGATCGTCGATCCTCCTCATCATATGAATCTGGGACTTGCCGGCCCCCGAACCGGACGCTCCCGTCTGATAAATACGAGCTCCAACTCTATTTGCTTCCATTGTCTTAAACGACGATGACAAAGCAGTCTGATTCTGAAACGCTGGTTGCTTCGGGGCCTGAGATGCCGCCGGAGCCGACTTGGAGTCCTTTCGGCAAAAACGGGCCCTATGCCCCGCAATTCCACAGTCATGGCATATGACAGTCTGCCTCGGACATTTAGTACTGAAATGACCTTGTTTTGCACAGTTGAAACAGGTGATGGGCGAGCTGGCCGCTCAGGATTGAGATCCCGCACGATCATGCGCCGTAGGAGGTCGCTCAGAAACGATAGGACTCACACGAGGCTTCTTGAAGGTTGACTGACCGCCTTCGGGTTGACTACGCTTCGTTGATTTCTTGCTGACAGATGAAGGTTGTTGTTCAGCACTTTCCTTAGCAGTCGTCTCATACGGGAGAGTTCTCTCGATTAATCCGGCCAGAGTGGCGCAATGATGATTGAGCAATTGCACATGAGTCATCATGGCCTGCATAAAAGTGAGTGGATCAACCCGAACATCTTCCGATCGAGCCGAGTCCTGGGCACGATTTCCCGACAGCGAGTGATTATTCCCCGAGTTTCGGCCCGCACCGCGGCCTCTCCTCGTTCATCCCCTGACAGCTCTCCCCATACTGAAGTAGTAAGGTCGCATAATGATTATATTTCCCGCACGATTATCATGTTATGATTATGTCATGAGATGATGAAAATGAGTATACATGCTCTAACTTAGTGATTATATGAATGATTTACTGAAGTGACATGATTATCTGATGAAATTCTTGAAATGATTATCTTGATTAACTTAACAAGATTAATAATATGATCATCCAGATCGACAACTGAGTAATGAAATGAATTGAGTAATAAATGAATTAACATGATCGTCCTGATCATTAACTGAGTAATGAAATGAATTAAGTGATTAATGAGTTAACATGATCGCCCTAATCACAATGAATGATGATGTTTGAGGATTGTTAAATGATGAATGATGAATGAATGACTATTGCCAGAAATTATACCATGGCGTTAGAAATCTTACAGTTCTTTCGGTCTGATTGGCTCGGCATTTGCACAGGTCACACGTGGCGCGAAAGTCCAATGATACTAGTCTGATGACGATGATTTCAAATGAGACATGACTCGGAAGGTAGTATTCAAAACCACGCTCCGATACCAACTCTGTAACACCCCAAACTAGGCGGATATTACAGTGCCGTAGACCCCTAACTGGGACCCACTGTGCAAATGAAAATGAATGAATTACACAAGATAAATGTAGTACCGAACTACATTACAACAATAATTACTCCGATGAGGAGTTTAGTTACAACACACCAGACAATATCAATACTAGTGTATTTTATATGAAGATAAAATACACAACACCGAATGAAACGGAGTATTCAAATGAAAGTCTCAGCTGAAAATAAAGGACAATAACATGAATAATCGAAAGATCGGGCCCCTACTAGTATCACTGACTCTCGACATCAGCGTGTTCTCCTGTACTTTTGCCTTGCCAAGACCTCGAAAACAAAATCCCCAAACGGGCCGGGCCATAAAGAACAACAATCCTCAAGAGTTGAAAATACACAATCATGATTATATCTCAAGTTATGAAACATCCTTGCCGAAACATACGCAATCAAACATGCTATATGAATCAACTAACAAGACGGCTCAAAGGAAATGGCGCCACACTACGCCCGGATGGAAATGTGTCCGAGCACAAGCCACCAACGAGTATCGATCAAATACACATGTGGTCTTGTACCTAATCGCCTCACGAAACAATCAATCTCGGTGCACACCCAATGTGAGGCCACCAACCAACACACGACTATAATGTGCCCGACAGAAAATCCTACACATACCAACCGCACGCCAAGATGACCCGAATGCCACGATATAACAAAAGTGACATCGAAAATGAATAATGACTCACCGAGGTGGAATGGTAATGAAATAAATGACAAATTAATGAAAAGATTGGAACCGCTGCTCCTTATGATCAAGTGATTAATTGACAACAACAAGTTTTGATACGGTTAATATAATGATGAATGAGTTATGATTATGAATGAACAACAACAAAAGGGATGAATATCCTTTTAACCGAGTAAGAATTAACTTACACAATACCGATGAAGAAAGTCCTTCCACGAACAAATGTCCTAAATGAAGTGTCGGTCGCACGAACAACCTTAATTCAATACAATTACCAACAATCCGATCAATATACGAATTAAACACGAATATAACGAACTCAAAACGTCGATACGATTAAACCAAGTTCATTGAGGCATTAAATCAAACACGTTGCGGCCAAACTCCGATTGTTTACAATCAAATCTCAATAAGCCACTATTAATTCCCCCAAGAAGTGTTTCAAACCAACAAAACATCTCCAATATGATCAATAATCCATTATGAATATCCAAAATCGTGATTATAACAACAATTAGTCGAAAATCCCCAATTCCAACTCGATTTTCAAGGTGTTCTTGAATAATTCCTCAATAATCCAATGAATCCTTATACAAACTCATAATCATACACATATCCCTTCATATATCATGATTATAACTTCCAAAACATCGTATCTCAACACAAAAATCGAAATCCAAGGTGTTGAAGAATATTACCTTTGAAGATCCAAGTACTTTAATCCGAAGAACACGCGTTAGATCGATTATCCGGGCTTCACGATCGAAAAGAGATGAAGAAAATCAAACACTCAAATGATTTGTGAAGGAAAATCCCTCCCTCAAGCTCTCTCTCTCTCGGTTGTAGGTGAAGAAATGGGAAAGAAATGAGCTGAAAAGCTCAAAAAACGAATTTATAGGGGTTGACTCGTCTGACAGACTCGACCGTGTCCGCCTGACACGGTCGCGGCGCGCAGCTGGCCGGCAGGGACTCGACCGTGTCCTGCTTGACACGGTCGCGGCGCGAAGGGGTCTACCGATAGTGACCTGTCCGATAGTGACTTGGTGCCGCGCGGCGCTCGGCATTGACTCGACCGTGTCCTGGAACACGGCCGGCGCCCGGCGCGGTTCTGGCTTATCCGGAAGAGTTCGGCTCGGCCGTGCCAGACGACATGGTCGGGTCCTGTGGCAGAGACTTCGGCATTTCCGGACGAGTACAGCACGGCCATGTCGGACGACATGGCCGAGTTCGGTCGGCAGTGATCGGCCAATAACTGAAAAAAATGAGCGGGTGAGCTAAAACGACCATAACTCTCTCGTCCGGACTCCGATTGACTCACCGTTTGGACCATTGGAAAGCTAACTCGATGCTATATAATATTGCAAAGATTCAGAATTTTTGGAGTTACCAAAAGTTAATGGTGATCTAACAAAGTCGAACTCATATGTGGAAAGTTGAAACAATGAACAATAACGATACACAACTCGAAGTTTTTCCGAACGGTGAACACGGGTGAATGAACATGATTGATGAATGATTATAATTGAGTGAAAATCCACTGAGTGACAATCACCGAATGAAATTACTGAATGATAATGACTGAATTACAACCGGGTATTACAATAGCGAATCCTTGCTACAACAAGACTTAATCAAGAAGTAAAAGATTAATCAAAACTGTTATAGCTAATTGTGATCACAAAAGGCTCAAATCTAATCAATAAACCCGAGTTTTTGTAGAGTTCCGACTCGAATACATGCAATGTGGTTTTATCTCCTATTAACAAGACTTAATCAATAAGGAAAGGCTTAATCGGAGCTATTATAGTCAATCTTTGCTACAAGACTTACTCAAGAATCAAAAGATTAATCGGAGTTGTTATAGCCAATTATGAGTGCAAAAGGCTCAAATCTAATCGATAAACCCGAGTTTTCTTAGAGTTCTAACTCGAATGCATGTACTTGGTCTTATCTCATATTAACAAGACTTAATCAAGAAGTAAAGGCTTAATCATAGCTATTATATCCAATTCTTGCTACAACAAGACTTAATCGAGAAATAAAAGATTAATGAGAGCTGTTATACCCAAATCTGAGTACAAAAGGCTCGAATCTAATCAATAAAC
Source organism: Orobanche coerulescens (assembly GCA_033398695.1). Lineage (NCBI taxonomy): Eukaryota > Viridiplantae > Streptophyta > Magnoliopsida > Lamiales > Orobanchaceae > Orobanche > Orobanche coerulescens. Next base: position 40,470,935 of record CM065814.1, on the reverse strand, counting down.
CTAAGCTTTTATAGAGCTCCGGCTCAAATGCATATAACATGGAATCTCTGATTAACAAGACTTAGTCAATAATTGAACGCTTAATCGAAGCTGTTATAGCGAATCCTTGCTACAACAATACTTAATCAAGAAAGAACAAATTAATGAGAGCTGTTATAGCCAATTCTAAGTACAAAAGGCTCGAATTTAATCAACAAAACCCGAGTTTTCATAAAGTTCACTCGAATGCATGTAACGTAGAATCTCCTATTAACAAGACTTAATCTATAAGCAAAGGTCTAATCAGAGCTATTATAGCGAATACTTGTAACAACAATACTTAATCAAGAGAGAAACGATTAATTGGAGCTGCATAGCCAATTCTGAGTACAAAAGGCTCGAATCTAATCAATAAGCCTGAGTTTTCATAGAGCTCCGACTCGAATAAATGTAACATGGAATCTCTTATTAACAAGACTTAATCAAGAAGTGAAGGTTTAATCGGAGCTATTATAGCGATTCCTTGCTACAACAAGACATAATAAAGAAGTAAAAGATTAACTTAAGCTGTTATAGCCAATTCTGAGTACAGAAGGCTCGAACCTAATCAATAACCCGAGTTTTCATCGTGTTCCGACTCGAATGCATGTAATGTGGTCTTATCTCCTATTAACTAGACTTAATCGAGAAGTAAAGGTTTAATCGGAGCTATTATAGTGAATCCTTGCTTAACAAGGCTTAATCAAGAAAGAAAAGATTAATCGAAGTTGTTATAGCGAATTCCGAGTACAAAAGGCTCGGATCAAATCAATTAACCCGAGTTTTCATAGAGTTCCAATTCGAATGCATGTAACGTGGTCTTATCTCATATTAACCAGACTTAATCAAGAAATAAAGGCTTAATCGGAGCTATTGTATCCAATCATTGCTACAACAAGACTTAATTAGAAAGTAAAAGATTAATCGGAGTTGTTATGGCCAATTCTGAGTACAAAAGACTCGGATCAAATCAATAAACCCGAGTTTTCATAGAGCTCCGACTCGAATGCATGTAATGTGGTCTTATATCCTATTTACAATACTTATCTAGAAGTACAAACATAATCGGAGCTATATATCGAATCCTTGCTACAACAAGACTTAATCAAGAAGTAAAAGATTAATCAAAATTGTTATAGCTATTTGTGAGTACAAAAGGCTCGAATCTAATCAATAAACCCGAGTTTTTGTAGAGTTCCAACTCGAATACATGCAATGTGGTTTTATCTCTAATTAACAAGACTTTTTTTTTTTTTTTTTTTTTTAAAAAAAATTGCTCTAATAATGCGAAAATCAAGTTGAGGGTGGACGAGGCCCTCTACACGCCCGAAAGATTGAGGGAGGACAAACCCCTCAACAATTCCCAAAATGAAAATCACATGAAAATAAGAGGAGCCGACCCTCAAACAAGGCTAGAGTTGCTTGGAATCACCCAAAATTACTGAATTATACATAAAATTTTCTGCTCCTAATATACGGGTAAGCAATTTTATCCAGTTTAATGAGACCGCGGATTTTCCCATTAATATTGGAGATATCATGAAGATGGAAGTCTTGACGATCACACCATTGATTCGCTAATAAATCAGCGACGGCATTACCCTCCCGAAAAATATGAGAGAAATGAATTTCCAATTTCTCCATGAAAGCACGAATTTTAAAAATGAGACCTTGGAGTTGCCAATGGCAAGAGGATGAATGCTCGATCAAATGAAGCGCAACCTTCGAATCTACTTCCACCCATACTTTGACAAAGTTGTGATCAAAACAAAAATCGAGCCCTCTCCAAATAGCATAGATTTCCGCGAAATTATTAGTTTGGACCCCAAGATATTCAAAACATGAGGAGAGGATTGCCAAGATAATCCCTAACAACCCCCGCAGCTCGCATCGCCCGGCCGCCTTCGCGGCACCGTCCGTATTCTGGCCACCAGCCCCGTTAGGCCACATCCATCGAACCGTCATAATTTTGTAGCGCGGCCCGGCTTGGAGTGACGCCCACATAGTCGGCAATTCTATCCGCCCCTTCCAAAATTGTCTTGTAATTTTGCCATGACCTTTGAGATTGGTTAAGTAATTCCAAATACGCTTACACACAAGTTTCGACGTAAAAGGAATATTATCAACCCTCTTATCATTCCTACAACACCAAATAAACCATAAAATGAGAATCGGAATGATGTGAAAAATGTGGATTGTTCCCTTGGCTTTACCAAACCAATTAGCAATAATAAGATTGAAATCGATGAGAAAAGGGCTTTGATCCCAGCAATATTATGGAAAAACTTCCAAACCTCTCGTAGCAATTGGGCCATTTAAAAAAGGTGGGAAAGGCTTTCAACACCATTACAACAATAACAGAGTTGGTGGCAATAATACCCTACGAAGGAGACCATCCGAGTTGGGATCCATTTATTAAGGACCTTGACCATAAATAGAGAGATGGTAGGTGTGATAAATGGATTCCAACAAAACCGAAGGATATTATTCAAGGTTTTCTATTACGAACTAAATCCCAAGCGCTTTTGAAAGTAAATTTCCCATTAGTAGATAAAGTCCAAGAAGGTCTATTTTCATAAGGGGAAGTATGTAAGGAGCAAATATGGTCACAAATGCCCATCGGGAGTTTGCGATAAATTTTCCTTCTATCCCACTCCCATTATTCCAATAAAAACCAATTTTATCTTTCGACTTATCGTTGTAAAATTGGTGAGGGGCTGAATTCACACCAATTGTCATGCCAAAAGACACATTATCATTACCACTATGCCAAAAATTTTATCATTCGCGATCGTTCTAATACCACAAAGGTTTTTCCAAGTCGGAGAACTTTTAGGATTAAATTTGATAACCATTGGGTGAAGCCTAGAGCAATATTTTTTAAATAACAAGTTCGACCAAATATTATGAGAAGTTCTAAACCTCCACCACATTTTAATATGGGCAGCCCGGATAATGTCATTAAGATCCCGACACCCAAGACCCCCTTCATCCGTAGGATAGCAAAGACGATTCCATGCAGCCCAATGCAACTTCCGTTTATTGTCATTGGATCCCCATAGAAATTTGTTGAACAATCTTTCTATGTAATTTATGACATTAGCAGGAGGTTTGAGCACTTGTAAGCAAAATAAAGCAATGGAGTTTAAAACCGATTTAATTAGTTCCAAGCGGCCCCCCGTCGATAGCAAGTGATGGTTCCAAGTAATCATTTTATTTTTAATTTTAGAAAGGAGGGGGCTGTACATCTCAAAATTTTGAAACCCTTTCCACATAGGTACACCAAGATACAAAATCGGTAAATCTACTTTATTGAATCCCGAAATTCTTTGCACCCAACTAACAACTTGAGGGGTCGGATTATTCATAATGAAATTACTCTTGTGGTTGTTGATCTTTTGACCGAAACATTTTCATAATGGGTAATGCAATTGTTGAAAATATGAAGACTTTTTTTGGAAACATTAAGGAAAATGAGAATATCATCGGCATACGCAAGATGCGTGATCTTCACTTTTTTCTTAATTTTGTAGTACATCGAAGGATTGTTGGAAAACATTTGATCAATACTCCAAGAGAAGTAATCATGCAAGCACAAAAATGAGGGGGAGAGTGGGTCCCTTGACGAATACCTCTCGCTTTTAAAACCCATGGGGCCGCCTGCTCACAAGGACCGAGAACCAACAATTAGAAATACACGACTTGATAAAATTAATTCAAACATTGGAAAACTAAAGCTAGACATAACTTGGAATATAAAATTCCAATTTATCCTATCATAAGCTTTTTCCATATCCAACTTAATTATAGTATTAGTAGTCGATTGGGAAATGTCATGAGTAACCTCGTGAGCCGTCAAGATATTATCCGTAATATTCCTACCTTTGATGAAACCAGACTGGGCCGGATTAATAATGGATGGTAGAATTTTGGCAAGCCTTTTGCTAAGAATTTTCGAGATGATTTTGTAGGAAGTGTTGCAAAGACTAATCGGCCGAAAATCTTTCCAAGATCGAGGATTATTAATTTTGGGGATTAGTGTGATGGTGGTGGTAGTGAAAGCCCGAGGCATCGGAGATCCACCAAAGAAATCCAAAACAGCTTCCACAACATCCCGACACACTATATCCCAACAAATTTGAAAAAATTTGGCATTGAACCCGTCCGGTCCAGCAACACTATCCCCATCCATGTCGAAAACGCAATCTTTAATTTCATCAAGAGTTGGAATACAACAAATACTATCATTAATCTCATTTGAAATATTGTTAGGCAACAGCCGTGGATGGATATCGTCTAAAAACGGGTTGTGCTCGGCAAAACAACTGGAGAAATAAGAAACCGCAGAGTTACCTATCTCCTCGGGATTAGTGATACTACTACCACGATCCCAAATCGAATGAATACAATTTTTTTGTCTTTTCTTTTTCACCACCGAGTGAAAAAATTTACTATTCCTCTCCCCATCGATCATCCATTTCACATTAGATTTTTGTTTCCAAAAATCTTCTTCCATGGATAGGACCAAGGTAAGGTTGGCGTTCATTTTTTTACGGTGAATGAAATTGATTATGGAGGGGTCCTGATCAAAATCATTTTCAGCCACTTCCACCGCATATTGGGCCTGATCAATTTTAGTAAAAATATTGCCAAATTCAAGTTTATTCCATTCCTTGAGGGTGTATTTTAACCTTGAGAGTTTCTCCAAAAGTTTAAACATCGCTCGAGAATTGGTATGTAGATCCCATGATTCCTTCACCGTAGCAATGAAACGATGGTGTTTAGTCCACATATTTTGAAATCTGAAGGAAGCCTTTGGTTTAGAAATGTTATTACTAAATTGACATAACATGGAGTTATGGTCCGATTTGTATTTAGGAAGATGCCGAATAGACATGAAAGGAAAAGCCGAATACCATTCCGGTGAAAGAAGGATTCTGTCCAGTCTTTGCCAAACACCATCACTATACCAAGTGTAGGGGGTGCCCACATATCCGCCGTCAGTCAACTCACAATTCAACAAAGCATCGTTGAATTCCTCCATGTCTGACTGGATTGGGATGGCCCCCCCTTTTTTTTCCTCCGGTTGGAGGATAATGTTGAAATCTCCCCCTACCATCCAAGGAATTTGGCTTTGACTAACGGAGAGAAGATCATCCCACAAGTCCCTTCTCTCAATTTTGGTATTCCTACCGTAAACAACAGTTAACAGGAAAGGGTTGGGGAGGGAGTCACAGACAACTTCCGCATGAATCAATTGCTCCTTATTTTGTAAAATATTAATTTGGATACCAGATTCGGAAAAAATCCATATGTGGTTACTAATATTTGCACAAACATTAGAAAACCCAAATCGTTTAAGAAAAAAATTGGAGTCCAGATTCACTTTTGGTTCAATGAGTGCCAAAATATTAAATTTGTGTTTTCTTTTAAGCAATCTAATTTTGTTTTGGGCAGGTTTGTTCCCAATACCTCTAATATTCCAGAAAAGTGTACTAATCATTGATGTTTAGCACTACTCCTAGTCTTCCTCTTTGGAAAATTATTAGTTTGAGTTTTATTTTTGGTGAGCAGCTGCTTATCAGAAATAATTTTACCCTTCCGAGTATTCATTCTGATAAGCTTATTCTTACCAAACTCAGAACATCCGTCATTGTTATCCGAGAGGGACTGCTCCTGAATCGAATTTTTGGAATTTGTGGACCTGTCCGATCCTCCTCCTGTATCAAATTCAAAATCATCATTAGATTCAGAAGAATGTTCATAGTTCACCCCATCACACTTCTCTAAAGAGGAGTCCATGCTGGAGATCCTGACATCAAAAAGAGATATACAATCAGCATTATCAGGTACATCGATAATCGTTGGTTTAAATACAATTAAATCTGTTATGTTGCCCTCAACAATATTATCAACTGTGGCTGAAATACTCGAGGGCTTAGCAGAAACCGTTTTTCCGGGGGACGATTTGCCTTGTTTAGAGACCTCTGATTTTTCTATAGGCAAAACAATAGGTTTAAGAGATGGTTTTTTCAGATTTGATTCAAGCCGTTAGTCAAGGTATCGAGTCCGGTTGGGAATGGTTTTCTCGCCATCAAATTCATTACTCTTACTATTAATATTGGTCTCTTCTGTATCATGCAAGGGTTTGGAATTTGTTACGAGAGTCAAGTTTGGACAAGTCATTATTAGAGTTATTAAGGTTGGTAGTCTTGTTAGTGCTCGAGACATTTTGGACTTACCAACCAAAACAAAACCATCATTATCCCGAGTAATTTGGTTAGGGATGACATTTTTACCTGATTTTTATGATCGAAAATGAGGTTTTAATGTAGGATTTTAATGTAACACTCAAGAATAGCATGGCCAATGTGTTTGCAATGTTGGCAATATTTGGGTATTTTGTCAAATTCTATATCATATTCAGTTTTAATATCCCCAACCTGAAGATTGATTTTTTTTGTCGGTTGTTTTTCAAGATTAATAATAACACATAATCTAGCAAAATTCATTTTGGTCCGGTTAAGTGTGAAATCATCAACCTTCACAAAAGTGCCAACCAAGCTAGCTATAGTTTTAAGGGATCGTAAATCAAACCATTGTGAGGGTAAAGCATGAATTTTAAACCATACAGGCACTAAAGCCGGTTCATGTTTGAAATCGAAAGTTGGTGACCATTGAAACAACCTCATGGGAAAACCAGCAACATTATATTCTCGTTTCATCCACAGTTTGTCACAAATAGCTTTATTAGTCAGATTTATAAGAACATGTTTACCATTCAGGAACTGCACTTTACAGTCCAAACCCTTCACTTTAAGTTGCCGGGATATTACCCGATTTGAAGGTTTATCAGTAAGTGAATTTGCCAATGAGGGCAAATTTGTAAAATTCAAAATCAGATCGCATTCCTCTTGTGAGAAGATGGTCATTTAATGTTGTCCAAAAGTCCAAAACCCCGAACCTAATATCATCGACTTCCTCATTTGAAATGGCATCACGAAACGACTTTTGTTGGACCTTCGGACTTAAGGTTCGGATTTCCCCTTCTTCCAGAGCTGAGGAGTCCTCACCACGAGATTGCGCCGCCGATTTTGGAGCCACTTCATGGTTCGGTTCTTGCAGAGTGGAATACTTAAAGAGGTTCGTCGTAATTTGAGTAGCAATCAATTGAATCGTAGTATTACTGTTATCTGGAGCGACAGGCAGATTCGTATTGGTTTTGTGTGACAATTTCATGGTTGGAATACCCGATTTGGAGACTGTGGATGTTGTTTTTTGTGTTGGTTTCACCGGATCTGGATCCGAAGGTTGCACATTGCCGATTTTTTGTGGTGGAATCGTGGTGCCACCGTTCACCGTCGCGATCTCCCCCTGCACATCCAAGACGCCGGCCGGAGAAGGTTCTAAAGGCACCGGCAAACCACCCACCAAAGTGGGCGCCGCCTGCTGGCCGCCAAAAATACCAGAAGACGATGTGCCATCCGACTTTCTCCCCGATTTCGAGTTTGAGGGTCTGTAGTTTGAGAAGTTTGCGGTGAGGTTGAAGGGGAACGATGGAACAGCCTGGGCATATGCTGCTCCTTTTGTTTCCTTCACAACTTTGGAATCAAGAAGGAAAGGCTTAATCGGAGCTATTATAGTCAATCCTTGCTACAAGACTTACTCAAGAAGCAAAAGATTAATCGGAGTTGTTATATCCAATTATGAGTGCAAAAGGCTCAAATTTAATCGATAAACCCGAGTTTTCTTAGAGTTCTAACTCGAATGCATGTACGTGGTCTTATCTCCTATTAACAAGACTTAATCAAGAAGTAAAGGCTTAATCAGAGCTATTATATCCAATTCTTGCTACAACAAGACTTAATCGAGAAATAAAAGATTAATGAGAGCTGTTATATCCAAATATGAGTACAAAAGGCTCGAATCTAATCAATAAACTCGAGCTTTTATAGAGCTCCGACTCAAATTCATATAACATGGAATCTCCTATTAACAAGACTTAGTCAAGAATTGAATGTTTAATCGAAGCTATTATAGCGAATACTTGCTACAACAATACTTAATCAAGAAAGAACAGATTAATGAGAGCTGTTATAGCCAATTCTAAGTACAAAAGGCTCGAATCTAATAAACAAAACCCGAGTTTTCATAAAGTTCACTCGAATGCATGTAACGTAGAATATCCTATTAACAAGACTTAATCTATAAGCAAAGGTCTAATAAGAGCTATTATAGCGAATACTTGTAACAACAAAACTTAATCAAGAGAGAAAAGATTAATTGGAGCTGCATAGCCAATTCTGAGTACAAAAGGCTCGAATCTAATCAATAAGCCTGAGTTTTCATAGAGCTCCGACTCAAATAAATGTAACATGGAATCGGAGTAAAGGTTTAATCGGAGCTATTATAGCGATTCCTTGCTACAACAAGACTTAATCAAGAAGTAAAGGATTAATTAGAGATATTATATCCAATCATTGCTACAACAAGACTTAATTAGGAATTAAAAGATTAATCGGAGCTGTTATGGCCAATTCTGAGTACAAAAGGCGCTCGGATCAAATCAATAAACCCGAGTTTTCATAGAGTTCCAACTCGAATGCATGTAACGTGGTCTTATCTCATATTAACAAGACTTAATCAATAAGTAAAGGCTTAATCGGAGCTATTATATCCAATCATAGCTACAACAAGACTTAATTAGGATGTAAAAGATTAAACGGAGCTGTTATGGAAAAGATTAAATTCTGAGTACAAAAGTCTCGAAGGGTGGAGAGAATACGGTGTACTATGAGATTCTCTCAGTATAGCCTGTTTAAGCTTTGCGTCTTGGAACATGAAAATCACATTAGGATTATGGTCATGTTATACGCGGTCTTATGCTTTATAATGTTAATAAACCCGAGTTTTCATAGAGTTCCGACTCGAATGCATGTAATGCGGTCTTATCTTCGTTTAACAAGACTTTTCAAGAAGTAAAGACTTAATCGGAGCTATTATAGCAAATCCTTGATACAACAAGACTTAATCATGAAGTAAAAGATTAATCAGAGCTGTTATAGCCAATTCTGAGTAAAAAAGGCTCGAATTTAATCAATAAACTCGAGTTTTCATAGAGTTCCGACTCGGATGCATGTAACGTGGTCTTATCTTCTATTAACATGACTTATCAAGAAGTAAAGACTTAATTGGAGCTATTATAGCAAATCCTTGCTACAACAAGACTTGATCAAGAAGTAAAAGATTAATGAGAGCTGTTATATGTAATACGCGGTTGTAATTCATTCATTTTCATTCAGTAATTTTCAGTCTGTAATTGTCACTCAGCAATTTTCACTCATTAATAATCACTTCATTAGCAAGGAATGGCGGTTCCAATCATTTCATTGAAACTATCAATCACTTCGTTATCACTTTCATATCGGTGAGTCATTTTTGACTTTGTCAGATTATTATTATTCATTGATATTCATTATGGTCATTCTCGTTCATATGACCTTCTGGGTTCGTATTGCGTGGCCGGGTGCGGATGTGTAGAATTTTTAGTCGGGCACATGATGGCCATGTATTGGGAGTGATATATTGGACTGTGCACACGGTAACAATTACCTCCGTGAGACTAATTAGGTACAAGGACGGGTGTGTCCGGTCATCCGTCTTGTACACTTGCACAGAACACTACGGGCGTACTATGGTTGTAATACCCCGATTTTTCGGATATTTTTTTTTGGTTTATATATTGGATATCGTGGATGGTTAATTATGCTCGAGGACGTTGTGAACGTTTGATAATATTATTGATTGGAGTATGTGTATTCAGTATGTCGTATGTTCGTATTCAGTATGTCGAGACGTCGGACATGACAGTCGAATTTTTGGCTAAGTATAAAAGCCATTACGTACGTTAAGCCTTGGAGCTTACGTACGTAAAATTTGTTAGCTTACGTACGTTATATAGTGTACATAACGTACGTAACAAGAGGAATCGGACAGTTGGGGCCCGTGGTCGGCGGCTTTCGGCGTAGATGTGGACAGGTGAGTCAACGGATGGATTTACGTACGTTATACAGGGTGTATTACGTACGTAATACGAGTATAATACTGTAGCAAGTCAACGTACGTATTACATACGCAACGGAATAAGTGTTACGTACGCTACGGGGCGGCTGGCCGAGTCGTGGCCGAGAGGACCTGTAGTGGCCGAGCATGGTCGGATGACTGCCGGGATGGCCGATCATGGTCGGCGGTGACTTGCATGGATGGCCGATCGCGTCGGCACCGACTCGGCCGGGGCTAGGATCGCCGATAACGCACGTAAGGTACCGATTCTGGCCGTAAGGGACCGTTACGCACGTAAAACGCCGTTACGTACGTAAGGATGTCGCCAACCGGGCAAGAGGGGTAGGCCACGGCCGGCTACGCACGTAAGCACCCGCCGTTACGCACGTAAGGTGCGGCAGGCTCGGCCTATATAAAGCCCGACCGAGTCATCTTGGGCATTTTTCATTCTTCTTCGCTTTTTTCGCGATTCGCTCAAAGAAAAGTGGATGGATTTGAGTAAGATCATCATGTAACAACATGTTTTGGAAGTTTTATTCATGGATTAACATCATCTCCACCCGGATCGAAGGTAAGAACACCTAAACTTTTGGTTTTTGGATGTTCTTGAGGTTTCTTGGTGTTTTGGCCGATTTGATTCGTTTTGATTCAGATTATTGATGGAACTTTGTTGTAAACTCGTAATCATTCATTAACCTTGAAGTTTTGTGGAACAAATTCGAGTATTCCTTTGAATAATCTAATGAATTGGACTATGCCTTCAAAGTTTTCGATGAAATATCTCAATGAGTAGAACTTGGAAAATTCTACACGTTTTCGTATGAATGATGGTTGAATTGATATTGTTGTGATGATTCTTGGTATTTACGAGAATTTTGTTAAGGGAAGATTATGAATTGATGATCAAATGCCTTGATTATGATGATTATGATTATGGAATCATAGAGTTCTTGATGTTCTTGAGGCCATATGATGACTATGATGATTTGATAATTCGTTTAACCAATTTAAGATGATATTCTAAATGATAGTGATGATAGTGGTTGATTTAGATGAGATGAATCTTGATATGAGGTTGAATTCCGGATTGAATATGTTATGATCATTGTTACCAAGTTGGTTTGATTATTGATATGATTATTGTTCTAGGTTGATTAACCAATAGGTATAATCATTTTGCCGCGGTGAAAGGTCGTAGATTCCGTCCAGTCGGGGCTGAAGAGCTCGTAGACGAGGGTGATGAGTTCGGTGTTGGTTTTGTCATGTTGGTATCCAGGCAAGTGTTTACTTGTTCGGTTGTAATGTTTTGATGAGTAATTCCATTTACATTTCATAAGTATTTTATGTTGTATTGCATATTGACGAATGTTCAGTGATGTTCTAAAAGGATTAGAATGCACAGTTGATGATTGTTGAGATACTTGGACAATCTTGGGAAGATTGTAGTATTCGGATATTGTTGATGTCATTTTGGATATTCTTGGTCTATGGTATACATTTCGGAAGGAAGTCCGGATAGAGGTATGTTTTGTGGTAATCGTACGTAGAAGATTGTGTACGGGAAGGTATTCGGTATTGAGGTATTATGTGGTATTATCGTGATATTGGGATTTTGATGAGAATCGTTGGATTACCGGAAGTGGTAAGGTTATCGTTGAGGTTATTATTCTCATGATGCATGGAATGTGAATATTTATATTTATGTACTTGTGGTTATTTGTCGGGCATTATTGCTGACCCCGTTGTGGGACTTGTTTTTCAGGTATTGAGAACTTTGATGGTAGCGGTCGTGAAGCGAGGATTCCGGACGATACTGGCTATGGCATATTGTTGGGGAATCATGTATTTTGTTTGTGTATATCATTATTGATGTATATGTATCTTGGACTGTATTTTTATCCGTTGTGTGAGTTCTTTCAAATGGCTTTCGGTTTTATGCCAACTGAGTTTGATTTCGAAAATCGATTCCCTTAACCGATTTTTTTGCCTTGATTATCTTGACGGTAGTTGGTGTTTTCAAATGATTTTGTGAGTTTTGGAAAATACTACCGTCATCGGCCTTTTTGGGCACTTTTGTAATTGGTTTTTAGCCTGGTGGGTTCCGGCGCGGGGCCCACGGCATGTAATACTCCCGTAAGGTTTTGGGGGTGTTACAATGGTACTCCTCTTCAGCGTAATTCATAACTAAGGATATTTCATAACTTCAGATATACATGATTGTGTAATTTCAACCCTTGAGGATTGTTGTTCTGTGTAACTGACCCCGTTTGGGGAATTTTGGTTTTCAGGTCACGGCAAGGCAAAGGCATGGGAAGAACATGCTGACGGCGAGGAGTCCTAGTGATACTAGTAGGGGGCCCCAGTTATTCCGTTTGTTTCAGTCATTTCAGTAATTTCCGTCATTTGTAATTTCCGCTGCAAATTCCGTTTGAGATGTTTAATTGTTCAGAGTGGTGTATTTTATCTCCATATAAAATATACTAGTATTCGGTTTTGTCTTGGTGTGATGTACTTAAACTCCTCATCGGAGTACTTGGTAATATAATGTGGTTCGGTACTACAATTATATTATTTTAATTCATCATTTTCATTTGCCTGGTGGGTCCCAGTCGGGGATTCACGGCACTGTAATATCCGCCTAGTTTGGGGTGTTACAGAGTTGGTATCGGAGCGTGGTCTTGAATACTACCCTCCAAGTCATGTCTCATTTTAAATCATCGTCATCGGACTAGTATCATTGGACTTTCGCGTCACGTGTGACCTGTGCAAATGCCGAGCCAATCAGACCAAGAACTGTAAGATTTCTAACGCCATGGTATAATTTCTAGCAAGAATCATTCATTCATAATTCATCAGTTAACAATCCTCAACCATCATTTTCATTTTACCAGGACGGTCATGTTAACTCGTTAATCACTCAATTCATTTCATTATTCAGCTGTTGATCAGGAAGATCAAATCATTAATTATGTTAAATTGTTCAAGATAATCATGTCACCTCAGTTAATCATTCATGTAGTCACTGTGTTAGAGCGCGTATGCTCATTTTCATCATCTCATGTCATAATCATAACGTGATATTCATGCGGGAAATATAATCATCATGTGACTTTCCTACTTCAGTGTGGAGAGGGCAAGAAGAGGACGTGGAGGACGAGGCCGTGGAGCGGGCCGAATCCCGAGAGCTCGTGTGAATACACGTGCAAACGCGAGAAATAATGCTAATTCATCGAGCAGCGACGCTGCCACTCATTCACCTGGACGCGATCATTCACTAACGGGGAGTCGTACCCGGGACACGGCTCAGTCAGAAGGTGTCCGGGTTGACCCACTCGCTTTTATGCATGGCATGATGGCCCAAATAACCCAGATGGCACAGCTGATGGAGACGATGCATAACTCCATCAATCAAAATCAACAGGCTCCTCCGCCGCCACCTCAGAGGCAAGAGAGGAATGTGAGCAATATCATCGGCGACATCTCTCGCCAGAGGCCACCTACTTTTGAGGGCTCGTCTGAGCCGGCAGATATTATTCATTGGCCCGAGTATTTCGAGAAGTTGTTTGCTATGGTAGAGTGTCCCGAAGGACACAAAGTTTCAGTTGCGGCTTAATATCTGGGTAAGAGCGCTCACTCTTGGTGGTTGTCGTTGAAGCCCACCGAAGGATCGTGTACTTGGGATCAGTTCAAAACTCTCATGATGGAGAGGTATTATCCGGCCCCGCTCAGAGAGGCCAAACTGTCAGAATTACTCACCCCGACCCCTCAGCAGACGAGGATGTTCTCGCCATTGCCGAGAAATTTTAGGAACTTCTTCCGTTCGCCTCATCTATCATTCATTCTGAGGCAGATAAGATTAAGTATTTCAGCAAGAGGCTGAAACCCCGTATGAGACTACAGTTGCTTAATCATAATTGCACCACGTTGGCTGAATTCATTGAGAAAGCTATTACCTATGAACTTACTGCTAAGGAGATTGCTAAGCCGCAACCTTCATCTGCTAGCAAGAAGTCCAAGAACCGTAATCAGTCTGACGGCAGTCAGGCCACTTTCAAGAAACCTCGTGCGGGCTCTGCTTTTTCTGAGCGACCTCCTGTGACGTATAAACCCGCGGAATCTCAGTCACGAGCGGCCAGCTCGACCATAACCTGTTATAACTGTGGGGATCTTGGTCATGTCAGCACCAAGTGTCCGAGACAGTCTGTCACGTGTCATAACTGTGTAATTGTTGGGCATAAGGCCCGTTTTGGCCGTAGGGACTCCAAACCAACTCAGACGTCATCTCAAGCCCCTAAACAGTCAACCGTTCAGAATCAGGCCACTCAATCAGCGTCGTTTAAAACGACAGGAGCGACTAAAGGTGGAGCCTATAGCCAGCAGACGGGAGCGTCCGGTGCCGGGACTAGCAAGCCCCGGATTTATGAGATGAAGAAGACCGGTGATCCCAAGGCCCGAATGATCTCAGGTACACTCGATATTCTATCTCAACCTGTGTGTACCCTTTTTGATACTGGTGCATCGCATTCATTCATTTCCGAGTCATGTTTGAGTAGACTACGTCTGGGTAGTGCTACTAGTTGTGAGCCTTATGTCATTGGCCTACCTGATGGTAGACGAATTATCGGTAATCGTGAGATTCAGAATTGCCCAATTCAGTTTCATGGTCGTGTATGGCCAGCGGACCTAATCGTAGTAGATTTGCCGAGGGACGACGTCATCTTGGGTATTGATTGGATGGATTGTCATGATGCCATCATTAGTGACCGTAAGCGTATGATCACTATCATTTCAGACGATGGGGTGGAATGTGTGTTTCAGGGAGGTAATCTCGGCTGTTCGGGTAAGGTCATTAATTTGATGAAAGCAGTGCGATTACTCAGTCAGGGATGTGTTGTTTATTGGTGCTACATGACCAAAACCGAGAAATCATCAGCAATGTTGATGGATATTCCGGTAGTGAGGGAGTATGCCGACGTTTTTCCAGACGAGTTACCTGGTTTGCCTCCACAGAGAGATGTGGAATTCACGATTGAGTTAGAGCCTGGTACGTCTACGATATCGAAGGCACCGTACCAGATGGCCCCGACCGAAATGCAGGAATTAAAGAACCAACTTGAGGAGTTGTTCGAGAAGGGTTATATACGACGGAGTGCGTCTCCGTGGGGAGCACCAGTGTTGTTTGTCAAGAAGAAGGATGGTTCGTTTCGTTTGTGTATTGATTATCGGGAGTTGAACAGGGTGACAATCAAGAATAAGTATCCCTTACCCCGTATTGATGATCTCTTAGATCAACTTCAGGGAGCTTCAGTATTTTCCAAGATCGACTTATGATCTGGATATCACCAGTTGCGGATTCGAGAGTCGGATATCGCGAGGACGGCGTTTCGGACACGCTATGGTCATGATGAGTTCGTAGTTATGCCGTTCGGGCTAACTAATGCACCTGCGGTATTCATGGAGTTAATGAATCGGGTTTTCATCGACTTTTTAGATCAGTTTGTTGTTGTCTTCATCGATGACATTTTGATTTATTCTCATAGCCGAGAGGAACACGAGATTCATCTTCATCAGGTTCTCGACGTGTTGAGACGAGAACAACTTTATGGGAAGTTTTCCAAATGTGAGTTCTGGATCTCCCAAGTGACGTTTCTCGGACACGTAATTTCTTCAGACGGAGTTCGTGTCGATCCTCAGAAGACGGAGGCTATTCGTGATTGGCTACCTCCGAAGAATGTTAAGGAAATCCGAAGTTTTCTCGGATTAGCGGGCTATTATCGGTGATTTATGGAGGGATTTTCTTGAATCGCTCAACCCTTGACGAACCTTTTGCGAAAGGATAAGAATTACACGTGGACCGACGCGTGTCAGCGGAGTTTTGAGGAACTCAAGAGCCGGTTAATGTCAGCACCTGTACTTTTCTTGCCGCAAGGGATGGAGGGATTTGTGGTTTATAGTGATGCGTCCGGACAGGGTCTCGGATGTGTACTCATGCAGAATGGGAAGGTTATTGCTTATGCTTCACGGCAATTGAGACCTTACGAGGTTAATTATCCGACTCACGACCTGGATCTAGCAGCCGTGGTGTTCGCATTGAAGATTTGGCGTCATTATCTTTATGGCGTTACTTGTCAGATATTCACCGATCAAAAAAGTTTAAAGTATATATTTACTCAGAAGGAGTTAAATATGCGACAGAGGCGGTGGCTAGAACTAATTGAAGATTATGATATCGAGATCCTTTACCACCCGGGCAAGGCGAACATTGTCGCTGACGCCTTGAGTCGTAAGTCCGTTCAGGAGCAGATGCTTGCTCGTTTAACAGTTCAGAAGGAGCTTCAGCAGGAATTCCTTAGACCCGAGATCGAGGTCTGGCTTCAGCGAGTTCAGGGACAGCTTTGTATGTTAGAGATTTCATCGTCACTTGAGGAGGAAATCAGGGAGAATCAAAGTTCTGACCCAGCATAATCCGTGAGGATGTGGCTCAGGGGAAAGCCCCTGGATTCGTGGTCCACGAGGATGGACTTTTGAGATTTAAGAATCGGTTGTGCGTACCGGCGAATGTCGAGATGAAAAACTCTATTTTGAGAGAAGCTCATGCTACCCCTTATTCTGTTCATCCGGGGTCCAGCAAGATGTACAAGGACTTGAAACAAAATTACTGGTGGAGTAATATGAAGCGAGAAGTCGCAGAATTTGTTTCGAGATGCTTAACCTGTCAACAAGTCAAGATTGAACATCAGCGACCGGCGGGTATGCTGAAACCTCTCCCTATTCCAGAGTGGAAGTGGGAAGACATTTCTATGGATTTCATCACGAGTTTGCCGACGAGTCATCGTGGCATGAATACGATGTAATACCCGGTTGTAATTCAGTTATTATCATTCAGTATTTATCATTCAGTATTTATCATTCAGTAATTGTCATTCAGTAATTTCACTCATTAATGATCATTTGTCACTCATATTCAATCATGGTATTCATCATTCAGAGTAATTGAATCGTGTATCAATCGTCATTCATCACTAATCTAATTGGAGTGTCGTGTCGTGTTTATCATCATCGTCGTTTTCATTGTGGACTGTGCGTGAGGAGTAGCGCACGCTACATGCTCTTTTTAGCGCATGCTAATTGAGTATAGGTAGCGCACGCTACCACTCAGCATTAGCGCACGCTAAGGTTACCCTGGCTGCAGTCCAGAAGGTACTGGACTGCAGGTGAGTTATAAGTAGCGCACGCTATGAGTGGTGAGTAGCGCGCGCTAGTGGGTTGTAGTAGCGCACGCTAATAATTGCTGTAGCGCGCGCTAAGGACGGATCAGGTTGAGTCCAGTGGCTACTGGACTGCACTGGATTAATTCATAGCGCACGCTATGAGTGATATTTAGCGTACGCAAACGGTGTAGTAGCGCACGCTACATATTGGTTGTAGCGCACGCTATCGAGGTCAGATCAGGGGACAGACGGTTTCTGGATTCCAGTATTGGGCATCTAATTATTTGTTAGCGCACGCTAACTATGGGTATTAACGCACGCTAGTGGCATGGTTGTAGCGCACGCTACAAAAAGGTACGTAGCGCGCGCTACCGATTTCGGACAGTGGGTACTGGACTACCCAGAATTACCCGTTAGCGCACGCTACGCACAAGGGCTAGCGCACGCTAACCTGGAGTGACTACATATTGGACAGTTAGCCTGAGTTTCGTCATTTCTCATTTCCCTTCGTTTTTGGAGCGACTTCGGGCGATTTTGGGCGACTTGGAGTGTTCTCTTCGAGCTGCTATCACCTATCATCCTATTCAAGGATTTGAGTTGGATTATCACCACTTCATCATCTCCTTAACATCAAATCAAAGGTATTAATCTCTTGGATCTAGAATTTTGGATTTTTGGGTTTTTCCTTCCGATTTCTTCGTGTAAGCTTGGATTATCATTGGAATATGTTAGATATGGATTATCTACCTTGGATAAATATATTCCTACGGATTTAATGGCTATTTTCGGAATTATTTCAAGAACCCTTGGGGTTGACTTCGGTTATTTGGGGATTTTCCGATTGTTGTTGTCGTAAACTTGAATTGTGGATTCCTATGAGATTATTGATGTCATTGATAATGTTTTGCTGGTTTGAATCAATCTTTTGGAGTTGATTCGATAATTTGGGTTTGGTTTTAACCAACAGGAAGGATATTCTCAACGTTTTCATTAGAGTACATCTACGAGTTCGGATATTGTTGTATCGACGTTTGAGTCGGTTATGATCGTATTTGATTCGTCTATTGATCGGTTGTTGGTAATTATTGTTATTCAAGGTTGTTCGAGCGACCGACATTTCATTTAGGACGTTGTTCGTGGAAGGACATTGTCATCGGTATTGAGTAAGTTAACTCTTACTCGGTTAAAAGGATACTCATTCCTTTTGTTGTTGATTGCTCATAATCATAATTCATTCATCATAATATTAATCATTTTGAGACTTGTAATTGTCGAATAATCATTTCATTCACGAGGAGCGACGGCTCTAAATCATTTCATTGGGTTATCAATCAAGTCACTATTAATTTCATCTCGGTGAGTCATCTTGGCCTTGTCGAATTATTATTCATTGGTATTCATTGTGGTCATTCTCGTTCATATGACCTTCTGGGTTCATATTGCGTGGCCGGGTGTGGCTGTGTGGAATTTTTAGTCGGGCACACGATGGTCATGTTTTGGGTTCACCGATACATTGGACCGTGCACACGGTAACGCTTACCTCCGTGAGACTAATTAGATACAAGGACGGGTGTGTCCGGTCATTCGTCTTGTACACTTGCACAGAACATTACGGGCGTACTATGATACTCCTCTTCAGCGTAATTCATAACTAAGGATATTTCATAACATCAGTTAATTCATGATTGTGTAATTTCAACCCTTGAGGATTGTTGTTCTGTGTAACTGACCCCGTTGGGGGATTTTATTTTTAGGTCACGGCAAGGCAAAGGCACGGGAAGAGCATGCTGATGGCGAGGAGTCCCAGTGATACTAGTAGGGGGCCCCAATCATTCCGTTTGTTTGATCATTTGATCATTTGATTATTGTCATTTGTATTTTCCGCTGCAAATTCCGTTTGAGATGTTTAACTGCTCAGGGTGGTGTATTTAATCTCCATATAAAATATACTAGTGTTCGGTTTTGTCCTGGTGTGTTGTACTTAAACTCCTCATGGGAGTACTTGATAATATAATGTGGTTCGGTACTACAATTATATTATTTAATTCATCATTTTCATTTGCCTGGTGGGTCCCAGTCGGGGATTCACGGCACTGTAATACCCACCTAGTTTTGGGTGTTACAGAGTTGGTATCGGAGCGTGGTTTTGAATACTACCCTCCAAGTCATGTCTCATTTGAAATCATCGTCATCGGACTAGTATCATTGGACTTTCGCGTCACGTGTGACCTGTGCAAATGCCGAGCCAATCAGACCAAGAACTGTATAATTTCTAATGCCATGGTATAATTTCTGGCAATAATCATTCATTCATAATTCATCAGTTAACAATCCTCAATCATCATTGTCATTTTGACCAGGACGGTCAGGTTAACTCATTAATCACTCAATTCATTTCATTGTTCAGTTGTTGATCAGGAAGATCGAATCATTAATCATGTTAACTTGTTAAAAATAATCATTTCAGTGATTTCATCAGATAATCATGTCACGTCAGTTAATCATTCATGTAATCACTGTGTTAGAGCGCGTATGCTCATTTTCATCATCTCATGTCATAATCATAACGTAATATTCATGCGGGAAATATAATCGTCATGTGACTTTCCTACTTCAGTATGGAGAGGGCAAGAAGAGGACGTGGAGGACGAGGCCGTGGAGCGGGCCGAATCCCGAGGGCTCGTGTGAATACACGTGCAAACGCGAGAAATAATGCTAATTCATCGAGCAGCGATGCTGCCACTCACTCTCCTGGACGCGATCATTCACTAACGGGGAGTCGTACCCGGGACACAGCTCAGTCAGAAGGTGTCCGGGTTGACCCAATCGCTTTTATGCAGGGCATGATGGCCCAAATGACTCAGATGGCACAGCTGATGGAAACGATGCATAACTCCGTCAATCAAAATCAGCAGGCTCCTCCGCCGCCACCTCAGAGGCAAGAGAGGAATGTGAGCAATATCATCGGCGACATCTCTCGCCAGAGGCCACCTACTTTTGAGGGCTCGTCTGAGCCGGCGGATATTATTCATTGGCTCGAGCATTTCGAGAAGTTGTTTGCTATGGTAGAGTGTCCCGAAGGACACAAAGTTTCTGTTGCGGCTTACTACCTGGGTAAGAGCGCACATTCTTGGTGGTTGTCGTTGAAGCCCACCGAAGGATCATGTACTTGGGATCAGTTCAAGACTCTCATGATGGAGAGGTATTATCCGGCCCCACTCAGAGAGGCCAAGCTGTCAGAATTACTCACCCCCGACCCCTCTGCAGATGAGGATGTTCTCGCCATTGCCGAGAATTTTCAGGAACTTCTTCCGTTCGCCTCATCTATCATTCATTCCGAGGCAGATAAGATTAAGTATTTCAGCAAGAGGCTGAAACCCCGTATGAGACTTCAGTTGCTTAATCATAATTGCACCACATTGGCCGAATTCATTGAGAAAGCTCTCACCTACGAGCTTACTGCTAAGGATATTGCTAAGCAGCAACCTTCATCTGCTAGCAAGAAGTCCAAGAACCGTAATCAGTCTGACGGCAGTCAGGCCGCTTTCAATAAACCCCGTGCGGGCTCTGCTTTTTCTGAGCGACCTCCTGTGTCGTCTAAACCCGCGGAATCTCAGTCTCGAGCGGCCAGTTCGGTCATCACATGTTTTAACTGTGGGGATCTTGGTCATCTCAGTACCAAGTGTCCGAGACAGACTATCACGTGTCATAATTGTGGGATTGCTGGGCATAAGGCCCGTTTTTGCCGTAGGGACTCCAAACCTACTCATACGTCATCTCAGGCCCCTAAGCGGTCAGCCGTTCAGAATCAGGCCACTCAATCAGCGTCGTTTAAAACGACAGGAGCGACTAAAGGTGGATACTATAGCCAACAGACGGGAGCGTCCGGTGCCGGGACTAGCAAGCCCCGGATTTATGAGATGAAGAAGACCGATGATCCAGAGGCCCGAATAATCTCAGGTACACTCGACATTCTATCTCAACTTGTGTGTACCCTTTTTGATACTGGTGCATCGCATTCATTCATTTCCGAGTTATGTTTGAGTAGACTACGTCTGGGTAGTGCTACCAGTTGTGAGCCTTATGTCATTGGCCTACCTGATGGTAGACGAATTATCGGTAATCGTGAGATTCAGAATTGTCCGATTCAGTTTCATGGTCGTGTATGGCCAGCGGACCTAATCGTAGTAGATTTGCCGAGGGACGATGTCATCTTGGGTATTGATTGGATGGATCATCATGATGCCATCATTAGTGTCCGTAAGCGCATGATCACTATCATTCGAGACGATGGGGTTGAATGTGTGTTTCAGGGAGGTAATCCCGGCCGTTCTGGTAAGGTCATTAATTTGATGAAAGCAGTGAGATTACTCAATCAGGGGTGTGTTGGTTATTGGTTCTATATGACCAAAACCGAGAAATCATCAGTGATGTTGACGGATATTCCGGTAGTGAGGGAATATGCCGATGTTTTTCCAGACGAGTTACCTGGTTTGCCTCCACAGAGGGATGTGGAATTTACGATTGAGTTGGAGCCTGGTACGTCCCCGATATCGAAGGCACCGTACCGGATGGCCCCGACCGAAAGGCAGGAATTAAAGAACCAACTCGAGGAGTTGTTCGAGAAGGGTTATATTCGACCGAGTGCGTCCCCGTGGGGAGCACCAGTGTTATTTGTCAAGAAGAAGGATGGTTCTTTTCGCTTGTGTATCGATTATCGGGAGTTGAACAGGGTGACAATCAATAATAAGTATCCCTTACCCCGTATTGATGATCTCTTAGATCAACTTCAGGGAGCTTCAGTATTTTCCAAGATCGACCTGAGATCTGGATATCACCAGTTGCGGATTCGAGAGTCGGATATCGCGAGGACGGCGTTTAGAACACGCTATGGTCATTATGAGTTTATGGTTATGCCGTTTGGATTGACTAATGCACCTGCGGTATTCATGGAGTTAATGAATCGGTTTTTCATCAACTTTTTGGATCAGTTTGTTGTTGTCTTCATCGATGACATTTTGATTTATTCTCGTGACCGAGAGGAACACGAGTTTCACCTTCATCAAGTGCTCGACGTGTTGAGACGAGAACAACTTTATGGGAAATTTTCCAAATGTGAGTTCTGGATGTCCGAAGTGACTTTTCTCGGACATGTAATTTCATCAGACGGAGTTCGTGTTGACCCTCAGAAGATGGAGGCTATCCGAGATTGGTTACCTCCGAAGAATGTTAAGGAAATCAGAAGTTTTCTCGGATTAGCGGGTTATTATCGGCGATTTGTGGCGGGATTTTCTAAAATTGCTCAACCCTTGACGAACCTTTTGAGAAAGGATAAGAAATACACGTGGTCCGACGCGTGTCAGTGGAGTTTTGAGGAACTCAAGAGCCGGTTAATGTCAGCACCTGTACTTTCCTTGCCGCAAGGGACAGAGGGATTTGTGGTTTATAGTGATGCGTCCGGACAAGGTCTCAGATGTGTGCTCATGCAGAATGGAAAGGTTATTGCCTATGCTTCACGGCAATTGAGACCTTACGAGGTTAATTATCCGACACACGACCTGGAGCTAGCAGCCGTGGTGTTCGCATTGAAGATGTGGCGCCATTATCTTTATGGCGTTACTTGTCAGATATTCACCGATCATAAGAGTTTAAAGTATATATTTACTCAGAATGAGTTAAATATGCGACAGAGACGGTGGTTGGAATTAATCAAAGATTATGATATCGAAATCCTTTACCACCCTGGCAAGGCGAACGTTGTCGCCGACGCCTTGAGTCGTAAGTCCGTTCAGGAGTAGATGCTTGCTCGTTTAACAGTTCAGAAGGAGCTTCAGCGGGAATTCCTTAGACCCGAGATCAAGGTCTGGCTTCAGCGAGTTCAGGGACAGCTTTGTATGTTAGAGATTTCATCGTCACTCGAGGAGGCAATCCGAGAGAATCAGAGTTCAGACCCTTCATTGTTGCGCATCCGTGAGGATGTGACTCAGGGGAAAGCCCCTGGATTTGTGGTCCACGAGGATGGACTTTTGAGGTTTAAGAATCGATTGTGCGTACCGGCGAATGACGAGTTGAAAAACTCGATTTTGATAGAAGCTCATGCTACCCCTTATTCTGTTCATCCGGGGTCCAGCAAGATGTACAAGGACTTGAAACAAAACTACTGGTGGAGTAATATGAAGCGAAGTCGCGAGAATTTGTTTCGAGATGCTTAACTTGTCAACAAGTCAAGATTGAACATCGGCGGGTATCTTGAAACCTCTTCCTATTCCCGAATGGAAGTGGGAAGACATTTCTATGGATTTCATCACGAGTTTGACGACGAGTCGTCGTGGCATGAATACGATCCGGGTGATCGTGGACCGCCTAACAAAATCTGCACAATTCCTTGAGATCAAGGAGACGTACGGTCCAGAGAGACTTGCGCACCTGATCATCAAAGCGATAGTCGAGGCGCACGGTACTCCTAAAAGTATCGTTTCCGATCGTGATGGACGGTTTGTGTCGCATTTTTGGAAATCAGTTCATCGTGCTATGGGAACCCAGCTTAATCTCAGTACCGCTTTTCATCCTCAGTCCGACGGACAATCAAAGAGAACCATTCAGACATTAGAGGACATGTTGAGGGCATGCGTCCTCGATTGGAAAGACGATTGGGAAGCCCAACTTCCATTGATCGAGTTCACGTATAATAATAGTTGGCATGCTTCGATTAAGATGGCACCTTACGAGACCTTGTATGGTCGTCGTTGTCGATCTCCGTTGTGTTGGGACGACCTATCAGAATCAATCGGCACCGAGCCCGATATGCTTATAGCCGCCCGTGAGAAGGTAGCTTTGATCAGGAGTCATTTGTTGACCGCTCAGAGTCGACAGAAATCATATGCAGATAACCGTCGTCGACCATTAGAGTTCGAGGCAGGTGACCACGTGTTGGTCAAGGTATCCCCGAGTCGTGGTGTCTTCCGTTTTGGGAAGAGGGGGAAGTTGAGTCCGAGATTCATCGGACCGTTTGATATTTTGGATCGAGTAGGCGAGTTAGCTTATCGACTGGCTTTACCTCCGGCATTGAGCCGAATTCATAATGTGTTTCATGTCTCTCAGTTGCGGAAGTATGTTTCCGACCCGAGTCACATACTTCAGTTCGATGAAATCGAGATCGCCGATGATCATTCATATGAGGAGCGTCCTATACGAGTTTTAGAGCGGCGAATCAAACAGTTGAGGAATAAGACGATTCCTTTGGTTATAATTCAGTGGTCTAGGCACGGAGTCGAAGAGGCTACTTGGGAAACCGAGGATAGTATGCGGGAGAGTTATCCCGAGTTGTTTGACCCTTTGTTTCGGGGACGAAACTCTTTTAAGGGGGGGTGTATGTAATACCCGGTTGTAATTCAGTTATTATCATTCAGTATTTATCATTCAGTATTTATCATTCAGTAATTGTCATTCAGTAATTTCACTCATTAATGATCATTTGTCACTCATATTCAATCATGGTATTCATCATTCAGAGTAATTGTATCGTGTATCAATCGTCATTCATCACTAAACTAATTGGAGTGTCGTGCCATGTTTATCATCATCGTCGTTTTCATTGTGGACTGTGCGTGAGGAGTAGCGTGTTGTGTCAAGAATTAACACTCTCCGACCGGCGATCGCCTCGGAGATCGGGCGGCAAGTCAGCTGCCCGGCGGCTGGCGAGCTGCCGACCCTTAACCCGGGCGAACTAAATCGGCCAGCCGAAGGTCAGGACAAGTCCCGGTGCCGGCGATCGACCTCGAGATACGATCGTCACTCGATACTCGGCGGCCAAACTCTGGCGGCCGACAAGCGGGCGACCATCCCTCGGCACTGCCGGCCAGGCCCTTGGTGACCGACCATTGCCGACCCTCAGCAACTGGCCGATGGCGACCTCTGATGACCAGCTAGAGACGACCGCCTCATGTCGATCAGCGCCGATGGCCATCCAGTCGGCAAAGGCCGAGCCTCAAGACTAGCACCACGAGCAAGGGCTGAGACAAGATCCGCGAATCACGGGTCATTGACCACAGCCTGGCAGAATCTTTCCATCAGCCGACAAGCCGCCGAAAGCTGTCAGTAGGGCCGCATGTGACAATTGATTCCGCCGAAAGCTGTTAGTAGGGCCGCTTGTGACTGACTCCGAACGCGTGCTGACTCCCCATTGGACCGCCCAGCTGGCGCCAGCCTCTTCCTTGGACTTTTGCCCGACAGCCCGGGTGATCGCCCCATTATAATATTGGCCGGCGGACGATCGCCCCATTATTATAATGGCCGGAAGGCGATCGCCCACCAAAGGATAGGACCCGACTGCCACTATAAATACAAGGCACCCTGCACTCGACCAACTCTGTGCATTATCGCGATTTCAGTATACATTACAGAAGCAAAACACCCAACACTTGGCTATCTCCAACTCTTAGCAACAGCTATCATTCGGTCTTACTTCTCCCGGCCTCTCTCATCAGGAAGACGATCGGCGGGGACGAAGAACACCAAGCTTCGCTCAAGAGCCGGATTAACAGAGTCTTTTTACACTCATTGTATTTAGATTTCTCTCATTAATACTTGTATCCACGAATATTTGTATTAATATCATCTCGCGAGAGCATTCAAGCCCGGGCCTAACAAACCCGGAAAATCTTGTATTATTTATCTTCTCTCGGAAGTGCTCCCGCAAATTGTTGTTTGTTGTCCGTCTCCAGCAGTATTTAATCTTCGGATAAATATTTTGGGCAACAACAATTGGCGCTAGAAGGAGGGCATCCAACCCTCAAATTTTTATACCTACCATCCCGAAGAACACTCACTGTTCTCGGGGCAGATACTTGAAGTGACACTCACTGCATTTCAAAGAAATCCTTCAGAAATCATGTCTTCCGCCTCCGCGTCGAAGAAAGCCGTTGACGGCCGGCGGACCCCGTTCCATCGATCGAGCGCGGCCGATGGTGGAAGGCGGTTGCCCATGATCGAAGGCGCTTGATCCGTCCGGGGCGGCGGCTGAGCCTCTCGCTCGATCGATTCGAACCAATGAACAGATCGAAGAGGCCATAGCCACCCTTCGCCGGGCGGCGGAGTGCTCTCAACGCACCTCCCGCTATCACCCCCTCGGCCTCCCGGAAGTCAGCGTAAGCTCAAGGCGTTGCGGCGAGCGATCGCCGAGAGGCTCGTCCGCATGAAGAGGCGCTCGCGGCGGGGCACCTCTGTCTTCGATCGCCTGGCGGCCCGACACAGCGGCCGGCGATCGGCCCGGCTACGAGACGACGGAGTTTGAGTCCGTCACCAGGAGCTCGGCCTACCCAGCTCCCAGAAGGCAGCCCAGCCGTCGGGCTCCCCCTCGCCAAATTGCCGAGGTCGGCAGCAGCGGAGTCCGGAGATCGGTACACGATCGCCTCGGCTCCCGCTCCCAAAGCCGATCCGCAAGCAACCGAGCCGCGGCGATTGCCGCATTGAAACGTCAGCTCGACGACATGAAGGCGCTCCTGCAATCCAGGGCAGGCGCCATGAAGACGATCGCCGAGCCAAGCGAGCCGCTCGCGATCGACATCGAGCTCGCCCCTGTGCAGCACAAGATCGCTCCCCCGCAAACTCCCGTGTACGAGGGGCGATCGGACCCCCAAACACACTTGCACAAGTTCAACATCTACATGACCGGGTGTGGGGTATCTGACGCGACCAGGTGCCTAATGTTCCCTCTGACACTGGACGACCTCGCCCACCGGTGGTACACCTCATTGCCACCTCGGTCCATTGGCTCCTTTAACGAGCTGGCGCACGTCTTCACGGAATACTTCGCCACCAGGTTCGTCCGGCCAGAAGGTCGCCTTCGCATGATGCAAATCAAGCAGGGAGAAGAGGAGTCCGACTCGGACTACAACAACCGGGTAGACGTAATCATCCTCAACGGCGAGCCCGTAAACGATGAGACCGCCCTCTACGCGGTCCTAGGAGGTTTTCAGGGCTTCTCGCCTATGTTCAGGCATCTCACGAAGACCCAACCGACGACCTACGCAGCCTTCCGGGCTAGAGCCGCAGATTTCCTGTCCAGGCAAAGGCTTCTTCTTAGCCTAGGAGTAGAGCAATCGGCGCCCGCACGACGACCTCCAGTCTCCCAGCCCGATCGCTACTACCCAGCAGAGCCGGAGGACTCGATCACCGCCTACAGTCCATTTTAAATGAGGAACTAAGGCTCGCGATCGCCTCCGCCGCACATCATAAAGCCATGGTCACAGCGATCGATGGAACCAGGCCGCCCGGCCATGCAAGGTCCCTTTCGGCCGAGATCGCCCGCCCTTCGTTTAAATACGAGGCCGGCGTAGTCTAAGGGCTCTCAACGTGTCAGTGGACCCATGCCACAACCCCGTCTCAACGTACACCGTCGAGGTCGGCCATCTCCATGGTGGCCGAGGTGGAAGCAGCTAACAAGCCGCGGAGGTGGAGTTGATTCATCCGACTTGCCCGCGCAAGGACTCCTCTAGACCGAGACCGCACGCCCTTCGTTTAAATACGAGGCGGCGCGGCGCACAGAGAGGACCCTCATAATAAAGTGAGTCACGAGACACTCAATGTCTTCGCGCATCAAGACACGGTCATGGAGTCGGTCCATCGATCTCCGCGACTGTGCACGATTCCTCAAACAAGCGAAACCACCAAGTTTCCGAGGGGGATCGGCCAATGTTGTTTTTTGCAGGTACAAGACCGAAAGATAGCTAGCCAAATGACCATGATAGCCCAAGTCCGAATCCTAAGTCGGCTAAGCAAGATCGCCCGTCCTCTTCCTTACACGATCGCCAGCAAGAACCACCTCGCCCCATGTCTTCAACATAGGAGCAAGCTGGGGGGCAATTGTTGTGTCAAGAATTAACACTCTCCGACCGGCGATCGCCTCGGAGATCGGGCGACCGAGTCACTGCCGATCAGCCTAGGCAGAACTGCCGACCCTTAACCCAGCGGGCGAACTAAATCGGCCAACCGAAGGTCCCAGGACAAGTCCCGGTGCCGAGCGATCGACCTCAGATACGATCGTCACTCGATACTCGGCGACCGACTCCTGGCGACCGACAAGCGGACGACCATCCCTCGGCACCTGCCGACCAACCCTTTGTGACCGATCATTGCCGACCCTCAGCAACTGGCCGATGGCGACCTCTGATGACCAGCTAGAGACGACCGCCTCATGTCGATCAGCGCCGATGGCCATCCAGTCGGCAAAGGCCGAGCCTCAAGACTGGCACCACGAGCAAGGGCCGAGACAAGATCTGCGAATCACGGGTCATTGACCACAGCCTGGCAGAATCTTTCCATCAGCCGACAAGCCGCCGAAAGCTGTCAGTAGGGCCGCATGTGACAATTGATTCCGCCGAAAGCTGTCAGTAGGGCCGCTTGTTACTGACTCCGGACGCGTGCTGACTCCCCATTGGACCGCCCAGCTGGCGCCAGCCTCTTCCTTGGACTTTTGCCCGACAGCCCGGGTGATCGCCCCATTATAATATTGGCCGGCGGACAATCGCCCCATTATTATAATGGCCGGAAGGCGATCGCCCACCAAAGGACAGGACCTGGCTGCCACTATAAATACAAGGCACCCTGCACTCGGCCAACTCTCTGCATTATCGCAATTTCAGTATACATTACAGAAGCAAAACACCCAGCACTTGGCTATCTCCAACTCTTGGCAACAGCTATCATTCGGTCTTACTTCTCCCGGCCTCTCTCATCAGGAAGACGATCGGCGGGGACGAAGAACACCAATCTTCGCTCAAGAGCCGGATTAACAGAGTCTTTTTACACTCATTGTATTTAGATTTCTCTCATTAATACTTGTATCCACGAATATTTGTATTAATATCATCTCGCGAGAGCATTCAAGCCCGGGCCTAACAAACCCGGCAAATCTTGTATTATTTATCTTCTCTCGGAAGTGCTCCCGCAAATTGTTGTTTGTTGTCCGTCTCCAGCAGTATTTAATCTTCGGATAAATATTTTGGGCAACAACATACGCACGCTACGTACTCTTTTTAGCGCACGCTAATTGAGTATAGGTAGCGCACGCTACCACTCAGCATTAGCGCACGCTAAGGTTACCCTGGCTGCAGTCCAGAAGGTACTGGACTGCAGGTGAGTTATAAGTAGCGCACGCTACGAGTGGTGAGTAGCGCGCGCTAGTGGGCTGTAGTAGCGCACGCTAATAATTGCTGTAGCGCGCGCTAAGGACGGATCAGGTTGAGTCCAGTGGCTACTGGACTTCACTGGATTAATTCATAGCGCACGCTATGAGTGATATTTAGCGTACACAAACGGTGTAGTAGCGCACGCTACATATTGGTTGTAGCGCACGCTATCGAGGTCAGATCAGGGGACAGACGGTTTCTGGATTCCAGTACTGGGCATCTAATTATTCGTTAGCGCATGCTAACTATGGGTATTAACGCACGCTAATGGTATGGTTGTAGCGCACGCTACAAAAAGGTACGTAGTGCGCGCTACCGATTTCGGACAGTGGTCTTGGACTACGAGTACCCGTTAGCGCACGCTACGCACAAGGGCTAGCGCACGCTAACCTGGAGTGACTATATATTGGACAGTTAGACTGAGTTTCGTCATTTCTCATTTCCCTTCGTTTTTGGAGCGACTTCGGGCGATTTTGGGCGACTTGGAGTGTTCTCTTCGAGCTGCTATCACCTATCATCATATTCAAGGCTTTGAGTTGGATTATCACCACTTCATCGTCTCCTTAACATCAAATCAAAGGTATTAATCTCTTGGATCTAGAATTTCGGATTTTTGGGTTTTTCCTTCCGATTTCTTCGTGGAAGCTTGGATTATCATTGGAATATGTTAGATATGGATTATCTACCTTGGATAAATATATTCCTACGGATTTAATGGCTATTTTCGGAATTATTTCAAGAACCCTTGGGGTTGACTTCGGTTATTTGGGGATTTTCCGATTGTTGTTGTCGTAAACTTGAATTGTGGATTCCTATGAGATTATTGATGTCATTGATAATGTTTTGCTGGTTTGAATCAATCTTTTGGAGATGATTCGATAATTTGGGTTTGGTTTTAACCAATGGGAAGGATATTCTCAACGTTTTTGTTAGAGTACATCTACGAGTTCGGATATTGTTGTATCGACGTTTGAGTTGGGTTTTGATCGTATTTGATTCGTGTATTGATCGGTTGTTGGTAATTATTGTTATTCAAGGTTGTTCGAGCGACCGACATTTCATTTAGGACGTTGATCGTGGAAGGACATTGTCATCGGTATTGAGTAAGTTAACTCTTACTCGGTTAAAAGGATACTCATTCCTTTTGTTGTTGATTGCTCATAATCATAATTCATTCATCATAATATTAATCATTTTGAGACTTGTAATTGTCGAATAATCATTTCATTCACGAGGAGCGACGGCTCTAAATCATTTCATTGGGTTATCAATCAAGTCACTATTAATTTCATCTCGGTGAGTCATCTTGGCCTTGTCGAATTATTATTCATTGGTATTCATTGTGGTCATTCTCGTTCATATGACCTTCTGGGTTCATATTGCGTGGCCGGGTGTGGCTGTGTGGAATTTTTAGTCGGGCACACGATGGTCATGTTTTGGGTTCACTGATACATTGGACCGTGCACACGGTAACGCTTACCTCCGTGAGACTAATTAGGTACAAGGACGGGTGTGTCCGGTCATTCGTCTTGTACACTTTCACAGAACATTACGGGCGTACTATGATACTCCTCTTCAGCGTAATTCATAACTAAGGATATTTCATAACTTCAGTTAATTCATGATTGTGTAATTTCAACCCTTGAGGATTGTTGTTACGTATGGCGGCCCGTTGGGGATTTTGTTTTCGTGTCACGGCAAGGCAAAGGCACGGAAGAGCATCTTGTGGCGAGAGTCGATGATACTAGTAGGGGGCCCCAGTCATTCCGTTTGTTTCAGTCATTTCAGTCATTTCAGTTATTCTATCATTTGTATTTTCCGCTGCAAATTCCGTTTGAGATGTTTAACTGCTCATGGTGGTGTATTTTATCTCCATATAAAATATACTAGTGTTCGGTTTTATCCTGGTGTGTTGTACTTAAACTCCTCATCGGAGTACTTGATAATATAATGTGGTTCGGTACTATAATTATATTATTTAATTCATCATTTTCATTTGCCTGGTGGGTCCCAGTCGGGGATTCACGGCACTGTAATACCCGCCTAGTTTTGGGTGTTACATACGATCTGGGTGATTGTGGACCGCTTAACTAAATCAGCTCATTTCCTTGAGATTAAGGATACGTGGGGTCCCGAGAGACTGGCTCCGTTGTTCATCAAGGAGATAGTGAGACTGCACGGTACTCCTAAGAGTATCATTTCCGATCATGACGGACGATTTGTGTCTCATTTTTGGAAATCAGTTCATCGTGCTATGGGAACTTAGCTCAATCTCAGTACCGCCTTTCATCCTCAGTCCGACGGACAATCAGAGAGGACTATTCAGACATTAGAGGACATGTTGAGGGCATGCGTCCTCAATTGGAAGGACGATTGGGAAGCCCAACAACCATTGATCGAGTTCACGTATAATAATAGTTGGCATGCTTCCATTAAGATGGCACCTTACGAGGCCTTGTACGGTCGTCGTTGTCGATCTCCTTTGTGTTGGGATGACTTGTCAGAATCAATCGGCACCGAGCCCGATATGCTTATAGCCGCCCGGGAGAAGGTAGCTTTGATCAAGAGTCGTATGTTGACAGCTCAGAGTCGACAGAAATCATATGCAGATAATCGTCGTCGACCACTAGAGTTCGAGACGGGTGACCACGTTTTGGTCAAGGTATCCCCGAGTCGAGGTATTTTCCATTTCGGAAAACGGGGGAAGTTGAGTCCGAGATTCATTGGACCGTTTGAAATTTTGGATCGAGTAGGCGAGTTAGCTTATCGATTGGCTTTACCTTCGGCATTGAGCCGAATTCATAATGTGTTTCACGTCTCTCAGTTGCGGAAGTATGTTGCCGACCCGAGTCACATACTTCAGTTCGACGAAATCGAGATCGCAGATGATCATTCGTACGAGGAGCGTCCTGTACGAGTGTTAGAGCGGCGAATCAAACAGTTGAGGAACAAGACGATCCCTTTGGTCAAGATTCAGTGGTCTAGACACGGAGTCGAAGAGGCCACTTGGGAAACCGAGGAGAGTATGCGGGAGAGTTATCCCGAGTTGTTTGGCCCTTAGTTTCGAGGACGAAACTCTTTTTAAGGGGAGGAGTATGTAATACCCGGTTGTAATTCATTCATTTTCATTCAGTAATTATTAGTCTGTAATTGTCACTCAGTAATTTTCACTCATTAATAATCACTTCATTAGCAAGGAACGGCGGTTCCAATCATTTCATTGAAACTATCAATCACTTCGTTATCACTTTCATATCGGTGAGTCATTTTTGACTTTGTCAAATTATTATTATTCATTGATATTCATTATGGTCATTCTCGTTCATATGACCTTCTGGGTTCATATTGCGTGGCCGGGTGCGGATGTGTGGAATTTTTAGTCGGGCACATGATGGCCATGTATTGGGAGTGATACATTGGACTGTGCACACGGTACCGATTACCTCCGTGAGACTAATTAGGTACAAGGACGGGTGTGTCCGGTCATCCATCTTGTACACTTGCACAGTACACTACGGGCGTACTATGGTACTCCTCTTCAGCGTAATTCATAACTAAGGATATTTCAAAACTTCAGATATATCATGATTGTGTAATTTCAACCCTTGAGGATTGTTGTTCTGTGTAACTGACCCCGTTTGGGGAATTTTGGTTTTCAGGTCACGGAAAGGCAAAGGCACGGGAAGAACATGCTGACGGTGAGGAGTCCTAGTGATACTAGTAGGGGCCCCCAGTTATTCCGTTTGTTTCAGTCATTTCAGTCATTTCCGTCATTTGTATTTTCCGCTGCAAATTCCGTTTGAGATGTTTAATTATTCAGAGTGGTGTATTTTATCTACATATATAATATACTAGTATTTAGTTTTGTCCTGGTGTGTTGTACTTAAACTCCTCATCGGAGTACTTGGTAATATAATGTGGTTCGGTACTACAATTATATTATTTTAATTCATCATTTTCATTTGCCTGGTGGGTCCCAGTCGGGGATTCACGGCACTGTAATATCCGCCTAGTTTGAGGTGTTACATTATAGCCAATACTGAGTATAAACGGCTCGAATCTATTCAATAAACCCGAGTTTTCATAGAGTTTCGACTCGAATGCATGTAACATGGATTTATCTCCTATTTAAAAGACATATCAAGAAGTAAAGGC
The DNA here is from genome assembly GCA_033398695.1 of Orobanche coerulescens. NCBI lineage: Eukaryota > Viridiplantae > Streptophyta > Magnoliopsida > Lamiales > Orobanchaceae > Orobanche > Orobanche coerulescens. The sequence continues at coordinate 40,437,301 of CM065814.1, read as the reverse complement.
TTAATTGGAGCTATTATAGTGAATCCTTGCTACAACAAGACTTATTCAAGAAGTAAAAGATTAATCGGAGCTACTATAGCCAACTCTTAGTACAAAAATCTCAAATCTAATCATTAAACCCGAGTTTTTATAGAGTTCCGACTCGAATGCATGTACGTGGTTTTATCTCCTATTAACAAGACTTAATCGGAGCTATTATAGCGAATCCTTGCTACAAAAAGACTTAATCAAGAAGTAAAAGATTAATCAAAACTGTTATAGCTAATTGTGAGCACAAAAGGCTCAAATCTAATCAATAAACCCGAGTTTTTGTAGAGTTCCGACTCGAATACATGCAATGTGGTTTTATCTCCTATTAACAAGACTTAATCAAGAAGGAAAGGCTTAATCGGAGCTATTATAGTCAATCTTTGCTACAAGACTTAATCAAGAAGCAAACGATTAATCGGAGCTGTTATAGCCAATTATGAGTGCAAAAGGCTCAAATTTAATCGATAAACCCGGGTTTTCTTAGAGTTCTAACTCGAATGCATGTACTTGGTCTTATCTCCTATTAACAAGACTTAATCAAGAAGTAAAGGCTTAATCATAGCTATTATATCCAATTCTTGCTACAACAAGACTTAATCGAGAAATAAAAGATTAATGAGAGCTGTTATACCCAAATCTGAGTACAAAAGGCTCGAATCTAATCAATAAACCCGAGATTTTATAGAGCTCCGACTCAAATGTATATAACATGGAATCTCCTATTAACAAGACTTAGTCAATAATTGAATGCTTAATCGAAGCTATTATAGCGAATCGTTGCTACAACAATACTTAATCAAGAAAGAACAGATTAATGAGAGCTGTTTTAGCCAATTCTAAGTACAAAAGGCTCGAATCTAATCAACAAAACCCGAGTTTTCATAAAGTTCACTCGAATGCATGTAACGTAGAATCTCCTATTAACAAGACTTAATCTATAAGCAAAGGTCTAATCAGAGCTATTATAGCAAATACTTGTAACAACAATACTTAATCAAGAGAGAAAAGATTAATTGGAGCTGCATAGCCAATTCTGAGTACAAAAGGCTCGAATCTAATCAATAAGCCTGAGTTTTCATAGAGCTCCGACTCGAATAAATGTAACATGGAATCTCCTATTAACAAGACTTAATCAAGAAGTAAAGGTTTAATCGGAGCTATTATAGCGATTCCTTGCTACAACAAGACATAATAAAGAAGTAAAAGATTAACTGAAGTTGTTATAGCCAATTCTGAGTACAAAAGGCTCGAACCTAATCAATAATCCGAGTTTTCATCGTGTTCCGACTCGAATGCATGTAATGTGGTCTTATCTCCTATTAACGAGACTTAATCGAGAAGTAAAGGTTTAATCGGAGCTATTATAGTGAATCCTTGCTACAACAAGACTTAATCAAGAAAGAAAAGATTAATCGAAGTTGTTATAGCGAATTCTAAGTACAAAAGGCTCGGATCAAATCAATAAACCCGAGTTTTCATAGAGTTCCAATTCGAATGCATGTAACGTGGTCTTATCTCATATTAACCAGACTTAATCAAGAAATAATTGGAGCTATTATATCCAATCATTGCTACAACAAGACTTAATTAGAAAGTAAAATATTAATCGGAGCTGTTATGGCCAATTCTGAGTACAAAAGACACGGATTAAATCAATAAACCCGAGTTTTCATAGAGCTCCGACTCGAATGCATGTAATGTGGTCTTATATCCTATTTACAATACTTATCTAGAAGTACAAACATAATCGGAGCTATATATCGAATCCTTGCTACAACAAGACTTAATCAAGAAGTAAAGGATTAATCAAAACTGTTATAGCTATTTGTGAGTACAATAGGCTCGAATCTAATCAATAAACCCGAGTTTTCATAGAGTTCCGACTCGAATACATGCAATGTGGTTTTATCTCTAATTAACAAGACTTAATCAAGAAGGAAAGGCTTAATCGGAGCTATTATAGTCAATCCTTGCTACAAGACTTAATCAAGAAGCAAACGATTAATCGGAGCTGTTATAGCCAATTATGAGTGCAAAAGGCTCAAATTTAATCGATAAACCCGAGTTTTCTTAGAGTTCTAACTCGAATGCATGTACGTGGTCTTATCTCCTATTAACAAGACTTAATCAAGAAGTAAAGGCTTAATCAGAGCTATTATATCCAATTCTTGCTACAACAAGACATAATCGAGAAATAAAAGATTAATGAGAGCTGTTATATCCAAATCTGAGTACAAAAGGCTCGAATCTAATCAATAAACCCGAGCTTTTATAGAGCTCCGACTCAAATTCATATAACATGGAATCTCCTATTAACATGACTTAGTCAAGAATTGAATGCTTAATCGAAGCTATTATAGCGAATCCTTGCTACAACAATACTTAATCAAGAAAGAACAGATTAATGAGAGCTGTTATAGCCAATTCTAAGTACAAAAGGCTCGAATCTAATCAACAAAACCCGAGTTTTCATAAAGTTCACTCGAATGCATGTAACGTAGAATCTCCTATTAACAAGACTTAATCTATAAGCAAAGGTCTAATAAGAGCTATATAGTGAATCCTAGTAACAACAATACTTAATCAAGAGAGAAAAGATTAATTGGAGCTGCATAGCCAATTCTGAGTACAAAAAGCTCGAATCTAATCAATAAGCCTGAGTGTTCATAGAGCTCCGACTCAAATAAGACTTAATCAAGAAGTAAAGGTTTAATCGGAGCTATTATAGCGATTCCTTGCTACAACAAGACTTTTTTTTTTTTTTTTAAATTGCTGTAATAATGCGAAAATCAAGTTGAGGGTGGACGAGGCCCTCTACACGCCCGAAAGATTGAGGGAGGACAAACCCCTCAACAAGTCCCAAAACAAAAATCACATGAAAATAAGAGGAGCCGACCCTCAAACAAGGCTAGAGTTGCTTGGGATCACCCAAAATTACTGGATTATACATAAAATTTTCTGCTCCTAATATACGGGTAAGCAATTTTATCAAGTTTAATGAGACCGCGGATTTTCCCATTAATATTGGAGATATCATGAAGATGGAAGTCTTGACGATCACACCCTTGATTCTCTAATAAATCAGCGACGGCATTACCCTCCCGAAAAATATGAGAGAAATGAATTTCCAATTTCTCCATGAAAGCACGAATTTTAAAAATGAGACCTTGGAGTTGCCAATGGCAAGAGGATGAATGCTCGATCAAATGAAGCGCAACCTTGAATCTACTTCCACCCATACTTTGACAAAGTTGTGATCAAAACAAAAATCGAGCCCTCTCCAAATAGCATAGATTTCCGCGAAATTATTAGTTTGGACCCCAAGATATTCGAAAACATGAGGAGAGGATTGCCAAGATAATCCCTAACAACCCCGCAGCCGCATGGCCCGGGCTGCCCTTCGCGGCACCGTCCGTATTCGATTTCCACCAGCCCTGTTAGGCCTCATCCATCGAACCGTCATAATTTTGTAGCGGGCCCGGCTTGGAGTGACGCCCACATAGTCGGCAATTCTATCCGCCCCCTTCCAAAATTGTCTTGTAGTTTTGCCATGACCTTTGAGATTGGTTAAGTAATTCCAAATACGCTTACACACAAGTTTCGACGTAAAAGGAATATTATCAACCCTCTTATCATTCCTACAACACCAAATAAACCATAAAATGAGAATCGGAATGATGTGAAAAATGTGGATTGTTCCCTTGGCTTTACCAAACCAATTAGCAATAATAAGATTGAAATCAGATGAGAAAAGGGCTTTGATCGGCAATATTATGGAAAAACTTCCAAACCTCTGTAGCAATTGGGCCATTTAAAAAAAGGTGGGAAAGGCTTTCAACACCATTACAACAATAACAGGAGTTGGTGGCAATAATACCCCTACGAAGGAGACCATCCGGAGTTGGGATCCAGTTATTAAGGACCTTGACCATAAATAGAGAGATGGTAGGTGTGATAAATGGATTCCAACAAAACCGAAGGATATTATTCGAAGGTTTCTATTACGAACTAAATCCCAAGCGCTTTTGAAAGTAAATTTCCCATTAGTAGATAAAGTCCAAGAAGGTCTATTTTCATAAGGGGAAGTAGGTAAGGAGCAAATATGGTCACAAATGCCCATCGGGAGTTTGCGATAAATTTTCCTTCTATCCCACTCCCCATTATTCCAATAAAAACCAATTTTATTTTTCGACTTACTGTTGTAAAAGTTGGTGAGGGGGCTGAATTCACACCAATTGTCATGCCAAAAAGACACATCATCATTACCACTATGCCAAAAAATTTTATCATTCGCGATCGTTCTAATACCACAAAGGTTTTTCCAAGTCGGAGAACTTTTAGGATTAAATTTGATAACCATGGGGTGAAGCCTAGAGCAATATTTTTTAAATAACAAGTTCGACCAAATATTATTAGAAGTTCTAAACCTCCACCACATTTTAATATGGGCAGCAGGGTTAATGTCATTAAGATCAAGACACCAAAGACACCCTTCTTCCGTTGGGTAGCAAAGTCGTTTCCATGCATCCATATGCAAATTCCGTTTATTGTCATTGGATCCCCATAGAAATTTGTTGAACAACCTTTCTATGTAATTTATGACATTAGCGGGAGGTTTGAGCACTTGTAAGCAAAATAAAGCAATGGAGTTTAAAACCGATTTAATTAGTTCCAAGCGGCCCCGTCGATAGCAAGTGATGGTTCCAAGTAATCATTTTATTTTTAATTTTAGAAAGGAGGGGTGTACATCTCAAAATTTTGAAACCCTTTCCACATAGGTACACCAAGATACAAAATCGGTAAATCGACTTTATTAAATCCCGAAATTCTTTGCACCCAACTAACAACTTGAGGGGTCGGATTATTCATAATGAAATTACTCTTGTGGTTGTTGATCTTTTGACCGGAAACATTTTCATAATGGGTAGTGCAATTGTTGAAAATATGAAGACTTTTTTTGGAAACATTAAGGAAAATGAGAATATCATCGGCATACGCAAGATGCGTGATCTTCACTTTTTTCTTAATTTTGTAGTACATCGAAGGATTGTTGGAAAACATTTGATCAATACTCCGAGAGAAGTAATCTGCGGCAAGAACAAAAATGAGGGGGGAGAGTGGGTCCCATTGACGAATACCTCTCTCGCTTTTAGAAAACCCATGAAATTGCCGTTCACAAGGACCGAGAACCAACAATTAGAAATACACGACTTGATAAAATTAATCCAAACATTGGAAAAACCAAAGCTAGACATAACTTGGAATATAAAATTCCAATTTATCCTATCATAAGCTTTTTCCATATCCAACTTAATTATAGTATTAGTAGTCGATTGGGAAATGTCATGAGTAACCTCGTGAGCCGTCAAGATATTATCCGTAATATTCCTACCTTTGATGAAACCAGACTGGGCCGGATTAATAATGGATGGTAGAATTTTGGCAAGTCTTTTGCTAAGAATTTTCGAGATGATTTTGTAGGAAGTGTTGCAAAGACTAATCGGCCGAAAATCTTTCCAAGATCGAGGATTATTAATTTTGGGGATTAGTGTGATGGTGGTGGTAGTGAAAGCCCGAGGCATCGGAGATCCACCAAAGAAATCCAAAACAGCTTCCACAACATCCCGACACACTATATCCCAACAAATTTGAAAAAATTTGGCATTGAACCCGTCCGGTCCAGCAACACTATCCCCATCCATGTCGAAAACGCAATCTTTAATTTCATCAAGAGTTGGAATACAACAAATACTATCATTAATCTCATTTGAAATATTGTTAGGCAACAGTCGAGGATGGATATCGTCTAAAAACGGGTTGTGCTCGGCAAAACAACTGGAGAAATAAGAAACCGCAGAGTTACCTATCTCCTCGGGATTAGTGATACTACGACCACGATCCCAAATCGAATGAATACAATTTTTTTGTCTTTTCTTTTTCACCACCGAGTGAAAAAATTTACTATTCCTCTCCCCATCGATCATCCATTTCACATTAGATTTTTGTTTCCAAAAATCTTCTTCCATGGATAGGACCAAGGTAAGGTTGGCGTTCATTTTTTTAAGGTGGATGACATTGATTATGGAGGGGTCCCGATCAAAATCATTTTCGCCACTTCCACCGCATATTGGGCACGATCTATTTTAGTAAAAATATTGCCAAATTCAAGTTTATTCCATTCCTTGAGGGTGTGTTTTAACCTTGAGAGTTTCTCCAAAAGTTTAAACATCCCTCGAGAATTGGTATGTAGATCCCATGATTCCTTCACCGTAGCAATGAAACGATGGTGCTTAGTCCACATATTTTGAAATCTGAAGGAAGCATTTGGTTTAGAAATGTTATTACTAAATTGACATAACATGGAGTTATGGTCCGATTTGTATTTAGGAAGATGCCGAATAGACATGAAAGGAAAAGCCGAATACCATTCCGGTGATAAAAGGATTCTGTCCAGTCTTTGCCAAACACCATCACTATACCAAGTGTAGGGGGTGCCCACATATCCGCCGTCAGTCAAGTCGCAATTCAACAAAGCATCGTTGAAATCCTCCATGTCTGACTGGATTGGGATGGCCCCCCTTTCTTTCCTCCGGTTGGAGGATAATGTTGAAATCTCCCCCTACCATCCAAGGAATTTGGCTTTGACTAACGGAGAGAAGATCATCCCACAGGTCCCTTCTCTCAATTTTGGTATTCCTACCGTAAACAACAGTTAACAGGAAAAGGGTTGGGGAGGGAGTCACAGACAACTTCCACATGAAGCAATTGCTCCTTATTTTGTAAAATATTAATTTGGATACCAGATTCGGAAAAAATCCATATGTGGTTACTAATATTTGCACAAACATTAGAAAACCCAAATCGTTTAAGAAAAAAATTGGAGTCCAGATTCACTTTTGGTTCAATGAGTGCCAAAATATTAAATTTGTGTTTTCTTTTAAGCAATCTAATTTTGTTTTGGGCAGGTTTGTTCCCAATACCTCTAATATTCAAAAAAAGTGTACTAATCATTGATGTTTAGCACTACTCCTAGTCTTCCTCTTTGGAAATTTATTAGTTTGAGTTTTATTTTTGGTGAGCAGCTGCTTATCAGAAATAATTTTACCCTTCCGAGTATTCATTCTGATAAGCTTATTCTTACCAACCTCAGAAAATCCGTCATTGTTATCCGAGAGGGACTGCTCCTGAATCGAATTTTTGGAGTTTGTGGACCTGTCCGATCCTCCTCCTGTATCAACATCAAAATCATCATTAGATTCAGAAGAATGTTCATAGTTTACCCCATCACACTTCTCTAAAGAGGAGTCCATGCTGGAGATCCTGACATCAAAAAGAGATATACAATCAGCATTATCAGGTACATCGATAATCGGTGGTTTAAATACAATTAAATCTGTTATGTTGCCCTCCACAATATTATCAACCGCGGCTGAAATACTCGAGGGCTTAGCAGAAACCGTTTTTCCGGGGGACGATTTGCCTTGTTTAGAGACCTCTGATTTTTCTATAGGTAAAACAATAGGTTTAAGAGAAGGTTTTTTCGGCAGATTTGATTCAAGCTGGTTAGTCAAGGTATCAGGAGCCTGGTTGGGATTATTCTTACTATTAATATTGGTCTCTTCCTATAACACAGCAAGGGTTTGGAATTTGTTACGAGAGTCAAGTTTGGACAAGTCATTATTAGAGTTATTAAGGTTGGTAGTACTATTAGTGCCTGAGACATTTTTGGACTTACCAGCAAAACAAAACCATCATTATCTGAGTAATTTGGTTAGGGATGACATTTTTACCGATTTTTATGGTGAAAGCGGTAGGTTTTAATGTAGGATTTTTAATTTAACACTCAGCAATAGCATCTCCAATGTGATTGCAATGTTGGAAATATTTGGCTATTATTTCAAATTCTATATCATATTCAGTTTTAATTTCCCCAACCTGAAGATTGATTTTTTTTGTCGGTTGTTTTTCAAGATTAATAATAACACATAATCTAGCAAAATTCATTTTGGTCCGGTTAAGTGTGAAATCATCAACCTTCACAAAAGTGCCAACCAAGCTAGCTATAGTTTTAAGGGATCGTAAATCAAACCATTGTGAGGGTAAAGCATGAATTTTGAACCATACAGGCACTAAAGCCGGTTCATGTTTGAAATCGAAAGTTGGTGACCATTGAAACAACCTCATTGGAAAACCAGCAACATTATATTCTCGTTTCATCCACAGTTTGTCACAAATAGCTTTATTAGTCAGATTTATAAGAACATGTTTACCATTCAGGAACTGCACTTTACACAATCCAAATCCTTCAGCTTTAAGTTGCTGGGATATTACCTGATTTGAAGGTTTACCGTAAGTGAATTTGCCAATGAGGGCAAATTTGTAAAATTCAGAAACTATATCGCATTCCTCTTGTGAGAAAATGGCTATCGGAATGTTGTCTGAAAAGTCCAAAACCCCGAACCTAATATCATCGACTTCCTCATTTGAAATGGCATCACGAAACGACTTTTGTTGGACCTTCGGACTTAAAGTTCGGATTTCCCCTTCTTCCAGAGCTGAGGAGTCCTCACCACGAGATTGCGCCGCCGATTTTGGAGCCACTTCATGGTTCGGTTCTTCCAGAGTGGAATACTTAAAGAGGTTCGTCGTAATTTGAGTAGCAATCGATTGAATCGTAGTTTTACTGTTATCTGGAGCGACAGGCAGATTCGCATTGGTTTTGTGTGACAATTTCAGGGTTGAAATACCCGATTTGGAGACTGTGGATGTTGTTTTTTGTGTTGGTTTCACCGGATCTGGATCCGAAGGTTGCACATTGCCGATTTTTTGTGGTGGAATCGTGGTGCCACCGTCCACCGACGCGATCTCCCCCTGCGCATCCAAGACGCCGGCCGGAGAAGGTTCTAAAGGCACCGGCAAACCACCCACCAAAGCGGGCGCCGCTCTTGGCGCGAAATACGAGAAGACGATGTGAAATACGACTTTCTCACCGATTTCGAGTTTGAGGGTTTGTAGTTTGAGAAGTTTGCGGTGAGGTTGAAGGGGAACGATGGAACAGCCTGGGCATATGCTGCTCCTTTTGTTTCCTTCACAACTTGGGTTTCAGATTTTCCCACAGTGGGAATACTAGTTGAGAAATTATTTTGCAGAGAGTGTAGCACGTGAGATTCCTTTTCCCCACAAAAGGTGGGGTTTGTGTTTTCAAGGGGGTCAGCATGTGAGGTAGCTGGCGCCGCCTCATGTGGTATGGGCTGGATAGAATTAATATTTAAATCATCCAATAATGGGCAGGAATCTCCATCTGCAAAGCTGGATTCGTTTTTTGCACATTGAGATCCGAAAATGGTGCTAGCTGGCGCCGCCCCATGTGATAAGGGCTGGATAGAATTAAAGCTGGACTGATTTTTTTTGGGTTCAATAAACAACTCGTTTTTTGCACATTGAGATCCGAAAGTGGTGCTAGCTGGCGCCGCCCCATGTGATAAGGACTGGATAGAATTAATAGTTAAAGCATCCGATACAGCTGGCGCCGCGTGGATAGAATCAGCCAGGAATCGCACCTAGAAAGGCGGAGCCGATCCATGATTTTTTTGGGGTTGAATAAACAACTCCTTTTTTGAAATTTGAGATTCGTAAATAGTGGAAGATTGCTGGATAGATTCAATAATTAAATCAACTGAACAGGAATCTCCATCTTGCAAGGTGGGAGCCGTTCCATGATGTATTTGGGGTTGAATAAACAACTCATTTTTTGAAGTTGGAGATCCGGAAATAGGGGATGACCGGGGGTTCTCCCCAAATGTGATTATTTTATCTGCCATGGGGCAGATGAAATTGAAGACCGGACCGCCGCTCTAGGCGGCGGAAAATAAAAGTAAAAGAGACGTTATCAGATGAAGATACTGATAACGTCCAGAAATTTCAAACAAGAGGAAGAACACGGATGAAGATGATAGAGAGAAGGGAGAGAAAAAATCTTAGAGAGAGAAAGCATGACAATTGCTAGCTACAACAAGACTTAATCAAGAAGTAAAGGATTAATTAGAGATATTATATCCAATCATTGCTACAACAAGACTTAATTAGGAAGTAAAAGATTAATCGGAGCTGTTATGGCCAATTCTGAGTACAAAAGGCTCGGATCAAATCAATAAACCCGAGTTTTCATAGAGTTCCAACTCGAATGCATGTAACGTGGTCTTATCTCATATTAACAAGACTTAATCAAGAAGTAAAGGCTTAATAGGAGCTATTATATCCAATCATAGCTACAACAAGACTTAATTAGGAAGTAAAAGATAAATCGGAGCTGTTATGGCAAATTCTGAGTACAAAAGGCTCGAAGGGTGGAGAGAATACGGTGTACTATGAGATTCTCTCAGTATAGCCTGTTTAAGCTTTGCGTCTTGGAACATGAAAATCACATTAGGATTATGGTCATGTTATACGCGGTCTTATGCTTTATAATGTTAATAAACCCGAGTTTTCATAGAGTTCCGACTCGAATGCATGTAATGCGGTCTTATCTTCGTTTAACAAGACTTATCAAGAAGTAAAGACTTAATCGGAGCTATTATAGCAAATCCTTGATACAACAAGACTTAATCAAGAAGTAAAAGATTAATCAGAGTTGTTATAGCCAATTCTGAGTAAAAAAGGCTCGAATTTAATCAATACACCCGAGTTTTCATAGAGTTCCGACTCGGATGCATGTAACGTGGTCTTATCTTCAATTAACATGACTTATCAAGAAGTAAAGACTTAATTGGAGCTATTATAGCAAATCCTTGCTACAACAAGACTTGATCAAGAAGTAAAAGATTAATCAGAGCTGTTATAGCCAATTCTGAGTATAAAAGGCTCGAATCTAATCAATAAACCCTAGTTTTCATAGAGTTTCGACTCGAATGCATGTAACATGGATTTATCTGCTATTTAAAAGACATATCAAGAAGTAAAGGCTTAATTGTAGCTATTATAGCGAATCCTTGCTACAACAAGACTTATTCAAGAAGTAAAAGATTAATCGGAGCTACTATAGCCAACTCTTAGTACAAAAATCTCAAATCTAATCATTAAACCCGAGTTTTCATAGAGTTCCGACTCGAATGCATGTACGTGGTCTTATCTCCTATTAACAAGACTTAATCACGAAGTAAAGACTTAATCGGAGCTATTATAGGGAATCCTTGCAACAACAATACTTAATCAAGAAGTAAAAGATTAATCAGAACTGTTATAGCTAATTGTGAGTACAAAAGGCTCAAATCTAATCACTAAACCCTAGTTTTTGTAGAGTTCCGACTCGAATACATGCAATGTGGTTTTATCTCCTATTAACAAGACTTAATCAAGAAGGAAAGGCTTAATCGGAGCTATTACAGTCAATCTTTGCTACAAGAATTACTCAAGAAGCAAAAGATTAATCGGAGCTGTTATAGCCAATTATGAGTGCAAAAGGCTCAAATCTAATCGATAAACCTGAGTTTTCTTAGAGTTCTAACTCGAATGCATGTACTTGGTATTATCTCCTATTAACAAGACTTAATCAAGAAGTAAAGGCTTAATCATAGCTATTATATCCAATTCTTGCTACAACAAGACTTAATCGAGAAATAAAAGATTAATGAGAGCTGTTATACCCAAATCTGAGTACAAAAAGGCTCGAATCTAATCAATAAACCCGAGCTTTTATAGAGCTCCGACTCAAATGCATATAACATGGAATCTCCTATTAACAAGACTTAGTCAATAATTGAATGCTTAATCGAAGCTATTATAGTGAATCCTTGCTACAACAATACTTAATCAAGAAAGAACAGATTAGTGAGAGCTGTTATAGCCAATTCTAAGTACAAAAGGCTCGAATCTAATCAACAAAACCCGAGTTTTCATAAAGTTTACTCGAATGCATGTAACGTAGAATCTCCTATTAGCAAGACTTAATCTATAAGCAAAGGTCTAATCAGAGCTATTATAGCAAATACTTGTAACAACAATACTTAATCAAGAGAGAAAAGATTAATTGGAGCTGCATAGCCAATTCTGAGTACAAAAGGCTCGAATCTAATCAATAAGCCTGAGTTTTCATAGAGCTCCGACTCGAATAAATGTAACATGGAATCTCCTATTAACAAGACTTAATCAAGAAGTAAAGGTTTAATCGGAGCTATTATAGCGATTCCTTGCTACAACAAGACATAATAAAGAAGTAAAAGATTAACTGAAGTTGTTATAGCCAATTCTGAGTACAAAAGGCTCGAACCTAATCAATAATCCGAGTTTTCATCGTGTTCCGACTCGAATGCATGTAATGTGGTCTTATCTCCGATTAACGAGACTTAATCGAGAAGTAAAGGTTTAATCGGAGCTATTATAGTGAATCCTTGCTACAACAAGACTTAATCAAGAAAGAAAAGATTAATCGAAGTTGTTATAGCGAATTCTGAGTACAAAAGGCTCGGATCAAATCAATAAACCCGAGTTTTCATAGAGTTCCAATTCGAATGCATGTAACGTGGTCTTATCTCATATTAACCAGACTTAATCAAGACATAAAGGCTTAATCGGAGCTATTATATCCAATCATTGCTACAACAAGACTTAATTAGAAAGTAAAATATTAATCGGAGCTGTTATGGCCAATTCTGAGTACAAAAGACTCGGATTAAATCAATAAATCCGAGTTTTCATAGAGCTCCGACTCGAATGCATGTAATGTGGTCTTATATCCTATTTACAATACTTATCTAGAAGTACAAACATAATCGGAGCTATATATCGAATCCTTGCTACAACAAGACTTAATCAAGAAGTAAAAGATTAATCAAAACTGTTATAGCTATTTCTGAGTACAAAAGGCTCGAATCTAATCAATAAACCCGAGTTTTCGTAGAGTTCCGACTCGAATACATGCAATGTGGTTTTATCTCTAATTAACAAGACTTAATCAAGAAGGAAAGGCTTAATCGGAGCTATTATAGTCAATCCTTCCTACAAGACTTAATCAAGAAGCAAAAGATTAATGGGAGCTGTTATAGCCAATTATGAGTGCAAAAGGCTCAAATTTAATCGATAAACCCGAGTTTTCTTAGAGTTCTAACCCGAATGCATGTACGTGGTCTTATCTCCTATTAACAAGACTTAATCAAGAAGTAAAGGCTTAATCAGAGCTATTATATCCAATTCTTGCTACAACGAGACTTAATCGAGAAATAAAAGATTAATGAGAGCTGTTATACCCAAATCTGAGTACAAAAGGATCGAATCTAATCAATAAACCCGAGCTTTTATAGAGCTCCAACTCAAATGCATATAACATGGAATCTCCTATTAACAAGACTTAGTCAAGAATTGAACGCTTAATCGAAGCTATTATAGCGAATCCTTGCTACAACAATACTTAATCAAGAAAGAACAGATTAATGAGAGCTGTTATAGCCAATTCTAAGTACAAAAGGCTCGAATCTAATCAACAAAACCCGAGTTTTCATAAAGTTCACTCGAATGCATGTAACGTAGAATCTCCTATTAACAAGACTTAATCTATAGGCAAAGGTCTAATAAGAGCTATTATAGCGAATCCTTGTAACAACAATACTTAATCAAGAGAGAAAAGATTAATTGGAGCTGCATAGCCAATTCTGAGTACAAAAGGCTCGAATCTAATCAATAAGCCTTAGTTTTCATAGAGCTCTGACTCAAATAAATGTAACATGGAATCTCCTATCCACAAGACAATCAAGAAGTAAAGGTTTAATCGGAGCTATTATAGCGATTCCTTGCTACAACAAGACTTAATCAAGAAGTAAAGGATTAATCAGAGCTATTATATCCAATCATTGCTACAACAAGACTTAATTAGGAAGTAAAAGATTAATCGGAGCTGTTATGGCCAATTCTGAGTACAAAAGGCTCGGATCAAATCAATAAACCCGAGTTTTCATAGAGTTCCAACTCAAATGCATGTAACGTGGTCTTATCTCATATTAACAAGACTTAATCAAGAAGTAAAGGCTTAATCGGAGCTATTATATCCAATCATAGCTACAACAAGACTTAATTAGGAAGTAAAAGATTAATCGGAGCTGTTATGGCAAATTCTGAGTACAAAAGGCTCGAAGGGTGGAGAGAATACAGTGTATTATGAGATTCTCTCAGTATAGCCTGTTTAAGCTTTGCGTCTTGGAACATGAAAATCACGTTAGGATTATGGTCATGTTATACGCGGTCTTATGCTTTATAATGTTAATAAACCCGATTTTTCATAGAGTTCCGACTCGAATGCATGTAATGCGGTCTTATCTTCGTTTAACAAGACTTATCAAGAAGTAAAGACTTAATCGAGCTATTATAGAAAATCCTTGATACAACAAGACTTAATCAAGAAGTAAAAGATTAATCAGAGCTGTTATAGTCAATTCTGAGTAAAAAAGGCTCGAATTTAATCAATAAACCCGAATTTTCATAGAGTTCCGACTCGGATGCATGTAACGTGGTCTTATCTTCTATTAACATGACTTATGAAGAAGTAAAGACTTAATTGGAGCTATTATAGCAAATCCTTGCTACAACAAGACTTGATGAAGAAGTAAAAGATTAATCAGAGCTGTTATAGCCAATTCTGAGTATAAAAGGCTCGAATCTAATCAATAAACCCGAGTTTTCATAGAGTTTCCACTCGAATGCATGTAACATGGATTTATCTCCTATTCACAAGACGTATCAAGAAGTAAAGGCTTAATTGGAGCTATTATAGTGAATCCTTGCTACAACGAGGCTTATTCAAGAAGTAAAAGATTAATCGGAGCTACTATAGCTAACTCTTAGTACAAAAATCTCAAATCTAATCATTAAAACCGACTTTTCATAGAGTTCCAACTCGAATGCATGTACGTGGTCTTATCTCCTATTAACAAGACTTAATCACGAAGTAAAGACTTAATCGGAGCTATTATAGCGAATCCTTGCTACAACAATACTTAATCAAGAAGTAAAAGATTAATCAATAAACCCTAGTTTTTGTAGAGTTCCGACTCGAATACATGCAATGTGGTTTTATCTCCTATTAACAAGACTTAATCAAGAAGGAAAGGCTTAATCGGAGCTATTACAGTCAATCTTTCCTACAAGAATTACTCAAGAAGCAAAAGATTAATCGGAGCTGTTATAGCCAATTATGAGTGCAAAAGGCTCAAATCTAATCGATAAACCCGAGTTTTCTTAGAGTTCTAACTCGAATGCATGTACTTGGTCTTATCTCCTATTAACAAGACTTAATCAAGAAGTAAAGGCTTAATCATAGCTATTATATCCAATTCTTGCTACAACAAGACTTAATCGAGAAATGAAAGATTAATGAGAGCTGTTATACCCAAATCTGAGTACAAAAGGCTCGAATCTAATCAATAAACCCGAGCTTTTATAGAGCTCCGACTCAAATGCATATAACATGGAATCTCCTATTACAAGAATTAGTCAAGAATTAAACGCTTAATCGAAGCTATTATAGTGAATCCTTGCTACAACAATACTTAATCAAGAAAGAACAGATTAATGAGAGTTGTTATAGCCAATTCTAAGTACAAAAGGCTCGAATCTAATCAACAAAACCTGAGTTTTCATAAAGTTCACTCGAATGCATGTAACGTAGAATCTCCTATTAACAAGACTTAATCTAAAAGCAAAGGTTTAATCAGAACTATTATAGCGAATCCTTGTAATAACAATACTTAATCAAGAGAGAAAAGATTAATTGGAGCTGCATAGCCAATTCTGAGTACAAAAGGCTCGAATCTAATCAATAAGCCTGAGTTTTCATAGAGCTCCGACTCAAATAAATGTAACATGGAATCTCCTATCAACAAGACTTAATCAAGAAGTAAAGGTTTAATCGGAGCTATTATAGCAATTCCTTGCTACAACAAGACTTAATCAAGAAGTAAAGGATTAATCAGAGCTATTATATCCAATCACTGCTACAACAAGACTTAATTAGGAAGTAAAAGATTAATCGGAGCTGTTATGGTTAATTCTGAGTACAAAAGGCTCGGATCAAATCAATAAACCCGAGTTTTCATAGAGTTCCAATTCGAATGTATGTAACGTGGTCTTATCTCATATTAACAAGACTTAATCAAGAAGTAAAGGCTTAATCGGAGCTATTATATCCAATCATAGCTACAACAAGACTTAATTAGGAAGTAAAAGATTAATCGGAGTGTTATGGCAAATTCTGAGTACAAAAAGCTCGAAGGGTGGAGAGAATACGGTGTATTATGAGCTTCTCTCAGTATAGCCTATTTAAGCTTTGCGTCTTGGAACATGAAAATCACGTTAGGATTATGGTCATGTTATACGCGGTCTTATGCTTTATAATGTTAATAAACCCGAGTTTTCATAGAGTTCCGCTCGAATGCATGTAATGTGGTATTATCTTCTTTTAACAAGACTTATCAAGAAGTAAAGACTTAATCGGAGCTATTATAGCAAATCCTTGATACAACAAGACTTAATCAAGAAGTAAAAGATTAATCAAGTTATAGCCAATTCTGAGTAAAAAAGGCTCGAATTTAATAAATAAACCCGAGTTTTCATAGAGTTCCGACTCGGATGCATGTAACGTGGTCTTATCTTATATTAACAAGACTTATCAAGAAGTAAAGACTTAATTGGAGCTATTATAGCAAATCATTGCTACAACAAGATTTGATCAAGAAGTAAAAGATTAATCAGAGCTGTTATAGCAAATTCTGAGTATAAAAGGCTCGAATCTAATCAATAAGCCCGAGTTTTCATAGAGTTTCCACTCGAATGCATGTAACATGGATTTATCTCCTATTTACAAGACGTATCAAGAAGTAAAGGATTAATTGGAGCTATTATAGTGAATCCTTGCTACAACAAGACTTATTTAAGAAGTAAAAGACTTAATTGGAGCTATTATAGCAAATCCTTGCTACAACAAGACTTGATCAAGAAGTAAAAGATTAATCAGAGCTGTTATAGCCAATTCTGAGTATAAAAGGCTCGAATCTAATCAATAAAGCCGAGTTTTCATAGAGTTTCGACTCGAATGCATGTAACATGGATTTATCTCCTATTCACAAGACGTATCAAGTAAAGGCTTAATTGGAGCTATTATAGTGAATCCTTGCTACAACGAGGCTTATTCAAGAAGTAAAAGATTAATCGGAGCTACTATAGCTAACTCTTAGTACAAAAATCTCAAATCTAATCATTAAACCCGACTTTTCATAGAGTTCCAACTCGAATGCATGTACGTGGTCTTATCTCCTATTAACAAGACATAATCACGAAGTAAAGACTTAATCGGAGTTATTATAGCGAATCCTTGCTACAACAAGACTTAATCAAGAAGTAAAAGATTAATCAATAAACCCTAGTTTTTGTAGAGTTCCGACTCGAATACATGCAATGTGGTTTTATCTCCTATTAACAAGACTTAATCAAGAAGGAAAGGCTTAATCGGAGCTATTACAGTCAATCTTTCCTACAAGAATTACTCAAGAAGCAAAAGATTAATCGGAGCTGTTATAGCCAATTATGAGTGCAAAAGGCTCAAATCTAATCGATAAACCCGAGTTTTCTTAGAGTTCTAACTCGAATGCATGTACTTGGTCTTATCTCCTATTAACAAGACTTAATCAAGAAGTAAAGGCTTAATCATAGCTATTATATCCAATTCTTGCTACAACAAGACTTAATCGAGAAATAAAAGATTAATGAGAGCTGTTATACCCAAATCTGAGTACAAAAGGCTCGAATCTAATCAATAAACCCGAGCTTTTATAGAGCTCCGACTCAAATGCATATAACATGGAATCTCCTATTACAAGACTTAGTCAAGAATTAAACGCTTAATCGAAGCTATTATAGTGAATCCTTGCTACAACAATACTTAATCAAGAAAGAACAGATTAATGAGAGTTGTTATAGCCAATTCTAAGTACAAAAGGCTCGAATCTAATCAACAAAACCTGAGTTTTCATAAAGTTCACTCGAATGCATGTAACGTAGAATCTCCTATTAACAAGACTTAATCTAAAAGCAAAGGTTTAATCAGAACTATTATAGCGAATCCTTGTA
Organism: Orobanche coerulescens; assembly: GCA_033398695.1. Taxonomy (NCBI): domain Eukaryota; kingdom Viridiplantae; phylum Streptophyta; class Magnoliopsida; order Lamiales; family Orobanchaceae; genus Orobanche; species Orobanche coerulescens. The sequence goes on along the minus strand of CM065814.1, from coordinate 40,419,163 downwards.
ATAACAATACTTAATCAAGAGAGAAAAGATTAATTGGAGCTGCATAGCCCATTCTGAGTACAAAAGGCTCGAATCTAATCAATAAGCCTGAGTTTTCATAGAGCTCCGACTCAAATAAATGTAACATGGAATCTCCTATCAACAAGACTTAATCAAGAAGTAAAGGTTTAATCGGAGCTATTATAGCAATTCCTTGCTACAACAAGACTTAATCAAGAAGTAAAGGATTAATCAGAGCTATTATATCCAATCACTGCTACAACAAGACTTAATTAGGAAGTAAAAGATTAATCGGAGCTGTTATGGTTAATTCTGAGTACAAAAGGCTCGGATCAAATCAATAAACCCGAGTTTTCATAGAGTTCCAATTCGAATGTATGTAACGTGGTCTTATCTCATATTAACAAGACTTAATCAAGAAGTAAAGGCTTAATCGGAGCTATTATATCCAATCATAGCTACAACAAGACTTAATTAGGAAGTAAAAGATTAATCGGAGCTGTTATGGCAAATTCTGAGTACAAAAAGCTCGAAGGGTGGAGAGAATACGGTGTATTATGAGCTTCTCTCAGTATAGCCTATTTAAGCTTTGCGTCTTGGAACATGAAAATCACGTTAGGATTATGGTCATGTTATACGCGGTCTTATGCTTTATAATGTTAATAAACCCGAGTTTTCATAGAGTTCCGACTCGAATGCATGTAATGTGGTATTATCTTCTTTTAACAAGACTTATCAAGAAGTAAAGACTTAATCGGAGCTATTATAGCAAATCCTTGATACAACAAGACTTAATCAAGAAGTAAAAGATTAATCAGAGCTGTTATAGCCAATTCTGAGTAAAAAAGGCTCGAATTTAATAAATAAACCCGAGTTTTCATAGAGTTCCGACTCGGATGCATGTAACGTGGTCTTATCTTATATTAACAAGACTTATCAAGAAGTAAAGACTTAATTGGAGCTATTATAGCAAATCATTGCTACAACAAGACTTGATCAAGAAGTAAAAGATTAATCAGAGCTGTTATAGCAAATTCTGAGTATAAAAGGCTCGAATCTAATCAATAAGCCCGAGTTTTCATAGAGTTTCCACTCGAATGCATGTAACATGGATTTATCTCCTATTTACAAGACGTATCAAGAAGTAAAGGATTAATTGGAGCTATTATAGTGAATCCTTGCTACAACAAGACTTATTTAAGAAGTAAAAGACTTAATTGGAGCTATTATAGCAAATCCTTGCTACAACAAGACTTGATCAAGAAGTAAAAGATTAATCAGAGCTGTTATAGCCAATTCTGAGTATAAAAGGCTCGAATCTAATCAATAAAGCCGAGTTTTCATAGAGTTTCGACTCGAATGCATGTAACATGGATTTATCTCCTATTCACAAGACGTATCAAGAAGTAAAGGCTTAATTGGAGCTATTATAGTGAATCCTTGCTACAACGAGGCTTATTCAAGAAGTAAAAGATTAATCGGAGCTACTATAGCTAACTCTTAGTACAAAAATCTCAAATCTAATCATTAAACCCGACTTTTCATAGAGTTCCAACTCGAATGCATGTACGTGGTCTTATCTCCTATTAACAAGACATAATCACGAAGTAAAGACTTAATCGGAGTTATTATAGCGAATCCTTGCTACAACAAGACTTAATCAAGAAGTAAAAGATTAATCAATAAACCCTAGTTTTTGTAGAGTTAGACTCGAATACATGCAATGTGGTTTTATCTCCTATTAACAAGACTTAATCAAGAAGGAAAGGCTTAATCGGAGCTATTACGATCAATCTTTCCTACAAGAATTACTCAAGAAGCAAAAGATTAATCGGAGCTGTTATAGCCAATTATGAGTGCAAAAGGCTCAAATCTAATCGATAAACCCGAGTTTTCTTAGAGTTCTAACTCGAATGCATGTACTTGGTCTTATCTCCTATTAACAAGACTTAATCAAGAAGTAAAGGCTTAATCATAGCTATTATATCCAATTCTTGCTACAACAAGACTTAATCGAGAAATAAAAGATTAATGAGAGCTGTTATACCCAAATCTGAGTACAAAAGGCTCGAATCTAATCAATAAACCCGAGCTTTTATAGAGCTCCGACTCAAATGCATATAACATGGAATCTCCTATTACAAGACTTAGTCAAGAATTAAACGCTTAATCGAAGCTATTATAGTGAATCCTTGCTACAACAATACTTAATCAAGAAAGAACAGATTAATGAGAGTTGTTATAGCCAATTCTAAGTACAAAAGGCTCGAATCTAATCAACAAAACCTGAGTTTTCATAAAGTTCACTCGAATGCATGTAACGTAGAATCTCCTATTAACAAGACTTAATCTAAAAGCAAAGGTTTAATCAGAACTATTATAGCGAATCCTTGTAATAACAATACTTAATCAAGAGAGAAAAGATTAATTGGAGCTGCATAGCCCATTCTTAGTACAAAAGGCTCGAATCTAATCAATAAGCCTGAGTTTTCATAGAGCTCCGACTCAAATAAATGTAACATGGAATCTCCTATCAACAAGACTTAATCAAGAAGTAAAGGTTTAATCGGAGCTATTATAGCAATTCCTTGCTACAACAAGACTTAATCAAGAAGTAAAGGATTAATCAGAGCTATTATATCCAATCACTGCTACAACAAGACTTAATTAGGAAGTAAAAGATTAATCGGAGCTGTTATGGTTAATTCTGAGTACAAAAGGCTCGGATCAAATCAATAAACCCGAGTTTTCATAGAGTTCCAATTCGAATGCATGTAACGTGGTCTTATCTCATATTAACAAGACTTAATCAAGAAGTAAAGGCTTAATCGGAGCTATTATATCCAATCATAGCTACAACAAGACTTAATTAGGAAGTAAAAGATTAATCGGAGCTGTTATGGCAAATTCTGAGTACAAAAAGCTCGAAGGGTGGAGAGAATACGGTGTATTATGAGCTTCTCTCAGTATAGCCTATTTAAGCTTTGCGTCTTGGAACATGAAAATCACGTTAGGATTATGGTCATGTTATACGCGGTCTTATGCTTTATAATGTTAATAAACCCGAGTTTTCATAGAGTTCCGACTCGAATGCATGTAATGTGGTATTATCTTCTTTTAACAAGACTTATCAAGAAGTAAAGACTTAATCGGAGCTATTATAGCAAATCCTTGATACAACAAGACTTAATCAAGAAGTAAAAGATTAATCAGAGTTATAGCGATTACGAGTAAAAAGGCTCGAATTTAATAAATAAACCCGAGTTTTCATAGAGTTCCGACTCGGATGCATGTAACGTGGTCTTATCTTATATTAACAAGACTTATCAAGAAGTAAAGACTTAATTGGAGCTATTATAGCAAATCATTGCTACAACAAGACTTGATCAAGAAGTAAAAGATTAATCAGAGCTGTTATAGCAAATTCTGAGTATAAAAGGCTCGAATCTAATCAATAAGCCCGAGTTTTCATAGAGTTTCCACTCGAATGCATGTAACATGGATTTATCTCCTATTTACAAGACGTATCAAGAAGTAAAGGATTAATTGGAGCTATTATAGTGAATCCTTGCTACAACAAGACTTATTTAAGAAGTAAAAGATTAATCGGAGCTACTATAGCCAACTCTTAGTACAAAAATCTCAAATCTAATCATTAAACCCGACTTTTCATAGAGTTCCAACTCGAATGCATGTACGTGGTCTTATCTCCTATTAACAAGACTTAATCACGAAGTAAAGACTTAATCGGAGCTATTATAGCGAATCCTTGCTACAACAAGACTTAATCAAGAAGTAAAAGATTAATCAAAACTGTTATAGCTAATTGTGAGTACAAAAGGCTCAAATCTAATCAATAAACCCTAGTTTTTGTAGAGTTCCGACTCGAATACATGCAATGTGGTTTTATCTCCTATTAACAAGACTTAATCAAGAAGGAAAGGCTTAATCGGAGCTATTACAGTCAATCTTTGCTACAAGAATTACTCAAGAAGCAAAAGATTAATCGGAGTCATTATAGCCAATTATGAGTGCAAAAGGCTCAAATCTAATCGATAAACCAGAGTTTTCTTAGAGTTCTAACTCGAATGCATGTACTTGGTATTATCTCCTATTAACAAGACTTAATCAAGAAGTAAAGGCTTAATCATAGCTATTATATCCAATTCTTGCTACAACAAGACTTAATCGAGAAATAAAAGATTAATGAGAGTCATATACCCAAATCTGAGTACAAAAAGGCTCGAATCTAATCAATAAACCCGAGCTTTTATAGAGCTCCGACTCAAATGCATATAACATGGAATCTCCTATTAACAAGACTTAGTCAATAATTGAATGCTTAATCGAAGCTATTATAGCGAATCCATGCTACAACAATACTTAATCAAGAAAGAACATATTAGTGAGAGCTGTTATAGCCAATTCTAAGTACAAAAGGCTCGAAACTAATCAACAAAACCCGAGTTTTCATAAAGTTCACTCGAATGCATGTAACGTAGAATCTCCTATTAACAAGACTTAATCTATAAGAAAAGGTCTAATCAGAGCTATTATAGCGAATACTTGTAACAACAATACTTAATCAAGAGAGAAAAGATTAATTGGAGCTGCATAGCCAATTCTGAGTACAAAAGGCTCGAATCTAATCAATAAGCCTGAGTTTTCATAGAGCTCCGACTCGAATAAATGTAACATGGAATCTCCTATTAACAAGACTTAATCAAGAAGTAAATGTTTAATCGGAGCTATTATAGCGATTCCTTGCTACAACAAGACATAATAAAGAAGTAAAAGATTAACTGAAGCTGTTATAGCCAATTCTAAGTACAAAAGGCTCGAACCTAATCAATAACCCGAGTTTTCATCGTGTTCCGACTCGAATGCATGTAATGTAGTCTTATCTCCTATTAACGAGACATAATCGAGAAGTAAAGGTTTAATCGGAGCTATTATAGTGAATCCTTGCTACAACAAGACTTAATCAAGAAAGAAAAGATTAATCGATGTTGTTATAGCGAATTCTGAGTACAAAAGGCTCGGATCAAATCAATAAACCCGAGTTTTCATAGAGTTCCAATTCGAATGCATGTAACGTGGTCTTATCTCATATTAACCAGACCTAATCAAGAAATAAAGGCTTAATCGGAGCTATTATATCCAATCATGGCTACAAGAAGACTTAATTAGAAAGTAAAAGATTAATCGGAGCTGTTATGGCCAATTCTGAGTACAAAAGACTCGGATCAAAGCAATAAACCCGAGTTTTCATAGAGCTCCGACTCGAATGCATGTAATGTGGTCTTATATCCTATTTACAATACTTATCTAGAAGTGCAAACATAATCGGAGCTATATATCGAATCCTTGCTAAAACAAGACTTAATCAAGAAGTAAAAGATTAATCAAAACTGTTATAGCTATTTGTGAGTACAAAAGGCTCGAATCTAATCAATAAACCCGAGTTTTCGTAGAGTTCCGACTCGAATACATGCAATGTGGTCTTATCTCTAATTAACAAGACTTAATCAAGAAGGAAAGGCTTAATCGGAGCTATTATAGTCAATCCTTGCTACAAGATTTGATCAAGAAGCAAAAGATTAATCGGAGTTGTTATAGCCAATTATGAGTGCAAAAGGCTCAAATTTAATCGATAAACCCGAGTTTTCTTAGAGTTCTAACTCGAATGCATGTACGTGGTCTTATCTCCTATTAACAAGACTTAATCAAGAAGTAAAGGCTTAATCAGAGCTATTATATCCAATTCTTGCTACAACAAGACTTAATCGAGAAATAAAAGATTAATGAGAGCTGTTATACCCAAATCTGAGTACAAAATGCTCGAATCTAATCAATAAATTCGAGATTTTATAGAGCTCTGACTCAAATGCATATAACATGGAATCTCCTATTAACAAGACTTAGTCAAGAATTGAACGCTTAATCGAAGCTATTATAGTGAATCCTTGCTACAACAATACTTAATCAAGAAAGAACAGATTAATGAGAGCTGTTATAGCCAATTCTAAGTACAAAAGGCTCGAATCTAATCAACAAAACCCGAGTTTTCATAAAGTTCACTCGAATGCATGTAACGTAGAATCTCCTATTAACAAGACTTAATCTATATGCAAAGGTCTAATAAGAGCTATTATAGCGAATCCTTGTAACAACAATACATAATCAAGAGAGAAAAGATTAATTGGAGCTGCATAGCCAATTCTGAGTACAAAAGGCTCGAATCTAATCAATAAGCCTTAGTTTTCATAGAGCTCTGACTCAAGTAAATGTAACATGGAATCTCCTATCAACAAGACAATCAAGAAGTAAAGGTTTAATCGGAGCTATTATAGCGATTCCTTGCTACAACAAGACTTAATCAAGAAGTAAAGGATTAATCAGAGCTATTATATCCAATCATTGCTACAACAAGACTTAATTAGGAAGTAAAAGATTAATCGGAGCTGTTATGGCCAATTCTGAGTACAAAAGGCTCGGATCAAATCAATAAACCCGAGTTTTCATAGAGTTCCAACTCTAATGCATGTAACGTGGTCTTATCTCATATTAACAAGACTTAATCAAGAAGTAAAGGCTTAATCGGAGCTATTATATCGAATCATAGCTACAACAAGACTTAATTAGGAAGTAAAAGATTAATCGGAGCTGTTATGGCAAATTCTGAGTACAAAAGGCTCAAAGGGTGGAGAGAATACAGTGTATTATGAGATTCTCTCAGTATAGCCTGTTTAAGCTTTGCGTCTTGGAACATGAAAATCACGTTAGGATTATGGTCATGTTATACGCGGTCTTATGCTTTATAATGTTAATAAACACGAGTTTTCATAGAGTTCCGACTCGAATGCATGTAATGCGGTCTTATCTTCGTTTAACAAGACTTATCAAGAAGTAAAGACTTAATCGAGCTATTATAGAAAATCCTTGATACAACAAGACTTAATCAAGAAGTAAAAGATTAATCAGAGCTGTTATAGTCAATTATGAGTAAAAAAGGCTCGAATTTAATCAATAAACCCGAATTTTCATAGAGTTCCGACTCGGATGCATGTAACGTGGTCTTATCTTCTATTAACATGACTTATGAAGAAGTAAAGACTTAATTGGAGCTATTATAGCCAATCCTTGCTACAACAAGACTTGATCAAGAAGTAAAAGATTAATCAGAGCTGTTATAGCCAATTCTGAGTATAAAAGGCTCGAATCTAATCAATAAAGCCGAGTTTTCATAGAGTTTCGACTCGAATGCATGTAACATGGATTTATCTCCTATTCACAAGACGTATCAAGAAGTAAAGGCTTAATTGGAGCTATTATAGTGAATCCTTGCTACAACGAGGCTTATTCAAGAAGTAAAAGATTAATCGGAGCTACTATAGCTAACTCTTAGTACAAAAATCTCAAATCTAATCATTAAACCCGACTTTTCATAGAGTTCAAACTCGAATGCATGTACGTGGTATTATCTCCTATTAACAAGACATAATCACGAAGTAAAGACTTAATCGGAGCTATTATAGCGAATCCTTGCTACAACAAGACTTAATCAAGAAGTAAAAGATTAATCAATAAACCCTAGTTTTTGTAGAGTTCCGACTCGAATACATGCAATGTGGTTTTATCTCCTATTAACAAGACTTAATCAAGAAGGAAAGGCTTAATCGGAGCTATTACAGTCAATCTTTCCTACAAGAATTACTCAAGAAGCAAAAGATTAATCGGAGCTGTTATAGCCAATTATGAGTGCAAAAGGCTCAAATCTAATCGATAAACCCGAGTTTTCTTAGAGTTCTAACTCGAATGCATGTACTTGGTCTTATCTCCTATTAACAAGACTTAATCAAGAAGTAAAGGCTTAATCATAGCTATTATATCCAATTCTTGCTACAACAAGACTTAATCGAGAAATAAAAGATTAATGAGAGCTGTTATACCCAAATCTGAGTACAAAAGGCTCGAATCTAATCAATAAACCCGAGCTTTTATAGAGCTCCGACTCAAATGCATATAACATGGAATCTCCTATTACAAGACTTAGTCAAGAATTAAACGCTTAATCGAAGCTATTATAGTGAATCCTTGCTACAACAATACTTAATCAAGAAAGAACAGATTAATGAGAGTTGTTATAGCCAATTCTAAGTACAAAAGGCTCCAATCTAATCAACAAAACCTGAGTTTTCATAAAGTTCACTCGAATGCATGTAACGTAGAATCTCCTATTAACAATACTTAATCTAAAAGCAAAGGTTTAATCAGAACTATTATAGCGAATCCTTGTAATAACAATACTTAATCAAGAGAGAAAAGATTAATTGGAGCTGCATAGCCCATTCTGAGTACAAAAGGCTCGAATCTAATCAATAAGCCTGAGTTTTCATAGAGCTCCGACTCAAATAAATGTAACATGGAATCTCCTATCAACAAGACTTAATCAAGAAGTAAAGGTTTAATCGGAGCTATTATAGCAATTCCTTGCTACAACAAGACTTAATCAAGAAGTAAAGGATTAATCAGAGCTATTATATCCAATCACTGCTACAACAAGACTTAATTAGGAAGTAAAAGATTAATCGGAGCTGTTATGGTTAATTCTGAGTACAAAAGGCTCGGATCAAATCAATAAACCCGAGTTTTCATAGAGTTCCAATTCGAATGCATGTAACGTGGTCTTATCTCATATTAACAAGACTTAATCAAGAAGTAAAGGCTTAATAGGAGCTATTATATCCAATCATAGCTACAACAAGACTTAATTAGGAAGTAAAAGATTAATCGGAGCTGTTATGGCAAATTCTGAGTACAAAAAGCTCGAAGGGTGGAGAGAATACGGTGTATTATGAGCTTCTCTCAGTATAGCCTATTTAAGCTTTGCGTCTTGGAACATGAAAATCACGTTAGGATTATGGTCATGTTATACGCGGTCTTATGCTTTATAATGTTAATAAACCCGAGTTTTCATAGAGTTCCGACTCGAATGCATGTAATGTGGTATTATCTTCTTTTAACAAGACTTATCAAGAAGTAAAGACTTAATCGGAGCTATTATAGCAAATCCTTGATACAACAAGACTTAATCAAGAAGTAAAAGATTAATCAGAGCTGTTATAGACAATTCTGAGTAAAAAAGGCTCGAATTTAACAAATAAACCCGAGTTTTCATAGAGTTCCGACTCGGATGCATGTAACGTGGTCTTATCTTATATTAACAAGACTTATCAAGAAGTAAAGACTTAATTGGAGCTATTATAGCAAATCATTGCTACAACAAGACTTGATCAAGAAGTAAAAGATTAATCGATTTGTTATAGCAAATTCTGAGTATAAAAGGCTCGAATCTAATCAATAAGCCCGAGTTTTCATAGAGTTTCCACTCGAATGCATGTAACATGGATTTATCTCCTATTTACAAGACGTATCAAGAAGTAAAGGATTAATTGGAGCTATTATAGTGAATCTTTGCTACAACAAGACTTATTTAAGAAGTAAAAGATTAATCGGAGCTACTATAGCCAACTCTTAGTACAAAAATCTCAAATCTAATCATTAAACCCGACTTTTCATAGAGTTCCAACTCGAATGCATGTACGTGGTCTTATCTCCTATTAACAAGACTTAATCACGAAGTAAAGACTTAATCGGAGCTATTATAGCGAATCCTTGCTACAACAAGACTTAATCAAGAAGTAAAAGATTAATCAAAACTGTTATAGCTAATTGTGAGTACAAAAGGCTCAAATCTAATCAATAAACCCTAGTTTTTGTAGAGTTCCGACTCGAATACATGCAATGTGGTTTTATCTCCTATTAACAAGACTTAATCAAGAAGGAAAGGCTTAGTCGGAGCTATTACAGTCAATCTTTGCTACAAGAATTACTCAAGAAGCAAAAGATTAATCGGAGTTGTTATAGCCAATTATGAGTGCAAAAGGCTCAAATCTAATCGATAAACCCGAGTTTTCTTAGAGTTCTAACTCGAATGCATGTACTTGGTATTATCTCCTATTAACAAGACTTAATCAAGAAGTAAAGGCTTAATCATAGCTATTATATCCAATTCTTGCTACAACAAGACTTAATCGAGAAATAAAAGATTAATGAGAGCTGTTATACCCAAATCTGAGTACAAAAAGGCTCGAATCTAATCAATAAACCCGAGCTTTTATAGAGCTCCGACTCAAATGCATATAACATGGAATCTCCTATTAACAAGACTTAGTCAATAATTGAATGCTTAATCGAAGCTATTATAGCGAATCCTTGCTACAACAATACTTAATCAAGAAAGAACATATTAGTGAGAGCTGTTATAGCAAATTCTAAGTACAAAAGGCTCGAATCTAATCAACAAAACCCGAGTTTTCATAAAGTTCACTCGAATGCATGTAACGTAGAATCTCCTATTAACAAGACTTAATCTATAAGCAAAGGTCTAATCAGAGCTATTATAGCGAATACTTGTAACAACAATACTTAATCAAGAGAGAAAAGATTAATTGGAGCTGCATAGCCAATTCTGAGTACAAAAGGCTCGAATCTAATCAATAAGCCTGAGTTTTCATAGAGCTCCGACTCGAATAAATGTAACATGGAATCTCCTATTAACAAGACTTAATCAAGAAGTAAATGTTTAATCGGAGCTATTATAGCGATTCCTTGCTACAACAAGACATAATAAAGAAGTAAAAGATTAACTGAAGCTGTTATAGCCAATTCTAAGTACAAAAGGCTCGAACCTAATCAATAACCCGAGTTTTCATCGTGTTAGACTCGAATGCATGTAATGTAGTCTTATCTCCTATTAACGAGACTTAATCGAGAAGTAAAGGTTTAATCGGAGCTATTATAGTGAATCCTTGCTACAACAAGACTTAATCAAGAAAGAAAAGATTAATCGAAGTTGTTATAGCGAATTCTGAGTACAAAAGGCTCGGATCAAATCAATAAACCCGAGTTTTCATAGAGCTCCAATTCGAATGCATGTAACGTGGTCTTGTCTCATATTAACCAGACCTAATCAAGAAATAAAGGCTTAATCGGAGCTATTATATCCAATCATTGCTACAAGAAGACTTAATTAGAAAGTAAAAGATTAATCGGAGCTGTTATGGCCAATTCTGAGTACAAAAGACTCGGATCAAATCAATAAACCCGAGTTTTCATAGAGCTCCGACTCGAATGCATGTAATGTGGTCTTATATCCTATTTACAATACTTATCTGTAAGTGCAAACATAATCGGAGCTATATATCGAATCCTTGCTAAAACAAGACTTAATCAAGAAGTAAAAGATTAATCAAAACTGTTATAGCTATTTGTGAGTACAAAAGGCTCGAATCTAATCAATAAACCCGAGTTTTCGTAGAGTTCCGACTCGAATACATGCAATGTGGTTTTATCTCTAATTAACAAGACTTTTTTTTTTTTTTTTTTTTTTAAAAAAATTGCTCTAATAATGCGAAAATCAAGTTGAGGGTGGACGAGGCCCTCTACACGCCCGAAAGATTGAGGGAGGACAAACCCCTCAACAAGTCCCAAAACGAAAATCACATGAAAATAAGAGGAGCCGACCCTCAAACAAGGCTAGAGTTGCTTGGAATCACCCAAAATTACTGAATTATACATAAAATTTTCTGCTCCTAATATACGGGTAAGCAATTTTATCCAGTTTAATGAGACCGCGGATTTTCCCATTAATATTGGAGATATCATGAAGATGGAAGTCTTGACGATCACACCCTTGATTCGCTAATAAATCAGCGACGGCATTACCCTCCCGAAAAATATGAGAGAAATGAATTTCCAATTTCTCCATGAAAGCACGAATTTTAAAAATGAGACCTTGGAGTTGCCAATGGCAAGAGGATGAATGCTCGATCAAATGAAGCGCAACCTTCGAATCTACTTCCACCCATACTTTGACAAAGTTGTGATCAAAACAAAAATCGAGCCCTCTCCAAATAGCATAGATTTCCGCGAAATTATTAGTTTGGACCCCAAGATATTCCGAAAACATGAGGAGAGGATTGCCAAGATAATCCCTAACAGCCCCGGCCGCATGGCCCGGGCTGCCCTTCGCGGCACCGTCCGTATTGATTTCCACCAGCCTGTTAGGCCTCATCCATCAAACCGTCATAATTTTGTAGCGCGGGCCCGGGCTTGGAGTGACGCCCACATAGTCGGCAATTCTATCCGCCCCCTTCCAAAATTGTCTTGTAATTTTGCCATGACCTTTGAGATTGGTTAAGTAATTCGAAATACGCTTACACACAAGTTTCGACGTAAAAGGAATATTATCAACCCTCTTATCATTCCTACAACACCAAATAAACCATAAAATGAGAATCGGAATGATGTGAAAAATGTGGATTGTTCCCTTGGCTTTACCAAACCAATTAGCAATAATAAGATTGAAATCAGATGAGAAAAGGGCTTTGATCCCAGCAATATTATGGAAAAACTTCCAAACCTCTGTAGCAATTGGGCCATTTAAAAAAAGGTGGGAAAGGCTTTCAACACCTTTACAACAATAACAGGAGTTGGTGGCAATAATACCCCTACGAAGGAGACCATCCGGAGTTGGGATCCATTTATTAAGGACCTTGACCATAAATAGAGAGATGGTAGGTGTGATAAATGGATTCCAACAAAACCGAAGGATATTATTCAAGGTTTTCTATTACGAACTAAATCCCAAGCGCTTTTGAAAGTAAATTTCCCATTAGTAGATAAAGTCCAAGAAGGTCTATTTTCATAAGGGGAAGTAGGTAAGGAGCAAATATGGTCACAAATGCCCATCGGGAGTTTGCGATAAATTTTCCTTCTATCCCACTCCCCATTATTCCAATAAAAACCAATTTTATCTTTCGACTTACTGTTGTAAAAATTGGTGAGGGGCTGAATTCACACCAATTGTCATGCCAAAAGACACATTATCATTACCACTATGCCAAAAAATTTTATCATTCGCGATCGTTCTAATACCACAAAGGTTTTTCCAAGTCGGAGAACTTTTAGGATTAAATTTGATAACCATTGGGTGAAGCCTAGAGCAATATTTTTAAATAACAAGTTCGACCAAATATTATGAGAAGTTCTAAACCTCCACCACATTTTAATATGGGCAGGATAATGTCATTAAGATCCCGACACCCAAGACCCCCTTCATCCGTAGGATAGCAAAGACGATTCCAAGCACCCAATGCAACTTCCGTTTATTGTCATTGGATCCCCATAGAAATTTGTTGAACAATCTTTCTATGTAATTTATGACATTAGCAGAGGTTTGAGCACTTGTAAGCAAAATAAAGCAATGGAGTTTAAAACCGATTTAATTAGTTCCAAGCGGCCCCGTCGATAGCAAGTGATGGTTCCAAGTAATCATTTTATTTTTAATTTTAGAAAGGAGGTCAGTACATCTCAAAATTTTGAAACCCTTTCCACATAGGTACACCAAGATACAAAATCGGTAAATCTACTTTATTGAATCCCGAAATTCTTTGCACCCAACTAACAACTTGAGGGGTCGGATTATTCATAATGAAATTACTCTTGTGGTTGTTGATCTTTTGACCGGAAACATTTTCATAATGGGTAATGCAATTGTTGAAAATATGAAGACTTTTTGGAAACATTAAGGAAAATGAGAATATCATCGGCATACGCAAGATGCGTGATCTTCACTTTTTTCTTAATTTTGTAGTACATCGAAGGATTGTTGGAAAACATTTGATCAATACTCCGAGAGAAGTAATCTGCGGCAAGCACAAAAATGAGGGGGGAGAGTGGGTCCCCTTGACGAATACCTCTCTCGCTTTTAAAAAACCCATGGGGCTGCCCGTTCACAAGGACCGAGAACCAACAATTAGAAATACACGACTTGATAAAATTAATCCAAACATTGGAAAAACCAAATCTAGACATAACTTGGAATATAAAATTCCAATTTATCCTATCATAAGCTTTTTCCATATCCAACTTAATTATAGTATTAGTAGTCGATTGGGAAATGTCATGAGTAACCTCGTGAGCCGTCAATATATTATCCGTAATATTCCTACCTTTGATGAAACCAGACTGGGCTTAATCAAGAAGGAAAGGCTTAATCGGAGCTATTATAGTCAATCCTTGCTACAAGATTTGATCAAGAAGCAAAAGATTAATCGGAGTTGTTATAGCCAATTATGAGTGCAAAAGGCTCAAATTTAATCGATAAACCCGAGTTTTCTTAGAGTTCTAACTCGAATGCATGTACGTGGTCTTATCTCCTATTAACAAGACTTTTTTTTTTTTTTTTTTTTTTTTTTGGCCGAAAGATTGAGGGAGGACAAACCCCTCAACAAATCACATGAAAATAAGAGGAGCCGACCCTCAAACAAGGCTAGAGTTGCTTGGGATCACCCAAAATTACTGGATTTTACATAAAATTTTCTGCTCCTAATATACGGGTAAGCAATTTTATCAAGTTTAATGAGACCGCGGATTTTCCCATTAATATTGGAGATATCATGAAGATGGAAGTCTTGACGATCACACCCTTGATTCGCTAAAAAATCAGCGACGGCATTACCCTCCCGAAAAATATGAGAGAAATGAATTTCCAATTTCTCCATGAAAGCACGAATTTTAAAAATGAGACCTTGGAGTTGCCAATGACAAGAGGATGAATGCTCGATCAAATGAAGCGCAACCTTCGAATCTACTTCCACCCATACTTTGACAAAGTTGTGATCAAAACAAAATCAAGCCCTCTCCAAATAGCATAGATTTCCGAAATTATTAGTTTGGACCCCAAGATATTCCGAAAACATGAGGAGAGGATTGCCAAGATAATCCCTAACAACCCCCACGGCCGCATTGCCCGGCTGCCCTTCGCGGCACCGTCCGTATCGATTTCCACCAGCCTGTTAGGCCTCATCCATCGAACCGTCATAATTTTGTAGCGGGCCCGGCTTGGAGTGACGCCACAAAGTCGGCAATTCTATCCGCCCCCTTCCAAAATTGTCTTGTAATTTTGCCATGACATTTGAGATTGGTTAAGTAATTCCAAATACGCTTACACACAAGTTTCGACGTAAAGGAATATTATCAACCCTCTTATCATTCCTACAACACCAAATAAACCATAAAATGAGAATCGGAATGATGTGAAAAATGTGGATTGTTCCCTTGGCTTTACCAAACCAATTAGAAATAATAAGATTGAAATCAGATGAGAAAAGGGCTTTGATCCCAGCAATATTATGGAAAAACTTCCAAACCTCTGTAGCAATTGGGCCATTTAAAAAAAGGTGGGAAAGGCTTTCAACACCATTACAACAATAACGAGTTGGTGGCAATAATACCCCTACGAAGGAGACCATCCGGAGTTGGGATCCATTTATTAAGGACCTTGACCATAAATAGAGAGATGGTAGGTGTAATAAATGGATTCCAACAAAACCGAAGGATATTATTCGAAGGTTTTCTATTACGAACTAAATCCCAAGCGCTTTTGAAAGTAAACTTCCCATTAGTAGATAAAGTCCAAGAAGGTCTATTTTCATAAGGGGAAGTAGGTAAGGAGCAAATATGGTCACAAATGCCCAACGGAGTTTGCGATAAATTTTCCTTCTATCCCACTCCCCATTATTCCAATAAAAACCAATTTTATCTTTCGACTTACTGTTGTAAAAGTTGGTGAGGGCTGAATTCACACCAATTGTCATGCCAAAAGACACATCATCATTACCACTATGCCAAAAATTTTATCATTCGCGATCGATCTAATACCACAAAGGTTTTCCAAGTCGGAGAACTTTTAGGATTAAATTTGATAACCATGGGGTGAAGCCTAGAGCAATATTTTTAAATAACAACTTCGACCAAATATTATTAGAAGTTCTAAACCTCCACCACATTTTAATATGGGCGGCCGGATAATGTCATTAAGATCCCGACACCCAAGTCCCCCTCATCCGTTGGGTAGCAAAGACGATTCCAAGCACCAATGCAACTTCCGTTTATTGTCATTGGATCCCCATAGAAATTTGTTGAACAATCTTTCTATGTAATTTATGACATTAGGGAGGTTTGAGCACTTGTAAGCAAAATAAAGCAATGGAGTTTAAAACCGATTTAATTAGTTCCAAGCGGCCCCCGTCGATAGCAAGTGATGGTTCCAAGTAATCATTTTATTTTTAATTTTAGAAAGGAGGGTGTACATCTCACAATTTTGAAACCCTTTCCACATAGGTACGCCAAGATACAAAATCGGTAAATCGACTTTATTAAATCCGAAATTCTTTGCACCCAACTAACAACTTGAGGGTCGGATTATTCATAATGAAATTACTCTTGTGGTTGTTGATCTTTTGACCGGAAACATTTTCATAATGGGTAATGCAATTGTTGAAAATATGAAGACTTTTTTTGGAAACATTAAGGAAAATGAGAATATCATCGGCATACGCAAGATGCGTGATCTTCACTTTTTTCTTAATTTTGTAGTACATCGAAGGATTGTTGGAAAACATTCGATCAATACTCCGAGAGAAGTAATCAGCGGCAAGCACAAAAATGAGGGGGGAGAGTGGGTCCCCTTGACGAATACCTCTCTCGCTTTTAAAAAACCCATAGGGCTGCCCGTTCACAAGGACCGAGAACCAACAATTAGAAATACACGACTTGATAAAATTAATCCAAACATTGGAAAAACCAAAGCTAGACATAACTTGGAATATAAAATTCCAATTTATCCTATCATAAGCTTTTTCCATATCCTATTAACAAGACTTAATCAAGAAGTAAAGGCTTAATCAGAGCTATTATATCCAATTCTTGCTACAACAAGACTTAATCGAGAAATAAAAGATTAATGAGAGCTGTTATACCCAAATCTGAGTACAAAATGCTCGAATCTAATCAATAAATTCGAGATTTTATAGAGCTCTGACTCAAATGCATATAACATGTAATCTCCTATTAACAAGACTTAGTCAAGAATTGAACGCTTAATCGAAGCTATTATAGCGAATCCTTGCTACAACAATACTTAATCAAGAAAGAACAGATTAATGAGAGCTGTTATAGCCAATTCTAAGTACAAAAGGCTCGAATCTAATCAACAAAACCCGAGTTTTCATAAAGTTCACTCGAATGCATGTAACGTAGAATCTCCTATTAACAAGACTTAATCTATAGGCAAAGGTCTAATAAGAGCTATTATAGCGAATCCTTGTAACAACAATACTTAATCAAGAGAGAAAAGATTAATTGGAGCTGCATAGCCAATTCTGAGTACAAAAGGCTCGAATCTAATCAATAAGCCTTAGTTTTCATAGAGCTCTGACTCAAATAAATGTAACATGGAATCTCCTATCAACAAGACAATCAAGAAGTAAAGGTTTAATCGGAGCTATTATAGCGATTCCTTGCTACAACAAGACTTAATCAAGAAGTAAAGGATTAATCAGAGCTATTATATCCAATAATTGCTACAACAAGACTTAATTAGGAAGTAAAAGATTAATTGGAGCTGTTATGGCCAATTCTGAGTACAAAAGGCTCGGATCAAATCAATAAACCCGAGTTTTCATAGAGTTCCAACTCAAATGCATGTAACGTGGTCTTATCTCATATTAACAAGACTTAATCAAGAAGTAAAGGCTTAATAGGAGCTATTATATCCAATCATAGCTACAACAAGACTTAATTAGGAAGTAAAAGATTAATCGGAGCTGTTATGGCAAATTCTGAGTACAAAAGGCTCGAAGGGTGGAGAGAATACAGTGTATTATGAGATTCTCTCAGTATAGCCTGTTTAAGCTTTGCGTCTTGGAACATGAAAATCACGTTAGGATTATGGTCATGTTATACGCGGTCTTATGCTTTATAATGTTAATAAACCCTAGTTTTCATAGAGTTCCGACTCGAATGCATGTAATGCGGTCTTATCTTCGTTTAACAAGACTTATCAAGAAGTAAAGACTTAATCGAGCTAATATAGAAAATCCTTGATACAACAAGACTTAATCAAGAAGTAAAAGATTAATCAGAGCTGTTATAGTCAATTCTGAGTAAAAAAGGCTCGAATTTAATCAATAAACCCGAATTTTCATAGAGTTCCGACTCGGATGTATGTAACGTGGTCTTATCTTCTATTAACATGACTTATGAAGAAGTAAAGACTTAATTGGAGCTATTATAGCAAATTCTTGCTACAACAAGACTTGATCAAGAAGTAAAAGATTAATCAGAGCTGTTATAGCCAATTCTGAGTATAAAAGGCTCGAATCTAATCAATAAAGCCGAGCTTTCATAGAGTTTCGACTCGAATGCATGTAACATGGATTTATCTCCTATTCACAAGACGTATCAAGAAGTAAAGGCTTAATTGGAGCTATTATAGTGAATCCTTGCTACAACGAGGCTTATTCAAGAAGTAAAAGATTAATCGGAGCTACTATAGCTAACTCTTAGTACAAAAATCTCAAATCTAATCATTAAACCCGACTTTTCATAGAGTTCCAACTCGAATGCATGTACGTGGTCTTATCTCCTATTAACAAGACTTAATCACGAAGTAAAGACTTAATCGGAGCTATTATAGCGAATCCTTGCTACAACAAGACTTAATCAAGAAGTAAAAGATTAATCAATAAACCCTAGTTTTTGTAGAGTTCCGACTCGAATACATGCAATGTGGTTTTATCTCCTATTAACAAGACTTAATCAAGAAGGAAAGGCTTAATCGGAGCTATTACAGTCAATCTTTCCTACAAGAATTACTCAAGAAGCAAAAGATTAATCGGAGCTGGTATAGCCAATTATGAGTGCAAAAGGCTCAAATCTAATCGATAAACCCGAGTTTTATTAGAGTTCTAACTCGAATGCATGTACTTGGTCTTATCTCCTATTAACAAGACTTAATCAAGAAGTAAAGGCTTAATCATAGCTATTATATCCAATTCTTGCTACAACAAGACTTAATCGAGAAATAAAAGATTAATGAGAGCTGTTATACCCAAATCTGAGTACAAAAGGCTCGAATCTAATCAATAAACCCGAGCTTTTATAGAGCTCCGACTCAAATGCATATAACATGGAATCTCCTATTACAAGACTTAGTCAAGAATTAAACGCTTAATCGAAGCTATTATAGTGAATCCTTGCTACAACAATACTTAATCTAGAAAGAACAGATTAATGAGAGTTGTTATAGCCAATTCTAAGTACAAAAGGCTCGAATCTAATCAACAAAACCTGAGTTTTCATAAAGTTCACTCGAATGCATGTAACGTAGAATCTCCTATTAACAAGACTTAATCTAAAAGCAAAGGTTTAATCAGAACTATTATAGCGAATCCTTGTAATAACAATACTTAATCAAGAGAGAAAAGATTAATTGGAGCTGCATAGCCCATTCTGAGTACAAAAGGCTCGAATCTAATCAATAAGCCTGAGTTTTCATAGAGCTCCGACTCAAATAAATGTAACATGGAATCTCCTATCAACAAGACTTAATCAAGAAGTAAAGGTTTAATCGGAGCTATTATAGCGATTCCTTGCTACAACAAG
The DNA here is from genome assembly GCA_033398695.1 of Orobanche coerulescens. Lineage (NCBI taxonomy): Eukaryota > Viridiplantae > Streptophyta > Magnoliopsida > Lamiales > Orobanchaceae > Orobanche > Orobanche coerulescens. The sequence goes on along the minus strand of CM065814.1, from coordinate 40,399,588 downwards.
ACTTAATCAAGAAGTAAAGGATTAATCAGAGCTATTATATCCAATCATTGCTACAACAAGACTTAATTAGGAAGTAAAAGATTAATCGGAGCTGTTATGGTTAATTCTGAGTACAAAAGGCTCGGATCAAATCAATAAACCCGAGTTTTCATAGAGTTCCAATTCGAATGCATGTAACGTGGTCTTATCTCATATTAACAAGACTTAATCAAGAAGTAAAGGCTTAATCGGAGCTATTATATCCAATCATAGCTACAAAAAGACTTAATTAGAAAGTAAAAGATTAATCGGAGCTGTTATGGCAAATTCTGAGTACAAAAAGCTCGAAGGGTGGAGAGAATACGGTGTATTATGAGCTTCTCTCAGTATAGCCTATTTAAGCTTTGCGTCTTGGAACATGAAAATCACGTTAGGATTATGGTCATGTTATACGCGGTCTTATGCTTTATAATGTTAATAAACCCGAGTTTTCATAGAGTTCCGACTCGAATGCATGTAATGTGGTATTATCTTCTTTTAACAAGACTTATCAAGAAGTAAAGACTTAATCGGAGCTATTATAGCAAATCCTTGATACAACAAGACTTAATCAAGAAGTAAAAGATTAATCAGAGCTGTTATAGCCAATTCTGAGTAAAAAAGGCTCGAATTTAATAAATAAACCCGAGTTTTCATAGAGTTCCGACTCGGATGCATGTAACGTGGTCTTATCTTATATTAACAAGACTTATCAAGAAGTAAAGACTTAATTGGAGCTATTATAGCAAATCATTGCTACAACAAGACTTGATCAAGAAGTAAAAGATTAATCAGAGTTGTTATAGCAAATTCTGAGTATAAAAGGCTCGAATCTAATCAATAAGCCCGAGTTTTCATAGAGTTTCCACTCGAATGCATGTAACCTGGATTTATCTCCTATTTACAAGACGTATCAAGAAGTAAAGGATTAATTGGAGCTATTATAGTAAATCCTTGCTACAACAAGACTTATTTAAAAAGTAAAAGATTAATCGGAGCTACTATAGCCAACTCTTAGTACAAAAATCTCAAATCTAATCATTAAACCCGACTTTTCATAGAGTTCCAACTCGAATGCATGTACGTGGTCTTATCTCCTATTAACAAGACTTAATCACGAAGTAAAGACTTAATCGGAGCTATTATAGCGAATCCTTGCTACAACAAGACTTAATCAAGAAGTAAAAGATTAATCAAAACTGTTATAGCTAATTGTGAGTACAAAAGGCTCAAATCTAATCAATAAACCCTAGTTTTTGTAGAGTTCCGACTCGAATACATGCAATGTGGTTTTATCTCCTATTAACAAGACTTAATCAAGAAGGAAAGGCTTAATCGGAGCTATTACAGTCAATCTTTGCTACAAGAATTACTCAAGAAGCAAAAGATTAATCGGAGCTGTATAGCCAATTATGAGTGCAAAAGGCTCAAATCTAATCGATAAACCCGAGTTTTCTTAGAGTTCTAACTCGAATGCATGTACTTGGTATTATCTCCTATTAACAAGACTTAATTAAGAAGTAAAGGCTTAATCATAGCTATTATATCCAATTCTTGCTACAACAAGACTTAATCGAGAAATAAAAGATTAATGAGAGCTGTTATACCCAAATCTGAGTACAAAAAGGCTCGAATCTAATCAATAAACCCGAGCTTTTATAGAGCTCCGACTCAAATGCATATAACATGGAATCTCCTATTAACAAGACTTAGTCAATAATTGAATGCTTAATCGAAGCTATTATAGCGAATTCTTGCTACAACAATACTTAATCAAGAAAGAACATATTAGTGAGAGCTGTTATAGCCAATTCTAAGTACAAAAGGCTCGAATCTAATCAACAAAACCCGAGTTTTCATAAAGTTCACTCGAATGCATGTAACGTAGAATCTCCTATTAACAAGACTTAATCTATAAGCAAAGGTCTAATCAGAGCTATGATAGCGAATACTTGTAACAACAATACTTAATCAAGAGAGAAAAGATTAATTGGAGCTGCATAGACAATTCTGAGTATAAAAGGCTCGAATCTAATCAATAAGCCTGAGTTTTCATAGAGCTCCGACTCGAATAAATGTAACATGGAATCTCCTATTAACAAGACTTAATCAAGAAGTAAATGTTTAATCGGAGCTATTATAGCGATTCCTTGCTACAACAAGACATAATAAAGAAGTAAAAGATTAACTGAAGCTGTTATAGCCAATTCTAAGTACAAAAGGCTCGAACCTAATCAATAACCCGAGTTTTCATCGTGTTCCGACTCGAATGCATGTAATGTAGTCTTATCTCCTATTAACGAGACTTAATCGAGAAGTAAAGGTTTAATCGGAGCTATTATAGTGAATCCTTGCTACAACAAGACTTAATCAAGAAAGAAAAGATTAATCGAAGTTGTTATAGCGAATTCTGAGTACAAAAGGCTCGGATCAAATCAATAAACCCGAGTTTTCATAGAGTTCCAATTCGAATGCATGTAACGTGGTCTTGTCTCATATTAACCAGACCTAATCAAGAAATAAAGGCTTAATCGGAGCTATTATATCCAATCATTGCTACAAGAAGACTTAATTAGAAAGTAAAAGATTAATCGGAGCTGTTATGGCCAATTCTGAGTACAAAAGACTCGGATCAAATCAATAAACCCGAGTTTTCATAGAGCTCCGACTCGAATGCATGTAATGTGGTCTTATATCCTATTTACAATACTTATCTAGAAGTGCAAACATAATCGGAGCTATATATCGAATCCTTGCTAAAACAAGACTTAATCAAGAAGTAAAAGATTAATCAAAACTGTTATAGCTATTTGTGAGTACAAAAGGCTCGAATCTAATCAATAAACCCGAGTTTTCGTAGAGTTCCGACTCGAATACATGCAATGTGGTTTTATCTCTAATTAACAAGACTTTTTTTTTTAAAATAAATTGCTGTATTAGTGCGAAAATCAAGTCGAGGGTGGACGAGGCCCTCTACACGCCCGAAATATTGAGGGAGGACAAATCCCTCTACAAGTCCCAAAACGAAAATCACATGAAAATAAGAGGAGTCGACCCTCAAACAAGGCTAGAGTTGCTTGGGATCACCCAAAATTACTGGATTATACATAAAATTTTCTGCTCCTAATATACGGGTAAGCAATTTTATCAAGTTTAATGAGACCGCGGATTTTCCCATTAATATTGGAGATATCATGAAGATGGAAGTCTTGACGATCACACCCTTGATTCGCTAATAAATCGGCGACGGCATTACCCTCCCGAAAAATATGAGAGAAATGAATTTCCAATTTCTCCATGAAAGCACGAATTTTAAAAATGAGACCTTGGAGTTGCCAATGGCACGAGGATGAATGCTCGATCAAATGAAGCGCAACCTTCGAATCTACTTCCACCCATACTTTGAAAAAGTTGTTATCAAAACAAAAATCGAGCCCTCTCCAAATAGCATAGATTTCCGCGAAATTATTAGTTTGGACCCCAAGATATTCCGAAAACATGAGGAGAGGATTGCCAAGATAATCCCTAACAACCCCAGCAGCGCATCGCCCGGGCTGCCCTTCGCGGCACCGTCCGTATTCAGTTTCCACCAGCCCATGTTAGGCCTCATCCATCGAACCGTCATAATTTTGTAGCGTGGGCCCGGGCTTGGAATGACGCCCACATAGTTGGCAATTCTATCCGCTCCCTTCCAAAATTGTCTTGTAATTTTGCCATGACATTTGAGATTGGTTAAGTAATTCCAAATACGCTTACACACAAGTTTCGACGTAAAAGGAATATTATCAACCCTCTTATCATTCCTACAACACCAAATAAACCAAAAAATGAGAATCGGAATGATGTGAAAAATGTGGATTGTTCCCTTGGCTTTACCAAACCAATTAGCAATAATAAGATTGAAATTAGATGAGAAAAGGGCTTTGATCCCTGCAATATTATGGAAAAACTTCCAAACCTCTGTAGCAATTGGGCTATTTAAAAAAAGGTGGGAAAGGCTTTCAACACCATTACAACAATAACAGGAGTTGGTGGCAATAATACCCCTACGAAGGAGACCATCCGGAGTTGGGATCCATTTATTAAGGACCTTGACCATAAATAGAGAGATGGTAGGTGTGATATATGGATTCCAACAAAACCGAAGGATATTATTCGAACGTTTTCTATTACGAACTAAATCCCAAGCGCTTTTGAAAGTAAACTTCCCATTAGTAGATAAAGTCCAAGAAGGTCTATTTTCATAAGGGGAAGTAGGTAAGGAGCAAATATGGTCACAAATGCCCATCGGGAGTTTGCGATAAATTTTCCTTCTATCCCACTCCCCATTGTTCCAATAAAAACCAATTTTATCTTTCGACTTACTATTGTAAAAGTTGGTGAGGGGGCTGAATTCACACCAATTGTCATACCAAAAAGACACATCATCATTACCACTATGCCAAAATATTTTATCATTCGCGATCGATCTAATACCACAAAGGTTTTTCCAAGTCGGAGAACTTTTAGGATTAAATTTGATAACCATGGGGTGAAGCCGAGAGCAATATTTTTTAAATAACAAGTTCGACCAAATATTATTAGAAGTTCTAAACCTCCACCACATTTTAATATGGGCAGCCCGGATAATGTCATTAAGATCCCGACACCCAAGACCCCCCTCATCCGTTGTGTAGCAAAGACGATTCCATGCAGCCCAATGCAACTTCCGTTTATTGTCATTGGATCCCCATAGAAATTTGTTGAACAATCTTTCTATGTAATTTATGACATTAGCAGGAGGTTTGAGCACTTGTAAGCAAAATAAAGCAATGGAGTTTAAAACCGATTTAATTAGTTCCAAGCGGCCCCCCGTCGATAGCAAGTGATGGTTCCAAGTAATCATTTTATTTTTAATTTTAGAAAGGAGGGGGTCAGACATCTCAAAATTTTGAAACCCTTTCCACATAGGTACGCCAAGATACAAAATCGGTAAATCGACTTTATTAAATTCCGAAATTCTTTGCACCCAACTAACAACTTGAGGGGTCGGATTATTCATAATGAAATTACTCTTGTGGTTGTTGATCTTTTGACCGGAAACTTTTTCATAATGGGTAATGCAATTGTTGAAAATATGAAGACTTTTTTTGGAAACATTAAGGAAAATGAGAATATCATCGGCATACGCAAGATGCGTGATCTTCACTTTTTTCTTAATTTTGTAGTACATCGAAGGATTGTTGGAAAACATTTGATCAATACTCCGAGAGAAGTAATCTGCGGCAAGCACAAAAATGAGAGGGGAGAGTGGGTCCCCTTGACGAATACCTCTCTCGCTTTTAAAAAACCCATAGGGCTGCCCGTTCACAAGGACCGAGAACCAACAATTAGAAATACACGACTTGATAAAATTAATCCAAACATTAGAAAAACCAAAGCTAGACATAACTTGGAATATAAAATACCAATTTATCCTATCATAAGCTTTTTCCATATCCAATTTAATTATAGTATTAGTAGTCGATTGGGAAATGTCATGAGTAACCTCGTGAGCCGTCAAGATATTATCCGTAATATTCCTACCTTTGATGAAACCAGACTGGGCCGGATTAATAATGGATGGTAGAATTTTGGCAAGTCTTTTGCTAAGAATTTTCGAGATGATTTTGTAGGAAGTGTTGCAAAGACTAATCGGCCGAAAATCTTTCCAAGATCGAGGATTATTATTTTTGGGGATTAGTGTGATGGTGGTGGTAGTGAAAGCCCGAGGCATCGGAGATCCACCAAAGAAATCCAAAACAGCTTCCACAACATCCCGACACACTATATCCCAACAAATTTGAAAAAATTTTGCATTGAACCCGTCCGGTCCAGCAACACTATCCCCATCCATGTCGAAAATACAATCTTTAATTTCATCAAGAGTTGGAATACAACAAATACTGTCATTGATCTCATTTGAAATATTGTTAGGCACCACCCGAGGATGGATATCATCTAAAAACGGGTTGTGCTCCTCAAAACAACTGGAGAAATAAGAAACCGCAGAGTTACCTATCTCCTCGGGATTAGTGATACTACGACCACTATCCCAAATCGAATGAATACAATTTTTTTGTCTTTTATTTTTCACTACCGAGTGAAAAAATTTACTATTCCTCTCCCCATCGATCATCCATTTCACATTAGATTTTTGTTTCCAAAAATCTTCTTCCATGGATAGGACCAAGGTAAGGTTGGCGTTCATTTTTTTAAAGTGGATGAAATTGATTATGGAGGGGTCCCGATCAAAATCATTTTCAGCCACTTCCACCGCATATTGGGCCTGATCAATTTTAGTAAAAATATTGCCAAATTAAAGTTTATTCCATTCCTTGAGGGTGTGTTTTAACCTTGAGAGTTTCTCCAAAAGTTTAAACATCCCTCGAGAATTGGTATGTAGATCCCATGATTCCTTCACCGTAGCAATGAAACAATGGTGTTTAGTCCACATATTTTGAAATCTGAAGGAAGCCTTGGGTTTAGAAATATTATTACTAAATTGACATAACATGGAGTTATGGTCCGATTTGTATTTAGGAAGATGCCGAATAGACATGAAAGGAAAAGCCGAATACCATTCCGGTGATAGAAGGATTCTGTCCAGTCTTTGCCAAACACCATCACTATACCTAGTGTAGGGGGGGTGCCCACATATCCGCCGTCAGTCAAGTCGCAATTCAACAAAGCATCGTTGAATTCCTCCACGTCTGACTGGATTGGGATGGCCCCCCCTTTTTTTTTTCCTCCGGTTGGAGGATAATGTTGAAATCTACCCCAACCATCCAAGGAATTTGGCTTTGACTAACGGAGAGAAGATCATCCCACAGGTCCCTTCTCTCAATTTTGGTATTCCTACCGTAAACAACAGTTAACAGGAAAGGGTTGGGGAGGGAGTCACAGACAACTTCCACATGAAGCAATTGCTCCTTATTTTGTAAAATATTAATTTGGATACCAGATTCGGAAAAAATCCATATGTGGTTACTAATATTTGCACAAACATTAGAAAACCCAAATCGTTTAAGAAAAAAATTGGAGTCCAGATTCACTTTTGGTTCAATGAGTGCCAAAATATTAAATTTGTGTTTTCTTTTAAGCAATCTAATTTTGTTTTGGGCAGGTTTGTTCCCAATACCTCTAATATTCCAAAAAAGTGTACTAATCATTGATGTTTAGCACTACTCCTAGACCTCCTCTTTGGAAAATTATTAGTTTGGGTTTTATTTTTGGTGAGCAGCTTGTCACGGGCTTAGAGTTTGCTATGCTCCTAAGCGTCGTGCGGCCTAGCAACCCTCTTGCTAGTCAGCCTTAAACACTCCGAATTTGGCTAAGTATGAAAGTAGGCACAACGAAAGAGAGGCAATGGGTTGAGGAATGTTTTCTTGCACTAAGTTACAAAGAGATTACAAAGTGTCTCTTACAAATGAATTCCCAAGGATGGCTGCAAATGAGCCCCAACATCCCTATTTATACTACCTCCTATCACTAGAACCTTCCTCCACCTCCTCATTTGGAGGCTTCTAGATCCTCCTACAATATTACAAATTCTAGAGTATTCTATATATTACAAGTCTTTATACAATGTCTAGAATCATCTCTAAGTTACAAGTCTTGACTCATCCAAGAGTCTCTAGCACCTTCCACATGTTTCTGGATCTTCCCGGTTCGTTCGGCCCGATCCGGCCCGCTCGGCCCGACTCCATGTAACCCGACCCGATCCGGCCCGGCCTTCCACACATGCCTCCGGATTAATCTTCGATGTTCTGGACCATCCCGGTCCGTTTCTGGAATGTTCCGAGTATAATTTGCATCGGTGGACTCCTCGGCTTTCCAATGTCCACTTTGCCATCAAAAGGCATTATCCCGCTAAGCCTATTATAGGGTGGGTGCTCCGTGCATCCCTCGCGCGCCGCCCGCGCGCGCGCCCAGCGCCTCGCGCGCACCCCTCGCGGGTCTCCGTCGCCCGTGTCCGAGTCTCGGCCCTCGGATGTGCCTCGTCTCGTCATCTTGTCCCACGTTGTCTCGAAGCGGCGTGCCTGTCCGCTGCACTCGTCCGTTCGGTTTCCGGCGTGCCTTGTCCAGCCGCCCAGGTAGTCCCGCATCAGGCCTGATGGCCTTGTCCCTCGGTCGGGCACTCTGTTGCCCGGTTGGCCTGCTTGCTCGGCCATACATCCACGCATGCCGCGCCACACGGCTAAGTCCCTCAGTCGGTTGTGCCGATCCACACGGCCTAGTTGTCCCGAACGTGCCCCGTGCACGTTGATCTGCTGAACCTCGCACCCCTCTGTGCGGGTCTGTCCGAGCACTCTGTCGGTCAGTTCTCTCGGGGCGTGACACTCTCCCCCGCCTGTTCCGTCGACGTCCCCATCGACGCGTGCTGCCACTCGGTGCCTCGATGTACCGCATTGATCCCAGACAGTACATCGGCATTTCCTCTTCAGTCAGCTTCTTCTGAAATCGAAGTGTCGTCATCGCTGCGTGCGGGACTTGTTCCACAGTCAAGGGGATAATGATGGGTTGGTTCTGACCGTTCGCCCATAGTGTCTTTGCTTTTGGGAAAAAGGCAAAATTGTTCTTCTCCAGAAAGTCCATTCCCAAAATGAGATCCCGATCGTCCATCGTGGTGACTTTGAAATGCACTCGGCCTTCCCAGTCTCCGAGCACGATTCGCACTCCATTTGCTGCCCCTGTGACCGGTACTGCTGGTCCATTGTTGGACTTCATCCAGCCCTTGCATGGCTGCACGAGTAGTCCCAATCTCTTGGCTTCGGCCTCAGTGATGTAGTTGTAGTCGGCTCCCGTGTCGACCAAGGCCTTGATGGGTTGGTGGTTGATGGTTCCTTCCACGAACATCAACTTGCTTCCTCGCGGTCCCTCATTGCTGTCGACGACAGAATTAAGTTGTTGAATCGTGCTTACCTGCTGCACGTCGTGATCAATCGTTGGCCCCTCGCATTCGGCCATGGCGTTGAGCTTTCCCATCTTCGGACAGTCCTTCATCCGATGAGCTCCGCCGCACATAAAGCATCCTCGTTGGTCGGGAGCGCCCCTGCGTTCACCCGAGTTGTATGGCTTGTCCGCGTCATGTTGCGGTCTCGTCCCGAATCTTCCACGTGATGGTTGGGCTGGTTGCTGTACTGACGTGCGGGTGTCTCCCCCGCCTTTGGCTTGACCCTCAGCTCGCGGCTCTTTCCTCTTCTCGAATTCGGCTAGGGACTCGGCCACTTTGATTGCCTCGTTGACAGATTTCACCTCGCGGCTTTGTACTCTGTCCCTGACCCAACTCGGTAGTCCATCCAGGAAGAAAAATAGTCGATCATCCTCGGTCATGTCCGGAATCTGGAGCATGATCGATGTAAAGTCCAGAACATAGTCCCGAATGGTAGTCTTATGCTTGAGCTCGCGGAGTTTCTTCCTTGCCTCATAGCATGTGTTCTCGCGATAGAATTGTGCCTTGAGTTCCGACACGAACTCGTCCCAAGTCCCGATCGGTTGGCAAGTCCCTTTCGTAACACCGGCCTGTAGATGACGCCACCACAGCGCTGCATCGTCGGCAAGGTATAGTGTAGCCTGCCGTACTTTGGCCTTCTCGTCCGTCAGTCCCAGACCATCAAAGTAAAGTTCCATTCGCCACAGGAACTCCTCGATTGACTTGGCATCTCTCTTGCCAATGAACTCCTTGGGTTTGGGGACCTCAACCCTTGGTCCCTCGAACCTCGCCCCGCCAAATGTCTTTGTTCATTTCGGCCCACCATTCGAGTTGGTGCTCGAGTTGCTTGCCCGACAGATTTTATCACAAAAATCTTCGAAACGTTTGGCACTTACCTCGCAGAACTCTGCATACTGCTTGCGTATCTCCGCTATGCTGGCTGCCACATGATCCTCGATCGTTGCTAACTCCTTGCGCAACGAGAGTCGTTCCCTCTTGAAGGTCTCGAGCTGGCCCAACGTGTGCCCTTCCAGTTGGCCTACAGCTTTCTCGAGAGTACCTACGCGTTCCTCCGTGCTCAATTGGGTGTTAGTGATGCGCTGCCCAAGAGCTTCGATGTCGTACTCGATGTCGGGTAGGCGGTTTGCTAAGGTGAGTATGATCTTTCGGATGTCTTCATCCTCAAGAAGTCGGCTTCGTGCCGGGTTCTCCTCAGGTTGCGGCGGCACAACACCGCGCGCCTTGCTCTTGCCACGCTTGGCTTTCCCTTCAGCTGGGACTTCTCCACGTCCCCGGACCTTGTCAGCCTCTGTGACTCGTCCGTCTTCCACATTGATGCCTGCCTCGATCTGTCCGTCGGCCATGATGCCTGCTGATCGTTAGCGTCGACTCCCGCAGTCTTGCACACCTCCTTGTGTGGCTAACGATGGCTCCGATACCACTTGTCACGGGCTTAGAGTTTTCTATGCTCCTAAGCGTCGTGCGGCCTAGCAACCCTCTTGCTAGTCAGCCTTAAACACTCCGAATTTGGCTAAGTATGAAAGTAGGCACAACGAAAGAGAGGCAATGGGTTGAGGAAAGTTTTCTTCCACTAAGTTACAAAGAGATTACAAAGTGTCTCTTACAAATGAATTCCCAAGGATGGCTGCAAATGAGCCCCAACATCCCTATTTATACTACCTCCTATCACTAGAACCTTCCTCCACCTCCTCATTTGGAGGCTTCTAGATCCTCCTACAATATTACAAATTCTAGAGTATTCTATATATTACAAGTCTTTATACAATGTCTAGAATCATCTCTAAGTTACAAGTCTTGACTCATCCAAGAGTCTCTAGCACCTTCCACATGTTTCTGGATCTTCCCGGTTCGTTCGGCCCGATCCGGCCCGCTCGGCCCGACTCCATGTAACCCGACCCGATCCGGCCCGGCCTTCCACACATGCCTCCGGATTAATCTTCGATGTTCTGGACCATCCCGGTCCGTTTCTGGAATGTTCCGAGTATAATTTCCGTACAGTGGACTCCTCAGCTTTCCAATGTCCACTGCCATCACAAGGCATTATCCCGCTAAGCCTATTATAGGGGGAGGGTGCTCCGTGCATCCCTCGCGCGCCGCCCGCGCGCGCGCCCAGCGCCTCGCGCGCACCCCTCGCGGGTCTCCGTCGCCCGTGTCCGAGTCTCGGCCCTCGGATGTGCCTCGTCTCGTCATCTTGTCCCACGTTGTCCCGAAGCGGCGTGCCTGTCCGCTGCACTCGTCCGTTCGGTTTCCGGCGTGCCTTGTCCAGCCGCCCAGGTAGTCCCGCATCAGGCCTGATGGCCTTGTCCCTCGGTCGGGCACTCTGTTGCCCGGTTGGCCTGCTTGCTCGGCCATACATCCACGCATGCCGCGCCACACGGCTAAGTCCCTCAGTCGGTTGTGCCGATCCACACGGCCTAGTTGTCCCGAACGTGCCCCGTGCACGTTGATCTGCTGAACCTCGCACCCCTCTGTGCGGGTCTGTCCGAGCACTCTATCGGTCAGTTCTCTCGGGGCGTGACACTCTCCCCGCTGTTCCGTCGGCGTCCCCATCGACGCGTGCTGCCACTCGGTGCCTCGATGTACCGCATTGATCCCAGACAGTACATCGGCATTTCCTCTTCAGTCAGCTTCTTCTGAAATCGAAGTGTCGTCATCGCTGCGTGCGGGACTTGTTGCACAGTCAAGGGGATAATGATGGGTTTGTTCTGACCGTTCGCCCATAGTGTCTTTGCTTTTGGGAAAAAGGCAAAATTGTTCTTCTCCAGAAAGTCCATTCCCAAAATGAGATCCCGATCGTCCATCGTGGTGACTTTGAAATGCACTCGGCCTTCCCAGTCTCCGAGCACGATTCGCACTCCATTTGCTGCCCCTGTGACCGGTACTGCTGGTCCGTTGTTGGACTTAATCCAGCCCTTGCATGGCTGCACGAGTAGTCCCAATCTCTTGGCTTCGGCCTCAGTGATGTAGTTGTAGTCGGCTCCCGTGTCGACCAAGGCCTTGATGGGTTGGTGGTCGATGGTTCCTTCCACGAACATCAACTTGCTTCCTCGCGGTCCCTGTTGCTGTCGCATCGACGTGAAATTAAGTTGTCGAATCGTGCTTACCTGCTGCACGTCGTGATCAATCGTTGGCCCCTCGCATTCGGCCATGGCGTTGAGCTTTCCCATCTTCGGACAGTCCTTCATCCGATGAGCTCCGCCGCACATAAAGCATCCTCGTTGGTCGGGAGCGCCCCTGCGTTCACCCGAGTTGTATGGCTTGTCCGCGTCATGTTGCGGTCTCGTCCCGAATCTTCCACGTGATGGTTGGGCTGGTTGCTGTACTGACGTGCGAGTGTCTCCCCCGCCTTTGGCTTGACCCTCAGCTCGCGGCTCTTTCCTCTTCTCGAATTCGGCTAGGGACTCGGCCACTTTGATTGCCTCGTTGACAGATTTCACCTCGCGGCTTTGTACTCTGTCCCTGACCCAACTCGGTAGTCCATCCAGGAAGAAAAATAGTCGATCATCCTCGGTCATGTCCGGAATCTGGAGCATGATCGATGTAAAGTCCCGAACATAGTCCCGAATGGTAGTCTTATGCTTGAGCTCGCGGAGTTTCTTCCTTGCCTCATAGCATGTGTTCTCGGGATAGAATTGTGCCTTGAGTTCCGACACGAACTCGTCCCAAGTGCTGATCGGTTGGAAAGTCCCTTTCGTAACACCGGCCTGTAGATGACGCCACCACAGCGCTGCATCGTCGGCAAGGTATAGTGTAGCCTGCCGTACTTTGGCCTTCTCGTCCGTCAGTCCCAGACCATCAAAGTAAAGTTCCATTCGCCACAGGAACTCCTCGATTGACTTGGCATCTCTCTTGCCAATGAACTCCTTGGGTTTGGGGACCTCAACCCTTGGTCCCTCGAACCTCGCCCCGCCAAATGTGCTGTTCCAGCTCGGCCCACCATTCGAGTTGGTGCCCGAGTTGCTTGCCCGACAGATTTTATCACAAAAATCTTCGAAACGTTTGGCACTTACCTCGCAGAACTCGGCATACTGCTTGCGTATCTCCGCTATGCTGGCTGCCACATGATCCTCGATCGTTGCTAACTCCTTGCGCAACGAGAGTTGTTCCCTCTTGAAGGTCTCGAGCTGGCCCAACGTGTGCCCTTCCAGTTGGCCTACAGCTTTCTCGAGAGTACCTACGCGTTCCTCCGTGCTCAATTGGGTGTTAGTGATGCGCTGCCCAAGAGCTTCGATGTCGTACTCGATGTCGGGTAGGCGGTCTGCTAAGGTGAGTATGATCTTTTGGATGTCTTCATCCTCAAGAAGTCGGCTTCGTGCCGGGTTCTCCTCAGGTTGCGGCGGCACAACACCGCGCGCCTTGCTCTTGCCACGCTTGGCTTTCCCTTCAGCTGGGACTTCTCCACGTCCCCGGACCTTGTCAGCCTCTGTGACTCGTCCGTCTTCCACATTGATGCCTGCCTCGATCTGTCCGTCGGCCATGATGCCTGCTGATCGTTAGCGTCGACTCCTGCAGTCTTGCACACCTCCTTGTGTGGCTAACGATGGCTCCGATACCACTTGTCACGGGCTTAGAGTTTGCTATGCTCCTAAGCGTCGTGCGGCCTAGCAACCCTCTTGCTAGTCAGCCTTAAACACTCCGAATTTGGCTAAGTATGAAAGTAGGCACAACGAAAGAGAGGCAATGGGTTGAGGAAAGTTTTCTTCCACTAAGTTACAAAGAGATTACAAAGTGTCTCTTACAAATGAATTCCCAAGGATGGCTGCAAATGAGCCCCAACATCCCTATTTATACTACCTCCTATCACTAGAACCTTCCTCCACCTCCTCATTTGGAGGCTTCTAGATCCTCCTACAATATTACAAATTCTAGAGTATTCTATATATTACAAGTCTTTATACAATGTCTAGAATCATCTCTAAGTTACAAGTCTTGACTCATCCAAGAGTCTCTAGCACCTTCCACATGTTTCGGATCTTCCGTTCGTTCGGCCCGATCCGGCCCGCTCGCCCGACTCGGCCCGACTCCATGTAACCCGACCCGATCCGGCCGGCGTTCCACATGCCTCGGATTAATCTTGATGTTCGACCATCCCGGTCCGTTTCTCGAATGTTCCGAGTATAATTTCCGTGACAGTGGACTCTCGGCTTTCCAATGTCCACTGCCATCACAAGGCATTATCCCGCTAAGCCTATTATAGGGGGAGGGTGCTCCGTGCATCCCTCGCGCGCCGCCCGCGCACGCGCCCAGCGCCTCGCGCGCACCCCTCGCGGGTCTCCGTCGCCCGTGTCCGAGTCTCGGCCCTCGGATGTGCCTCGTCTCGTCATCTTGTCCCACGTTGTCCCGAAGCGGCGTGCCTGTCCGCTGCACTCGTCCGTTCGGTTTCCGGCGTGCCTTGTCCAGCCGCCCAGGTAGTCCCGCATCAGGCCTGATGGCCTTGTCCCTCGGTCGGGCACTCTGTTGCCCGGTTGGCGTGCTTGCTCGGCCATACATCCACGCATGCCGCGCCACACGGCTAAGTCCCTCAGTCGGTTGTGCCGATCCACACGGCCTTGTTGTCCCGAACGTGCCCCGTGCACGTTGATCTGCTGAACCTCGCACCCCTCTGTGCGGGTCTGTCCGAGCACTCTGTCGGTCAGTTCTCTCGGGGCGTGACAAGCTGCTTATCAGAAATAATTTTTCCCTTCCGAGTATTCATTCTGATAAGCTTATTCTTACCAAACTCAGAACATCCGTCATTGTTATCCGAGAGGGACTGCTCCTAAATCGAATTTTTGGAGTTTGTGGACCTGTCCGATCCTCCTCCTGTATCAAATTTAAAATCATCATTAGATTCAGAAAAATGTTCATAGTTTACCACATCACACATCTCTAAAGAGGAGTCCATGCTGGAGATCCTGACATCAAAAAGAGATATACAATCAGCATTATCAGGTACATCGATAATCAGTGGTTTAAATACAATTAAATCTGTTATGTTGCCCTCCACAATATTATCAACCGCGGTTGAAATACTCGAGGGCTCAGCAGAAACCATTTTTCCGGGGGACGATTTGCCTTGTTTAGAGACCTTTGATTTTTCTATAGGCAAAACAATAGGTTTAAGAGATGGTTTTTTAGACAGATTTGATTCAAGCTGGTTAGTCAAGGTATCAGGAGCCTGGTTGGGAATGGTTTTCTGGCCATCAAATTCATTACTCCGACTATTAATATTGGTCTCTTCCTGTATCACAGCAAGGGTTTGGAATTTGTTATGAGAGTCAAGTTTGGACAAGTCATTATTAGAGTTATTAAGGTTGGTAGTACTATTAGTGCCTGAGACATTTTTGGACTTACCAACCAAAACAAAACCATCATTATCCTGAGTAATTTGGTTAGGGAGGACATTTTTACCCAGATTTTTATGACTGAAAACAATAGGTTTTAATGTTAGATTTTTAATGTAACACTTAGCAATATCATGGCCAATGTGTTTGCAATGTTGGCAATATTTGGGTATTTTTTCAAATTCTATATCATATTCAGTTTTAATATCCCCAACCTGAAGATTGATTTTTTTTGTCGGTTGTTTTTCAAGATTAATAATAACACACAATCTAGCAAAATTCATTTTGGTCCGGTTAAGTGTGAAATCATCAACCTTCACAAAAGTGCCAACCAAGCTAGCTATAGTTTTAAGGGATCGTAAATCAAACCATTGTGAGGGTAAAGCATGAATTTTGAACCATACAGGCACTAAAGCCGGTTCATGTTTGAAATCGAAAGTTGGTGACCATTGAAACAACCTCATGGGAAAACCAGCAACATTATATTCTCGTTTCATCCACAGTTTGTCACAAATAGCTTTATTAGTCAGATTTATAAGAACGTGTTTACCATTCAGGAACTGCACTTTACACAATCCAAATCCTTCAGCTTTAAGTTGCTGGGATATTACCTGATTTGAAGGTTTACCGTAAGTGAATTTGCCAATGAGGGCAAATTTGTAAAATTCAAAAACTGTATCGCATTCCTCTTGTGAGAAGATGGCTGTCGGAATGTTGTCTGAAAAGTCCAAAATCCCGAACCTAATATCATCGACTTCCTCATTTGAAATGGCATCACGAAACGACTTTTGTTGTACCTTCGGACTTGCGGTTAAAGGTGGAATTTCTCCTTCTTCCAGAGCTGAGGAGCCCTCACCATGAGATTGCGCCGCCGATTTTGGAGCCACTGCATGGTTCGGTTCTTCCAGAGTGGAATACTTAAAGAGGTTCGTCGTAATTTGAGTAGCAATCGATTGAATCGTAGTTTTACTGTTATCTGGAGCGACAGGCAGATTCGCATTGGTTTTGTGTGGCAATTTCAGGGTTGAAATACCCGATTTGGAGACTGGGGATGTTGTTTTTTGTGTTGGTTTCACCGGATCTGGATCCGAAGGCTGCACGTTACCGATTTTTTTTGGTGGAATCATGGTGCCACCGTCCACCGTCGCGATCTCCCCCTGCGCATCTGAGACGCCGGCCGGAGAAGGTTCTAAAGGCACCGGCAAACCACCCACCAAAGCGGGCTCCGCCTGCTGGCCGCCGAAAATACCAGAAGCAGGGGCGTCGGAGCCGAAAGGGACCACAGGCGATGTGCCAACCAACTTTCTCCCCGATTTTGAGTTTGACGGGCTGTAATTTGTGAAGTTTGCGGTGAGGTTGAAGGGGAACGATGGAACAGCCTGGGCATATGCTGCTCCTTTTGTCTCCTTCACAACTTGGGTTTCAGATATGAGGTTTCCCACAGTGGGAATACTAGTTGAATAATTATTCTGCAGAGAGTGTAGCACGTGAGATTCCTTTTCCCCACAAAAGGTGGGGTTTGTGTTTTCAAGGGGGGCAGCATGTGAGGTTTCATGTGACTGATCCGTTTTTTGTGGTAGATTAATACTATTTTCAATAGAAATAGCATCTGGATTTGTGGGAGTAGTTGACTGGATAGCCGCATGGAAGGATTCTTTAATCCCACTAAAAGTGGGCTTTGTGTTAGCTGGCGCCGCCCCATATGGTATGGTCTGGATAGATTTAATAGTTAAAGCATCCGAACAGGAATCTCCATCTGCAAAGCTGGGAGCCGTTCCATCTGTCTGATGATTTTTTTGGGGTTGAATAAACAACTCGTTTTTTGAAGATTGAGATCCGAAAATAGGGAAGTTGGCGGGGTTCTCCCCACACGTGATTATTTTATCTCGCCATGGGCGATGAAATTAAAGATGAGACGCCGCTCTAGGCGGCGGAAAATAAAAGTAAAAGAGACGTTATCAGATGAAAATACTGATAACGTCCAGAAATTTCAAACAAGAGGAAGAACACGGATGAAGATGGTAGAGAGAAGGGAGAGAAAAAATCTTAGAGAGAGAAAGCATGAAAAAAATCCTCCTATTAACAAGACTTAATCCTCTAATTAACAAGACTTAATCAAGAAGGAAAGGCTTAATCGGAGCTATTATAGTCAATCCTTGCTACAAGACTTAATCAAGAAGCAAAAGATTAATCGGAGCTGTTATAGCCAATTATGAGTGCAAAAGGCTCAAATTAAATCGATAAACCCGAGTTTTCTTAGAGTTCTAACTCGAATGCATGTACGTGGTCTTATCTCCTATTAACAAGACTTAATCAAGAAGTAAAGGCTTAATCAGAGCTATTATATCCAATTCTTGCTACAACAAGACTTAATCGAGAAATAAAAGATTAATGAGAGCTGTTATACCCAAATCAGAGTACAAAAGGCTCGAATCTAATCAATAAACCCGAGCTTTTATAGAGCTCTGACTCAAATGCATATAACATGGAATCTCCTATTAACAAGACTTAGTCAAGAATTGAACGCTTAATCGAAGCTATTATAGCGAATCCTTGCTACAACAATACTTGATCAAGAAAGAACAGATTAATGAGAGCTGTTATAGCCAATTCTAAGTACAAAAGGGTCAAATCTAATCAACAAAACCCGAGTTTTCATAAAGTTCACTCGAATGCATGTAACGTAGAATCTCCTATTAACAAGACTTAATCTATAAGCAAAGGTCTAATAAGTGCTATTATAGAGAATCCTTGTAACAACAATACTTAATCAAGAGAGAAAAAATTAATTGGAGCTGTATAGCCAATTCTGAGTACAAAAGGCTCGAATCTAATCAATAAGCCTGAGTTTTCATAGAGCTCCTACTCAAATAAATGTAACATGGAATCTCCTATCAACAAGACTTAATCAAGAAGTAAAGGTTTAATCGGAGCTATTATAGCGATTCCTTGCTACAACAAGACTTAATCAAGAAGTAAAGGATTAATCAGAGCTATTATATCCAATCATTGCTACAACAAGACTTAATTAGGAAGTAAAAGATTAATCGGAGCTGTTATGGCCAATTCTGAGTACAAAAGGCTCGGATCAAATCAATAAACCCGAGTTTTCATGGAGTTCCAACTCGAATGCATGTAACATGGTCTTATCTCATATTAACAAGACTTAATCAAGAAGTAAAGGCTTAATCGGAGCTATTATATCCAATCATAGCTACAACAAGACTTAATTAGGAAGTAAAAGATTAATCAGAGCTGTTATGGCAAATTCTGAGTACAGAAGGCTCGAAGGGTGGAGAGAATACAGTGTATTATGAGATTCTCTCAGTATAGCCTGTTTAAGCTTTGCGTCTTGGAACATGAAAATCACGTTAGGATTATGGTCATGTTATACGCGGTCTTATGCTTTATAATGTTAATAAACCCGAGTTTTCATAGAGTTCTGACTCGAATGCATGTAATGCGGTCTTATCTTCGTTTAACAAGACTTATCAAGAAGTAAAGACTTAATCGAGCTATTATAGAAAATCCTTGATACAACTAGACTTAATCAAGAAGTAAAAGATTAATCAGAGCTGTTATAGTCAATTCTGAGTAAAAAAGGCTCGAATTTAAGTAATAAACCCGAGTTTTCATAGAGTTCCGACTCGGATGCATGTAACGTGGTCTTATCTTCTATTAACATGACTTATGAAGAAGTAAACACTTAATTGGAGCTATTATAGCAAATCCTTGCTACAACAAGACTTGATCAAGAAGTAAAAGATTAATCAGAGCTGTTATAGCCAATTCTGAGTATAAAAGGCTCGAATCTAATCAATAAAGCCGAGTTTTCATAGACTTTCGACTCGAATGCATGTAACATGGATTTATCTCCTATTTACAAGACGTATCAAGAAGTAAAGGCTTAATTGGAGCTATTATAGTGAATCCTTGCTACAACGAGGCTTATTCAAGAAGTAAAAGATTAATCGGAGCTACTATAGCCAACTCTTAGTACAAAATCTCAAATCTAATCATTATACCAGAGTTTTCATAGAGTTCCGACTCGAATGCATGTACGTGGTCTTATCTCCTATTAACAAGACTTAATCAAGAAGTAAAGACTTAATCGGAGTTATTATAGCGAATCCTTGCTACAACAAGACTTAATCAAGAAGTAAAAGATTAATCAAAACTGTTATAGCTAATTATGAGTACAAAAGGCTCAAATCTAATCAATAAACCCAAGTTTTTGTAGAGTTCCAACTCGAATATATGCAATGTGGTTTTATCTCCTATTAACAAGACTTAATCAAGAAGGAAAGGCTTAATCGGAGCTATTATAGTCAATCTTTTCTACAAGACTTACTCAAGAAGCAAAAGATTAATCGGAGCTGTTATAACCAATTATGAGTGCAAAAGGCTCAAATCTAATCGATAAACCCGAGTTATCTTAGAGTTCTAACTCAAATGCATGTACTTGGTCTTATCTCCTATTAACAAGACTTAATCAAGAAGTAAAGGCTTAATCATAGCTATTATATCCAATTCTTGCTACAACAAGACTTAATCGAGAAATAAAAGATTAATGAGAGTTGTTATACCCAAATCTGAGTACAAAAGGCTCGAATCTAATCAATAAACCCGAGCTTTTATAGAGCTCCGACTCAAATGCATATAACATGGAATCTCCTATTAACAAGACTTAGTCAATAATTGAACGCTTAATCGAAGCTATTATAGCGAATCCTTGCTACAACAATACTTAATCAAGAAAGAACAGATTAGTGAGAGCTGTTATAGCCAATTCTAAGTACAAAAGGCTCGAATATAATCAACAAAACCCGAGTTTTCATAAAGTTCACTCGAATGCATGTAACGTAGAATCTCCTATTAACAAGACTTAATCTATAAGCAAAGGTCTAATCAGAGCTATTATAGCGAATACTTGTAACAACAATACTTATTCAAGAGAGAAAAGATTAATTGGAGCTGCATATCCAATTCTGAGTACAAAAGGCTCGAATCTAATCAATACGCCTGAGTTTTCATAGAGCTCCGACTCAAATAAATGTAACATGGAATCTCCTATTAACAAGACTTAATCAAGAAGTAAAGGTTTAATCGGAGCTATTATAGCGATTCCTTGCTACAACAAGACATAATAAAGAAGTAAAAGATTAACTGAAGCTGTTATAGCCAATTCTAAGTACAAAAGGCTCGAACCTAATCAATAACACGAGTTTTCATCGTGTTCCGACTCGAATGCATGTAATGTGGTCTTATCTCCTATTAACGAGACTTAATCGAGAAGTAAAGGTTTAATCGGAGCTATTATAGTGAATCCTTGCTACAACAAGACTTAATCAAGAAAGAAAAGATTAATCGAAGTTGTTATAGCGAATTCTGAGTACAAAAGGCTCGGATCAAATCAATAAACCCGAGTTTTCATAGAGTTCCAATTCGAATGCATGTAACGTGGTCTTATCTCATATTAACCAGACTTAATCAAGAAATAAAGGCTTAATCGGAGCTATTATATCCAATCATTGCTACAACAAGACTTAATTAGAAAGTAAAAGATTAATCGGAGCTGTTATGGCCAATTCTGAGTACAAAAGACTCGGATCAAATCAATAAACCCGAGTTTTCATAGAGCTCCGACTCGAATGCATGTAATGTGGTCTTATATCCTATTTACAATACTTATCTAGAAGTACAAACATAATCGGAGCTATATATCGAATCCTTGCTACAACAAGACTTAATCAAGAAGTAAAAGATTAATCAAAACTGTTATAGCTATTTGTGAGTACAAAAGGCTCGAATCTAATCAATAAACCCAAGTTTTCGTAGAGTTCCGACTCGAATACATGCAATGTGGTTTTATCTCTAATTAACAAGACTTTTTTTTTTTAAAAAAAAAAAACGGGCAGATTTTATTACATAACGAAAAAACGAGGGTGGACGAGTCCCTCAACACGCCCCAACAGATGAATTTGAGGAGCCGACCCCCACACAAGGCAAATGCAACTGTTAATGGGATTCGCCTCTAAAAAAACTAAGAAAAAACTTTTCTGCTCCTAATATAAGGATATGCCAATTTATCAAGTTTGATAAGGCCACGGATTTTCCCTTTAGGAATGGAGATATCATGGAAATGGAAATCTTGACGGTCAAATCCTTGATTGGCCAAAAAATCAGCAACGGCATTTCCTTCACGGAAAATATGGGAGAAACGAATGTCGAATTTGTCCACAATATCCCGAATTTTATAAATTAGGCCTTGGAGATGCCAATGACATGAAGAGGATTTCTCGATCAAATGAAGTGCAACCTTCGAGTCGACCTCCACCTAAACTTTGGTGAAATTGTGTTCGATGCATAAATCGAGCCCCCTCCAAATGGCATAGATTTCAGCGTAATTGTTGGTTTGATCCCCAAGAAATTCCGAAAACATGAAAAGTGGATTCCCGAAATGATCCCGAGCAATACCTCCCGCGGCCGCACCGCCCGGGTTGCCTTTCGCTGCACCATCCGTATTGAGTTTCCACCATCCCATATCCGGTTTAATCCAACGAACCGCTCGAGTTTTATATTTCGGACCCGGGCTCGGTGTGATGCCCATGAAATCTGCAATTGTATCAGCCCCCTTCCAGAATTTTTTTTTAATTTTGCCTCGAACTTTAATGTTGTTAATGTAGTTCCAAATACGGTTGCACACAAGTTTCGACGTAAATGGAATATTATCAACCCTCTTATCGTTCCTACAACACCAAAGAAACCATAGAATGAGGATCGGAATGATGTGAAACATGTGAAGAGCGCCCTTCGTTTTACCAAACCAATTGGCAATGACAAGATTAAAGTTAGAGGACACAAGAATTTTAATACCCGCAACGTTATGAAAAAACTTCCACACATCTTTAGCAACCGGGCCATGAAGAAAGAGGTGTGGAAGATCTTCAACACCATTACAACAATAGCAATTATTGGTAGCAACAATGCCCCTCCGCAAGAGACCATCCGGTGTTGAGATCAATTTATTAAGCACCTTAACCATAAAAAGAGAGATGGTAGGTGTGATAAGTGGATTCCAACAATACCGAAGAATATTGTGCGGAGGGTTTTTTTCACGAACCAGCCCCCAAGCGGTTTTGAAAGAAAAACTCCCGTTAGGGGAAAGAGTCCATGAAGGATTGATGACGTAGGGGAAAGTAGGTAGGGAGCAAATATGATCACAAATGCCAAGCGGGAGTTTGCGACTAATTTTATCCCTATCCCACTCCCCATTATTCCAATAAACACCAATTTTATCTTTGGACTTAGTATGGTGAAAGTTGGTGAGAGGACTGAATTCACACCAAATGTCATGCCAAAAAGACACATCATTATTCCCACTATGCCAAAAAATTTTATCATTCGCAATCGATCTAATACCACAAAGATTTTTCCATGTAGGAGAACTTTTGGGGTTAAATTTAATAATCATGGGGTGAATCCTAGAACAATATTTTTGAAGTAAGAAATTGGACCAAATATTTTTAGAAGTTCTCAATCTCCACCACATTTTAACATGGGCAGCCCGAATAATATCATTGAGATCCCGACAGCCAAGACCCCCCTCATCCTTGGGGAAACAAAGTCGATTCCACGCCGCCCAATGCAACTTCCGTTTGTTGTCATTAGTTCCCCAAAGAAATTTGTTGAATAGTCTTTCTATGCAAAGAATGACATTCCCAGGGGGCTTAAGAACTTGTAAGTTATAAAAGGCAATAGAGTTTAAAACCGAATTAATTAATTCAAGGCGCCCCCCCATCGAAAGCAAATGATGGTTCCAAGTAGTGATTTTATTTTTAATTTTGGAGAGAAGGGGACCGTACATATCAAAGGATTGAAACCCTTTCCATAGGGGGACGCCAAGATAAGTAATCGGTAATTCAACTTTATTAAACCCCGAAACTCTTTCCACCCAATTAGCAATTTGAGGAGTCGGGTTGTTCATAATAAAATTACTTTTGTTGTTGTTAATCTTCTGCCCGGAGACGTTCTCATAGTGAGTAATGCAATTATTGAGAATGTGGAGACTCCATTTGGAAGAATTAAGAAAAATGAGAATATCATCAGCATACGCAAGATGTGTGATTTTCACTTTTTTCTTAATCTTATAGTACATCGAAGGATTATTGGAAAACATTCGATCAATACTCCTCGAGAAGTAGTCCGCGGCAATCACAAAAATGAGAGGGGAAAGAGGGTCCCCTTGTCGAATACCTCTCCCGCCTTTTGAAAAAACCCCTCGGCTGCCCATTCACAAGGACCGAAAACCAGCAATTGGAAATGCACGATTTGATAAATCCAATCCAAACATTAGAAAAACCAAAGCTAGACATCACTTGAAAAATAAAATTCCAATTGATCCTATCATAGGCTTTTTCCAAGTCAAGTTTAATAATGGTATTAGTAACCGATTGAGAAATATCATGGGTAACTTCGTGAGCCGTCAAAATATTATCCGTAATATTCCTACCTTTGATGAAGCCCGACTGAGCCGGATTGATAATGGATGGGAGAATTTTGCCAAGTCTCTTACTAAGAATTTTCGAGATGATTTTATAAGAAGTGTTGCATAAGCTTATCGGGCGAAAATCTTTCCATGATTGAGGATTATTATTTTTTGGGATGAGTGTAATGGTGGTCGAAGTGAGGGCCCGAGGCAACGGGGAACCACCAAAAAAATCCAAAACAGCATCCAAAACATCCCAACAAACAATATCCCAACATATTTGGAAAATTTTTGCATTAAATCCATCCGGCCCAGCAACACTGTCACCATCCATGTCAAAAACACAACTTCTAACTTCATCAATAGTAGGAATACTACAAAGAATATTATTAACCTCATTGGATATATTGTTGTGGACCACCCGGGCATCGATGTCGTCTAAACACGAGTTTTGCTCTGAAAAACAATTGGAGAAATAAGAAACCGCAGACTCACTTATCTCCTCGGGATTCGTGATCATGCGATCATTGTCCCGAATCAAGTGAATAAAGTTTTTATGTCTTTTTTTTTCACAATGGAATGAAAAAATTTGCTATTCCTTTCCCCTTCAATCATCCATTTCACATTAGATTTTTGTTTCCAAAAATCCTCTTCCATGGATAGTACCAGAGTAAGGTTGGCGTTCATTTTTTTAAGGTCGATGAGATTATTAATGGAGGGAACAAGATCAAAGTCATTTTCGGCAACTTCCACTGCATATTGATCAACTTTAGTAAGAATATTCCCAAATTGAAACTTATTCCATTCCTTAAGGGTGTGTTTTAACCTCGACAACTTTTCAACGAGTTTAAGCACCCCTCTAGCATTGGTAAAAAGTTCCCAAGATTCCTTTGTAACACCCCAAACTAGGCGGATATTACAGTGCCGTAGATCCCCAACTGGGACCCACCAGGCAAATGAGAATGAATGAATTACACAAGATAAATGTAGTACCGAACTACATTACAACAATAATTACTCCGATGAGGAGTTTAGTTACAACACACCAGGACAATACCGAATACTAGTGTATTTTATATGAAGATAAAATACACAACACTGAATGAAACGGAGTATTCAAGTGAAAGTCTGCAGCGGAAAAATAAAAGACAATAACATGAATAACTGAAAGATCGGGGCCCCCTACTAGTACCACTAGGACTCCTCGACATCAACATGCTATTCCCGTGCGTTTGCCTTGCCATGACCTGAAAAACAAAATCCCCAAACGGGGTCAGTTAAACAGAACAACAATCCTCAAGGGTTGAAAATACACAATCATGATTATATCTGAAGTTATGAAATATCTTAATTATGAATTACGCTGAAGAGGAGTACCATAGTACGCCCGTAGTGTTCTGTGCGAGTGTACAACACCCGTCCGTGTACCTAATTAGTCTCACGGTGTAACGCTTTCCCGTGTGCACGGTCTAATGTATCGGTGAACCCAATACAATAACCATTGTGTGCCCGACTAAAAATTCCACACAGCCACACCCGGCCACGCAATATGAACCCAGAAAGTCATATGAACGAGAATGACCGTAATGAATATCAATGAATAAATAATAATCTGACAAAGTCAAGAATGACTCACCGAGATGAGAATAATAATGAAATGAATGATAGCTCAACGAAAGGATTGGAACCGTCGTTCCTTATGGTGAAGTGATTAATATGATTAATACAATGATGAATGAGTTATGATTATGAATGATCAACAACAAAAGGTATGAATATCCTTTTAACCGAGTAAGAATTAACTTACACAACAACGATGAAGAATGTACGTCCACGAACAACGTCCTAACCAAGATACCGGTCGCTCGAACAACCTTAATTCAATACAATTGCCAACAATCCGATCAATAACGAATTAAACACGAATATAACGAACTCAAGACGTCGATACGATTAAACCAAGTTCATTGGGGCATTATATCGAACACTTTGAGGCCAACTTTGATTGATTACCACTAAACCTCAATAATACCAACTTCAAATCCCCAAGAAGTGTTTCAAAACAACAAAACATCTCCAATACGATCAATAATCCGTTATGAATATCCAATAACGTGATTATAACAACAATTAATCGGAAATCCCCAAATCCAACTCGATATTCAAAGTGTTCTTGAATAAATCTCTCAATAATCCAATGAATCCTTATACAAACTCATAATCATATACATATCCCTTCATATAACATGATTATAACGTCCAAAACATCATAACTCAACACAAAATCGAAATCCAAGGTGTTGAAGAAATTACCTCTTGAAGATCCAACCACTACGATCCGAAGAACACGAGTTAAAACGAGTATCCAAGCTTCTCAAAGGAATGAAGATGATGAAGATTACACACTCAAGTGATTGATGATGATAAAATCTCTCTCTCAACCCTCTCTCGGATGAAGAAGGAAAAAGAAGAAGTGAGGAGAAATGACCGGCCAAGTCATTAAATCTGCCGGGTTACGGCCGTAACTCGGCCCTCTTACGGCCGTAACTTTCCAAGTCAACGGCCTACGGCCGTAATCGCCAACTCACGGCCGTAACTCGGCCGTCCGAAAGCTCGCGACAGACTTACGGCCGTAATCGATCTGAGTTACGGCGTAACTCCGCCTTAAATCAAAAACATCCGTCGACACCCTTACGGCCGTAACCGCACACCTTACGGCCGTAACTCGGATGATACGGCCGTATCCGCCAAACTTACGGCGTAAGCCCTCTTCGTCGAAAAACGACCGGTACACTGCCGCGAACGGCCGTAACCGGCCAAGCCTTACGGCCGTACCTTCCTCGACTTACGGCCGTATGCCGCAACCCTTACGGCCGTAAGTCACCCTTGGTCGACAACACCCAAAATTCACGAACACCACTTACGGCCGTATCTCACCTTCCTTACGGCCGTAACTCACCTTCGGCCAAAATGTCTCGGTAGCTGCTGGACGCGTACGGCCATAACTGGCCAGCCTTACGGCCGTACACCGCTCGACTTACGGCCGTACCACAAGACCTTACGGCCGTAAGTCCCTTTCGTCCAAATGGCACGAAAACACGAACCCATGTTACGGCCGTAACCCAAAGTCCTTACGGCCGTAACTCGATCTTGGCCAAGTTGAAAATTCCGATAACTCCGATTCCTCGCTACGGTGATGAATGATCCGACATAACATACGAATGTGAAAATGAACAAGTCTAAAACAAGCCACCGATGAAGCCCCGATATCGACTACCAATCACGATGAAAACAACAATACTCCGTCGGTCACTAAACGGAGATGACATGCCGATCGGTAATCGATATACGATTACAACAAGCCGGTGAACACAAATGAATGAATCAAGAATGATGAGTGATTATTAACGAGTGAGAAATCTTGAGTGACAATTACTGGTGATAATTCTTGAATGAAAATGAATGAATTACAACCGGTATTACATACTCCCCCTTAAAAGAGTTTCGTCCCGAAACTAAGGGTCAAACAACTCGGGATAACTCCCGCATACTATCCTCGGTTTCCCGGTAGCTTCTTCGACTCCGTGTCTAGACCACGAATTTTAACCAAAGGAATAGTCTTATTCCTCAACCATTTGATTCGCCGCTCTAAAACTCGAATAGGGCGTTCCTCATATGAATGATCGTCGGCGATCTCGATTTCGAATCCGGAGTATGTGACTCGGTCGGCAACATACTTCCGTAATCGAGAGACATGAAACACGTTATGAATTCGGCTCAACGCCGGAGGTAAAGCCAATCGATAAGCTAACTCGCCCACTCGATCCAAAATCTCAAACGGTCCAATGAATCTCGGACTCAACTTTCCCTCTTCCCAAAACGGAAAATACCTCGACTCGGGGATACCTTGACCAAAACGTGGTCACCGTCTCGAACTCTAGTGGTCGGCAGCGATTATACGCATAAGTTTACGCCGACTCGAAATGCCAACATACGACTCGATTAAAGCTACCTTCTCTCGGGCGGCTATAAGCATATCGGGCTCGGTGCCGATTGATTCGACAAGTCATCCCAACACAAAGGAGACCGACAACGGCGACCGTACAAGGCCTCGTAAGGTGCCATCTTAATGGAAGCATGCCAGCTATTATTATACGTGAACTCGATCAATGGTAGTTGGGCTTCCCAATCGTCCTTCCAATCGAGCACGCATGCCCTCAACATGTCCTCTAATGTCTGAATAGTCCTCTCTGATTGCCCGTCGGACTGAGGATGAAAAGCGGTACTGAGATTGAGCTGAGTTCCCATAGCACGATGAATCGATTTCCAAAAATGAGACACAAATCGTCCGTCACGATCGAAACGATACTCTTAGGAGTACCATGAAGTCGACTATCTCTTTGATGAACAATCGAGCCGGTCTCTCAGGACCCCACGTATCCTTGATCTCAAGGAAATGAGCTGATTTAGTTAAGCGGTCCACAATCACCCAGATCGTATTCATGCCACGACGACTCGTCGGCAAACTCGTGATGAAGTCCATAGAAATGTCTTCCCACTTCCACTCCGGAATAGGGAGAGGTTTCACATACCCGCCGGCCGATGTTCAATCTTAACTTGTTGTGAGTTAAGCATCTCGAAACAAATTCGCGACTTCTCGCTTCATATTACTCCACCGGTAATTGCGTTTCAAGTCCTTGTACATCTTCTGGACCGGATGAACAGAATAAGGGTAGAATGAGCTTCTCTCAAAATCGAGTTTTTCAACTCGTCATTCGCCGATACGCACAACCGATTCTTAAATCTCAAAAGTCCATCCTCGTGGACTACGAATCGAGGGCTTTCCACGAGCCACATCCTCACGGATGCGCAACAATGAAGGGTCGAACCCCGATTCTCTCTGATTACCTCCTCGAGTGACGATGAAATCTCTAACATACAAAGTCGTCCCCGAACTCGCTGAAGCCGGACCTCGATCTCGGGTCTAAGGAATTCTATTGAAGTTCCTTCGAAGCTATTAGATGAGCAAGCATCTGCTCCCGACGGACTTGCGACTCAAGGCGTCGGCGACAACGTTCGCCTTGCCGGGTGGTAAAGGATCTCGATATCGTAATCTTTGATTAATTCTAACCACCGTCTCTCACGCATATTTAACTCTGAGTAAATATATACTTTAAACTCTTATGATCGGTGAATATCTGGCAGGTAACGCCATAAAGATAATGACGCCATATTTTCAAAGCGAACACCACGGCTGCTAGCTCCAGGTCGTGGGTCGGATAATTAACCTCGTAAGGTCTCAATTGCCGTGAAGCATAAGCAATAACCTTTCCGTTCGCATGAGCACACATCCGAGACCCGCCGGACGCATCACTATAAACCACAAATCCCTCCGTCCCTGCGGCAAGGAAAGTACAGTCTTGTCATTAACCGGCTCTTGAGTTCCTCAAAACTCTGCTGACACGCGTCGGACCACATGTATTTCTTATCCTTTCGCAAAAGGTTCGTCAATGGTTGAGCAATTTTGGAAAATCCTTCCACAAATCGCCGATAATAACCCGCTAATCCGAGGAAACTCCGGATTTCCTTAACATTCTTCGGAGGTAACCAATCTCGAATAGCCTCCGTCTTCGAGGGTCGACACAAACTCCGTCTGATGAAATTACATGTCCGAGAAAAGTCACCGGACATCCGTAACTCGCACTTGGAAAACTTTCCAAAAAGTTGCTCTCGTCTCAACACGTCGAGAACCCGATGAAGATGAACCTCGTGATCCTCTCGCTACGAGAATAAATCAAAATATCGTCGATGAAGACAACAAACTGATCCAAAAAGTCGATGAAAACCCGATTCATCAATTCCATGAATACCACAGGTGTAATAGTTAGCCCGAACGGCATAACTACGAACTCATAATGACCATAGCGTGTATGAAACGCGCCCTCGCGATATCCGACTTTCGAATCCGCAATGGTGATATCCAGATCTTAAGACGATCTGGGAAATACCGAGGCTCCCGAAGTTGATCTAAAAGATCATCAATACGGGGTAAAGGATACTACTCTTGATCATCACCTGTTCAACTCCCGGTAATCGATACACTAGCGAAAAGAACTATCATTCTTCTTGACAAACAAGCCTTTGGTGCTCCCCACGGGGACGTAATCGGTCGTAGATAAACTTTCTCGAACTACTCCTCAAGTTGAATCTTCAACTCCTGCATTACAGTCGGGGCCATCCGATACTGTGCCTTCAATAAAGGGGACGTCTGCTCCAACTCACTCCCGAATTCCCTACTCTATGTGAAGGCAACCGATAACTCGTCTGGAAATACTTCGTCAATCGATGACAATGATACCACGAATGATTGAACATTTCGATTGCCCTAGAATGGTCAATCGATAAAAAGAGATACCAATACTGATTGAACAACTCGCTTGCCTTAGAAAGGCCAATTGATGAAGATGATATAATGAATGTTTGAATAACTCGATTGCCCTAGAAAGGCCAATCGATGAAAATGATACAATGAATGATTGAATAACTCGAGTGCCTTAGAAAGGCCAATCGATGGAAATGATACAAAGAATGATTGAATAACTCGATTGCCTTAAGGCCAATCGATGAAAATGATACAATGAATGATTGAATGACTCGATTGCCTTAGAAAGGCCAATCGATGAAAATGATACAATGAATGATTGAATGACTCGATTGCCTTAGAAAGGCCAATCGATGAAAATGATACAATGAATGATTGAATGACTCGATTGTCTTAGAAAAGCCAATCGATGGAAATGATACAATGAATGATTGAATAGTTCGATCGCGAATTGCTCGCTTACGTCATAATAATACTTCTTCCGAACAACGGGATTACTTCCTTGAAGCATACATTCGACAACCAACGACGGAAAGATAGCGACCAAACGCTAAAAACATCAAGATAGAATCAAGACGGTTAAACCAACTAATACCGAAAATTCCATCGCCTAAGATAAATTCACCACGATTAGATCCATCAACCAATCGCGGTCATTAAGTAGGACTATCCCGAAATAAGTCTATTCAAGCATGATTCGAAATGAATGAATGCGGTGTACCAAAGATCAAAAGGTACACACAAGTTGAAATAAAATATCGAGTATACCAAATCGTTCGACCACCGGATCGTCGATCCTCCTCATCATATGAATCGGGACTTGCCGTCCTCGAACCTGACGCTCCCGTCGATAAATACGGCTCCAACTCTATTTGCTTCCATTGCCTTAAACGACGATGACAAGGCGATCGATTCAAACGTTGGTTGCTTCGGGGCACGAGATGCCGCCGGAGCCGACTTGGAGTCCTTTCGGCAAAAACGGGCCTTATGTCCAAAATTCCCACAATTATAGCACGTGATGCATCGCCTGACACTTGGTGCCGACATGACCAAGATCCCCATGGTTATAACAGTGATGGCTGAATTGACCGCTCGTGGATCGAGATCCCGCACGATTATGCGCCGTAGAGGTCGCCGTAAACGATAGGACTCACACGAGGCTTCTTGAAGGTTGACCGACCGCCTTCGGATTGATTACGCCGTTGATTTCTTGCCGACAAATGAAGGTTGTTGTTCAAAGACTTTCCTTAGCAATGCTCATACGAGAGAGTTCTCTCGATTAATCCGGCCGAGTGGCGCAATGATGATTGAGCAACCGCACATGGGTCATCATGGCTGCATAAAAGTGAGTGGATCAACCCGAATATCTTCTCGATCGAGCGAGTCCTCGGCACGATTTCCGGCAGCGATTGTTTATTTCTCGAGTTTGATGCCGCACTGCGGCCTCTCCCGTGCATCTCGACGGCTCTCTCCATACTTGAAGTAGGAAGGTCGCATAATGATTATAGTTCCCGCATGATTAACACGTTATGATTTTGTCATGAGATGATGAAAATGAGTATACATGCTCTAACTTAGTGATTATATGAATGATTTATCAAGTTACATGATTATCTCGATGAAATTCTTGAAATGATTATCTTGAATAACTTAACAAGATTGATAATATGATTTTCAGTTGACAACGAGTAATGAAATGAATTGAGTGATTAATGAGTTAACATGATTGTCCTAATCACAATGAATGATGATGTTTGAGGATTGTTAATTGATGAATGATGAATGAATGACTATTGCCGTAAATTATACCATGGCGTTAGAAATCTTACGCTTCTTCGTCCGATTGGCTCGGCATTTGCACAGTCACACGTGATGCGAAAGTCCAATGATACTAGTCCGATGACGATGATTTCAAATAAGACATGACTCGGAAGGTAGTATTCAAAACCACGCTCCGATACCAACTCGTAACACCCCAAACTAGGCGGATATTACAAAGGCGTAGATCCCCAACCGGGACCCACTGTGCAAATGAGAATGAATGAATTACACAAGATAAATGTAGTACCGAACTACATTACAACAATAATTACTCCGATGAGGAGTTTAGTTACAACACACCAGACAATATCGAATACTAGTGTATTTTATATGAAGATAAAATACACAACACCGAATGAAACGAGTATTCAAGTGAAAGTCTCAGCTGAAAAATAAAAGAAAATAACATGAATAATCGAAAGATCGGGCCCCTACTAGTATCACTAGGACTCCTCGACATCAACATGCTATTCCTGCATGCTTGCCTTGCCATGACACGAAAAACAAAATCCCCAAACGGGCCGCTAAATGTAACAACAATCCTCAAGGGTTGAAAATACACAATCATGATTATATCTGAGTTATGAAATATCTTAATTATGAATTACGTCAAGAGGAGTACCATAGTACGCCCGTAGTGTTCGTGCGAGTGTACAACACCCGTCCGTGTACCTAATTAGTCTCACGATGTAACGCTTTCCCGTGTGCACGGCCTAATGTATCGGTGAACCCAATACAATAACCATCGTGTGCCCGACTAAAAATTCCACACACCACACCCCACGCAATATGAACCCGAGAAGGTCATATGAACGAGAATGACCGTAATGAATATCAATGAATAAATAATAATCGACAAAGTCAAGAATGACTCACCGAGATGAGAATAATAATGAAATGAATGATAGCTCAACGAAAGGATTGGAACCGCTGCTCCTTATGATCAAGTGATTAATATGATTAATACAATGATGAATGAGTTATGATTATGAATGATCAACAACAAAAGGTATGAATATCCTTTTAACCGAGTAAGAATTAACTTACACAACAACGATGAAGAATGTCCGTCCACGAACAACGCCCTAACCAAGATACCGTCGCTCGAACAACCTTAATTCAATACAATTGCCAACAATCCGATCAATAACGAATTAAACACGAATATAACGAACTCAAGACGTCGATACGATTAAACCAAGTTCATTGGGGCATTATATCGAACACTTTGAGGCCAACTTTGATTGATTACCACTAAACCTCAATAATACCAACTTCAAATCCCCAAGAAGTGTTTCAAAACAACAAAACATCTCCAATACGATCAATAATCCGTTATGAATATCCAAAACGTGATTATAACAACAATTAATCGGAAATCCCCAAATCCAACTCGATATTCAAAGTGTTCTTGAATAAATCTCTCAATAATCCAATGAATCCTTATACAAACTCATAATCATATACATATCCCTTCATATAACATGATTATAACGTCCAAAACATCATAACTCAACACAAAATCGAAATCCAAGGTGTTGAAGAAATTACCTCTTGGAGATCCAACCACTACGATCCGAAGAACACGAGTTAAAACGAGTATCCAAGCTTCTCAAAGGAATGAAGATGATGAAGATTACACACTCAAGTGATTGATGATGATAAAATCTCTCTCTCAACCCTCTCTCTCGGATGAAGAAGGAAAAAAGAAGAAGTGAGGAGAAATCACCCGCCAAGTCATTAAACATCACGGAAGTTACGGCCGTAACTCGCCCTCTTACGGCCGTAACTTTCCAAGTCAACGGCCCTACGGCCGAATCGCCAACTCAGACGGCCGTAACTCGGCTTCGTCCAAAGCTCGCCGACAGACTTACGGCCGTAATCGATCTGAGTTACGGCGTAACCCGCCTTCGTCAAAAACATCCGTCGACACCCTTACGGCCGTAACCGCACACCTTACGGCCGTAGAATTTCGATGATACGGCCGTATCCGCCAAACTTACGGGCGTAAGCCCTCTTCGTCGAAAACGACTGTGTACATGTCACGCAGACGGCCAGAACCGCCAAGCCTTACGGCCGTACCTTCCTCGACTTACGGCCGTATGCCGCAACCCTTACGGCCGTAAGTCACCCTTGGTCGACAACACCCAAAATTCACGAACACCACTTACGGCCGTATCTCACCTTCCTTACGGCCGTAACTCACCTTCGCCAAAATGTCTCGGAGCCATTGACGCTGACGGCCAGAATCGCCAGCCTTTACGGCCGTACTCGCTCGACTTACGGCCGTACCACAAGACCTTACGGCCGTAAGTCCTTTCGGCCCAAATGGCTTGAAAACACGAACCCTTGTTACGGCCGTAGCCCAAAGTCCTTACGCCGTAACTCGATGCCGCCAAGTTGAAAATTCCGATAACTCCGATTCTCGCTACGATCGATGAATGATCCGACATAACATACGAATGTGAAAATGAACAAGTCTAAAACAAGCCACCGATGAAGCCCCGAAGATACGACTACCAATCACGATGAAAACAACAATACTCCGTCGGTCTCTAAACGGAGATGACATGCCGATCGGAATCGATATACGATTACAACAAGCCAACGGTGAACACAAATGAATGAATCAAGAATGATGAGTGATTATTAACGAGTGAGAAATACCGAGTGACAATTATAGATGATAATTACCGAATGAAAATGAATGAATTACAACCGGTATTACATACTCCCCCTTAAAAAGAGTTTCGTCTCAAACTAAGGGTCAAACAACTCGGGATAACTCCCCGCATACTATCCTCGGTTTCCTGTAGCTTCTTCGACTCCGTGTCTAGACCATCGAATTTTAACCAAAGGAATAGTCTTATTCCTCAATCGTTTGATTCGCCGCTCTAAAACTCGAATAGACGTTCCTCATATGAATGATCGTCGGCGATCTCGATTTCGAACCGAGTATGTGACTGGTCGGCAACATACTTCAGAATCGAGAGACATGAAACATGTTATGAATTCGGCTCAACGCCGGAGGTAAAGCCAATCGATAAGCTAACTCGCCCACTCGATCCAAAATCTCAAACGGTCCAATGAATCTCGGACTCAACTTTCCCCTCTTCCCAAAACGGAAAATACCTCGACTCGGGGATACCTTGACCAAAACGTGGTCACCCGTCTCGAACTCTAGTGGTCGACGACGAGTATCTGCATAGGATTTCTGTCGACTCTGAGCTGTCAACATACGACTCCTGATTAAAGCTACCTTCTCTCAGGCGGCTATAAGCATATCGGGCTCGGTGCCGATTGATTCTGACAAGTCATCCCAACACAAAGGAGACCGACAACGACGACCGTACAAGGCCTCGTAAGGTGCCATCTTAATGGAAGCATGCCAGCTATTATTATACGTGAACTCGATCAATGGTAGTTGGGCTTCCCAATCGTCCTTCCAATCAAGCACGCATGCCCTCAACATGTCCTCTAATGTCTGAATAGTCCTCTCGATGCCCGTCTGACCGAGGATGAAAAGCGGCACCGAGATTGAGCCGAGTTCCCATAGCACGATGAACTGATTTCCAAAATGAGACACAAATCGTCCGTCACGATCGGAAACGATACTCTTAGGAGTACCATGAAGTCTGACTATCTCTTTGATGAACAACTGAGCCAGTCTCTCAGGACCCCACGTATCCTTGATCTCAAGGAAATGAGCTGATTTAGTTAAGCGGTCCACAATCACCCAGATCGTATTCATGCCACGACGACTCGTCGGCAAACTCGTGATGAAGTCCATAGAAATGTCTTCCCACTTCCACTCCGGAATAGGGAGAGGTTTCAGCATACCCACGGCCGCCGATGTTCAATCTTAACTTGTTGACAGTTAAGCATCTCGAAACAAATTCTCGTGACTTCTCGCTTCATATTACTCCACCAAGAATTCTGCTTTCAAGTCCTTGTACATCTTGCTGGACCGGATGAACAGAATAAGGGGTAGAATGAGCTTCTCTCAAAATCGAGTTTTTCAACTCGTCATTCGCCGTACGCACAACCGATTCTTAAATCTCAAAAGTCCATCCTCGTGGACTACGAATCCGTGGGCTTTCTCGAGCCACATCCTCACGGATGCGCAACAATGAAGTGTCCGAACTCCGATTCTCTCTCGATTACCTCCTCGAGTGACGATGAAATCTCTAACATACAAAGTCGTCCCCGAACTCGCCAAGCTAGACCTCGATCTCGGGTCTAAGGAATTCCCGCCAAGTTCCTTCTGAACTGTTAGACGAGCAAGCATCTGCTCCTGAACGGACTTGCGACTCAAGGCGTCGGCGACAACGTTCGCCTTGCCCGGGTGGTAAAGGATCTCGATATCGTAATCTTTGATTAATTCTAACCACCGTCTCTATCGCATATTTAACTCCTTCTGAGTAAATATATACTTTAAACTCTTATGATCGGTGAATATCTGACAGGTAACGCCATAAAGATAATGACGCCATATTTTCAAAGCGAACACCACGGCTGCTAGCTCCAGGTCGTGGGT
Source organism: Orobanche coerulescens (assembly GCA_033398695.1). Taxonomy (NCBI): domain Eukaryota; kingdom Viridiplantae; phylum Streptophyta; class Magnoliopsida; order Lamiales; family Orobanchaceae; genus Orobanche; species Orobanche coerulescens. Next base: position 40,363,045 of record CM065814.1, on the reverse strand, counting down.
CGAATAATTAACCTCGTAAGGTCTCAATTGCCGTGAAGCATAAGCAATAACCTTTCCGTTCTGCATGAGTACACATCCGAGACCCTGCCCGGACGCATCACTATAAACCACAAATCCCTCCGTCCCCTGCGGCAAGGAAAGTACAGGTGCTGTCATTAACCGGCTCTTGAGTTCCTCAAAACTCTGCTGACACGCGTCGGACCACATGTATTTCTTATCCTTTCGCAAAAGGTTCGTCAATGGTTGAGCAATTTTGGAAAATCCTTCCACAAATCGCCGATAATAACCCGCTAATCCGAGGAAACTCCGGATTTCCTTAACATTCTTCGGAGGTAACCAATCTCGAATAGCCTCCGTCTTCTGAGGGTCGACACGAACTCCGTCTGATGAAATTACATGTCCGAGAAAAGTCACTGGACATCCGTAACTCGCACTTGGAAAACTTTCCAAAAAGTTGCTCTCGTCTCAACACGTCGAGAACCCGATGAAGATGAACCTCGTGATCCTCTCGCTACGAGAATAAATCAAAATATCGTCGATGAAGACAACAAAAACTGATCCAAAAAGTCGATGAAAACCCGATTCATCAATTCCATGAATACCACAGGTGTAATAGTTAGCCCGAACGGCATAACTACGAACTCATAATGACCATAGCGTGTATGAACGCCGCCCTCGCGATATCCGACTTTCGAATCCGCAATCGGTGATATCCAGATCTTAAGTCGATCCCGGGAAATACCGAGGCTCTTGGTTGATCTAAAAGATCATCAATACGGGTAAAGGATACTACTCTTGATCATCACCTGCTCAACTCCCGGTAATCGATACACCAATGAAAAGAACTATCATTCTTCTTGACAAACAAAGACTGGTGCTCCCCATGGGGACGTAATCGGTCGGAGATAACCTTTCTCGAACTACTCCTCAAGTTGAATCTTCAACTCCTGCATTCAGTCGGGGCCATCCGATACTGTGCCTTCAATAAAGGGGACGACTGGCTCCAACTCACTCCCGAATTCCCTACTCTATGTGAAGGCAACCAGATAACTCGTCTGAAATACTTCGTCAATCGATGACAATGATACCACGAATGATTGAACATTTCGATTGCCCTAGAATGGTCAATCGATAAAAAGAGATACCAATACTGATTGAACAACTCGCTTGCCTTAGAAAGGCCAATTGATGAAGATGATATAATGAGTGTTTGAATAACTCGATTGCCCTAGAAAGGCCAATCGATGAAAATGATACAATGAATGATTGAATAACTCGAGTGCCTTAGAAAGGCCAATCGATGGAAATGATACAAAGAATGATTGAATAACTCGATTGCCTTAGAAAGGCCAATCGATGAAAATGATACAATGAATGATTGAATGAATCGATTGCCTTAGAAAGGCCAATCGATGAAAATGATACAATGAATGATTGAATGACTCGATTGCCTTAGAAAGGCCAATCGATGAAAATGATACAATGAATGATTGAATGACTCGATTGTCTTAGAAAAGCCAATCGATGGAAATGATACAATGAATGATTGAATAGTTCGATCGCGGAATTGCTCTGCTTGCGTCATAATAATACTTCTTCTGGAACAACGGGGATTACTTCCTTGAAGCATACATTCGACAACCAACGACGGAAAGATAGCGACCAAACGCTAAAAAACACTGAAGATAGAATCAAGACGGTTAAACCAACTAATACCGAAAATTCCATCGTCCTAAGATAAATTCACCACGATTAGATCCATCAACCAATCGCGGTCATTAAGTAGGACTATCCCGAAATAAGTCTAGTCAAGCATGATTCGAAAATGAATGAATGCGGTGTACCAGCATCAAAAGGTACACACAAGTTGAAATAAAATTACGAGTATACCTGAAATCGTTCGGACCACCGGATCGTCGATCCTCCTCATCATATGAATCGGGACTTCTGGTCCCGAACCTGACGCTCCGTCGATAAATACGGGCTCCAACTCTATTTGCTTCCATTGCCTTAAGCAGCGATGACAAGGCGATCGATTCAAACGTTGGTTGCTTCGGGGCCTGAGATGCCGCCGGAGCCGACTTGGAGTCCTTTCGGCAAAAACGGGCCTTATGTCCAAATTCCCACAATTATAGCACGTGACAGACTGCCTCGGACACTTGTTGCTGACATGACCAAGATCCCCACAGTTATAACAGGTGATGGCTGAATTGACCGCTCGTGACTGAGATCCCGCACGATTATACGCCGTAGGAGGTCGCTCAGAAATGATAGGACTCACACGAGGCTTCTTGAAGGTTGACTGACCGCCTTCGGATTGATTACGCTTCGTTGATTTCTTGCTGACAAATGAAGGTTCTTGTTCGGCACTTTCCTTAGCAGCTGGCTCATACGGGAGAGTTCTCTCGATTAATCCGGTCAGAGTGGCGCAATGATGATTGAGCAACTGCACATGGGTCATCATGGCCTGCATAAAAGTGAGTGGATCAACCCGAATATCTTCTGATCGAGCCGAGTCCTGGGCACGATTTCCCGGCAGCGAGTGTTTATTTCTCGAGTTTCGGTCCGCCGCCATCTCTCCCCGTGCATCCCCGATAGCTCTCTCCATACTGAAGTAGGAAGGTCGCATAATGATTATATTTCCCGCATGATTAACACGTTATGATTTTGTCATGAGATGATGAAAATGAGTATACATGCTCTAACTTAGTGATTATATGAATGATTTACTGAAGTTACATGATTATCTGATGAAATTCTTGAAATGATTATCTTGAATAACTTAACAAGATTGATAATATGATCTTCCAGATTGACAACTGAGTAATGAAATGAATTGAGTGATTAATGAGTTAACATGATTGTCCTAATCACAATGAATGATGATGTTTGAGGATTGTTAATTGATGAATGATGAATGAATGACTATTGCCAGAAATTATACCATGGCGTTAGAAATCTTACAGTTCTTCTGGTCTGATTGGCTCGGCATTTGCACAGGTCACACGTGACGCGAAAGTCCAATGATACTAGTCTGATGACGATGATTTCAAATAAGACATGACTTGGAAGGTAGTATTCAAAACCACGCTCTGATACCAACTCTGTAACACCCCAAACTAGGCGGATATTATAGTGCCGTAGATCCCCAACTGGGGCCCACCAGGCAAATGAGAATGAATGAATTACACAAGATAAATGTAGTACCGAACTACATTACAACAATAATTACTCCGATGAGGAGTTTAGTTACAACACACCAGGACAATACCGAATACTAGTGTATTTTATATGAAGATAAAATACACAACACTGAATGAAACGGAGTATTCAAGTGAAAGTCTGCAGCGGAAAAATAAAAGACAATAACATGAATAACTGAAAGATCGGGGCCCCCTACTAGTATCACTAGGACTCCTCGACATCAACATGCTATTCCCGTGCGTTTGCCTTGCCATGACCTGAAAAACAAAATCCCCAAACGGTCGATTAAGCAGAACAACAATCCTCAAGGGTTGAAAATACACAATCATGATTATATACGAAGTTATGAAATATCTTAATTATGAATTACGCTGAAGAGGAGTACCATAGTACGCCGTAGTGTTACGTGCGAGTGTACAACACCCGTCCATGTACCTAATTAGTCTCACGGTGTAACGCTTTCCGTGTGCACGGTCTAATGTATCGGTGAACCCAATACAATAACCATCGTGTGCCCGACTAAAAATTCCACACAGCCACACCCGGCCACGCAATATGAACCCAGAAGGTCATATGAACGAGAATGACCGTAATGAATATCAATGAATAAATAATAATCTCACAAAGTCAAGAATGACTCACCGAGATGAGAATAATAATGAAATGAATGATAGCTCAACGAAAGGATTGGAACCGTCGTTCCTTATGATCAAGTGATTAATATGATTAATACAATGATGAATGAGTTATGATTATGAATGATCAACAACAAAAGGTATGAATTTCCTTTTATCCGAGTTAGATTTAACTTACTCAACAACTATGAAGAATGTCCGTCCCACGAACAACGTCCCTAACCAAGATACCGGTCGCCGAACAACCTTAATTCAATACAATTGCCAACAATCCGATCAATAACGAATTAAACACGAATATAACGAACTCAAGACGTCGATACGATTAAACCAAGTTCATTGGGGCATTATATCGAACACTTTGAGGCCAACTTTGATTGATTACCACTAAACCTCAATAATACCAACTTCAAATCCCCAAGAAGTGTTTCAAAACAACAAAACATCTCCAATACGATCAATAATCCGTTATGAATATCCAAAAACGTGATTATAACAACAATTAATCGGAAATCCCCAAATCCAACTCGATATTCAAAGTGTTCTTGAATAAATCTCTCAATAATCCAATGAATCCTTATGCAAACTCATAATCATATACATATCCCTTCATATAACATGATTATAACGTCCAAAACATCATAACTCAACACAAAATCGAAATCCAAGGTGTTGAAGAAATTACCTCTTGAAGATCCAACCACTACGATCCGAAGAACACGAGTTAAAACGAGTATCCAAGCTTCTCAAAGGAATGAAGATGATGAAGATTACACACTCAAGTGATTGATGATGATAAAATCTCTCTCTCAACCCTCTCTCTCGGATGAAGAAGGAAAAAAGAAGAAGTGAGGAGAAATGACCCGGCCAAGTCATTAAATACTGCCGGAAGTTACGGCCGTAACTCGGCCCTCTTACGGCCGTAACTTTCCAAGTCAACGGCCCTACGGCCGTAACCGGCCAACTCGTACGGCCGTAACTTCGGCCGTCCAAAGCTCAAGCAGACTTACGGCCGTAACCGATCCTGAGTTACGGGCGTAACCCGCCTTCGTCAAAAACATCCGTCGACACCCTTACGGCCGTAACCGCACACCTTACGGCCGTAACTCGGATGATACGGCCGTATCCGGCCAAACTTACGGGCGTAAGCCCTCTTCGTCGAAAACGACCAGGTACACCACTGCCAGCGTCGGCCGTAGCGCCAAGCCTTACGGCCGTACCTTCCTCGACTTACGGCCGTATGCCGCAACCCTTACGGCCGTAAGTCACCCTTGGTCGACAACACCCAAAATTCACGAACACCACTTACGGCCGTATCTCACCTTCCTTACGGCCGTAACTCACCTTCGGCCAAAATGTCTCGGTAACTGCTGACGCTGCACGGGCGTAATGCCAGCCCTTACGGCGTGCACTGCCGACTTACGGTCGTACCACAAGACCTTACGGCCGTAAGTCCCTTTCGTCCAAATGGCCTGAAAACACGAACCCTTGTTACGGCCGTAACCCAAAGTCCTTACGGCCGTAACTCGATGCTGGCCATGTTGAAAATTCCGATAACTCCGATTCCTCGCTACGACTGATGAATGATCCGACATAACATACGAATGTGAAAATGAACAAGTCTAAAACAAGCCACCGATGAAGCCCCCAGTATACGACTACCAATCACGATGAAAACAACAATACTCCCGTCGGTCTCTAAACGGAGATGACATGCCGATCGGTAACTGATATACGATTACAACAAGCCAACAGTGAACACAAATGAATGAATCAAGAATGATGAGTGATTATTAACGAGTGAGAAATACTGAGTGACAATTACAGACTGATAATTACTGAATGAAAATGAATGAATTACAACCGGGTATTACATCCTTCACAGTAGGTTTGAAAAAATGATGTTTAACCCACATATTTTGAAATCTGAAGGAGGATTTGGGTTTAGAGATATTAGTACTAAATTCACACAATATGGAGTTATGGTCCGATTTGTATTTAGGGAGATGTCTAATGGACATGAAAGGAAAAGCCGAATACCACTCTGGGGAGAGAAGAACCCTATCCAATCTTTGCCACACTCCATCCCTATACCAGGTATACGGGGAGCCCACAAATCCACCGTCAGTCAAGTTACAGTTCAATAAAGCATCATTGAACTCTTCCATATCTGATTGGATTGGGGCAGCCCCTCCTTTTTTCTCGTCCGGTTGGAGGATAATGTTGAAATCTCCCCCAACCATCCAAGGTATCTGGCTATTGCTAATAGAGAGAAGATCATCCCAGAGATCCCTGCTCTCAATTTTGGTATTTCTACCATAAACCGCAGTTAAAAGGAAGGGGTGGGGGAGAGAATTACAAACCACTTCGACATGAAGCAATTGCGCTGTATTTTGTAAAATATTGATCCGAAAACCAGGTTCAGAAAAAAGCCAAATATGGTTGCTAATATTTGAACAAACATTAGAAAACCCAAATCGTTTCAGAAAAAAATTGGAATCCAAAATGACTAGGTTCAATGAGAACCAAAATGTTAAATTTGTGTTTTTTTTAAGCATTCTAATTTTGTTTTGGGCAGGTTTGTTCCCAATACCTCTAATATTCCAAAAAAGTGTACCAATCATTGATGTGTAGTACTACTCCTCGTCCTCCTTTTTGGAATATTATTAGTTTGGATTTTAATTTTTTCAGGCCTCTTCTTACCAGAAATATTGGTTTTTCCCTTAATATTCTTTTTGGCTAATTTATCCTCATCAAGATCAGAACATTCATCATTATTATCCGAGTGGGATTGCTCTCGGATTGATTTTTGAAATTTGCGGGCTTGTCAGATCCTCCACCTGTATCATAATCAAGATCATCGTTAGATTCAGAAAACTGGTCACAGCTGCTGCCCGCATCACATTTCTCAATTGGGGAGTCCACATTGGATACCCTGACATCAACAAGATTTTCAAAATCAGCAAGCATATCAATATCGGGGGGTTTAAAAACAACTATATCTGATATGGTGCCCCTAATAACATTGTCATCCTCGGTTGGGCTGCCAGAAGCCCCAGTCGAATCCCTTTTCTTTTAGTTGGTGTCACATTAAATTTTTCGGGGGGATGATCAGTTGGTTTTGGGTTATGAGGATGTGAATTTATGATCCGATTTTCAATCCCTTGGTTACCAGGTTCCATATGGTGTATAGCAGTTTTTGGTGAAGCAGGGACCTGGATGAGACTGTTCATCTGGACCATGTTTCGACTGCCCCCCTTGCTGACCTCCGCCGACTCCTGACTTACCGCAAGGGCATGAAATTTATTTTGAATGCCGAGTCTCGGAGAGGAAGGGCTGACATTGTTGATCTTGGTTGGGCTTTTAGAACCTGTACTTTTTTGGGATTTACCTACCAGTACAAAACCATCATTAGCCTGAGTTTTTTTGCTTTGAGGTAACATCCGCGGCATAGTTAACATTTATACCAAGGTTTTTGTGTGTAAAGACAACAGGTTTTAGGGTTGGGTTTTTAATATAGCACTCTTCTACATTGTGGCCAATATGTTTGCAGTGTTGGCAATATTTTGGTACTTTTTCAAATTCTATATCATATTCAGATTTCACATCCTCCACCTGGAGATTAATTTTTTTAATAAGAGGTTCTTCCAAATTTATAACCACACACATTCTGGCAAAATTCATTCTAGTCCGATTTAGCGTAAAATCATCAATCTTAACAAAATTACCAACAAGACTCGCTATAGTTTTAAGTGGTCGAACATCAAGCCATTGTGATGGTAAGCCATGAATTTTAAACCACACAGGAACTAAGACCGGTTCCTGCTTAAAATCAAATGTTGGAGACCATTGAAATAATCTCATAGGAAAACCTTCACAAACATATTCTCTTTTCATCCAAAGCTTGTCACAGAGAGATTTGCTAGTCAAATTGATGAGTACATGTTTACCATTAAGGAAATGCACTTTGCATAGCTCAAAACCATCAAGTTTAAGTTGCTGGGATATTACCTGATTCGACGGTTTACCGTATGTAAATTTGCCAATGAGAGCAAATTTGTAGTATTCGGAAACTGAGTCGCATTCAGCCTTAGAGAAGATGACCGTGGGGTTCGTGCCTGATAAATCCACTGACCCAAATTTGACATCATTGGTGTCTTCGATTGTAATGGCATCACGATAAGATTTGTTCGCACCAGGTTTTTGAGATGCCACTGGATCCTTCGGATCTGGTTCTACCGGAGAAATTTCTCCTTCTTCCAAACAACACTTTGAAAAATAAATTCCAGAACCCTCCCTTTGCATAACGTTCCTGCTAGACCCGGGTTTGCTTGCCATCGAACGACCGGCGTCCGTCGCCTCTTCTAACACGGAATATTTAGTGATGTTTTCCGTCATCTGATTAGCCAGGGACCATACCTGAGAAGGAAACGAGGTCGGGGAAGATGATTTGGATGTTGGGCTCGGAGGTAATGGAGCTCCAGCGATGATTTGAGTAGGTGGATGGGGATTTTTTGATGTCAAAATTTCCGAGACGGGTTTAGAAGAAGATCCAAGGTTTTGATGGGCTAAACCCGTCGCCACCTCGGCCACCGAATTGGCACCAACTACGCCACCTTCGAGATGAGAAGGGACGTCGATAGGGGAAGAGCTCCCGCCGACCACCAACGTTATTTCCGGCAAAAGCCCGCCGACCGGCGCATGGAGCGCGACTGGGTTGATTTCGATGGAAATCCCGCCTGGGAGAAATGAAGCCGAGGAGAGAGGAGTTTTGTATGCTGATGTTTGTTTTTCCCCCATTTGCAGATTAATATTTTCAAGTGGGGCATCGTGTAATGTCAGATCTGTAATATTAAAAGAACAAGCAGCTCCATGTGATGGGTTGAGATCTGAAATTGGGGGAATAACCCCATCTGTATTAGAGACATCACGTGGGTCAGATTTTTTGAGGGGGAGGGGATGGTTTGAGCGGCCCCGGTACATTGACTCTCTCCACTTGTGAAAATAACAGGCTGGTGCGATCCGTTTTTTGTGCTGGTATTGAGTTTTTTATTTTGAGCAGTTGTCTGGAGATTCTTTTTTGAATCATGGGGAATCAGATCTGTAGTCTCCCAAGTATTAATTTTATCGGTAGAGTGTGGAATCGCCCCATATGTGATTTTTGACAATAGATTCTCATTTGATGCCTGGGGATAATCCCCATCTGCCAAAATTTTATCTGCCATTCAAAAACAGATAAAGAAAGTAAAGAGGACCGCCGCACTAGGCGGCGGAAAAGCAGAAAAAAAAGACGTTGTCAGTAAATAGGCTGATAACGTCCAGAAAATTCAAAAAATGAAGAAGAACAGATGAAGGATGTAGAGAGAAGGAGGAGAAAAATTCTAGAGAGAGAGAGCATCCGAACTTTTTTTTTGCTACAACAAGACTTGTCTAATTAACAAGACTTTTTTTTTTTTTTTTTTTTTTTAAAACACAAATTTGCTGTATTAATGCGAAAATCAAGTCGAGGGTGGACGAGGCCCTCTACACGCCCGAAAGATTGAGGGAGGACAAACCCCTCAACAAATCACATGAAAATAAGAGGAGCCGACCCTCAAACAAGGCTAGAGTTGCTTGGGATCACCCAAAATTCTTGGATTTTACATAAAATTTTACGCTCTAATATACGGGTAAGCAATTTTATCAAGTTTAATGAGACCGCGGATTTTCCCATTAATATTGGAGATATCATGAAGATGGAAGTCTTGACGATCACACCCTTGATTCGCTAAAAAATCAGCGACGGCATTACCCTCCCGAAAAATATGAGAGAAATGAATTTCCAATTTCTCCATGAAAGCACGAATTTTAAAAATGAGACCTTGGAGTTGCCAATGACAAGAGGATGAATGCTCGATCAAATGAAGCGCAACCTTCGAATCTACTTCCACCCATACTTTGACAAAGTGGTGATCAAAACAAAAATCAAGCCCTCTCCAAATAGCATAGATTTCCGCGAAATTATTAGTTTGGACCCCAAGATATTCCGAAAACATGAGGAGAGGATTGCCAAGATAATCCCTAACAACCCCCCCCACAGCCGCATTGCCCGGGCTGCCCTTCGCGGCACCGTCCGTATTCAGTTTCCACCAGCCCCTGTTAGGCCTCATCCATCGAACCGTCATAATTTTGTAGCGCGGGCCCGGGCTTGGAGTGACGCCCACATAGTCGGCAATTCTATCCGCCCCCTTCCAAAATTGTCTTGTAATTTTGCCATGACCTTTGAGATTGGTTAAGTAATTCCAAATACGCTTACACACAAGTTTCGACGTAAAAGGAATATTATCAACCCTCTTATCATTCCTACAACACCAAATAAACCATAAAATGAGAATCGGAATGATGTGAAAAATGTGGATTGTTCCCTTGGCTTTACCAAACCAATTAGAAATAATAAGATTGAAATCAGATGAGAAAAGGGCTTTGATCCCAGCAATATTATGGAAAAACTTCCAAACATCTCGTAGCAATTGGGCCATTTAAAAAAGGTGGGAAAGGCTTTCAACACCATTACAACAATAACAGGAGTTGGTGGCAATAATACCCCTACGAAGGAGACCATCCGGAGTTGGGATCCATTTATTAAGGACCTTGACCATAAATAGAGAGATGGTAGGTGTAATAAATGGATTCCAACAAAACCGAAGGATATTATTCGAAGGTTTTCTATTACGAACTAAATCCCAAGCGCTTTTGAAAGTAAACTTCCCATTAGTAGATAAAGTCCAAGAAGGTCTATTTTCATAAGGGGAAGTAGGTAAGGAGCAAATATGGTCACAAATGCCCAACGGGAGTTTGCGATAAATTTTCCTTCTATCCCACTCCCCATTATTCCAATAAAAACCAATTTTATCTTTCGACTTACCGTTGTAAAAGTTGGTGAGGGGCTGAATTCACACCAATTGTCATGCCAAAAAGACACATCATCATTACCACTATGCCAAAAAATTTTATCATTCGCGATCGATCTAATACCACAAAGGTTTTTCCAAGTCGGAGAACTTTTAGGATTAAATTTGATAATCATGGGGTGAAGCCTAGAGCAATATTTTTTAAATAACAACTTCGACCAAATATTATTAGAAGTTCTAAACCTCCACCACATTTTAATATGGGCGGCCGGATAATGTCATTAAGATCCCGACACCCAAGTCCCCCCTCATCCGTTGGGTAGCAAAGACGATTCCAAGCAGCCCAATGCAACTTCCGTTTATTGTCATTGGATCCCCATAGAAATTTGTTGAACAATCTTTCTATGTAATTTATGACATTAGCAGGAGGTTTGAGCACTTGTAAGCAAAATAAAGCAATGGAGTTTAAAACCGATTTAATTAGTTCCAAGCGGCCCCGTCGATAGCAAGTGATGGTTCCAAGTAATCATTTTATTTTTAATTTTAGAAAGGAGGGGGCTGTACATCTCAAAATTTTGAAACCCTTTCCACATAGGTACGCCAAGATACAAAATCGGTAAATCGACTTTATTAAATCCCGAAATTCTTTGCACCCAACTAACAACTTGAGGGGTCGGATTATTCATAATGAAATTACTCTTGTGGTTGTTGATCTTTTGACCGGAAACATTTTCATAATGGGTAATGCAATTGTTGAAAATATGAAGACTTTTTGAGGCAACATTAAGGAAAATGAGAATATCATCGGCATACGCAAGATGCGTGATCTTCACTTTTTTCTTAATTTTGTAGTACATCGAAGGATTGTTGGAAAACATTCGATCAATACTCCGAGAGAAGTAATCAGCGGCAAGCACAAAAATGAGGGGGGAGAGTGGGTCCCCTTGACGAATACCTCTCTCGCTTTTAAAAAACCCATAGGGCTGCCCGTTCACAAGGACCGAGAACCAACAATTAGAAATACACGACTTGATAAAATTAATCCAAACATTGGAAAAACTAAAGCTAGACATAACTTGGAATATAAAATTCCAATTTATCCTATCATAAGCTTTTTCCATATCCAATTTAATTATAGTATTAGTAGTCGATTGGGAAATGTCATGAGTAACCTCGTGAGCCGTCAAGATATTATCCGTAATATTCCTACCTTTGATGAAACCAGACTGGGCCGGATTAATAATGGATGGTAGAATTTTGGCAAGTCTTTTGCTAAGAATTTTCGAGATGATTTTGTAGGAAGTGTTGCAAAGACTAATCGGCCGAAAATCTTTCCAAGATCGAGGATTATTATTTTTGGGGATTAGTGTGATGGTGGTGGTAGTGAAAGCCCGAGGCATCGGAGATCCACCAAAGAAATCCAAAACAGCTTCCACAACATCCCGACACACTATATCCCAACAAATTTGAAAAAATTTGGCATTGAACCCGTCCGGTCCAGCAACACTATCCCCATCCATGTCGAAAACGCAATCTTTAATTTCATCAAGAGTTGGAATACAACAAATACTATCATTAATCTCATTGGAAATATTGTTAGGCACCACCCGAGGATGGATATCATCTAAAAACGGGTTGTGCTCCGCAAAACAACTGGAGAAATAAGAAACCGCAGAGTTACCTATCTCCTCGGGATTAGTGATACTACGACCACGATCCCAAATCGAATGAATACAATTTTTTTGTCTTTTCTTTTCACAACCGAGTGAAAAATTTACTATTCCTCTCCCCATCGATCATCCATTTCACATTAGCTTTTGTTTCCAAAAATCTTCTTCCATGGATAGGACCAAGGTAAGGTTGGCGTTCATTTTTGTAAGGTGGATTAAATGGATTATGGAGGGGTCCCGATCAAAATCATTTTCAGCCACTTCCACCGCATATTGGGCCTGATCAATTTTAGTAAAAATATTGCCAAATTCAAGTTTATTCCATTCCTTGAGGGTGTGTTTTAACCTTGAGAGTTTCTCCAAAAGTTTAAACATTCCTCGAGAATTGGTATGTAGATCCCATGATTCCTTCACCGTAGCAATGAAACGATGATGTTTAGTCCACATATTTTGAAATCTGAAGGAGGCCTTTGGTTTGGAAATATTATTACTAAATTGACATAACATGGAGTTATGGTCCGATTTGTATTTAGGAAGATGCCGAATAGACATGAAAGGAAAAGCCGAATACCATTCCGGAGATAGAAGGATTCTGTCCAGTCTTTGCCAAACACCATCACTATACCAAGTGTAGGGGGTGCCCACATATCCGCCGTCAGTCAAGTCGCAATTCAACAAAGCATCGTTGAATTCCTCCATGTCTGACTAATTAACAAGACTTAATCAAGAAGGAAAGGCTTAATCGGAGCTATTATAGTCAATCCTTGCTACAAGACTTAATCAAGAAGCAAAAGATTAATCGGAGCTGTTATAGCCAATTATGAGTGCAAAAGGCTCAAATTTAATCGATAAACCCGAGTTTTCTTAGAGTTCTAACTCGAATGCATGTACGTGGTCTTATCTCCTATTAACAAGACTTAATCAAGAAGTAAAGGCTTAATCAGAGCTATTATATCCAATTCTTGCTACAACAAGACTTAATCAAGAAATAAAAGATTAATGAGAGCTGTTATAACCAAATCTGAGTACAAAAGGCTCGAATCTAATCAATAAACCCGAGCTTTTATAGAGCTCCGACTCAAATGCATATAACATGGAATCTCCTATTAACAAGACTTAGTCAAGAATTGAACGCTTAATCGAAGCTATTATAGCGAATCCTTGCTACAACAATACTTGATCAAGAAAGAACAGATTAATGAGAGCTGTTATAGCCAATTCTAAGTACAAAAGGGTCGAATCTAATCAACAAAACCCGAGTTTTCATAAAGTTCACTCGAATGCATATAACGTAGAATCTCCTATTAACAAGACTTAATCTATAAGCAAAGGTCTAATAAGAGCTATTATAGCGAATCCTTGTAACAACAATACTTAATCAAGAGAGAAAAGATTAATTGGAGCTGCATAGCCAATTCTGAGTACAAAAGGCTCGAATCTAATCAATAAGCCTGAGTTTTCATAGAGCTCCGACTCAAATAAATGTAACATGGAATCTCCTATCAACAAGACTTAATCAAGAAGTAAAGGTTTAATCGGAGCTATTATAGCGATTCCTTGCTACAATAAGACTTAATCAAGAAGTAAAGGATTAATTAGAGCTATTATATCCAATTATTGCTACAACAAGACTTAATTAGGAAGTAAAAGATTAATCGGAGCTGTTATGGCCAATTCTGAGTACAAAAGGCTCGGATCAAATCAATAAACCCGAGTTTTCATAGAGATCCAACTCGAGTGCATGTAACGTGGTCTTATCTCATATTAACAAGACTTAATCAAGAAGTAAAGGCTTAATCGGAGATATTATATCCAATCATAGCTACAACAAGACTTAATTAGGAAGTAAAAGATTAATCGGAGCTGTTATGGCAAATTCTGAGTACAAAAGGCTCGAAGGGTGGAGAGAATACGGTGTATTATCAGATTCTCTCAGTATAGCATGTTTAAGCTTTGCGTCCTGGAACATGAAAATCACGTTAGGAGTATGGTCATGTTATACGCGGTCTTATGCTTTATAATGTTAATAAACCCGAGTTTTCATAGAGTTCCGACTCGAATGCGGGTAATGCGGTATTATCTTCGTTTAACAAGACTTATCAAGAAATAAAGACTTACTCGGAGCTATTATAGAAAATCCTTGATATAACAAGACTTAATCAAGAAGTAAAAGATTAATCAGAGCTGTTATAGTCAATTCTGAGTAAAAAAGGCTCGAATTTAATCAATAAACCCGAGTTTTCATAGAGTTCCGACTCGAATGCATGTAACGTGGTCTTATCTTCTATTAACATGACTTATCAAGAAGTAAAGACTTAATTTGAGCTATTATAGCAAATCCTTGCTACAACAAGACTTGATCAAGAAGTAAAAGATTAATCAGAGCTGTTATAGCCAATTCTGAGTATAAAGGCTCGAATCTAATCAATAAACCCGAGTTTTCATAGAGTTCCGACTCGAATGCATGTAACGTGGTCTTATCTTCTATTAACATGACTTATCAAGAAGTAAAGACTTAATTTGAGCTATTATAGCAAATCCTTGCTACAACAAGACTTGATCAAGAAGTAAAAGATTAATCAGAGCTGTTATAGCCAATTCTGAGTATAAAGGCTCGAATCTAATCAATAAACCCGAGTTTTCATAGAGTTTCGACTCGAATGCATGTAACATGGATTTATCTCCTATTTACAAGACGTATCAAGAAGTAAAGGCTTAATTGGAGGTATTATAGTGAATTCTTGCTACAACAAGACTTATTGAAGAAGTAAAAGATTAATCGGAGCTACTATAGCCAACTCTTAGTACAAAAATCTCAAATCTAATCATTAAACCCGAGTTTTCATAGAGTTCCGACTCGAATGCATGTACGTGGTCTTATCTCCTATTAACAAGACTTAATCAAGAAGTAAAGACTTAATCGGAGCTATTATAGTGAATCCTTGCTACAACAAGACTTAATTAAAAAATAAAAGATTAATCAAAACTGTTATAGCTAATTGTGAGTACAAAAGGCTCAAATCTAATCAATAAACCCGAGTTTTTGTAGAGTTCCAACTCGAATACATGCAATGTGGTTTTATCTCCTATTAACAAGACTTAATCAAGAAGGAAAGGCTTAATCGGAGCTATTATAGTCAATCTTTTCTACAAGACTTACTCAAGAAGCAAAAGATTAATCGGAGCTGTTATAACCAATTATGAGTACAAAAGGCTAAAATCTAATCGATAAACCCGAGTTTTCTTAGAGTTCTAACTCAAATGCATGTACTTGGTCTTATCTCCTATCAACAAGACTTAATCAAGAAGTAAAGACTTAATCATAGCTATTATATCCAATTCTTGCTACAACAAGACTTAATCGAGAAATAAAAGATTAATGAGAGCTGTTATACCCAAATCTGAGTACAAAAGGCTCGAATCTAATCAATAAACCCGAGCTTTTATAGAGCTCCGACTCAAATGCATATAACATGGAATCTCCGATTAACAAGACTTAGTCAATAATTGAACGCTTAATCGAAGCTATTATAGCAAATCCTTGCTACAACAATACTTAATCAAGAAAGAACAGATTAGTGAGAGCTGTTATAGCCAATTCTAAGTACAAAAGGCTCGAATCTAATCAACAAAACCCGAGTTTTCATAAAGTTCACTCAAATGCATGTAACGTAGAATCTCCTATTAACAAGACTTAATCTATAAGCAAAGGTCTAATCAGAGCTATTATAGCGAATACTTGTAACAACAATACTTAATCAAGAGAGAAAAGATTAATTGGAGCTGCATAGCCAATTCTGAGTACAAAAGGCTCGAATCTAATCAATAAGCCTGAGTTTTCATAGAGCTCCGACTCGAATAAATGTAACATGGAATCTCCTATTAACAAGACTTAATCAAGAAGTAAAGGTTTAATCGGAGCTATTATAGCGATTCCTTGCTACAACAAGACATAATAAAGAAGTAAAAGATTAACTGAAGCTCTTATAGCCAATTCTAAGTACAAAAGGCTCGAACCTAATCAATAACCCGAGTTTTCATCGTGTTCCGACTCGAATGCATGTAATGTGGTCTTATCTCCTATTAACAAAACTTAATCGAGAAGTAAAGGTTTAATCGGAGCTATTATAGTGAATCCTTGCTACAACAAGACTTAATCAAGAAAGAAAAGATTAATCGAAGTTGTTATAGCGAATTCTGAGTACAAAAGGCTCGGATCAAATCAATAAACCCGATTTTTCATAGAGTTCCAATTCGAATGCATGTAACGTCGTCTTATCTCATATTAACCAGACTTAATCAAGAAATAAAGGCTTAATCGGAGCTATTATATCCAATCATTGCTACAACAAGACTTAATTAGAAAGTAAAAGATTAATCGGAGCTATTATGGCCAATTCTGAGTACAAACGACTCGGATCAAATCAATAAACCCGAGTTTTCATAGAGCTCCGACTCGAATGCATGTAATTTGGTCTTATATCATATTTACAATACTTATCTAGAAGTACAAACATAATCGGAGCTATATATCGAATCCTTCCTACAACAAGACTTAATCAAGAAGTAAAAGATTAATCAAAACTGTTATAGCTATTTGTTTAATACCCGGTTGAGAATTCATTTATTTTCACTCAGTAACTATCACTCAGAATTTTTTTCACTCATTTATAATCATTCATCAGTCATGATTCATTCATTTGCGTTCATTTGGCATGTTGTAACCGTGTATCAGTTACCGATCGTCATTTCATCTCCGTTTGAGTGTCGGAACGGGAGTATTATCATTATCATCGTGATTGGTAGTCTTGTGCTGGAAGTGTCATTTTTTGGCATGTGTTAGACTTGTTCATTTTCGCATTCGTCTGGTATGTCGGATCATCCATCAGTCGTAGCGAGGTATCGGAACCATCGGATTTTTTTTTCACCTTGGCCAGCCTTGAGTTACGGCCGTAAGGTACTGGGATACGGCCGTAAGTTCAGCGGGTACGGCCGTAAGGCTGACCGGTTACGGCCGTATGTGGTCCAGTAGGCTGCCCAGGCATTTTGGCCGAAGGCGAGTTACGGCCGTAAGGAGGGTTAGTTACGGCCGTAAGTGGTGTTCGTAAGTTTCAGGTGTTGTCGACCAAGGGTGACTTACGGCCGTAAGGGTTGGGGCATACGGCCGTAAGCCGAGGAAGGTACGGCCATAAGGCTTGGCCGGATACGGCCGTACGCTGCAGACAAGGTGTCTGATCATTTTCGACGAAGAGGGCTTACCCCCGTAAGTTTGGCCGGATACGGCCGTATCATCCGAGTTACGGCCGTAAGGTGTGCGGTTACGGCCGTAAGGGTGTCGACGGATGTTTTTGACGAAGGCGTGTTACGCCCGTAACTCAGGAACGGTTACGGCCGTAAGTCTGTCGGCAGGCTTTCGGACGAAGCCGAGTTACGGCCGTACGAGTTGGCCGGTTACGGCCGTAAGGCCGTTGACCTGGAATGTTACGGCCATAAGAGGGCCGAGTTACGGCCGTAACTTCCGGCAGTATTTAAGGACTCGGCCGGGACATTTTTACTCATTTTCATCCTCTCTTCATTTTGTTCCGAAAGAGAGACTTGAGGGAGGGATTTTGTCATCATCAATCACTTGTGTGTTCGGATTTCATCATCTTGATCCATTGGAAAGCTTGGATAGTCGATTTTACACGTTTTCATCGAATCGAATTGGTTGGATCTTCAAGAGGTAAACTCTTCAACACCTTGGATTTTGATTCTATGTTGAGATATGATGTTTTGGACGTTATAATCATGTTATATGAAGGGACATGTATATGATTATGAGTTTATATAAGGATCCATTGGATTATTGAGGGATTATTCAAGAACACTTTGAATATCGGGTTGAAATTGGGGGTTTTCGATTAATTGTCGTTATAATCACGTTTTCGGATATTCATTTGGATTATTGATAGTATTCATGAGGTTTTGTGGGTTTGAATCATTCATGGGAAGTTGGTTTCGGATGTAATTGAGTTTTGGTTGTAAACAATTGGAGATTGTTTACAACGCGTTTGTTTTAATGCCCCAATGAGTTTCGGGTATTGTTGTATCGATTTTTGAGTTGGTTGTGATCATGCTTGATTCGTGTATTAAGAGAATTGTTGGTATTTGTGTTGTTCAAGGTTGTTCGAGCGGCCGATAATTTCATTAAGGACGTTGATCGTGGAAGTACCTTCTCGCCTTCGGTTTGAGGCAAGTTTTATACTTGTACTAGTCAATGAGCTAATGTCATCATGTATGTGTATAGATGTGTTGTATCATTCCGAGACTTGGTCTCTTCATGAATTCATTGATATCAAGAGATCGTTCGATACGATACCTTCCGGCAATTTTGCCAAATGTCATTGTTGTTCGTTAACGGCCGATTCAAGGCATTGTATTACTCATCATTAATGTCATTGTCGATAGCCGGTTCGCGGTATCGATGTATCGATTGTTGTTCATATAGATGTCAATCTAAAACATCGTTGAAATCATTGTTATTCATGTTGGGGTTGTCATTAAAACAGTATTGGACGATTAAAGGCATTAGCGTCTTCATTTCTCATCTTCGTCGTCGGTAACCGATTAAAGGTGCCGAGGTATCCTTCATATTACTCTTCTCGATTTGCCGTTCTAAGGTAATCGAAACACTCAATCATTCATGGAATCATCCGCTGCATCATTGTTATCGTGTTGGCCGACTCAAGGTAGCACACTATCACTCTCACGAATTCGGTAATCTACGAATCGTTGTCAATTGTGATTTATTATATTTTTGGAGGCTAGTCTCGGCTAGTGCTTATTATGGGTAAGCTTGGGGCTTGAACCTTCGCGGTTGGATTCCCAACACCTACAACTTAGTAGGTCACGGTCGTGTTTATGATCTTATGGGTAAGCTTGGGGCTTGAACCTTCGCGGTTGGCTTCCCAACACCTACAACTTAGTAGGTCACGCTCGTGTTTATGATCTTATGGGTAAGCTTGGGGCTTGAACCTTCGCGGTTGGCTTCCCAACACCTACAACTTAGTAGGTCACGGTCGCGTTTATGACCTTATGGGTAAGTTTGGGGCTTGAACCTTCGCGGTTGGCTTCCCAACACCTACAACTCAGTAGGTCACGGTCGTGGTTATGACCTTATTAGCCCTCATTAACTATAGCTTCGGGCTGTTCCGGTTTCAAGTGTTTATGATATTTGTTAACTTCCGCTGAATGACTTTCAGGCCTTTTGTAATGTCTTGGTATTTTCATTGGAGCCTTTGGGCATTATGATTCATATTAAATTCAGTTCTGGTTTGGTTCATGTTGTTTAATTCATTGTGATATTCGTGATTATGATTCGCCGTTGGGCATTTATGTTCTAACTGTCGAGCGGTATTACTAGTATGCCGTGGGGATAGTATTTCACGATTGCTCGGTTCTTACCTTGGTTTGTGAGCATCTCGTATTATTATCATTATTGTACCGTTTCATTCTGCCTTTGGATGCATATCATGTTATACCTGTATTTGATGTTCATTATTTGGATGGTGACCCCGTGGGGGCGGAACATGTTTTTCATGTTTTAGGTGCTTGCGAGGAGAGAGTTGAGACATAGGGGCATGATGATGGCGGCGAGGCATTCGAGCGATACTAGTCCGAGTTGTTCATGTTGGTCGATCGGTTGGAGTGTTCTTGATTGCAGTCCATTGTCATTATGTATTACGAGCAGATGCTCGTGAATGTTGTATTTTTACCCTTGGCCATGTAGGCCCATCGTTGTCGTTGAAATTGCTTATCGGAATATTGCGTCGGATATCATGGTAGGGACTATGATTTTCCCTTGTTGTTTAATTTAATGTATTTTAGTCATGTTAGCCTGGTGGATCTCCTGGCGTGGGGTCCACGGCACTGTAATAACTTGATAGGATTTGGGGTGTTACGTAAATGGTATCGAGCTTTGGGTTGTGAAATACCCGAGATGTGAGTTATGTGGTCCTACCGATGCGGTAGTAGAGGGATTGTCGAGTTATGACAATCTAGTCGATCAGTTTTGTGAGTCGTATTAGTGCGACCGCACGAGTCATTCATTCATCGAGTCGTCCGGTGAAGACTAGTATCGCGAGACCTCGAAGCTTCGTATGACCTGTGTAAGGACTCGATCCTCTTTGTGTTCATACATTCATCATTTCATAAATTGTTCATGCTTTGCTGAAACCTATATGTGATATTAGTGTTATGATTGATTCATGACTAATTGTTTTGGAGCACGTGTGACTTGTGTAAGCATTAAGGATCAACTCATTTATCAGTTAATAATTCTCAATCAACATTTTGATCTCATCACTCAGTTAATTCGTTCCTCACTCAGTCAATTCATTCCTTACTCAGTCAATATCATCACTCAGATAATTCATCCATCACTCAGTTAATTCATTCCTCACTCAGTCAATATCATCACTCAGATAATTCATCCATCACTCAGTTAATTCATTCCTCACTCAGTCAATATCATCACTCAGATAATTCATCCATCACTCAGTTAATTCATTCCTCACTCAGTCAATATCATTACTCAGATAATTCATTCATCAGTCAGTTAATTCATTCATCACTCAGTCAATATCATCACTCAGATAATTCATTCATTACTCAGTCAATCTCATCGTTCAGTTAACTCATTCATCACTCAGTCGATCTCATTATTCAGTTAATTCATTAATCATTCAGCCCATCTCACGGTTCAGTTGTTGATTTTGAGGATCGAATTTTCAACCTTGTTAACTTGTTCAAGGTAATCATTTCGGGAATTTCATCAGGCAATCATGTTACCTCATTTGATGTTTCATACGGTCTTATCATACTCTGACGTAATGTCGACGATCATTTCATTAAATCATTAATGCATTCATTGTGCGAGAGCGTGTATGCTCATTATTGTCACTCTATAACGTAATCATAATGCGATATTCATGCGGAATCTATAATCATCATGTGACTTTTCTACTTCAGTATGGATAGAGCTGTCAGAGGACGCAGGGGAAGAGGCCGCGGTGCGGGCCGGAACCCGGGATCTCGTGTGCATGCCCACACGAACGCGAGGGATATCATTAATTCATCAAATAGCGAGGCTACTCATTCATCAGCAGATAATCATTCACTGTCAGGGAGTCGTACCCGAGAGACATCTCACTCGGAAGGTGTTCGGGTTGATCCATTCATATTTATGCAGGGCATGATGGCCCAGATGACTCAGATGACGCGGATAGTGGAGACCATGCAGACCTCGATGGTTCGTGGTCCACCGCAATTGAGGATGCAGTGCCATTTCATGGACAGATGGAGGAGTGAATCAGATTGTTGGCGATATCTCTCCGATGCCGCCTACTTTTGAGGGTTCGTCGGAACCAGCTGATATTGTTCATTGGCTCGAGCATTTTGATAAACTCTTCGACATGGTTCAGTGTCCGGAAGAGAGTAAAGTGGCAGTAGCGGCTTATTACTTGAGTAAGGGCGCTTATTCGTGGTGGCTTTCTGTGAAACCCATCGATCGTGATTGTATTTGGAGCGAGTTCAAGACTCTCATGTTAGAGAGGTATTACCCGGCTCCACTTCGTGAAGCCAAGTTGTCAGAAGTTTTGAACCCCGAATCCGTCGAGGACGAGGGTGTTATTGTCATTGCTGAGAAGTTTCAGGGACTACTTCAGTTTGCTTCGTCAATTATCCGTACTGAGGCGGATAAAATTAAGTATTTTAGCAAGAGGCTAAATCCACAGTTGAGGATGCAGTTGTTCAATCACAATTGTAATTCACTTAGTGAGTTCATCGGGAAGGCTCTTGGAGCAGAGCTTTTGATCAAGGAGCTTACTCAGAAGCATCCTTCAGTTTCTTCAGGTGAGAGGACTAGAATGCCGGCTCGTTCAGAGGGACATCGGACCCGACATCCAAGGGGTCATTTGCTAGTCGTCTTCGACGGAGGGAGCGTCCTCTTCCAAGGCCACGAGTTCGACCGTTGTTTGCTTTAATCGTGATGTAATAGGACATCGCAGCACTGCTCGATGCAGCCGTTATCCGCTTCTGTGTGGGAGACATGGACACCTTCGTAAATCTGCAGGAGTTCTCGTGCCAGAGATCTCGAAAGGGTTCACAAGCCTCGAGGGATTTTGTTACTCCAGCCCGTACTTCATTCAAGGGGCCCTATCAGGCTTCGAGAGCCCGAGGTAAGGACATTCATCACCAGTTTTGAGCAAGTTAATTCTTGCTCGGTAGGAGGATAATCATTCATTTCATTGTCGTTCATTCATTCATATAATTCATTCATCATATATATCAATCATGTTGGGACTCATAATTATCGATTAATCATTCAATTCACGAAGAACGACGGTTCTAATCACTTAAGGGAACTATCACTCATGACGTTAATATTTCACCTTGGTGAGTCATTCTAAATCCTTGACGGATTTGTAGTCATTTATCATTCATCATTCATTTTTGTCGCTTTCATTCTCATGACCTTCTGAGATCATAGTTAGCGGCGAGTTCATCGTCGGATATACCTTAAATCGTTGAGATAGAGGAGATCGATGTTATGGAAGGATAGCGATGTTGGGTACATTTGAGATGTAACCTTGTTTTTGGATGACTGTGTTAATCTATCCGTAGTAATGTATCGTGACTGTGGATCATTTATTGTTGATCTATTTTATTATGATCATATTCGAGAATCTTGAGATTTGGGTCATTTGTTGAGAATTCGTCCCTTTAGAAATCGTTCACTGTGATTCGAGACGTCAAGTCTTGGGGACTTGGGTGTGCGATTGATTTGGTCCCGAGGACTAGATGTGCATTATTGTTTTCAGATCAAGATGGATAGTTCATATCCAGAGTCGTTCACCCTTAGTTTCGAGGACGAAACTCTTTTAAGGGGGGGAGTATGTAATACCCGGTTGAGAATTCATTTATTTTCACTCAGTAACTATCACTCAGAATTTTTTTCACTCATTTATAATCATTCATCAGTCATGATTCATTCATTTGCGTTCATTTGGCATGTTGTAACCGTGTATCAGTTACCGATCGTCATTTCATCTCCGTTTGAGTGTCGGAACGGGAGTATTATCATTATCATCGTGATTGGTAGTCTTGTCTTGGAAGTATCATTTTTGGCATGTGTTAGACTTGTTCATTTTCGCATTAAATGCAGTATGTCGGATCATCCATCAGTCGTAGCGAGGTATCGGAACCATCGATTTTTTTCACCTTGGCCAGCCTTGAGTTACGGCCGTAAGGTACTGGGATACGGCCGTAAGTTCAGCGGGTACGGCCGTAAGGCTGACCGGTTACGGCCGTACGTGGTCCAGCAGGCTGCCCAGGCATTTTGGCCGAAGGCGAGTTACGGCCGTAAGGAGGGTTAGTTACGGCCGTAAGTGGTGTTCGTAAGTTTCAGGTGTTGTCGACCAAGGGTGACTTACGGCCGTAAGGGTTGCGGCATACGGCCGTAAGCCGAGGAAGGTACGGCCGTAAGGCTTGGCCGGATACGGCCGTACGCTGCAGACAAGGTGTCTGATCATTTTCGACGAAGAGGGCTTACGCCCGTAAGTTTGGCCGGATACGGCCGTATCATCCGAGTTACGGCCGTAAGGTGTGCGGTTACGGCCGTAAGGGTGTCGACGGATGTTTTTGACGAAGGCGGGTTACGCCCGTAACTCAGGAACGGTTACGGCCGTAAGTCTGTCGGTAGGCTTTCGGACGAAGCCGAGTTACGGCCGTAAGGCCGTTGACCTGGAATGTTACGGCCGTAAGAGGGCCGAGTTACGGCCGTAACTTCCGGCAGTATTTAAGGACTCGGCCGGGACATTTTTACTCATTTTCATCCTCTCTTCATTTTGTTCCGAAAGAGAGACTTGAGGGAGGGATTTTGTCATCATCAATCACTTGTGTGTTCGGATTTCATCATCTTGATCCATTGGAAAGCTTGGATAGTCGATTTTACACGTTTTCATCGAATCGAATTGGTTGGATCTTTAAGAGGTAAACTCTTCAACACCTTGGATTTTGATTCTATGTTGAGATATGATGTTTTGGACGTTATAATCATGTTATATGAAGGGACATGTATATGATTATGAGTTTATATAAGGATCCATTGGATTATTGAGGGATTATTCAAGAACACTTTGAATATCGGGTTGAAATTGGGGGTTTTCGATTAATTGTCGTTATAATCACGTTTTCGGATATTCATTTGGATTATTGATAGTATTCATGAGGTTTTGTGGGTTTGAATCATTCATGGGAAGTTGGTTTCGGATGTAATTGAGTTTTGGTTGTAAACAATTAGAGATTGTTTACAACGCGTTTGTTTTAATGCCCCAATGAGTTTCGGGTATTGTTGTATCGATTTTTGAGTTGGTTGTGATCATGCTTGATTCGTGTATTAAGAGAATTGTTGGTATTTGTGTTGTTCAAGGTTGTTCGAGCGGCCGATAATTTCATTAAGGACGTTGATCGTGGAAGTACCTTCTCGCCTTCGGTTTGAGGCAAGTTTTATACTTGTACTAGTCAATGAGCTAATGTCATCATGTATGTGTATAGATGTGTTGTATCATTCCGAGACTTGGTCTCTTCATGAATTCATTGATATCAAGAGATCGTTCGATACGATACCTTCCGGCAATTTTGCCAAATGTCATTGTTGTTCGTTAACGCCGATTCAAGGCATTGTATTACTCATCATTAATGTCATTGTCGATAGCGGTTCGCGGTATCGATGTATCGATTGTTGTTCATATAGATGTCAATCTAAAACATCGTTGAAATCATTGTTATTCTGTTGGGGTTGTCATTAAAGCGTATTGGCCGATTAAAGGCATTAGCGTCTTCATTTCTCATCTTCGCCGCTTCGTAACCGATTAAAGGTGCCGAGGTATCCTTCATATTACTCTTCTCGATTTGCCGTTCTAAGGTAATCAAACACTCAATCATTCATGGAATCATCCGCTGCATCATTGTTATCGTGTTGGCCGACTCAAGGTAGCACACTATCACTCTCACGAATTCGGTAATCTACGAATCGTTGTCAATTGTGATTTATTATATTTTTGGAGGCTAGTCTCGGCTAGTGCTTATTATGGGTAAGCTTGGGGCTTGAACCTTCGCGGTTGGCTTCCCAACACCTACAACTTAGTAGGTCACGGTCGTGTTTATGATCTTATGGGTAACCTTGGGGCTTGAACCTTCGCGGTTGGCTTCCCAACACCTACAACTTAGTAGGTCACGGTCGTGTTTATGATCTTATGGGTAAGCTTGGGGCTTGAACCTTCGCGGTTGGCTTCCCAACACCTACAACTTAGTAGGTCACGGTCGCATTTATGACCTTATGGGTAAGTTTGGGGCTTGAACCTTCGCGGTTGGCTTCCCAACACCTACAACTCAGTAGGTCACGGTCGTGGTTATGACCTTATTAGCCCTCATTAACTATAGCTTCGGGCTGTTCCGGTTTCAAGTGTTTATGATATTTGTTAACTTCCGCTGAATGACTTTCAGGCCTTTTGTAATGTCTTGGTATTTTCATTAGAGCCTTTGGGCATTATGATTCATATTAAATTCAGTTCTGGTTTGGTTCATGTTGTTTAATTCATTGTGATATTCTGTGATTATGATTCGCCGTTGGGCATTTATGTTCTAACCTGTCGAACAGGTATTACAAGTATGCCGTGGGCATAGTATTTCACGATTGCTCGGTTCTTACCTTGGTTTGTGAGCATCTCGTATTATTATCATTATTGTACCGTTTCATTCTGCCTTTGGATGCATATCATGTTATACCTGTATTTGATGTTCATTATCTGGATGACTGACCCCGTGGGGGCGGAACATGTTTTTCATGTTTTAGGTGCTTGCGAGGAGAGAGTTGGGACATAGGGGCATGATGATGGCGACGAGGCATTCGAGCGATACTAGTCCGAGTTGTTCATGTTGGTCAGTCGGTTGGAGTGTTCTTCAGTTGCCAGTCATTGTCATTATGTATTACCCGAGCAGATGCTCGTGAATGTTGTATTTTTACCCTTGGCCATGTAGGCCCATCGTTGTCGTTGAAATTCCTTATCGGAATATTGCGTCGGATATCATGGTAGGGACTATGATTTTCCCTTGTTGTTTAATTTAATGTATTTTAGTCATGTTCGCCTGGTGGATCTCCTGGCGTGGGGTCCACGGCACTGTAATAACCCAATAGGATTTGGGGGTGTTACAATTTGTGAGTACAAAAGGCTCGAATCTAATCAATAAACCCGAGTTTTCGTAGAGTTTCGACTCGAATACATGCAATGTGGTTTTATCTCTAATTAACAAGACTTAATCAAGAAGTAAAGGCTTAATCGGAGCTATTATAGTCAATCCGTGCTACAAGACTTAATCAAGAAGCAAAAGATTAATCGGAGCTGTTATAGCCAATTATGAGTGCAAAAGGCTCAAATTTAATCGATAAACCCGAGTTTTCTTAGAGTTCTAACTCGAATGCATGTACGTGGTCTTATCTCCTATTAACAAGACTTAATCAAGAAGTAAAGGCTTAATCAGAGCTATTATATCCAATTCTTGCTACAACAAGACTTAATCGAGAAATAAAAGATTAATGAGAGCTGTTATACCCAAATCTGAGTACAAAAGGCTCGAATCTAATCAATAAACCCGCGCTTTTATAGAGCTCCGACTCAAATGCATATAACATGGAATCTCCTATTAACAAGACTTAGTCAAGAATTGAACGCTTAATCGAAGCTATTATAGCGAATCCTTGCTACAACAATACTTGATCAAGAAAGAACAGATTAATGAGAGCTGTTATAGCCAATTCTAAGTACAAAAGGGTCGAATCTAATAAACAAAACCCGAGTTTTCATAAAGTTCACTTGAATGCATGTAACGTAGAATCTCCTATTAACAAGACTTAATCTAGAAGCAAAGGTCTAATAAGAGCTATTATAGCGAATCCTTGTAACAACAATACTTAATCAAGAGAGAAAAGATTAATTGGAGCTACATAGCCAATTCTGAGTACAAAAGGCTCGAATCTAATCAATAAGCCTGAGTTTTCATAAAGCTCCGACTCAAATAATTGTATAATGGAATCTCCTATTAACAAGACTTAATCAAGAAGTAAAGGTTTAATCGGAGCTATTATAGCGATTCCTCGCTACAACATGACTTAATCAAGAAATAAAGGATTAATCAGAGCTATTATATCCAATCATTGCTACAACAAGACTTGATTAGGAAGTAAAAGATTAATCGGAGCTATTATGGCCAATTTTGAGTACAAAAGGCTCGGATCAAATCAATAAACCCGAGTTTTCATAGAGTTCTAATTCGAATGCATGTAACGTGGTCTTACCTCATATTAACAAGACTTAATCAAGAAGTAAAGGCTTAATTGGAGCTATTATATCCAATCATAGCTACAACAAGACTTAATTAGGAAGTAAAAGATTAATCGGAGCTGTTATGGCAAATTCTGAGTACAAAAAGCTCGAAGGGTGGAGAGAATACGGTGTATTATAAGCTTCTCTCAGTATAGCCTATTTAAGCTTTGAGTCTTGGAACATGAAAATCACGTTAGGATTATGGTCATGTTATACGCTGTCTTATGCTTTATAAGTTAATAAACCCGAGTTTTCATAGAGTTCCGACTCGAATGCATGTAATGTGGTCTTATCTTCTTTTAACAAGACTTATCAAGAAGTAAAGACTTAATCGGACCTATTATAGCAAACCCTTGATACAACAAGACTTAATCAAGAAGTAAAAGATTAATTAGAGCTGTTATAGCCAATTCTGAGTAAAAAAGGCTCGAATTTAATCAATAAACCCGAGTTTTCATAGAGTTCTGACTCGGATGCATGTAACGTGGTCTTATCTTCTATTAACAAGACTTATCAAGAAGTAAAGACTTAATTGGAGCTATTATAGCAAATCATTGCTACAACAAGACTTGATCAAGAAGTAAAAGATTAATCAGAGCTGTTATAGCAAATTCTGAGTATAAAAGGCTCGAATCTAATCAATAAACCCGAGTTTTCATAGAGTTTCGACTCGAATGCATCTAACATGGATTTATCTCCTATTTACAAGACGTATCAAGAAGTAAAGGCTTAATTGGAGCTATTATAGTGAATCCTTGCTACAGCAAGACTTATTTAAGAAGTAAAAGATTAATCGGAGCTACTATAGCCAACTCTTAGTACAAAAATCTCAAATCTAATCATTAAACCCGAGTTTTCATAGAGTTCCAACTCGAATGCATGTACATGGTCTTATCTCCTATTAACAAGACTTAATCAAGAAGTAAAGACTTAATCGGAGCTATTATAGCGAATCCTTGCTACAACAAGACTTAATCAAGAAGTAAAAGATTAATCAAAACTGTTATAGCTAATTGTGAGTACAAAAGGCTCAAAATAGTAAATAAACCCGAGTTTTTGTAGAGTTCCAACTCGAATACATGTAATGTGGTTTTATCTCCTATTAACAAGACTTAATCAAGAAGAAAATGCTTAATCGGAGCTATTACAGTCAATCTTTGCTACATGAATTACTCAAGAAGCAAAAGATTAATCGGAGCTGTTATAGCCAATTATGAGTGCAAAAGGCTCAAATCTAATCGATAAACCCGAGTTTTCTTAGAGTTCTAACTCGAATGCATGTACTTGGTCTTATCTCCTATTAACAAGACTTTTTTTTTTTTTTTTTTTTTTCCAAAAAAATTGTTGTATTAATGCGAAAATCAAGTTGAGGGTGGACGAGGCCCTCTACACGCCCGAAAGATTGAGGGAGGACAAACCCCTCAACAAGTCCCAAAACGAAAATCACATGAAAATAAGAGGAGCCGACCCTCAAACAAGCCTAGAGTTGCTTGGGATCACCCAAAATTACTGGATTATACATAAAATTTTCTGCTCCTAATATACGGGTAAGCAATTTTATCAAGTTTAATGAGACCGCGGATTTTCCCATTAATATTGGAGATATCATGAAGATGGAAGTCTTGACGATCAAACCCTTGATTCGCTAATAAATCAGCGACGGCATTACCCTCCCGAAAAATATGAGAGAAATGAATTTCCAATTTCTCCATGAAAGCACGAATTTTAAAAATGAGACCTTGGAGTTGCCAATGGCAAGAGGATGAATGCTCGATCAAATGAAGCGCAACCTTCGAATCTACTTCCACCCATACTTTGACAAAGTTGTTATCAAAACAAAAATCGAGCCCTCTCCAAATAGCATAGATTTCCGCGAAATTATTAGTTTGGACCCCAAGATATTCCGAAAACATGAGGAGAGGATTGCCAAGATAATCCCTAACAACCCCAGCTCGCACGCCCGGCCGCCTTCGCGGCACCGTCCGTATTCGATTTCCACCAGCCTGTTAGGCCTCATCCATCGAACCGTCATAATTTTGTAGCGCGGCCCGGCTTGGATTGACGCCACATAGTCGGCAATTCTATCCGCCTTCCAAAATTGTCTTGTAATTTTGCCATGACCTTTGAGATTGGTTAAGTAATTCCAAATACGCTTACACACAAGTTTCGACGTAAAGGAATATTATCAACCCTCTTATCATTCCTACAACACCAAATAAACCATAAAATGAGAATCGGATGATGTGAAAATGTGGATTGTTCCCTTGGCTTTACCAAACCAATTAGCAATAATAAGATTGAAATCGATGAGAAAAGGGCTTTGATCCCAAGAATATTATGGAAAAACTTCCAAACCTCTCGTAGCAATTGGGCCATTTAAAAAAAGGTGGGAAAGGCTTTCAACACCATTACAACAATAACAGGAGTTGGTGGAAATAATACCCCTACGAAGGAGACCATCCGGAGTTGGGATCCATTTATTAAGGACCTTGACCATAAATAGAGAGATGGTAGGTGTGATAAATGGATTCCAACAAAACCGAAGGATATTATTCGAAGGTTTTCTATTACGAACTAAATCCCAAGCGCTTTTGAAAGTAAATTTCCCATTAGTAGATAAAGTCCAAGAAGGTCTATTTTCATAAGGGGAAGTAGGTAAGGAGCAAATGTGGTCACAAATGCCCATCGGGAGTTTGCGATAAATTTTCCTTCTATCCCACTCCCCATTATTCCAATAAAAACCAATTTTATCTTTCGACTTACTGTTGTAAAAGTTGGTGAGGGGGCTGAATTCACACCAATTGTCATGCCAAAAAGACACATCATCATTACCACTATGCCAAAAAATTTTATCATTCGCGATCGATCTAATACCACAAAGGTTTTTCCAAGTCGGAGAACTTTTAGGATTAAATTTGATAACCATGGGGTGAAGCATAGAGCAATATTTTTTAAATAACAAGTTCGACCAAATATTATTAGAAGTTCTAAACCTCCACCACATTTTAATATGGGCAGCCCGGATAATGTCATTAAGATCCCGACACCCAAGACCCCCCTCATCAGTTGGGTAGCAAAGACGATTCCAAGCAGCCCAATGCAACTTCCGTTTATTGTCATTGGATCCCCATAGAAATTTGTTGAACAATCTTTCTATGTAATTTATGACATTAGCAGGAGGTTTGAGCACTTGTAAGCAAAATAAAGCAATGGAGTTTAAAACCGATTTAATTAGTTCCAAGCGGCCCCCCGTCGATAGCAAGTGATGGTTCCAAGTAATCATTTTATTTTTAATTTTAGAAAGGAGGGGGCTGTACATCTCAAAATTTTGAAACCCTTTCCACATAGGTACACCAAGATACAAAATCGGTAAATCGACTTTATTAAATCCCGAAATTCTTTGCACCCAACTAACAACTTGAGGGGTCGGATTATTCATAATGAAATTACTCTTGTGGTTGTTGATCTTTTGACCGGAAACATTTTCATAATGGGTAATGCAATTGTTGAAAATATGAAGACTTTTTTTGGAAACATTAAGGAAAATGAGAATATCATCGGCATACGCAAGATGCGTGATCTTCACTTTTTTCTTAATTTTGTAGTACATCGAAGGATTGTTGGAAAACATTTGATCAATACTCCGAGAGAAGTAATCATGCAAGCACAAAAATGAGGGGGAGAGTGGGTCCCCTTGACGAATACCTCTCTCGCTTTTAAAAACCCATGGGGCCGCCTGCTCACAAGGACCGAGAACCAACAATTAGAAATACACGACTTGATAAAATTAATTCAAACATTGGAAAACCAAAGCTAGACATAACTTGGAATATAAAATTCCAATTTATCCTATCATAAGCTTTTTCCATATCCAACTTAATAATAGTATTAGTAGTCGATTGGGAAATGTCATGAGTAACCTCGTGAGCCGTCAAGATATTATCTAATATTTCTACCTTTGATGAAACCAGATCCGTGGATTAATAATGGATGTTAGAATTTTGGCAAGTCTTTTGCTAAGAATTTTCGAGATGATTTTGTAGGAAGTGTTGCAAAGACTAATCGGCCGAAAATCTTTCCAAGATCGAGGATTATTAATTTTGGGGATTAGTGTGATGGTGGTGGTAGTGAAAGCCCGAGGCATCGGAGATCCACCAAAGAAATCCAAAACAGCCTTCCACAACATCCCGACACACTATATCCCAACAAATTTGAAAAATTTGGCATTGAACCCGTCCGGTCCAAAGAACACTATCCCCATCCATGTCGAAAACGCAATCTTTAATTTCATCAAGAGTTGGAATACAACAAATACTATCATTAATCTCATTTGAGATATTGTTAGGCAAATGTAGTGGATGGATATCATCTAAAAACGGGTTGTGCTCGGCAAAACAACTGGAGAAATAAGAAACCGCAGAGTTACCTATCTCCTCGGGATTAGTGATACTACGACCACGATCCCAAATCGAATGAATACAATTTTTTTGTCTTTTCTTTTTCACCACGGAGTGAAAAAATTTACTATTCCTCTCCCCATCGATCATCCATTTCACATTAGATTTTTGTTTCCAAAAATCTTCTTCCATGGACAGGACCAAGGTAAGGTTGGCGTTCATTTTTTTAAGGTGGATGAAATTGATTATGGAGGGGTCCCTATCAAAATCATTTTCTGCCACTTCCACCGCATATTGGGCCTGATCAATTTTAGTAAAAATATTGCCAAATTCAAGTTTATTCCATTCCTTGAGGGTGTGTTTTAACCTTGAGAGTTTCTCCAAAAGTTTAAACATCCCTCGAGAATTGGTATGTAGATCCCATGATTCCTTCACCGTAGCAATGAAACGATGGTGTTTAGTCCACATATTTTGAAATCTGAAGGAAGCCTTTGGTTTAGAAATGTTATTACTAAATTGACATAACATGGAGTTATGGTCCGATTTGTATTTAGGAAGATGCCGAATAGACATGAAAGGAAAAGCCGAATACCATTCCGGTGATAGAAGGATTCTGTCCAGTCTTTGCCAAACACCATCACTATACCAATTGTAGGGGGTGCCCACATATCCGCCGTCAGTCAAGTCGCAATTCAACAAAGCATCGTTGAATTCCTCCATGTCTGACTGGATTGGGATGGCCCCCCCCTTTTTTTTCCTCCGGTTGGAGGATAATGTTGAAATCTCCCCCTACCATCCAAGGAATTTGGCTTTGACTAACGGAGAGAAGATCATCCCACAGGTCCCTTCTCTCAATTTTGGTATTCCTACCGTAAACAACAGTTAACAGGAAAGGGTTGGGGAGGGAGTCACAGACAACTTCCACATGAAGCAATTGCTCCTTATTTTGTAAAATATTAATTTGGATACCAGATTCTGAAAAAATCCATATGTGGTTACTAATATTTGCACAAACATTAGAAAACCCAAATCGTTTAAGAAAAAAATTGGAGTCCAGATTCACTTTTGGTTCAATGAGTGCCAAAATATTAAATTTGTGTTTTCTTTTAAGCAATCTAATTTTGTTTTGGGCAGGTTTGTTCCCAATACCTCTAATATTCCAGAAAAGTGTACTAATCATTGATGTTTAGCACTACTCCTAGTCTTCCTCTTTGGAAAATTATTAGTTTGAGTTTTATTATTGGTGAGCAGCTGCTTATCAGAAATAATTTTACCCTTCCGAGTATTCATTATGATAAGCTTATTCTTACCAAACTCAGAACATCCGTCATTGTTATCCGAGAGGGACTGCTCCTGAATCGAATTTTTGGAGTTTGTGGACCTGTCCGATCCTCCTCCTGTATCAAATTCAAAATCATCATTAGATTCAGAAGAATGTTCATAGTTTACCCCATCACACTTCTCTAAAGAGGAGTCCATGCTGGAGATCCTGACATCAAAAAGAGATATACAATCAGCATTATCAGGTACATCGATAATCGGTGGTTTAAATACAATCAAATCTGTTATGTTGCCCTCCACAATATTATCAACCGCGGCTGAAATACTCGAGGGCTTAGCAGAAACCGTTTTACCGGGGGACGATTTGCCTTGTTTAGAGACCTCTGATTTTTCTATAGGCAAAACAATAGGTTTAAGAGATGGTTTTTTCGGCAGATTTGATTCAAGCTGGTTAGTCAAGGTATCAGGAGCCTGGTTGGGAATGGTTTTCTGGCCATCAAATTCATTACTCTTACTATTAATATTGGTCTCTTCCTGTATCACAGCAAGGGTTTGGAATTTGTTACGAGAGTCAAGTTTGGACAAGTCATTATTAGAGTTATTAAGGTTGGTATTACTGTTAGTGCACGAGACATTTTGGACTTACCAACCAAAACAAAACCATCATTATCCCGAGTAATTTGGTTAGGGATGACATTTTTACCCAGATTTTTATGATCGAAAATGAGGTTTTAATGTAGGATTTTAATGTAACACTCGGCAATAGCATGGCCAATGTGTTTGCAATGTTGGCAATATTTGGGTATTTTTTCAAATTCTATATCATATTCAGTTTTAATATCCCCAACCTGAAGATTGATTTTTTTTGTCGGTTGTTTTTCAAGATTAATAATAACACATAATCTAGCAAAATTCATTTTGGTCCGGTTAAGTGTGAAATCATCAACCTTCACAAAAGTGCCAACCAAGCTAGCTATAGTTTTAAGGGATCGTAAATCAAACCATTGTGAGGGTAAAGCATGGATTTTAAACCATACAGGCACTAAAGCCGGTTCATGTTTGAAATCGAAATTGGTGACCATTGAAACAACCTCATGGGAAAACCAGCAACATTATATTCTCGTTTCATCCACAGTTTGTCACAAATAGCTTTATTAGTCAGATTTATAAGAACATGTTTACCATTCAGGAACTGCACTTTACACAATCCAAATCCTTGACTTTAAGTTCCGGGATATTACCCGATTTGAAGGTTTATCGTAAGTGAATTTGCCAATGAGGGCAAATTTGTAAAATTCAAATCGTATCGCATTCCTCTTGTGAGAAGATGGCTGTCGGAATGTTGTCTGAAAAGTCCAAAACCCCGAACCTAATATCATCGACTTCCTCATTTGAAATGGCATCACGAAACGACTTTTGTTGGACCTTCGGACTTAAAGTTCGGATTTCCCCTTCTTCCAGAGCTGAGGAGTCCTCACCACGAGATTGCGCCGCCGATTTTGGAGCCACTTCATGGTTCGGTTCTTCCAGAGTGGAATACTTAAAGAGGTTCGTCGTAATTTGAGTAGCAATCGATTGAATCGTAGTATTACTGTTATCTGGAGCGACAGGCAGATTCGCATTGGTTTTGTGTGACAATTTCAGGGTTGAAATACCCGATTTGGAGACTGTGGATGTTGTTTTTTGTGTTGGTTTCACCGGATCTGGATCCGAAGGTTGCACAGTGCCCTTTTTTTGTGGTGGAATCGTGGTGCCACCGTTCATCGACGCGATCTCCCCCTGCGCATCCAAGACGCCGGCCGGAGAAGGTTCTAAAGGCACCGGCAAACCACCCACCAAAGCGGCGCTACCGCCGCCGCCAAAAATACCAGAAGACGATGTGCCATCCGACTTTCTCCCCGATTTCGAGTTTGAGGGTCTGTAGTTTGAGAAGTTTGCGGTGAGGTTGAAGGGGAACGATGGAACAACCTGGGCATATGCTGCTCCTTTTGTTTCCTTCACAACTTGGGTTTCAGATATGAGGTTTCCCACAGTGGGAATATGAAGCACGTGAGATTCCTTTTCCCCACAAAAGGTGGGGTTTGTGTTTTCAAGGGGGGCAGCATGTGAGGTAGCTGGCGCCGCCCCATGTGATATGGGCTGGAGAGAATTAATATTTAAATCATCCGATAATGGGCAGGAAGCTCCATCTGCAAAGCTGGATTCGTTTTTTGAACATTGAGATCCGAAAATGGTGCTAGCTGGCGCCGCCCCATGTGATACTTGCTGGATAGAATTAAAGCTGGACTGATTTTTTTTGGGTTCAATAAACAACTCGTTTTTTTCACATTGAGATCCGAAAATGGTGCTAGCTGGCGCCGCCCCATGTGATAAGGGCTGGATAGAAAAAGCATCCGATATACCAAGGCGCGTGGATAGAATCAGTCCACGAATGAATAAACAACTGGGATAAAGCATCGGAATCTCCATCTTGACTGGGAGCCGTTCCATGATTGTTTTGGGGTTGAATAAACAACTCCTTTTTTGAGGTTTGAGATCCGTAAATAGGGGAAGATTGCTGGATAGATTCAATAATTAAATCAACTGAACAGGAATCTCCATTTTGCACGGTGGGAGCCGTTCCATGCTGTATTTGGGGTTGAATAACCAACTCATTTTTTGAAGTTGGAGATCCGGAAATAGGGGATGACCGGGGGTTCTCCCCAAATGTGATTATTTTATCTGCCATGGGGCAGATGAAATTAAAGACCGGACCGCCGCTCTAGGCGGCGGAAAATAAAAGTAAAAGAGACGTTATCAGATGAAGATA
This sequence comes from Orobanche coerulescens, assembly GCA_033398695.1. NCBI lineage: Eukaryota > Viridiplantae > Streptophyta > Magnoliopsida > Lamiales > Orobanchaceae > Orobanche > Orobanche coerulescens. The sequence goes on along the minus strand of CM065814.1, from coordinate 40,326,737 downwards.
CTGATAACGTCCAGAAATTTCAAACAAGAGGAAGAACACGGATGAAGATGGTAGAGAGAAGGGAGAGAAAAAATCTTAGAGAGAGAAAGCATGAAAAATTTTTTTCTTATTAACATGACTTTCCTATTAACAAGACTTAATCAAGAAGTAAAGGCTTAATCATAGCTATTATATCCAATTCTTGCTACAAGAAGACTTAATCGAGAAATAAAAGATTAATGAGAGCTGTTATACCCAAATCTGAGTACAAGAGGCTCAAATCTAATCAATAAACCCGAGCTTTTATAGAGCTCCGATTCAAATTCATATACCATGGAATCTCCTATTAACAAGACTTAGTCAAGAATTAAACGCTTAATCGAAGCTATTATAGTGAATCCTTGCTACAACAATACTTGTTCAAGAAAGAACAGATTAATGAGAGTTGTTATACCCAATTCTAAGTACAAAAGGCTCGAATCTAATCAACAAAACCCGAGTTTTCATAAAGTTCACTCGAATGCATGTAACGTAGAATCTCCTATTAACAAGACTTAATCAGTAAGCAAAGGTTTAATCAGAGCTATTATAGCGAATCCTTGTAATAACAATACTTAATCAAGAGAGAAAAGATTAATTGGAGCTGCATAGCCCATTCTGAGTACAGAAGGCTCGAATCTAATCAATAAGCCTGAGTTTCCATAGAGCTCTGACTCGAATAAATGTAACATGGAATCTCCTATTAACAAGACTTAATCAAGAAGTAAATGTTTAATCGGAGCTATTATAGCGAATCCTTGCTACAACAAGACTTAATCAAGAAGTAAAAGATTAATCAAAACTGTTATAGCTAATTGTGAGCACAAAAGGCTCAAATCTAATCAATGAACCCGAGTTTTTGTAGAGTTCCAACTCAAATACATGCAATGTGGTTTTATCTCCTATTAACAAGACTTAATCAAGAAGGAAAGGCTTAATCGGAGCTATTATAGTCTATCTTTGCTACAAGACTTACTCAAGAATCAAAAGATTAATCGGAGCTGTTATAGCCAATTATGAGTGCAAAAGGATCAAATCTAATCGATAAACTCGAGTTTTCTTAGAGTTCTAACTCGAATGCATGTACTTGGTCTTATCTCCTATTAACAAGACATAATCAAGAAGTAAAGGCTTAATCATAGCTATTATATCCAATTCTTGCTACAACAAGACTTAATCGAGAAATAAAAGATTAATGAGAGCTGTTATACCCAAATCTGAGTACAAAAGGCTCAAATCTAATCAATAAACGCGAGCTTTTATAGAGCTCCGACTCAAATGCATGTACCATGGAATCTCCTATTAACAAGACTTAGTCAAGAATTAAACGCTTAATCGAAGCTATTATAGCGAATCCTTGCTACAACAATACTTGATCAAGAAAGAACAGATTAATGGGAGTTGTTATAGCCAATTTTAAGTACAAAAGGCTCGAATCTAATCAACAAAACCCGAGTTTTCATAAAGTTCACTCGAATGCATGTAACGTAGAATCTCCTATTAACAAGACTTAATCTATAAGCAAAGGTTTAATCAGAGCTATTATAGCGAATCCTTGTAATAACAATACTTAATCAAGAGAGAAAAGATTAATTGGAGCTGCATAGCCCATTCTGAGTACAAAAGGCTCGAATCTAATCAATAAGCCTGAGTTTTCATAGAGCTCTGACTCGAATAAATGTAACATGGAATCTCCTATTAACAAGACTTAATCAAGAAGTAAATGTTTAATCGGAGCTATTATAGCGAATCCTTGCTACAACAAGACTTAATCAAGAAGTAAAAGATTAATCAAAACTGTTATAGCTAATTGTGAGCACAAAAGGCTCAAATCTAATCAATAAACCCGAGTTTTTGTAGAGTTCCGACTCGAATACATGAAATGTGGTTTTATCTCCTATTAACAAGACTTAATCAAGTAGGAAAGGCTAAATCGGAGCTATTATAGTCAATCTTTGCTACAAGACTTACTCAAGAATCAAAAGATTAATCGGAGCTGTTATAGCCAATTATGAGTGCAAAAGGCTCAAATCTAATCGATAAACTTGAGTTTTCTTAGAGTTCTAACTCGAATGCATGTCCTTGGTCTTATCTCCTATTAACAAGACTTAATCAAGAAGTAAAGGCTTAATCATAGCTATTATATCCAATTGTTGCTACAACAAGACTTAATCGAGAAATAAAAGATTAATGAGAGCTGTTATACCCAAATCTGAGTACAAAAGGCTCGAATCTAATCAATAAACCCGATGTAATACCCGGTTGTAATTCAGTCATTATCATTCAGTAATTTCAATCGGTGATTGTCACTCAGTGGATTTTCACTCATTTATAATCATTCATCAATCATGTTCATTCACCGTGTTCACCGTTCGGAAAAACTTCGAGTTGTGTATCGTTATTGTTCATTGTTTCAACTTTCCTCATATAAGTTCGACTTTGTTAGATCACCATTAATTTTTGGTAACTAAAAAAATTCTAAATCTTTGCAATATTATAGAGCATCGAGTTAGCTTTCCAATGGTTCAAACGGTGAGTCAGTCGGAGTCCGGACGAGAGAGTTATGGTCGTTTTAGCTCAACCGCTCATTTTTTAGTTATTGGCCGATCACTGCCGAGCGAACTCGGCCGTGTCGTCCGAAACGGCCCGTGCCGTACTCGTCCGGAAATGCCGAAGTCTCTGCCTCAGGACCCAACCGTGTCGTCTGGCACGGCCGAGTCGAACTCTTCCGGATAAGCCAGAACCGACTGCCGACACGCCCGACCGTGTTCCAGGACACGGTCGAGTCATGCCGAGTCGCTGTCGGACGGGTCACTATCGGAAGGCCCTCCGCTCCGCGACCGTGTCCGGGCAGACACGGTCGAGTCCCTCGCCGCCACCGGCAGTGACACGACCGTGCCGATCGGCACGGGCCGTGTCCGGCAGGGCAGTCAACTCCTTTAAATTCGTTTTTTCAGCATTTCAGCCCATTTCTCTCCCTTTTCTTCACCTTCAACCGAGAGAGAAAGCTTGAGGGAGGGTTTTTCCTTCACAAATCATTTGGGTGTTTGATTTTCTTCATCTCCTTTCGATCGTGAAGCCCGGGTAATCAATCTAACGCGTGTTCTTCGGATTAAAGTACTTGGATCTTCAATGGTAATATTCTTCAACACCTTGGATTTTGATTTTTGTGTTGAGATACGATGTTTTGGACGTTATAATCATGATATATGAAGGGATATGTATATGATTATGAGTTTGTATAAGGATTCATTGGATTATTGAGGAATTATTCAAGAACACCTTGAAAATCGAGTTGGAATTGGAGATTTTCGACTAATTATTGTTATAATCACATTTTTGGATATTCATAACGGATTATTGATCGTATTGGAGATGTTTTGTTGGTTTGAAACACTTCTTGGGGATTTTTATTTTGGTATATTGAGGTTTGATTGTAAACAATCGGAGTTTAGATACAACGTGTTTGATTTAATGCCACTATGGACTTGGTTTAGTCGTATCGACGTTTTGAGTTCGTTATATTCGTGTTTGATTCGTATATTGAGCGGATTGTTGGTAATTGTATTATTTAAGGTTGTTCGAGCGACCGATATCTCAATTAGGACGTTGTTCGTGGAAGGATAATTGTCGCCGGTGTTGTGTAAGATAATTCTTACTCGGTTAAAAGGACATTCATTACTTTTGTTGTTGATCATTCATAATCATAACTCATTCATCATTATATTAATCATTTTGAGACCTGTAATTGTCGAATAATCATTTCATTCACGAAGAACGGCGGTTCCAAATCATTGCATTAGGTTATCAATCACTTCACTATTATTTTCATCTCGGTGAGTCATTCTTGGCCTTGTCGAATTATTATTCATTGATATTCAGTGTGGTCATTCTCGTTCATATGACCTTCTGGGTTCATATTGCGTGGCCGGGTGTGGCTGTGTGGAATTTTTAGTCGGGCACACGATGGTTATATATTGGGTTCACCGATACATTAGACCGTGCACACGGGAAAGCGTTACACCATGAGACTAATTAGGTACACGGACGGGTGTTGTACACTTGCACAGAACATTACGGGCGTACTATGATACTCCTCTTCAGCGTAATTCATAACTAAGAATATTTCATAACTTCAGTTAATCATGATTGTGTATTTTCAACCCTTGAGGATTGTTGTTCTTTGTAACTGACCCCGTTTGGGGATTTTGTTTTTCAAGTCATGGCAAGGCAAACGCACGGGAATAGCATGTTGATGTCGAGGAGTCCTAGTGATACTAGTAGGGGGCCCCGATCTTTCAGTTATTCATGTTATTGTCCTTTATTTTCCGCTGCAGACTTTCATTTGAATACTCCGTTTCATTCAGTGTTGTGTATTTTATCTTCATATAAAATACACTAGTATTCGGTATTGTCTGGTGTGTTGTAACTAAACTCCTCATCGGAGTAATTATTGCCGTAATGTAGTTCGGTACTACATTTATCTTGTGTAATTTATTCATTTTCATTTGCACGGTGGGTCCCAGGTTGGGGATCTACGGACCGTAATATCCGCCTAGTTTGGGGTGTTACGAGTTGGTATCGGAGCGTGTTTTGAATACTACCTTCCGAGTCATGTCTCATTTGAAATAATCGTCATCGGACTAGTATCATTGGACTTTCGCGTCACGTGTGACTCGTGCGAGATGCCGAGCCAATCGATCGAAAGAACTGTAAGACTTCTAACGCCATGGTATAATTTCTGGCAATAGTCATTCATTCATCATTCATCAATTAACAATCCTCAAACATCATCATTCATTGTGATTAGGACAATCATGTTAACTCATTAATCACTTAATTCATTTCATTACTCAGTTAATAATCAGGACGATCATGTTAACTCATTAATTACTCAATTCATTTCATTACTCAGTTGTCAATCTGGATGATCATATTATCAATCTTGTTAAGTTATTCAAGATAATCATTTCAAGAATTTCATCAGATAATCATGTAACTTCAGTAAATCATTCATATAATCACTAAGTTAGAGCATGTATACTCATTTTCATCATCTCATGACATAATCATAACGTGCTAATCATGCGGGAAATATAATCATTATGCGACCTTCCTACTTCAGTATGGAGAGAACTGTCAGGGGATGCACGGGGAGAGGCCGCGGTGCGGACCGAAACCCGAGAAATAATCACTCGCTGCTGGGAAATCGTGCCCAGGACTCAGCTCGATCAGAAGATGTTCGGGTTGATCCACTCACTTTTATGCAGGCCATGATGACCCATATGCAATTGCTCAATCATCATTACGCCACTCTGGCCGGTTTAATCGAGAGAACTCTCCCGTATGAGCCAGCTGCTATGGAAATTGCTGAGCAGCAACCTGCATATGTCAACAGGAAATCAACGAAGCGTAATCTATCCGAAGGCAGTCAGCCAACCTTCAAGAAGCCTCGTGTGGGCCCTAGCGTTTCTGAGCGACCTTCTACGGCGCATGATCGTGCGGGATCTCAATCCCGAGCGGCCAGCTCGGCCATCACCTGTTTCAACTGTGCAAAACAAGGTCATTTCAGTACTAAATGTCCGAGGCGGTGTCATATGCCATAATCGTGGAATTGCGGGGCATAGGGCCCGTTTTTGCGAAAAGGACTCCAAGTCGGCTCGCGGCATCTCGAGCCCAAGCAACCAAGATTTGTAATCGATCGCTTTGTCATCGTCGTTTAAGGCAATGGAAGCAAATAGAGTTGGAGCCCTTATTTATCAGACGGGAGCGTCCGGTTCAGGGACCAGCAAGTCCCAGATTCATATGATGAGGAGGATCGACGATCCGGTGGTCCGAATGATTTCAGGTATACTCGTAATTTTATTTCAACTTGTGTGTACCTTTTGATGCTGGTACACCGCATTCTTGCATTTTCGAATCATGCTTGAATAGATTTATTTCGGGATAGTTCTATTGCTTGTGGACCTCATACCATCGGTCTACCTGACGATGGAAGAATTTTCGGAATCATACCGAATTAAGCTTAATGACCGCGAATGGTTGATGGATCTAATCGTGGTGAATTTATCTTAGGACGATGTAATTTTCGGTATTAGTTGGTTTGATCGTCTCGATACTATCCTCAGTGTTTGTTAGCGTTTGGTCGCTATCTTTCCGTCGTTAGTTGTCGAATGGGTGCTTCAGGGAAGTAATCCCCGTTGTTCCAGAAGAAGTATTATTATGACGAAAGCAGAGAAATTCCGCAATCGAACTATCCAATCATTCATTGTATCATTTTCATCGATTGGCCTTTCTAAGGCAATCGAGTTATTCAATAATTCCTTGTATCATTTCCATCGATTGGCTTTTCTAAGACAATCGAGTCATTCAATCATTCATTGTATCATTTTCATCGATTGGCCTTTCTAAGGCAATCGAGTTATTCAATCATTCATTGTATTATTTTCATCGATTGGCCTTTCAAAGGCAATCGAGTTATTCAAACATTCATTGTATCATCTTCATCGATTGGCCTTTCTAAGGCAATCGAGTTGTTCAATCATTATTGGTATCTCTTTTTATCGATTGACCATTCTAGGGCAATCGAAATGTTCAATCATTCGTGGTATCATTGTCATCGATTGACGATGTATTTCCACACGAGTTATCTAGTTGCCTTCACATAGAGTAGGGGAATTCAGGAGTGAGTGGGAGCCGGTACGTCCCATTTATCGAAGGCACCGTATCGGATGGCCCCGACCGAAATGCGAGAGTTGAAGAATCAACTTGAGGAATTATTCGAGAAAGGTTATATCCAACCGAGTACGTCCCCGTGGGGAGCACCAGTGCTGTTTGTCAAGAAGAATGATAGTTCTTTTCGCTTGTGTATCGATTACCAGGAGTTGAACAGGGTGATGATCAAGAGTATTATCCTTTACCCCGTATTGATGATCTTTTAGATCAACTTCAGGGAGCCTCAGTATTTTCCAGGATCAACTTAAGATCTGGATATCACCAGTTGCGGATTCGAGAGTCGGATATCGCGAGGACAGCATTTCATACACACTATGGTCATTATGAGTTCGTAGTTATGCCGTTCGGGCTAACTATTGCACCTGTGGTATTCATGGGGTTAATGAATCGGGTTTTCATCGACTTTTTGGATCAGTTTGTTGTTTTCTTCATCGACGACATTTTGATTTATTCTCGTAGCCGAGAGGAATACGAGGTTCATCTTCATCAGGTTCTCGACGTGTTGAGACGAGAGCAACTTTATGGAAAGTTTTCCAAATATGAGTTCTGGAGGTCCGAAGTGACTTTCTCGGACATGTAATTTCATCTGACAGAGTTCGTGTCGACCCTCAGAAGTCGGAGACTATCCGAGACTGGCAACCTCCGAAAGATATTAAGTAAATCCGATGTTTCCTCGGATTAGTTGGTCAATTATCCAACCCACGACCTGGAGCTAGCAGCCGTGGTTTTCGCGTTGGGAATTTGGCGTCGTTACCTTTATGGCATCACCTGTCAGATCTTCACCAATCACAAGAGTTGAAGTATATATTTACTCAAAAGGAGTTAAATATGCGACAGAGACGGTGGTTGGAACTACTCAAAGATTATGATATCGAGATCCTTTACCTCCCGGGCAAGGCGAACATTGTCGCCGACGGCTTGAGTCGTAAGTCCGTTCAGGAGCAGATGCTTGCTCGTTTAATAGTTCAGAAGGAGCTTCAACAGGAATTCCTTAGACCCGAGATCGAGGTCTGGCTTCAGCGAGTTCAGGGACAGCTTTGTATGTTAGAGATTTCATCGTCACTTGAGGAGGTAATCAGAGAGAATCAGAGTTCAGACCCTTCAGTGTTGCGCATCCGTGAAGATGTGGCTCAGGGGAAAGCCCCTGGATTCGTGGTCCACGAGGATGGACTTTTGAGGTTTAAGAACCGGTTGTGCGTACCGGCGAATGACGAGTTGAAAAACTCGATTTTGAGAGAAGCTCATGCTACCCCTTATTCTGTTCATCCGGGGTCCAGCAAGATGTACAAGGACTTGAAACAAAATTACTGGTGGAGTAATATGAAGCGAGAAGTCGCAGAATTTGTTTCGAGATGCTTAACCTGTCAACAAGTCAAGATAGAACATCAGCGACCGGCGAGTATGCTAATACCGCTCCCTATTCCAGAATGGAAGTGGGAAGACATTTCTATGGAATTCATCACGAATTGCCGACGAGTCGTCGTGGCATAAATACGATCTGAGTGATCGCGGACTGCTTTACTAAATTAGCTCATTTCCTTGAAATCAAGGATATGTGGAGTCCCAAGAGACTGGCCCAGTTGTTCATCAAGGAGATAGTAAGACTGCACGGTACTCCTAAGAGTATCGTTTCCGATCGTGACGGACGATTTGTGTCTCATTTTTGGAAATCAGTTCATCGTGCTATGGGAACTCAGCTTAGTCTCAGTATTGCCTTTCATCCTCAGTCCGACGGACAATCAGAGAGAACTATTCAGACATTAGAGGACATATTGAGGGCATGCGTCCTCGATTAGTAGACGATTGGGAATCCCAATTACTGTTGTTTAAGTCCACGTACAGTATAGTTGGCATGCCTCCATTAAGATGGCACCTTACGAGGCCTTGTACGGTCGTCGTTGTCGATCTCCTTTGTGTTGGGATGACTTGTCAGAATCAATCGGCACCGAGCCTGATATGCTTATAGCCGCCCGGGAGAAGGTAGCTTTGATCAAGAGTCGTATGTTGACAACTCAGAGTCGACAGAAATCATATGCAGATAATCGTCGTCGACCACTAGAGTTCGAGACGGGTGACCATGTTTTGGTCACGGTATCTCAGAGTCGAGGTATTTTCCATTTCGGAAAACGGGGGAAGTTGAGTCCGAGATTCATTGGACCGTTTGAAATTTTGGATCGAGTAGGCGAGTTAGCTTATCGATTGGCTTTCCCTCCGGCTTTGAGCAGGATTCATAATGTGTTTCACGTCTCTCAGTTGCGGAAGTATGTTGCCGACCCGAGTCACATACTTCAGTTCGATGAAATCGAGATCGCGGATGATCATTCGTACGAGGAGCGTCCTGTACGAGTGTTGGAGCGGCGAATCAAACAGTTGAGGAATAAGTCGATTCCTTTCGTCAAGATTCAGTGGTCTAGACACGGAGTCGAAGAGGCTACTTGGGAAACCGAGGATAGTATACGAGAGAGTTATCCCGAGTTGTTTGACCCTTAGTTTCGGGGACGAAATTCTTTTTAGGGGGGTGTATGTAATACCCGGTTGTAATTCAGTCATTATCATTCAGTAATTTCATTCGGTGATTGTCACTCAGTGGATTTTCACTCATTTATAATCATTCATCAATCATGTTCATTCACCGTGTTCACCGTTCGGAAAAACTTCGAGTTGTGTATCGTTATTGTTCATTGTTTCAACTTTCCTCATATGAGTTCGACTTTGTTAGATCACCATTAATTTTTGGTAACTCCAAAAATTCAAAATCTTGGCAATATTATAGAGCATCGAGTTAGCTTTCCATTGGTTCAAACGGTGAGTCAATCGGAGTCCGGACGAGAGAGTTATGGTCGTTTTAGCTCAACCGCTCATTTTTCAGTTATTGGCCGATCACTGCCGAACGAACTCGGCCGTGTCGTCCGACACGGCCCGTGCCGTACTCGTCCGGAAATGCCGAAGTCTCTGCCTCAGGACCCGACCATGTCGTCTGGCACGGCCGAGTCTAACTCTTTCGGATAAGCCAGAACCGACTGCCGACACACCCGACCGTGTTCCAAGACACGGTCGAGTCATGCCGAGTCGCTGTCGGACGGGGAACTATCGGAAGGCCCTCCGCGCCGCGACCGTGTCAAGCAGGACACGGTCGAGTCCCTGTCGGCCAGCTGTGCGACACGACCGTGCCGATCGGCACGGGCCGTGTCCGGCAGGGCAGTCAACTCCTTTAAATTCGTTTTTTCAGCATTTCAGCCCATTTCTCTCCCTTTTCTTCACCTTCAACCGAGAGAGAAAGCTTGAGGGAGGGTTTTTCCTTCACAAATCATTTGGGTGTTTGATTTTCTTCACCTCCTTTCGATTGTGAAGCCCGGGTAATCAATCTAACGCGTGTTCTTCGGATTAAAGTACTTGGATCTTCAAAGGTAATATTCTTCAACACATTGGATTTTGATTTTTGTGTTGAGATACGATGTTTTGGACGTCCTAATCATGATATATGAAGGGATATGTATATTGAACGGATTGTTGGTAATTGTATTATTTAAGGTTGTTCGAGCGACCGATATCTCAATTAGGACGTTGTTCGTGGAAGGATAATTGTCGCCGGTGTTGTGTAAGTTAATTCTTACTCGGTGAAAAGGACATTCATTACTTTTGTTGTTGATCATTCATAATCATAACTCATTCATCATTATATTAATCATTTTGAGACCTGTAATTGTCGAATAATCATTTCATTCACGAAGAACGGCGGTTCCAAATCATTGCATTGGGTTATCAATCACTTCACTATTATTTTCATCTCGGTGAGTCATTCTTGGCCTTGTCGAATTATTATTCATTGATATTCAGTGTGGTCATTCTCGTTCATATGACCTTCTGGGTTCATATTGCGTGGCCGGGTGTGGCTGTGTGGAATTTTTAGTCGGGCACACGATAGTTATGTATTGGGTTCACCGATACATTAGACCGTGCACACGGGAAAGCATTACACCGTGAGACTAATTAGGTACACGGACGGGTGTTGTACACTTGCACAGAACATTACGGGCGTACTATGATACTCCTCTTCAGCGTAATTCATAACTAAGAATATTTCATAACTTCAGTTAATCATGATTGTGTATTTTCAACCCTTGAGGATTGTTGTTCTTTGTAACTGACCCCGTTTGGGGATTTTATTTTTCAGGTCATGGCAAGGAAAACGCACGGGAATAGCATGTTGATGTCGAGGAGTCCTAGTGATACTAGTAGGGGGCCCTGATCTTTCAGTTATTCATGTTATTGTCCTTTATTTTCCGCTGCAGACTTTCATTTGAATACTCCGTTTCATTCAGTGTTGTGTATTTTATCTTCATATAAAATACACTAGTATTCGGTATTGTCCTGGTGTGTTGTAACTAAACTCCTCATCGGAGTAATTATTGCTGTAATGTAGTTCGGTACTACATTTATCTTGTGTAATTCATTCATTTTCATTTGCCTGGTGGGTCCCAGTTGGGGATCTACGGCACTGTAATATCCGCCTAGTTTGGGGTGTTACACCCGAGCTTTTATAGAGCTCTAACTCAAATGCATATAACATGGAATCTCCTATTAACAAGACTTAGTCAAGAATTGAACGCTTAATCGAAGCTATTATAGCGAATCCTTGCTACAACAATACTTAATCAAGAAAGAACAGATTAATGAAAGCTGTTATAGTCAATTCTAAGTACAAAAGGCTCGAATCTAATCAATAAACCCGAGTTTTCATAAATTTCACTCGAATACATATAACGTAGAATCTCCTATTAACAAGACTTAATCTATAAGCAAAGGTCTAATCAGAGCTCTTATAGCGAATTCTTGTAACAAAAATACTTAATCAAGAGAGAAAACATTAATTGGAGCTGTATAGCCAATTTTGAGTACAAAAGGCTCGAATATAATCAATAAACCTGAGTTTTCATAGAGCTCCGACTCGAATGAATGTAACATGGAATCTCCTATTAACAAGACGTAATCAAGAAGTAAAGGTTCAATCGGAGCTATTATAGCGATTCCTTGCTACAACAAGACTTAATCAAGAAGTAAAAGATTAACTGAAGCTGTTATAGCCAAATCTGAGTACAAAAGGCTCGAACCTAATCAATAACCCGAGTTTTCATGGAGTTCCGACTCGAATGCATGTAATGTGGTCTTATATCCTATTAACGAAACTTAATCAAGAAGTATCGGTTTAATCGGAGCTATTATAGTGAGTCCTTGCTACAACAAGACTTAATCAAGAGCTATTATATCCAATCATTGCTACAACAAGACTTAATTAGGAAGTAAAAGATTAATCGGAGCTGTTATGGCCAATTCTGAGTACACAAGGCTCGGATCAAATCAATAAACCCGAGTTTTCATAGAGCACCGACTCGAATGCATGTAATGTGGTCTTATCTTCTATTTACAAAACTTATCTAGAAGTAAAAACATAATCGGAGCTATATATCGAATCCTTGCTACAACAAGACTTAATCAAGAAGTAAAAGATTAATCGAAACTGTTATAGCTATTTGTGAGTACAAAAGGCTCGAATCTAATTAATAAACCCGAGTTTTCGTAGAGTTCCGACTCGAATACATGCAATGTGGTTTTATCTCTAATTAACAAGACTTAATCAAGAAGGAAAGGCTTAATCGGAGCTATTATAGTCAATCCTTTCTACAAGACTTACTCAAGAAGCAAAAGATTAATCGAAGCTGTTATAGCTAATTATGAGTGCAAAAGGCTCAAATCTAATCGATAAACCCGAGTTTTCTTAGAGTTCTAACTCGAATGCATGTACGTGGTCTTATCTCCTATTAAGAAGACTTAATCAAGAAGTAAAGGCTTAATCAGAGCTATTATATCCAATTATTGCTACAACAAGACTTAATCGAGAAATAAAAGATTAATGAGAGCTGTTATACCCAAACCTGAGTACAAAAGGCTCGAATCTAATCAATAAATCCGAGGTTTTATAGAGCTCCGACTCAAATGCATATAACATGGAATCTCCTATTAACAAGACTTAGTCAAGAATTGAACGCTTAATCGAAGCTATTATAGCGAATGCTTGCTACAACAATACTTAATCAAGAAAGAACAGATTAGTGAGAGCTGTTATAGCCAATTCTAAGTACAAAAGGGTCGAATCTAATCAACAAAACCCGAGTTTTCATAAAGTTCACTCGAATGCATGTAACATAGAATCTCCTATTAACAAGACTTAATCTATAAGCAAAGGTCTAATAAGAGCTATTATAGCGAATCCTTGTAACAACAATACTTAATCAAGAGAGAAAAGATTAATTGGAGCTGCATAGCCAATTCTGAGTACAAAAGGCTCGAATCTAATCAATAAGCCTGAGTTTTCATAGAGCTTTGACTCAAATAAATGTAACATGGAATCTCCTATCAACAAGACTTAATCAAGAAGTAAAGGTTTAATCGGAGCTATTATAGCGATTCCTTGCTACAACAAGACATAATAAAGAAGTAAAAGATTAACTGAAGCTTTTATACCGAATTCTAAGTACAAAAGGCTCGAACCTAATCAATAACCCGAGTTTTCATCGTGTTCCGACTCGAATGCATGTAATGTGGTCTTATCTCCTATTAACGAGACTTAATAGAGAAGTAAAGGTTTAATCGGAGCTATTATAGTGAATCCTTGCTACAACAAGACTTAATTAAGAAAGAAAAGATTAATCGAAGTTGTTATAGCGAATTCTGAGTACAAAAGGCTCGGATCAAATCAATAAACCCGAGTTTTCATAGAGTTCCAATTCGAATGCATGTAACGTGGTCTTATCTCATATTAACCAGACTTAATCAATAAATAAAGGCTTAATCGGAGCTATTATATCCAATCATTGCTACAACAAGACTTAATTAGAAAGTAAAAGATTAATCGGAGCTGTTATGGCCAATTCTGAGTACATAAGACTCGGATCAAATCTGTAATACCCGGTTGTAATTCATTCATTTTCATTCAGTAATTATCAGTCTGTAATTGTCACTCAGTGTATTTTCACTCGATTATAATCATTCATCAATCATGTTCATTCACCGTGTTCACCGTTCGGAAAAACTTCGAGTTGTGTATCGTTATTGTTCATTGTTTCAACTTTCCTCATATGAGATCGACTTTGTTAGATCACCATTAATTTTTGGTAACTCCAAAAATTCTAAATCTTTGCAATATTATAGAGCATCGAGTTATCTTTCCAATGGTTCAAACGGTGAGTCAGTCGGAGTCCGGACGAGAGAGTTATGGTCGTTTTAGCTCAACCGCTCATTTTTTAGTTATTGGCCGATCACTGCCGAGCGAACTCGGCCGTGTCGTCCGAAACGGCCCGTGCCGTACTCGTCCGGAAATGTCGAAGTCTCTGCCTCAGGACCCAACCGTGTCGTCTGGCACGGCCGAGTCGAACTCTTCCGGATAAGCCAGAACCGACTGCCGACACGCCCGACCGTGTTCCGTGGACACGGCCGAGTCATGCCAGTCGCCGCTTGACGGGTCACTATCGGAAGGCCCTCCGCGCCGCGACCATGTCAAGCAGGACACGGTCGAGTCCCTGTCGGCCAGCTGTGCGACACGACCGTGCCGATCGGCACGGGCCGTGTCCGGCAGGCAGTCAACTCCTTTAAATTCGTTTTTTTTCAGCATTTCAGCCATTTCTCTCCCTTTTCTTCACCTTCAACCGAGAGAGAAAGCTTGAGGGAGGGTTTTTCCTTCACAAATCATTTGGGTGTTTGATTTTCTTCATCTCCTTTCGATCGTGAAGCCCGGATAATCAATCTAACGCGTGTTCTTCGGATTAAAGTACTTGGATCTTCAAAGGTAATATTCTTCAACACCTTGGATTTCGATTTTTGTGTTGAGATACGATGTTTTGGACGTTATAATCATGATATATGAAGGGATATGTATATGATTATGAGTTTGTATAAGGATTCATTGGATTATTGAGGAATTATTCAAGAACACCTTGAAAATCGAGTTGGAATTGGGGATTTTCGACTAATTGTTGTTATAATCACGATTTTGGATATTCATAATGGATTATTGATCATATTGGAGATGTTTTGTTAGTTTGAAACACTTCTTGGGGGAATTAATAGTGGCTTATTGAGATTTGATTGTAAACAACCGGAGTTTGGCCACAACTATTCGATATAATGCCCCAATGAACTTAGTTTAATCGTATCGACGTTTTGAGTTCGTTATATTCGTGTTTAATTCGTGTATTGATCGGATTGTTGGTAATTGTATTGAATTAAGGTTGTTCGTGCGACCGACACTTCATTTAGGACTTTTGTTCGTGGAAGGACTTTCTTCATCGGTATTGTGTAAGTTAATTCTTACTCGGTTAAAAGGATATTCATCCCTTTTGTTGTTGTTCATTCATAATCATAACTCATTCATCATTATATTAACCGTATCAAAACTTGTTGTTATCAATTAATCATTTCAGTCATAAGGAACGACGGTTCCAATCTTTTCATTGAGCTGTCATTTATTTCATTACCATTCCACCTCGGTGAGTCATTACTCATTTTCGATGTCACTTTTGTTATATCGTGGCATTCCGGGTCATACTGGCGTGCCAGTTGGTATGTGTAGGATTTTCACGTCGGGCACATTTATGTCGTGTGTTGGTTGTTGGCCTCACATTGGACTGTGCACACGAGTCAATGTGTCTTGTGAGACTGATTAGGTACAAGACCACGCGTGTATTCGATCGTTGGTGGCTTGTGCACGGACACATTTCCATCCCGGGCGTAGTGTGGCGCCACCCTTTGAGCCGTACTGTTAGTTGATGCATATAGCATGTTTGATTGCGTATGTTTCGACAGGATATTTCATAACCGAGATATAATCATGATTGTGTATTTTCAACCCTTGAGGATTGTTGTTCTTTGTAATCGGCCCGTTTGGGGATTTTGTTTTTCAGTCTTGGCAAGGCAAAAGTACGGGAGAACACGCGACGTCGAGGAGTCCCGGTGATACTAGTAGGGGCCCCGATCTTTGATTATTCATGTTATTGTCCATTATTTTCCGCTGCATACATTCAATTGAATAATCCCTTTCATTCCTAATTGTGTATATTATCTTCATATAAAATACACTAGTATTCGGTATTGTCTGGTGTGTTATAACTAAACTCCTCATCGGAGTAATTATTGTTGTAATGTAGTTCAGTACTACATTTATCCTATGTAATTCATTCATTTTCATTTGCCTGGTGGGTCCCAGTTGGGGATTTACGGACCTTGTAATATCCGCCTAGTTTGGGGTGTTACAGAGTTGGTATCGGAGCGTGGTTTTGAATACTACCTTCCGAGTCATGTTTCATTTGAAATCATCGTCATCGGACTAGTATCATTGGACTTTCGCGTCACGTGTGACTGTGCAAATGCCGAGCCAATCGATCGAAAGAACTGTAAGATTTCTAACGCCATGGTATAATTTACGGCAATAGTCATTCATTCATCATTCATCAATTTACAATCCTCAAACATCATCATTCATTGTGATTAGGACGATCATGTTAACTCATCAATCACTTAATTCATTTCATTACTCAGTTAATAATCAGGACGATCATGTTAACTCATTAATTACTCAATTCATTTCATTACTCAGTTGTCAATCTGGATGATCATATTATCAATCTTGTTAAGTTATTCAAGATAATCATTTCAAGAATTTCATCAGATAATCATGTAACTTCAGTAAATCATTCATATAATCACTAAGTTAGAGCATGTATACTCATTTTCATCATCTCATGACATAATCATAACGTGCTAATCATGCGGGAAATATAATCATTATGCGACCTTCCTACTTCAGTATGGAGAGAGCTGTCAGGGGATGCACGGGGTGTAACACCCCAAACTAGGCGGATATTACAGTGCCGTAGATCCCCAACTGGGACCCACCAGGCAAAAGAAAATGAATGAATTACACAAGATAAATGTAGTACCGAACTACATTACAGCAATAATTTCTCCGATGAGGAGTTTAGTTACAACACACCAGGACAATACTGACACCGGTGTATTTTAGATGAAGATATAATTCAGAACACTGTATGAATCGGAGTTTTCAAATGAAAGTCTGCAGCGGAAAATAAAGGTCAATAACATGAATTACTGAAAGATCGGGGCCCCCTACTAGTTTCACTAGGACTCCTCGACATCAACATGCTATTCCCGTGCGTTTGCCTTGCCATGACACGAAAAACAAAATCCCCAAACGAATTCGATTACAAAGAACAACAATCCTCAAGAGTTGAAAATACACAATCATGATTATATCCGAAGTTATGAAATATCCAGCCGAAACATACGCAATCAAACATGCTATATGAATCGACTAATCGAGACGGCTCAAAGGAATGGCGCCACACTACGTCCGGGATGGAAATGTGTCCGTGCACAAGCCACCAACGATCAAACACGCGTGGTCTTGTACCTAATCGATCTCACGAGCAATCGACTCGTGTGCACATCCCAATGTGAGGCCACCAACCAACACACGACTATAATGTGCCCGACATGAAAATCCTACACATACCAACCGCACGCCAAGATGACCCGAATGCCACAATATGACAAAAGTGACAATGAAAATGAATAATGACTCACCAAGATTGAATGATAGTGACATGAATGATAGCTCAATGAAATGATCGGAACCGTCGTTCCTTATGGCTGAGGTGATTAATTGACAATGACGAGTTTTGATACGATTAATACAATGATGAATGATTTATGATTATGAATGAACAACGACAAAAGGAATGAATATCCTTTTAACCGAGTAAGAATTAACTTACACAACGCCGGTGACAATTATCCTTCCACGAACAATGTCCTAATTGAGATATCGGTCGCTCGAACAACCTTGAACAATTCAATTACCAACAATCCGTTCAATATACGAATCAAACACGAATATAACGAACTCAAAACGCCAATACGACTAAACCAAGTCCATTGAGGCATTAAATCAAACACGTTGCGTCGAACTCCGATTGTTTACAATCAAACCTCAATATACCAATATCAAATCCCTCAAGAAAGGTTTGACCACAAAACATCTTCAATACGATTAATAATCCAAAACGAATATCCAAAACGTGATTATAACGACAATTAATCGAAAACCCCAATTTCAACTCGATATTCAAAGTGTTCTTGAGTAATCCTTCAATAATCCAATGAATCTTTATACAAACTTATAATCATATACATATCCCTTCATATAACATGATTATAACGTCCAAAACATCTTATCTCAACACAAAATCGAAATCCACGGTGTTGAAGAATATTACCTTTGAAGATCCAAACACTTCGATCCGATGAAAACGTGTTAAATCGACTATCCAAGCTTCCCAACGAAATAAGATGATGAAATCCGAATACACAAGTGATTGAGGATGGAAAATACCTCTCTCAAGTCTCTCTTCGAACAAGAAGAAGAAGAGGATGAAAATGAGTAAAAATGTCCTACGAGTACTTAAATCTGCCGGAAGTTACGGCCGTAACTCGGCCCTCTTACGGCCGTAACTTTCCAAGTCAACGGCCTTACGGCCGTAACCGGCCAACTCGTACGTCCGTAACTCGGCTTCGTCCGAAAGCCTGCTGACAGACTTACGGCCGTAACCGATCCTGAGTTACGGGCGTA
Organism: Orobanche coerulescens; assembly: GCA_033398695.1. Lineage (NCBI taxonomy): Eukaryota > Viridiplantae > Streptophyta > Magnoliopsida > Lamiales > Orobanchaceae > Orobanche > Orobanche coerulescens. The sequence goes on along the minus strand of CM065814.1, from coordinate 40,308,283 downwards.
ACCCGCCAAATCAAAACACCGTCGGCGGACCTTACGGCCGTACCGCACACCTTACGGCCGTAACTTTCGAATGATACGGCCGTATCCGGCCAACCTTACAGGCGTAACCCGCCCACGTCAAAAATAGCCGGACATCCTTCTGCGTGCGGTATGTCGGCCAAGCCTTACGGCCGTACTGCCTCGACTTACGGCCGTATGCGCAACCCTACGGCCGTAAGTCACCCTTGGTCGACAACACCCGAAATTAACGAACACCACTTACGGCCGTATCTCACTTTCCTTACGGCCGTAACTCACCTTCGGCCAAAATGCAGGCGGCTCTTTGGACCACTTACGGCCGTAAGCCCGACCTTACGGCCGTACCTACTGGACTTACGGCCGTATCCCGAACCTTACGGCCGTAACTCAATGTTGGCCAAGGTGAATAAATCCGATGATTCCGATTCCTCGATACGATGAATGATCCGACAAATCATACGAATGTGGAAATGAACAAGTCTAACACATGCCAAGGAATGATACTCCAAAGACAAGACTACCAATCACGATGATAATGATAATACTCCGTTCCGACACTCAAACGGAGATGAAATGACGATCGGTAATCGATACACGTTACAACATGCCAACATTGAACGCAATTGAGTGATTCATGGTGATGAGTGATTATTAATGAGTGAGAATTCTTGAGTGACAAATACGGTGATAATTACCGAATGAAAATGATCGAGTTACAACCGGTATTACATACTCCCCTTAAAAGAGTTTCGTCCCCGAAACTAAGGGTCAAACAATTCGGGACAACTCTCCCGCATATTCTCCTCGGTTTCCCAAGTAGCCTCTTCGACTCCGTGTCTAGACCACTGAATCTGACCAAAGGAATCATCTTGTTCCTCAAATGTTTGATTTGCCGCTCCAACACTCGTACAGGACGCTCCTCGTACGGATGATCATCCGCGATCTCGATTTCGTCAAACTGAAGTATGTGAGAGACGTGAAACACATTATGAATTCGGCCCAACAACAGAGGTAAAGCCAATCGATGAGCTAACTCGCTTACTCGATTCAAAATCTCACACGGTCCAATGAATCTCGAACTCAACTTCCCCCGTTTTCCGAAACGGAAAATACCTCGACTCGGGAATACCTTGACCAAAACGGGATCACCCGTATCGAACTCTAGTGGTCGATGACGATTACTGCATATGATTTCGCCGACTCGAGCGATCAATGACGTCTCACGATCAAAGCTACCTTCTCCCGGGCGGCTATAAGTATATCGGGCTCGGTGCGATTGACTACGATGGGTCGTCCCAACACAATGGAGATCGACAACCATAACAGTGGTGGGCTTCCCGATCCTCTACTAATCGAGGACGCATGCCCTCAACATGTCCTCCACTGCGAAAAGTCCTCTCTCGATTGTCCGTGACCGAGGATGAAAACGGTAATGATATTAAGCCGAGTTCTCAAAGCACGATGAATCGGTTCCCTAAACGAGACACGAATCGCCCGACACGATCGAAACAAAACTCTTAGGAGTTCCGTGCAATCTCACTAACTCTCTGTGGCGATTGGGTAAGTCTCTCGGGACCCCACGTATCCTTGATCTCAAGGGAATGAGCTGATTTAGATAGCGATCCACGATCACCCGGATCGTATTCATGCCACGACGACTCGTCGGCAAACTTGTGAAGAAATCCATAGAAATGTCTTCCCACTTCCATCCCGGAATAGGAAGCGATATCGATACTCACCGGTCGCCGATTTTCAATCTTGACTTGCTAATAGGCTAAACATCTCGAAACAAATTCCGCGACTCCTCGCTACATATTATTCCACCGTAAATGTTGTTTCATATCTGGTACACCTGCTAGACCCGGATGAACCGGATAAGGGGTAGCATGAGCTTCTCTCAAGATCGAGCTCTTCAACTCATCATTCGCAGACGCACAACCGATTCTCAAAACTCAAGAGTCCATCCTCGTGGACCACAATTTCAGGGGCTTTCCCCTGTACCACATCCTCGCGGATGAGCAGCAAAATGAATCTGAACCCTGATTTCCTCCTCAAGTGATGATGAAATCTCTAACATACAAAGCTGTCCCTGAACTTGCTGAAGTCGGACCTCGATCTCGGGTCTAAGGAATTCCTGCTGAAGCTCCTTCTGAACTCTTAAATGAGTAAGCATCTGCTCCTGAACGGACTTACGACTCAAGGCGTCGGCGACAACGTTCGCCTTGCCCGGGTGGTAAAGGATCTCGAGATCAAAATCTTTGATTAGTTCCAACCACCGCCCCTGTCGCATATTTAACTCCTTGTGAGTAAATATATACTTCATTCATTTCATTATTACTCTCATCTCGGTGATTGGTGAATGACTGACAGGTGACGCCATAAAGGTAATGACGCCAAAATTCCAACGCGAAAACCACGGTTGTTAGCTCCGGTCGTGGGTTGGATAATAAATCATCTAATCCGGGGGAACTTCGGATTTACTTAACATCTTTCGGAGGTTGCCAATCTCGGATAGCCTCCGTCTTCTGAGGGTCGACACGAACTCGCTGATGAAATTACATGCCCGAGAAAAGTCACTCGGACATCCGTAACTCACATTAAGAAAACTTCCATAAAATTGCTCGCGTCTCAACACTTCGAGAACCCGAAGAAGATGAACCTCGTGTTCCTCTCGGCTAAGAGAATAAATCAAAATGTCGTCGATGAAGACAACAACAACCGATCTAAAAGTCGATGAAAACCCGATTCATTAACTCCATGAATACTGCAGGTGCAATAGATAGCCCGAACGGCATAATTACGAACTCATAATGACCATAGCGTGTATGAAACGCTGTCCTCGCGATATCCGATTCTCGAATCCGCAACTGGTGATGTCCAGATCTTAAGTCGATCCTGGAAAAAAATACTGAGGCTCCCTGAAGTTGATCTAAAAGATCATCAATACGGGGTAAGGGATACTACTCTTGATCATTACCCTGATCAACTTCTGGTAATTAATACACACACGAGACGAGCCATCCTTCTCCTTGACAGATCACACTGGTGCTCCTCACGGGGACGCAATCGGTCGGAGATAACCTTTCTCGAACTACTCCTCAAGTTGAATCTTCAACTCTTGCATTCTGGTCGGGGCCATCCGATACGGTGCCTTCGATAAAGGGAACGTACCGGTTCCAACTCACTCCTGAATTCCACTACTCTATGTGAAGGCAACCAGATAACTCGTCTGTAAATACATCGTCAATCGATGACAATGATACCACGAATGATTGAACATTTCGATTGTCCTAGAATGGTCAATCGATAAAAAGAGATACCAATAATGATTGAACAACTCGATTGCCTTAGAAAGGCCAATCGATGAAGATGACACAATGAATGTTTGAATAACTCGATTGCCCTAGAAAGACCAATCAATGAAAATGATACAATGAATGATTGAATAACTCGATTGCCCTAGAAAGGCCAATCGATAAAAATGATACAATGAATGATTGAATAACTCGATTGCCCTAGAAAGGCCAATCGATGAAAATGATACAATGAATGATTGAATAACTCGATTGCCCTAGAAAGGCCAATCGATGAAAATGATACAATGAATGATTGAATAGTTCGATCGCGGAATCTCTCTGCCTCTGTCATAATAAAAATTCTACTGGAACAACGGGGATCACTTCCCTGAAGCACACAATCGACAACCAACGATGGAAAGATAGTGACCAAACGCTAACAATCACTGAGGATAGTATCAAGACGGTTGAACCAACAAATACTGAAAATTACATCGTCCTAAGGTAAGTTCACCACGATTAGATCCATCAACCAATCGCGGTCATTAAGCTTAATTTGGTAAAATTCCGAAAATTCTTCCATCGTCAGGTAGACCGATGGTATGAAGTCCACAAGCAATGGGACTATTCCGAAATAAGTCTATTCAAGCATGATTCGAAAATGAATGAATGCGGTGTACCAGCATCAAAAGGTACACACAAGTTGAAATAAAATTACGAGTATACCTGAAATCATTCGGACCACCGATCGTCGATCCTCCTCATCATATGAATCTGGGACTTGCCGGCCCCCGAACCGGACGCTCCCGTCTGATAAGTACGAGCTCCAACTCTATTTGCTTCCATTGTCTTAAATGACGTTGACAAAGCAGTCTGATTCTGAAACGCTGATTGCTTCGGGGCCTGAGATGCCGCCGGGGCCGACTTGGAGTCCTTTCGGCAAAAACGGGCCTTATGTCCAAAATTCCCACAATTATAGCACGTGATAGACGGTTTCAGACACTCAGTGCTGAAATGACCCGGCGTTCCACAATTGAAACAGGTGATGGCCGAACTGGCCGCTCGGGAATGAGGTCCGCACGATTATGCGCCGTAGAAGGTCGCCGAAACGATAGGGCTCACGAGGCTTCTTGAAGGTTGGTGACCGCCTTCGGATTGATTACGCCGTTGATTTCTTGTTGACAAATGAAGGTTGTTGTTCAGCACTTTCCTTAGCAGCTGGCTCATACGGAAGAGTTCTCTCGATTAATCCGGTCAGAGTGGCACAATGATGATTGAGCAACTGCACATGGGTCATCATGGCCTGCATAAAAGTGAGTGGATCAACCCGAACATCTTACGATCGAGCCGAGTCCCGGGCACGATTTCCGAAAGCGAGTGATTATTCCTCGGGTTTCGGCCCGCACCGCGGCCTCTTCCCGTGCATCTCGACAGCTCTCTCCATACCGAAGTAGGAGGGTCGCATAATGATTATATTACCCGCATGATTATCACGTTATGATTACGTCATGAGATGATGAAAATGAGTATACATGCTCTAACTTAGTGATTATATGAATGATTGATCAAGTGAGATGAATATCGATGAAATTCTTGAAATGATTATTTTGAATAACTTAACAAGATTTATAATATGATCATCTAGATCGCAACGAGTAATGAAATGAATTAAGTGATTAATGAATTAACATGGTCGTCCCGATCATTAATCGAGTAATGAAATGAATTAAGTGATTAATGAGTTAACATGATCGTCTTAATCATAATAAATGATGATGTTGAGGATTGTGAAATGATAAATGATGAATGAATGACTATTGCAGAAATTATACCATGGCGTTAGAAATCTTACAGTTCTTCCGGTCGATTGGCTCGGCATTTGCACAGTCACACGTGACGCGAAAGTCCAATGATACTAGTCCGATGACGATGATTTCAAATGAGACATGACTCGGAAGGTAGTATTCAAAACCACGCTCCGATACCAACTCGTAACACCCCAAACTAGGCGGATATTACGGTCGTAGATCCCCAACCTGGACCCACTGTGCAAAAGAAAATGAATGAATTACACAAGATAAATGTAGTACCGAACTACATTACGGCAATAATTACTCCGATGAGGAGTTTAGTTACAACACACCAGACAATACTGAATCCGGTGTATTTTATATGAAGATAAAATACACAACACCGAATGAAACGGAGTATTCAAATGAAAGTCTCAATGGAAAATAAAGGACAATAACATGAATAATGAAAGATCTGGGGCCCCTACTAGTATCACTAGGACTCCTCGACATCAACATGCTATTCCCGTGCGTTTGCCTTGCCATGACCTGAAAAACAAAATCCCCAAACGGGGTCAGTTACAAAGAACAACAATCCTCAAGAGTTGAAAATACACAATCATGATTATATCTGAAGTTATGAAATATCCTGTAGAAACATACTCAATCAAACATGCTATATGTATCGAATTATCATTTCGGCTCAAAGTAATGGCGCCACACTACGTACGGGATGGAAATGTTTCCTTGCACAATCCACCAACGATCATTCACGCGTGGTCTTGTACCTAATCGATCTCACGAGCAATCGACTCGTGTGCGATCAATGTGAGGCCACCAACCAACACACGACTATAATGTGCCCGACATGAAAATCCTACACATACCAACCGGCACGCCAGTATGACCCGGAATGCCACAATATGACAAAAGTGACAATGAAAATGAATAATGACTCACCAAGATTGAATGATAGTGACATGAATGATAGCTCAATGAAATGATCGGAACCGTCGTTCCTTATGGCTGAGGTGATTAATTGACAATGACGAGTTTTGATACGATTAATACAATGATGAATGAGTTATGATTATGAATGAACAACGACAAAAGGAATGAATATCCTTTTAACCGAGTAAGAATTAACTTACACAACGCCGGTGACAATTATCCTTCCACGAACAATGTCCTAATTGAGATATCGGTCGCTCGAACAACCTTGAACAATTCAATTACCAACAATCCGTTCAATATACGAATCAAACACGAATATAACGAACTCAAAACGCCAATACGACTAAACCAAGTCCATTGAGGCATTAAATCAAACACGTTGCGTCCGAACTCCGATTGTTTACAATCAAACCTCAATATACCAATATCAAATCCCTAAAGAAAGGTTTCAGACCCACAAAACATCTTCAATACGATTAATAATCCAAAACGAATATCCAAAAACGTGATTATAACGACAATTAATCGAAAACCCCCCATTTCAACTCGATATTCAAAGTGTTCTTGAGTAATCCTTCAATAATCCAATGAATCTTTATACAAACTTATAATCATATACATATCCCTTCATATAACATGATTATAACGTCCAAAACATCTTATCTCAACACAAAATCGAAATCCAAGGTGTTGAAGAATATTACCTTTGAAGATCCAAACACTTCGATCCGATGAAAACGTGTTAAATCGACTATCCAAGCTTCCCAACGAAATAAGATGATGAAATCCGAATACACAAGTGATTGAGGATGGAAAAATACCTCTCTCAAGTCTCTCTTTCGGAACAAGAAGAAGAAGAGGATGAAAATGAGTAAAAATGTCCCGGCCGAGTACTTAAATACTGCCGGAAGTTACGGCCGTAACTCGGCCCTCTTACGGCCGTAACTTTCCAAGTCAACGGCCTTACGGCCGTAACCGGACAACTCGTACGGCCGTAACTCAGCTTCGTCCGAAAGCTCGCCGACAGACTTACGGCCGTAATCGCATCGAGTTACGGGCGTAACCCGCCTTCGTCAAAACACCGTCGGCGGCCTTACGGCCGTACCGCACACCTTACGGCCGTAACTTTCGAATGATACGGCCGTATCCGGCCAACCTTACGGCGTAACCCGCCCACGTCAAAAATAGCGGACATCCTTCTGCACAGACGGCCGTATCCGGCCAAGCCTTACGGCCGTACCTGCCTCGACTTACGGCCGTATGCCGCAACCCTTACGGCCGTAAGTCACCCTTGGTCGACAACACCCGAAATTAACGAACACCACTTACGGCCGTATCTCACTTTCCTTACGGCCGTAACTCACCTTCGGCCAAAATGCAGGCGGCTCTTTGACCACTTACGGCCGTGAATCGCCGGCCTTACGGCCGTACCTACTGGACTTACGGCCGTATCCCGTAACCTTACGGCCGTAACTCAATGTTGGCCAAGGTGAATAAATCCGATGATTCCGATTCCTCGATACGACTGATGAATGATCCGACAAATCATACGAATGTGGAAATGAACAAGTCTAACACATGCCAAGGAATGATACTCCAGCACAAGACTACCAATCACGATGATAATGATAATACTCCCGTTCCGACACTCAAACGGAGATGAAATGACGATCGGTAACTGATACACAGTTACAACATGCCAACATTGAACGCAATTGAGTGATTCATGAATGATGAGTGATTATTAATGAGTGAGAATTACTGAGTGACAAATACAGACTGATAATTACCGAATGAAAATGACTGAGTTACAACCGGGTATTACACGGGGAGAGGCCGCGGTGCGGACCGAAACCCGAGAAATAATCACTCGCTGCCGGGAAATCGTGCCCAGGACTCGGCTCGATCAGAAGATGTTCGGGTTGATCCACTCACTTTTATGCAGGCCATGATGACCCATGTGCAGTTGCTCAATCATCATTGCGCCACTCTGACCGGATTAATCGAGAGAACTCTCCCGTATGAGACGGCTGCTAAGGAAAGTGCTGAACAACAACCTTCATCTTTCAGCAAGAAATCAACGAAGCGTAATCAACCCAAAGGCGGTCAGTCAACCTTCAAGAAGCCTCGTGTGAGCCCTATCGTTTCTGAGCGACCTTCTTCGGCGCATAATCGTGCGGGATCTCATTCCCGAGCGGCCAGTTCGGCCATCACCTGTTTCAATTGTGGAACGCCGGGTCATTTCAGCACTGAGTGTCTGAAACCGTCTATCACGTGCTATAATTGTGGGAATTTTGGGCATAAGGCCCGTTTTTGCCGAAAGGACTCCAAGTCGGCTCCGGCGGCATCTCAGGCCCAAGCAACCGCGTTTGTAATCGATCGCTTTGTCATCGTCGTTTAAGACAATGGAAGCAAATAGAGTTGGAACTCGTATTTATCAGATGGGAGCGTCCGGTTCGGGGACCGGCAAGTCCCAGATTCATATGATGAGGAGGATCGACGATCCGGTGGTCCGAATGATTTTAGGTATACTCGTAATTTTATTTCAACTTGTGTGTACCTTTTGATGCTGGTACACCGCATTCATTCATTTTCGAATCATGCTTGAATAAACTTATTTCGGGATAGTTCTATTGCTTGTGGACCTCATACCATCGGTCTACCTGACGATGGAAGAATTTTCGGAATCATACCGAGTTAAGCTTAATGACCGCGATTGGTTGATGGATCTAATCGTGGTGAACTTATCTTAGGACGATGTAATTTTCGGTATTAGTTGGTTTGATCGTCTTGATACTATCCTCAGTGTTTGTTAGCGTTTGGTTGCTATCTTTCCGTCGTTGGTTGTCGAATGTGCGTTTCAGGGAAGTAATCCCCGTTGTTCCAGAAGAAGTATTATTATGACGAAAGCAGAGAAATTCCGCAATCGAACTATTCAATCATTCATTATATCATTTTCATCGATTGGCCTTTCTAAGGCAATCGAGTTATTCAATCATTCCTTGTATCATTTCCATCGATTGGTCTTTCTAAGGCAATCGAGTTATTCAATCATTCATTGTATCATTTTCATCGATTGGCCTTTCTAGGGCAATCGAGTTATTCAAACATTCATTGTATCATCTTCATCGATTGGCCTTTCTAAGGCAATCGAGTTGTTCAATCATTATTGGTATCTCTTTTTATCGATTGACCATTCTAGGGCAATCGAAATGTTCAATCATTCGTGGTATCATTGTCATCGGTTGACGATGTATTTCCAGACGAGTTATCTGGTTGCCTTCACATAGAGTAAGGGAATTCAGGAGTGAGTTGGAGCCGGTACGTCCTCTTTATCGAAGGCACCGTATCGGATGGCCCCGACCAGAATGCAGGAGTTGAAGATTCAACTTGAGGAATAGTTCGAGGAAGGTCATCTTCGACCGATTGCGTCCCCGTGAGGAGCACTAGTGTGATCTGTCAAGTAGAAGGATGGCTCGTCTCGTGTGTGTATTAATTACCAGGAGTTGAACAGAGTGATGATCAAGAGTAGTATCCTTTACCTCGTATTGATGATCTTTTAGATTAACTTCAGGGAGCTTCAGTATTTTCCAAGATCGACTTAAGATCTGGATATCACCAGTTGCGGATTCGAGAGTCGGATATCGCGAGGACAGCGTTTCGTACACGCTATGGTCATTATGAGTTCGTAGTTATGCCGTTCGGGCTAACTATTGCACCTGCGGTATTCAGGGAATTAATGAATCGGGTTTTCATCGACTTTTTGGATCAGTTTGTTGTTGTCTTCATCGAAGACATTTTGATTTATTCTCTTAGCCGAGAGGAACACGAGGTTCATCTTCTTCAGGTTCTCGACGTGTTGAGACGAGAGCAACTTTATGGAAAGTTTTCCAAATGTGAGTTCTAGAGGTCCGAAGTGACTTTCTCGGGCATGTAATTTCATCTGACAGAGTTCGTGTCGACCCTCAGAAGACGGAGACTATCCGAGATTGGCAACCTCCGAAAGATATTAAGTAAATCCGATGTTTCCTCGGATTAGTTGGTCAATTATCCAACCCACGACCTGGAGCTAGCAGCCGTGGTTTTCGCGTTGGGGATTTGGCGTCGTTACCTTTATGGCGTCACCTTTCAGTTATTCACCAATCACAAGAGTTGAAGGATATATTTACTCACAAGGAGTTAAATATGCGACAGAGGCGGTGGTTGGAACTAATCAAAGATTTTGATATCGAGATCCTTTACCACCCGGGCAAGGCGAACGTTGTCGCCGACGCCTTGAGTCGTAAGTCCGTTCAAGAGCAGATGCTTGCTCGTTTAACGATTCGAAGGAGCTTGAAGGAATTCCTTAGACCGAGATCGAGGTCAGCTTGGCGAGTTCGGGACACTTTGTATGTTAGAGATTTCATCGTCACTTGAGGAGGTAATCGGAGAGAATCGAGTTCGGACCCTTCATTGTTGCGCATCCGTGAAGATGTGGCTCGGAGAAAGCCTCTGGATTCGTGATCCACGAGGATGGACTTTTGAGATTTAAGAATCGGATGTGTGTACTGCGAATGATGAGTTGAAAAACTCGATTTTGAGAGAAGCTCATGCTACCCCTTATTCTGTTCATCCGGTCCAGCCAAGATGTACAAGGACTTGAAACAAAATTACCGGTGGAGTAATATGAAGCGAGAAGTCGCGAGAATTTGTTTCGAGATGCTTAACTCAACAAGTCAAGATGGAACATCGACCGGCGAGTATGCTGATACCGCTCCCTATTCCAGAATGGAAGTGGGAAGACATTTCTATGGAATTCATCACGAATTGCCGACGAGTCGTCGTGGCATAAATACGATCTGAGTGATCGCGGACTGCTTTACTAATTTAGCTCATTTCCTTGAAATCAAGGATATGTGGAGTCCCAAGAGACTGGCCCAGTTGTTCATCAAGGAGATAGTGAGACTGCACGGTACTCCTAAGAGTATCGTTTCCGATCGTGACGGACGATTTGTTTCCCATTTTTGGAAATCAGTTCATCGTGCTATGGGAACTCAGCTTAATCTCAGTATTGCCTTTCATCCTCAGTCCGACGGACAATCAGAGAGAACTATTCAGACATTAGAGGACATATTGAGGGCATGCGTTCTAGATTAGTAGACGATTGGGAAGCCCAATTACTGTTGTTTGAGTCCACGTACAGTTTAGTTGGCATGCTGCGATGAAGATAGCACCTTACGAGGCCTGGTACGGTCGTCGTTGTCGATCTCCTTTGTGTTAGGATGACTTGTCAGAATCAATCGGCACCGAGCCCGATATGCTTATAGCCGCCCGGGAGAAGGTAGCTTTGATCAAGAGTCGTATGTTGACAACTCAGAGTCGACAGAAATCATATGCAGATAATCGTCGTCGACCACTAGAGTTCGAGACGGGTGACCATGTTTTGGTCAAGGTATCTCAGAGTCGAGGTATTTTCCATTTCAGAAAACGGGGGAAGTTGAGTCCGAGATTCATTGGACCGTTTGAAATTTTGGATCGAGTAGGCGAGTTAGCTTATCGATTGGCTTTACCTCCGGCTTTGAGCCGAATTCATAATGTGTTTCATGTCTCTCAGTTGCGGAAGTTTGTTGCCGACCCGAGTCACATACTTCAGTTCGACGAAATCGAGATCGCGGATGAGCATTCGTACGAGGAGCGTCCTGTACGAGTGTTGGAGCGGCGAATCAAACAGTTGAGGAATAAGTCGATTCCTTTCGTCAAGATTCAGTGGTCTAGACACGGAGTCGAAGAGGCTACTTGGGAAACTGAGGATAGTATGCGGGAGGGTTATCCCGAGTTGTTTGACCCTTAGTTTCGGGGACGAAACTCTTTTAAGGGGGGGTGTATGTAATACCCGGTTGTAATTCATTCATTTTCATTCAGTAATTATCAGACTGTAATTGTCACTCAGTGTATTTTCACTCGATTATAATCATTCATCAATCATGTTCATTCACCGTGTTCACCGTTCGGAAAAACTTCGAGTTGTGTATCGTTATTGTTCATTGTTTCAACATTCCTCATATGAGTTCGACTTTGTTAGATCACCATTAATTTTTGATAACTCCAAAAATTCTAAATCTTTGCAATATTATAGATCATCGAGTTAGATTTCCAATGGTTCAAACGGTGAGTCAATCTGAGTCCGGACGAGAGAGTTATGGTCGTTTTAGCTCAACCGCTCATTTTTCAGTTATTGGCCGATCACTGCCGAACGAACTCGGCCGTGTCGTCCGACACGGCCCGTGCCGTACTCGTCCGGAAATGCCGAAGTCTCTGCCTCAGGACCCGACCGTGTCGTCTGGCACGGCCGAATCGAACTCTTCCGGATAAGCCAGAACCGACTGCCGACACGCCCGACCGTGTTCCAGGACACGGTCGAGTCATGCCGAGTCGCTGTCGGACGGGTCACTATCGGAAGGCCCTCCGCGCCGCGACCGTGTCAAGCAGGACACGGTCGAGTCCTGTCGGCGGTATGCGACACGGCCGTGCCGATCGGCACGGGCCGTGTCGGCGAGCGATCAACTCCTTTAAATTCGTTTTTCAGCATTTCAGCCCATTTCTCTCCCTTTTCTTCACCTTCAACCGAGAGAGAAAGCTTGAGGGAGGGTTTTTCCTTCACAAATCATTTGGGTGTTTGATTTTCTTCATCTCCTTTCGATCGTGAAGCCCGGATAATCAATCTAACGCGTGTTCTTCGGATTAAAGTACTTGGATCTTCAAAGGTAATATTCTTCAACACCTTGGATTTCGATTTTTGTGTTAGATACGATGTTTTGGACGTTATAATCATGATATATGAAGGGATATGTATATGATTATGAGTTTGTATAAGGATTCATTGGATTATTGAGGAATTATTCAAGAACACCTGGAAAATCGAGTTGGAATTGGGGATTTTCGACTAATTGTTGTTATAATCACAATTTTGGATATTCATAATGGATTATTGATCATATTGGAGATGTTTTGTTGGTTTGAAACACTTCTTGGGGGAATTAATAGTGGCTTATTGAGATTTGATTGTAAACAACCTGAGTTTGGCCACAACTATTCGATATAATGCCCCAATGAACTTAGTTTAATCGTATCGACGTTTTGAGTTCGTTATATTCGTGTTTAATTCGTGTATTGATCGGATTGTTGGTAATTGTATTGAATTAAGGTTGTTCGTGCGACCGACACTTCATTTAGGACTTTTGTTCGTGGAAGGACTTTCTTCATCGGTATTGTGTAAGTTAATTCTTACTCAGTTAAAAGGATATTCATCCCTTTTGTTGTTGTTCATTCATAATCATAACTCATTCATCATTATATTAACCGTATCAAAACTTGTTGTTATCAATTAATCATTTCAGTTATAAGGAGCAGCGGTTCCAATCTTTTCATTGATTGTCATTTATTTCATTACCATTCCACCTCGGTGAGTCATTATTCATTTTCGATGTCACTTTTGTTATATCGTGGCATTCCGGGTCATCTTGGCGTGCCGGTTGGTATGTGTAGGATTTTCATGTCGGGCACATTTATGTCGTGTGTTGGTTGTTGGCCTCACATTGGGTGTGCACACGAGTCAATGTGTCTCGTGAGACGATTAGGTACAAGACCTCGGGTGTATTCGATCGTTGGTGGCTTGTGCACGGTCAAATTTCCATCCCGGGCGTAGTGTGGCGCCTCCCTTTGAGCCGCATCGTTAGTTGATGCATATAGCATGTTTGATTGCGTATGTTTCGGCGGATATTTCATAACTTGAGATATAATCATGATTGTGTATTTTCAACCCTTGAGGATTGTTGTTCTTTATGGCGGCCCGTTTGGGGATTTTGTTTTTCAGGTCTTGGCAAGGCAAAAGTACGGGGAGAACACGCTGACGTCGAGGAGTCCCAGTGATACTAGTAGGGGGCCCCGATCTTTCAGTTATTCATGTTATTGTCCTTTATTTTCCGCTGCAGACTTTTATTTGAATACTCCGTTTCATTCAGTATTGTGTCTTTTATCTTCATATAAAATACACTAGTATTCGGTATTGTCCTGGTGTGTTATAACTAAACTCCTCATCGGAGTAATTATTGTTGTAATGTAGTTCGGTACTACATTTATCCTATGTAATTCATTCATTTTCATTTGCCTGGTGGGTCCCAGTTGGGGATTTACGGCACTGTAATATCCGCCTAGTTTGGGGTGTTACAAAATCAATAAACCCGAGTTTTCATAGAGCTCTGACTCGAATGCATGTAATGTGGTCTTATATCATATTTACAATACTTATCTAGAAGTACAAACATAATCGGAGCTATATATCGAATCCTTGCTACAACAAGACTTAATCAAGAAGTAAAAGATTAATCAAAACTGTTATAGCTATTTGTGAGTACAAAATGCTCGAATCTAATCAATAAACCCGAGTTTTCGTAGAGTTCCGACTCGAATACATGCAATGTGGTTTTATCTCTAATTAACAAGACTTAATCAAGAAGGAAAGGCTTAATCGGAGCTATTATAGTCAATCCTTGCTACAAGACTTAATCAAGAAGCAAAAGATTAATCGGAGCTGTTATAGCCAATTATGAGTGCAAAAGGCTCAAATTTAATCGATAAACCCGACTTTTCTTAGAGTTCTAACTCGAATGCATGTACGTGGTCTTATCTCCTATTAACAAGACTTAATCAAGAAGTAAAGGCTTAATCAGAGCTATTATATCCAATTCTTGCTACAACAAGACTTAATCGAGAAATAAAAGATTAATTAGAGCTGTTATACCCAAATCTGAGTACAAAAGGCTCGAATCTAATCAATAAACCCGAGCTTTTATAGAGCTCCGAATCAAATGCATATAACATGGAATCTCCTATTACTTAGTCAAGAATTGAACGCTTAATCGAAGCTATTTTAGCGAATCCTTGCTACAACAATACTTGATGAAGAAAGAACAGATTAATGAGAGCTGTTATAGCCAATTCTAAGTACAAAAGGGTCGAATCTAATAAACAAAACCCGAGTTTTCATAAAGTTCACTCGAATGCATGTAACGTAGAATCTCCTATTAACAAGACTTAATCTAGAAGCAAATGTCTAATAAGAGCTATTATAGCGAATCCTTGTAACAACAATACTTAATCAAGAGAGAAAAGATTAATTGGAGCTGCATAGCCAATTCTGAGTACAAAAGGCTCGAATCTAATCAATAAGCCTGAGTTTTCATAGAGCGCCGACTCAAATAAATGTAACATGGAATCTCCTATCAACAAGACTTAATCAAGAAGTAAAGGTTTAATCGGAGCTATTATAGCGATTCCTTGCTACAACAAGACTTAATCAAGAAGTAAAGGATTAATCAGAGCTATTATATCCAATCATTGCTACAACAAGACTTAATTAGGAAGTAAAAGATTAATCGGAGCTGTTATGGCCAATTCTCAGTACAAAAGGCTCGGATCAAATCAATAAACCCGAGTTTTCATAGAGTTCCAACTCGAATGCATGTAACGTGGTCTTATCTCATATTAACAAGACTTAATCAAGAAGTAAAGGCTTAATCGGAGCTATTATATCCAATCATAGCTACAACAAGACTTAATTAGGAAGTAAAAGATTAATCGGAGCTGTTATGGCAAATTCTGAGTACAAAAGGCTCGAAGGGTGGAGAGAATACGGTGTATTATGAGATTCTCTCAGTATAGCCTGTTTAAGCTTTGCGTCTTGGAACATGAAAATCATGTTAGGATTATGGTCATGTTATACGCGGTCTTATGCTTTATAATGTTAATAAACCCGAGTTTTCATAGAGTTCCGACTCGAATGCATGTAATGCGGTCTTATCTTCGTTTAACAAGACTTATCAAGAAGTAAAGACTTAATCGGAGCTATTATAGAAAATCCTTGATACGACAAGACTTAATCAAGAAGTAAAAGATTAATCAGAGCTGTTATAGTCAATTCTGAGTAAAAAAGGCTCGAATTTAATCAATAAACCCGAGTTTTCATAGAGTTCCGACTCGGATGCATGTAACGTGGTCTTATCTTCTATTAACATGACTTATCAAGAAGTAAAGACTTAATTGGAGCTATTATAGCAAATCCTTGCTACAACAAGACTTGATCAAGAAGTAAAAGATTAATCATAGCTGTTATAGCCAATTCTGAGTATAAAAGGCTCGAATCTAATCAATAAACCCGAGTTTTCATAGAGTTTCGACTCGAATGCATGTAACATGGATTTATCTCCTATTTACAAGACGTATCAAGAAGTAAAGGCTTAATTGGAGCTATTATAGTGAATCCTTGCTACAACAAGACTTATTCAAGAAGTAAAAGATTAATCGGAGCTACTATAGCCAACTCTTAGTAAAAAAATCTCAAATCTAATTATTAAACCCGAGTTTTCATAGAGTTCCGACTCGAATGCATGTACGTGGTCTTATCTCCTATTAACAAGACTTAATCAAGAAGTAAAGACTTAATCGGAGCTATTATAGCGAATCCTTGCTACAACAAGACTTAATAAAGAAGTAAAAGATTAATCAAAACTGTTATAGCTAATTGTGAGCACAAAAGGCTCAAATTTAATTAATAAACCCATGTTTTTGTAGAGTTCCGATTCAAGTACATGCAATGTGGTTTTATCTCCTATTAACAAGACTTAATCAAGAAGGAAAGGCTTAATCGGAGCTATTATAGTCAATCTTTGCTACAAGACTTACTCAAGAAGCAAAAGATTAATCGGAGCTGTTATAGCCAATTATGAGTGCAAAAGGCTCAAATCGAATCGATAAACCTGAGTTTTCTTAGAGTTCTAACTCGAATGCATGTACTTGGTCTTATCTCCTATTAACAAGACTTAATCAAGAAGTAAAGGCTTAATCATAGCTATTATATCCAATTCTTGCTACAACAAGACTTAATCGAGAAATAAAAGATTAATGAGAGCTGTTATACCCAAATCTGAGTACAAAAGGCTCGAATCTAATCAATAAACCCGAGCTTTTATAGAGCTCCGACTCAAATGTATATAACATGGAATCTCCTATTAACAAGACTTAGTCAAGAATTAAACGCTTAATCGAAGCTATTATAGCGAATCCTTGCTACAACAATACTTAATCAATAAAGAACAAATTAATGAGAGTTGTTATAGCCAATTCTAAGTACAAAAGGCTCGAATCTAATCAACAAAACCCGAGTTTTCATAAAGTTCACTCGAATGCATGTAACGTAGAATCTCCTATTAACAAGACTTAATCTATAAGCAAAGGTTTAATCAGAGCTATTATAGCGAATCCTTGTAAAAACAATACTTAATCAAGAGAGAAAATATTAATTGGAGCTGCATAGCCCATTTTGAGTACAAAAGGCTCGAATCTAATCAATAAGCCTGAGTTTTCATAGAGCTCCGACTCGAATAAACGTAACATGGAATCTCCTATTATCAAGACTTAATCAAGAAGTAAAGGTTTAATCGGAGCTATTATAGTGAATCCTTGCTACAACAAGACTTAATCAAGAAGTAAAGGATTAATCAGAGCTATTATATCCAATCATTGCTACAAAAAGACTTAATTAGGAAGTAAAAGATTAATCGGAGCTGTTATGGCCATATCTGAGTACAAAAGGCTCGGATCAAATCAATAAACCCGAGTTTTCATAGAGTTCCAATTCGAATGCATGTAATGTGGTCTTATCTCATATTAACAAGACTTAATCAAGAAGTAAAGGCTTAATCGGAGCTATTATATCCAATCATAGCTACAACAAGACTTAATTAGGAAGTAAAAGATTAATCGGAGCTGTTATGGCAAATTCTGAGTACAAAAAGCTCGAAGGGTGGAGAGAATACGGTATATTATAAGCTTCTCTCAGTATAGCCTATTTAAGCTTTGCGTCTTGGAACATGAAAATCACGTTAGGATTATGGTCATGTTATACGCGGTCTTATGCTTTATAAGTTAATAAACCCGAGTTTTCATAGAGTTCTGACTCGAATGCATGTAATGTGGTCTTATCTTCTTTTAACAAGACTTATCAAGAAGTAAAGACTTAATCGGAGCTATTATAGCAAATCCTTGATACAACAAGACTTAATCAAGAAGTAAAAGATTAATCAGAGCTGTTATAGCCAATTCTGAGTAAAAAAGGCTCGAATTTAATCAATAAACCCGAGTTTTCATAGAGCTCTGACTCGGATGCATGTAACGTGGTCTTATCTTCTATTAACAAGACTTGATCAAGAAGTAAAAGATTAATCAGAGCTGTTATAGCAAATTCTGAGTATAAAAGGCTCGAATCTAATCAATAAACCCGAGTTTTCATAGAGTTTCGACTCGAATGCATGTAACATGGATTTATCTCCTATTTACAAGACGTATCAAGAAGTAAAAGCTTAATTGGAGCTATTATAGTGAATCCTTGCTACAGCACGACTTATTTAAGAAGTAAAAGATTAATCGGAGCTACTATAGCCAACTCTTAGTACAAAAATCTCAAATCTAATCATTAAACCCGAGTTTTCATAGAGTTCCAACTCGAATGCATGTACGTGGTCTTATCTCCTATTAACAATACTTAATCAAGAAGTAAAGACTTAATCGGAGCTATTATAGCGAATCCATGCTACAACAAGACTTAATCAAGAAGTAAAAGATTAATCAAAACTGTTATAGATAATTGTGAGTACAAAAGGCTCAAATCTAGTCAATAAACCCGAGTTTTTGTAGAGTTCCGACTCGAATACATGCAATGTGGTTTTATCTCCTATTAACAAGACTTTTTTTTTTTTTGAAAAATAAATTGCTTTATTAGTGCGAAAATCAAGTCGAGGGTGGACGAGGCCCTCTACACGCCCGAAAGATTGAGGGAGGACAAACCCCTCTACAAGTCCCAAAACGAAAATCACATGAAAATAAGAGGAGCCGACCCTCAAACAAGGCTAGAGTTGCTTGGGATCACCCAAAATTACTGGATTATACATAAAATTTTCTGCTCCTAATATACGGGTAAGCAATTTTATCAAGTTTAATGAGACCGCGGATTTTTCCATTAATATTGGAGATATCATGAAGATGGAAGTCTTGACGATCACACCCTTGATTCGCTAATAAATCGGCGACGGCATTACCCTCCCGAAAAATATGAGAGAAATGAATTTCCAATTTCTCCATGAAAGCACGAATTTTAAAAATGAGACCTTGGAGTTGCCAATGGCACGAGGATGAATGCTCGATCAAATGAAGCGCAACCTTCGAATCTACTTCCACCCATACTTTGACAAAGTTGTTATCAAAACAAAAATCGAGCCCTCTCCAAATAGCATAGATTTCCGCGAAATTATTAGTTTGGACCCCAAGATATTCCGAAAACATGAGGAGAGGATTGCCAAGATAATCCCTAACAACCCCCCCCCCCCCCCCCCGCAGCCGCATCGCCCGGGCTGCCCTTCACGGCACCGTCCGTATTCAGTTTCCACCAGCCCATGTTAGGCCTTATCCATCGAACCGTCATAATTTTGTAGCGCGGGCCCGGGCTTGGAATGACGCCCACATAGTTGGCAATTCTATCCGCTCCCTTCCAAAATTGTCTTGTAATTTTGCCATGACATTTGAGATTGGTTAAGTAATTCCAAATACGCTTACACACGAGTTTCGACGTAAAAGGAATATTATCAACCCTCTTATCATTCCTACAACACCAAATAAACCAAAAAATGAGAATCGGAATGATGTGAAAAATGTGGATTGTTCCCTTGGCTTTACCAAACCAATTAGCAATAATAAGATTGAAATTAGATGAGAAAAGGGCTTTGATCCCTGCAATATTATGGAAAAACTTCCAAACCTCTGTAGCAATTGGGCCATTTAAAAAAAGGTGGGAAAGGCTTTCAACATCATTACAACAATAACAGGAGTTGGTGGCAATAATACCCCTACGAAGGAGACCATCCGGAGTTGGGATCCATTTATTAAGGACCTTGACCATAAATAGAGAGATGGTAGGTGTGATATATGGATTCCAACAAAACCGAAGGATATTATTCGAAGGTTTTCTATTACGAACTAAATCCCAAGCGCTTTTGAAAGTAAACTTCCCATTAGTAGATAAAGTCCATGAAGGTCTATTTACACAAGGGGAAGTAGGTAAGGAGCAAATATGGTCACAAGTGCCCATCGGGAGTTTGCGATAAATTTTCCTTCTATCCCACTCCCCATTATTCCAATAAAAACTAATTTTATCTTTCGACTTACTATTGTAAAAGTTGCTGAGGGGGCTGAATTCACACCAATTGTCATGCCAAAAAGACACATCATCATTACCACTATGCCAAAAAATTTTATCATTCGCGATCGATCTAATACCACAAAGGTTTTTCCAAGTCGGAGAACTTTTAGGATTAAATTTGATAACCATGGGGTGAAGCCGAGAGCAATATTTTTTAAATAACAAGTTCGACCAAATATTATTAGAAGTTCTAAACCTCCACCACATTTTAATATGGGCAGCCCGGATAATGTCATTAAGATCCCGACACCCAAGACCCCCCTCATCCGTTGGGTAGCAAAGACGATTCCAAGCAGCCCAATGCAACTTCCGTTTATTGTCATTGGATCCCCATAGAAATTTGTTGAACAATCTTTCTATGCAATTTATGACATTAGCAGGAGGTTTGAGCACTTGTAAGCAAAATAAAGCAATGGAGTTTAAAACCGATTTAATTAGTTCCAAGCGGCCCCCCGTCGATAGCAAGTGATGGTTCCAAGTAATCATTTTATTTTTAATTTTAGAAAGGAGGGGGCTGTACATCTCAAAATTTTGAAACCCTTTCCACATAGGTACGCCAAGATACAAAATCGGTAAATCGACTTTATTAAATCCCGAAATTCTTTGCACCCAACTAACAACTTGAGGGGTCGGATTATTCATAATGAAATTACTCTTGTGGTTGTTGATCTTTTGACCGGAAACATTTTCATATGGGTAATGCAATTGTTGAAAATATAAAGACTTTTTTTGGAAACATTAAGGAAAATGAGAATATCATCGGCATACGCAAGATGCGTGATCTTCACTTTTTTCTTAATTTTGTAGTACATCGAAGCATTGTTGGAAAACATTTGATCAATACTCCGAGAGAAGTAATCTGCGGCAAGCACAAAAATGAGAGGGGAGAGTGGGTCCCCTTGACGAATACCTCTCTCGCTTTTAAAAAACCCATAGGGCTGCCCGTTCACAAGGACCGAGAACCAACAATTAGAAATACACGACTTGATAAAATTAATCCAAACATTGGAAAAACCAAAGCTAGACATAACTTGGAATATAAAATTCCAATTTATCCTATCATAAGCTTTTTCCATATCCAATTTAATTATAGTATTAGTAGTCGATTGGGAAATGTCATGAGTAACCTCGTGAGCCGTCAAGATATTATCCGTAATATTCCTACCTTTGATGAAACCAGACTGGGCCGGATTAATAATGGATGGTAGAATTTTGGCAAGTCTTTTGCTAAGAATTTTCGAGATGATTTTGCAGGAAGTGTTGCAAAGACTAATCGGCCGAAAATCTTTCCAAGATCGAGGATTATTATTTTTGGGGATTAGTGTGATGGTGGTGGTAGTGAAAGCCCGAGGCATCGGAGATCCACCAAAGAAATCCAAAACAGCTTCCACAACATCCCGACACACTATATCCCAACAAATTTGAAAAATTTTTGCATTGAACCCGTCCGGTCCAGAAACACTATCCCCATCCATGTCGAAAATACAATCTTTAATTTCATCAAGAGTTGGAATACAACAAATACTATCATTAATCTCATTTGAAATATTGTTAGGCACCACCCGAGGATGGATATCATCTAAAAACGGGTTGTGCTCCGCAAAACAACTGGAGAAATAAGAAACCGCAGAGTTACCTATCTTCTCGGGATTAGTGATACTACGACCACTATCCCAAATCGAATGAATACAATTTTTTTGTCTTTTCTTTTCCACTACCGAGTGAAAAAATTTACTATTCCTCTCCCTATCGATCATCCATTTCACATTAGATTTTTGTTTCCAAAAATCTTCTTCCATGGAGAGGACCAAGGTAAGGTTGGCATTCATTTTTTAAGGTGGATGAAATTGATTATGGAGGGGTCCCGATCAAAATCATTTTCTGCCACTTCCACCGCATATTGGGCCTGATCAATTTTAGTAAAAATATTGCCAAATTCAAGTTTATTCCATTCCTTGAGGGTGTGTTTTAACCTTGAGAGTTTCTCCAAAAGTTTAAACATCCCTCGAGAATTGGTATGTAGATCCCATGATTCCTTCACCGTAGCAATGAAACAATGGTGTTTAGTCCACATATTTTGAAATCTGAAGGAACCCTTGGGTTTAGAAATATTATTACTAAATTGACATAACATGGAGTTATGGTCCGATTTGTATTTAGGAAGATGCCGAATTGACATGAAAGGAAAAGCCGAATACCATTCCGGTGATAGAAGGATTCTGTCCAGTCTTTGCCAAACACCATCACTATACCAAGTGTAGGGGGTGCCCACATATCCGCCATCAGTCAAGTCGCAATTCAACAAAGCATCGTTGAATTCCTCCATGTCTGACTGGATTGGGATGGCCCCCCCTTTTTTTTCCTCCGGTTGGAGGATAATGTTGAAATCTCCCCCAACCATCCAAGGAATTTGGCTTTGACTAACGGAGAGAAGATCATCCCACAGGTCCCTTCTCTCAATTTTGGTATTCCTACCGTAAACAACAGTTAACAGGAAAAGGGTTGGGGAGGGAGTCACAGACAACTTCCACATGAAGCAATTGCTCCTTATTTTGTAAAATATTAATTTGGATACCAGATTCGGAAAAAATCCATATGTGGTTACTAATATTTGCACAAACATTAGAAAACCCAAATCGTTTAAGAAAAAAATTGGAGTCCAGATTCACTTTTGGTTCAATGAGTGCCAAAATATTAAATTTGTGTTTTCTTTTAAGCAATCTAATTTTGTTTTGGGCAGGTTTGTTCCCAATACCTCTAATATTCCAAAAAAGTGTACTAATCATTGATGTATAGCACTACTCCTAGTCCTCCTCTTTGGAAAATTATTAGTTTGGGTTTTATTTTTGGTGAGCAGCTGCTTATCAGAAATAATTTTTCCCTTCCGAGTATTTATTCTGATAAGCTTATTCTTACCAAACTCAGAACATCCGTCATTGTTATCCGAGAGGGACTGCTCCTGAATCGAATTTTTGGAGTTTGTGGACCTGTCCGATCCTCCTCCTATATCAAATTCAAAATCATCATTAGATTCAGAAGAATGTTCATAGTTTACCACATCACACATCTCTAAAGAGGAGTCCATGCTGGAGATCCTGACATCAAAAAGAGATATACAATCAACATTATCAGGTATATCGATAATCGGGGGTTTAAATATAATTAAATCTGTTATGTTGCCCTCCACAATATTATCAACCGCGGCTGAAATACTCGAGGGCTCAGCAGAAACTGTTTTTCCGGGGGATGATTTGCCTTGTTTAGAGACCTCTGATTTTTCTATAGGCAAAACAATAGGTTTAAGAGATGGTTTTTTAGGCAGATTTGATTCAAGCTGGTTAGTCAAGGTATCAGGATCCTGGTTCGGAATGGTTTTCTGGCCATCAAATTCATTACTCCTACTATTAAGATTGGTCTCTTCCTGTATCACAGCAAGGGTTTGGAATTTGTTATGAGAGTCAAGTTTGGACAAGTCATTATTAGAGTTATTAAGGTTGGTAGTACTATTAGTGCCTGAGACATTTTTGGACTTACCAACCCAAACAAAACCATCATTATCCTGAGTAATTTGGTTAGGGAGGACATTTTTACCCAGATTTTTATGACTGAAAACAGTAGGTTTTAATGTTGGATTTTTAATGTAACACTCAGCAATATCATGGCCAATGTGTTTGCAATGTTGGCAATATTTGGGTATTTTTTCAAATTCTATATCATATTCGGTTTTAATATCCCCAACCTGAAGATTGATTTTTTTGTCGGTTGTTTTTCAAGATTAATAATAACACAATCTAGCAAAATTCATTTTGGTCGGTTAAGTGTGAAATCATCAACCTTCACAAAAGTGCCAACCAAGCTAGCTATAGTTTTAAGGGATCGTAAATCAAACCATTGTGAGGGTAAAGCATGAATTTTGAACCATACAGCACTAAAGCCGGTTCATGTTTGAAATCGAAAGTTGGTGACCATTGAAACAACCTCATGGGAAAACCAAAGAACATTATATTCTCGTTTCATCCACAGTTTGTCACAAATAGCTTTATTAGTCAGATTTATAAGAACATGTTTACCATTCAGGAACTGCACTTTACACAATCCAAATCCTTCAGCTTTAAGTTGCTGGGATATTACCTGATTTGATGGTTTACCGTAAGTGAATTTGCCAATGAGGGCAAATTTGTAAAATTCAGAAACTGTATCGCATTCCTCTTGTGAGAAGATGGCTGTCGGAATGTTGTCTGAAAAGTCCAAAATCCCGAACCTAATATCATCGACTTCCTCATTTGAAATGGCATCACGAAACGACTTTTGTTGGACCTTCGGACTAGCGTTTAAAGGTGGGATTTCCCCTTCTTCCAGAGCTGAGGAGCCCTCACCACGAGATTGCGCCGCCGTTTTTTTTGGAGCCACTGCATGGTTCGGTTCTTCCATAGTGGAATACTTAAAGAGGTTCGTCGTAATTTGAGTAGCAATCGATTGAATCGTAGTTTTACTGTTATCTGGAGCGACAGGCAGATTCGCATTGGTTTTGTGTGGCAATTTCAGGGTTGAAATACCCGATTTGGAGACTGGGGATGTTGTTTTTTGTGTTGGTTTCACCGGATCTGGATCCGAAGGCTGCACGTTACCGATTTTTTTTGGTGGAATCATGGTGCCACCGTCCACCGTCGCGATCTCCCCCTGCGCATCCGAGACGCCGGCCGGAGAAGGTTCTGAAGGCACCGGCAAACCACCAACCAAAGCGGGCTCCGCCTGCTGGCCGCCAAAAATACCAGAAGCAGGGGCGTCGGAGCCGAAAGGGACCACAGACGATGTGCCAACCGACTTTCTCCCCGATTTCGAGTTTGGGGAGCTGTAATTTGTGAAGTTTGCGGTGAGGTTGAACGGGAAGGACGGAACAGCCTGGGCGCCTGGATATGCTGCTCCTTTTGTCTCCTTCACAACTTGGGTTTCAGATATGAGGTTTCCCACAGTGGGAATACTAGATGAATAATTATTCTTACCGCCATGGAGAACCGAAACAGCAGCACCGGAGAAACCGCCAAGCACACCAGGTATTACGGCATCGGAAATGGCCACCTCCTTCACGAGGGTGTTGGGATCGAGCGGGTTACCCACTGGGGGGAAATTAGACTCATTATTATTTTTTGGGTGGAGAGTAAGATGTCCCCCGTGAGATTCCTTTAATCCATAGCCAGTGAGGTTTGTATTAGCGGATCCAGGAGATTCCAAGAGAGAGAGAGAGATGGCCCGTGAGAAATATTTAATTCCCAGCAAGTGGGGTTAGCATCAGTCTCCCCATGTGATTTGAAAGAGGGAGGTTGATTTGACTGGAGCGATTTTTGAGAGTCAGTGGAAAAGGAATCCCGATCTGAAGAGATGGGATCCGCCCCATGTGCCTTTGTCTGATTAGTTTTTGGGGTTGAGTAATAATGATATTAATCAACTCATTTTTTGAGGAATCAGATCTGGAATTGGGGGTTGTTGACTGGGGGTTCTCCCCACCAGGGAGTATTTTATCTGCCATAGGGCAGACTAATTCACGGTCAGGAAGTAAAGGCTTAATCATAGCTATTATATCCAATTCTTGCTACAACAAGACTTAATCGAGAAATAAAAGATTAATGAGAGGTGTTATACCCAAATCTGAGTACAAAAGGCTCAAATCTAATCAATAAACCCGAGCTTTTATAGAGCACCGACTCAAATGCATATACCATGGATTCTCCTATTAACAAGACTTAGTCAAGAATTAAACGCTTAATCGAAGCTATTATAGCGAATCCTTGCTACAACAATACTTGATCAAGAAAGAACAGATTAATGAGAGTTGTTATAGCCAATTCTAAGTACAAAAGGCTCGAATCTAATCAACAAAACCCGAGTTTTCATAAAGTTCACTCGAATGCATGTAACGTAGAATCTCCTATTAACAAGACTTAATCTATAAGCAAAGGTTTAATCAGAGCTATTATAGCGAATCCTTGTAATAACAATACTTAATCAAGAGAGAAAAGATTAATTGGAGCTGCATAGCCCATTCTGAGTACAAAAGGCTCAAATCTAATCAATAAACCTCAGTTTTCATAGAGCTCCGACTCGAATAAATGTAACATGGAATCTCCTATTAACAAGACTTAATCAAGAAGTAAATGTTTAATCGGAGCTATTATAGCAAATCCTTGCTACAACAAGATTTAATCAAGAAGTAAAAGATTAATCAAAACTGTTATAGCTAATTGTGAGCACCAAAGGCTCAAATCTAATCAATAAACCCAAGTTTTTGTAGAGTTCCGACTCGAATACATGCAATGTGGTTTTATCTCCTATTAACAAGACTTAATCAAGAAGGAAAGGCTTAATCGGAGCTATTATAGTCAATCTTTGCTACAAGACTTACTCGAGAATCAAAAGATTAATCGGAGCTGTAATAGCTAATTATGAGTGCAAAAGTCTCAAATCTAATCGATAAACTCGAGTTTTCTTAGAGTTCTAACTCGAATACATGTACTTGGTCTTATCTCCTATTAACAAGACTTAATCAAGAAGTAAAGGCTTAATCATAGCTATTATATCCAATTCTTGCTACAACAAGACTTAATCGAGAAATAAAACATTAATGAGAGCTGTTATACCCAAATCTGAGTACAAAAGGCTCGAATCTAATCAATAAACCCGAGCTTTTATAGAGCTCCGACTCAAATGCATATAACATGGAATCTCCTATTAACAAGACTTAGTCAAGAATTGAACGCTTAATCGAAGCTATTATAGCGAATTCTTGCTACAACAATACTTAATCAAGAAAGAACAGATTAATGAGAGCTGTTATAGTCAATTCTAAGTACAAAAGGCTCGAATCTAATCAATAAACCCGAGTTTTCATAAATTTCACTCGAATACATATAACATAGAATCTCCTATTAACAAGACTTAATCTATAAGCAAAGGTCTAATCAGAGCTATTATAGCGAATTCTTGTAACAAAAATACTTAATCAAGAGAGAAGACATTAATTGGAGCTGTATAGCCAATTTTGAGTACAAAAGGCTCGAATATAATCAATAAACCTGAGTTTTCATAGAGCTCCGACTCGAATGAATGTAACATGGAATCTCCTATTAACAAGACGTAATCAAGAAGTAAAGGTTCAATCGGAGCTATTATAGCGATTCCTTGCTACAACAAGAATTAATCAAGAAGTAAAAGATTAACTGAAGCTGTTATAGCCAAATCTGAGTACAAAAGGCTCGAACCTGATCAATAACCCGAGTTTTCATAGAGTTCCGACTCGAATGCATGTAATGTGGTCTTATCTCCTATTAACGAAACTTAATCAAGAAGTATCGGTTTAATCGGAGCTATTATAGTGAATCCTTGCTACAACAAGACTTAATCAAGAAAGAAAAGATTAATCGAAGCTGTTATAGCCATTTCTGAGTACAAAGGCTCGGATCAAATCAATAAACTAGAGTTTTCATAGAGTTCCAACTCGAATGCATGTAACGTGGTCTTATCTCATATTAACCAGACTTGAGAAAGAAGAAAAGGCTTAATCAGAGCTATTATATCCAATCATTGCTACAACAAGACTTAATCAGGAAGTAAAAGATTAATCGAAGCTGTTATGGCCAATTCTGAGTACACAAGGCTCAGATCAAATCAATAAACCCGAGTTTTCATAGAGCACCGACTCGAATGCATGTAATGTGGTCTTATCTCCTATTTACAAGACTTATCTAGAAGTAAAAACATAATCGGAGCTATATATCGAATCCTAGCTACAACAAGACTTAATCAAGAAGTAAAAGATTAATCAAAACTGTTATAGCTATTTGTGAGTACAAAAGGCTCGAATCTAATCAATAAACCCGAGTTTTCGTAGAGTTCCGACTCGAATACATGCAATGTGGTTTTATCTCTAATTAACAAGACTTAATCAAGAAGGAAAGGCTTAATCGGAGCTATTATAGTCAATCATTTCTACAAGACTTACTCAAGAAGCAAAAGATTAATCGGCGCAGTTATAGCTAATTATGAGTGCAAAAGGCTCAAATCTAATCGATAAACCCGAGTTTTCTTAGAGTTCTAACTCGAGTGCATGTACGTGTTCTTATCTCCTATTAACAAGACTTTTTTTTTTTAGTTCGAAAATCAAGTCGAGGGTGGACGAGGCCCTCTACACGCCCGAAAGATTGAGGGAGGACAAACCCCTCTACAAGTCCCAAAAAGAAAAGCACATGAAAATAAGAGGAGCCGACCCTCAAACAGGGCTAGAGTTGCTTGGGATCACCCAAAATTACTGGATTATACATAAATTTTTCTGCTCCTAATATACGGGTAAGCAATTTTATCAAGTTTAATGAGACCGCGGATTTTCCCATTAATATTGGAGATATCATGGAGATGAAAGTCTTGACGATCACACCCTTGATTCGCTAATAAATCGGCGACGGCATTGCCCTCCCGAAAAATATGAGAGAAATGAATTTCCAATTTCTCCATGAAAGCACGAATTTTAAAAATGAGACCTTGGAGTTGCCAATGGCACGAGGATGAATGCTCGATCAAATGAAGCGCAACCTTCGAATCTACTTCCACCCATACATTGACAACGTTGTGATCAAAACAAAAATCGAGCCCTCTCCAAATAGCATAGATTTCCGCGAAATTATTAGTTTGGACCCCAAGATATTCAGAAAACACGAGGAGAGGATTGCCAAGATAATCCCTAACAACCCTCCCCACCCCCCCCCCCCCCCGCAGCCGCATCGCCCGGGCTGCCCTTCGCGGGACCGTCCGTATTCAGTTTCCACCAGCCCATGTTAGGCCTCATCCATCGAACCGTCATAATTTTGTAGCGCGGGGCCGGGCTTGGAATGACGCCCACATAGTTGGCAATTCTATCCGCTCCCTTCCAAAATTGTCTTGTAATTTTGCCATGACATTTGAGATTGGTTAAATAATTCCAAATACGCTTACACACAAGTTTCGACGTAAAAGGAATATTATCAACCCTCTTATCATTCCTATAACACCAAATAAACTAAAAAATGAGAATCGGAATGATGTGAAAAATGTGGATTGTTCCCTTGGCTTTACCAAACCAATTGGCAATAATAAGATTGAAATTAGATGAGAAAAGGGTTTTGATCCCTGCAATATTATGGAAAAACTTCCAAACCTCTGTAGCAATTGGGCCATTTAAAAAAAGGTGGGAAAGGTTTTCAACACCATTAGAACAATAGCAGGAGTTGGTGGCAATAATACCCCTACGAAGGAGACCATCCGGAGTTGGGATCCATTTATTAAGGACCTTGACCATAAATAGAGAGATGGTAGGTGTGATATATGGATTCCAACAAAACCGAAGGATATTATTCGAAGGTTTTCTATTAC
This sequence comes from Orobanche coerulescens, assembly GCA_033398695.1. Classification (NCBI taxonomy): domain Eukaryota; kingdom Viridiplantae; phylum Streptophyta; class Magnoliopsida; order Lamiales; family Orobanchaceae; genus Orobanche; species Orobanche coerulescens. The sequence continues at coordinate 40,278,539 of CM065814.1, read as the reverse complement.
GAACTAAATCCCAAGCGCTTTTGAAAGTAAACTTCCCATTAGTAGAAAGAGTCCAAGAAGGTCTATTTTCATAAGGGGAAGTAGGTAAGGAGCAAATATGGTCACAAATGCCCATCGGGAGTTTGCGATAAATTTTCCTTCTATCCCACTCCCCATTATTCCAATAAAAACCAATTTTATCTTTCGACTTAATATTGTAAAAGTTGGTGAGGGGGCTGAATTCACACCAATTGTCATGCCAAAAAGACACATCATCATTACCACTATGCCAAAAAATTTTATCATTCGCGATCGATCTAATACCACAAAGGTTTTTCCTAGTCGGAGAACTTTTAGGATTAAATTTGATAACCATGGGGTGAAGCCGAGAGCAATATTTTTTAAATAACAAGTTCGACCAAATATTATTAGAAGTTCTAAACCTCCACCACATTTTAATATGGGCAGCCCGAATAATGTCATTAAGATCCCGACACCCAAGACCCCCCTCATCCGTTGGGTAGCAAAGACGATTCCAAGCAGCCCAATGCAACTTCCGTTTATTGTCATTGGATCCCCATAGAAATTTGTTGAACAATCTTTCTATGTAATTTATGACATTAGCAGGAGGTTTAAGCACTTGTAAGCAAAATAAAGCAATAGAGTTTAAAACCGATTTAATTAGTTCCAAGCGGCCCCCCGTCGATAGCAAGTGATGGTTCCAAGTAATCATTTTATTTTTAATTTTAGAAAGGAGGGGTCAGACATCTCAAAATTTTGAAACCCTTTCCACATAGGTACGCCAAGATACAAAATCGGTAAATCGACTTTATTAAATCCCGAAATTCTTTGCACCCAACTAACAACTTGAGGGGTCGGATTATTCATAATGAAATTACTCTTGTGGTTGTTGATCTTTTGACCGGAAACATTTTCATAATGGGTAATGCAATTGTTGAAAATATGAAGACTTTTTTTGGAAACATTAAGGAAAAAGAGAATATCATCGGCATACGCAAGATGCGTGATCTTCACTTTTTTCTTAATTTTGTAGAACATCGAAGGATTGTTGGAAAACATTTGATCAATACTCTGATAGAAGTAATCTGCGGCAAGCACAAAAATGAGAGGGGAGAGTGGGTCCCCTTGCCGAATACCTCTCTCGCTTTTAAAAAACCCATAGGGCTGCCCGTTCACAAGGACCGAGAACCAACAATTAGAAATACACGACTTGATAAAATTAATCCAAACATTGGAAAAACCAAAGCTAGACATAACTTGGAATATAAAATTCCAATTTATCCTATCATAAGCTTTTTCCATATCCAATTTAATTATAGTATTAGTAGTCGATTGGGAAATGTCATGAGTAACCTCGTGAGCCGTCAAGATATTATCCGTAATATTCCTACCTTTGATGAAACCAGACTGGGCCGGATTAATAATGGATGGTAGAATTTTGGCAAGTCTTTTGCTAAGAATTTTCGAGATGATTTTGTAAGAAGTGTTGCAAATACTAATCGGCCGAAAATCTTTCCAAGATCGAGGATTATTATTTTTGGGGATTAGTGTGATGGTGGTGGTAGTGAAAGCCCGAGGCATCGGAGATCCACCAAAGAAATCCAAAACAGCTTCCACAACATCCCGACACACTATATCCCAACAAATTTGAAATTTTTTTGCATTAAACCCGTCCGGTCCAGCAACACTATCCCCATCCATGTCGAAAATACAATCTTTAATTTCATCAAGAGTTGGAATACAACAAATACTATCGTTAATCTCATTTGAAATATTGTTAGGCACCACCCGAGGATGGATAACATCTAAAAACGGGTTGTGCTCCGCAAAACAACTGGAGAAATAAGAAACCGCAGAGTTACCTATCTCCTCGGGATTAGTCATACTACGACCACTATCCCAAATCGAATGAATACAATTTTTTTGTCTTTTCTTTTTCACTACCGAGTGAAAAATTTTACTATTTCTCTCCCCATCGATCATCCATTTCACATTAGATTTTTGTTTCCAAAAATCTTCTTCCATGGATAGGACCAAGGTAAGGTTGGCGTTCATTTTTTTAAGGTGGATGAAATTGATTATGGAGGGGTCCCGATCAAAATCATTTTCTGCCACTTCCACCGCATATTGGGCCTGATCAATTTTAGTAAAAATATTGCCAAATTCAAGTTTATTCCATTCCTTGAGGGTGTGTTTTAACCTTGACAGTTTCTCCAAAAGTTTAAACATCCCTCGAGAATTGGTATGAAGATCCCATGATTCCTTCACCGTAGGAATGAAACAATGGTGTTTAGTCCACGTATTTTGAAATCTGAAGGAAGCCTTGGGTTTAGAAATATTATTACTAAATTGACATAACATGGAGTTATGGTCCGATTTGTATTTAGGAAGATGCCGAATAGACATGAAAGGAAAAGCCGAATACCATTCCGGTGATAGAAGGATTCTGTACAGTCTTTGCCAAACACCATCACTATACCAAGTGTAGGGGGTGCCCACATATCCGCCGTCAGTCAAGTCGCAATTCAACAAAGCATCGTTGAATTCCTCCATGTCTGACTGGATTGGGATGGCCCCCCCTTTTTTTTCCTCCGGTTGGAGGATAATGTTGAAATCTCCCCCAACCATCCAAGGAATTTGGCTTTGACTAACGGAGAGAAGATCATTCCACAGGTTCCTTCTCTCAATTTTGGTATTCCTACCGTAAACAACAGTTAGTAGGAAAGGGTTGGGGAGGGAGTCACAGACAACATCCACATGAGGCAATTACTCCTTATTTTGTAAAATATTAATTTGGATACCATATTCGGAAAAAATCCATATGTGGTTACTAATATTTGCACAAACATTAGAAAACCTAAATCGTTTAAGAAAAAAATTGGAGTCCAGATTCACTTTTGGTTCAATGAGTGCCAAAATATTAAATTTGTGTTTTCTTTTAAGCAATCTAATTTTGTTTTGGGCAGGTTTGTTCCCAATACCTCTAATATTCCAAAAAAGTGTACTAATCATTGATGTATAGCACTACTCCTAGTCCTCCTCTTTGGAAAATTATTAGCTTGGGTTTTATTTTTGGTAAGCAGCTGCATATCAGAAATATTTTCCCCTTCCGAGTATTCATTCTGATAAGCTTATTCTTACCAAACTCAGAACATCCGTCATTGTTATCCGAGAGGGACTGCTCCTGAATCGAATTTTTGGAGTTTGTGGACCTGTCCGATCCTCCTCCTGTATCAAATTCAAAATCATCATTAGATTCAGAAGAATGTTCATAGTTTACCACATCACACATCTCTAAAGAGGAGTCCATGCTGGAGATCCTGACATCAAAAAGAGATATACAATCAGCATTATCAGGTATATCGATAATTGGGGGTTTAAATACAATTAAATCTGTTATGTTGCCCTCCACAATATTATCAACCGCGGCTGAAATAGTCGAGGGCTCAGCAGAAACCGTTTTTCCGGGGGATGATTTGCCTTGTTTAGAGACCTCTAATTTTTCTATAGGCAAAACAATAGGTTTAAGAGATGGTTTTTGAGGCAAATTTGATTCAAGCTGGTTAGTCAAGGTATCAGGAGCCTGGTTGGGAATGGTTTTCTGGCCATCAAATTCATTACTCCTACTATTAAGATTGGTCTCTTCCTGTATCACAGCAAGGGTTTGGAATTTGTTATGAGAGTCAAGTTTGGACAAGTCATTATTAGCGTTATTAAGGTTGGTAGTACTATTAGTGCCTGAGACATTTTTGGACTTACCAACCAAAACAAAACCATCATTATCCTGAGTAATTTGGTTAGGGAGGACATTTTTACCTGATTTTTATGGTCAAAAAAAGAGGTTTTAATGTTGGATTTTTAATGTAACACTCAGCAATATCATGGCCAATGTGTTTGCAATGTTGGCAATATTTGGGTATTTTTTCAAATTCTATATCATATTCAGTTTTAATATCCCCAACCTGAAGATTGATTTTTTTTGTCGGTTGTTTTTCAAGATTAATAATAACACACAATCTAGCAAAATTCATTTTGGTCCGGTTAAGTGTGAAATCATCAACCTTCACAAAAGTGCCAACCAAGCTAGCTATAGTTTTAAGGGATCGTAAATCAAACCATTGTGAGGGTAAAGCATGAATTTTGAACCATACAGGCACTAAAGCCGGTTCATGTTTGAAATCGAAAGTTGGTGACCATTGAAACAACCTCATGGGAAAACCAGCAACATTATATTCTCGTTTCATCCACAATTTGTCACAAATAGCTTTATTAGTCAGATTTATAAGAACATGTTTACCATTCAGGAACTGCACTTTACACAATCCAAATCCTTCAGCTTTAAGTTGCTGGGATATTACCTGATTTGATGGTTTACCGTAAGTGAATTTGCCAATGAGGGCAAATTTGTAAAATTCAGAAACTATATCGCATTCCTCTTGTGAGAAGATGGCTGTCGGAATGTTGTCTGAAAAGTCCAAAATCCCGAACCTAATATCATCGACTTCCTTATTTGAAATGGCATCACGAAACGACTTTTGTTGGACCTTCGGGCTAGCGGTTAAAGGTGGGATTTCCCCTTCTTCCAGAGCTGAGGAGCCCTCACCCCGAGATTGCGCCGCCGTTTTTTTTGGAGCCACTGCATGGTTCGGTTCTTCCAGAGTGGAATACTTAAAGAGGTTCGTCGTAATTTGAGTAGCAATCGACTGAATCGTAGTTTTACTGTTATCTGGAGCGATAGGCAGATTCGCATTGGTTTTGTGTGGAAATTTCAGGGTTGAATTACCCGATTTGGAGACCGGGGATGTTTTTTGTGTTGGTTTCACCGGATCTGGATCCGAAGGCTGCACGTTACCGATTTTTTTTGGTGGAATCATGGTGCCACCGTCCACCGTCGCGATCTCCCCCTGCGCATCCGAGACGCTGGCTGGAGAAGGTTGTAAAGGCACCGGCAAACCACCTACCAACGCGGGCTCCGCCTGCTGGCCGCCGAAAATACCAGAAGCAGGGGCGTCGGAGCCGAAAGTGACAACAGACGATGTGCCAACCGACTTTCTCCCCGATTTCGAGTTTGGGGAGCTGTAATTTGTGAAGTTTGCGGTGAGGTTGAACGGGAACGACGGAACAGCCTCGGCGCATGCTGCTCCTTTTGTCTCCTTCACAACTTGGGTTTGAGATATGAGGTTTCCCACAGTGGGAATACTAGTTGAATAATTATTCTGCATAGAGTGTAGCACGTGAGATTCCTTTTCCCCACAAAAGGTGGGGTTTGTGTTTTCAAAGGAATCCTGAGCTGTCTCATGAATCTGACCCGTAATATGCGGTTGATTGGGACTGTTATCATTATTAAATGCATCAAGATCTGTGATGGCAGCTGGAATCGATTGATTTTTTAAAGAAGCAGATCTGGATTTATCTGCCATAGATCCGTTTTTTGGGGAGAGGGAGAGTTGACGGGCGGGGTAATTGATGTGTTCACATGGAGCCGCCCCCAATGCAGGATTTTTGTCTGCCATGAGGCCCAATTTTTAAAGAAAGACCGCCGCACTAGGCGGCGGAAATGAAAAAGCGAGAGACGTTATCAGATGAATATCGCCCGAAAAACTCAAAAAAGACTGAAAAGAGTATGAAAATTGTAGAGAGAAGGCAGAGAAAAAATCTAGAGAGAGAGAGCATGGAAATTCGACCTATGACCTATTAACAAGACTTTTTTTTTTTTTTTTTTAAAAAATAAATTGCTGTATTAGTGCGAAAATCAAGTCGAGGGTGGACGAGGCCCTCTACACGCCCGAAAGATTGAGGGAGGACAAACCCCTCTACAAGTCCCAAAACGAAAATCACATGAAAATAAGAGGAGCCGACCCTCAAACAAGGCTAGAGTTGCTTGAGATCACCCAAAATTACTGGATTATACATAAAATTTTCTGCTCCTAATATACGGGTAAGCAATTTTATCAAGTTTAATGAGACCGCCGATTTTCCCATTAATATTGGAGATATCATGAAGATGGAAGTCTTGACGATCACACCCTTGATTCGCTAATAAATCGGCGACGGCATTACCCTCCCGAAAAATATGAGAGAAATGAATTTCCAATTTCTCCATGAAAGCACGAATTTTAAAAATGAGACCTTGGAGTTGCCAATGGCACGAGGATGAATGCTCGATCAAATGAAGCGCAACCTTCGAATCTACTTCCACCCATACTTTGAGAAAGTTGTTATCAAAACAAAAATCGAGCCCTCTCCAAATAGCATAGATTTCCGCGAAATTATTAGTTTGGACCCCAAGATATTCCAAAAACATGAGGAGAGGATTGCCAAGATAATCCCTAACAACCCCCCCCCCGCAGCCGCATCGCCCGGGCTGCCCTTCGCGGCACCGTCCGTATTCAGTTTCCACCAGCCCATGTTAGGCCTCATCCATCGAACCGTCATAATTTTGTAGCGCGGGCCCGGGCTTGGAATGACGCCCACATAGTTGGCAATTCTATCCGCTCCCTTCCAAAATTGTCTTGTAATTTTGCCATGACATTTGAGATTGGTTAAGTAATTCCAAATACGTTTACACACAAGTTTCGACGTAAAAGGAATATTATCAACCCTCTTATCATTCCTACAACACCAAATAAACCAAAAAATGAGAATCGGAATGATGTGAAAAATGTGGATTGTTCCCTTGGCTTTACCAAACCAATTAGCAATAATAAGATTGAAATTAGATGAGAAAAGGGCTTTGATCCCTGTAATATTATGGAAAAACTTCCAAACCTCTGTAGCAATTCGGCCATTTAAAAAAAGGTGGGAAAGGCTTTCAACACCATTACAACAATAACAGGAGTTGGTGGCAATAATACCCCTACGAAGGAGACCATACGGAGTTGGGATCCATTTATTAAGGACCTTGACCATAAATAGAGAGATGGTAGGTGTGATATATGGATTCCAACAAAACCGAAGGATATTATTCGAAGGTTTTCTATTACGAACTAAATCCCAAGCGCTTTTGAAAGTAAACTTCCCATTAGTAGATAAAGTCCAAGAAGGTCTATTTTCATAAGGGGAAGTAGGTAAGGAGCAAATATGGTCACAAATGCCCATCGGGAGTTTGCGATAAATTTTCCTTCTATCCCACTCCCCATTATTCCAATAAAAACCAATTTTATCTTTCGACTTACTATTGTAAAAGTTGGTGAGGGGGCTGAATTCACACCAATTGTCATGCCAAAAAGACACATCATCATTACCACTATGCCAAAAAATTTTATCATTCGCGATCGATCTAATACCACAAAGGTTTTTCCAAGTCGGAGAACTTTTAGGATTAAATTTGATAACCATGGGGTGAAGCCGAGAGCAATATTTTTTAAATAACAAGTTCGACCAAATATTATTAGAAGTTCTAAACCTCCACCACATTTTAATATGGGCAGCCCGGATAATGTCATTAAGATCCCGACACCCAAGACCCCCCTCATCCGTTGGGTAGCAAAGACGATTCCAAGCAGCCCAATGCAACTTCCATTTATTGTCATTGGATCCCCATAGAAATTTGTTGAACAATCTTTCTATGTAATTTATGACATTAGCAGGAGGTTTGAGCACTTGTAAGCAAAATAAAGCAATGGAGTTTAAAACCGATTTAATTAGTTCCAAGCGGCCCCCCGTCGATAGCAAGTGATGATTCCAAGTAATCATTTTATTTTTAATTTTAGAAAGGAGGGGGCTGTACATCTCAAAATTTTGAAACCCTTTCCACATAGGTACGCCAAGATACAAAATCGGTAAATCGACTTTATTAAATCCCGAAATTCTTTGCACCCAACTAACAACTTGAGGGGTCGGATTATTCATAATGAAATTACTCTTGTGGTTGTTGATCTTTTGACCGGAAACATTTTCATAATGGGTAATGCAATTGTTGAAAATATGAAGACTTTTTTTGGAAACATTAAGGAAAAAGAGAATATCATCGGCATACGCAAGATGCGTGATCTTCACTTTTTTCTTAATTTTGTAGTACATTGAAGGATTGTTGGAAAACATTTGATCAATACTCCGAGAGAAGTAATCTGCGGCAAGCACAAAAATGAGAGGGGAGAGTGGGTCCCCTTGACGAATACCTCTCTCGCTTTTAAAAAACCCATAGGGCTGCCCGTTCACAAGGACCGAGAACCAACAATTAGAAATACACGACTTGATAAAATTAATCCAAACATTGGAAAAACCAAAGCTAGACATAACTTGGAATATAAAATTCCAATTTATCCTATCATAAGCTTTTTCCATATCCAATTTAATTATAGTATTAGTAGTCGATTGGGAAATGTCATGAGTAACCTCGTGAGCCGTCAAGATATTATCCGTAATATTCCTACCTTTGATGAAACCAGACTGGGCCGGATTAATAATGGATGGTAGAATTTTGGCAAGTCTTTTGCTAAGAATTTTCGAGATGATTTTGTAGGAAGTGTTGCAAAGACTAATCGGCCGAAAATCTTTCCAAGATCGAGGATTATTATTTTTGGGGATTAGTGTGATGGTGGTGGTAGTGAAAGCCCGAGGCATCTGAGATCCACAAAAGAAATACAAAACAGCATCCACAACATCCCGACACACTATATCCCAACAAATTTGAAAAATTTTTGCATTGAACCCGTCCGGTCCAAAGAACACTATCCCCATCCATGTCGAAAATACAATCTTTAATTTCATCAAGAGTTGGAATACAACAAATACTATCATTAATCTCATTTGAAATATTGTTAGGCACCACCCGAGGATGGATATCATCTAAAAACGGGTTGTGCTCCGCAAAACAACTGGAGAAATAAGAAACCGCAGAGTTACCTATCTCCTAGGGATTAGTGATACTACGACCACTATCCCAAATCGAATGAATACAATTTTTTTGTCTTTTCTTTTTCACTACCGAGTGAAAAAATTTACTATTCCTCTCCCCATCGATCATCCATTTAACATTAGATTTTTGTTTCCAAAAATCTTCTTCCATGGATAGGACCAAGGTAAGGTTGGCGTTCATTTTTTTAAGGTGGATGAAATTGATTATGGAGGGGTCCCGATCAAAATCATTTTCAGCCACTTCCACCGCATATTGGGCCTGATCAATTTTAGTAAAAATATTGCCAAATTCAAGTTTACTCCATTCCTTGAGGGTGTGTTTTAACCTTGAGAGTTTCTCCAAAAGTTTAAACATCCCTCGAGAATTGGTATGTAGATCCATGATTCCTTCACCGTAGCAATGAAACAATGGTGTTTAGTCCACATATTTTGAAATCTGAAGGAAGCCTTGGGTTTAGAAATATTATTACTAAATTGACATAACATGGAGTTATGGTCCGATTTGTATTTAGGAAGATGCCGAATAGACATGAAAGGAAAAGCCGAATACCATTCCGGTGATAGAAGGATTGTCCGATCTTTGCCAAACACCATCACTATACCAAGTGTAGGGGTGCCCACATATCCGTCGGTCAAGTCGCAATTCAAACAAAGCATCGTTGAATTCCTCCATGTCGATTTGGATTGGGATGGCCCCCCTTTTTCCTCGGTTGGAGGATAATGTTGAAATCTCCCCAACCATCCAAGGAATTTGGCTTTGACTAACGGAGAGAAGATCATCCCACGTGTCCCTTCTCTCAATTTTGGTATTCCTACCGTAAACAACAGCGATTAACGGGAAAGGGTTGGGGAGGAGTCACAGAACAACTTCCACATGAAGCAATTGCTCCTTATTTTGTAAAATATTAATTTGGATACAGTTCGGAAAAATCCATATGTGGTTACTAATATTTGCACAAACATTAGAAAACCCAAATCGTTTAAGAAAAAAATTGGAGTCGATTCACTTTTGGTTCAATGAGTGCCAAAATATTAAATTTGTGTTTTCTTTTAAGCAATCTAATTTTGTTTTGGGCGGAGTTTGTTCCCAATACCTCTAATATTCCAAAGAAGTGTACTAATCATTGATGTTTAGCACTACTCCTAGTCCTCCTCTTTGGAAAATTATTAGTTTGGGTTTTATTTTTGGTGAGCAGCTGCTTATCAGAAATAATTTTTCCCTTCCGAGTATTCATTCTGATAAGCTTATTCTTACCAAACTCAGAACATCCGTCATTGTTATCCGGAGGGACTGCTCTGAATCGAATTTTTGGAGTTTGTGGACCTGTCCGATCCTCCTCCTGTATCAAATTCAAAATCATCATTAGATTCAGAAGAATGTTCATAGTTTACCACATCACACATCTCTAAAGAGGAGTCCATGCTGGAGATCCTGACATCAAAAAGAGATATACAATCAGCATTATCAGGTACATCGATAATCGGTGGTTTAAATACAATTAAATCTGTTATGTTGCCCTCCACAATATTATCAACCGCGGTTGAAATACTCGAGGGCTCAGCAGAAACCATTTTTCCGGGGGACGATTTGCCTTGTTTAGAGACCTCTGATTTTTCTATAGGCAAAACAATAGGTTTAAGAGATGGTTTTTTAGGCAGATTTGATTCAAGCTGGTTAGTCAAGGTATCAGGAGCCTGGTTGGGAATAGTTTTCTGGCCATCAAATTCATTACTCCTACTATTAATATTGGTCTCTTCCTGTATTACAGCAAGGGTTTGGAATTTGTTATGAGAGTCAAGTTTGGACAAGTCATTATTAGAGTTATTAAGGTTGATAGTACTATTAGTGCCTGAGACATTTTTGGACTTACCAACCAAAACAAAACCATCATTATCCTGAGTAATTTGGTTAGGGAGGACATTTTTACCCAGATTTTTATGACTGAAAACAATAGGTTTTAATGTTGGATTTTTAATGTTACACTCAGCAATATCATGGCCAATGTGTTTGCAATGTTGGCAATATTTGGGTATTTTTTCAAATTCTATATCATATTCAGTTTTAATATCCCCAACCTGAAGATTGATTTTTTTTGTCGGTTGTTTTTCAAGATTAATAATAACACACAATCTAGCAAAATTCATTTTGGTCCGGTTAAGTGTGAAATCATCAACCTTCACAAAAGTGCCAACCAAGATAGCTATAGTTTTAAGGGATCGTAAATCAAACCATTGTGAGGGTAAAGCATGAATTTTAAACCATACAGGCACTAAAGCCGGTTCATGTTTGAAATCGAAAGTTGGTGACCATTGAAACAACCTCATGGGAAAACCAGCAACATTATATTCTCGCATTCCTCTTGTGAGAAGATGGCTGTCGGAATGTTGTCTGAAAAGTCCAAAATCCCGAACCTAATATCATCGACTTCCTCATTTGAAATGGCATCACGAAACGACTTTTGTTGTACCTTCGGACTAGCGGTTAAAGGTGGGATTTCTCCTTCTTCCAGAGCTGAGGAGCCCTCACCACGAGATTGCGCCGCCGATTTTGGAGCCACTGCATGGTTCGGTTCTTCCAGAGTGGAATACTTAAAGAGGTTCGTCGTAATTTGAGTAGCAATCGATTGAATCGTAGTTTTACTGTTATCTGGAGCGACAGGCAGATTCGCATTGGTTTTGTGTGGCAATTTCAGGGTTGAAATACCCGATTTGGAGACTGGGGATGTTGTTTTTTGTGTTGGTTTCACCGGATCTGGATCCGAAGGCTGCACGTTACCGATTTTTTTTGGTGGAATCATGGTGACACCATCCACCGTCGCGATCTCCCCCTGCGCATCCGAGACGCCGGCCGGAGAAGGTTCTAAAGGCACCGGCAAACCACCCACCAAAGCGGGCTCCGCCTGCTGGCCACCGAAAATACCAGAAGCAGGGGCGTCGGAGGCGAAAGGGACCACAGGCGATGTGCCAACCGACTTTCTCCCCGATTTCGAGTTTGAGGGGCTGTAATTTGTGAAGTTTGCGGTGAGGTTGAAGGGGAACGATGGAACAGCCTGGGCATATGCTGCTCCTTTTGTCTCCTTCACAACTTGGGTTTCAGATATGAGGTTTCCCACAGTGGGAATACTAGTTGAATAATTATTCTGCAGAGAGTGTAGCACGTGAGATTTCTTTTCCCCACAAAAGGTGGGGTTTGTGTTTTCAAGGGGGGCAGTATGTGAGGTTTCATGTGACTGATCCATTTTTTGTGGTAGATTAATACTGTTTTCAATAGAAATAGCATCTGGATTTGTGGGAGTAGTTGACTGGATAGCCGCATGGAAGGATTCTTTAATCCCACTAAAAGTGGGCTTTGTGTTAGCTGGCGCCGCCCCATATGGTATGGTCTGGATAGATTTAATAGTTAAAGCATCCGAACAGGAATCTCCATCTGCAAAACTGGGAGCCGTTCCATCTGTCTGATGATTTTTTTGGGGTTGAATAAACAACTCCTTTTTTAAAGATTGAGATCCGAAAATAGGGGAAGTTAACCGGGGGTTCTCCCCACACGTGATTATTTTATCTGCCATGGGGCAGATGAAATTAAAGACAGGACCGCCGCTCTAGGCGGCGGAAAATAAAAGTAAAAGAGACGTTATCAGATGAAAATACTGATAACGTCCAGAAATTTCAAACAAGAGGAAGAACACGGATGAAGATGGTAGAGAGAAGGGAGAGAAAAAATCTTAGAGAGAGAAAGCATGAAAAAAATCCTCCTATTAACGACCTATTAACAAGACTTAATCAAGAAGTAAAGGCTTAATCAGAGCTATTATATCCAATTATTGCTACAACAAGACTTAATCGAGAAATAAAAGATTAATGAGAGCTGTTATACCCAAATCTGAGTACAAAAGGCTCGAATCTAATCAATAAACCCGAGCTTTTATAGAGCTCCGACTCAAATGCATATAACATGGAATCTCCTATTAACAAGACTTAGTCAATAACTGAACGCTTAATCGAAGCTATTATAGCGAATCCTTGCTACAACAATACTTAATCAAGAAAGAACAGATTAATGAGAGTTGTTATATGTAACACCCCCGATATATTCAGGAATATTACAGCGCCGTAAATCCTTTACATAAGGATTTACAAGGCTGAAGAATTTAAACAGACATTAAAAGGTACTAACGAATGGAAATAACGGAATTACGTATACAACAGTTCTGACCAAGTACTAAAAATAATACAATTGTTCAACAGGAACTTAATAATACATCACCAAATTCAAATTCATCATAAATGACTTCGTACTCGAGTACTTATTGAAATAACCAATAAACAACAGACAAATAAACCCGGCCGAAACATCACTCTGCACCCTCGTCGTCATGCAGCTCTAGTGGTTGTTTTCCCGCTCTCCTAGATCCTGAACATAAACAAAATGTTCACCCCCGAAGGGGTTAGCACAACGATGCTAGTACAAGTACCACAACATATTATTCATATCTCACGAAGAATAATAACGTAAACGACAAAAATACCAACGAGTCTTCTCCTACGAGAAACTCAAAAATGACATACACAACTGATAATCACAACATGATATCATAACATACACATGGTAATTCCGTTGATCCATCGTTCACTGCCTATAACCCACGATGATACCGTCAGACCAACCCGTGGTGGAAAAACCCGTCCGATGATCCAGCGCACGCTAGCATAGATCCCCCGATGATCCCGTCGGACCAACACGAGGTGGACATACAACAACGACATACATGCACGACAATATGTATAACATCAATACATAAAACAAATAAAGTACTTGCCTCGATTTGAAGACAAGAACAACACTTCCACGAAAATGAACACTCGAAGGTCGTCCTCCTCAATCAATCACGTAACGAGATCAAACCTTAACAAAAGAAATGATATAGGATTTATCTCATGTCGTACGAATGTTTAACAATTCAATTTACGGTCAAAAGTTCATAAAATATAATCTGCCTGACTTGCTTAGCGCACGCTAAGTACTCTGTGTAGCGTGCATTAAGTCTGCTCGATAGCGCACGCAAACAGCAAAGCCTAGCGTACGCTAACTATGCATGGTCAGTACTTCACTGATCAGTCGACTGACTCGTATGATGGTCTAGCGTACGTTATGTACCAAACGTAGCGTACGCTAACTCGTGCTCGATAGCGCATGTTGATCTTCATAGCATAGCGTGCACTATCTGTGCATGGCAGTTTACTGCTGGGCAGTAAACTGTTCTCATCATGATCAAAACAATGAAATCTTCCGTGATAATTTATGTTACCTCCATGAATATCATGTTCATACGATTATGAATGATTTTACGGATAACAACAACTTCGGATTCAAGGATATGCATACCATTAAAACCATATTCCATTTCGACTACAATTCTTCATATGACGATTCGAAAGGCTTAACGGTTGATATCAACACCTTATATCCATCGAAATTATCATGCTGTAGTTGTTTAACATTCCATCTATACTAGATAAATCCTTCCATGATCAATCCCTTATACTCATCTAAGAATAATGATGTTAAAGTCGAGTCCATGATTGTTATGAAGTCATCTACTAGATTCGGATTACCAATGATAGAAGCTTCCTTTACTTGTTCAATGTAATAAGATTCAAATCATGATGATCATAATCAAGGTACTTAAGGCTTATTCATCTCAATATTCCAAACATGATGTACTTTGGATAATTCACTTATGAAAATCAATATCTCGTTAATATGATCATCCAATTCTTTAGAATCCAACTCTAAGTCTGGAGATAGGTTGAACATACCTTAGTATGATGAAAATCACTGAACCGTAAGATAGAATCCGACTCCGGTTGGTTGTATGCCACGCCAAGGCGCTATTCCACTTCAATGATTACTCCCAAGTGATAACCAATATACAAAGACCAACAAGATGTGTTCTAAGTGTGTAGAAGGATTATTACAGCTCTATGGCCTCTCAAGAATGAAGAATGGACGAATGAAATGTAAGCCAAAACGAGTTGTTGTCCCATTTATAATATTCTGCATTTTAACAAGTTAGCGCACGCTACAAGCTTTCCTTAGCGCGCGCTAATAAGAGTTGACTTCAGAAATGTCCAGGTTCATCCGCGGGAATCTTATCCGGACCCATGTCCCGGCTGGCGCATGTGTTAGCCGTCCCGCTCAATAATTGAGTTCTTATCGCACGCAACTCCTACATGCATAGCGTGCGCTAGTAGTAGCCCGATAGCGCGCGTTAAGCTACATTCTTAGCGTGCGCTATCACGAGTTTGCATGAGAAATTTTGCATGTTGTTATACTTATGTACAAAGATATCAATGCAAGAAATATCATACTCCAATAATCAAAACCACAAAATCCGAATAATACAGGGTTTGAATACAGATTAAATACACCGTAATAAATCCGGATATTACATACTCTCCTACTAAAAAGGAGTTTCGTCCCGAAACTCAAGACGAAAATAACTCGGGATATCTAGACTTCATATCAGCTTCCGTTTCCCAGGTGGCTTCTTCCATTCCGTGACGTGATCATTGAACTTTGACCAAGACGATTGGTTTGTTCCTCAACTGCTTAACTCGACTCTCGAGTATCTTGACCGGTCTTTCTTCAATCGTCCCATCCTGCGCGACTTCGATCTCGCCGAAATCAATGATATGACTGGGATCTGGTATATACCTCCGTAACTGGGATACGTGGAACACGTTATGAACATGGCACAATGATGGCGGCAATGCCAATCTGTATGCCAACTCCCCAACTCTCTCGAGGATCTCAAATGGTCCGATATATCTCGGACTCAGCTTTCCTTTCCTTCCGAAACGAAAGATTCCCCGAGTAGGAGAAACCTTCAAAAGTACATGGTCTCCAGTATTGAACTCCAATGGGCGACGGCGTACGTTCGCGTAATATTTCTGGCGACTCTGGGCGGTCAACAGCCTTTCACGAATCAAGGCTATTTTTTCTCGAGTCTGTACGATCAACTCTGGTTCTGTTCCGATCAAGTCTGACAAATCATCCCAACATAGGGGTGATCTACATCTCCTCCCGTATAATGCCTCAAACGGTGCCATCCTAATGGAAGCGTGCCAACTATTGTTGTAGGTAAATTCAATCAATGGTAGATGAACTTCCCAATCGTTTGACCAATCTAAGGCACAGGCCCTTAGCATGTCTTCCACCGTTTGTATAGTCCTCTCGGATTGTCCGTCAGTCTGCGGGTGGTAAGCTGTGCTGAAGTTCAATTCGGTCCCCAAGGCCTTATGAACTGCTTTCCAGAAGTGAGACACAAAACGACCGTCTCGATCAGAAACAATGGTCTTCGGCGTACCATGCAATCGAACTATTTCCGAAATAAATACTCGTGCCAACCTCTCTGGTCCCCACGTATCCTTAATGCCTAGGAAATGAGCTGATTTGGTTAAACGATCAACTATCACCCAAATCATGTTCATTTCTGTCCTGGTTCTCGGCATATTAGTGATAAAGTCCATCGATATGTCCTCCCACTTCCATTCAGGAATTGAGAGCGGCTTCAACATTCCGGCAGGCCGTTGATGCTCGATCTTAACCTGCTGACAAGTCAAGCATTTCGAAACATAGTCCGCTACATCTTTCTTCATGTTGCCCCACCAGAAATTCTGCTTCAAGTCCTTATACATCTTACTGGTGCCTGGGTGGATAGAATAGGGCGAACTGTGAGATTCCTTCATAATCGTCTGTTTCAGAACATCATCATCGGGAACGCAGAGTCGGTTCTGAAATCTCAAAACTCCATCATCATGAATTATGAATCCGGGGGCCTTTCCTTTGATCACTTCATCACGTAACCGAATCATCAGAGGATCATCTGTATGTCTAGATTTGATTCCTTCGGTTAATGATGAAGTTATCTCCATCACGCACAGCTCTCCTTGGACTCTTTGTAACCACACTTCAATTCCTTCACGAATCATCTCTCGTTGAAGGCTAAGTTGGGAGGTCAGCGTCTCCAGCATCTGAATAGAAACAGGCTTGCGGCTAAGTGCATCGGCCACTACATTTGCTTTGCCTGGATGATACAAAATCTCCAAGTCATAGTCCTTGATCAGTTCTAACCATCTTCTTTGCCGCATGTTCAATTCTTTCTGACTGAATATGTACTTGAGACTCTTGTGATCCGTAAAGATCTGACAGTGAGTACCGTACAGATAATGCCTCCAGATCTTCAAAGCAAAAACCACTGCTGCTAGCTCCAAATCATGTGTTGGGTAATTCACTTCATAAGGTTTCAGCTGTCGTGAAGCATAAGCGATCACCTTATCATTCTGCATCAATACGCACCCAAGTCCTTGGTTCGAAGCATCACTGTAAACTATAAATCCTCCAGTTCCCTATGGAAGTGATAGAATCGGTGCCGTCGTCAATCTCTTCTTCAATTCATCAAAGCTAATCTGACACAACTCATTCCACTCAAACTTTTGAGTTTTATGCAGGAGTCGAGTAAGTGGGCGGGAGATTTTAGAAAACCCTTCCACGAATCGACGATAATATCCAGCAAGTCCTAAGAAGCTTCAGACTTCTTTCACGTTCTTTGGAGGCTTCCAATCCATAATTGCTTCGATCTTCTGAGGATCTACTCGGACTCCTTCAGCTGACACCACATGGCCGAGGAACATTACTTCTTTTAGCCAGAATTCACACTTAGAAAGTTTGGCGTACAATTGCTCGCTTCTCAAAAGTTCCAATACAATCCGCAAATGTTGCGCATGTTCTTCCGGGATCTTAGAATACACTAGAATGTCATCAATGAATACGACCACAAATTTATCCAAAAATTCAATGAACACTCTGTTCATCAATTGCATAAATACAGCAGGTGCGTTAGTGAGACCAAACGGCATCACTACAAAGTCATAATGTCCGTAGCGAGTTCTGAATACTGACTTTGGAACATCAGATTCCTTAATCCTCAGCTGATGATACCCTGATCTCAGATCGATTTTAGAAAATATTGTTGCCCCTTGCAACTGGTCAAACAGATCATCAATCCGTGGCAACGGATACTTGTTCTTAATCGTCATTTTGTTCAGTTCTCGGTAGTCAATACACAGTCGAAGCGATCCATCTTTCTTTCGGACAAAAAGAACTGGCGCTCCCTAGGGTGAAACGCTTGGCTGAATATAGCCCTTGTCCAGTAACTCCTCCAGCTGCTTCTACAGTTCATAAATCTCAGTAGGTGCCATACGATATGGCGCCTTAGAAATTGGTGTAGCTCCGGGTTCCAGCTCAATGGTAAATTCTACATCCCTTCGTGGAGGTAGTCCAGGTAACTCGTCAGGAAATACATCTGGAAATTCGTTCACAACAGGAATGGATGAAAGTTTCACAATTTCGTCTTCTTTCTTCATTGCATAGCACCAATATCCGGTACAGCCCTGTTTCAACAATTTAACAGCTTTCATCACCTTGATTAATTTTCCTGAGCTTCCCGGTTTCCACCCCTCGAATAATATTTCAGAACCATCGTCAGCGATTAGCGAGATATTCCTCCTTCGGTAGTTTACAATTGCTCCATATCTATTAAGCCAATCGTCTCCGAGTATCAGGTCGTCTCCTTGCATTTCTATCACGATCAGATTTGAGAGCCACTCTCTGCCACCAAATGATACAGGGAAATTTCTAGTTTCTAAGTTTCCGACAATCCTCTCTCCACTCGGTAAACCAACAACATAAGGTTCACAAGTATGAAAACCGGAAATATTCAAACAATTTACACAAGACAAAGATATAAAAGAATGCGTAGCTCCTGTATCGAATAAAACGCTAACTGGCTGGGAAAGGATTTGGACAGTACCTGATGCGACAGCAGCATCCTGATCATCTGTCCTCCTCATCTCGTACAGACGTGGGGGAGCAGATCCGGCACTCGATGTCCCCTTTCGGTCCCATTGTCCTCTGCCTCGTCCGCGGCCAAAATTCTGAGGCATCTGAACACTTTGCTGCGTCTGTTGGATACTGGCTTCCTTCTGGACTGGCTGTGGTGTACGGGCTCTAAAAGACTTTGCAGCCTCTTCACAAAACACTGCCCGATGTCCCTCTCGTCCACAATCAAAACAAGTCACGGCAGGAAGGGGGTAATTCCATCGATAGTGCCCCGTCTGGGCGCAGTTAAAGCATTTCCTGGTAACATCGGTAATAGTTGATGTCGCTCCGAAGTTCTTTCCGCTCCTAACTGGGTGCGGAGGTTTCTTGAAAGAGTGAAAGGATGACTGGGCCTTACGGGGCCCGCTGTTCTTGTACTCTGTAAAAGTACCAGAGACTTTCTGTTTCTTGGATTTTGAAAATTTCTCTATAGCTGCTTCCTTGATCTCATACGCCAACGCCTTATCCTGGTATTGACGGAGTGTGGTACATTCAAATCTGGACATGTACCTCTGGATTTCTGGTTTCATTCTCATATCGAAATGGATCATCATTTCTGCATCTGTTCTGACCAGATGTCGAACAAATGCCAGCTGTTGGTTAAACGTCTTAATTGCCTGGGATACTAGCACATCAGAAGGCTGAGCGGAGAAAAACTCCCGAACATTGGCTTACCTCACAGGACGAGGGCAATACTGAGCTTCCATCATCAATCTAAACTCTGTCCAATCAGCATCATGGTCTACAGGCCGGATGGCTTCCCACCATTCAGACGCTTCCCCTATCAGAAAATATTGAGCGATAGAGGCTCTCCAGTCGTCTGGGCAGTTAATTCCGGCAAAGATTTTCTCCAGTTCCTTCAACCAATGGTCCCAGGTGGGAGTCTCAGAAATACCGTCGAATTTGGGTTGTTGCATCTTCGCCACCTCTTGCAGCCACCGGTCACCTCGATTTCCCATGTCTGGGATTCCTTGCTGTCTCTCTCCCTGCTGTAGTCCCACCGCCACTTGCATTCGGTCCACGACATGGGCGAACTGAGTCATCTGGTTCACCACTTGACGAAGGATCTCTGGTACAGCAGGATCTGGTTCGTTATTAATAGATTGTTGCAGCTCGCCTGAGCTATGACTGGCCTGGTTAGAAGGCGATGCTTCCCTTTCAGCATTTCTCTGTCCGCGTCCATGCCCGCGACCTCGTCCACGTCCGCCTCTCAACATACTATAAGCATAAATACTCAATATGCAGGAAACAACATCGTTCTAATATTCGAGTTTAAAGAGACACAACATTTAAAGAACGAGATAGAGTTTAGGAACTTACAACCACCGTTCGCATGAAGACGTAGGCAGTGCAGTGATGTCATTCACGGCCGGTTACCTCAAAAGACATAAATAACCCCTATTTTAACCCAACGACCAAGATTCCATAATCTTAGCTCTGATACCATATTCTGTAACACCCCCGATATATTCAGGAATATTACAGCGCCGTAAATCCTTTACATAAGGATTTACAAGGCTGAAGAATTTAAACAGACATTAAAAGGTACTAACGAATGGAAATAACGGAATTACGAATACAACAGTTCTGACCAAGTACTAAAAATAATACAATTGTTTAACAGGAACTTAATAATACATCACCAAATTCAAATTCATCATAAATGACTTCGTACTCGAGTACTTATTGAAATAACCAATAAACAACAGACAAACAAACCCGGCCGAAACATCACTCTGCACCCTCGTCGTCATGCAGCTCCAGTGGTTGTTTTCCCGCTCTCCTAGATCCTGAACATAAACAATGTAACACCTAGTTGTAATTCAGTAATTATCACTCAGTAATTATCATTCAGTATTTATCATTCAGTAATTGATACTCAGTAATTTCATTCATTATTGATCATTTGTCACTCATATTCAGTCATGGTATTCATCATTCAGAGTAATTGTATCGTGTATCAATCGTCATTCATCACTAATCTGATTGGAGTTTCGTGCCGTGTTTATCATCATTGTCATTTTCGTTGCAAACTGTGCTTGAGGAGTAGCGCACGCTACATACTCCTTTTAGCGTACGCTAATTGGGTATAGGTAGCGCACGCTACCGCTCAGCTTTAGCGCACGCTAAGGCTACCTTAGGCCGATCCGAGAAGGTCTTGGGTGCGGTGAGAATAATTGTAGCGCACGCTACGAGTGGTAAGTAGCGCGCGCTAACGGGTCGTAGTAGCGCACGCTATATGTGTGGAGTAGCACGCGCTAGGGGCGGATCAGGTTGAGTCCAGTGGCTACTGGACTGCACCGGGTTTATTCATAGCGCACGCTATGCATTGTTGTTAGCGTACGCAACCGATATATTAGCGCACGCTAAATAATGGTTGTAGCGCACGCTATCGAGGTTAGATCAGAGGGCAGATGGTTTTCTGGACTCCAGTACTGGGCGTCAAGTATTTCGCTAGCGCACGCTAACAATGGATATTAGCGCACGCTAGTAGTATGGCCGTAGCGCACGCTACAAAGAGGTACGTAGCGCGCGCTACCGTGTTCGGACAGTGGGTACTGGACTACCCAAATTACTCGTTAGCGCACGCTATGCACAAGGGCTAGCGCACGCTAACCTGGACTGAGTATAAATTGGACAGTTAGTCAGACTTCGTCATTTGTTCATCTCATTTCACTCCTTCGGTATTTTTGGGCGATTTCGAGCGATTCGGAGAGGGTTCTTCGAGGTGTAATCATCAATCATCATCTTCAAGCTCATCTTTCGGATTGATCATCATCTCATCATCTTCATCACATCGAATCAAAGGTATTAATCTCTTGGATCTAGAATTTCGGATTCTTGTACACTTGCACAGGACATTACGGGCGTACTATGATGCTCCTCTTCAGCGTAATTCATAATTAAGAATATTTCATAACTTCAGTTAATTCATGATTGTGTAATTTCAACTCTTGAGGATTGTTGTTACGTATGGCGGCCGTTGGGGATTTTGTTTTCGTGTCACGGCAAGGCAAAGGCACGGAAGAGCATGTTGGCGGCGAGTCCCGATGATACTAGTAGGGGCCCCAGTCATCCCGTTTGCTTGATCATTTGGTCATTTGATTATTGTCATTTGTATTTTCATTTGCAAATTCCGTTTGAGATATTTTATTTATTCGGTGGTGTATTTTATCTTCATATAAAATATACTAGTATTCGCTATTGTCTGGTGTGTTGTATTAAACTCCTCATCGGAGTACTTGGTAATATAATGTGGTTCGGTACTACAATTATATTATTTAATTCATCATTTTCATATGCATGTGGGTCCCAGTCGGGGATTCACGGCACTGTAATATCCGCATAGTTTGGGGTGTTACAGAGTTGGTAACGGAGCGTGTTTTTGAATACTAACCTCCAAGTCATGTCTCATTTGAAATCATCGTCATCGGACTAGTATCATTGGACTTTCGCGTCACGTGTGACTGTGCAAATGCCGAGCCAATCGGACCAAGAACCGTAAGATTTCTAATGCCATGGTATAATTTACGGCAATAGTCATTCATTCATAATTCATCAGTTAACAATCCTCAATCATCATTGTCATTTTGACCAGACGATCGAGTTAACTCATTCATCAGTAAATTCATTTCTTTGTTCAGTTGTTTATCAGGATGATCGAATCATTAATCTTTTTTACTCTTTCAAGATAATCAATTCAATAATTTAATCATATAATCATGTCACCTCAGTTAATCTTTCATGTAATCACCTTGTTAGAGCGCGTATGCTCATTTTCATCATCTCATGTCATAATCATAACGTATATTTCATGCGGTGAATATAATCATCATGTGACTTTCCTACTTCAGTATGGAGAGGGCAAGAAGAGGACGTGGAGGACGAGGCCGTGGAGCGGGCCGAATCCCAAGAGCTCGTGTGAATACACGTGCAAACGCGAGGAATAATGCTAATTCATCGAGCAGCGACGCTGCCACTCATTCACCTGGACGCGATCATTCACTATCGGGGAGTCGTACTCGGGACACGGCTCAGTCAGAGGGTGTCCGTGTTGACCCACTCGCTTTTATGCAGGGCATGATGGCCCAAATGACCCAGATGGCTCAGTTGATGGAGACGATGCATAACTCCGTCAATCAGAATCAGCAGGCTCCTCCGCCGCCACCTCAGAGGCAAGAGAGGAATGTGAGTAATATCATCGACGATATCTCTCGCCAGAGGCCACCTACTTTTGAGGGCTCGTCTGATCCGGCAGATATCATTCATTGGCTCGAGCATTTCGAGAAATTGTTTGCTATGGTAGAGTGTCCCGAAGGACACAAAGTTTCTGTTGCGGCTTACTACAGGGTAAGAGCGCAAATTCTTGGTGGTTATCGTTGAAGCCCACCGAAGGATCTTGTACTTGGGATCGATTCAAGACTCTCATGATGGAGAGGTATTATCCGGCCCCACTCAGAGAGGCCAAGTCGGAATTGCTCACCCCGACCCTCAAAGAACGAGGATGTTCTCGCCATTGCCGAGAAATTTCAGGAACTTCTTCCTTTCGCCTCATCCATCATTCATTCAGAGGCGGATAAGATCAAATATTTCAGCAAGAGGCTGAAACCCCGTATGAGACTTCAGTTACTTAATCATAATTGCACCACGTTGGCTGAATTCATTGAGAAAGCTCTCACTTATGAGCTTACTGCTAAAGAAATTGCTAAGCAGCAACCTTCGTCTGCTAGCAAGAAATCGAAGAATCGTAATCAGTCTGAAGGCGGTCAGACAACCTTCAAGAAACCCCGTGCGGGCTCTGCTTTTTCTGAGCGACCTCCAGTGTCGTCTAAACCCGTGTAATCTCAGTCGCGAGCGGCCAGTTCGGCCATCACCTGTTACAACTGTGGGGATCTTGGTCATGTCAGCACCAAGTGTCCGAGACAGTCTGTCACGTGTCATAACTGTGGAATTGTGGGACATAAGGCCCGTTTTTGCCATAGGGACTCCAAACCTACTCAGACGTCATCTCAGGCCCCTAAGCGATGCCGTTCGAATCAAAGCCACTCAATCGGCGTCGTTTAAAACGACGGAGCGACTAAAGGTGGAGCTTTTAGCCGCCAGACGGAGCGTCCGGTGCCGGGACTAGCAAGCCCCGGATTTATGAGATGAAGAAGACCGATGATCCATAGGCCCGAATGATCTCAGGTACACTCGATATTCTATCTCAACCTGTGTGTACTCTTTTCGATACTGGTGCATCGCATTCATTCATTTCCGAGTCATGTTTGAGTAGACTACGTGCGGGTAGTGCTACTAGTTGTGAGCCTTATGTCATTGGACTACCCGATGGTAGACGAATTATCGTGTCGTGAGATTCGAATTGTCGATTGATTTCATGGTCGTGTATGGCCAGCGGACCTAATCGTGGTATAATTGCCGAGGGACGACGTCATCTTGGGTATTGATTGGATGGATCGTCATGATGCCATCATTAATGTCCGTAAGCGTATGGTCACTATCATTTCAGACGATGGAGTTGAATGTGTGTTTCAGGGAGGTAATCCCGGCTGTTCTGGTAAGGCCATTAATTCAATGAAAGTAGTAAGGTTACTCAATCAGGGATGTGTCGGTTATTGGTGCTATATGGCCAAAAGTGAGAAGTCATCAGTAATGTTAACGGATATTCCGGTGGTGAGGGAATATGCCGATGTTTTTCCAGACGAGTTACCTGGATTGCCTCCACAGAGAGATGTGGAATTCACGATTGAGTTGGAGCCTGGTACGTCCCCGATATCGAAGGCGCCGTACCGGATGGCCCCGACCGAGATGCAGGAATTAAAGAACCAACTTGAGGAGTTGTTCGAGAAAGGTTATATTCGACCGAGTGCGTCCCCGTGGGGAGCGCCAGTGTTATTTGTCAAGAAGAAGGATGGTTAATTCCGCTTATGTATTGATTATCGGGAGTTGAACAGGGTGACGATCAAGAATAAGTATCCCTTACCCCGTATTGACGATCTCTTAGATCAACTTCAGGGAGCTTCAGTATTTTCCAAGATCGACTTAAGATCTGGATATCATCAGTTGCGGATTCGAGAGTCGGATATCGCGAGGACGGCGTTTCGAACACGCTATGGTCACTATGAGTTTGTGGTTATGCCGTTTGGATTGACTAATGCACCTGCGGTATTCATGGAGTTAATGAATCGGGTTTTCATCGACTTTTTGGATCAGTTTGTTGTTGTCTTCATCGACGACATTTTGATTTATTCTCGTGATCGGGAGGAACACGAGTTCCACCTTCATCAAGTGCTAGACGTGTTGAGACGAGAACAACTTTATGGGAAGTTTTCCAAATGTGAGTTCTGGATGTCCGAAGTGACTTTTCTCGGTCATGTAATTTCATCAGACGGAGTTCGTGTTGACCCTCAGAAGACGGAGGCTATTCGAGATTGTCTACCTCCGAAGAATGTTAAGGAAATCCGAAGTTTCCTCGGATTAGCGGGTTATTATCGGCGATTTGTAGAGGGATTTTCTAGAATCACTCAACCCTTAATGAACCTTTTGCGGAAGGATAAGAAATACACGTGGTCCGACGCGTGTCAACGGAGTTTTGAGGAACTCAAGAGTCGGTTAATGTCAGCACCTGTACTTTCCTTGCCGCAGGGGACGGAAGGATTTGTGGTCTATAGTGATGCGTCCGGACAGGGTCTCGGATGTGTGCTCATGCAGAACGGGAAAGTTATTGCCTATGCTTCACGGCAATTGAGGCCTTACGAGGCTAATTATCCGACCCACGACCTGGAGCTAGCTGCCGTGGTGTTCGCTTTGAAGATTTGGCGTCATTACCTTTATGGCGTCACCTGTCAGATATTCACCGATCATAAGAGCTTAAAGTATATATTTACTCAGAAGGAGTTAAATATGCGTCAGAGACGGTGGTTGGAATTAATCAAGGATTATGATATCGAGATCCTCTACCACCCGGGCAAGGCGAACGTTGTCGCCGACGCCTTGAGTCGTAAGTCCGTTCAGGAGCAGATGCTTGCCCGTTTAACGATTCGAAGGAGCTTCAGCAGGAATTCCTTAGACCCGAGATCGAGGTCTGGCTTCAGCGAGTTCAGGGGCAACTTTGTATGTTAGAGATTTCATCGTCACTCGAGGAGGAAATTCGAGAGAATCAGGGTTCGGACCCATCATTGTTGCGCATCCGAGAGGATGTGGCTCAGGGGAAAGCCCCTGGATTTGTGGTCCACGAGGATGGACTTTTGAGGTTTAAGAATCGGTTGTGCGTACCGGCAAATGACGAGTTGAAAAACTCGATTTTGAAAGAAGCTCATGCTACCCCTTATTCCGTTCATCCGGGGTCTAGCAAGATGTACAAGGACTTGAAACAAAATTACTGGTGGAGTAATATGAAGCGAGAAGTCGCAGAATTTGTTTCGAGATGCTTAACCTGTCAACAAGTTAAGATTGAACATCGCCGATCAAGTGGTATGCTGAAAACTCTTCCTATTCCCGAATGGAAGTGGGAAGACATTTCTATGGATTTCATCACGAGTTTGCCGACGAGTCGTCGTGGCATGAATACGATATGGGTGATCGTGGACCGCTTAACTAAATCAGCTCATTTCCTTGAGATCAAGGAGACGTGGGGTCCCGAGAGACTTGCTCAACTGTTCATCAAAGAGATAGTCAGACTGCACGGTACTCCTAAAAGTATCGTTTCCGATCGTGACGGACGGTTTGTGTCGCATTTTTGGAAATCGCCATCGTCCTATGGGAACTCGGCTTAATCTCGCACTGCTTTTCATCCTCGGTCAGACGGACAATCGAGAGGACCATTCAGACATTAGAGGACATGTTGAGGGCATGCGTCCTCGATTGGTAAGACGATTGTGAAGCCCAACTACCATTTATCGTGTTCACGTATAATAATATTTGGCATGCTTGATCAAGATGGCACCTTACGAGGCCTTGTATGGTCGTCGTTGTCGATCTCCGTTGTGTTGGGACGACTTATCGAATCAATCGCACCGAGCCCGATATGCTTATAGCCGCCGTGAGAAGGTAGCTTTGATCAGAGTCGTTTGTTGACATTTCGAGTCGGCGAAATCATATGCGTATAACCGTCGTCGACCATTAGAGTTCGAGGCTGGTGACCATGTGTTGGTCAAGGTATCCCCGAGTCGTGGTATCTTCCGTTTTGGGAAGAGGGGAAAGTTGAGTCCGAGATTCATTGGACCGTTTGAGATTTTGGATCGAGTGGGCGAGTTAGCTTATCGATTGGCTTTACCCCCGGCGTTGAGCCGAATTCATAATGTGTTTCATGTCTCTCAGTTGCGGAAGTATGTTGCCGACCCGAGTCACATACTTCAGTTCGATGAAATCGAGATTGCCGATGATCATTCATATGAGGAACGTCCTATACGAGTTTTAGAGCGGCGAATCAAGCAGTTAAGGAATACGACGATTCCTTTGGTTAAAATTCAGTGGTCTAGACACGGAGTCGAAGAGGCTACTTGGGAAACCGAGGATAGTATGCGGGAGAGTTATCCCGAGTTGTTTGACCCTTAGTTTCGGGGACGAAACTCTTTTAAGGGGGGGTGTATGTAACACCTAGTTGTAATTCAGTAATTATCACTCAGTAATTATCATTCAGTATTTATCATTCAGTAATTGATACTCAGTAATTTCATTCATTATTGATCATTTGTCACTCATATTCAGTCATGGTATTCATCATTCAGAGTAATTGTATCGTGTATCAATCGTCATTCATCACTAATCTGATTGGAGTTTCGTGCCGTGTTTATCATCATTGTCATTTTCGTTGCAAACTGTGCTTGAGGAGTAGCGCACGCTACATACTCCTTTTAGCGTATGCTAATTGGGTATAGGTAGCGCACGCTACCGCTCAGCTTTAGCGCACGCTAAGGTTGGGCTGCGATCCGTAAGGTACTGACCGCAGTGAGAATAATTGTAGCGCACGCTACGAGTGGTAAGTAGCGCGCGCTAACGGGTCGAGTAGCGCACGCTATATGTGTGGAGTAGCGCGCTAGGGGCGGATCGTGTTGAGTCCGGGCTACCGGATCGCACCGGTTTATTCATAGCGCACGCTATGCATTGTTGTTAGCGACGCAACCGATATATTAGCGCACGCTAAATAATGGTTGTAGCGCACGCTATCGAGGTTAGATCGAGAGGCGATGGTTTTCTCGGACTCGATTCGGGCGTCAAGTATTTCGCTAGCGCACGCTAACAATGGATATTAGCGCACGCTAGTAGTATGGCCGTAGCGCACGCTACAAAGAGGTACGTAGCGCGCTACCGTGTTCGAACAAAGGGTACCGGACTACCCAAATTACTCGTTAGCGCACGCTATGCACAAGGGCTAGCGACGCTAACTCGGAATGAGTATAAATTGACAGCTTAGTCAGACTTCGTCATTTGTTCATCTCATTTCACTCCTTCGGTATTTTTGGGCGATTTCGAGCGATTCGGAGAGGGTTCTTCGAGGTGTAATCATCAATCATCATCTTCAAGCTCATCTTTCGGATTGATCATCATCTCATCATCTTCATCACATCGAATCAAAGGTATTAATCTCTTGGATCTAGAATTTCGGATTTTGGGTTTTCCTTCCGATTTCTTCGTAAGCTTGGATTATCATTGGGATATGTTAAGTTATGGATTATCTACTTGGATAAATATATTCCTACGGATTTAATGGTTATTTTCGGAATTGTTTTCAAGAACCCTTGGGGTTGACTTCGGTTAATTGGGGATTTTCCGATTGATGTCGTTATAATCATGAATTATGGATTCCTAATGGATTATTGATATCCTTGAAGTGTTTTGTTAGTTCGAAATACTCATTTTGGTGTGGGTTTCGACATATTCGGGATTGGATATTTCCGAAGTTGTGCGGTCGGTTATGTATTCGTTGGAATGCCTATGAGTTTGTTTATCGTTGTTTCGACCCTTGGGTTAGTCGTGTTTTGTTGTTTGATACGTGTATTGAACGATTGTTGGTAATTATTGTTATTCAAGGTTGTACGAGCGATCGGTATCTTGGTTTGGACGTTGTTCGTGGACGGACATTCTTCATCGGTATTGTGTAAGTTAAATCTTACTCGGTTAAAAGGATACTCATTCCTTTTGTTGTTGATTGCTCATAATCATAATTCATTCATCATAATATTAATCATTTTGAGACTTGTAAGTGTCGAATAATCATTTCATTCACGAGGAACGACGGTTCCAAATCTTTTCATTGGTTTATCAATCACGTCACTATTACTTTCATATCGGTGAGTCATCTTGGCCTTGTCTAATTATTATTCATTGGTTTTCATCATGGTCATTCTCGTTCATGTGACCTTCCGGGTTCATATTGCGTGGCCGGGTGTGGCTGTGTGGAATTTTTAGTCGGGCACATGATGGTCATGTATTGGGTTCACCGATACATCGGACCGTGCACACGGTAACGCTTACCTCCGTGAGACTAATTAGGTACAAGGACGGGTGTGTCCGGACATTCGTCTTGTACACTTGCACAGGACATTACGGGCGTACTATGATGCTCCTCTTCGGCGTAATTCATAATTAAGAATATTTCATAACTTGATTAATTCATGATTGTGTAATTTCAACTCTTGAGGATTGTTGTTACGTGTAATCGACCCCGTTGGGGGATTTTGTTTTCAGGTCACGGCAAGGCAAAGGCACGGGAAGAGCATGTTGACGGCGACGAGTCCCAGTGATACTAGTAGGGGGCCCCAGTCATCCCGTTTGCTTGATCATTTGATCATTTGATTATTGTCATTTGTATTTTCCGCTGCAAATTCCGTTTGAGATATTTTATTTATTCAGGGTGGTGTATTTTATCTTCATATAAAATATACTAGTATTCGCTATTGTCCTGGTGTGTTGTATTAAACTCCTCATCGGAGTACTTGGTAATATAATGTGGTTCGGTACTACAATTATATTATTTAATTCATCATTTTCATTGCCTGGTGGGTCCCAGTCGGGGATTCACGGCACTGTAATATCCGCCTAGTTTGGGGTGTTACAAACAAAATGTTCACCCCCGAAGGGGTTAGCACAACGATGCTAGTACAAGTACCACAACATATTATTCATATCTCACGAAGAATAATAACGTAAACGACAAAAATACCAACGAGTCTTCTCCTACGAGAAACTCAAAAATGACATACACAACTGATAATCACAACATGATATCATAACATACACATGGTAATTCCGTCGATCCAGCGTTCACTGCCTAGAACCCACGATGATCCCGTCAGACCAACCCGTGGTGGAAAAACCCGTCCGATGATCCAACGCACGCTAGCATAGATCCCCCGATGATCCCGTCGGACCAACACGAGGTGGACATACAACAACGACATACATGCATGACAATATGTATAACATCAATACATAAAACAAATAAAGTACTTGCCTCGATTTGAAGACAAGAACAACACTTCCACGAAAATGAACACTCGAAGGTCGTCCTCATGAATCAATCACGTAACGAGATCAAACCTTAACAAAAGAAATGATATAGGATTTATCTCACGTCGTACGAATGTTTAACAATTCGATTTACGGTCAAAAGTTCATAAAATGTAATCTGCCTGACTTGCTTAGCGCATGTTAAGTACTCTGTGTAGCGTGCGTTAAGTCTGCTCGATAGCGCACGCAAACAGCAAAGCCTAGCGTACGCTAACTATACATGGTCAGTACTTCACTGATCAGTCGACTGACTCGTCTGATGGTCTAGCGTACGTTACGTACCAAACGTAGCGTACGCTAACTCGTGCTCGATAGCGCACGTTGATCTTCATAGCATAGCGTGCGCTATCTGTGCATGGCAGTTTACTGCTGGGCAGTAAACTGTTCTCATCATGATCAAAACAATGAAATCTTCCGTGATAATTCATGTTACCTCCAGGAATATCATGTTCATACGATTATGAATGATTTTACGGATAACAACAACTTTGGATTCAAGGATATGCATACCATTAAAACCATATTCCATTTCGACTACAATTCTTCATATGACGATTCGAAAGGCTTAACGGTTGATATCAACACCTTATATCCATCGAAATAATCATGCTGTAGTTGTTTAACATTCCATCTATACTAGATAAATCCTTCCATGATCAATCCCTTATATTCATCTAACAATAATGATGTTAAAGTCGAGTCCATGATTGTTATGAAGTCATCTACTAGATTCGGATTACCAATGATAGAAGCTTTCTTTACTTGTTCAATGTAATAAGACTCAAATCATGATGATCATAATCAAGGTACTTAAGGCTTATTCATCTCAATATTCCAAACATGATGTACTTTGGATAATTCACTTATGAAAATCAATATCTCGTTAATATGATCATCCAAGTCTGGAGATAGGTTGAACATACCTTAATATGATGAAAATCACTGAACCGTAAGATAGAATCCGACTCCGGTTGGTTGTATGCCACTCTAAGGCGCTATTCCACTTCAATGATTACTCCCAGGTGATAACCAATATACAAAGACCAACAAGATGTGTTCTAAGTGTGTAAAAGGATTATTACAGCTCTCTCGCCTCTCAAGAATGAAGAATGGACGAATGAAATGTAAGCCAAAACGGGTTGTTATCCCATTTATAATATTCTGCATTTTAACAAGTTAGCGCACGCTACAAGCTTTCCTTAGCGCGCGCTAATAAGAGTTGACTTCAGAACTGTCCAGGTTCATCCGCGGGAATCTTATCCGGACCCATGTCCCGGCACGCTACATACTTATGTACAAAGATGTCAATGCAAGAAATATCATACTCCAATAATCAAAACCACAAAATCCGAATAATACAGGGTTTGAATACAGATGAAATACACCGTAATAAATCCGGATATTACATTATAGCTAATTCTAAGTACAAAAGGCTCGAATCTAATCAACAAAACCCGAGTTTTCATAAAGTTCACTCGAATGCATGTAACGTAGAATCTCCTATTAACAAGACTTAATCTATAAGCAAAGGTCTAATCAGAGCTAATATAGCGAATCCTTGTAACAACAATACTTAATCAAGAGAGAAAAGATTAATTGGAGCTGCATAGCCAATTCTGAATACAAAAGGCTCGAATCTAATCAATAAGCCTGAGTTTTCATAGAGCTTCGACTCGAATAAATGTAACATGGAATCTCCTATTAACAAGACTTAATCAAGAAGTAAAGGTTTAATCGGAGCTATTATAGCGATTCCTTGCTACAACAAGACATAGTAAAGAAGTAAAAGATTAACTGAAGCTGTTATAGCCAATTCTGAGTACAAAAGGCTCGAACCTAATCAATAACCCGAGTTTTCATCGTGTTCCGACTCGAATGCATGTAATGTGGTCTTATCTCCTATTAACGAGACTTAATCGAGAAGTAAAGGTTTAATCGGAGCTATTATAGTGAATCCTTGCTACAACAAGACTTAATCAAGAAAGAAAAGATTAATCGAAGTTGTTATCGCGAATTCTGAGTACAAAAGGCTCGGATCAAATCAATAAACCCGAGTTTTCATAGAGTTCCAATTCGAATGCATGTAACGTGGTCTTATCTCATATTAACCAGACTTAATCAAGAAATAAAGGCTTAATCGGAGCTATTATATCCAATCATTGCTACAACAAGACTTAATTAGGAAGTAAAAGATTAATCGGAGCTGTTATGGCCAATTCTGAGTACAAAATACTCGGATCAAATCAATAAACCCGAGTTTTCATAGAGCTCCGACTCAAATGGATGTAATGTGGTCTTATATCTTATTTACAATACTTATCTAGAAGTACAAACATAATCGGAGCTATATATCGAATCCTTTCTACGACAAGACTTAATCAAGAAGTAAAAGATTAATCAAAACTGTTATAGCTATTTGTGAGTACAAAAGGCTCGAATCTAATCAATAATCCCGAGTTTTCGTAGAGTTCCAACTCGAATACATGCAATGTGGTTTTATCTCTAATTAACAAGACTTAATCAAGAAGGAAAGGCTTAATCCGAGCTATTATTGTCAATCCTTGCTACAAGACTTACTCAAGAAGCAAAAGATTAATCATAGCTGTTATAGCCAATTATGAGTGCAAAAGGCTCAAATTTAATCGATAAACCTGAGTTTTCTTAGAGTTCTAACTCGAATGCATGTACGTGGTCTTATCTCCTATTAACAAGACTTAATCAAGAAGTAAAGGCTTAATCAGCGCTATTATATCCAATTCTTGCTACAACAAGACTTAATCGAGAAATAAAAGATTAATGAGAGCTGTTATACCCAAATCTGAGTACAAAAGGCTCGAATCTAATCAATAAACCCGAGCTTTTATAGAGATCCAACTCAAATGCATATAACATGGAATCTCCTATTAACAAGACTTAGTCAAGAATTGAACGCTTAATCGAAGCTATTATAGCGAATCCTTGCTACAACAATACTTTTTTTTTTTTTTTTTTTGGGGAAAAATTGTTATATTAATGCGAAAATCAAGTCGAGGGTGGACGAGGCCCTCTACACGCCCGAAAGATTGAGGGAGGACAAACCCCTCAACAAGTCCCAAAACGAAAATCACATGAAAATAAGAGTAGCCGACCCTCAAACAAGGCTAGAGTTGCTTGGGATCACCCAAAATTACTGGATTTTACATAAAATTTTCTGCTCCTAATATACGGGTAAGCAATTTTATCAAGTTTAATGAGACCGCGGATTTTCCCATTAATATTGGAGATATCATGAAGATGGAAGTCTTGACGATCACACCCTTGATTCGCTAATAAATCAGCGACGGCATTACCCTCCCGAAAAATATGAGAGAAATGAATTTCCAATTTCTCCATGAAAGCACGAATTTTAAAAATGAGACCTTGGAGTTGCCAATGGCAAGAGGATGAATGCTCGATCAAATGAAGCGCAACCTTCGAATCTACTTCCACCCATACTTTGACAAAGTTGTGATCCAAACAAAAATCGAGCCCTCTCCAAATAGCATAGATTTCCGCGAAATTATTAGTTTGGACCCCAAGATATTCCGAAAACATGAGGAGAGGATTGCCAAGATAATCCCTAACAACCCCCCCCCCCCGCAGCCGCATATCCCGGGCTGCCCTTCGCGGCACCGTCCGTATTCAGTTTGCACCAGCCCCTGTTGGGCCTCATCCATCGAACCGTCATAATTTTGTAGCGCGGGCCCGGGCTTGGAGTGACGCCCACATAGTCGGCAATTCTATCCGCCCCCTTCCAAAATTGTCTTGTAATTTTGCCATGACCTTTGAGATTGGTTAAGTAATTCCAAATACGGTTACACACAAGTTTCGACGTAAAAGGAATATTATCAACCCTCTTATCATTCCTACAACACCAAATAAACCATAAAATGAGAATCGGAATGATGTGAAAAATGTGGATTGTTCCCTTGGCTTTACCAAACCAATTAGCAATAATAAGATTGAAATCAGATGATAAAAGGGCTTTGATCCAAGCAATATTATGGAAAAACTTCCAAACCTCTGTAGCAATTGGGCCATTTAAAAAAAGGTGGGAAAGGCTTTCAACACCATTACAACAATAACAGGAGTTGGTGGCAATAATACCCCTACGGAGGAGACCATCCGGAGTTGGGATCCATTTATTAAGGACCTTGACCATAAATAGAGAGATGGTAGGTGTGATATATGGATTCCAACAAAATCGAAGGATATTATTCGAAGTTTTTCTATTACGAACTAAATCCCAAGCGCTTTTGAAAGTAAACTTCCCATTAGTAGATAAAGTCCAAGAAGGTCTATTTTCATAAGGGGAAGTAGGTAAGGAGCAAATATGGTCACAAATGCCCATCGGGAGTTTGCGATAAATTTTCCTTCTATCCCACTCCCCATTATTCCAATAAAAACCAATTTTATCTTTCGACTTACTGTTGTAAAAGTTGGTGAGGGGCTGAATTCACACCAATTGTCATGCCAAAAGACACAAAGATCATTACCACTATGCCAAAAAATTTTATCATTCGCGATCGATCTAATACCACAAAGGTTTTTCCAAGTCGGAGAACTTTTAGGATTAAATTTGATAACCATGGGGTGAATCCTAGAGCAATATTTTTTAAATAACAAGTTCGACCAAATATTATTAGAAGTTCTAAACCTCCACCACATTTTAATATGGGCACGAATAATGTCATTAAGATCCCGACACCCAAGACCCTCATCCGTTGGGTAGCAAAGACGATTCCAAGCACCCAATGCAACTTCCGCTTATTGTCATTGATCCCCATAGAAATTTGTTGAACAATCTTTCTATGTGATTTATGACATTAGCAGGAGGTTTGAGCACTTGTAAGCAAAATAAAGCAATGGAGTTTAAAACCGATTTAATTAGTTCCAAGCGGCCCCCCGTCGATAGCAAGTGATGGTTCCAAGTAATCATTTTATTTTTAATTTTAGAAAGGAGGGGGCTGTACATATCAAAATTTTGAAACCCTTTCCACATAGGTACGCCAAGATACAAAATCGGTAGATCGACTTTATTAAATCCCGAAATTCTTTGCACGCAACTAACAACTTGAGGGGTCGGATTATTCATAATGAAATTACTCTTGTGGTTGTTGATCTTTTGACCGGAAACATTTTCATAATGGGTAATGCAATTGTTGAAAATATGAAGACTTTTTTTGGAAACATTAAGGAAAATGAGAATATCATCAGCATACGCAAGATGCGTGATCTTCACTTTTTTCTTAATTTTGTAGTACATCGAAGGATTGTTGGAAAACATTCGATCAATACTCCGAGAGAAGTAATCAGCGGCAAGCACAAAAATGAGGGGGGAGAGTGGGTCCCCTTGACGAATACCTCTCTCGCTTTTAAAAAACCCATGGGGCTGCCCGTTCACAAGGACCGAGAACCAACTATTAGAAATACACGACTTGATAAAATTAATCCAAACATTGGAAAAACCAAAGCTAGACATAACTTGGAATATAAAATTCCAATTTATCCTATCATAAGCTTTTTCCATATCCAATTTAATTATAGTATTAGTAGTCGATTGGGAAATGTCATGAGTTACCTCGTGAGCCGTCATCCGTAATATTCCTACCTTTGATGAAACCAGACTGGGCCGGATTAATAATAGATGGTAGAATTTTGGCAAGTCTTTTGCTAAGAATTTTCGAGATGATTTTGTAGGAAGTGTTGCAAAGACTAATCGGCCGAAAATCTTTCCAAGATCGAGGATTATTAATTTTGGGGATTAGTGTGATGGTGGTGGTAGTGAAAGCCCGAGGCATCGGAGATCCACCAAAGAAATCCAAAACAGCTTCCACAACATCCCGACACACTATATCCCAACAAATTTGAAAAAATTTGGCATTGAACCCGTCCGGTCCAGCAACACTATCCCCATCCATGTCGAAAACGCAATCTTTAATTTCATCAAGAGTTGGAATACAACAAATACTATCATTAATCTCATTTGAAATATTGTTAGGCACCAGCCGAGGATGGATATCGTCTAAAAACGGGTTGTGCTCGGCAAAACAACTAGAGAAATAAGAAACCGCAGAGTTACCTATCTCCTCGGGATTAGTGATACTACGAGCACGATCCCAAATCGAATGAATACAATTTTTTTGTCTTTTCTTTTTCACCACCGAGTGAAAAATTTTACTATTCCTCTCCCCATCGATCATCCATTTCACATTAGATTTTTGTTTCCAAAAATCTTCTTCCATGGATTGGACCAAGGTAAGGTTGGCGTTCATTTTTTTAAGGTGGATGAAATTGATTGTGGAGGGGTCCCGATCAAAATCATTTTCTGCCACTTCCACCGCATATTGGGCCTGATCAATTTTAGTAAAAATATTGCCAAATTCAAGTTTATTCCATTCCTTGAGGGTGTGTTTTAACCTTGAGAGTTTCTCCAAAAGTTTAAACATCCCTCGAGAATTGGTATGTAGATCCCATGATTCCTTCACCGTAGCAATGAAACGATGGTGTTTAGTCCACATATTTTGAAATCTGAAGGAAGCCTTTGGTTTAGAAATGTTATTACTAAATTCACATAACATGGAGTTATGGTCCGATTTGTATTTAGGAAGATGCCGAATAGACATGAAAGGAAAAGCCGAATACCATTCTGGTGATAGAAGGATTCTGTCTAGTCTTTGCCAAACACCATCACTATACCAAGTGTAGGGGGTGCCCACATATCCGCCGTCAGTCAAGTCGCAATTCAACAAAGCATCGTTGAATTCCTCCATGTCTGACTGGATTGGGATGGCCCCCCCTTTTTTTTCCTCCGGTTGGAGGATAATGTTGAAATCTCCCCCTACCATCCAAGGAATTTGGCTTTGACTAACGGAGAGAAGATCATCCCACAACTCCCTTCTCTCAATTTTGGTATTCCTACCGTAAACAACAGTTAACAGGAAAGGGTTGGGGAGGGAGTCACAGACAACTTCCACATGAAGCAATTGCACCTTATTTTGTAAAATATTAATTTGGATACCAGATTCGGAAAAAATCCATATGTGGTTACTAATATTTGCACAAACATTAGAAAACCCAAATCGTTTAAGAAAAAAATTGGAGTCCAGATTCACTTTTGGTTCAATGAGTGCCAAAATATTAAATTTGTGTTTTCTTTTAAGCAATCTAATTTTGTTTTGGGCAGGTTTGTTCCCAATACCTCTAATATTCCAAAAAAGTGTACTAATCATTGATGTTTAGCACTACTCCTAGTCTTCCTCTTTGGAAAATTATTAGTTTGGGTTTTATTTTTGGTGAGCAGCTGCTTATCAGAAATAATTTTACCCTTCCGAGTATTCATTCTGATAAGCTTATTCTTACCAAACTCAGAACATCCGTCATTGTTATCCGAGAGGGACTGCTCCTGAATCGAATTTTTGGAGTTTGTGGACCTGTCCGATCCTCCTCCTGTATCAAATTCAAAATCATCATTAGATTCAGAAGAATGTTCATAGTTTACCCCATCACACTTCTCTAAAGAGGAGTCCATGCTGGAGATCCTGACATCAAAAAGAGATATACAATCAGCATTATCAGGTACATCGATAATCGGTGGTTTAAATACAATTAAATCTGTTATGTTGTCCTCCACAATATTATCAACCGCGGCTGAAATACTCGAGGGCTTAGCAGAAACCGTTTTTCCGGGGGACGATTTGCCTTGTTTAGAGACCTCTGATTTTTCTATAGGCAAAACAATAGGTTTAAGAGATGGTTTTTTCGGCAGATTTGATTCAAGCTGGTTAGTCAAGGTATCAGGAGCCTGGTTGGGAATGGTTTTCTGGCCATCAAATTCATTACTCCTACTATTAATATTGGTCTCTTCCTGTATCACAGCAAGGGTTTGGAATTTGTTACGAGAGTCAAGTTTGGACAAGTCATTATTAGAGTTATTAAGGTTGGTAGTACTATTAGTGCCTGAGACATTTTTGGACTTTCCAACCAAAATAAAACCATCATTATCCTGAGTAATTTGGTTAGGGTTGACATTTTTACCCAGATTTTTATGACTGAAAACAGTAGGTTTTAATGTAGGATTTTTAATATAACACTCAGCAATAGCATGGCCAATGTGTTTGCAATGTTGGCAATATTTGGGTATTTTTTCAAATTCTATATCATATTCAGTTTTAATATCCCCAACCTGAAGATTGATTTTTTTTGTCGGTTGTTTTTCAAGATTAATAATAACACATAATCTAGCAAAATTCATTTTGGTCCGGTTAAGTGTGAAATCATCAACCTTCACAAAAGTGCCAACCAAGCTAGCTATAGTTTTAAGGGATCGTAAATCAAACCATTGTGAGGGTAAAGCATGAATTTTGAACCATACAGGCACTAAAGCCGGTTCATGTTTGAAATCGAAAGTTGGTGACCATTGAAACAACCTCATTGGAAAACCAGCAACATTATATTCTCATTTCATCCACAGTTTGTCACAAATAGCTTTATTAGTCAGATTTATAAGAACATGTTTACCATTCAGGAACTGCACTTTACACAATCCAAATCCTTCAGCTTTAAGTTGCTGGGATATTACCTGATTTGAAGGTTTACCGTAAGTGAATTTGCCAATGAGGGCAAATGTGTAAAATTCAGAAACTGTATCGCATTCCTCTTGTGAGAAAATGGCTGTCGGAATGTTGTCTGAAAACTCCAAAACCCCGAACCTAATATCATCGACTTCCTCATTTTAA
Source organism: Orobanche coerulescens (assembly GCA_033398695.1). Lineage (NCBI taxonomy): Eukaryota > Viridiplantae > Streptophyta > Magnoliopsida > Lamiales > Orobanchaceae > Orobanche > Orobanche coerulescens. Next base: position 40,239,473 of record CM065814.1, on the reverse strand, counting down.
ATGGCATCACGAAACGACTTTTGTTGGACCTTCAGACTTAAAGTTCGGATTTCCCCTTCTTCCAGAGCTGAGGAGTCCTCACCACGAGATTGCGACGCCGATTTTGGAGCCACTTCATGGTTCGGTTCTTCCAGAGTGGAGTACTTAAAGAGGTTCCTCGTAATTTGAGTAGCAATCGATTGAATCGTAGTTTTACTGTTATCTGGAGCGACAGGCAGATTCGCATTGCTTTTGTGTGACAATTTCAGGGTTGAAATACCCGATTTGGAGACTGTGGATGTTGTTTTTTGTGTTGGTTTCACCGGATCTGGATCCGAAGGTTGCACATTGCCGTTTTTTTGTGGTGGAATCGTGGTGCCACCGTCCACCATCGCGATCTCCCCCTGCGCATCCAAGACGCCGGCCGGAGAAGGTTCTAAAGGCACCGGCAAACCACCCACCAAAGCGGGCGCCGCCTGCTGGCCGCCAAAAATACCAGAAGACGATGTGCCATCCGACTTTCTCCCCGATTTCGAGTTTGAGGGTCTGTAGTTTGAGAAGTTTGCGGTGAGGTTGAAGGGGAACGATGGAACAGCCTGGGCATATGCTGCTCCTTTTGTTTCCTTCACAACTTGGGTTTCAGATATGAGGTTTCCCACAGTGGGAATACTAGTTGAATAATTATTCTGCAGAGAGTGTAGCACGTGAGATTCCTTTTCCCCACAAAAGGTGGGGTTTGTGTTTTCAAGGGGGGCAGCATGTGAAGTAGCTGGCGCCGCCCCATGTGGTATGGGCTGGATAGAATTAATATTTAAATCATCCGAAAATGGGCAGGAATCTCCATCTGCAAAGCTGGATTCGTTTTTTGCACATTGAGATCCGAAAATGGTGCTAGCTGGCGCCGCCCCATGTGATAAGGGCTGGATAGAATTAAAGCTGGACTGATTTTTTTTGGGTTCAATAAACAACTCGTTTTTTGCACATTGAGATCCGAAAATGGTGCTAGCTGGCGCCGCCCCATGTGATAAAGCATCCGATAAAGCTGGCGCCGCCTGGATAGAATCAGCCGAACCGGAATCTCTGGGAGCCGTTCCATGATTTTTTTGGGGTTGAATAAACAACTCCTTTTTTGAAGTTTGAGATCCGTAAATACGGGAAGATTGCTGGATAGATTCAATAATTAAATCAACTGAACAGGAATCTCCATCTTGCAAGGTGGGAGCCGTTCCATGATGTATTTGGGGTTGAATAAACAACTCATTTTTTGAAGTTGGAGATCCGGAAATAGGGGATGACCGGGGGTTCTCCCCAAATGTGATTATTTTATCTGCCATGGGGCAGATGAAATTAAAGACCGGACCGCCGCTCTAGGCGGCGGAAAATAAAAGTAAAAGAGACGTTATCAGATGAAGATACTGATAACGTCCAGAAATTTCAAACAAGAGGAAGAACACGGATGAATATGGTAGAGAGAAGGGAGAGAAAAAATCTTAGAGAGAGAAAGCATGAAAAAATTTTGCTTGTTGCTACAACAATACTTAATCAAGAAAGAACAGATTAATGAGAGCAGTTATAGCCAATTCTAAGTACAAAAGGCTCGAATCTAATCAACAAAACCTGAGTTTTCATAAAGTTCACTCGAATGCATGTAACGTAGAATCTCCTATTAACAAGACTTAATCTATAAGCAAAGGTCTAATCAGAGCTATTATAGCGGATCCTTGTAACAACAATACTTAATCAAGAGAGAAAAGATTAATTGGAGCTGCATAGCCAATTCTGAATACAAAAGGCTCGAATCTAATCAATAAGCCTGAGTTTTCATAGAGCTTCGACTCGAATAAATGTAACATGGAATCTCCTATTAACAAGACTTAATCAAGAAGTAAAGGTTTAATCGAAGCTATTATAGCGATTCCTTGCTACAACAAGACATAATAAAGAAGTAAAAGATTAACTGAAGCTGTTATAGCCAATTATGAGTACAAAAGGCTCGAACCTAATCAATAACCCGAGTTTTCATCGTGTTCCGACTCGAATGCATGTAATGTGGTCTTATCTCCTATTAACGAGACTTAATCAAGAAGTAAAGGTTTAATCGGAGCTATTATAGTGAATCCTTGCTACAACAAGACTTAATCAAGAAAGAAAAGATTAATCGAAGTTGTTATAGTGAATTCTGCAAAAGGCTCGGATCATATCAATAAACCCGAGTTTTCATAGAGTTCCAATTCGAATGCATGTAACGTGGTCTTATCTTATATTAACCAGACTTAATCAAGAAATAAAGGCTTAATCGGAGCTATTATATCCAATCATTGCTACAACAAGACTTAATTAGGAAGTAAAAGATTAATCGGAGCTGTTATGGCCAATTCTGAGTACAAAAGACTCGGATCAAATCAATAAACCCGAGTTTTCATAGAGCTCCGACTCGAATGGATGTAATGTGGTCTTATATCCTATTTACAATACTTATCTAGAAGTACAAACATAATCGGAGCTATATATCGAATCCTTGCTACAACAAGACTTAATCAAGAAGTAAAAGATTAATCAAAACTGTTATAGCTATTTGTGAGTACAAAAGGCTCGAATCTAATCAATAAACCCGAGTTTTCGTAGAGTTCCAACTCGAATACATGCAATGTGGTTTTATCTCTAATTAACAAGACTTAATCAAGAAGGAAAGGCTTAATCGGAGCTATTATAGTCAATCCTTGCTACAAGCCTTACTCAAGAAGCAAAAGATTAATCAGAGCTGTTATAGCCAATTATGAGTGCAAAAGGCTCAAATTTAATCGATAAACCTGAGTTTTCTTAGAGTTCTAACTCGAATGCATGTACGTGGTCTTATGTCCTATTAACAAGACTTAATCAAGAAGTAAAGGCTTAATCAGAGCTATTATATCCAATTCTTGCTACAACAAGACTTAATCGAGAAATAAAAGATAAATGAGAGCTGTTATACCCAAATCTGAGTACAAAAGGCTCGAATATAATCAATAAACCCGAGTTTTTATAGAGCTCCAACTCAAATGCATATAACATGGAATCTCCTATTAACAAGACTTAGTCAAGAACTGAACGCTTAATCGAAGCTATTATAGCGAATCCTTGCTACAACAATACTTAATCAAGAAAGAACAGATTAATGAGAGCAGTTATAGCCAATTCTAAGTACAAAAGGCTCGAATCTAATCAACAAAACCTGAGTTTTCATAAAGTTCACTCGAATGCCTGTAACGTAGAATCTCCTATTAACAAGAATTAATCTATAAGCAAAGGTCTAATCAGAGCTATTATAGCGGATCCTTGTAACAACAATACTTAATCAAGAGAGAAAAGATTAATTGGAGCTGCATAGCCAATTCTGAGTACAAAAGGCTCGAATCTTATCAATAAGCCTGAGTTTTCATAGAGCTCCGACTCGAATAAATGTAACATGTAATCTCCTATCAACAAGACTTAATCAAGAAGTAAAGGTTTAATTGGAGCTATTATAGCGATTCCTTGCTACAACAAGAAGTAAAGGATTAATCAGAGCTATTATATCCAATCATTGCTACAACAAGACTTAATTAGGAAGTAAAAGATTAATCGGAGCTGTTATGGCCAATTCTGAGTACAAAAGGCTCGGATCAAATCAATAAACCCGAGTTTCATAGAGTTCCAACTCGAATGCATGTAACGTGGTCTTATCTCATATTAACAAGACTTAATCAAGAAGTAAAGGCTTAATCGGAGCTATTATATCCAATCATAGCTACAACAAGACTTAATTAAGAAGTAAAAGATTAATCGGAGCTGTTATGGCAAATTCTGAGTACAAAAGGCTCGAAGGGTGGAGAGAATACGGTGTATTATGAGCTTCTCTCAGTATAGCCTGTTTAAGCTTTGCGTCTTCCAACATGAAAATCATGTTAGGATTATGGTCATGTTATACGCGGTCTTATGCTTTATAATGTTAATAAACCCGAGTTTTCATAGAGTTCCGACTCGAATGCATGTAATGTGGTCTTATCTTCTTTTAACAAGACTTATCAAAAAGTAAAGACTTAATCGGAGCTATTATAGCAAATCCTTGATACAACAAGACTTAATCAAGAAGTAAAAGATTAATCAGAGCTGTTATAGCTAATTCTGAGTAAAAAAGGCTCGAATTTAATCAATAAACCCGAGTTTTCATAGAGTTCCGACTCGGATGCATGTAACGTGGTCTTATCTTCTATTAACATGACTTATGAAGAAGTAAAGTCTTAATTGGAGCTATTATAACAAATCCTTGCTACAACAAGACTTGATCAAGAAGTAAAAAATTAATCAGAGCTGTTATAGCCAATTCTGAGTATAAAAGGCTCGAATCTAATCAATAAAGCCGAGTTTTCATAGAGTTTCGACTCGAATGCATGTAACATGGATTTATCTCCTATTTACAAGACGTATCAAGAAGTAAAGGCTTAATTGGAGCTATTATAGTGAATCCTTGCTACAACAAGGCTTATTCAAGAAGTAAAAGATTAATCGGAGCTACTATAGCCAACTCTTAGTACAAAATCTCAAATCTAATCATTATACCAGAGTTTTCATAGAGTTCCGACTCGAATGCATGTGCGTGGTCTTATTGTAACACCCCGAGATATTCGGAATAATTACAGCGCCGTAAACCCTTTAGGTAAGGATTTACAAGGCTAATTTTAAAAAGAGTGTAAATATAAACCAATCGTACAACTGAAGCTCAAATACAGATTTGATTCAACCGATCAAATAAGTTAACTTATACAACCATATCGAAAGGACATTATTAAAACAGAGGTACTCGAGTACTAAAATAGACTAAGGAAACACATCACAATAACAATAAACATCAACCACATCACTGAGCCATTCCATCGTCCTGTCGGTACTGTGGTTGCCTCCCCGCTCCTCGGCTACCTGAACATCAAAACAATGTCCACCCCCGAAGGGGTTAGCAAAACAATGCTAGTACAAGTATCATCATACAATAAATCATTAATGCATCAGGAAACATGCAAAATGGACTTCCACCACCGGAATCCAACGATGCGAATCCTCACGATTCCATCAACACTATACAAGGTAATCCAGCGATCCAGCGCCCTCAGCATAGATCCCCATGATGATCCCGTCGGACCAACGCATGGTGGAAAACCCGTCCAACGATCCAGCGCCCTCAGCATAGATCCCCATGATGATCCCGTCGGACCAACGCATGGTGGACATTCGATCCAGCCCCCTCAGCATAGATCCCCATGATCCCCTCGGATCATTTAAACCATAAATCCATCAAGTATGCATACACATATGCATTTCAATACGTTCATCAATACGAACAAATAACAACTAATATCACGAGAATTTTCAGAAATACGTCTCATATTCAACAATATGAACAAAACCACAAGCATGATCAAAGTTTCAATATAAGTCGAACTCGACATATAATACTTGCCTCGGAGATGGCAAGAATGTAATACTTCGACAAACGTCACGCGTCCGTATGTCACCGCCCCACGATCGACCCCTATGCAAGGCTCGCACCTTGTTCAAAAAGAAATACAAGGAACTTAACATACCACTCGATACTAACATACGCTCACCGAATACTAATATCAAGATCGTAAAGTAGTGACACTAGGTTGGTTCACGGTTAGAACACTAAGTAAGAACCGGGAACGATAAGGCACTCTATAAGGGCTGAACGATCATTTCGAATATGAAGTACCGTTGTTTAAAAGTTCATTGTTTCACAAGATGTTGAGGGTTTCGTGTTAAATAAGGAAATGAATGTCAAATCCCCATATGATCGGCCAAGATGATTCGACCCCCAATATTACTCAAGACGCCAAGCATGCTTAAATATTACGCAAGGAAAACGACACTATGGTGATTCGGTTTAAGTTCAAGGACCTGGTCGATATATATATGTATTACCTCAAGAACATGGAGGACAATGTCATAACAATTTCTTCTAACATATATGAATTTCTCTAATGGAACATAAAAAGGAATCAGAGAATACAACCGAAATCATGCTTATTACTCCCACGAATTAAGGATGCTACAAGTTAAGGTTTCATCCACCGAGGCTAAAATAAAGACTCTACATAATGAAAGAAAGATAAGGTATAATCGGGTTCTAAACTTCAAAACATGGTGCTGGACTCAAAAGATCATTATCTAGTCCAATGATTTCCAAAAACAAGCTCAACGTATAGTTAAGAATGTAAACTTTAGCTTGGTGAATCGTAACATACCTTAAGAGATGTAAGAATAAGAGAATCTTCAATAAACTCTTCACCAGAAGATTGATCACCAACTCTCCCGGTCTAAGCTTCCCAAAATCGGAGGTAAATGATGATATGAGGGATATGAGGTGAAGGATAGTCTCAAGGACACAAAAATCGGCCAAGGCAAAAGTGGGAAATGAAGTGAGGGTCATGTTCTATAAATAGATTTCTAAGTATTACGTACGTTATGCAATAACCCCTTACGTAGGTAACAAGCTTAACGTACGTTATACCCTAGCCTTTAGCGTACGTAATCGCCTGACCAGAGTTCCCTGGACTGATTTCGCCATTTCTTTACGTACGTAATCACACGGGTTTTACGCACATAATACTCATATCTATAGCGTACGTAACACATGCACCATAGCGTACGTAGCGCCTATGTCCAGGTTCATGCGGGAATCACACGAATCTTCCCCGTCCCTCTCTTCGGCCCCCACAAGCCGACCCTTATCCGAACCCAAGTTGACTTAGCTTACGTACGTTAAGAACATCAGATAACGTACGTAACACTGCATCCTTAGCGTACGTTATGAACGCTTGTTAACGTACGTTAGTACGTGCAAAATCATGCATGCAATGCTTAAAGTTATAAAAACATAAGGGCACAAATACGGGAAACCAGTCTACGATTTATAACATCACGAAGTCGAAATAATACAAGGTTGAGTACAAGGTAAATACACCATTTATTCGGGCATTACACTTATCTCCTATTAACAAGACTTAATCAAGAAGTAAAGACTTAATCGGAGCTATTATAGCGAATCCTTGCTACAACAAGACTTAATCAAGAAGTAAAAGATTAATCAAAACTGTTATAGCTAATTGTGAGTACAAAAGGCTCAAATCTAATCAATAAACCTGAGTTTTTGTAGAGTTCCGACTCGAATACATGCAATGTGGTTTTATCTCCTATTAACAAGACTTAATCAAGAAGGAAAGGCTTAATCGGAGCTATTATAGTCAATCTTTTCTACAAGACTTACTCAAGAAGCAAAAGATTAATCGGAGCTGTTATAACCAATTATGAGTGCAAAAGGCTCAAATCTAATCGATAAACCCGAGTTTTCTTAGAGTTCTAACTCAAATGCATGTACTTGGTCTTATCTCCTATTAACAAGACTTAATCAAGAAGTAAAGGCTTAATCATAGCTATTATATCCAATTCTTGCTACAACAAGACTTAATCGATAAATAAAAGATTAATGAGAGCTGTTATACCCGAATCTGAGTACAAAAGGCTCGAATCTAAACAATAAACCCGAGCTTTTATAGAGCTCCGACTCAAATGCATATAACATGGAATCTCCTATTAACAAGACTTAGTCAAGAATTGAACGCTTAATTGAAGCTATTACAGAGAATTCTTGCTACAACAATACTTAATCAAGAAAGAACGGATTAATGAGAGCTGTTATAGTCAATTCTAAGTACAAAAGGCTCGAATCAAATCAATAAACCCGAGTTTTCATAAATTTCACTCGAATACATGTAACGTAGAATCTCCTATTAACAAGACTTAATCTATAAGCAAAGGTCTAATCAGAGCTATTATAGCGAATCCTTGTAACAAAAATACTTAATCAAGAGAGAAAAGATTAATTGGAGCTGTATAGCCAATTCTGAGTACAAAAGGCTCGAATATAGTCAATAAACCTGAGTTTTCATAGAGCTCCAACTCGAATGAATCTAACATGGAATCTCCTATTAACAAGACTTAATCAAGAAGTAAAGGTTTAATCGGAGCTATTATAGCGATTCCTTGCTACAACAAGACTTAATCAAGAAGTAAAAGATTAACTGAAGCTGTTATAGCCAAATCTGAGTACAAAAGGCTCGAACCTAATCAATAACCCGAGTTTTCATAGAGTTCCGACTCGAATGCATGTAATGTGGTCTTATCTCCTATTAACGAAACTTAATCAAGAATTATCGGTTTAATCGGAGCTATTATAGTGAATCCTTGCTACAACAAGACTTAATCAAGAAAGAAAAGATTAATCGAAGCTGTTATAGCCATTTCTGAGTACAAAAGGCTTGGATCAAATCAATAAACCAGAGTTTTCATTGAGTTCCAACTCGAATGCATGTAACGTGGTCTTATCTCATATTAACCAGACTTGAGCAAGAAGTAAAGGCTTAATCGGAGCTATTATATCCAATCATTGCTACAACAAGAATTAATTAGGAAGTAAAAGATTAATCGGAGCTGTTATGGCCAATTCTGAGTAGACAAGGCTCGGATCAAATCAATAAACCCGAGTTTTCATAGAGCACCAACTCGAATGCATGTAACGTGGTCTTATCTCCTATTTACAAGACTTATCTAGAAGTAAAAACATAATCGGAGCTATATATCGAATCCTTGCTACAACAAGACTTTTTTTTTCTTGCTACAACAAGACTTAATCAAGAAGGAAAAGATTAATCAAAACTGTTATAGCTAATTGTGAGTACAAAAGGCTCGAATCTAATCAATAAACCCGAGTTTTCGTAGAGTTCCGACTCGAATACATGCAATGTGGTTTTATCTCCTATTAGCAAGACTTAATCAAGAAGGAAAGGCTTAATCGGAGCTATTATAGTCAATCCTTGCTACAAGATTTACTCAAGAAGCAAAAGATTAATCGGAGCTGTTATAGCCAATTATGAGTGCAAAAGGCTCAAATCTAATCGATAAACCCGAGTTTTCTTAGAGTTCTAACTCGAATGCATGTACGTGGTCTTATCTCATATTAACAAGACTTAATCAAGAAGTAAAGGCTTAATGAGAGCTATTATATCCAATTCTTGCTACAACAAGACTTAATCGAGAAATAAAAGATTAATGAGAGTTGTTATACCCAAATCTGAGTACAAAAGGCTCGAATCTAATCAATAAACCCGAGCTTTTATAGAGCTCCGACTCAAATGCATATAACATGGAATCTCCTATTAACAAGACTTAGTCAAGAATTGAACGCTTAATCGAAGCTATTATAGTGAATTCTTGCTACAACAATACTTAATCAAGAAAGAACAGATTAATGAGAGCTGTTATAGTCAATTCGAAGTACAAAAGGCTCGAATCTAATCAATAAACCCGAGTTTTCATAAATTTCACTCAAATACATGTAACGTAGAATCTCCTATTAACAAGACTTAATCTATAAGCAAAGGTCTAATCATAGCTATTATAGCGAATCCTTGTAACAAAAATACTTAATCAAGAGAGAAAAGATTAATTGGAGCAGTATAGCCAATTCTGAGTACAAAAGGCTCGAATATAATCAATAAACCTGAGTTTTCATAGAGCTCCGACTCGAATGAATGTAACATGGAATCTCCTATTAACAAGACTTAATCAAGAAGTAAAGGTTTAATCGGAGCTATTATAGCGATTCCTTGCTACAACAAGACTTAATCAAGAAGTAAAAGATAAACTGAAGCTGTTATAGCCAAATCTGAGTACAAAAGGCTCGAACCTAATCAATAACCCGAGTTTTCATAGAGTTCCGACTCGGATGCATGTAACGTGGTCTTATCTTCTATTAACATGACTTATGAAGAAGTAAAGACTTAATTGGAGCTATTATAGCAAATCCTTGCTACAACAAGACTTGATCAAGAAGTAAAAGATTAATCAGAGCTGTCATAGCCAATTCTGAGTATAAAAGGCTCGAATCTAATCAATAAAGCCGAGTTTTCATAGAGTTTCGATTCGAATGCATGTAACATGGATTTATCTCCTATTTACAAGACGTATCAAGAAGTAAAGGCTTAATTGGAGCTATTATAGTGAATCCTTGCTACAACAAGGCTTATTCAAGAAGTAAAAGATTAATCGGAGCTACTATAGCCAACTCTTAGTACAAAATCTCAAATCTAATCAGTATACCAGAGTTTTCATAGAGTTCCGACTCGAATGCATGTACGTGGTTTTATATCCTATTAACAAAACTTAATCAATAAGTAAAGACTTAATCGGAGCTATTATAGCGAATCCTTGCTACAACAAGACTTAATCAAGAAGTAAAAGATTAATCAAAACTGTTATAGCTAATTGTGAGTACAAAAGGCTCAAATCTAATCAATAAACCCGAGTTTTTGTAGAGTTCCGACTCGAATACATGCAATGTAGTTTTATCTCCTATTAACAAGACTTAATCAAGAAGGAAAGGCTTAATCGGAGCTATTATAGTCAATATTTTCTACAAGACTTACTCAAGAAGCAAAAGATTAATCGGAGCTGTTATAACCAATTATGAGTGCAAAAGGCTCAAATCTAATCGATAAACCCGAGTTTTCTTAGAGTTCTAACTCGAATGCATGTACGTGGTCTTATCTCATATTAACAAGACTTAATCAAGAAGTAAAGGCTTAATGAGAGCTATTATATCCAATTCTTGCTACAACAAGACTTAATCGAGAAATAAAAGATTAATGAGAGTTGTTATACCCAAATCTGAGTACAAAAGGCTCGAATCTAATCAATAAACCCGAGCTTTTATAGAGCTCCGACTCAAATGCATATAACATGGAACCTCCTATTAACAAGACTTAGTCAAGAATTGAACGCTTAATCGAAGCTATTATAGTGAATTCTTGCTACAACAATACTTAATCAAGAAAGCAGTTAATGAGAGTCGTTATAGTCAATTCAAGTACAAAAGGCTCGAATCTAATCAATAAACCCTAGTTTTCATAAATTTCACTCAAATACATGTAACGTAGAATCTCCTATTAACAAGACTTAATCTATAAGCAAAGGTCTAATCATAGCTATTATAGCGAATCCTTGTAACAAAAATACTTAATCAAGAGAGAAAAGATTAATTGGAGCAGTATAGCCAATTCTGAGTACAAAAGGCTCGAATATAATCAATAAACCTGAGTTTTCATAGAGCTCCGACTCGAATGAATGTAACATGGAATCTCCTATTAACAAGACTTAATCAAGAAGTAAAGGTTTAATCGGAGCTATTATAGCGATTCCTTGCTACAACAAGACTTAATCAAGAAGTAAAAGATAAACTGAAGCTGTTATAGCCAAATCTGAGTACAAAAGGCTCGAACCTAATCAATAACCCGAGTTTTCATAGAGTTCCGACTCGGATGCATGTAACGTGGTCTTATCTTCTATTAACATGACTTATGAAGAAGTAAAGACTTAATTGGAGCTATTATAGCAAATCCTTGCTACAACAAGACGTGATCAAGAAGTAAAAGATTAATCAGAGCTGTCATAGCCAATTCTGAGTATAAAAGGCTCGAATCTAATCAATAAAGCCGAGTTTTTATAGAGTTTCGATTCGAATGCATGTAACATGGATTTATCTCCTATTTACAAGACGTATCAAGAAGTAAAGGCTTAATTGGAGCTATTATAGTGAATCCTTGCTACAACAAGGCTTATTCAAGAAGTAAAAGATTAATCGGAGCTACTATAGCCAACTCTTAGTACAAAATCTCAAATCTAATCATTATACCAGAGTTTTCATAGAGTTCCGACTCGAATGAATGTACGTGGTTTTATATCCTATTAACAAGACTTAATCAATAAGTAAAGACTTAATCGGAGCTATTATAGCGAATCCTTGCTACAACAAGACTTAATCAAGAAGTAAAAGATTAATCAAAACTGTTATAGCTAATTGTGAGTACAAAAGGCTCAAATCTAATCAATAAACCCGAGTTTTTGTAGAGTTCCGACTCGAATACATGCAATGTGGTTTTATCTCCTATTAACAAGACTTAATCAAGAAGGAAAGGCTTAATCGGAGCTATTATAGTCAATATTTTCTACAAGACTTACTCAAGAAGCAAAAGATTAATCGGAGCTGTTATAACCAATTATGAGTGCAAAAGGCTCAAATCTAATCGATAAACCCGAGTTTTCTTAGAGTTCTAACTCGAATGCATGTACGTGGTCTTATCTCATATTAACAAGACTTAATCAAGAAGTAAAGGCTTAATGAGAGCTATTATATCCAATTCTTGCTACAACAAGACTTAATCGAGAAATAAAAGATTAATGAGAGTTGTTATACCCAAATCTGAGTACAAAATGCTCGAATCTAATCAATAAACCCGAGCTTTTATAGAGCTCCGACTCAAATGCATATAACATGGAATCTCCTATTAACAAGACTTAGTCAAGAATTGAACGCTTAATCGAAGCTATTATAGTGAATTCTTGCTACAACAATACTTAATCAAGAAAGAACAGATTAATGAGAGCTGTTATAGTCAATTCAAAGTACAAAAGGCTCGAATCTAATCAATAAACCCGAGTTTTCATAAATTTCACTCAAATACATGTAACGTAGAATCTCCTATTAACAAGACTTAATCTATAAGCAAAGGTCTAATCATAGCTATTATAGCGAATCCTTGTAACAAAAATACTTAATCAAGAGAGAAAAGATTAATTGAGTCGTATAGCCAATTCGAGTACAAAAGGCTCGAATATAATCAATAAACTGAGTTTTCATAGAGCTCACTCGAATGAATGTAACATGGAATCTCCTATTAACAAGACTTAATCAAGAAGTAAAGGTTTAATCGGAGCTATTATAGCGATTCCTTGCTACAACAAGACTTAATCAAGAAGTAAAAGATAAACTGAAGCTGTTATAGCCAAATCTGAGTACAAAAGGCTCGAACCTAATCAATAACCCGAGTTTTCATAGAGTTCCGACTCGGATGCATGTAACGTGGTCTTATCTTCTATTAACATGACTTATGAAGAAGTAAAGACTTAATTGGAGCTATTATAGCAAATCCTTGCTACAACAAGACTTGATCAAGAAGTAAAAGATTAATCAGAGCTGTCATAGCCAATTCTGAGTATAAAAGGCTCGAATCTAATCAATAAAGCCGAGTTTTCATAGAGTTTCGACTCGAATGCATGTAACATGGATTTATCTCCTATTTACAAGACGTATCAAGAAGTAAAGGCTTAATTGGAGCTATTATAGTGAATCCTTGCTACAACAAGGCTTATTCAAGAAGTAAAAGATTAATCGGAGCTACTATAGCCAACTCTTAGTAAAAAATCTCAAATCTAATCATTATACCAGAGTTTTCATAGAGTTCCGACTCGAATGCATGTACGTGGTTTTATATCCTATTAACAAGACTTAATCAATAAGTAAAGACTTAATCGGAGCTATTACAGCGAATCCTTGCTACAACAAGACTTAATCAAGAAGTAAAAGATTAATCAAAACTGTTATAGCTAATTGTGAGTACAAAAGGCTCAAATCTAATCAATAAACCCGAGTTTTTGTAGAGTTCCGACTCGAATACATGCAATGTGGTTTTATCTCCTATTAACAGGACTTAATCAAGAAGGAAAGGCTTAATCGGAGCTATTATAGTCAATATTTTCTACAAGACTTACTCAAGAAGCAAAAGATTAATCGGAGCTGTTATAACCAATTATGAGTGCAAAAGGCTCAAATCTAATCGATAAACCCGAGTTTTCTTAGAGTTCTAACTCGAATGCATGTACGTGGTCTTATCTCATATTAACAAGACTTAATCAAGAAGTAAAGGCTTAATGAGAGCTATTATATCCAATTCTTGCTACAACAAGACTTAATCGAGAAATAAAAGATTAATGAGAGTTGTTATACCCAAATCTGAGTACAAAAGGCTCGAATCTAATCAATAAACCCGAGCTTTTATAGAGCTCCGACTCAAATGCATATAACATGGAATCTCCTATTAACAAGACTTAGTCAAGAATTGAACGCTTAATCGAAGCTATTATAGTGAATTCTTGCTACAACAATACTTAATCAAGAAAGAACAGATTAATGAGAGCTGTTATAGTCAATTCAAAGTACAAAAGGCTCGAATCTAATCAATAAACCCGAGTTTTCATAAATTTCACTCAAATACATGTAACGTAGAATCTCCTATTAACAAGACTTAATCTATAAGCAAAGGTCTAATCATAGCTATTATAGCGAATCCTTGTAACAAAAATACTTAATCAAGAGAGAAAAGATTAATTGGAGCTGTATAGCCAATTCTGAGTACAAAAGGCTCGAATATAATCAATAAACCTGAGTTTTCATAGAGCTCCGACTCGAATGAATGTAACATGGAATCTCCTATTAACAAGACTTAATCAAGAAGTAAAGGTTTAATCGGAGCTATTATAGCGATTCCTTGCTACAACAAGACTTAATCAAGAAGTAAAAGATAAACTGAAGCTGTTATAGCCAAATCTGAGTACAAAAGGCTCGAACCTAATCAATAACCCGAGTTTTCATAGAGTTCCGACTCGGATGCATGTAACGTGGTCTTATCTTCTATTAACATGACTTATAAAGAAGTAAAGACTTAATTGGAGCTATTATAGCAAATCCTTGCTACAACAAGACTTGATCAAGAAGTAAAAGATTAATCAGAGCTGTCATAGCCAATTCTGAGTATAAAAGGCTCGAATCTAATCAATAAAGCCGAGTTTTCATAGAGTTTCGACTCGTATGCATGTAACATGGATTTATCTCCTATTTACAAGACGTATCAAGAAGTAAAGGCTTAATTGGAGCTATTATAGTGAATCCTTGCTACAACAAGGCTTATTCAAGAAGTAAAAGATTAATCGGAGCTACTATAGCCAACTCTTAGTACAAAATCTCAAATCTAATCATTATACCAGAGTTTTCATAGAGTTCCGACTCGAATGCATGTACGTGGTCTTATATCCTATTAACAAGACTTAATCAATAAGTAAAGACTTAATCGGAGCTATTATAGCGAATCCTTGCTACAACAAGACTTAATCAAGAAGTAAAAGATTAATCAAAACTGTTATAGCTAATTGTGAGTACAAAAGGCTCAAATCTAATCAATAAACCCGAGTTTTTGTAGAGTTCCGACTCGAATACATGCAATGTGGTTTTATCTCCTATTAACAAGACTTAATCAAGAAGGAAAGGCTTAATCGGAGCTATTATAGTCAATATTTTCTACAAGACTTACTCAAGAAGCAAAAGATTAATCGGAGCTATTATAACCAATTATGAGTGCAAAAGGCTCAAATCTAATCGATAAACCCGAGTTTTCTTAGAGTTCTAACTCAAATGCATGTACTTGGTCTTATCTCCTATTAACAAGACTTAATCAAGAAGTAAAGGCTTAATCATAGCTATTATATCCAATTCTTGCTACAACAAGACTTAATCGATAAATAAAAGATTAATGAGAGCTCTTATACCCGAATCTGAGTACAAAAGGCTCGAATCTAATCAATAAACCCTAGCTTTTATAGAGCTCCGACTCAAATGCATATAACATGGAATCTCCTATTAACAAGACTTAGTCAAGAATTGAACGCTTAATCGAAGCTATTATAGAGAATTCTTGCTACAACAATACTTAATCAAGAAAGAACGGATTATTGAGAGCTGTTATAGTCAATTCTAAGTACAAAAGGCTCGAATCTAATCAATAAACCCGAGTTTTCATAATTTTCACTCGAATACATGTAACGTAGAATCTCCTATTAACAAGACTTAATCTATAAGCAAAGGTCTAATCAGAGCTATTATAGCGAATTCTTGTAATAAAAATACTTAATCAAGAGAGAAAAGATTAATTGGAGCTGTATAGCCAATTCTGAATACAAAAGGCTCGAATATAATCAATAAACCTGAGTTTTCATAGAGCTCCAACTCGAATGAATGTAACATTGAATGTCCTATTAACTAGACTTAATCAAGAAGTAAAGGTTTAATCGGAGCTATTATAGCGATTCCTTGCCACAACAAGACTTAATCAAGAAGTAAAAGATTAACTGAAGCTGTTATAGCCAAATCTGAGTACAAAAGGCTCGAACCTAATCAATAACCCGAGTATTCATAGAGTACCGACTCGAATGCATGTAATGTGGTCTTATCTCCTATTAACGAAACTTAATCAAGAATTATCGGTTTAATCGGAGCTATTATAGTGAATCCTTGCTACAACAAGACTTAATCAAGAAAGAAAATATTAATCGAAGCTGTTATAGCCATTTCTGAGTACAAAAGGCTCGGATCAAATCAATAAACCAGAGTTTTCATGGAGTTCCAACTCGAATGCATGTAACGTGGTCTTATCTCATATTAACCAGACTTGAGCAAGAAGTAAAGGCTTAATCGGAGCTATTATATCCAATCATTGCTACAACAAGACTTAATTAGGAAGTAAAAGATTAATCGGAGCTGTTATGGCCAATTCTGAGTATACAAGGCTCGGATCAAATCAATAAACCCGAGTTTTCATAGAGCACCGACTCGAATGCATGTAACGTGGTCTTATCTCCTATTTACAAGACTTATCTAGAAGTAAAAACATAATCGGAGCTATATATCGAATCCTTGCTACAACAAGACTTTTTTTTTCTTGCTACAACAAGACTTAATCAAGGAGGAAAAGATTAATCAAAACTGTTATAGCTAATTGTGAGTACAAAAGGCTCGAATCTAATCAATAAACCCGAGTTTTCGTAGAGTTCCGACTCGAATACATGCAATGTGGTTTTATCTCCTATTAGCAAGACTTAATCAAGAAGGAAAGGCTTAATCGGAGCTATTATAGTCAATACTTGCTACAAGATTTACTCAAGAAGCAAAAGATTAATCGGAGATGTTATAGCCAATTATGAGTGCAAAAGGCTCAAATCTAATCGATAAACCCGAGTTTTCTTACAGTTCTAACTCGAATGCATGTACGTGGTCTTATCTCATATTAACAAGACTTTTTTTTTTAAAAAGACTTAATTAAGAAGTAAAGGCTTAATGAGAGCTATTATATCCAATTCTTGCTACAACAAGACTTAATCGAGAAATAAAATATTAATGAGAGTTGTTATACCCAAATCTGAGTACAAAAGGCTCGAATCTAATCAATAAACCCGAGCTTTTATAGAGCTCCGACTCAAATGCATATAATATGGAATCTCCTATTAACAAGACATAGTCAAGAATTGAATGCTTAATCGAAGCTATTATAGTGAATTCTTGCTACAATAATACTTAATCAAGAAAGAACAGATTAGTGAGAGCTGTTATAGTCAATTCGAAGTACAAAACGCTCGAATCTAATCAATAAACCCGAGTTTTCATAAATTTCACTCGAATACATGTAACGTAGAATCTCCTATTAAGAAGACTTAATCTATAAGCAAAGGTCTAATCAGAGCTATTATAGCGAATCCTTGTAACAAAAATACTTAATCAAGAGAGAAAAGATTAATTGGAGCTGTATAGCCAATTCTGAGTACAAAGGCTCGAATATAATCAATAAACCTGAGTTTTCATAGAGCTCCGACTCGAATGAATGTAACATGGAATTGTTGGGATTCCTCAGAAAATAAACGCAACGGAAGAATAAACGGAATCCCTAAGAGGATCGATCAAGTAACGTATATACGAAAAGAAAAATACGAAGATCAAGGAATCAAAGTCCCATACCTATGATGTCTCTGAAAAACCTTCGTATGATGATGATGATGATGAAGAGCCCTTCGTTCCAAGCACCTAAAGCAAGATGCCTCTACTTCACACGCCGGAACTTGATGGAAAAATCGACAAGCTTCCTTTCTTCAAGAATGCGGCTAGGGAAGCTTGTAGGAATTTTCTCTCTCAATGTATTCTTCTTATATCTTGTCTCTAAGATCAAGATGAAGTTTTCTACCTTATTCTCTCTCTCAAATTCGTGATTATGAGTTAAAGTGAGAAGAAGTAGTCATAACTCCTTTTTAAAGACTTTTATTTTATAAAAAATGAAAGTCTTCCTTTAACACATGATTGAGGGTATCAAATACACCTCACATATGTCACATAGTGACATAAAATAAGTATATAAGAGACAAGAGATGGGGGGGGGGTGGCCTTAAGGGAAATTTCCAAGAAGACGGGTCGAATTTACTCGGCTCGTAATCTTGGATGTTCACAAAACGAATCCTCGTGTACGGATGTTCACAAACGAATCCGTTTTATTTCCAATGTGTTTCGACTAATTAATTAATCAAATTAATTAATTATATCAAACACAAATATATATTTCTCTAATAAATATAATTTATGAATTAAAGTAATCACCAAGTAACTACTTACAATTCATTAGACCGCTATTTGATTTATCCGATAAATCACAATTAGATATCTAATATCTAATATAATAATAGAGATTATTAATTCACATTTATCAATCAATGATCCTATTGCGCGACTCGTAGGTTCGTCTCACCGGCATTGGGAGGAACCAATGAGTGCGGGCAACACTTAGCCACTTAATGGGCCGCACCGTAAACCCCGATCGAGAACGAATGAACGAATCATTCCGTAACCATTATGTCGTGAATACTATATACGTATAGACCCTTCATCGATGTCCCGGTCAAGTCTTCGGTCACGGTAAAGTCAAACCCTACTGTTTACTAAACTCTATACATGTGTTGATGCAAATCAAGACCGACGATTAATAGTGTATCTAATACGACTATATCGTAATGCTTTGCCAAAGACTTATGATCTTATTTGCCATTAACCGTATAGGACATTCTCCTGCTCACTAACAGAGATAGAATCCTTTCTTGGCGTACAAAGAAGATCGCTACTCGCCCGTATAGTCCGCACTTCGAGGTCGACTCAAGAATTAAGCAAATGAGTCTAACTACTCTAATGACAAACTAAACGTCACAGACACATCTTCTCTCGAACCCTCAAGTCAAAGGTCCACGTATACTATCACAACCTTTCGATTCATCATCGACTCTTCGAGAGTGAATACCGCAGATGAATCGAGTATGAGTCGTGTTCGAGTATCTGTCCCACCAATATACTTATAACTATGCTATCAAGACGTGCACACGTCCTAGCATCGATTATACAAGTCTTATTAAAACTTAATGTCTGTTAAGTTTTATCGACTTGCGAACTAGTTAAGCATTCGAGCTCTAAACACTTCTAGTGCCTATCTCCTTATCTCTATAAGGAGTAGAATGTTCACTCTCAAATGCAAGGACTACTATTCTATATACCAAATCACAATGCCAGTGATATACAATAATATAGAAATAATAATTGCCTTATTAAATATAATATTCATAATTACAATACAATTGCTCTCACTCTCTCATCCTCTGAGTGGCATTCGAGGGCATATTCCTAACAATCTCCCACTTGCACTCAATGCCACAAACTATGGTATCTAATACCCATACTCTCCAGATGTCTCTCTAAGACCTTCTGAGATAGTGGCTTGGTAAGTGGATCAGCAACGTTATTTGCTGTGTCTACTCTCTGCAGTGTAACATTCCCATCCCGAACCATTTCTCTAACAAAATGATATTTTCTCGCAATGTGTTTGGTGTTGTGGTGAGCCCTAGGCTCCTTGGCCTGTGCAACAGCTCCGTCGTTGTCACAAAACAGTATCACGGGCTTCTCTGCGTTAGGAACCACTTGAAGTTCCTCAGTGAACTTCTTTATCCAAAAAGCTTATTTAGCGACCTCCGTGGCCGCCCGATATTCGGCTTGACATGTGGAGATAGCAATCGAACTTTGCTTGGCACTTCTCCAAGAAATCGCCCACCATTCGAGTAAAGATATACCCCGATGTGGACATCCGAGCATCCATGTCCCAGAAAATCTGAGTCTGTATAACCCATCACTCTTAGTTCTCCACCGCCGTATGTAAGAACCAAGTCTTTAGTCCTCCTTAGGTACTTAAGAATGTTCTTTACTGCGATCCAATGTTCCCGCCCTGGATTTGATGAAACCGACTTACTACGCTCACGGCATAAGCAATGTCCGATCTAGTGCAAATCATTGCATACATAAGGCTACCTATCGCCAAGCATAAGGTACCTTGCTCATTTCCTTTCTATCTTCCTCACTTTGAGGACACATCTCTAAGGAAAGTTTTGCACCATGTTGCATAGGTAGAAACCCTCTTTTAGAATCTTCCATCCTAAATCGCTTCAGGATCTTTTCTATGTAGAGGGCTTGGGAAAGACCTAACATTCTTTTCGCTCTATCCCGGTAGAGACGAATACCCAAAATATAGGTAGCTTCTCCCAAGTCTTTCATTGAGAACTCTTTAGAAAGCCAAGCTTTCACAGAACTGAGCATTCCTACGTCGTTTCCTATAAGTAGAATGTCATCTACATATAGTATTAAGAACGCAATTTTTCTCCCACTAACCTTCTTGTAAATACAGGGCTCTTCTTCGTTTTGGACAAAATCAAACTCTTTGACTGTCTCGTTAAAACGAAGATTCCAACTCCTTGAAGCTTGCTTCAGTCCATAAATGGCACGCTGAAGTTTGCATACTTTATGAATATTGGTTTGAGATATGAATCCCTTAGGCTGTTCCATATAAATCTCCTCCTCGAGGAATCCATTTAAGAATGCCGTTTTCACATCCATTTGCCATATTTCATAATCTAAGTGGGCTGCTATAGCAAGCATCATGCGAATAGACTTAATCATAGCTACAGGCGAGAAGGTCTCGAAGTAATCGATTCCTTCTCTTTGGGAATAACCCTTTGCCACAAGCCTGGCCTTATAGGTATCAACCTTGCCATCTCCATCAGTCTTTCTCTTATAGATCCATTTGTTTCCAATAGGCACTATGCCTTTAGGACGATCTACTAAAGTCCAGACCTGATTAGCATGCATTGAGTCTATCTCAGCTTCCATAGCTTCTTGCCACTTGGTGGAGTCAACGTCTACCATCGCTTGGTCGTATGTAGAAGGATCTTTCTCTTGACTACTTTCTGTCATCTCATGGACACCAGTTCCTCTTGATGCATATAGCCATACCTCTCTGGTAATTGAGAAATTCTACTAGACTTGCGAGGTTGTATTTGTATTTCGGAAGGTTCGGTTCTTGTATCTTGCATAGGCGTCTCATTTGGTGTTTCTTTTATTTCTTCCAAAGAAATATTTCTACTGCCCCTCCTTCCCGAATAAACCGATCTTCCAGAAGTGTGCTTGTATAGCAACGATGATCCTATGATCTTCGTGCATGTAGAATAGATATCCCATGGAATCCCCAAGATATCCTATGAAACGACCTTTCACAGACCTAGTTTCCAATTTCTCTACTTTAGTCTTCTTGACATAAGGAGGCATCCCCAAATCCTAATGTGATTAAGACTTGGTTTCCTACCTCTCCACATCTCATGGGAGTCTTAGGAACGGATTTGGAAGGACATCTGTTCAAGATATGCACAGAAGAAGGAGCGCGCGTAACCCCAGATAAATCGGTAGATCAAGATAGTTAAGCATGGAGTGAACCATGTCCAACAAGGTTCGGTTCCTTCTTTCTGATACACCAATTAATTGTGGAGTAGCTGGAGGAGTGAATTGTGACACTATTCCTAGTTCTTGTAAGAACTCATCAAATTCGGTACTCATGTACTCACCACCCGGTCCGACCGAAGAGTCTTAACACGGTTACTGCTTGATTTTCAACTAGGGCTTTAAATTCCTTGAATTTATCAAAAGCTTCAGACTTATGTTTCATTAAGTACACGAATCCATACAGTATGGTCATCGGTGAATGTAATGAAATATCAAAGCCGTCTCGTGCCACTTCAAAAGGGCCACAGACGCGTCGGTATGGATTAATCCAAGTTTTTCAGACTCTTTCAAAAGTCCTCGAAGGGTAACTTAGTCATTTTGCCTTGAAGGCAAGATTCACAAGTTGGATAGGAATCGATCCCAATGGACCCGTAAGCCCATCTTTCTCCATTTTATGAACCTTGGTCCGACCGATATGACCAAGTCTAAGATGCCACTTAAGTGCTTGGTTGGTTTCATCCCTACCACGCTTCCTAGTTATAGTGTTCACATTGTCTTATTCTTTAAATTTAAATGGTATAAACCATTTAATAATGTAGCGATACCAACCAATTTATTTCGAAATAAATACGACAGACCCATCTCCAATAAAGAAGTGAAATCCCTTTCGGTCCATGACCGGAATTGATACAATATTCTTGTGCCCCTTGGGCAAAACAAGTACATCATCTAAAGTGAGAATAAAACCGATTCTAAATCCAACATAAGGGATCCGATATCGAAGCCTCGACACTATGCCCACTTCCGACGCGGTGACCATCACCTCCCCGAATCCGACTTCCTACTTCGTTCCAGATCCCGATTCATTGTACAAATGTGAGAACTCGCACCGGAATCAAGTATCCAAGAAGTAGAATATACGATTCTGAACAATTTGTTTCTAAAACCAATAGTTCCGTGCACCAAGGCGCATTACGGTCAAGCTTTGGACAATACCTCTTCCAGTGGCCTAGCTCACCGCAGCTTGAGGCATACATCCGTTTTCTTGGCCCCTTTGCTCTTTTAAACCATTGGGGCCTTGCCCTTCCCTTGTCGATCTTGG
Organism: Orobanche coerulescens; assembly: GCA_033398695.1. Lineage (NCBI taxonomy): Eukaryota > Viridiplantae > Streptophyta > Magnoliopsida > Lamiales > Orobanchaceae > Orobanche > Orobanche coerulescens. The sequence goes on along the minus strand of CM065814.1, from coordinate 40,216,788 downwards.
CTATCGGACCTAATCGCTTCTTGTTCTTTTTCTTCTTATTTTTGACTTCCAAGTCTTAGAAGAAATCACAAGTGCGACTTCCTTTCCTTTGTCTTCATCTCGAGACTGGCAATCGTCGCTTGTTCATTAGCCCACTAAGTTACATGCAATCTCATTGCGGTTGAAGTTCATGACAAATTGGGAAAAGGAGTGAAGTGACTGCAGGATAAGGTCGGTTGGAGAGATGCATGCATCCGAAAATCAAGAGCTTCCAATCTCTCAATCATCGAGATCATCTTGAGGATATGGTCCCCAACCTTCTCTCCTTCCTTCATCCCGGCGCCGAATAATTGCTTTGATATCTCATATCTAGCGGTTCGGCTATGCTCTCCATAGAGCTCGGCCAGTGCGCTAAGATGGCTCGTGAAGACGTCATCTTTTCATGGGCACGTTGAAGCTCATTGGTCATTGAGCCTAACATGTACCCTCGCACTCTTATGTCGTCTTTTACCCATTTCTCATGGGCATCGACATCTTCCCGATTGGCTCGGGTTCTTGCAGAGCCGCCGGGATGTCCGCCCAAGACGTATCCCAAAGATTTCCATAGTTAGGACAATCCTCAAGTTCCGCCATCCACATAGTTTGGACCATCAGACGTTCTTTTCAAGTAGTATAGCGAGTGGGTTCATTGTCATATTGAGAGTTTTGTTAATCGCAGAGAATAATTTGAGATTCGTTAGTGATTGTTTAATTATGATCCGAGTAAAGAATTGAAGGACTTTCTTTATTCATAACTCGGCTCCCACTATTTTATCGGCATTTACACACTCCCATGTTAAATCCGAAGTCTTGGGTGACTTCATAGTGGTGATCGATTTCTTTACAAAGTTTAATAGAGGGCAACCCATACGGTTTATATTCTATTATTCTTTATAAAGTGGTGTCTAATACCAACCCATCTAATGGATGATTCGATCTTCTTTTACCCCTAGTTCACTTGCCCTCAACCCATTCGGTTTCTATGGCTCATTGAACTATCTAAGTTTAAACCGTCAACTCCTATTAGTCGACAATTGAATCTTACCCGCAACCCATACGGTTTATAGGGGTTTGATTTGTCACAACCAAAGGCATCTAATGCACTCTAGGAATTTATCAACTTTCCCCAAAAATATTACCCCGACATACTCTAAGAATAATATTCGGTTTAAATTTCAATTTTCCATGAGTTTGACGAGGGTAGGAAACCTCGTAACCTTTATAACTTAGTGTTTGTAAGTGGGAGTATTAACGCAATTATATGTTACACTTTGCACATTAATCCGTTTATAAGCGCGGTTTGTGGTTTGTCAATCATTCAAAATGAAAAACAATAAATAGCAACCTAGTTACTACCAACATATAGCTCATGGACTTTTTCCTAAGTATTGGGCCAAGCCAAATAACGAAAAGAAAAATTCAGTATTGATTCTTCGTCTTCCAAATGGTCGTCTTCGGTCTTCGTCATAGCCATATGAATAATTACATCATTGAACAATACGTCCTTTTATACATATTTTCTAGTAAAAATAAATAGGCTCAAAATGGCCTTTACAACCATATTGAATCGAATAAATCAACAACTAAGTCCACGAGCTATATCACCATCACATAAGGCATTCCATACAACATGTACCGGTAAATGAAATTAAATAATCAATTAATATATTAATCCAATTAATATAAAAATTAATTTATTTAATTTCTACAATATTAATCAAATTAATATTTATAATCGTCATTTTAATCCGTTCAAAGTAATCCGGCCAAAACAATATTCTCGTCTAATAATTTCCCTTAAAAAAAAATATTCCAAATATTTTATTAAATCTAATTAAATCCAATTTAAATTTCGGAAATTATTACAACAAAATATAAACACAAAAATGGAGTCCCGGAAAATCCAGTATCAGGCCCAGCCCACAGCCCGATTCAAAATCGGGCTAAAAACCCGAGAACCGCCCGGACCGAGTCACTCTCGGCCACTGCCCGGCAGGCTGGCCGAGCTGCTACAGTAGCCTACCAAGTCACTCTCGGCCGGCCAGGCAGCAGTCCAGTAAGCTGCTGCCGCAGCTGCGTCTTCGCGCGTATTCGTGTTTAACCCCGCTTTTTCTCATTTTTCGACTCGCATTAAAACGAAAAAGTTTCTTAACTTCATGAAGAACTTATAAATCAACAAAAATCAAATTTTTCAGATTTATAATTCACATAAAATAGTCGAAACTTGACTTACTACGAACGAATAAATTTCTTCGATTATATCTATTATGATTCTAAATCATAAACATCATCAAATAACATTCCAAATGCAAAGATGATCGTATATACGATATATTTGACCTCGCTCCGATACCACTGTTGGGATTCCTCAGAAAATAAACGCAACGGAAGAATAAACGGAATCCCTAAGAGGATCGATCAAGTAACGTATATACGAAAAGAAAAATACGAAGATCAAGGAATCAAAGTCCCATACCTATGATGTCTCTGAAAAACCTTCGTATGATGATGATGATGATAAAGAGCCCTTCGTTCCAAGCACCTAAAGCAAGATGCCTCTACTTCACACGCCGGAACTTGATGGAAAAATCGACAAGCTTCCTTTCTTCAAGAATGCGGCTAGGGAAGCTTGTAGGAATTTTCTCTCTCAATGTATTCTTCTTATATCTTGTCTCTAAGATCAAGATGAAGTTTTCTACCTTATTCTCTCTCTCAAATTCGTGATTATGAGTTAAAGTGAGAAGAAGTAGTCATAACTCCTTTTTAAAGACTTTTATTTTATAAAAAATGAAAGTCTTCCTTTAACACATGATTGAGGGTATCAAATACACCTCACATATGTCACCTAGTGACATAAAATAAGTATATAAGAGACAAGAGATGGAGGGGGGGTGGCCTTAAGGGAAATTTCCAAGAAGACGGGTCGAATTTACTCGGCTCGTAATCTTGGATGTTCACAAAACGAATCCCTCGTGTACCGGATGTTCGTCAAACGAATCCGTTTTATTTCCAATGTGTTTGGACTAATTAATTAATCCAATTAATTAATTATATCAAACACAAATATATATTTCTCTAAGAAATATAATTTATGAATTAAAGTAATCACCCAGTAACTACTTACAATTCATTAGACCGCTATTTGATTTATCCGATAAATCAAAATTAGATATCTAATATCTAATATTATAAGAGAGATTATTAATTCACATTTATCCATCAATGATCCTATTGCGCGACTCCGTAGGTTCGTCTCAGCCGGCATTGGGAGGAACCAATGAGTGCGGGCAACACTTAGCCAGCCTAGCGGGCCGCACTGTAAACCCCGACTGAGAACGAATGAACGAATCATTCCAGAACCATTATGTCGTGAATACTATATACGTATAGACCCTTCATCAGATGTCCCGGTCAAGTCTTCGGGTCACGGTAAAGTCAAACCCTACTGTTTACTAAACTCTATACATGTGTTAATGCAAATCAAGACCGACTGATTAATAGTGTATCTAATACGACTATATCTTAATGCTTTGCCAAAGACTTATGATCTTATTTGCCATTAACCGTATAGGACATTCTCTGCTCACTAACAGAGATAGAATCCTTTCTTGGCGTACAAAGAAAGATCGCTACTGCCCGTATAGTCCGCACTTCGAGGTCGACTCAAGAATTAAGCAAATGAGTCTAACTACTCTAATGACAAACTAAACGTCACGAGACACATCTTCTACCGAACCCTCAAGTCAAAGGTCCACGTATACTATCACAACCTTCGATTCATCATCGACTCTTCGAGAGTGAATACCGTGTGATGAATCGAGTATGAGTCGTGTTCGAGTATCTGTCCCACCAATATACTTATAACTATGCTATCAAGACGTGCACACGTCCTAGCATCAGTTATACAAGTCTTATTAAAACTTAATGTCCTGTTAAGTTTTATCGACTTGCGAACTAGTTAAGCATTCGAGCTCTAAACACTTCTAGTGCCTATCTCCTTATCTCTATAAGGAGTAGAATGTTCACTCTCAAATGCAAGGACTACTATTCTATATACCAAATCACAATGCCAGTGATATACAATAATATAGAAATAATAATTGCCTTATTAAATATAATATTCATAATTACAATACAATTGCTCTCACTCTCTCATCCTCTGAGTGGCATTCGAGGGCATATTCCTAACAGGAATCTCCTATTAACAAGACTTAATCAAGAAGTAAAGGTTTAATCGGAGCTATTATAGCGATTCCTTGCTACAACAAGACTTAATCAAGAAGTAAAAGATTAAATGAAGCTGTTATAGCCAAATCTGAGTACAAAAGGCTCGAACCTAATCAATAACCCGAGTTTTCATAGAGTTCTGACTCTAATGTGGTCTTATCTCCTATTAACGAAACTTAATCAAGAATTATCGGTTTAATCGAAGCTATTATAGTGAATCCTTGCTACAACAAGACTTAATCAAGAAAGAAAAGATTAATCGAAGCTGTTATAGCCAATTCTGAGTACAAAAGGCTCGGATCAAATCAATAAACCAGAGTTTTCATAGAGTTCCAACTCGAATGCATGTAACGTGGTCCTATATCATATTAACCAGACTTGAGCAAGAAGTAAAGGCTTAATCGGAGCTATTATATCCAATCATTGCTACAACAAGACTTAACTAGGAAGTAAAAGAATAATCGGAGCTTTTATGGCCAATTCTGAGTACACAAGGCTCGGATCAAATCAATAAACCCGAGTTTTCATAGAGCACCGACTCGAATGCATGTAATGTGGTCTTATCTCCTATTTACAAGACTTATCTAGAAGTAAAAACATAATCGGAGCTATATATCGAATCCTTGCTACAACAAGACTTTTTTTTTCTTGCTACAACAAGACTTAATCGAGAAGGAAAAGATTAATCAAAACTGTTATAGCTAATTGTGAGTACAAAAGGCTCGAATCTAATCAATAAACCCGAGCTTTCGTAGAGTTCCGACTTGAATACATACAATGTGGTTTTATCTCCTATTAGCAAGACTTAATCAAGAAGGAAAGGCTTAATCGGAGCTATTATAGTCAATCCTTGCTACAAGACTTACTCAAGAAGCAAAAGATTAATCGGAGCTGTTATAGCCAATTATGAGTGCAAAAGGCTCAAATCTAATCGATAAACCCGAGTTTTCTTAGAGTTCTAACTCGAATGCATGTACGTGGTCTTATCTCATATTAACAAGACTTAATCAAGAAGTAAAGGCTTAATGAGAGCTATTATATCCAATTCTTGCTACAACAAGACTTAATCGACAAATAAAAGATTAATGAGAGCTATTATACCCAAATCTGAGTACAAAAGGCTCGAATCTAATCAATAAACCCGAGCTTTTATAGAGCTCCGACTCAAATGCATATAACATGGAATCTCCTATTAACAAGACTTAGTCAAGAATTGAACGCTTAATCGAAGCTATTATAGCGAATTCTTGCTACAACAATACTTAATCAAGAAAGAACAAATTAATGAGAGCTGTTATAGCCAATTCGAAGTACAAAAGGCTCGATTCTAATCAACAAAACCCGAGTTTTCATAAAGTTCACTCGAATGCATGTAACGTAGAATCTCCTATTAACAAGACTTAATCTATAAACAAAGGTCTAATCAGAGCTATTATAGCGTATCCTTGTAACAACAATACTTAATCAAGAGAGAAAAGATTAATTGGAGCTGTATAGCCAATTCTGAGTACAAAAGGCTCGAATATAATCAATAAACCAGAGTTTTCATAGAGCTCCGACTCGAATGAATGTAACATGGAATCTCCTATTAACAAGACTTAATCAAGAAGTAAAGGTTTAATCGGAGCTATTATAGCGATTCCTTGATACAACAAGACTTAATCAAGAAGTAAAAGATTAACTGAAGCTGTTATAGCCAAATCTGAGTACAAAAGGTTCGAACCTAATCAATAACCCGAGTTTTCATAGAGTTCTGACTCGAATGCATGTAATGTGGTCTTATCTCCTATTAGCGAAACTTAATCAAGAAGTATCGGTTTAATCGGAGCTATTATAGTGAATCCTTGCTACAACAAGACTTAATCAAGAAATAAAAGATTAATCGAAGCTGTTATAGCCATCTCTGAGTACAAAAGGCTTGGATCAAATCAATAAACCCGAGTTTTCATAGAGTTCCAACTCGAATGCATGTAACGTGGTCTTATCTCATATTAACCAGACTTAAGCAAGAAGTAAAGGCTTAATCGGAGCTATTATATCCAATCATTGCTACAACAAGACTTAATTAGGAAGTAAAAGACTAATCGGAGCTGTTATGGCCAATTCTGAGTACACGAGGATCGGATCAAATCAATAAACCCAAGTTTTCATAGAGCACCGACTCGAATGCATGTAATGTAACACCCCAAACTAGGCGGATATTACAGTGCCGTGGACCCCCGACTGGGACCCACCAGGATAATGAAAATGAGTAAATTACGCAGGGTAAATGTAGTACCGAACCACATTACACAATTAATTACTCCGATAAGGAGTTTCATACAACACACCCAGGATGACACTGAATACAAGTATATTTTATATGGAGATAAAATATACAACACTGAGTGGAATGAATATTCAAACGGAATGTCTGCAGCGGAATAAATGAAAGAAACATAAATGACTGAAAAGACTGGGGCCCCCTACTAGTATCACTGGGACTCCTCGCCGTCACCATGCTCTCCCCGTGATTTAGCCTTGCCATGACCTGAAAAACAGTATCCCCCAACGGGGTCAGTTACACAAAACAACAATCCTCAAGGGTTGAAAATACACAATCATGATATATTTGAAGTTATGAATTATCCTGTCGAAACATACGCTATCAAACATGCTATATGAATCAACTATCAGTACAGCTCAAAGGAATGGCGCCACACTACGTCCGGGATGGAAATGTGTCCGTGTACAAGCCACCAACGAGTATCGATCGAATACACGTGTGGTCTTGTACCTAATCAGTCAGACGAAGCCATCAACTCGTGTGCACAGTCTAATGTGAGGCCACCAACCAACACACGACTATAATGTGCCCGACATGAAAATCCTACACATACCAACCGGCACGCCAGTATGACCCGGAATGCCACAATATGACAAAAGTAACAACGAAAATGAATAATGACTCACCAAGATTAAACGATGGTGAAATGAATGACAGCTTAATGAAATGATTGGAACCGTCGTTCCTTATGATTGAGGTGATTAATTGACAATGACAAGTTTTGATACGGTTAATACAATGATGAATGAGTTACGATTATGAATGAACAACATCAAAAGGAATGAATATCCTTTTAACCGAGTAAGAATTAACTTACACAATACCGATGAAGAATGTCCGTCCACGAACAACGTCCTAAGTGAAATACTGGTCGCTCGAACAACCTTGAATAACAATAATTACCAACAACCGTTCAATACACGTATCAAGCAACTAAACACGACTAACCCAAAGGTCGAAAACAACGATAATCAAACTCATAGGGGCATTCTAACGAATACGTAACCAACCACACGACTTCGAAAATATCCAATCCCGAATATATCGAAACCAACACCAAAATGAGTATATCGATCTAACAAAACACTTCAATGATATCAATAATCCATTAGGAATCCACAATTTTAGATAACAACGTCACGATCGAAAAATCCCCAATTAACCGAAGTCAACCCCAAGGGTTCTTGAAATAATTCAGAAAATACCATTAAATCCATAAGAATATACTTATCCAAGGTAGATAATCCATATCTAACATATTCCAATGATAATCCAAGCTTACACGAAGAAATCGGAAGGAAAAACCCAAAAATCCGAAATTCTAGATCCAATAGATTAATACCTTTGATTCGATGTTAAGGAGATGATGAAGTGATGATAATCCAACTCAAAGACTTGAAGATGATGATGGATGATAAAAGCTCGAAGAGAACTCTCCAAAATGCCCAAAATCGCCCGAAACCGATGAGGGAATGAGAAAGGATGATAAAATGACGAACTCAAAGCTAATCGTCCAATATATAGCCATTCCAGGTTAGCGTGCGCTAGCCCTTGTGCGTAGCGTGCGCTAACGGGTAATTTGGGTAGTCCAGTACCCACTGTCCGAACACGATAGCGCGCGCTACGTACCTTTTTGTAGCGTGCGCTACGGTCATGCCATTAGCGTGCGTTAATACCCAATGTTAGCGTGCGCTAACGAATTATGTGATGCCAAGTACTGGAATCCAGAAACCTTCTGTCCTCCGATCTGATCTCGATAGCGTGCGCTACAACCAACGATTAGCGTGCGCTATAATATCGATTGCGTACGCTAAATATCACTCATAGCGTGCGCTATGAATTAATCCAGTGCAGTCCAGTAGCCACTGGACTTAACCTGATCCATCCCTAGCGAGCGCTACTCCACAAATTTAGTGTGCGCTACTACAACCCACTAGCACGCGCTACTTACCACTCGTAGCGTGCGCTACATATAACTCACCTGCAGTCCAGTACCTTCTGGACTGCAACCAGGGTAACATTAGCGTGCGCTAATGCTGAGTGGTAGCGTGCGCTACCTGTTCTCAATTAGCGTACGCTAAAAAGAGTACGTAGCATGCGCTACTCCTCAAGCACAGCCCACAACGAAAATGACAACGATGATAAACACGACACGAAACTCCAATTAGATTAATGACGAATGACGATTGATACACGATACAATTACTCTGAATGATGAATACCATGATTGAATATGAGTGACAATTGATCATTAATGAGTGAAATTACTGAGTATCAATTACTGAATGATAATTACTGAATTACAACCGGGTATTACATACACCCCCCCTTAAAAGAGTTTCGTCCCCGAAACTAAGGGTCAAACAACTCGGGATAACTCTCCTGCATACTATCCTCGGTTTCCCACGTAGCCTCTTCGACTGCGTGTCTAGACCACTGAATTTTAACCAAAGGAATCGTCTTATTCCTCAACTGCTTGATTCGCCGCTCTAAAACTCGTATAGGACGCTCCTCATATGAATGATCATCGGCAATCTCGATTTCATCGAACTGAAGTATGTGACTCGGGTCGGCAACATACTTCCGCAACTGAGATACGTGAAACACATTATGAATTCGGCTCAACGCCGGAGGTAAAGCTAACCGGTAAGCTAACTCGCCTACTCGATCTAGAATCTCAAACGGTCCAATGAATCTCGGGCTCAACTTATCCCTCTTCCCAAAACGGAGGATACCACGACTCGGGGATACCTTGACCAACACATGGTCACCAGCCTCGAATTCTAACGATCTACGACGATTATCTGCATATGATTTCTGTCGACTCTGAGCGGTCAACAAACGACTTCTGATCAAAGCTACCTTCTCACGGGCGGCTATAAGCATATCGGGCTCGGTGCCGATTGATTCTGATAGGTCATCCCAACACAACGGAGATCAACAACTATTATTATACGTGAACTCGATCAATGGTAGTTGGGCTTCCCAATCGTCCTTCCAATCGAGGACGCATGCCCTCAACATGTCCTCTAAGGTCTGAATAGTCCTCTCTGATTGTCCGTCGGACTGAGGATGAAAAGCGGTACTGAGATTAAGCTGAGTTCCCATAGCACGATGAACTGATTTCCAAAAATGAGACACAAATCGTCCGTCACGATCGGAAACGATACTTTTAGGAGTACCGTGCAATCTCACTATCTCCTTGATGAACAACTGGGCCAGTCTCTCGGGACCCCACGTATCCTTGATTTCAAGGAAATGAGATGATTTGATTAAGCGGTCCACGATCACCCAGATCGTATTCATGCCACGACGACTCATCGGCAAACTCGTGATGAAATCCATAGAAATGTCTTCCCACTTCCATTCGGGAATAGGAAGAGGTTTCAGCATACCCGCCGGTCGCTGATGTTCAATCTTAACTTGTTGACAGGTTAAGCATCTCGAAACAAATTCTGCGACTTCTCGCTTCATACTACTCCACCAATAATTTTGTTTCAAGTCTTTATACATCTTACTAGACCCCGGATGAACAGAATAAGGGGTAGCATGATCTTCTTTCAAAATCGAGTTTTTCAACTCGTCATTCGCCGGTACGCATAACCGATTCTTAAAACGCAGAAGTCCATCCTCGTGAACCACAAATCTGGGGGCTTTCCACTGAGTCACATCCTCTCGAATGCGTAACAAAAATGGGTCCACACCCTGATTCTCCCTGATCGCCTCCTCAAGTGACGATGAAATCTCCAACGTACAAAGTTTCCCTTGTACTCGCTGTAACCAGACCTCGATCTCGGGTCTCAGAAATTCCTGCTGAAGTTCTTTCTGAACTGTTAATCGAGCAAGCATCTGCTCCTGAACGGACTTACGACTCAAGGCATCGGCGACAACATTCGCTTTGCCCGGGTGGTAAAGGATCTCAATATCATAATCTTTGATTAATTCCAACCACCGTCTCTGCCACATATTTAACTCCTTCTCAGTAAATATATACTTTAAACTCTTATGATCGGTGAATATCTGACAGGTAACGCCATAAAGATAATGACGCCAAATCTTCAAAGCGAACACCACGGCTGCTTGCTCCAGGTCGTGTGTCGGATACTTAACCTCGTAAGGTCTCAATTGCCGCGAAGCATAAGCAATAACCTTCCCATTCTGCATGAGTACACATCCGAGACCCTGCCCGGACGCATCACTATAGACCACAAATCCCTCCGTCCCTTGCGGTAAAGAAAGGACAGGTGCTGAAGTTAACCGGCTCTTGAGTTCCTCAAAACTCTGTTGGCACGCGTCGGACCACGTGTATTTCTTATCCTTCCGTAAAAGGTTCGTCATGGGTTGAGCGATTTTAGAAAATCCTTCCACAAATCGCCGATAATAACCCTCTAATCCGAGGAAACTTCGGATTTCCTTAACATTCTTCGGAGGTAGCCAATCTCGAATAGCCTCCGTCTTCTGAGGATCGACACGAACTCCGTCTAATGAAATTACGTGTCCGAGAAACGTCACCTCGGACATCCAGAACTCACATTTGGAAAACTTCTCAAAAAGTTGTTCTCGTCTCAACACGTCGAGAACTAGATGAAGGTGAGACTCTTGTTCCTCCCGGTCACGAGAATAAATCAAAATGTCATCAATGAAGACAACCACAAATTGATCCAAAAAGTCGATGAAAACCCGATTCATTAATTCCATGAATACCGCATGTGCATTAGTCAACCCAAACGGCATAACCACAAACTCATAATGACCATAGCGTGTTCGAAACGCCGTCCTTGCGATATCCGACTCTCGAATCCGCAACTGATGATATCCAGATCTTAAGTCGATCTTGGAAAATACTGAAGCTCCCTGAAGTTGATCTAAGAGATCATCAATACGGGGTAAAGGATACTTATTCTTGATCGTCACCTGGTTCAATTCCCGGTAATCAATACACAAGCGGAACGAACCATCCTTCTTCTTGACAAATAACACTGGTGCTCCCCACGGGGACGCACTCGGTCGAATATAACCCTTCTCGAACAATTCCTCAAGTTGGTTCTTTAATTCCTGCATTTCGGTCGGGGCCATCCGGTACGGTGCCGTCAATATCGGGGACGTACCAGGCTCCAACTCAATCGTGAATTCCACATCCCTCTTTGGAGGCAAACCAGGTAACTCGTCTGGAAAAACATCGGCATATTCCTTCACTACCGGAATATCTGTCAATATTACTGATGATTTCTCGGTTTTGGTCATATAGCACCAATAACCGACACATCCCTGATTGAGTAATCTTACTGCTTTCATCAAATTAATGACCTTACCAGAGCAGCCGGGATTACCTCCCTGAAACACATATTCAACCCCATCGTCTGAAATGATAGTAATCATCCGCTTACGGACACTAATGATGGCATCATGATGATCCATCCAGTCAATACCTAAGATGACGTCGTCCTTCGGCAGATCTACCACGATTAGGTCCGCTGGCCATACACGACCATGAAGCTGAATCGGACAATTCTGAATCTCACGATTTCCGATAATTCGTCTACCATCAGGTAGACCAATGACATAAGGCTCACAACTAGTAGCACTACCCAGACGTAGTCTACTCAAACATGACTCGGAAATGAATGAATGCGATGCACCAGTATCAAAAAGGGTACACACAGGTTGAGATAGAATATCGAGTGTACCTGAGATCATCCGGGCCTCCGGATCGTCGGTCTTCTTCATCTCATAAATTCGGGGCTTGCCGGCCCCCGAACCGGACGCTCCCGTCTGATAGCTCTTGGCTCCGCCTTTAGCTCCTGTCGTCTTGAACGACGCTGACTGAGTGGCCTGATTCTACACCGCCGAATGACCTGGGGCCTGAGATGACGCCGGAGTAGGTTTAGAGTCCCTACGGCAAAAATGGGCCTTATGCCCAGCAATCCCACAGTTGTGGCACGTGACAGACTGCTTCGGACATTTGGTGCTAAAATGGCCCTGTTCCTCACAGTTGAAACAGGTGATGGCCGAACTGGCCGCTCGTGACTGAGATTCCGCGGGTTTAGGCGTCACCGGAGGACGCTCAGAAAAGGTAGAGCCCGCACGTGGTTTCTTGAAAGTGGCCTGGCTCCCGTCAGACTGATTACGGTTCTTGGACTTCTTGCTAGCAGATGAAGGTTGCTGCTTAGCAATCTCCTTAGCAGTAAGCTCATAGGTAAGAGCTTTCTCAATGAACTCGGCCAGAGTGGCACAATTATGATTAAGCAACTGTAGCCGCATACGAGGTTTCAGCCTCTTGCTGAAATACTTGATCTTGTCCGCCTCAGAGTGAATGATAGATGAGGTGAACGGAAGAAGTTCCTGAAATTTTTCGGCGATGGCGAGAACATCGTCATCCGCCGAAAGGTCGGGAGTGAGTAATTCCGACAACTTGGCCTCCCTGAGTGGGGCCGGATAGTACCTCTCCATCATGAGAGTCTTGAACTGAACCCAAGTACATGATCCGTCTGTGGGCTTCAACGATAGCCACCATGAATGAGCGCTCTTACCAAGATAGTAAGCCGCAACTGCAACTTTATGCCCTTCAGGGCAATCCACCATAGCAAATAACTTCTCGAAATGCTCAAGCCAATGAACACATCTCGCCGGCTCGATGAGCCTCAAAGGTAGGTGGTCGCGGCGAGATATCGCTAATGATATTGCTTACACCCTCTCTTGCCTCTGAGGTGGCGCGGAGGAGCCTGTTGATTTTGAGTAGTGGAGTTATGCATCGCCTCCATTAGTTGTGCCATCTGAGTCATTTGGGCCATCATGCCCTGCATAAAGGCGAGTGGGTCGACTCGAACACCCTCTGACTGAGCTGTGTCCCGGGTTCGACTCCCTGATAGCGAATGATCATGTCCAGGTGAATGAGTGGCAGCATTACTGCTCGATGAGTTAGCATTATTCCTGGCATTCGCACGTGTATTCACACGAGTTCTCGGGATTCGGCCCGCTCCACGGCCTCGTCCTCCACGTCCTCTGCCAGCCCTTTCCATACTGAAGTGGAAATTCATATGATGATTATATATCTCGCATGAGTATCACATTATGATTATATTATGAAATGATGAAAATGAGCATACGCGCTCAAATACAGTGATTACATGAATGATTAACTGACGTGACATGATTATCTGATGAAATTACTGAAATGATTACTTGAACAATTTAACAAGATTGATGATATGATCTTCAAGATCAACAACTGAGTAATGAAATGAATTGAGTGATTAATGAGTTAACATTATCGACTTGATCACAATTGAAAATGATGAATGAGGATTGTTAACTGATGAATTATGAATGAATGAATATTGCCAGAAATTATATCATGGCATCAAAAATCTTACAGTTATTGGTCTGATTGGCTCGGCATTTGCACAGGTCACACGTGACGCGAAAGTCCAATGATACTAGTCCGATGACAATGATTTCAAATGAGACATGACTCGGAAGGTAGTATTCAAAACCACGCTCCGATACCAACTCTGTAACACTCCAAACTAGGCGGATATTACAGTGCCGTGGACCCCCGACTGGGACCCACCAGGCTAATGAAAATGAGTAAATTACGTAGGGTAAATGTAGTACCGAACCACATTACACAATTAATTACTCCGATAAGGAGTTTCATACAACACACCCAGGATGACACTGAATACAAGTATATTTTATATGGAGATAAAATATACAACACTGAGTGGAATGAATATTCAAACGGAATGTCTGCAGCGGAATAAATGAAAGAAACATAAATGACTGAAAAGACTGGGGCCCCCTACTAGTATCACTGGGACTCCTCGCCGTCACCGTGCTCTCCCCGTGCTTTAGCCTTGCCATGACACGAAAGCAGTATCCCCAACGGGCCGCCATACGTAACAACAATCCTCAAGGGTTGAAAATACACAATCATGATATATTTGAAGTTATGAATTATCCTGTCGAAACATACGCAATCAAACATGCTATATGAATCAACTATCAGTACGGCTCAAAAGAATGGCGCCACACTACGTCCGGGATGGAAATGTGTCCGTGTACAAGCCACCAACGAGTATCGATCGAATACACGTGTGGTCTTGTACCTAATCAGCCTCACGAAGCCATCAACTCGTGTGCACAGTCCAATGTGAGGCCACCAACCAACACACGACTATAATGTGCCCGACATGAAAATCCTACACATACCAACCGGCACGCCAGTATGACCCGGAATGCCACAATATGACAAAAGTGACAACGAAAATGAATAATGACTCACCAAGATTAAATGATGGTGAAATGAATGACAGCTTAATGAAATGATTGGAACTGTCGTTCCTTATGACTGAGGTGATTAATTGACAATGACAAGTTTTGATACGGTTAATACAATGATGAATGAGTTACGATTATGAATGAACAACATCAAAAGGAATGAATATCATTTTAACCGAGTAAGAATTAACTTACACAATACCGATGAAGAATGTCCGTCCACGAACAACGTCCTAAGTGAAATACCGGTCGCTCGAACAACCTTGAATAACAATAATTACCAACAACCGTTCAATACACGTATCAAGCAACTAAACACGACTAACCCAAAGGTCGAAAACAACGATAATCAAACTCGTAGGGGCATTCTAACGAATACGTAACCAACCACACGACTTCGAAAATATCCAATCCCGAATATATCGAAACCAACACCAAAATGAGTATATCGATCTAACAAAACACTTCAATGATATCAATAATCCATTAGGAATCCACAATTCGAGATTACAACTACATCAATCGAAAAATCCCCATGTAACCGAAGTCAACCCCAAGGGTTCTTGAAATAATTCCGAAAATAACCATTAAATCCGTAAGAATATACTTATCCAAGGTAGATAATCCATATCTAACATATTCCAATGATAATCCAAGCTTACACGAAGAAATCGGAAGGAAAAACCCAAAAATCCGAAATTCTAGATCCAAGAGATTAATACCTTTGATTCGATGTTAAGGAGATGATGAAGTGATGATAATCCAACTCAAAGACTTGAAGATGATGATGGATGATAGAAGCTCGAAGAGAACTCTCCAAAATGCCCAAAATCGCCCGAAACCGATGAGGGAATGAGAAAGGATGATAAAATGATGAACTCAAAGCTAATCATTCAATATATAGCCATTCCAGGTTAGCGTGCGCTAGCCCTTGTGCGTAGCGTGCGCTAACGGGTAATTTGGGTAGTCCAGTACCCACTGTCCGAACACGATAGCGCGCGCTACGTACCTTTTTGTAGCGTGCGGTACGGTCATGCCATTAGCGTGCGTTAATACCCAATGTTAGCGTGCGCTAACGAATTATGTGATGCCCAGTACTGGAATCCAGAAACCTTCTGTCCTCCGATCTGATCTCGATAGCGTGCGCTACAACCAACGATTAGCGTGCGCTATAATATCGATTGCGTACGCTAAATATCACTCATACCGTGCACTATGAATTAATCCAGTGCAGTCCAGTAGCCACTAGACTTAACCTGATCCGTCCCTAGCGCGCGCTACTCCACAAATTTAGCGTGCGCTACTACAACCCACTAGCGCGCGCTACTTACCACTCGTAGCGTGCGCTACATATAACTCACCTGCAGTCCAGTACCTTCTGGACTGCAACCACGGTAACATTAGCGTGCGCTAATGCTGAGTGGTAGCGTGCGCTACCTGTGCTCAATTAGCGTATGCTAAAAATGATAAACACGGCACGAAACTCCAATTAGATTAATGACGAATGACGATTGATACACGATACAATTACTCTGAATGATGAATACCATGATTGAATATGAGTGACAATTGATCATTAATGAGTGAAATTACTGAGTATCAATTACTGAATGATAATTACTGAATGATAATTACTGAATTACAACCGGGTATTACATGTAATGTGGTCTTATCTCCTATTTACAAGACTTATCTAGAAGTAAAAACATAATCGGAGCTATATATCGAATCCTTGCTACAACAAGACTTTTTTTTCTTGCTACAACAAGACTTAATCAAGAAGTAAAAGATTAATCAAAACTGTTATAGCTAATTGTGAGTACAAAAGGCTCGAATCTAATCAGTAAACCCGAGCTTTCATAGAGTTCCGACCTGAATACATACAATGTGGTTTTATCTCCTATTAGCAAGACTTAATCAAGAAGGAAAGGCTTAATCGGAGCTATTATAGTCAATCCTTGCTACAAGACTTACTCAAGAAGCAAAAGATTAATCGGAGCTGTTATAGCCAATTATGAGTGCAAAAGGCTCAAATCTAATCGATAAACCCGAGTTTTCTTATAGTTCTAACTCGAATGCATGTACGTGGTCTTATCTCATATTAACAAGACTTAATCAAGAAGTAAAGGCTTAATGAGGGCTATTATATCCAATTCTTGCTACAACAAGACTTAATCGAGAAATAAAAGATTAATGAGAGCTATTATACCCAAATCTGAGTACAAAAGGCTCGAATCTAATCAATAAACCCGAGCTTTTATAGAGCTCCGACTCAAATGCATATAACATGGAATCTCCTATTAACAAGACTTAGTCAAGAATTGAACGCTTAATCGAAGCTATTATAGCGAATTCTTGCTACAACAATACTTAATCAAGAAAGAACAAATTAATGAGAGCTGTTATAGCCAATTCGAAGTACAAAAGGCTCGATTCTAATCAACAAAACCCGAGTTTTCATAAAGTTCACTCGAATGCATGTAACGTAGAATCTCCTATTAACAAGACTTAATCTATAAGCAAAGGTCTAATCAGAGCTATTATAGCGTATCCTTGTAACAACAATACTTAATCAAGAGAGAAAAGATTAATTGGAGCTGTATAGCCAATTCTGAGTACAAAAGGCTCGAATCTAATCAATAAACCTGAGTTTTCATAGAGCTCCGACTCGAATGAATGTAACATTGAATCTCCTATTAACAAGACTTAATCAAGAAGTAAAGGTTTAATCGGAGCTATTATAGCGATTCCTTGCTACAATAAGACTTAATCAAGAAGTTAAAGATTAACTGAAGCTATTATAGCCAATTCTGAGTACAAAAGGCTCGAACCTAATGTAACACCCCAAACTAGGCGAATATTACAGTGTCGTGGACCCCCGACTGGGACCGACTAGGCGAATGAAAATTAATGAATTAAGTGATATAATTGTAGTATCGAACCACAGTATATCAATAATTACTCTGATGAGGAGTTTCAAGTACAACATACCCAGGATAGAACAGAATACATGTATATTTTATATGAAGATAAAATATACAACACCCATTAAAATGAGTATTTGAAATGGAAGTATGTAGCGGAATACAAATGAAGAAAACATGAAGACTGAAAGGACTGGGGCCCCCTACTAGTATCACTAGGACTCCTCGATGTCAACGTTCTCTTCCTGTGCCTTAGCCTTGCCATGACCTGAAAACAACATCCCCCAACGGGGTCAGTTACACAGAACAATAATCCTCAAGAGTTGAATAAGCACAATCATGATATATCTTAGTGATGAAATTAAGCTGAAAAGAGGCATCATAGTACGCCTGTAATGGTATGTGCAAGTGTACAAGACGAGTGTCCGGACACACCCGTCCTTGTACCTAATTAGTCTCACAGAGGTATGTTACCGTGTGCAGTGAACCCAACACATGACCATCACATGCCCGACTAAAAATTCCACACATCCCCACCCGGCCACGCAATATGAACCAAGAAGGTCATATGGACAAGAAATGACCATGAAGAAATAATAATGAATAACGATCCGACAAGGTCAATAATGACTCACCGAGATGAAATGATAGTGAAATGAATGATAGCTCAATGAAATGATTGGAACCGTCGTTCCTCGTGAATGAAGTGATTAATTGACAATTACAAGTCTTAATACAGTTAATACATTATGAATGAATTATGATTATGAATGAACAACAACGAAATGAATGAATATCCTTTTAACCGAGTAAGAATTAACTTACTCAACACCGGTGAAGAATGTCCTTCCTCGAACAATGTCCTAAAAGGGATGTCGGTCGCTCGAACAACCTTGAATGACAATTACCAACAAATGCTCAATATACGTATCAAGCACGATTAACCAATTCAAACGGAGATACATCAATATCCAAACTCATTGAGGCATTCTAACGGATACTTAGAAAACATACATCCTTTGATAATATCCACTCCCGAATATATCGAAACCAACTCTAAAATAAGTATTCAAACCAACAAAACAGCTTCAATGATATCAATAATCCCATTGGAATCCACAAAACGAGTTAACGACAACATCTAATCGAAAACCCCTAAATATCAAAGTCAACTCTAATGTATTCTTGAATCAAACCCCCAACAATACATGAAATCCAAAATATATGCTATTAAATCCGTGGGAATACATTTATCCAAGGTAGATAATCCATATCTAACATATTCCAACAACAATCCAAGCTTACGCGAAGAAAATCGGAAGGAAAACCCAAAAATCCAAAATTCCAGATCCAAGAAGTTATTACCTTGATTTGATGTGATGGGGATGATGAAATGATGGTTAATCCGAATGATAAGCTCGAAGATGATGATTTTTGGATTCAGCTCGAAGAAAACTCTCCAAATCGCCCGAAATCGCCCAAAACCACCGAAGGAAAGAAGTGAGATGATGAAATGACGAAATGGACTGCACTGTCCAATATATACTGTTCCCAGATTAGCATGCGCTAGATCTTGTGTGTAGCGTGCGCTAACGGGTGCACTGGGTAGTCCAATACCCTCTGTTCGCAACGGTAGCGTGCGCTACGTACCTTTTGTAGCGTTCGCTACAACCGTATACTTAGCGTGCGCTAACTCAAAATGTTAGCATGCGCTAACAATTTATCTGATGCCCAGTACTGAAGTCCAAAACTTCCTGTTATCTGATCTGTTCGCGGTAGCACGCGCGCTACACAATATACAACGTGCGTTAGTGACACCGATTATCGTACGCTAATAACTACTCGTAGCGTGCGCTAGAAATTATTCCAACTCAGTCCAGTAGCTACTGGACTCTGCCTGATCCGACGTTAGCACACGCAACATCGACTGCATAGCTTGCGCTACTCTGACCTACTAGCGCGTTGTCACGGGCTTAGAGTTATGCTCCTAAGCGTCGTGCGGCCTAGCAACCCTCTTGCTAGTCAGCCTTAAACACTCCGAATTTGGCTAAGTATGAAAGTAGGCACAACGAAAGAGAGGCAATGGGTTGAGGAAAGTTTTCTTCCACTAAGTTGTAAAGAGTTACAAGTATGTCTCTTACAAATGAATTCCCAAGGATGGCTGCAAATGAGCCCCAACATCCCTATTTATACTACTCCCTATGTCTAGAAACTTCCTCCACCTCCTCATTTGGAGGCTTCTAGATCCTCCTACACTATTACAATTTCTAGAGTGTTCTAAGTACAAAAGCCTTTACAAATGTCTAGAATCATCTACTAGATTACAAGTCTTGACTCTTCCAAGAGTCTCTAGCACCTTCCACATGTTTCTGGATCTTCCCGGTTCGTTCGGCCCGACCCGGCCCGCTCGGCCCGACTCGGCCCGTCTCCATGTAACCCGACCCGATCCGGCCCGGCCTTCCACATATGCCTCCGGATTAATATTTGATGTTCTGGACCATCCCGGTCCGTTTCTGGAATGTTCCGAGTATAATTTCCGTACAGTGGACTCCTCAGCTTTCCAATGTCCACTGCCATCACAAGGCTTTTTCCCGCTAAGCCTATTATAGGGGGAGGGTGCTCCGTGCATCCCTCGCGCGCCGCCCGCGCGCGCGCCCAGCGCCTCGCGCGCACCCCTCGCGGGTGTCCGTCGCGTGTGTCCGAGTCTCGGCCCTCGGATGTGCCTCATCTCGTCATCTTGTCCCGTATTGTCCCGAAGCGGCGTGCCTGTCCGCTGCACTCGTCCTTTCGGTTCCTGGCGTGCCTTGTCCAGCCGCCCAGGTTGTCCCGCATCAGGCCTAACGGCCTTGTCCCTCGGTCGGGCACTCTGTTGCCCGGTTGGCCTGCTTGCTCGGCCATACATCCACGCATGCCGCGCCATACGGCTAAGTCCCTCAGTCGGTTGTGCCGATCCACACGGCCTATCTGTCCCGAACGTGCCCCGTGCACGTTGATTTGTTGAACCTCGCACTCCTCTGTGCGGGTCTGTCCGAGTATTCTGTCGGTCATTTCTCTCGGGGCGTGACATTCTCTCGCTCGCCTGGCCGACGCCCTGCCGACGCGCGTGCCGCTACTCGGTTCCTCGATGTACCGCATTGATCCTGCATAAAGACATGGGCATTTCCTCTTGATCGCCTTCTTCGAAATCGAAGTGTCGTCATCGGCTGCGTACGGGACTTGTTCCACAGTCAAGGGGATAATGATGGGTTTGTTCTGACCGTTCGCCCATAGTGTCTTTGCTTTTGGGAAAAAGGCAAAATTGTTCTTCTCCAGAAAGTCCATTCCCAAAATGAGGTCCCGATCGTCCATCGTGGTGACTTTGAAGTGCACTCGACCTTCCCAGTCTCCAAGTACTATTCGCACTCCATTTGCTGCCCCTGTGACCGGTACTGCTGGTCCGTTGTTGGATTTCATCCAGCCCTTGCATGGCTGCACAAGTAGTCCCAATCTTCTCGCTTCGGCCTCAGTGATATAGTTGTAGTCGGCTCCCGTGTCGACCAAGGCCTTGATGGGTTGGTGGTTGATGGTTCCTTCCACGAACATCAACTTGCTTCCTCGCGGTCCTCGCCCGCACCGACGCTGCAATTAAGTTGTTGAATCGTGCTTACCTGATGCACGTCGTGATCAATCGTTGGCCCCTCGCATTCGGCCATGGCGTTGAGCTTCCCCATCTTCGGACAGTCCTTCATTCGATGAGCTCCGCCGCACATAAAGCATCCTCATTGGTCGGGAGTGCCCCTGCGTTCACCCGAGTTGTATGGCTTGTCCGCGTCGTGTTGCGGTCTCGTCCCGAATCTTCCGCGTGATGGTTGGGCAGGTTGCTGTACTGACGTGCGGGTGTCTCCCCCGCCTTTGGCTTGACCCTCAGCTCGCGGCTCCTTCCTCTTCTCGAATTTGGCTAGGGACTCGGCCGCTTTGATTGCTTCATTGACAGATATCACCTCGCGGCTTTGTACTCTGTCCCTAACCCAACTCGGTAGTCCATCCAGGAAGAAAAATAGTCGATCATCCTCGGTCATGTCCGGAATCTGGAGCATGATTGATGTAAAGTCCGGAACATAGTCCCGAATGGTAGTCTTGTGCTTGAGCTCGCGGAGTTTCTTCCTTGCCTAATAGCATGTGTTCTCGGGATAGAATTGTGCCTTGAGTTACGACACGAACTCGTCCCAAGTCCCGATCGGTTGGCAAGTCCCTTTCGTAACACCGGCCTGTCGATGACGCCACCACAGCGCTGCATCGTCGGCAAGATATAGTGCAGCCTGCCGTACCTTGGCCTTCTCGTCCGTCAGTCCCAGACCATCAAAGTAAAGTTCCATTCGCCACAGGAACTCCTCGATTGACTTGGCATCTCTCTTGCCAAGGAACTCCTTGGGTTTGGGGACCTCAACCCTTGGTCCCTCGAACCTCGCCCCGCCAAATGTGCTGTTCCAGCTCGGCCCACCATTTGAGTTGGTGCCCGAGTTGCTTGCCCGACATATTTTATCACAAAAATCTTCAAAACGTTTGGCACTTACCTCACAAAACTCGGCATACTGCTTGCGCATTTCCGTTATGCTAGCTGCCACATGATCCTCGATCGTTGCTAACTCCTTGCCCAACGAGAGTTGTTCTCTCTTGAAGGTCTCGAGCTGGCCCAACGTGTGCCCTTCCAGTTGGCCAACAGCTTTCTCGAGAGTTCCTACGCGTTCCTCCGTGCTCAATTGGGTGTTAGTGATGCGCTGCCCAAGAGCTTCGATGTCGTCCTCGATGTCGGGTAGGCGGTTTGCTAAGGTGAGTATGATCTTTCGGATGTCTTCATCCTCAAGAAGTCGGCTTCGTGCCGGGTTCTCCTCGTGTTGCGGCGGCACCACACCGCGCGCCTTGCTCTTGCCACGCTTGGCTTTCCCTTCAGCTGGGACTTCTCCACGTCCCCGGACCTTGTCAGCCTCTGTGACTCGTCCGTCCTCCACATTGATGCCTGCCTCGATCTCGGGCCGGCCATGATGCCTGCTGATCGTTAGCGTCGACTCCCGCAGTCTTGCACACCTCCTTGTGTGGCTAACCTGGCTCCGATACCACTTGTCACGGGCTTAGAGTTTGCTATGCTCCTAAGCGTCGTGCGGCCTAGCAACCCTCTTGCTAGTCAGCCTTAAACACTCCGAATTTGGCTAAGTATGAAAGTAGGCACAACGAAAGAGAGGCAATGGGTTGAGGAAAGTTTTCTTCCACTAAGTTGTAAAGAGTTACAAGTATGTCTCTTACAAATGAATTCCCAAGGATGGCTGCAAATGAGCCCCAACATCCCTATTTATACTACTCCCTATGTCTAGAAACTTCCTCCACCTCCTCATTTGGAGGCTTCTAGATCCTCCTACACTATTACAATTTCTAGAGTGTTCTAAGTACAAAAGCCTTTACAAATGTCTAGAATCATCTACTAGATTACAAGTCTTGACTCTTCCAAGAGTCTCTAGCACCTTCCACATGTTTCTGGATCTTCCCGGTTCGTTCGGCCCGACCCGGCCCGGGCCGGCCCGACTCGGCCCGTCTCCATGTAACCCGACCCGATCCGGCCCGGCCTTCCACATATGCCTCCTGATTAATCTTTGATGTTCGACCATCCCGGTCCGTTTCTCGGAATGTTCCGAGTATAATTTCCGCAGTGGACTCTCGCCTTTCCAATGTCCACTGCCATCACAAGGCTTTTTCCCGCTAAGCCTATTATAGGGGGAGGGTGCTCCGTGCATCCCTCGCGCGCCGCCCGCGCGCGCGCCCAGCGCCTCGCGCGCACCCCTCGCGGGTGTCCGTCGCCTGTGTCCGAGTCTCGTCCCTCGGGTGTGCCTCATCTCGTCATCTTGTCCCGTATTGTCCCGAAGCGGCGTGCCTGTCCGCTGCACTCGTCCGTTCGGTTCCTGGCGTGCCTTGTCCAGCCGCCCAGGTTGTCCCGCATCAGGCCTAATGGCCTTGACCCTCGGTCGGGCACTCTGTTGCCCGGTTGGCCTGCTTGCTCGGCCATACATCCACGCATGCCGCGCCATACGGCTAAGTCCCTCAGTCGGTTGTGCCGATCCACACGGCCTATCTGTCCCGAACGTGCCCCGTGCACGTTGATCCGTTGAACCTCGCACTCCTCTGTGCGGGTCTGTCCGAGCATTCTGTCGGTCATTTCTCCCGGGGCGTGACAGCGTGCTATGTAATATCCGGAAATTCTATTACTGTTGTTTAATGTTATTTTATCCGAGTTATGTTGTACAGCGTGGAATCTGTATAGTATGGGTAAAATAATTAAAGGACCGAGACATCTGTATTGGTATAATTGTCGTACTTGGTCGACAATTGGATGTAAGAAGTATATGTATTCAGTATGTCGTATGTTCGTATTCTGTATGTTGAGACGTTGGACAAGAATAGCTGAAAATGGCTAAGTGTAACATTATTAGCGCACGCTAATAATCATGAGTAGCGCACACTATCGTGCAGGTTTAGCGCACGCTACGGATATAAGATAACGCACGCTAATGCAATCAGATCGAAAGGAATCTTCGTGTGGACCAGGCCACTTTCGGCGCACGTTCTGATAAGTCAACGGATGTTTGTAATGTAGTACTAGCGCACGCTAAACCCTAAAGGTTAGCGCACGCTAACTGTATATCGGACAAGAAGGAATCTTATCCTCGTCAGCACTTTCGGCGTGTGGACCTGTCTTCGGAAGCATACAGACAAACGAGTCAACTATGAGTAGCGCACGCTAAGGTTGGACACTTGCATACGCTAAATAGAGGCATTTACGTACGCTATTGCATGGGCATTGCGTACTTAAATCATTTCATACAGTAAGACAGTTGCCTCTGGACTTCGATAGCGCACGCTAACAAAGACAGTTAGCGCACGCTAAGTGTGTAACGTACGTTAACTGAAGATGTTAGCGTACGTTAATAATGTACAGTATATATATAAGTGCAGTTGGCTATTTTTCATCATTTTCATCCATTTCTTCATGTGAGCCGATAGAGAGAGCCTTGAGAAGTATTTGAGGTTCCAAACACTGGATTAAGGTGAAGTTAATCATCCATAACAACATTTGAAGCTTGAAATCATTGGTGATTCTTGGAAATGGATTCAACCTTGGAAATCAATCCATTCCTTCAAAAAGGTAATTACTCTTCACTTTGAGATTTCATTTTGGATTGTATATGATGTTCTTGAGCTGATGATTATCATATAAACAAGTTGATAAGTATGATTATGAGTTGGATTACCGGATTATGATGATGTTATAGTTGATATGAAGATATTGATATTTATTGGATGGTTTCGAATGTGTTGTTTATCTTCAAAGAGATATGTTGGCTAATGTATTCCTTCAATTTGGATATTTGATGTTGTTGTTGTTGGTTTCTTCATATGATGGTGAACATGGCATGATTATGAGTTCCTGGTATTTAGGTTGTTGATATTAAGGAAGATGAAATATGAATATATGACTTGAATTAAGAGTCGGATGATTACCTATATGTTAAAGGTTATTGGATTTCGTTGTTTGATAGCTATGAACATGGTTTTGGATCACTTAGTGTTCTTGATAATCGTCATATGTTGATCGGTATCCGAAATACATGCAACTGTACAACATTAGCGCACGCTAAGCTTACTGCCTAACGCGCGCTAACGCGAGCAACTTAGCACACGCTACGTTAAGTGATTAACGTGCGCTAAGAAGGCAGAAAGTGCAGTATTTTCGTGTTGTGGTTATGAATTTGTGCTGGTTTGAGTTGGATTGATCCGACTAGTGTTTAATCGAGATATTGTCAAGCCGTTGGGTTTGTGATTTGGTTTTATCAATTGTTGATTGTTATCGAACTTGTTGTCTATCGATTACTGTAATAGGTTGAGAATATTGAATGGTGATTACAACCGTGTGTTGCGGTCGAGCTCGAGTATGTTCGTGAATTACTTTGTTCGGGACCGAGGGACTTGTAGATGACGGCAATGGAATTGGTAACAGCTTCATCGGTATCGAGGCAAGTTATTACTTGCTCAGTTTATAATATTTAAAGAATGATTTCAGTTTCATTCGTTTATAATTCATATAGAAATGTTTATAATCGTAATCACAGGGGATTTGAGATTATAGGTTGTATACGAGTTTTGGGAATTAAATCATAAGGTATATGATTTACATTTATTGTTGGTATACTTGGTATCGAAGATATGTTGTGGTATAGATGAAGACGTGAATTATCTACCGTTCGTGACATTTGGTATCGTCGAATATTCAGAATAATGGTTCGTGATGGTTTGGACATCGAGATTGCTCTCGAAGGACTCGGAGCAAGTACTCTAATCATTTTTGTCATTTGTGTCGATCATGTTGTGATACATTCGTGTATCATTGTTGTTATGCATTTGTGCATTGTTGTTGTCGTGCATTGTGTACTGTGTTTTGTGCAGTTATGCATTGTTGTCATATGTCCACCATGTGTTGGTCCGACGGGATCAAGATGGGATATCTATAGCTGTGTGCATTGGATCGTTGGACAGGTAATGCCACCATGTGTTGGTCCGATGTGATCATCATGGGAATCTATAGCAGTGTGCGCTGGATCGTTGGAGTACCATATGTGTTGTTATTGTTGTGCATATGTATATTATGGGTTTGCCATAAGTATACATTGTCGTTATTGTTGTGATCATATTGACGTTGTCATATGAGTATGCATTTGTAGGTCTTGTGTTAGGACCATGTTCGTATGTTGTGTTGATCTGATCTCGGATTAGACTGGCGTGATGGTAATGGTATTTCGTATCTTGAGGTATGTTCTGTATTTCCTTGATACTTGTCTTTGATGGACAATCGTTTATCGTATTGGAATTGTCGACGTTATCCGATGAATTGAAGTGGCCAGAGTTGGTATAATTTCCGTATCGCGAGTTATGATAATTATTTGAGAACTTTGAGTATTGTTGAGATACCGTACAGATATTTCGGTATTATTTTAATGTGTTGTTAAGGATACGAATCGTGGATTCTCGTAAAGTTACAACGGTAAGATTACATTGGTCGTATTCTTACTTAGTATTTCCATTGATATGTAATTATTGACGAGATGTGATGGTTATCATTGTTGGATATTATGGCTGACCCCGTCGTGGGCTTTCTTTTTAGGTTCTTGGATTATCAAGCTTGTAGCGGTCGTGGAGAGATGAACTTCCCGGAGGATACTGGCAAGGGCATGTATTTGTGTTTTCAGTTTCTGATCAGTTGTTGTATTCCGCTGCTAGAATATTTCGATTGTTTGTCTTTTTCCGTTGCGTGAGTATTTTTAAAATGACCTATTGGTATCTGGTAACTTAGGTTACTTTGGGTAATCGTTTTCTAAATTTGTTCTGTCGGTACGTGTAAGCGATATCTTAACGTATGTTTTTAAACTGTTGAGTTTTGGCATTTTGGGCCTTGTGGTTTCAAATGAGATTCTACGACGATCTTGATAAACGAGTTTTATAACGTCTTCGAATGTTTTCAAAAGATAGTACCGTTGTTGGACTCTTGGGCGTTTGTAAATGTTTGCGAAAATATCCTTCAGCCTTGTGGGTTCCATCTCGGGGCCCACGACGCTGTAATATTCCCGGTCGGCTCTGGGGGTGTTACAGATTATGGTATTGGAGCTTAGGTTGTGAAAACCTAGGCAGTCGGGTCGAGTTGGGTCGTGCTTTTGTCGTGTCATTCGAGTTGTCGGTTGACAAATGTCTGAGCTCTGAGTTTTTGTTGTTCACTCAGGCTTGTGCGTTATGTGATTTACCAGTGTGGTACTGGGGTTGTTGTAACTTTTCCAAATGGTATTAACGTGTTTCTTCAGATAGAACTGTGTTGTGTTCTCGAGTTGAACTGAGTTTGCAAAATGTGTGTTTTGAAAATATCTGTGTCGAGTATTTTCTTGAGTCGAGACATGTGCCAGTATCACGGGGAATCGTCGGCTTCACGATCTGCAAGGATTTGGATTTTTGAATTTCATTGAGATTTATTGCCGTTCTAATTTGATTTGTTTTGAGATTCGGAAGAATAATATGTGTTATGTCATGAGATAACAGAACACAGTAGTTGGGACAGGATTGATGATCTTGAGAAGTTATGGTTTTGGAAATCAATATATCGGTTAGATTTCGGAACGGAATTGTGCATTTGGGAGAAATGTTGTGGATTGTTCAGGAGAACATGTAGTCATGTTAATTCATTTTATGATATATGAACTGTTTTTGAGCATTTGAAAATGGTACTTTTCAAAATGAATGTTTTACGGATGTTTTACCATAAATGATTTTTGGGCCGAGACCCAATAGATTTTTGAAATTGTTTTATAACTCAGGACTTGGTGTCCGAAAAAGGGTTTTCTACTTTTTAAACTTCTTGTAATGCGGAACGAGATACAGGCTGAGACCCTAATGTTTCAAAAGGCCTTTCTATTTTCTTAAAACTCCCGAGAATTGTAAAACACTTTATCAATCCTTATTTATTTCGTTTCTGCCCTTCGCGGTTTTAGTTTACTTGTTCAAATGAAACCTCTCGGGAAGTCTTTCGCTGTGTTGATTTGTTTCAATGCATTGTCATAGCATATTTGAGGTGATCCAGGATGGATTAATGGCTGACGTTGCGAGTCATAGGTGGAAAAGGAGTTTTTGGTCAGAGTTTATATATTGAGATTTTGGAACTATATCGTGTAGTTTTCCGATGGAATATCAGTGGATATTGGTGACGAACCGAACTGGTATACAAGATTATGGAGGTGGTCAATCATTTGCATAGTTTTCATTTTAAACTTTGAAATCGTGTGGATTCGACGGACACTATTATCGAATACTTGGCACCAGCGAGCCAATGTAATTTTTCGAAAATTTATGTTTTGAATTTTGACATTTTTGAAGAATTTTCGAAAATTTGTCTTCTGACAAGGCTATATGAGTTCGAACTGGTTTTGAAAATGTGATTGATAACCATACGCATTTAGTGTATATTACATATCATGGTGAAGTTGTGATTGTGACTCACGAACTGGATTATATATCAACGTGGAACGATGAGTAGGGATCCGAACTTTGGTATGGTCGTTTGGTTATGCAAGGATGATCGATTGATTTATCGGATAAGAGAAATATGTTGCGTGTTGTAGATTCATGCACATGATGTAATTTTGGAACTTTGGATTTTGTTGAAATGGGGACATATGTGCTATGTGATTCCATTGGTATGGTAGTAGTGTGATTTTTACCATAGTGATTTTGAAGGATTTCGTTGTAAGTGTAGATTTGGGGATGGCGACCCCATGTTGGTTGTTTTGGATATTGAGTGGTCGTTCCCACTCCCTGTATGATTGGATATGTTCGTCGGTTTGGGATTGGTTGTTCGTATGCTGAGGGGTATGTTCACCAGTCGGTTGTGTTTCGTTGAGAATCACTGTATGTGATTGGTGTGTCGTTTTGAGAATTTTGCTTTTTCGTATATCTGTTTATGTGGTTCTGTATTGATCGTGTTGGAGCTTACCGTTTGAAGGTATTCTCGATTATCGTTGACCTCTGGTTGGTCATATTGGAGTCTATCATGTTGATGATATTCTCAATTGTGTTTTGAACTCTGGTTGGTCATATGGGAATTTATCATGTTGATGATCAATTCGGTTGATTTATTGGTTGATCATTGTTGGTGATCATATGAGCGTTCGGATTTTGTGTTGATGTTTCGGGATTCGTGTTGTTGTTTTGGGCAGTTGTTTTGCATATGTATTGTGTATTATTCGTCTTATCAGAATTGGGACTTGATTATGTAATCAGGCAGACAGGATTTGATTTGGGCAGATTGTTTCATCCAAAAATGATATATTTTGTTGAGACTCAGGGAATTGTGATCGTAAGCGTGTTGAGGCTTTACAGTGAAGTCACATGCTAGTATCTCAGGAGATCGTCGAGTTGGCGCATATGTAAGTATGCCACTTTGGTTATCCGGTAATGATGATGATTGATCGTTGTCGTGATGGTTTTGGGATATTTTGGTTGAACGGTATGTTTGTTTGTTTTTATGACGGATTGCAAGTTTCGAGGACGAAACTTATTTTAAGTGGTGTAGTATGTAATATCCGGAAATTCTAGTACTATTGTTTAATGTTATTTTATCCGAGTTATGTTGTACAGCGTGGAATCTGTACAGTATGGGTAGAATAATTAAAGGACCGAGACATCTGTATTGGTATAATTGTCGTACTTGGTCGACAATTGGATGTAAGAAGTATATGTATTCAGTATGTCGTATGTTCGTATTCTGTATGTTGAGACGTTGGACAAGAATAGCTGAAAATGGCTAAGTGTAACATTATTAGCGCACGCTAATAATCATGAGTAGCACACGCTATCGTGCAGGTTTAGCGCACGCTACGGATATAAGATAACGCACGCTAATGCAATCAGATCTGGTGTGGACCAGGCCACTTTCGGCGCACGTTCTGATAAGTCAACGGATGTTTGTAATGTAGTACTAGCGCACGCTAAACCCTAAAGGTTAGCGCACGCTAACTGTATATCGGACAAGAAGGAATCTTATCCTCGTCAGCACTTTCGGCGTGTGGACCTGTCTTCGGAAGCATACAGACAAACGAGTCAACTATGAGTAGCGCACGCTAAGGTTGGACACTTGCGTATGCTAAATAGAGGCATTTACGTACGCTATTGCATGGGCATTGCGTACGTAAATCATTTCATACAGTAAGACAGTTGCCTCTGGACTTCGATAGCGCACGCTAACAAAGACAGTTAGCGCACGCTAAGTGTGTAACGTACGTTAAATGAAGATGTTAGCGTACGTTAATAATGTACAATATATATATAATTGCAGTTGGCTATTTTTCGTCATTTTCATCCATTTCTTCATGTGAGCCGATAGAGAGAGCCCTGAGAAGTATTTGAGGTTCCAAACACTGGATTAAGGTGAAGTTAATCATCCATAACAACATTTGAAGCTTGAAATCATTGGTTATTCTTGGAAATGGATTCAACCTTGGAAATCAATCCATTCCTTCAAAAAGGTAATTACTCTTCACTTTGAGATTTCATTTTAGATTGTATATGATGTTCTTGAGCTGATGATTATCATATAAACAAGTTCATAAGTATGATTATGAGTTGGATTACCGGATTATGATGATCTTATAGTTGATATGAAGATATGGATATTTATTGGATGGTTTCGAATGTGTTGTTTATCTTCAAAGAGATATGTTGGCTAATGTCTTCCTTCAATTCGGATCTTTGATGTTGTTGTTGTTGGTTTCTTCATATAATGGTGAACATGGCATGATTATGAGTTCTTGGTGTTTAGGTTGTTGATATTAAGGAAGATGAAATATGAATATATGACTTGAATTAAGAGTCGGATGATTACCTATATGTTAAAGGTTATTGGATTTCGTTGTTTGATAGCTATGAACATGGTTTTGGATCACTTAGTGTTCTTGATAATCGTCATATGTTGATCGGTATCCGAAATACATGCAACTGTACAACATTAGCGCACGCTAAGCTTACTGCCTAACGCGCGCTAACGCGAGCAACTTAGCACACGCTACGTTAAGTGATTAACGTGCGCTAAGAAGGCAGAAAGTGCAGTATTTTCGTGTTGTGGTTATGAATTCGTGCTGGTTTGAGTTGGATTGACCCGACTAGTGTTTAATCGAGATATTGTCAAGCCGTTGGGTTTGTGATTTGGTTTTATCGATTGTTGATTGTTATCGAACTTGTTGTCTATCGATTACTGTAATATGTTGAGAATATTGAACGGTGATTACAACCGTGTGTTGCGGTCGAGCTCGAGTATGTTCGTGAATTGCTTTGTTCGGGACCGAGGGACTTGTAGATGATGGCAATGGAATTGGTAAGAGCTTCATCGGTATCGAGGCAAGTTATTACTTGCTCAGTTTATAATATTTAATGAATGATTTCAGTTTCATTCGTTTATAATTCGTATAGCAATGTTTATAATCGTAATCACAGGGGATTTGAGATTATAGTTTGTATACGAGTTTTGGGAATTAAATCATAAGGTATATGATTTACATTTATTGTTGGTATACTTGGTATCGAAGATATGTTGTGGTATAGACGAAGACGTGAATTATCTACCGTTCGTGACATTTGGTATCGTCGAATATTCAGAATAATGGTTCGTGATGGTTTGGACATCGAGATTGCTCTCGAAGGACTCGGAGCAAGTACTCTAATCATTTTTGTCATTTGTGTCGATCATGTTGTGATACATTCGTGTATCATTGTTGTTATGCATTTGTGCATTGTTGTTGTCGTGCATTATGTACTGTGTTTTGTGCAGTTGTGCATTGTTGTCATATGTCCACCATGTGTTGGTCCGACGGGATCAAGATGGGATATCTATAGCTGTGTGCGCTGGATCGTTGGACAGGTAATGCCACCATGTGTTGGTCCGATGGGATCATCATGGGAATCTATAGCTGTGTGCGCTGGATCGTTGGATTACCATATATGTTGTTATTGTTGTGCATATGTATATTATGGGTTTGCCATAAGTATACATTGTCGTTATTGTTGTGATCATATTGACGTTGTCATATGAGTATGCATTTGTAGGTCTTGTGTTAGGACCATGTCCGTATGTTGTGTTGATCTGATCTCGGATTAGACTGACGTGATGGTAATGGTATTTCGTATCTTGAGGTATGTTCCGTATTTCCTTGATACTTGTCTTTGATGGGCAATCGTTTATCATATTGGAATTGTCGACGTTATCCGATGAATTGAAGTGGCCAGAGTTGGTATAATTTCCGTATCGCGAGTTATGATAATGATTTGAGAACTTTGAGTATTGTTGAGATACCGTATAGATATTTCGGTATTATTTTAATGTGTTGTTAAGGATACGAATCGTGGATTCTCGTAAAGTTACGACGGTAAGATTACATTGGTCGTATTCTTACTTAGTATTTCCATTGATATGTAATTATTGACGAGATGTGATGGTTATCATTGTTGGATATTATGGCTGACCCCGTCGTGGGATTTCTTTTTAGGTTCTTGGATAATCAAGCTTGTAGCGATCGTGGAGAGATGAACTTCCCGGAGGATACTGGCAAGGGCATGTATTTGTGTTTTGAGTTTCTGATCAGTTGTTGTATTCTGCTGCTAGAATATTTTGATTGTTTGTCTTTTTCCGCTACGTGAGTATTTTTAAAATGACCTATTGGTATCTGGTAACTTAGGTTACTTTGGGAAATCGTTTTCTAAATTTGTTTTGTCGGTACGTGTAAGCGATAGCTTAACGTATGTTTTTAAACTGTTGAGTTTTGGCATTTTGGGCCTTGTGGTTTCAAATGAGATTCTACGACGGTCTTGATAAACGAGTTTTATAAAGTCTTCGAATGTTTTCAAAAGATAGTACCGTTGTTGGCCTCTTGGGCGTTTGTAAATGTTTGCGAAAATATCCTTCAGCCTTATGGGTTCCATCTCGGGGCCCACGGCGCTGTAATATTCCCGGTCGGCTTTGGGGGTGTTACACGCTACTTACCATTCGTAGCATGCGCTACTTACAACCCAACTACAGTCCAGTGCCTTCTGGACTGCGTGCTTGAACTACATTAGCGTGCGCTAATGTTGGGAGGTAGCGTGCGCTACACGAACTCAATTAGCGCGCACGAAAGAGAGTTCGTAGCGTGCACTACTCCTCACACACAACCCACTATGAAGATGACAATGATGATAAACAGGGCACAATACTCCAACTAGATTGATGATGAATGACGATTGATACATAATACAAATTACCCTGCACGGTGAATATAATGAATGAATATGAACGATGAATGATCATTAATGAGTGAAAATTACTGAGTGACAAATACTGAATGATAAATACTGAATGATAGTGACTAAATTACAACCGGGTATTACATACACCCCCCTTTTAAAAGAGTTTCGTCCTCGAAACTAAGGGTTAAACAACTCGGGATAACTCTCCCGCATACTATCCTCGGTTTCCCAAGTAGCCTCTTCGACTCCGTGTCTAGACCACTGAATTTTAACCAAAGGAATCGTCTTGTTCCTCAACTGTTTGATTCACCGCTCTAAGACTCGTATAGGATGCTCCTCATATGAATGATCATCAGCAATCTCGATTTCATCGAACTGAAGTATGTGACTCGGGTCGGCAACATACTTCCGTAACTGAGAGACATGAAACACATTATGAATTCTGCTCAACGCCGGAGGTAAGGCCAATCGATAGGCTAGCTCGCCTACTCGATCCAAAATCTCAAACGGTCCAATGAATCTCGGACTCAACTTTCCCCTCTTCCCAAAGCGGAAGATACCTCGACTCAGGGATACCTTGACCAAAACATGGTCACCCGTCTCGAACTCTAACGGTCGACGATGATTATCTGCATATGATTTCTGTCGACTCTGAGCGGTCAACAAACGACTCCTGATCAAAGCTACCTTCTCACAGGCGGCTATAAGCATATCAGGCTCGGTGCCGATAGATTATGATAAGTCATCCCAACACAAAGGAGATCGACAACGACGACTGTACAAGGCCTCGTAAGGTGCCATCTTAATCGAAGCATGCCAACTATTATTGTACGTGAACTCGATCAACGGTAGTTGGGCTTCCCAATCATCTTTCCAATCGAGGACACATGCCCTCAACATGTCCTCTAAAGTCTGAATAGTCCTCTCTGATTGTCCGTCGGACTGAGGATGAAAAGCTATACTGATATTAAGCTGAGTTCCCATAGCACGATGAACTGATTTCCAAAAATGAGACACGAATCATCCGTCACGATCGGAAATGATACTTTTAGGAGTACCGTACAGTCTCACTATTTTTTTGATGAACAATTGGGCAAGTCTCTCGGGACCCCATGTATCCTTAATCTCAAGGAAATGAGCCAACTTAGTTAGACGATCCACAATTACCCAAATTGTATTCATGCCACGTCGACTCGTCGGCAAACTCGTGATGAAGTCCATTGAAATATCTTCCCACTTCCACTCTAGAATAGGGAGGGGTTTCAGCATACTCGCCGGTCGATGATGTTCAATCTTGACTTGCTGACAAGTTAAACATCTCGAAACAAATTCCACGACTTCTCGCTTCATATTACTCCACCAGTAATTTTGTTTCAAGTCTTTGTACATCTTGCTAGACCCCGGATGAACGGAATAAGGGGTAGCATGAGCTTCTCTCAAAATCGAGTTTTTCAACTCGTCATTCACCGGTACGCACAACCGATTCTTGAATCACAAAAGTCCATCCTCGTGGACCACAAACCCAGGGGCTTTCCCCTGAGTCACATCATCTCGAATGCGTAACAAAAATGTATCCGAACCCTGATTCTCCCTGATCTCCTCCTCAAGTGGCGATGAAATCTATAACGTACAAAGTTGCCCTTGTACTCGCTGTAACCAGACCTCGATCTCGGGTCTCAGAAATTCCTGCTGAAGTTCCTTCTGAACTCTTAATCGAGCAAGCATCTGCTTCTGAACGGACTTATAACTCAAGGCGTCGGCGACAACGTTCGCCTTGCCTGGGTGGTAAAGTATCTCAATATTATAATATTTGATTAGTTCTAACCACCGTCTCTGTCACATATTTAACTCCTACTAAGTAAATATATACTTTAAACTCTTATAATCAGTGAATATCTGACAGGTAACACCATATAGATAATGACGCCAAATCTTCAATGCGAATACCATGGCTGCTAGCTCCAGGTCGTGGGTTGGATAATTAACCTCGTAAGGTCTCAATTGTCGTGAAGCATAAGCAATAACTTTCCCGTTCTGCATTAGTACACATCCGAGACCCTGTCCGGACGCATCACTATAAACCACAAATCCTTCCGTCTCTTGCGGTAAAGAAAGGACATGTGCTGAAATTAACCGGCTCTTGAGTTCCTCAAAACTCTGCTGACACGCGTCGGACCATGTGTATTTCTTATCTTTCCTTAAAAGGTTCATCATGGGTTGAGCGATTTTAGAAAATCCTTCCACAAATCGCCGATAATAACTAGCTAATCCGAGGAAACTTCGGATTTCCTTAACATTCTTCGGAGGTTGCCAATCTCAGATAGCCTCCGTCTTCTGATGGTCGACACGAACACCATCTGATGAAATTACATGTCCAAGGAACGTCACTTCGGACATCCAGAACTCACATTTGGAAAACTTTCCATAAAGTTGCTCTCGTCTCAACACGTCGAGCACTTGATGAAGGTGAAACTCGTGCTCCTCCCGGTCATGGGAAGAAATTAAAATGTCATCATTGAAGACAACCACGAACTGATCCAAATAGTCGATGAAAACCCGATTCATTAACTCCATGAATACCACAGGTGCATTAGTTAACCCAAACGGCATTACCACAAACTCATAATGACCATAGCGTGTTCGGAACGCCATCCTTGCGATATCCGACTCTCGAATTCGCAACTGATGATATCCAGATCTTAAGTTGATCTTGGAAAATACTGAAGCTCCCTGAAGTTGATCCAAAAGATCATTAATACGGGGTAGAGGATATTTATTCTTGATCGTCACTCGGTTCAATTCCCGGTAATCAATACACAAGCGGAACGAACCATCCTTCTTCTTGACAAATAACACTGGTGCTCCCCACGGGGACGCACTCGGTTGAATATAACCCTTCTCGGTCAAATCCTATAATTGATTATTCAACTCCTGCATTTCGGCCGGGGCCATCTGTTACGGTGCCTTCGATATTGGAGACGTACCAGGCTCCAACTCAATCGTGAATTCCACATCTCTCTGTGGAGGCAAACCAGGTAACTCGCCTGGAAATACATCGGCATATTCTCTCACTATAGGAATATCCGTCAACATTACTGATGGTTTCCCGGTCTTGGTCATATAGCACCAATAACCGACACACCCCTGACTGAGTAATTTCACTACTTTCATCAAGTTGATGACTCTCCCGGAACAGCTGGTATTACTTCCCTGAAATACACATTCGACCCCATCGTCTGAAATGATAGTGACCATACACTTACGGACACTAATGACGGCATCATGACGATCCATCCACTCAATACCCAGGATGATGTCGTATCTAGGTAAATCTACCATGATTAGGTCTGCTAACAAATCACGGCCATGAAGCTGAATCGGACAATCCTTAATCTCACGATTCCCAATAATTCTTCTACCATCAGGTAGACCAATGACATAAGGCTCACAACTAGTAGCACTACCCAGACGTAGTCTACTCAAACATGACTCGGAAATGAATGAATGCAATGCACCAGTATCAAAAAGGGTACATGTAATACCTGGTTGTAACTCAGTCATTTTCATTCGGTAATTATCAGTCTGTATTTGTCACTCAGTAATTCTCACTCATTAATAATCACTCATCATTCATGAATCACTCAATTGCGTTCAATGTTGGCATGTTGTAACCGTGTATCAGTTACCGATCGTCATTTCATCTCCGTTTGAGTGTCGGGCAGGAGTATTATCATTATCATCGTGATTGGTAGTCTTGTCTTTGGAGTATCATTCTTGGGCATGTGTTAGACTTGTTCATTTCCACATTCGTATGATTTGTCGGATCATTCATCAGTCGTATCGAGGAATCGGAATCATCGGATTTATTCACCTTGGCCAACATTGAGTTACGGCCGTAAGGTTCTGGGATACGGCCGTAAGTCCAGCGGGTACGGCCGTAAGGTGGCCGATTCTGGCCGTAAGTGGTCCAAAGTCGCCCGGGCATTTTGGCGAAGGTGAGTTACGGCCGTAAGGAAGGTGAGATACGGCCGTAAGTGGTGTTCGTTAATTTCGGGTGTTGTCGACCAAGGGTGACTTACGGCCGTAAGGGTTGCGGCATACGGCCGTAAGTCGAGGCAGTCGGCCGTAAGGCTTGGCGGATACGGCCGTCTGTGCAGAAGGATGTCGGCTATTTTTGACGTGGGCGGGTTACGCCGTAAGGTTGGCCGGATACGGCCGTATCATCCGAAAGTTACGGCCGTAAGGTGTGCGGTATGGCCGTAAGCTGTCGACGGGTGTTTTTGACGAAGGCGGGTTACGCCGTAACTCAGGAAGCGATTCTGGCCGTAAGTCAGCCGGCAGCTTTCGGATGAAGGCGGAGTTACGGCCGTCTGAGTTGGCGATTCACGGCCGTAAGGCCGTTGACTTGGAAAGTTACGGCCGTAAGAGGGCGAGTTACGGCCGTAACTTCCGGCGAGATTTAAGTACTCGGCGGGACATTTTTACTCATTTTCATCCTCTTCTTCTTCTTGTTCCGAAAGAGAGACTTGAGAGAGGTATTTTTCCATCCTCAATCACTTGTGTATTCGGATTTCATCATCTTATTTCGTTGGGAAGCTTGGATAGTCGATTTAACACGTTTTCATCGGATCGAAGTGTTTGGATCTTCAAAGGTAATATTCTTCAACACCTTGGATTTCGATTTTGTGTTGAGATAAGATGTTTTGGACGTTATAATCATGTTATATGAAGGGATATGTATATGATTATAAGTTTGTATAAAGATTCATTGGATTATTGAAGGATTATTCCAGAACACTTTGAATATCGAGTTGAAATTGGGGTTTTTCGATTAATTGTCGTTATAATCACGTTTTTGGATATTCGTTTTGGATTATTAATCGTATTGAAGATGTTTTGTGGGTTTGAAACCTTTCTTGAGGGATTTGATATTGGTATATTGAGGTTTGATTGTAAACAATCGGAGTTCGGGCGCAACGTGTTTGATTTAATGCCTCAATGGACTTGGTTTAGTCGTATTGGCGTTTTGAGTTCGTTATATTCGTGTTTGATTCGTATATTGAACGGATTGTTGGTAATTGAATTGTTCAAGGTTGTTCGAGCGACCGATATCTCAATTAGGACATTGTTCGTGGAAGGATAATTGTCACCGGCGTTGAGTAAGTTAATTCTTACTCGGTTAAAAGGATATTCATGCCTTTTGTTGTTGTTCATTCATAATCATAACTCATTCATCATTATATTAACCGTATAAAAACTTGTTGTTATCAATTAATCATTTCATCATAAGGAGCAGCGGTTCCAATCTTTTCATTGATTTGTCATTTATTTCATTACCATTCCATCTCGGTGAGTCATTATTCATTTTCGATGTCACTTTTGTTATATCGTGGCATTCCGGTCATCTTGGCGTGCGGTTGGTATGTGTTGGATTTTCATGTCGGGCACATTATAGTCGTGTGTTGGTTGGTGGCCTCACATTGGACTGTGCACACGATTCATATTGTCTCGTGAGACTGATTAGGTACAAGACCACGCGTGTATTCGATCGATACTCGTTGGTGGCTTGTGCACGGACACATTTCCATCCCGGGCGTAGTGTGGTGCCATTTCCTTTGAGCCGTACTGTTAGTTGATTCATATAGCATGTTTGATTGCGTATGTTTCGACAGGATATTTCATAACTTCAGATATAATCATGATTGTGTATTTTCAACTCTTGAGGATTGTTGTTCTTTGTAACTGACCCCGTTTGGGGATTTTGTTTTTCAGGTCATGGAAAGGCAAACGCACGGGAATATCATGTTGATGTCGAGGAGTCCTAGTGATACTAGTAGGGGGCCCCGATCTTTCAGTTATTCATGTTATTGTCCTTTATTTTCCGCTGCAGACTTTCATTTGAATACTCCGTTTCATTTAGTGTTGTGTATTTTATCTTCATATAAAATACACCAGTATTCGGTATTGTCCTGGTGTGTTGTAACTAAACTCCTCATCGGAGTAATTATTGCTGTAATGTAGTTCGGTACTACATTTATCTTGTGTAATTCATTCATTTTCTTTTGCCTGGTGGGTCCCAGTTGGGGATCTACGGCACTGTAATATCCGCCTAGTTTGGGGTGTTACAGTACACACAGGTTGAGATAGGATATCGAGGTACCTGAGATCATCCGGGCCTCTGGATCGTCGGTCTTTTTCATCTCATAAATTCGAGGCTTGCCGGCCTCCGAACCGGACACTCCCATCTGATAGCTCTTGTCTCCGCCTTTATTTTCTCATGTCGTCTTCAACGACGTGTAATACCCACGATTTTCATTCCGGTTATTTTGGATTTTTTTTCGGATATTTCCCAGTTGTCGAGTTCCGGTATTATTTTCTCGACAACTGATTTTGGCGTTTAAGACCGTAGGTGATGATTTGTCATCCCTTGGTTTCATTTCGGACCGATGATGTTGTCCCCGAGTATTTTGTCGTGTTTGTTCCGTGCGATTTCGGAAAATCGAGTCGTCGAATCATGGTGGTCGGACACTGGCCGGACGGTTGGTGACGGTGGCCGGACGGCTGCAGGCACTGGCCGGACGGGTGCAGGCACCGGCCGGGCGGGTGCGGCAGGAACCGACGTAGCGCACGCTATAGCCGGAAGGTAGCGCACGCTACGGCCGGGAGGCAGCGCACGCTACGGCCGGTTGGCTGCGCGCACTAGTCGGCCGAGCGATAAGCGAAAGGTTACGGATCGAAGATCGGCGAGTAGCGCACGCTCTTTGTCGAGACAACTGCGCCTTCTGGCGGCAGTAGCGCACGCTACGGCCGGAAGGTGCAGACGCTACTGGCCGAGCCAGAAGTCTGGATTGTGGTTGGGCCGGCAGCGCACGTGTTCGGCGCATGATGGCGGGCCCGGCTGAACATTCTCGACCATGATGCCGCTAGCGCACGCTAGCTCGGCGATCTAGCGCCTTAGGTCGCACCGATATAAATATGACCGAGCAGTCCAGTTTCAGTCATTTTTTCCATTTCTCCCATTCTCTTCCGCGGCTGGAGTCTTGGAGGTGACGAAGGCATGTTGTTATACAACTAATCTACGAAGTTTGGGAGCTCATATCATCGATTAATCACTCCATAACATCCTGCAATCCAGCAAATCAAGGATAGTTTTTCTAAAATCCTAGTTTTGGGAAAAATTGGGGATTTTGTTGATTTCATCCGTTGGATTCGTTATAACTTAGAATGGTGAGGGATTGTTGATTATTAAGTTGTTTTATATCGAATTACTTGTTTTTCCATGGTTGGATTACCAAGGATTCTTCGTTTTGTTGAGTTCCTAATCGGTGCCTTGAAGGTGTCCGGTGAAAATCCTTATGGGGAGTTTTGGGCGTTCTACGATTATTCTTCCTCGTAAGATCTTTGATTTTGACGGTATTATGTTAGGGTCAGGTTCCTTGCGAAGAACTCGAGCCGGAACCCTTCCGTTCGCCGTTTTCCGATCAGTGGTTCTACCCTCGTTTTCGCCGGAGAGTTTTGGGCATTCGAGGTTTTTCGGTTAATCCACGTTCGTCGGAGTGTCCGGTATCAACTACTGAGGCAAGTATCTTGACCATATATTACGTGTTTTGTGAATATGATGGTTGAAAGTTGACGATACATGCTAAACGAATTGTTTAGAACCATTTTTCTAAAGAATCGGTATATTTACAATTATGGTTTTCTTAAAGGATGAATCTTGTGTTCGAGACTTAATGTGATTATTTGACTATGTGTGTTAGTGTTGAGTATAGGAACTCCCTACCTTCGGATGATGTCATTATGTGTGAATATGTCGTCGTTAATTTGTGGTTAAATCCTTTTGTTATGAATTGTGCTTGGAATCATGTGGTTATCGGTGGATACATGAGTTGTGTGATACGGGTTGTGTCGTTAAGTGTTGTTGAGATAAGTGTGTTTCTTTGTGGATAGTATTAATTCTGGGTCGTGAGTATATGTTAGAATAATATGGCCATTTTAGCAAAATACCTCGACTATATATATTGTGATTGACTCTTGAGGATTGTGGTTTTGGAAACGTGAATTGATGAGAGTTGTAAGGTTTTTCTCGGGTACTCTCACTCGGGGATTGACTCGACGGGGTCACACGGGGACCTGGTGGCTTAGCGGCTGAACCGGGTCGCGAGAGTTACTTTGAGTGGGCGTTCTCACCTGGGGATTGCTCGACGGGGCACACAGGGACTTGGTGGCCTTACGGCGGGACCGGGGGCTGGACCGGGTCGCGAGAATTGCCAGAGTGTTTGTACTGTTGATTAATTGTGATATGTCCGGAGTATCACAATGCTTGTTGCTCGGAGTCGAGAGACATTATATATTGAGTCTTGGTGTTTGACTAAATGGCATAAACATAATGTGTTATGTGTAATGTATTTTTGAAAGTGAATTGAAGTGAATGAACGGGTCCTGGACCCTGTGTTGGTGATCGAAATGGTTGGGTCGTGGACCCTGTATTTTGTGACTGGAATGAGTTGGGTTGTGAACCCCGTGTTTTGTTAATCGGTTTTGCATTTTTGGAAAATGAACTTTGGGGCGGTGACCCTAAGAGGCTTTTGAAGAATTAAGAACTTTACTATCGCAAATGTTTTCGAAAACTCCCGAGATTTGAAAATGTTTTCAAAGTGCTTTCTTGTTTTGGTTTCTACTTTCAAGACTTGAACTATTTTAATTATCAAATAGCTCGGGAAGTCTTTTGTTGTATTATCGGAATGTGTTTTCTATGGATCGTATTTGCACTTTATACTTGTACTAGCAAAACAGTGGAGTTTTGCTAACCCCCGAGTATTCGGGGGTGGATGTCTGTTTTTGCATCCAGGTACATGCAGGTTTGGGAGCAAAACACAGGATCGGCGCGAAGGATGATGGAAGGCAAATGATACTAATCACATGAAGGCCAGTTTTGGGTGTAGTTAGTTGAGTATGTGTATGGTCTTTTCCGCTGTCGTACTTTTTATTTATGAGCGTATTTTACCCTTGCATGGGTATGAGTCGAGATGGAAATGTGTATTTTTGACTTGTATGTTAGTGACGAAAGACCAAGTTGGTCTACGGATTTAGTATTTTATCATGTCGGTATGTAATTTATTGTGTGGTTTTGATGTCTAGCCTGGTGGATCCTCACGGAGAGGGTCTGCGGCGTGTAATATTCCCGGTTTGATTCTGGGGGTGTTACATTTATGGTATCGGAGCCCTTGGGTTGCGGAAACCTAGGCTGTCGGGTCCAGTAGGGTATTGTCGTGTCTTGTTCTGTCAGATTGTGTCTGTCTAAGTCGTGTCGCGACGCGTCCTCTGTGATGTCGGCCGTGATTAGTATCGAGGTGCAGCCATCATCTTCGTGCGACCTGTGGATGTAAGTCTCCCTTATATATTGTGCCTTGTGATATACGAGCTTGTATGATTTTTTGTTATGATGTGGAGTTAAAGGTGATTTGTGAGTATGTGGCCTATGTTGTTTGATTTTCGTATGATGACCTCAAGGTCAAAATTTTTGGAGAAATCCAACTACCGATATTTTATTTTCATTTTATATTATAAGTTTTCAAACTCGATTTTTGAACCCAAGTGAAGTTTACAAAATGTAGACAAGACGTGACTCTCGTTTTCAAGCTATCGGTTTTATGACTGTTAGTCGACAAATACGTGATGATGTTCTTGTTGTTCGGGCAGTGTTGCCACTTTTAAATTAAAACTATGATGTGAATGCTGGGTCGTTCGATTTGTGTGCATTGAGATAGCTCTCTTTAATAATAGGTGAGAATTCGGTTTTAGAATAACAATTGTCTTTTGATGGTTTCTCATGAAGTGTCGAATCAATGGCTTTGAGACTCGAACGTGTTGTTGTTTATTTG
This sequence comes from Orobanche coerulescens, assembly GCA_033398695.1. Classification (NCBI taxonomy): domain Eukaryota; kingdom Viridiplantae; phylum Streptophyta; class Magnoliopsida; order Lamiales; family Orobanchaceae; genus Orobanche; species Orobanche coerulescens. The sequence continues at coordinate 40,173,295 of CM065814.1, read as the reverse complement.
TGACCAATGATTTTAGTAATGTTGTATATATGTTCGTAATCACGTGCTGAATTTGAGCTGTTAGTGCACACTTAGTGCAAGGCTAGCGCGCGCTAATGTGGCATGAGTAGCGCACGCTAATGTTGTTGTAACGCGCACTAATGCAGCATGAATAGCGCACGCTAAATAATTGTTGTAGCGTGCGTTAATTAGCTGGGACAGAGGATGTGGAACCGCATTTTAGCTGTTAGGTCTAACTTTCTACAGTCAGTCGTCTGTGACTGTATTCTATGTGCGTTGTCTAGTGATGACAACCGTTTTATGTGGACGAGTGTTGTGACCTTTCATTCGCGCTAAGTGATAATTGATTTTGTTCGGTGAGTTGATAAATTATGTCTGCTGTGTGTGTGTGTTCGAAATGTTTTCCTAAAACTTTCATAAGTTTGTGCAAGTTGCGTAAATCAATTTTTGAAACGAATTTGACGTTGCGATTATGCCGGCTGCTTTGTATGAACTTTGGAAATTGTTTGAAATTTGCGAGCCGGCCTAGGATTCTCAAATAAAACCTCGACGGTATTGAAAGAGTTGTTTTAAAATACCTTGAACATTTTTTAAAATGTTACCGTAGTTGATTCTTGTGTAGTGTTGGGGAGAATTTTCAGAAATGACTTTAACGTACTATTGTATTTTTGAATAATTCGAGTACATGATTTTCAAAAATCTTTCACATCATAAAATATTTTTTTTTCAAAAACCAATACGATTTCTTTTCAAAAATATATAGTGAAAGATGAAAAATATCACTCGATGTAAAGTTCAAACTCGGATTTGGAAATGTTAGAGTATGTAGGAATGGTTTGATGATCTTGCATGGTTAACTGGTTGGTTGTTAACGGTGATGGTGATGAGTAAAGGCATGACGATTTTGATAACACCGGTTACAAGGAATTGTTATTTTGGCAAATGATTTCAAATGAGGCGGTTAGAGTATGCTGATTACAAGATTTGATGAAATAACCCGAGGTACCAAAAGTACTTTTAAAGTTTATTTTGAATAACATACAAAGCCAATGATTTTCAAAAGATTTTCTTTAAAGGGATACCTCGTGGATTTTCTTTCCGAGTTGTTATTGGTTACCTTATGTGATATGTCATGCTAAGTTGGTACTTTAGTATATTTATTTTTGCGAAGTGGTGCAATCGTATTGAGTGAGAATCCGCTTAGTATGCCGAGGGACATAGGACGCGACCGTGACCACGGTACAGTTGGTTATGGAGATTAGATGCGGAACCAAGAGGATATGGCCTGGAAGGTTGGTATTCAAGCACCTCGTTTTCGTTATTTAGGTTTCGGGGACGAAACCTCTTTTAAAGGTGATATGATGTAATGCCCGCATTTTTCTTCTTCTTCTCGTTTCCGTTTCGTTCGACCGTATTGAGGCGATTGTGTTCGCTAATGCTTCTGACCTTGTGTTGTTTCTCTCATTTGTCATTCAAGCGAGTTCTGATATTGTTACAAATTGATGTGCATATCGTTGTGATCTTTCCAAGTTCAGACCGATTTCTTGTGAACCGTGTTCGAAACTAACACCTTGTGCTTCCTACAAGTTATTGATGTCTTGATTTGAGGTATGAACTTCAAAGGTTATCGTTGTTGTTCGATCATTGCTATTCGTTCGTCGTTGTCCAATCATTATCGTTTGACCTCGAAACCGTGATTATTGAACATCTGGGCCATTTTGCGATTTCCATAAGTGTTGGGAAATTGTCTTCGTATTTGACCTTCCAAATCTGTGAGTTATTGGAATTTCATACGTTTCAGCGTTGGAATCGTGATTCGATTTTTGTATTGCTCGGTTTTATCAAACGCAGCAATTTATGCTCGTTGCTTTTCGTAAGCATTCTTGCGTATTGAATCGGATCGTAGTGGCTTTATACTGCCTGGAGTTCTGGTGTGTTGTCGAGAGTCGCCTTGCTTTTGTTTTAAGTTTCGGGACGAAACTTATTTTTAGGGGGGTAGAATGTAATACCCACGATTTTCGTTCCAGTTATTTTGGACTTTTTTTCGGATATTTCCCAGTTGTCGAGTTCCGGTATTATTTTCTCGACAACTGATTTTGGCGTTTAAGACCGTAGGTGATGATTTGTCATCCGTTGTTTTCATTTCGGACCGATGATGTTGTCATCGAGTATTTTGTCGTGTTCGTTCCGTGCGATTTCGGAAAATCGAGTCGTCGAATCATGGTGGTCGGACACTGGCCGGATGGTTGGGGACGGTAGCCGGACGGCTGCAGGCACTGGCCGGACGGGTGCAGGCACCGGCCGGGCGGGTGCGGCAGGAACCGGCGTAGCGCAAGCTATAGCCGGAAGGTAGCGCCTTCTGGCCAAGGAGGCGCGCACGCTACGGCCGATTAGGCTGCGCTAGTCGGCCGAGGCGATAAGGCGAAGGTTCAGGATGGGAAGATCGGCGAGTAGCGCACGCTCTTTGTCGGACACTGCGCCTTCTGGCCGTGAGTAGCGCACGCTATGGCCAGAAGGCTGCGCACGCTACCTGGCCGAGCCAGGAAGTCTCTGGATTGTGGCTGGGCCGACAGCGCACGTGTTCAGCGCATGATGGCGGGCCCGGCCGAACATTCTCGACCATGACCGCCCGCTAGCGCACGCTAGCTCGGCAGTCTAGCGCACGCTAGGCTGCACCAGTATAAATATGACCGAGCAGTCCAGTTTCAGTCATTTTTCCCATTTCTCCCCTTCTCTTCTGCGGCTGGAGTCTTGGAGGTGACGAAGGCATGTTGTTATACAACTAATCTACGAAGTTTGGGAGCTCATATCATCGATTAATCACTCCATAACATCCTTCAATCCAGCGAATCAAGGTTAGTTTTTCTAAAAATCCTAGTTTTGGGAAAAATTGGGGATTTTGTTGATTTCGTCCGTTTGATTCGTTATAACTTAGAACAGTGAGGGATTGTTGATTATTAAGTTGTTTTATATTGAATTCCTTGTTTTTCCATGGTTGGATTACCAAGGATTCTTCGTTTTGTTGAGTTCCTAATCGGTGCCTTGAAGGTGTCCGGTGAAAATCCTTAGAGGGGGGTTTTGGGCGTTCTACGATTATTCTTCCTCGTAAGATCGTTTATTTTGACGGTATTATGTTAGGGTCAGGTTCCTTGCGAAGAACTCGAGCCGGAACCCTTCTGTTCGCCGTTTTTCAATCGGTGGTTCTATCGTCGTTTCCGCCGGAGAGTTTTGGGCATTCGAGGTTTTCCGGTTAATCCACGTTCGTCGGAGTGTCCGGTATCAACTACTGAGGCAAGTATCTTGCCCATACATTACGTGTTTTGTGAATATGATGGTTGAAAGTTGACGATACGTGCTAAACGAATTGTTTACAACCATTTTTCTAAAGAATCAGTATATTTACAATTATGGTTTTCTTAAAGGATGAATCTTGTGTTCGAGACTTAATGTAATTATTTGACTGTGTGTGTTAGTGTTGAGTATAGGAACTCCCTACCTTCGGATGATGTCATTATGTGTGAATATGTCGTCGGTAATTTGTGGTTAAATCCTTTTGTTATGAATTGTGCGTGGAATCATGTGGTTATCGGTGGATACATGAGTTGTGTGATACGGGTTGTGTCGTTCGGTGTTGTTGAGATAAGTGTGTTTCTTTGTGGATAGTATTAATTCCAGGTCGTGAGTATATGTTAGAATAATATGGCCATTTTAGCAAAATACCTCGACTATATATATTGTGATTGACTCTTGAGGATTGTGGTTTTGGAAACGTGAATTGATGAGAGTTGTAAGGTTTTTCTCGGGTACTCTCACTCGGGGATTGACTCGACGGGGTCACACGGGGACCTGGTGGCTTAACGGCTGGACCGGGTCGTGAGAGTTACTTCGAGTGGGCGTTCTCACCTGGGGATTGCTCGACGGGGCACACAGGGACTTGGTGGCCTTACGGCGGGACCGGGGGCTGGACCGGGTCGCAAGAATTACCAGAGTGTTTGTACTGTTGATTAATTGTGATATGTCTGGAGTATCACAATGCTTGTTGCTCGGAGTCGAGTGACATTATATATTGAGTCTTGGTGTTTGGCTAAAATGGCATAAACATAATGTGTTATGTGTAATGTATTTTTGAAAGTGAATTGAAGTGAATGAACGGGTCCTGGACCCTGTGTTGGTGATCGAAATGGTTGGGTCGTGGACCCTGTGTTTTGTGACTGGAATGAGTTGGGTTGTGAATCCCGTGTTTTGTTAATCGGTTTTGCATTTTTGGAAAATGAACTTTGGGGCGGTGACCCTAAGAGGCTTTTGAAGAATTAAGAACTTTACTATCGCAAATGTTTTCGAAAACTCCCGAGATTTGAAAATGTTTTCAAAGTGCTTTCTTGTTTTGGTTTCTACTTTCAAGACTTGAACTATTTTAATTATCAAATAGCTCGGGAAGTCTTTTGTTGTATTCTCGGAATGTGTTTTGTATGGCTCGTATTTGCACTTTATACTTTTACTAGCAAAACAGTGGAGTTTTGCTAACCCGCGAGTATTCGGGGGTGGATGTCTGTTTTTGCATCCAGGTACATGCAGGTTTGCGAGCAAAACACAGGATCGGCGCGAAGGATGATGGAAGGCAAATGATACTAATCACATGAAGGCCAGTTTTGGGTGTAGTTAGTCGAGTATGTGTATGGTCTTTTCCGCTGTCGTACTTTTTATTTATGAGCGTATTTTACCCTTGCATGGGTATGAGTCGAGATGGAAATGTGTATTTTTGACTTGTATGTTAGTGACGAAAGACCAAGTTGTTCCACGGATATAGTATTTTATCATGTCGGTATGTAATTTATTGTGTGGTTTTGATGTCTAGCCTGGTGGATCCTCACGGAGAGGGTCTGCGGCGTGTAATATTCCCGGTTTGATTCTGGGGGTGTTACACGACGCGGACTGAGTGGCCTGATTCTGCACCGCTGAATGTCTCGGGGCCTGAGATGATGTCGGAGTAGGTTTAGAGTCTCTTCGGAAAGAACGGGCCTTATGCCCAGGAATCCCACATTTATGGCATGTGACAGTCTGCCTCGGACACTTGGTGCTGAAATGACCCTGTGAAGTAGCTCCTGGAATTTCTCGGCGATGGCGAGAACATCATCGTCCGCTGAGAGGTCGGGAGTGAGTAATTCTGACAACTTGGCCTCCCTGAGTTGGGCCGGATAATACCTCTCCATCATGAGAGTCTTGAATTGATCCCAAGTACAAGATCCGTCGGTGGGCTTCAACGATAACCACCATGAATGTAAAACCCAAAAATTTTGAATCTCATATTTTCGTCTAATTTCAAAATTTCCCTATACATTGTAATAATTCATTTTAAACCTTAACCTATATACTATATGGTATAATTAAATTAAGAAATTAGTAACCTAAGTCTATGTTTAAATTAAATAATTGTACACCAAAGAAACTTTCACAAATGATAATCTATCACACGTTCCAAATCAATGTTAACAACCAAAAATTTGTCACTAAACTCCATAAATTTCGGCCGCTACTCACCCTACCATAACCGAATATTAATGCTCAATTAAACCAAAATTAAGACTCTTGATGACCTTCCTTATTTGCCTCACATGCTCCGTACAATCTTGGGATGTAACGTGTATAACTTCTGACTCTTCTTCCCCATTCCATTCATACAAAACAATTAACAAAAAACACACACATACAAGGCTGCTACTAGTTTTCTCTATCAAAGATCAAAGTTGCTGCTGTTCGTGGCCCTTGAAAAGTGTTGCTGAGGTCGTGTAATCATGAACTCTTGGTGCTTGTTGTTTGGATCGTGATTAGGGTTTGATTCGTGAGGGTTTCGTTCTTGTTCTCTCCTTTATTCGATTCATCATAAGGTATCTCTAATCGATCTTGTATCTCTTTTCTATTCAACACATGATTTCACATATAATCTGAATATATAAACTTGAAACCTAATTCGTATACATACTAAACAAAAGTCTGATCTGTTCTATTGGAATTATATGTTAAAACGTATATAGAAGATCACATAAAATCATTACTGTATTAGATGTTTCAATATGTAAATACCAAATCAAATCAACTTATGTTTCTGATCTAATTCAACTCCTTATTAATTCGACCCTAAACCTGATCTATTCGACCTAATATGATCTCTAATACATACCTTTAAAATCTGATCTAAAACCCTAAGTGTTATGAGAAACATATGCATTTGATACTAGAGAACTAGGGCTTGTTTGGTATGATTTCATGTGTTTACTTGGATCGTATATTCTATGTTATGTGTGTGTTGTGTGTATGATCATCAAAGGCCGGAAACATGTGGGTTAATATATTAATTAAACCAGGTCTTGTGATATATATAGGTCTCGTGTGCGTTTGTGTAAGTAAACCATGTTAAAAATGGTCTAAAACGGATTTTTGAAAGAGACAGTTTTGAAAAGCTGAATATGTGTGCGTTATAGATCGAGTTTCATAAAGAGTTAATTCTGTACTTTTGCATAAAAACTTATTTTAATGTCTTATTTAAGTTTTCCAATTGGTTTTAAGGGAATTAGAGTTGTATTGGTCATGCTTTTGATTTTTACGGGATCATATGTCAAAATCTGAGTTTTAAGAATTTAAATTTAGTCTGGTTTCACGATTTGTCATTTGTAAACTATAAGTAGTTATGACTTGCAAACTTACAGAAGTTATATTTCATATGTTTTCTAAGTTCTGGAATTTTTGTGGATTTTTCCAAGGTGTTTTGTTATGCCTTTGTAATGTATACCTTCTGGGTGTTTCAGCAGTTTACGTTCTGGACAGTCGTGTAAAGAGTGATTTTATTGTGTGCTTGTACTAATGAATAAAATCTGAGAAAATTCAAGTAGACTCCTAAGACATATATGCTTCGGTGGTAATTTTTATGAATTTTTACTTTGACATCTGGCGTGGTGTTAAAGTTCATAAAATGAAGGCTAAAACATAGTAAAACCAGAATTTTGTTAGAAGATTAAGATTGTTGTAATTTTAATACCATTTAATATACTTGAATCCTAAAATGCATTTGAACATTAATTATGATACAATCGGTCATATGTTAACCTAATTCCAATAACGAAAATCTAATCATATTAATAAATGGTGTTAAGTAAATAAGAACCCGTTAAGACATTATGAGCTAATAAGCATAAAATGAACCTAATTTGTGTAGATTCGCTGAAGAAGGAGTAAACTCTAATCTTTATATCTTCTGACGTGTTTTGCATTTTGCGGGTGGAGGTACGGATATTCTTGATACCCCCTTCTCTCTACCATTGTATCGGTTGTTCGTTTGTTTTGATATTCGTACAGATATTCTTGAACCTTTGATATGATACATTTGATATGAACCTTTGATATGAACTTTCATATGATATGCCATTTGAACCCTTCAGTTTGATACCCGAGCCAAGTTCGTTTCCTAGCCATGAAGGTAACATGGCCGTGTCATTGATGCACCACTGGCATGACTCTAGTGTGGTTGAGTGATGTTCCACACCGTCCCATTTTGATATGATATGTGCACTTTACATTTGTGATGGTCAATATGATTTGTTCGGGGGCGTATGGATGCATCCTAGGTTCGATTCATATTTGATTGGATATGACATGATTATGATATGATATGTTCGGTGATTGATGTTTGTGTGCAATACACGTCTTTCACATGTTCGGGATTAGCTACTCCATGGTTCGGACTCGTGGTAGATTACTGACCTTTCCTTACTTTTGATATCCATTTGTTTATACTTCATGCTTTTCCCAATGCATCGTACTTTATATGTTCATTCCTTATCGTTGGTTTTGTTTATACATATCTGTCCACTGGGCTTTTTAAGCTCAGCCGCATTTTCCTTTTTCTGCGGCAGGTATCTAAGCTAGGAGCTGGGGTTGCTTTGGGGTTGAGAGTTGAGCTTGTGGAGACTTTACCCTAGTCATCTTAGATTTATTTTGCTATTGTTTGGACGTTTTTTAGACTTGGATGATTTGTTATTCATCCCTTTGGAGTATTTCTTTTCGTTGAACTTATGTTTTGGTTTAAGTCACTTCGACTTAACTCCTTTTGATTATTTATGTTTAAGACTTCCGCTTGCGTTTATTTATGTATTTTCTGATATGCCACCATAATGTGATACTTCTACCCTTGTCGGGTTGGGGTGTTACAATTATTGTATCAGAGAAATAGGTTCGACCTGTAGAGCTTAGGCTATGACCTGTGAGGATTTGGGTAGACATTAGGTTTCCTTCTGCGTATTTTCCTTTCATACTTCATCTTTATTTGACCTTACAATTTTTTTTGATGATCATTCAGATGGTATATACGCGTAGAAATCCTAATGGGGATGATATCCCTGACTTCGAGGCCATGATAGCCGCTGCTTTGGATAATGCTCTCCCGAATCTCTCTGCTGAATTGAGGACCAGAATCGTCGATGACATCAGAAATGGTGCTGGTTCGTTGGGTGGCGGTGCTCCACCTATCGGGATGCATGGTTGGATTGAAAAGTCCACTAAGCTTAAGCCTCTTTCTTTCTGATCTGCTGCCACCCCCACAGAGGCAGAAGATTGAATCACACATATGGAGAAGTTGTTCACAGTCTTGGGTTGTGGTGATGAATTCAAGACGCGTTTGGCTACCTTCAAGTTGGAAGGTGATGCATTGAATTGGTGGAAGGCGTATGTTCTGGCTAAGGGAGAGAACTTTACTGACACTTGTGCATGGAATACTTTCCTTGACATCTTCTTTAAGCAGTACTTTCCTTTCTCCGAGCAGCAAAGGTATGAGCGCGAATATGGGGCTACTCATCAGTTGGATCGGGAATCGTCTGGAGAGTATATGCAGAGGTTTATGAGGTTAGCTAGTTTTGTTGGACAGATTGCGGGTGATGCTCATAGGCAGGCTAGGCACTTTAACTGGGGGCTGAAGAAGTGGATATTAGACCGGATCCTGAATACTGATTACACCGATGTTGCACTAGTAGCGGACGCAGCCCGCAATATTGAGTTACTTCATGCTGATAGGGTTTCGAACAAGAGGGATAGGGATGGTGATCGTATTAACTAAAAGGGTCATCAGGACCAGGGTCATGAGCATAGGGGTCATCAGGACCAGGGTGTTGAGCACAGGGGCCGCCAGGGGTCAGGATCAGAGGGTTACTGGTAGGAATGGGAATGACCGTTAGGGTCATGGCAACAACAACCAACGTTAGTACAGGGATCAGTCGACTAAAGGTTCTCAGTAGGGTCATTCTTCAGGTTCTTCGGGTCAGAGGAGGCCTACTGAGACCTTACCTGCTCCACCTCTCTATGCTACTTGCGGGAAGCCTCACCCGGGCGTTTGTCACAAAGCTACTGGAGGATGTTTCACTTGTTGGTCCACTAATCACAAGGTGAGGGATTGTCCCCAGGAGAAACGGATTACATCAGTAAACTCCGCTAAGCCAACTCCTACTATGGGTCGTGTTTATGCTACGACGCGTGATCAGGTAGCAAACTTATCAGGTACTATTACCGGCATTCTTTACATTGGTGATCGTACAGTTTTTGCATTATTTGATAACGGTGCCACACGCTCCATTATATCTGTTGCATTTTCCAAGAAACTTAATATGACCCCAACACCACTAACAAATCGTATATCCATCTCAACACCAATGAAAAACCATGTACTCATTGAACATGAATATGTGAATTGTCCCTTACGGTTTGATGACCGCATTCGTCTGGCGAATTTACTCCCTATTGATATGATCGATTTTGATGTGATTTTGGGCATGGATTGGTTGGATTCGCATAGAGCTACCATTGATTGCCATGCCATAAATGTGATTTTCGGCGACTTGCATCAGCCTGATTTTATTTATCATGGTTCTCAACCTCTTAAATCTGTTAAAATTATTTCCGCCATGAAGGCACGAACCTTGATTTCCCATGGTTGCCAAGGTTTTCTGACTTCTATTAAAGATATATCTTTGAAGAGTCCTAGTATCGAAAGTCTTCCTGTCGTACGAGAGTTTCCCGACGTTTTCCCCGACGAACTTCCTGGTATACCTCCTACTAGGGAAGTTTGTTTGGCATTGAGTTGATCCCAGGTGCTGAACCTATTTCCAAAGCTCCATACCGTATGGCGCCCTTAGAGTTGAAGGAGTTGAAGGAACAGTTACAGGAACTCTGGGAGAATGGTTCCATCCGACCCAGTGTCTCTCCTTGGGGTGCACCTATTTTGTTTGTTAAGAAGAAGGATGGAAGTATGCGACTGTGTATCGATTATCGTGCGCTTAACCATATCACAATCCATAATCGTTATCCTCTTCCGCGTATCGATGATTTGTTTGATCAATTGCAAGGGGCTAAGTTCTTTTCGAAAATCGATTTGAGGTCAGGTTATCACCAATTACATGTGAAGGAGCAAGATGTTCCTAAGACCGCGTTCCGTACCCGATATGGTCACTACGAGTTTTTGGTTATGCCCTTCGGTTTGACAAATGCTCCCGCTGTATTTATGGATCTTATGAATCGCGTATTCCAGGTGTATCTCGACAAGTTCGTTATTGTTTTCATCGACGACATTCTTGTTTATTGCAAGACTGAAGGAGATCATGAGCAACATCTCCGGATTGTTTTGGAGACTCTTCGGCAGCAGAAGTTGTATGCCAAGTTTTCGAAGTGTGAGTTTTGGCTAAAGCAAGTTGCATTCCTTGGTCATATTGTATCCGCATATGGCATCACCATGGATCCATCTAAGGTTGAGGCTATCACCAAGTGGCCGAGACCTACTACTGTGACTGAGGTTAAGAGTTTTCTGGGACTTGCTGGCTACTATCGACGTTTTGTTGAGGGTTTCTCACGGTTGGCGTTACCTTTGACGCAACTGATGTGGAAGGGTGAGAAGTTTGTTTGGAAGGAGGAACGCGAGCAGAGTTTCGAAGAGTTGAAACAGAGATTGGTGTCGGCTCCTATTTTGACTCTTCCATCGGGTTCTGGGGGCTATCAGATTTATAGTGACACGTCAAAGAAGGGTTTAGGCTGTGTCCTTATGCAGCACGGTAAGGTGATTGCTTATGCTTCGAGGAAATTAAAACCTTATGAAGAGAATTATCCTACGCATGATCTAGAGTTGGCTGCGGTGGTTTTTGCTTTGAAGATTTGGAGACACTACTTGTATGGCGAATCGTGTGATATCTTTACTGACCACAGGAGTCGCAAGTATATCTTCACCAGAAGGAATTTAACATGAGACAAAGAATGTGGTTGGAACTCCTTAAGGATTATGATGCGAATATTCAATACCATCCGGGCAAGGCGAATGTTGTTGCCAATGCGCTTAGCCGGAAGTCTGGTATGATTGCTAGTTTAGAGGTTGAGCCAAGGGTTCTTCATGATTTAGAACTTTTGGATGTTGAATTTTGTGTACGAGGTTATGACGGATATTGGGCTAGTATGAAGATAGAATCCAATCTTATACTACGGATTAAGGAAGCTCAAAAGGATGATGGTGAGCTTTGGGTTGTGGTTCAGAATGTTCAAACGGGTAAGCAGTCGGAGTTTAGGGTAGATGACTCTGGTGTGGTATGGTTTGAAAATCGACTTTGTGTTCCTATTGATCCTGATTTGCGTGAGGCTGTGTTGTCAAAGGCCCATAGTTCACCATTCACTATCCATCCTGGTTCTACCAAGATGTATAGGGATCTTAAGCAACACTTTTGGTGGAACGGCATGAAACAGAATGTAGCCCTGTATGTTGCTAGATGTATGACTTGCCAGCAGGTCAAAATCGAACATCAGAGGGCTAGTGGGTTGCTGCAACCGTTAGATATCCCTACTTGGAAGTGGGATGAGATTTCCATGGACTTTGTTACTAGTTTGCCTCTCACTCGGAAAAGACATGATGCAATTTGGGTAGTCGTCGATCGTCTAACCAAATATGCCCATTTCTTACCTATTCATATGGATTTTCGTGTTAGTAGATTGGCGGAAATTTTCCAACAGGAGATTGTTAGACATCATGGTACTCTGACATCTATCGTGTCAGATAGAGATCCGCGGTTTACTTCTCGTTTTTGGAAAAGCCTACATAAAGCTTGGGGTACACGTCTTAAGTTTAGCACGTCTTTTCATCCACAGACAGATTGTCAGTCGGAAAGGACCATTCAGACTTTAGAAGACATGTTGAGGGCATGTGATTTGGAGTGGACGGGAAGTTGGGACGAATACTTGTGCTTGGTGGAGTTTGCTTATAATAATAGTTGGCATGCTAGCATCAATGCAGCACCGCATGAGATTTTATATGGGAGGAAATGTAGAGCACCTATTTGTTGGGACGAGGTAGGTGAACGTGTGATCGAGGGGCCGGAACTTATTGAGATCACTAATGAGAAAGTAGTTGTAGCCAAGGAGAAGCTGAAAGAGGCTCGCACTCGACAGAAGAGTTATGCTGATAAGCGTCGACATGACTTGGAGTTTTAGGTTGGGGATCGTGTATTTCTAAAACTATCGCCGTTCAGAGGTGTGAAACGTTTTGGGATCAAAGGGAAGCTTAGTCCTCGATTCATTGGACCGTTCGAGATTCTTGAACGTATTGGGGAGGTTTCTTATCGTTTGTCTCTATCTGCTCAGTTATCACATGTTCATAATGTCTTCCATGTATCTCTGCTGAGGGGATACAATTATCATCCTTTGCATGTGGCATGTTATCCGTTTGATCAGATTCAACCTGATATGTCTCTTCCAGAAGAACCCAAAGCTATTTTGGATCGACAAGATCGAGTCATGAGAAGCAAAGTCATTCCATTTGTTAAAATTCTTTGGAAGAATCACCCAGAGCGTGAAACTACCTGGGAAACCGAGGAATCGATACGAACCAGATATCCTCATTTATTGTCATAGTCTGGTATGTCTTCACTCCGTTTTCATTTCAATTTTCGAGGATGAAAATTTTCTTTTAGAGGGGAAGAATTGTAATACCCGAAAATTTTAAACTTATTAAATACCTAAAATACCCTCTAATTTGAGACTTTTGAAAGACGATTAAATAACCTAAAACATTTAATTATATTTAACCGAAGCATTCTAAACACTAATGCTTGAGCATTTCACAACTTTACTAACCTTTAAGACTTATGATAATTAAAAGTTACAACCATATACATGTGTATTAAATTCACAAGCCTAATATTTTTTTTGGGCCGAGTATATGGAGTTGATTTCAAGTGACCATAAGATAAATAAGCCCAAGTCCATTATTGAAACTAAATAAGGAATGAGATATCATTCTCATATGTCACGTGACCAATATTCTCTCATCACGGCATTCCTTGATTTTCTTCCTCTCTCTCTCAGCACACGTTAAATACACATATCACACACAAAGCAAACCCTAAGAATACATACAAACACATCGGCTGTTACCACTCTTCATAAATTCTTTCTCGTTCCAAAGCAAAAGGCTGCAGAAGTGTCTTCATCGTGGTCTAAGATTCGGTTGGAGTTTGCTTGTGTTCGGCTCGTTTGTAGGCTGGTATTCGATCTTGATTTATCTCTCCTTTGTGTCACGCTACAAGGGTAACAAATCCAAACCTTGTTCAATTCCTCTTCCTTTTCTTATTTGATCATGTCGTAGGGTAAAAAGAATTAGGGTTATGTGGATATTTTGATTGGGACAGTTTTGATAGTCGAACTTGTATGCATCACACAACGAGTTTCATAAATGTTATATTCGGGATTTTTGCTCTAAAACTCAGTTTAGGGTCTTAGTAAAGTATTCCAATTAGTTTGGATGGATTTGAGTTTGATTTAGTCCTATTTTTGAATTTTATGAGACGATATGTCAAAACTGTGTTTACAGAATATTAGAGTCGAATTGAGCAGGGTGAATCTTGATGATACCAAAGTGTTTTTTTCAGTTTCTTGAGTCCTTAAAGAGTTTACTAACTGATCCAATTGGTTTGGAGTGATTTCGAGTTGTTTTGATCGTGTTTTTGATTTTTGTGTGTTTAAGTATTGAATCTGAAATTCGGGAGTCTGAAATCAGTCCACTTTGTCGATTTTTGATTCAAACACTATAATGAGTTGGGCCATAAAACTCTTCAGTATGTAACTTCTATATGATTAGTAATACCATGAATTTTTGGAAATTTTTCCTGTATGTTTTGGTAGGTCGTTAAGGCGAATACTTTTTGGGTACAACTGCAGGTCGGTTTTCTGAATAGTCTGAGTTTGAGTATTTTTCGTGTGGGGTTAACCTAACAAATAAATTCTGGGAAAATACGTGTGGGTTATAAAGTCATTTAAGTACCTGTGTGAATTATTTTGAATTTTATTTCTGAGTTCTGATGTGGTTCAAAAATTCGTCAAGTTGTAACTTGTTCATAGTTAAAAGCTGATAAAAGGTTAAAGGGCTAAATAAGGGTTATGTGTGTATTATTAAACTTACGGGTTGAACTTTTCATTTTCTAAACTAAAGAGCTTAACTTGTGAAACCATGTAACTTTTTGATACTTATATTTTATACCCTAACCTTACAATATTTGAACTATAAACCCTAAACTTATATAATTATCATTATGAACTTTAACCTATTAATATTATCACATTTGATACCTTAAATTGATTAAATGATAACTTTGGATATTAATGGCTAATATTTCTAAATCTGGAAACATTCTAAATATGGAAACTTACTATTTATAGAAGTATACTAAAATGAGTAACCAAATTCAAATTGAGCTTAAAGTAATACTTGGTATTTAATTCGTATAGGTTCCGTGAAGCGGGAGTGATCCATCTCGTGTGACCTTTCTTTTCTTTTACTTGCTTTGAATAAGGTACAGATATTCTGACCTTATCCCTTAAAGTTTCTCATGATTCGCTCACAACGGTTTGATATTAGTTTTGATTATGATGCCTTTGATCTGACCCTTCTCATTATGGCTTTCTTATTTGATCTATGCCTTTGCTATGCTCCATTAGATTTGTAAACCTTTGATTATGAACCTTTGCTTTGAACCTTTGCTATGAACTTATGAACATTTGATATGAACCTTTGATATGAACTTTGATATGATATGACATTTGAACCCTTCAGTTTGATACCCGAGCCAAGTTCGTTCCTATCCATGAAGGTAACATGGTCGTGTCATTGATGCACCAATGGCACGACTCTAGTGTGGTTGAGTGATGTTCCACACCGTCCCATTTTGTTATGATATGTGCACTTTATATTTGTTATGGCCAATACGATTGTTCGGGGGCGTATGGATGCATCCTAGGTTCGATTTGTATTTGATTGGATATGACATGATTATGTTATGAGATGTTCGGTGATTGATGCTTGTGTGCAATACACGTCTTTCACATGTTCGGGAGTTAGATACTCCATGGTTACTATGATATTGATTTGATTTATGTTCGGGCTCGTGGTAGATTACTGACATTTCCTTACTTTTGATATCCAATTGTTTATAGCTCATGCTTTTCCCAATGCACCGTACTTTATAAGTTTGTTCCTTATCTTTTGGTTTCGTTTATATATGTCTGTTCACTGGGCTTTTTAAGCTCAGTCGCATTTTCCTTTTCATGCGGCAGGTATCTAAGCTAGGAGCTGGGGTTGCTTTGGGGTTGAGAGTTGAGCTTGTGGGGACTTTACCCTAGTCATCTTAGATTTATTTTGCTATTTTTATGACATTGTTTAGACGTGGATGATTTGTTATTCATCCCTTTGAAGTATTTCTTTTCGTTGAACTTATGTTTTGGTTTAAGTCATTTCGACTTAACTCCTTTTGATTATTTATGTTTGAGACTTCCGCTGTTCATTCTGTATGCTTTGATATGTCACCATAATGTGATGCTTCTACCCTTGTCGGGTTGGGGTGTTACAATTCTGAACATGTGTTCATTACCCATATAATGTGAGCGTGTTTATGTTCATTACATCAAAATGTCAACCTAATAATATATGTTTTTAGGAGAGTAATGAATTGTTCATTAACCTGAAAACATATAATGAATGTCCAGAAGGTAATGAATTGAATTTCAGCATAAACACGCTCGTGGCAGGTTTTAGGTTGGAAGCTGGGTTTGAGTGGAGAGTGCATAGGAGCTCTTAGTGGACTACCCTGAGGATTAGAATTCCATTTGCATCTCGATTAGACTTGGATTGGATTTACTTTGGATTTGTATTACATATTATATAGAATTAGCATTTCTATTGTTCCCTTAGAATACTTTGTAATTATTATGTTTAGAAGTCTTCCGCTTGTTGTATGTTCTGATTTGGCACCATAATTGTAACACCCCAACCCAACAAGGGTAGAATTATCACATTATGGTGGCATATCAGAACATACATAAATAAACGCAAGCGGAAGTCTTAAATAATATCAAAGGAAAACAAGTCAATACGACTTGATCGTTACATAAGATCCAAGATAACCAAATGAAAGAAAATATAAACAGAATCTAAACGAAGGTGAAATAACAATGGTAACAAAGTCTAAGATGTCTAGGGTAAATCAACGCTCAGCTCCTACTCTCAATCCCAAAGATAGCCCCAGCCCCTAGCTTAACAACCTGCCGCGGAGAAAAGAAATGCGGCTGAGCTTAAAAAGCCCAGTGAACAGACATATATAAACAAAACCAAAAGATAAGGAACGAACTTATAAAGTACGGTGCATTGGGGCAAGCATAAGATATAAATAAAAGGATATCAAAAATAAGGAGAGGTCAGTAATCTACCACGAGCCCGAACATAAGTCAAATCAAATATCATAGTAACCATGGAGTAGCTAACTCCCGAACATGTGAAAGACATGGATCGCACCCATGCATCAGTCACCGAACATATCATATCATATCATATCCATCAAATACAAATTGAACCTAGGATGCATCTATACGCCCCCGAACAATCGTATTGGCCATAACAAATATAAAGTGCGCATATCATAACAAAATGGGACGGTGTGGAACATCACTCAACCACACTAGAGTCGTGCCATTGGTGCATCAATGACACGGACATGTTACCTTCATGGCTAGGAAACGAACTTGGCTCGGGTATCAAACTGAAGGGTTCAAATGTCATATCATATCATAGTTCATATCCAAGGTTCATATCAAATGTTCATAAGTTCATAGCAAAGGTTTACAAATCTAATAGAACATAGCAAAGGCATAGATCAAATAAGAAAGCCAAAATGAGAAGGCTCAGATCAAAGACATCATAATCAAAACTAATATCAAATCATTGTGAGCGAATCATGAGAAACCTTAAGGGATAAGGTCAGAATATCTGTACCGATACGAAACAAGCAATAACAATAGTACATAGAATCAGAACCCTTACTGAGAAAGGGTAGAATATCCGTACGAATAATCAACCAAACGAACAACCGATACAATGGTAGAGAGAAGGGGGTATCAAGAATATCCGTACCTTAAACCTCTAACGAAACCATGTCATAACATAAGAATAGGAAGTCACTCCTTCAGCGAATCTACACGAATTAAGTTCATTTTATGCTTATTAGCTCATAATGTCATAACGGGTTCTTAATTACATAACACCATTTATTAATGTGATTAGAGTTTCGTTATTCGAATTATGTTAACATGTGACCAATAATATCATAATAAATGTTTAAGTGTATTTTAAGGGTTCATACTTATTCATGAATCTTAGATGATACAATTATCAAGAATATCCGTACGAATAATCAAAACAAGCGAAACAACCAATAACAAATGGTAGGGAGAAGGGGGTATCCAGAATATCCATATGAATAATCAAACAAACAAAACAACCGATAACAAATGGTAGGAAGAAGGGGTATCAAGAATATCCGTACGAATATCAAAACAAACGACATGTTTAACATGTTTTACTTATACAAACGAAACCATGAGGCAGTCGGAGCTTACTCTCCACTCAAATCCAAGTTTGTCGGGATCGATTCATGAGAAACTATTCCGTTGTGAAGATTCTTTTGGAAGAACCTCTCCGAGCGTGAGGCTAATTATCGTCATTCCTTTTGTAATTTTTACGTCTCCGTCCAACCTTCGCGACTCCAATTTTCGAGGACGAAAATTTTCTTCTTAGAGGGGAAGAGTTGTAAAACCCTAAAATTTCAATAATCTGAAGTGACCATTTTACCCCTCTAATTTTTGAATTTTGAAGAACATAAATGATCATACAATGAATATTTATTTGATTATAACCTAAGTTAAGAATTTAAATAAAGCCTAAGTTATATAAGTTACCTAAACCTAATAAAACTTTACATTACCCTCCTGTGATATGAACACGCTCACATTATATGTTCAGTTAAACATGCTAATAATGAATTAAACTTCACAACCCCAAAGCAAACATATATGTTCAGAATGTCCAGGTATTCTACCCTTGTCGGGTTGGGGTGTTTCTCCTAATACCTGCCACGAGCGTGCTTAGCGAAGTTGAAAGAGGCTCGCACTCGACAGAAGAGTTATGCTGATAAGCGTCGACGTGACTTGGAGTTTCAGGTTGGGGATCGTGTATTTTTGAAAGTATCGTCGTTCAGAGGTTTGAAACGTTTTGGGATCAAAGGGAAGCTTAGCCCTCGATTCATTGGACCGTTCGAAATTCTTGATCATATTGGGGAGGTTTCTTATCGCTTGGATCTACCTCCTCAGTTATCACATGTTCATAATGTCTTCCATGTATCTCTTCTGAGGGGATAAAATTATCATCCGTTGCATGTGGCGTCTTATCATTTTGATCAGATTCAGCCTGATATGTCTCTTTCTGAGGAACCCGAAGCTATTTTGGATCGACAAGATAGGGTCATGAGAAACAAGGTCATTCCGTTTGTTAAAATTCTTTGGAAGAATCACCCAGAGCGTGAAGCTACCTGGGAAACCGAGGAATCGATGCGAACAAGTTATCCACATTTCTTTTCATAATCTGGTACGTATCTATTTCGCTTTCAATTCAATTTCGAGGACGAAGTTTCTTTTAGAGGGGAAGAGTTGTAAAACCCTAAAATTCGGTTTCCATATTTTCTAATTAATTCGAAGCCTAACCTAAGTTTTGCTATAATTTAAAACCTTTACCTAAACTATATGTTTTGTATTATAATTAAATTAAAATTAACTCACATAAGTTTACCTAATATAAATAATTGTTGCACCTTCCTAAATTACATGCATTAAAAACACGTTTCTTGTTTATAACCTCCAAAATTTTTGCATCTTCATATTCCATTAATCCCTTCTAATCATTACCTCATAACCGATCCATTATACCCAATCAAACACAATTATGATCATTTACTACTTTCCTTTTATGCAGCCTGCACCTCTTCCTAAATAAAGTGATTTCTTGTCCCTCTCCCATTCCTATTATTCGACCAAAACACAAACACACACATACAAGGCTGCTACTATTTTTTTTCTCTATCAAAGATCAAGATTACTGCTGTTCGTGACCCTTGAAAAGTGTTGCTGAAGTCGTGTAATCGTGAACCCTTGGTGCTTGTTGTTTGGATCGTGATTAGGGTTGATTCGTGAGGGTTTCTTTCTTGTTCTCTCCTTTATTCGATTCATCATAAGGTATCTCTAATCGATCTTGTATCTCTTTTCTATTCGACACATGATTTCACATATAATCTGACTATATATAAACTTGAAATCTAATTCGTATACATACTAAACAAAGGTCTGATCTATTCTATTCGAATTATATGTTAAACCGTATATAGAAGATCACATAAAATCATAACGGTATTGGATGTTTTGATATGTAAATACCAAATCAAATCAACTTATGTTTCTGATCTGATTCAACTCCTTATTAATTTGACCCTAAACCTGATCTATTCGACCGAATATGATCTCTATTACGTGCCTTTAAAATCTGATATAAAACCCTAAGTGTTCGTGAGAAACATATACATTTGATACTAGAGAACTAGGGCTTGTTTGGTATGATTTCATGTGTTCACTTGACTCGTATATTCTGTGTTATGTGTGTGTCGTGTGTATGACCATCAAAGGCTGGAAATATATGGGTTAATATATTAATTAAACCAGGTCTTGTAATATATATAGGTCTCCTGTGCGTTTGTGTAAGTAAAACATGTTAAAAATGGTCTAAAACGGATTTCTGAAGGAGACAGTTTTGAAAAGTTGAATATGTGTGCGTTATAGCTCGAGTTCCATAAAAATTTAATTCTGTACTTTTGCATAAAAACTTAGTTTAATGTCTTATTTAAGTTTTCCAATTGGTTTTAAGGGAATTGGAGTTGTATTGGTCATGCTTTTGAATTTTACGGGATCATATGTCAAAATCTGAGTTTTAAGAATTTAAATTCAGTCTGGTTTCACGATTTTTCATTTGAAAACTATACGGAGTTATGACATGAAAATTTATAGGAGTTATATTTCACATGTTTTCTAAGTTCTGGAATTTTTGTGGATTTTTCCAAAGTGTTTTGATATGCCTTTGTAATGTATACCTTTTGGGTGGTTCAGCAGTTTACTTTCTGGACAGTCGTGTAAAGAGTGATTTTTATTGTATGATTGTACTAATGAATATAATCTGAGAAAATTCAAGTGGAATTCTAAGACATATATGCTTCAGTGGTAATTTTGATGAATTTTTACTTTGACATCTGGTGTGGTGCTAAAGTTCATAAATGAAGGCTAAAACATAATAAAACAAGAATTTTGTTAGAAGATTAAGATTGTTGTGATTTTAATACCATTTAATATACTTGAACCCTAAAATGCATTTGAACATTAATTATGATACAATCGGTCATATGTTAACCTAATTCCAATAACGAAACTCTAATCACATTAATAAATGGTGTTAAGTAATTAAGAACCCGTTATGACATTATGAGCTAATAAGCATAAAATGAACCTAATTTGTGTAGATTCGCTGAATAAGGAGTAAACTCTAATCTTTATATCTTCTGACGTGTTTTGCATTTTGCGGTTGGAGGTACGGATATTCTTGATACCCTTTCTCTCTACCATTGTATTGGTTGTTTCGTTTGTTTTGATATTCGTACGGATATTCTTGATACCCTTTCTTTCTACCATTGTATCAGTTGTTTCGTTTGTTTTGATATTCGTACGGATATTCTTGAACCTTAGATATGATACATTTGATATGAACCTTGATATGATCTTTCATATGATATACCATTTGAACCCTTCAGTTTGATACCCGAGCCAAGTTCGTTTCCTAGCCATGAAGGTAACATGGCCGTGTCATTGATGCACCAATGGCATGACTCTAGTGTGGTTGAGTGATGTTCCACACCGTCCCATTTTGATATGATATGTGCACTTTACATTTGTTATGGCCAATATGATTTGTTCGGGGGCGTATGGATGCATCTTAGGTTCGATTTGTATTTGATTGGATATGACATGATTATGATATGATATGTTCGGTGATTGATGCTTGTGTGCAATACACGTCTTTCACATGTTCTGGAGTTAGCTACTCCATGGTTAGTATGATATTTGATTTGATTTATGTTCGGGCTCGTGGTAGATTACTGACCTTTCCTTACTTTTGATATCTATTTATTTATACTTCATGCTTTTCCCAATGCACCGTACTTTATATGTTCGTTCCTTATCGTTGGTTTTGTTTATACATATCTGTCCACTGGGATTTTAAGCTCAGCCGCATTTTCCTTTTTCTACGGCAGGTATCTAAGCTAGGAGCTGGGGATTGCTTTGGGGTTGAGAGTTGAGGTTAATGAACAATTCATTATATATGTTTTTGTGTTTTTGTGTGATATGTTGCCTAATAATGTGTTCAGAATGTCCAACATCAATCGTGTCAGACAGAGATCCGTGGTTTACTTCTCGTTTTTGGAAAAGCCTACACAAATCTTGGCGTACACGTCTTAAGTTTAGCACGGCTTTTCATCCACAGACAGATGGTCAGACCGAAAGGACCATTCAGACTTTAGAAGACATGTTGAGGGCATGTGCTTCGGAGTGGACGGGAAGTTGGGACAAATACTTATGCTTGGTGGAGTTTGCTTATAATAATAGTTGGCATGCTAGCATCAATGCAGCACCGTATGAGCTTTTATATGGGAGGAAATGTAGAGCACCCATTTGTTGGGACGAGGTAGGTCAACGTGTGATCGAGGGGCCGGAACTTATTCAAATCACTAATGAGAAAGTGGTTGTAGCCAAAGAGAAGTTGAAAGAGGCTCGCACTCGACAGAAGAGTTATGCTGATAATGTAATACCCGGTTGTAATTCAGTTGTTACCATTCAGTATTTAGCATTCAGTAATTTCACTCAGTAATGATCATTTGTCACTCATATTCAATCATGGTATTCATCATTCAGAGTAATTATATCGTGTATCAATCGTCATTCATCACTAATCTTATTGGAGTTTCGTGCCGTGTTTATCATCATTGTCATTTTCGTTGTGGGCTATGCGTGAGGAGTAGCGCACGCTACGTACTCTTTTTAGCGTACGCTAATTGAGTACAGGTAGCGCACGCTACCACTCAGCATTAGCGCACGCTAATGTTACCATGGCTGCAGTCCAGAAGGTACTGGACTGCAGGTGAGTTATAAGTAGCGCACGCTACGAATGGTAAGTAGCGCGCGCTAGTGGCTTGTAGTAGCGCACGCTAATAATTGCTGTAGCGCGCGCTAAGGACGGATCAGGTTGAGTACAGTGGCTACTGGACTGCACTGGGTTAATTCATAGCGCACGCTATGAGTTGTTTTTAGCGTACGCAATCGATATTATAGCGCACGCTAAATATTGGTTGTAGCACACGCTACCGAGGTCAGGTCAGAGGACAAACAGTTTCTGGATTCCAGTACTGGGCATAAAATAATTCGTTAGCGCACGCTAACAATGGGTTTTAACGCACGCTAGTGGTATGGCCGTAGCGCACACTACAAAAAGGTACGTAGCGCGCGCTACTGTTTTCGGACAGAGGGTACTGGACTACCCAAATTACCCGTTAGCGCACGCTACGCATAAGGGCTAGCGCACGCTAACCTGGAGTGGCTATATATTGGACAGTGTAGCCCAGATTTCGTCATTTATCTTTCCTTCTCATTTTCTCTTCGGTTTTGGGCGATTTTGGGCGATTTGGAGAGTAGTCTTCGGGGTGTAAACATCAATCATCATCTTCAAGCTCACCATTCGAATTAATCATCATTTCATCATCTCCTTAACATCAAATCAAAGGTATTAATCTCTTGGATCTAGAATTTCGGATTTTTGGGTTTTTCCTTCCGATTTCTTCGTGTAAGCTTGGATTATTGTCGGAATACATTAGATATGGATTATATACCTTGGATAAATGTATTCCTACGGATTTAATGGCTATTTTCGGAATTATTTCAAGAACCCTTGGGGTTGACTTCGGTTTATTGGGGATTTTCCGATTGTTGTGGTTGTAATCTTGAATTGTGGATTCCTATTGGATTATTGATATCATTGAAGTGTTTTGTTAGTTAGAAATACTCATTTTGGTATTGGTTTCGATATATTCGGGATTGGATACTTTCGAAATTGTGTGGTTGGTTACGTATTCGTTAGAATGCCCCTATGAGTTTGATTATCGTTGTATCGACCTTTGGGTTAGTCGTGTTTTGTTGCTTGATACGTGTATTAAACGGTTGTTGGTACTTATTGTTATTCAAGGTTGTTCGAGCGACCGGTATCTCGAATAGGACGTTGTTCGTGGAAGGACATTGTCATCGGTATTGTGTAAGTTAACTCTTACTCGGTTAAAAGGATACTCATTCCTTTTGTTGTTGATTGCTCATAATCATAATTCATTCATCATAATATTAATCATATTGAGACTTGTAATTGTCGAATATGTAACACCCCCAAACCACTCGGGAATATTACAGCGCCGCAGACCCTCTCCGCGGGGATCTACCAGGCTAAATACAATACAATGCATCACTTCACATGCCGACATGGCTACGTAAAGGACCATTAAACCGATTGGGTCTTTTATCACAACACACAACATTACATACATGATTCTTTCCCAAAACTCATACCCGTGCAGGGGCTGGAATACAATAACGCTCCCATAAATCGGGATAACAATACATCGCCGAAATAACCAACAAAACAATTCAACATACTCAACGATTGGTCTTCATGTGATTAGTATCGTCGTCTTCCATCATCCTTCGTATCGATCCTGTGATTCGCTCCCCAGTAACCTGCAAATACCTGGACGCAATACAGACATCCACCCCCCGAATACTCGGGGGTTAGCAAAACTCCACTGTTTTGCTAGTGCAAGTATAAAATATAAATACAAGCCATACATATCATATTCTGGGAATACAATAACTTTATTAATTTAGAAAGACTTCCTGAGATGTTTCATTTAGTTAAAATAGTTAAAGTCTTGAAAGTATAACTGAACAAGTAAGCACTTTGAAAACAACTCCGAATCCCGGGAGTTTTTGATTGGAAAATAATCACAAAACCTATAGCCATACATCAATTCACAACAGTGGACCAATTACACACAACACACCATCCATAATCCATTCTAGTCCAAGCACCTCTGATGAATATGTTTTACATCCCAAGCATTATGGCAAGTCAAAACATCGTGATACTCCGGACATATCACAAAAATGCATCAAGTCACAAGGTTAAAAATACTCCTGGTTAACCGTGGATCCGACAATACGCGAATCCCTCCTCGACCCCGCCGGCCCTCTCGAGTGGCTAACCCAAATGTTCGCGAACCGTCATAAGCGGAACCCTCCTCGGCCCCAAGCCCTCTCGAGTGAACAAATATAACTCTCACACTCAGAAGTAATATCCGACTTCCAATGCAAAGGACTATAAACCATATACTCAGAGTACTCACCAGAATGGCCTCCCCAATCGGACACATGCAAGATTAACAATATAATCTACAAACTATGAAAGGTAGGAATGAAACGAGGTAAACAACAAGTAAAATGTTTTAAAGAATTCACAGCCTTACGGAACCCATTTTGGGACACAACCCAAGATTATTTCCAAAATACAATTCCAATCACAAATCACAGGGTCCAAGACCCAAATACTCACATCGACATCCTCCCAAGGGTTATTCGCATCCCGTGCTAGTAAGCCACGGATCTCGGAGCCTCCTTGAGACATCCCCGAGTGAAAAACCCAATGGAAAATCACACAACATCACACATCATCGTGACGACAGTCATCTAACAGTACCACACGAAAACCGGGCACAATATACAATACTAGTACCCATTCTCAGAATGACACATTCGTTCTTGAACACTCAAGTTAATTTGAAGAAGACCTTTATCGGGAATATACTTATATATATATTGATTCTTTTGAAAGTTAAATAACATTCAATTTTCCACATAGACAATCACCAATTTATTATGTATACGGAATACGAAGTGTATGGGCAAGATACTTGCCTCGGTAGTTGATACCGCACACTCCGACGAACGTGGATTAACCGAAAAACCTCGAATGCCCACAACTCTCCGGCGGAAACGACGGTAACACCACCGATCGGAAAACGGCGAACGGAAGGGTTCCGGCTCAAGTTCTTCGCAAGGAACCTGACCCCAACATCATACCATGAATAAATCGACGATCGAACAAGGAAGAATAATCGTAGAACGCCCGAATCCCCTTTGTGACATTTTATCGAACACTTTCAAGGTGTCGATTTGAAACTCAATAAAACGACGAATCCTCGGCAATCCAACCGTGGAAAAACAAGGGATTCGATATAAAACAACTTAATAATCATCAATCCATCACTATTCTAAGTTATAACGAATGAAACGGACGAAATCCACAAAATCCCCAATTTTTCCCAAAACTATGATTTTAGGAAAACTATCCTTGATTCGCTGGATTGAAGGATGTTAAGGAGTGATTAATCGATGTTATCAGCTCCCAAACTTCGTGGATTAGTTGTATAATAACATGCCTTCACACTCCAAGAATCCAGCGGAAGAGAAAGGGAGAAAATGAAAAATGAGTGCAAACTTGATCGCTCGGTCATATTTATAGTGCGGCCTAGCGTGCGCTAGATCGCCGAGCTAGCGTGCGCTAGCGGCGGTCATGGTCGAGAATGTTCGGCCGGGCCGGCCATCATGCGCCGAACACGTGCGCCGTCGCCCACCACAATCCAGACTTTCGGCTCGGCCAGTAGCGTGCGCAGCCTTCCGGCCGAAGGCGTGCACGGCCGGCCGAAGGCGTGCGCGATGTCCGGCGATAGCGTGCGCTACCCGCCGATCTTCCCGGCCCGAACCTTCGCCTTACGCCTCGGCCGACTAGCGCGCGCAGCCAACCGGCCATAGCGTGCGCCGCCTCTGGCCGTGGCGTGCGCTACTTTACGGACGTAGCGTGCGCTACGCCGGTTCTGCCGCACCGCCTGCCTGCTCGCCGCCGGCCCGGCTGCTGATCGTCCGGCCACCGTCCCCAACCGTCCGGCCAGTGTCCGACCACCATGATTCGACGACTCGATTTTCCGAAATCGCACGGAACGAACACGACAAAATACTCAGGGACAACATCATTGGTCCGAAATGAAAACAACGGATAACAAATCACTACCTATGGTCTTAAACGCCAAAATCAGTTGTCGAGAAAATAATACCGGAACTCGACAACCGGGAAATATCCAAAAAAATCCAAAATAACCGGAACGAAAATCGTGGGTATTACATTCTACCCCCCTAAAAATAAGTTTCGTCCCGAAACTTAAAACCAAGAGCAAGGCGACTCTCGACAACACACCAGAACTCCATGCAGTATAAAGCCACTACGATCCGATTCAATACGCAAGAATGCTTACGAAAAGCAACGAGCATGAATCGTTGCGGTTGATAAAACCGAGCAATACAAAAATCAAGTCACGATTCCAATGCTGAAAGGTATGAAATTCCAGTAACTCACAGATTTGGAAGATCGAATATGAAGAAAATTTCCCAATACTTATGGAAATCGCAAAATGGCCCAGATGTACAATAATCACGATTTCGAGGTCAAACGATAATGAGTGGACAACGATGAATGAATAGCAATGATCGAACAACAACGATAACCTTTGAAGTTCATACCTCAAATCAAGACATCAATAACTTATAGGAAGCACGAGGTGTTAGTTTCGAACACGGTTCACAAGAAATCGATCCGAACTTGGAAAGATCACAACGATATGCACATCAATTTGGAACAATATCAGAACTCGCTCGAATGACAAATGTGAGAAACAACATAAGGTCAGAAGCATTAACGAACCCAATCGCCTCAATACGGTCGAACGAAATGGAAACGAGAAGAAGAGAAAAAAATGTGGGTATTACATCATATCGCCTTTAAAAGAGGTTTCGTCCCCGAAACCTAAATAACGAAAATGAAGTGCTTGAATATCAACCTTCCCGGCCATATTCTCTTGGTCCCGCATCTAATCTCCATAACCAACTGTACTGTGGTCACGGTCGCGTCCTCTGTCCCTCGGCATACTAAGCGGATTCTCACTCAATACGATTGCACCACTTCGCAAAATTAAATATGCTAAAGTACCAACTTAGCATGACATATCACATAAGGTAACCAATAACAACTCGGAAAGAAAATCCACGAGGTATCCTTTTAAAGAAAATCTTTTGAAAATCCTTGGATTTGAATGCTATTAAAAATAAACTTTAAAAGTACTTTTAGTACCTCGGGTTGTTTCATCAAAACTTGTAAACATCATACTCTAACCGTTTCATTTGAAATCATTTGCCAAAATAATATTTCTGTGTAACCGGCGTTATCAAAATCGTCATGCCTCTACGCATCATCATCACCGTTAACAAACAACAAGTTCACCATGCAAGATCATCAAACCATTCTTACATACTCTAACATTTCCAAATCCGAGTTTGAACTTTACATCGAGTGAGATTTCTTTATATCTTTCACTATATATTTTTGAAAAGGAAATCGTACTGGTTTTTGAAAAAATATTTTATGATGTGAAAGATTTTTGAAAATCATGTACTCGAATTATTCGAAAATACAATAGTATGTTAAAGTCATTTCTGAAAATTCTCCCAACACTACACAAGAATCAACGACGGTAACATTTTACAAGATGTTCAAGGTATTTTAAAACAACTCTTTCAATACCGTCGAGGTTTTATTTGAGAATCCTAGGCCGGCTCGCAAATTTCAAACAGTTTTCAAAGTTCATACGAAGCCGCCGAATTAATTGAAATGTCAAATTAGATTAAAAAAAATTGATTTCCACAACTTGCACAAACTTATGAAAGTTTCAGGAAAACATTTTCGAACACACACATACATCAGACATAATTTATCAACTCACCGAACAAAATCAATTATCACTTAGCGCGAATGAAAGGTCACAACACACGTTCACACAAAACAGTTGTCATCACTAGACAACACACATAGAATACAGTCGCAGACGACTGACTGCAGAAAGTTAGACCTGACGGCAAAAATGCGGTTCCACATCCTCAGTCCCAGCTAACTAGCGCACGCTACAACCATTATTTAGTGTGCGCTATTCATGCTGCATTAGCGCGTGTTACAACAACATTAGTGTGCGCTACTCATGCCACATTAGCGCGCGCTAGCTTGTACTTAGCGTGCGCTAACAGCTCGAATTCAGCACGTGATTACGAACATATATACGACATTACTAAAACCGATAGTTACAAATGAACAACGACAGCATATGAATCTAAATGCCATCGATTCACATGCTTACAACACTTCGCGAGCAACCATCAAAGGACAACTGTCATCCAAAATCAAAATCTCGTCTATTAATAAAGAGAGCTGTCTTAACTCATACCGAACGACTTAGCATTCACATCACTGTTTTAATCTAAAACTGGCAACACTGCCCGAACAACAAGAACATCATCACGTCTTTCTCGACTAACAGCTATAAAACCGATAAGTTGAAAACGAGTCACGTCTTGTCTACATTTTGTAAACTTCACTTGGGTTCAAAAAACGTGTTTTGAAAATTTATAATACAAAATGAAAATAAAATATCGGTAGTTTGACTTCTAAAAAAAAATTTGGCCTTGAGGTCATAATACGAAAATCAAACTTTTTCCTCCCTTTGGAGGATGTTTTAAAACATAATATACGTGACTCCTCAAAACATGTAAAGTTTTAAAATATCACATTGATGAATTCTTCCTTGCGTAACCACACCAAGGCCATTATTCTTGTAAAAACGACTTATATCAGGATGTTTGTATATATACATATACGTTGGTACCACTTTTATCCTAGCATCATACGAGGACCAAACAACATAGGCCACATAATCACAAATCACCTTTAAACTCCATATCATAATACAAAATCATACAAGCTCGTATATCACAAGGCACAATATAGTAGGGAGACTTACATCCACAGGTCGCACGAAGAGGATAAGGTACATAGCGCGCGCTACCGTTTTCGGACACTGGGTACTGGACTACCCAAATTACCCGTTAGCGCACGCTACGCATAAGGGCTAGCGCACGCTAACCTGGAGTGGCTATATATTGGACAGTGTAGCCCAGATTTCGTCATTTATCTTTCCTTCTCATTTTCTCTTCGGTTTTGGGCGATTTTGGGCGATTTGGAGAGAACTCTTCGGGGTGTAATCATCAATCATCATCTTCAAGCTCACCATTCGGATTAATCATCATTTCATCATCTCCTTAACATCAAATCAATGGTATTAATCTCTTGGATCTAGAATTTCGGATTTTTGGGTTTTTCCTTCCGATTTCTTTGTGTAAGCTTGGATTATTGTCGGAATACATTAGATATGGATTATATACCTTGGATAAATGTATTCCTACGAATTTAATGGCTATTTTCGGACTTATTTCAAGAACCCTTGGGGTTGACTTCGGTTTATTGGGGATTTTCCAATTGTTGTGGCTGTAATCTTGAATTGTGGATTCCTATTGGATTATTGATATCATTGAAGTGTTTTGTTAGTTCGAAATACTCATTTTGGTGTTGGTTTCGATATATTCGGGATTGGATACTTTCGAAGTTGTGTGGTTGGTTACGTATTAGTTAGAATGCCCCTATGAGTTTGATTATCGTTGTATCGACCTTTGGGTTAGTCGTGTTTTGTTGCTTGATACGTGTATTGAACGGTTGTTGGTACTTATTGTTATTCAAGGTTGTTCGAGCGACCGGTATCTCGATTAGGACGTTGTTCGTGGAAGGACATTGTCATCGGTATTGTGTAAGTTAACTCTTACTCGGTTAAAAGGATACTCATTCCTTTTGTTGTTGATTGCTCATAATCATAATTCATTCATCATAATATTAATCATATTGAGACTTGTAATTGTCGAATAATCATTTCATTCACGAGGAGCGACGGTTCCAAATCATTTCATTGGGTTATCAATCAAGTCACTATTATTTTCATCTCGGTGAGTCACCTTGGCCTTGTCGAATTATTATTCATTGATATTCATTGTGGTCATTCTCTGTAACATCCCAAACTAGGCGGATATTACAGTGCCGTGGACCCCCGACTAGGACCCACCAGGCTAAAGAAAATGAATGAATTACACAGGGTAAATGTAGTACCGAACCACATTACACAATTAATTACTCCGATGAGGAGTTTCATACAACACACCTAGGATGATACTGAATACAAGTATATTTTATATGGAGATAAAATATACAACACTGAGTGAAATGAATATTCAAACGGAATGTCTGCAGCGGAATAAATGAAAGAAACATAAATAACTGGAAAGACTGGGGCCCCCTACTAGTATCACTGGGACTCCTCGCCGTCACCGTGCTCTCCCCGTGCTTTAGCCTTGCCATGACACGAAAACAATATCCCTAACGGGTCGCCATACGTAACAACAATCCTCAAGAGTTGAAAATACACAATCATGAGTTATCCACGCTTATACAATATCCAGCCGAAACATACGCAATCAAACATGCTATATGAATCAACTAATGATACGGCTCAAAGGAATGGCGCCACACTACGTCCGGGATGGAAATGTGTCCGTGCACAAGCCACCAACGAGTATCGATCAAATACACGTGTGGTCTTCTACCTAATCAGTCTCACGAAGCCATCAACTCGTGTGCACAGTCCAGTGTGAGGCCACCAACCAACACACGACTATAATGTGCCCGACATGAAAATCCTACACATACCAACCGGCACGCCAGTATGACCCGGAATGCCACAATATGACAATAGTGACAACGAAAATGAATAATGACTCACCAAGATTAAATGATGGTGGAATGAATGACAACTTAATGAAATGATTGGAACCGTCGTTCCTTATGACTGAGGTGATTAATTGACAATGACAAGTTTTGATACGGTTAATACAATGATGAATGAGTTACGATTATGAATGAACAACATCAAAAGGAATGAATACCCTTTTAACCGAGTAAGAATTAACTTACACAATACCGATGAAGAATGTCCGTCCACGAACAACGTCCTAAATGAAATGCCGGTTGCTCGAACAACCTTGAAACAATAATTACCAACAACCGTTCAATACACGTATCAAGCAACTAAACACGACTAACCCAAAGGTCGAAAACAACGATAATCAACTCATAGGGG
This sequence comes from Orobanche coerulescens, assembly GCA_033398695.1. NCBI lineage: Eukaryota > Viridiplantae > Streptophyta > Magnoliopsida > Lamiales > Orobanchaceae > Orobanche > Orobanche coerulescens. The sequence goes on along the minus strand of CM065814.1, from coordinate 40,141,598 downwards.
CATTCTAACGAATACGTAACCAACCGCACGACTTCGAAAATATCCAATCCTAAAAATATCGAAACCAACACCAAAATGAGTATATCGAACTAACAAAACACTTCAATGATATCAATAATCCATTAGGAATCCACAATTCGAGATTACAACTACATCAATCGGAAAATCCCCAATTAACCGAAGTCAACCCCAAGGGTTCTTGAAATAATTCCGAAAATAACCATTAAATCCGTAAGAATATACTTATCCAAGGTAGATAATCCATATCTAACATAGTCCAATGATAATCCAAGCTTACATGAAGAAATCGGAAGGAAAAACCCAAAAATTCGAAATTCTAGATCCAAGAGATTAATACCTTCGATTCGATGTTAAGGAGATGATGAAGTGATGATAATCCAATTCAAAAACTTGAAGATGATGATGGATGATAGAAGCTCGAAGAAAACTCTCCAAAATGCCCAAAATCGCCCAGAACCGATGAGGGAATGAGAAAGGATGATAAAATGACGAGCTCAGGCTAACTGTCCAATATATAGCCATTCCAGGGTAGCGTGCGCTAGCCCTTGTGCGTAGCGTGCGCTAACGGGTAATTTGGGTAGTCCGGTACCTTTGTCCGAACACGGTAGCGCGCCACGTACCTTTTTGTAGCGTGCGCTACGGTCATGCCATTAGCGTGCGTTAATACCCATTGTTAGCGTGCGCTAACGAATTATGCGATGCCCGATCGGAATCCGAAACCTTCGTCCTCGATTCGATCTCGATAGCGTGCGCTACAACCAACGATTAGCGTGCGCTATAATATCGATGCGACGCTAAATATCACTCATAGCGTGCGCTATGAATTAATCGATGCGATCCGGTAGCCCGGACTCAACCCGATCCGTCCCTAGCGCGCGCTACTCCACATATTTAGCGTGCGCTACTACAACCCACTAGTGCGCGCTACTTACCACTCGTAGCGTGCGCTACATATAACTCACTGCGATCCGGTACCTTACGGATCGCAGCAGTAACATTAGCGTGCGCTAATGCCGAGTGGTAGCGTGTGCTACTGTACTCAATTAGCGTACGCTAAAAGAGTACGTAGCGTGCGCTACTCCTCACGCGACCCACAACGAAAATGACAACGATGAAAAACACGGCACGAAACTCCAATTAGATTAGTGACGAATGACGATTGATACACGATGCAATTACTCTGAATGGTGAATACCATGATTGAATATGAGTGACAAATGATCAATAATGAGTGAAATTACTGAGTATCAATTACTGAATGATAAATACTGAATGATAATTACTGAATTACAACCGGGTATTACATACACCCCCCCTTAAAAGAGTTTCGTCCCCGAAACTAAGGGTCAAACAACTCGGGATAACTCTCCCGCATACTATCCTCGGTTTCCCAAGTAGCCTCTTCGACTCCGTGTCTAGACCACTAAATTTTTACCAAAGGAATCGTCTTGTTCCTCAACTGTTTGATTCGCCGCTCTAAAACTCGAATAGGACGCTCCTCATATGAATGATCATCGGCGATCTCGATTTCATCGAACTGAAGTACGTGACTCGGGTCGGCAACATACTTCCGCAACTGAGATACGTGAAACACATTATGAATTCGGCTCAACGCCGGAGGTAAAGCCAATCGATAAGCTAACTCGCCTACCCGATCCAGAATCTCAAACGGTCCAATGAATCTCGGACTCAAATTACCCCTCTTCCCAAAACGGAAGATACCACGACTTGGGGAGACCTTGACCAAAACATGGTCACCCGCCTCGAACTCTAACGGCCGACGACGATTATCTGCATATGGTTTCTGTCGACTCTGAGTGGTCAACAAACGACTTCTGATCAAAGCTACCTTCTCACGGGCGGCTATAAGCATATCGGGCTCGGTGCCGATTGATTCTGATAGGACATCCCAACACAAAGGAGATCGACAACGACGACCGTACAAGGCCTCGTAAGGTGCCATCTTAATCGAAGTATGCCAACTATTATTATACGTGAACTCGATCAATGGTAGTTGGGCTTCCCAATCGTCTTTCCAATCGAGGACGCATGCCCTCAACATGTCCTCTAAGGTCTGAATAGTCCTCTCTGATTGTCCGTCGGACTGAGGATGAAAAGCGGTACTGAGATTAAGCTGAGTTCCCATAGCACGATAAACTGATTTCCAAAAATGAGACACAAATCGTCCGTCACGATCGGAAACGATACTTTTAGGAGTACCGTGCAATCTCACTATCTCCTTGATGAACAACTGGGCCAGTCTCTCGGGTCCCCACATATCCTTGATTTCAAGGAAATGAGCTGATTTGGTTAAGCGGTCCACGATCACCCAGATCGTATTCATGCCACGACGACTCGTCGGCAAACTCGTGATGAGATCCATAGAAATGTCTTCCCACTTCCATTCGGGAATAGGAAGAGGTTTCAGCATACCCGCCGGTCGCTGATGTTCAATCTTAACTTGTTGACAGGTTAAGCATCTCGAAACAAATTCTGCGACTTCTCGCTTCATATTACTCCACCAGTAATTTTGTTTCAAGTCCTTATACATCTTACTAGACCCCGGATGAACAAAATAAGGGGTAGCATGAGCTTCTTTCAAAATCGAGTTTTTCAACTCGTCATCCGCCGGTACGCATAACCGATTCTTAAAACGCAGAAGACCATCCTCGTGAACCACAAATCCGGGGGCTTTCCCCTGAGTCACATCCTCTCGAATGCGTAACAAAAATGGGTCCACACCCTGATTCTCCCTGATCGCCTCCTCAAGTGACGATGAAATCTCCAACGTACAAAGTTGCCCTTGTACTCGCTGTAACCAGACCTCGATCTCGGGTCTCAGAAATTCCTGCTGGAGTTCCTTTTGAACTGTTAATCGAGCAATCATCTGCTCCTGAACGGACTTACGACTCAAGGCGTCGACGACAACGTTCGCCTTCCCCGGGTGGTAAAGGATCTCGATATCATAATCTTTGATTAGTTCCAACCACCGTCTCTGACGCATATTTAACTCCTTCTGAGTAAATATATACTTTAAACTCTTATGATCGGTGAATATCTGACAGGTAACGCCATAAAGATAATGACGCCAAATCTTCAATGCGAACACCACGGCTGCTAGCTCCAGGTCGTGGGTCGGATAATTAACCTCGTAAGGTCTCAATTGCCGTGAAGCATAAGCGATAACTTTCCCGTTCTGCATGAGTACACATCCGAGACCCTGTCCGGACGCATCACTATAGACCACAAATCCCTCCGTCCCTTGCGGTAAAGAAAGGACAGGTGCTGAAGTTAACCGGCTCTTGAGTTCCTCAAAACTCCGTTGGCACGCGTCGGACCACGTGTATTTCTTATCCTTCCGTAAAAGGTTCGTCATGGGTTGGGCGATTTTAGAAAATCCCTCCACAAATCGCCGATAATAACCCGCTAATCCGAGGAAACTTCGGATTTCCTTAACATTCTTCGGAGGTAGCCTCCGTCTTCTGAGGATCGACACGAACTCCGTCTGATGAAATTACGTGTCCGAGAAACGTCACCTCGGACATCCAGAACTCACATTTGGAAAACTTTCCATAAAGTTGTTCTCGTCTCAACACGTCGAGGACTTGATGAAGGTGAGACTCGTGTTCCTCCCGGTCACGAGAATAAATCAAAATGTCATCAATGAAGACAACCACGAACTGATCCAGATAGTCTATGAAAACCCGAGTCATTAATTCCATGAATACCTCAGGTGCATTAGTCAACCCAAACGGCATAACCACAAACTCATAATGACCATAGCGTGTTCGAAACGCCGTCCTTGCGATATCCGACTCTCGAATCCGCAACTGATGATATCCAGATCTTAAGTCGATCTTGGAAAATACTGAAGCTCCCTGAAGTTGATCTAAGAGATCATCAATACGGGGTAAAGGATACTTATTCTTGATTGTCACCTGGTTCAATTCCCGGTACTCAATACACAAGCGGAACGAACCATCCTTCTTCTTGACAAATAACACTGGTGCTCCCCACGGGGACGCACTCGGTCGAATATAACCCTTCTCGAACAATTCCTCAAGTTGGTTCTTTAATTCCTGCATTTCGGTCGGGGCCATCCGGTACGGTGCCTTCAATATCGGGGACGTACCAGGCTCCAACTCAATCGTGAATTCCACATCCCTCTGTGGAGGCAAACCAGGTAACTCGTGTGGAAAAACATCGGCATATTCCTTCACTACCGGAATGTCCGTCAACATTACTGATGATTTCTCGGTTTTGGTCATAAAGCACCAATAACCGACACATCCCTGATTGAGTAATCTTACTGCTTTCATCAAATTAATGACCTTACCAGAACAGCCGGGATTACCTCCCTGAAACACACATTCGACCCCATCACCTGAAATGATAGTGATTATCCGCTTACGGACACTAAGAATGGCATCATGACGATCCATCCAATCAATACCCAAGATGACGTCGTCCCTCGGCAAATCTATTACGATTAGGTCCGCTGGCCATACACGACCATGAAGCTGAATCAGACAATTCTGAATCTCACGATTTCCGATAATTCGTCTACCATCAGGTAGACCAATGACATAAGGCTCACAACTAGTAGCACTACCCAGACGTAGTCTACTCAAACATGACTCGAAAATGAATGAATGGGATGCACCAGTATCAAAAAGGGTACACACAGGTTGAGATAGAATATCGAGTGCACCTTAGATCATCCGGGCCTCTGGATCGTCGGTCTTCTTCATCTCATAAATTCGGGGCTTGCCGGCCCCCGAACCGGACGCTCCCGTCTGATAGCTCTTAGCTCCGCCTTTAGCTCCTGTCGTCTTGAGCAGCCGAGTGGCCCGATTACGCACCGCTGAATGTCCTGGGCCTGAGATGATGCCGGAGTGGGTTTAGAGTCCCTTCGGCAAAACGGGCCCTATGCCCGGCAATCCCACGATTGTGGCACGTGATGATCGCCGGACATTTGGTGCTGAAATGACCCTGTTCCTCACAGTTGAGACAGGTGATGGCCGAACTGGCCGCTCGTGACTGAGACTCCGTGGGTTAGACGCCATCGGAGGACGCTCAGAAAAGGTAGAGCCCGCACGTGGTTTCTTGAAAGTGGCCTGACTCCCGTCAGACTGATTACGGTTCTTAGACTTCTTGCCAGCTGATGAGGGTTGTTGCTTAGCAATTTCCTTAGCAGTAAGCTCGTAAGTGAGAGCTTTCTCAATGAACTCGGCCAGAGTGGTACAATTATGATTAAGCAACTGTAGCCGCATAGGAGGCTTGACCTCTTCCGAAATACTTGATCTTGTCCGCCTCAGAGTGAATGATAGATGAGGCGAACGGAAGAAGTTCCTGAAATTTTTCGGCGATGGCGAGAACATCATCATCTGCCGAAAGGTCGGGAGTGAGTAATTCCGACAACTTGGCCTCCCTGAGTGGGGCCGGATAGTACCTCTCCATCATAAGAGTCTTGAACTGATCCCAAGTACATGATCCGTCTGTGGGCTTCAACGATAACCACCATGAATGAGCGCTCTTACCAAGATAGTAAGCCGCAAATGAAACTTTATGCCCTTCAGGGCAATCCACCATAGCAAATAACTTTTCGAAATGTTCAAGCCAATGAACAATATCCGCCGGCTCAGATGAGCTCTCAAAGGTAGGTGGTCGCTGGCGAGAGATATCGCTAATGATATTGCTTACACCCCTCTCTTGCCCCTGAGGTGGCGGCGGAGGAGCTTGTTGATTTTGAGTAGTGGAGTTATGCATCGCCTCCATTAGTTGTGCCATCTGAGTCATTTGGGCCATCATGCCCTGCATAAAGGCCAATGGGTCAACTCGAACACCCTCTGACTGAGCTGTGTCCCAGGTTCGACTCCCTGATAGCGAATGATCACGTCCAGGTGAATGAGTGGCAACGTCACTGCTCGATGAGTTAGCATTATTCCTGGCATTCGCACGTGTATTCACACGAGTTCTCGGGATTCGGCCCGCTCCACGGCCTCGTCCTCCACGTCCTCTGCCAGCCCTTTCCATACTGAAGTGGAAAGACATATGATGATTATATATCTCGCATGAGTATCACATTATGATTATATTATGAAATGATGAAAATGAGCATACCCGCTCAAATACAGCGATTACATGAATGATTAATTGACGTGACATGATTATCTGATGAAATTACTGAAATGATTATCTTGAACATTTTAACAAGATTGATGATATGATCTTCGAGATCAACAACTGAGTAATGAAATGAATTGAGTGATTAATGAGTTAACATTATCGACTGAATCACAATTGAAAACGATGAATGAGGATTGTTAACTGATGAATTATGAATGAATGATTATTGCCAGAAATTACCATGGCATCAGAAATCTTACAGTTCTTGGTCTGATTGGCTCGGCATTTGCACAGGTCACACGTGATGCGAAAGTCCAATGATACTAGTCCGATGACAATGATTTCAAATGAGACATGACTCGGAAGGTAGTATTCAAAACCACGCTCTGATACCAACTCTGTAACACCCCAAACTAGGCGGATATTACAGTGCCGTGGACCCCCGACTGGGACCCACCAGGCTAAAGAAAATGAATGAATTACGCAGGGTAAATGTAGTACTGAACCACATTACACAATTAATTACTCCGATGAGGAGTTTCATACAACACACCCAGGATGATACTGAATACAAGTATATTTTATATGGAGATAAAATATACAACACTGAGTGAAATGAATATTCAAACGGAATGTCTGCAGCGGAATAAATGAAAGAAACATAAATGACTGAAAAGACTGGGGCCCCCTACTAGTATCACTGGGACTCCTCGCCGTCACCGTGCTCTCCCCGTGCTTTAGCCTTGCCATGACCTGAAAAACAATATCCCCCAACGGGGTCAGTTACACAGAACAACAATCCTCAAGAGTTGAAAATACACAATCATGAGTTATCCACAGTTATACAATATCCTGTCGAAACATACGCAATCAAACATGCTATATGAATCAACTAATGATACGGCTCAAAGGAATGGCGCCACACTACGTCCGGGATGGAAATGTGTCCGTGCACAAGCCACCAACGAGTATCGATCAAATACACGTGTGGTCTTGTACCTAATCAGTCTCACGAAGCCATCAACTCGTGTGCACAGTCCAGTGTGAGGCCACCAACCAACACACGACTATAATGTGCCCGACATGAAAATCCTACACATACCAACCGGCACGCCAGTATGACCCGGAATGCCACAATATGACAATAGTGACAACGAAAATGAATAATGACTCACCAAGATTAAATGATGGTGGAATGAATGACAGCTTAATGAAATGATTGGAACCGTCGTTCCTTATGACTGAGGTGATTAATTGACAATGACAAGTTTTGATACGGTTAATACAATGATGAATGAGTTACGATTATGAATGAACAACATCAAAAGGAATGAATATCCTTTTAACCGAGTAAGAATTAACTTACATAATACCGATGAAGAATGTCCGTCCACGAACAACGTCCTAAATGAAATGCCGGTTGCTCGAACAACCTTGAAACAATAATTACCAACAACCGTTCAATACACGTATCAAGCAACTAAACACGACTAACCCAAAGGTCGAAAACAACGATAATCAACTCATAGGGGCATTCTAACGAATACGTAACCAACCGCACGACTTCGAAAATATCCAATCCTGAAAATATCGAAACCAACACCAAAATGAGTATATCGAACTAACAAAATACTTAAATGATATCAATAATCCATTAGGAATCCACAATTCGAGATTACAACTACATCAATCGGAAAATCCCCAATTAACCGAAGTCAACCCCAAGGGTTCTTGAAATAATTCCGAAAATAACCATTAAATCCGTAAGAATATACTTATCCAAGGTAGATAATCCATATCTAACATATTCCAATGATAATCCAAGCTTACATGAAGAAATCGGAAGGAAAAACCCAAAAATTCGAAATTCTAGATCCAAGAGATTAATACCTTCGATTCGATGTTAAGGAGATGATGAAGTGATGATAATCCAATTCAAAAACTTGAAGATGATGATGGATGATAGAAGCTCGAAGAGAACTCTCCAAAATGCCCAAAATCGCCCAGAACCGATGAGGGAATGAGAAAGGATGATAAAATGACGAGCTCAGGCTAACTGTCCAATATATAGCCATTCCAGGGTAGCGTGCGCTAGCCCTTGTGCGTAGCGTGCGCTAACGGGTAATTTGGGTAGTCCAGTACCCACTGTCCGAACACGGTAGCGCGCGCTACGTACCTTTTTGTAGCATGCGCTACGGTCATGCCATTAGCGTGCGTTAATACCCATTGTTAGCGTGCGCTAACGAATTATGCGATGCCCAGTACTAGAATCCAGAAACCTTCTGTCCTCTGATCTGATCTCGATAGCGTGCGCTACAACCAACGATTAGCGTGCGCTATAATATCGATTGCGCACGCTAAATATCACTCATAGCGTGCGCTATGAATTAATCTAGTGCAGTCCAGTAGCCACTGGACTCAACCTGATCCGTCCCTAGCGCGCGCTACTCCACATATTTAGCGTGCGCTACTACAACACACTAGTGCGCGCTACTTACCACTCGTAGCGTGCGCTACATATAACTCACCTGCAGTCCAGTACCTTCTGGACTGCAACCAGGGTAACATTAGCGTGCGCTAATGCTGAGTGGTAGCGTGTGCTACCTGTACTCAATTAGCGTACGCTAAAAAGAGTACGTAGCGTGCGCTACTCCTCACGCACAGCCCACAACGAAAATGACAACGATGAAAAACACGGCACGAAACTCCAATTAGATTAGTGACGAATGACGATTGATACACGATGCAATTACTCTGAATGGTGAATACCATGATTGAATATGAGTGACAAATGATCAATAATGAGTGAAATTACTGAGTATCAATTACTGAATGATAAATACTGAATGATAATTACTGAATTACAACCGGGTATTACATACACCCCCCCTTAAAAGAGTTTCGTCCCCGAAACTAAGGGTCAAACAACTCGGGATAACTCTCCCGCATGTTATCCTCGGTTTCCCAAGTAGCCTCTTCGACTCCGTGTCTAGACCACTAAATTTTTACCAAAGGAATCGTCTTGTTCCTCAACTGTTTGATTCGCCGCTCTAAAACTCGAATAGGACGCTCCTCATATGAATGATCATCGGCGATCTCGATTTCATCGAACTGAAGTACGTGACTCGGGTCGGCAACATACTTCCGCAACTGAGATACGTGAAACACATTATGAATTCAGCTCAACGCCGGAGGTAAAGCCAATCGGTAAGCTAACTCGCCTACCCGATCCAGAATCTCAAACGGTCCAATGAATCTCGGACTCAAATTACCCCTCTTCCCAAAACGGAAGATACCACGACTTGGGGAGACCTTGACCAAAACATGGTCACCCGCCTCGAACTCTAACGGCCGACGACGATTATCTGCATATGATTTCTGTCGACTCTGAGTGGTCAACAAACGACTTCTGATCAAAGCTACCTTCTCACGGGCGGCTATAAGCATATCGGGCTCGGTGCCGATTGATTCTGATAGGTCATCCCAACACAAAGGAGATCGACAACGACGACCGTACAAGGCCTCGTAAGGTGCCATCTTAATCGAAGTATGCCAACTATTATTATACGTGAACTCGATCAATGGTAGTTGGGCTTCCCAATCGTCTTTCCAATCGAGGACGCATGCCCTCAACATGTCCTCTAAGGTCTGAATAGTCCTCTCAGATTGTCCGTCGGACTGAGGATGAAAAGCAGTACTGAGATTAAGCTGAGTTCCCATAGCACGATGAACTGATTTCCAAAAATGAGACACAAATCGTCCGTCACGATCGGAAACGATACTTTTAGGAGTACCGTGCAATCTCACTATCTCCTTGATGAACAACTGGGCCAGTCTCTCGGGTCCCCACATATCCTTGATTTCAAGGAAATGAGCTGATTCGGTTAAGCGGTCCACGATCACCCAGATCGTATTCATGCCACGACGACTCGTCGGCAAACTCGTGATGAGATCCATAGAAATGTCTTCCCACTTCCATTCGGGAATAGGAAGAGGTTTCAGCATACCCGCCGGTCGCTGATGTTCAATCTTAACTTGTTGACAGGTTAAGCATCTCGAAACAAATTCTGCGACTTCTCGCTTCATATTACTCCACCAGTAATTTTGTTTCAAGTCCTTATACATCTTACTAGACCCCGGATGAACAAAATAAGGGGTAGCATGAGCTTCTTTCAAAATCGAGTTTTTCAACTCGTCATCCGCCGGTACGCATAACCGATTCTTAAAACGCAGAAGTCCATCCTCGTGAACCACAAATCCGGGGGCTTTCCCCTGAGTCACATCCTCTCGAATGCGTAACAAAAATGGGTCCACACCCTGATTCTCCCTGATCGCCTCCTCAAGTGACGATGAAATCTCCAACGTACAAAGTTGCCCTTGTACTCGCTGTAACCAGACCTCGATCTCGGGTCTCAGAAATTCCTGCTGGAGTTCCTTTTGAACTGTTAATCGAGCAATCATCTGCTCCTGAACGGACTTACGACTCAAGGCGTCGACGACAACGTTCGCCTTGCCCGGGTGGTAAAGGATCTCGATATCATAATCTTTGATTAGTTCCAACCACCGTCTCTGACGCATATTTAACTCCTTCTGAGTAAATATATACTTTAAACTCTTATGATCGGTGAATATCTGACAGGTAATGCCATAAAGATAATGACGCCAAATCTTCAATGCGAACACCACGGCTGCTAGCTCCAGGTCGTGGGTCGGATAATTAACCTCGTAAGGTCTCAATTGCCGTGAAGCATAAGCGATAACTTTCCCGTTCTGCATGAGTACACATCCGAGACCCTGTCCGGACGCATCACTATAGACCACAAATCCCTCCGTCCCTTGCGGTAAAGAAAGGACAGGTGCTGAAGTTAACCGGCTCTTGAGTTCCTCAAAACTCCGTTGGCACGCGTCGGACCACGTGTATTTCTTATCCTTCCGTAAAAGGTTCGTCATGGGTTGGGCGATTTTAGAAAATCCCTCCACAAATCGTCGATAATAACCCGCTAATCCAAGGAAACTTCGGATTTCCTTAACATTCTTCGGAGGTAGCCTCCGTCTTCTGAGGATCGACACGAACTCCGTCTGATGAAATTACGTGTCCGAGAAACGTCACCTCGGACATCCAGAACTCACATTTGGAAAACTTTCCATAAAGTTGTTCTCGTCTCAACACGTCGAGGACTTGATGAAGGTGAGACTCGTGTTCCTCCCGGTCACGAGAATAAATCAAAATGTCATCAATGAAGACAACCACGAACTGATCCATATAGTCTATGAAAACCCGATTCATTAATTCCATGAATACCGCAGGTGCATTAGTCAACCCAAACGGCATAACCACAAACTCATAATGACCATAGCGTGTTCGAAACGCCGTCCTTGCGATATCCGACTCTCGAATCCGCAACTGATGATATCCAGATCTTAAGTCGATCTTGGAAAATACTGAAGCTCCCTGAAGTTGATCTAAGAGATCATCAATACGGGGTAAAGGATACTTATTCTTGATTGTCACCTGGTTCAATTCCCGGTAATCAATACACAAGCGGAACGAACCATCCTTCTTCTTGACAAATAACACTGGTGCTCCCCACGGGGACGCACTCGGTCGAATATAACCCTTCTCGAACAATTCCTCAAGTTGGTTCTTTAATTCCTGCATTTCGGTTGGGGCCATCCGGTACGGTGCCTTCAATATCGGGGACGTACCAGGCTCCAACTCAATCGTGAATTCCACATCCCTCTGTGGAGGCAAACCAGGTAACTCGTCTGGAAAAACATCGGCATATTCCTTCACTACCGGAATGTCCGTCAACATTACTGATGATTTCTCGGTTTTGGTCATAAAGCACCAATAACCGACACATCCCTGATTGAGTAATCTTACTGCTTTCATCAAATTAATGACCTTACCAGAACAGCCGGGATTACCTCCCTGAAACACACATTCGACCCCATCACCTGAAATGATAGTGATTATCCGCTTACGGACACTAAGAATGGCATCATGACGATCCATCCAATCAATACCCAAGATGACGTCGTCCCTCGGCAAATCTATTACGATTAGGTCCGCTGGCCATACACGACCATGAAGCTGAATCGGACAATTCTGAATCTCACGATTTCCGATAATTCGTCTACCATCAGGTAGACCAATGACATAAGGCTCACAACTAGTAGCACTACCCAGACGTAGTCTACTCAAACATGACTCGAAAATGAATGAATGCGATGCACCAGTATCAAAAAGGGTACACACAGGTTGAGATAGAATATCGAGTGTACCTGAGATCATCCGGGCCTCTGGATCGTCGGTCTTCTTCATCTCATAAATTCGGGGCTTGCCGGCCCCCGAACCGGACGCTCCCGTCTGATAGCTCTTGGCTCCGCCTTTAGCTCCTGTCGTCTTGAACGACGCTGACTGAGTGGCCTGATTCTGCACCGCTAAATGTCCTGGGGCCTGAGATGATGCCGGAGTGGGTTTAGAGTCCCTTCGGCAAAAACGGGCCCTATGCCCAGCAATCCCACAGTTGTGGCACGTGACAGTCTGCTTCGGACATTTGGTGCTGAAATGACCCTGTTCCTCACAGTTGAGACAGGTGATGGCCGAACTGGCCGCTCGTGACTGAGACTCCGTGGGTTTAGACGCCATCGGAGGACGCTCAGAAAAGGTAGAGCCCGCACGTGGTTTCTTGAAAGTGGTCTGACTCCCGTCAGACTGATTACGGTTCTTAGACTTCTTGCCAGCTGATGAGGGTTGTTGCTTAGCAATTTCCTTAGCAGTAAGCTCGTAAGTGAGAGCTTTCTCAATGAACTCGGCCAGAGTGGTACAATTATGATTAAGCAACTGTAGCCGCATAGGAGGCTTCAGCCTCTTGCTGAAATACTTGATCTTGTCCGCCTCAGAGTGAATGATAGATGAGGCGAACGGAAGAAGTTCCTGAAATTTTTCGGCGATGGCGAGAACATCATCATCTGCCGAAAGGTCGGGAGTGAGTAATTCCGACAACTTGGCCTCCCTGAGTGGGTCCGGATAGTACCTCTCCATCATAAGAGTCTTGAACTGATCCCAAGTACATGATCCGTCTGTGGGCTTCAACGATAACCACCATGAATGAGCGCTCTTACCAAGATAGTAAGCCGCAAATGAAACTTTATGCCCTTCAGGGCAATCCACCATAGCAAATAACTTTTCGAAATGTTCAAGCCAATGAACAATATCCGCCGGCTCAGATGAGCTCTCAAAGGTAGGTGGTCGCTGGCGAGAGATATCGCTAATGATATTGCTTACACCCCTCTCTTGCCCCTGAGGTGGCGGCGGAGGAGCCTGTTGATTTTGAATAGTGGAGTTATGCATCGCCTCCATTAGTTGTGCCATCTGAGTCATTTGGGCCATCATGCCCTGCATAAAGGCCAATGGGTCAACTCGAACACCCTCTGACTGAGCTGTGTCCCAGGTTCGACTCCCTGATAGCGAATGATCACGTCCAGGTGAATGAGTGGCAGCGTCACTGCTCGATGAGTTAGCATTATTCCTGGCATTCGCACGTGTATTCACACGAGTTCTCGGGATTCGGCCCGCTCCACGGCCTCGTCCTCCACGTCCTCTGCCAGCCCTTTCCATACTGAAGTGGAAAGTCATATGATGATTATATATCTCGCATGAGTATCACATTATGATTATATTATGAAATGATGAAAATGAGCATAACCGCTCAAATACAGCGATTACATGAATGATTAATTGACGTGACATGATTATCTGATGAAATTACTGAAATGATTATCTTGAACATTTTAACAAGATTGATGATATGATCTTCGAGATCAACAACTGAGTAATGAAATGAATTGAGTGATTAATGAGTTAACATTATCGACTGAATCACAATTGAAAACGATGAATGAGGATTGTTAACTGATGAATTATGAATGAATGATTATTGCCAGAAATTACCATGGCATCAGAAATCTTACAGTTCTTGGTCTGATTGGCTCGGCATTTGCACAGGTCACACGTGATGCGAAAGTCCAATGATACTAGTCCGATGACGATGATTTCAAATGAGACATGACTCGGAAGGTAGTATTCAAAACCACGCTCTGATACCAACTCTGTAACACCCCAAACTAGGCGGATATTACAGTGCCGTGGACCCCCGACTGGGACCCACCAGGCTAAAGAAAATGAATGAATTACGCAGGGTAAATGTAGTACTGAACCACATTACACAATTAATTACTCCGATGAGGAGTTTCATACAACACACCCAGGATGATACTGAATTCAAGTATTTTTTATATGGAGATAATTTATACAACACTGAGTGTTATGAATATTCAAACTGAATGTCTGCAGCGGAATATATGTAAGTAACATAAATGACTGAAAAGACTGGGCCCCCCTACTAGTATCACTGGGACTCCTCGCCGTCACCGTGCTCTCCCCGTGCTTTAGCCTTGCCATGACCTGAAAAACAATATCCCCCAACGGGGTCAGTTACACAGAACAACAATCCTCAAGAGTTGAAAATACACAATCATGGGTTATCCACAGTTATACAATATCCTGTCGAAGCATACGCAATCAAACATGCTATATGAATCAACTAATGATATGGCTCAAAGGAATGGCACCACACTACGTCCGGGATGGAAATGTGTCCGTGCACAAGCCACCAACGAGTATCGATCAAATACATGTGTGGTCTTGTACCTAATCAGTCTCACGAAGCCATCAACTCGTGTGCACAGTCCAGTGTGAGGCCACCAACCAACACACGACTATAATGTGCCCGACATGAAAATCCTACACATACCAACCGGCACGCCAGTATGACCCGGAATGCCACAATATGACAATAGTGACAACGAAAATGAATAATGACTCACCAAGATTAAATGATGGTGGAATGAATGACAGCTTAATAAATTGATTGGAACCATCGTTCCTTATGACTGAGGTGATTAATTGACAATGACAAGTTTTGATACGGTTAATACAATGATGAATGAGTTACGATTATGAATGAACAACATCAAAAGGAATGAATATCCTTTTAACCGAGTAAGAATTAACTTACACAATACCGATGAAGAATGTCCGTCCACGAACAACGTCCTAAATGAAATGCCGGTCGCTCGAACAACCTTGAAACAATAATTACCAACAACCGTTCAATACACGTATCAAGCAACTAAACACGACTAACCCAAAGGTCGAAAACAACGATAATCAACTCATAGGGGCATTCTAACGAATACGTAACCAACCACACGACTTCGAAAATATCCAATCCCGAAAATATCGAAACCAACACCAAAATGAGTATATCGAACTAACAAAACACTTCAATGATATCAATAATCCATTAGGAATCCACAATTCGAGATTACAACTACATCAATCGGAAAATCCCCAATTAACCGAAGTCAACCCCAAGGGTTCTTGAAATAATTCCGAAAATAACCATTAAATCCGTAAGAATATACTTATCCAAGGTAGATAATCCATATCTAACATATTCCAATGATAATCCAAGCTTACACGAAGAAATCGGAAGGAAAAACCCAAAAATCCAAAATTCTAGATCCAAGAGATTAATACCTTCGATTCGATGTTAAGGAGATGATGAAGTGATGATAATCCAATTCAAAAACTTGAAGATGATGATGGATGATAGAAGCTCGAAGAGAACTCTCCAAAATGCCCAAAATCGCCCGAAACCGATGAGGGAATGAGAAAGGATGATAAAATGACGAGCTCAGGCTAACTGTCCAATATATAGCCATTCCAGGGTAGTGTGCGCTAGCCCTTGTGTGTAGCGTGCGCTAACGCGTAATTTGGGTAGTCCAGTACCAACTGTCCGAACACGGTAGCGCGCGCTACGTACCTTTTTGTAGCGTGCGCTACGGTCATGCCATTAGCGTGCGTTAATACCCATTGTTAGCGTGCGCTAACGAATTATGCGATGCCCAGTACTGGAATCCAGAAACCTTCTGTCCTCTGATCTGATCTCGATAGCGTGCGCTACAACCAACGATTAGCGTGTGCTATAATATCGATTGCGTACGCTTAATATCACTCATAGCGTGCGCTATGAATTAATCCAGTGCAGTCCAGTAGCCACTGGACTCAACCTGATCCGTCCCTAGCGCGCGCTACTCCAAGCGTGCGCTACTACAACCCACTAGCGCGCGCTACTTACCACTCGTAGCGTGCGCTACATATAACTCACCTGCAGTCCAGTACCTTCTGGACTGCAACCAGGGTAACATTAGCGTGCGCTAATGCTGAGTGGTAGCGTGCGCTACCTGTACTCAATTAGCGTACGCTAAAAAGAGTACGTAGCGTGCGCTACTCCTCACGCACAGCCCACAACGAAAATGACAACGATGAAAAACACGGCACGAAACTCCAATTAGATTAGTGACGAATGACTATTGATACACGATGCAATTACTTTGAATGGTGAATACCATGATTGAATATGAGTGACAAATGATCAATAATGAGTGAAATTACTGAGTATCAATTACTGAATGAAAAATATACTGAATGATAATTACTGAATTACAACTGGGTATTACATTCTCTTCTAGATGACCTTCTGGGTTCATATCGCGTGGCCGGGTGTGGCTGTGTGGAATTTTTAGTCGGGCACACGATGGTCATGTTTTGGGTTCACCGATACATTGGACCGTGCACACGGTAACGCTTACCTCCGGGAGACTAATTAGGTACAAGGACGGGTGTGTCCGGTCATTCATCTTGTACACTTGCACAGAACATTACGGGCGTACTATGATACTCCTCTTCAGCGTAATTCATAACTAAGGATATTTCATAACTTCAGTTAATTCATGATTGGGTATTTTCAACCCTTGAGGATTGTTGTTACGTATGGCGGCCCGTTGGGGGATCTTTGTTTTCAGGTCACGGCAAGGCAAAGGCACGGGAAGAGCATGTTGACGGCGAGGAGTCCCAGTGATACTAGTAGGGGGCCCCAGTCATTTCGTTTGTTTCAGTCATTTCAGTTATTCCGTCATTTGTATTTTCCGTTGCAAATTCCGTTTGAGATGTT
The DNA here is from genome assembly GCA_033398695.1 of Orobanche coerulescens. NCBI lineage: Eukaryota > Viridiplantae > Streptophyta > Magnoliopsida > Lamiales > Orobanchaceae > Orobanche > Orobanche coerulescens. The sequence continues at coordinate 40,124,364 of CM065814.1, read as the reverse complement.
TAATTGTTCAGGGTGGTGTATTTTATCTCCATATAAAATATACTAGTATTCGGTTTAGTCCTGGTGTGTTGTACTTAAACTCCTTATCGGAGTACTTGGTAATATAATGTAGTTCGCTACTACAATTATATTATTTAATTCATCATTTTCATTTTCCCGGTGGGTCCCAGTCGGGGATTCGCGGCACTGTAATATCCGCCTAGTTTGGGGTGTTACAGATAAGCATCGACGTGACTTGGAGTTTTAGGTTGGGGATCATGTATTTCTGAAAGTATCGCCGTTCAGATGTGTGAAACGTTTTGGGATCAAAGGGAAGCTTAGTCCTCGATTCATTGGACCGTTCGAAATTCTTGATCGTATTGGGTGGTTTCTTATCGCTTGGCTCTACCTCCTCAGTTATCACATGTTCATAATGTCTTCCATGTATCTCTTCTGAGGGGATACAATTATCATCCATTGCGTGTGGCGTCTTATCCTTTTGATCAGATTCAGCTTGATATGTCTCTTTCTGAGGAACCCGAAGCTATTTTGGATCGACAAGATAGGGTCATGAGAAACAAAGTCATTCCATTTGTTAAGATTCTTTGGAAGAATCACCCAGAGCATGAAGCAACCTGGGAGACCGAGGAATCGATGCGAACAAGTTATCCTCATTTCTCTTCGTAGTCTGGTACGTATCTATTTCGTTTTCAATTCAATTTTCGAGGACGAAAATTTTCTTTTATAGGGTAAGAGTTGTAAAAGCCAAAAATTTCGAATCTCAAATTTTTGTCTAATTTCAAAATTTCCCTATACTTTGTAATAATTCATTTTAAACCTTAACCTATATACTATATGGTATAATTAAATTAAGAAATTAGTTACCTAAGTCTATGTTTAAATTAAATAATTGTACACCAAAGAAACTTTCATAAATGATAATCTATCACACGTTCCAAATCAATGTTAACAACCAAAAATTTGTCACTGAACTCCATAAATTTCGGCCACTACTCACCCTACCATAACCGAATATTAATGCCCAATTAAACCAAAATTAAGACTCTTGATGACCTTCCTTATTTGCCTCACATGCTCCCTACAATCTCGGGATGTAACGTGTATAACTTCTGACTCTTGTTCCCCATTCCATTCAAATGAAACAATTAACCAAAAACACACACATACAAGGCTGCTACTAGTTTTCTCTATCAAATATCAAAGTTGTTGCTGTTCGTGGCCCTTAAAAAGTGTTGTTGAGGTTGTGTAATCATGAACTCTTGGTGCTTGTTGTTTGGATCGTGATTAGGGTTTGATTCGTGAGGGTTTCGTTCTTGTTCTCTCCTTTATTCGATTCATCATAAGGTATCTCTAATCGATCTTGTATCTCTTTTCTATTCGACACATGATTTCACATATAATCTGAATAGATAAACTTGAAACCTAATTCGTATACATACTAAACAAAAGTCTGATCTGTTCTATTCGAATTATATGTTAAAACGTATATAGAAGATCACATAAAATCATAACTGTATTGGATGTTTCAATATGTAAATAACAAATCAAATCAACTTATGTTTCTGATCTGATTCAACTCCTTATTAATTCGACCCTAAACCTGATCTATTCGACCTAATATGATCTCTAATACGTACCTTTAAAATCTGATCTAAAACCCTAAGTGTTATGAGAAACATATGCATTTGATACTAGAGAACTTGGGCTTGTTTGGTATGATTTCATGTGTTTACTTGGCTCGTATATTCTGTGTTATGTGTGTGTCGTGTGTATGATCATCAAAGGCTGGAAACATATGGGTTAATATATTAATTAAACCAGGTCTTGTGATATATATAGGTCTCGTGTGCGTTTGTGTAAGTAAAACATATTAAAAATGGTCTAAAACGGATTTCTGAAGGAGACAGTTTTGAAAAGCTGAATATGTGTGCGTTATAGCTCGAGTTTCATAAGGAGTTAATTCTGTACTTTTGCATAAAAACTTAGTTTAATGTCATATTTAAGTTTTACAATTGGTTTGAAGGGAATTGGAGTTGTATTGGTCATGCTTTTGAATTTTACGGGATCATATGTCACAATCTGAGTTTTAAGAATTTAAATTCAGTCTGGTTTCACGATGTTTCATTTTAAAACTATTAGGAGTTATGACTTTCCTATTTACAGGAGTTATATTTCATATGTTTTCTAAGTTCTGGAATTTTTGTGGATTTTTCCAAGATGTTTTGATATGCCTTTGTAATGTATACCTTCTGGGTGTTTCAGCAATTTACGTTCTGGACAGTCGTGTAAAGAGTGATTTTATTGTGTGCTTGTACTAATGTATAAAATTTTAGAAAATTCATGTAGACTCCTAAGACATATATGCTTAAGTGGTAATTTTGATGAATTTTTACTTTGACATCTGGTGTGGTGTTAAAGTTCATAAAATGAAGGCTAAAACATAGTAAAACCAGAATTTTGTTAGAAGATTAAGATTGTTGTAATTTAAATACCATTTTATATACTTGAATCCTAAAATGCATTTGAACATTAATTATGATACAATCGGTCAGATGTTAACCTAATTCCAATAACGAAACTCTAATCACATTAATAAATAGTGTTAAGTAATTAAGAACCCGTTATGACATTATGAGCTAATAAGCATAAAATGAACCTAATTTGTGTAGATTCGCTGAAGAAGGAGTATATTCTAATCTTTATATCTTCTAACGTGTTTTGCATTTTGCGGGTGGAGGTACGGATATTCTTGATACCCCCTTCTCTCTACCATTGTATCGGTTTTCGTTTCTTTTGATATTCGTACATATATTCTTGAACCTTTTATATGATACATTTGATATGAACCTTTGATATGAACTTTCATATGATATGCCATTTGAACTCTTCAGTTTGATACCCGAGCCAAGTTCGTTTCCTAGCCACGAAGGTAACATGGCCGTCTCATTGATGCACCAATGGCATGACTCTAGTGTGGTTGAGTGATGTTCCACACCGGCCCATTTTGATATGATATGTGCACTTTACATTTGTTATGGCCAATATGATTTGTTCGGGGGCTTATGGATGCATCCTAGGTTCGATTCGTATTTGATTGGATATGACATGATTATGATATGATATATTCGGTGATTGATGCTTGTGTGCAATACACGTCTTTCACATGTTCGGGAGTTAGCTACTCCATGGTTACTATGATATTTGATTTGATTTATGTTCGGGATCGTGGTAGATTACTAACTTTTCCTTACTTTTGATATCCATTTGTTTATACTTCATGCTTTTCCCAATGCACCATACTTTATATGTTCATTCCTTATCGTTGGTTTTTTTTATACATATTTGTCCACTGGGCTTTTTAAGCTCAGCCACATTTTCCTTTTCCTGTGGCAGGTATCTAAGCTAGGAGCTGGGGTTGCTTTGGGGTTGAGAGTTGAGCTTGTGGAGACTTTACCCTAGTCATCTTAGATTAATTTTGCTATTGTTAGGACGTTGTTTAGACTTGGATGATTTGTTATTCATCCCTTTGGAGTATTTCTTTTCACTGAACTTATGTTTTGGTTTAAGTCACTTCGACTTAACTCCTTTTGATTATTTATGTTTAAGACTTCCGCTTGCGTTTATTTATGTATTTTCTGATATGCCACCATAATGTGATACTTCTACCCTTGTAGGGTTGGGGTGTTACAATGAATGAGCGCTCTTACCGAGACAGTAAGCCGCGACTGAAACTTTGTGCCCTTCGGGACACTCCACCATAGCAAACAACTTCTCAAAGTGCTCGAGCCAGTGAACAATATCCGCCGGCTCAGATGAGCCCTCAAAAGTAGGTGGCCTCTGGCTAGAGATGTCGCCAATGATACTTCTTACACCCCTCTCTTGCCCTTGACGTGGCGGCGGAGGAGCCTGCTGATTCTGAGTAGCTGAGTTCTGCATCGTCTCCATGAGGCGTGCCATTTGAGTCATCTGGGCCATCATGCCCTGCATAAAAGCCAGTGGATCAACCCGAACACCTTCTGATTGAGCCGTGTCTCGGGTACGACTCCCTGAAAGTGAGTGATCATTTCTAGGTGAATGAGTGGCAGCGTCGCTGCTCGATGAATTTGCATTAATCCTCGCGTTCGCGCGTGTATTCACACGAGCTCTCAGGTTTCAGACCGCACCACGACCTCTTTCCCCGCGTCCTCTGCCAGCTCTTTCCATACTGAAGTGGAAAGTCATATGATAATTATATATCTCGCATGAATATCACATTATGATTATGTTATGAAATGAAGAAACCGAGCATACGCGCTCAAAGATAATGATTACGTGAATGATCAACTGAGGTGATGTGATTATCTAATGAAATTCTTGAAATGATTATCTTGAACAAGTTAACAAGATTAATGATATGATCATCAAGATCAACAACTGAACAATGAAATGAACTGAGTGATTAATGAATTAACATGATTGACTTGATCAAAAATGAAAATGATGAAAGAGGATTGTTGACTGTTGAATGATGAATGAGTGATTCTTATTTCCAGAAATTATACCATGGCATCAGAAATCTTACTGTTCTTTGGTCTGAGGGGCTCGGATCTTGCACAGGTCACACGTGACGCGAAAGTCCAATGATACTAGTCTGATGAACGATGATATCAAATGAGACATGCCTCGGATGGTAGTATTCAAAACCACTCTCCGATACCAACTCTGTAACACCCCAAACTAGGCGAATATTATAGTGCCGTGGACCCCCGACTGGGACCCACTAGGCGAATGCAAATTAATGAATTAAGTGATATAATTGTAGTACCGAACCATAGTATATCAATAATTACTCCGATGAGGAGTTTCAAGTACAACACACCCAGGATAGAACAGAATACATGTATATTTTATATGAAGATAAAATATACAACACCCGTTAAAATGATTATTTAAAATGGAAGTCTGAAGAAAACATGAAGACTGAAAGGACTGGGGCACCCTACTAGTATCACTGGGACTCCTCGCCGTCAACGTTCTCTTCCCGTGCCTTAGCCTTTCCATGACCTGAAAACAACATCCCCCAATGGGGCCGCATTACGTAACAACAATCCTCAAGAGTTGAATAAACACAATCATGATATATCTCAATTATGAAATTAAGCTGAAGAGAGGCATCATAGTACGCCCGTAATGGTATGTGCAAGTGCACAAGACGAGTGTTCGGACACACCCATCCTTGTACCTAATTAGTCTCACGGAGGTACGTTACCATGTGCACAGTCCAATGTGTCGGTGAACCCAACACATGACCATCACGTGCCCGACTACAAATTCCACACATCCCCACCCGGCCACGCAATATGAACCCAGAACGTCATATGGACAAGAAATGACCATGAAGAATAATAATGAATAACGATCCGACAAAGTCAAGAATGACTCACCGAGATGAAATGATAGTGAAATGAATGATAGCTCAATGAAATGATTGGAACCGTCGTTCCTCGTGAATGAAGTGATTAATCGACAATTACAAGTCTCAATACGGTTAATACATTATGAATGAATTATAATTATGAATGAACAACAACGAAAGGAATGAATATACTTTTAACAGAGTAAGAACTAACTTACTCAACACCGGTGAAGAATGTCCTTCCTCGAACAACGTCCTAAAAGGGATGTCGGTCGCTCGAACAACCTTGAATGACAATTACCAACAAATGCTCAATATACGTATCAAGCATGTTTAACCAATTCAAACGGCGATACAACAAAATCCAAACTCATTGAGGCATTCTAACGGATACTTAGCAAACATACATCCTTTGATAATATCCAATCCCCAATATATCGAAACCAACTCCAAAATGAGTATTTCAAACCAACAAAACACCTTCAATGATATCAATAATCCATATGAATCCACAAAATGAGTTAACGACAACATCTAATCGAAAACCCTTAAATATCAAAGTCAGCTCTAATGTATTCTTGAATCAAACCCCCAACAATACATGAAATCCGAAATATATGCTATTAAATCCGTGGGAATACATTTATCCAAGGTAGATAATCCATATCTAACATATTCCAACAACAATCCAAGCTTACGCGAAGAAAATCGGAAGGAAAACCCAAAAATCCGAAATTCTAGATCCAAGAAGTTATTACCTTGATTTGATGTGATGGGGATGATGAAATGATGGTTAATCCGAATCATAGGTTAATCCGACTGATAAGCTGAAAGATGATGATTTGTGGATTCAGCTTGAAGAAAACTCTCCAAATCGCCCGAAATCGCCCAAAACCGCCGAAGGAAAGAAGTGAGATGATGAAATGACGAAATGGACTGCACTGTCTAATATATATTGTCCCCAGATTAGCGTGCGCTAGCTCTTGTGTGTAGCGTGCGCTAACGGGTGTATTGGGTAGTCCAGTACCCTCTGTTTGCAAAGGTAGCGTGCGCTACGTACCTTTTGTAGCGTGTGCTACAACCGTATACTGAGCGTGCGCTAACTCAAAATGTTAGCGTGCACTAACAATTTATCTGATGCCCAGTACTGAAGTCCAGAACCTCCTGTTCTCTGATCTGTTCTCGGTAGCGCGCGCGCTACACAATATGCAACGTGCGCTACTAACACCGATTAGCGTACGCTAATAACTACTCGTAACGTGCGCTAGGAATTATTCTAACTCAGTCCAGTAGCTACTGGAATCTGCCTGATCCGACCTTAGCGCACGCAACATCGACTGCATAGAGTGCGCTAGTCCGACCTACTAGCGCGCGCTACTTACCATTCGTAGCGTGCGCTACTTATAACCCAACTGCAGTCCAGTGCCTTCTGCACTGCCTGCTTGAGCTACATTAGCGTGCGCTAATGTTGGGAGGTAGTGTGCGCTACCCGAACTCAATTAGCGCACGCTAAAGAGAGTTCGTAGCATGCGCTACTCCTTACACACAGCCCACTATGAAGATGACAATGATGATAAACACGTCACAATACTCCAACTAGATTGATGATGAATGACGATTGATACATAATACAAATTACCCTAAACGGTGAATATAATGAATGAATATGAACGATGAATGATCATTAATGAGTGAAAATTCCTGAGTGACTGAATTACAACCGGGTATTACACCTAATCAATAACCCGAGTTTTCATAGAGTTCCGACTCGAATGCATGTAATGTGGTCTTATCTCCTATTAACGAGACTTAATCAAGAAGTAAAGGTCTAATCGGAGCTATTATAGTGAATCATTGCTACAACAGGACTTAATCAAGAAAGAATAGATAATCAAAGTAGTTATAGCCAATTATGAGTACAAAAGGCTCAGATCAAATCAATAAACCCGAGTTTTCATAGAGTTCCAACTTGAATGCATGTAACGTGGTCTTATCTCATATTTACAAGAATTAATCAAGAAGTAAAGGATTAATCGGAGCTATTATATCCAATCATTGCTACAACAAGACTTAATTAGGAAGTAAAAGATTAATCGGAGCTGTTATGGCCAATTCTGAGTACAAAAGTCTCGGATCAAATCAATAAACCCGAGTTTTCATAGAGTTCCAACTTGAATGCATGTAATGTGGTCTTATCTCATATTAACGAGACTTAATCAAGAAGTAAAGGCTTAATCAGAGCTATTATATCCAATCATTGCTACAACAAGACTTAATTAGGAAGTAAAAGATTAATCGGAGCTGTTATGGCCAATTCTGAGTACAAAAGGATCGAAGGGTGGAGAGAATACGGTGTATTATGAGCTTCTCTCAGTATAGCCTGTCTAAGCTTTGCGTCTTGGATCATGAAAATCATGTTAGGATTATGGTCATGTTATACGCGGTCTTATGCTTTGTAATGTTAATAAACCCGAGTTTTCATAGAGTTCCGACTCGAATGCATATAATGTGGTCTTATCTTCTTTTAACAAGACTTATCAAGAAGTGAAGACTTAATCGGAGCTATTATAGCAAATCCTTGATACAACAAGACTTAATCAAGAAGTAAAAGATTAATCAGAGCTGTTATAGCCAATTCTGAGTAAAAAAGGCTCGATTTTTATCAATAAAAATCGAGTTTTCATAGAGTTCCAACTCGGATGCATGTAACGTGGTCTTATCTTCTATTAACAAGACTTATCAAGAAGTAAAAACTTAATTGGAGCTATTATAGAAAATCCTTGCTACAACAAGACTTGATCAAGAAGTAAAAGATTAATCAGAGCTGTTATAGCCAATTGTGAGTATAAAAGGCTCGAATCTAATTAATAAACCCGAGTTTTCATAGAGTTTCGACTCGAATGCATGTAACATGGATTTATCTCCTATTTACAAGACGTATCAAGAAGTAAAAGCTTAATTGGAGCTATTATAGTGAATCCTTGCTACAACAAGACTTATTCAAGAAGTAAAAGATTAATTGGAGCTACTATAGCCAACGCTTAGTACAAAAATCTCAAATCTAATCATTAAACCCGAGTTTTCATAGAGTTCCGACTCGAATGCATGTATGTGGTCTTATCTTATATTAACAAGACTTAATCAAGAAGTAAAGACTTAACTGGAGCTATTATAGCGAATCCTTGCTATAACAAGACTTAATCAAGAAGTAAAAGATTAATCAAAACTGTTATAGCTAATTGTGAGTACTAAAGGCTCGAATCTAATCAATAAACCCGAATTTTTGGTAGAGTTCCAACTCGAATACATGCAATGTGGTTTTATCTCCTATTAACAAGACTTAATCAAGAAGGAAAGGCTTAATCGGAGCTATTATAGTCAATCCTTGCTACAAGACTTACTCAAGAACCAAAAGATTAATCGGAGCTGTTATAGCTAATTATGATTGCAAAAGGCTCAAATCTAATCGATAAACCCAAGTTTTCTTAGAGTTATAACTCGAATGCATATACTTGGTCTTATCTCCTATTAGCAAGACTTAATCAAGAAGTAAAAGCTTAATCATAGCTATTATATCTAATTCTTGCGACAACAAGACTTAATCGAGAAATAAAAGATTAATGAGAGTTGTTATACCCAAATCTGAGTACAAAAGGCTCGAATCTAATCAATAAACCCGAGATTTTATAGAGCTCCGACTCAAATGCATATAACATGGAATCTCCTATTAACAAGACTTAGTCAAGAATTGAACACTTAATCGAAGCTATTATAGCGAATTCTTGCTACAACAATACTTAATCAATAAAGAACAGATTAATGAGAGCTGTTATAGCCAATTCTAAGTACAAAAGGCTCGAATCTAATCAATAAACCCGAGTTTTCATAAATTTCACTCGAATGCATGTAACGTAGAATCTCTTATTAACAAGACTTAATCTATAAGCAAAGGTCTAATCAGAGCTATTATAGCGAATCCTTGTAACAACAATACTTAATCAAGAGAAAAAAGATTAATTGGAGCTGTATAGCCAATTCTGAGTACAAAAGGCTCGAATCTAATCAATAAACCCGAGTTTTCATAGAGCTCCGACTCGAATGAATGTAACATGGAATCTCCTATTAACAAGACTTAATCAAGAAGTAAAGGTTTAATCGGAGCTATTATAGAAATTCCTTGCTACAACAAGACTTAATCAAGAAGTAAAAGATTAACTAAAGCTGTTATAGCCAATTCTAAGTACAAAGGCTCGAACCTAATCAATAACCCGAGTTTTCATAGAGTTACGACTCGAATGCATGTAATGTGGTCTTATCGGGCTTCTAATGATGCTGAAATCTCGAATAAATCTTCGATGGAATGAAGCAAATCCGTGGAACGACCTAACTTCCATCATTGTAGAAGGAATCAGACATGACTTAATTGCTTCGATCTTGGTTTGATCAACCGAGACTCCATCCTTCGAAACGATATAGCCAATAAAGACTATTCTTTCGACTAAGAATGAGCACTTCTCTCGTTTTCCATATAGCCTTTGGTCCCTAAGAGTCTCGAAGACTTGCCTTAAGTGTCCGAAATGTTCTTTCAGCGATCGGCTATAAATCAAAATGTCATCCAAGTACACAACTACAAATTTCCCCAAAAACAGCTTAAGTACCTCTTTCATCAAATGCATGAAAGTACTCGGCGCATTTGTAAGGCCGAATGGCATGACGGTCCATTCATACAGACCGTGTTTAGTTTTGAAAGCCATCTTCCACTCATCTCCTTCTCGCATACGAATCTGGTGATAACCACTCCGTAAATCGACTTTTGAAAACATCACGGACCCATGTAGTTCGTCCAACATGTCATCAAGTCTCGGAATCAAGAATCGATACTTGATTGTTATGTTATTCACGGCTTGACTGTCAATACACATTCCCCAAGATCCATCCTTCTTAGGAATAAGTAAAACCGGAACCGCACAAGGGCTTAGACTTTCTCGAACATACCCGCGGTTCATTAGTTCTTCAATTTGTTTTTGTAATTCCTTCGTGTCCCCAGAATTACATCTATAGGAAGCTTTGTTAGGGAACTACTCACCCGGTATGAGATCGATTTGATGTTCAATCCCACGAATAGGTGGCAAACCCGACGGCAACTCTTCGGGAAAAACATCCGCAAATTCGTGTAATAACGCATCCATCTTTCCGTCGCCCCGCACAACCATGTTATCGTTCCGTGTCTTCTTTAATATTAACAAGTACACATGCTCACCATCATCAATAGCATGTTCCATCTCCCGCTCGCTAGCAAACATGGTAAGTTTCGATTTTTTAACCCGATTAGTGCTCATAGAACGAATAGCTTGAGGTGACATCGGTTTAAGCACAATTTTCTTGCCCTTATCCCGTAACTCATACTCATTGCTTCTCCCTCGATGTAAACATCCCTATCAAACATCCATGAATGTCCCAAAATTACATGACATGCATCCATTGGGAGTACATCACATATTACGTTGTCATCCTACGAACCCATGGTTAATCCGATCCTCACTTGTTTTGTCACCTTTATTTTGCTCCCATCATCGAGCTAATGTAAAGTGTAAGGTTTCGGATGAGTCGTAGTGGTCATCCCGATTTTGTCACCATCTCACTTAAAGTTACGTTGGTGCAACATCCTCCATCAATGATCAAACTACACCATTTATTCCAGACTCGACACTTCGTGTGAAATATATGATCTCGTTGTTCCGAATCATTCGAAACAGATTTGGCTTGTAAAGTACGAAGAACTAAAGCCGTGTCATAGTTTGGATCATCGTAAGTTTCACATTCTCATTGTTCGTCCTCCATGTTGAAATCAAACACATCACCCAATCTTTCCTTTTCGTCCTCGACTAACAACTCGTTTCGGACAAGCATTTTGATAATGACCGAACCCTTGACATTTGAAACATCATACTTTAGTCAAACTCATCTCCTTCGGCAAGTAGAGGGCTTTAGGAACCGCAGTAGGGGTAGGAGTTGGTATGGTCGTTTTAGTAGCTGAACTAGAACCGATACTGGGGTTCCCAAATTTGGATGGAGACTCGGTTTTATAAAACTTCATTTTGTTTGAGCTTCCAACTTCACACATAGTCAATGTATCGAAGTCTTTGTGTGGGTATAATTCCACCGAGTTAATTATGCTTCGATTCAAGCCATGCAAGAAACGCGGCATCTTCTGCTCTTTATTCTCCTCTATTTCTCCCATTAAGGTCAGATTTTCAAACTCCTCAATGTATTCACTGACACTTAACTTTCCTTGCATGAGTTCAGCAATCTTTCGGTATAAGGACAACCTATGTGATGTCGGTACATATCTTTTACGAACTTTTCTTTTTAATGAATCCCACGAACGGATCTTTTCTTTCCCTGCACGAGCTCTTCGTGTTTTAACTCCTTTGAACCAAAGTGAAGCGCCTTTCCCCAACTTGAGAATTGCATACTTGCACCGTTTCTCATCGTCGAGGTCTTTAAACTCGAACATGCCATCAATTTTACGTTCCCATTCCAAGTAAACTTCAGGGTCTGTCCCGCTAACGAACTCCGGAAAATCGTTAACTTTAAATTCTTCGACATGGCATGAGGGTCGTTCATAGTCACCACGCCTAGGTTGCCAACGCTGGTTGCGTTGTTTTGGTATGTCATGCAATGCGTCGCGAAGTTTTGCCAAGAAATCAGCGTCGTTGAGATCCATAATCCCAAAGATCAAGAACTAGGGCTCTGATGCCACTTATGATGCGAAATCTCTATTGGTACAGCGGAAGGCTTTTTCACGAGCGGAAACGAACAACACTTAGCCAAAAGGAATCAAACAGCACAGTTAGGAACTAACAAGAACTGATAGCAATAGTTCGATACAGCAACAATAATGGACAGCGGCACGCGCACAAGACAGGAACTGAAAACAACAGTTCGATACAACAACAATGATACGCGTCAAGACAGGAACTGGCCGAGTGGAAATGACTCGGAACAGGCAACTCCAAACAGCAGCACTCAAAAATGTTAGGGGTATTTTTATATGCTTATTTATCATTATTTTGTATTATTTTGGCGAGTAAACTTGCATAAATGAGCTTTTAATGCCCTATTATTGTATGTCTGACAGGAGATTGGAGTCGGGAAGCTAAAACGAGGCAAAACGGGCAAAAACGGTGAATTTTGTCCTGGGGCAAGCGGGTCGCGGCACACGAAGAGGACCAGCAGGCATCAGAGTAAACTGTACTCTGATCCGCGGCACAGTTATGGTGAGCCGCGGCCCAGAAGAAATAAACAGCGCCCAGGTTTTAATCTGCACCCCGTGAGCCGCGGCACAGATTAAGTGAGCCGAGGCACACGGGGTGGTTTTGGTGTACTCCGCGCGGGTTTTGGGCCGTTTTGAAGCCAGTTCTCGACCTAATCATACGGACGCGATTTGGAGGCTGCTGGGAGCTATAAATAAGGGTTTAAGGCCATAATCAAAAAAAAGCGGGGGATCTTGGAGGACGATCGATTAATCTTGGAGGAGGATAAGCAGAAGACATCAAGAGCAGAGGGCGGAAGCCAGAAGAACGGAGCAATCCGAGCTCTTCATCTACGTTTGATTTTCATGCTTTCATTAATTATTTCTGTATTTTTATCTTTTAGCATGTCAGGCTAAAACCCTGTTCTAGGATTTTGATGAAACCTAAGTTTTGACAGATTTGCTTTTGATTATCTATATAATTCCCTTTTTCTGTTGAGTTTTCCCAATCGATTTTAATGCTTTCAATTGTCTGGCCAATAATTGGATTATTTTAATTACCTTACTCGAATCGGGAGAGGAGAGTTGGTGAGGAACTATTGGTGAGAACCGTTTTATCTTTTGAGATAGGAATATAGTCACAGGAACTACGTGGCCTTTTGAGGATTTTGTGCTTTTTGCCTATTGACGAATTAATTTACCTAGGGATAGAGTGCGTTATTTGCCTTTAGAAAAATCTACTGACCTCGGGAGAGGCGGTAGAGTATATTAGCAATCTTCGCCTTCAATAAATTGGGGAAATCACTAACTTCAGATAATCGAGAGTAAATTCGGGTAAACCAAGGTGGATTCAGAATCCTAGACTTATTCATCATTTAATTTTTCCTTCTTCAAGCGATCGTTTTTACTGTTAGTTCTTTTATTGATTTTATTTAGTTATTAATTGCAACCCAAATTTCGCTGTTCAAATAAAATTAGAATACACAAAAATCGGTATTTAGTGATTCAGTCCTCGCGGGAACGATACTCACTCATCACTTTATTACTTGTCAACGATAACGTGCACTTGCGTTTACGAAATATCGCAACAAGTTTTTGGCGTCGTTGCCGGGGACTGATTTTTACTAATATCGATTTCAGTATTTCTAGTCTTAGTTTGAACATTTTTTTTATTTGTTTTTTGTGTTATTTTATTTATTTGTTTGTTTTTCCTTTCAGGATTGTTCGGTTAGTGCATGAGAAAATTCGGTAACGAAGGCCTACTACCTTTGGATACCGAACTCGAGCGCACTCTTTGGAGAAACAAAAAGGAGAAACGAGAGCTACCGACGAAAGTCACTATGGCCGATAATATGGGAAATCACGAAGCGGAAAACCCCATGGTGCAAGCTCAACCGGCACTAGCACTTCGAGATTATGCTATGCCGCAAATCAACGCGAACTTTTCGGGGATTCGGCGTCCCACCATCTAGGCAAATAATTTCGAAATCAAGCCTGCAATTATTCAGATGGTGCAGTCGAGCCAGTTTTGTGGTCTGCCGAACGATGACCCCAACGCACACATCGCGTCTTTTCTCGAGATTTGTGATACGTTCAAAAACAATGGTGTCACCGATGATGCCATCCGTCTAAGGCTTTTCCCTTTCTCATTGAGGGACAAAGCAAAATTTTGGTTGAACTCTTTACCGCCGGGTTCTATCACGACATGGGCAGAATTAGCGCAAGCCTTCCTTGCTAAATTTCCCACCATCAAAGACGGCGAGGTTACGGAACGAGATTACTACTTTTGGTCAATTTGATATGGAGTCGCTTCACGAGGCGTGGGAGCGATACAAAGATTTGCTAAGGAGATGCCCACATCACGGCCTACCGGACTGGCTGCAAATTCAGACGTTTTACAATGGATTGAGTGCTTCTACACGCACTCTCGTCGATGCGGCCGCTGGAGGAGCCTTAATGGGAAAAACTATGGCCGGGGCACACTCGTTGTTGGAAGCTATGGCCGCAAATGCATATCAATGGCCGGCCGAACGAGTAAATACGAAGTGAGTCATGGAAATTTCGAATAATGATCCGATCTCTACATTGTCGGCCCAAGTCGCAGCGCTAACTCAGCAACTTCATGCATTTTCGCATGCTCCTTCTCCCGTTACCATTGAATCTTGTAATTGGTGTAATGGATCTCACCCTAGCGCAGAGTGCCAAGTCGGAAACCCTTTCGAGCAGCCCCCAATTGAACAAGCTCAGTTCGTAGGAAACAGAAACCGGAAAAATAATCCGTACTCCAACACTTATAATCCGGGATGGCGTAATCATCCTAACTTCTCATGGAGAAACGGACAGAACTAGAACCAGCCTCCGTTCGCTCAACACCAACAGCAACCTCCTCCTGCTCCAAAAGTTTCTCTAGAGGAAGCAATTGCGAAATTGGCAGCGAATACGAGTCAGTTCATGACCCGTACGGAAGCAACATTGCAAAACCATTCCGCCTCCATTCGCAACTTGGAAGTCCAACTGGGCCAGATAGCAAATGTATTAACAGCCCGCCCGGAAGATACCTTGCCAAGTACCACTGAAACGAATCCCAGAGAGAGTGTCAATGCCATTGGTTTGAGAAGTGGTAAGAAATTGTGTGAGCTGCCCGAGCCGAACGATAAGAGAAGTGAGGAGAAGGAGAAGAAAAATTCAGCTAATGAAGAATCACAAGATTGGAGACCCTCAATACTATTTCCGGACAATCCAAAGGCATATGTACCACCCATCCCGTTTCCGCAGCGATTACATCAGAAAAAGGTGGACAAGCAATTCTCAAAGTTCCTCGACGTCTTCAATAAGTTGCATATTAACATCCTATTTGCCGACACCTTGGAGCAAATTCCGAGTTACGCGAAATTCATGAAAGAAATTTTGTCAAAGAAAAGAAAACTCGAGGAGTTTGAGACAGTCGCATTGACAGAGGAGTGCAACGCTATTCTTCAGAAGAAGCTTCCGCCAAAATTGAAAGATCCGGGAAGTTTTAATATACCTTGCACTATCGGAAATCTGACTTTTGAAAAAGCGTTATGTGATCTCGGGGCGAACATTAATCTGATGCCTGTCTCTATTTTCAAAAAGCTTGGAATTGGAGAAGCGAAACCGACGACTGTCTCCTTACAATTAGCGGATCGATCAATTAAGTATCCGAGGGGAATAATCGAGGATGTCTTGGTAAAAGTTGATAAGTTCATCTTTCTGGCCGATTTCATTGTGCTTGACATGGAGGAAGTCCACGACATCCCAACTATCTTGGGAAGACCATTTTTGGCAACCGGCCGAACTTTAATCGACGTGGAAAAAGGGGAACTAACTCTAAGGGTTCAAGACGAGCATGTCACTTTTCAGGTATTTAAATCGTTTCCATGTCCGGGTGGTGTTGAGAAGAGCTCGCAAATCGAAAGTGTAGATACCGTTGCGAAAGACACTCACCGGATGAATCGTCGGTTGAAAAACTCAGAATCCGTTTCAGAGGGTTCGATGCCTAAGAAGAATTTAGAACGAGTTGCATATCTCAAGCATGTGGACATGCCGTCATCATCAACCGTTCATCCATCAATGAGAAGTCCCGATGCTGTCATAAGTTCGTTCAAGAAAAAGGAGAATAAGCCGGACGTAAAACGGAGGCCAAATCATGAGAAAAATGGGTGCTTCGGGAAGTTGTTTGTGTCAAACCCTTTTCGCAAACAACATTTGGTGTCCGAACCGAAAATTAAATCGTTAAAGACCAATGGTCAAAATTTTAAAACACATATTAACTGTTCGATGAACGGGGCGGAGTCCAAATGGAGTTTGCGAAAAGCGAACTGATTTTCAATAGGTCCGGCTGAAGACTATAAACTTAGCGCTGCTCGGGAGGCAACCCGAGTTTTAGTAGTAGATTTTTTCTGTTTCATTATTTTCTTGCATTTTTGAATATTTAGTTTTCATCATTTTTGCTTTGATTCGCTTATCCCTCCCGTTCTTGACGTGTTCCTTTTAAAATTCTGTGCAGAAAAAGTCCCAAGGGAAAAATTTATGCCTGGGCCGCGGCACAAGGCTTGTGAGCTGCGGAACACACAAATTGAACCAGAAGGCTAAACATTCTGTACTATGTGCCGCGGCACAACATTACTGAGCCGCGGCGCACTTGAATCCTGAGCCGCGGCACGTTGCTTCTGAGCCGCGGCACACAAGATGCACCAGATACATCCAGGCACGCTGTACTCAGTGCTGCGGCTCACTTAAGCTATGTCGCGGCACACCGTGCGGAATTTGAACAGCCCAGGTAGCTTATAACACGCATTCGGCCGGCACCCCAGGTATACTCCTTCACCTCTCCCTCTGCACGATCGGCCGAGAAATTTTTTCATTCTCCCCTTCATCTTTTTGCATTCTCCTAAGTCTAATCAAGGTAATTCTCAATCCTTTGTATTAATTGCTTCATGACTTGCGAAATGAGATGTTGTTATTCATGAAGTATTGATTATGTTGTTAGTTTTCAAAGTCTTATTAAGATTGGGGAATATGAAGTTTTGATCGATTTTGATGATTATTTTTTATTATAAATGAATTGAATATGTCGTTTGTCATGACGAATGATTCGTGTTGTTGTTTTTGGGGGATTTAATGAAGCTATAGTAATTTTTGTTCTTCAATTAAAAGGATGCACTCAAGGTGTTTGATGAAATGCCTGAATGAAGTTTTTGATGAATGTTAAGTCAATGTTTTTAAGTTATGTGCAATGAATTTGTTTATGGATTTACAGCAACCCCAACCCTTACGTCAATGTTAAACGTTAAAGCTTAAATTTTATTTCTCTCTCACGGCGGTGCTAGCTTGTTAAATTCTTGACTTATGTTGGATATCCTTAGCCGAGTAATGTTATTCTCATTATTGCTTAAGTAAGTGAACTCCGGTGTTTATTTTTTCCAGGACTCGCTATGGCTAGAACCAAGAAGCTCAGCAAAAGGGCCAGGACTCAATCGTCCCCTACACGAGGGGAAACTTCTCATAGTCGAGCCGAGTCGGAGGCGCATCAATTTTCTGACCCGGAGATCCATAAAATCTTCAACGAGAAGCTTCGCCCTCGACCTCTAATCCCGGTGAGGGGATTCACCCCAGCCCCCCAGGACGGGGAGCTTCTGACCATGATCAACGAGATGGGGTGGGCCCGTTTTGCTGCACCTCCCGAGCCGGCGGTGATATCTATTGTGCAGAAGTTTTATGCGAGCGCCTTGTTGAAGCACATTCGGGCGGGGAAGATGTTACAGCAGCTAGACACTCGGACTCAGGTCGTAGTCCGAGGCATTACGGTGGATTTTTCTATAGCTGCTATTCGGAGGTTATTTGAGCTGCCGATGGTTGATGAGACGGCTTATGCGCGAGTTATGGATAGCCTCACGAAGGAGGCTCTGCTCGAGACTCTTACACAGCCTGACTCCGACTGGGAGCGGCGCTCACCGGCTTCTTCCACCTTCTACTTTAAGAGCTCGTGCCTCAGTCGATTCGGGCGAGCCTGGTTGTACTTCATCTGCGCTCGTATAGACCCCACTTCGCAGATCCGCACTGTTTTTCTCTCTTGAGCCCGTGCATTATATGCTATCACCTCCGGGCTGCGATTCGATGTGGCTCCTCTCCTGGTCCGATCTATCTTCTAGTGTATTCAGGGAGGGGCCAAGACGGGGCTGAAGCACCCTTCTCTTATTTGCGCTCTTTGCCGGCAGTCGGGGATGACTTGGTTAGATGACGAGCCGATGTTAGTTCCCCACGGCCCGACCGACCACCGCATCATTTCACATTTCGATCAGTGGGGAGGAGCACCAGCACACGCTCGGGGGCGAGGATTTTTACTTGACGAGACACACGAGCAGTCCCCCGAGCCTCTTCTTCTGACGCAGGAGCAGATGGAGTCCAGCCCGCCGCCCGACAGAGAGCGCTTGCAGGCGATGTTCGATGGGCTGAGGGAGGATATGAGGAGAGAGAGAGAGAGAGGAGATGAGGAGAGAGAGAGAGAGCCTTCTGGCTGAGATGAGAGAGGAGAGGCGGACGGAGAGGGAGAGCATCATTGCTGCCGTCCGGGATGAGATGAGAGAGCAGGCCCGCCGGGCCAACCGGCGTGAGGCGAGGCGTCTGGCAGTGAGGGACGCCTACCACCAGGATCACCTTGCTGCATGGACAACCCACATTATACACCCGGACGGGCCATTTATTGCACCTGCTCGGCCAGCCACACCACCCTCCTCGCCGGACGACGCCGGCACCAGTTCGTGAACAGACTGGAGGGGAGTACTTGACCTTTCACTTTTATTGCATATTATATTTTGTCCATTGAGGTCAATGTATGTCCTAAGTTTGGGGGGGATTTACTTTCTGTTGCTATACTTATTTCTGTACTGATTTCGTTTCCACTTTCGTTATTTTTAGTTATCTTTTTGTTGCTAGCATTGCTTGTCATGATTTTACTCTTATCCATGAAATTTTCGTGCCTCTTTTTGTGTAAAACTGATGTTACGACACTGTTTTTCTCTCTGAAGAAATGGTTGAGTTTTAGTCGAGTTGTAGTCAGTAATATCTATTTTTGTTGAGTATTCATCTAGGTCCGAAATTTTTTCGTTTTTGTAGAAATCTTAGCAGATAAGAAAGGAGACATACGTGTTTTCAAACCGCCGTTGATACGTTTGGTAACATTTTTCAGTTAGCTAGTCGTCCAGTAACATGAGTCGTATTGGCATTTGAGTTAAGTTTAGAGTCGGACAGTTTTTCCCAAATAGTCGAGATATTTTTGTTCTATGATGGGAAGTCTAGTAACCGGGGGTATTCGCGTGACCCGTTGTTTACTCTCGCGTAAAACGACGACCCTGATTAGACTAGTGATTTAGAAATTTCGCATGTGCCGATGATAGGGAGCCTAGTAACTGGGGGTATTCGCGTGACCCGTTGTTTACTCTCGCGTAAAACAGCGACCTTGATTCGGACATGCGGGAATAGCTATTCGAGTTGTTTCTCCGCTGTGGAGGGGAACTTAGTAACTAGAAGCATCCATGTACCCCATGAGTGTATTTTACGTGAAACGGTTTCCCAATACATGAGAATGGAATTTCCACCCTAGGATTATCCCGATGAAACATCCCGAGATCCGAACCTAGTGGTCAACTCGAATCAATTTCTTGAGCATATATATATAAGGGAATACCATCCGCGGGATATTTTTTATGAAACTCGTGTAAATTTTTGCCAGTAGACTATGGAACTGGGCGAGTTAGCTTGTTTATTTTAACCTTTCATATTGACGGTCGATTAAATTCACGTTTGTTAATCTTTGAGCTAGATTTTCTTCATGAACGAGTGATTAGGACTGAAATTGGTTACTTTGTGGAATCAGTGTTCTGGATGTACCTCGCTATTACGATACTTGTATTATTCAGAGAGAATTTCAGGGTAGTATTGATTAGGTTGAGCACTATGAGTTGCACGATTATTCACGATATTCTTTTGTTGAAATTAATTCTTTTTGCTTGAGGACAAGCAAAGGCTTAAGTTTGGGGGTATTTGTTAGGCATATTTTTATACGCTTATTTATCATTATTTTGTATTATTTTGGCGAGTAAACTTGCATAAATGAGCTTTTAATGCCCTATTATTGTATGTCTGATAGGAGATTGGATTCCGGAAGCTAAAACGAGGTAAAACGGGCGAAAATGGCGAATTTTGGCCTGGGGCCGCGGCACAAGGCAAGCGGGCCGCGGCACACTAAGAGGACCAGCAAGCATCAGAGTAAACTGTACTCTGAGCCGCGGCACAGTTATGGTGAGCCGCGGCCCAGAAGAAATAAACAGCGCCCAGGTTTTAATCTGCGCCCCGTGAGCCGCGGCACACGGGGCAGTTTTGGTGTACTTCGCATGGGTTTTGGGCCGTTTTGAAGCCAGTTCTCGACCTAATCACACGGACGCGATTTGGAGGCTGCTGGGAGCTATAAATAAGGGTTTAAGGCCATAATAAAAAAAAGCGGGGGATCTTGGAGGACGATCGATTAATCTTGGAGGAGGATAAGCAGAAGACATCAAGAGCAGAGGACGGAAGCCAGAAGAACGGAGGAATCCGAGCTCTTCATCTGCGTTTGATTTTCATGCTTTCATTCATTATTTCTGTATTTTTATCTTTTAGCATGTCAGGCTAAAACACTGTTCTAGGATTTTGATGAAACCTAAGTTTTGACGGATTTGCTTTTGATTATCTATATAATTCCCTTTTTCTGTTGAGTTTTCCCAATCGATTTTAATGCTTTCAATTATCTGGCCAATAATTGGATTGTTTTAATTACCTTACTCGAATCGGGAGAGGAGAGTTTGTGAGGAACTATTGGTGAGAACCGTTTTATCTTGTGAGATAGGAATATACTCATAGGAACTACGTGGCCTTTTGAGGATTTTGTGCTTTTTGCCTATTGACGAATTAATTCACCTAGGGATAGAGTGCATTATTCGCCTTTAGAAAAATCTACTGACCTCGGGAGAGGCGGTAGAGTATATTAGCAATCTTCGCCTTCAATAAATTGGGGAAATCACTAACTTCAGATAATCGAGAGTAAATTCGGATAAACCAAGGTGGATTCAGAATCCTAGACTTATTCATCATTTGATTTTTCCTTCTTCAATCGATCGTTTTTACTGTTAGTTCTTTTATTGATTTTATTTAGTTATTAATTGCAACCCAAATTTTGATGTTCAAATAAAATTAGAATACACAAAAATCGGTATTTAGTGATTCAGTCCTCGCGGGAACGATACTCACTCATCACATTATTACTTGTTAACGATAACGTGCACTTGCGTTTACGAAATATCGCAACAGAAAACAACAGGTTTCGGTCGGATGCAATGGAAACAGGAAACAAGCTTTGGACAATCGAACAGCAATTGATGCGAACTCCCGATCAGGTACAACCCTGTATCGAAAGCAAGAGGAATGTCTTTTGCGAACAGGGAACACGGACAATAAGTTGAGTTATGGAACGAAATGTAAGGACTGACTAAAGAGGGGGAGTTTTCTACCGAAACAGGACCGGAAACAGGTGTATATCGAACTAGACCTATAATTTGATAAGGTGATTTTTTCTCAAGACCTATTGAGAATTGATCAGATTAAAATTCGACAACGCATCAAATAATAACCAAATTTTGGAAGGAAACTCGTCCAATACTTTAAACAATACACAATGTATTCTTTTTTTTATCATTCAATAATGAAATCGATTACAACCCAAATATGACTACCTATAGGTAAGAGTAGCCTGACAAGATTACTTAAAATATTAAAAGATAAGATCACATAATCTTAAAATAAAGCAAAAGACAAAAAAAAGGGGTACTCCACGCCACTATCAAACAAAAGGAATAAAAGATGGGTTTCGTCTCCTAGGTGCACATGCAGGCCATGAATCCTGCATCACTTTATTGGGGTGAAATCTTTATTATCTTGTCTTCACCAACTTGGACCCAACATGATGCATGTTGCCACGTTTAAGTTATTCCCAGTTCGATCACCAAGGTTACTCCAGATCTTGTATTCGTTCTCTCACCTAAGTATGTAGGAGTATGTTCAAGGTGCTTTATGTCAATCCTCACTTCGTCTTCTTCGCTTGGAATAGTCGGTTACGTATCAAAGGCTGGAGCTATTATAGTGAATCTTTGCTAGAAAAAGACTTATTCAAGAAGTAAAGGCTTAATCAGAGCTATTATATCCATTTCTTGCTGCAACAAGACTTAATCGAGAAAAGCTACAAGTTTTTACAAGTGGTAAGACGAAATGTGGCGAAATGAGGGCGAAATGAGGGCGACTCCTTTTCCCCCTTTTTCTTCGGCTAATCTTCAACCATCTTCCCTAATCTTTTGATTTTAACAGAGAGTTTGTTTGAACGATTGTTGTTCGGAATTTCATTACCTTCCTTTCAATATTTTTAGTCGGATTTATGACCAAGTTCTGTGTTGTGCGATTTTTCCTTCGCGTGTTCTTCGCCATTCGATTTTCGCGACTTGTTGTGGGATTGTGGATTGGTCCTTTTATCTGTAGTTAAATCGGTTTTTGGTTTCGATCGGTGTACGGTTTGCTGCTGGTTTTTGGAGCTTTGTCCCTGTTAGTCAATGGATGCGGCGTTTTGGCTGCGGCGGGGGTTCGTGCGGCGGTGTCCCTGTTGGTTCGACGGCCCTACCATCCTGTGAAGGTCGCTTTGTGCAAAGTTTGGAGTCTGGTTGGTGGCTGGTTCGGATCTTTGCTGGTTCGGACCTTTGTGTCAGATTTTCTATAGAGTTTTGGGATGTCGTCATCCCCTATGTGTGGTTTGATGTCGTCGGTTGCTCCTCCAGTCACGGCGGCTATCTCTTTCCTGCCCTTTGATGTTCTTGGTTTTTCTGAACTACGTACAAAGGTTCTTAGCAATTCAGAGCAGGAATTGATGAAGTCTAAAATTGGAGGAATTTTTGGTGATGGTTTAGCTCCGCCTACTGTTCCGGCTTTGGCTCGCGGCGGTGGTATTGTTCATCCAGATGTGCAGGGCAGTCGGCTGGGGCCTATCCGGAAACCCAGACCTGATTTGGGGTTCGACCATGCTCCTGCCCAGTTTTCAGGTCCGTCCGTCCCGGTTTCTGACCCGGTTGGTGTTATGGCTGTGCCCAATGTTATTTTTGGCAGGAGTTCTGTTGCCTGCCCTCTGATTTGGGCAGTTTAGGATTTAGTCTTCCTAATATTGATTGTAATGAGATTAATTTTTGTGACAAACCTGCTACTGCTAATGAATTTGTTAGTTCTGGCAAGGATATTACTAATAATATTCCAGCTGTTTTGATTGATAAGGCAAATGTATTGATTCTGCTTCACCTGAAACTTTGAAGTTTGGTTCGATTCCTGTTCAAATTCCATCGGAACTACCTCTACCTTTTGTTGTGATAAGAAATTTTTTTCTTAAGAATAGGGATCTCAAATATATCAAACCAGAAATGCACAATGGTGAGATTCTTGTGAAACCATTGGCTAAAGTAGGGATCGAAGGTGCTAAAAGGTGGCAATTTATCCTTGTTGGGTAATTTTTGGGGAAAGCTCCATTCCAAAATCAGGTTCAGAACTATTTTTTGTCGGCTTGGAAGGCCCTCCAGGAAGTGATTTCTTCATCTGGAGGTTTCTATTTCTTTAAATTCGATAGTGATCAGCATTTGGCCGAGGCTTTAGAGGGTGGTCCGTTGTTGCTCCAGGGACAGTCCATTTTTCTTTCTCGCTGGAAGCATGGCATGTCTCTACAGAAGGTTCAGCCTAGAGGGGTTCCAGTTTGGGTGAAGCTGCATAACATACCTTTGGAGTATTGGACCGATGAGGCTCTTAGTATTACTGCCAGTGCTATTGGAGAGCCATTGTTCGCCGATGTTTTTACTAACTGCTTGAAGGTGGATTACGCTAGGGTTTGTGTCATGTTAGATGCAAAAACTAGCCCGATTCTCTCTTTTCTCATAATTCTCCCTTCATGTGATGGTGAACGTCCTGGTCTGTAGGATTGATTTCGAGTATGAGTGGTTGCCCCATCGTTGTTGTGAGTATAAGGTCTTTGGGCACCATGATCAGGTTTGCCCGCGTAAGTAGCAGCCTTTAGTCTAGAAACCGGTCAAGTCATATGGTGTTTATGTTACGAAGTCCTCTAAGCCTCAAGGGTCATCGTCTTCTTGCTTGGTACCTTCTGGGTGTATCACTCCGGCTGTGGTCGCCCCGGTTGTCAGTCTGGGTTTGTCGGGGGTCGTATTCACTCCTCAGTTAGCGGCGGAGTTTGTCATTTATGGATCAGGTTTAGATATACTGTGGCTTACCAGTATCCATACCTACTCTTTGGTTACTTCCAGCTCGCCTATCTTGCCTCCATGACATCCTGGTGTGGGTGCTTTGGAGGCCTCTCCCAATAGGTTCGAGGTGCTCGCTGGGTTAGATGTTGACCCGGGGGATGAGGTGTGTGAGGTTGTGGACGTTCTTTCTGGTTCTTCTTATGTGGGCCCTAATTCTGATGCAGCCCTTCTTGAGGATGTTAGATGCTTCCACTTACTGTGTGGAATGTGCGTGGCCTTAACCTAACGGACCACCAGAACTCGGTCCGGGAGGTAATTACTTCTTTTAGTCTTTGTTGTGTAGCTTTACTAGAGACAAAAGTCTCGGTTGGTAACTCCAGGCATATTGCTTCCCTAGTTAATGCTTCTTGGTAGTGGTTTTCTAATTATGGTAACGGGTCGAGTAAGTGGATTTGGCTGAGCTGGGATACCGACGTTGTCTCTGTTGATATATTGCTATTGATCCACAGTTTATTCACTGCTGGATTATTCCTCTTATTGACTCGTCCAGTATCCTTGTTACTTTTGCATATGGTTCTAATGATGATATTCAGAGAAGATTACTTTGGAAGTACTTAATTGATTTCTCTGTTTTGCATGCTTGCGAGTCTTGGGTGGTTATGGGTGATTTTAATATTATTTTGGTTTGTAGCGAGATCTTAGGCGGAGAAGTTATTCATCATGATAATGAGCTTCCATTGGTGGAGTTCAGGGAGTTTTGTCAGCGTGATGATCTCAAGACGCTTCCGATGTTGGGCTCCTGGTTTTCTTGGCATAATAAGAGCCCTTTGTAACACCCCCAATCTGCTCAGGGATATTACACGCCGTAGAACCTTTCCTCAAGGTTCTACCCGGCGGGTAACAAAGTCGAACAACTCAACAATGCCTTTAAGGCTAAAATGACTCAGTAGACCGATTTGGTCTTTCAATAAATACATACAACTCAATTACAATACATGCCCACGCAGGGGTCGAATACAACACATTCCGTCATAACGGGAAAGAATCTTGCGGAAATAAAATACAACTAAACTAATATGACATCAAACGGGTCCTCGTGTGATTAGTATCGCTCATCTTTCATCATCCTTCATGCCGACCCTGTGTTATGCTCCCCAAAACCTGAATGCAATACAGACATCCACCCCCCGATTACTCGGGGGTTAGCAAAATTCCACTATTTTGCTAGTGCAAGTACAAAGTGCAAATACGAGCCATATAGTTCAAGTTCCAAGAACAATAATAACCAGAAATCCTCAAAGATTCAAATACAATGAAACAAACACTTCCCGAGGCAAGTGTTTGGGTAAAACGTTCCAAAACCAAAAGATCACAATCCAGGAGAAAACAATTTACAAAATGGTTTAATACGCCATCGGGAGTTTTAGTAGAAAACAATTCAGGATTATCAAATCCTTCTCTTTCCAAAAATCAGTGGGGGTCACAGCCCAATGGTTTTGTTTTCAGAAAATAAAACCAGCAACAGTTCACAGGGTTAAAACCCACGTCACGTGTCCTTGACGGACATAAAATCAACACAGCATAACTACCCAAGACACACAAATCTTGGTCACACAAATACAACACCAAATCATGAATCCAGAGTGAAGTCATAGAGCACATTAGCCTAGGACCGGGATAAAGCCACATATCCCACTCGAGGCCTCTAACAACCCTCCCGAGATGGCCATAATCATAAAACAAAACACGCACAAGCATCGCTTAGGACCGGGACGAAGCCACAAATCCCACTCGAGGCCTCTAAGGACCCTCCCGAGCTGGCTAGCAAAAAACATTCACAAATTATAAACACACCAGCGTGAACACTTGTCACGGCATCTCACTATTGGATCAATCACTTGTTGTCTCCTGACCATTTGATCACATGCCATGTCACCGTAGGTATTCTTGGTGCTCACGGTTGGATCAATCACTTGTTGCATCCTGACCACATGATCACAAGCCATGTGTCACCGTAGTTTTTATTAGGCTCTCACGGTTGGATCAATCACTTGTTGCATCCTAACCACATGATCGCATACCATGTGTCACCGTAGGCCCCGCCCACATCTACACATTCACACACACAGTGCAATACAACAAGATATCCAAAGAATTCACCCAAAGGTAACAAACACAAAGCACGACACAATTGTCAAATCACAACGCACCAAAATGAGATAATATATGTATATATATATTATCAAAGCACAACCACAACAAGCGTATTCATAGTGTTCATGTAACCATCCACGAAACACAATGTTCACAAAACACACGCATTTTGAATGTGAGCCCGTAACGAGGCTAAACTGAATCATTGAAAGTTCAAAATCAAACGATCAAACAAACACATAGAGACGATCACTAATAATCATATCCACCAAAACAAGAATTGTATGGACAAGGTACTTGCCTCGAATAACCACAACGCGAAGAATCGACCGAAATAGGTTGGTACGAACCGACTACGAAACCGCCGACTCCACCGAACGCCAACTCACGATAATAAACTACGAAGGACAATAACAACAATGAAAATGAATTCCATAGCACGACCTAAAGCCGTTGAATTCAAGTACCAAACGACCAAAGTTCAAGGGTTTCTCCCAAAACGGCCAAGAACACGATCCGTCCCCTCAAAACATGAAAACGGAATTCCCAACTGAAATATAGATGTTCAATCCATAGCATATGTTTAACAACATCATTTAACAATAATCGATTCATCAAAAACGGATGGAAAATGAAATCAAGAACCAATCCCCCAAAAAGTCAACCCGACGGAAAATCAAGAAATATACCTTGATTCGGCGAAGAACAATGGATTAAATGATGTTAAACACATGAATAATACTAAAATTAATCATACCCATCATGGATTAATCAACAATTCGGAATGAATCGGACAAAAACCCAAAAACACCAAAATTTCCCAAAGACAGGGTTCTAGGAAATCTGACCTTGATTCGATGGATTAAAGGATGTTGTAGGATGATTAATCAATGATATGAACTCCCAAAATTCATGAATTAATTGCTTGACAACATCTGTCCTTGAACACCAAGCCTCCAGTCGCGGAAATGAGAAGATGGAAATGAAAAATGGATGAAAATATGACTGCTCAGCCATATTTATACTGGCGCGGCCTAGCGTGCGCTAGCCTTCCGGCAGTAGCGTGCACTATCGGCCAGTATCGGCCCAGAACTCTCGGCCGGGGCCCGCACGGCCCAGCACTGTCGACCCAACCTGCCGACTGGGACCTGCCTGCCCGACCCCGATAGCGTGCGCTGCACGGACGCTAGCGCGCGCTAGCCGACCTCCAGAACCCTCTGGACCAAACTGCTCGGTCAGGTAATGTACGGTAGTCGGCCGGCAGCGTGCGCTAAACATGCCGATTAGCGCGCACCACGACCGACAGTAGCGCGCGCTACCTGCCGATCCTCCCCGAGTCCAGAGCTCCAAGGACCTCTCTGCCCAGCCCGATAGCGTGCGCTGGGCGGCCGCATAACGTGCGCTACTCCTGCCGGGCTAGCATGCGTAGCCTTCCGGCAGTAGCGCGCGCTACTCCGGTTCCTGCCGCGTCTGCCCGGCGATGCCGGCACTTAAGCGTTACTGCCGCACTCGTCCGGCGATGCCAGCCACGACCGGCGATTCGGTTTGAAAGCGCCGCGGGCGAAACACGACGAAATACTCGCGGACAACATCATCTATCCGAAATGAAATACCACGCGACAATTAATCACACGCGACCAAATAAACACAAAAATCGATCAAGTCAACAAATACGAATGTGGATACCCACAACTTTGGGTAAATTACAAAATGGCCCAAAACACCCGAAAATCACGATACGTGATCGAATAACCAAACCGAAGTTCACAACACGTCTAACAAAGTTAAACAGACTTACAGGCTTCGAAACTCAAAGCGGCAACGAGCGAGATTCGCAAGAATCGAACTCAAGTGCGGAAAAGTCGCTAAGAAGCACGGAACTCAACAAAACGACACCGAAACGAACTCGAATGAGTAGAATTAATCATTGTCAAAATGACGAAACGGTCCCAAGCGAGTCGTCAAGACGGACTCTCACCAAAAAAAAGAAAATTACCGGAAATCGAATTTACAGATATTACATACTACCCTCCTTAAAAGAAGTTTCGTCCCAAAACTTAAAACAAGTAGGGAGAAGCAATATCCCGCCAGGAAAACTCAACGAGATACACAAGAATTGCGTAACTTACGCCCAACGGCGAAACGTTATAAGCAACACAAAGGAATATATGGCGTGAAAACACGCTCCACGACGACCAACACAACGTCGTTGTTAGTGATATAATAAAACCAAAAAGTGACAAGCGTCATCAAACAGATAATACAGTCAAGTCAATTATCCGAACAATCACAAAACACTAAGCACCTATTACAAGAAACATGCACAGTCGAGAAAACAACAATTAAACACAAAACGGTTCACAAGGACAATCATAAACAGTTCGAACTACGCCGAAATTCTCAAAAAAAATCACACTAGGCATCTCCGTGTCCTTTCGGATCAGATACGCAAACTCGATCCCCAAATCTCTCAGTTACTGACTCGCAATGCACGGCTCGGTGACCCGCCTGGCCACACTCGAAATAGCTGACTAACGGTGAACGACAATTCTTCGCGGTATGAGATCAAGCAGTAATAGTCAGACAACCACGATCGAACAACAATGATCGAAAAACAATGATCGAACAACAACGATCGAAAAATAATGATCGAACAACAACGATCGAAAAAAATAATGATCGAACAACAACGGTCGAAAAAATAATGATCGAACAACAATGGTCGAAAAATAACTCCGAAGTTCACACTTGAAACGCGTTACTGACGAGAAGGACAATTTGTACGTACATGCCCCCGGCACAATACGGTTGAAGCACCTCGGCTCGGCATATCGAATATACAACTACTAGGTACAATGGAATATAACATCGCCAAACAACAAAATGGAGATGCCAACTCAGCACAACAGAAAATCGTATCACGCAACACATATGATGGTTACTATCATAAAGCGACACACACATCAACACCACAGCAACGACGGCATCGTTCGGTGATCTCAACGGCCCGAACGATAACCGACACATAAACACAAACAGCATGAAACAATCACGCCTTTACACAAACATGCAAACTCAAGTTCTAACAGCTCGCGCTGGTGCGATAACACACAAATCATCACAAAGCGACAACATTCAATACTAACATCTCACCTATCACAGAGGGCTAATCACAACAAATGCGTGGCAAATGACTCAACGTTCACGCCACCGATTCCATCATACTCGGGAGCTAACATTCTAATGACAATGCGGATATCACATATACATTCCCAGACCGCAAACAAGAATGATAGGTTTTAAAAACGAAAACCACCTTTTGAAAACAATTTGGAAACACCAGTTGATCTTGAGTATCACATTTTCAAAAAGATGTACAAACACCATTATCGAGGCTTTGAAAACCATCTTGCGTTTGATAAAACGAGGACACTTTCCTTTAAATTGAAACTTTCAGAAATATACGACCCTTGGGTCTAAGCAACTGCATTTCTAAAAATAATTGAAAATATCTCAAAATATTTTGGTCCTCAAAGTAGAAGAATTTTGAAATAGATAGTTGCGCTAGTAGGCGCCCCGAAAATACAATCCATTTAAAAGTACGTCTCGAATTTTATTTTCTAAGACACTCAAGGTTTTCAAAAATCCAATAGGCCAGAATGTCCAAAACTCACACGTATCGACATTCACTTACATACAATCATAATACAAGCATCAAGTCGTTTAAAACCAAGACAACATCTGTCTTTTACCGGAAACAAACAGTCAAATATCCTAGTCAAAGGACACAAATAATGACAACACATCTCATATGAACGAAATATGATAATCACACGAACGCATCACGAAACCAAGAATCTGCATAAAGGTTCCATCACTTAACACATAATCAAACAAATAGCTCGTGTCACACGAGGCACAATACAAAGAAGGGAGACTTACGGCCACAGGTCGCACGAAGATGATGATCGTCCCACGATACTAATCATGACCAACAAACTCAGATGACGCGTCGCGGCACGACTCAGTCAGACAAAATCCGACGAAACAAAAATCAACAGACACCACTTGACCCGACAGCCTATGTTTCCACAACCTAAGATGATACCATTTATGTAACACCCCCAATCCGCTCAGGGATATTACACGCTGTAGAACCTTTCCTCAAGGTTCTACCAGGCGGGTAACAAAGTCGAACAACTCAACAATGCCTTTAAGGCTAAAATGACTCAGTAGACCGATTTGGTCTTTCAATAAACACATACAACTCAATTACAATACATGCCCACGCAGGGGTCGAATACAACACATTCCCGTACAATGGGGAAAGAATACTGCAGCGGAAATAAAATACAACTAAACCAATATGACATCAAACGGGTCCTCGTGTGATTAGTATCGTTCATCTTTCATCATCCTTCATGCCGACCCTGGGTTATGCTCCCCAAAACCTGAATGCAATACAGACATCCACCCCCCGATTACTCGGGGGTTAGCAAAATTCCACTATTTTGCTAGTGCAAGTACAAAGTGCAAATACGAGCCATACAGTTCAAGTTCCAAGAACAATAATAACCAGAAATCCTCAAATATTCAAATACAATGAAACAAACACTTCCCGAGGCAAGTGTTTGGGTAAAACATTCCAAAACCAAAAGATCACAATCTAGGAGAAAACAATTTACAAAATGGTTTAATAAGCCATCGGGAGTTTTAGTAGAAAACAATTCAGGATTATCAAATCCTTCTCTTTCCAAAAATCAACGGGGGTCACAGCCCAAAGGTTTTGTTTTCACAAAATAAAACCAACAGCAGTTCACAGGGTTAAAACCCACGTCACGTGTTCTCGACGGACATAAAATCAACACAGCATAACCACCTAAGACACACAAATCTTGGTCACACAAATACAACACCAACTCATGAATCCAGAGTGAAGTCATAGATCATATTTTCCTAGGACCGGGACGAAGCCACAAATCCCACTCGAGGCCTCTAGGAACCCTCCCGAGTTGGACACAATCATAAAACAAATCATGCACAGGCATCGCCTAGGACCAGGACGAAGCCACAAATCCCACTCGAGGCCTCTAAGGACCCTCCCGAGCTGGCTAGCGAAACACATTCACAATTTATAAACACACCAGCGTGAACACTTGTCACGGCATCTCACGGTTGGATCAATCACTTGTTGTCTCCTGACCATATGATCACATGCCATATGTCACCGTAGGTATTCTTGGCGCTCATGGTTGGATCAATCACTTGTTGCATCCTGACCACATGATCACAAGCCATGTGTCACTGTAGTTTTTCTTAGGCTCTCACGGTTGGATCAACCACTTGTTGCATCCTGACCACTTGATCGCATGCCATGGGTCACCGTAGGCCCCGCCCACATCCACACATTCACACACATAGCGCAATACAACAAGATATCTAAAGAATTCACCCAAAGGCAACAAACACAAAGCACGAAACAATTGTCAAATCACAATGCAC
The DNA here is from genome assembly GCA_033398695.1 of Orobanche coerulescens. NCBI lineage: Eukaryota > Viridiplantae > Streptophyta > Magnoliopsida > Lamiales > Orobanchaceae > Orobanche > Orobanche coerulescens. Next base: position 40,092,224 of record CM065814.1, on the reverse strand, counting down.
CAAAATTAGATAATATATGTATATACATATTATCAAAGCACAACAACAACAAGCGTATTCATAGTGTTCACGTAACCATCCACGAAACACAACGTTCACAAAACACACGCGTTTTGAAAGTGATCCCGTAACGAGGCTAAACTGAATCTTTGAAAGTTCAAAATCAAATGATCAAACAAACACATAGAGACGATCACTAATTATCATATCCACCAAAATAAGAATTGTGTGGACAAGGTACTTGCCTCGAATAACCACAACGCGAAGAATCGACTGAAGTAGGTTGGCACGAACCGACTACGAACTCGCCGACTACACCGAACGCCAACTCGCGATAATAAACTACGAAGGACAATAACAACAATGAAAATGAATTCCATAGCACGACCTAAAGCCGTTGAATTCAAGGAACAAACGACGAAAGTTCAAGGGTTTCTCCCAAAATGGCCAAGAACACGATCTGTCCCATCAAAACATGAAAACGGAATTCCCAACAGAAATATGGATGTTCAATCCATAAGATATGTTTAACAACATCATTTAACAACAATCGATTCATCAAAAATGGATGGAAAACGAAATCAAGAACCAATCCCCTAAAAAGTCAACCCGACGGAAAATCAAGAAATATACCTTGATTCGGCGAAGAACAATGGATTAAATGATGTTAAACACATGAATAATACTAATATTAATCATGCCCATCATGTATTAATCAACAATTCGGAACGAATCGGACAAAAACATAAAACCCCCAAAATTTCCCAAAGATAGGGTTCTAGGAAATCTAACTTTGATTCGCTGGATCAAAGGATGTTGTAGGATGATTAATCAATGATATGAACTCCAAAACTTCGTGGATTAATTGCTTGACAACATCTTTCCTTAAACACCAAGCCTCCAACAGCGGAAATGAGAAGATGGAAATGAAAAACGGATGAAAATATGACTGCTCAGCCATATTTATAGTGGTGCGGCGTATCGTGCGCTAGCCTTCCGGCAGTAGCGTGCGCTATCGGCCAGTATCGGCCCAGAACTCTCGGTCGGGGCCCGCATGGCCCGGCACTGTCAACCCAACCTGTCGACCGGGACCTGCCTGCCCGACCCCAATAACGTGCGCTGTGCGGACGCTAGCGCGCGCTAGCCGACCTCTCCAGAACCCTGTGGACCAAACTGCTCGGCCAGGTAACGTACGCTAGTCGACCGGCAGTGTGCGCTACACATGCCGATTAGCGCGCGCCACGACCGACAGTAGCGTGCGCTACCTGCCGATCCTCCCTGAGTCCAGAGCTCCAGGGACCTCTCTGCCCAGCCTGATAGCGTGCGCTGGTCGGCCGCATAACATGCGCTACTCCTGCCGGGCTAGCGTGCGCAGCCTTCCGGCAGTAGCGCGTGCTATGCCGGTTCCTGCCGCGTCTGCCTGGCCAATGCACAGCACTTCCGACAGTGCCTTCCGCACCCGTCCGGCCAGTGCCCAGCCGCCCTGACCCGACGATTAGGTTTCCGAAAACGCACGGAACGAAACACGACGAAATGCTCGCGGACAACATCATCGATCCGAAATGAAATACCACGCGACAATTAATCACACACAACCAAATAAACACAAAAATCGATCAAGACAACAAATACGAATGTGGATACCCACAACTTTGGGTAAATTACAAAATGGCCCAAAACGCCCGAAAATCACGATACGTGATCGAATAGCCAAACCGAAGTTCACAACACGTCTAACAAAGTTAAACAGACTTACAGGAAACTCGAAACAGCAGTTTCGAACGAGATTCACAAGAATCAAACACAAGTGCGGAAAAGTCACTAAGAATCACGGAACTCAACAAAACGACACCGAAACGAACTCGGATGTCAAAAAGTGTAGAATTAATCATTCTCAGAATAACAAAACGGTCCCAATCAAGTCGTCAAAACGGACTCTTGCCAAAAAAAGAAAATTACCGGAAATCGAATTTGCGGATATTACACCCTTCTCCTAGATCCTTGTGGAAATGGTTAGATAGAGTCCCGGGTAATCCGCAGCTGTTGATTTCTCATTCTGATTGCTCCTATACATGCGATTTGCCTCGGACCTCTGATCACAGTCCGCTGATTTTTGGTATTGGTAGATTGCCTCGTCGTAGGGGTAAGAAGTTCAGGTTTGAAAACTTTCTGGCAGATTTTGAGGGCTTTCTTCCTTCTGTCTATGATATTTGGCATAATCTTATTATGGGAGCCCCTTTCTAGGCGATTTTACAGAACTTAGATGCCCTTAAGCCTGTTTTTCGAGCTATGAGGAAGAGGAAAGGGGACTTGGCTATGAATGTGGCTTCGGCGTCCGCTTTCCTATCTGCCGCCCAGTCTATCCTTAGAGAGTTACCTTTGTCAGACTCACCTTTACGGTTGGAAGGGTGTTTTAGATGGGTTTCCTCTTCCTTTGTTTCCCAGGAGCAGTCTTCGATCAGGCAACGGGCTAAGCTAGCTTGGCTCAAGGATGGGGACCAGTGTTCTGCTTTCTTCTTTCGGAGCGTTGCCTCTAGGAGGGCTCGTTCGTGCATTTTTAGGCTGATTTCTGAGGATGGCTCTGAACTGACAGATTCTGGGCTCATTAGGGACGAGGTTAAGAGTTCTATGAGAGGCTGCTGGGTTCTTCGGGTCGGGTTCAGCCTGTCTCGTATAATCAGGTGAGGCCCTTTGTCACTTCTTCACTTCCTCCTGATGCTGTGGTACACATGATCCGACAGGTTACTGATGAAGAGGTATGTGCTGTTTTCTTTGGGTTCGATATGAATACGACCTCAGGCCCTGATGGGTTTAATGATGCTTTTTATCGACGGGCGTGGCCGATTGTTGGGGGTGAGATAAATTATGATATTAAATATTTTTTCTCCACGGGTCAGTTCGTTAGGCAGATCAATACTACCCTCATATCTCTTGTTCCGAAAGTTGCTTTGCCGAGGACCATGTAAGACACCAGACCAATTTCTTGTTGTAACCTTTTGTATAAGGCTATTTCTATGATTATTGTCCATCGTATGCAAGACAACTCTGATTCTTTGATTGATCCGGCTCAGACAGTTTTTATTCATGGTAGAAGGATTAGTGATAATATCATTCTCGCCCAGGAGCTTCTTCATGGTTATGGGCAGAGGGGGATGCCTAGGCGGTGTGTCTTTAAGGTTGACCTTATGCAAGCTTACAACACTGTTGAGTGAGATTTTGTTTTGATTGCTTGGCAATGTATGGGTTTCCACCAGACGTTCGTTGCATGGGTCAGAGAGTGTATCTCCACTCCGGCATATTCGATCTCCTTGAATGGGGATGCTGAGGGTATCTTTAGAGGCCGTAGGGGGCTGAGGCAGGGTGACCCTATTTCTCCGTATCTGTTTGTTATTGTTATGGAGGTCCTACAAGGTATAATCGCCCATGAGATTGCTCAGACTCTGGAGTTCAGATTCCACTGGAAGTGTGAGGCTACCCGCATTTTCATGCTTGCTTTTGCCGATGACCTTCTCCTTTTCTGTAGTCCCGATGAGGTCTCTTTTGGTGTTCTTAAGAAGAGTATTGAGATATTCGCCTCCCTTTATGGCTTACGAGCCAACCCGAGTAAGAGTAATATCTTTCTTTCAGCTAGTGCTCAGGTGCAGGGGGTTTAGCTTCAGCAGTTGTTAGGGATTCAGCTGGGTCAGCTTCCTGTGAGGTATTTGGGAGTTCCCTTAATTTCTTCGAAACTGACGATAGCTATGTGTTCCCCTTTGATTGATACGATTGATGGTCATCTGAGTACGTGGGCTAGTACTACTCTTTCCATGCCAGGTCGGTGCCAGCTTATTTGCTCTGTCTTATCTTCTTGACATATTTATTGGGCTGGTATTTTTATTTTGCCTAAGGGAGTACTCTCTTTGATAGAGAAACATATCAGGCATTTCCTATGGAGAGATTCTCATGATTCGGGCCATGCCAAGGTGGCTTGGGATAAGGTTTGCTTGGAAGTGGATTGTGAGGGCCTTGGCATTTTCCGATTGAGGCTCCAGAATCAGGCTCTGATGACCCATCATATTTGGGCTCTTCTCACGAGCTCTAATCGCTCTATTTGGGTTAATTGGGTTCGGACCTTTAGGTTGCAGCAATGTTCTTTCTGGGATCATGTTTCCTCTGCTTCAGCTAGGTATTGGAAGCAACTTCTGAAACTGCGTCCCCTGGTTATTGGAGCATTTCAGTATTATATTGGTGATGGCTCGTCTTTCTTCTTGTGATCGGACCTCTGGCATTCCATGGGTGTGATTAGGCATTTTGTTCCGAGAGCCCCTCTATGGACCGGCATTGATGTGTGTGCTAGGCTTGATAAGGTTATTGATGAGGGTTATTGTGAGTGTCCGGTGGTCGATAGACCTGAGATTCTGCTGATTACTTCTGCTCTGTCGCCTATTGTTGGGGGTCAGGATCACATATACTGGAGACCGCATAGCTCGGGAATGTATTCATCCTCTTATGCTCTTCGGTTCCACTTCTTCAAAAAACACATTATGCACTCTATCTAAATTCGGCGGCAGGGCTAATCAATACGCAAGTTTTCCAACTCGGTCCAATATCTCGAACGGGCCTATAAAACTTGGGCTTAACTGGCCCTTCTGGCTGAAACGCCGGATACCTGGCGATACTTTGACCCAAACATGATCCCCGACCATAAATTCCAACGGTCGCTGCCGGTTCTCGGCATATGATTTCTGCCATCTTTGCGCCGCTAACATATGTTTTCGTACGACCGAGATCTTCTTAATGGATTCCTAGATCAGATCTAACTCGGTAGCCACCGTGTCAGATGTTGGAAATAAAACGCAGTGGAAGCGAAGTTTGGGAAAGTTTGATTATTGCGTTTTACGCATCCACGAGCATAAGATATATTTAGGCATGCTAATTAATTAATTACTAAGACTAATAAGTAATTTAAATATTATTTATTATTTATTAATTAAATATGTTGGTAATTGAAATATCCAAATCTAGATCTAAAAGATCATAGGATATTACCTTTGAAGCGAAGTGGTTGCTTTCGTATTGATTGTATTTCTACCTTTAGACCTTCTGGAGTATGATCCGCCTTAACCCGGACGTTGTGTGGACAACGAGCTACGGGATCTTGCTTGGACTTCTATGGGATCGGCCGAACCTCCTTTTCTATGTGGTCACTCAATTTTTCTTTGCTTTCTAGTATTTTATGAACACTCTTAGCAAATTGATGTGTTGTCTAAATTGTAGAATCAAAGACACAAGTCTAGATCTACAATTAAACACAAGAGAAAAAATTTTATCTCACAAACTTGCAAAAGAGTACAAAAATCGGCCCCCTTAGATGTCATATATATAGGCTATTGGTCTACTACTACGGATCTTAAGGAGGATTACGGAAGGACTCCCAATAGATTTCATCTTACCATATTAGGACTCTTTCTAATATAATGAATCTATTAATATCAACTTAGTCCACTAAAAGGTTGATATTGCACTTCCTACCAAAATCTCAAATTACGAATTGGGCTCCTTATTAAATATATTATTTCCCGTGTTTAAGATATCGAATATCCATTAATTAATTATAAGCTATTGACAGCTTTAATTAATTAATATCTTATCCAAGAGTGGTACCACTCGAACCTTATTATTATATCAGAATTAAATCCACCTACACGGTTTAATATAATAATCATTATCAAGCTCCTCAAGGGAACATCATCAACCCGCACGACCCGGGACATGATTTCTAGTAATAATAATAACTGTCATATAGATAATATTATTGCCCAATATACGAGGCTTATTGAGTCAATCATTTTGACTCTCACCCATGGTAAATCAAAGCAATAAGTATTATAAATACACAATTAAATATTATATACTTAGAATTAAGAAATAATAATTATCCGAGATTTAGGATCTTCTTACAGTCAGTACAGAAGATGCTATCTCACCTCGATCCAGTTCAACGTACGCAAATATGCTAATGTATGCTAATAGTCAAGATGGACTAAGCTCATGTAATACCCGTAATTTTGATTTCCGGTAATTTTCTATTTTTGGCGGAAGTCCGTTTTGACGACTTGCTTGGGACCGTTTCGTCATCCTGAGAATGATTAATTCTACACCTTTTGACATCCGAGTTCGTTTCGGTATTCTTTTGTTGAGTTCCGTGTTTCTTAACGACTTTTCCGCACTCGAGTCGATTCTAGTGAATCTCATTCGAAATTACTGTTTCGAGTTTCCCGTAAGTCCGTTTAACTTTGTTAGACGTGTTGTGAACTTCGGTTTGGTTATTCGATCACGTATCGTGATTTTCGGACGTTTTAGGCCGTTTTCGTAATTTCCTAAAGTTTGGGGTAATTACTTCGGTTGTCGAATTTCGAGCCTTCAGGTGGTCGGAATCATGTGTTCTATTATCTTTTAGATTCGTCTTTGCGAGTACTTCGTAATCGTATCTTTGATTCGTATTCAGGTTCGGGTTTCGGTGTCGTTTTCTTGAGTTCAGTGTTATTAAACGACTTTTCCAAGTCTGAGTTCGACTTTGTTAAATCTCCATTAATTTTTGGAAACTCCAAAAATTCTGAATCTTTGCAATATTATAAAGAATCAAGTTAGCTTTCCAATGGTTTAAATGGTGAGTCAATCGGAGTCCGGACGAAGGAGTTATGGTTGATATAACTAAATCACTCACATGTTCCAGTTTTGGCCGAGCAGCCTGCCGGAAGGGCCGCGGCACACTTGGTCGAGCCGCGGCACGCACACATTTTCAATCTTTGGCCGACCCGTCTGTACCTTATGCCGCGGCACATGTCGGTCGGGCCGCGGCACACTGCCGAGCCCTGGGAGCAATTTTTGGGCCTGTGCCGCGGCACACTCGGCCTGGGCCGCGGCACACTTGACAGTCAGCCCTATAATTTGCATTTTTTGTGCGATTCAACCGATATTTTTTCCATTTCTTCACCTTCATCCGAGAGAAGAGACTTGAGGGAGAGAATCTTCTTCATCTATCACTTGAGAGTTGGATTTTCATCATTTTCATCCGGTTGTGAAGCTCGGATCATCGATCTATCGCGTATTCTTCGGATCAAAGTACTTGGATCTTCAAAGGTAATTTCATCAAACCTCTTGGATTTCGATTTTGTTTTGAGATATGATGTTTTGGATGTTAAGATCGTGTTGTATGAAGTGATATACGCATGATTATGGGCATGTTTGATTATTCATTGGATTATTGAAGGATTATTCAAGAACACTTTTAATATTGTGTTGGATTTTGGGGTTTTTCGTAGATTCGTCCGATTTATCCGATTTGAAGCTTGAGAACCTTGAGATTATGATGTATCTGTACCGTATGCATGCTTTTCCTATGATTTTATGGATTTGATAGTGCCGTTTTCGGACTTTTGGGAGTTTGAGCGATTTTCCAACCTCTAGTTGTTTATCTGTGTATTTTCATGAATCGTAGACGGGTTTCGGGAATTTCTTCGTGTAATTTGAGTATGGATAATTGATAATCATATTCCTTGCGAATCGTTTAGGTGCCGGAAGCGCGTTCTTGGACCTACCAAACTCATACCGTTTTTTCGTTCGATTTCTCGATGTCTCAAAGGCAAGTATATATTTATGATTGTACGTTCTCGACTTTGAAAGTAAGGTATATATTTGGCATAATTATTTATATCAACTCCGGGATGGGCCGACGGGTCCTCTGAGGGTTTCGTAGCCTCTGGTGCGATTCCATGGATAATATGAATTAACCACTCCGGGATGGGCCGGCGGGTCCTCTGAGGGTTCCGTAGCCTCTGGTGCGGTTCCACGGTTGATCATGTATGTATTGATGTGGTTCTATGAGATTTAGTTATTCCGGAATACTAGTCTTGAATTGATGAATTGACGGTTACATTTACTTTATTGTCGAGAAGTATTGTAGTTCATAATTGATATACTTGCACTAGCTATTCGACGGCTAACCCCTTTATGGGGGAAATACTTTTCATGTATTTCAGGTTCCAGGAGAGCGGACAGGCAGGTATCGGATCGGCATGAAGATGATGGGCAAGTGTGATACTGTGTCTCTCCTCTGGTTGTGTTTCGTGCTTCTCCATTCAGTGTTGTTGTACTTGAATGGTTATTGAATACTGGAGTATTGTTTTTCAGTTTTCCTTGATGTTCCGGCCTGTGTTGCCGAGGTATTGTTTTGTGTAGGTGATGTATATGGTTTCATTGGTTATCGTTTTGAATACCATTTGTAATGTCCTTCTTTTCATTGTATCTAGACCTTCTCGGTCAAGTTTTACAGTTCCGCGCATGAATAGCCTTGTGGGTCCCACGGCGGGGCTCACGGCACTGTAATATACCCTGAATAAACTTCGGGTGTTACAGAATATGGTATCAGAGCTTACGTTTATGGATACCTAGGCTGTCGGTCTTTTGGGTCGATTGAGTCATCATTTGCCCACAGTATCACTATTCTGCCATCATCACAGTGCGACCGGTACTTGTAAGTCCTCTCACTCTTCTTGTATTTTTCTTAATCGTTTCGTTTTTAGCTTGGTATTCTTAGGAATTGGTCACTTCGAGAATGTGCGATTTGGATTATACTTACGCACGTGTGTGCCCTTCAGAATGTTGGATGTAAGGAGGAGGAGTCGTGGCCGTGGTCACAGACGTGAACTCTTCCTTGAGATTTTGTCAAATTGCTAATTGCGATATTAATGTGTATCGGTATTGTGTTGAGACCTTGTTTGGGAGTCGCATGCTAATATCACGAGAAATCATCGACTTCACGTACCTGTAAGTATACTGTTTTGGTTATTCGCTGGTGGCGGTGTCTGATTGCTTTCGTGATGAGTTGGGAAATTTTGGATTGATCTGTTGTTTGTGACAAGATTGCAAGTTTCGAGGACGAAACTTATTTTAAGGCGATATCCCGACTTTTAGTACGTAATATCCGGATTTCAGTATAAATTTTTTGCGCTATTTTATCTGAGATATACTGGATAGATTGGTGTCTATACAGTATGTATTAAATAATTGGAAGACTGAAATAGTTGTATTAGTATAATTGTCGTAGTTGGCCGACAATTACATTTGAAGATATCGTGTATCATGTTATCGTACTTTTGATATTGGGTATATCATATGAGAATATTATCAGGTTGTATATATGTATTCAATATGTCGTGTATATACATCTAGTATATCAAGACGACGGATAAGAATAGCGGAAGCCACGTTAGCGCACGCTACAAGGTATGCCTAGCGCACGCTAAGATATATATACTTAGCGTACGCCACGGTGCATACTTAGCGCACGCTAAGAGGTTTGAGTTACGTACGCTAAGGAGGACCCCTAACGTACGTAAGGTATTCTGGATAAGGTCCGTAATGTGGCCTACACGTAGGCCCAGACTGTTTATTATCGGCGATTAGTGCACGCTAATGCATGTTGGTAGCGCACGCTAATTTCAGATCGTCAACAGGGAATCTTGGCTTTATTGGATGCTTTCGGCGTGTAGGACCCGGGCATCTTCTGGGAAGGTACAGGTTGTCGGGTCAACGACGATTAGCGCGCGCTAAGGTCAAAGAATAGCGCACGCTACTGAGCATTTCACTTTATCAAGTCAACGCCTGTTTGCGTAGGCTAATGCATGGGCATTACGTACGTTAGATGAATTTCGAAACAATGCAGTAACTCCTGGACTGCCCGATAGTGCACGCTATCAAGGAAGGATAGCGTACGCTAGATCTGTAGCGCACGCTAAATATAAGGTCTAACGCGCGCTAGTGATGTTTTTTTTAACGAGTATAGACGAGTGCTGAGAGGCATTTTGTTCATTCTCCTTCCTTCAGTCAATAGAGAGAGCCTTGGGAAGTACTTGAAGTTCCTAAACATTGAGAGATAATCCTCTTAAACAAGATTAAGATGGAGAGCTCGGATTTAAGTATTGTTCTTGAAGTCTTGATGATTCTTGGAATGGAGTTCAATTATTCTTATTCGTGGTTCGTCCATACAAGATAATCCTCGTATCTCTTTGATAGTGGTTCGTTTCTTTTTAAAAGATTACTACTTGGGAGGGAGCATGTTGGGATCATCATGTGATAATGTTATATGAGATTTATTGGAATTGTAATAAGAGATTTCGGATGTTGATATGATTATTGACATCTTCTTCATATGATAATAATGGTTTTGTTGCGATTCTTGAGGTTGTATGAATGGCATGATGAAGAAAATGGTAACGTGGAGATATATATACCTCGGATATGTTGTTCGGAATGTGATTTCGGATATTTCATGTTCTTGAAGAACTCCTAAATTATACGAGGTAATGAAAATTTATAAGTGTTGATGTTTTGAAAATGAATATGGAATATTCATATCCAGAGATAAATTGTCTTTGAAATAATATTCGCATAGGAATACGAATGTGATTATAAGTTTGATGAGACTATTATTCATCTCTGAATTTGGAAGCCCATACGTCTGGAGCAAATATTCAAGTCGAATGATTGGATTGTTTGATAACCTTTTTAATATGATTATCTATTATTTTGAACCAATTGGATGGTTCGAATTAATGATAGTCATAGGTAAATTTTAACGATGGATTTACGAGAAGGGAACCTTGTCAATTCGTGTTTAAGAGTTGAGTTTGGAATCGATAACATTTAGACCCTTATTATTGGTCCGAATTGGTTGCTGATATGATCTTCGGATTTCGGCTCGTATTGTGGACATGGATTCGTGAGGGTCTGAGTTGGATAGTTCAGACTGTGTTAATCGAGATATTGTGGAACCGATGAGTTGTGGCCTTGTTGTATTGATATTGATCGTCATCGAACCTATTGATTATTAATCCTTCGTTTTACAATAAGATATGATGTTTGATCATTGATTCTGACTGTTGTGTTGCGGTTGAGGTCGAATAGTTGGTAATTAGCTTGGTCGGGACTGAGGAACTCGTAGACGAAATTAACTGAATTGGTAACAGTTCGTTGTATTGATATCGAGGCAAGTTTTATACTTGTACTAATCAATGAGATTAATGTTATCATGTAGGTGTACGAATGTGTGTATCATTTCGAGACTTGGTCTCTTTATGATTTTGTTGATATCAGGGGATTGTTTGATACGACACCCGTCGGCAAATTATGCCAAATGTTACTGTTTTTCGTAAATAGCCGGTTCAAGGCATTGCGATACTTGTTGGTAAAGTTCCTGTCAATAGCCGGTTCGCGGTATCGACGTATCGATTGTGATTGTGATGGATGTTCCATTGAGATATTGTGGTGATCGTCGTTATTGATATCGGTGTTTATCTATTGATATTATATTAACCGATTGAAGGCATTGATGTATTCGATTATCATCTTCGTTATCGGTAACCGATTAAATGTGCCGAGACATCCGTTGTATCGTTGTTATCGAATTGCCGTTCTAAGGTAATCGAAGTATTGATTTGGGACTGTCGAAGATAGTTCCCATCCGCTGAGTCGTTATCGATTGGTCGTTCTAAGACAATCGAGGTATTGAATTGGAATAGCCGAGGATAGTGCCCATCCGTGAGTTATTATTGTCGTGTTGGCCGACTCAAGGCAGCACACTATTATTCTTGTGAACTCGGTAATTTTGTGATCGTTGAAGGTTGAGGATTTCCCGGATGGTTATGTTGTGATTGTTGTTCGTGTTAATCGGTCCTTAGAGATTTTGATCCCAGAATGGTTGTTTGGAATATTGTTGGTCGTGTCGATCTTTCACTATTCATGTGTCATCGGTCACTTGGTGAGTCGTATGATCCGTACTGGGTATATTATCCTTTGAGTTTCGTTGTCATGTTGTATCATGGCATATCTGGAAACATATCTGCATGCCGATTGGTTATGTGTAGGATTTTTAGCCAGGCACACGATGGTCATGCGTGGATGTTTCCGCATTGGACCGTGCACACGAGACGTAGTTCGTGAGGCTAATTAGGTACATTGTCACCTGTATACTCTGGATTCCGTATACGGGATGGACATGTGCACGGACACATTTCTGGATCGGGCGTACTGTGATGTCCCTCTTGAGCCTTATTGTTTGGTCGTTCGTAGTCCATGTTGTATTGGATATGTCCGACGATTGCGACTGGTTGTTCATACGCCGAGGGGTATGTCCGACAGTCAGGTTTGTTTCTTTGAGATCTGTATTGTGATGATTTACAGCTTCGGCTGAGGGGATTTCAGGCCATTGTGATGTATCGGTATTTTCCGTTGGGGCCTTCGGGCATTGTGATTCGTATCTATTTCGGCATTGGTTTGGTTTACCTTCAGGTGATGTATTATTGTGTTCTATATTGATGATTCGCCGTTTGGGCATAAGTTTTCTGTTCTTGTGTATCTCGTTGAGATTTTCCTGGCGGGATATTTCTTCTCCCTACTTGTTTTACGTTTCGGGACGAAACTTCTTTTAAGGAGGGTAGAATGTAATACCCGTAATTTTGATTTCCGGTAATTTTCTATTTTTGGCGGAAGTCCGTTTTGACGACTCGCTTGGGACCGTTTCGTCATCCTGAGAATGATTAATTCTACACTTTTTGACATCCGAGTTCGTTTCGGTATTCTTTTGTTGAGTTCCGTGTTTGTTAACGACTTTTCCGCACTCGAGTCGATTCTGGTGAATCTCGTTCGAAATTACTATTTCGAGTTTCCCGTAAGTCTGTTTAACTTTGTTAGACGTTTTGTGAACTTCGGTTTGGTTATTCGATCATGTATCGTGATTTTCGGACGTTTTGGGCCGTTTTCGTAATTTCCCATAGTTTGGGGTAATTACTTCGGTTGTCGAATTTTGAGCCTTCGGGTGGTCGGAATCTTGAGTTCTCTTAGCTTTTAGATTTGTCTTTGCGAGTACTTCGTAACCGTATCTTCGATTCGTATTCAGGTTCGGGTTTTGGTGTCGTTTTCTTGAGTTCAGTGTTATTAAACGACTTTTCCAAGTCTGAGTTCGACTTTGTTAAATCACCATTAATTTTTGGAAACTCCTAAAATTTTGAATATTTGTAATATTATAAAGCATCAAGTTAGCTTTCCAATGGTTCAAACAGTGAGTCAATCGGAGTCCGGACGAAGGAGTTATGGTCGATATAGCTAAGTCACTCACATGTTCCAGTTTTGGCCGAGCAGCCTGCCGGAAGGGCCGCGGCACACTTGGTCGAGCCGCGGCACGCACACATTTTCAATCTTTGGCCGACCCGTCTGTACCTTATGCCGCGGCACATGTCGGCCGGGCCGCGGCACACTGCCGAGCCTTGGGAGCAATTTTTGGGCCTGTGCCGCTCCACACTCGGCCTGGGCCGCGGCACACTTGACAGTCAGCCCTATAATTTGCGTTTTTTGTGCAATTCAATCGATATTTTTTCCATTTCTTCACCTTCATCTGAGAGAGGAGACTTGATGGAGAGAATCTTCTTCATCTATCACTTGAGAGTTGGATTTTCATCATTTTCATCCGGTTGTGAAGCTCGGATTATCGATCTATCGCGTATTCTTCGGATCAAAGTACTTGGATCTTCAAAGGTAATTTCATCAAACCTCTTGGATTTCGATTTTGTTTTGAGATATGATGTTTTGGATGTTAAGATCGTGTTGTATGAAGTGATATACGCATGATTATGGGCATGTTTGATTATTCATTGGATTATTGAAGGATTATTCAAGAACACTTTGAATATTGTGTTGGATTTTGGGGTTTTTTCGTAGATTCGTCCGATTTATCCGATTTGAAGCTTGAGAACCTTGAGATTATGATGTATCTATACCGTATGCATGCTCTTCCTACGATTTTACGGATATGATTGTGCCGTTTTCGGACTTTTGGGAGTTTGAGCGATTTTCCAACCTCTAGTTGTTTATCCGTGTATTTTCATGAATCGTAGACGGGTTTTGGGAATTTCTTTGTGTAATTTGAGTATGGATAATTGATTATCATATTCCTTGCGAATCGTTTAGGTGTCGGAAGCGCGTTCTTGGACCTACCGAACTCATACCGTTTTTCCGTTCGATTTCTCGATGTCTCAAAGGCAAGTATATATTTACGATTGTACGTTCTCGACTTTGAAAGTAAGGTATATGTTTGGCATAATTATTTATATCCACTCCGGGACGGGCCGACGGGTCCTCTGAGGGTTTCGTAGCCTCTGGTGCGATTCCATGAATAATATGAATTAACCACTCCAGGACGGGCCGACGGGTCCTCTGAGGGTTCCGTAGCCTCTGGTGCGGTTCCACGGTTGATCATGTATGTATTGATGTGGTGTTATAAGATTTAGTTATTCCGGAATACTAGTCTTGAATTGATGAATTGACGGTTACATTTACTTTATTGTCGAGAAGTATTGTAGTTCATAATTGATATACTTGCACTAGCTATTCGACGACTAACCCCTTTATGGGGGAAATACTTTTCATGTATTTCAGGTTCTAGGAGAGCGGACAGGCAGGTATCGGATCGGCATGAAGATGATGGGCAAGTGTGATACTGTGTCTCTCCTCTAGTTGTGTTTCGTGTTTCTCCATTCAGTGTTGTTGTACTGGAATGGTTATTGAATTCTCGAGTATTGTTTTTCTGTTTTCCTTGATTTTCCGGCCTGTGTTGCCGAGGTATTTTTGTGTAGGTGATGTATATGGTTTCATTGGTTATAGTTTTGAATACCATTTGTAATGTCCTTCTTTTCATTGTATCTAGACCTTCTCGGTCAAGTTTTACAGTTCCGCGCATGAATAGCCTTGTGGGTCCCACGACTGGGCTCACGGCACTGTAATATACCCTGAATAACTTAGGGGTGTTACAGAATATGGTATCAGAGCTTAGGTTTATGGATACCTAGGCTGTCGGTCTTTTGGGTCGATTGAGTCATCATTTGCCCAAAGTATCACTACTCTGCCATCATCACAGTGCGACCGGTACTTGTTAGTCCTCTCACTCTTCTTGTATTTTTCTTAATCGTTTTGTTTTTAGCTTGGTATTCTTGGGAATTGTTCACTTCGAGAATGTGCGATTTGGATTATACTTACGCATGTGTGTGCCCTTCAGAATGTTGGATGTAAGGAGGAGGAGTCATGGTCGTGGTCACAGACGTGAACTCTTCCTTGAGATTTTGTCAAATTGCTAATTGCGATATTAATGTGTATCGGTATTGTGTTGAGACCTTGTTTGGGAGTCGCATGCTAATATCACGAGAAATCATCGACTTCACGTACCTGTAAGTATACTGTTTTGGTTATTCGCTGGTGGCGGTGTCTGATTGCTTTCGTGATGAGTTGGGAAATTTTGGATTGATCTGTTGTTTGTGACAAGATTGCAAGTTTCGAGGATGAAACTTATTTTAAGGCGATATCCCGACTTTTAGTACGTAATATCCAGATTTCAGTATAAATTTTTCGCGCTATTTTATCTGCGATATACTGGATAGATTGGTGTCTATACAGTATGGATAAAATAATTGGAAGACTGAGATAGTTGTATTAGTATAATTGTCGTAGTTGGTCGACAATTACATTTGAAGATATCGTGTGTCATGTTATCGTAATTTTGATATTGGGTATATCATATGAGAATATTATCGGGTTGTATATATGTATTCAATATGTCGTTTATATACATCTATTATATCAAGACGACGGATAAGAATAGCGGAAGCCACGTTAGCGCACGCTACGAGGTATGCCTAGCGCACGGTAAGATATATATACTTAGCGTACGCCACGGTGCATACTTAGTGCACACTAAGAGGTTTGAGTTACGTACGCTAAGGAGGACCCCTAACGTACGCAAGGTTTTCTGGATAAGGTCCGGAAGGTGGCCTACAGGTAGGCCCAGACTGTTTATTATCGGCGATTGGCGCACGCTAATGCATGTTGGTAGCGCATGCTAATTTCAGATCGTCAACAGGGAATCTTGGCTTTATTGGATGCTTTCGGCATGTAGGATCCGGGCATCTTCTGGGAAGGTACAGTATGTCGGCTCAATGATGATTAGCGCGCGCTAAGGTCGAAGAATAGCGCACGCTACTGAGCATTTCACTGTATCAAGTCAACGCCTGTTTGCGTAGGCTAATGCATGGGCATTACGTACGTTAGATGAATTTCGAAACAATGCAGTAACTCCTGGACTGCCCGATAGCGCGCGCTATCAAGGAAGGATAGCGTACGCTAGATCTGTAGCGCACGCTAAATATAAGGTCTAACGCGCGCTAGTGATGTTTTTTTTTAACGAGTATAGACGAGTGCTGAGAGGCATTTTGTTAATTCTCCTTCCTTCAGTCAATAGAGAGAGCCTTGGGAAGTACTTGAAGTTCCTAAACATTCAGAGATAATCCTCTTAAACAAGATTAAGATGGAGAGCTCGGATTTAAGTATTGTTCTTGAAGTCTTGATGATTCTTGGAATGGAGTTCAATTATTCTTATTCGTGGTTTGTCCATACAAGATAATCCTCGTATCCCTTTGATAGTGGTTCATTTCTTTTTAAAAGATTACTACTTGGGAGGGAGCATGTTGGGATCATCATGTGATAATGTTATATGAGATTTATTGGAATTGTAATAAGAGATTTCGGATGTTGATCTGATTATTGACATCTTCTTCATATGATAATAATGGTTTTGTTGCGATTCTTGAGGTTTTATGAATGACATGATGAAGAAAATGGTAACATGGAGATATATATACCTCGGATATGTTGTTCGGAATGTGATTTCGGATATTTCATGTTCTTGAAGAACTCCTAAATTATACGAGGTAATGAAAATTTATAAGTGTTGATGTTTTGAAAATGAATATGGAATATTCATATCCAGAGATAAATTGTCTTTGAAATAATATTCGCATAGGAATACGAATGTGATTATGAGTTTGATGAGACTATTATTCATCTCTGAATTTGGAAGCCCATACGTCTGGAGCAAATATTCAAGTCGAATGATTGGATTGTTTGATAACCTTTTTAATATGATTATCTATTATTTTGAACCAATTGGATGGTTCGAATTAATGATAGTCATAGGTAAATTTTAACGATGGATTTACGAGAAGGGAACCTTGTCAATTCGTGTTTAAGAGTTGAGTTTGGAATCGATAACATTTAGACCCTTATTATTGGTCCGAATTGGTTGCTGATATGATCTTCGGATTTCGGCTCGTATTGTGGACATGGATTCGTGAGGGTCTGAGTTGGATAGTTCAGACTGTGTTAATCGAGATATTGTGGAACCGATGAGTTGTGGCCTTGTTGTATTGATATTGATCGTCATCGAACCTATTGATTATTAATCCTTCGTTTTACAATAAGATATGATGTTTGATCATGGATTATGACTGTTGTGTTGCGGTTGAGGTCGAATAGTTGGTAATTAGCTTGGTCGGGGCTGAGGAACTCGTAGACGAAATTAACTGAATTGGTAACAGTTCGTTGTATTGATATCGAGGCAAGTTTTATACTTGTACTAATCAATGAGATTAATGTTATCATGTAGGTGTACGAATGTGTGTATCATTTCGAGACTTGGTCTCTTTATGATTTTGTTGATATCAGGGGATTGTTTGATACGACACCCGTCGGCAAATTATGCCAAATGTTACTGTTTTTCGTAAATGGCCGGTTCAAGGCATTGCGATACTTGTTGGTAAAGTTCCTGTCAATAGCCGGTTCGCGGTATCGACGTATCGATTGTGATTGTGATGGATGTTCCATTGAGATATTGTGGTGATCGTTGTTATTGATATCGGTGTTTTTCTATTGATATTATATTAACCGATTGAAGGCATTGATATATTCGATTATCATCTTCATTATCGGTAACCGATTAAATGTGCCGAGACATCCGTTGTATCGTTGTTATCGAATTGCCGTTCTAAGGTAATCGAATTATTGATTTGGGACTGTCGAAGATAGTTCCCATCCGCTGAGTCGTTATCGATTGGTCGTTCTAAGACAATCGAGGTATTGAATTCGAATAGCCGAGGATAGTGCCCATCCGTGAGTTATTATTGTCGTGTTGGCCGACTCAAGGCAGCACACTATTATTCTTGTGAACTCGGTAATTTTGTGATCGTTGAAGGTTGAGGATTTCCCGGATGGTTATGTTGTGATTGTTGTTCGTGTTAATCGGTCCTTAGAGATTTTGATCCCAGAATGGTTGTTTGGAATATTGTTGGTCGTGTCGATCTTTCACTATTCATGTGTCATCGGTCACTTGGTGAGTCGTATGATCCGTATTGGGTATATTATCCTTTGAGTTTCGTTGTCATGTTGTATCATGGCATATCTGGAAACATATCTGCATGCCGATTGGTTATGTGTAGGATTTTTAGCTAGGCACACGATGGTCATGGGTGGATGTTTCCGCATTGGACCGTGCACACAAGACGTAGTTCGTGAGGCTAATTAGGTACATTGTCAATCGTATATTCTGGATTCCGTATACGGGATGGACATGTGCACGGACACATTTCTGGATCGGGCGTACTGTGATGTTCCTCTTGAGCCTTATTGTTTGGTCGTTCGTAGTCCATGTTGTATTGGATATGTCCGACGATTGCGACTGGTTGTTCATACGCCGAGGGGTATGTCCGACAGTCAGGTTTGTTTCTTTGAGATCTGTATTGTGATGATTTACAGCTTCGACTGAGGGGATTTCAGGCCATTGTGATGTATCGGTATTTTCCGTTGGGGCCTTCGGGCATTGTGATTCGTATCTATTTCGGCATTGGTTTGGTTTACCTTCGGGTGATGTATTATTGTGTTCTATATTGATGATTCGCCGTTTAGGCATAAGTTTTCGGTTCTTGTGTATCTCGTTGAGATTTTCCTGGCGGGATATTTCTTCTCCCTACTTGTTTTACGTTTCGGGACGAAACTTCTTTTAAGGAGGGTAGAATGTAATACCCGTAATTTTGATTTCCGGTAATTTTCTATTTTTGGCGGAAGTCCGTTTTGACGACTCGCTTGGGACCGTTTCATCATTCTGAGAATGATTAATTCTACACTTTTTGACATCCGATTTCGTTTCGGTATTCTTTTGTTGAGTTCCGTGTTTCTTAACGACTTTTCCGCACTCGAGTCGATTCTGGTGAATCTCGTTCAAAATTACTATTTCGAGTTTCCCGTAAGTCTGTTTAACTTTGTTAGACGTTTTGTGAACTTCGTTTTGGTTATTCGATCATGTATCGTGATTTTCGGACGTTTTGGGCCGTTTTCGTAATTTCCCAAAGTTTGGGGTAATTACTTCGGTTGTCGAATTTTGAGCCTTCGGGTGGTCGGAACCGTGTGTTCTCTTAGCTTTTAGATTTGTCTTTGCGAGTACTTCGTAACCGTATCTTCGATTCGTATTCAGGTTCGGGTTTCGGTGTCGTTTTCTTGAGTTCAGTGTTATTAAACGACTTTTCCAAGTCTGAGTTCGACTTTGTTAAATCACCATTAATTTTTGGGAACTCCTAAAATTCTGAATATTTGTAATATTATAAAGCATCAAGTTAGATTTCCAATGGTTCAAACAGTGAGTCAATCGGAGTCCGGACGAAGGAGTTATGGTCGATATAGCTAAGTCACTCACATGTTCCAGTTTTGGCCGAGCAGCCTGCCGGAAGGGCCGCGGCATACTTGGTCGAGCCGCGGCACGCACACATTTTCAATCTTTGGCCGACCCGTCTGTACCTTATGCCGCGGCACATGTCGGCCGGGCCGCGGCACACTGCCGAGCCATGGGAGCAATTTTTGGGCCTGTGCCGCTCCACACTCGGCCTGGGCCGCGGCACACTTGACAGTCAGCCCTATAATTTGCGTTTTTTGTGCGATTCAATCGATATTTTTTCCATTTCTTCACCTTCATCTGAGAGAGGAGACTTGATGGAGAGAATCTTCTTCATCTATCACTTGAGAGTTGGATTTTCATCATCTTCATCCGGTTGTGAAGCTCGGATTATCGATCTATCGCGTATTCTTCGGATCAAAGTACTTGGATCTTCAAAGGTAATTTCATCAAACCTCTTGGATTTCGATTTTGTTTTGAGATATGATGTTTTGGATGTTAAGATCGTGTTGTATGAAGTGATATACGCATGATTATGGGCATGTTTGATTATTCATTGGATTATTGAAGGATTGTTCAAGAACACTTTGAATATTGTGTTGGATTTTGGGGTTTTTTCGTAGATTCGTCCGATTTATCCGATTTGAAGCTTGAGAACCTTGAGATTATGATGTATCTATACCGTATGCATGCTCTTCCTACGATTTTACGGATATGATTGTGCCGTTTTCGGACTTTTGGGAGTTTGAGCGATTTTCCAACCTCTAGTTGTTTATCCGTGTATTTTCATGAATCGTAGACGGGTTTTGGGAATTTCTTCGTGTAATTTGAGTATGGATAATTGATTATCATATTCCTTGCGAATCGTTTAGGTGTCGTAAGCGCGTTCTTGGACCTACCGAACTCATACCGTTTTTCCGTTCGATTTCTCGATGTCTCAAAGGCAAGTATATATTTATGATTGTACGTTCTCGACTTTGAAAGTAAGGTATATGTTTGGCATAATTATTTATATCCACTCCGGGACGGGACGACGGGTCCTCTGAGGGTTTCGTAGCCTCTGGTGCGATTCCATGGATAATATGAATTAACCACTCCAGGACAGGCCAACGGGTCCTCTGAGGGTTCCGTAGCCTCTGGTGCGGTTCCACGGTTGATCATGTATGTATTGATGTGGTGTTATGAGATTTAGTTATTCCGGAATACTAGTCTTGAATTGATGAATTGACGGTTACATTTACTTTATTGTCGAGAAGTATTGTAGTTCATAATTGATATACTTGCACTAGCTATTCGACGACTAACCCCTTTATGGGGGAAATACTTTTCATGTATTTCAGGTTCTAGGAGAGCGGACAGGCAGGTATCGGATCGGCATGAAGATGATGGGCAAGTGTGATACTGTGTCTCTCCTCTAGTTGTGTTTCGTGTTTCTCCATTCAGTGTTGTTGTACTGGAATGGTTATTGAATTCTCGAGTATTGTTTTTCTGTTTTCCTTGATTTTCCGGCCTGTGTTGCCGAGGTATTTTTGTGTAGGTGATGTATATGGTTTCATTGGTTATAGTTTTGAATACCATTTGTAATGTCCTTCTTTTCATTGTATCTAGACCTTCTCGGTCAAGTTTTACAGTTCCGCGCATGAATAGCCTTGTGGGTCCCACGACTGGGCTCACGGCACTGTAATATACCCTGAATAACTTAGGGGTGTTACAGAATATGGTATCGAGCTTAGGTTTATGGATACCTAGGTGCCGGTCTTTTGGGTCGATTGAGTCATCATTTGCCCAAAGTATCACTACTCTGCCATCATCACAAGGCGGTACTTGTTAGTCCTCTCACTCTTCTTGTATTTTTCTTAATCGTTTTGTTTTTAGCTTGGTATTCTTGGGAATTGTTCACTTCGAGAATGTGCGATTTGGATTATACTTACGCATGTGTGTGCCCTTCAGAATGTTGGATGTAAGGAGGAGGAGTCATGGTCGTGGTCACAGACGTGAACTCTTCCTTGAGATTTTGTCAAATTGCTAATTGCGATATTAATGTGTATCGGTATTGTGTTGAGACCTTGTTTGGGAGTCGCATGCTAATATCACGAGAAATCATCGACTTCACGTACCTGTAAGTATACTGTTTTGGTTATTCGCTGGTGGCGGTGTCTGATTGCTTTCGTGATGAGTTGGGAAATTTTGGATTGATCTGTTGTTTGTGACAAGATTGCAAGTTTCGAGGATGAAACTTATTTTAAGGCGATATCCCGACTTTTAGTACGTAATATCCAGATTTCAGTATAAATTTTTCGCGCTATTTTATCTGCGATATACTGGATAGATTGGTGTCTATACAGTATGGATAAAATAATTGGAAGACTGAGATAGTTGTATTAGTATAATTGTCGTAGTTGGTCGACAATTACATTTGAAGATATCGTGTGTCATGTTATCGTAATTTTGATATTGGGTATATCATATGAGAATATTATCAGGTTGTATATATGTATTCAATATGTCGTTTATATACATCTATTATATCAAGACGACGGATAAGAATAGCGGAAGCCACGTTAGCGCACGCTACGAGGTATGCCTAGCGCACGGTAAGATATATATACTTAGCGTACGCCACGGTGCATACTTAGTGCACACTAAGAGGTTTGAGTTACGTACGCTAAGGAGGACCCCTAACGTACGCAAGGTTTTCTGGATAAGGTCCGGAAGGTGGCCTACAGGTAGGCCCAGACTGTTTATTATCGGCGATTGGCGCACGCTAATGCATGTTGGTAGCGCATGCTAATTTCAGATCGTCAACAGGGAATCTTGGCTTTATTGGATGCTTTCGGCATGTAGGATCCGGGCATCTTCTGGGAAGGTACAGTATGTCGGCTCAATGATGATTAGCGCGCGCTAAGGTCGAAGAATAGCGCACGCTACTGAGCATTTCACTGTATCAAGTCAACGCCTGTTTGCGTAGGCTAATGCATGGGCATTACGTACGTTAGATGAATTTCGAAACAATGCAGTAACTCCTGGACTGCCCGATAGCGCGCGCTATCAAGGAAGGATAGCGTACGCTAGATCTGTAGCGCACGCTAAATATAAGGTCTAACGCGCGCTAGTGATGTTTTTTTTTAACGAGTATAGACGAGTGCTGAGAGGCATTTTGTTAATTCTCCTTCCTTCAGTCAATAGAGAGAGCCTTGGGAAGTACTTGAAGTTCCTAAACATTCAGAGATAATCCTCTTAAACAAGATTAAGATGGAGAGCTCGGATTTAAGTATTGTTCTTGAAGTCTTGATGATTCTTGGAATGGAGTTCAATTATTCTTATTCGTGGTTTGTCCATACAAGATAATCCTCGTATCCCTTTGATAGTGGTTCATTTCTTTTTAAAAGATTACTACTTGGGAGGGAGCATGTTGGGATCATCATGTGATAATGTTATATGAGATTTATTGGAATTGTAATAAGAGATTTCGGATGTTGATCGATTATTGACATCTTCTTCATATGATAATAATGGTTTTGTTGCGATTCTTGAGGTTTTATGAATGACATGATGAAGAAAATGGTAACATGGAGATATATATACCTCGGATATGTTGTTCGGAATGTGATTTCGGATATTTCATGTTCTTGAAGAACTCCTAAATTATACGAGGTAATGAAAATTTATAAGTGTTGATGTTTTGAAAATGAATATGGAATATTCATATCCAGAGATAAATTGTCTTTGAAATAATATTCGCATAGGAATACAAATGTGATTATGAGTTTGATGAGACTATTATTCATCTCTGAATTTGGAAGCCCATACGTCTGGAGCAAATATTCAAGTCGAATGATTGGATTGTTTGATAACCTTTTTAATATGATTATCTATTATTTTGAACCAATTGGATGGTTCGAATTAATGATAGTCATAGGTAAATTTTAACGATGGATTTACGAGAAGGGAACCTTGTCAATTCGTGTTTAAGAGTTGAGTTTGGAATCGATAACATTTAGACCCTTATTATTGGTCCGAATTGGTTGCTGATATGATCTTCGGATTTCGGCTCGTATTGTGGACATGGATTCGTGAGGGTCTGAGTTGGATAGTTCAGACTGTGTTAATCGAGATATTGTGGAACCGATGAGTTGTGGCCTTGTTGTATTGATATTGATCGTCATCGAACCTATTGATTATTAATCCTTCGTTTTACAATAAGAT
The DNA here is from genome assembly GCA_033398695.1 of Orobanche coerulescens. Classification (NCBI taxonomy): domain Eukaryota; kingdom Viridiplantae; phylum Streptophyta; class Magnoliopsida; order Lamiales; family Orobanchaceae; genus Orobanche; species Orobanche coerulescens. The sequence continues at coordinate 40,068,436 of CM065814.1, read as the reverse complement.
ATGATGTTTGATCATGGATTATGACTGTTGTGTTGCGGTTGAGGTCGAATAGTTGGTAATTAGCTTGGTCGGGGCTGAGGAACTCGTAGACGAAATTAACTGAATTGGTAACAGTTCGTTGTATTGATATCGAGGCAAGTTTTATACTTGTACTAATCAATGAGATTAATGTTATCATGTAGGTGTACGAATGTGTGTATCATTTCGAGACTTGGTCTCTTTATGATTTTGTTGATATCAGGGGATTGTTTGATACGACACCCGTCGGCAAATTATGCCAAATGTTCTTTTTTCGTAAGTAAATGGCGGTTCAAGGCATTGCGATACTTGTTGGTAAAGTTCCTGTCAATAGCCGGTTCGCGGTATCGACGTATCGATTGTGATTGTGATGGATGTTCCATTGAGATATTGTGGTGATCGTTGTTATTGATATCGGTGTTTTTCTATTGATATTATATTAACCGATTGAAGGCATTGATATATTCGATTATCATCTTCATTATCGGTAACCGATTAAATGTGCCGAGACATCCGTTGTATCGTTGTTATCGAATTGCCGTTCTAAGGTAATCGAATTATTGATTTGGGACTGTCGAAGATAGTTCCCATCCGCTGAGTCGTTATCGATTGGTCGTTCTAAGACAATCGAGGTATTGAATTCGAATAGCCGAGGATAGTGCCCATCCGTGAGTTATTATTGTCGTGTTGGCCGACTCAAGGCAGCACACTATTATTCTTGTGAACTCGGTAATTTTGTGATCGTTGAAGGTTGAGGATTTCCCGGATGGTTATGTTGTGATTGTTGTTCGTGTTAATCGGTCCTTAGAGATTTTGATCCCAGAATGGTTGTTTGGAATATTGTTGGTCGTGTCGATCTTTCACTATTCATGTGTCATCGGTCACTTGGTGAGTCGTATGATCCGTATTGGGTATATTATCCTTTGAGTTTCGTTGTCATGTTGTATCATGGCATATCTGGAAACATATCTGCATGCCGATTGGTTATGTGTAGGATTTTTAGCTAGGCACACGATGGTCATGGGTGGATGTTTCCGCATTGGACCGTGCACACAAGACGTAGTTCGTGAGGCTAATTAGGTACATTGTCAACTGTATATTCTGGATTCCGTATACGGGATGGACATGTGCACGGACACATTTCTGGATCGGGCGTACTGTGATGTTCCTCTTGAGCCTTATTGTTTGGTCGTTCGTAGTCCATGTTGTATTGGATATGTCCGACGATTGCGACTGGTTGTTCATACGCCGAGGGGTATGTCCGACAGTCAGGTTTGTTTCTTTGAGATCTGTATTGTGATGATTTACAGCTTCGACTGAGGGGATTTCAGGCCATTGTGATGTATCGGTATTTTCCGTTGGGGCCTTCGGGCATTGTGATTCGTATCTATTTCGGCATTGGTTTGGTTTACCTTCGGGTGATGTATTATTGTGTTCTATATTGATGATTCGCCGTTTAGGCATAAGTTTTCGGTTCTTGTGTATCTCGTTGAGATTTTCCTGGCGGGATATTTCTTCTCCCTACTTGTTTTACGTTTCGGGACGAAACTTCTTTTAAGGAGGGTAGAATGTAATACCCGTAATTTTGATTTCCGGTAATTTTCTATTTTTGGCGGAAGTCCGTTTTGACGACTCGCTTGGGACCGTTTCATCATTCTGAGAATGATTAATTCTACACTTTTTGACATCCGATTTCGTTTCGGTATTCTTTTGTTGAGTTCCGTGTTTCTTAACGACTTTTCCGCACTCGAGTCGATTCTGGTGAATCTCGTTCAAAATTACTATTTCGAGTTTCCCGTAAGTCTGTTTAACTTTGTTAGACGTTTTGTGAACTTCGTTTTGGTTATTCGATCATGTATCGTGATTTTCGGACGTTTTGGGCCGTTTTCGTAATTTCCCAAAGTTTGGGGTAATTACTTCGGTTGTCGAATTTTGAGCCTTCGGGTGGTCGGAACCGTGTGTTCTCTTAGCTTTTAGATTTGTCTTTGCGAGTACTTCGTAACCGTATCTTCGATTCGTATTCAGGTTCGGGTTTCGGTGTCGTTTTCTTGAGTTCAGTGTTATTAAACGACTTTTCCAAGTCTGAGTTCGACTTTGTTAAATCACCATTAATTTTTGGGAACTCCTAAAATTCTGAATATTTGTAATATTATAAAGCATCAAGTTAGATTTCCAATGGTTCAAACAGTGAGTCAATCGAGTCGGACGAAGGAGTTATGGTCGATATAGCTAAGTCACTCACATGTTCCGATTTTGGCGAGCGACTGCGGAAGGGCCGCGGCATACTTGGTCGAGCCGCGGCACGCACACATTTTCAATCTTTGGCCGACCCGTCTGTACCTTATGCCGCGGCACATGTCGGCCGGGCGCGGCTGCCGAGCCATGGGAGCAATTTTGGGCTGTCGCTCCACACTCGGCACGGGCGCGGCACATGACGATCGGCCCTATAATTTGCGTTTTTTGTGCGATTCAATCGATATTTTTTCCATTTCTTCACCTTCATCTGAGAGAGGAGACTTGATGGAGAGAATCTTCTTCATCTATCACTTGAGAGTTGGATTTTCATCATCTTCATCCGGTTGTGAAGCTCGGATTATCGATCTATCGCGTATTCTTCGGATCAAAGTACTTGGATCTTCAAAGGTAATTTCATCAAACCTCTTGGATTTCGATTTTGTTTTGAGATATGATGTTTTGGATGTTAAGATCGTGTTGTATGAAGTGATATACGCATGATTATGGGCATGTTTGATTATTCATTGGATTATTGAAGGATTGTTCAAGAACACTTTGAATATTGTGTTGGATTTTGGGGTTTTTTCGTAGATTCGTCCGATTTATCCGATTTGAAGCTTGAGAACCTTGAGATTATGATGTATCTATACCGTATGCATGCTCTTCCTACGATTTTACGGATATGATTGTGCCGTTTCGGACTTTTGGGAGTTTGAGCGATTTTCCAACCTCTAGTTGTTTATCCGTGTATTTTCATGAATCGTAGACGGGTTTTGGGAATTTCTTCGTGTAATTTGAGTATGGATAATTGATTATCATATTCCTTGCGAATCGTTTAGGTGTCGTAAGCGCGTTCTTGGACCTACCGAACTCATCTAGTTTTAGTTCGATTTCTCGATGTCTCAAAGGCAAGTATATATTTATGATTGTACGTTCTCGACTTTGAAAGTAAGGTATATGTTTGGCATAATTATTTATATCCACTCCGGGACGGGACGACGGGTCCTCTGAGGGTTTCGTAGCCTCTGGTGCGATTCCATGGATAATATGAATTAACCACTCCAGGACGGGCCAACGGGTCCTCTGAGGGTTCCGTAGCCTCTGGTGCGGTTCCACGGTTGATCATGTATGTATTGATGTGGTGTTATGAGATTTAGTTATTCCGGAATACTAGTCTTGAATTGATGAATTGACGGTTACATTTACTTTATTGTCGAGAAGTATTGTAGTTCATAATTGATATACTTGCACTAGCTATTCGACGGCTAACCCCTTTATGGGGGAAACACTTTTCATGTATTTCAGGTTCTAGGAGAGTGGACAGGCAGGTATCGGATCGGCATGAAGATGATGGGCAAGTGTGATACTGTGTCTCTCCTCTGGTTGTGTTTCGTGTTTCTCCATTCAGTGTTGTTGTACTGGAATGGTTATTGAATTCTCGAGTATTGTTTTTCAGTTTTCCTTGATGTTCCGGCCTGTGTTGCCGAGGTATTTTTGTGTAGGTGATGTATATGGTTTCATTGGTTATAGTTTTGAATACCATTTGCAATGTCCTTCTTTTCATTGTATCTAGACCTTCTCGGTCAAGTTTTACAGTTCCGCGCATGAATAGCCTTGTGGGTCCCACGGCGGGGCTCACGGCGCTGTAATATACCCTGAATAACTTAGGGGTGTTACAGAATATGGTATCAGAGCTTAGGTTTATGGATACCTAGGCTGTCGGTCTTTTGGGTCGATTGAGTCATCATTTGCCCAAAGTATCACTACTCTGCCATCATCACAGTGCGACCGGTACTTGTAAGTCCTCTCACTCTTCTTGTATTTTTCTTAATCGTTTCGTTTTTAGCTTGGTATTCTTGGGAATTGTTCACTTCGAGAATGTGCGATTTGGATTATACTTACGCATGTGTGTGCCCTTCAGAATGTTGGATGTAAGGAGGAGGAGTCGTGGTCGTGGTCACAGACGTGAACTCTTCCTTGAGATTTTGTCAAATTGCTAATTGCGATATTAATGTGTATCGGTATTGTGTTGAGACCTTGTTTGGGAGTCGCATGCTAATATCACGAGAAATCATCGACTTCACGTACCTGTAAGTATACTGTTTTGGTTATTCGCTGGTGGCGGTGTCTGATTGCTTTCGTGATGAGTTGGGAAATTTTGGATTGATCTGTTGTTTGTGACAAGATTGCAAGTTTCGAGGATGAAACTTATTTTAAGGCGATATCCCGACTTTTAGTACGTAATATCCAGATTTCAGTATAAATTTTTCGCGCTATTTTATCTGAGATATACTGGATAGATTGGTGTCTATACAGTATGGATAAAATAATTGGAAGACTGAGATAGTTGTATTAGTATAATTGTCGTAGTTGGTCGACAATTACATTCGAAGATATCGTGTGTCATGTTATCGTAATTTTGATATTGGGTATATCATATGAGAATATTATCAGGTTGTATATATGTATTCAATATGTCGTTTATATACATCTATTATATCAAGACGACGGATAAGAATAGCGGAAGCCACGTTAGCGCACGCTACGAGGTATGCCTAGCGCACGCTAAGATATATATACTTAGCGTACGCCACGGTGCATACTTAGCGCACACTAAGAGGTTTGAGTTACGTACACTAAGGAGGACCCCTAACGTACGCAAGGTTTTCTGGATAAGGTCCGGAAGGTGGCTGGTAGTAGGCATTATTATTATCGGCGATTGGCGCACGCTAATGAATGTTGGTAGCGCATGCTAATTTCAGATCGTCAACAGGGAATCTTGGCTTTATTGGATGCTTTCGGCATGTAGGACCCGGGCATCTTCTGGGAAGGTACAGTATGTCGGGTCAATGATGATTAGCGCGCGCTAAGGTCGAAGAATAGCGCACGCTACTGAGCATTTCACTGTATCAAGTCAACGCCTGTTTGCGTACGCTAATGCATGGGCATTACGTACGTTAGATGAATTTCGAAACAATGCAGTAACTCCTGGACTTCCCGATAGCGCACGCTATCAAGGAAGGATAGCGTACGCTAGATCTGTAGCGCACGCTAAATATAAGGTCTAACGCGCGCTAGTGATGTTTTTTTTAAAGAGTATAGACGAGTGCTGAGAGGCATTTTGTTCATTCTCCTTCCTTCAGTCAATAGAGAGAGCCTTGGGAAGTACTTGAAGTTCCTAAACATTGAGAGATAATCCTCTTAAACAAGATTAAGATGGAGAGCTCGGATTTAAGTATTGTTCTTGAAGTCTTGATGATTCTTGGAATGGAGTTCCATTATTCTTATTCGTGGTTCGTCCATACAAGATAATCCTCGTATCCCTCTGATAGTGGTTCGTTTCTTTTTAAAGGATTACTACTTGGGAGGGAGCATGTTGGGATCATCATGTGATAATGTTATATGAGATTTATTGGAATTTTAATAAGAGATTTCGGATGTTGATATGATTATTGACATCTTCTTCATATGATAATAATGGTTTTGTTGCGATTCTTGAGGTTCTATGAATGGCATGATGAAGAAAATGGTAACATGGAGATATATATACCTCGGATATGTTGTTCGGAACGTGATTTCGGATATTTCATGTTCTTGAAGAACTCCTAAATTATACGAGGTAATGAAAATTTATAAGTGTTGATGTTTTGAAAATGAATATGGAATATTCATATCCAGAGATAAATTATGTGTTTGAAATAATATTCGCATAGGAATACGAATGTGATTATGAGTTTGATGAGACTATTATTCATCTCTGAATTTGGAAGCCCATACGTCTAGAGCAAATATTCAAGTCGAATGATTGGATTGTTTGATAAACTTTTTAATATGATTATCTATTATTTTGAACCAATCGGATGGTTCGAATTAATGATAGTCATAGGTAAATTTTAACGATGGATTTACGAAAAGGGAACCTTGCCAATTCGTGTTTAAGAGTTGAGTTTGGAATCTATAACATTTAGACCCTTATTATTGGTCCGAATTGGTTGCTGATATGATCATCGGATTTCAGCTCGTATTGTGGACATGGATTCGTGAGGGTCTGAGTTGGATAGTTCAGACTGTGTTTAATCGAGATATTGTGGAACCGATGAGTTGTGGCCTTGTTGTATTGATATTGATCGTCATCGAACCTATTGATTATTAATCCTTCGTTTTACAATAAGATATGATGTTTGATCATGGATTATGACTGTTGTGTTGCGGTTGAGGTCGAATAGTTGGTAATTAGCTTGGTTGGGACTGCGGAACTCGTAGACGAAATTAACTGAATTGGTAACAGTTCGTTGTATTAATATCGAGGCAAGTTTTATACTTGTACTAATCAATGAGATTAATGTTATCATGTAGGTGTACGAATGTGTGTATCATTTCGAGACTTGATCTCTTTATGATTTTGTTGATATCAGGGGATTGTTTGATACGACACCCGTCGACAAATTATGCCAAATGTTACTGTTGTTCGTAAATGGCCGGTTCAAGGCATTGCGATACTTGTTGGTAAAGTTCCTGTCAATAGCCGGTTCGCGGTATCGATGTATCGATTGTGATTGTGATGGATGTTCCATTGAGATATTGTGGTGATCGTTGTTATTGATATCGGTGTTTTTCTATTGATATTATATTAACCGATTGAAGGCATTGATGTATTCGATTATCATCTTCATTATCGGTAACCGATTAAATGTGCCGAGACATCCGTTGTATCATTGTTATCGAATTGCCGTTCTAAGGTAATCGAAGTATTGATTTGGGACTGTCGAAGATAGTTCCCATCCGCTGAGTCGTTATCGATTGGTCGTTCTAAGACAATCGAGGTATTGAATTGGAATAGCCGAGGATAGTGCCCATCCGTGAGTTATTATTGTCGTGTTGGCCGACTCAAGGCAGCACACTATTATTCTTGTGAACTCGGTAATTTTGTGATCGTTGAAGGTTGAGGATTTCCCAGATGGTTATGTTGTGATTGTTGTTCGTGTTAATCGGTCCTTAGAGATTTTGATCCCAGAATGGTTGTTTGGAATATTGTTGGTCGTGTCGATCTTTCACTATTCACGTGTCATCGTTCACTTGGTGAGTCGTATGATCCGTATTGGGTATATTATCCTTTGAGTTTCGTTGTCATGTTGTATCATGGCATATCTGGAAACATATCTGCGTGCCGATTGGTTATGTGTAGGATTTTTAGCCAGGCACACGATGGTCATGCCTGGATGTTTCCGCATTGGACCGTGCGCACGAGACGTAGTTCATGAGGCTAATTAGGTACATTGTCACCCGTATATTCTGGATTCCGTATACGGGATGGACATGTGCATGGACACATTTCTGGATCGGGCGTACTGTGATGTCCCTCTTGAGCCTTATTGTTTGGTCGTTCGTAGTCCATGTTGTATTGGATATGTCCGACGATTGCGACTGGTTGTTCATACGCCGAGGGGTATGTCCGACAGTCAGGTTTGTTTCTTTGAGATCTTTATTGTGATGATTTACAGCTTCGGCTGAGGGGATTTCAGGCCATTGTGATGTATCCGTATTTTCCGTTGGGGCCTTCGGGCATTGTGATTCGTATCTATTTCGGCATTGGTTTGGTTTACCTTCGGGTGATGTATTATTGTGTTCTATATTGATGATTCGCCGTTTGGGCATAAGTTTTCGGTTCTTGTGTATCTCGTTGAGATTTTCCTGGCGGGATATTTCTTCTCCCTACTTGTTTTAAGTTTCGGGACGAAACTTCTTTTAAGGAGGGTAGAATGTAATACCCGTAATTTTGATTTCCGGTAATTTTCTATTTTTGGCCGAAGTCCGTTTTGACGACTCGCTTGGGACCGTTTCGTCATCCTGAGAATGATTAATTCTACACTTTTTGACATCCGAGTTCGTTTCGGTATTCTTTTGTTGAGTTCCGTGTTTCTTAACGACTTTTCCGCACTCGAGTCGATTCTGGTGAATCTCGTTCGAAATTACTATTTCGAGTTTCCCGTAAGTCCGTTTAACTTTGTTAGACGTGTTGTGAACTTCGGTTTGGTTATTCGATCACGTATCGTGATTTTCGGACGTTTTGGGCCGTTTTCGTAATTTCCCAAAGTTTGGGGTAATTACTTCGGTTGTCGAATTTTGAGCCTTCGGGTGGTCAGAATCGTGTGTTCTCTTAGCTTTTAGATTTGTCTTTGCGAGTACTTCGTAACCGTATCTTCGATTCGTATTCAGGTTCGGGTTTCGGTGTTGTTTTCTTGAGTTCAGTGTTATTAAACGACTTTTCCAAGTCTGAGTTCGACTTTGTTAAATCACCATTAATTTTTGGAAACTCCTAAAATTCTGAATCTTTGTAATATTATAAAGCATCAAGTTAGCTTTCCAATGGTTCAAACGGTGAGTCAATCGGAGTCCGGACGAAGGAGTTATGGTCGATATAGCTAAGTCACTCACATGTTCCAGTTTTGGCCGAGCAGCCTGCCGGAAGGGCCGCGGCACACTTGGTCTAGCCGCGGCACGCACACATTTTCAATCTTTGGCCGACCCGTCTGTACCTTATGCCGCGGCACATGTCGGTCGGGCCGCGGCACACTGCCGAGCCTTGGGAGCAATTTTTGGGCCTGTGCCGCTGCACACTCGGCCTGGGCCGCGGCACACTTGACAGTCAGCCCTATAATTTGCGTTTTTTGTGCGATTCAACCGATATTTTTTCCATTTCTTCACCTTCATCTGAGAGAGGAGACTTGAGGGAGAGAATCTTCTTCATCTATCACTTGAGAGTTGGATTTTCATCATTTTCATCCGGTTGTGAAGCTCGGATCATCGATCTATCGCGTATTCTTCGGATCAAAGTACTTGGATCTTCAAAGGTAATTTCATCAAACCTCTTGGATTTCGATTTTGTTTTGAGATATGATGTTGTGGATGTTAAGATCGTGTTGTATGAAGTGATATACGCATGATTATGGGCATGTTTGATTATTCATTGGATTATTGAAGGATTATTCAAGAACACTTTGAATATTGTGTTGGATTTTGGGGGTTTTTTCGTAGATTCGTCCGATTTATCCGATTTGAAGCTTGAGAACCTTGAGATTATGATGTATCTATACCGTATGCATGCTCTTCCTACGATTTTACGAATTTGATTGTGCCGTTTTCGGACTTTTGGGAGTTTGAGCGATTTTCCAACCTCTAGTTGTTTATCCGTGTATTTTCATGAATCGTAGACGGGTTTTGGGAATTTCTTCATGTAATTTGAGTATGGATAATTGATTATCATATTCCTTGCGAATCATTTAGGTGCCGGAAGCGCGTTCTTGGACCTACCGAACTCATACCGTTTTTCCGTTCGATTTCTCGATGTCTCAAAGGCAAGTATATATTTATGATTGTACGTTCTCGAATTTGAAAGTAAGGTATATGTTTGGCATAATTATTTATATCCACTCCGGGACGGGCCGACGGGTCCTCTGAGGGTTTCGTAGCCTCTGGTGCGATTCCATGGATAATATGAATTAACCACTCCAAGACGGGCCGACGGGTCCTCTGAGGGTTCCGTAGCCTCTGGTGCGGTTCCATGGTTGATCATGTATGTATTGATGTGGTGCTATGAGATTTAGTTATTCCGGAATACTAGTCTTGAATTGATGAATTGACGGTTACATTTACTTTATTGTCGAGAAGTATTGTAGTTCATAATTGATATACTTGCACTAGCTATTCGACGGCTAACCCCTTTATGGGGGAAATACTTTTCATGTATTTCAGGTTCTAGGAGAGCGGACAGGCCGCTATCGGATCGGCATGAAGATGATGGGCAAGTGTGATACTGTGTCTCTCCTCTGGTTGTGTTTCGTGTTTCTCCATTCAGTGTTGTTGTACTGGAATGGTTATTGAATTCTCGAGTATTGTTTTTCAGTTTTCCTTGATGTTCCGGCCTGTGTTGCCGAGGTATTTTTGTGTAGGTGATGTATATGGTTTCATTGGTTATAGTTTTGAATACCATTTGTAATGTCTTTCTTTTCATTGTATCTAGACCTTCTCGGTCAAGTTTTACAGTTCCGCGCATGAATAGCCTTGTGGGTCCCACGGCGGGGCTCACGGCGCTGTAATATACCATGAATAACTTGGGGGTGTTACAGAATATGGTATCAGAGCTTAGGTTTATGGATACCTAGGCTGTCGGTCTTTTGGGTCGATTGAGTCGTCATTTGCCCAAAGTATCACTACTCTGCCATCATCACAGTGCCGGTACTTGTAAGTCCTCTCACTCTTCTTGTATTTTTCTTAATCGTTTCGTTTTTAGCTTGGTATTCTTGGGAATTGGTCACTTCGAGAATGTGCGATTTGGATTATACTTACGCATGTGTGTGCCCTTCAGAATGTTGGATGTAAGGAGGAGGAGTCGTGGCCGTGGTCATAGACGTGAACTCTTCCTTGAGATTTTGTCAAATTGCTAATTGCGATATTAATGTGTATCGGTATTGTGTTGAGACCTTGTTTGGGAGTCGCATGCTAATATCACGAGAAATCATCGACTTCACGTACCTGTAAGTATACTGTTTTGGTTATTCACTGGTGGCGGTGTGTGATTGCTTTCGTGATGAGTTGGGAAATTTTGGATTGATCTGTTGTTTGTGACAAGATTGCAAGTTTCGAGGATGAAACTTATTTTAAGGCGATATCCCGACTTTTCGTACGTAATATCCAGATTTCAGTATAAATTTTTCGCGCTATTTTATCTGAGATATACTGGATAGATTGGTGTCTATACAGTATGGATAAAATAATTGGAAGACTGAGATAGTTGTATTAGTATAATTGTCGTAGTTGGTCGACAATTACATTTGAAGATATCGTGTGTCATGTTATCGTAATTTTGATATTGGGTATATCATATGAGAATATTATCAGGTTGTATATATGTATTCAATATGTCGTTTATATACATCTATTATATCAAGACGACGGATAAGAATAGCAGAAGCCACGTTAGCGCACGCTACAAGGTATGCCTAGCGCACGCTAAGATATATATACTTAGCGTACGCCACGGTGCATACTTAGCGCACGCTAAGAGGTTTGAGTTACGTACGCTAAGGAGGACCCCTAACGTACGCAAGGTATTCTGGATAAGGTCCGGAAGGTGGCCTCTGTGTAGGCCTGCATCGTTTATTATCGGCGATTAGCGCACGCTAATGCATGTTGGTAGCGCATGCTAATTTCAGATCGTCAACAGGGAATCTTGGCTTTATTGGATGCTTTCGGCATGTAGGACCCGGGCATCTTCTGGGAAGGTACAGGATGTCGGGTCAATGATGATTAGCGCGCGCTAAGGTCGAAGAATAGCGCACGCTACTGAGCATTTAACTGTATCAAGTCAACGCCTGTTTGCGTACGCTAATGCATGGGCATTACGTACGTTAGATGAATTTCGAAACAATGCAGTAACCCCTGGACTGCCCGATAGCGCACGCTATCAAGGAAGGATAGCGTACACTAGATCTGTAGCGCATGCTAAATATAAGGTCTAACGCGCGCTAGTGATGTTTTTTTAAAGAGTATAGACGAGTGCTGAGAGGCATTTTGTTCATTCTCCTTCCTTCAGTCAATAGAAAGAGCCTTGGGAAGTACTTGAAGTTCCTAAACATTGAGAGATAATCCTCTTAAACAAGATTAAGATGGAGAGCTCGGATTTAAGTATTGTTCTTGAAGTCTTGATGATTCTTGGAATGGAGTTCAATTATTCTTATTCGTGGTTCGTCCATATAAGATAATCCTCGTATCCCTCTGATAGTGGTTCGTTTCTTTTTAAAGGATTACTACTTGGGAGGGAGCATGTTGCGATCATCATGTGATAATGTTATATGAGATTTATTGGAATTGTAATAAGAGATTTCGGATGTTGATATGATTATTGACATCTCCTTCATATGATAATAATGGTTTTGTTGCGATTCTTGAGGTTGTATGAATGGCATGATGAAGAAAATGGTAACATGGAGATATATATACCTCGGATATGTTGTTCGGAACGTGATTTCGGATATTTCATATTCTTGAAGAACTCCTAAATTATACGAGGTAATGAAAATTTATAAGTGTTGATGTTTTGAAAATGAATATGGAATATTCATATCCAGAGATAAATTATGTGTTTGAAATAATATTCGCATGTGATTATGAGTTTGATGAGACTATTATTCATCTCTGAATTTGGAAGCCCATACGTCTGGAGCAAATATTCAAGTCGAATGATTGGATTGTTTGATAACCTTTTTAATATGATTATCTATTATTTTGAACCAATCGGATGGTTCGAATTAATGATAGTCATAGGTAAATTTTAACGATGGATTTACGAGAAGGGAACCTTGTCAATTCGTGTTTAAGAGTTGAGTTTGGAATCGATAACATTTAGACCCTTATTATTGGTCCGAACTGGTTGCTGATATGATCATCGGATTTCGGCTCGTATTGTGGACATGGATTCGTGAGGGTCTGAGTTGGATAGTTCAGACTGTGTTTAATCGAGATATTGTGGAACCGATGAGTAGTGGCCTTGTTGTATTGATATTGATCGTCATCGAACCTATTGATTATTAATCCTTCGTTTTACAATAAGATATGATGTTTGATCATGGATTATGACTGTTGTGTTGCGGTTGAGGTCGAATAGGTGGTAATTAGCTTGGTCGGGACTGAGGAACTCGTAGACGAAATTAACTGAATTGGTAACAGTTCGTTGTATTGATATCGAGGCAAGTTTTATACTTGTACTAATCAATGAGATTAATGTTATCATGTAGGTGTACGAATGTGTGTATCATTTCGAGACTTGGTCTCTTTATGATTTTGTTGATATCAGGGGATTGTTTGATACGACACCCGTCGGCAAATTATGCCAAATGTTACTGTTGTTCGTAAATGGCCGGTTCAAGGCATTGCGATACTTGTTGGTAAAGTTCCTGTCAATAGCCGGTTCGCGGTATCGACGTATCGATTGTGATTGTGATGGATGTTCCATTGAGATATTGTGGTGATCGTCGTTATTGATATCGGTGTTTTTCTATTGATATTATATTAACCGATTGAAGGCATTGATGTATTCGATTATCATCCTCGTTATCGGTAACCGATTAAATGTGCCGAGACATCCGTTGTATCATTGTTATCGAATTGCCGTTCTAAGGTAATCGAAGTATTGATTTGGGACTGTCGAAGATAGTTCCCATCCGCTGAGTCTTTATCGATTGGTCGTTCTAAGACAATCGAGGTATTGAATTGGAATAGCCGAGGATAGTGCCCATCCGTGAGTTATTATTGTCGTGTTGGCCGACTCAAGGCAGCACACTATTATTCTTGTGAACTCGGTAATTTTGCGATCGTTGAAGGTTGAGGATTTCCCGGATGGTTATGTTGTGATTGTTGTTCGTGTTAATCGGTCCTCAGAGATTTTGATCCCAGGATGGTTGTTTGGAATATTGTTGGTCGTGTCGATCATTCATTATTCATGTGTCATCGTTCACTTGGTGAGTCGTATGATCCGTATTGGGTATATTATCCTTTGAGTTTCGTTGTCATGTTGTATCATGGAATATCTGGAAACATATATGCGTGCCGATTGGTTATGTGTAGGATTTTTAGCCAGGCACACGATGGTCATGCGTGGATGTTTCCGCATTGGACCGTGCACACGAGACGTAGTTCATGAGGCTAATTAGGTACATTGTCACCCGTATATTCTGGATTCCGTATACGGGGTGGACATGTGCACGGACACATTTCTGGATCGAGCGTACTGTGATGTCCCTCTTGAGCCTTATTGTTTGGTCGTTTGTAGTCCATGTTGTATTGGATATGTCCGACGATTGCGACTGGTTGTTCATACGCCGAGGGGTATGTCCGACAGTCAGGTTTGTTTCTTTGAGATCTGTATTGTGATGATTTACAGCTTCGGCTAAGGGGATTTCAGGCTATTGGGATGTATCGGTATTTTCCGTTGGGGCCTTCGGGCATTGTGATTCGTATCTATTTCGGCATTGGTTTGGTTTACCTTCGGGTGATGTATTATTGTGTTCTATATTGATGATTCGCCGTTTGGGCTTAAGTTTTCGGTTCTTGTGTATCTCGTTGAGATTTTCCTGGCGGGATATTTCTTCTCCCTACTTGTTTTAAGTTTCGGGACGAAACTTCTTTTAAGGAGGGTAGAATGTAATACCCGTAATTTTGATTTCCGGTAATTTTCTATTTTTGGCGGAAGTCCGTTTTGATGACTCGCTTGGGACCGTTTCGTCATCCTAAGAATGATTAATTCTACACTTTTTGACATCCGAGTTCGTTTCGGTATTCTTTTGTTGAGTTCCGTGTTTCTTAACGACTTTTCCGCACTCGAGTCGATTCTGGTGAATCTCGTGCGAAATTACTATTTCGAGTTTCCCGTAAGTCCGTTTAACTTTGTTAGACGTGTTGTGAACTTCGGTTTGTTTATTCGATCACGTATCGTGATTTTCGGACGTTTTGGGCCGTTTTTGTAATTTCCCAAAGTTTGGGGTAATTACTTCGGTTGTCGAATTTCGAGCCTTCGGGTGGTCGGAATCGTGGGTTCTCTTAGCTTTTAGATTCATCTTTGCGAGTACTTCATAACCGTATCTTCGATTCGTATTCAGGTTCGGGTTTCGGTGTCGTTTTCTTGAGTTCAATGTTATTAAACGACTTTTCCAACTCTGAGTTCGACTTTGTTAAATCACCATTAATTTTTGTAGACTCCAAAAATTCTGAATCTTTGCAATATTATAAAGCATCAAGTTAGATTTCCAATGGTTCAAACGGTGAGTCAATCGGAGTCCGGACGAAGGAGTTATGGTCGATATAGCTAAGTCACTCACATGTTCCAGTTTTGGCCGAGCAGCATGCCGGAAGGGCCGCGGCACACTTGGTCGAGCCGCGGCATGCACACATTTTCAATCTTTGGCCGACCCGTCTGTACCTTATGCCGCGGCACATGTCGGCCGGGCCGCGGCACACTGCCGAGCCTTGGGAGCAATTTTTGGGCCTGTGCCGCGGCACACTCGGCCTGGGCCGCGGCACACTTGACAGTCAGCCCTATAATTTGTGTTTTTTGTGCGATTCAACCGATATTTTTTCCATTTCTTCACCTTCATCCTAGAGAGGAGACTTTAGGGAGAGAATCTTCTTCATCTATCACTTGAGAGTTGGATTTTCATCATTTTCATCCGGTTGTGAAGCTCGGATCATCGATCTATCGCGTATTCTTCGGATCAAAGTACTTGGATCTTCAAAGGTAATTTCATCAAACCTCTTGGATTTCGATTTTGTTTTGAGATATGATGTTTTGGATGTTAAGATCGTGTTGTATGAAGTGATATACGCATGATTATGGGCATGTTTGATTATTCATTGTATTATTGAAGGATTATTCAAGAACACTTTGAATATTGTGTTGGATTTTGGGGTTTTTCGTAGATTCGTCCGATTTATCTGATTTGAAGCTTGAGAAGCTTTAGATTATGATGTATCTATACCGTATGCATGCTTTTCCTACGATTTTACGGATTTGATTGTGCCGTTTTCGGACTTTTGGGAGTTTGAGCAATTTTCCAACCTCTAGTTGTTTATCCGTGTATTTTCATGAATCGTAGACGGGTTTCGGGAATTTCTTCGTGTAATTTGAGTATGGATAATTGATTATCATATTCCTTGTGAATCGTTTAGGTGCCGGAAGCGTGTTCTTGGACCTACCGAACTCATACCGTTTTTCCGTTCGATTTCTCGATGTCTCAAAGGCAAGTATATATTTATGATTGTACATTCTCGACTTTTAAAGTAAGGTATATGTTTGGCATAATTATTTATATCCACTCCGGGACGGGCCGACGGGTCCTCTGAGGGTTTCGTAGCCTCTGGTGTGATTCCATGGATAATATAAATTAACCACCCCGGGACGGGCCGACGGGTCCTCTGAGGGTTCCGTAGCCTCTGGTGCGGTTCCACGGTTGATCATGTATGTATTGATGTGGTGCTATGAGATTTAGTTATTCCGGAATACTAGTCTTGAATTGATGAATTGACGGTTACATTTACTTTATTGTCGAGAAGTATTGTAGTTCATAATTGATATACTTGCACTAGCTATTCGACGGCTAACCCCTTTATGGGGGAAATACTTTTCATGTATTTCAGGTTCCAGGAGAGCGGACAGGCAGGTATCGGATCGGCATGAAGATGATGGGCAACTGTGATACTGTGTCTCTCCTCTGGTTGTGTTTCGTGTTTCTCCATTCAGTGTTGTTGTACTGGAATGGTTATTGAATACTCGAGTATTGTTTTTCAGTTTTCCATGATGTTCCGGCCTGTGTTGCCGAGGTATTGTTTTGTGTAGGTGATGTATATGGTTTCATTGGTTATTGTTTTGAATACCATTTGTAATGTCCTTCTTTTCATTGTATCTAGACCTTCTCGGTCAAGTTTTACAGTTCCGCGCATGAATAGCCTTGTGGGTCCCACGGCGGGGCTCACGGCGCTGTAATATACCCTGAATAACTTGGGGGTGTGACAGAATATGGTATCAGAGCTTAGGTTTATGGATACCTAGGTTGTCGGTCTTTTGGGTCGATTGATTCGTCATTTGCCCACAGTATCACTACTCTGCCATCATCACAGTGCGACCGGTACTTGTAAGTCCTCTCACTCTTCTTGTATTTTTCTTAATCGTTTCTTTTTTAGCTTGGTATTCTTGGGAATTGGTCACTTCGAGAATGTGCGATTTGGATTATACTTACGCACGTGTGTGCCCTTCAGAATGTTGGATGTAAGGAGGAGGAGTCGTGGCCGTGGTCACAGACGTGAACTCTTCCTTGAGATTTTGTCAAATTGCTTATTGTGATATTAATGTGTATCGGTATTGTGTTGAGACCTTGTTTGGGAGTCGCATGCTAATATCACGAGAAATCATCGACTTCACGTACCTGTAAGTATACTGTTTTGGTTATTCGCTGGTGGCGGTGTCTGATTGCTTTCGTGATGAGTTGGGAAATTTTGGACTGATCTGTTGTTTGTGACAAGATTGCAAGTTTCGAGGACGAAACTTATTTTAAGGCGATATCCCGACTTTTAGTACGTAATATCCGGATTTCAGTATAAATTTTTCGCGCTATTTTATCTGAGATATACTGGATATATTGGTGTCTATACAGTATGGATAAAATAATTGGAAGACTGAGATAGTTGTATAAGTATAATTGTCGTAGTTGGTCGACAATTACATTTGAAGATATCGTGTGTCATGTTATCGTACTTTTGATATTGGGTATATCATATGAGAATATTATCAGGTTGTATATATGTATTCAATATGTCGTGTATATACATCTAGTATATCAAGACGACGGATAAGAATAGCGGAAGCCACGTTAGCGCACGCTACAAGGTATGCCTAGCGCACGCTAAGATATATACTTAGCGTACGCCACGGTGCATACTTAGCGCACGCTAATAGGTTTGAGTTACGTACGCTAAGGAGGACCCCTAACATACGCAGGGTGTAACACCCCAAACTCGGCGGATATTACAGTGCCGTAGATCCCCAACTGGGACCCACCAGGCAAATGAAAATGAATGAATTACACAAGATAAATGTAGTACCGAACTACATTACAACAATAATTACTCCGATGAGGAATTTAGTTACAACATACCAGGACAATACCGAATACTAGTGTATTTTATATGAAGATAAAATACACAACACTGGATGAAACGGAGTATCCAAATGAAAATCTGCAGCGGAAAATAAAGGACAATAATATGAATAACTGAAAGATCGGGGCCCCCTACTAGTATCACTAGGACTCCTCGACATCAACATGCTATTCCCGTGCATTTGCCTTGCCATGACCTGAAAAACAAAATCCCCAAACGGGGTCAGTTACAAAGAACAACAATCCTCAAGGGTTGAAAAATACACAATCATGATTTAATCAAGTTAAGAAATATTCTTAGTTATGAATTACGCCAAGAGGAGTATCATAGTACGCCCGTAATGTTCTGTGCAAGTGTACAACACCCGTCAGTGTACCTAATTAGTCTCACGAGACAATATGACCCGTGTGCACGGTCTAATGTATCGGTGAACCCAATACAATAACCATCGTGTGCCCGACTAAAAATTCCACACAGACACACCCGACCACGCAATATGAACCCAGAAGGTCACATGAACGAGAATGACCATAATGAATATCAATGAATAATAATTAGACAAGGCCAAGAATGACTCACCGAGATGAGAGTAATAATGAAATGAATGATAGCTCAACGAAAAGATTGGAACCGCTGTTCCTTATGGTCAAGTGATTAATTGACAATAACAAGTTTTAATATGATTAATACAATGATGAATGAGTTATGATTATGAATGATCAACAACAAAAGGTATGAATATCCTTTTAACCGAGTAAGAATTAACTTACTCAACACCGATGAAGAATGTCCGTCCACGAACAACGTCCTAAATGAAGTGTCGGTCGCACGAACAACCTTAATTCAATACAATTACCGACAATCCGATCAATATACGAATTAAACACGAATATAACGAACTTAAAACGTCGATACGATAAAACTAAGTCCATTGAGGTATTGAAACAAACACGTTGCGTCCAAACTCCGATTGTTTACAATCAAACTTCAATATACCAATATCAAATCCCCAAGAAGTGTTTCAAACCAATAAAACATCTCCAATACGATCAATAATCCGTTATGAATATCCAAAAATGTGATTATAACAACAATTAGTCGAAAATCCCCAATTCCAACTCGATTTACAAGGTGTTCTTGAATAATCCCTCAATAATCCAATGAATCCTTATACAAACTCATAATCATATACATATCCCTTCATATATCATGATTATAACGTCCATAACATCCTATTTCAACACAAAATCGAAGTCCAAAGTGTTGAAGGAATTACCTGTTGATTATCCAAGTGCTTTATTCAGAAGAAGAGGCGTTAGATTGATTATCCGGGCTTCACGATCGAATGGAGATGAACAAAATCATACTCCCTACTCATTTGTGAAGGAAAAACCTTCCCTCAAGCTTCCTCTCTCGGTTGCAAGTGAAAAAAATGGGAAAGGAATGGAAGAAATCTTGAAAAAAGCGAATTTATAGGAGTTGATGCTGCGGACACGGCCGGCCGATCGGCGGTCGTGTCACGCATAACGGCCGGCGACGATTGGCCGACAGTGACTCGACCGTGTCACCGCCGACACGGTCGCGGCGCTGAGGGCCTCCGACGATGACCCGTCAAGCGGCTGACTCGCATGACTCGCCGTGCGAGGCGACACGGTCGGGCGTCTCGGGCGATCGGTCTGGCTTATCCGGAAGGGTGCGACTTCGGCCGTGCTGCACGACACGGTCGGGTCCTGAGGCAGACACTTCGGCACTTTCCGGACGAGTACGGCACGGCCGTGTCGGACGACACGGCCGAGTTCGTTCGGCGGTGATCGGCCAATGAGCGGTTGAGCTAAAGCGACCATAACTCTCTCGTCGGACTCGATTGACTCACCGTTTGAACCATTGGAAAGCTAATTCGATGCTCTATAATATTGCAAGATTTAGAATTTTTGGAGTTACCAAAAATTAATGGTGATCTAACAAAGTCGAACTCAAATGAGGAAAGTTGAAACAATGAACAATAACGATACACAACTCGAAGTTTTTCCGAACGGTGAACACGGTGAATGAACATGATTGATGAATGATTATAATTGAGTGAAAATCCACTGAGTGACAATCACCGAATGAAATTCTTGAATGATAATGATTGAATTACAACCGGGTATTACATACTCCCCTTAAAAGAGTTTCGTCCTCAAACTAAGGGTCAAACAACTCGGGATAACTCTCCCGCATATTCTCCTCGGTTTCCCGGTGGCCTCTTCGACTCCGCGTCTAGACCACTGAATCTTGACTAAAGGGATCGTCTTGTTCCTCAACTGTTTGATTCGCCGCTCTAACACTCGTACAGGACGCTCCTCGTACGAATGATCATCCGCGATCTCGATTTCGTCGAATTGAAGTATGTGACTCGGGTCGGCAACATACTTCCGCAACTGAGAGACGAAACACATTACGAATTCGGCTCAACGCCGGAGGTAACGCCAATCGATAAGCTAACTCGCCTACTCGATCCAAAATTTCAAACGGTCCAATGAATCTTGGGCTCAACTTCCCCCGTTTTCCGAAACGGAAAAATACCTCGACTCGGGGATATCTTGACCAAAACATGGTCACCCGTCTCGAACTCTAGTGGTCGACGACGATTATCCGCATACGATTTCTGTCGACTCTGAGCTGTCAACATACGACTCTTGATCAAAGCTACCTTCTCCCGGACGGCTATAAGCATATCGGGCTCGGTGCCGATTGATTCTAACAAGTCATCCTAACACAAAGGAGATCGACAAAGACGACCGTACAAGGCCTCGTAAGCTGCCATCTTAATGGAAGCATGCCAACTATTATTATACGTGAACTCGATCAACGGTAGTTGGGCTTCCCAATCGTCCTTCCAATCGAGGACGCATGCCCTCAACATGTCCTCTAATGTCGAATAGTTCTCTGATTGTCCAGTTTGACCGAGGATGAAAGGCGATCGAGATTAAGCTGAGTTCCCATAGCACGATGAACTGATTTCCAAAAATGTGACACAACCCGTCCGTCACGATCGGGAACAATACTTTTAGGAGTACCGTGCAGTCTCACTATCTCCTTGATGAACAAGCTGGGCGATCTCTTGGGACTCCACAAATCCTTGATCTCAAGGAAATGAGTTGATTTAGTTAAGCGGTCGCGATCACTCGATCGTATTTATGCCACGATGACTCGTCGGCAATTCGTGATGAATTCCATAGAAATGTCTTCCCATTCCCATTCGAATAGGAGCGGTATCGACATACTCGGCCGCCGAGGTTCCATCTTGACTTGTTGACAGTTAAGCATCTCGAAACAAATTCTGCGACTTCTCGCTTCATATTACTCCACCGGTAATTTTGTTTCAAGTCCTTGTACATCTTCTGGACCCCGGATGAACGAGAATAAGGGGTAGCATGAGCTCCTCTCAAAATAGAGTTTTTCAACTCGACAATCGCGATACGCACAACCGGTTCTTAAACCTCAAAAGTCCATCCTCGTGGACCACGAATCCAGGGGCTTTCCTGAGCCACATCTTCAAAGCGAACACCACTATTGCTAGCTCCAGGTCGTGGGTTGGATAATTAACCAGATTAATCCGAGGAAAATTCGGATTTACTTAATATCTTTCGAGGTCGCCAATCTCGGATAGTCTCCGACTTCCGAGGGTCGACACGAACTCTGTCAGACGAAATTACATGCCCGAGAAAGTCACCGGACCTCAGAACTCACATTTGGAAAACTTTCCATAAAGTTGCTCTCGTCTCAACACGTCGAGAACCTGAAGAAAATGAACCTCGTGTTCCTCTCGGCTAAGAGAATAAATCAAAATGTCGTCGATGAAGACAACAACAACTGATCTAAAAAGTCGATGAAAACCCGATTCATTAACTCCATGAATACCACAGGTGCAATAGTTAGCCCGAACGGCATAACTACGAGCTCATAATGACCATAGCGTGTATGAAACGCTGTCCTCGCGATATCCGACTCTCGAATCCGCAACTGGTGATATCCAGATCTTAAGTCGATCTTGAAAATACTGAAACTCCCTGAAGTTGATCTAAAAGATCATCAATACGAAGTAAAGGATACTACTCTTGATCATCGCCCTGTTCAACTCTTGGTAATTAATACACACACGAGACGAGCCATCCTTCTCCTTGACAGATCACACTGGTGCTCCTTACGGGGACGCAATCGGTCGGAGATGACCTTTCTCGAACTACTCCTCAAGTTGAATCTTCAACTCCTGCATTACAGTCGGGGCCATCCGATACGGTGCCTTCGATAAAGGGGACGTACTGGCTCCAACTCACTCTGAATTCCCTTACTCTATGTGAAGGCAACTAGATAACTCGCTTTGGAAATACATCGTCAATCGATGACAATGATACCACGAATGATTGAACATTTCGATTGCCCTAGAATGGTCAATTGATAAAAAGAGATACCAATAATGATTGAACAACTCGATTGCCTTAGAAAGGCCAATCGATGAAGATGATACAATGAATGTTTGAATAACTCGATTGCCTTTGAAAGGACAATCGGCGAAAATAATACAATGAATGATTGAATAACTCGATTGCCTTAGAAAGGCCAATCGATGAAAATGATACAATGAATGATTGAATGACTCGATTGTCTTAGAAAAGCCAATCGATGGAAATGATATAAGGAATGACCGAATAACTCGATTGCCTTAGAAAGGCCAATCGATGAAAATGATATAATGAATGATTGAATAGTTCGATTGCGGAATTTCTCTGCTTCCGCCATAATAAAAATTCTCTTTGGAACAACGGGATTACTTCCTGAAGCACACATTCGACAACCAACGACGGAAAGATAGCGACTAAACGCTAACAAACACGAGGATAGTATCGAGACGATCAAACCAACTAATCTGAAAATTACATCGTCCTAAGATAAATTCACCACGATTAGATCCATCAACCAATCGCGGTCATTAAGTAGGACTATACCGAAATAAGTCTATTCAAGCATGATTCGAAAATGAATGAATGCGGTGTACCAAAGCATCAAAGGTACACACAAGTTGAAATAAAATTACGAGTATACGAAATCGTTCGGACCACCGGATCGTCGATCCTCCTCATCATATGAATGCAGGACTTGCTGGTCCCGAACCGGGCTCCCGTCGATAAATACGAGCTCCAACTCTATTTGCTTCCATTGTCTTAAGCAGCGATGATAAAGCGATCCCGATTAAACGCTGGTTGCTTGGGGCTGAGATGCCGCGAGTCGACTTGGAGTCCTTTCGGCAAAACGGGCCTTATGCCCAAAATTCCCACAATTATAGCACGTGATAGACGGTTTGAGACACTCGGTGCTGAAATGACCCGGCGTTCCACAATTGAAACAGTGATGACCAGCGGCGCTCGGGAATGAGATCCACGATTATGCGCCGTAGAAGGTCGCTCGAAGCGATAGGGCTCACACGAGGCTTCTTGAAGGTTGGACCGCCTTCGGATAGATTACGCCGTTGATTTCTGTTGACATATGCGGAGTTCTTTGCTCGGCCAATTTCCTTAGCAAGCGCTCGCACGGGAGAGTTCGCTCGATTAATCCGGCCAGAGTGGCGCAATGATGATTGAGCAACTGCACATGGGTCATCATGGCCTGCATAAAAGTGAGTGGATCAACCCGTACATCTTCTGATCGAACCGAGTCCTGGGCACGATTTCCCGACAGCGAGTGACTATTTCTCGGATTTCGGTCCGCACCGCGGCCTCTCCCCGTGCATCCCGTGATGACTCTCTCCATCTAAGTAGGAAGGTCGCATAATGATTATATTACCCGCATGATTAGCACGTGATGATTATGTCATGAGATGATGAAAATGAGTATACATGCTCTAACTTAATGATTATATGAATGATTTACTGAAGTTACATGATTATCTGATGAAATTCTTGAAATGATTATCTTGATTAACTTAACAAGATTGGTAATATGATCATCAGTTGACAATTGAGTAATGAAATGAATTGAGTAATTAATGAGTTAACATGATCGTCACGATTATTAAGCGAGTAATGAAATGAATTAAGTGATTAATGAGTTAACATGATTGTCTAATCATAATGAATGATGATGTTTGAGGATTGTTAATTGATGAATGATGAATGAATGACTATTGCGAGAAATTATACCATGGCGTTAGAAATCTTACAGTTCTTAGGTCGATTGGCTCGGCATTTGCACAGGTCACACGTGACGCGAAAGTCCAATGATACTAGTCCGATGACGATGATTTCAAATAAGACATGACTCGGAAGGTAGTATTCAAAACCACGCTCCGATACCAACTCTGTAACACCCCAAACTCGGCGGATATTACGGTCCGTAGATCCCCAATTGGGACCCACGAGGCAAATGAAAATGAATGAATTACACAAGATAAATGTAGTACCGAACTACATTACAACAATAATTACTCCGATGAGGAGTTTAGTTACAACATACCAGGACAATACCGAATACTAGTGTATTTTATATGAAGATAAAATACACAACACCGGATGAAACGGAGTATCCAAATGAAAATCTGCGGCGGAAAATAAAGGACAATAATATGAATAATCGAAAGATCGGGGCCCCTACTAGTATCACTAGGACTCCTCGACATCAACATGCTATTCCGTGCGTTTGCCTTGCCATGACACGAAAAACAAAATCCCCAAGCGGGGTCGATTACAAAGAACAACAATCCTCAAGGGTTGAAAAATACACAATCATGATTTAAGCGAAGTTAAGAAATATTCTTAGTTATGAATTACGCTGAAGAGGAGTATCATAAATACGCCCGTAATGTTACGTGCAAGTGTACAACACCCGTCCGTGTACCTAATTAGTCTCACGAGACAATATGACCCGTGTGCACGGTCTAATGTATCGGTGAACCCAATCTGATAACCATCGTGTGCCCGACTAAAAATTCCACACAGACACACCCGGCCACGCAATATGAACCCAGAAGGTCACATGATCGAGAATGACCATAATGAATATCAATGAATAATAATTAGACAAGGCCAAGAATGACTCACCGAGATGAGAGTAATAATGAAATGAATGATAGCTCAACGAAAAGATTGGAACCGTCGTTCCTTATGACTGAAGTGATTAATTGACAATAACAAGTTTTAATATGATTAATACAATGATGAATGAGTTATGATTATGAATGATCAACAACAAAAGGTATGAATATCCTTTTAACCGAGTAAGAATTAACTTACTCAACACCGATGAAGAATGTCCGTCCACGAACAACGTCCTAAATGAAGTGTCGGTCGCACGAACAACCTTAATTCAATACAATTACCGACAATCCGATCAATATACGAATTAAACACGAATATAACGAACTTAAAACGTCGATACGATAAAACTAAGTCCATTGAGGTATTGAAACAAACACGTTGCGTCAAACTCCGATTGTTTACAATCAAACTTAAATATACCAATATCAAATCCCCAAGAAGTGTTTCAAACCAATAAAACATCTCCAATACGATCAATAATCCGTTATGAATATCCAAAAATGTGATTATAACAACAATTAGTCGAAAATCCCCAATTCCAACTCGATTTACAAGGTGTTCTTGAATAATCCCTCAATAATCCAATGAATCCTTATACAAACTCATAATCATATACATATCCCTTCATATATCATGATTATAACGTCCATAACATCCTATTTCAACACAAAATCGAAGTCCAAAGTGTTGAAGGAATTACCTCTTGATGATCCAAGTGCTTTAATCCGAAGAACACGCGTTAGATTGATTATCCGGGCTTCACGATCGAAAGGAGATGAAAAAAATCAAACACCCAAATGATTTGTGAAGGAAAAACCTTCCCTTAAGCTTCCTCTCTCGGTTGCAAGTGAAAAAAATGGGAAAGGAATGGAAGAAATCTTTGAAAAAAGCGAATTTATAGGAGTTGATGCTGCCGGACACGGCCGTGCCGATCGGCACGGTCGTGTCGCCTGGGCCGGCGATTGGCAGCAGTGACTTCGACCGTGTCACGCTCGACACGGTCGCGGCGCGAGGGCCTCCCGGCGATGACCCGTCCGGCGGCTTCGCATGACTCGGCCGTGCAGGCGACACGGTCGGCGTCTTGGCGTCAGTCTGGCTTATCCGGAAGGTGCGACTCGGCCGTGCGAGCGACGGTCGGGTCTGAGGCAGACACTTTGGCACTTTCCGGACGAGTACGGCACGGGCCGTGTCGGACGACACGGCCGAGTTCGTTCGGCAGTGATCGGCCAATGAGCGGTTGAGCTAAAACGACCATAACTCTCTCGTCCGGACTCCGATTGACTCACCGTTTGAACCATTGGAAAGATAATTCGATGCTCTATAATATTGCAAAGATTTAGAATTTTTGGAGTTACCAAAAATTAATGGTGATCTAACAAAGTCGAACTCAAATGAGGAAAGTTGAAACAATGAACAATAACGATACACAACTCGAAGTTTTTCCGAACGGTGAACACGGTGAATGAACATGATTGATGAATGATTATAATTGAGTGAAAATCCACTAAGTGACAATCACCGAATGAAATTACTGAATGATAATGACTGAATTACAACCGGGTATTACACAGGGTATTCTGGATAAGGTTCGGAAGGTGGCCTACAGGTAGGCGCAGACTGTTTATTATCGGCGATTAGCGCACGCTAATGCATGTTGGTAGCGCACGCTAATTTCAGATCGTCAACAGGGAATCTTGGCTTTATTGGATGCTTTCGGCGTGTAGGACCCGGGCATCTTCTGGGAAGGTACAGGTTGTCGGGTCAATGACGATTAGCGCGCGCTAAGGTCGAAGAATAGCGCATGCTACTGAGCATTTCACTGTATCAAGTCAACGCCTGTTTGCGTACGCTAATGCATGGGCATTACGTACGTTAGATGAATTTCGAAACAATGCAGTAACTCCTGGACTGCCCGATAGCGCACGCTATCAAGGAAGGATAGCGTACGCTAGATCTGTAGCGCACGCTAAATATAAGGTCTAACGCGTGCTAGTGATGTTTTTTTAAAGAGTATAGACGAGTGCTGAGAGGCATTTTGTTCATTCTCCTTCCTTCAGTCAATAGAGAGAGCCTTGGGAAGTACTTGAAGTTCCTAAACATTGAGAGATAATCCTCTTAAACAAGATTAAGATGGAGAGCTCGGATTTAAGTATTGTTCTTGAAGCCTTGATGATTCTTGGAATGGAGTTCAATTATTCTTATTCGTGGTTCGTCCATACAAGATAATCCTCGTATCCCTTTGATAGTGGTTCGTTTCTTTTTAAAGGATTACTACTTGGGAGGGAGCATGTTGGGATCATCATGTGATAATGTTATATGAGATTTATTGGAATTGTAATAAGAGATTTCGGATGTTGATATGATTATTGACATCTCCTTCATATGATAATAATGGTTTTGTTGCGATTCTTGAGGTTGTATGAATGGCATGATGAAGAAAATGGTAAGATGGAGATATATATACCTCGAATATGTTGTTCGGAATGTCATTTCGGATATTTCATGTTCTTGAAGAACTCCTAAATTATACGAGGTAATGAAAATTTATAAGTGTTGATGTTTTGAAAATGAATATGGAATATTCATATCCAGAGATAAATTATGTGTTTGAAATAATATTCGCATAGGAATACGAATGTGATTATGAGTTTGATGAGACTATTATTCATCTCTGAATTTGGAAGCCCATACGTCTGGAGCAAATATTCAAGTCGAATGATTGGATTGTTTGATAACCTTTTTAATATGATTATCTATTATTTTGAACCAATCGGATGGTTCGAATTAATGATAGTCATAGGTAAATTTTAACGATGGATTTAGGAGAAGGGAACCTTGTCAATTCGTGTTTAAGAGTTGAGTTTGGAATCGATAACATTTAGACCCTTATTATTGGTCCGAATTGGTTGCTGATATGATCATCAGATTTCAGCTCGTATTGTGGACATGGATTCGTGAGGGTCTGAGTTGGATAGTTCAGACTGTGTTTAATCGAGATATTGTGGAACCGATGAGTTGTGGCCTTGTTGTATTGATATTGATCGTCATCGAACCTATTGATTATTAATCCTTCGTTTTACAATAAGATATGATGTTTGATCATGGATTATGACTGTTGTGTTGCGGTTGAGGTCGAAGAGTTCGTAATTAGCTTGGTCGGGACTGAGGAACTCGTAGACGAAATTAACTGAATTGGTAACAGTTCGTTGTATTGATATCGAGGCAAGTTTTATACTTGTACTAATCAATGAGATTAATGTTATCATGTAGGTGTACGAATGTGTGTATCATTTCGAGACTTGGTCTCTTTATGATTTTGTTGATATCAGGGGATTGTTTGATACGACACCCGTCGGCAACTTATGCCAAATGTTACTGTTGTTCGTAAATGGCCGGTTCAAGGCTTTGAGATACTTGTTGGTAAAGTACCTGTCAATAGCCGGATCGCGGTATCGACGTATCGATTATGATTGTGATGGATGTTCCATTGAGATATTGTGGTGATCGTCGTTATTGATATCGGTGTTTTTCTATTGATATTATATTAACCGATTGAAGGCATTGATGTATTCGATTATCATCTTCGTTATCGGTAACCGATTAAATGTGCCGAGACATCCATTGTATCGTTGTTATCGAATTGCCGTTCTAAGGTAATCGAAGTATTGATTTGGGACTGTCGAAGATAGTTCCCATCCGCTGAGTCGTTATCGATTGGTCGTTCTAAGACAATCGAGGTATTGAATTGGAATAGCCGAGGATAGTGCCCATCCGTGAGTTATTATTGTCGTGTTGGCCGACTCAAGGCAGCACACTATTATTCTTGTGAACTCGGTAATTTTGTAATCGTTGAAGGTTGAGGATTTCTCGGATGGTTATGTTGTGATTGTTGTTCGTGTTAATCGGTCCTTAGAGATTTTGATCCCAGGATGGTTGTTTGGAATATTGTTGGTCGTGTCGATCTTTCACTATTCATGTGTCATCATTCACTTGGTGAGTCGTATGATCCGTATTGGGTATATTATCCTTTGAGTTTCGTTGTCATGTTGTATCATGGCATATCTGGAAACATATCTGCATGCCGATTGGTTATGTGTAGGATTTTTAGCCAGGCACACGATGGTCATGCGTGGATGTTTCCGCTTTGGACCGTGCACACGAGACGTAGTTCGTGAGGCTAATTAGGTACATTGTCACCCGTATATTCTGGATTCCGTATACGGGGTGGACATGTGCACGGACACATTTCTGGATCGGGCATACTGTGATGTCCCTCTTGAGCCTTATTGTTTGGTCGTTCGTAGTCCATGTTGTATTGGATATGTCCGACGATTTGCGACTCGTTGTTCATACGCCAAGGGGTATGCCCGACAGTCAGGTTTGTTTCTTTGGCGGAAGTCCGTTTTGACGAATCTCTTGGGACCGTTTCGTCATCCTGAGAATGATTAATTCTACACTTTTTGACATCCGAGTTCGTTTCGGTATTCTTTTGTTGAGTTCCGTGTTTCTTAACGACTTTTCTGCACTCGAGTCGATTCTGGTGAATCTCGTTCGAAATTACTATTTCGAGTTTCCCGTAAGTCCGTTTAACTTTGTTAGACGTGTTGTGAACTTCGTTTTGGTTATTCGATCATGTATCGTGATTTTCAGACGTTTTGGGCCGTTTTCGTAATTTCCCAAAGTTTGGGGTAATTACTTTGGTTGTTGAATTTCGAGCCTTTGGGTGGTCGGAATCGTGTGTTCTCTTAGCTTTTAGATTCGTCTTTGCGAGTACTTCGTAACCGTATCTTCGATTCGTATTCAGGTTTGGGTTTCAGTGTCGTTTTCTTGAGTTCAGTGTTATTAAATGACTTTTCCAAGTCTGAGTTCTACTTTGTTAAATCACCATTAATTTTTGGAAACTCCAAAAATTCTGAATATTTTCAATATTATAAAGCATCAAGTTAGCTTTCCAATGGTTCAAACGGTGAGTCAATCGGAGTCCGGACGAAGGAGTTATGGTCGATATAGCTAAGTCACTCACATGTTCCAGTTTTGGCCGAGCAGCCTGCCGCAAGGGCCGCGGCACACTTGGTCGAGCCGCGGCACGCACACATTTTCAATCTTTGGCCGACCCATCTGTACCTTGTGCCGCGGCACATGACGGCCGGGCCGCGGCACACTGCCGAGCCTTGGGAGCAATTTTTGGGCCTGTGCCGCGGCACACTCGGCCTGGGCCGCGGCACACTTGATAGTCAGCCCTATAATTTGCGTTTTTTATGCGATTCAATCGATATTTTTTCCATTTCTTCACCTTCATCCGAGAGAGGAGACTTGAGGGAGAGAATCTTCTTCATCTATCACTTGAGAGTTGGATTTTCATCATTTTCATCCGGTTGTGAAGCTCGGATCATCGATCTATCGTGTATTCTTCGGATCAAAGTACTTGGATCTTCAAAGGTAATTTCATCAAACCTCTTGGATTTCGATTTTGTTTTGAGATATGATATTTTGGATGTTAATATCGTGTTGTATGAAGTGATATACGCATGATTATGGGCATGTTTGATTATTCTTTGGATTATTGACGAATTATTCAAGAACACTTTGAATATTGTGTTGGATTTTGGGGTTTTTCGTAGATTCGTCCGATTTATCCGATTTGAAGCTTGAGAACCTTGAGATTATGATGTATCTATACCATATGCATGCTTTTCCTACGATTTTACGGATTTGATTGTGCCGTTTTCGGACATTTGGGAGTTTGAGCGATTTTTCAACCTCTAGTTGTTTATCCGTGTATTTTCATGAATCGTAGACGGGTTTCGGGAATTTCTTCGTGTAATTTGAGTATGGAAAATTGATTATCATATTCCTTGTGAATTGTTTAGGTACCGGAAGCGCATTCTTGGACCTACCGATCTCATACCATTTTTCCGTTCGATTTCTCGATGTATCAAAGGCAAGTATATATTTATGATTGTACGTTCTCGACTTTGAATTAAGGTATATGTTTGGCATAATTATTTATATCCAGTCCGGGACGGGACGACGGGTCCTCTGAGGGTTTCGTAGCCTCTGGTGCGATTCCATGGATAATATGAATTAACCACTCCGGGACGGGCCGACGGGTCCTCTGAGGGTTCCGTAGCCTCTGTTGCGGTTCCACGGTTGATCATGTATGCATTGATGTGGTGTTATGAGATTTAGTTATTCCAGAATACTAGTCTTGAATTGATGAATTGACGGTTACATTTACTTTATTATCGAGAAGTATTGTAGTTCATACTTGATATACTTGCACTAGCTATTCGACGGCTAACCCCTTTATGGGGGAAATACTTTTAATCTATTTCAGGTCCAGGAGAGCGGACAGGCAGGTATCGGATCGGCATGAAGATGATGGGCAAGTGTGATACTGTGTCTCTCCTCTAGTTGTGTTTCGTGTTTCTCCATTCAGTGTTGTTGTACTGTAATGGTTATTGAATGCTCGAGTATTGTTTTTCAGTTTTCCTTGATGTTCCGGCCTGTGTTGCCGAGGTATTGTTTTGTGTAGATGATGTATATGGTTTCATTGGTTATAGTTTTGAATACCATTTATATTGTCCTTATTTTCATTGTATCTAGACCTTCTCGATCAAGTTTTACAGTTCCGCGCATAAATAGCCTTATGGGTCCCACGGCGGGGCTCACGGCGCTGTAATATACCCTGAATAACTTGGGGGTGTTACAGCTCAAGCATACACTACAACCTTTTATATGATTTGTCCAAGGTGCCAATAATGTGATCTTCCATGTGACACCAACACACCACATTATCTATAATATAAAATAATTAGACATTTCATTTGCATAACCATAACGTGAATGAATATGCAAAACATGTGATTAAATCTAATTAATATTCTCTTAGGTAGTTATAGGAAATAAGGTAATACAAGCATAAACTATGCTTTGCAGTATACAACTCTAACATAGCATCATCCTAGCATAACGACGACTTGCATCTTCGTCCATATAGAGCCTCAAATGATACCATGCCTATGCTCGCGTGCCAGCTATTGTTGTACGAAAACTCTACTAACCCGAGATACTTAACCCAATACTTTCCCCAATCAAGCACACATGCCCTCAACATATCTTCCAGGGTTTGTATTGTATGCTCGGTCTTTCCATCCGTCTGAGGGTGATAAACTGTGCTAAAATGTAACTGGGTCCCCATAGCTTTATGGACGGCTTTCCAAAAACAGGACACGTACCTAGTGTCCCTATCCAAAATGATGGATGATGGAACTCCGTGCAATCATACAACTTCCTGGATGAAAATAGTGGCTAACTGCTCTGTTATGGTCGTTTCTTGAATTGGAATAAAATGCGCCAATTTCATTCATCGACCAACGATAACCCAAATTGTCTAATTTCCTCCCACCGCCGTTGGTAACTTAGTAACAAAATCCATTGATATGCTTTCCCACTACCACTCTAGAATGGGTAAGGGTTGCTTGATTCCGTCTGGTCTGCGGTGTTCTATTTTAACTTGTTGCACGTCATACATCGGGCAACGAATCTAGACACTTCTTGTTTCATATTTTTCCACCAAAAACTTTGTCGTACATCCTTATACATTTTGCTTTCTCTGGGGTGAATGGAGTAGGGAGTGGGGTGTGCTTCTCTCAGTATAGTTTGCTTTAGCTTGCTATTCGGCAGAATACAAATCCTATTCCTGAATCTCACCAAGTCCCCCTGGATCTTGTAGTCGGAAACATTTCCCCCTTTGATTCTCACACCGATCGCACGTCGTTCAAGATCTTCCATCTGTGCTAGACGTATCACATTTAATAAAGACGAGTGTATATTGATCGAGCACAATTGTCCCTGACTGTGTTGTACCCATACTTCAATACCACTGCTCCTGATGCCTTGCTGTAGTTCAGATTGAACCGTTAAGCTGGATAACATTACTTCCTGTGTAGTTTTTCCGACTCAGTGCATCAGCTACGACATTATACTTTCCGGGGTGGTATGAGATTTCCACGTCGTAGTTTTTGATTAACTCCAACCAGCGCCTCTGCATCATGTTTAATTCCATCTAGGTGAAGATATATTCAAACTCTTATGGTCCGTGAAAATCTTACAAGGAACTCCATAAAGATAATACCTCCAAATCTTGAGGGCGTGTACCACTGCGGCTATCTCTAAGTCATGCGTCGGGTAATTCATTTCGTATGGCTTCAGTTGTCGAGACGCGTACGCAATAACTCTATCGTTCTACATGAAAACACACCCCTACCCATGCTTAGATGCGTCCGTGTAAACGGATCCTTTCATGCCCTGCGGTAGTACTAAAACTGGAGCAGTAGTCAACCTCCTCTTGAGTTCATCAAAGCTCTTCTGACAATCTGTAGTCCAAATAAACTTGGTAGTTTTCCTTAGCAGGTTCGTTAACGGTCGAGCGATGTAGGAAAAAGCCTCGACGAATCTTCGATAATAACCTGCCAATCCTAGAAAACTCCTTACCTCCTTGACATTCTTTGGCGGTTCCCAACTCATTATCGTTTCAATTTTCTATAGATCAACCTTAACGCCTTACGCCGAGACAACATGTCCGAGGAAAATTACTTCTGGCATCCAAAATTCGCACTTCGCAAGCTTTGCGTAAAGTTGGTGTTGCCTTAACACGCTCAATACCTGTCTCAAATGTTCTTCGTGTTCCTGTCGGCTTCGAGAATAAATTATGATGTCGTCAATAAAAACCACGATGCACTTATCGAGGAAATCGATTAAAACTCTGTTCGTCAACTCCATGAAAAAGGTTGGGGCATTGGTCAAACTGAATGATACCATGATATACTCATAATGTCCATACCTCGATCGAAATGCAGTCTTGGGTATATCTTCCTACCGAATACTCAATTGGTGATATCCGGACCGTAGATCGATCTTTGAAAACACAACCGCCCCCTGTAATTGATATAGGAGATCATCGGTCCTCGAAAGTGGATAACGATTCTTGATAGTGACCTTGTTTAATTCTCTATAGTCAATGCATAAGCGTAGAGAGTTATCCTTAAATTTAACAAAGAGTACTGGCGCGCCCCACAGCGAGGTGCTCGGGCGGATCAATCCCTTCGCCAGCAGATCTTCTAGTTGTATCTTCAATTCTTCCATCTTGGCTGGTGCCATCCTATAAGGAGATTTGGAAATAGGTCTCTTTCCCGGCTCAAGTTCAATGGAGAAATCAACTTCTCGGTGCGGCGGCAGCCCTGGAGTTCAGATTCCACTGGAAGTGTGAGGCTACCCGCATTTTCATGCTTGCTTTTGCCGATGACCTTCTCCTTTTCTGTAGTCCCGATGAGGTCTCTGTTGGTGTTCTTAAGAAGATTATTGAGATCTTCGCCTCCCTTTCTGGCTTACGAGCCAACCCGAGTAAGAGTAATATCTTTCTTTCAGCTAGTGCTCAAGTGCAGGGGATTTAGCTTCAGCAGTTGTTAGGGTTTCAGCTGAGTCCGCTTCCTGTGAGGTATTTGGTGGTTCCCTTAATTTCTCCGAAGCTTACGATAGCTATGTGTTCCCCTTTGATTGATACAATTGATGGTCATCTGAGTACGTGGTCTAGTACTACTCTTTCTATGGCAGGTCGGTGCCATCTTATTCGCTCTGTCTTATCTTCTTGACATATTTATTGGGTTGGTATTTTTATTTTGCCTAAGAGAGTACTCTATTTGATAGAGAAACATATCAGGCATTTCCTATGGAGAGGTTCTCATGATTCGGGCCATGCCAAGGTGGCTTGGGATAAGGTTTGCTTGGAAGTGGATTGTGGGGGCCTTGGCATTAACCGATTGAGGCTCCAGAATCAGGCTCTGATGACCCGTCATATTTGGGCTCTTCTCACGGGCTATAATCGCTCTGTTGGGGTTAATTGGGTTCAGATCTTTAGGTTGCAGCAATGTTCTTTCTGGGATCT
This sequence comes from Orobanche coerulescens, assembly GCA_033398695.1. Taxonomy (NCBI): domain Eukaryota; kingdom Viridiplantae; phylum Streptophyta; class Magnoliopsida; order Lamiales; family Orobanchaceae; genus Orobanche; species Orobanche coerulescens. The sequence goes on along the minus strand of CM065814.1, from coordinate 40,033,459 downwards.
TCATGTTTCCTCTGCTTCAGCTAGGTATTGGAAGCAACTTCTGAAACTGCGTCCCCTAGTTATGGGAGCATTTCAGTATTATATTGGTGATGGCTCATCTTTCTTCTTGTGATCGGACCCCTGGCATTCCATGGGTGTGATTAGGCATTCTGTTCCGAGAGCCCCTCCGTGGACCGGCATTGATGTGTGTGCTAGGCTTGATAAGGTTATTGATGAGGGTTATTGGGAGTGGCCGGTGGTTGATAGACCTGAGATTCTGCTGATTACTTCTGCTCTGTCGCCTATTGTTGGGGGTCAGGATCACATATACTGGAGACCGCATAGTTCGGGTATGTATTCATCCTCTTATGCTCTTCGGTTCCTCATAGGTTACACTACTATGAAAATAGGATTTCTCATTGGTTTTTAAGTACTATTCACATCGGTTTTAAAACTGATGTTGTATCCACCGATGTTAAAATTCATATCGGTTTTTAAAAACCGATGTGAAAATGAGTAATTCACATCGGTTATGTCACAACCGATGTAGAATTGATGCAAAAAAAAATTCACATCGGTTTCTTGAGTTATAACCGATGCAAAATGTCTCATTCACATCGGTTTTGAGTTATAACCGATGTAAAATGTGCCATTCACATCGGTTTTGAGTTATAACCGATGTAAATTGAAGCAAAAAATTTAACATCAATTTCTTAAATAACCGATGTGAACTATATATATGTTTTCAACCCAGCACTACCAAATTTGCCAAAATCCACCTGTTCTGTTTTTCAATATTGAGTGAAAAATATTAATGTTATAAAATTACAAGATCAATTAAAAACAAAATTGCATTATCAAACAAACACAGAATTAAAACATAAAGTAAACATAAAATTACATGAAAATCTAAAAAGAAAATTACAAGATCGATAATATATTACATGGTTCTCATGGAATTAAATCTTGGTTGAGAATTTGAATAATTTCTTCTAGTATGTCCAGGTTGATTCCATAGCCCACCTCTACGAGGTTCGTCAGGATGACGAACGTCTACTTCGTTATGAAATTGATTTGCACACCTTTGACCACGACCACCATACCTATACCAGCCTGCGTCATGTTTACATAGGTATTGACCAAGCCGCCTTCATCAATATTAAGTTCCGCAAAAAAATGTTCTGAAGTGTCATTAAGGCAATGAGGATCCTTATTCTTCGTCATGAAGGTGGCATGCACATAAAGTGTAGCATCCAGCACACGTATAGCTTCCCCGGCACGTCGATCACCAAAACGAACACTAGCCAAAATCTCCGAAAGCTCGTATTCACGCTCCTAAAAACAAATATAACAACAAAAGGATAGAATCACGCTCCTGGAAAACAAACATAATGACAAAAGGATAGATGGTAGAGTGTGATAATATAGTACGTAGTATAAAATAGGAACAATATGTGTGATGATATAGTATAAAATGGGTGGAAGAATAATAACATAAATTAGCATACCTCAAGTCCACAATAATAACGTAATGTTTTCAATGCATAGCCATTAGTAATCTTGCTCAACTCCTTATGTTCCCCAGGAGACAAATATTCGACAGTCTTTCCAAAACTATAGTTCTTGCTGAAAAGTAAAAATGATCAATAAGTTTTCTTCTTCACATCAAAATTTAAAAAAAAAATCACTACAAGCCCACACTATAAATATAGGAGTGAAGAGACTAGAAAGTATCTAGTTGACATCATTCCTAGCATGGATGAGGAAGTAGAAGGGGAAACAAAAAAGTAGAGTACACAGGAGTGCAGTGGCGGGGTAAATATGTGAAAAACCCCAGCCCCATCCATAACAGACATTACATGAACATTCAAAAAGAGAATTAACCACATTTAATTCAAAACACATATTAACGAATGATGGGATAAGGCATACTTGAGACATTTTTTTGCAGATTTTTCAAGTGAATCCATCTTCCCGGCAGGAGGGGCTGCTCAATCCATACAAGAACCATTAGAGACGAAACAAAAACAAAGAATAGCATATTTACAAGATATAAAGGTAATTCCCTAATTATAACAAAATGAGAAGGGGTGTCACGTACAACTAAAAAACCGACGAGACCCCTCTTCATAATTTACAACTGGATGATAAATGACACCTTCGGGATGACATTTTCCACAACCAAGACGAAAAAGAGGATTATCTACAATGCAAAAAAAAAAAAAAAAAACAATTGATTAAAATATGTAGCCCTACAACTAGTGGTGAGAGAGGAAAATTTGTATGTCTTTTTAAACAAAGAAAATGACGATAGATAATGAAAGTGAACCAAATTATCTTTCATTAGTTGATATTTGGGGACAACACACCTGGCTCCACAGGAGTACAAGCCTTCACAACTTGATCGGAACAAACTTCAGTAAAGAAAAGTTTAATTTTGGGAGAAGGATCCTTGCTCCCAGCAATAAAGCTCAGGTGAGTGTATTTCTCTTCTTCCCAGTAATAAGCAGTAGCATCATTGATGTACAAACAATCCACAAGTTCAAAACAGTCCTGTTCAAACAAGGAACAATAAACAATTTCACCAGTTTCAAGGATAACAGCATATTATTATGGTTAAATTGGAAAGTAGGGTCCAACATTGCAAAATGCACAACACATGTCAACTAAACAAACAAATTCCGTAAAAAAAAAGTCTCAACTTGACAACAAATTGATGAAATTGAAATTATGGACCTTGTTCTAGAAATACCCCAGAAGACTTTGAATTTCCATTATTATTATTTAGTGTGGTATGCATAACCTCTAAAAATTACCAATTTCCCCCAGATAATCCATGGTTGCTTTAAGCAGAAAATCCTCCTTGTTATGTTTAGTGAATATATTTAACAGCATTATAGTCACAAGCGCCCCAAATAACTGTGTTGGACTTGGATAACTATACAGATTTTTTTTTACTTTTATTTTACGAGAAAAAGAAAAAACTTAATCTGTGTAAATTAACTTTCAGCACAAAAAGCAAACAATGTTCAACAGCCTAAAATATCTAGGGAACCTCATGATCTCCTAATATTGAAGGGCTCAGCCATTTAGAGTGCGATTAGATATTAAAAAAAACATTTTAATTCCAGTTCATATCTCTAATTACCAATCATTATACTAGCTTTACACCACACCAACTTTAATCAACATATCTTCATCGTATCCAATCACTTTATTAATACAACATTCCTCACACAATTTTTTCATCACTATTCTCTAGTTAGTGAAATCAAATTTTTTTCAAAAGTATATCAAATCGCACTGTTAATCTTTCTCCTTTGTGAATCTTTGCAGTAAGTTGTGTTCCATCACTTGGAAGTAGACGAGAGAACCAACAATATGAGTTCCTCATATAAAATCATCAGCTGGTAACAACAATCGAACTAAACTAAAACAACTAACAAAACAGGTCAGAAAATCCGATTATAGGAAAATCAATGAATGTCAGATTCGAAGGACAAGTCGAACAAGAATATACCAAAAATTAATTAATGCAGATCCAAATCATCGTGGTATTTAGAACCTTCACTGCACGCCTTTGACCACGAACACGAAATTGATTCACATCGCTACTGAAGATTGATAATAAGGAAAAAGCATACCTTCCACCGGCTCCACTGCTGGGGGATTTGGATTGGGGAGGAGCGGCAACGGCGGCAAACGTAGCATAATGGGTGGCGAATCTATGGAGAAAATAGCCCGCGGGGGATGGGCGAGAGCTGGGCTTTGGGGCGGATGGAAATGGAGATCTGAGGCGGCGAGCGGCCGATGATCGGAGCAACGAGGCAATGAGCCTCCTAGAAGCCATGGTGCGGGACGATTGGGGTTTTTACGAATAGAAGAAGAGAGAAGTGCTGGGGTTTTTATCGAGAAACTCAGACTATTTTCAGAAAAAAAAATAGGTTCACATCGGTTGCACATAAGAACCGATGTCAAATTACAATATTCACATCGGTTCATTTAGAAACCGATGTTAAAATAGTATATTCACATCGGTTTCTAAATAACCAATGTTAATTGAGTATAATTCACATCGGTTTTTATAAAAACCGATGTAAATTTGGTTTAAAATTTTCAATTATGCCACCGCGTCTTTTTTAACATCGGTTTTCACAAAACCGATGTTAAACGAGCGATGTTGAATGTCTTTTTTCTAGTAGTGTTATTCGCCCCGTGTTCAATGAACCCCACTCTTGCACGGACCGGGGAAGATCCCTAGGCACTCTTTCATCCTCTGGTTGGATATTCAGGAGCGGTTATCGACTATGGATAAGCCTTGGCTTCAGCACGTTGATGGGATTTGTGTCCTTTGTGGTATGGCGCTAGAGTCTCACTCTCACCTATTCTTTCAGTGCCCTTATTCTAGTCGGTGTATTTCTATTGCTAGGACGGCAGTTCGCTTTAGTTGGCCTCACTCTGTGTGGAGCTCGGGGTTGCTGTGGGCGGCTAGGAGGTGGAGAGGTAAGCACGTCGTCAACGTGGCTTACCGTATTTTCCTAGCTGCGTTGGTCTACTTGATTTGGCAGGAGAGAAATGAGAGGAGATTTGGTCATAGGCATCGAGATCCTCGTATGGTCTCTTTTCAGGGGATCGGTCTCGTTCGTGACATTATCTCTCAGAGATGGCCCGCTCGTTCTCTATCTACTATGGCTGTTAGACGTATTTGGAGGATAGCTTGGTAGTTCTTCATCTTTGTAGCTTTTTAGGCTTGTAGATTATGTAGCTTTTTGGTTCTTATGTATGCTATGTATTGCTAGATCTTGCTCTTTGTAATGTTGTTTGGTGCACCATTCTATATGGTTGCCGGGGTACTGGCCAGCCTTTTTGGCCACTCTTTTTATATTAATGCAATTGACTTTTCCCCAAAAAAAAGACTTAATCGAGAAATAAAAGATTAATCGGAGCTGTTATAGCCAAATCTGAGTACAAAAGGCTTCAATGTAATCAATAAACCCGAGTTTTCATAGAGTACTGACTCGAATACATGTAACGTGGAATTTCCTACTAACAAGACGTAATCAAGATGTAAAGATTTAATCGGTGCTATTATTGCGAATTCTTGCTACAACAACACTTAATCAAGATGTAAAAGCCAATTCTGAGTCCAAAAAGCTCGAACCTAATCAATAAAATCGAGTTTTCACAGAGTTATGACTCAAATGCATGTAATGTGGTCTTATCTCCTATTAACAAGACTTAATCAAGAATTGAACGCTTAATTGAAGCTATGATAGCGAATCCTTGCTACAACAAGACTTAATCAAGAAAGAACAGATTAATCGGAGCTGTTATAGCCAATTCGGAGTACAAAAGGCTCGGATCCAATCAATAAACCTGAGTTTTCATAGAGTTCCGACTTGAATGTATGTAACGTGGTCTTATCTCCTATTAACAAGACTTATCAATAAGTAAAGACTTAATCAGAGCTATAGCGAATCCTTGCTACAACAAGACTTAATCAAGAAGTAAAAGATTAATCAAAGCTATTATAGCCAATTATGAGTAGAAAAGACTCGAATCTCATCAACAAACCCTAGTTTTTGTAGAGTTCCGACTCAAATGCATGCAATGTGGTTTTATCTACTCTTAACAAGACTTAATCAAGAAGTTAAAGCTTAATCGGAGCTATTATATCCAATCTTTGCAATAACAAGACATAATCAAGAAGTAACAGATTAATTGGAGCTATTGTAGCCAATTCTGAGTACAAAAAGCTCGAATCTAATCAATAAACCCGAGTTTCCATAGAGTTCCGACTCGAATGCATGTAACGTAGAATCTCCTATTAACAAGACTTAATAAAGAAGTAAACATCTAATCAGAGCTATTATAGCGAATTCTTACAACAACAAGACTTAATCAAGAAAGAAAAGATTAATCGGAGCTGTTATAGCCAATTCTGAGTACAAAAGGCTCAAATCTAATCAATAAGCCCAAGTTTTTATAGAGCTCCGACTTGAATGCATGTAACATGGAATCTCCTATTAACAAGACTTAATCAAGAAGTAAAGGTTTAATCGGAGCTATTATAGAGAATCCTTGCTACAACAAGACTTAATCAAGAAGTAAAAGATTAATTGAAGCTGTTATAGCCAATTCTGAGTACAAAAGGCTCGAATTTAATCAATAAACCCGAGTTTTATAGAGTTCCTAATACAAAACCGACTACTCCAAGCGAAGAAGATGAAGTGAGGATTGACGTAAAACACCTTCAACATACTCGTAAATACTTAGGCAGGAAAACAGCTACGAGACCTGGAGTAACCTTGGTGATCGGACTGGGACTAACCTAAACGTAGCAACATGCATCATGTTGGGTCCAAGTTGGTGAAGATAAGATAATAAAAAATTCATCCCATTTCTTTATAATAAAGCAATGCAGGATTCACGGCCTGCATGTGGAGAAGAAGAGCACATTGGAGACAAAACCCATCCTTATTCCTTTTGTTTGCAAGTAGCGTGGAGTACCTTTTTATTAATGTCTTTATTTTAAGATCATGTGATCTTATCTTTTAATATTTTAAGTAATCTTATCAGGCTACTCTTACTTATAAGTAGTCTTGTTCCGGTTGTAACAAGGGATTATTGAATGATCAAAATATTACATTGTGTATTGTTTAAAAGTGTTGGACGAGTTTCCTTCCAAAATTTGGTTATTATTCGACGCGTTTTCGAATCTTAATCTGATCAATTCTCAATAGGTCTTGAGAAGAAATCACCTTATCGAATTATAGGTCTAGTTCGATAAACACCTGTTTCCTGTCCTGTTTCGATATTCCTCTTTCTTTCGATACAGGGTTGTACTTGATCGGGAGTTTGCATCAATTGCTGTTTGGTTGTCCGAAACTTGCTTCCTGTTTCCATTGCAACCAATCGAAACCTGCTGTTTCGAGTGCCGCTGTTTGGAGTTGCCTGTTCCGAGTCATTTCCACTCGGCCAGTTCCTGTCTTGTTGCTGTATTGAAATGTTGTTATCAGTTCCTGTCTTGTGCGCATGCCGCTATCCATTATTGTTGTTGTATCGAACTGTTGCTATCAGTTTCTGTCAGTTCCTAACCGTACTGTTCGATTCATTGTGGCTAAATGCTGTTCGCTTCCACTCGTCAAGATAGCCTTCTGCTGTACCGATAGATATTTCGCATCATAAGTGGCATCGGAGCCCAAGTTATTGATCTTTGGCATTATGGATCTCAACAACGCTGATTTCTTGGCAAAACTTCGCGATGCATTGCGTGACGTACCAGAACAACGCGACCAGCGTTGATAACCTAGGCTTGGTGACTATGAATGACCCTCACACCATGTCTAAGAGTTCAAAGTTAACGAGCTTCCAGAGTTCATTGGCGCGACAGACCTGATGTTTACTTGGAATGGAATAAAATTGACCGCATGTTCGAGTTTAAAGACCTCGACGATGAGAAACGGTGCAAGTATGCAATTCTCAAGTTGGGGAAAGGCGCTTCACTTTGGTATGAAGGAGTTTAAACACGAAGAACTCATGCGGGGAAAGAAAAGATCCGTTCGTAGAATTCATTAAAAAGAAAACTTCGCAAAAGATATGTACCAACATCACATCGGTTGTCCTTGTACCGAATGATTGCCGACCTCATGCAAGGAAAGTTGAGTGACAGTGAATACATTGAGGAGTTTGAAAATCTGACCTTAATGGGAGAAATAGAGGAGAATGAGGAGCAGAAGATGTCGCGTTTCTTGCGTGGCTTGAACCGAAGCATAGCTAACTCAGTGGAATTATACCCATATGAAGACTTCGATACATTATGTGGACTATGTGTGAAGTTGGAAGCTCAAAACAAGATGAAGTTGTATACACCTGAGTTTCCATCCAAATTTGGAAACCCAAGTATCGGTTCCAGTTCAGCTACTAAAACAACTGTACCGACTCCTACCCCTATTACGGCTCCTAAGGCTCCCTACATACCTAAAGAAACGAGTTTGGCGAAGGTACGATGTTTCAAGTGTCAAGGGTTCGGTCATTACCAAAATGTGTGTCCAAACAAATGGGTGGTGATACTAAGGGAGGCTCTTAAGGTCCGGGAAGAATTGTTAGTCGAGGACGAAAGAGAAAGGCTCGGTGACGTGTTTAACATGGACACCCAAGTAGAAGAGGAATGCGAGGATTACGATGCTCCATATTATGATACGAGTCTAGTCCTTTGCACTTTGCAAGTCAAAACGGTTTCGAGGGATACGGAACAACGAGACCTAATATTCCACACCAAGTGTCAAATCAGAGACAAATGGTGTAGGTTGATAATCGATGGGGGAAGTTGTACTAATGTAGCTTCAAGCGAGATGGTGACGAAGCTCGGGCTCATCACTAATACTCATCCAAAACCATACGCGTTACATTGGCTCGATGGTGGGAGTAAATTGAAAGTTTCGAAACAAGTACGGGTCGGTTTAACTATGAATTCATATGGTGACGACGTATTATGTGATGTACTCCCGATGGATGCATGCCATATACTCTTGGGATGACCATGGCTATTTGATAGAGATGTTTTACATCGAGGAAGAAGTAGCAAATATGAATTACGGGATAAAGGCAAGAAGATTGTTCTTAAACCAATGGCACCTCAAGCCATTCGTTCGATGAGTTCTACCCAAATGGAAAAACCGAAACTTACTATGTTTTCTAGTGAGAAAGAGGTGAAGCATGCTATTGATGATGGCGATTGTGTGTATTTGTTGATGATTAAAGAAACACGAGACGTGGACATGGTTGTGTAAGACAAATGGGAGATCGATACCTTGTTAAGCGAATTTACGGACGTTTTTCCGGAAGACTTACTGCCGGCTTTGCCGCCCTTATGTGGGATTGAACACCAAGTCGATCTTATACCGGGTGCATCACTCCCTAACAAAGTTGCCTATCGATGTAATCCCGATGAGACTAAGGAGTTACAAAAACAAATCGAGGAACTAATAAACCGTGGGTACGTTCGAGAAAGTTTGAGTCCTTGTGCGGTTCCAGTTTTGCTTGTCCTGAAGAAAGATGGATCATGGAGAATGTGTATAGATAGTAGAGCCGTGAATAACACAACCATCAAGTATAGATTCCCAATTCCAAGACTCGATGATATGTTGGATTAAGTGCATGGTTCGGTAGTTTTTTCGAAGGTTGATTTGAGAAGCGGCTACCATCAAATTCGCATGCGAGAAGGTGATGAATGGAAGACGGCTTTTAAGACAAAACATGGATTATATGAGTGGCTGGTCATTCCCTTTGGCCTTATGAATGCGCCAAATACTTTCATGCGATTAATGAATGAGGTACTTAAACCGTTTTTGGGAAAGTTTGTCGTCGTATACTTGGATGACATTTTGATTTATAGTCGACCAATGCAAGAACATACCGGGAACTTGAGGCAAATCTTAGAGACCCTTAGAGACCAAAAGCTTTATGGGAAGAAGGAGAAGTGTTCGTTTCTAGTCGAGAGTGTAGCCTTTCTTGGCTACCTCGTTTCAAAGAAAGGAGTGTCGGTTGATCAAGCCAAGATCGAGGCGATTAAATCTTGGCCTACTCCTAAAACCATCACGGAAGTTCGATCTTTTCACGGACTTGCTTCATTTTATCGGAGGTTCATCCGAGACTTTAGCACCATTTCAAGTCCGATAACGGAATGCTTGAAAAAAGGACTATTTGTGTGGAACGGGGCTTCCCAAGGGGCATTTGAAAAATTGAAAACAAAAATGTGTGAGGCACCTATTTTGGCGTTACCCGATTTTTCACAACCATTCGAGGTAGAATGTGATGCGAGTGGAGTGGGTATTGGGGCGGTTCTCGTCCAAGGGAAACGACCGATTGCATACTTCTCGGAGAAATTGGGTGGGGCTCGACTCAACTATTATATTTATGACAAGGAGTTCTATGCCATTGTGAGAGCCCTTGATCATTGGAGTCATTACCTTTGGCCGAAACACTTTATTCTACATTCGGATCATGAGTCCTTGAAGTATATTAATGGGCAACAGAAGTTGAGTCCGAGACATGCTAAATGGGTGGAATTCTTGCAATCGTTCCACTTTTCATCGAAGTATAAGCATGGCAAGAGAAACATTGTGGCGGATGCGTTGTCTAGGCGGTATGCCTTGCTCTCTACTCTTGATGTTTGTTTGCTTGGGTTCGAGACGTTGAAGGAATATTATGATGGTAATGCGGATTTTGGTGAGACTTTCACTCGTTGCAAATCTGGTCCATTTGGAGAATTTTCGATATAGGAAGGCTTCCTCTTCAAAGGAAATCGTCTTTGCTTGCCCAAACACGCGGTTCGGGAATTGTTGGTTCGGGAAGCTCACGGTGGAGGCTTGACTGGCCACTTTGGTTCGGCTAAGACATTAGAGGTACTTAAGGAACATTTTTATCGGCCAAGGATGCAGGGGGATGTGAATGACATAATTAGTAAGTGTGTGACATGCCATATTGCGAAGAGTTCGTTCAAGCCGGGAGTATACACGCCTTTATCAATTCCGGAGAGGCCATGGGAAGATGTCTCGTTGGATTTCATTGTTGCTTTACCTCGTACTCAACGAGGGAGGGATACTATTATGGTGGTTATCGATCGATTTTCGAAGATGGCTCACTTTGTGGCTTGTCACAAGATGAATGACGATAGTAACGTCGCCGATTTGTATTTCCAAGAGATTATACGATTGCATGGGGTTCCGAAGACGATTGCTTCCGATCGGGACTCGAAATTCCTTAGCTATGTTTGGAACACCTTGTGGAGGAAGGTGGGAACCAAGCTTCTATTTAGCACGTCGCATCATCCGCAAACAGATGGCCAAACTGAGGTAACCAATCGAACCTTGGGTACTTTATTACGTGGTCTTGTGAGCAAGACACAAAAGGATTGGGATCTGAAGATTGCACATGCGGAGTTTGCTTACCATCGTTCTCCTACTCATAACCTGGCACACTCTCCATTTGAAGTAGTTTACGGGCTGAATCCTTACGTGTTGTTAGATCCAATTCCATTACTGAGTGACGAATTGGTGCATAAGGATGCGGAGTCCAAGCTGAAGTTAATGATGAAATTACACGAGCAAGTATGTAACCGAATCAAGGAGATAAACGAGACTTACAAAAGAAAGGCGAACAAGCAAAGAAAGCCGAGATTATTCGAAGTTGGGGATTTAGTTTGGGTGCATTTGAGGAAAGAGAGATTTTTGAGTAAGCGTAAGAACAAGTTAATGCCACAAGCTGAGGGACCATTTAAAGTAGTTGTGAAGGTGAATGACAATGCATACAAGTTAGAACTTCCGGGTGATTATGGAGAGCACGCTACTTTTAACATAGGTGACCCCTCTCCATATCTCGACGACAATGGAATTGCGGAATTGAGGACAATTCCTTTTAAAGAAGGAGGGAATGATACGAAACCGACTACTCCAAGCAAAGAAGACGAAGTGAGGATTGACGTAAAACACCTTGAACATACTCCTACATATTTAGGCGAGAAAACGGCTACGAGACCTGGAGTAACCTTGCTGATCGGACTGAGAATAACCTAAACATAGAAACATGCATCATGTTGGGTCCAAGTTGGTGAAGATAAGATAATAAAGAATTCATCACATTTCTTTATAATAAAGCAATGCAGGATTCACGGCCTGCATGTGGAGTAGAAGAGCACCCTCGAGACAAAACCCATCCTTATTCATTTTGTTTGCAAGTAGCGTGCAGTACCTTTTTATTATTGTCTTTATTTTAAGATCATGTGATCTTATATTTTAATATTTTAAGTAATCTTGTCACGCTACTCTTACCTATAAGTAGTCTTGTTCGGGTTGTAACAAGGGATTATTAAATGATCAAAAAATTACATTGTGTATTGTTTAAAAGTGTTGGATGACTTTCCTTCCAAAATTTGATTATTATTCGACGTATTTTCGAATCTTAATCGGATCAATTCTCAATAGGTTTTGAGAAGAAATTACCTTATCGAATTATAGGTCTAGTTCAATAAACACCTGTTTCTTGTCCTGTTTCGATATTCCTCTTGCTTTCGATACAGGGTTGTACTTGATCGGGAGTTCGCATCAATTGCTGTTTAGTTGTCTGAAACTTGCTTCCTGTTTCCCTTGCAACTAATCGAAACCTGCTGTTTCGAGAGCCGCTGTTTGGAGTTGCCTGTTCTGAGTCATTTCCACTCGGCCAGTTCCTATCTTGTTGCTGTATCGAACTATTGTTATTAGTTCCTGTCTTGTTCTTTATGTCGATTGTTATCGATTCAGTCTATTCTTTATGTCAGCTGTTGTTATCAGTTCGTTTCTTGTTGCGTGCCGCTATCCATTATTGTTGTTGTATCAAACTGTTTCTATCAGTTCCTGTCAGTTCCTAACCGTACTATTCGATTTCTTGTCGCTAAGTGTTGTTTGCTTCCGCTCATCAAGACAGCCTTCCGCTGTACCGATAGAGATTTCACATCAGTTCCGACTCGAATGCATATAACGTAGAATCTCCTATCAACAAGACTTAATCAACAAGTAAAGGCTTAATCGGAGCTATTATAGCGAATCCTTGCTACAACAAGACTTAATCGATGCTGCTATTGCCAATTCTAAGTACAAAAGGCTCGGATCTAATCAATAAACTCGAGTTTTCATAGAGTTCTTACTCGAATGCATGTAACGTGGTCTTATCTCCTATTAACAACACTTAATCAATAAGTAAAGGCTTATTCAGAGCTATTATATCCAATCATTGCTACAACAAGACTTAATTAGGAAGTAAAAGATTAAATGGAGCTGTTATAGCCAATTCTTAGTACAAAAGGCTCGAATCTAATTAATAAACCCTAGTTCTCATAGCGTTCCGACTCGGATGCATGTAACGTGGTCATATCTTCTATTAATAAGACTTAGCAAGAAGCAAAGACTTAATAGGAGCTAGTATAGCGAATCCTTGCTACAACAAGACTTAATCAAGAAAGAAAAGATTAATCGGAGCTGTTAAAGCCAATTCTGAGTACAAAAGGCTCGGATCTAATCAATATACCCGAGTTTTCATAGAGTTCCAACTCGAATGCATGTAACGTGGTCTTATCTCCTATTAGCAAGACTTAATCAAGAAGTAAAGGCTTAATTGAAGCTATTTATATCCAATCTTTGCTACAACAAGACATAATTAAGAAGTAAAAGATTAATTAGAGCTGTTGTAGTCAATTCTGAGTACAAAAGACTCGAATCTAATCAACAAACCCAAGTTTTCATAGCATTCCGACTCAGATGCATGTAACATGGTCATATCTTCTATTAATAAGACTTATCAAGAAGTAAAGACTTAATCAGAGCTAGTATAGCGAATCCTTGCTACAACAAGACTTAATCAAGAATGAAAAGATTAATCGGAGCTGTTATAGCCAATTCTGATTACAAAAGGCTCGGATCTAATCAATAAACCTGAGTTTTCATAGAGTTCCAACTCGAATGCATGTAACGTGGTCTTATCTCCTATTAGCAAGACTTAATCAAGAAGTAAAGGCTTAATTGAAGCTATTTATATCCAATCTTTGCTACAACAAGACATAATCAAGAAGTAAAAGATTAATTGGAGCTGTTGAAGTCAATTCTAAGTACAAAAGACTCGAATCTAATCAATAAACCCAAGTTTTCATAGAGTTCCAACTCGAGTGCATGTAACATGGATTTATCTCCTATTAACAAGACTTAATCAAGAAGTAAAAGATTAATCGGATCTGTTATGGCCAATTTTGCGTACAAAAGGCTCGGATCAAATCAATAAACCCGAGCTTTCATAGAGTTACGACTCGAATGCATGTAACGTTGTCTTATCTCATATTAATAGGACTTAATCAAGAAGCTATTATAACGATTCCTTGCTACAACAAGACTTAATCAAAAAAGATTTATCGAAGCCATTATAGCCAATTCTAAGTACAAAAGGCTCGGATCTAATCAATTAACCCGAGTTTTCATATCTTTCCGGCTCGAATGCATGTAACGTGGTCTTTTATCCTATTAACAAGACTTATCTAGAAGTAAAGACTTAATCGGAGCTATATAGCGAATCCTTACTACAACAAGACTTAATCAAGAAGTAAAAGATTAATCGAAATTGTTATAGCTAATTATGAGTACAAAACGCTCGAATCTAATCAATAAAACCGAGTTTTTGTAGAGTTACGAGTCGAATACATGCAATGTGGTTTTATTTCCTATTAACAAGACTTAATCAAGAAGGAAAAGCTTAATCGGAGCTATTATAGTCAATCCTTGCTACAAGACTTAATCAAGAAGCAAAAGATTAATCAGAGCTGTTACAGCCAATTCTGAGTACAAAAAGATCGAATCTAATCGATAAACCCGAGTTTTCGTAGAGTTCTGACTCGAATACATGTAACGTGGTTTTATCTCCTATTAACAGAACTTAATCAAGAAGTAAAGGCTTAATTGGAGCTATTATACCGAATATTTGCTACAACAAGACTTAATCAAGAAAGAAAAGATTAATCCGAGCTGTTATAGCCAATTCTGAGTACAAAAGGTTCGAATCTAATCAATAAAACCGATTTTTCATAGAGTTCCGACTCGAATGCATGGAACGTATAATCTCCTATTAACAAGACTTAATCTATAAGCAAAGGTTAATCAGAGCTACTATAGTGAATCCTTGTAACAACAATACTTAATCAAGAAAGAAAAGATTAATTAGAGGTGTTATAGCCAATTCTGAGTACAAAAGGCTAGAATAATCAATAAATCTGGGTTTTGATAGAGCTCTGACTCGAATGAATGTAACATGGAATCTCCTATTAACAAGACTTAATCAAGAAGTAAAGGTTTAATCGGAGCTATTATAGCGATTCTTTGCTACAACAAGACTTAATCAAGAAGTAAAATATTAACTGAAGCTGTTATAGCTAATTATGAGTACAAAAGGCTCGAACCTAATCAATAAGCCTGAGTTTTCATAGAGTTACGACTCGAATGCATATAACATGGTCTTATCTCCTAGACTTAATCAAGAAGTAAAGGTTTAATCGGAGCTATTACAGTGAATCCTTGCTACAACAGGACTTAATCAAGAAAGAAAAGATTAATTGAAGCTGTTATAGCCAATTCTGAGTACAAAAGGCTCGGATCTAATCAATAAACCCGAGTTTTCATAGAGTTCTGACTCCAATGCATGTAACATGGTCTTATCTCATATTAACAAGACTTAATCAAGAAGTAAAGGCTTAATCGGAGCTATTATATCCAATCATTACTACAACAAGACTTAATTTGGAAGTAAAAGATTAATCGGAGCTGTTATAGCCAATTCTGAGTACAAGAGGCTCGAAGGGTGGAGAGAATACGGTGTATTATGAGCTTCTATCAGTATAGCCTGTCTAAGCTCTGAGTCTTGGTTCTTGAAAATCATGTTAGGATTATGGTAATGTTATACGCGGTCTTATGCTTTATAATGTTAATAAACCCGAGTTTTCATAGAGTTCCGACTCGAATGCATGTAACGTGGTCTTATCTTCTTTTAACAAGACTTATCAAGAAGTAAATACTTAATCGGAGCTATTATAGCGAATCCTTGCTACAACAAGACTTAATAAAGAAGTAACAGATTAATCAGAACTCTTATAGCCAATCCTGATGCGAACTCACGTTCGGATGTAAACGTAAGTCGCATGCAACGCAACAGAAGTGTATTTTATGAATATTGAATATGAATAATTATTTGATGTATAGAACACAATGCAAAAATCGTCTGAAAGTAGGGCAATTCGGCCGAATAAAAATAAGTACAAGGTTTTTATCGAATTAGACCTATAACTCGATAAAGTGATTTCTTCCCAAGACCTATTGAGAATTGATCGGATTAAAACTCGAAAATGCGTCAAATAATAATCAAGATTTCGTAGGAACTCGTCCAACAAGTAATACAAGCGTATTAATTTTTCATTCAATCTTCAATGATCATTTCTTTCTTACATGCCGAAAATGGCCATTTAAATAGATATTACATAACTTGAAAATAAAAGACCACAATCTAACAAATACATGGCAAATCTAATAAACTATTAATCTTGACTAGAAAAAATGACACTCGTTTGTCAAAGAGAGGGGTGCGGCCGAACATGTGTGAAGTAATCCTCCAAGAAATCATTGAAGATCATCGAAGATATTCAACATATGCCAAAGGGGGGGCGGCCGAACATGTTGTGGAGTAAGTATTCAAGAGATCTTTGGAGATCATCAAAGATCTTCAAAAAATGCCAGTGGGGGGGGGGGTGAACATGTAGTGAAGTATGTCTTCAAGGAATCTTTGAAGATCATCAACGATCTTCAACAAATGTCAAAGGAAAGGGGGGGGGGGGGGGAGGGGAATCGGCCGAAGTTGTGAAGGCAAGGGTGAGAGATCTTTCATGATATTTGACAAGGTCTTGGTCCCATGATGTGGAGACATTGAGATATAAAAAATTGTGATGAAAAATCTTCATGATTTTGGTGGGGGGGATCGGCCGAAGTTGTGAAGGCAAGGTGAGGATATCTTGTGATGAAATCTTTGACATGAAATGTGATGAAATCTTCCCCAAATCTCACCAAATCAGCCATGCTCCAAGACTTTGAAAGGAATAAAAAAGTGGGATGAAATCTTCACCACTCTTGGAAAAATCGGCCGAAGGGTTATAATGACCCATTCATCGTAAGTATATATCATGTATAGTGCATGGGGATTTTACGTATGCATGTCGACAAATCGTTCCTATTCCGAGTCCGATCACCAAAGTGCATCCAAGTCTCGTATCCGTTTTCTCGTCCAAGTACGTAGATGCATGGCGGGTTGCATGGCCACTTACGTCGATCCTCACTTCGTCTTCTTCATTCAGAATAGTCGTTTTCGTATCATTATTCGGAATAGTTGTTTTCGTATCATTCCCTCCCCTTTAAAAGGAATTGTCCTCAATTCCGCAATCCCGTCGTCTCTAGATGAATTAATTAATGCCTCTAAAATAATAATAATTATTCTGCGAGGTAATACCGATATCACGACATGACTCATCATCTAACTGGACATCTGAAATGGGAAGCACGGGAGTAATAACAGGTCGCTCTTCATCAACTGGTTCCTCATCAAATACTGGCGGTCCGTCAAAATTCGGCCAACTTTCTATTTTAATATTATTGGGCTCCCCAAATAATGGCCAATCAAAAATTAATTCTCTAATCTCAATTCGGTAATCATCCAAGACAATAAGTCTATCACAAGAAACTAAGTCGTTATAAAAATTAGGCCCAAAATTGTCGTTTTCTTCTAATCGGCCAATTTTAGTACCAAGCTCAATTTTGTCTTCCACATCTTTAAAAGGCCCAACTTGTGTTAAATATTCATCTGACCATAATGTTGTTGTCCAAAATATTTATCCGAAGATTAATACTGCTGGAAGACGGACAACAAACAACAATTGCGGGAGCACTTCCGAGAGAAGATAAATAATACAAGATTTGCCGGGTTTGTTAGGCCCGGGCTTGAATGCTCTCGCGAGATGTTATTAATACAAATATTCGTGGATACAAGTATTAATGTGAGAAATCTAGATACAATGAGTGTAAAAAGACTCTGTTAATCCGGCTCTTGAGCGAAGCTCGGTGTTCTTCGTCCCTGCCGATCGTCTTCTGGATGAGAGAAGCCGGGAGAAGAAGGACCGAATGATAGCTGTTGCCAAGAGTTGGAGATAGCCAAGTGCTGGGTGTTTTGCTTCTGTAATGTATACTGAAATCGCAATAATGCAGACCGTTGGCCGAGTGCAGGGTGCCTTGTATATATAGTGGCAGCCGGGTCTTGTCTTCTGGCGGGCGAACGCCTTCTGGCCATTATAATAATGGGGCGATCGTCTGCCGGCCAATATTATAATGGGGCGATCACCATTTGTCGGGCTAAAGTCGAGAAGAGGTGGCGATGCCTAAAGTCAGCTACGGTGGTTGCCAGTGGCGGTCCAATGAAGAGCCAGCACGCGCCCGGAGTCAGTCACATGTGGCCCTACTGACAACTTTCGGCGGGCCTGTCGGCTGGTGGACGGATGCTGACACGCTGTGGTCAATGATCCGAGATTCGCGGATCTTGTCTCGGCTCTTGCACGTGGTGCCCGTCTTGGGGCTCGGCCTTTGCCGACTGGATGGCCATCGGCCCTGATTGACATGAGGCGGTCGTCTCCAGATGGTCATCAGAGGTCGCCATCGGCCAGTTGCCGAGGGTCGGCATCGGTCGGTCACCAAGGGTCAGTCGGCAGGTGCCGAGAGAGGATCGTCCACTAGTCGGTCGCCAGGAGTCGGTCACCGAGTACCGAGAGACGATCGTATTTGGTGTCGATCGCTCGGCACCGGGACTTGTCCTGGGACCTTCGGTTGGCCGATTTAGCTTGTCCGCTGGGCTAAGGCTCGACCTTTGGTCGGCTAGTCGCGGATTACGCCTTGGCTGCTCGGCAGTGACTCGGTCGCCCGATCTCCGAGGCGATCGCCGGTCGGAGAGTGTAATTCTTGACACAACAATTGCCCCCCAGCTTGCTCCTATGTTGAAGACATGGGGCGAGGTGGTTCTTGCTGGCGATCGTGTAAGATGAGGACGGGCGATCTTGCTGAGCTGACTTAGGATTCAGACTTGGGTTATCATGGTCGATTGGCTAGCTATCTTTCGGTCTTGTACCTGCAAAAAACAACATTGGCCGATCCCCCTTGGAACCTTGATGGTTTCGCTTGTTTGAGGAATCGTGCACAGTCGCGGAGTTCGATGGACCGACTCCATGACCGTGTCTTGGTGCGCGAAGACATTGAGTGTCTCGTGACTCGCTTTATTATGAGGGTCCTCTGTTAGGCTGCGCCTCGCCTCGTATTTAAACGAAGGGCGTGCGGTCTCGGTCTAGAGGAGTCCTTGCGCGGGGCAGCGTCGGATGAATCAACTCCACGCCCGTGGCTTGTTTAGCTCTGCTTCCACCTCGGCCCGCCATGGAGATGACGAACCTCGACGGTGTACGTTGAGACGGGGGTAGTGGCACGTGCCCACTGATTAATTTTGGAGAGCCCTCAGACTACGCCGGCCTCGTATTTAAACGAAGGGCGGGCGATCTCGGCCGAAAGGGACCTTCCATGGCCGAAGCAGCCGGTTCCATCGACTACCAGGACCGTGGCTTTATGATGTGCGGCGGAGGCGATCGCGAGCCTTAGTCCCTCATTTAAAATGGTGGACTGTAGGCGGTGAGAGAGTCCTCCGGCTCTGCTGGATAGTAGCGATCGGGCTGGGAGACTGGAGGTCGTCGCACGGGCGCCGATCGCTCTACTCCTAGGCTAAGAAGAAGCCTTTGCCTGGACAGGAAATCTGCGGCTCTAGCCCGGAAGGCTGCGTAGGTCGTCGGTTGGGTCTTCGTGAGATGCCTGAACATAGGCGAAAAACCCTGAAATCCTCCTAGGACTGCGTAGAGGGCGGTCTCATTGCTTACGGGCTCGCCGTTGAGGATGATCACGTCTACCCGGTCGATGTAGTCCGAGTCGGACTCTTCTTCTCCCTGCTTGATTCGCAGCATGCGATGGGGACCTTCCGGTTGAGCGACCTTGGCGGCGAAGTACCTTGTGAAGATGTTCGCTAGCTCGTTAAAGGAGCCAATGGACCGGGGTGGCAACAAGGTGTACCACCGGTGGGCGAGGTCGTCCAGCGTCAGAGGGAACATTCGGCACCTGGTCGCGTCTGATGCCCCACACCCGGTCATGTAGATGTTGAACTTGCTTAGGTGTGTTTGGGGGTCCGATCGCCCCTCGTACACAGGTGTTTGAGGGGGAGCGATCTTGTGCTGCACCGGGGCGAGCTCGATGTCGATCGCGAGCGGCTCGCTTGGCTCGGCGATCGTCTTCATGGCGCCTGCCCTGGATTTCAGGAGCGCCTTCATGTCGTCGATCTGACGTTGCATCGCAGCCATCGCCGTGGCTCGGTCGCTTGCAGATCGGATTTGGGAGCGGGAACCGAGGTGATCGTGTACCGATCTCCAGACTCCACTGCTGCCGACCTCGGCAATTTGGCGAGGGGGAGCCAGAAGGCTGGGCTGCCTTCTGGGAGCCGGGTAGGCCGAGCTCCTGGTGACGGACTCAAACTCCGTCGTCTCGTAGATGGGGCCGGACTGCCCCGGTCGCCAAGTCGGGTCACTTCCCAGGCGATCAAAAACAGAGGTGCCCCGGCTGCCGAGCGCCTCTTCTTGCGGACGAGAGCCTCCTGGCGATCGCTCGGCCAGTAACGCCTTGAGCTTCCGCTTGGACTTCCGACGAGCGGCCGAGGGGGTGATAGCAGGAGGCACGTCGAGAGCACTCCGTCGCTCCTGTAGGACGGCCATGACCTCGTCGATCTGTTCCTTGGTTCGGAGATGATCGAGCGAGAGGCTTGGGCGGCCGTCCAAGGACGGGATCGAGCGTCTCCGACCGCGGTGGCTGCCTTCCACCATCGGCTGCGGCTCGGGCCCAGGACGGAATGGAAGTGCAGCCGGTGGTCGGCTTTCTTCGACGCGGAGGCGGAAGACATGATTTCTGAAAGATTTCTTTGAGGTGCAGTGAGTGTCACTTCAAGTATCTGCCCCGAGAACAGTGAGTGTTCTTCGGGACGGTAGGAATAAAAATTTGAGGGTTAGATCCCTTTCCTCTAGCGCCAATTGTTGTTGCCCAAAATATTTATCCGAAGATTAATATTGCTGGAAGACGGACAACAAACAACAATTGCGGGAGCACTTCCGAGAGAAGATAAATAATACATGATTTGCCGGGTTTGTTAGGCCCGGGTTTGAATGCTCTCGCGAGATGTTATTAATACAAATATTCGTGGATACAAGTATTAATGTGAGAAATCTAGATACAATGAGTGTAAAAAGACTCTGTTAATCCGGCTCTTGAGCGAAGCTCGGTGTTCTTCGTCCCTGCCGATCGTCTGCTGGATGAGAGAGGCCGGGAGAAGAAGGACCGAATGATAGCTGTTTCCAAGAGTTGGAGATAGCCAAGTGCTGGGTGTTTTGCTTCTGTAATGTATACTGAAATCGCGATAATGCAGACCGTTGGCCGAGTGCAGGGTGCCTTGTATATATAGTGGCAGCCGGGTCTTGTCTTCTGGCGGGCGATCGCCTCCGGCCATTATAATAATGGGGCGATCGTCTGCCGGCCAATATTATAATGGGGCGATCACCCGGGCTGTCGGGCTAAACTCCAAGGAAGATGTTGGCAGTCTGCCTAAAGTCCAAAGCTACAGCCGGCTGCCAGCTGGGCGGTCCAATGAAGAGCCAGCACGCGCCCGGAGTCAGTCACATGTGGCCCTACTGACAACTTTCGGCGGGCCTGTCGGCTGGTGGACGGATGCTGACAGGCTGTGGTCAATGATCCGAGATTCGCGGATCTTATCTCGGCTCTTGCACGTGGTGCCAGTCTTGGGGCTCGGCCTTTGCCGACTTGATGGCCATCGGCCCTGATCGACATGAGGCGGTCGTCTCCAGCTGGTCATCAGAGGTCGCCATCGGCCAGTTGCCGAGGGTCGGCATCGGTCGGTCACCAAGGGTCGGTCGGCAGGTGCCGAGAGAGGATCGTCCACTAGTCGGTCGCCAGGAGTTGGTCGCCGAGTACCGAGAGACGATCGTATTTGGTGTCGATCGCTCGGCACCGGGACTTGTCCTGGGACCTTCGGTTGGCCGATTTAGCTTGTCCGCTGGGCTAAAGCTCGGTCGCACAGTCGGTCAGCGATTCTGCCTTAGGCTTTCAGCGATGACTCGGTCGCCCGATCTCCGAGGCGATCGCTGGTCGGAGAGTGTAATTCTTGACACAACACATAATTCATTCGGTCCAGCAATTCCATTTTCGTTAGTTTGGCCAGCACAACTAATTGGCCCATGCTCATAATAGCAAGGCCCTACTTCTCGAGCAAGATTTTACTTGCCTTAAATCTGACGGTAAGTGCCTTACGACAATTTGAAATTCCACGTCTGATCGAGTTCAACCTAATCAGATAATCCTCGATTAACATTTCATATGGATAACGGCGAATGAAACTAGTTTCCCATTCCCTTATCTAACTGAATTCTTAACTTAGTTCGATTTCGCAAAACTAGTATCATATTTCTAAACTCGATAGCATTACGCATTATTACATGGTTTAATCTTTTGATTAACGATTGTTATAACAGTTTGCTCAACGAGATTATCCCCCACATTATTTCGGTTGACAAAAATCGAGTATACCATAGTTGAATTCAATAACCTACTAATTAAATTCTCTATTCCGAGTTCTCTATTTGGTGGGTTTCCATTTCACACAACGATTTCAATGGTCGATTCTTTATGATGGTAATATTGTAATATCCGCAATTTTCGATTTTCGGTAAATTTCTTTTTTCGGCCGGAGTCCGTTTTGACGAATCGCCCATGACCATTTCGTCATTTCGAGAATGATTAATTCTGCACTTTTTGTCATCCGAGTTCGTTTCGGTATCGTTTTGTTGAGTTCCGAGCTTTTTAGCGACTTTTCCGCACTTGAGTTCGATTCTTGCGAATCTCGTCCGAAACTGTTGTTTCGAGTTTCTCGTAAGTTCATTTAATGTTATTATTCATGTTGTGAGCTTTGGTTTGGTGTTTGGATCGACCAAAGTTATTATTCAGTGTTCCAAAGTTTTGGGTAATTACTTCCGTTGTCGAATTGCGAGCCTTCGGGTGGTCGGAATTGTGTGTTCTCTTAGCTCTTAGATTCGTCTTTGCGAGTACGTCGTAACCGTATCATCGATTCGTATCCAGGTTCGGGTTTCGGGGTCGTTCGGGCCGTCGGAGTTGGCCCCGGCCGAGTCATGGCCGGCAATGCAGGCCTGTGGCCTTTGGCGAGTCACGGCCGGTAGTGCTCGGCGGCTTGGCGGCGAGCCGTCTGCGTGGGCCGCGGCACATGCCGGCAGGGCGCGACACACTCGTGCATTTTTCGGCCAACCATGTCCGGGTGCCGCGGCACATGCCGGCCGGGCCGCGGCACCGCGACCACCAGGAGCCATTTTGGGCTGTCGCGGCACACTCGGCCCAGGCGCGGCTGCTGTGCAGCCTATTTATGGCCCTGCACACGGGTTTTTGGCCATTTTTCTCCTTATTCTCCTTCTCTTCCGTGGCTGGGGGTGATCTTACCATGGAGCCATGTTGTTTAACAACAAATCCATGAAGTTCTTGAGTTCATATCATCAATCAATCATCCGTTATCATCCTCTGATCCAGCGAATCAAGGTAATCTTCCTTAGAACCCTAATTTCGTGAATTTGGGGGTTTTTCGTTTTTATCCGATTCGTTCCGTATTATTGATTAATTCATGATGGATATGATTAATCCTAGTAGTATTCTTGTGTTTAACATCATTTAATCCATTGTTTTTCGTCGAATCGAAGTATATTTCTTGATTTCCTTCAAATTGACTTTTTGGGGGATTTGTTCTCGATCTCGTTTTTCATCCATTTCTGATGGATCGATTATGGTTAAATGATATTTTTAAACATATTCTATGGATTGTATATCCATATTTCAACTTGGAATTCCGTTTTCGTGTTTTGTCGGGACGAATCGTGTTCTTGGCCGTTTTGGGGGAAATCCTTGAATTTTCGTCTTTCGTTCTTTGAATTCAACGGCTTTAAGTCATGTTAGGGAATTCATTTCATTGTTGTTATTGTCCTTCATAGTTTATGAACCCGAGTTGGCGATCGGTGGACTCGGCGGGTTCGTAGTCGGTTCGTGTCAACCTACTTCGGTCGATTCTTCGCGTTGTTCTTATACGAGGCAAGTACCTTGCCCATACTTTTCTCGTTTTATGGATATGATGATTGGTGGTTGTCTTGATGTGTTTGTTTGGTTATTTGAAATGAAGTTTCAAAAGATTTCGGTTTGGCCTCGTTAAAGGCTCTCTTTCAAAACGCATGTGTGTTTTGTGAACGTTGTGTTTTGGGAATTGATTATGATTTGATTATTTTGAACATTGGAGGCTTTGATGATATTCCTATTGTTTAAAGTTATGGAATCGTGTATTCCGTGTTTAATCTTGTTATTGTGTTTTGAAGAGTTTGATAATGTTGTCGGATAAATGGCCATCTCTAGTAAGTATTCTTGATGAACTTACATTCTTAGCATATTAGTATTGCATGAGTAACGTGTGTGTGTGTATGCTCACTATAGGTTAGATCCGACGGGGTCTCGGTAGGGTTCCACGAAGCTGTGGAACCGCGAGCTTGCTTTTAACCACTATGGGTTAGATCCGACGGGGTCTCGGCAGGGGTCCACGAAGCTGTGGGTCCGCGATTAATTGTGGTGCATTTTTACAAATGTGACTTGATTATGGCATTTCCGGAAATGAGTGCTTTTGAACGGTTTTCATGATTGCATGCATCGACTAAGTGTGTAAGAGGTAAGTGTTCGTTTGGCTTACTTGGCTAGGATGGCACTAGAGTATTTTGTTGTTTGTGTTAAATCCTTTATTTGTGGATTTTGATGTTGGGAGACGAACCTTGTGGTCGTTCTTGTGTACTGTGAGTTGATGAGATTGGGGCTAAAATCCCAACGTTTTTGTAAAGGTCATTTGACGGATTTGGGGCTAAAATCCCAACGGTTTGGTAAAGGTTATTTTACGGAAAGTAAACTTTTGGGGCGGTGACCCCTTTTGTCTTTTGGATTTTTGAAAAGTAGGATTTGATAATCCTAAATTGTTTTTATTAAAACTCTCGATGGCATTCTAAACCGTTTTATAAATTATTTTCATTGATTTGTGATATTTCGATTTTGAAAGGTTTTCTCAAACTCTTGCCTCGGGAAGTACTTTTCGTTTTGTTTGGATCTTTAAGGATTCCTGGTTATTGTTATTCGTGGAATGTGAATTGTATGGCTCGTATTTGCACTTTGTTCTTGCACTAGCAAAACAGTGGAGTTTTGCTAACCCCCGAGTATTCGGGGAGTGGATGTCTGTTTTTGCATTCAGGTTTTGGAGCATAACACAGGGTCGGCACGAAGGATGATGAAAGATGATCGATACTAATCACATGAGGAACCGTACATCGTTTATTGGTTCAGTTGTACTTTATTTTCCGCTGCTATATTTTTCCCGTTGTACGGGTGTGCTTGTGTTTTGACCCCTGTGTGGGCATGAGTTGTAATCGAGTTGTATGTTTTTATTGAAAGGCCAAGTCGGTCTACTGAGTCATTTTAGCCATAAAGGCATTGTCGAGATGTTTCGTGTTGTTACTAGCCTGGTAGATCCTTGAGGAAAGGTTCTACGGCGTGTAATATCCCTGAGAGGATTCGGGGTGTTACATAAATGGTATCGGAGCTTAGGTTGAGAAAACCTAGGCTGTCGGGTCAAGTCGTGTTGTTTGAGTCTTGGTTCGTTGGATTTTATCTGACTGAGTCATGTCGCGACGCGTCGTCTGAGTTTGATGGTCGTGATTAGTATCGTTGGGCGATCATCATCTTCATGCGACCTGTGGAAGTAAGTCTCCCTTCTTTGTGTTGTGCCTCGTGTGACACGAGCTATTTTTTTATGATTATTTGTTAAGTGATGGAATCCTCATGTGGAGTTTGATTTCACGATATGTATTTAGTCGACTCTCGTATTTGATTTATACGAGGAGTGTCGTCGCTTGTGATGTGTTTTTATTGTTGTTTTTGTCCGTTGCTGATGATTTTCGAATCGATTTGCACGTTTTACAAGTTCTATTGTGGAAGCTTTGTGCTTATACACGTTCGACTTGTTCACTAGCCAGTGCGGGAGGGTCCTTAGAGGCCTCGAGTGGGGTCAGTGGTTTTGTTCTGAATGTGGTATTTTTTCGTTTATTTCCGTTTAAAGACATGTATTGTCTTGATTTTAAACGTTTTGATGCGTGTACTAGGAGGTGTTTTAGCGTACGTCGATATGTGTGAGTTTTGGGCATTCTGGCCTATTGGATTTTCGAAAACCTTGAGTATCTTAGAAAAATAAATTTCGAGACATACTTTTCAAATGAGTTATTTTCTTGTGGTACATCCTAGGTGCCACAATATATTTCAAAAAATTTCTACTTCGAGGACCAAAATGCTTTGAGATATTTTCAATGTTGTAGAAACAATTTTATTTAGACCCGAGGGTCGAATATTCTGAAAGTTTTCACTAAGAGAAAGTGTCCTCATTTTTATCAAATGCGAAATGGTTCTCCAATGTCTCGATAACGATGTTTCACGTTTGTACTTTTTGAAAGGTGATACTCAAGATCAACCGGTGTTCTTCTAAATTATTTTCAAAATGAGGTTTTCGTTTTTAAAACCTATCCATTCCCGTTTGAGGGCTGGGTATGTATGTATGATGTTCGCATTTTCATTTTGATGTTTGCTCCCGAGTATGATCGAGTTGGCGGCGTGAGCGTTGAGTTGTTTTCCACACATTTGTTGTGTTAGCCCTCTGGGAGAGGTGGAATGTGTAATATCCGGATTTATTACGGTGTATTTCATCTGTATTCAAACCCTGTATTATTCGGATTTGTGGTTTTGATTATTGGAGTATGATAATTCTTGCATTGGTATCATTGTACATAAGTATAGAAGCATACAAAATTTTTCATGCAAACTCGTGATAGCGCACGCTAAGAATGTATCTTAACGCGCGCTATCGGGCTACTATTAGCGCACGCTATGCAGGTACGAGTTGCGTGCGCTAAGAACTCAATTATTGAGCGAGACAGCTAGCACATGCGCCAGCCGGGACATGGGTCCGGATGAGATTCCCGCGGACGAGCCCGGACAAATTCTGAAGTCAACCATTATTA
Organism: Orobanche coerulescens; assembly: GCA_033398695.1. Lineage (NCBI taxonomy): Eukaryota > Viridiplantae > Streptophyta > Magnoliopsida > Lamiales > Orobanchaceae > Orobanche > Orobanche coerulescens. The sequence continues at coordinate 40,006,638 of CM065814.1, read as the reverse complement.
GCGCACGCTAAGGAATGCTTAGTAGCGTGCGCTAACTTGTTATAGTGCAGAATATCATAAATGGGACAACAACCGTTTTGGCTTTCATTTCTTTCGCCTATTCTTCATCCTTGAGAGTTCAGAGAGCTGAAATAATCCTCCTACACACTTAGAACACATCTTGTTGGTGTTCGTATATTGGTTATCACTTGGGAGTATTCATTGAAGTGGAATAGCACCTTGGAGTGGCATACAACCAACCGGAGTCGGATTCTACCTTACGGTTCAGTGATTTTCATCATAGTAAGGTATGTTCAATCTATCTCCAGACTTAGAGTTGGATTCTAACGATTTGGATGATCATGTTAACAAGATATGGATTTTCATAGATGAATTATCCAAGTATATCATGTTTGGAATATTGAGATGATTAAGCCTTAAGTACCTTGATTATGATAATCATGATTCGAATCTTATTACATTAAACAAGTAAAGGAAGCTTTTACCATTTGTAATCCGAATCTAGTGGATGACTTCATAACAATCATGGACTTAACTTTAACATCATTATTGTTAGATAAATCTAAAGGATTGATCATGGAAGGATTTGTCTAGTATAGATGGAATGTTAAACAACTACAACATGATGTTTTCGATGGATATAAGGTGTTTGATATCAACCGTTAAGCCTTTCGAATTGTCGTATGAAGATTTGTAGTCGTAATGGAATATGGTTTTATATTGGTATGCATGTCCTTGAATCCGAAGTTGTCATTATCCGTAAAATCATTCATAAGGGTATGAACATGGTATTCATGGAGGTAACATGAATTATCACGGAAGATTTCATTGTTTCGATCATGGCGAGAACAGTTTACTGCTCGGTGATAAAGCGCCATGCATAGATAGCACACGCTATGTTATGAAGATTAACGTGCGCTATCGAGCACGAGTTAGCGTACGCTACATTTGGTATGTAACGTACGCTAAGCCATCGAGCGAGTCGATCGGCCCGATTAGTGAATCTTGACCATATACAGTTAGCGTACGCTAGGCTTTGTTGTTTGCGTGCGCTATAGAGCAGACTTAACACACGCTACACAGAGTACTTAGCGTGCGCTAAGCTGTTCAGGCAGATTTCATTTTATGAACTTTTGGCCGTAAATCGAATTGTTAAACATTCGTACGACGTGAGATAAATCCTATATCATTTATTTTGTTAAGGTTTGGTCTCGTTACGTGACTGATCGAGGAGGACGACCTTCGAGTGTTCATTTTCATGGAAGTGTTGTTCTTGTCTTCAAATCGAGGCAAGTACCTTAATTGTTTTATGTATTGTTGTTATACATATTGTCGTGCATGTATGTCGTTGTTGTATGTCCACCTCGTGTTGGTCCGACGGGATCATCGGGGGATCTATGCTAGCGTGCGCTGGATCATCGGACGGTTTTTCCACCACGGGTTGGTCTGACGGGATCATCGTGGGTTCTAGGCAGTGAACGCTGGATCGACGGAATTACCATGTGTATGTTATGATATCATGTTGTGATTATCAGTTGTGTATGTCATTTTGAGTTTCTCGTAGGAGAAGACTCGTTGGTATTTTTCTTGTCGTTTACATTATTCGTGAGATATGAATAATATGTTGTGGTACTCGTACTAGCATCGTTGTGCTAACCCCTTCGGGGGTGAACATTTTGTTTATGTTCAGGATCGAGGAGAGCGGGAAAACAACCACTGGAGCTGCATGACGACGAGGGTGCAGAGTGATGTTTCGGCCGGGTTTATTTATCTGTTGTTTATTCGTTATTTCAATAAGTACTCGAGTACGAAGTCATTTGTGAGGGATTTGAGTTTGGTGATGTATTATTGAGTTCCTGTTGAACAATTGTACTTTTAGTATTTGGTAAGAATTGTTGTATCTTAATTCCGTTATTTCCATTCGTTAGTACCTTTTAATGTCTGTTCAATTCTTCAGCCTTGTAAATCCTTATGTAAAGGATTTACGACGCTGTAATACTCCTGAATATATCGGGGGTGTTACAGAATATGGTATCGGATCTAAGATTATGGATATCTTGGCCGTTGGGTTAAAATAGGGGTCATTTATGTCTTTTGAGGTAACCGGCCGTGAATGACATCACTGCACTACCTACGTCTTCATGCGAACGGTGGTTGTAAGTTCCTAAAACTCTATCTCGTTTTTTTTACATGTTGTGTATCTTTATACTCGAATATTAGAACGATGTTGTTTCCTGTATGTTGAGTATTTATGCTTACAGCATGTTGAGAGGCGGACGTGGACGTGGTCGCGGTCGTGGACGCGGACGGAGAAATGCTGAAAGGGAAGCGTCGCCTTCTAACCAGGCCAGTCATAGCTCAGGCGAGCCACAACAATCTATTAATAACGAACCAGATCCTGCTGTACCAGAGATTCTTCGTCAAGTGGTGAACCAGATGACTCAGTTCGCCCAAGTCGTGGACCGAATGCAAGTGGCGGTGGGACTACAGCAGGGAGAGAGACAGCAAGGAATCCCAGACATGGGAAATCGAGGTGACCGGTGGCTGCAAGTGGTGGCGAAGATGCAACCACCCAAATTCGACGGTATTTCTGATACTCCCACCCGGGACCATTGGTTGAAGGAACTGGAGAAAATATTTGCCGGAATTAACTGCCCAGACGACCGGAGAGCCTCTATCGCTCAATATTTTCTGATAGGGGAAGCATCCGAATGGTGGGAAGACATCCGGCCTGTAGACCATGATGCTGATTGGACAGAGTTTAGATTGATGATGGAAGCTCAGTATTGCCCTCGTCCTATGAGGGAAGCCAAAGTTCGGGAGTTTTTCTCCGCTCAGCCTTCTGATGTGCCGGTATCCCAGGCGATTAAGACGTTTAACCAACAACTAGCATTTGTTCGACATCTGGTCAGAACAGATGCAGAAATGATGATCCATTTTGATATGAGAATGAAACCAGAAATCCAGAGGTACATGTCCGGATTTGAATGTACCACACTCCGTCAATACCAGGATAAGGCGTTGGCATACGAGATCAAGGAAGTAGCCATGGAGAAATTTTCGGAATCCAAGAAACAGAAAGTCTCTGGTACTTTTACAGAGCACAAGAACAGCGGGGCCCGTAAGGCCCAGTCATCCTTTCACTCTTTCAAGAAACCTTCGCACCCAGTTAGGAGTGGAAAGAACTTCGGAGCGACATCGACTATTACTGATGTTACCAGGAAATGCTTTAACTGCGCCCAGACAGGGCACTATCGACGGAATTGCCCCCTTCCTGCCGTGACTTGTTTTGATTGTGGACGAGAGGGACATCGGGCCGTGTTTTGTGAAGAGGCTGCAAAGTCTTTTAGAGCCCGTACACCACAGCCAGTCCAGAAGGAAGCCATTACCCAACAGACGCAGCAAAGTGTCCAGATGCCTCAGAATTTTGGCCGTGGACGAGGCAGAGGACAATGGGACCGAAAGGGGACATCGAGTGCCGGATCTGCTCCCCCACGTCTGTACGAGATGAGGAGGACAGACGATCAGGATGTCTTTGCCGCATCGTGCATCGGCCCAGATCCTTTCCCAGCCAGTTAGCGTTTTATTCGATACAGGAGCTACACATTCTTTCATATCTTTGTCTTGTGTAAATCGTTTGAATATTTCCGGTTTTAATACTTGTGAACCTTATGTTGTTGGTTTACCGAGTGAAGAGAGGATTGTCGGAAACCTAGAAACTAGAAATTTCCCTGTATCATTTGGAGGCAGAGAGTGGCTCTCAAATCTGATCATGATAGAAATGCAAGGAGATGACCTGATACTCGGAGACGATTGGCTTAATCGATATGGAGCAATTGTGAACTACCGAAGGAGGAATATCTCGCTGATCGCTGACGATGGTTCCGAAATATTGTTCGAGGGGTGGAAACCGGGAAGCTCAGGAAAATTGATCAAAGCGATGAAAGCTGTCAGATTGTTGAAACAGGGTTGTACCGGATATTGGTGTTATGCAATGAAGAAAGAAGACGAAATTGTGGAACTTTCATCCATTCGTGTTGTGAACGAATTTCCAGATGTATTTTCTGACGAATTACCTGGACTACCTCCACGAAGGGATGTGGAATTTACCATTGAGCTAGAACCCGGAGCTACACCAATTTCTAAGGCGCCGTATCGTATGGCACCAACTGAGATGTATGAACTGAAGAAGCAGCTGGAGAAGTTACTGGACAAAGGCTATATTCAGCCAAGCGTTTCACCCTGGGGAGTGCCAGTTCTTTTTGTCCGAAAGAAGGATGGATCGCTCCGACTGTGTATTGACTATCGAGAGCAGAACAAGATGACGATTAAGAACAAGTATCCGTTGCCGCGGATTGATGATCTGTTTGACCGGTTGCAAGGGGAAACAGTATTTTCTAAAATCGATCTGAGATCAGGATATCATCAGCTGAGGATTAAGGAATCTGATGTTCCGAAGTCAGCGTTCAGAACTCGCTACGGACATTATGAGTTTGTAGTGATGCCGTTTGGTCTCACTAACGCACCTGCTGTATTTATGCAATTGATGAACCGCGTGTTCATTGAATTTTTGGATAAATTTGTGGTCGTGTTCATTGATGACATTCTAGTGTATTCTAAGAGTCCGGAAGAACATGCGCAACATTTGCGGATTGTATTGGAACTTTTGAGAAACGAGCAATTGTACGCCAAACTTTCTAAGTGTGAATTCTGGCTAAAGGAAGTAATATTCCTCGGCCATGTGGTGTAAGCTGAAGGAGTCCGAGTAGATCCTCAGAAGATCGAAGCAATTATGGATTGGAAGCCTCCAAAGAACGTGAAAGAAGTCCGAAGCTTCTTAGGACTTGCTGGATATTATCGTCGATTCGTGGAAGGGTTTTCTAAAGTCTCCCGCCCACTTACTCGACTCCTGCAGAAAACTCAAAAGTTTGAGTGGAATGAGTTGTGTCAGATTAGCTTTGATGAATTGAAGAAGAGATTGACGACGGCACCGATTCTATCACTTCCACAGGGAACTAGAGGATTTATAGTTTACAGTGATGCTTCGAACCAAGGACTCGGGTGCGTATTGATGCAGAATGAGAAGGTGATCGCTTATGCGTCACGACAGCTGAAGCCTTATGAAATGAATTACCCGACACATGATTTGGAGCTAGCAGCAGTAGTTTTTGCTTTGAAGATCTGGAGGCATTATCTGTACGGGACTCACTGTCAGATCTTTACGGATCATAAGAGTCTCAAGTACATATTCAGTCAGAAAGAATTAAACATGCGGCATAGAAGATGGTTAGAACTGATTAAGGACTATGACTTGGAGATTTTATATCATCCAGGCAAAGCAAATGTAGTGGCCGATGCACTTAGCCGCAAGCCTGTTTCTATTCAGATGCTGGAGACGCTGACCTCCCAACTTAGCCTTCAACGAGAGATGATTCGTGAAGGAATTGAAGTATGGTTACAAAGAGTCCAAGGACAACTGTGCGTGATGGAGATAACTTCATCATTAACCGAAGGAATCAAATCTAAACAGGCAGATGATCCTCTGATGATTCGGTTACGTGATGAAGTGATCAAAGGAAAGGCCCCCGGATTCATAATTCATGATGATGGAGTTTTTAGATTTCAGAACCGAATCTGCATTCCCGATGTTGATGTTCTGAAACAGACGATTATGAAGGAAGCTCACAGTTCGCCATATTCTATCCACCCGGGCTCCAGTAAAATGTATAAGGACTTGAAGCAGAATTTCTGGTGGGGCAACATGAAGAAAGATGTAGCGGACTATGTTTCGAAATGCTTGACTTGTCAGCAGGTTAAGATCAAGCATCAACGGCCTGCCGGAATGTTGAAGCCACTCCCGATTCCTGAATAGAAGTGGGAGGACATATCGATGGACTTTATCACTAATATGCCAAGAACCAAGACAGGAATGAACATGATTTGGGTGATAGTTGATCGTTTAACCAAATCAGCTCATTTTCTAGGCATTAAAGATACGTGGGGACCAGAGAGGTTGGCACGAGTATTTATTTCGGAGATAGTTCGATTGCATGGTACGCCGAAGACCATTGTTTCTGATCGGGACGGCCGTTTTGTGTCTCACTTTTGGAAAGCAGTTCATAAGGCCTTGGGGACCGAATTGAACTTCAGTATAGCTTATCACCCGCAGACTGACGGACAATCTGAGAGAACTATACAAACGGTGGAAGACATGCTAAGGGCATGTGCCTTAGATTGGTCAAACGATTGGGAAGTTCATCTACCGTTGATTGAATTTACCTACAACAATAGTTGGCATGCATCCATTAAGATGGCACCGTTTGAGGCATTATACGGGAGGAGGTGCAGGTCGACTCTATGCTGGGACGATTCATCGGACTTGATCGGAACAGAACCAGAGTTGATCGTGCAGACTCGAGAGAAGATAGCCTTGATTCGTGAAAGGCTGTTGACCGCCCAGAGTCGCCAGAAATCTTACGCAGATGTACGCCGCCGCCCATTGGAGTTCAATACTGGAGACCACGTACTTTTGAAGGTTTCTCCTACTCGGGGAATCTTTCGTTTCGGAAGGAAAGGGAAGCTGAGTCCGAGATATATCGGACCATTCGAGATCCTCGAGAGAGTTGGGGAGTTGGCGTACAGATTGGCATTGCCGCCGTCATTGTGCCATGTTCATAACGTGTTCCACGTATCCCAGTTACGGGAATATATACCAGATCCCAGTCATATCATTGATTTCGGCGAGATCGAAGTCGCGCAGGATGGGACGTTTGAAGAAAGACCGGTTAAGATACTCGAGAGTCGAGTTAAGCAACTGAGGAACAAATCAATCGTTTTGGTCAAAGTTCAATGGTCACGTCACGGAATGGAAGAAGCCACCTGGGAAACGGAAGCCGATATGAAGTCTAGATATCCCGAATTATTTTCATCTTGAGTTTCGGGACGAAACTCCTTTTTAGTAGGAGAGTATGTAATATCCGGATTTATTACGGTGTATTTCATCTATATTCAAACCCTGTATTATTCGGATTTGTGGTTTTGATTATTGGAGTATGATAATTCTTGCATTGGTATCATTGTACATAAGTATAGAAGCATACAAATTTTTTCATGCAAACTCGTGATAGCGCACGCTAAGAATGTATCTTAACGCGCGCTATCGGGCTACTATTAGCGCACGCTATGCAGGTACGAGTTGCGTGCGCTAAGAACTCAATTATTGAGCGGGACAGCTAGCACATGCGCCAGCCGGGACATGGGTCTGGATGAGATTCCCCCGGACGAGCCCGGACAAATTCTGAAGTCAACCATTATTAGCGCACGCTAAGGAATGCTTAGTAGCGTGCGCTAACTTGTTATAGTGCAGAATATTATAAATGGGACAACAACCGTTTTGGCTTTCATTTCATTTGCCTATTCTTCATCCTTGAGAGTTCAGAGAGCTGAAATAATCCTCCTACACACTTAGAACACATCTTGTTGGTGTTTGTATATTGGTTATCACTTGGGAGTATTCATTGAAGTGGAATAGCACCTTGGAGTGGCATACAACCAACCGGAGTCGGATTCTACATTACGGTTCAGTGATTTTCATCATATTAAGGTATGTTCAATCTATCTCCAGACTTAGAGTTGGATTCTAACGATTTGGATGATCATGTTAACAAGATATGGATTTTCATAGATGAATTATCCAAGTATATCATGTTTGGAATATTGAGATGATTAAGCCTTAAGTACCTTGATTATAATCATCATGATTCGAATCTTATTACATTAAACAAGTAAAGGAAGCTTTTACCATTTGTAATCCGAATCTAGTGGATGACTTCATAACAATCATGGACTTAACTTTAACATCATTATTGTTAGATAAATCTAAAGGATTGATCATGGAAGGATTTATCTAGTATAGATGGAATGTTAAACAACTACAGCATGATGTTTTCGATGGATATAAGGTGTTTGATATCAACCGTTAAGCCTTTCGAATTGTCGTATGAAGATTTGTAGTCGTAATGGAATATGGTTTTATATTGGTATGCATGTCCTTGAATCCGAAGTTGTCATTATCCGTAAAATCATTCATAAGGGTATGAACATGGTATTCATGGAGGTAACATGAATTATCACGGAAGATTTCATTGTTTCGATCATGGCGAGAACAGTTTACTGCTCAGCAGTAAACTGCCATGTATTGATAGCGCACGCTATGTTATGAAGATTAATGTGCGCTATCGAGCACGAGTTAGCGTACGCTACATTTGGTATGTAACGTACGCTAAGCCATCAGACGAGTCAGTCGACTGATCAGTGAATTACTGACCATATACAGTTAGCGTACGCTAGGCTTTGTTGTTTGCGTGCGCTATAGAGCAGACTTAACGCACGCTACACAGAGTACTTAGCGTGCGCTAAGCAGTTCAGGCAGATTTCATTTTATGAACTTTTGGCCATAAATTGAATTGTTAAACATTTGTACGACGTGAGATAAATCCTATATCATTTCTTTTGTTAAGGTTTGGTCTCGTTACGTGACTGATCGAGGAGGACGACCTTCGAGTGTTCATTTTCGTGGAAGTGTTGTTATTGTCTTCAAATCGAGGCAAGTACCTTAATTGTTTTATGTATTGTTGTTATACATATTGTCGTGCATGTATGTTGTTGTTGTATGTCCACCTCGTGTTGGTCCGACGGGATCATCGGGGGATCTATGCTAGCGTGCGCTGGATCATCGGACAGGTTTTTCCACCACGGGTTGGTCTGACGGGATCATCGTGGGTTCTAGGCAGTGAACGCTGGATCGACGGAATTACCATGTGTATGTTATGATATCATGTTGTGCTTATCAGTTGTGTATGTCATTTTGAGTTTCTCGTAGGAGAAGACTCGTTGGTATTTTTCTTGTCGTTTACATTATTCGTGAGATATGAATAATATGTTGTGGTACTCGTACTAGCATCGTTGTGCTAACCCCTTCGGGGGTGAACATTTTGTTTATGTTCAGGATCTAGGAGAGCGGGAAACTGGAGTTGCATGACGACGAGGGTGCAGAGTGATGTTTCGGCCGGGTTTATTTATCTGTTGTTTATTCGTTATTTCAATAAGTACTCGAGTACGAAGTCATTTGTGAGGGATTTGAGTTTGGTGATGTATTATTGAGTTCCTGTTGAACAATTGTACTTTTAGTATTTGGTAAGAATTGTTGTATCTTAATTCCGTTATTTCCATTCGTTAGTACCTTTTAATGTCTGTTCAATTCTTCAGCCTTGTAAATCCTTATGTAAAGGATTTACGGCGCTGTAATACTCCTGAATATATCGGGGGTGTTACAGAATGTTGGTGTTGAATGTTGCCATCTCGTGGTGATTTCTGCGTTATCGCGCATGTGCGAGCTGTTAGAGCTTGGTTTGGTATAACCGTGTGCATCGGTGATCGTTCCGTTATGTGTCGGTTGTTTAATGTCTTGTTACCTTGCTCCTGTTTTTGTGAATTTCATTGACGAGGTCGGAGGTAATGCCCGTACTATTTTGACTTCGGTATTTTCTCTTTCTCCAGTCTATCGACTCTCTCATGTTCGTTGATACTTTCTGAACTTGTTCTGTATTTCAATTTCATCGTCTGAACGAACTGTGATCTTGTTGTGGGGCGATCTGGTTATTGTTGTGACTTTTTCGAGTTCGGTTCGATTCTTGTGAACCTTGTTCGGAAGTGACACCATTTGGTTCTATTAGTTCTTTTATTCGAAGTGGATCGGATTTGGAACTCATGTGTTTTCGACTCTGTCGACTCGTTTATGTTCGTTGACATTTTCTGAGCTTGTCCTGCCCCTTGCTTTTGTTGATCGAACGAGTGTGGTATTGTTTCGGAATAACTCGTTTGTCATTGTGACTTTTCAATCGCTACTGCCTTTCTTGTGGATCTTATGGGAATGCATGTTGTTGTTGCCCAAAATATTTATCCGAAGATTAATACTGCTGGAAGACGGACAACAAACAACAATTGCGGGAGCACTTCCGAGAGAAGATAAATAATACAAGATTTTCCGGGTTTGTTAGGCCCGGGCTTGAATGCTCTCGCGAGATGATATTAATACAAATATTCGTGGATACACGTATTAATGAGAGAAATCTAAATACAATGAGTGTAAAAAGACTCTGTTAATCCGGCTCTTGAGCGAAGCTCAGTGTTCTTCGTCCCTGCCAATCGTCTGCTGTGTGAGAGAGGCCGAGAGAAGAAGTACCGAATGATAGCTGTTGCCAAGAGTTGGAGAATAGCCAAGTGCTGTGTATTTTGCTTCTGTATTGCGTGAAATCCGAAGGAAGTTGAAAGAGAATCTAAGTGCAGGGAGCCTTGTATATATAGTGGCAGCCGGGTCTTGTCCTATGGCGGGCGATCGCCTTCCGGCCATTATAATAATGGGGCGATCGTCTGCCGGCCAATATTATAATGGGGCGACTGTCCCCGAGTCACATGGGCTGTCGGCCTAAAGTCCAAGGTAGGTGCTGGCGCCAGCTGGGCGGTCCAATGAGGAGCCAGCACGCGTCCAGAGTCAATGTCACATGTGGCCCTACTGACAGCTTTCGGCGGAATCACTGTCACATGCGGCCCTACTGACAGCTTTCAGCGGCTTGTCGGTTGGTGGAGAGATTCTGCCAAGCTGTGGTCAATGATCCGAGATTCGCGGATCTTGTCTCGGATCTTGCACGTGGTGCCAGTCTTGAGGCTCGGCCTTCGCCGACTGGATGGCCATCGGCGCTGATCGACATGAGGCGGTCGTCTCTATGTGGTCATCAGAGGTCGCCATCGGCCAGTTGTCGAGGGTCGGCACTGGTCGGTCACCAAGGGTCGGTCGGCAGATGCCGAGAGAGGATCGTCCACAGTCGGTCTCCAGGAGTCGATCGCCGAGTACCGAGAGACGATCGTATTTGATGTCGATCGCTCGGCACCGGGACTTGTCCTGGGACCTTCGGTTGGCCGATTTAGCTTGTCCGCTGGGTTAAGGCTCGGCCGCCTGGTCAGCCGGCGATTACGCCTACTGCTCGGCAGTGGCTAGGTCGCCCGATCTCCGAGGCGATCGCCGGTCGGAGAGTGTAATTCTTGACACAACAATTGCCCCCCATCTTGCTCCTATGTTGAAGACATGGGGCGAGGTGGTTGTTGCTGGCGATCGTGTAAGAATGAGGACGGGCGATCTTTGCTGAGCTGACTTAGGATTCGGACTTGGGCTATCATGGTCGATTGGCTAGCTATCTTTCGGTCTTGTACCTGCAAAAACAACATTGGCCGATCCCCCTCGGAAACTTGGTGGTTTCGCTTGTTTGAGGAATCGTGCACAGTCACGGAGATCGATGGACCGACTCCATGACCGTGTCTTGATGCGCGAAGACATTGAGTGTCTCGTGACTCACTTTATTATGAGGGTCCTCTGTTAGGCTGCGCCTCGCCTCGTATTTAAACGAAGGGCGTGCGGTCTCGGTCTAGAGGAGTCCTTGCGCGGGGCAGCGACTGATGAATCAACTCCATGCCCGCGGCTTGTTTAGCTCTGCTTCCACCTCGGCCCGCTATGGAGATGACGAACCTCGACGGTGTACGTTGAGACGGGGGTAGTGGCACGTGTCCACTGATTAATTTTGGAGAGCCCTCAGACTACGCCGGCCTCGTATTTAAACGAAGGGCGGGCGATCTCGGCCGAAAGGGACCTTGCATGGCCGAAGCAGCCGGTTCCATCGACTGCCAGGACCATGGCTTTATGATGTGCGGTGGAGGCGATCGCGAGCCTTAGTCCCTCATGTTAAATGCTGGACTGTAGATGGCGATCGTGTCCTCCGGGTTGCTGATGATGTAGCGTGATGATCGGCGATCGGGCCGAAAGACTGGCGATCGTCGCTCGGCTGCCGATCGCTTTATTCGTAGGTCGATATTGGCGATCGGGCGGGAGATCGTCGTCCGGGCGCCAATCGCGCTGCTCACAGGCTAAGAAGGAACCTTTGCCTGGCCAGAAAATCTGCGGCTCTAGCCCGGAAGGCTGCGTAGGTTGTAGGTTGGTTCTTCGTGAGATGCCTGAACATAGGCGAAAAACCCTGAAATCCTCCTAGGACCGCGTAGAGGGCGGTCTCATCGCTTACGGGCTCGCCGTTGAGGATGATCACGTCTACCCGGTCGATGTAGTCCGAGTCGGACTCTTCTTCTCCCTGCTTGATTTGCATCATGCAAAGGCGACCTTTAGGCCGGACGACTCTGGTGGCGAAGTACCCCGTGAAGACGTGCGACAGCTCGTTAAAGGAGCCAATGGACCGAGGTGGCAATGAGGTGTACCACCGGTGGGCGAGGTCATCCAGCGTCATAGGGAACATTCGGCACCGGGTCGCGTCTGATGCCCCACACCCGGTCATGTAGATGTTGAACTTCCTCAGGTGCACCTGGGGGTCCGATCGCCCCTCGTACACGGGTGTTTGCGGGGGAGCGATCCTGTGCTGCACGGGGGCGAGCTCGATGTCGATCGCGAGCGGCTCGCTTGGCTCGGCGATCGTCTTCATGGCGCCTGCCCTGGATTCCAGGAGTGCTTTCACGTCGTCGAGCTGACGTTGTAATGCGGCAATCGTCGTGGCTCGGCCGCTCGCTGATCGGCTTTGGGAGCGGGAGCCGAGGCGATCGTGCACCGATCTCCGGACTCCGCTGCTGCCGACCTCGGCTATTTGGCGAGCGGGAGCCAGCGCTTAGCCGCCTCACAGGAGCCGGGTAGGCCGAGCTCCTGGTGACGGACTCAAACTCCGTCGTCTCGTAGCTGGGGCCGGACTTCCCCGGTCGCCAGGTCGGGTCACTGCACAGGTGATCGAAGACAGAGGTGCCCCGGCTGGCGAGCGCCTCTTCTTGCGGACGAGAGCCTCCTGGAAATCGCTCGGCCAGTAACGCCTTGAGCTTCCGCTTGGACTTCCGGCGGGAGGCCGAGGGGGTGATAGCAGGAGGCGCGTCGAGAGCACTCCGTCGCTCCTGTAGGATGGCCATGACCTCGTCGATCTGTTCCTTGGTTCGGAGCTGATCGAGCGAGAGTCTCGGGCCGCCGCCCAGGGATGGGATCGAGCGTCTCTGACCGCGGCGGCTGCCTTCCACCATCGGCTGCGGCTCGGACTGGGACGGAACGGGGTCCGCCGGTGGTCGGCTTTCTTCGACGCGGAGGCGGAAGACATGATTTCTGAAAGATTTCTTTGAAGTGCAGTGAGTGTCACTTCAAGTATCTGCCCCGAGAACAGTGAGTGTTCTTCGGGACGGTAGATGTAAAAATTTGAGGGTTGGATCCCCTTCCTCTAGCGCTAATTGTTGTTGCCCAAAATATTTATCCGAAGATTAATACTGCTGGAAGACGGACAACAAACAACAATTGCGGGAGCACATCCGAGAGAAGATAAATAATACAAGATTTGCCGGGTTTGTTAGGCCCGGGCTTGAATGCTCTCGCGAGATGATATTAATACAAATATTCGTGGATACAAGTATTAATGAGAGAAATCTAAATACAATGAGTGTAAAAAGACTCTGTTAATCCGGCTCTTGAGCGAAGCTCGGTGTTCTTCGTCCCTGCCAATCATCTGCTGTGTGAGAGAGGCCAAGAGAACAAGTACCGAATGATAGCTGTTGCCAAGAGTTGGAGAATAGCCAAGTGCTGTGTATTTTGCTTCTGTATTGCGTGAAATCCGAAGGAAGTTGAAAGAGAATCCAAGTGCAGGGAGCCTTGTATATATAGTGGCAGCCGGGTCTTGTCCTCTGGCGGGCGATCGCCTTCCGGCCATTATAATAATGGGGCGATCGTCTGCCGGCCAATATTATAATAGGGCGACTGTCCCCGAGTCACATGGGCTGTCGGCCTAAAGTCCAAGGTAGGTGCTGGCGCCAGCTGGGCGGTCCAATGAGGAGCCAGCACGCGTCCAGAGTCAATGTCACATGTGGCCCTACTGACAGCTTTCGGCGGAATCACTGTCACATGCGGCCCTACTGACAGCCACGCTTGTCTACCGGTGGAGAGATTCTCGCTAAGTCAGGTGTGGTCAATGATCCGAGATTCGCGGATCTTGTCTCGGATCTTGCACGTGGTGCCAGTCTTGAGGCTCGGCCTTCGCCGATTGGATGGCCATCGGCGCTGATCAACATGAGGCGGTCGTCTCTAGCTGGTCATCAGAGGTCGCCATCGGCCAGTTGTCGAGGGTCGGCACTGGTCGGTCACCAAGGGTCGGTCGGCAGATGCCGAGAGAGAATCGTCCACAGTCGGTCGCCATGAGTCGGTCGCCGAGTACCGAGAGACGATCGTATTTGAGGTCGATCTCTCGGCACCGGGACTTGTCCTGGGACCTTCGGTTGGCCGATTTAGCTTGTCCGCTGGGTTAAGGCTCGGCCGCCTGGTCGCTGGCCAGCAGTTCTGCCTCGGCTGCTCGGCAGTGGCTAGGTCGCCCGATCTCCGAGGCGATCGCCAGTCGGAGAGTGTAATTCTTGACACAACACATGTCTTGTTGTTCTCACCAGATCATCCTGGGAATTGTTGTTTGAACTTTATTATCCTTCGTGTTTCGGACATGATTGTTCGATTTTTGTTGTCTTGATCGTTTGTTTGTTCGGTTTTTGTCCTCGTTTCGTGATTGTTGAGCATTCAAGCTCCTTCCTAATTCCCTTAAGTTCGGGAAATTAGTCTCGTTTTCGATCTTCCAACCCTTAGGCGGTGGAATTCCGTATTTGTTCAGCGATTGGCTCGCGTTTTGATTGATGTACCGTTGGGTTGGTCAATCGTATTGATTTTCGTTCGTTGTGTTTTGTGATTGTTTGGATAATTGACTTGATTCTATTATCCATTTGATGACGCTTGTCACTTGTTGGTTTTATTATATCCATAACAGCGACGTTGTGTTGGTCGTCGTGGAGCGTGTTTTCACGCCGTATATTCCTTTGCGTTGCTTGTAACGTTTCGCCGATGGGCGTAAGTTACGCATTTCCTTGCGTATCTCGTTGAGTTTTCCTGGCGGGATATTGCTTCTCCCTACTTGTTTTAAGTTTCGGGACGAAACTTCTTTTAAGGAGGGTAGAATGTAATATCCGCAATTTTCGATTTTCGATAAATTTCTTTTTTCGGCCGGAGTCCGTTTTGACGACTCTCTCATGACCATTTCGTCATTTCGAGAATGATTAATTCTGCACTTTCTGTCATCCGAGTTCGGTTCGGTATCGTTTTGTTGAGTTCCGAGCTTTTTAGCGACTTTTCCGCACTTGAGTTCGATTCTTGCGAATCTCGTCCGAAACTGTTGTTTCGAGTTTCTCGTAAGTTCATTTAATGTTAGTATTCATGTTGTGAGCTTTGGTTTGGTGTTTCAATCGCGTATCGTGATTTTCGGACGTTTTGGGCCATTTTCGTAATTTCCCAAAGTTTTGGGTAATTACTTCCGTTGTCGAATTCCGAGCCTTCGGGTGGTCGGAATTGTGTGTTCTCTTAGCTCTTAGATTCGTCTTTGCGAGTACGTCGTAACCGTATCATTGATTCGTATTCAGGTTCGGGTTTTGGGGTCGTTCGGGCCGTCGGAGTTGGCCCCGGCCGAGTCATGGCCGGGCAATCTGGGCCCAGCCGGATCGCCGAGTCACGGCCGGGTAGTGCTCGGGCAGCCTTCGCCGAGCAGCCGCACCGTGGCCGCGGCACATGCCGGCAGGGCCGCGCACACTCGTGCATTTTTGGCCAAACCGATCAGATCGGGTGCCGCGGCACATGCCGGCCGGGCCGCGGCACACTGCCGACCACTGGGAGCCATTTTTGGGCCTGTGCCGCGGCACACTCCCGCTGGGCCGCGGCACACTGTGCAGCCTATTTATGGCCCTGCACATGGGTTTTGGCCATTTTTCTCCTTCTTCTCCTTCTCTTCCGTGGCTGGGGGTGATCTTACCATGGATCCATGTTGTTTAACAACAAATCCATGAAGTTCTTGAGTTCATATCATCAATCAATCATCCGTTATCATCCTCTGATCCAGCGAATCAAGGTAATCTTCCTTAGAACCCTAATTTCGTGAATTTGGGGGTTTTTGCGTTTTTGTCCGATTCGTTCCGTATTATTGATTAATTCATGATGGATATGATTAATCTTAGTAGTATTCTTGTGTTTAACATCATTTAATCCATTGTTTTTCGTCGAATCGAAGTATATTTCTTGATTTCCTTCAAATTGACTTTTTGGGGGATTTGTTCTCGATCTCGTTTTTCATCCATTTCTGATGGATCGATTATGGTTAAATGATGTTGTTAAACATATTCTATGGATTGTATATCCATATTTCAACTTGGAATTCCGTTTTCGTGTTTTGTCGGGACGAATCGTGTTCTTGGCCGTTTTGGGGGAAATCCTTGAACTTTCGTCTTTCGTTCTTTGAATTCAACGGCTTTAAGTCGTGTTAGGGAATTCATTTCATTGTTGTTATTGTCCTTCATAGTTTATGAACGCGAGTTGGCGATTGGTGGAGTCGGCGGGTTCGTAGTCGGTTCGTGTCAACCTACTTCGGTCGATTCTTCGCGTTGTTCTTATTCGAGGCAAGTACCTTGCCCATACTTTTCTCGTTTTATGGATATGATGATCGGTGGTCGTCTTGATGTGTTTGTTTGGTTATTTGAAATGAAGTTTCAAAAGATTTCGGTTTGGCCTCGTTAAAGGCTCTCTTTCAAAACGCGTGTGTGTTTTGTGAACGTTGTGTTTTGGGAATTGATTATGATTTGATTATTTTGAACGTTGGAGGCTTTGATGATATTCCTATTGTTTAAAGTTATGGAATCGTGTATTCCGTGTTTGATCTTGTTATTGTGTTTTGAAGAGTTTGATAATGTTGTCGGATAAATGGCCATCTCTAGTAAGTATTCTTGATGAACTTACATTCTTAGCATATTAGTATTGCAAGAGTAACGTGTGTGTGTGTATGCTCACTATGGGTTAGATCCGACGGGGTCTCGGTAGGGTTCCACGAAGCTGTGGAACCGCGAGCTTGCTTTTAACCACTGTGGGTTAGATCCGACGGGGTCTCGGCAGGGGTCCACGAAGCTGTGGGTCCGCGGTTAATTGTGGTGCATTTTTACAAATGTGACTTGATTATGGCATTTCCGGAAATGAGTGCTTTTGAACGGTTTTCATGATTGCATGCATCGACTAAGTGTGTAAGAGGTAAGTGTTCATTTGGCTTACTTGGCTAGGATGGCACTAGAGTATTTTGTTGTTTGTGTTAAATCCTTTATTTGTGGATTTTGATGTTGGGAGACGAACCTTGTGGTCGTTCTTGTGTACTGTGAGTTGATGAGATTGGGGCTAAAATTCCAACGTTTTTGTAAAGGTCATTTGACGGATTTGGGGCTAAAATCCCAACGGTTTGGTAAAGGTTATTTTACGGAAAGTAAACTTTTGGGGCGGTGACCCCTTTTGTCTTTTGGATTTTTGAAAAGTAGGATTTGATAATCCTAAATTGTTTTTATTAAAACTCTCGATGGCATTCTAAACCGTTTTATAAATTATTTCCATTGATTTGTGATATTTCGATTTTGAAAGGTTTTCTCAAACTCTTGCCTCGGGAAGTACTTTTCGTTTCGTTTGGATCTTTGAGGATTCCTGGTTATTGTTATTCGTGGAATGTGAATTGTATGGCTCGTATTTGCACTTTGTTCTTGTACTAGCAAAACAGCGGAGTTTTGCTAACCCCCGAGTATTCGGGGGGTGGATGTCTGTTTTTTCATTCAGGTTTTGGAGCATAACACAGGGTCGGCACGAAGGATGATGAAAGATGATCGATACTAATCACATGAGGAACCGTACATCGTGTATTAGTTCAGTTGTACTTTATTTTCCGCTGCTATATTTTTCCCGTTGTACGGGTGTGGTTGTGTTTTGACCCCTGCGTGGGCATGAGTTGTAATCGAGTTGTATGTTTTTATTGAAAGGCCAGATCGGTCTACTGAGTCATTTTAGCCATAAAGGCATTGTCGAGATGTTTCGTGTTGTTACTAGCCTGGTAGATCCTTGAGGAAAGGTTCTACGGCGTGTAATATCCCTGAGCGGATTGGGGGTGTTACAAATATTACCAAGCTTGACTCTATCTAGTTAATTAACATTCGATAATTATAAATCAAGGTAGATTTCAATGAGTTTAGCATAGGGTGGATGGATTCTTTACACGATTTCCCCTACAATTGATTCATTAAGTTCATGCTTCCAAGGTTGATTGAAATGGGAATTTCGCATATGATTATTACAACAAGCTACATGAATTAAGGCTCAGGAATGAAATATACTTACAACGATAGTTTTGATTACTACAAGTTCATCCGATTAGATTGTCTATGGGAGTTAACAAAACTACCAAAATACCTGTAATCCAATAGGCATAACAACAATATCGAAGACATAACCTCAAGGATTGATAAACTTACCTTAATAGAGGAAGAACAATGAAGAATGATGACGAATCAACGAAGAGGAACAAGGAGGAACGAAGAATGGATCGACCGACCTAGATAACCTCCTCCGGAGCTTGATTAATCCCCTTCTTGATTTCAATACAAGTGTTTGGAAGGCTAGAAATCGTCTAAGGGGGCTGGGGAAGGTTTTTCAGGAGGTTGCACAAGTATAATGGTCATGGAAAATGAAGGAGGATGTGTAGATTTATAACACACGATTGTGTTTAACGTATGTTAATGCTCATGGGTTAACATACGTAAAGATCATTACGTATGTAGTGTTCCCTAGATAATGTACGTAATAATCGACCAGAGGCTACTGCCTGGAATGTCCCTACTCATTACGTACGTAGGGGTATTAATGTATGTAAGCTTCCCTGCCATAGCATACGTTAAGTTCAACAGATAATGTACATTACGACCAGTTGACTCGTTTGTCTTCTAGCCCGCCGAAAGTACCCAATCCGTGTCAAAAGAAAAGATTCTGGTTGGAAGACCAACTCTTCCTTTACGTACATAACCTAGTCGGGTTAACGTACGTAATACTTCAAAACTAACATACGTTATGCGTGTCATGTAGCGTATGTTAGTTACTCAGTCCCTTAGTCAATTATCACGTTTTAACCAACTCGGGGTGGCTACCTTTTCACTCATCAACATTTCCTCGGGGAACAAGACTTGGCCACCATCATATTCGCACCGACAGTTGTCCAACGGTGTTAAGGAACGTCACCTCCGTTCCATTCACATCACACAATTATATCGTAATAGCACTTTAATGAAACCACATAATATAAAAAGACAACATCGCAAGTGATAGAAATTGCATTTTAATTTATGAAATACACTGTAATTAAAGCATGAAATACCCATGGTATTACATACCATCCCCCTTAAAATAGTTTCGTCCTGAAACTAAGAAAATAACTCAGGATGATTTTCCCTCATGCTCGACTCGGTCTCCCAAGTTGCTTCTTCCATGCCATGGTGCGACCACTGAACTTTCACAAGGGGTATGGATTTATTTCCTAATATTTTCATATGTCGATCCAAGATAGCGATCGGCACTTCTGTAAAGGTAGCATCATCGGAAATTTCCACTTCTTCAAAAAACACATTATGCACTCCATCTAAATGCGGCGGCAGGGCTAATCGATACGCAAGTTTTCCAAATCGATCCAATATCTCGAATGGGCCTATAAAACTTGGGCTTAACTTGCCCTTCTGGCCGAAATGCCGGATACTTGGCGATACTTTGACCCAAATATGATCCCCGACCGTAAATTCCAACGGTCGCTGCCGGTTCTCGGCATATGATTTCTGCCAGCTTTGCGCTACCAACATATGTTTTCGAACGACCGAGATCTTCTTAATGTATTCCTGGATCAGATCTAACACGGTATCCACCATGTCAGATGTTGGAAATAAAACGCAGCGGAAGCGAAGTTTGGGAAAGTTTGATAATTGCGTTTTACGCATCCACGAGCATAAGATAGATTTAGGCATGCTAATTAATTAATTACTAAGACTAATAAGTAATTTAAATATTATTTATTATTTATTAAATAAATATGTTGGTAATTGAAATATCCTAATCTAGATCTAAAAGATCATAGGATATTGCCTTTGAAGCAAAGTGGTTGCTTTCGTATTGATCAACTTGTATTTCTACCTTTAGACCTTCTGGAGTATGATCCGCCTTAACCCGGACGTTGTGTGGACAACGATTTACGGGATCTTGCTTGGACTTCTATGGGATCGGCCGAACCTCCTTTTGTATGTGGTCACTCAATTTTCCTTTGCTTTCTTGTATTTTATGAACACTCTTAGCAAATTGATGTGTTGTCTAAATTGTAGAATCAAAGACACAAGTCTAGATCTACAATTAAACACAAGAGAAAAAATTTGATCTCACAAACTTGCAAAAGAGTACAAAAAGCGGCCCCCTAGATGTCCTATATCTAGGCTATTGGACTACTACAAAGGATCTTAAGGAGGATTACGGAAGGACTCCCAATAGATCTCATCTTACCATATTAGGACTCTTACTAATATAATGAATCTATTAATATCAACTTAGTCCACTAAAAGGTTGATATTTCACTTCCTACCAAAATCTCAAATTACGAAATTGGGCTCCTTA
This sequence comes from Orobanche coerulescens, assembly GCA_033398695.1. Lineage (NCBI taxonomy): Eukaryota > Viridiplantae > Streptophyta > Magnoliopsida > Lamiales > Orobanchaceae > Orobanche > Orobanche coerulescens. Next base: position 39,986,033 of record CM065814.1, on the reverse strand, counting down.
TTAAATATATAATTTTCTGTGTTTAAGATATCGAATATCCATTAATTAATTATAAGCTACTGACAGCTTTAATTAATTAATATCTTATCCAAGAGTGGTACCACTCGAACCTTATTATTATATCAGAATTAAATCCACCTACAGGGTTTAATATAATAATCATTATCAAGCTCCTCAAGGGAACATCATCAACCCGCACGACCCGGGACACGATTTCTAGTAATAATAATAACTGTCATATAGATAATATTATTGCCTAAGATACGAGGCTAATCGAGTCAATCATTTTGACTCTCACCCATGATAAATCAAAGCAATAAGTATTATAAATACACAATTAAATATTATATACTTAGAATTAAGAAATAATAATTATCCGATATTTACGCTCTTCTTACAGTCAGTATAGAAGATGCTATCTCACCTCGATCCAGTTCAACGTACGCAAATATGCTAATGTATGCTAATAGTCAAGATCAACTAAGCTCAAGCATACACTACAACCTTTTATATAATTTGTCTAAGGTGCCGATAATGTGATCTTCCATGTGACACCAACACACCACATTATCTATAATATAAATTAATTAGACATTTCATTTGCATAACCATAACGTGAATGAATATGCAAAACATGTGATTAAATGTAATTAATATTCTCTTAGGTAGTTATAGGAAATAAGGTAATACAAGCATAAAGTATGCTTTGCAGTATACAACTCTAACATAGCATCATCCTAGCATAACGGAGACTTGCATATTCGTCCATACAGAGCCTCAAATGATACCATGCCTATGCTCGCATGCCAGCTATTGTTGTACGAAAACTCTACTAACCCGAGATGCTTAACCCAATACTTTCCCCAATCGAGCACACATGCCCTCAACATATCTTCCAGGGTTTGTATTGTATGCTCGATCTGTCCATCCGTCTGAGGGTGATAAACTGTGCTAAAATGTAACTGGGTCCCCATAGCTTTATGGACGACTTTCCAAAAATAGGACACGTACCTAGTGTCCCTATCCAAAATGATGGATGATGGAAGGTCGTGCCATCAGATGACTTCCCGGATGAAAATAGTGGCTAACTGCGCTGTTATGGTCATTCCTTGAATTGGAATAAAATGCGCCGATTTCGTTAATCGATCAACGATAACCCAAATTGTCTCCTTTCCTCCCACCGTCATTGGTAACTTAGTGAAAAAATCCATTGATATGCTTTCCCACTTCCACTCTGGAATGGGTAAGGGTTGCATGATTCCGGCTGGTATGCGGTGTTCTATTTTAATTTGTTGCACGTCATACATCGGGCAATGAATCTAGCCACTTCCTGTTTCATATTTTCCCACCAAAAACTATGTCGTAGATCCTTGTACATTTTGCTTGCTCCGGGGTGAATGGGTAGGGAGTGGGGTGTGCTTCTCCCAGTATAGTTTGCTTCAGCTTGCTATTCGGCAGAATACAGATCCTATTCCTGAATCTCACCAAGTCCCCCTGGATCTTGTAGTCGAAAACATTTCCCCCTTCGATTCTCGCACCGATCGCACGTAGTTCAGGATCTTCCATCTGTGCTAGACATATCACGTTTAATAAGGACGAGTGTATATTTATAGAGCACAATTGTCCCTGACTGTGTTGTACCCATATTTCAATACCACTCCTCCTGATGGCTTGCTGTAGTTCAGATTGAACTGTTAAGCTGGATAACATTACTTCCAGTGTAGTTTTCCGACTCAGTACATCAGCTATGACATTATCCTTTCCGGGGTGGTATGAGATTTCCACGTCGTAGTCTTTGATTAACTCCAACCAGCGCCTCTGCCTCATGTTTAATTCCCTCTAGGTGAAGATATATTCAAACTCTTATGGTCCGTGAAAATCTTACAAGTAACTCCATAAAGATAATACCTCCAAATCTTGAGGGCGTGTACCACTGCGGATAGCTTTAAGTCATGCGTCGGGTAATTCATTTCGTATGGCTTCAGTTGTCGAGACGCGTACGCAATAACTCTATCGTTCTACATGAAAACACACCCCAACCCATGCTTAGATGCGTCCGTGTAAACGGATCCTTCCGTGTCCTGTGGTAATACTAAAACTGGAGCAGTAGTCAACCTCCTCTTGAGTTCATCAAAGCTCTTTTGACAATATGTAGTCCAAATAAACTTGGTAGTTTTCCTTAGCAGGTTCGTTAATGGTCGAGCGATGCAGGAAAAAGCCTCGACAAATCTTCGGTAATAACCTGCCAATCCTAGAAATCTCCTTACCTCCTTGAAATTCTTTGGCAGTTCCCAACTCATTATCGTTTCAATTTTCTATAGATCAACCATAACGCCTTCCGCCGAGACAACATGTCCGAGGAAAATTACTTCTGGCATCTAAAATTCGCACTTAGCAAGCTTTGCGTAAAGTTGGTGTTGCCTTAACATGCTCAATACCTGTCTCAAATGTTCTTTGTGTTCCTGTCAGATTCGAGAATAAATTAGGATGTCGTCAATAAAAACCACGATGCACTTATCGAGTAAATCGATTAAAACTCCGTTCATCAACTCCATGAAAAAGGCTGGGGCATTGGTCAAACTGAATGATACCATGATATACTCATAATGTCCATACCTCGATCGAAACGCGGTCTTGGGTATATCTTCCTCCCGAATACTCAATTGGTGATATCCGGACCGTAGATCGATCTTTGAAAACACAACCGCCCCCTGTAATTGATCTAGGAGATGATCGGTCCTCGAAAGTGGATAACAATTCTTGATAGTGACCTTGTTTAATTCTCTATAGTCAATGCATAAGCGTAGAGAGATATCCTTAAATTTAACAAAGAGTACTGGCGCGCCCCACGGCGAGGTGCTCGGGCGAATCAATCCCTTCGCCAGCAAATCTTCGAGTTGTATCTTCAATTCTTTCATCTCGGCTGGTGCCATCCTGTAAGGAGATTTGGAAATAGGTTTCTTTCCCGGCTCAAGTTCAATGGAGAGATCAACTTCTCGGTGCGGCGACTGCCCTTGTAGTTCACCGGGAAAGACATCTGGAAATTCATTCACCACCGGGATGTTCACGACCTAAAGTTGTGATGAATCCTCTTGTAGAACATAACACATATAGTAAATTTCTCGAGAGTTTCAGGAGACTTCCGGTGCGAGAAGGCTGAGAGACCCTTTTGTAGTGAAGTGTTCTCGACCCTTGATAACATGCATGGTACCATCGCAATCCATGATGGAAATAGTCAAGTGGTAGGTATCCAATATCATCATGTGCAAGGGCATCCAGTCCATACCTAAAATGATAACTTCTTTCTGGAGTGGGAAAACCATAAGATTTGCAGTCGAGCTACGATCATTGATGTGGATCTGGCAGTCTCAAACTTTTATATTGCCGCCTATTCTACTAGCCTCAGGTAGTTTAACAGTAAAGGATTCACAAGGCACACAAGCAAGATTCCAAAGCTCAACAAATTCCACAGATATATGTGGCTCTAGTATCAAATATTACATCAACAGGCTGGGAGTTAATAAGAAGTGTACCTGAGATAGCTGGCGCGGACTGACCATCCCTAGCCCTCAATTCGAATACACGGGACGGCAATGACTCGGAAAAGGATGCAGTACTACCGCCTCGCCCACGACCTCGACTGGCACTGTGTGGTGGTGGTTTAGTCTAACGGGGTGGAGCTCGTTAGTTAGTAACAGCAGGTGTCCTGGAGGATTGTACAGAGCCTTGTTGACTCTGGTGAGGAGTTGAGTTCGGTGCAGGATTGGCTCGCCAGCAGTGACGAGACATGTGTCCACTCTTTCCACAAGAGAAACATTTGGTAGCCGACTTGTGACACCAGTCCTTGGTGTGTCCGGATACGCCACAATTAAAGCAGTGTTTATGGTAAGGCCGATCAGATGCACCCTTCTGTTGGTACGAAACTGATGACTTAAAGGAAGACACGGACCCCGAGTTTGTCTTGTTGGTACTCCCTGAATGATTAGATGTCTTCTGCTTCTTCGAATTGTGTCTGGTGTCAGTGTTAACAATACTACCGGCATATGCTGTGACTACGTCCTCGCCCTCAGAGTTGTATAGTGGAATCCGGCGGCATAGCGTTGTACATCTTCCTGCAACCTCTGCACATGGTGACAAATTCATTGATCCTCCGATGGAACCATCTGTGAGACGTAACTTAACTCAGTACGGTAGGCCCGAATGATCTCTGGCACTGGAAAATTCTGTGGTCCGGCACTGAAAAAGTCTCGTGCACGAGCGGTTTGGGCTGATCTAGGATAGTACTCATTCATCAATAGCCGGACAATTTCGGCCCACCCAATTACTCGGTTTTCCAGCTTGTACGTTCTCCACTAGCGGAAAGCAGTGTCGCGGAGCTGATTAAGCCCGAGCGGCACCTTTCGGTTTTCTGGACAACCGATCACATTGAAGGCGGTCTCCATTTCAGAAATCCATTCGTCCACGTGTTTCTCCCCTGCTCCGTCAAACAATAGCGGTCTATCTTTTAGCATCTCACCCAGACATTGGTCTCTCCCTGCATTTCCCTCCACGTTGATGACTGGTATCCGTTCTATTTGGTTGACTTGAGCAATCCCCATGGCAATAGCCTGGGCGAGAGCCTGAATGAAAGTCGGGTCCATACCTCCAGGGTTGTTAGGTGCTCTGCCTCCGGATTGTTTTGATTAGTCGGCGGTGGCTGGTTCCCAGCTGGAACGGTCTCGGCAGTGTTCCTGTCCTCGTTCTGGTTCATGGCGGAACCCTGAGCATGGTGTACTATCCTCCTAGCTCCACGGCGTGCCATTACAGACAATATTAATCTAGCGGCTAGTTCAACACACAGTTATCTTATGCAATTTAAATGTTGCACCCAAACAGAAAACACATACACTACTTACTTTGCATTCCCCTGAAGAGTTACGGTCGCTTGGGGCGTTGGACTTGGATAAAATTTTCGGAAGTAAAAATAAAAATTATGTCTGATACCATTTTCTGTAACACCCCCAAAATCTCCCAGGGCATTACAGTGTCGTGAATCCTGTGTGGGGCCCACAAGGCTATTTTAGGAAATGGACATTTTAAATAAGGTATTATAAAACAGGTGAGTCCACGGTTACATGGCATGAAACGGAATGTCTTTGAAAGAAACATAACTCAAAACACGATTATTACATAAACAGAGTTTTTGTAAATCAAATTAAAACATGTGGTAACAGAACTTTATCCCAACGTCGTTCAAGCCTGACCGAAACCCTCGGGAATGTCCTGCACATATTCAACAAATTTACCTGGCATGACGAATCATGCCAGAAAAACTGGGGTTATAGAGTGATTTATTAACACCGTCCACATAACATATAGATGATAATTCAAAAGTATATCCGACGTTGTCTTTCTCTTTTACACATAAACTCCAAGGTTGCAGCCAAGGGTCACGGAAGTATCTACAGAGAAATACTCTGGAACATGGGTGCCATCTTAGGTCTTATCCCTCAAAACATTTCCACATGGGTACCATTCAGGTTTTATCCCCAACACATCAGCCCATTCGTAACACAATTTCTAGAGAAAGACAATCGTTCAGCATTCCTCATACAACAACACATTCATGTATTCCGAATATTGTTAATAAAATTAATACTTCCCGAGCAAGATTTTACTTGTCTTAAATCCAATGGTAAGTGCCTTACGATAATTTGAACTTCCACGTCCGATCGAGTTCAACCTAATCACATAATCCTCGATTAACATTTCATATGGATAACAGCGAATGGAACCAGTTTCCCATTCCCTTACCTAACCGAATTCTTAACTTAGTTCGATTTCGCAAAACTAGTATCATATTTCTAAACTCGATAGCAATACGCATTATTACATGGTTTAATCCTTTGATTAACGATTGTTATAACAATTTGCTCAACAAGATTATCCCCTACATTATTTCTGTTGACAAAAATCAAGTATAGCATAGTTGAATTCCATAACCTAGTAATTAAATTTTCTGCTCCGAGTTCTTTATTCGGTGGGTTTCCATTTCACACAATGATTTCAATGGTCGATTCTTTATGATGGTAATATTACCAATCTTGACTCCATCTAGTTAATTTACATTCGATAATTATATAATCAAGGTGGATTTCAATGAGTTTAGCATAGGGTGGATGGATTCTTTACACAATTCCCACTACAATTAATTCGTTAAGTTCATGTTTCCAAGGTTGATTGAGTTGGGAATTTCGAATATGATTATTACAACAAGATACATGAAATAAGGCTCGGGAACAAAATATACTTACAATGATAGTTTTGATTACTACAAGTTCATCCGATTAGATTGTCTACGGGAGTTAACAAAACTACCCAAAGACCCGTAATCCAATAGGTATAACAACAATATCGAAGAGATAACCTCAAGGATTGATAGACTTACTTTAATATAGGAAGAACAATGAGGAATGATGACAAACCAATGAAGAGCAATGAGAAGGAACGAAGAATGGATTGATCGATCGACATAGATAACCTCCTCCGTAGCTTCAGCAATCCCCTCCTTGATTTCAATACAAGTGTTTGGAAGGCTAAAAATCGTCTAAGGGGGCTGGGGGAAGGTTTTTCAGGAGGTTGCACAAGTATAATGGTCGTCGGAAATGAAGGAGGAGGTGTAGATTTATAACACACGTTTGTGTTTAACGTATGTTAACGCCCATGGGTTAACGTACGTAAAGATCATTACGTACATAGTGTTCCCTAGATAACGTACGTAATGTTCGACCAGAGGCTACCGCCTGGAATGTCCCTACTCATTATGTACGTAGGGGTATTAACGTACGTAAGCTTCCTTGCCATAGCGTACATTAAGTTCGACAGATAACGTACGTTACGAGCAGTTGACACGTTTGTATTCTATCCCGCCGAAAGTACCCAATCCATATCAAAATAAAATATTCTGGTCGGAAGACCAACTCTCCCTTTACGTACGTAACCAAGTCGGGTTAACATACATAATACTTCGAAACTAACATACATTATTATGCATGTCATCTAGCATACATTAGTCACTTAGTCCCTTAGTCAATTATCACATTTTAACCAACTCGGGGTGACCACCTTTTCACTCGTCAACAATTCATCGGGGAACAAGACGTTGGCCACCGTCATAATTGCATCGACAATTGTACAACGGCGTCAAGGCACGTCACCTCCGTTCCATTCACATCACACAATTATATCGCAATAGCACTTTAATGAAACCACATAATATAAGAAGACAACATCGCAAATGATAGAAATTGTATTTTAATTTATGAAATACACGGTAATTAAAGCATGAAATACCCATGGTATTACATCCCAGTCGAGATTGTTCATATGCCATCTTTTTGTCTGCAGGAAAGATTTAAACATTTGCTCCGATACTACAACTGTAACACCCTCTAACCTAATAGTTAAACCATAAGGGTTCGTAGCATTAAATTAGGGAATACCACGATTTTGTACTTTGGAAACTTTCAATTTGAACTTTTTAAAATATATAACTCGGGAGTAATAATAAATTTCATGTCAGGACTTATTATTTTTATCATTATGAAACTTTATTTATAAAAGTCCAAAAACAATAACTCCGAAGAATAAAGCAAACTATTTTTATTCCTCTTGAAGTAGTACAAAAGATAACAAAACTCAACATAATACAATACAACATAACAGAGCGGTCCTTATTCAAATTAATATATATCCTTTCATAAGTAATAAAGTCATTAGAATTATGGCATATTGGCGGATCTTCGACTGGCCGCTCTGAAGAGGAATGATCAACTTCAAGGCGTTTACAACGTCATCTGTATCATAAGAATCTAATGAGCTAAAGGCTCAGTATGATGATACTTCTGTAATAGCAAACTAGCACATTCATCAAACAATTAAAATTATACTTATATATATATATATATATATATATATAAACATGTGTATGATCATGTTCGTTTTCTTTTAAAAAAAATTCTTTCCTTTTTGGGGCCCTGGAAGAAGATACTCGACTGAGAGAAGTAGACCGAGGTTTTCGGAACCTGTTCTTGTAATTGGCCAATATCATTTAAAATTTTGGTGGGTGACGCCACCATCTACGGGGTTCCCATACTGATCTTTCGACCAATGGTATTAACCGTATCCTCTATCAGTCTTCTGCCGCAGGTATTCACCACCATCTTTCCTTTTTTAGTCTGTGGGTCCGCCGGTCCCTCCCGCATCTCGTGTCCTACCGCCGCTAATCAAGTACCATACTCTCCTTTTCGAAAACATCATTTCTTCATTTTCAGTCAAAAACAATCGTATTCATTTTCTTTTCAAGATATCATTTCATTTTATCTATACGATGCACAATCGATCAATACAGTCACATATTACACAGTCAATATATGAGTCGTATGATACAGCAAAGAAAAGATCAGTTTCCCGTGCTAGATGGATGTGCTAAAATCCTTGATGTAAAATCTGAAATCTCAGCTCAGCAGCCTTATCCGGACAGCGCCGAGAAACTTCTGTGGGCCATGACCAGCAACTGTCGGTACCGTGTCCGGCGGTGACCGGAAGATGTCCGTCAAATTGGCTCGGCCGGTTCGACCGCTTCCCGGTGTCCAAATTTTGATTACCAACCGGTTTCGGACTTGTCTAAGTGAAATCATTGAGATACTCAGAATGGGTTTTTAAAAATAATAAAATAATTCAATATTATTTTTGCAACATAAGTGTTCTATGATGACATTTTTATCGTATCAAAATCGTCGGAACTTTTCGAAATCACTTTCATAAATTCTAAAAATGATCCTTATAATTTATTTTGAAATCTTTTCTTTTTAAATCCTTCATTTTATGCTAGGAACGTATCGGTCCAAGTATCAGACAACTTGTAAATATTAAAAAAATCAAAATCCATGATCATTAGCAAAATAAATATTAAATAAATCCATGCTAGGAACGTATCGGTCCAAGTTTCTTTATAATTGTTTAGCACATCGATCTTCTTATTGAGAAACTGAGCTCCTCACTGTAACAAAACATCTTACAAAATAACTTTTATCATGTTAGAAGAGATAATTAACATGTCGTACAAAACATAATGAGAATGTAAATAGAACTTATTCATGTTCATGAAAATCATCATTTATATGTCATGTAATTTCATTTAAAGGCAAATATTTATTCACTTATTACGGGTATGACTGGAGCATTACATATACTGTTCACACTCATCAAGTAACGAACTCCAGAGGCCCCGTCGGACCCTACCTGGTTCCACACAAATACCATTCGTACTCATCAAGTAACGAACTCCAGAGGCGCCTTCGGACCCTACCTGGTTCCACAGAACAACACAACAATCCACAACGCATATCAATAACACCACGTTCACATACCACAAGGAGATATTCTTCTCAAGCAACACTTTATAGCACTACCTCCTTACAAAGGAGTCAGCAAATATTACAACCAATATCACGCAATATCACAACACTCATCAATAAGTACACATGTCCACACACATGCACACCTTGCTGAAAGGGTATAACTTTAAGTCCTCTAGCGATATAGTCGCACGCACCGGTACCACACGAAAACAATGTATTCCAACATACAACACTAATATACATTCTCAGAACACTACATTTATTTACAAACACGCGAGTTGGTTTTGGAAAGTACCTTTATCGAGAATATACCGATTCTTGTAAAGGTTCGTGAAAACATTCAAATGACACACACAATTAATCACCCACTATTATATTGATACGAATTTGCTCGGAAGGTGAATATTTATGGGATGGATATCGTATAAGTATGGAAGTATATCGTAGCGGAAGTCTTATTTTGTGAATATGATAAATCGAACAAATGAAAATAGATGTAATATCGGGATAAGGTGATAATATCGATCAAAGTGATTTGACCGAACAAGAACAAATGTTTATTGAATTAGACCTATAAATCGATAAGATGATTTATTCTCAAGACCTATTGAGAATCGATCGGATTAATACTCGAAAACGCGTTGAATAAAAATCAAGAGTTTAATGAAAATCATTCAACAAGGATAGAAATACAAAGTGTATTCTTATTTCAAAATTCAATGTTTCATACATAATGATCAAATCCTACTTATAGGCCCAAGTCTCCCTACCACAATTAAAGAAAACAATTCAAAGATTACAAAATCTTTGAATAATCAAAACAAATCAAAATAAAATACAAAGGGGAACACAAAATCACAAATTAGGGGAAACACAATCCCTAAAATGAGTAAAGAAAGAAAAGAAAAGACAAACAAAACATAAAAGTGTATAAAAAAGGAAGGCTGCCGGCTCGACACGGGCCGTCTCGCTTGACACGGCCGCGGCGCACGAATCTTGGTCGGCAGGAGTCGACCGTGTCCTGGAACACGGTCGGGTTGTCTGGGCAGTCAGTTCCGACATTCTGGGAGAGTAGGACTCGACCGTGTCTTGGGACACGGTCGGGTTGTGCAGGCAGTCCTTCGGCACTTTCCGGAAGAGTTCGACTCGGCCGCGTCTCGTGACACGGTCGAGTTAGGCGGACAGTTAGTTTTGTTTGTCTGGGGCAATGCGGCACGGGCCGTGTCAGATGACATGGCCGAGTTTGGCAGGCAGTGGGTTTTTGATCTTCCGGCACAGCATGACACGGGCTGTGTCATATGACACGGCCGAGATCGAGACTCCACGTCTTGTGTCCGTTTTCTCGCCTAAATATGTAGTCGTCCGTGCATGGTGTGTTGTAAGGTCATTTACGTCGATCCTTACTTCGTCTTCTTCATTCGTATTAATTGATCATGTATCATCTCCTCCCCCTTTAAAGGGAATTGTCCTCAATTCTGAAATTCCGTTATCATCGAGGTAAGGCGAAAGGTCCCCAACGTTAAAAGTTGCATGAACCCCATAATCTCCTGGAAGTTCCAATTTGTATGCGTTGTCGTTCACCTTTGCGATTACTTTAAACGGTCCCTCCGCTCGTGGCATTAATTTGTTCTTACGTTTATTTGGAAATCGCTCTTTCCTCAAATGCAACCAAACCAAATCACCAACTTCAAATAACCTCGGCCTTCTTTGCTTGTTCGACTTTCTTTTGTAAGCCTCATTTATTTCCTTGATTCAATTACGTACTTGCTCGTGTAATTTCATCATTGATTTTAGTTTTGACTCCGCATCCTTGTGCACCAACTCGTCACTTGGCAATGGAATTAGATATAACGGCATGTACGGATTTAGTCCGTAAAGTACTTCAAACGGAGAGTGTGTCGTGGCATGAGTAGGAGAACGATTATAAGCGAACTCCGCATGTGCAAGCTTCAAGTCCCAATCCGTTTGTGTCTTGCTTGCAAGACCATGTAATAAAGTGCCTATAGTTCGATTGGTTACCTCAGTTTGACCGTCCGTTTGTGGATGATGTGACGTGCTAAATAGGAGTTTGGTTCCCACCTTTCTCCACAAGGTGTTCCAAAAATAACTAAAAAACTTTGAGTCCTGATCCGAAACAATTGTTTTTGGGACCCCATGCAACCGTATGATCTCTCGAAAATACAAATCGGTGATGTTACTCGCGTTGTCCATCTTGTGGCAAGCCACAAAGTGATCCATCTTCGAAAATCGGTCTACAACAACCATAATAGCATCTCTCCCTCGTTGAGTACGAGGCAAAGCAACAATGAAATCCATTGAGACATCTTCCCACGGCCTTTCTGGAATCGGCAAAGGTATGTATACCCCTGGTTTGAGCGAACTCTTTGCAATATGGCATGTTACACACTTATTAATTATGTCGTGCACATCCCCTTGCATCTTCGGCCAATAAAAATGCTCCTTAAGTACCTCCAACGTTTTAGCCGAACCAAAATGGCCGGCCAAGCCTCCACCATTAGCTTCCCGAACCAACAATTCCCGAATCGCGTGTTTGGGCAAACAAAGGCGATTTCCTTTGAGGAGGAATCCTTCTTGCAACGTAAACTCTCCAAATGGACCAGATTTGCATCGAATGAAAACCTCACCAAAATCCGCATCACCATTATAGCACTCCTTCAATGTTTCGAACCCAAGCAAACGAATATCAAGATTAGAGAGCAAGGCATAGCGTCTAGATAATGCATCCGCTACAATGTTGCTCTTGCCATCATTATATTTCGAGGAGAAGTGGAATGATTGCAAGAATTCCACCCATTTAGCATTTGTCGGACTCAACTTTTGTTGCCCGTTACTATATTTTAAGGACTCATGATCCGAATGTAGGATGAAATGTTTCGGCCGAAGGTAATGACTCTAATGATCAAGAGCTATTCAAATAGCATAGAACTCCTTGTCATAAGTACAATAGTTGAGTCGAGCCCCTCCCAATTTCTCCGAGAAATATGCAATCGGTCGTCTCCCTTGGACGAGAACCGCCCCAATACCCACTCCACTTGAGTCACATTCTACTTCGAACGGTTGTGAAAAATCGGGTAACGCCAAGATAGGTGCCTCACACATTTTTGTTTTCAATTTTTCAAATGCCCCTTGGGCGGCCCCGCTCCACACGAATGATCCTTTTTTCAAGTATTCCGTTATTGGACTAGAAATGGTGATAAAGTCTCGTATGAACATCCGATAAAATGAAGCAAGTCCGTGAAAGGATCGGACTTCCGTGATGGTTTTGGGAGTAGGTCAAGACTTAATCGCCGCGATTTTGGCTTGATCAACCGACACTCCTTCTTTAGAAGTGATGTAGCCAAGAAAGGCTACACTCTCGACTAGAAACGAGCACTTCTCCTTCTTCCCATAAAGTTTTTGATCCCTAAGGATATAGAAGACTTTCCTCAAGTTCCCGGTATGTTCTTGCAATGATCGACTATAAATCAAGATGTCGTCCAATACGACGACAAACTTTCCCAAAATGGTTTAAGTACCTCATTCATTAATCGCATGAAAGTACTTGGTGCATTTGTAAGGCCAAAGGGCATGACGAGCCATTCATATAATCCATGTTTTGTTTTAAAAGTCGTCTTCCATTCATCTCCTTCTCGCATGCGAATTTGGTGATAGCCGCTCCTCAAATCAAGTTTCGAAAAAATCACTGAACGATGCAACTCGTCTAACATATCATCAAGCCTCGGAATTGGGAATTGATATTTGATGGTTATGTTGTTCACGACTCTACTATCTATACACATCTGCCATGACCCATCTTTCTTCGGAACAAGTAAAACCGAAACTGCACAAGGGCTCAAACTTTCTCGAACGTACCCATGATTCATTAGTTTCTCGATTTGTTTTTGCAAATCCTTCGTCTCCTCGGGGTTACATCGATAGGCGGCCTTGTTAGGGAGTGATGCACCCGGTACAGGATCAACATGGTGTTCAATCCCACGTAAGGGTGGCAAACCCAGTGGTAAGTCTTTCGGGAAGACATCCGCAAATTCTCGTAGCAAGGTATCGATATCTCCTTTGCCTTGCACAATCATGTCAATATCTCGTGTTTCTTTAATCATCAACAAATACACACAATCACCATCCTCAATAGCGTGTTTCACCTCTTTCTCACTAGCAAACATAGTAAGCTTCGGTTTTTCCACTTGACTAGAACTCATCGAACGGATGGCTTGAGGTGCCATTGGTTTAAGCATAATTTTCATGCCTTTGTCCCGTAATTCATATTCGTTACTTCTCCCTCAATGTAAAACATCTATATCAAATATCCATGGTCTTCCTAAGATTATGTGGCATGCATCCATCGGGAGTACATCACATAGTACGTCGTCACCATATGAGCCCATAGTTAAACCGACCCGTACTTGTTTCGAAACTTTCACTTTACTCCCATCATCGAGCTAATGTAACGCATATGGTTTTGGATGAGTAGTAGTGATGAGTCCGAGCTTCGTCACCATCTCACTTGAAGAAACATTAGTACAACTTCCTCCATCGATTATCAAACTACACCATTTGTCTTTGATTTGACACTTGGTGTGGAATATTTGGTTTTGTTGTTCCGTGTCCCTCGAAACCTTCTTGACTTGTAAAGTGCAAAGGACTAGACTCGTGTCATAATCCAGAGTATTGTAAGCCTCGCACTCCTCTTCTTATTCGGTGTCCACGTCAAACACGTCACTGAGCCTTTCTCTTTCATCCTCGACCAATAATTCTTCCCGGACCTCAAGAGCCTCTCTTAGTGTCACCACCTGTTTGTTCGGACACGCATTTTGGTAATGAAAAAACCCTTGACAGTAGAAATATCGTACCTTCGCCAAACTTGTTTCCTTAGGTACGTGTGGAGCCTTAGGTTCCGTGATGGGGACAGGACTTGGCGTGGTGCTTTTAGTACCCGAACTTAAACCAACACTTGTATTCCCAAATTTGGGAGGAAATTTGGGTCTTGAGAACTTCACTTTATTTTGGGCCTCTATCTTCACACATAATCCACATAAAATATCGAAATCTTCATACGGATATAACTCCACCGTGTTGGCTATGTTTTTATTTAAGCCACATAAAAAACGTGACATCTTTTGCTCTTCGTTTTCTTCTAGTTCTCCCATTAAGACCAAGCTTTCGAATTCTTCAATGTATTCACCAACACTTAGTTTTCCTTGCATGAAATAGGCAATCATCCGATACAAGGTTAACTGATGTGATGTTGACACATACCTCTTACAAAGTTTTCTTTTCAAAGATTCCCACGAACGGATTTTTGCCTTTCCCGCCTGAGCTCTTTGTGTCTTCAGTCCTTCGAACCAAAGAGAAGCACCCTTCCCTAACTTGAGAATTATATATTTGCAACGTTTCTCGTCTTTAAGGTATTTGAATTCGAACATGCGTTCAATCTTCTGTTCCCACTCCAAATAGGCTTCGGGATCCGTACCTCCAATGAACTCCGGAAGTTCGTTTACTTTAAACTCGTCCGCATGGTGTGTTAATCATGCGTCGTATCCGCGCCTTGCTTGCATATGTTGTTCCGGTAGGCCGCATAGTACGTCCCAGAGTTTCATCAAGAAATCGTGATCAGAAAAATCCATAACAAGATTCAAGAGAATATTTTTTTAACAAGAGACCGTTTATAAAATCGCCAAGGAGGTAACCTGGCTCCGATACAACTAATGACACGAATTTGCTAAGAAGGTGAATATGTATCGGATGGATATCGTATAAGTACAGAAGTATATCGTAGCGGAAGTCTTATTTTGTGAATATGATAAATTGAACAAATGAAAACGGATGTAATATCGGGAAAAGGTGATAATGTCGATCAAAGTGATTCGACCGAACAAGAACAAAGGTTTATTGGATTAATACTCGAAAACGCGTCGAATAAAAATCAAGAGTTTGATGGAAATCATTCAACAAGGATAGAAATACAAAGTGTATTCTTATTTCAACATTCAATGTTTCATACATAATGATCAAATCCTACTTATAGGAAAACCCAAGTCTTCCTACCACAATTAAAGAAAACAATTCAAAGATTACAAAATCTTTGAATAATCTAAACAAATCAAAATAAAATACAAGGGGGAACACAAAATCACAAATTAGGGGAAACACAATCCCTAAAATGAGTAAAGAAAGAAAAGAAGAGACAAACAAAACACAAAAGTGTATAAAAAAGGAAGGCTGCCGGCTGGACACGGGCCGTGTCGCTTGACACGGCCGCGGCACACGAATCTTGGTCGGCAGGACTCGACCGTGTCCTGGAACACGGCCGGGTTGTTTGGGCAGTCAATTCCGACATTCTGGGAGAGTAGGACTCGACCGTGTCTTGGGACACGGTCGGGTTGTGCTGGGAGTCCTTCGGCACTTTTCGGAAGAGTTCGACTTGGCCGTGTCTCGTGACACGGTCGAGTTAGGCGGACAGTCAGTTTTGTTTGTCCGGGGTAGTGCGGCATGGGCCATGTCGGATGACACGGCCGAGTTCGGCAGGCAGTGGGTTTTGATCTTCCGGCACAGCATGACACGGGCGGTGTCATATGACACAGCCGAGATCGAGACTCCACATCTTGTGTCCGTTTTCTCGCCTAAATATGTAGTCGTCCGTGCATGGCGTGTTGTAAGGTCATTTACGTCGATCCTTACTTCATCTTCTTCATTCGTATTAATTGACCCCGTATCATATATCTACGAATACGAAGTATATGGGCAAGACACTTGCCTCGAAAATCGACACGCAAATACTCCGATGAACACGGCTTGATCGGTGAACCACGACAACCTACAACCTCCGGAGAAACAACGGAACATGATCACAATGTATATAGAAACCAATTACAACGATAAACGCACCCAACACCTGAAGGAAAACCATTGAGACATTTAGCCGAGCAATAAATATTCATGGTTCCTCAAGAACACCAAAACCATCAACCGGGTTGAACAAATCGTAACTATGAATATACATTCTGGAGAACAAACAATGTTTAACAATGATCGATTCATAAAAACCGGATAAGAAACGAGATCAAGAACAAAATCCCCAAAAAGGTCAACTGTAGGGAAATCAAGAAATACCTCGATCCGACGAAGAACAACCGATTAGATGATGTTACAATCACCTAAGACACTCCAAAACACGTTGAGATTGAGTAGAATCAACCAAGAATCCAAACCCTAGCCTCACCCGTACGCCGACCCCGACAAGAAAGAAGAAAGGAGAAATGAGGTGAAAAACCCGGCCCGCAGATTAAATAACTGGCGAGACTCTTACATACGTAATCGACCAAAGGTTAACGTACAACGTGTTAACGTACGTAAGGAGATACATTCTACATATGTAAGGGTGTTCCAGAGACTTCTGCCCAATTCTCAACATATGATAATGTCCGTAACACACTGGCCTTAATGTCCGTAACATACTGCAGGTTACGGCCGTAACTTGCATCCTGGCAGCACAATCATCTTGCTGTCCGGCCGGCCCCAAACGACTTCAAAATGGGACGACTCGAAGAATGCGTCGCAACGCTTACAAAGAATTCTCAACAACGAATAGTAGCATTAAACAAACATGCGATTCTGAAAATCCGAAGGTAGGTAAAAATGAGTACGCAAGAGAGTACCCAAAACTTTGAGAAATCACAAAACGGCCTAAATGTCTGAAAAATCACGATACGAGATCGAATAATAATTCTGAAATTCTCAACATGACCACAAATGATAAATAAACTTGTAGTAACGACAAAATAATAGTTCCGAGCAAGATTCACAAGAATTGGACCCAAATGCGGAAAAGTCGCAATAACATGCCGATTAATCCGAAACAATATCGAAACTCGCTCGAATGACAAAAGGTGCTGAACAAAACATGCTCAAAATATGTCCATGAACCTTAGGGTCTTAACCCAAATCTCATTTAAATATGTGTATTATAAGGAATTCGAATTTGCCAGTATAAGTATCATAACCATATGAAATGCAGCAAGCATACAACAATCACAAATAAGATAAGGACAATCATTCACCAAGTATTTCCCGATAGGTTCTTAGTATTTGAAAAAAAAAGCACTTAAAGCACTTAAAACTGGGCAGCAGTTTTCCTTCTCATTTTTTTCATTTCTTTCACCTCCTTCGCGACGGGAGCGACTTTTCTAGCCTAGGGTTCGTCCAATTTCGTCCAACCTCAGTTGAGAAGCAATTTTGGGACATCATATCATCACTCTAGCATCAAATCATCTGTTGTTCATCTTCAAATCGAGGTATAATTCTTTAGAACCCTAGCTTTTGGGAATTTCGGGATTTTGATATGATTTTACCCTTTGAAACTGATTTAGCTTCGATGAATTGTTAGATTTCAATTGCATAGCCGTAATTCCTTGCTACCTATATAGTTTAACGGATTAAGCTTCAAGGTTTTCACCGTTACTAGATTAGAATCGTTTAGGACTTCGTAGTGACCGACGAATTGTCAATTATTACGTTTCCACAATATTGAGATTGTTTGTATACTGTTATTGTGTTAGGAACGGATTTGTGAAGATTGTTCGGACCGAAACCTTTTCTTTCGCCGTTTCCTTCGCTTCATGTTATTCAAGGCAAGTACATGTATTACATTCCGTTATGTGTGTTATGGTTTCGATATGAATGATGAATCTTGATCTTTTGGGTGTGTGAGTTACTTGTTCCTTCCACCCGGAGCATTCGACGGGACGTATGGGGGTCGATACTAAGGAGTACGGCCGAGGAAGTGGACTTGGGTGCGTGTGTGGTTGAACTTCCACCCGGAGCGTTCGATGGGGCGTCTGGGGGACGATACTAAGGGGTACGGCCGCGGAAGTGGTTTCCCACCCGGAGCGTTCGACGGGGCATCTGGGGGTCGATACTAAGGGGTACGGCCACGGGTTACCAGTTGTGAATGTTTGTGATATTGTGATGATTTCTTAAACTGTTTTGAATGCCAATGTGATATTCCGGAATATGGATTTTCAAATGTTCTCTGAATGAGATGACTGTGTAAATCGTATCTGCATATAATGTAGTGTAATTGTGTACTTGCACTAGCTATTGGAATGCTAACCCCTTAAATGGGGGAAATGCATTTTATGCATTTCAGGTATTGGTCGAGCTGAGGAGCTGGCACGGGATACGCATCCAAAGTATGGACCGGCATGATGATGAGGCTCGAGTCAGTATTAGATGTTTTGTTATTATGTCCACTTGGGTGTTAGATATTATTTGGTTTTTTTAATCTTGGTTAAAGTCCTCTCCGTGGGCAATGAACTCGTATTAACTCATACTTCTTGATGTACGATTAAAATGTTTTGGTCGAGGCCACGGCCCTATTTTACTATGATTATTATGTCTTATGAGTATTGTCTGTGAATTTTGAGTCATGTGTTAGCCTGGTAGACCTTGTGAAGGTTTTACGGCGTGTAACGTCCCTTAAGTGAATTTGGGGTGTTACATATACTTGCCTCGGAATCGTCAAGCAAATACTCCGACGAACACGGCTCGACTGAAGTGCCTCAAAGCCTACAAACTCCGAAGAAACAACGAAAATATGATCACGATGAGGATCATGACCAATCATAACGGAAATCACCTCAAAACATTGAAGGAAAACTCATTGAAACATTTAATCGGACATTAAATGTTTAATAATTCCCAAGAACACTCAAATCGTCAATTCAGTTAAATAAACTCAAATGGATATACAATACATATAACACGATCAATAGTATCGTATAACACCAATCGATTCATCAAAATTGGACTAGAATCGGATCAAGAACAAATCTCCAAAAAGTAAACTCTAGGGAAATCAAGAAAAATACCTCGATCCGACGACGAACAGTGGATTAGATTATGTTACAATCACCTATAACTCTCCAAAATACCTTTGGATGGAGTAAAATCGGCCAGGAACTCGAATCCTAATCGCCCTCATCTCGAACTCGCGGAGAAAGAAGGAAATGAAGGTGAAATGAGAAAACACGACTGATGTCCAGTTTATATACTAGACAGCTTAGCGTGCGCTAATCACCCGGATTAGCGTGCGCTATCGAAGCAACAATCCACCCAAAAAACATAGTTAGCATATGCTAATCACGAATATTAGCATGCGCTAACGAGTCCCAATTCCAGTCCAGCAGTTACTGGACAGATTCTGCATCTACAGTTAGCGTGCGCTAAAACTTCTGTACTGTGTGGTACTGATGCACCTTAGCGCACGCTGGCCTACTACATAGCATGTGCTATCGACTTCCTCGCTCAATGCAGTAGCTTCTACATCGATTCTGCTCCTCCAGTTAGCGTGCACTAATGGAGCCTTAGCATGCGGTAGAAATACCCTAGTAGCGCGCGCTATCCATGCATGTAGCGTGTGCTATTCCTACTGCACAGGCAGTAGGATCGCATCAAAAACTCATCACAACAACGATACCTGCCAACAGGACGACAAATCATACAACATGCGATAAAATGACAATGCCCAATACCAAAAAACAAGTTGCAAACAAACACGTGACACGACAAGACACGGTCATATAGGCACGAACAACTTATAATCCAATAAACAGTAGAAAAAAATTCAACGCAACCTGAACGAATTTCTCGGGTATCACATTCTACCCCACTAAAAATAAGTTTCGTCCCGAAACTTAAAACAAGAGCATCACAGTTCCACATAACAAAACAAATACAAATATCCAAACATCAGAATCAACATATTAGGGACCCCGTGATCTACTGTCATGTGTCTCCTTAGGTTTACCAACCCACACGAAATTATTCAAACCAAAATATCAGACATCAACACCAAATATCAAATCTCCCCATGAGATATAACCCATAGTACAAAACATAATATATTATCACTGGGCACCACTGGGTCCTCCAGGGGTAGGAGAGGAACTTCGGTTCCCAATGATCTTCGCAACGGTCTCGCAACGCATCGCTTGGTGTCCCACATGACCACACTGGAAATAGTTCACCTTTGGTGAGTGACAATTTTGTCGTACATGGCCCACATGACTGCAGTTAAAACACGTTTCCATACTGCTCGCCTTACTAATCATGGGCGTAGGATGATTGGACTGACCATACAAATGGGGGGTCTTTTCAGAAGAATGATACAAAACAAAGAATCGTGGAATTCACTTCTCTGATCCCTTGAGAAACTACCCGAAATCTTTTGTTTCTTACTTTCTGGACCCGCCCCGATCACTAAAATGGACATCTCAATGGCTAAAGCTCGATCCTGATACTCTCTTAACGTAGTACACCTGGGGGGAGCCATACTCTGTCGCATACTGGGTTTCATTCACATATAAGTAACGAATCTTGTCCGCCTCACTTCCCACTTGCTCACGAACATGCCACAACTGCTGATTATAATCGACTATCGCCTGGGATATCGACACATCCTGGGGTGTAGCCGAGAAAAATTCCATAATCCTGCTCTCTCGAATAGGCAATGGACAATACTCTGCCTCCATCGCAGTCTTGAACTCGGCCCAATAAGTCGTACGATCTCTAGGCGCTACAGCCTCCCACTAGTCTGCAGCTTCCTTGTCGAGGAGGTACTCAGCAATGGGTACCCTCCTTTCATCCGGACAAGCTACACCATTCAATGTTCTTTCCAACTAGAAGAGCCAGCTATCCCAACCTAAAGAATCCGAGGAACCCACAAAACGAGGCGGATGCATTCTCATCATGTCTCGTAGCCACTTACTAGCTCCGTTATCCCCCTCTGGGAGCTCATTCTGGTGTACTGTTTGATTCATCTACACCAAGTGGATTGCCAACTGCTGGAGGGTGGTGGTGGCGCCAACATTAACATTATCCCCAGCTGGTTGTCCCTGATCATGCCACTTGTCCTCCATACCACTGGACCGATTGGTGCTAGACAACGAACGAGTCACCCTATCATGCTCCTTATTACGTCCATGGCCACGACCATGGCCTCGACCTCGACCTCTCAGCATACTGAACAAGCAATCTTTCAATACTACAAAACACAATATTGCAAAGAAACACACCAAAATGCTAATTTATCACAACACATCAACATAGGTAACAATTAGTAACACGACAAAATTCACATATTGGTTAATTACATGAATACAAGAACTATAATTGCAATATCCGGAACTTACTGTCATAACCAACGAATCACATGACCATATCAACAAGAGCCTTATGACCAATATTGGTACAAACGTGACCGTTAGAACTACACATCGTTGTAATAAATTCTTGATAATATTCCTTTTAAAACTCCACGAGGTATTCATTTAGATAATATTATTTGAAAATCTTTAAATTGGTATATTTTCCATAAGAAAATTTGAAAATACTGTTGATACCTCGGGCTGTTTTACCAAAACCATTAGTCATAAGTCTAACCCATCTCACATTGAAAACATTTGCAAAATAACATTATGAAATATTGGTTTCTTTATAAACAACGTCATCAAGATAACCACGTTATCACAACACATCACCACAAATAGCAATACACAAGGTAACCACATGTTACCACCCAACATTATCGCAATTAACAACATACAAGGTAATCCACGGACATGCTCCCTTGGCATCGACCCCCATAGGTTTCACCGAACCATCACTGGGTGGACAACTCATTCATACACAAACTATTTCTACAGACCCACAATCTCATCTGAAAACATCGTACTAGTCATAAAGTAGAACCAAACCATATAATATAATGCATCTTAACGCGCCCTAAGCCTACAGTTAGCGTGTGTTAACTTTAACATTATTTCTGCCCATGCTAGTTAGTGTGCGCTAATTTGCACATTAGCGTGCGCTAACTGATACAATTTAGAAAATTTCATCCCTTACCGTTTTCGAAAATAAAATCGTGTTTTGATATAAAAATTCCATGGTGTGAAGGTTTTAAAAATCGTTTACCCAAATCATTTGAAAATAACACGAATACGCAAAAAAAAATTTCTCAAAAAACTTTTAAGCACGACAAAAGATCAACACTGGTAACGTTTTACCAAGTATCCAAAATACGTCAAAATACTCGTTCATAAACACACACACACACACACACACACACAGCGAATATAATTACACCAACGATCCAAAATCTATCAATTCTCAGACACATGCCCATCTTGCATACAAAAATCATCAATTCAACAAACATAGCACATGCATACCAAGTTCGTACACACATCGAAACCATGTACCTGAGTTTCTCAACAAATACTGTCAATATACGTTCTGGAACACCTCAATGTTCCAGGTTGCATATCACACTACACCACTCGGCGTCAAATCTGATATTATATCCAAATCAATATACACGTAATATACCACGACATCAAATACAACTCCATTCCCCAATGCATACATAACAAAGTCACTAAACATAAGACATAAAAGAGGAGACTTACATCCACAGGTCGCACAAAGATGACGGTTGCCCACGATACTAGTCTCATCTAGCCACATGAACGACACGATGTGCAAACGCACAACTAGATTTGTCAACTGACAACTCGAATGACACGGCAAAAACACGACCCAACTCTTCCCGACAGCCTACACTACAAGAAATACACCCAAAAGTGAGGAAATTCTTTGTGACAACTTAATATTCGTCCCATAAAGCAATTATAAGCGAGGGAGTATCAAGTGTCACAAATGGTTTCATCAATGACAAATGATTCGTCACATAAAGTAAGCATTCATGAGGTAATATTAAGTATCGCAAATGACTCTATCAGTGACCACCAACTCGTCACATAAAGTCAGCATTAGCGACAAAACATATTATGTCAAAAATGACTTCATCGGTGACAACCAATTAGTCGCATAAAATCAACATTAGCGAGGGATATATTATGTCACTAGTGACTTCGTTGGTGACAACCGATTTGTCACATAAAGCTAATATTATGTGAGGAACATAATATGTTACAAATGACATCATCAGTGGCAATGGATTTTGTCGCACAAAGTCAACATTAGCGAGGAATATATTGTGTCACGAATGATTTTGTCACATAAAATGAGCATCTCCGAGAAATTTAGGAATGTTGAATTTTATATATTAAGAGATAATCAGAATATTGATAAATAGAGATGTTAAGAGGGCTGGTGGTCATCGGGTTTGCCTGTTTAAATCGAAAAAAGAGGGTTAGGTCCTAATTATTTTGGTCTGTCTAAATCTGAGCTTTTTGGATCAAACTGTTTAGCCCAAAGCCCGTTAGCTAGGGCTAACAGGTTATCCGAATTAGCTCGCTAGCCCGTTAACTATTAAAATAAATAAAATTATTATATTTTATATTTATTATTACCCCTCATAACAAAATAAAATTTATTTGACTCATTTATGTTGGGTATATATTGATCAAGCATTAGTTTGTTTCTAAACTCAAGTAGTATATTAAATTTTATAATTTTTTTGTTACTATAAAAATATATAAATAGGTTTTAGTTTTATTTTTTAAAATATTTACAAATTGTTTAGCCCAAATCCCGTTAGCTCGGACTAACAGGTTAATCGAATTATCTCGCTAGCCCGTTAACCATTAATACAAATAAATTTTAATATTTTATATTTATTTATTACCCCTCATAACAAAATAAAATTTATTTTACTAATTTATGTTGGGTATATATTTATCAAGCATTAGTTTGTTTCTAAACTTAAGTAGTATATTAAATTTTATAATTTTGTTGTTACTATAAAAATATATAAATAGGTTTTAGTTTTGTTTTTTAAAATATTTAATTTTTCATTTGATTATTATAATATTAGTTTTAGAATATTATAAAATTGCACAAGATAAAAACCATGCATATTGTTTAATTCTTGCTGTATGAGGAACACACACATATACACACACACACACACACACACACACACATACATATACATATTCATATATGTAGCACCCCAAATCACAAATGGGACATTACACGCCGTAAAACCTTCATGAGGTCTACCAGGCTAACACATAACACACAATCCGAATATGAAATCCCAAAAGACACAATCATCATAGTAAAATAGGGTCGTGGCCTCGGCCAAAATATTTTAATCAAGTATCGAAGAGTGTAACTCCACATGAATCCATTGCCCACGCAGGGGACTTTAACCAATTTATAAAACACTCAGTCTAACTCCAACATCAAGATAAATGCAATAGTAAAACATAAAACACGACTTGAGCCTCATCATCATGCTGGTCCATCCTTTGCATGCATATCCCGTGCCAGCTCCTCGGCTCGACCAGTACCTGAAATGCATAAGACGCATTTCCTCCATTTAAGGGGTTAGCATTCGAATAGCTAGCGCAAGTACACAATTACACCACATTATATACATACACGATTCGACACAAGCAATCCATTTGAGAAAAACAGTTGAAGTCAATATTCCGGAATATCACATTTACACCAAAACAGTATATTATCAAGTTTTCCACATCACGACTATCCACGCTTGGTAACCCGCGGCCGTACCCATTAGTATCGACCCCCAGAGGCCCCGCCGGACTGTCCCCAGGTAAGAAACCACTTCCGCGGCCGTACCCATTAGTATCGGCCCCCAGAGGTCCCGTCGAACCATCCCCGGGTGGAAGAACATCAACACACGCACCCAAGTCCACTTCCGTGGCCGTACCCATTAGTATCGGCCCCCAGAGGCCACACATGCCATCCCCGGGTGGAAGAGCAACAATCACATTCATTCAATAACACAATTTACATCATTCGCATCAAAACCGTACACATATAATGAAATGTAATACATGTACTTGCCTCGGATAACACGACGTGAAGGAAAACGGTGAAAGGAAAGGTTTTGGCCCGGATAATCTTCACAAATCCGATCCTAACACAATAATGATACACAACTAATCTCAATATTGTGAAAACGTAGGAATCCATCCTAGTTCTACCCAATGGAACAATACGTCGGACAATACAAGGTCATAGTCGGTTCCCCTCTATCAACGGAGAAAAATATCGAATTCAATCCACAAAACCGCAAGAGAAGTAAAGGATAGAGATTATACTATCGAAATCTAACAATCGTAAGGGCCAATCAGACTAGAAGGGTGAAAATCAAAACAAAACCCCAAAATCCCCAAAAGCTAGGGTTCTAACGAAATATACCTCGATTAGACGATGAACAACGGAAGATTTGATGCTAGAGTGATGATATGATGCCCCAAATCGCTTCCCAACTGAGGTTGGATGAAAATCGGACGAACCTTAGGCCAGGAAATCGCTCCCGTCGCGAAGGAAGTGAAGGAAGTGAAAAAAATGAGAAGAAAACCCGCTTCCCAGTTTATTATACTGGGCAGCATTACGGCCGTGACACCAACACCATTACGGCCGTAATGGTGTTCACGACCTCACTACCCAGTTCTCACACATCCGTTACGGCCGCTACACAAAGAATATTATGGCCGTAACTTATGAAGACTTACGGCCGTAATGCACATCAACTTACGGCCGTAATGCATGTTTGGCAGCAGGCATGCCTGATCCGAAATACCAACAACTGGAATGAAAACACGAGAAACAAAACCACATATATATATACGAGGATTTAACAGACGAGATAGGCACAAAAACTATCACAAGTCTCCGATCGTCCGAAGGTCGGTATAGTACGAGTATTAATAACGGTAAGTCTTGTTGTAGCAAGGATTCGCTATAATAGCTCCGATTAAGTCTTTACTTCTTGATTAAGTCTTGTTAATAGGAGATAAGACCACGTACATGCATTCGAGTCGGAACTCTATTAAAACTCGGGTTTAATGATTAGATTTGAGATTTTTGTACTAAGAGTTGGCTATAGTAGCTCCGATTAATCTTTTACTTCTTGAATAAGTCTTGTTGTAGCAAGGATTCACTATAATAGCTCCAATTAAGCCTTTACTTCTTGATACGTCTTGTAAATAGGAGATAAATCCATGTTACCTGCATTCGTGTCGAAACTCTATGAAAACTCGGGCTTATTGATTAGATTCGAGCCTTTTATACTCAGAATTGGCTATAACAGCTCTAATTAATCTTTTACTTCTTGATCAAGTCTTGTTGTAGCAAGGATTTGCTATAATAGCTCCAATTAAGTCTTTACTTCTTGATAAGTCATGTTAAGAGAAGATAAGACCATGCATCCGAGTCGGAACTCTATCAAAACTCGGGTTTATTGATTAAATTCGAGCCTTTTTTACTCAGAATTGGCTATAACAGCTCTGATTAATCTTTTACTTCTTGATTAAGTCTTGTTGTATCAAGGATTTGCTATAATAGCTCCGATTAAGTCTTTACTTCTTGATAAGTCTTGTTAAAAGAAGATAAGACCACATTACATGCATTCGAGTCGGAACTCTATGAAAACTCGGGTTTATTAACATTATAAAGCATAAGACCGCGTATAACATGACCATAATCCTAACGTGATTTTCATGTTCCAAGACGCAAAGCTTAAACATGCTATACTGAGAGAAGCTCATAATACACCGTATTCTCTCCACCCGTCGAGCCTTTTGTACTCAGAATTTGCCATAACAGCTCCGATTAATCTTTTACTTCCTAATTAAGTCTTGTTGTAGCTATGATTGGATATAATAGCTCCGATTAAGCCTTTACTTCTTGATTAAGTCTTGTTAATATGAGATAAGACCACGTTACATGCATTCGAGTTGGAACTCTATGAAAACTCGGGTTTATTGATTTGATCCGAGACTTTTGTACTCAGAATTGGCCATAACAGCTCCGATTAATCTTTTACTTCCTAATTCAGTCTTGTTGTCGCAATGATTGGATATAATAGCTCTGATTTATCCTTTATTTCTTGATTAAGTCTTGTTGTAGCAAGGAATCGCTATAATAGCTCTGATTAAACCTTTACTTCTTGATTAAGTCTTGTTGATAGGAGATTCCATGTTACATTTATTTGAGTCGGAGCTCTATGAAAACTGAGGCTTATTGATTAGATTCAAGCCTTTTGTACTCAGAATTGGCTATGCAGCTCCAATTAATCTTTACTCTCTTGATTAAGTATTGTTGTTACAAGGATTCGCTACAATAGCTCTTATTAGACCTTTGCTTATAGATTAAGTCTTGTTAATAGGAGATTCTACGTTACATGCATTCGAGTGAACTTTATGAAAACTCGGGTTTTGTTGATTAGATTCGAGCCTTTTGCACTTAGAATTGGCTATAACAGCTCTCATTAATTTGTTCTTTCTTGATTAAGTATTGTCGTAGCAAGGATTCGCTATAATAGCTTCGATTAAGCGTTCAATTCTTGACTAAGTCTTGTTAATAGGAGATTCCATGTTATATGCATTTGAGTCGGAGCTCTATTAAAGCTCGGGTTTATTGATTAGATTCGATCCTTTTGTACTCAGATTTGGGTATAACAGCTCTCATTAATCTTTTATTTCTCGATTAAGTCTTATTGTAGCAAGAATTGGATATAATAGCTATGATTAAGCCTTTACTTCTTGATTAAGTCTTGTTAATATGAGATAAGACCAAGTACATGCATTCGAGTTAGAACTCTAAGAAAACTCGGGTTTATCGATTAGATTTGAGCCTTTTGCACTCATAATTGGCTATAACAACTCCGATTAATCTTTTGATTCTTGAGTAAGTCTTGCAGCAAAGATTGACTATAATAGCTCCGATTAAGTCTTTCCTTCTTGATTAAGTCTTGTTAATAGGAGATAAAACCACATTGCATGTATTCGAGTCGGAACTCTACAAAAACTCGGGTTTATTGATTAGATTTGAGCCTTTTGTGCTAACAATTAGCTATAACAGTTTTGATTAATCTTTTACTTCTTGATTAAGTCTTGTTGTAGCAAGGATTCGCTACAATAGCTCCGATTAAGTCTTTACTTCTTGATTAAGTCTTGTTAATAGGAGATAAGACCACGTACATGCATTCGAGTCGGAACTCTATGAAAACTCGGGTTTAATGATTAGATTTGAGATTTTTGTACTAAGAGTTAGCTATAGTAGCTCCGATTAATCTTTTACTTCTTGAATAAGTCTTGTTGTAGCAAGTATTCACTATAATAGCTCCAATTAAGCCTTTACTTCTTGATACGTCTTGTAAATAGGAGATAAATCCATGTTACATGCATTCGTGTCGAAACTCTATGAAAACTCGGGTTTATTGATTAGAT
Organism: Orobanche coerulescens; assembly: GCA_033398695.1. Classification (NCBI taxonomy): domain Eukaryota; kingdom Viridiplantae; phylum Streptophyta; class Magnoliopsida; order Lamiales; family Orobanchaceae; genus Orobanche; species Orobanche coerulescens. Next base: position 39,957,385 of record CM065814.1, on the reverse strand, counting down.
TCGAGCCTTTTATACTCAGAATTGGCTATACTTGATTCGATTAATCTTTTACTTCTTGATCAAGTCTTGTTGTAGCAAGGATTTGCTATAATAGCTCCAATTAAGTCTTTACTTCTTGATAAGTCATGTTAATAGAAGATAAGACCACGTTACATGCATCCGAGTCGGAACTCTATGAAAACTCGGGTTTATTGGTTAAATTCGAGCCTTTTTTACTCAGAATTGGCTATAATAGCTCTGATTAATCTTTTACTTCTTCATTAAGTCTTGTTGTATCAAGGATTTGCTATAATAGCTCCGATTAAGTCTTTACTTCTTGATAAGTCCTGTTAAAAGAAGATAAGACCACATTACATGCATTCGAGTCGGAACTCTATGAAAACTCGGGTTTATTAACATTATAAAGCATAAGACCGCGTATAACATGACCATAATCCTAACGTGATTTTCTTGTTCCAAGACACAAAGCTTAAACAGGCTATACTGAGAGAATCTCATAGTACACCGTATTCTCTCCACCCTTCGAGCCTTTTGTACTCAGAATTTGCCATAACAGCTCCGATTTATCTTTTACTTCCTAATTAAGTCTTGTTGTAGCTATGATTGGATATAATAGCTCCTATTAAGCCTTTACTTCTTGATTAAGTCTTGTTAATATGAGATAAGACCACATTACATGCATTCGAGTTGGACTCTATGAAAACTCGGGTTTATTGATTTGATCCGAGCCTTTTGTACTCAGAATTGGCCATAACAGCTCCAATTAATCTTTTAGTTCCTAATTAAGTCTTGTTGTAGCAATGAGTGGATATAATATCTCTAATTAATCCTTTACTTCTTGATTAAGTCTTGTTGTAGCAAGGAATCGCTATAATAGCTCCGATTAAACCTTTACTTCTTGATTAAGTCTTGTTGATAGGAGATTCCATGTTACATTTATTTGAGTCGGAGCTCTATGAAAACTCAGGCTTATTGATTATATTCGAGCTTTTTGTACTCAGAATTGGCTATGCAGCTCCAATTAATCTTTTCTCTCTTGATTAAGTATTGTTGTTACAAGGATTCACTATAATAGCTCTTATTAGACCTTTGCTTATAGATTAAGTCTTGTTAATAGGAGATTCTACGTTACATGCATTCGAGTGAACTTTATGAAAACTCGGGTTTTGTTGATTAGATTCGAGCATTTTGTACTTAGAATTGGCTATAACAGCTCTCATTAATCTGTTCTTTCTTGATTAAGTATTGTTGTAGCAAGGATTCGCTATAATAGCTTCGATTAAGCATTCAATTCTTGACTAAGTCTTGTTAATAGGAGATTCCATGTTATATGAATTTGAGTCGGAACTCTATAAAAGCTCGGGTTTATTGATTAGATTCGAGCCTTTTGTACTCAGATTTGGATATAACAGCTCTCATTAATCTTTTAATTCTCGATTAAGTCTTGTTGTAGAAAGAATTGGATATAATAGCTCTGATTAAGCCTTTACTTCTTGATTAAGTCTTGTTAATAGGAGATAAGACCACGTACATGCATTCGAGTTAGAACTCTAAGAAAACTCTGGTTTATCGAATAAATTTGAGACTTTTGCACTCATAATTGGCTATAACAGCTCCGATTAATCTTTTGCTTCTTGAGTAAGTCTTGTAGCAAGGATTGACTATAATAGCTCCGATTAAGCCTTTACTTCTTGATTAAGTCTTGTTAATATGAGATAAGACCACGTTACATGCATTCGAGTTGGAACTCTATGAAAACTCGGGTTTATTGATTTGATCCGAGACTTTTGTACTCAGAATTGGCCATAACAGCTCCGATTAATCTTTTACATCCTAATTAAATCTTGTTGTAGCAATGATTGGATATAATAGCTCTCATTAATCCTTTACTTCTTGATTAAGTCTTGTTGGAGCAAGGAATCGCTATAATACCTCCGATTAAACCTTTACTTCTTGATTAAGTCTTGTTGATAGGAGATTCCATGTTACATTTATTTGAGTCGGAGCTCTATGAAAACTCAGGCTTATTGATTAAATTCGAGCCTTTTGTACTCAGAATTGGCTATGCAGCTCCAATTATTCTTTTCTCTCTTGATTAAGTATTTTTGTTACAAGGATTCGCTATAATAGCTCTTATTATACCTTTGCTTATAGATTAAGTCTTGTTAATAGGAGATTCTACGTTACATGCATTCGAGTGAACTTTATGAAAACTCGGGTTTTGTTGATTAGATTCGAGCCTTTTGTACTTAGAATTGGCTATAACAACTCTCATTAATCTGTTCTTTCTTGATTAAGTTTTGTTCTAGCAAGGATTCGCTATAATAGCTTCGATTAAGCGTTCAATTATTGACTAAGTCTTGTTAATAGGAGATTCCATGTTATATGCATTTGAGTCGGAGCTCTATAAAAGCTCAGGTTTATTGATTAGATTCGATCCTTTTGTACTCAGATTTGGGTATAACAGCTCTCATTAATCTTTTATTTCTCGATTAAGTCTTGTTGTAGCAAGAATTGGATATAATAGCTCTGATTAAGCCTTTACTTCTTTATTAAGTCTTGTTAATAGGAGATAAGACCACGTACATGCGTTCGAGTTAGAACTCTAAGAAAACTCGGGTTTATCGATTAAATTTGAGCCTTTTGCACTCATTATTGGCTATAACAGCTCCGATTAATCTTTTGCTTCTTGAGTAAGTCTTCTAGAAAAGATTGACTATAATAGCTCCGATTAAGCCTTTCCTTCTTGATTGAGTCTTGTTAATTAGAGATAAAACCACATTGCATGTATTCGAGTCGGAACTCTACGAAAACTCGGGTTTATTGATTAGATTCGAGCCTTTTGTACTCACAAATAGCTATAACAGTTTTGATTAATCTTTTACTTCTTGATTAATTCTTGTTGTAGCAAGGATTCGATATATAGCTCCGATTATGTTTTTACTTCTAGATAAGTCTTGTAAATAGGAGATAAGACCACATTACATGCATTCGAGTCGGTGCTCTATGAAAACTCGGGTTTATTGATTTGATCCGAGCCTTGTGTACTCAGAATTCGCCATAACAGCTCCGATTAATCTTTTACTTCCTAATTAAGCTTTGTTGTAGCAATGATTGGATATAATAGCTCCGATTAAGCCTTTTCTTCTTGCTTAAGTCTGGTTAATATGAGATAAGACCACGTTACATGCATTCGAGTTGGAACTCTATGAAAACTCGGGGAAATTGATTTGATCCGAGCCTTTTGTACTCAGAAATGGCTATAACATCTTCGATTAATCTTTTCTTTCTTGATTAAGTCTTGTCGTAGCAAGGATTCACTATAATAGCTCCGATTAAACCGATACTTCTTGATTAAGTCTCGTTAATAGGAGATAAGACCACATTACATGCATTCGAGTCGGAACTCTATGAAAACTCGGGTTATTGATTAGGTTCGAGCTTTTTGTACTCAGATTTGGCTATAACAGCTTCAGTTAATCTTTTACTTCTTGATTAAGTCTTGTTGTAGCAAGGAATCGCTATAATAGCTCCGATTGAACCTTTACTTCTTGATTACGTCTTGTTAATAGGAGATTCCATGTTACATTCATTCGAGTCGGAGCTCTATGAAAACTCAGGTTTATTGATTATATTCGAGCCTTTTGTACTCAGAATTGGCTATACAGCTCCAATTAATGTTTTCTCTCTTGATTAAGTATTTTTGTTACAAGGATTCGCTATAATAGCTCTGATTAGACCTTTGCTTGTAGATTAAGTCTTGTTAATAGGAGATTCTACGTTACATGTATTCGAGTGAAATTTATGAAAACTCAGGTTTATTGATTAGATTCGAGCCTTTTGTACTTAGAATTGACTATAACAGCTCTCATTAATCTGTCCTTTCTTGATTAAGTATTGTTGTAGCAAGGATTCGCTATAATAGCTTCGATTAAGCGTTCAATTCTTGACTAAGTCTTGTTAATAGGAGATTCCATGTTATATGCATTTAAGTCGGAGCTCTATAAAAGCTCGGGTTTATTGATTAGATTCGAGCCTTTTGTACTCAGATTTGGGTATAACAGCTCTCATTTCTCGATTAAGTCTTGTTGTAGCAAGAATTGGATATAATAGGTATGATTAAGCCTTTACTTCTTGATTAAGTCTTGTTAATAGGAGATAAGACCAAGTACATGCATCCGAGTTAGTACTCTAAGAAAACTCGGGTTTATCGATTAGATTTGAGCCTTTTGCACTCATAATTGGCTATAACAGCTCCGATTAATCTTTTGCTTCTTGAGTAAGTCTTGTAGCAAAGATTGACTATAATAGCTCCGATTAAGCCTTTCCTTCTTGATTAAGTCTTGTTAATAGGATTTTTTTTTCGAATGCTCTCTCTCTCTAGAAATTTTTCTCCTCCTTCTCTCTTCACTCTCCATCTGTTCATCATCATTTTTTTGAATTTTCCGAACGTTATCTTCATATTATTGGTTGATAACGTCTTTTCATTTGTTGTTTCCGCCGCCAAGTGCGGCGGTCCACGCCTGGACACTTTCTCTGCATCTATGGCAGAAAAAAATATCTCACATAAGACCACGTTACATGCATTCGAGTTGGAACTCTATGAAAACTCGGGGTTATTGATTTGATCCGAGCCTTTTGTACTCAGAAATGGCTATAACATCTTCGATTAATCTTTTATTTCTTGATTAAGTCTTGTTGTAGCAAGGATTCACTATAATAGCTCCAATTAAGCCTTTACTTCTTGATACGTCTTGTAAATAGGAGATAAATCCATGTTACCTGCATTCGTGTCGAAACTCTATGAAAACTCGGGCTTATTGATTAGATTCGAGCCTTTTATACTCAGAATTGGCTATAACAGCTCTAATTAATCTTTTACTTCTTGATCAAGTCTTGTTGTAGCAAGGATTTGCTATAATAGCTCCAATTAAGCCTTTCCTTCTTAATTAAGTCTTGTTAATAGGATTTTTTTTTCGAATGCTCTCTCTCTAGAAATTTTTCTCCTCATTCTCTCTTCACTCTCCATCTGTTCATCATCATTTTTTTGAATTTTCCGAACGTTATCTTCATATTATTGGTTGATAACGTCTTTTCATTTGTTGTTTCCGCCGCCAAGTGCGGCGGTCCACGCCTGGACACTTTCTCTGCATCTATGGCAGAAAAAAATATCTCACATAAGACCACGTTACATGCATTCGAGTTGGAACTCTATGAAAACTCGGGGTTATTGATTTGATCCGAGCCTTTTGTACTCAGAAATGGCTATAACATCTTCGATTAATCTTTTCTTTCTTGATTAAGTCTTGTTGTAGCAAGGATTCACTATAATAGCTCCAATTAAGCCTTTACTTCTTGATACGTCTTGTAAATAGGAGATAAATCCATGTTACCTGCATTCGTGTCGAAACTCTATGAAAACTCGGGCTTATTGATTAGATTCGAGCCTTTTATACTCAGAATTGGCTATAACAGCTCTAATTAATCTTTTACTTCTTGATCAAGTCTTGTTGTAGCAAGGATTTGCTATAATAGCTCCAATTAAGTCTTTACTTCTTGATAAGTCATGTTAAGAGAAGATAAGACCATGTTACATGCATCCGAGTCGGAACTCTATCAAAACTCGGGTTTATTGATTAAATTCGAGCCTTTTTTACTCAGAATTGGCTATAACAGCTCTGATTAATCTTTTACTTCTTGATTAAGTCTTGTTGTATCAAGGATTTGCTATAATAGCTCCGATTAAGTCTTTACTTCTTGATAAGTCTTGTTAAAAGAAGATAAGACCACATTACATGCATTCGAGTCGGAACTCTATGAAAACTCGGGTTTATTAACATTATAAAGCATAAGACCGCGTATAACATGACCATAATCCTAACGTGATTTTCATGTTCCAAGACGCAAAGCTTAAACATGCTATACTGAGAGAAGCTCATAATACACCGTATTCTCTCCACCCGTAGAGCCTTTTGTACTCAGAATTTGCCATAACAGCTCCGATTAATCTTTTACTTCCTAATTAAGTCTTGTTGTAGCTATGATTGGATATAATAGCTCCGATTAAGCCTTTACTTCTTGATTAAGTCTTGTTAAAAATGAGTATTGATCGAATGTTTTCCAATAATCCATCGATGTATTATAAGATTAAGAAAAAAGTGAAAATCACGCATCTTGCGTATGCCGATGATATTCTCATTTTTCTTAATTCTTCCAAAAGAAGTCTTCACATTCTCAATAATTTCATTTTCCACTATGAGAATGTTTCTGGTCAAAAGATCAACAACCATAAAAGTAATTTTGTGATGAACAATCCGACTCCCCAAATTGCTAGTTGGGTGCAAAGAATTTCAGGGTTTAATAAAGCTGATTTACCGTTTACGTATCTTGGCGTCCCCCTTTGGAAAGGGTTTCAATCCTTTGATATGTACGGTCCCCTCCTATCGAAAATTAAAAATAAAATCACTACTTGGAACCACCACTTGCTTTCGACGGGGGGGCGTCTTGAATTAATTAATTCGTTCTTAAACTCCATTGCCTTTTATAACTTACAAGTCCGTAAACCCCCTGGGAATGTCATTCTTTTCATAGAAAGGCTTTTCAACAAATTTCTTTGGGGAACTAATGACAACAAACGTAAGTTGCATTGGGCGGCTTGGAATCGACTTTGTTTCCCCAAGGATGAGGGGGGTCTTGGCTGTCGGGATTTCAATGACATTATTCAGGCTGCCCATGTTAAAATGTGGTGGAGATTCAGAACATCTAATAACATTTGGTCCAATTTTTTACTTCAAAAATATTGTTCTCGGATCCACCCCATGATTATTAAATTTAATCCAAAAAGTTCTCCTACTTGGAAAAACCTTTGTGGTATTAGATCGATCGCGAATGATAAAATTTTTTGGCATAGTGGTAATGCTGATGTGTCCTTTTGGCATGACAATTGGTGTGAATTCAGCCCTCTCATCAATTTTTACCATAATAAGTCTAAAGATAAAATTGGTTTTTATTGGAATAACGGGGATTGGGATAGGGAAAAAATTAGTCGCAAACTCCCGCTTGGCATTTGTGACCATATTTGCTCTCTACCTACTTTCTCCTCCGACAACAAGCCTTTATAGACTCTTTCCCCTAATGGGATTTTTACTCTCAAAACCGCTTGGGGGATGGTTCGTAAAAAAAACCCTCCGCATAATATTCTTCGGTATTGTTGGAATCCACTTATCACACCTACCATTTCTCTTTTTATGGTGAAGGTGCTTAATAAATGGATCTCAACGCCGGATAATCTTTTGCGGAGGGGCATTGTTGCCACCAATAATTGTTATTGTTGTAATGGTGTTGAAAGTCTTCCTCATCTCTTTCTTACTGGCCCGATTGCTAAAGTTGTTTGGAATTGTTTTCATAATATTGCGGGGATCAAAGTCCTTGTGTCATCTAATTTCAATCTTATCATTGCTAATTGGTTTGGTAAAGCCAAGGGCAATATCCACATTTTTCACATCATCCCGATCCTTATTTTATGGTTTCTTTGGTGCTGCAGGAACGATAAGAGATTTAATAACGTTCCTTTTACGCCTAAAGTTGTGTGTAAGCGTATTTGGAACTACATATACAATCTCAAACTTCAGGGCAAAATTAAAAGGCAATTTTGGAAGGGAGCGGATAGAATTGCCGATTATGTGGGCATCAAACCGGCCCCGGGGCCGAGGTACAAAATCAAGGCTGTCCGTTGGATTAAGCCGGACATGGGATGGTGGAAACTCAATACGGACGGGGCTGCGAGGGGCAACCCGGGCAATGCGGCCGCGGGGGGGATTGTTCGGGATCATCTCGGCAACCCGCTCTTCATGTTCTCCGAATTTCTTGGGGCCCAAACCAACAACTTTGCTGAAATATTCGCCATTTGGAGGGGGCTCGATATTTGCATCGATCACAATTTTACTAAAATTTGGGTGGAGGTCGATTCGAAGGTTGCACTCCACTTGATTGAGCATTCATCTTCGTGTCATTGGCAACTCCGTAGCCTCATTATTAAAATTCGGGCCCTTGTGGAAAAATATGAAATTTATTTTTCACATATTTTTCGTGAGGGCAATGCTGTTGCCGACCTTTTGGCTAACAAAGGTTGTGATCATCATGATTTTAATTTCCACCATATATCCAATATTGATAGGAAAATCCGAGGCCTTATTGAACTCGATAAAATGTCCTACCCCTATATTAGGAGTAGGAAAGTTTACATGTAATCGTCTTGTAATTTGGGAGATACTTGGAAAACTTTAGCCTTGCTTTGGGGTCGGCTACCCTTTCTCATTTGCTCGGGCGTGTAGAGGGACTCGTCCACCCTCATTTTTCGGAATAATATAACATCAGCTGTTTTGGTTAAAAAAAAAAAAAAAAAAAAAAGAAGTCTTGTTAATATGAGATAAGACCACGTTACATGCATTCGAGTTGGAACTCTATGAAAATTCGGGTTTATTGATTAGATTCGAGCCTTTTGTACTCACAAATAACTATAACAATTTTGATTAATCTTTTACTTCTTGATTAAGTCTTGTTGTAGCAAGGATTCGATATATAGCTCCGATTATGTTTGTACTTCTAGATAAGTATTGTAAATAGGATATAAGACCACATTACATGCATTCGAGTCGGAGCTCTATGAAAACTCGGGTTTATTGATTTGATCCGAGTCTTTTGTACTCAGAATTGGCCATAACAGCTCCGATTAATCTTTTACTTTCTAATTAAGTCTTGTTGTATCAATGTTTGGATACAATAGCTCCGATTAAGCCTTTATTTCTTGATTAAGTCTGGTTAATATGAGATAAGACCACGTTACATGCATTCGAATTGGAACTCTATGAAAACTCGGGTTAATTGATTTGATCCGAGCCTTTTGTACTCGGAATTCGCTATAACAACTTCGATTAATCTTTTCTTTCTTGATTAAGCCTTGTTAAGCAAGGATTCACTATAATAGCTCCAATTAAACCTTTACTTCTCGATTAAGTCTCGTTAATTGGAGATAAGACCACATTACATGCATTCAAGTCGGAACACGATGAAAACTCGGGTTATTGATTAGGTTCGAGCCTTCTGTACTCAGAATTGGCTATAACAGCTTCAGTTAATCTTTTACTTCTTTATTATGTCTTGTTGTAGCAAGGAATCGCTATAATAGCTCCGATTAAACCTTTACTTCTTGATTAAGTCTTGTTAATAGGAGATTCCATGTTACATTTATTCGAGTCGGAGCTCTATGAAAACTCAGGCTTATTGATTAGATTCGAGCCTTTTGTACTCAGAATTGGCTATGCAGCTCCAATTAATCTTTACTCTCTTGATTAAGTATTGTTGTTACAAGGATTCGCTACAATAGCTCTTATTAGACCTTTGCTTATAGATTAAGTCTTGTTAATAGGAGATTCTATGTTACATGCATTCGAGTGAACTTTATGAAAACTCGGGTTTTGTTGATTAGATTCGAGCCTTTTGCACTTAGAATTGGCTATAACAGCTCTCATTAATCTGTTCTTTCTTGATTAAGTATTGTCGTAGCAAGGATTCGCTATAATAGCTTCGATTAAGCGTTCAATTCTTGACTAAGTCTTGTTAATAGGAGATTCCATGTTATATGCATTTGAGTCGGAGCTCTATTAAAGCTCGGGTTTATTGATTAGATTCGATCCTTTTGTACTCAGATTTGGGTATAACAGCTCTCATTAATCTTATATTTCTCGATTAAGTCTTGTTGTAGCAAGAATTGGATATAATAGCTATGATTAAGCCTTTACTTCTTGATTAAGTCTTGTTAATATGAGATAAGACAAAGTACATGCATTCGAGTTAGAACTCTAAGAAAACTCGGGTTTATCGATTAGATTTGAGCCTTTTGCACTCATAATTGGCTATAACAACTCCGATTAATCTTTTGATTCTTGAGTAAGTCTTGTTGCAAAGATTGACTATAATAGCTCCGATTAAGCCTTTCCTTCTTGATTAAGTCTTGTTAATAGGAGATAAAACCACATTGCATGTATTCGAGTCGGAACTCTACAAAAACTCGGGTTTATTGATTAGATTTGAGCCTTTTGTGCTCACAATTAGCTATAACAGTTTTGATTAATCTTTTACTTCTTGATTAAGTCTTGTTGTAGCAAGGATTCGCTACAATAGCTCCGATTAAGTCTTTACTTCTTGATTAAGTCTTGTTAATAGGAGATAAGACCACGTACATGCATTCGAGTCGGAACTCTATTAAAACTCGGGTTTAATGATTAGATTTGAGATTTTTGGACTAAGAGTTGGCTATAGTAGCTCCGATTAATCTTTTACTTCTTGAATAAGTCTTGTTGTAGCAAGTATTCACTATAATAGCTCCAATTAAGCCTTTACTTCTTGATACGTCTTGTAAATAGGAGATAAATCCACGTTACATGCATTCGTGTCGAAACTCTATGAAAACTCGGGTTTATTGATTAGATTCGAGCCTTTTATACTCAGAATTGGGTATAACAGCTCTAATTAATCTTTTACTTCTTGATCAAGTCTTGTTGTAGCAAGGATTTGCTATAATAGCTCCAATTAAGTCTTTACTTCTTGATAAGTCATGTTAAGAGAAGATAAGACCACGTTACATGCATCCAAGTCGGAACTCTATCAAAACTCGGGTTTATTGATTAAATTCGAGCCTTTTTTACTCAGAATTGGCTATAACAGCTCTGATTAATCTTTTACTTCTTGATTAAGTCTTGTTGTATCAAGGATTTGCTATAATAGCTCCGATTAAGTCTTTACTTCTTGATAAGTCTTGTTAAAAGAAGATAAGACCACATTACATGCATTCGAGTCGGAACTCTATGAAAACTCGGGTTTATTAACATTATAAAGCATAAGACCGCGTATAACATGACCATAATCCTAACGTGATTTTCATGTTCCAAGACGCAAAGCTTAAACATGCTATACTGAGAGAAGCTCATAATACACCGTATTCTCTCCACCCGTCGAGCCTTTTGTACTCAGAATTTGCCATAACAGCTCCGATTAATCTTTTACTTCCTAATTAAGTCTTGTTGTAGCTATGATTGGATATAATAGCTCCGATTAAGCCTTTACTTCTTCATTAAGTCTTGTTAATATGAGATAAGACCACGTTACATGCATTCGAGTTGGAACTCTATGAAAACTCGGGTTTATTGATTTGATCCGAGACTTTTGTACTCAGAATTGGCCATAACAGCTCCGATTAATCTTGTACTTCCTAATTAAGTCTTGTTGTAGCAATGATTGGATATAATAGCTCTGATTAATCCTTTATTTCTTGATTAAGTCTTGTTGTAGCAAGGATTCACTATAATAGCTCCGATTAAACCTTTACTTCTCGATTAAGTCTCGTTAATAGGAGATAAGACCACATTACATGCATTCGAGTCGGAACACGATGAAAACTCGGGTTATTGATTAGGTTCGAGCCTTCTGTACTCAGAATTGGCTATAACAGCTCTCATTAATCTGTTCTTTCTTGATTAAGTATTGTCGTAGCAAGGATTCACTATAATAGCTTCGATTAAGCGTTCAATTCTTGACTAAGTCTTGTTAATAGGAGATTCCATGTTATATGCATTTGAGTCGGAGCTCTATTAAAGCTCGGGTTTATTGATTAGATTCGATCCTTTTGTACTCAGATTTGGGTATAACAGCTCTCATTAATCTTTTATTTCTCGATTAAGTCTTGTTGTAGCAAGAATTGGATATAATAGCTATGATTAAGCCTTTACTTCTTGATTAAGCTTGTTAATATGAGATAAGACCAAGTACATGCATTCGAGTTAGAACTCTAAGAAAACTCGGGTTTATCGATTAGATTTGAGCCTTTTGCACTCATAATTGGCTATAACAACTCCGATTAATCTTTTGATTCTTGAGTAAGTCTTGTAGCAAAGATTGACTATAATAGCTCCGATTAAGCCTTTCCTTCTTGATTAAGTCTTGTTAATAGGAGATAAAACCACATTGCATGTATTCGAGTTGGAACTCTATGAAAACTCGGGTTTATTGATTTGATCCGAGACTTTTGTACTCAGAATTGGCCATAACAGCTCCGATTAATCTTTTACATCCTAATTAAGTCTTGTTGTAGCAATGATTGGATATAATAGCTCTGATTAATCCTTTACTTCTTGATTAAGTCTTGTTGGAGCAAGGAATCGCTATAATAGCTCCGATTAAACCTTTACTTCTTGATTAAGTCTTGTTGATAGGATATTCCATGTTACATTTATTTGAGTCGGAGCTCTATGAAAACTCAGGCTTATTGATTAGATTCGAGCCTTTTGTACTCAGAATTGGCTATGCAGCTCCAATTATTCTTTTCTCTCTTGATTAAGTATTTTTGTTACAAGGATTCGCTATAATAGCTCTTATTAGACCTTTGCTTATAGATTAAGTCTTGTTAATAGGAGATTCTACGTTACATGCATTCGAGTGAACGTTATGAAAACTCGGGTTTTGTTGATTAGATTCGAGCCTTTTGTACTTAGAATTGGCTATAACAACTCTCATTAATCTGTTCTTTCTTGATTAAGTTTTGTTCTAGCAAGGATTCGCTATAATAGCTTCGATTAAGCGTTCAATTCTTGACTAAGTCTTGTTAATAGGAGATTCCATGTTATATGCATTTGAGTCGGAGCTCTATAAAAGCTCGGGTTTATTGATTAGATTCGATCCTTTTGTACTCAGATTTGGGTATAACAGCTCTCATTAATCTTTTATTTCTCGATTAAGTCTTGTTGTAGCAAGAATTGGATATAATAGCTCTGATTAAGCCTTTACTTCTTGATTAAGTCTTCCATCTTCATGATATCTCCAATATTAATGGGAAAATCCGCGGTCTCATTAAACTTGATAAAATTGCTTACCCGTATATTAGGAGCAGAAAATTTTATGTATAATCCAGTAATTTTGGGTGATCCCAAGCAACTCTAGCCTTGTTTGAGGGTCGGCTCCTCTTATTTTCATGTGATTTTCGTTTTGGGACTTGTTGAGGGGTTTGTCCTCCCTCAATCTTTCGGGCGTGTAGAGGGCCTCGTCCACCCTCGACTTGATTTTCGCATTAATACAGCAAATTTTTTTTTTAAAAAAAAAAAAGTCTTGTTAATAGGAGATAAGACCACGTACATGCATTCGAGTTAGAACTCTAAGAAAACTCGGGTTTATCGATTAGATTTGAGCCTTTTGCACTCATAATTGGCTATAACAGCTCCGATTAATCTTTTGATTCTTGAGTAAGTCTTGTAGCAAAGATTGACTATAATAGCTCCGATTAAGCCATTCCTTCTTGATTAAGTCTTGTTAATAGGAGATAAAACCACATTGCATGTATTCGAGTCAGAACTCTACAAAAACTCGGGTTTATTGATTAGATTCGAGCCTTTTGTGCTCACAATTAGCTATAACAGTTTTGATTAATCTTTTACTTCTTGATTAAGTCTTGTTGTAGCAAGGATTCGCTATAATAGCTCTGATTAAGTCTTTACTTCTTGATTAAGTCTTGTTAATAGGACATAAGACCACGTACATGCATTCGAGTCGGAACTCTATGAAAACTCGGGTTTAATGATTAGGTTTGAGATTTTTGTACTAAGAGTTGGCTATAGTAGCTCCGATTAATCTTTTACTTCTTGAATAAGTCTTGTTGTAGCAAGTATTCACTATAATAGCTCCAATTAAGCCTTTACTTCTTGATACGTCTTGTAAATAGGAGATAAATCCATGTTACATGCATTCGTGTCGAAACTCTATGAAAACTCGGGTTTATTGATTAGATTCGAGCCTTTTATACTCAGAATTGGCTATAACAGCTCTGATTAATCTTTTACTTCTTGATCAAGTCTTGTTGTAGCAAGGATTTGCTATAATAGCTCCAATTAAGTCTTTACTTCTTGATAAGTCATGTTAAGAGAAGATAAGACCATGTTACATGCATCCGAGTCGGAACTCTATCAAAACTCGGGTTTATTGATTAAATTCGAGCCTTTTTTACTCAGAATTGGCTATAACAGCTCTGATTAATCTTTTACTTCTTGATTAAGTCTTGTTGTATCAAGGATTTGCTATAATAGCTCCGATTAAGTCTTTACTTCTTGATAAGTCTTGTTAAAAGAAGATAAGACCACATTACATGCATTCGAGTCGGAACTCTATGAAAACTCGGGTTTATTAACATTATAAAGCATAAGACCGCGTATAACATGACCATAATCCTAACGTGATTTTCATGTTCCAAGACGCAAAGCTTAAACAGGCTATACTGAGAGAATCTCATAGTACACCGTATTCTCTCCACCCTTCGAGCCTTTTGTACTCAGAATTTGCCATAACAGCTCCGATTTATCTTTTACTTCCTAATTAAGTCTTGTTGTAGCTATGATTGGATATAATAGCTCCTATTAAGACTTTATTTCTTGATTAAGTTTTGTTAATATGAGATAAGACCACGTTACATGCATTCGAGTTGGAACTCTATGAAAACTCGGGTTTATTGATTTGATCCGAGACTTTTGTACTCAGAATTGGCCATAACAGCTCCGATTAATCTTTTACATCCTAATTATGTCTTGTTGTAGCAATGATTGGATATAATAGCTCTGATTAATCCTTTACTTCTTGATTAAGTCTTGTTGGAGCAAGGAATCGCTATAATAGCTCCGATTAAACCTTTACTTCTTGATTAAGTCTTGTTGATAGGAGATTCCATGTTACATTTATTTGAGTCGGAGCTCTATGAAAACTCAGGCTTATTGATTAGATTCGAGCCTTTTGTATTCAGAATTGGCTATGCAGCTCCAATTATTCTTTTCTCTCTTGATTAAGTATTGTTGTTACAAGGATTCGCTATAATATCTCTTATTAGACCTTTGATTATATTAGAGTCTTGTTAACATAGAGTTCCAATTAGCCTTTTGTGCTCACAATTAGCTATAACAGTTTTGATTAATCTTTTACTTCTTGATTAAGTCTTGTTGTAGCAAGGATTCGCTATAATAGCTCCAATTAAGTCTTTACTTCTTGATTAAGTTTTGTTAATAGGAGATAAGACCACATACATGCATTCGAGTCGGAACTCTATGAAAACTCAGGTTTAATGATTAGATTTGAGATTTTTGTACTAAGAGTTGGCTGTAGTAGCTCCATTAATCTTTTACTTCTTGAATAAGTCTTGTTGTAGTAAGGATTCACTATAATAGCTTCAATTAAGCCTTTACTTCTTGATACGTCTTGTAAATAGGAGATAAATCCATTTTACATGCATTCGAGTCGAAACTCTATGAAAACTCGGGTTTATTTATTAGATTCGAGCCTTTTATACTCAGAATTGGCTTTAACTGCTCTGATTAATCTTTTACTTCTTGATCAAGTCTTGTTGTAGCAAGGATTTGCTATAATAGCTCCAATTAAGTCTTTACTTCTTGATAAGTCATGTTAATAGAAGATAAGACCACGTTACATGCATTCAAGTCGGAACTCTATGAAAACTCGGGTTTATTGATTAAATTCGAGCCTTTTTTACTCACAATTAGCTATAACAGTTTTGATTAATCTTTTACTTCTTGGTTAAGTCTTGTTGTAGCAAGGATTCGATATATAGCTCCGATTATGTTTGTACTTCTAGGTAAGTATTGTAAATAGGATATAAGACCACATTACATGCATTCGAGACGGAGCTCTATGAAAACTCGGGTTTATTGATTTGATCCTAGTCTTTTGTACTCAGAATTGGCCATAACAACTCCGATTAATTTTTTACTTCCTAATTAAGTCTTGTTGTAGCAATGATTGGATATAATAGCTCCGATTAAGCCTTTATTTCTTGATTAAATCTAGTTAATATGAGATAAGACCACGTTACATGCATTCGAATTGGAACTCTATGAAAACTCGGGTTTATTGATTTGATCCGAGCCTTTTGTACTCAGTATTCGCTATAACAACTTCGATTAATCTTTTCTTTCTTGATTAAGTCTTGTTTTAGTAAGGATTCCCTATAATAGCTCCGATTAAACCTTTACTTCTCGATTAAGTCTCGTTAATAGGAGATAAGACCACATTACATGCATTCGAGTCGGAACACGATGAAAACTCGGGTTATTGATTAGGTTCGAGCCTTTTGTACTCAGAATTGGCTATAACAGCTTCAGTTAATCTTTTACTTCTTTATTATGTCTTGTTGTAGCAAGGAATCGCTATAATAGCTCCGATTAAACCTTTACTTCTTGATTAAGTCTTGTTAATACGAGATTCCATGTTACATTTATTCGAGTCGGAGCTCTATGAAAACTCAGGCTTATTGATTAGATTCGAGCCTTTTGTACTCAGAATTGGCTATGCAGCTCCAATTAATCTTTTTTCTCTTGATTAAGTATTGTTGTTACAAGTATTCGCTATAATAGCTCTGATTAGACCTTTGCTTATAGATTAAGTCTACGTTACATGCATTCGAGTGAACTTTATGAAAACTCGGGTTTGTTGATTAGATTCGAGCCTTTTGTACTTAGAATTGGCTATAACAGCTCTCATTAATGTGTTCTTTCTTGATTAAGTATTGTTGTAGCAAGGATTCGCTATAATAGCTTCGATTAAGCGTTCAATTATTGACTAAGTCTTGTTAATAGGAGATTCCATGTTATATGCATTTGAGTCGGAGCTCTATAAAAGCTCGGGTTTATTGATTAGATTCGAGCCTTTTGTACTCAGATTTGGGTATAACAGCTCTCATTAATCTTTTATTTCTCGATTAAGTCTTGTTGTAGCAAGAATTAGATATAATAGCTCTGATTAAGCCTTTACTTCTTGATTAAGTCTTGTTAATAGGAGATAAGACCACGTACATGCATTCGAGTTAGAACTCTAAGAAAACTCGGGTTTATCGATTAAATTTGAGCCTTTTGCACTCATAATTGGCTATAACAGCTCCGATTAATCTTTTGCTTCTTGAGTAAGTCTTGTAGAAAAGATTGACTACAATAGCTCCGATTAAGCCTTTCCTTCTTGATTGAGTCTTGTTAATTAGAGATAAAACCACATTGCATGTATTCGAGTCGGAACTCTACGAAAACTCGGGTTTATTGATTAGATTCGAGCCTTTTGTACTCACAAATAGCTATAACAGTTTTGATTAATCTTTTACTTCTTGATTAATTCTTGTTGTAGCAAGGATTCGATATATAGCTCCGATTATGTTTTTACTTCTAGATAAATCTTGTAAATAGGAGATAAGACCACATTACATGCATTCGATTCGGTGCTCTATGAAAACTCGGGTTTATTGATTTGATCCGAGCCTTGTGTACTCAGAATTCGCCATAACAGCTCCGATTAATCTTTTACTTCCTAATTAAGCTTTGTTGTAGCAATGATTGGATATAATAGCTCCGATTAAGCCTTTTCTTCTTGCTTAAGTCTGGTTAATATGAGATAAGACCACGTTACATGCATTCGAGTTGGAACTCTATGAAAACTCGGGGTTATTGATTTTATCCGAGCCTTTTGTACTCAGAAATGGCTATAACATCTTCGATTAATCTTTTCTTTCTTGATTAAGTCTTGTCGTAGCAAGGATTCACTATAATAGCTCCGATTAAACCGATACTTCTTGATTAAGTCTCGTTAATAGGAGATAAGACCACATTACATGCATTCGAGTCGGAACTCTATGAAAACTCGGGTTATTGATTAGGTTCGAGCTTTTTGTACTCAGATTTAGCTATAACAGCTTCAGTTAATCTTTTACTTCTTGATTAAGTCTTGTTGTAGCAAGGAATCGCTATAATAGCTCCGATTGAACCTTTACTTCTTGATTATGTCTTGTTAATAGGAGATTCCATGTTACATTCATTCGAGTCGGAGCTCTATGAAAACTCAGGTTTATTGATTATATTCGAGCCTTTTGTACTCAGAATTGGCTATACAGCTCCAATTAATGTTTTCTCTCTTGATTAAGTATTTTTGTTACAAGGATTCGCTATAATAGCTCTGATTAGACCTTTGCTTATAGATTAAGTCTTGTTAATAGGAGATTCTACGTTACATGTATTAGAGTGAAATTTATGAAAACTCAGGTTTATTGATTAGATTCGAGCCTTTTGTACTTAGAATTGACTATAACAGCTCTCATTAATCTGTCCTTTCTTGATTAAGTATTGTTGTAGCAAGGATTCGCTATAATAGCTTCGATTAAGCGTTCAATTCTGGACTAAGTCTTGTTAATAGTAGATTCCATGTTATATGCATTTAAGTCGGAGCTCTATAAAAGCTCGGGTTTATTGATTAGATTAGAGCCTTTTGTACTCAGATTTGGGTATAACAGCTCTCATTTCTCGATTAAGTCTGGTTATAGCAAGAATTGGATATAATAGCTATGATTAAGCCTTTACTTCTTGATTAAGTCTTGTTAATAGGAGATAAGACCAAGTACATGCATTCGAGTTAGTACTCTAAGAAAACTCGGGTCTATCGATTAGATTTGAGCCTTTTGCACTCATAATTGGCTATAACATCTCCGATTAATCTTTTGCTTCTTGAGTAAGTCTTGTAGCAAAGATTGACTATAATAGCTCCGATTAAGCCTTTCCTTCTTGATTAAGTCTTGTTAATAGGATTTTTTTTTCGAATGCTCTCTCTCTCTAGAAATTTTTATCCTCCTTCTCTCTTCACTCTCCATCTGTTCATCATCATTTTTTTGAATTTTCCAAACGTTATCTTCATATTATTGGTTGATAACGTCTTTTCATTTGTTGTTTCCGCCGCCTAGTGCGGCGGTCCACGCCTGGACACTTTCTCTGCATCTATGACAGAAAAAAATATCTCACATGGGGCTGTCCCCCAGATCTCAAAGATTAATAATCTTTCCACCGATTTAATTATAACCGGAACTACTCTCCAGACCTCAGCTGCGTACGACCAGCTCAATAAAATATCGCCCGCAAACAAAGATCCCACCGTGAAAAGCGTATCTGAAAACCAACTCACGGGAGGTGCGCAAAATAAAAAAGTACATGTTGATTGTCCCAACACTAAAAACAGATCTCAACAATGTGATATTATCACAAGTGGGGAGAAGGAATCCGGTCAAAATATCAATCCTCTCACTTGTATTGAGGGCACCGCCCACCTTCCTTTTTTACCCACCCCCATAAGTCCGGCACCCTTCCAGTCCCAGCGTCTGGAAGGGTGTTATTATACCAGCGCCTACGTGGCGCTGATGTGGCGTCTAGTAGGCGCTGATGTGGTATATTTTAATACAAAAAAATAGTAGGGGTGATACAAAAACACCCCTACTATCTACACCATGCTTTGTAGGGGTTGTCTGGGATCTTTGTATATGTAGTAAGGTTTTGATAGTAGGGGTGTTTTTGTATCACCCCTACTATTTTTTTATATTAAAATATACCACATCAGCGCCTACTAGACGCCACATCAGCGCCACGTAGGCGCTGGTATAATAGCACCCTTCCAGACGCTGTGACTGGAAGGGCTCCGCCCATAAGTCTGACAACGTTTTTATTAAACACCCCACTGGTGACAATAATGTCTCTCTCTCAACAAAACTTCATCCTCTCAGCTCGTCACTAGATGTATTTTCCAACAAAACTTCATCCTCTCAGCCCGATGGTTTGGATCGGAGCTTTTTATTGGTCGGCGAAGAGGTTTTTTCCGGCGCCAGGGTCGCTCCCATTACGTTTCCTGCGGCGGTCGACGTTTTATTCCCGGAGGTTTTTCCGGCTCCGGTCATTGTTTCGGATGCCCAGGTTCCTCAGCTCTCGGGTGGGTTGCTGGTCGGGATTTCATCCACATCGGGAGCGCCGGTATTTGTTCCTGGTGGCTCTCTAGTCTATGTTGATCTTGAAGAGGTGAAATTCTAGCTCCAACTCCTGCGATTCCTACATCCAAAACAACTTCTTCGTTTCCTCCTCAGGTATTGTCCGCCGCAAATCATATCACGGCGAACATATCTAAGTACACCCTTTTAGATAAGGCGGCGGCCGCCGGTTCGGACCCAAACAAGTCGATGCCAACAAAACCAGCCGCTAGCCGGAACACCGTGCATATGGAGGTTAATGGAACTATTTTTTCAAAGGGCTGTTTTGAAGGAGATATCCCACCAGTTGAATCGGATCCGAAGGCTACAGGGACATCTCAAAAATCTTGTGTGAACAAATCTTATCGTGATGTCGTTTCAATGGAAGACACGGATGATGTCAAATTCGGTACAGTGGATTTGTCAGACTCTAACCTCACAGCCATCTTCTCAAAGGCCGAATGCGACTCAGTTTCCGAATACTACAAATTTGCCCTTATTGGCAAATTTACCTACGGTAAACCGTCGAATCAGGTAATATCCCAGCAACTTAAACTTGATGGTTTTGGATTATGCAAAGTGCATTTTTTAAATGGTAAACATGTTCTCATCAACTTGACTAGCAAATCTCTCTGTGACAAGCTTTGGATGAAAAGAGAATATGTTTTTGCAGGTTTTCCTATGAGATTATTTTAGTGGTCTCCAACATTTGATTTCAAGCAAGAACCGGCATTAGTTCCTGTATGGTTTAAAATTCATGGCTTACCATCACAATGGTTTGATGTTCGACCTCTTAAAACATTAGCTAGTCTTGTTGGTAGTTTTGTAAAGATTGATGATTTTACGCTTAATCGGATTAAAATGAATTTTGCCAGAATGTGTGTGGTTATTAATTTGGAAGAACCCCTTATTAAAAAAATTAATCTCTAGGTGGAGGATGTGAAATCTGAATATGATATAGAATTTGAAAAAATACCAAAATATTGCCAGCACTGCAAACATATTGGCCACGATGTAGTAAAGTGCTATATTAAAAACCCAGCCCTAAAACCTGCTGTATTTACACATAAAAATCTTGATAAAAAAGTTAATTACACTGCGGACGTTACCTCGAATCAAAAAACTCATGCTAATGATGGTTTTGTGCTGGTAGGTAAATCCCAAAAAAATACAGGTTCTAAAAGCCCAACCAAGATCACCACTGTCAACCCTGTTGCTCCGAGACTCGGCGTTCAAAATAATTTTCATGCCCTTGCGGTAATTCAGGGAGGAGGTCATTAAGGGAGGCAGTCGAAATATGGTCTAGATGGACAGTCCCATCCAGGTCCCTGTTTCACCAAAAATTGTTAATGACAAATCAATCTTACACCTAAAGGAACCTGTTGTTAACCAAGGGACTGAAAATCTCACCATAAATTCTCATCCCCGTAGCCCCAAACCAACTGATCATCCCCCAGTAAAATTGGATGAGGCAACAACTAAAAAAAAAGGGATTCGCCTGGGGCTTCTGGCAACCCAACCGATGATGTTAATGTTATTAGGGGCAACATATCAGACATAAATATTTTTAAACCCCCTGATATTAATATGCTTGCTGACTTTGAAAATCTTGTTGATGTTAGGGTATCCAACGTGGACTACCCAACTGAGAAATGTGATGCGTGCAGCAGCTGTGATCATTTTTCTGAATCTAACGATGATCTTGATTATGATACAGGTGAAGTATCTGACAGGCCCGCAAAATCCAAAAAATCGATCCGAGAGCAATCTCTTGCGGATAACAATGACGAATGTTCTGATCTTGATGAGGATCGCTTAGCCAAAATGAAGTTTAAGGGAAAAATGAATATTTCTAGTAACAAGAAAATTAAAACCAAAACTGATAATATTCCAAAAAGGAGGACGAGAAGTAGTACTACACATCAATGATTAGTACACTTTTTTGGGATATTAGAGGTATTGGGAACAAACCTGCCCAAAACAAAATTAGAATGCTTAAAAGAAAACACAAGTTTAACATTTTGGTTCTCATTGAACCTAAAGTGACTTTGGATTCAAATTTTTTTCTGAAACGATTTGGGTTTTCTAATGATTGTTCAAATATCAGTAACCACATATGGCTATTTTCTGAACCTGGTGTTCGGATCAATATTCTACAAAATACAACGCAATTGCTTCATGTCGAAGTGGTTTGTAATTCCCTTCCCTTCCCCTTCCTTTTAACTGCGGTTTATGGTAGAAATACCAAAAATGAGAGAAGGGACCTATGGGATGATCTTCTCTCTGTTAGAAATAGCCAGATACCTTGGATGGTTGGGGGAGATTTCAACATAATCCTCCAACCGGATGAGAAAAAAGGAGGGGCTGCCCCAATCCAATCAGAAATGAAGGAGTTCAATGATGCTTTGTTGAACACCAACTTGACTGATGGTGGATTTGTGGGCTCCCCTTACACCTGGTATAGGGATGGAGTGTGGCAAAGATTGGATAGGATCCTTCTCTCCCCAGAGTGGTATTCGGCTTTTCTTTTGATGTCCATTAGACATCTCCCTAAATATAAATCGGACCATAACTCCATGTTGTGCGAGTTTAGAAATAATATCTCTAAACCCAAATTGTCCTTCAGATTTCAAAATATGTGGGTTAAACATCACCTTTTCATACCTACTATGAAGGAATCCTGGGAACTTTTTACCAATGCTAGAGGGATGTTTAAACTCGTCGAGAAGTTGTCGAGATTAAAACACACCCTTAAGGAATGGAATAAGTTTCAATTTGGGAATATTTTTACTAAAATTGATCATGCGCAATATGCGGTGGAAGTTGCCGAAAATGATTTTGATCTCGTCCCCTCCATTAATAATCTAATCAACCTTAAAAAAATGAACGCCAACCTTACCCTTGTACTGTCCATGGAAGAAGATTTTTGGAAACAAAAATCTAATGTGAAATGGATGATTGAAGGGGAAAGGAACAACAAATTTTTTTCATTCCATTGTAAAGAAGAAAAGACATAAAAACTTTATTCACTCGATTCGGGACAATGACCGCAGGATCACGAATCCCGAGGAGATAAGTGAGTCCGCGGTTTCCTATTTCTCCAATTGTTTTATGGAGCAAAACTCATGTTTAGACGACATCGACCCCCGGGTGGTCCCCAATTACATATCTAATGAGGTTAATAATATTCTTTGTAGTATTCCTACTATTGATGAAGTTAGAAGTTCTGTTTTTGACATGGATGGTGAGAGTGTTGCTGGGCTGGATGGATTTAATGCTAAATTTTTCCAAATATGTTGGGATATTGTTTGTTGGGATGTTTTTGATGTCGTTTTGGATTTTGTTTGTGGTTCCCCATTGCCTCGGGCCTTCACTTCGACCACCATTACACTCATCCCAAAAAATAATAACCCTCAATCTTGGAAAGATTTTCGCCCGATAAGTTTATGCAACACTTCTTATAAACTCATCTCGAAAATTCTTAGTAAGAGACTTGGCAAAATTCTCCCATCCATTATCAATCCGGCTCAGTCGGGCTTCATCAAAGGTAGGAATATTACGGATAATATTTTGACGGCTCACGAAGTCACTCATGATATTTCTCAATCGGTTACAAATACCATTATTAAACTTGACTTGGAAAAAGCATATGATAGGATCAATTGGAATTTTATTTTAGCTTTGGTTTTTCTAATGTTTGGATTGGTTATATCAAATCATGCATTTCCAATTGTTGGTTTTCGGTCCTTGTGAATGGGCAGCCGAGGGGTTTTTTCAAAAGCGGGAGAGGTATTCGACAAGTGGATCCTCTTTCCCCTCTTATTTTTGTGATTGCCGCGGATTACTTCTCTAGGAGTATTGATAGAATGTTTTCCAATAATCCTTCGATTACTATAAGATTAAGAGAAAAGTGAAAATCACCCATCTTGCGTATGCCGATGATATTCTCATTTTTCTTAATGCTTCCAAAAGAAGTCTCCACATTCTTAATAATTGCATTACTCACTATGAGAACGTCTCCGGGCAAAAGATCAACAACCACAAAAGTAATTTTATTATGAACAATCCGACCCCTCAAATTGCTAGTTGGGTGCAAAGAATAGCGGGGTTTAATAAAGTTGAATTACCGATTACGTATCTTGGCGTCCCCTTATGGAAAGGGTTTCAATCCTTTGATATGTACGCTCCCCTCCTCTCGAAGATTAAAAATAAAATCACTACTTGGAACCACCATTTGCTTTCGATCGGGGGGCGCCTTGAATTAATTAATTCGGTCTTAAACTCCATTGCTTTTTATAACTTACAAGTGCTTAAACCCCCTGGTAATGTTATTCTTTTCATAGAAAGATTATTCAACAAATTTCTGTGGGGAACTAATGACAATAAACGGAAGTTGCATTGGGCCGCTTGGAATCGACTTTGTTTCCCCAAAGATGAGAGGGGTCTTGGCTGTAGGGATCTCAATGACATTATTCGGGCTGCCCATGTTAAAATGTGGTGGAGATTGCGAACATCTAATAACATTTGGTCCAATTTCTTACTGCAAAAATATTGTTCTCGAATCCACCCCATGATTATTAAACTTAACCCCAAAAGTTCTCCTACTTGGAAAAACATTTGTGGTATTAGATTGATTGCAAATGATAAAAATTTTTGGCATAGTAGCAATAATGATGTGTTTTTTTGGCATGACAATTGGTGTGAATTCAGCCCTCTCACCAACTTCTACCATACTAAGTCCAAAGATAAAATTGATTTTTATTGGAATAATGGGGAGTGGGATAGGAAAAAAATTAGTCGCAAGCTCCCGCTTGGCATTTGTGATCATATTTGCTCTCTACCTACTTTCCCCTCCACCATCAAGCCTTCATGGACTCTCTCCCCTAATGGGATTTTTTCTTTCAAAACTGCTTGGGAGCTGGTTCGTAAAAAAAAACCTCCGCATAATATTCTGCGGTATTGTTGGAATCCACTTACCACACCTACCATCTCTCTTTTTATGGTTAAGGTGCTTAATAAATGGATCTCAACGCTAGATGGTCTATTGCGGAGGGGAATTGTTGCTACCAATAATTGCTATTGTTGTAATGGGGTTGAAGATCTTCCACACCTCTTTCTTCATGGCCCGGTTGCTAAAGATGTGTGGAAGTTTTTTCATAACCTCGCCGGTATTAAAATTCTTGTGTCCTCTGACTTTAATCTTATCATTGCCAATTGATTTGGTAAAGCGAAGGACACTCTTCACATTTTTCACATCATTCCGATACTCATTCTATGGTTTCTTTGGTGTTGTAGGAACGATAAGAGGGTTGATAATATTCCATTTACGTCGAAACTTGTGTGCAAGCGTATTTGAAACTACATTAACAACATTAAAGTTCGTGGCAAAATTAAAAGAAATTTTTGGAAGGGGGCTGATACAATTGCAGATTTCATGGGCATCAAACTGAGCTCGGGACCGAAATATCAAACTCGGGCGGTCCGTTGGATTAAACCGGATAGGGGATGGTGGAAACTCAATATGGATGGTGCCATGAAAGGCAACCCGGGCGTTGCGGCCGCGGGGGGTATTGCTCGGGATCATTTTGGGAATCCACTTTTCATGTTTTCGGAATTTATTGGGGCTCAAACCAACAATTACGCTGAAATCTACGCCATTTGAAGGGGGCTCGATTTATGCATCGAACATAATTTCACTAAAGTTTGGGTGGAGGTTGTAACACCCCGAGATATTCGGAATAATTACAGCGCCGTAAACCCTTTAAGTAAGGATTTACAAGGCTAATTTAAAAGAAATGTAAATATAAGACATAAATACTGCGGAAATTCAAGTTTACAAAACCATTCAACTGGTTCAACGAGTAATTAATACAACCATATCGAAATGATAATCATAAGACACGCGTATTCGAGTACTGAAATCAAACCAAGAAAACAAATCACCAACAACAAACAAACATCACTGAACCCCTTCGTCGTCACGTCTTTGCTTTCCCCGCTTCCTCGGCTACCTGAACATCAAAACAAATGTCCACCCCCGAAGGGGTTAGCAAAACGATGCTAGTGCAAGTATCATTTAAACAAATCAAATATGCATCAACAATACATAACAAGATACACCACTCGGACTTCCGCTACCGGAATCCGATAATGCGAATCCACAAGATTCCATTAACACAGCATGGGTATTCCAATGATCCAGCGCCCTCAGCATAGATCCCAAGATGATCCCGTCGGACCAACACGAGGTGGAAATAACCCGTCCAATGATCCAGCGCCTCGGCTAGATCCCAAGATGATCCCGTCGGACCAACACGAGGTGGACATCCGATCCAGCGCCCTCAGCATAGATCGTACAACGTACACAAACACAACTCATGCATACACATATGCCAAATCATTATGTTCATCAACATGAACATACAAACACTAGATAACGAATATCATGACAATTCAACAAAAATAATTTCCATGTTCAACAACATGAATAAACCACAAACATGCTCAAAATACCAATTTTAACACATTACGATACTTGCCTCGAAGATGGCAAGAACGAAACACTTCAATGATCTCAACACACTCGAAGGCCACCTCCTTCGATCAACGTAGCAAGCTCGAACCTTAACAAAAGAAATGATATACAAATCATCTCAAGTCGAACGATTGCCTAACAATTCGGTCTACGGCCCAAAAGCTCAAAAATATGCAATCTGCCTGAACCACTTAGCATACGCTACGTACTCTACGTAACGTGCGCTAAGCCTGCCTGTTAGCGTACGCTATCGTCTAAGCCTAGCGTATGCTAGCCATGGACTGACAGTTCTCTCTGATCAGCCGACTGACTCGGCTGATATCATAACGTACGTTACGTACTAAACATAGCGTGCGTTAACTTATCCCCGATAGCGCACGTTAACTTATGTATGTTAGCGTGCGCTAACCGTGCATGGCAGATTACTACTGGCAGGAAACTAGATCTATGGTGACGAAGTCATGAATTCTATGGTGATAATACATGTCATCCCCGTGCATATCATGCTCATAAGGTGTGTGAACGATCTCTACGGATTAAACGACTACACGATACAAGGGTACGTATTATCATCAAAATTTATCTTGATCTCGAGAAAGTTTACTAAGTTTCCTTCGTCCTACGTTCCAAAACGCATGATTCCATAGTGTAAAACATAACAACTTGGTAATTTCCATCCACTGGTCACAAATTGGTTTGAAGCTTCAGAAATATGCTAGGAGTTCAAACACAAAAAGGTTCCATGGTGTATACGATGAATAAGTACCGAAACATCGAAATTATCCTTCTAACACATGATCATCGACTATTAACGAATCTAACTGACTAGATAAGCATGATCAAACGTCCTTTAGAACACTACTAATATTGGTGAAGAATCACCTACCTCAAAGTAGTGAAGAACAAGGAGGAAATCGAAGCAATCCAACGTCGAAGGCTTGAACACCAATCCTCAATGATCTACAATCTTCAACACGAGCTAGGATGCTGATAGAAAGTGTTTAGGATGTAGAGACTAATACTCTAAGTATAAGGATTCGGATGTTGGAAGAGAAAAGACTGAAAATACGAAAAGGATGCTGTCCTATATATAGAAAATGGTTATTAGCGCGCGCTAGTCCATACTCGTAGCGTGCGCTAACGTCTTACTGATTTCACTGTACTTAGCACTTAGCGTGCGCTATTCACATGCCTGTAGCGTGCGCTAAGGCGTTGACTTGGCTTTACCCGAAAGCCGTCCAGGTTCATCCCGACACAATCCGACCAAGATCCCCGGCCTGATCTCACCTACCACACGTCTCAATCATATTGACCACGTATAGCGTGCGCTAATGTTCCTTTGTAGCGTGCGCTATGGATCCATGTTAGAGTACACTACACATAGACGATAGCGTGCGCTACATGCGCAGAATCCCAAACTTAAATCACATTCAATAAATCATACGCTCATCAACACCGGACTACGCGATACGGAAAATAATACTCAGATTAACGTGCAATAATTACAATATTACAAGTTCCAAAAGACATATCAGAAATCTCGGGTATTACAGAGGTCGACTCGAAGGTTGCACTTCATTTGATCGAGAAATCCTCTTCATGTCATTGGCATCTCCAAGGGCTAATTTGTAAAATTCGGGATATTGTAGAAAAATTCGACATTCGTTTCTCCCATATTTTCCGTGAAGGAAATGCCGTTGCTGATTTTTTGGCCAATCAAGGATGTGACCGTCAAGATTTCCATTTCCATGATATCTCCAATCTTAAAGGGAAAATTCGAGGCCTTATCAAACTTGATAAATTGGCATATCCTTATATTAGGAGCAGAAAAGTTTTTTCTTAGTTTTGACAGGGCGAATCCCATAAACATTTGCATTTGCTTTGTGTGGGGGTCGGCTCCTCAAATTTCTTTTGTATTTCATCCGTTGGGGCGTGTAGAGGGACTCGTCCACCCTCGTTTTTTCGCTATGTTATAGAATCTGCCCGTTGTTATATATATAAAAAAAATGTCTTGTTAATAGGAGATAAGACCATGTTACATGCATTCAAGTCGGAACTCTATGAAAACTCAAGTTTATTGATTAGATCGAGCATTTTGTACTCAGAATTCGCTATAACATCTCCGATTAATCTTTTACTTCTTGAATAAGTCTTGTTGTAGCAAGGATTCACTATAATAGCTCCAATTAAGCCTTTACTTCTTGAAACGTCTTGTAAATAGGAGATAAATCCATGTTACATGCATTCGAGTCGAAACTCTATGAAAACTCGGGTTTATTGATTAGATTCGAGCCTTTTATACTCAGAATTGGCTATAACAGCTCTGATTAATCTTTTACTTCTTGATCAAGTCTTGTTGTAGCAAGGATTTGCTATAATAGCTCTAATTAAGTCTTTACTTCTTGATAAGTCATGTTAATAGAAGATAAGACCACGTTACATGCATCCGAGTCGTAACTCTATGAAAACTCGGGTTTATTGATTAAATTCGAGCCTTTTTTACTCAGAATTGGCTATAACAGCTCTGATTAATCTTTTACTTCTTGATTAAGTCTTGTGGTATCAAGGATTTGCTATAATAGCTCCGATTAAGTCTTTACTTCTTGATAAGTCCTGTTAAAAGAAGATAAGACCACATTACATGCATTCGAGTCGGAAATCTATGAAAACTCGGGTTTATAAACATTATAAAGCATAAGACCGCGTATAACATGACCATAATCCTAACGTGATTTTCATGTTCCAAGACGCAAAGCTTAAACAGGCTATACTGAGAGAAGCTCATAATACACCGTATTCTCTCCACCCTTCGAGCCTTTTGTACTCAGAATTTGCCATAACAGCTCCGATTAATCTTTTACTTCCTAATTAAGTCTTGTTGTAGCTATGATTGGATATAATAGCTCCGATTAAGCCTTTACCTCTTGATTATGTCTTGTTAATATGAGATAAGACCACGTTACATGCATTCGAGTTGGAACTCTATGAAAACTCGGGTTTATTGATTTGATCCGAGCCTTTTGTACTCAGAATTGGCCATAACAGCTCCGATTAATCTTTTACTTCCTAATTAAGTCTTGTTGTAGCAATGATTGGATATAATAGCTCTGATTAATCCTTTACTTCTTGATTAAGTCTTGTTGTAGCAAGGAATAGCTATAATAGCTCCGATTAAACCTTTACTTCTTGATTAAGTCTTGTTGATAGGAGATTCCATGTTACATTAATTTGAGTCGGAGCTCTATGAAAACTCAGGCTTATTGATTAGATTCGAGCCTTTTGTACTCAGAATTGGCTATGCAACTCCAATTAATCTTTTCTCTCTTGATTAAGTATTGTTGTTACAAGGATTCGCTATAATAGCTCTTATTAGACCTTTGCTTCTAGATTAAGTCTTGTTAATAGGAAATTCTACGTTACATGCATTCGAGTGAACTTTATGAAAACTCGGGTTTTGTTGATTAGATTCGAGCCTTTTGTACTTAGAATTGGCTATAACAGCTCTCAGTAATCTGTTCTTTCTTAATTAAGTATTGTTGTAGCAAGGATTCGCTATAATAGCTTCGATTAAGCGTTCAATTCTTGACTAATTCTTGTTAATAGGAGATTCCATGTTATATGCATTTGAGTCGGAGCTCTATAAAATCTCGGGTTTATTGATTAGATTTGAGTATTTTGTACTCAGATTTGGGTGTAACAGCTCTCATTAATCTTTTATTTCTCGATTAAGTCTTGTTGTAGCAAGAATTGGATATAATAGCTCTGATTAAGCCTTTACTTCATGATTAAGTCTTGTATTAAATTTGCATTCGAGTTAGAACTCTAAGAAAACTCGGGTTTATCGATTAAATTTGAGCCTTTTGCACTCATAGTTGGCTATAACAGCTTCGATTAATCTTTTGCTTCTTGAGTAAGTATTGTAGCAAGGATTGACTATAATAGCTCCGATTAAGCCTTTCCTTCTTGATTAAGTCTTGTTAATTAGAGATAAAACCACATTGCATGTATTCGAGTCGGAACTCTACGAAAACTCGGGTTTATTGATTAGATTCGAGCCTTTTGTGCTCACAAATAGCTATACACAGTTTTGATTAATCTTTTACTTCTTGATTAAGTCTTGTTGTAGCAAGGATTCGATATATAGCTCCGATTATGTTTGTACATCTAGATAAGTATTGTAAATAGGATATAAGACCACATTACATGCATTCGAGTCGGAGCTCTATGAAAACTCGGGTTTATTGATTTGATCCGAGTCTTTTGTACTCAGAATTGGCCATAACAGGTCCGATTAATCTTTTACTTATTAATTAAGTCTTGTTGTAGCAATGATTGGATTTCTCGATTAAGTCTTGTTGTAGCAAGAATTGGATATAATAGCTCTGATTAAGCCTTTACTTCTGGATTAAGTCTTTTTAATAGGAGATAAGACCACGTACATGCATTCGAGTTAGAACTCTAAGAAAACTCGGGTTTATCGATTATATTTGAGCCTTTTGCACTCATAATTGGATATAACAGCTCCGATTAATCTTTTGCTTCTTGAGTAAGTCTTGTAGCAAAGATTGACTATAATAGCTCCGATTAAGCCTTTCCTTCTTGATTAAGTCTTGTTGTTAATAGGATTTTTTTTTCGAATGCTCTCTCTCTCTAGAAATTTTTCTCCTCCTTCTCTCTTCAATCTCCATCTGTTCTACATCATTTTTTTGAATTTTCCGAACGTTATCTTCATATTATTGGCTGATAACGTCTTTTCATTTGTTGTTTCTGCCGCCTAGTGCGGCGGTGCACGCCTGGACACTTTCTCTCCATCTATGGCAGGAAAAAATATCTCACATGGGCTGTCCCCCAGATCTCAAAGATTAATAATCTGTCCACCGATTTAATTATAACCGGAACTACTCTCCAGACCTCAGCTGCGTACGACCAGCTCAATAAAATATCACCCGCAAACAAAGATCCCGCCGTGAAAAGCGGATCTGAAAACCAACTCACGAGAGGTGCGCAAAATAAAAAAGTACATGTTGATTGTCCCAACACTAAAAACAGATCTCAACAATGTGATATTATCACAAGTGGGGAGAAGGAATCCGGTCAAAATATCAATCCTCTCACTTGTATTGAGGGCACCGCCCACCTTCCTTTTTTACCCACCCCCCATAAGTCTGACAACGTTTTTATTAAACACCCCACTGGTGACAATAATGTCTCTCTCTCAACAAAACCTCAACATCTAACCCGATCAAAGCCCGCCGAAGCTCAGACTGAGGCGTAAGGACCTCAAGCGTTCGCAACGCAATCGGTTTCCGACTCAAGGCGTCGGCCACGACGTTCGCCTTGCCCGGATGATAAAGGATTTCGAGGTCGTAATCCTTAATCAGCTCTAACCACCTCCTCTGCCTCATATTCAACTCCCGCTGAGTAAATATGTATTTCAGGCTCTTATGATCGGTAAAAATCTGACATGCAGAGCCGAAAAGATAGTGACGCCAGATCTTGAGTGCGAACACAACGGCCGCTAACTCCAAATCATGGGTAGGGTAGTTCAGCTCATACGGCCGCAACTGTCTTGATGCATAAGCAATGGTCTTGCCGTGCTGCATCAATACGCACCCAAGACCCTGACCCGAAGCATCACTATAAACGGCGAATCCCTCGTTGCCACATGGCAACGCCAAAACCGGAGCTGAAGTCAAACGCTTCTTCAGTTCCTCAAAACTCGACTGTCTCTCGACATTCCAGAGGAACTTCTCGGATTTCTGGAGCAACTGTGTAAGTGGCCGAGCTAGTTTTGAGAAACCCTCGACGAACCTACGATAGTAGCCAGCCAAACCCAAGAAACTACGGACCTCCTTCACATTTGTGGGCGGTGCCCAATCCAACACTGCCTCAATTTTCTACGGATCCACACGAACTCCCTCGGCTGAAATCACGTGACCCAAAAACATCACTTCCTTCAGCCAGAACTCGCATTTCGAGAACTTCGCATAGAGTTGCTTGGTCCTCAAAATGTCTAACACTATCCGCAAATGATGGGCATGCTCTTCCTCATTCCTCGAATAGATAAGAATATCGTCAATGAAGACGACGACACACTTATCCAAATACTCGATAAAGACTTTGTTCATCAATTGCATGAACACCGCCGGCGCATTAGTTAACCTGAAAGGCATAACTACAAACTCGTAATCTCCGTATCTTGTCCGAAAAGCTGTTTTCGGCACGTCGGACTCTCTCACCCGAAGCTGATAGTACCCCGATTTCAAATCAATCTTCGAGAATACATGACTCCTATGGCTTGGTCAAACAAGTCATCGATTCTCGGCAAGGGATACTTGTTCTTGATGGTCACCTTGTTTAGTTCGCGATAGTCGATACACAAACGTAGTGAGCCATCCTTCTTCCACACAAACAGGACCGGTGCGCCCCAAGGCGAGGCACTCGGTCGAACATACCCGGACTCAAGAAGCTCACTCAACTGCTTCTTCAACTCTGCCATCTCTAAAGGTGCCATGCGATACGGCGCCTTCGAAATCGGAGCCGCGCCCGACTCTAACTCTATAGCAAACTCAACCTCACGATCTGGTGGCAATCCCGGTAACTCGTCAGGAAATACATCAGGAAACTCATTAACGACTGGAATTGATGAAAGCTCGACTCCACCATCCTCCGCCTTCAAGGCATAGCACCAATAACTAGTACACCCCTTTCGCAGGAGACTCATCGCCTTCAAGGCATTAATGATGAATTTCTGATTTCCCCTCCTTCGCCCCGCCAAGGAGTGCTCGGTGCCATCCTCAGCTAACATGGTGATGATCCTCGTGCGGTAGTTCATGATTGCGCCGTGCCGCTTGAGCCAATCATCCCTGAGAATCAAATCCTCACCCTCAATATTAACGACAATAAGATTAGAGAGCCAAGCTCTCTCACAAATAAACACAGAGCAGTCTCGGACCTCTCGATCACCGACATTTCTATCACCGCTAGGAAGTTTAACGATGAAAGGCTCGCAAGGTGACAAACAGTCGAGACTCAAACGGCGTACACACTCTAGAGAAATGAATGAATGCGTAGCACCCGAATCGAAAAGCACACTGACAGGATGGAAATGAATGTGAACGGTACCTGTCGCCACAGTAGCTGCTGGGTCATCGACCCTCCTCATCTCATAGATACGCGGCTGAGCAGAGCCGACACTGGAAGCTCCACCCCTAGCGGTGACCCGACCCCTACCTCGGCCGGGACTGGGGGGAGGCGGCGGAAGCAAATGAGCCACTGGTTCACACTCGGCTCCATAGGTCCGGGTGAGAAGAACGGCACCGCGAAGCTGTCTGAGCTGATCACAAAGAAGCCTTGTGGCCCGGACCACAAGTATGACAAGTTAAAGGCGGACGAGACAGTCCCGGTTCTTATGACCCGAAAAGCCGCAGTTAAAGCATGTGGGTTCACGGCGGGGTTCGCGGCACCCAAAAGCTCCCGAGCTTGGCCGAACCGCCGTAGAAATATTCGCGGCTCGAGATTTCTGTGGCCTCCACTCTTGGGACCGAGAAAAGTTTCACCGACTTACGCTTCTTGCTCTCACGAGCCAAATCACTCGCCGTCAGCGACATATCATAAGCGAGGCCCTACTCGATAATCCTTCAAGGTAGTGCGGGCGAGCCTGGACATATAGTCCCGAATGGCGGCTTCATTCTCCTGGAAAAATGGAAAATTTTGTCGCTCTCAGCGACAACTTGGGTCTTCACATAACCCAACTCCTTGTTAAAATCGGCAATAGCTTGGGATACGGGAATATCCCGTGGTTGAGCATCAAAATAAGCATGCACTCAAGCCTGTCTGACCGGCCACAGACAATACTCAGTCTCCATCAACTCCTGAAACTCGGCCCACGAAGCAACATGATCTTTGGGACCAACGGCCTCCCACCAATCCGTGGCGTCTCCCGTGAGAAAGTATTGAGCAATAGGGACCTT
Organism: Orobanche coerulescens; assembly: GCA_033398695.1. NCBI lineage: Eukaryota > Viridiplantae > Streptophyta > Magnoliopsida > Lamiales > Orobanchaceae > Orobanche > Orobanche coerulescens. The sequence continues at coordinate 39,923,013 of CM065814.1, read as the reverse complement.
ACGGTCCTCGGGGCAGTTGGTAGCAGTGAAGACTTTAGATATCTCCTTGATCCACCCTTCCCAGTCGATCGGGTCCGAAGCTCCCAAAAACTGAGGAGGATGCATCTTGATGACATCCTGAAGCCAGCGATCTGCTCCGCCCCGATTAGCATGGGGCTGATCGGGGTTCTGGACCACCTGAGCTATAGCCGCCATTTGGTTAACCATTTGCTGCATAACAGCCGCAATTCCAAGATCGGCGCGCTCCTGAGAAGAAGCGTGGCGTGGACGGTCGCCCGTGCTGCCGGCTCTGAAGAATGCGGCGTGCGCCCCCATTGCCCCACGTCCTCGGCCGCGCCCACGACCACGACCACGACCACGGTTTCCTCCGGCATCCATACTGGTGTTAAAAGATAACAGGAGCATGTCGAGGATGAGTAAGGAAGAAAAAAAAAAGCAACTACGATGATAAGCAAAAGAGGGAGAATAACCACAGTTCAAGAAACGGAATACAGTATGAGAAAGTAAACAATCGGGTAAGGAAACTTACGAGCACTGGAAGTACTGAGATGCCGGCAGGGGTGTGACAATGTGCAAAACAAAACACGACTAGACCCAAATAACCGACAAGCCTAGGTATCCATAAACCTAGTGCTCCGAAACCATTTTCTGTAACACCGCAAGATATTCGGAGTATGTTACAGCGCCATGGACCCTTTCATGGGACCCACCAGGCTACAACAAGCGGGTACCCCTCGACTAACCATCTCGGTTAGCGAGAATACACAATCAAACAATACATCATGTGAAAAATACACCCGAAGCAACTGACGAAATGAGCAGCCATCGACAATGTAGCAATTTAAAATAATACAAAACGGGGTTTGAATTGAAAAGCCTAAGTACTCGCGAGTACAGTCTATCAGTTTATAAATATATAAAACAACCAAATCGAAGTGGACAAAAGAAATAAGTAAACCCCAGTGCACATGTCAACGACCCTGGCCAGCATCCTCGTACTGTCCCAGCGCTCGCTCGTCCGGATGATCATAACCTGAAATCCATAACAAGAATTTCCCCAAAACGAGTCCCCCAAAGGGGTTAGCAATTACGCTAGTACAAGTAATCAAGGCACACCAATCGCTTACACATTTCATAGTACATGCACCAATATCATTTCGAAAACCAAAACCAGACATGTCTTTTCCGGAAATAAACAGTCAAACAATTTGCCGTGGGAACAGGGCTATACCATTGATCCCGCTCCGTGATCCCTAAGGACCCTCCCGAGCTGGCCATATTATAAAACAAATCACGCACACGCATCGCCTTGGGAACAGGGCTATACCGTTGATCCCGCTCCGTGATCCCTAAGGACCCTCCCGAGCTGGCAAGCGAAACAAACTCGTGAATCCAGGGCTATACCATTGGATTCCCTCCGTGATCCCGTCGGACCCTCTCGAGGTGAGCAATCACACACAATATACATTACCATTTCACGTTAAGCATAAAGGTTTCCAAAAATACTTGCCTTGAATAATTGACGACGCAAAGAATGGAAAGGATAATCACCGACGAACACTAGGAATCAATGGAACCGAACCTAACGATTCGAAGAACATAATTACAACCAACTCTAGACGAATACAGAAATGGAATACACCCGAAAACCCGCCTACGATTCATGTATATTCGCACAAAAATGACAACGAGGGCGGACCACAACCAAACCCTCTCGATTTCGCAAAACTATGAAAATATAACATGAATCCGTAGGGAAACTAAGAATACTAACAAGATTAATCATATTCATCATGAATCCATCGACAAAACGGAACGGATCGGAAGAAAATCCCAAAACCCCCAATTTATCGAAAAGTAGGGTTCTAAGAGATTTACCTTGGATTGATGATGAAGAACACAAGTAGGTGTTGTTAATCTACTTCAAAAACTCAAGGTAGAGGATGCCTGAAATAGTTGAAGGGAAGAATCGCTCGGAATTCGCCTGGAGGTGTTCTGCGTCGCGGGGAGAGAAGAAATGAAGATGATGCGTTTATCTGGGTCAAATCCCTGGTTTATATAGCCAGGGAGTGTTAGCGCGCGGTAATCCTCAAGGTTAGCGTGCGCTAACGGGGTAAAATTACAGGCCAAAATAATTAGCATCCAGTCCAGTAGCCAGATTTCTGGCCGTTAGCGTGCGCTACTCCAAGCGTAGCGTGCGCTAACAACCTATCGGTAGCGCGCGCTATCGACCAATAGCGTGCGCTACCTGGACATCAGCCGAGTCCAGAAGCTAACTGCCTAAAAATCACCTGACCCGTTAGCGTGCGCTACCATACGAGCGTAGCGTGCGCTAACTGGCACCTGACCGATTCCAGAAATAAACTGTCCAGTACTGGACACCCACGCTAGCGCACGCTACCGGGCATCATCAGCGTGCACTAGCCTCTCGACATTAGTGTGCGCTAGTATACGTAGCGTACGCTAATACGCTAGTCCAGAAGGCTGGAAAAACAGCACTGCCACTCCCAGGGCTACTCGCTAGCGCGTGCTACGAAACAAACGTAGCGTGCGCTACTAAGGGACCCCTAGCGTGCGCTATGCAGAAAAATAGCGTGCGCTAGGTATGAAATTGTAATACCCGGTTGTAATTCAGTCATTATCATTCAGTAATTTCATTCGGTGATTGTCACTCAGTGGATTTTCACTCAATTATAATCATTCATCAATCATGTTCTTTCACCGTGTTCACCGTTCGGAAAAACTTCGAGTTGTGTATCGTTATTGTTCATTGTTTCAACTTTCCTCATATGAGTTCGACTTTGTTAGATCACCATTAATTTTTGGTAATTCCAAAAATTCTAAATCTTTGTAATATTATAGTGCATCGAGTTAGCTTTCCAATGGTTCAAACGGTGAGTCAATCGGAGTCCGGACGAGAGTTATGGTCGTTTTAGCTCAACCGCTCATTTTTCAGTTGTTGGCCGATCACTGCCGAACGAACTCGGCCGTGTCGTCCGACACGGCCCGTGCCGTACTCGTCCGGAAAATGCCAAGGTGTCTGCCTCGAGGACGGCCGTGTCATCAGCACGGCCGAGTCGAACCCTTCCGGATAAGCCATAATCGTCGCCCGGCCACGCGGCCGTGTCGGCAGCGCGGTCGAGTCATGCCGAGTCGGCTGTCGGACGGGTCATCGCCGGAGGCCCTCGGCGCGCGACCGTGTCAAGCGAGGACACGGTCGAGTCCTGTCGGCGGTTGTCGGCGGTATGCGACACGACCGTGCCGATCGGCACGGCCGTGTCCGGCAGCGATCAACTCCCTTAAATTCGTTTTTTTCAGCATTTCTTCCATTTCTTTCCCATTTTTTTCACTTGCAACCGAGAGAGGAAGCTTGAGAGAGGGTTTTTCCTTCACAAATCATTTGAGTATTTGATTTTCATCATCTCCTTTTGATCGTGAAGCCCGGATAATCGACCTAACGCGTGTTCTTCGGATTAAAGTACTTGAATCTTCAAAGGTAATATTCTTCAACACCTTGGATTTCGATTTTTGTGTTGAGATACGATGTTTTGGACGTTATAATCATGATATATGCAGGGATATGTATATGATTATGAGTTTGTATAAGGATTCATTGGATTATTGAGGAATTATTCAAGAACACTTTGAAAATCGAGTTGGAATTGGGGATTTTCGACTAATTGTTGTTATAATCACATTTTTGGATATTCATAACGGATTATTGATCGTATTGGAGATGTTTTGTTGGGTTCAAACACTTCTTGGGGATTTTGATATTGGTATATTGAGGTTTGATTGTAAACAATCGGAGTTTGGATACAACGTATTCGATATAATGCCCCAATGAACTTAGTTTAATCGTATCGACGTTTTGAGTTCGTTATATTCGTGTTTGATTCGTATATTGAACGGATTGTTGGATATTGTATAATTCAAGGTTGTTCGAGCGACCGATATCTCAATCAGGACGTTGTTCGTGGGAGGATAATTGTCACCGGTATTGAGTAAGTTAATTCTTACTCGGTTAAAAGGATATTCATTCCTTTTGTTGTTGTTCATTCATAATCATAACTCATTCATCATTATATTAACCGTATCAAAACTTGTTGTTATCAATTAATCATTTCAGTCATAAGGAACGACGGTTCCAATCTTTTCATTGAGCTGTCATTTATTTCATTACCATTCCATCTCGGTGAGTCATTATTCATTTTCGATGTCACTTTTGTTATATCGTGGCATTCCGGGTCATACTGGCATGCCGGTTGGTATGTGTAGGGTTTTCATGTCGGGCACATTATAGTCGTGTGTTGGTTGATGACCTCACATTGGACTGTGCACACGAGATTGATTGTTTCGTGAGACTGATTAGGTACAAGACCACGCGTGTATTGATCGTTGGTGGCTTGTGCACGGACACATTTCCATCCCGGGCGTAGTGTGGCGCCATTTCCTTTGAGCCGTACTGTTAGTTGATTCATATAGCATGTTTGATTGCGTATGTTTCGACAGGATATTTCATAATTTCAAATATAATCATGATTGTGTTTATTCAACTCTGGAGGATTGTTGTTCTTTGTAACTGACCCCGTTTGGGGATTTTGTTTTTCAGGTCATGGCAAGGCAAACGCACGGAAATAGCATGTTGATGTCGAGGAGTCCTAGTGATACTAGTAGGGGGCCCCGATCTTTCAGTTATTCATGTTATTGTCCTTTATTTTCCGCTGCAGACTTTCATTTGAATACTCCGTTTCATTCAGTTTTGTGTATTTTATCTTCATATAAAATACACTAGTATTCGGTATTGTCCTGGTATGTTGTAACTAAACTCCTCGTCGGAGTAATTATTGCTGTAATGTAGTTCGGTACTACATTTATCTTGTGTAATTCATTCATTTTCATTTGCCTGGTGGGTCCCAGTTGGGGATCTACGGCACTGTAATATCCGCCTAGTTTGGGGTGTTACAGAGTTGGTATCGGAGCGTGGTTTTGAATACTACCCTCCAAGTCATGTCTCATTTGAAATCATCGTCATCGGACTAGTATCATTGGACTTTCGCATCACGTGTGACACTGTGCGAGATGCCGAGCCAATCGAATGAAAGAAGCTGTAAGACTTCTAACGCCATGGTATAATTTACGGCAATAGTCATTCATTCATCATTCATCATTTAACAATCCTCAAACATCATCATTCATTATGATCGGACGATCATATTAACTCATCAATCACTTAATTCATTTCATTACTCGATTAATAATCGGGACGATCATGTTAACTCATTAATTACTCAATTCATTTCATTACTCGATTGTCAATCTGGATGATCATATTATCAATCTTGTTAAGTTATTCAAGATAATCATTTCAAGAATTTCATCGAGATAATCATGTAACTTGATAAATCATTCATATAATCACTAAGTTAGAGCATGTATACTCATTTTCATCATCTCATGACATAATCATAACGTGCTAATCATGCGGGAAATATAATCATTATGCGACCTTCCTACTTGGTATGGAGAGAAGCTGTCGAGGATGCACGGGGAGAGGCGCGGTGCGGACCGAAACCGAGAAATAATCACTCATTTAGGAAATCGTGCGGAGACTCGGCTCGATCAGAAGATGCTCGGGTTGATCCACTCACTTTTATGCAGCCATGATGACCCATGTGCGGTTGCTCAATCATCATTGCGCCACTCGGCCGGATTAATCGAGAGAACTCTCCCGTATGAGCCAGCTGCTAAGGAAAGTGCTGAACAACAACCTTCATTTGTCAGCAAGAAATCAACGAAGCATAATCAATCCGAAGGCGGTCAGTCAACCTTCAAGAAGCCTCGTGTGAGTCCTATCGTTTCTGAGCGACCTCCTACGGTGCATAGTCGTGCGGGATCTCATTCCCGAGCGGTCAGTTCGGCCATCACCTGTTTCAATTGTGGAACGCCGGGTCATTTCAGCACTGAGTGTCTGAAACCGTCTATCACATGCTATAATTGTGGGAATTTCGGGCATAAGGCCTGTTTTTGCCGAAGGGACTCCAAGTCGGCTCCGGCGGCATCTCAGGCTCTGAAGCAATCAGCCTTTCAGAATCAGACTGCTTTGTCAACGTCGTTTAAGACACTGGAAGCTTGGAGCTCGTATTTATCAGACGGGAGCGTCCGGTTAGGGGGCCGGCAAGTCCCAAATTCATATGATGAGGAGGATCGACGATCCGGTGGCCCGAATGATTTCAGGTATACTCGTAATTTTATTTCAACTTGTGTGTACCTTTTGATTCTGGTACACCGCATTCATTCATTTTCGAATCATGCTTGAATAGACTTATTTCGGGATAGTCCTATTGCTTGTGGACCTCATACCATCGGTCTACCTGACGATGGAAGAATTTTCGGAATCATACCTAAGTAAGCTTAGTAACCGCGATTGGTTGGTGGACCTAATCGTGGTGAATTTATCTTAGGACGATGTAATTTCGGTATTAGCTGGTTTAACCGTCTTAATACTATCCTCAGTGTTTGTTAGCGTTTGGTCGCTATCTTTACGTCGTTAGTTGTCGAATGTGTGCTTGAGGAAGTAATCCCGTTGTTCCAAAGAATTTCTATTATGGCGGAAGCGAAGAAATTCCAATCGAACTATCGATCATTCATTGTATCATTTTCATCGATTAGCCTTTCTAAGGCAATCGAGTTATTCAATCATTCCTTGTATCATTTCCATCGATTGGATTTTTTTTAAGACAATCGAGTCATTCAATCATTCATTGTATCATTTCCATCGATTGGCTTTTCTAAGACAATCGAGTCATTCAATCATTCATTGTATCATTTTCATCGATTGGCCTTTCTAAAGCAATCGAGTTATTCAATCATTCATTGTATTATTTTCATCGATTGTCCTTTCAAAGGCAATCGAGTTATTCAAACATTCATTGTATCATCTTCATCGATTGGCCTTTCTAAGGCAATCGAGTTGTTCAATCATTATTGGTATCTCTTTTTATCGATTGACCATTCTAGGGCAATCGAAATGTTCAATCATTCGTGGTATCATTGTCATCAATTGACGATGTATTTGCCTTCACATAGAGTAGGGGGCTTCAGGAGTGAGTGGGAGCCGGTGCGTCCCATATATCGAAGGAACCGTATCGGATGGCCCGAACGAAATGAAGGAGTAGAAGAATCAACTTGAGGAATTGAACGAGAAAGGATATATCCAAACGAGTACGTCCCGTGGGGAGCACGATCTTGTTGTCAAGAAGAATGATAGTTCTTTTCGCTTGTGTATCAATTACGGGAGTTGAGCAGGTGATGATCAAGAGTAGTATCCTTTACCCGTATTGATGATCTTTTAGATCAACTTGAGAGCCTCGGTATTTTCGGGATCGACTTAAGATCTGGATATCACCGATTGCCATGGATTCGAGAGTCGGATATCGCGAGGACAGCGTTTCATACACGCTATGGTCATTATGAGTTCGTAGTTATGCCGTTCGGGCTAACTATTACACCTGTGGTATTCATGGGGGTAATGAATCGGGTTTTCATCGATTTTTTTTTGGGATCAGGTTGTTGTTGTCTTCATCGAAGACATTTTGATTTATTCTCGTAGCCGAGAGGAATACGAGGTTCATCTTCATCAGGTTCTCGACGTGTTGAGACGAGAGCAACTTTATGGAAAGTTTTCCAAATATGAGTTCTGGAGGTCCGAAGTGACATTCTCGGACATGTAATTTCATCTGACAGAGTTCGTGTCAACCCTCCGAAGTCGGAGACTATCCGATATTGGTGACCTCCGAAAGATATTAAGTAAATCCGATGTTTCCTCGGATTAGTTGGTCAATTATCCAACCCACGACCTGGAGCTAGCAGCCGTGGTTTTCGCATTGGGGGTTTGGCGTCGTTACCTTTATGGCGTCACCTTTCAGTTATTCACCAATCACAAGAGTTGAAGGATATATTTACTCACAAGGAGTTAAATATGCGACAGAGGCGGTGGTTGGGACTACTCAAAGATTATGATATCGAAATCCTTTACCACCCGGGCAAGGCGAACATTGTCGCCGACGCCTTGAGTCGTAAGTCCATTCAGGAGCAGATGCTTGCTCGTTTAACGATTCGAAGGAGCTTCAACAGGAATTCCTTAGACCCGAGATCGAGGTGCAGCCCTAGTTCAGAACGACTTTCTATGTTAGAGATTTCATCATCTCTTGAGGATGCAATCAGGGAGAATCAGGGTTCAGACCCAGCATTGTTGCGCATTCGTGAGGATGTGGCTCAAGGGAAAGCCCCTGGATTCGTGATCCACGAGGATGGACTTTTGAGTTTTAAGAACCGGTTGTGCGTACCGGCGAATGACGAGTTGAAAAACTCTATTTTGAGAGAAGCTCAAGCTACCCCTTATTCTGTTCATCCGGTCCAAGAAGATGTACAAGGACTTGAAACAAAATTCTTGGTGGAGTAATATGAAGCGAGAAGTCGCGAATTTGTTTCGAGATGCTTAACTGTCAACAAGTCAAGATTGAACATCGGCCGTGGGTATGCTGAAACCTCTCCTATTCAGTGGAAATGGGAAGACATTTCTATGGATTTCATCACGAGTTTACGACGAGTCGTCGTGGCATGAATACGATCGAGTAATTGTGGACCGCTTAACCAAATCAGCTCATTTTCTTGAGATTAAGGATACTTGGGGTCGAGAGACTTGCCCAACTATTCATCAAAGAGATTGTGAGGCGCACGGTACTCCTAAAAGTATCGTTTCCGATCGTGACGGACGGTTTGTGTCACATTTTGGAAATCAGTTCATCGTGCTATGGGAACTCAGCTTAATCTCAGTACTGCCTTTCATCCTCAGTCCGACGGACAATCAGAGAGTACTATTCAGACATTAGAGGACTTGTTGAGAGCTTGCGTCCTCGATTGGAAGGACGATTGGGAAGCCCAACTACCATTGATCGAGTTCACGTATAATAATAGTTGGCATGCTTCCATTAAGATGGCACCTTACGAGGCCTTGTACGGTCGTCTTTGTCGATCTCCTTTGTGTGGGATGACTTGTCAGAATCAATCGGCATCGAGCCCGATATGCTTATAGCCGCCCGGGAGAAGGTAGCTTTGATCAAGAGTCATTTGTTGACAGCTCAGAGTCGACAGAAATCGTATGCGGATAATCGTCGCCGACCACTAGAGTTCGAGACGGGTGACCATGTTTTGGTCAAGGTATCCCCGAGTCGAGGTATTTTTCCGTTTCGGAAAAATGGGGGAAGTTGAGCCCAAGATTCATTGGACCGTTTGAAATTTTGGATCGAGTAGGCGAGTTAGCTTATCGATTGTCTTTACCTCCGGCTTTGAGCAGGATTCATAATGTGTTTCACATCTCTCAGTTGCGGAAGTATGTTGCCGACCCGAGTCACATACTTCAGTTCGACGAAATCGAGATCGAGGATGATCATTCGTACGAGGAGCGTCCTGTACGAGTGTTAGAGCGGCGAATCAAACAGTTGAGGAACAAGACGATTCCTTTGGTCAAGATTCAGTGGTCTAGACACGGAGTCGAAGAGGCTACTTGGGAAACCGAGGATAGTATGCGGGAGAGTTATCCCGAGTTGTTTGACCCTTAGTTTCGGGGACGAAACTCTTTTAAGGGGGGGTGTATGTAATACCCGGTTGTAATTCAGTCATTATCATTCAGTAATTTCATTCGGTGATTGTCACTCAGTGGATTTTCACTCAATTATAATCATTCATCAATCATGTTCTTTCACCGTGTTCACCGTTCGGAAAACTTCGAGTTGTGTATCGTTATTGTTCATTGTTTCAACTTTCCTCATATGAGTTCGACTTTGTTAGATCACCATTAATTTTTGGTAATTCCAAAAATTCTAAATCTTTGCAATATTATAGAGCATCGAGTTAGCTTTCCAATGGTTCAAACGGTGAGTCAATCGGAGTCCGGACGAGAGAGTTATGGTCGTTTTAGCTCAACCGCTCATTTTTCAGTTGTTGGCCGATCACTGCCGAACGAACTCGGCCGTGTCGTCCGACACGGCCCGTGCCGTACTCGTCCGGAAAATGCCGAGGTGCCTCGCCAGACCCGACCGTGTCGCCGCACGGCCGAGTCGAACCCTTCCGGATAAGCTGTAATCGTCGCCCAAAGACGCCCGACCGTGTCGACTGGCACGGTCGAGTCATGCCGAGTCGCTGTCGGACGGGTCACTGTCGGAGGCCCTCCGCGCCGCGACCGTGTCAAGCAGGACACGGTCGAGTCCCTGTCGGCCAGCTGTCGGCCAGCTGTGCGACACGACCGTGCCGATCGGCACGGGCCGTGTCCGGCAGGCAGTCAACTCCCTTAAATTCGTTTTTTTCAGCATTTCTTCCATTTCTTTCCCATTTTTTTCACTTGCAACCGAGAGAGGAAGCTTGAGAGAGGGTTTTTCCTTCACAAATCATTTGAGTATTTGATTTTCTTCATCTCCTTTTGATCGTGAAGCCCGGATAATCGACCTAACGCGTGTTCTTCGGATTAAAGTACTTGAATCTTCAAAGGTAATATTCTTCAACACCTTGGATTTCGATTTTTGTGTTGAGATACGGTGTTTTGGACGTTATAATCATGATATATGAAGGGATATGTATATGATTATGAGTTTGTATAAGGTTTCATTGGATTATTGAGGAATTATTCAAGAACACTTTGAAAATCGAGTTGGAATTGGGGATTTTCGACTAATTGTTGTTATAATCACATTTTTGGATATTCATAACGGATTATTGATCGTATTGGAGATGTTTTGTTGGGTTGAAACACTTCTTGGGGATTTTGATATTGGTATATCGAGGTTTGATTGTAAACAATCGGAGTTTGGATACAACGTATTCGATATAATGCCCCAATGAACTTAGTTTAATCGTATCGACGTTTTGAGTTCGTTATATTCGTGTTTGATTCGTATATTGAACGGATTGTTGGATATTGTATAATTCAAGGTTGTTCGAGCGATCGATATCTCAATTAGGACGTTGTTCGTGGAAGGATAATTGTCACCGGTATTGAGTAAGTTAATTCTTACTCGGTTAAAAGGATATTCATTCCTTTTGTTGTTGTCCATTCATAATCATAACTCATTCATCATTATATTAACCGTATCAAAACTTGTTGTTTTCAATTAATCATTTCAGTCACAAGGAACGACGGTTCCAATCTTTTCATTGAGCTGTCATTTATTTCATTACCATTCCATCTCGGTGAGTCATTATTCATTTTCGATGTCACTTTTGTTATATCGTGGCATTCCGGGTCATACTGGCGTGCCGGTTGGTATGTGTAGGGTTTTCATGTCGGGCACATTATAGTCGTGTGTTGGTTGATGACCTCACATTGGACTGTGCACACGAGATTGATTGTTTCGTGAGACTGATTAGGTACAAGACCACGCGTGTATTGATCGTTGGTGGCTTGTGCACGGACACATTTCCATCCCGGGCGTAGTGTGGCGCCATTTCCTTTGAGCCGCATTTGTTAGTTGATTTATATAGCATGTTTGATTGCGTATGTTTCGACAGGATATTTCATAATTTCAAATATAATAATGATTGTGTTTATTCAACTCTGGAGGATTGTTGTTCTTTGTAATCGACCCCGTTTGGGGATTTTGTTTTTCGTAATGGCAAGGCAAACGCACGGAAATAGCATGTTGATGTCGAGGAGTCCTAGTGATACTAGTAGGGGGCCCCGATCTTTCAGTTATTCATGTTATTGTCCTTTATTTTCCGCTGCAGACTTTCATTTGAATACTCCGTTTCATTCAGTTTTGTGTATTTTATCTTCATATAAAATACACTAGTATTCGGTATTGTCCTGGTATGTTGTAACTAAACTCCTCGTCGGAGTAATTATTGCTGTAATGTAGTTCGGTACTACATTTATCTTGTGTAATTCATTCATTTTCATTTGCCTGGTGGGTCCCAGTTGGGGATCTACGGCACTGTAATATCCGCCTAGTTTGGGGTGTTACAGAAATATGAACGGTTCAAAACACCGGAAGGTGAACGAAACATCCAACGGAACATCTCAACGGGCATCATAACATAGAATGGATCCACGACAACCCCGAAACGGCGGTTCCGCACAACAATAACGGGGATAAAATCCATAGATAATAGAAAAGATACACTGAAAGATACACGAGGGTCACTACTATCGGGAAATACGCCGAAAAAGAAAAATACAAGGGGAAGAAAAATGCGGATATTACACTTTTGTACTTAGAATTGGCTATAACTGTAACACCCCAAACTAGGCGGATATTACAGTGCCGTGAATCCCCGATTGGGACCCACTAGGCGAATGAAAATGATGAATTAAATAATATAATTGTAGTACCGAACCACATTATATTACCAAATACTCCAATGAGGAGTTTAAGTACAACAAACCAGGACAATACCGAATACTAGTATATTTTTTATGAAGATAAAATACACAACACTGAATGAAACGGAGTATCCAAATGTAAGTCTGCAGCGGAAAATAAAGGACAACAACATGAATAACTGAAAGATCGGGGGCCCCTGCTAGTATCACTGGGACTCCTCGCCGTCAACATGATATTCCCGTACTTTTGCCTAGCCATGACCTGAAAAACAAAATTCCCAGCCGGGGTCTGTTACACAGAACAACAATCCTCAAGGGTTGAAAATACATAATCATGATATATCTGAAGTTATGAAATATCCTTAGTTATGAATTATGCTGAAGAGGAGTACCATAGTACGCCCGTAGTGTTCTGTGCAAGTGTACAAGATGGATGACCGGACACACCCGTCCTTGTACCTAGTTAGTCTCACGGAGTAATCGTTACCGTGTGCACAGTCCAATGTATCACTCCCAATACATGGCCATCACGTGCCCGACTAAAAATTCCACACATCCGCACCCGTCCACGCAATATGAACCCAGAAGGTCATATGAACGAAAATCACCACAATGGATAATAATTCGACAAGGTCGAGAATGACTCACCGAGATGAAAATAATAGTGAAGTGATTGATTGCTCAATGAAATGGTTGGAACCGCCGTTCCTCATGAATGAAGTGATTATCCGACAATTACAAGTCTCAGTACAGTTAATACAATGATGAATGAGTTATGATTATGAATGAACAACAAAAGGAATGAATATCATTTTAACCGAGTAAGAATTAACTTACACAACACCGGTGACAATTATCCTTCCACGAACAACGTCCTAATTGAGATATCGGTCGCTCGAACAACCTTGAATAACACAATCACCAACAATATGTTCAACAAACGAATCAAACACGAATATAACGAACTCAAAACGTCGATACGACTAAACCAAGTTCATTGGGGCATTATATCGAACACTTTGTAGCCAAACTTCGATTGTTTACAACCAAACCTCAAAAATACTAACATGAAATCCCCAAGAAGTGTTTCAAACCAACAAAACATCTTCAATACGATCAATAATCCAATATGAATATACAAATTCGTGATTACAACAACGATTAATCGAAAACCCCAAATCCAACTCAATATGTTGGGATTCGGTGCCTAAAACGAAGGCCCAGCGGAAGCGGTAAAACGAAAATTAATTCGATCCGAATCCCTACGAGGATCGATCGAGCTACGTATATACGAATATATAAACGAAAAGCAAGAGTCGTAAGAAACTAACCCTCGAAGTCCGTTGATTAAATGGAAACCTTCTCTTGAGCTATTCCCCAAGCTTTAGATTGATCTCTACGTGTTCAATCCGCTCCAAGCCCTTGAACGATCCAACGCCGAAAACACCGCGTCTCTACTTGCCACGCGCCGGAAAAACGACCGGAACAACAACACTTGATTAACCTCTAAGGTTACGGCTAGAATCAAGTGGTGAAGCTTTGTTATTACACTCTAAGTGTATAATATGTCTCTCTCAATGTATCTTGAATTTTCTCCAAGAAAACTCAAGAACAAAAGTGAAGAAGAAGATGAAGATGAAGACTAAGAAAATAATTTTCTCTCTCACTACTTCAAAACTCACTACTGACTTCATCCTTCCAAGTGAGAGTTTGTCTCCACTTATATTCTTATTCAACTCCCATGATCTCCTACTTTAGACAATATCACCAAGTGTGATATTTGTCCCCTTGTCTTGGTCACTAGTCCACCATCCTAGAAAGTGTAGACCAAGACAAAGTATGGGAGTAGGTGATGGGGTGGCCATCTAGAAGGAATCGATGAGTTCGATTCGTTTCGACTCCGTGAGTCCAAACAGATAAACTCCTATTCCGTTCCGATGTATTTGTGTCGATTAATTAATCCAATCAATTAATCACATTAAATACATAATAATATAATTAATTTCTCCAAGAAATAATTATATTCACGAATTAAATTAATCACCCAAGAATTTATTTAATCCATTAGCCGTAAATCAATTTATCCAATAAATCGATTTAGACATCCAATGTCCCAAATTAGATATCCAATATCTAATATTTATAATGAGAGATTAAGCTCGATTCATTCCGTGCCAATCCTAATGCGCGACTCGGTAGGTCCGTCTCGACAAAGAATGGGAGGAACCAAAGAGTAGTAGCACCACCTAGCCACTGCGGCCTACACTGTACCCCAATCGAGAACGAATGATTGGGATCATTCAAGAACCATTCGTGAATACCAAGAACGTATAAACCCTTCTTTCAAATGTCCCGATCAAGTTTTAGGGTCACGGTACCAAACCCTATCTCGTACTTGACGCTATGCATGCGTTAATGCAAATCGAGATCATCGAGCCGCCGTGTATCTAATACAACTGGCTCCAATGCTTTGGCCAAAGACTTATGATCTCATCTCGCCAATAACCGCATAGGACATATAACCCGCTCACTAACGGGAGAAAGAATTCTATCTTGGTATTGATAGGACTGCTACTTTCCCGTCCAAGATGCACGTCGAGGTTGACCCCGCCTTCGGTTTAAGGTGGTCGAACTACTCTAATGAAAATCTTGACGTCACAAGCACATCCCTACTAAATCCTCAAGTCGAAGGTTCACGAATACCTATCACAACCTTTCGATTCCGTCATTGATCGTCCCGAGTGAAATCCATGTGACGAATCGAGGGTGAGTCGGTTCGAGTATACTAATCTAATTAGCATACCTATAACGTGTGCTCCCACTAACTATTAGTGTTCGACAGCACTCTCCATGTCAAAGAACACGTCATACAAGTCTTTACATAAACTTAACGCCTACCAAGTTTCATCGACTTATGACGATTAAGTATTTGAGCTATAAACCTTTCCAAAGGCCGACCCCCTTATCCAATAAGGAGTGGAACGTTTTGCTCTCAAATACACGGACTAGTTTCTATATGTTTATTTACGAGTTAGGAATGCCAAGAACTACCAAAGAATAAAGAAACAATCATTTGCCTTATATAAATGGTTTACATAATTACAAGTACAATGCCCTCACTCAACAACCTCTGAGTGGCATTCGAGGGCATACTCCTAACAATCTCCCACTTGCACTCAATGCCACACACTATGGTATCTAATACCCATGTTCTCCAGATGACGCTCCAAGCTAGTCCGAGATAGTGGCTTGGTCGGTGGATCGGCGACGTTGTCGGCCGAGTCTACTCTATGCGGACAATGTATCCCTTGCGAACAAATTCTCTTACGAGATGATACTTCCTCTCAATATGTTTGGTGTTGTGAAACCTCGGCTCCTTGGCTGCGCTACGGCTCGTCGTTGTCGCAATGCAAATGAACAGCACCAAGACATGGTATCACTTGAAGTTCTCCCGAAACTTCTTAATCCGTAACCCTTCCTTGAAGCCTCCGAGGCCGCTTGATACTCGGCTGACAGGTGGAATCGGCCGCGCTTTGCTTGGCACTACGCCAAGATACTGCTCCTCCATTAAGAGTAAATATGTAGCCAGAAGTGGACATCGAGTCGTCCTTCAGTCCTTGGAAGTCCGAATCAGTGAATCCCACCACATCCAATTCTCCACCACCATACATCAGAATCATATCTCTAGTCCTTCTCAAGTACTTGAGAACGTTCTTTACGGCAGTCCAATGTTCCCTACCTGGGTTTGCCTGAAACCTACTCACCACGCTTACAGCATGCGCAATGTCAGGTCTTGTACACAACATAGCATACATAAGGCTACCCACGGCCGAAGCATATGGTATATTACTCATCTCCTTTCGTTGTTCCTCATTTTGAGGACACATCTTCAAGGTGAGTTTTATTCCATGTCGCATCGGTAGGAACCCTCTTTTAGAATCATCCATCTTAAATCGCTTTAAGATTTTATCTATATAGAGGGCTTGGGAAAGACCTATTGTTCTCTTCGCTCTATCCCGGTAGAGTCGAATACCAAGAATATAGGTAGCTTCTCCCAAGTCTTTCATGGAGAAATTACTCGAAAGCCAAGCTTTCACGTAACCGAGCATTCCCACATCATTTCCTATTAGTAGAATGTCATCTACATATAGTACTAAGAATGCGATCTTGCTCCCACTAACCCTCTTGTATACACAAGGTTCCTCTTCATTTTGCACGAAGTCAAACTCTTTGATCGCCTCGTCAAAACGAAGATTCCAACTACGCGACGCTTGCTTGATCCATAAATGGAACGCAAGCTTGCACACTTTCGAATATCGACTTCGGATACAAAGCCTTTAGGTCGCTCCATATAGATTTCCTCCGAGGAATCCATTAAGGAAAGCCGTTTACGTCCATTTGCCATATCTCATAATCGTGGTAGGCGGCTATAGCAAGCATCATGCGAATAGACTTGATCATGGCTACGGGCGAGAAGGTATCGTGGTAATCGATTCCTTCCTTGCAGGTATAACCCTTTGCCACTAGCACGGCCTTATAGGCGTCAACCTTGCCATCACCATCGCCTTTCTCTTGTAGATCCACTTGTTCCCAATAGGCACTATGCCCTTGGGGCGGTCTACTAGAGTCCAGACTGATTGACATGCATCGAGTCTATCTCGGCTTCCATAGCTTCACGCCATTTCGCGGAGTCTACATCCACCATCGCTTGGTCATAGGTTGTAGGGTCGGTCTCTTGGCTATCACTTGGAACCTCATGGAGACCCGGCTCCTCCAAGTGCACAAGCCCATACCTCTCGTGCAAATGAGACACCCTACTAGACCTACGAGGTGGTTGTACTTGTGTTTGAAAGTTCGGTTCAGTTTCTTGCACAGTGTCTCTCGAGGAGTTTCATTGTATTCTTCTAAAGAAATACTTCTACTGCTCCGCCTTCTGAATGAACTCATCTTCCAGAAGTGTGCTTGTAAAGCAACAATGATCCTTCGATCTTCGGGCATGTAGAATAGATATCCCATCGTCCTGCACGGGAATCCAATGAAACGTCCCTTCGCAGACCTAGCTTCCAACTTTTCCACCTTAGTCTTCTTGACATAGGCGGGACATCCCCAAATCCTAATATGATTAAGACTTGGTTTCCTTCCCTCCCACATCTCATGTGGAGTTTTAGGAACGGATTTGGAAAGACATCTATTCAAGATATACGCGGCAGTCAGGAGTGCATACCCCCACGGGTAAATCGGCAAGTCGGTATAGCCCGGCATGGAACGGACCATGTTCAACAGGGTCCGGTTCCTTCTTTACGACACACCATTTAACCGAGGAGTACTGGAGGTGTTAGTTGTGAAACTATTCCATGTTCCTTAAGGAACTCGTCAAACTCCGTACTCATATACTCGCCACCTCGGTCCGACCGAAGTGCTTTGATATGATTACCAGTTTGTTTCTCGACTAGGGCCTTGAATTCCTGGAATTTCTCAAAGGCCTCGGATTTATGTTTCATTAAGTATACATAACCATACCTAGTATGATCATCTGTAAACGTAATGAAATATTGATATCCGTCACGTGCTGCTTCTAAAGCACCACATACGTAGGTATGGATTAATCCCAGTTTATCAGCGGCTCTTTCAAAAGTCCCTGTGAAGGGGGACTTAGTCATTTTGCCTTTAAGGCAAGATTCACAAGTAGGAAATGGATCCGATCCCAATGGACCCATAAGTCCATCTTTTTCCATCTTGTAAACCTTGGTCTGACCAACATGACCAAGTCTTAGATGCCATTTCAAAACTTGATTGGTTTCATCCCTACCACGTTTTCTAGTCATAGTATTCACAACTACTTTGTTGCTGAGATTTAGATGATACAATCCATTCAACAATGTAGCAGTACCCACTAGTTTATTTCTAAAATAAATTTTGCAGGAACCATCACCAATGAAAAATGAAAAGCCTTTTCGGTCCATGACCGGAATGGATACAATGTTTTTGTGCCCCTTGGGCAAAACAAGTACATCTTCTAAAGTCAAAACAAAGCCGGATTCTAAACCCAAAAGAAGTGATCCTATGTCGGTCGCCTCGACACTATGCCCGCTTCCGACTGTGATCATAACTTCTCCAGCTCCAAGCTTCCTACTTTGTTCCAGATCATGATTCACGGTAGAAATATGAGAACTAGCACGAGAATCCAGATTCAGAAGTAGAAAATACAAGAGCGTAACAATTTGTTTCCAAAACTAAAAGTTCTGTACCTGAAGTGCCACGAAGAATCGGACAGTCTCTAGCCCAGTGGCCCAGCTCACCGCACTTGAGACAAGCATCCTTCTTCTTCTTGTTCTTCGGAACCATCGGGGCCTTGCCCTTACCCTTAAGGTCCTTAGCTTGTGGTCCAGTCTGCTTCTTGGTCTTTTTCTTCTTATTCTTAGACCTCCGAGGTCCAGAAGAAATCACAAGAGCAGACTCCTTCATCCGCGGAGTATTCATTTGAGACTGAGCGGTCACAAGTATGTTCATTAGCCCAGCTAAATTACATGCAATCTCATTGCAGTTGAAGTTCATAACAAACTGTGAGAAGGAATCAGGGAGAGACTGTAGGATAAGGTCAGTTTGGAGAGAAGTATCCATTTTAAAATCAAGAGCCTCCAATCTCTCGATCATGGATATCATTTTGAGGACGTGTTCCCCAACCTTCTCACCTTCCTTCATCCTTGCACCGAGCAGCTTGCTTGGATATCTCATATCTAGCGATTCACCGTGCTCACCATAAAGCTCGGTTAAGTGAGATAGAATCGCCAGCGTAAGTCATTTTCTCATGAGCTCTCTGAAGCTCATTAGACATGGAAGCCATCATATAAGCACGGACTTTCACGTCATCCTTAACCCACTTTTCGTGGTTTTCAATCTCTTCCCGATTGGCTCGAGTCCGCATAGGAGGCGCCGGAATGTCCGTCTCCAAGACGTATCCCGGTGCCTCTATACCGAGGACAATCATCGATTGCGGAGCCAATCCACAAAGTTAGGTCCCATTAAGGTGTTCTTTTCGAGTAGAATTGCGAGTGGATTCATTGTCATATTGAGTTATGTCCGCATTAAGTATAGCAGTTAATTAGTGACTTGTTATATTATGATCCGAGTATAGAATTAAGGTCCTTTCTATTCTTGTTACCCGGCTCCCACTATTTTTATCGGAATAACACACTCCCATGTGAAATCCGAAGTATCGTCGCTCTACTTCATAGTGGTGATCGAGTTCTTTATAAATCTTAATAGAGGGCAACCGAATGTGTTTCTAGTCTATTAATTTTCATAAAGTGGTGTCCAACACCAACCCATCTAATGGATGATTCGATCTTCTTTTTCCCCTTGTTCACTCCCCTCAACCTATACGGTTTCTATGGTTCGTGAACAAGTTAAGTTTATACCATCGACGCAAATCAGTTTCACAATTGAATCTTATCCGGCAACCTATCAGGTTTCTAGGGATAAAATTTGCTCCAACCGAAGGCATCCAATGCGCTCCCGGTAATTTATCCGTCCTCCCCGAACGACTACCCCGATAACTCGGAAGCATAGCACATCCGGTTTGGATTTCAATTTCCCGAAAACTCGATGGAGGGAAGGAAAACCTTAAAACCTTATAAACTTAATAATTTATAGTGGGAGAATTTTCGCGATTAACGTTACACTTTGCACATTAATCATTTAAGCGCGTTTGTGGCATTCATACAATATGAAACAACCAATCACAACCTAGTTGCTACCAACATGTGGTTCATTGACCGTTCCTAGAAAACAAAAACTCCGTAATCTAATTACAAGTCTTCGTCTTGAATCTTCGTCTTCTCGAAATGGATCTTCCTCCGGTCTTCGTCATTACATATAAATTTTACATTGAAAATTGCATCCTAGATACAAATTTTTCTAGTAAAATAAATAGGCTCAAAACGGCCTTTACAACCCAATCGAATAAAACGAACGATTCAAAACTAAGTCCACGAACCACATCCCCATTCAAAAGCATTCATCCAATGAATACTAAATAAATGGAAAGCGTAGAGATACATTGATCCAATCAACAATACGAACCGATCCAATCGATTCACACAATCGGTAATGTAATAACGTTCAAAATAATTGATCGACCATAAATATTCCAATTAATCAAATTTCCCTTATAAAATGAAATACCATAAATCATTTTAATCATATTAAATCCAATTTAACATGCGAGATTAATTTTTAAGAATACACGGAAAAATCGAGCCGGGGTGAAAACGGCCGGCATGACCGAAGTCACCTCGGCGGCTACCGGCAGTCACTCCGGCTTGGCCGAGTCACCTCGGAAGATGCCGGCCAGACACGACCGAGTCACCCAGGACACACGGTCGGTCGCTCAGCTGACTTGGCAGATCTAGGACACGACCGTGTCACCCAGACACGGTCGAGTCACTTTCGCGACACGCCCGTGTCTCGACACGGCCGGGTCTCCGTGCAAAGGGCTCGCCACACTGCCGGACACGACCGTGTCACCCAGGACACGGTCGAGTCATCCTCGGCCAAAATACCCTTTTTGTCCAAAAAGTCGTCCGACGACGATTCGGGGCTAGATTTTCGACCGGATATCCAATATCAATATTTTCCGACTTTCATATCTTCAATATAAATCATATTTCCCAGAAATTTAAGATTTATATTTAGACATAAACTTACGAAAAATACAATTATTACGAACGAAAAACATATACCACGATTATAACTAAAATGATTCCAAATCATTCACCATTTAATCGAGCATTCCAAATGCCAATATTCGTATATACGATCGCAAGACCTACGCTCCGATACCACTGTTGGGATTCGGTGCCTAAAACGAAGGCCCAGCGGAAGCGGTAAAACGAAAATTAATTCGATCCGAATCCCTACGAGGATCGATCGAGCTACGTATATACGAATATATAAACGAAAAGCAAGAGTCGTAAGAAACTAACCCTCGAAGTCCGTTGATTAAATGGAAACCTTCTCTTGAGCTATTCCCCAAGCTTTAGTTTGATCTCTACGTGTTCAATCCGCTCCAAGCCCTTGAACGATCCAACGCCGAAAACACCGCGTCTCTACTTGCCACGCGCCGGAAAAACGACCGGAACAACAACACTTGATTAACCTCTAAGGTTACGGCTAGAATCAAGTGGTGAAGCTTTTGTTATTACACTCTAAGTGTATAATATGTCTCTCTCAATGTATCTTGAATTTTCTCCAAGAAAACTCAAGAACAAAAGTGAAGAAGAAGATGAAGATGAAGACTAAGAAAAATAATTTTCTCTCTCACTACTTCAAAACTCACGGCTGGACTTCATCCTTCCAAGTGAGAGTTTGTCTCCACTTATATTCTTATTCAACTCCCATGATCTCCTACTTTAGACAATATCACCAAGGTGTGATATTTGTCCCCTTGTCTTGGTCACTAGTCCACCATCCTAGAAAGTGTAGACCAAGACAAAGTAAGGGAGTAGGTGATGGGGTGGCCATCTAGAAGGAATCAGATGAGTTCGATTCGTTTCGGACTCCCGTGAGTCCAAACAGATAAACTCCTATTCCGTTCCGATGTATTTGTGTCGATTAATTAATCCAATCAATTAATCACATTAAATACATAATAATATAATTAATTTCTCCAAGAAATAATTATATTCACGAATTAAATTAATCACCCAGTAATTTATTTAATCCATTAGGCCGTAAATCAATTTATCCAATAAATCGATTTAGACATCCAATGTCCCAAATTAGATATCCAATATCTAATATTTATAATGAGAGATTAAGCTCGATTCATTCCGTCGTCAATCCTAATGCGCGACTCGGTAGGTCCGTCTCGATCGAATGGGAGGAACCAAAGAGTAGTAGCACCACCTAGCCACTGGCGGCCTACACTGCACTTAATCCGAGAACGAATGATTGGGATCATTCAAGAACCATTCTGTCGTGAATACCAAGAACGTATAAACCCTTCTTTCAAATGTCCCGATCAAGTTTTAGGGTCACGGCTACCAAACCCTATCTCGTACTTGACGCTATGCATGCGTTAATGCAAATCGAGATCATCGAGCATCGTGTATCTAATACAATGGCTCCAATGCTTTGGCCAAAGACTTATGATCTCATCCGCCAATAACCGCATAGGACATATAACCCGCTCACTAACGGGAGAAAGAATTCTATCTTGGTATTCGGTAGGACTGCTACTTGCCGTCCAAGATGCACGTCGAGGTTGACCCCGCCTTCCGGTTTAGGTGGTCGAACTACTCTAATGAAAATCTTGACGTCACAAGCACATCCCTACTAAATCCTCAAGTCGAAGGTTCACGAATACCTATCACAACCTTTCGATTCCGTCATTGGTGTCCCGAGTGAAATCCATGTGACGAATCGAGGGTGAGTCGGTTCGAGTATACTAATCTAATTAGCATACCTATAACGTGTGCTCCCACTAACTATTAGTGTTCGACAGGCACTCTCCATGTCAAAGAACACGTCATACAAGTCTTTACATAAACTTAACGCCCAGTCAAGTTTCATCGACTTGCGAACGATTAAGTATTTGAGCTATAAACCTTTCCAGTGCCGACCCCCTTATCCAATAAAGAGTGGAACGTTTTGCTCTCAAATACACGGACTAGTTTCTATATGTTTATTTACGAGTTAGGAATGCCAGTAACTACCAGTAAATAAAGAAACAATCATTTGCTTTATATAAATGGTTTACATAATTACAAGTACAATGCCCTCACTCAACAACCTCTGAGTGGCATTCGAGGGCATACTCCTAACACAATATTCAAAGTGTTATTGAATAATCCTTCAATAATCTAATGAATAATCGAACATATCCATAATCATGCGTATATCACTTCATACAACATGATCTTAACATCCAAAACATCATATCTCAGCACAAATCGAAAATCCAAGAGGTTTGATGAATATTACCTTTGAATATCCAAGTACTTAGATCCGAAGAACACGCGTTAGATCGACTATCCGGGCTTCACGATCGAAAGGAGATGAAGAAAACCAAGTACTCAAGTGATAGATGAAGGAAGAATCTCTCCCTCAAGCCTTCTCTCTCGTGGGTTGAAGAAAAAGGGAAGAAATGAGCTGATCTCGCTAAAAAAAATGCAATTATAGAGTTGACTGCCCTGTGTGCCGCGGCCCAGCCGAAGTGTGCCGCGGCACAGGGCCAAAACTGCGCCCAGTGGTCGGCAGTGTACCGCAGCAGTGACTCGGCAGTGTGCTGCGGCCCTGTCGGCATGAGCCGCGACCCATGGTACAGAAGGTTTGGCCGATAAGTGCAACACGAGTGTTCCGCGGCCCGGACGAGTGTGCCGCGGCAGTGTGCCGCGGCCCTGCCGGCACGTGCCGCGGCCCACAGTACAGGCTGCTCGGCCAAAAACTGGACAATGTGTGTGCCGCGGCGCACACTCCTTGTGCCGCGGCCCACACCCCCTAGGGTCTTAAAATGATGAAAAATGATCCGGGAAGAGAATAAAAGCAATAAGAATAAATATTTGGGAAACAATAACACGAAATGGACGTACGGAAACCCGAAAACGGTGGTTCCAAGCAATGATTACAAGGGTTCGCCCAACAAAACACAATTCGAACAATGAGGAGATTAGAAATGACATGAATTCCAACGTCAACATCGACTAATGAATCAATTACCACAATCAAGAATATATTCTTGTCTCGATTCCCGAATAAGGTAGATACACTGAACAATACCGATACACAACTCGAAGTTATTTCGAACGGTGAATACGGATGAATGATTATAACGAGTGAAAAATTACATAATGACAAGTACCGAATGAAATTCCTGAATGATAATGACTGAATTACAACCGGGTATTACATATGCCGCCCCTTAAAAGAGTTTCGTCCCCGAAACTAAGGGTCAAACAACTCGGGATAACTCTCCCACATACTATCCTCAGTTTCTCAAGTAGCCTCTTCGACTCCGTGTATAGACCACTGAATTTTAACCAAAGGAATCACCTTATTCCTCAACTGTTTGATTCACCGCTCTAACACTCGTATAGGATGCTACTCATACGAATGATCATCTGTGATCTCGATTTCGTCGAACTGAAGTATGTGACTCGGGTCGGCAACATTTTCCGCAACTGAGAGACGTGAAACACATTATGAATTCGGCTCAACGCCGGAGGTATGGCCAAACGATAAGCTAGCTCGCCTACTCGTTCCAAATCTCAAACGGTCCAATAAATCTTGGAATCAACTTTCCCCGCTTCCCGAAACGGAAGATACCTCGACTCGGGGATACCTCAACTTTCCCCGCTTCCCAATACGTGGTCACCCATCTTAAATTCTAGTGGTTGACGATGATTATCTGCATAAGATTTATGTCGACTCTGAGCGGTCAACAAATGACTCCTGATCAAAGCTACCTTCTCACGGGCGGCTATAAGCATATCGGGCTCGGTGCCGATTGATTTGGATAGGTCATCCCAACACAAAGGAGATCGACAACGACGACCGTACAAGGCCTCGTAAGGTGCCATCTTAATCGAAGTATGCCAACTATTATTATACATGAACTCGATCAATGGTAGTTGGGCTTCCCAATCGTCTTTCCAATCGAGGACGCATGCCCTCAACATGTCGTCTAATGTCTGAATAGTCCTCTCTGATTGCCCGTCGGACTGAGGATGAAAGGCGGTACTGAGATTAAGTTGAGTTCCCATAGCACGATGAACTGATTTCCAAAAATGAGACACAAATCGTTCGTCACGATCAGAAACGATACTCTTAGGAGTACCGTGCAGTCTCACTATCTCTTTGATGAACAGTTGAGCAAGTCTCTCGGAACCCCACGTATCCTTAATCTCGAGAAAGTGAGCTGACTTAGTTAGACGATCCACAATCACCCAGATTGTATTCATGCCACGATGACTCGTCGGCAAACTCGTGATGAAATCCATTGAAATATCCTCCCATTTCCACTCCAGAATAGGGAGCGGTTTCAGCATACCCGCCGGTCATTGATGTTCTATCTTGACTTGTTGACAGGTTAAGCATCTCGAAACAAATTCCACGACTTCTCGCTTCATATTATTCCACCAGTAATTTTGTTTCATGTCCTTGTACATCTTGC
Source organism: Orobanche coerulescens (assembly GCA_033398695.1). Classification (NCBI taxonomy): domain Eukaryota; kingdom Viridiplantae; phylum Streptophyta; class Magnoliopsida; order Lamiales; family Orobanchaceae; genus Orobanche; species Orobanche coerulescens. Next base: position 39,897,466 of record CM065814.1, on the reverse strand, counting down.
TACACCCCGGATGAACAGAATAAGGGGAAGCATGAGCTTCTCTCAAAATCGAGTTTTTCAACTCGTCACTCGCCGGTATGCACAACCGATTCTTAAAACACAAAATTCCATCCTCGTGGATCACAAAGCCAGGGGTTTCCCTTGAGCCACATCCTCACGGATGCGCAACAGTGATGGATCTGAACCCTGATTCTCTCTGATTTCTTCCTCAAGCGGCGATGAAATCTCTAACATGCAAAGTTTGTCCTTGAACTCGCTGAAGCCAGACCTCGATCTCGGGTCTAAGGAATTCCTGCTGAAGTTCCTTCCGAACTGTTAAACGAGCAAGCATCTGCTCCTGAACGGACTTACGACTCAAGGCGTCGGCAACAACGTTCGCCTTGTCCGGGTGGTAAAGGATCTCGATATCATAATCTTTGATTAATTCCAACCACCATCTCTGTCGCATATTTAACTCCTTCTGAGTAAATATATACTTCAACTCTTGTGATCAGTGAAGATCTGACAGGTGACGCCATAAAGGTAATGACGCCAAAGTTTCAACGTGAAAACCACGGCTGCTAACTCCAGGTCGGGGGTCGGATAATTAACCTCGTAAGGTCTCAATTGCCGTGAAGCATAAGCAATAACCTTCCCATTCTGCATGAGTACACATCCGAGACCCTGCCCAGACGCATCACTATAAACCACAAATCCTTCCGTCCCTTGCGGAAAGTAAAGTACAGGTGCTGACATTAACCGGCTCTTGAGTTCCTCAAAACTCCGTTGACATGCGTCGGACCACGTGTAATTCTTATCCTTTCGCAAAAGGTTCGTCATTGGTTGAGCGATTTTAGAAACTCCTTCCACAAACCACCGATAATAACCGGCTAATCCGAGAAAGCTTCGGATTTCCTTAACATTCTTTGGAGGTAACCAATGTTGGATAGCCTCCATCTTCTGAGGATCAACACGCACTCCATTCGATGAAATTACATGCCCGAGAAAAGTCACTTCGGACATCCAGAACTCACATTTGGAAAACTTTCCAAAAAGTTGCTCTCGTCTCAACACGTCGAGAACCTAATGAAGGTGAACCTCGTGTTCCTCTCGGTCACGAGAATAAATCAAAATGTCATCGATGAAGACAACAACAAATTGATCCAAAAAGTCGATGAAAACCCGATTCATTGACTCCATGAATACCGTAGGTGCATTAGTGCATTAATTAACTCCATGAACTCATAATGGCCATAGCGTGTTTGAAACGCCGTACTCGCGATATCCGACTCTCGAATTCGCAACTGATGCTATCCAGATCTTAAGTCGATCTTGAAAAAAATACTGAAGTTCTCTGAAGTTGATCTAAGGGATCATCGATGCGGGGTAAAGGATACTTATCCTTGATCATCATCCTGTTCAACTCCTGATAATTAATACACACACGAACGAACCATACTTCTCCTTGACAGATAACACTGGTGCTCCCCACGGGGACGCACTCGGTCGGAGATGACCTTTCTCGAACAATTCCTCAAGTTGAATCTTCAACTCCTGCATTTCGGTCGGGGCCATCCGGTATGGTGCCTTCGATAACGGGGACGTACCGGGCTCCAACTCACTCGTGAATTCCACAACTCTTTGTGAAGGCAACCAGGTAACTCGTCTGGGAATACATCGTCAATCGATGCCAATGATACCATGAATGATTGAACATTTCGATTGCCCTAGAACGGTCAATCGATGAAAATGATACAATGAATGATTGAACAACTCGATTGCCTTAGAACGGCCAATCGATGAAAATGATACGATGAATGATTGAACAACTCGATAGAGGAGTTTCTCTTCTTCCATCTTATTAATAATTCTTCCGGAACAACGGGGATCACCTCCTGAAGCACACATTCAACCCCAACGACGGAAATGATAGTGACCAAACGTTTACGAACATTGAGGGGGTATCATGACGATCCATTCCACTAATACCCAATATACATCGTCCTTAAGTAAATCCACCACGATTTGGTCCATCAACCAATCGCGGTCATTAAGCTTAATTTGGTAAGATTTCCGAAAATTCTTCCATCATCACATAGACCGATGGTATGAGGTCCACAAGCAATAGGACTATCCAAATTAAGTCTATTCAAACATGATTCGAAAATGAATGAATGTGGTGCACCAGTATCAAAAGGTACACACAGGTTGAAATAAAATTACGAGTATACCTGAGATCATTCGGGCCACCGGATCGTCGATCCTCTTCATCACATGAATCCGGGACTTGCCGGCGCCTGAACCGGACGCTCCCATCTGATAAATATGAGCTCCGACTTTATTTGCTTCTATCGTCTTAAACGACACTGACAGAGTAGTCTGATTCTGAATCGCTGATTGCTTCGGGGCCTGAGATGACGCCGGAATGGGTTTAGAGTCCCTTCGGCAAAAACGGGTCCTATGCCCAGCAATTCCACAGTTATGGCACGTGATAGTCTGTTTCAGACATTTGGTGCTGAAATAACCCTGTTCTTCACAGTTGAAACAAGTGACGGCTGAACTGGCCGCTCGTGACTGAGATCCCGCACGATTATGCGCCGTAGGAGGTCGCTCAGAAACGTTAGGGCCCACACGAGGCTTCTTGAAAGTTGACTGACCGCCTTCGGACTGATTACGCTTCGTTGACTTCTTGCTGACAGATAAAGGTTGTTGTTCAGCAATTTCCTTAGTAGCAGGCTCATACGGGAGAGTTCTCTCGATTAAATCGGCCAGAGTGGCGCAATGATGATTGAGCAATTGCATATGGGTCATCATGACCTGCATAAAAGTGAGTGGATCAACCCGAACATCTTCTGATCGAGCTGAGTCCTGGGTACGATTTCCCGAAAGTGAGTGATTATTTCTCGGGTTTCGGCCCGCACCGCGGCCTCTCCCCGTGCATCGCCTGACAGCTCTCTCCATACTGAAGTAGGAAGGTCGCATAATGATTATATTTCCCGCATGAATATCTCGTTATGATTATGTCATGAGATGATGAAAACGAGCATACACGCTCTAACACAGTGATTACATGAATGATTTACTGAAGTGACATGATTATCTGATGAAATTCTTGAAATGATTATCTTGAACAATTTAACAAGATTAATAATACGATCATCCAGATTGACAACTGAGTAATGAAATGAATTGAGTGATTAATGAGTTAACATGATCGTCCTGATCAAATGAAAATGATGTTTGAGGATTGTTAACTAATGAATGATGAATGAATGATTATTGCCAGAAGTTATACTATGGCATTAGAAGTCTTACGCTCTTTCTTTCTCGATTGGCTCAAGATTCGCACAGGTCACACGTGACGCGAAAGTCCAATGATACTAGTCTGATGACGATGATTTCAAATGAGACATGACTCGGGAGGTAGTATTCAAAACCACGCTCCGATACCAACTCTGTAACACCCCAAACTAGGCGGATATTACAGTGCCGTGAATCCCCGACTGGGACCCACCAGGCGAATGAAAATGATGAATTAAATAATATAATTGTAGTACCGAACCACATTATATTACCAAATACTCCGATGAGGAGTTTAAGTACAACAAACCAGGACAATACCGAATACTAGTATATTTTATATGAAGATAAAATACACAACAATAAATGAAACGGAGTATCCAAATGAAAGTCTGCAGGGGAAAATAAAGGACAACAACATGAATAACTGATAGACCGGGGCCCCCTACTAGTATCATTGGGACTCCTCGCCGTCAACATGATATTCCCGTGCTTTTGCCTTGCCATGACCTGAAAAACAAAATCCTCAAATGGGTCGCCATACGTAACAAAAATCCTCAAGGGTTGAAAATACACAATCATGATATATCTGAAGTTATGAAATATCCTTAGTTATGAATTACGCTGAAGAGGAGTACCATAGTACGCCCGTGGTGTTCTGTGCAAGTGTACAAGACGGATGACCGGACACACCCGTCCTTGTACCTAGTTAGTCTCACGGAGGTAATCGTTACCGTGTGCACAGTCCAATGTATCACTCCCAATACATGGCCATCACGTGCCCGACTAAAAATACCACACATCCGCACCCGACCACGCAATATGAACCCAGAAGGTCATATGAACGAAAATGACCACAATAAATATCAATGGATAATAATTCGACAAGGTCGAGAATGACTCACCGAGATGAAAATAATAGTGAAGTGATTGATAACTCAATGAAATGGTTGGAACCGTCGTTCCTTGTGAATGAAGTGATTATCCGACAATTACAAGTCTCAGTACAGTTAATACAATGATGAATGAGTTATGATTATGAATGAACAACAACAAAAGGAATGAATATCCTTTTAACCGAGTAAGAATTAACTTACACAACACCGGTGACAATTATCCTTCCGCGAACAACGTCCTAATTGAGATATCGGTCGCTCAAACAACCTTGAATAACACAATCACCAACAATCCATTCAACAAACGAATCAAACACGAATATAACGAACTCAAAACGTCGATACGACTAAACCAAGTTTATTGGGGCATTGTATCGAACACTTTGTAGCCACACTTCGATTGTTTACAACCAAACCTCAAAAATACTAACATGAAATCCCCAAGAAGTGTTTCAAACCAACAAAACATCTTCAATACGATCAATAATCCAATATGAATATACAAATTCGTGATTACAACAACGATTAATCGAAAACCCCCAAATCCAACTCAATATTCAAAGTGTTCTTGAATAATCCTTCAATAATCCAATGAATAATCGAACATATCCATAATCATGCGTATATCACTTCATACAACATGATCTTAACATCCAAAACATCATATCTCAGCACAAATCGAAAATCCAAGAGGTTTGATGAATATTACCTTTGAAGCTCCAAGTACTTTGATCCAAAGAAGACACGTTAGATCGACTATCCGGGCTTCACGATCGAAAGGAGATGAAGAAAACCAAGTACTCAAGTGATAGATGAAGGAAGAATCTCTCCCTCAAGCCTTCTCTCTCATGGGTTGAAGAAAAAGGGAAGAAATGAGCTGATCTCGGTAAAAAAAAAACGCAATTATAGATTTGACTGCCCTGTGTGCCGCGGCCCAGCCGAAGTGTGCCGCGGCACAGGGCTAAAACTGTGCCCAGTGGTTGGCAGTGTGCCGCGGCCCGGAAAAATGTGCCACGGCAGTGACTCGGCAGTGTGCCGCGGCCCTGTCGGCATGAGCCGCGGCCCATGGTAAAGAAGGTTTGGCCGATAAGTGCAACACGAGTGTGCCGCGGCCCGTACGAGTGTGCCGCGGCAGTGACTCGGCAGTGTGCCGCGGCCCACAGTACAGGCTGCTCGGCCAAAAACTGGACAATGTGTGTGCCGCGGCGCACACTCCTTGTGCCGCGGCCCACACCCCCCTAGGGTCTTAAAATGATGAAAAATGATCCGGGAAGAGAATAAAAGCAATAGGAATCAATATTTGGGAAACAATAACACGAAATGGACGTACAGAAACCCCAAAACAGTGGTTCCAAGCAATGATTACAAGGGTTCGCCCAACAAAACACAATTCGAACAATGAGGAGATTAGAAATAACATGAATTCCAACATCAGCATCGACTAATGAATCAATTACCACAATCAAGAATATATTCTTGTCTCGATTCCCGAATAAGGTAGATACACTGAACAATACCGATACACAACTCGAAGTTATTCCGAACGGTGAACACGGATGAATGATTATAACGAGTGAAAAATTACATAATGACAATTACCGAATGAAATTACTGAATGATAATGACTGAATTACCACCGGGTATTACAATAACAGCTCTTATTAATCTGTTCTTTCTTGATTAAGTATTGTTGTAGCAAGGATTCGCTATAATAACTTCGATTAAGCGTTTAATTCTTCACTAAGTCTTGTTAATAGGAGATTCCATGTTATATGCATTTGAGTCGGAGCTCTATAAAAGCTCAGGTTTATTGATTAGATTCGAGCCTTTTGTACTCAGATTTGGGTATAACAGCTCTCATTAATCTTTTATTTCTCGATTAAGTCTTGTTGTAGCAAGAATTGGATATAATAGCTCTAATTAAGCCTTTACTTCTTGATTAAGTCTTGTTAATAGGAGATAAGACCACGTACATGCATTCGAGTTAGAACTCTAAGAAAACTCGGGTTTATTGATTAAATTTGAGCCTTTTGCACTCATAATTGGCTGTAACAGCTCCGATTAATCTTTTGCTTCTTGAGTAAGTCTTGTAGCAAGGATTGACTATAATAGCTCCGATTAAGCATTTCCTTCTTGATGAAGTCTTGTTAATTAGAGATAAAACCACATTGCATGTATTCGAGTGGGAACTCTACGAAAACTCGAGTTTATTGATTAGATTCGAGCCTTTTGTACTCACAAATATCTATAACAGTTTTGATTAATCTTTTACTTCTTGATTAAGTCTTGTTGTAGCAAGGATTCGATATATAGCTCCGATTATGTTTGTACTTCTAGATAAGTCTTTTAAATAGGATATAAGACCACATTACATGCATTTGAGTCGGAGCTCTATGAAAACTCGGGTTTATTGATTTGATCCGAGTCTTTTGTACTCAGAATTGGCCATAACAGCTCCGATTAATCTTTTACTTCCTAATTAAGTCTTGTTGTAGCAATGATTGGATATAATAGCTCCGATTAAGCCTTTATTTCTTGATTAAGTCTGGTTAATATGAGATAATACCACGTTACATGCATTCGAATTGGAACTCTATGAAAACTCGGGTTTATTGATTTGATCCGAGCCGTTTGTACTCAGAATTCGCTATAACAACTTCGATTAATCTTTTCTTTCTTGATTAAGTCTAGTTATAGCAAGGATTCACTATAATAGCTCCGATTAAACCTTTACTTCTCGATTAAGTCTCGTTAATAGGACATAAGACCACATTACATGCATTCGAGTCGGAACACGATGAAAACTCGGGTTATTGATTAGGTTCGAGCCTTTTGTACTCAGAATTGGCTATAACAGCTTCAGTTAATCTTTTACTTCTTTATAAAGTCTTGTTGTAGCAAGGAATCGCTATAATAGCTCCGATTAAAGCTTTACTTCTTGATTAAGTCTTGTTAATAGGAGATTCCATGTTACATTCATTCGAGTCGGAGCTCTATAAAAACTCAGGTTTATTGATTAGATTCGAGCCTTTTGTACTCAGAATTGGCTATACAACTCCAAATAATATTTTCTCTCTTGGTTAAGTATTGTTGTTACAAGGATTCACTATTATAGCTCTTATTAGACCTTTGCTTAGAGATTAAGTCTTGTTAATAGGAGATTCTACGTTACATGCATTCGAGTGAACTTTATGAAACTCGGGTTTATTGATTAGATTCGAGCCTTTTGTACTTAGAATTGGCTATAACAGCTCTCATTAATCTGTTCTTTCTTGATTAAGTATTGTTGTAGCAAGAATTCGCTATAATAGCTTCGATTAAGCGTTCAATTCTTGACTAAGTCATGTTAATAGGAGATTCCATGTTATATGCATTTGAGTCGGAGCTCTATAAAAGCTCGGATTTATTTATTAGATTCGAGCCTTTTGTACTCATATTTGGGTATAACAGCTCTCATTAATCTTCTATTTCTTGATTAAGTCTTGTTGTAGCAAGAATTGGATATAATAGCTCAGATTAAGCCTTTACTTCTTGAGTTGGTTCGGAATAATAACCCTTTGAATAATATTCTTTGGTTTTGTTGGAATCCATTTATCACACCTACCATCTCCTTTTTTATGGTCATGGTCCTTAATAAATGGATCCCTACTCCGGATGGTCTCATTCGGAGGGGTATTATTGCCACCAATTTCTGTTATTGTTGTAATGGTATTGAAAACCTTCCCCACCTTTTTTTAAATGGGCCGGTTGCGAAAGCTGTTTGGAATTTTTTCCATAATATTGCGGGGATCAAAGTCATTTTGTCATCTAATTTCAATTTTACCATTGCTAATTGGTTTGGTAAAGCCAAGGGCAATATCCACATTTTTCACATCATCCCGATCCTCATTTTATGGTTTCTTTGGTGCTGTAGGAATGATAAGAGAGTTAATAATGTTCCATTTATGCCGAAAGTTGTGTGTAAGCGTATTTGGAACTATACCTTCAATCTCAAACTTCAGGGCAAAATTAAAAGGCATTTTTGGAAGGGAGCGGATAGAATTGCCGACTATGTGGGCATCAAACCGGCCCCGAGGCCGAGGTACAGAATCAAGGCTGTCCGTTGGATTAAGCCGGACATGGAATGGTGGAAACTCAATACGGACGGGGCAGTGAAGGGCAACCCGCGCGATGCGTCCTCAGGGGGAATTGTTCGGGATCATTTCGGCAACCCGCTCTTCATGTTCTCCGAATTTCTTGGGGCCCAAACTTTGCTGAATATACGCCATTTGGAGGGGGCTCGATATTTACATCGATCACAATCTTACTAAAATTTGGGTGGAGGTCGATTCGAAGGTTGCACTCTACTTGATTGAGCAGTCATCTTCGTGTCATTGGCAACTCCAAAGTCTCATTTTTAAAATTCGGGCCCTTGTCGAAAAATACGAAATTTATTTTTCACATATTTTTCGCGAGGGTAATGCTGTTGCCGACCTATTGGCTAATAAATGTTGTGATCGCCAAGATTTTCATTTCCACGATATCTCCAATCTTGAAGGGAAAATCCGAGGCCTTATTAAACTCGATAAAATGTCCTACCCCTACATTAGGAGTAGGAAAGTTTACATGTAATTGTCGTTTAGTTTGGGGATACTTGGCAAACTTTAGCCATGCTTAGGGGTCGGCTCCCCATAATCTTCATGTGTATATTATTTTAGGACGTGTTGAGGAACTCGTCCTCCTTCAATTTATCGGGCGTGTAGAGGGACTCGTCCACCCTCCAATTTTCACAATAATATAAGAGTTGCTGTTTTTTAAAAAAAAAAAGTCTTGTTAATAGGAGATAAGACCACGTACATGCATTCGAGTTAGAACTCTAAGAAAACTCGGGTTTATCAATTATATTTGAGCCTTTTGCACTCATAATTGGCTATAACAGCTCCGATTAATCTTTTGCTTCTTGAGTAAGTATTGTAGCAAGGTGTTGTGGGAAAATCCCTCACAATATGCCGCAAGTGCACGGTGTCAACAAGCAATAAAGTGATAAGTAAAGTATCGTTCCCTCAAGGACTGATTTCACTAAGTACCAAAATATAGTCAACTCACAATTTTATTTGAAGGACAATTATATGGAATTTATACCTAAACTAATTGCCGAAAATAAATAATAGTACTAATAATAATAATAATACCAATGAGGATGTAGGATTATGATTTTCACCTCAAACATTCAGGAATGATATTTATTCAATTCAATTCACTTTTATTCAACTGATTGGAAGCCAGGAATTCCTAAATTATTCTAAAGCCTTTCCCAAGGTCGATAGAAAATACTACGAATTATTAACTCGATATATCCCTATTCGAATTAGATAATTAATAGCTAAAACAGTTCAAGAATTCCCAAAATAAATAGGCTTCACAATTCCATGAGTATATCCCTATCTCACGAAAATTATGATTCGTCTCACAAGAACTATGCCTAAATTTCATCTCCCGAATCCATAAAGACATTCAAAGCAAATTAACTGTTGGCCAGACAATTAAAAAGCATTAAGAACAGTAAGAAGAATCCAATTCAATAGAATAACGAGTAAATCAAAATAATAATAAATAAGTCAAACCATCATGAAATCGGCTACAATCACAATCCTACTCGAATAGATCTAAAAACTAAGATGCAGAAAAACTAAGAAAAACCGTAGGGAATCCGTGGTCTTGTTGTCGCCCACAAATCTCCTCTTGTGTTCTTCGCCCTAGCTATCGATCCACCTCCGAGTTCCCCCCTTGTGTAGCCCTACTATGCTTATTTATATCAGTCCTCAGCCTCCAAAACGCGTCCGTGTGATTAGGACGAGAACAGGCTCCAAAACGGCCCAAACCCGCGTGGAGTATACCAACACCGCCCCGTGTGCCGCGGCTCACTTTATCTGTGCCACGGCTCACGGCACTCAGCGGGATGCGTGGGCGCTGTTTATTTCTTCTGTGCCGCGGCTCACTAAATCTGTGCCGCGGCACAGAGTACAGTTTACTCGGCACTCTGCTAGTCTCCTGCGTGTGCCGCGGCTCAGCACATGGGTGCCACGGCTCATGACCAAAAACTGCTGTTTTCGCCCGCTTTTAAATCGTTTGGCTTAGGACTCCGATTTCCTGCAAAACATATAAAAATAATGCATTAAAAGCTCATTTATGCTGATTTAGGCTCAAGATGGATATAAATTAATGATATAAAAGCGCATAAAAATACGCCTAATAAATACCCCCAAACTTGAGCCTTTGCTTGTCCTCAAGCAAAAATTATCAATTTTAAACAAAATGGGTCGTGAATAATCATGCAATTCCGTAGTGCTTAACTTAATCAATACTACCCTGAAAATCTCAAAGAATAGTATAAGTATCGTAATAGCGAGTCACATCCAGGACACTGATTCCACTAAGTAACCAATTTCAGTCCTAATCAATCGTTAATGAAGAAAAATAAGCTCAAAGATTAACAAGCGTAAATTTAACCGACCGTCAATATGAAGGGTTAGATTAAACAAGCCAATTCGCCCAGTCCCACAGTCTAGAGGCAAAATTCAAGAGTTTCATTATTCAAATTATTCTTGGGACAGCATTCCCTTCTGTATGATCAATAATATGATTCGAGTTAACCACTAGGTTTTGGCTCTCGGGATGTTTCATCGGGATAATCCTAGGGTGGAATTCCATTCTCATGCATTGGGGAACCGTTTGATGTAAAATACACTCATGGGGCACATGGATGCTTCTAGTTACTAAGTTCCCCTCCACAGCGGAGAAACAACTCGAATAGCTATTTCCGCATGTCAAGGTTGCTGTTTTATGCGAGAGTAAACAACGGGTCACGTGAATACCCCCGGTTACTAGGCTTCCCATCATCGGTAATACGATATTTCTAAATTATTAATCTATTCAGGGTCGTCGTTTTACGCGAGAGTAAACAACGGGTCACGTGAATACCCCCGGTTACTAAACTTCCCATCATAGAACAATTAATATCTCGAATTTTTTTCGTGGGAAAAACTGTCCGACTCTAAACTCAATTTAAGTGCCCACAAGACTTATGTTACTGGACGATTAGCTACGCGAAAAGTTTAACCAAACGTATAAACGGTGATTTTAAAACACGTATGTCTCCTTTCTTATCTGCTAAAATTTCTACAAAAACGATAAAATTTCGGACTTAACTGAATACTCAACAGAAACAGATATCGTTGACTGCAACTCGACTAAAACTCAACCGTTTCTTCCAAGAGAAATCAGTATCGTAACATCAGTTTTACACACGGAAGCACGAAAAATTCACGAAAAAAAATCCATGTTTGCAAAAACCATCAACAGCATGTGAGAAAAATAAAGCAATGATGAAATCGCAATTCATAACCAAGAAAATTTAAGAACATCGCATGCTTCAATTTATTCCACTACACATAAAATCATCAATAATAGAACTCATGTGAAAATAAAAGAGATAAGGAAAAATGAAACTTATTCCAAATGTCTTCTTGAGAGCCAGCACATGTCCGAGTGGAATCGTCTGTCAATCCATATTTCAAATAATGCTCAACATCACGAGGGACCCCCAAACTTAGTCTCTAGTCATGAGATAACAATAGACATTAAATCAAGAAAGACTAGAATATGAAGAATAATAACTCATTTGGGGTTAAAAAATTATATTAGAGAAATGAGGGCCAACAAGAATACACGAATCCAAACGAAATAACAAAACAAAGAAAAATTAAAACCGAAAAATCAAATAAAAACAACTATCTAGAAAGCAAGTAAAAATGATGGGTTGCCTCCCATCAAGCGCTCTATTTTACGTCTTGAGCACGATGTGGCAAAAAGAGTTTAACGTGGCTTCTTTCTAGGGAGATTGCTAAATGCCCCCTTCGTACAATCTATAAGCCTCCTATTCCACAGGGGAGGCTTTGGTTCATGCCCGGTTGCCACAAATAATGAGTAAGAATAGTTAACCAAAAAATGATGGAAGAATATAATAATGATAAGGCATGAAAAAATAAGAAGAGTTCGAATGGGTAATTAATAAAGACTTATCATGAACAACCTCATTAGAACTCAAGGAATCAGCCTCGACAAAATCAGAAGTAATGGGGTCAATCTCTCCCATTATGGATTTGGGAAAGATTATGCGCGGCACCGTTTGTAATACCCGGTTGTAATTCAGTTATTATCATTCAGTTATTATCATTCAGTAATTATCATTCAGTAATTGTCATTCAGTAATTTCACTCAGTAATGATCAATTGTCACTCATATTCAATCATGGTATTCATCATTCAGAGTAATTGTACCGTGTATCAATCATCATTCATCACTAATCTAATTGGAGTTTCGTGCCGTGTTTATCATCTTTGTCGTTTTTCATTGTGGGCTGTGCGTACTCTTTCTAGCGCACGCTAGTTGAGTACAGGTAGCGCACGCTACCACTCAGCATTAGCGCACGCTAATGTTACCCTGGCTGCAGCCCAGAAGGTACTGGACTGCAGGTGAGTTATTAGTAGCGCACGCTACGAGTGGTAAGTAGCGCGCGCTAGTGGGTTGTAGTAGCGCACGCTAATAATTGCTGTAGCGCGCGCTAAGGACGGATCAGGTGGAGTCGGTGGCTCTTTGACCTTTGGATTAATTCGTAGCGCACGCTATGAGTGATTTGTAGCGTACGCAAACGGTGTAGTAGCGCACGCTAAATATTGGTTGTAGCGCGCGCTACCGAGGTCAGATCAGAGGACAGACGGTTTCTGGATTCCAGTACTGGGCATCAAATAATTCGTTAGCGCACGCTAACTATGAGTATTAACGCACGCTAATGGTATGGTTGTAGCGCACGCTACAAAAAGGTACGTAGCGCGCGCTACCGATTTCGGACAGTGGGTACTGGACTACCCAAAATTACCCATTAGTGCACGCTACGCACAAGGGATAGCGCACGCTAACCTGGAGTGACTATATATTGGACAGTTAGCCTGAGTTTCGTCATTTCTCATTTCCCTTCGTTTTTGGAGCGACTTCGGGCGATTTTGGGCGACTTGGAGTGTTCTCTTCGAGTTGCTATCACCTATCATCATATTCAAAACTTTGAGTTGGATTATCATCACTTCATTATCTCCTTAACATCAAATCAAAGGTATTAATCTCTTGGATCTAGAATTTTGGATTTTTGGGTTTTTCCTTCCGACTTCTTCGTGTAAGCTTGGAATATTGTTGGAATACATTAGATATGGATTATCTACCTTGGATAAATGTATTCCTACGGATTTAATGGCTATTTTCGGAATTATTTCAAGAACCCTTAGGGTTGACTTCGGTTAATTTGGGGATTTTCCGATTGTTGTTGTCGTAAACCTGTATTATGGATTTCTATGAGATTATTGATGTCATTGTTAGTGTTTTGCTGGTTTGAATCAATCATTTGGACTTGGTTCGATATTTTGGGTTTGGTTTTAACCAACGGGAAGGATATTCTCAACGTTTTCGTTAGAGTACATCTACGAGTTCGGATATTGTTGTATCGACGTTTGAGTCGGTTAGGATCGTATTTGATTCGTGTAATGATCGGATTTTGGTATATTGTGTTATTCAAGGTTGTTCGAGCGACTGACATTTCATTTAGGACGTTGTTCGTGGAAGGACATTGTCATCGGTATTGTGTATAACTCTTACTCGGTTAAAAGGATACTCATTCCTTTTGTTGTTGATTTCTCATAATCATAATTCATTCATCATAATATTAATCATATTGAGACTTGTAATTGTCGAATAATCATTTCATTCACGAGGAGTGACGGTTCCAAATCATTTCATTTGGGTTATCAATCAAGTCACTATTATTTTCATCTCGGTGAGTCATCTTGGCCTTGTCGAATTATTATTCATCGGTATTCATTGTGGTCATTCTCGTTCATATGACCTTCTCGGTTCATATTGCGTGGCCGGGTGTGGCTATGTGGAATTTTTAGTCGGGCACACGATGGTCATGTTTTGGGTTCACCGATACATTGGACCGTGCACACGGTAATGCTTACCTCCGTGAGACTAATTAGGTACAAGGGCGGGTGTGTCCGGTCATTCGTCTTGTACACTTGCACAGAACATTACGGGCGTACTATGATACTCCTCTTCAGCGTAATTCATAATTAAGGATATTTCGTAACTTCAGTTAATTCATGATTGTGTTATTTCAACCCTTGAGGATTGTTGTTCTGTGTAACTGACCCCGTTGGGGGATTTTGTTTTCAGGTCACGGCAAGGCAAAGGCACGGGAAGAGCATGCTCACGGCGAGGAGTCCCAGTGATACTAGTAGGGGGCCCCAGTCATTCCGTTTGTTTCAGTCATTTCAGTCATTTCCGTCATTTGTATTTTCCACTGCAAATTCCGTTTGAGATGTTTAATTGTTCAGGGTGGTGTATTTTATCTCCATATAAAATATACTAGTATTCGGTTTTGTCCTGGTGTGTTGTACTTAAACTCCTCATCGGAGTACTTGGTAATATAATGTGGTTCGGTACTACAATTATATTATTTAATTCATCATTTTCATCTGCCTGGTGGGTCCCAGTCGGGGATTCACGGCACTGTAATATCCGTCTAGTTTGGGGTGTTACACCGTTAATAAAATTTTTGGCACAAAAGTGCTCACCTTATTTGTCGAAGTTTGATGACAATTTAATAAAATTATTTTGGAAACATCATCAATGGTAACTTCTTCTACATGCTCATCACACTTTATGTAATTACCGGGTGCTGGGGGATCGACCCTAAAACTTAGCATGGCTTTCTTCTCAACCTCCCCATCAACTTCACTACTAAATAAATGAGCTGGAAAATAACCATAGTGAATCTCAAGACCACGACCTGCACATTCTAGCTCAAAAAGGGTACTATCAGGATTTTTAAGAGTGTCTACACATTGTTCAAGCATGGTCTTTTGTTTTGGGGGAGGGGGCTGACTGACCCTATTTGGCAAATTATTAAGAACATCGAAATTTATGAAATGCCATGAGCCACGAAACTCATAAGAAAACATAATGAAAAAAAATAAAAATATAGATACTAAAGAAGAAACTTCAAATTAAAATTAGAGTCGCTTGGTATTGATATTAGCGAAAAATCAGTCCCCGGCAACGGCGCCAAAAACTTGTTGTGGGAAAATCCCTCACAATATGCCGCAAGTGCACGGTGTCAACAAGTAATAAAGTGATAAGTAAAGTATCATTCCCTCGAGGACTGATTTCACTAAGTACCAAAATATAGTCAACTCACAATTTTATTTGAAGAACAATTATATGGAATTTATACCTGAACTAATTGCCGAAAATAAATAATAGTACTAATAATAATAATAATACTAATAAGGATGTAGGATTATGATTTTCACCTCAAACATTCAGGAATGATATTTATTCAATTCAATTCACTTTTATTCAACTGATTGTAAGCCAGGAATTCCTAAATTATTCTAAAGCCTTTCCCAAGGTCGATAGAAAATACTACGAATTATTAACTCGATATATCCCTATTCGAATTAGATAATTAATAGCTAAAACAGTTCAAGAATTCCCAAAATAAATAGGCTTCACAATTCTCATAAGTATATCCCTATCTCACGAAAATTATGATTCCTCTCACAAGAACTATGCCTAAATTTCATCTCCCGAATCCATAAAGACATTCAAAACAAATTAACTGTTGGCCAGACAATTAAAAAGCATTAAGCACAGTAAGAAGAATCCAATTCAATAGAATAACGAGTAAATCAAAATAATAATAAATAAGTCAAACCGTCATGAAATCGGCTACAATCACAATCCTACTCGAATAGATCTAAAAACTAAGATGCAGAAAAACTAAGAAAAACCGTAGGGAATCCGTGGTCTTGTCGTCGCCCACAAATCTCCTCCTTGTGTTCTTCGCCCTAGCTATCGATCCACCTCCGAGTTCCCCCCTTGTGTAGCCCTACCATGCTTATTTATATAAGTCCTCAGCCTCCAAAACGCGTCCGTGTAATTAGGACGAGAACAGGCTCCAAAACGGCCCAAACCCGCACGGAGTACACCAACACCGCCCCGTGTTCCGCGGCTCACTTTATCTATGCCGCGGCTCACGGCACTCAGCGGGATGCCTGGGCGCTGTTTATTTCTTCTGTGCCGCGGCTCAGCACATGGGTGCCGCGGCTCATGACCAAAAACTGCTGTTTTCACCCGTTTTTCGTCGTTTCGGCTTCCGGACTCCGATTTCCTGCAAAACATATAAAAATAATGTATTAAAAGCTCATTTATGCTGATTTCGGCTCAAGATGGATATAAATTAATGATATAAAAGCGCATAAAAATACGCCTAACACAAGGATTGACTATAATAGCTCCAATTAAGTCTTTCCTTCTTGATTCAGTCTTGTTAATAGGAGATAAAACCACATTGCATGTATTCGAGTCGGAACTCTACGAAAACTCGGGTTTATTGATTAGATTCGAGCATTTTGTACTCACAATTAGCTATAACAGTTTTGATTAATCTTTTACTTTTTGATTAAGTCTTGTTGTAGCAAGGATTCGCTATAATAGCTCCGATTAAGTCTTTACTTCTTGATTAAGTCTTGTTAATAGGAGATAAGACCACGTACATGCATTCGAGTTGGAACTCTATGAAAACTCGGGTTTAATGATTAGATTTGAGATTTTTGTACTAAGAGTTGGCTATAGTAGCTCTGATTAGTCTTTTACTTCTTGAATAAGTCTTGTTGTAGCAAGGATTCACTATAATAGCTCCAATTAAGCCTTTATTTATTGATACGTCTTGTAAATAGGAGATAAATCCATGTTACATGCATTCGAGTCGAAACTCTGTGAAAGCTCGGGTTTATTGATTAGATTCGAGCCTTTTATACTCAGAATAGGCTATAACAGCTATGATTAATCTTTTACTTCTTGATCAAGTCTTGTTGTAGCAAGGATTTTCTATAATAGCTCCAATTAAGTCTTTACTTCTTGATAAGTCTTGTTAATAGAAGATAAGACCACGTTACATGCATCCGAGTCGGAACTCTATGAAAACTCGGGTTTATTGATTAAATTCGAGCCTTTTTTTACTTAGAATTGGCTATAACAGCTCTGATTAATCTTTTACTTCTTGATCAAGTCTTGTTATAGCAAGGATTTGCTATAATAGCTCCAATTAAGTCTTTACTTCTTGATCAGTCTTGTTAATAGAAGATAAGACCATGTTACATGCATTCGAGTCGGAACTCTATGAAAACTTGGGTTTATTGACTAAATTCGAGCCTTTTTTTACTCAGAATTGGCTATAACAGCTCTGATTAATCTTTTACTTCTTGATCAAGTCTTGTTGTAGCAAAGATTTGCTATAATAGCTCCAATTAAGTCTTTACTTCTTGATAAGTCTTGTTAATAGAAGATAAGACCACGTTACATGCATCCGAGTCAGAAATCTATGAAAACTCGGGTTTATTGATTAAATTCGAGCCTTTTTTTACTCAGAATTGGCTATAACAGCTCTGATTAATCTTTTACTTCTTGATCAAGTCTTGTTGTATCAAGGATTTGCTATAATAGCTCCGATTAAGTCTTTACTTCTTTATAAGTCTTGTTAAAAGAAGATAAGACCACGTTACATGCATTCGAGTTGGAACTGTAAAACCCGAAATTCTGAAACATGAGAAATACCTAAAATACCCTCTAATTTTTTTTGAACTTATGAAAGATGATTAAAAATCTAAGACATTACATTATATTATAACCTAAGTATTTGAAACCTTAAGTGAACGATGTACAATTAAACGATTAAGAAAACTTATGATAAAGTTAAATTAACATTACTTAGTATATAAACTACATCACACGTTTAAAATGTCATATGGGCCGATCCAATTTTTGTTTTAATTGAGATTGAATTGATCTCCTAATCACCTCCCTAAAAATCAACAATCACTATCCCTAGTTATCCTCAAATCACGACATACAATATTCCGCATTTATTTGTTTCCTAACTCAAACCACACGCCTCTCCATATTCAGCCTCCCTTTTTCTTCTTTTCTGCATTCAACACAAAAACAACACTACACAAAACACATAAGACCCAAAAAATACTAAACGGAGGCTAGCTATTTTCTACCACTATTATTCGACCAGAAAGGCGTGCACAAAGGAAGGCTTGGTGGTAGATTGAAGGTCTCGGGTGCGTTGGTATGATTAAACACGTTATATGATGGCTTAAATGAATTCTGGAATTAAGACAGCTTGTATACCTGAATTTGTGAACGAGATAGGTCATGATATATAATGATTTAATTCAATTTATTTTGATGAAAACCTAGTTTTATGTCTTAGTTAAGTTCTCCAATTGGTTTGGAGTAATTTCGGGTTGTTTTGGTCGTGTTTTTGATTTTTGTGTGATTACGTGTTGAATCTGAAATTCGGGAGTCTGAAATCAGTCCACTTTGTTGATTTTTAATCAAAAACTATAAGGAGTTGGGCCATGAAACTCTCCAGTATGTAAAATCTATATGAATAGTAATACCATGAATTTTTGGGAATTTTTCCTGGATGGTTTGGTAGGTCGTTGAGGTGGATACTTTTTGGGTACAACTGCAGGTTGATTTTCTGAATAGTCTGAGTTTGAGTATTTTCGTGTGGGGTTAAACTAACTAATAAATTCTGGGAAAATTCGTGTGGGTTCTAAAGACATTGAAGTACCTGTATGAATTTTTGTGAATTTTACTTTTGAGTTCTGATGTGGTTCAAAAATTCATCAAGTTGTGACCTGTTCATAGATAAAAGCTGATAAAAAGGTTAAAAGGCTAACAAGGGTTAGGGTTGTATTGAATTTATCTCCAGGTATGCTGTCAGGTTTTTGGGTCATATTGAAAGGGATCCATTTTAATGATACCAACGTGTTTTTGGGTGATTCTTGAGTCAAAAATCAAGTTCTGGAAAAGTACTTTCTGAATATGTAAGTCTTGTAATTTTTGGAGGTCGGGAGAATGTCTTTTCTGATTTTACATGTTCAAGTGTCAAATCTGTCAATCAGTAATCCGAATTTCAACCTTGGTCTATTCTGACCTTTTTTATAAGGTTTCTCATGATCTCTTTCATATTCTGATCTGTTTAGCTTCTGATTTGATACCATTGCTATGATCCCCTTTTGTTTTGAACCTTTGCTATGATCCCTTTGTTATGAACCTCTGATATGAACCTTTGCTATGAACTTTGACTATAAACCTTTGCTATGCACTTCTGAACCATTTGATATGAACCATCTGATATGAACTGTTTTGATATGATATTTGACTCTCAGTTTGATACCCGAGCCATTTCCCTAGCCATGAAGGTAACATGGCCATGTCATTGATGCACCAATGGCATGACTCCAGTGTGGTCGAGTGATGTGCCACACCATCCCTTATCTGTTATATGTTATGGCCACTATGATTATGATTTGTCTGCAGGGGCGTATGGATGCATCCTTGATTTGTTTCTGTAGCTGTTATGATCTGTTATGATATAATTGTCTGGTGATTGATGCTGGGTGCAATCCACGTCCTTCACATTTCTGGGAGCTAGCTACTCCATTTGGTTACTGAGGACTCCCCTTATATTATTGGCTAATTGAGAGGTCTTCCCTCTATATGATATGAAGATATATGGTTACATCTGTTATGATATGATCTTATATGTTCTGGGCTCGTGGTGGATTACTGTCTTACCATTCATTATTCCTACACTCTTATTTATATCTTATGATATTACCCCATTGCACCATATCTGTTTCAGTTTCATTATTATTATATTGTTGTATATCTGTTTATTGGGATTTGAAAGCTCAGCCGCATTTCTTTTCTCTGCGACAGGTATTTAAGCTAGGAGCTGGTGATAGCTTAGGGGATTGAGAGTAGAGCTAATTGTGGATTATTTCCCTAGTCATATTAGACTTATACATTGTTATTTCACATTGTTTTAGACTTAGTATTATGTTTCCTTTCATTTTGGATATCTTTGGAACTTATGTATTGATCAAGTCGTGTTGACTTGTTTTCCTTTGATTATTTATGCTCTAGACTTCCGCTGTTCATTTTGTTCATTATGTATGCTTTGATATGTCACCATAATGTGATACTTCTTTCCTTGTCGGGTTGAGGTGTTACAGGAACTCTATGAAAACTCGGGTTTATTAAAATTATAAAGCATAAGACCACGTATAACATGACCATAATCCTAACGTGATATTCATGAGCCAAGATGCAAAGCTTAGATATACTATACTGAGAGAAGCTCATAATACACCGTATTCTCTCCACCCTTCGAGCCTTTTGTACTCAGAATTGGCCATAACAGCTCCGATTAATCTTTTACTTCCTAACTAAGTCTTGTTGTAGCAATGATTGGATATAATAGCTCCGATTAAGCCTTTACTTCTTGATTAAGTCTTGTTAATATGAGATAAGGCCACGTTACATGCATTCGAGTTAGAACTCTATGAAAACTCGAGTTTATTGATTTGATCCGAGCCTTTTGTACTCAGAATTGGCCATACCAGCTCCGATTAATCTTTTACTTCCTAATTAAGTTCTAGATAAGTCTTGTAAATAGGAGATAAGACCACATTACATGCATTCAATTCGGAGCTCTATGAAAACTCGGGTTTATTGATTTGATCCAAGCCTTTTGTACTCAGAATTGGCCACAACAGCTCCGATTAATCTTTTACTTCTAATTAACTCTTGTTGTATCAATGATTGGATATAATAGCTCCGATTAAGCCTTTACTTCTTGATTAAGTCTTGTTAATATGAGATAAGACCACGTTTCATGCATTCGAGTTGGAACTCTATGAAAACTCGGGTTTATTGATTTGATCCGAGCCTTTTGTACACAGAATTGACTATAACAGCTTCGATTAATCTTTTCTTTCTTGATTAAGTCTTGTTGTAGCAAGGATTCACTATAGTAGCTCCGATTAAACCTTTACTTCTTGATTGAGTCTCGTTAATAGGAGATAAGACCACATTACATGCATTCGAGTTGGAACTCTATGAAAACTCGGGTTATTGGTTAGGTCCGAGCCTTTTGTACTCAGAATTGGCTATAACAGCTTCAGTTAATCTTTTACTTCTTGATCAAGTCTTGTTGTAGCAAGGAATCGCTATAATAGCTCTAATTAAACCTTTACTTCTTGATTAAGTCTTGTTAATAGGAGATTCCATGTTACATTCATTCAAGTCGGAGCTCTATGAAAACTCAGGTTTATTGATTAGATTCGCGCCTTTTGTACTCAGATTTGTCTATACAGCTCCAATTAATCTTTTCTCTCTTGATTAAGTATTGTTGTTACAAGGATTCGCTATAATAGCTCTGATTAGACCTTTGCTTATAGATTAAGTCTTGTTAATAGGAGATTCTATGTTACATGCATTCGAGTGAACTTTATGACTCGGTTTATTGATTAGATTCGAGCCTTTTGTACTTAGAATTGGCTATAACAGCTCTCATTAATCTGTTCTTTCTTGATTAATTATTGTTGTAGCAAGAATTTGCTATAATAGCTTCGATTAAGCGTTCAATTCTTGACTAAGTCATGTTAATAGGAGATTCCATGTTATATGCATTTGAGTCGCTATAAATCTTGGGTTTATTGATTAGATTCGAGCCTTTTGTACTCAGATTTGGGTATAACAACTCTCATTAATCTTTTATTTCTCGGTTAAGTCTTGTTGTAGCAAGAATTGGATATAATAGCTCTGATTAAGCCTTTACTTCTTGATTAAGTCTTGTTAATAGGAGATAAGACCAAGTACATGCATTCGAGTTAGAACTCTAAGAAAACTCGGGTTTATCGATTAGATTTGAGCCTTTTGCACTCATAATTGGCTATAACAGCTCCAATTAATCTTTTGCTTCTTTAGTAAGTCTTGTAGCAAGGATTGACAATAATAGCTCCAATTAAGCCTTTCCTTCTTGGTTAAGTCTTGTTAATAGGAGATAAAACCACATTGCACGTATTCTAGTCGGAACTCTACGAAAACTCGGGTTTATTGATTATATTCGAGCCTTTTGTACTCACAATTAGCTATAACCGTTTTGATTAATCTTTTACTTCTTGATTAAGTCTTGTTGTAGCAAGGATTCTCTATAATAGCTCCGATTAAGTCTTTACTTCTTGATTAAGTCTTGTTAATAGGAGATAAGACCACATACATGCATTTGAGTCGAAACTCTATGAAAACTCGGGTTTAATGATTAGATTTGAGATTTTTGTACTAAGAGTTGGCTATAGTAGCTCCGATTAATCTTTTACTTCTTGAATAAGTCTTGTTGTAGCAAGAATTCATTATAATAGCTCCAATTAAGCCTTTACTTCTTGATACATCTTGTAAATAGGAGATAAATCCATGTTACATGCATTCGAGTTGAAACTCTATGAAAACTTGGGTTTATTGATTAGATTCGAGCCTTTTATATTCAGAATTGGCTATAACAACTCTGATTAATCTTTTACTTCTTGATCAAGTCTTGTTGTAGCAAGGATTCACTATAATAGCTCCGATTAAACCTTTACTTCTCGATTAAGTACCGGGCATTACATGGAATGATAATTAATGAATTCACAACTGGGTATTACATTCCCCCCTTAAAATAATTATCATTAACTACAACACGGAATGATAATTAATGAATTCACAACCGGGTATTACATTCCCCCCTTAAAAAGAGTTTTGTCCCCGAAACTAAGGGTAAACAACTCGGGATATGAACTATCCATCTTGATCTGAAAATAACATCTCAAGGAATGTTCCTCAACACGAAACACTTCGCCTGCACAACTGGGCCAACCCCCATAAGCACTGACTCACGCCTCAAAAGAAAAGCGACAACGCACATAACGTCCTCGCGACCATATCAATCGCATGCCCAAGTCCTCATAACTTGACATCTCGAATCACAATGATCAATTACCCATATAATCACAAAATCTCGAGTACAACACCAAAGGGAAGAAATCCCAACCAATGACCCAAATCTCAAGATTCTCAATTACCATATTTATAAGATAAACGACAAAAGATGGTTCAAAACTACAATGCTACAACACGGATTGAGTCAAATGTATCCAACATCAATATCCTCCAGGTCATCGATCTCCTTGATCTCATAGATTCAAGGAAGTCTCAAATCTGAACTCACTGTTCAATACGATCCCGGAAGGTCACAAGGACAAGAATGACCACAATGAATGATAATGAATCGAAATCCAACAAGGATCAAGAATGACTCACCGGGGTGAAATGATAACGTAATGAGTGATAGCTCAAATGAAATGATTAGAACCGGCATTCCCCGTGAAGTGAATGATTAGTTTGATAATTATAAGTCTCAACGTGGTTGACATATGATGAATGAATTATACGAATGAATGAACGACGATGAAATGAATGATTATCCTATTACCGAGAAAGAATTAACTTGTACAAAACCGGTGATGAATGTCCTTACCTCTGGCTCTCGAAGCCTGATAGGACCCCTGGGATGATGCACGGGCTGGAGTGAAAAAATCTCTCGAGGCTTGTGAGCCCTCTCGAGATCTACCGGCACTAGAACTCCTACAGTATTTCTGAAGCTGTCCTTGTCTCCCACACAGAAAACAAACAATGGCCTGCATCGAGCACCGGGTAGTGCAATGTCCTATAGTATCATAGTTAAAGCAAACAACAGTTGAACTCGTCGTCTGAAATAAAGATGCTTTCTCAGCATAAAGACGACTAGAAAACGACCTCTTGGACGTCGGAGCCTGATGTCCCTCAGAACGAACCGGCATCTTAGTCCTCCCACCGGAAGAAACTGAAGGGTGCTTCCGAGCAAGATCCCTAATCAAAAGCTCTGCCCCAAGAGCCTTCTCGATGAACTCACTAAGTGAATTACAATTGTGATTGAACAAATGCATCCTCAATTGTAGATTTAGCCTCTTGCTAAAATACTTGATCTTATCCGCCTCAGTATGGATAACAGACGAAGAAAACTGAAGAAGTCCCTGAAACTTCTCAACAATGACAATAACACCCTCATCCTCGACGGTTTCGGGGTTTAAAACCTCTGATAACTTGGCTTCATGAAGTGGAGCGGGATAATACCTCTCTAACATGAGAGTCTTGAACTCGCTCCAAATACAATCACGATTGGTGGGTTTCACAGAAAGCCACCAGGAATAAGCACCCTTACTCAAGTAGTAAGCCGCTACTGCCACTTTACTCTCTTCCGGACACTGAACCATGTCGAAGAGTTTATCAAAATGTTCAAGCCAATGAACATTATCAGCTGGTTCTGACGAACCCTCAAAAGTAGACAGCCTCTGACGAGAGATATCGTGTAATACCCGGTTGTAATTCATTCATTATCATTCAGTAATTATCAGTCTGTAATTATCACTCATTAATGATTGCTCATCATTCGTGATTCATTCATTTGCGTTCATTTGGCATGTTGTAACCGTGTATCAGTTACCGATTGTCATTTCATCTCCGTTTGAGTGTCAGAGCGGGAGTATTATCATTATCATCGTGATTGGTAGTCTTGTGCTGGAAGTATCATTTTTGGCATGTGTTGGACTTGTTCGCGTTCGCAAACGTTTGGTATGTCGAATCATTCATCGATCGTAGCGAGAAATCGGAGTTGTCGGAATTTCATCTTGTCCAGCAACGAGTTACGGCCGTAAGGAGTGTCGGATACGGCCGTAATAGGCGTTCGTTGTTTTCAGGCCATTTCGGACGAGCGGGACTTACGGCCGTAAGGATTTCGGCATACGGCCGTAAGTTAAACGATACGGCCGTAAGGCTTGGCCGGATCCGGCCGTACGTGTCAGCAGTGCCCAGATGTTTTTGGCGAAGGCGAGTTCTGGCCGTAAGGTTCTCGTCTGGCCGTAAGGCGAGGAGATACGGCCGTAGGATTGGCCGGATACGGCCGTCTGGCTGCAGCGTGATGCTGGTCATTTTCGACGAAGGCGCTTACGCCCGTAAGTTTGTCCGGATACGGCCGTATCATCGAGTTACGCCCGTAAGGCGTGCGGGTACGGCCGTAAGGATGCGGCAGATGTTTTTGACGGCGAGTTACGCCGTAACTCGGAGCGGTTCTGGCCGTAAGTCAGCCGGCGGGATTTTGGGCGAAGCGAGTTACGGCCGTCTGAGTTGGGCGATTCTGGCCGTAAGGCCGTTGACTGGGATGTTACGGCCGTATGAGGGCGAGTTATGGCCGTAACCACGGCGGTTTATATAAATTTGTAGGGACTTTTTCATCATTTTCATCCTCTTCTTCATTTTGTTCCGAGAGAGAGACTTGAGGGAGGGATTTTTCCATCCTCAATTACTTGAGTGTTAGATTTTCATCATCCTCATTCATTTGGGATGCTCGGATACTCGATTTAACTCGTGTTCATCAGATCGAAGTGGTTGGATCTTCAAGAGGTAATTTCTTCAACATCTTGGATTTCGATTTTGTGTTGAGATATGATGTTTTGGACGTTATAATCATGTTATATGAAGGGATATGTATATGATCATGAGTTTGTATAAAGATTCATTGGATTATTGAGGGATTATTCAAGAACACTTTGAATATCAAGTTGGAATTGGGGGTTTTCGATTAATTGTAGTTATGATCACGTTTTTGGATATTTGTTTTGGATTATTAATTGTATTGAAGATGTTTTGTTGGTTTGAAACACTTCTCGGGGGATTTGATATTGGTATATTGAGGTTTGATTGTAAACAATCGGAGTTTGGCCACAACGTGTTTGATTTAATGCCTCAATGGACTTGGTTTAGTCGTATCGACGTGTTGAGTTCGTTATATTCATGTTTGTTACGTATGTTGAACGGATTGCTGGTTATTGTGTTATTCAAGGTTGTTCGAGCGACCGACATCGCATTTAGGACATTTGTTCGCGGAAGGATAATTGTCATCGGTATTGTGTAAGTTAATTCTTACTCGGTTAAAAGGATATTCATTCCTTTTGTTGTTGATCATTCATAATCATAACTCATTCATCATTGTATTAATCATATTGAGACTTGTAATTGTCGAATAGTCAATTCATTAGCGAGGAACGGCGGTTCCAATCATTTCATTGAAACTATCAATCACTTCATTATCACGTTCATATCGGTGAGTCATTCTTGACTTTGTCAGATTATTATTATTCATTGATATTTATTATGGTCATTCTCGTTCATATGACCTTCTGGGTTCATATTGCGTGGCCGGGTGCGGATGTGTGGAATTTTTAGTCGGGCACATGATGGCCATGTATTGGGAGTGATACATTGGACTGTGCACACGGTAACGATTACCTCCGTGAGACTAATTAGGTACAAGGACGGGTGTGTCCGGTCATCCGTCTTGTACACTTGCACAGAACACTACGGGCGTACTATGGTACTCCTCTTTAGCGTAATTCATAACTAAGGATATTTCATAACTTCAGATATATCATGATTGTGTAATTACAACCCTTGAGGATTGTTGTTACGTATGGCCCGGCCCATTTGAGGATTTTGTTTTTCAGGTCATGGCAAGGCAAAAGCACGAGAATAGCATGTTGTGGCGAGAGTCAGTGATACTAGTAGGGGGCCCCGATCTTTCAGTTATTCATGTTATTGTCCTTTATTTTCCGCTGCAGACTTTCATTTGGATACTCCGTTTCATTCAGTATTGTGTATTTTATCTTCATATAAAATATACTAGTATTCGGTATTGTCCTGGTGTGTTGTACTTAAACTCCTCATCGGAGTATTTGGTAATATAATGTGGGGAGAGCTGTCAGGGGATGCACGGGTAGAGGCCGTGGTGCGGGCCGAAACCCGAGAAATAATCACTCGCTGTCGGGAAATCGTGCCCAGGACTCGGCTCGATCAGAAGATGTTCGGGTTGATCCACTCACTTTTATGCAGGCCATGATGACCCATGTGCAATTGCTCAATCATCATTGCGCCACTCTGGCCGGATTAATCGAGAGAACTCTCCCGTATGAGCCAGCTGCTAAGGAAAGTGCTGAATAACAACCTTCATCTGTCAGCAAGAAATTAACGAAGCGTAATCAATCCGAAGGCGGTCATTCAACCTTCAAGAAGCCTCGTGTGAGTCCTATCGTTTCTGAGCGACCTCCTACGGTGCATAATCGTGCGGGATCTCAGTGCCGAGCGGCCAGTTCGGCCATCACCTGTTTCAATTGTGGAACGCCGGGTCATTACAGCACTAAGTGTCTGAAACTGTCTATCACGTGCTATAATTGTGGGAATTTTGGGAATAAGGCCCGTTTTTGCCGAAAGGACTCCAAGTCGGCTCCGGCGGATTCTCAGGCCCCGAAGCAAGCAGCGATTTAGAATCAGACTACTCTGTCAACATCGTTTAGGACAATGGAAGCAAATAAAGTTGGAACTCATATTTATCAGACGGGAGCATCCGGTTCGGGGGCCGGCAAGTCCCGGATTCATGTGATGAAGAGGATCGACGATCCGGTGGCTCGAATGATCTCAGGTATACTCGTAATTTTATTTCAACCTGTATGTACCTTTTGATGCTGGTACACCGCATTCATTCATTTTCGAATCATGTTTGAATAGACTTATTTTGGGATAGTCCTATTGCTTGTGGACCTCATACCATCGGTCTACCTGACGATGGAAGAATTTTCGGAAATCATACCGAAGTAATCTTAGTGACCGCGATTGGTTGATGGACCTAATCGTGGTGAATTTATCTTAGGATGATGTAATTTCGGTATTAGTTGGTCTGCTCGTCTTGATACTATCCTCAGTGTTTGTAAGCGTTTGGTCGCTATCTTTCCATCGTTGGTTTTCGAATGTGTGCTTCAGGGAAGTAATCCCCATTGTTCCAGAAGAATTATTATTATGACGAAAGCAGAGAAATTCCGCAATCGAATTGTTCAATCATTCATTGCATCATTTTCATCGATTGGCCTTTCTAAGGCAATCGAGCTATTCAATCATTCATTGTATCATTTTCATCGATTGGCCTTTCTAAGGCAATCGAGTTATTCAATCATTGATTGCATCATTTTCATC
Source organism: Orobanche coerulescens (assembly GCA_033398695.1). Classification (NCBI taxonomy): domain Eukaryota; kingdom Viridiplantae; phylum Streptophyta; class Magnoliopsida; order Lamiales; family Orobanchaceae; genus Orobanche; species Orobanche coerulescens. The sequence goes on along the minus strand of CM065814.1, from coordinate 39,869,183 downwards.
GATTGGACTTTCTAAGGCAATCGAGCTATTCAATCATTCATTGTATCATTTTCATCGATTGGCCTTTCTAAGGCAATCGAGTTATTCAATCATTCATTGTATCATTTCCATCGATTGGCCTTTCTAAGACAATCGAGTCATTCAATCATTCATTGTATCATTTCCATCGATTGGCCTTTCTAAGGCAATCGAGTTATTCAAACATTCATTGTATCATTTTCATCGATTGGCCTTTCTAAGGCAATCGAGTTGTTTAATCATTATTGGTATCACTTTTTATCGATTGACCATTCTAGGGCAATCGAAATGTTCAATCATTCGTGGTATCATTGTCATCGATTGACGATGTATTTCCAGACGAGTTATCTGGTTGCCTTCACATAGAGTAGTGGAATTCAGGAGTGAGTTGGAGCCGGTACATCCCCGTCATCGAAGGCACCATATCGGATGGCCCCGACCAGAATGCAGGAGTTGAAGATTCAACTTGAGGAATAGTTCGAGAAAGGTTATCTCCGACCGAGTGCGTCCCCGTGAGGAGCACCAGTGTGATCTGTCAAGGAGAAGGATGGCTCGTCTCGTGTGTGTATTAATTATCAGGGGTTGAATAGGGTGATGATCAAGATTAGTATCCTCTACCCCGTATTGATGATCTCTTAGATAAACTTCAGGGAGCTTCAATATTTTCCTAGGTCGACTGAAGATCTGGATATCATCAGCTGCGAATTCAAGAGTCAGGTATCGCAAGGACGACATTTCGTACACGCTATGGTCATTATGAGTTCGAAGTTATGCCGTTCGGGCTAACTAATGCACCTGCGGTATTCATGGAGTTAATGAATCGAGTTTTCATCGACTTTCTTTTTGATCAGTTTGTTGTTGTCTTCATCGATGACATTTTGATTTATTCTCGTGATCGAGAGGAAAACGAGGTACATCTTCATCAGGTTCTCGATGTGTATAGACGTGAGCAACTTTATGGAAAGTTTTCTTAATGTGAGTTACGGATGTCCAAGTGACTTTTCTCTGGCGTGTATTTTCATCAGACAGAGTTCGTGTGGACCCTCTGACGCTGGAGGCTATTCGAGATTGGCAACCTCCGAAAGATGTTAAGGAAATCCGAGGTTCCCTCGGATTAGCTGATTAATTATCCGACCCACGACCTGGAGCTAGCAGCTGTGGTTTTCGCATTGGAAATTTGGCGTCGTTACCTTTATGGCGTCACCTGTCAGATCTTCACTGATCACAAGAGTTGAAGTATATATTTACTCAGAAGGAGTTAAATATGCGAAAAAGACGGTGGTTGGAACTAATCAAAGATTATGATATCGAGATCCTTTACCACCCAGGCAAGGCGAACATTGTCGCCGACGCCTGGAGTCATAAGTCCGTTCAGGAGCAGATGCTTGCTCGTTTATCAGTTCAGAAGGAGCTTCAGCAGGAATTCCTTAGACCCGAGATCGGGGTCTGGCATCAGCGACTAGCGGGTATGCTGAAACCGCTCCCTATTCCAGAATGGAAGTGGGAAGACATTTCTATGGATTTCATCACGAGAGCGCCGATGAGTCATCGGGGCATGAATACGATCTGGGTGATCGTGGACTGCTTAACTAAGTCAGCTCATTTCCTTGAGATTAAGGAAACGTGGGGTCCCGAGAGACTTGCCCAGCTGTTCATCAAAGAGATAGTGAGATTGCACGGTACTCCTAAGAGTATCGTTTCTGATCATGACGGGCGATTCGTGTCTCATTTTGGAAATCAGTTCATCGTGCTTTGGGAACTCAGCTTAATCTCATTACCGTTTTTCATCCTCAGTCCGACGGACGATCAGAGAGGACTTTTCAGACATTGGAGGACATGTTGAGGGCATGCGTCCTCGATTAGTAGACGATTGGGAAGCCCAATTACTGTTGTTTGAGTTCACGTACAGTTATAGTTGGCATGCTGCGATGAAGGTAGCACCTTACGAGGCCTGGTACGGTCGTCGTTGTCGATCTCCCTTGTGTTGGGACGACCATCAGAGTCAATCGGCACCGAGCCCGATATACTATAGCTGCCCGGGAGAAGGTAGCTTTGATCAGGAGTCGTCTGTTGATCGCCAGTCGACAGAAATTATATACAGATAATCGTCGACCACTAGAGTTCGAGATGGGTGACCACGTTTTGGTCAAGGTATCCCCGAGTCGAGGTATCTTCCGTTTCGGAAAACGGGGGAAATTGAGTCCGAGATTCATTGGATCGTTTGAGATTTTGGATCGAGTAGGCGAGTTAGCTTATCGATTGGCCTTACCTCCGGCGTTGAGCCAAATTCATAATGTATTGCACGTCTCGCAGTTGCGGAAGTATGTTGCCGACCCGAGTCACATACTTCAGTTCGAAGAAATCGAGATCGCGGATGATCAGTCGTATGAGGAGCGTAATACGAGTTTTAGAGCGGCGAATCAAATAATTGAGGAACAAGACGATTCCTTTGGTCAAGATTCAGTGGGCTAGGCACGGAGTCGAAGAGGCTACTTGGGAAACCGAGGAGAGTATGCGGGAGAGTCATCCCGAGTTGTTTGACCCTTAGTTTCGGGGACGAAACTCTTTTCAAGGGTGGGAGTATGTAATACCCGGTTGTAATTCATTCATTATCATTCAGTAATTATCAGTCTGTAATTATCATTCAGTAATTTTCACTCATTAATGATCGCTCATCATTCATGATTCATTCATTTGCGTTCATTTGGCATGTGTAACCGTGTATCAGTTACCGATCGTCATTTCAACTCTGTTTGAGTGTCAGAGCGGGAGTATTATCATTATCATCGTGATTGGTAGTCTTGTGCTGGAAGTATCATTTTTGGCATGTGTTGGACTTGTTCGCGTTCGCAAACGTTTGGTATGTCGAATCATTCATCGTTCATAGTGAGAAATCGGAGTTGTCGGAATTTCATCTTGTCCAGCAACGAGTTACGGCCGTAAGGAGTGTCGGATACGGCCGTAATAGGCGTTCGTTGTTTTCAGGCCATTTCGGACGAGCGGGACTTACGGCCGTAAGGATTTCGGCATACGGCCGTAAGTTGGGCAGTACGGCCGTAAGGCTTGGCCGGATACGGCCGTACGTGTCGAGCAGGGTGCCCAGACGTTTTTGGCCGAAGGCGAGTTACGGCCGTAAGGGTCTCGGCATACAGCCGTAAGGCGAGGGAGATACGGCCGTAAGGCTTGGCCGGATACGACCGTACGCTGCAGGCAGGATGCCTGGTCATTTTCGACGAAGGGGGCTTACGCCCGTAAGTTTGGCCGGATACGGACGTATCATCCGAGTTACGCCCGTAAGGCGTGCGGGTACGGCCGTAAGGATGCCGGCAGATGTTTTTGACGAAGGCGAGTTACGCCCGTAACTCAGGAGCGGTTACGGCCGTAAGTCTGTCGGCAGGATTTTGGACGAAGCCGAGTTACGGCCGTACGAGTTGGCCGGTTATGGCCGTAAGGCCGTTGACCTGGGATGTTACGGCCGTATGAGGGCCGAGTTACGGCCGTAACTTCCGGCAGTTTATATAGGGCTGGCCGGGACTTTTTCATCATTTTCATCCTCTTCTTCATTTTGTTCCGAGAGAGAGACTTGAGGGAGGGATTTTTCCATCCTCAATCACTTGAGTGTTAGATTTTCATCATCCTCATTCATTTGGGAAGCTCGGATACTCGATTTAACTCGTGTTCATCGGATCGAAGTGGTTGGATCTTCAAGAGGTAATTTCTTCAACATCTTGGATTTCGATTTTGTGTTGAGATATGATGTTTTGGACGTTATAATCATGTTATATGAAGGGATATGTATATGATCATGAGTTTGTATAAAGATTCATTGGATTATTGAGGGATTATTCAAGAACACTTTGAATATCGAGTTGGAATTGGGGGTTTTTGATTAATTGTAGTTATAATCACGTTTTTGGATATTCGTTTTGGATTATTAATCGTATTGAAGATGTTTTGTTGGTTTGAAACACTTCTCGGGGGATTTGATATTGGTATATTGAGGTTTGATTGTAAACAATCGGAGTTTGGCCGCAACGTGTTTGATTTAATGCCTCAATGGACTTGGTTTAGTCGTATCAACGTGTTGAGTTCGTTATATTCATGTTTGTTACGTATGTTGAACGGATTGTTGGTTATTGTGTTATTCAAGGTTGTTCGAGCGACCGACATCGCATTTAGGAGATTTGTTCGCGGAAGGATAATTGTCATCGGTATTGTGTAAGTTAATTCTTACTCGGTTAAAAGGATATTCATTCCTTTTGTTGTTGATCATTCATAATCATAACTCATTCATCATTGTATTAATCATATTGAGACTTGTAATTGTCGAATAATCAATTCATTAGCGAGGAACGGCGGTTCCAATCATTTCATTGAAACTATCAATCACTTCATTATCACGTTCATATAGGTGAGTCATTCTTGACTTTGTCAGATTATTATTATTCATTGATATTTATTATGGTCATTCTCGTTCATATGACCTTCTGGGTTCATATTGCGTGGCCGGGTGCGGATGTGTGGAATTTTTAGTCGGGCACATGATGGCCATGTATTGGGAGTGATACATTGGACTGTGCACACGGTAACGATTACCTCCGTGAGACTAATTAGGTACAAGGACGGGTGTGTCCGGTCATCCGTCTTGTACACTTGCACAGAACACTACGGGCGTACTATGGTACTCCTCTTCAGCGTAATTCATAACTAAGGATATTTCATAACTTCAGATATATCATGATTGTGTAATTTCAACCCTTGAGGATTGTTGTTACGTATAATCGACCCCGGCTGGGGATTTTGTTTTTCAGGTCATGGCAAGGCAAAAGCACGAGAATAGCATGTTGACGGCGAGGAGTCCCAGTGATACTAGTAGGGGGCCCCGATCTTTCAGTTATTCATGTTATTGTCCTTTATTTTCCGCTGCAGACTTTCATTTGGATACTCCGTTTCATTCAGTATTGTGTATTTTATCTTCTTATAAAATATACTAGTATTGATATTGTCTGGTGTGTTGTACTTAAACTCCTCATCGGAGTATTTGGTAATATAATGTGGTTCGGTACTACAATTATATTATTTAATTCATCATTTCCATTCGCACGGTGGGTCCTGGGGATTCACGGCAGACCGTAATATCCGCCTAGTTTGGGGTGTTACAGAGTTGGTATCGGAGCGTGGTTTTGAATACTACCTTTCGAGTCATGTCTCATTTGAAATCATCGTCATCAGACTAGTATCATTGGACTTTCGCGTCACGTGTGACCTGTGCAAATGCGGAGCCAATCAGACCGAAAGAACTGTAAGATTTCTAACGCCATGGTATAATTTCTGGCAATAGTCATTCATTCATCATTCATCAATTAACAATCCTCAAACATTATCATTCAATATGATCAGGACGATCATGTTAACTCATTAATCACTTAATTCATTTCATTACTCAGTTAATGATCAGGACGATCATGTTAATTCATTAATTACCCAATTCATTTCATTACTCAGTTGTCGATCTGTATGATCATATTATTAATCTTGTTAAGTTATTCAAGATAATCATTTCAAGAATTTCATTAGATAATCATGTCACTTCAGTAAATCATTCATATAATCACTAAGTTAGAGCATGTATACTCATTTTCATCATCTCATGACATAATCATAACGTGATAATCATGCGGGAAATATAATCATTATGCGACCTTCCTACTTCAGTATGGGGAGAGCTGTCAGGGGATGCACGGGTAGAGGCCGCGGTGCGGGCCGAAACCCGAGAAATAATCACTCGCTGTAGGGAAATCGTGCCCAGGACTCGGCTCGATCAGAAGATGTTCGGGTTGATCCACTCACTTTTATGCAGGCCATGATGACCCATGTGCAATTGCTCAATCATCATTGCGCCACTCTGGCCGGATTAATCGAGAGAACTCTCCCGTATGAGCCAGCTGCTAAGGAAAGTGCTGAATAACAACCTTCATCTGTCAGCAAGAAATCAACGAAGCGTAATCAATCCGAAGGCGGTCATTCAACCTTCAAGAAGCCTCGTGTGAGTCCTATCGTTTCTGAGCGACCTCCTACGGTGCATAATCGTGCGGGATCTCAGTCCCGAGCGGCCAGTTCGGCCATCACCTGTTTCAATTGTGGAACGCCGGGTCATTACAGCACTAAGTGTCTGAAACTGTCTATCACGTGCTATAATTGTGGGAATTTTGGGAATAAGGCCCGTTTTTGCCGAAAGGACTCCAAGTCGGCTCCGGCGGCATCTCAGGCCCCGAATTAAGCAGCGATTCAGAATCAGACTACTCTGTCAACATCGTTTAGGACAATGGAAGCAAATAAAGTTGGAACTCATATTTATCAGACGGGAGCATCCGGTTCGGGGGCCGGCAAGTCCCGGATTCATGTGATGAAGAGGATCGACGATCCGGTGGCCCGAATGATCTCAGGTATACTCGTAATCTTATTTCAACCTGTATGTACCTTTTGATGCTGGTACACCGCATTCATTCATTTTCGAATCATGTTTGAATAGACTTATTTTGGGATAGTCCTATTGCTTGTGGACCTCATACCATCGGTCTACCTGACGATGGAAGAATTTTCGGAAATCATACCGAAGTAATCTTAGTGACCGCGATTGGTTGATGGACCTAATCGTGGTGAATTTATCTTAGGATGATGTAATTTCGGTATTAGTTGGTCTGATCGTCTTGATACTATCCTCAGTGTTTGTAAGCGTTTGGTCGCTATCTTTCCATCGTTGGTTTTCGAATGTGTGCTTCAGGGAAGTAATCCCCATTGTTCCAGAAGAATTATTATTATGACGAAAGCAGAGAAATTCCGCAATCGAAATGTTCAATCATTCATTGCATCATTTTCATCGATTGGCCTTTCTAAGGCAATCGAGCTATTCAATCATTCATTGTATCATTTTCATCGATTGGCCTTTCTAAGGTAATCGAGTTATTCAATCATTGATTGCATCATTTTCATCGATTGGACTTTCTAAGGCAATCGAGCTATTCAATCATTCATTGTATCATTTTCATCGATTGGCCTTTCTAAGGCAATCGAGTTATTCAATCATTCATTGTATCATTTCCATCGATTGGCCTTTCTAAGACAATCGAGTCATTCAATCATTCATTGTATCATTTCCATCGATTGGCCTTTCTAAGACAATCGAGTCATTCAATCATTCATTGTATCATTTTCATCGATTGGCCTTTCTAAGGCAATCGAGTTATTCAAACATTCATTGTATCATTTTCATCGATTGGCCTTTCTAAGGCAATCGAGTTGTTCAATCATTATTGGTATCACTTTTTATCGATTGACCATTCTAGGGCAATCGAAATGTTCAATAATTCGTGGTATCATTGTCATCGATTGACGATGTATTTCCAGACGAGTTATCTGGTTGCCTTCACATAGAGTAGTGGAATTCAGGAGTGAGTTGGAGCCGGTACATCCCCGTCATCGAAGGCACCATATCGGATGGCCCCGACCAGAATGCAGGAGTTGAAGATTCAACTTGAGGAATAGTTCGAGAAAGGTTATCTCCGACCGAGTGCGTCCCCGTGAGGAGCACCAGTGTGATCTGTCAAGGAGAAGGATGGCTCGTCTCGTGTGTGTATTAATTATCAGGGGTTGAACAGGGTGATGATCACGATTAGTATCCTCTACCCCGTATTGATGATATCTTAGATAAACTTCAGGGAGCTTCAATATTTTCCTAGGTCGACTGAAGATCTGGATATCATCAGCTGCGAATTCAAGAGTCAGGTATCGCAAGGACGACATTTCGTACACGCTATGGCCATTATGAGTTCGTAGTTATGCCGTTCGGGCTAACTAATGCACCTGCGGTATTCATGGAGTTAATGAATCGAGTTTTCATCGACTTTCTTTTTGATCAGTTTGTTGTTGTCTTCATCGATGACATTTTGATTTATTCTCGTGATCGAGAGGAAAACGAGGTACATCTTCATCAGGTTCTCGACGTGTATAGACGTGAGCAACTTTATGGAAAGTTTTCTTAATGTGAGTTCTGGATGTCCGAAGTGACTTTTCTCGGGCGTGTATTTTCATCAGACAGAGTTCGTGTCGACCCTCAGAAGATGGAGGCTATTCGAGATTGGCAACCTCCGAAAGATGTTAAGGAAATTCGAGGTTCCCTCGGATTAGCTGATTAATTATCCGACCCACGACCTGGAGCTAGCAGTTGTGGTTTTCGCATTGGAAATTTGGCGTCGTTACCTTTATGGCGTCACCTGTCAGATCTTCACTGATCACAAGAGTTGAAGTATATATTTACTCAGAAGGAGTTAAATATGCGAAAAAGACGGTGGTTGGAACTAATCAAAGATTATGATATCGAGATCCTTTACCACCCAGGCAAGGCGAACATTGTCGCCGACGCCTGGAGTCATAAGTCCGTTCAGGAGCAGATGCTTGCTCGTTTATCAGTTCAGAAGGAGCTTCAGCAGGAATTCCTTAGACCCGAGATCGGGGTCTGGCATCAGCGACTAGCGGGTATGCTGAAACCGCTCCCTATTCCAGAATGGAAGTGGGAAGACATTTCAATGGATTTCATCACGAGAGCGCCGATGAGTCGTCGGGGCATGAATACGATCTGGGTGATCGTGGACTGCTTAACTAAGTCAGCTCATTTCCTTGAGATTAAGGATACGTGGGGTCCCGAGAGACTTGCCCAGCTGTTCATCAAAGAGATAGTGAGATTGCACGGTACTCCTAAGAGTATCGTTTCTGATCGTGACGGGCGATTCGTGTCTCATTTTGGAAATCAGTTCATCGTGCTTTGGGAACTCAGCTTAATCTCATTACTGTTTTTCATCCTCAGTCCGACGGACGATCAGAGAGGACTTTTCAGACATTGGAGGACATGTTGAGGGCATGCGTCCTCGATTAGTAGACGATTGGGAAGCCTAATTACTGTTGTTTGAGTTCACGTACAGTTATAGTTGGCATGCTGCGATGAAGGTAGTGTTAGGATTGTATACTGCAAAGCATACTTTATGCTTGTATTACCTAAATTCCCTATTACTACCTATGAGGATATTAATTATATTTAATCACATGTTTTGCATATTAATTCACGTTATGGTTATGCAAATGAAATGTCTAATTATTTTATATTGTAGATAATGTGGTGTGTTGGTGTCACACGGAAGATCACATTATCGGTGCCTTATAAAATAATATAATAGTTCACAACCTATATAATTATTAGACAAATTATATAAAGGGTTGTAGTGTATGCTTGAGTATAGTTGGTCTTGACTATTAGCATACATTAGCGTATTTGCATACGTTGAACAGGATCGAGGTGAGATAGTGTCTTCATCTTGTTGTAAGAAGAACGTAAATCTCGGATAATTATTATTTCTTAATTCTAAGTATATAATATTTAATTGTGTATTTATAATAATTATTGCTTTGATTTACCATAGGTGAGAGTCAAAATGATCGACTCAATAAGCCTCGTATCTTGGGCAATAATATTGTTTATACGACAATTATTATTATTACTAGAAATCGTGTCGACTCGTGCGGGTTGATGATGTTCCCTTGAGGAGCTCGATAATGATTATTATATTAAACCTGCGGTGGATTTAATTCGATATAATAATAAGGTTCGAGTGGTACTACTCTTGGATAAGATATTAATTAATTAAAGTGTCAGTAGCTTATAATTAATTAATGGACATTCGATATCTTAAACACGGGAAATAATATATTTAATAAGGAGCCCAATTTCGTAATTTGGGATTTTGGTAGGAAGTGCAATATCAACTTTTTAGTGGACTAAGTTGATATTAATTGATTCACCATATATTAGGAAGAGTCCTAATAAGGTAAGGTGAATTAATTGGGAGTCCTTTCATAATCCTCCTTTAGATCCCTAGTAGTAGTCCAAGAGCCTATAAATAGGACATTATGGGGTGTTGGCCGATTTGTACATGCTTGGTGAGATTGTGTGATCAATTTTTTCCTCTTGTGTTTAATCGTAGATCTAGACTTGTGTCTTTGATTCTACAATTTAGATAACACAATTAATTTGCTAAGAGTGTTCATAAAATACTAGAGAGCAAAGAGAAATATAGTGATCACATATCAAAGTTGTTTCGGCCGATCCATAGGTGTCCAAGCAAGTTCCGGTAGCTCGTTGCCCACACAACGTCCGATTCAAGGCGGATCATACTCTAGAAGATCTGAAGGTAGAAATACAAGGCGATCAAGAAGGAAATAACCAACCGCTTCAAAAGGTAATATCCTATGATCTTGGATCTAGATTAGGATATTTTAATTAATCAACATATTTAATTAATAAATAATAAATAATATTTAAATTGCTTGTTAGTCTTAGTAATTAATTAATTAGCATGCCTAAATAGATCTAATGCTCGTAGATGCGTAAAACGCTATAATCATATTTTCCCAAACTTCGCTTCCGCTGCGTTTTACTTTCCAACAATTGGTATCGGAGCCGGATTTTTAGGCTTTTGCTATTTTAATTAATTTTAGTGATTAATTGATAGCAATTTAAATATTCATATATTTTGATGTTGGAATATTTTGCTAGATGTGTTCTTGCAGGTGATATGATCCAATTATCATGGTTTATATGAATGGTGCATTTATTTATTTATTTTTATTAATTATGCAATTGTTGGTTTGGCCCGTTTTGAGGCATGTAATGGTTTTCCGTGAGAAAATCCGCGGGTAGTTCTAGGTGGTTTTATTTTTCGTGTAATCTTGATGTAATTTCGATGTATTTTATTTCGTATAAAATTGTAATCGAATTCGGAAAGACGGATCACGAAGAAATAGAAGCGTAGCAGGATCGCCGGGATCGCTAAGCGAGCTTGGCAATGGCGACGAAGTGCCGCGGCAAGAAGCACTGAGAAGCGGCCGAAAGCGCCGATGCTGGCGGCTTCGGCCGGTTATTTGGTTCGGCCGGGTAAATCGATTTTGGTCCGGTCGTTTGCTGCCGTTAATTCGTCATTTGGAAGTCGGGATTTAAAATTAAATTTTTTTATGTAATTAATTTTGCATAAAAGTAAAATTTTAATATTTTGAAAAACCACGACCCGGCGGGGAGAAGCGACGAGATGCTTGATTCATGGGAGAGATCGAGCCGAAGATTTTCTCGGATTCAACTCAAGGAAGAAGACCATGATAATTGGATAATTAATTATCCATGCTTTATTTTTGGTTTTATTGTTTTGATGTATGGCATGTATGGATGTATGCGTGATATGTTTCCTTGCATGTTAGGACGAGAAAATTAAAAACCTTAAGGCTAAAATAACTAAGTGATTAAATTGATTTTTATTTTAATTAAAATCAAATTGGCCTCCATAATTAATTTAAATTGTGAAGTAATTAGCATGCGCGTTGACATTAGAGTCTTCCTCCATATCGGATGTGCTAATTATAGGTTCACTAGTTTTAAATTTCAAAATGATAACATAAGGTAAATATTACTTTTTATGATAGGACCTCTCCATCTGTAGGACTATTATTTAAAAGATAATATTTTAAGGATGTTAAATTATGGTGTTCACTTAGGTGTATTAATTAATAAGCTCCCCATCGGAGTCTATGTTAATTAATACATGGCCAAGAGGAACCAACTATTAATTTTACTTGTCATAACGTAATTTGACTAGATAGTAAAATTAAAGACGTAAAACTCTACTTGAAAAATGTATGTGTAAACGTCCACACGATCGTGGCTTGCATGTGCGGATTTTTGAGGTGTTGGTTGCTAGCATATATATTGTGTTTTTGAGGTTTTCGATATATTTTGCTATGCATTATGTGATGAATGTTTTAATTTTTATTCTCGGATGTCTTTCAATCCACTATTGTTATTCTCAAAGAAAATAAACTAGATGGCACTAACTTTGCCGATTGGAAAGAAATCTTGACATTGTCACATTCTTTGAGGGCATAAGTTTGTCTTAATCGAGGAGAGCCCTCTAGAACCCCAACCGGATGCCACTCCCGCAGAGTAGGCGGAATTCCGGAACTGGAAAAAGTCTGATGAGAAGGCTCATTGTTACATTTTGGCTTCACCGACAAATGTATTGCGGCATCGACATCGACGATGGGTTCGGCCGCGGAAATGATGAAAAGTCTCACCGAGATGTTTGGTCATCGAACCGGGCGGCTAGACAAAATGCTATGAGGGTATTGATGACAACCCAAATGTACGAAGGGACTCGATGAGGATCATGTTCTAAAAATGATGTCTCATTTGAGCAATCGAGCATATTGGGGGCTACTATCGTTGCGGAAGCGCAGTCGATATTATCTTAGGCGACTTACCTAGAAGCTTTGAGCGGTTTCGCCTCAACTACAATATGAACCGTAGGACATATAGTTTGGCGGAACTTCTGACAGAGCTTGATCTGCTGAAGGTCTCTTCAAACAAGGTTATCATCAAATTCTTGCGGCAGCAGTGCGACTTCCTCCAAACCCAAATGGGGAAAGAAGAAGAAGCGGAGTCGGCGAAGCAAGTGGCAGCCCTCAAGGTGAAAAGCAAGGCTCCTCACCCCGAGGCGAACAAAAGCCAAAGGGAAAGTGCTACAAGTGCGGTCGGAAAAGGACATTTTAAAGCGGATCGCTTTGCTCTTAAGAAAGGTATGTCTCGTGCACTAGTAGTCAAAACATGTTTGGCAGCTTGTTCTTCCACTTCGTGGATAGTTGATTCGAGCTCCACGATCATGTTTGCTTTGACTCGCATGGTTTTCGGGTAACCAAGCGGCTTAGTGCGGGCGAGATTACCATCAAGCTGAGCGATTATTCCGGGCTTATGGTACATTGCGGTGGGAGTCGTGCGATTGAAGATTAATGATAAATTATTAGTTCGAATAATGTATTATTAGTACCAGATTTTAGAATGAATTTAATTTCGATTTCTAAATTAAAATGCGATGGTTATTCGATTTCTTTTGATGATGATGCCATTATTAAGAAAAGAAGCGGTGAATATATTTGCGAGGTACTTTTAATGATGGACTATATATTGTTAATCTTGCACAAACTCCTATGTATAAATCACTTAACTCTTTGTCTAAACCTAAAAGAGAAAAGAACCTTCAAGCATAAACCAAACATATACGTGGCATTTACGGTTAGGACATGTAAACCTTAGAAGGATTCAAAGATTGGTAGATGATGGCCCATTGGATGATCTCCAAGTTGAGTCATTTCCAATTTGTGAATCCTGCGGAAGGTAAGATGACCAAAAGGGTTTTTAAAACCAAGGAAACCGTGCTCGGGATGTGTTAGAATTGGTTCATACGGATGTATGTGGTCCAATGAATATCCGAGGCTAGGGAGGTTTGAATATTTCATCACGTTCATAGATGATTATTCGAGATATGGATACATCTTTTTGATGCGACGTAAGTCTGAAGCTTTTGACAAGTTCGGAGACTTCAAGGCTGAAACGGAAAAGCGTCATGGGAAGAGTATCAAGTCACTACGATCTGATCGTGGTGGCGAATACCTTAGTGGAGAGTTTTGGATTTCTTGGCAAATGAGGGATTTCGTCCCGGCTCACCGCGCAGAACTCCACAACAAAATGGTGTTCTTGAAAGAAGGAATAGGACTCTTTTGGAAATGGTTAGATCAATGATGAGTTACTCAGTTACCTATTTCGTTTTGGGGATACGCCTTAAAAGCAATGGCGTACATTCTAAACTTGGTGCCTTGAAATCAGTTCCAAAAACACCCACAGAACCGTGGAGTGGGCGTAAGCCCGTCTAGGACATGTTCGGATTTGGGGTGCTCGGCACATGTGCTGAATAAGGAAGGCGATAAGTTGGCATCTCAAATGTAATACAGTGTTTGTGGGATATCCTAAGGGAACGAAAGGTGGCTTGTTCTATAGTCCCGGATCGAAGGTCATTGTTAGCACCAATGCCCGATTTACGGAAGAGGATTATATGATTAGTCACAAGCCCATGAGTGAAATAATGCGGAAGAGGCGAGGCGAGACTCCGTCTATACCAATCGTACAAGCGCCAACTAACACCGCACCACGTATCGATTAAAACTTTTACACCAACTCGGGATTTACCTCGTCGTAGTGGGAGGGTTGTTCGTCGGCCGAACGATTCATAGGCGTGGGAAAGTCTTCGGACTCAATCCCAGACGAAGATGAATCGGTTCCACTGGACCTATAAGGAGGCAATCCAAGATAAAGATGCGACTCTGGCAGAAGCAATGGAATCGAAATAGGATCTATGGATTCCAATCAAGTGTGGGAGCTAGTAGAGCTACGATGGTGTACAAGCCATTGGGAGTAAATGGGTCTACAAGCGAAAGAAAGGACGTGACGGGAAGGTTGAAACTTTCAAAGCGAGGCTTGTTGCAAAAGGTTACACTCGAGAAGAGGGTATCGATTATGATGAAACCTTTTCGCGGTAGCCATGCTTAAGTCAATCCGGATTCTTTTAGCTATAGCTGCGCATTTGGATCTGGAGATTTGGCGAGATGGATGTCAAGACGCATTCTTGAATGGGAGTCTAGACAAGGAAATCTATATGCGCCAAGCGAGAGGGATTCATTGCTAAAGGAGAAGAGCACTTGGTGTGCAAACTTAAGAAATCCATTTATGGACTTAAGCAAGCATCTAGATCTTGGAACACTCGTTTTGACGAAGTAGTCCATCATATGGATTCGTCGATGTCCGAGTGAGAGTTGTGTGTATAAGAAATGCGATGGAAACGTGTTGGTGTTTCTTGTCTTGTATGTGGACGATATCCTTCGATTGGAAACAACGTGAAGGAATTGTCGGACGTCTGGGTGCAGTCTGAGCGATTCGATATGAAGGATCTAGGAGAAGCAGGACACATCCTTGGAATCGGGATCTTTCGTGATCGGAAGAAGAGGATGTTGTGCTTATCCTGCATCCTATATCGATACAGTGCTGAAGCGTTTTAGCATGGAGAATTCCAAGAAAGGTTTTCTACCTTACAGACATGGAATTCAACTATCTAAGAACATGTGTCCTAAGACACAAAAGGAGATGGATGACATGAAGATGGTTCCTTATGCATCCGCTGTGGGAAGTCTCATGTATGCTATGCTTTGCACTAGACCAGATATCTGTCATGCCGTGGGCATGGTGCTAGATATCGGTCGAACCCGTGACGAGGACACTGGATTCTTTGTCAAGCACATACTCAAGTACGAGAAGGACTAGGAGTACATGCTTGTATATCAATCAGACGACTGTTTAGGTGGGTTACACTCGACTGATTTTTCATCGGACAAAGAAAAGTCCAAGTCTACTTCGGGTTATGTGTTTAGCACGGGAGGTGGAGCCATTAGTTGGAGGAGTGTGAAGCGAAATGCATCTCGGACTCTACCATGGAAGCCGAGTACGTGGCGGCCTACGAGGCGGCCAAGGAGCGATGTGGCTCAAGTACTTCTGCGGGACTTAGATGTGATTCCCAATTTGCCAAAGGGTATTACACTCTATTGTGATAATCTTGGTGCGATCGCAAATTCGAGGGAACCACGAGCCCATCGAGCAAGTAAACATATCAACCGCAAGTACCACATC
Organism: Orobanche coerulescens; assembly: GCA_033398695.1. Taxonomy (NCBI): domain Eukaryota; kingdom Viridiplantae; phylum Streptophyta; class Magnoliopsida; order Lamiales; family Orobanchaceae; genus Orobanche; species Orobanche coerulescens. The sequence goes on along the minus strand of CM065814.1, from coordinate 39,853,558 downwards.
ATACGACACTTCGTAAAGGAAGGAGACGTAGTTGTAGCGAGGTTGCATCGGAAGATAATCTTGCGACCCTTTCACGAAAGGCCTACCTTCAAAAGTTTTGAAAGGCATGTGGAAGGAATGGGATTACGGTGTATGGCGGCATTGCTTTGAGTATAAGTGGGAGAAATGAGAGACTATGTAATAGAGTAGTATACTTAAAAGCATGCTTTGAGTATAAGTGGGAGATTGTTAGGATTGTATCTGCAAAGCATACTTTATGCTTGTATTACCTAAATTCCCTATTACTACCTATGAGGATATTAATTATATTTAATCACATGTTTTGCATATTAATTCACGTTATGGTTATGCAAATGAAATGTCTAATTATTTTATATTGTAGATAATGTGGTGTGTTGGTGTCACACGGAAGATCACATTATCGGTGCCTTATAAAATAATATAATAGTTCACAACCTATATAATTATTAGACAAATTATATAAAGGGTTGTAGTGTATGCTTGAGTATAGTTGGTCTTGACTATTAGCATACATTAGCGTATTTGCATACGTTGAACAGGATCGAGGTGAGATAGTGTCTTACATCTTGTTGTAAGAAGAACGTAAATCTCGGATAATTATTATTTCTTAATTCTAAGTATATAATATTTAATTGTGTATTTATAATAATTATTGCTTTGATTTACCATAGGTGAGAGTCAAAATGATCGACTCAATAAGCCTCGTATCTTGGGCAATAATATTGTTTATACGACAATTATTATTATTACTAGAAATCGTGTCCCGACTCGTGCGGGTTGATGATGTCCCCTTGAGGAGCTCGATAATGATTATTATATTAAACCTGCAGTGGATTTAATTCCGATATAATAATAAGGTTCGAGTGGTACTACTCTTGGATAAGATATTAATTAATTAAAGTGTCGTAGCTTATAATTAATTAATGGACATTCGATATCTTAAACACGGGAAATAATATATTTAATAAGGAGCCCAATTTCGTAATTTGGGATTTTGGTAGGAAGTGCAATATCAACTTTTTAGTGGACTAAGTTGATATTAATTGATTCACCATATATTAGGAAGAGTCCTAATAAGGTAAGGTGAATTAATTGGGAGTCCTTCCATAATCCTCCTTTAGATCCCTAGTAGTAGTCCAAGAGCCTATAAATAGGACATTATGGGGTGTTGGCGATTTGTACATGCTTGGTGAGATTGTGTGATCAATTTTTCCTGTTGTGTTTAATCGTAGATCTAGACTTGTGTCTTTGATTCTACAATTTAGATAACACAATTAATTTGCTAAGAGTGTTCATAAAATACTAGAGAGCAAAGAAAAATATAGTGATCACATATCAAAGTTGTTTCGGCCGATCCATAGGTGTCCAAGCAAGTTCGGTAGCTCGTTGCCCACACAACGTCCGGTTCAAGGCGGATCATACTCTAGAAGATGCGAAGGTAGAAATACAAGGCGATCAAGAAGGAAATAACCAACCGCTTCAAAAGGTAATATCCTATGATCTTGGATCTAGATTAGGATATTTTAATTAATCAACATATTTAATTAATAAATAATAAATAATATTTAAATTGCTTGTTAGTCTTAGTAATTAATTAATTAGCATGCCTAAATAGATCTAATGCTCGTAGATGCGTAAAACGCTATAATCATATTTTCCCAAACTTCGCTTCCGCTGCGTTTTACTTTCCAACAGGTAGCACCTTACGAGGCCTGGTACGGTCGTCGTTGTCGATCTCCCTTGTGTTGGGACGACCATCAGAGTCAATCGGCACCGAGCCCGATATACTATAGCTGCCCGGGAGAAGGTAGCTTTGATCAGGAGTCGTCTGTTGACTGCTCAGAGTCGACAGAAATTATATGCAGATAATCGTCGACCACTAGAGTTCGAGATGGGTGACCACGTTTTGGTCAAGGTATCCCCGAGTCGAGGTATCTTCCGTTTCGGAAAACGGGGGAAATTGAGTCCGAGATTCATTGGATCGTTTGAGATTTTGGATCGAGTAGGCGAGTTAGCTTATCGATTGGCCTTACCTCCGGCGTTGAGCCAAATTCATAATGTATTGCACGTCTCGCAGTTGCGGAAGTATATTGCTGACCCGAGTCACATACTTCAGTTTGAAGAAATCGAGATCGCGGATGATCAGTCGTATGAGGAGCGTAATACGAGTTTTAGAGCGGCGAATCAAACAATTGAGGAACAAGACGATTCCTTTGGTCAAGATTCAGTGGGCTAGGCACGGAGTCGAAGAGGCTACTTGGGAAACCGAGGAGAGTATGCGGGAGAGTCATCCCGAGTTGTTTGACCCTTAGTTTCGGGGACGAAACTCTTTTTAAGGGTGGGAGTATGTAATACCCGGTTGTAATTCATTCATTATCATTCAGTAATTATCAGTCTGTAATTATCATTCAGTAATTTTCACTCATTAATGATCGCTCATCATTCATGATTCATTCATTTGCGTTCATTTGGCATGTTGTAACCGTGTATCAGTTACCGATCGTCATTTCAACTCCGTTTGAGTGTCAGAGCGGGAGTATTATCATTATCATCGTGATTGGTAGTCTTGTGCTCGAAGTATCATTTTTGGCATGTGTTGGACTTGTTCGCGTTCGCAAACGTTTGGTATGTCGAATCATTCATCGATCATAGTGAGAAATCGGAGTTGTCGGAATTTCATCTTGTCCAGCAACGAGTTACGGCCGTAAGGAGTGTCGGATACGGCCGTAATAGGCGTTCGTTGTTTTCAGGCCATTTCGGACGAGCGGGACTTACGGCCGTAAGGATTTCGGCATACGGCCGTAAGTTGGGCAGTACGGCCATAAGGCTTGGCCGGATACGGCCGTACGTGTCGAGCAGGGTGCCGAGACGTTTTTGGCCGAATGCGAGTTACGGCCGTAAGGGTCTCGGCATACAGCCGTAAGGCGAGGGAGATACGGCCGTAAGGCTTGGCCGGATACGACCGTACGCTGCAGGCAGGATGCCTGGTCATTTTCGACGAAGGGGGCTTACGCCCGTAAGTTTGGCCGGATACGGACGTATCATCCGAGTTACGCCCGTAAGGCGTGCGGGTACGGCCGTAAGGATGCCGGCAGATGTTTTTGACGAAGGCGAGTTACGCCCGTAACTCAGGCGATTCTGGCCATAAGTCAGCCGGCGAGATTTTGGGCGAAGCGAGTTCTGGCCGTGTCTGAGTTGGCGGTTATGGCCGTAAGGCCGTTGACACAGGATGTTACGGCCGTATGAGGGCCGAGTTACTGGCCGTAACTTGGCGATTTATATAGGTGGCGGGACTTTTCATCATTTTCATCCTCTTCTTCATTTTGTTCCGAGAGAGAGACTTGAGGGAGGGATTTTTCCATCCTCAATCACTTGAGTGTTAGATTTTCATCATCCTCATTCATTTGGGAAGCTCGGATACTCGATTTAACTCGTGTTCATCGGATCGAAGTGGTTGGATCTTCAAGAGGTAATTTCTTCAACATCTTGGATTTCGATTTTGTGTTGAGATATGATGTTTTGGACGTTATAATCATGTTATATGAAGGGATATGTATATGATCATGAGTTTGTATAAAGATTCATTGGATTATTGAGGGATTATTCAAGAACACTTTGAATATCGAGTTGGAATTGGGGGTTTTTGATTAATTGTAGTTATAATCACGTTTTTGGATATTCGTTTTGGATTATTAATCGTATTGAAGATGTTTTGTTGGTTTGAAACACTTCTCGGGGGATTTGATATTGGTATATTGAGGTTTTATTGTAAGCAATCGGAGTTTGGCCGCAACGTGTTTGATTTAATGCCTCAATGGACTTGGTTTAGTCGCATCAACGTGTTGAGTTCGTTATATTCATGTTTGTTACGTATGTTGAACGGATTGTTGGTTATTGTGTTATTCAAGGTTGTTCGAGCGACCGACATCGCATTTAGGAGATTTGTTCGCGGAAGGATAATTGTCATCGGTATTGTGTAAGTTAATTCTTACTCGGTTAAAAGGATATTCATTCCTTTTGTTGTTGATCATTCATAATCATAACTCATTCATCATTGTATTAATCATATTGAGACTTGTAATTGTCGAATAATCAATTCATTAGCGAGGAACGGCGGTTCCAATCATTTCATTGAAACTATCAATCACTTCATTATCACGTTCATATCGGTGAGTCATTCTTGACTTTGTCAGATTATTATTATTCATTGATATTTATTATGGTCATTCTCGTTCATATGACCTTCTGGGTTCATATTGCGTGGCCGGGTGCGGATGTGTGGAATTTTTAGTCGGGCACATGATGGCCATGTATTGGGAGTGATACATTGGGTGTGCACACGGTAACGATTACCTCAGTGAGACTAATTAGGTACAAGGACGGGTGTGTCCGGTCATCCGTCTTGTACACTTGCACGAGAACACTACGGGCGTACTATGGTACTCCTCTTGCGTAATTCATAACTAAGGATATTTCATAACCCGGATATATCATGATTGTGTAATTTCAACCCTTGAGGATTGTTGTTACGTATGGCCCGGCCCAGTGGGATTTTGTTTTCGAGTCATGGCAAGGCAAAAGCACGAGAATAGCATGTTGACGGCGAGGAGTCCCAGTGATACTAGTAGGGGGCCCCGATCTTTCAGTTATTCATGTTATTGTCCTTTATTTTCCGCTGCAGACTTTCATTTGGATACTCCGTTTCATTCAGTATTGTGTATTTTATCTTCATATAAAATATACTAGTATTCGGTATTGTCCTGGTGTGTTGTACTTAAACTCCTCATCGGAGTATTTGGTAATATAATGTGGTTCGGTACTACAATTATATTATTTAATTCATCATTTCCATTCGCCTGGTGGGTCCCAATCGGGGATTCACGGCACTGTAATATCCGCCTAGTTTGGGGTGTTACAGAGTTGGTATCGGAGCGTGGTTTTGAATACTACCTTTCGAGTCATGTCTCATTTGAAATCATCGTCATCAGACTAGTATCATTGGACTTTCGCGTCACGTGTGACCTGTGCAAATGCGGAGCCAATCAGACCGAAAGAACTGTAAGATTTCTAACGCCATGGTATAATTTCTGGCAATAGTCATTCATTCATCATTCATCAATTAACAATCCTCAAACATTATCATTCATTATGATCAGGACGATCATGTTAACTCATTAATCACTTAATTCATTTCATTACTCAGTTAATGATCAGGACGATCATGTTAATTCATTAATTACTCAATTCATTTCATTACCCAGTTGTCGATCTGTATGATCATATTATTAATCTTGTTAAGTTATTCAAGATAATCATTTCAAGAATTTCATCAGATAATCATGTCACTTCAGTAAATCATTCATATAATCACTAAGTTAGAGCATGTATACTCATTTTCATCATCTCATGACATAATCATAACGTGATAATCATGCGGGAAATATAATCATTATGCGACCTTCCTACTTCAGTATGGGGAGAGCTGTCAGGGGATGCACGGGTAGAGGCCGCGGTGCGGGCCGAAACCCGAGAAATAATCACTCGCTGTAGGGAAATCGTGCCCAGGACTCGGCTCGATCAGAAGATGTTCGGGTTGATCCACTCACTTTTATGCAGGCCATGATGACCCATGTGCAATTGCTCAATCATCATTGCGCCACTCTGGCCGGATTAATCGAGAGAACTCTCCCGTATGAGCCAGCTGCTAAGGAAAGTGCTGAATAACAACCTTCATCTGTCAGCAAGAAATCAACGAAGCATAATCAATCCGAAGGCGGTCATTCAACCTTCAAGAAGCCTCGTGTGAGTCCTATCGTTTCTGAGCGACCTCCTACGGTGCATAATCGTGCGGGATCTCAGTCCCGAGCGGCCAGTTCGGCCATCACCTGTTTCAATTGTGGAACACCGGGTCATTACAGCACTAAGTGTCTGAAACTGTCTATCACGTGCTATAATTGTGGGAATTTTGGGAATAAGGCCCGTTTTTGCCGAAAGCACTCCAAGTCGGCTCTGGCGGCATCTCAGGCCCCGAAGCAAGCAGCGATTCAGAATCAGACTACTCTGTCAACATCGTTTAGGACAATGGAAGCAAATAAAGTTGGAACTCATATTTATCAGACGGGAGCATCCGGTTCGGGGGCCGGCAAGTCCCGGATTCATGTGATGAAGAGGATCGACGATCCGGTGGCCCGAATGATCTCAGGTATACTCGTAATTTTATTTCAACCTGTATGTACCTTTTGATGCTGGTACACCGCATTCATTCATTTTCGAATCATGTTTGAATAGACTTATTTTGGGATAGTCCTATTGCTTGTGGACCTCATACCATCGGTCTACCTGACGATGGAAGAATTTTCGGAAATCATACCGAAGTAATCTTAGTGACCGCGATTGGTTGATGGACCTAATCGTGGTGAATTTATCTTAGGATGATGTAATTTCGGTATTAGTTGGTCTGATCGTCTTGATACTATCCTCAGTGTTTGTAAGCGTTTGGTCGCTATCTTTCCATTGTTGGTTTTCGAATGTGTGCTTCAGGGAAGTAATCCCCATTGTTCCAGAAGAATTATTATTATGACGAAAGCAGAGAAATTCCGCAATCGAATTGTTCAATCATTCATTGCATCATTTTCATCGATTGGCCTTTCTAAGGCAATCGAGCTATTCAATCATTCATTGTATCATTTTCATCGATTGGCCTTTCTAAGGCAATCGAGTTATTCAATCATTGATTGCATCATTTTCATCGATTGGACTTTCTAAGGCAATCGAGCTATTCAATCATTCATTGTATTATTTTCATCGATTGGCCTTTCTAAGGCAATCGAGTTATTCAATCATTCATTGTATCATTTCCATCGATTGGCCTTTCTAAGACAATCGAGTCCTTCAATCATTCATTGTATCATTTCCATCGATTGGCCTTTCTAAGACAATCGAGTCATTCAATCATTCATTGTATCATTTTCATCGATTGGCCTTTCTAAGGCAATCGAGTTATTCAAACATTCATTGTATCATTTTCATCGATTGGCCTTTCTAAGGCAATCGAGTTGTTCAATCATTATTGGTATCACTTTTTATCGATTGACCATTCTAGGGCAATCGAAATGTTCAATCATTCGTGGTATCATTGTCTTCGATTGACGATGTATTTCCAGACGAGTTATCTGGTTGCCTTCACATAGAGTAGTGGAATTCAGGAGTGAGTTGGAGCCGGTACATCCCCGTCATCGAAGGCACCATATCGGATGGCCCCGACCAGAATGCAGGAGTTGAAGATTCAACTTGAGGAATAGTTCGAGAAAGGTTATCTCCGACCGAGTGCGTCCCCGTGAGGAGCACCAGTGTGATCTGTCAAGGAGAAGGATGGCTCGTCTCGTGTGTGTATTAATTATCAGGGGTTGAACAGGGTGATGATCAAGATTAGTATCCTCTACCCCGTATTGATGATCTCTTAGATAAACTTCAGGGAGCTTCAATATTTTCCTAGGTCGACTGAAGATCTGGATATCATCAGCTGCGAATTCAAGAGTCAGGTATCGCAAGGACGACATTTCGTACACGCTATGGTCATTATGAGTTCGTAGTTATGCCGTTCGGGCTAACTAATGCACCTGCGGTATTCATGGAGTTAATGAATCGAGTTTTCATCGACTTTCTTTTTGATCAGTTTGTTGTTGTCTTCATCGATGACATTTTGATTTATTCTCGTGATCGAGAGGAAAACGAGGTACATCTTCATCAGGTTCTCGACGTGTATAGACGTGAGCAACTTTATGGAAAGTTTTCTTAATGTGAGTTCTGGATGTCCGAAGTGACTTTTCTCGGGCGTGTATTTTCATCAGACAGAGTTCGTGTCGACCCTCAGAAGATGGAGGCTATTCGAGATTGGCAACCTCCGAAAGATGTTAAGGAAATCCGAGGTTTCCTCGGATTAGCTGATTAATTATCCGACCCACGACCTGGAGCTAGCAGCTGTGGTTTTCGCATTGGAAATTTGGCGTCGTTACCTTTATGGCGTCACCTGTCAGATCTTCACTGATCACAAGAGTTGAAGTATATATTTACTCAGAAGGAGTTAAATATGCGAAAAAGACGGTGGTTGGAACTAATCAAAGATTATGATATCGAGATCCTTTACCACCCAGGAAAGGCGAACATTGTCGCCGACGCCTGGAGTCATAAGTCCGTTCAGGAGCAGATGCTTGCTCGTTTATCAGTTCAGAAGGAGCTTCAGCAGGAATTCCTTAGACCCGAGATCGGGGTCTGGCATCAGCGACTAGCGGGTATGCTGAAACCGCTCCCTATTCCAGAATGGAAGTGGGAAGACATTTCTATGGATTTCATCACGAGAGCGCCGATGAGTCGTCGGGGCATGAATACGATCTGGGTGATCGTGGACTGCTTAACTAAGTCAGCTCATTTCCTTGAGATTAAGGATACGTGGGGTCCCGAGAGACTTGCCCAGCTGTTCATCAAAGAGATAGTGAGATTTCACGGTACTCCTAAGAGTATCGTTTCTGATCGTGACGGGCGATTCGTGTCTCATTTTGGAAATCAGTTCATCGTGCTTTGGGAACTCAGCTTAATCTCATTACCGTTTTTCATCCTCAGTCCGACGGACAATCAGAGAGGACTTTTCAGACATTGGAGGACATGTTGAGGGCATGCGTCCTCGATTAGTAGACGATTGGGAAGCCCAATTACTGTTGTTTGAGTTCACGTACAGTTATAGTTGGCATGCTGCGATGAAGGTAGCACCTTACGAGGCCTGGTACGGTCGTCGTTGTCGATCTCCCTTGTGTTGGGACGACCATCAGAGTCAATCGGCACCGAGCCCGATATACTATAGCTGCCCGGGAGAAGGTAGCTTTGATCAGGAGTCGTCTGTTGACTGCTCAGAGTCGACAGAAATTATATGCAGATAATCGTCGACCACTATAGTTCGAGATGGGTGACCACGTTTTGGTCAAGGTATCCCCGAGTCGAGGTATCTTCCGTTTCGAAAAACGGGGGAAATTGAGTCCGAGATTCATTGGATCGTTTGAGATTTTGGATCGAGTAGGCGAGTTAGCTTATCGATTGGCCTTACCTCCGGCGTTGAGCCAAATTCATAATGTATTGCACGTCTCGCGGTTGCGGAAGTATGTTGCCAACCCGAGTCACATACTTCAGTTCGAAGAAATCGAGATCGCGGATGATCAGTCGTATGAGGAGCGTAATACGAGTTTTAGAGCGGCGAATCAAACAATTGAGGAACAAGACGATTCCTTTGGTCAAGATTCAGTGGGCTAGGCACGGAGTCGAAGAGGCTGCTTGGGAAACCGAGGAGAGTATGCGGGAGAGTCATCCCGAGTTGTTTGACCCTTAGTTTCGGGGACGAAACTCTTTTTAAGGGTGGGAGTATGTAATACCCGGTTGTAATTCATTCATTATCATTCAGTAATTATCAGTCTGTAATTATCATTCAGTAATTTTCACTCATTAATGATCGCTCATCATTCATGATTCATTCATTTGCGTTCATTTGGCATGTTGTAACCGTATATCAGTTACCGATCGTCATTTCAACTCCGTTTGAGTGTCAGAGCGGGAGTATTATCATTATCATCGTGATTGGTAGTCTTGTGCTGGAAGTATCATTTTTGGCATGTGTTGGACTTGTTCGCGTTCGCAAACGTTTGGTATGTCGAATCATTCATCGATCGTAGTGAGAAATCGGAGTTGTCGGAATTTCATCTTGTCCAGCAACGAGTTACGGCCGTAAGGAGTGTCGGATACGGCCGTAATAGGCGTTCGTTGTTTTCAGGCCATTTCGGACGAGCGGGACTTACGGCCGTAAGGATTTCGGCATACGGCCGTAAGTTGGGCAAGACTGGCCGTAAGGCTTGGCCGGATACGGCCGTACGTGTCGAGCAGGGTGCCCAGACGTTTTGGCCGAAGGCGAGTTACGGCCGTAAGGGTCTCGGCATACGGCCGTAAGGCGAGGGAGATACGGTCGTAAGGCTTGGCCGGATACGGCCGTACGCTGCAGGCAGGATGCCTGGTCATTTTCGACGAAGGGGGCTTACGCCCGTAAGTTTGGCCGGATACGGCCGTATCATCCGAGTTACGCCCGTAAGGCGTGCGAATGCGGCCGTAAGGATGCCGGCAGATGTTTTTGATGAAGGCGAGTTACGCCGTAACTCGAGAGCGGTTCTGGCCGTAAGTCTGTCGGCGAGATTTTGGGCGAAGCCGAGTTACGGCCGTCTGAGTTGGCGGTTATGGCCGTAAGGTCATTGACTGGGATGTTACGGCCGTATGAGGGCGAGTTCTGGCCGTAACTTCCGGCGATTTATATAGAAATTTGGCGGGACTTTTCATCATTTTCATCCTCTTCTTCATTTTGTTCCGAGAGAGAGACTTGAGGAGGGATTTTCCATCCTCAATCACTTGAGTGTTAGATTTTCATCATCCTCATTCATTTGGGAAGCTCGGATACTCGATTTAACTCGTGTTCATCGGATCGAAGTGGTTGGATCTTCAAGAGGTAATTTCTTCAACATCTTGGATTTCGATTTTGTGTTGAGATATGATGTTTTGGACGTTATAATCATGTTATATGAAGGGATATGTATATGATCATGAGTTTGTATAAAGATTCATTGGATTATTGAGGGATTATTCAAGAACACTTCGAATATCGAGTTGGAATTGGGGGTTTTTGATTAATTGTAGTTATAATCACGTTTTTGGATATTCGTTTTGGATTATTAATCGTATTGAAGATGTTTTGTTGGTTTGAAACACTTCTCGGGGGATTTGATATTGGTATATTGAGGTTTGATTGTAAACAATCGGAGTTTGGCCGCAACGTGTTTGATTTAATGCCTCAATGGACTTGGTTTAGTCGTATCAACGTGTTGAGTTCGTTATATTCATGTTTGTTACGTATGTTGAACGGATTGTTGGTTATTGTGTTATTCAAGGTTGTTCGAGCGACCGACATCGCATTTAGGAGATTTGTTCGCGGAAGGATAATTGTCATCGATATTGTGTAAGTTAATTCTTACTCGGTTAAAAGGATATTCATTCCTTTTGTTGTTCATCATTCATAATCATAACTCATTCATCATTGTATTAATCATATTGAGACTTGTAATTGTCGAATAATCAATTCATTAGCGAGGAACGGCGGTTCCAATCATTTCATTGAAACTATCAATCACTTCATTATCACGTTCATATCGGTGAGTCATTCTTGACTTTGTCAGATTATTATTATTCATTGATATTTATTATGGTCATTCTCGTTCATATGACCTTCTGGGTTCATATTGCGTGGCCAGGTGCGGATGTGTGGAATTTTTAGTCGGGCACATGATGGCCATGTATTGGGAGTGATACATTGGACTGTGCACACGGTAACGATTACCTCCGTAAGACTAATTAGGTACAAGGACGGGTGTGTCCGGTCATCCATCTTGTACACTTGCACAGAACACTACGGGCGTACTATGGTACTCCCCTTCAGCGTAATTCATAACTAAGGATATTTCATAACTTCAGATATATCATGATTGTGTAATTTCAACCCTTGAGGATTGTTGTTACGTATGGCGAACCCATTTGAGGATTTTGTTTTTCGTCATGGCAAGGCAAAAGCACGAGAATAGCAAGTTGACGGCGAGAGTCAGTGATACTAGTAGGGGTCCCGATCTTTCAGTTATTCATGTTATTGTCCTTTATTTTCCGCTGCAGACTTTCATTTGGATACTCCGTTTCATTCAGTGTTGTGTATTTTATCTTCATATAAAATATACTAGTATTCAGTATTGTCCTGGTGTGTTGTACTTAAACTCCTCATCGGAGTATTTGGTAATATAATGTGGTTCGGTACTACAATTATATTATTTAATTCATCATTTCCATTCGCCCGGTGGGTCCCAGTCGGGGATTCACGGCACTGTAATATCCGCCTAGTTTGGGGTGTTACATATCGCCCGTAATCTGACTCACTCCTCAGTCTATCCATGAAACGGCACCTGGAATCCCTACTGCAGTGGGCCACGAACCATCGAGGTCCATATGGTCTCCATCATCCACGTCATCTGAGTCAACTGGGCCATCATGCCCTGCATACATATGAATGGGTCCACCCGAACACCTTTTGATTGAGTTGCATCTCGGGTATGACTCTCTGACAGTGAATGATTATATGAAAGTGAATGAGTAGCATAGCTAACTGATGAACACATGTTATCTCTAGCATTCGCGCGGGCATTCACATGGGATCTCGGGTTTCGGCCCGCACCGCGGCCTCTTCCCCTGCGTCCTCTGACAGCTCTATCCATACTGATGTAGGAAAGTCACATGATGATTATAGATCCTGCATGAAGATCGCATTGTGATTACGTGATAGAATGATAAATATGAGCATACACGCTCTAACACAATGAATGCATCAATAATGCAATAAAATGATCGTCGACATGACGCCGGAATATGATAAGATCACAACAAAGATCAAGTGAGGTGACATGATTATCTGATGAAATTTCTGAAATGAATATCTTGAACAAGTTAGCACGATTGATAATTTGATCCACAAGATCAACAACTGAGTAATGGGATTAACTGAGTGATTAATGAATTAACATGATCGACAAGATTAAAAATGATGATTGGGGATTGTTAACTGATTAATGAGTTGTTCCTTAATGCTTACACAGGTCACACGTGCTCCAAAACAATTAGTCATGAATCAATCATAACACTAATATCATATATAGGTTTCAACAAAGCATGTACAATTAATGACATAATGAATGTATGAACATAAAGAGAATCGAGTCCTTACACAGGTCATACGAAGCTTCGAGGTCTCACGATACTAGTCTTCATTGACGACGACTCGAGAAATGAATGACTCGTGCAGTCGTACAAATTTCACGACTCACAGAACCTGACTGTACAAATTGTCATAACCTGACAGTCCCACTACTACCGCATCGGTAGAGCCACATAACTCACATATCAGGGTATCTCACAACCCAAATCTCTGATACCATCTTCTGTAACACCCCCAAATCCTATTGGGTTATTACAATGCCGTGGACCCCACGCGAGGAGATCCACCAGGCGAATATGACTAAAATACATTAAATTAACTAACAAGAAAAATCATAGTCCCTACCATGATATCCGACACAATATTCCAAGGAGGAATTTTAACGACAATGATGGGACTACATGGCCAAAAATGAAAATACAACCACACCCACAAGCCTCGCTCGGGTAATACATAATGACAATGACTGACAAACTGGAGAACACTCCAACTGACTGACCAACATGAACAACTCGGACTAGTATCGCTCGAATGCCTCGTCGCCATCATCATGCCCCTGTGTCTCAATTCTCTCCTCGCAAGCACCTAAAACATGAAAACATGTTCCGCCCCCACAGGGTTAGTCATCGAGATAATGAACATCAAAATACATGTATAACATGATATGCATCCAAAGGCTTAATGAAACAGTACAATGATAATAATACGAGATGCTCACAAACCAAGGTAAGAACCAAGCATTCGTGAAACACTATGCCCACGGCATAATATTAATACCTATTCAACAGGTTAGAACATAAGTGCCCAACGGCGAATCATGATCATAGAGTACCACAATGAATTACACGACATGAAACAAACCAGAATTGAATTAATTATGAATCACAATGCCCGAAGGCTCCAATGAAATTACCAAGACATCACAAATGCCTGAAAGCCACTCAGCCGAAGCTGTCAAATATCACAATCACTTGAAACCAAAACAGCCCGAAGCTGTATCAATGAGGGCCGAAGCCACGGCACGAAGTCGTATCACAATAAGACCATCCAATGGTCGTGACCTACTGAACTGTAGGTGTTGGGAAACCAACCGCGAAGGTTCAAGCCTCAAACTTACCCATAATGAGATCACCCAGTGACCATGACCTGCTGAACTGCAGGTGCTGGGAATCAACTGCGAAGGTTCAAGCCCCAGACTTACCTATAATGAGATCATAAACATGACCGTGACCTACTGAGCTGTAGGTGTTGGGAAACCAACCGCGAAGGTTCAAGCCCCAAACTTACCCATAATGAGATCATAAACATGACTGTGACCTACTGAGTTGTAGGTGTTGGGAAACCAACCACGAAGGTTCAAGCCCCAAGCTTACCCAACGAGCACTAGCCGAGACTAGCCTCCAAAACACAATTAATCACAAACGACAACGATTCAAAGATTACCGAATTCACTAGAATGATAGTGTGCTGCCTCGAGTCGGCCAACATGACGACAGTAACTCACGAATGGGCACCGTACTCCACAGTCCCAATTCAATACCTCGATGGCCATAGAATGGCCAACCGATAACAATGATGCATCGGATGATTCAACACTTCGATTGCCTTAGAATGGCCAACCGATAACAATGATACAGTGAGTGATTGAACACCCCAATTGCCTTATAACGGCCAATCGATAACAATGATACAATGAATGATTGAACACTTCGATTGTCTTAGAACGGCCAATCGAGAATAATGATACAATGAATGATTGAACACTTCGATTGCCTTAGAACGGCCAATCGATAGCAATGATACGAAGAATGATTGAACACTTCGATTGCCTTAGAACGGCCAATCGATAATGATAATACGAAGAATGATTGAACACTTTGATTGCCTTAGAACGGCCAATCGATAACAATAATACGAAGAATGCCTAGACACCTTTAATCGGTTACCGACGACAAAGATAAGAAACGAATATGCCAATGCCTTCAATCGGCCAATACAACATCAATGACAAAACACCAACATCAATAACAATGATTACAACGATGTCCTAGATCGACATAAATATCAACAACAATCGATACATCAGTACCGCAAATCGGCTATCGACAATAACATTAACAATGAGTATCCCAATACCTTGAACCGGCCTTTAATGAACAATAATAAACATTTGGCATAATTTCCGAAGAATATCGTATTGAACGACCCCTTTAATATCAATGAATTCATGAAGAGACCAAGTCTCGGAATGATACAACACACTCATACACATATACGATAACATTAATCTCATTTACTAGTACAAGTATAAAACTTGCCTCAACCGAAGGCGATGAATTCCTTCCACGAACAACGAACGGCGTCCTCCGATAAATACAACCGCTCGAACAACCTTGGATGAAATACAATTCATTCAGTAACACAATATCAATCGAAAACAACACAACGATCGAAGGAAATACTTTGAGACATTTCATCGAACACGAAATGTTCAAAGTTCCTCAAGAACCTAAGAATCATCAATCGGGTTGAACGAATCGAAGATATGGATATACAATCCATAGAACATGTCTAACAACATCTAATAACCTCAATCTATACATTAAAATCGGACGGAAAATGAAATCAAAACCAAAACTCCCAAAATGGACATTTGTAGGAAAACCAAGAGAATTACCTCGATTCGACGAAGAAGAAGGATTCGATGTTGATATGATCACCTAGAGTCTTCTAAAAACATGATTGGATGGAGTAGAAACGATCATAACCACAAACCCTAGTCGGATCGCCCGACTACTGCGAGAAGAAGAAGAGAAAGGGGTGAAATGAGGTGAAAAACCCGCCTGACCCCCTTAAATACTCCAGTGACGCATGACCAACACGCACGACCAAATGTCCGTGTGTTTGGTTGTGCGCCAGGCCACTGCCCGGACACTGATCTCACCTATGAGCAGCACGCACGAGCACCTGCTCGTTTGTCCATGATGATCGCCAAAGTGCACTGACCAACTTTGATGCCACGCACGAGTAGCACGCACGAGCAGCTGCTCGTGTGTCATGCTCGTGTGTCCCTGTTGAGTGCCATAACGACAAGGGAACACAAAATGCCATGCCACGCATGCCTACACACGACCTGAACGACTTACACGATCATAAGTCACGTTCAATTGGTGAAACAATAATGATACTCCCAACACAAGGCTACCAGTCACGATGATGATGATGAAAATATTCTCGTCTCGATCCCGAACAGAGATGAATGATGAATAACAACTGATACATGACTCCAATATACGCCGAATGATGAACACGATATGAATGAATACGAATGATGAATGATTATTACTGAGTGAAATTTTTGAGTGGCAATTACTGAATGATAATTAATGAATTAACAACCGGGTATTACATACCCCCCCTTAAAAAGAGTTTCGTCCCCGAAACTAAGGGTAAACAACTCGGGATATGAACAATCCATCAGGATCTGAAAATAACATCTCGATGAATGTTCCTCAACGTGAAACAGTTCGCCTACACAACTGGGCCAACCCACATAAGCACTGACTCACGCCTTAAAAGAAAACGACAATGCACATAAAGTCATCGGGAACATATCAATCGCACGCCCAAGTCCTCATGACTTGACATCTCGAATCACAATGATCAATTACCCAGATCATCACAAAATCTCGAGTATAACACCAAAGGGAAGAAATCCCAACCAATGACCCAAATCTCAAGATTTTCAATTACCATATTTATAAGATAAATCAACAACAGATGGTTCACAACCACAATGCTACAACACGGATTGAGTTAAACAGTAATACGAAAGACGGAGAAAGGAAAACATACAAATCAAGGTTACATCTCAAATGTACCCAACATCAATATCCTCAGGTCATCGATCTCCTTGATCTCATAGATTCAAGGAAGTCCCAAATCTGAACTAACTGTTCAATAAGTTCCCGGAAGGTCACAAGGACAAGAATGACCACAATGAATGATAATGAATCGAAATCCAACAAGGATCAAGAATGACTCACTGGGGTGAAATGATAATGTAATGAGTGATATCTCAAATGACATGATTGGAAACGGCGTTCCCCGTGAAGTGAATGATTAGTTTGATAATTATAAGTCTCAACGTGGATGACATATGATGAATGAATTATATGAATGAATGAACGACGATGAAATGAATGATTATCCTATTACCGAGAAAGAATTAACTTGTACAAAACCGGTGATGAATGTCCTTACCTCTGGATCTCGAAGCCTGATAGGACCCCTTGGATGATGCACGGGCTAGAGTGACAAAATCTCTCGAGGCTTGTGAGCCCTCTCGAGATCTACCGACACTAGAACTCATACAGTATTTCTGAAGGTGTCCCTGTCTCCTACACAGAAAACAAACAATGTTCTGCATCGAGCACCGGGTACTGCGATGTCCTATAGTATCACAGTTAAAGTAAACAACAGTTGAACTCGTCGTCTGAGATGAAGATGCTTTCTCAGCATAAAGATGACTAGAAAACGACCTCTTGGACGTCGGTGTAACACCCCCAAAACCGTATGGGAATATTACACGCCGTAAACCCTTTCCGCAAGGGTCTACCAGGCTAAACGTCCATAACCAACCAAATGCTTGCCCGGCCAAGGTCAAACAATATAATAATACAGACCGTTAAGGTCACTTACACATAAACACACAGACCGATGAGGTCACACAACTCTATCAACAGGACTGACTAACAACATTACCCACACAGGGTTCGAAATACAATACAACAGAAGACTGAATCAACTCTAACAATACAAATAAACTCTACCAACTCTCAACTCTTGATTAGTATCGCAGCTCGTCATCCCCTTGTGCCAAACCTGTGACTGCTCCCCTAAACCTGCATGTACCTGGACGCAAAACAGACATCCACCCCCCGAATACTCGGGGGTTAGTAAAACTCCACTGTTTTACTAGTGCAAGTATCAAACCATACGAAATATAACAAGCAAATAGCAACTACGAATTTAATACGGAAATCAATTATCAAAATGTTCCCGAGAAGTTTTAGAATTTCGAACTCAAGTAAGAGATATTTGAAAAGGAACACATCATATCGGGGATTTTTAAAGCAGAAATTCTTTTGGATCTCGAGTCCCAATTTACAAAACCCTTTTCGTAAACATTAGGGCCTTAGCCCGATTCTCGTTTCAAAGCATACTAAATAATATACATTATGAGTCCGAGATCCATATTTAAAATGTTACCCGAACAATCACTGCTACACGATCATTGTTCGTACACATCATGTACCGAACTCCGGAGGCCTCGACGGACCTTACCCGGACCACACACACTGTTCGTACACATCATGTACCGAACTCTGGAGGACTCAACGGACCCTACCCGGCCACACACACTGTTCGTACACATCATGTACCGAACTCCGGAGGCCTCAACGGACCCTACCCGGCCACAACATCGTTCGTACACATCATGTACCGAACTCTAGAGGCCTCGTCAGACCCTACCTGGATCACACACCTTGTCCGTACACGTCATGTACCGGACTCCAGAGGCCTCGTCAGACCCTACCTGGATCACACACTTTGTTCGTACACATCATGTACCGAACTCGAGAGGCCTCGTCAGACCCTACCTGGAACACACACACATCGACACGACACAATTCATAATCATTAAATGTCAAGCCATTCCACATTACACTGAAATGTACAATCAAGTATGTAAACCAAAACAACACAAATATCATGATCATCACAACGACTCTTAACCAACATAACACACATTCGGTACACAATACATTGAATAACCACGTGTACAACCATCTCATATGTACATCGCAATCCTGCACAAATGGCACGACGCCTAACACGGAGACCAATATATCACTATTATCACAAAGCCTTCAAATTTCGGAAAACACAACCAACTCAAACGGAACATATTTACGGAGGCAAGAAAAATCGTCATACATATCATACGTAATTACTAGTCACAAGATACAAGTCGTATAATAAGATACTTGCCTCGGTTAATAGACGATGAATCTGACGGAAAGGAAGAGTTGAACACGACCGCAAGGAACCGGCGGAAATGAACCTAACGATTCGAATAACACAATCACAACCAACTCTAGACGATTACGGAAATGGAATACACCCGGAAACCCGCCTACGATTCATGTATATTCGTACCAAAAATAACAACGAGGGCGGACCACAACCAAACCCTCCCGATTCCGTAAAAATCCACAAAATATCCATGAATCCGTAGGAAAACTAAAGATACTAACAATATTAATCGTATACATCATGAATCCACCAACAAAACGGAACGAATCGGAAGAAAAACCCAAAACCCCCAAATTAATCGAAAATAGGGTTTTAGAGTATTACCTTAGGAGATTCAAGTACCAAGATCCGTAGAACACGCGTTAGATTGATTGCCCGGGCTTCACTACCGAAGAAAAATGGTGAAAATCAACCCCCCAATGGATAAAGATGAAGAACTCTTCCCCTCTCTCTCACTCTCTCTCGCGATGCAGGTGAAATGAAGGAGAAGACGACCGATCTCGTCTAATAAGGACGAGATTGCACAATTACCGCTTTGTGTGCCGCGGCACAGGCCAAAAATTACTCCCAGGTTTCGGCAGTGTGCCGCGGCACAGCCTGCGTGTGCCGCGGCACCCGGTACAGTTGGGTTTTGGTCGCGGAAGACACACGAGTGTGCCGCGGCACCGGACAGGTGTGCCGCGACACTGGCTTGGCATTGTGCCGCGGCACCGGATAGGTGTGACGCGGCACACAGTACAGTTCGTTTGGCCAACAACTGAAGGAATTTGTGTGCCGCGGCACACACACTTTCTGCCGCGGCCCACACCCCCTTTTGTGTCCCAAAATGATAACAATGATCCGGAAAGAGAATAAAACGATAGGAATCAATATTTGGGGACTAATAACACGAAATGGATCCACGGCAACCCCGAAACGGCGGTTCCGCACAACAATAACGAGGATACAGTTCAACAGTTTGACAGGAAGGACACGCTGAAAAGTACACGAGGGTCACTACGATCGAGAAATACACCAAAAACGAAAATACAAGGGAAAGAAAAATACGGATATTACACCGAACGACCCCGAAACCCGAACCTGAATACGAATTGATGATACGGTTACGACGTACTCGCAAATACGAATCTAAGAGCTAAGAGAACACACAATTCCGACCACCCGAAGGCTCGGAATTCGACAACGGAAGTAATCACCCAAAACTTTGGGAAAATTACGAAAATGGCCCAAAACGTCCGAAAATCACGATACGCGATCGAAACACCAAACCAAAGATTGCAACAAGAATAATAACATTAAATGAACTTACGAGAAACTCGAACAACAGTTCCGGACGAGATTCGCAAGAATCGAACTCAAGTGCGGAAAAACGTCTAAAAAGCACGGAACTCAACAAAACGACACCGAAACGAGCTCGGATGACAAAAAGTGCAGAACTAATCATTCTCGAAATGACGAAACGGTCATGAGCGAGTCGTCAAAACGGACTTCGGCCGAAAAAAGAAATTTACCGAAAATCGAAAATTGCGGATATTACAGTCGGAGCCCGATGTCCCTCAGAACGAACCGGCATCTTAGTCCTCCCACCAGAAGAAACTGAAGGGTACTTCCGAGCAAGCTCCCTAATCAAAAGCTCTGCCCCAAGAGCCTTCTCGATGAACTCACTAAGTGAATTACAATTGTGATTGAACAAATGCATCCTCAACTGTGGATTTAGCCTCTTGCGAAAATACTTGATCTTATCCGCCTCAGTATGGATAACAGACGAAGAAAACTGAAGAAGTCCCTGAAACTTCTCAACAATGACTATAACACCCTCATCCTCGGCGGGTTCGGGGTTTAAAACCTCTGATAACTTGGCATCACGAAGTGGAGCCGGATAATACCTCTCTAACATGAGAGTCTTGAACTCTCTCCAAATACAATCACGATCGATGGGTTTCACAGAAAGCCACCAAGAATAAGCACCCTTACTCATGTAGTAAGCCGCTACTGCCACTTTACTCTCTTCCAGACACTGAACCATGTCGAAGAGTTTATCAAAATGTTCAAGCCAATGAACAATATAAGCTGGTTCCGATGAACCCTCAAAAGTAGGCGGCCTCTGACGAGAGATATCGCTAATAATCTGACTCACTCCTCAGTCTGTCCATGAAACGCCACCTGGAATCCCTACTGCAGTGGGCCACGAACCATCGAAGTCCATATGGTCTCCAGCATCCGCGTCATCTGAGTCATCTGGGCCATCATGCCCTGCATGCATATGAATGGGTCCACCGGAACACCATCTGATTGAGTTGCATCTCGGGTACGACTCTCTGACAGTGAATGATTATCTGACAGTGAATGAGTAGCATAGCTAACTGATGAACACATGTTATCTCTCGCATTCGCGCGGGCATTCACATGGGATCCCGGGTTTCGGCCCGCACCACGGCCTCTTCCCCTGCGTCCTCTGACAGCTCTATCCATACTGAAGCAGGAAAGTGACATGATGATTATAGATCCTGCATGAATATCGCATTATGATTACGTGACAGAATGATAACAATGAGCATACACGCTCTAACACAATGAATGCATTAATAATGCAATAAAATGATCGTCGACATGACGCCGGAATATGATAAGATCGCAAGAAAGATCAAGTGACGTGACATGATTATCTGATGAAATTTCTGAAATGATTATCTTGAACAAGTTAACACGATTGATAATTTGATCCACAAGATCAACAACTGAGTAATGAGATTAACTGAGTGATTAATGAATTAACATGATCGACAAGATCAAAAATGATGATTGAGGATTGTTAAGTGATTAATGAGTTGATCCTTAATGCTTACACAAGTCACACGTGCTCCAAAACAGTTCGTCATGAATCAATCATAACACTAATATCACATATAGGTTTCAATAAAGCATGTATAATTAATGACATAATGAATGTGTGAACATAAAGAGAATCGAGTCCTTACACAAGTCATACGAAGCTTCGAGGTCTCACGATACTAGTCTTCGCTGACGACGACTCGAGGAATGAATGACTCATGCAGTCGTACAAATTTCACGACTCACAAAACCTGACTGTCCAAATTTTCATAAACTGACAGTCCTACTACTACTGCATCGGTAGAGCCACATAACTCACATATCAGGGTATCTCACAACCCAAATCTCTGATACCATCTTCTGTAACACCCCCAAATCCTATTGGGTTATTACAATGCCGTGGACCTCACGCGAGGAGATCCACCAGGCGAATATGACTAAAATACATTAAATTAACTAACAAGAAAAATCATAGTCCCTACCATGATATCTGACACAATATTCTGAGGAGAAATTTTAACGGCAATGATGGGCCTACATGGCCAAAAATGAAAATACACCCACACCCACGAGCCTCGCTCGGGTAATGCATAATGACAATGACTAACAAACTAGAGAACACTCCAACTGACTGACCAACATGAACAACTCGGACTAGTATCGCTCGAATGCCTCGTCGCCGTCATCATGCCCCTGTGTCTCAATTCTCTCCTCGCAAGCACCTAAAACATGAAAACATGTTCCGCCCCCACAAATATCACAATCACCTGGAACCAAAACAGCCTGAAGCTGTATTAATGAGGGTCGAAGCCACGGCACGAAGCCGTATCACAATGAGACCATCCAATGACCGTGACCTACTGAACTGTTGGTGTTGGGAAACCAACCGCGAAGGTTCACGCCCCAAACTTACCCATAATGAGATCACCCAGTGACCGTGACCTGCTGAACTGCAGGTGCTGGGAACCAACCGTGAAGGTTCAAGCCCCAGACTTAAAAATAATGAAATCATAAACATGACCATGACCTACTGAGGTGTAGGTGTTGGGAAACCAACCGCGAAGGTTCAAGCCCCAAACTTACCCATAATGAGATCATAAACATGACTGTGACCTACTGAGCTGTAGGTGTTGGGAAACCAACCGCGAATGTTCAAGCCCCAAACTTACCCATAATGAGATCATAAACATGACTGTGACCTACTGAGCTGTATGTGTTGGAAAACCAACCACGAAGGTTCAAGCCCCAAGCTTACCCAACGAGCACTAGCCGAGACTAGCCTCCAAAACACAATTAATCACAAACGACAACGATTCAAAGATTACTGAATTCACCAGAATGATAGTGTGCTGCCTCGAGTCGGCCAACACGATGAAAGTAACTCACGGATGGGAACCATACTCGATAGTCCCAATTCAATACCTCGATGGTCTTAGAATGGCCAACCGATAACAATGATGCAGCAGATGATTCAACACTTCGATTGCCTTAGAATGGCCAACCGATAACAATGATACAATGAGTGATTGAACACCTCGATTGCCTTAGAACGGCCAATCGATAACAATGATACAATGAATGATTGAACACTTCGATTGTTTTAGAACGGCCAATCAATAACAATGATACAATGAATGATTGAACACTTCGATTGCCTTAGAACGGCCAATCGATAACAATGATACGAAGAATGATTGAACACTTCGATTGCCTTAGAACGGCCAATCGATAATGATGACACGAAGAATGATTGAACACTTCGATTGCCTTAGAACGGCTGATCGTTAACAATGATACGAAGAATGCCTCGACACCTTTAATCGGTTACCGACGACAAAGATAAGAAACGAATACGCCAATGCCTTCAATCGGCCTATACAACATCAATGACAAAACACAAACATCAATATCAATGATTACAATGATGTCCTAGACCGAGATAAATATCAACAACAATCGATACATCGATACCGCGAACCGGCTATCGACAATAACATTAACAACGAGTATCCCAATGCCTTGAACCGGCCATTAATGAACAATAATAAACATTTGGCATAATTTTCGAAGAGTATCGTATCGAACGATCCCTTTAATATCAATGAATTCATGAAGAGACCAAGTCTAGGAATGATACAACACATTCATACACATATACGATAACATTAATCTCATTGACTAGTACAAGTATAAAACTTGCCTCAACCGAAGGCGATGAATTCCTTCCAAGAACAACGAACGGCGTCCTCCAATAAATACAAGCGCTCGAACAACCTTGAATGAAATACAATTCATTCAATAACATAATATCAACCGAAAACAACACAACGATCGAAGGAAACTCTTTGAGACATTTCATCGAACACGAAATGTTCAAAGTTCCTCAAGAACCTAAGAATCATCAATCGGGTTGAACGAATTGAAGATATGGATATACAATCCATAGAACATGTCTAACAACATCTAATAACCTCAATCGATCCATTAAAATCGGACGGAAAATGAAATCAAAACCAAAACTCCCAAAATGGACAATTCTAGGAAAACCAAGAGAATTACCTCGATTCGACGAATAAGAAGGATTAGATGTTGATATGATCACCTAGAGTCTTCTCAAAACATGATTGGATGGAGTAGAAACGATCATAATCACAAACCCTAGTCAGATTGCCCGACTACCGTGAGAAGAAGGAGAGAAAGGGGTGAAATGAGGTGAAAAACCCGTCTGACACCCTTAATTACTCCAGTGACGCACGGCCAACAGGCACGACCAAATGTCCGTGTGTTTGGTCGTGTTCCAGGCCACTGCCCGACCACTGATCTCACGCACGAGCAGCACGCACGAGCACCTGCTCGTGTGTCATGCTCATGTGTCCCTGATGATCGCCAAAGTGCACTGACCAACTCTGATGCCACGCACGAGCAGCACGCACGAGCAGCTGCTCGTGTGTCATGCTCGTGCGTCCCTGTTGAGTGCCAAAACGACAAGGGAACACAAAATGCCATGCCACGCATGCCTACACACGACCTGCACGACTTACACGATA
This sequence comes from Orobanche coerulescens, assembly GCA_033398695.1. Taxonomy (NCBI): domain Eukaryota; kingdom Viridiplantae; phylum Streptophyta; class Magnoliopsida; order Lamiales; family Orobanchaceae; genus Orobanche; species Orobanche coerulescens. The sequence continues at coordinate 39,828,724 of CM065814.1, read as the reverse complement.
ATAAGTCACGTTAAATCGGTGAAACAATAATGATACTCCCAACACAAGGCTACCAATCACGATGATGATGATGAAAATATTCTCATCTCGATCCCGAACAGAGATGAATGATGAATAACAACTGATACACGACTCCAATATACGCAGAATGATGAACACGAAATGAATGAGTACGAATGATGAATGATTATTACTGAGTGAAAAATTTCTGAGTGGCAATTACTGAATGATAATTAATGAATTCACAACCGGGTATTACAATAATAGCTCTGATTAATCTTTTACTTCTTGATTAAGTCTTGTTGTATCAAGGATTTGCTATAATAGCTCTGATTAAGTCTTTACTTCTTGATAAGTCTTGTTAAAAGAAGATAAGACCACGTTACATGCATTCGAGTCGGAACTCTATGAGAACTCGGGTTTATTAACATTATAAATCTGATACAGGCTATACTGAGAGAAGCTCATAATACACCGTATTCTCTCCACCCTTCGAGCCTTTTGTACTCAGAATTGGCCATAACAGCTCCGATTAATCTTTTACTTCCCAATTAAGTCTTGTTGTAGCAATGATTGGATATAATAGCTCCGATTAAGCCTTTACTTCTTGATTAAGTCTTGTTAATATGAGATAAGATCACGTTACATGCATTCGAGTTGGAAATCTATGAAAGCTCGGGTTTATTGATTTGATCCGAGCCTTTTGTACTCAAAATTGGCCATAACAGATCCGATTAATCTTTTACTTCCTAATTAAGTCTTGTTGAAGCAATGATTAGATATAATAGCTACGATTAATCATTTACTTCTTGATTAAGTCTTGTTAATATGAGATAAGACCACGTTACACGTATTTGAGTTGGAACTCTATGAAAACTCGGGTTTATTGATTTGATCCGAGCCTTTTGTACTCAGAATTGGCTATAACAGTTTTGATTAATCTTTTACTTCTTGATTAAGTCTTGTTGTAGCAAGGATTCGATATATAGCTCCGATTATGTTTTTACTTCTAGATAAGTCTTGTAAATAGGAGATAAGACCACATCACATGCATTCGAGTCGGAGCTCAATGAAAACTCGGGTTTATTGATTGGATTCGAGAGTTTTGTACTCTGAATTGGCTATAACAACTCTGATTAATCTGTTCTTTCTTGATTATGTCTTGTTGTAGCAAGAATTCGCTATAATAGCTTCGATTAAGCGTTCAATTCTTGATTAAGTCTTGTTAATAATAGATAAGACTATAACTACATGCATTTGAGTCTGAACTCTATAAAAACTCGAGTTTATTGATTAGGTTCGAGCTTTTTGTACTCGGAATTGACTATAACTACTTCGATTAATCTTTTACTTCTTGATTAAGTCTTGTTAGTAGGAGATTCCATGTTACATTCATTCGAGTCGGGACTCTATGAAAACTCGGGTTTATTGATTAGATTCGAGCCTTTTGTACTCAAATTTGGGTACAACAGCTCTGATTAATCTTTTATTTCTCGATTAAGTCTTGTTGTAACAAGAATTGGATATAATAGCTCTAATTAAACCTTTACTTCTTGATTAAGTCTTGTTAATAGGAGATAAGATCACGTACATGCATTCGAGTCGGAACTCTATGAAAACACGGGCTTAATGATTAGATTCGAGATTTTTGTACTAAGAGTTGGCAATAGTAGCTCCGATTAATCTTTTACTTCTTGATTAAGTCTTGTTGTAGCAAGGATTCACTATAATAGCTCCAATTAAGCCTTTACTTATTGATAAGTCTTGTTATTATGAGATAAAACCGCGTTACATGTATTCGAGTTGGAACTCTCCGAATAATCGGGTTTATTAATTAGATTCGAGTATTTTATAATAAGAATTGGCTATAATAGCTTAGATTAAGTCTTACAAAAGCTCCAATTAGTCTCTTACTTCTTGATTATGTCTTGTTGTAGCAAAGATTGGATATAAATACCTCAGATTAAGCCTTTACTTCTTGATTAAGTCTTGCTAATAGGAGATAAGACCACGTTACACGCATTCGAGTTGGAACTCTATGAAAAATCAGGTTTATTGATTAGATCCGAGTCTTTTATACTCAGAATTGGCTATAACAGCTCCGATTAATCTTTTCTTTCTTGATTAAGTCTTGTTGTAGCAAGGATTCGCTATAATAGCTCCGATTAAGTCTTTACTTCTTGCTAAGTTTTGTTAATAGAAGATATGACCACGTTACATGCATCCGAGTCGGAACTCTATGAAAACTCCGGTTTATTAATTATATTCGAGCCTTTTGTACTCAGAATTGGCTATAACAGCTCCGATTAATCTTTTACTTCCTAATTAAATCTTGTTGTAGCAATAATTGGATATAATAGCTCTGAATAAGCCTTTACTTCTTGATTAAGTGTTGTTAGTAGGATATTAGACCACGTTACATCCATTCGAGTCAGAACTCTATGAAAACTCGGGTTAATTGATTAGATCCGAGCTTTTTGTACTTAGAATTGGCTATAATGGCTTCGATTAATCTTTTTGATTAAGTCTTGTTGTAGCAAGGAATCGTTATAATAGCTCCGATTAAGCCTTTACTTCTTGATTAAGTCTTGTTGATAGGAGATTTTATGTTACATGCATTCGAGTCGGAACTCTATGAAAACTCGGGTTTATTGATTAGGTTTGAGCCTTTTGTACTCAGAATTGACTATGACAGCTTCAGTTAGTATTTTACTTCTTGATTAAATCTTGTTGTAGCAAGGAATCGCTATAATAGCTCCGATTAAACATTTACTTCTTGATTAAGTCTTGTTAATAGGAGATTCCATGTTACATTCATTCGAGTCGGAGCTCTATGAAAACTCAGGTTTATTGATTAGATTCGAGCCTTTTGTACTCAAAATTGGCTATACCGCTCCAATTAATCTCTTCTCTCTTGATTAAGTATTGTTGTTACAAGGATTCGCTATAATAGCTCTGATTAGAGCTTTGCTTATAGATTAAGTCTTGTTAATAGGAGATTTTACGTTACATGCATTCGAGTGAACATTATGAAAACTCGGGTTTATTGATTAGATTCGAGCCTTTTGTACTTAGAATTAGCTATAACAGCTCTCACTAATCTGTTCTTTCTTGATTAAGTATTGTTGTAGCAAGAATTCGCTATAATAGTGTAACACCCCCTAACCTAGCAGCTGAACCGCAAAGGGGTCTGTGCTACTAAGTTGGGGAGTATCACACTTTTAAACTTTGAAAACCAATAAAAAGTAGCTTTGGTAATGCGTGTACTCAGGGAAATAACGCAAACCGTTATTATTTATTCAAAACATTACACAACCTTAAGTTTAATACATAACAAAACCATAACAGAGTGATCTTATTCAAAACAAAACATAGTCTTCTAGCACAGGGGCGAAATAGCTGGGGAATGGCATATGGACAAGTCTCCGGCTGTCAATACTGAAGAAGATAGTCAACTCCTAAACATGAGCATCATCACCTGTATCATTGTAATATCCGACGGAAATTCTTGCTTACTGTTGTATTATTCGGATAATTTAATACTGTTGTAGTCTTGTTGCATTTGTGTAATGTTTATTGATGTTGGAATATATCATAAATAGACTTAATAATAACTATCACTCGCACTATGATTTGAATTCTCAACGTTGTATAGATAAGTACATTTTTAAGCTATTAAACCTGAGCCTAACGTACGCTAATCCTTTAGCATAGCATATGCTATATTGAGGCCTTTACATACATAAAGAGGTACCTGTTACGTACGTAACAAGTGTAATCGTATCCGATCTCAACTTTCGGCGTGTGGGCTCGGGCGTGATACGAATATCTGATCTTTTGGAGGCAACCTAGTTAACCTACATTACGTACGTAATGCTCCAAGCAATAACATACGTAATGATGTTCGTATTTTAGTCCAGTAGCCTCTGGAATTAGCTTACGTACGTAACAATTTTTGTGTAGCGTACATAAAGCTGTTAACATACGTTATCCTCTTGTGATAACGTACGTAACGAACTGTGCTGTTATAAAAGGAAAACTTGGGTCTTTCATTTTGCACGTTCAACTTCGTGATGTTCTCCAGTATAAGCATCCCCCTGCCCCCCTAGATCACTTCTACCTCCTTTCCTCTTGTGTTTGAGCTATTCATCTTGGTTTAGAGCTTGTTGATTGGAAGTTGGAGTCATTCTTGAAGCTTAGATTGTGTTCTTGTGGTGTTGGTGTATTGTTCTTCATTTCTGAAGGTATGTTATACGATTTAACCCTATAATCTCGTAATTATAATGTTAGTGATTAAGTATGCTCCACCTAGTGATGAATTAATCAAGCTAAACATGTTTGTAGTTAAGCTTTCAACAAACTTAATGATGAATATGATGATTAAGGGATTTGTATGTGTTCTTGGTGTTTTAAATGGTGATGATCATGTTTAGTTAAAACACACTCTTCTTGCTGGACTAATAAACCATTGGGATAATAATAGTCCTTGTTTCCTCATAATGAAAGTAACTTGTTGACAGAATTACCATAAAATGTTTTAAGAAACCCTTGATGAACATTAGAAGAATGGAATGATCTTCTTGAACCTAAGCTAGGTGAATTCAGAGGAATGATATTTGAATCTACAGGTTAGTTAGAATATTATAAGTATGGTGTTAAACTTGAGATAGTCTTCATGATCATGATAGGGATTTATAACTAGTTAACTTAACATAAGTGATTGAGTGAAGTGCAGATTTTTACTTTTAATCAATTGAGATGTTCTTGATAAGTTTAAAGGGTATAATATTATTGCTTAACACATTATGGATCAATTCTTAATCCAGCAAATATTTGGTAACATCTTGTAATCAATTGTAAGAATAGAATGGTATGAATAAGGTTCTTGGGGTAACACTTCAATATCTTAAAACGTTGAAATACTCAAATGGGAATTAGGATGTTGTCTCGTTAAAATTCGGTATAGATGATCATATGAACGTATTATTGGGTAAAATATATTTCGTTCAAGGTTGATTGTTCGAGTAACCAATTTTGAGTCGAGGGCCATCCGTTCGTTCGTTCGACAAGAAAGGACTATTCTCGCCTCCATATTGAGGCAAGTTATCTTGCTTGGTTATAATGATAATTGGATTCTTGTGATGGTTATACGTTTTATGTATATGAAACCCTTACAAAACTTGTGACTTGTGATTTGAGGTTGTTCTTAATAATGTTCCGTTTTCATCGTGGGATTGTATTCCCATGTTCGTCACTTTCGAACCCTTGATATTGTTGATCTTATTGTCATTTCGGTGAGTCCTTGATCCGTAATCGGATTGGTGAATTATTAAATTCGTTGTCATGTTGCATCGTGACATATCTGGAGTCATATCTACGTTCTGATTGGATAGAGTCATGCGTGAATATTTTCCGTGTTGGGCTGTGCACACGAGACGTAGTTCGTTGAGGCTAATTAGGTACATTGTCCCACGTATATCCTGGATTCCGTATACGGGGTGGACATATGCAGTGACACATATTCAGATCGGGCGTACTGTGATGTCCCTCTTGAGCCGTACTATCTTAGTCGTTCATAGTCCATTTATATATTTGGATGTGTTCGACGTTTTGTGACTAAGCGTTCATACGCCCGAGGGGTATGTTCGTTAGTCGTGTTCTTTTCCTTGAAATATTATATATGTGAATTGTATAATATCTTGAGAAACCATTTATCATGTATATTTGACCCTGTGTTGGGCGAAATACTTGTGTTGTATTTTAGGTCGAGGAAAAGGCAAGGCATGGGAAGATCATGGTGATGGCGAAGGGTTCGAAGGATACTAGTTCGGGGGCCCCAAGTCTTTTTTTATCCGGTCGTGTTCGTACCGTGTAATGTTATCTTTCCACTTTATTTAATTTAAGAACAAATGTATTGTTATTTAAGTATATTCCATCTCCATATGGGTTATACTTATATTTTGGATCCTGTGTATAATAAGGCCGTTGGCCATACTACTGTAAACTCCTAATCGGAGTAAGTACTACGTATTGTGGTTCGGTACCACACGTATTGTGTATTTAATCTGTATTTTGGGTATCGCCGGGTGGGTTCCAGTATGGGGTCCACGGCACTGTAATGGCCGCCTTACAGAAGATGGTATCAGAGAGCGCTAGTCATTTTTCTTTTTCTTTTTACAGAAGATGGTATCAGAGAGCGCTAGTCATTTTTCTTTTTCTTTTGAGTCTTTGTCTATTGAACTAGTATCAAGAGACCTTCGTGTCACGTGTGACCCGTGCGAGTGCCTGATCCTACGAGCCAAATGCGGTACGTACTTTATGAGCCATGATTTAATTACTGGCATGATATTAATATCAGAATGAATCTCTTTGTTGATCTTGGCAATTTCAGGATTTGTGACATGAATTATATGATTGAAAATTCGAAGAAAATTCTGGATTTATTATATGATTGAAATTGTTCGACTCAAATGTCGATATGATAGTCTGTGTGACCCTCGTAGTGTCAATAATTCATTACGAACTGTTTTCTTGAATATGTAATTTCTTGTTGCTATTAACTTAGCATGAATTCTGATTGGTATCATGAACTGTACTTATGATTATCTTTGCGAATTGATTCTTTCAGTATGGAAAGAAATTTGAGAGGCTGTGGCAGAGGGGGACGAGGCCTCGGAAGGGGCCGAATCCCGATACCACGAGCCAACAGGCGTGCAATGCAGAGCATAGTTCTGCAGGTAGTGATTCGCCTTCTAGGGACCAATCGCACCACACTGGACGCGAGGATGCTCGTGTCGATCCTTACACTGTGATGCAGTGTATGATGGCCCAGATGACCCAGATGAGTCAGTTAATGGAAACTATGCAGATAGCTACTACCGACCAGCATCAGGGGCCACCTCCTGTACATGGCGGACCGGTGAGTCACATCATCAGCGACATCTCTCGCCAGCGATCCCCGATTTTTGAAGGTTCCTCTGAGCCTGCTGATATCGTGCACTGGATTGAACACTTCGAGAAATTGTTCGATATGGTAGACTGTCCAGCAGAGAATCGCGTCTCCGTAGCAGCTTACTACCTGGGCAAGGGTGCCCACACTTGGTGGCTTTCGGTGTAACACCCCGATAAGGCGGCCATTACAGTGCCGTGGACCCCACACTGGGACCCACCAGGCGATACCCAAAATACAGATTAAATACACAATACATGTGGTACCGAACCACAATACATAGTACTTACTCCGATTAGGAGTTTATAGTAGTATGGCCAACGGCCTTATTATTCACAGGATCCAAAATATAAGTATAACCCATATGGAGATGGAATATACTTAAATAACAATACATTTGTTACTAAATTAAATAAAGCGGAAAGATAACATTACACGGTACGAACACGACCGGATAACAAAAGACTTGGGGCCCCCGAACTAGTATCCTTCGAACCCTTCGCCATAACCATGATCTTCCCATGCCTTGCCTTTTCCTCGACCTAAAATACAACACAAGTATTTCGCCCAACACAGGGTCAGATATACATGATAAATGGTTTCTCAAGATATTATACAATTCACATATATAAGATTTCAAGGAAAACAACACGACTAACGAACATACCCCTCAGGCGTATGAACGCTTAGTCACAAAACGTCGAACACATCCAAATATATAAATGGACTATGAACGACTAAGATAGTACGGCTCAAGAGGGACATCATAGTACGCCCGATCCGAATATGTGTCAGTGCACATGTCCACCCCGTATATGGAATCCAGGATATACGTGGGACAATGTACCTAATTAGCCTCAACGAACTATGTCTCGTGTGCACAGCCCAACACGGAAAATATTCACGCATGACTATATATGTGCCCGGCTATAAATCCCACACAATATCTAATCGGAACGTAGATATGACTCTGGATATGTCACGATGCAACATGACAACGAATTCAATAATTCACCAATCCGATTACGGATAAAGGACTCACCGAAATGACAATAAGATCAACAATATCAAGGGTTCAAAAGTGACGAACTTGGGAATACAATCCCACGATGAAAACGGAACATCATTAAGAACAACCTCAAATCACAAGTCACAAGTTTTTTAAGGGTTTCATATACATAAAACATATAACCATCACAAGAATCCAATTATCATTATAACCAAGCAAGATAACTTGCCTCAATACGGAGGCGAGAATAGTCCTTTCCTTTCGAACGAACGAACGGACGACCCTCGACTCAAAATCGGTTACTCGAACAATCAACCTTGAACGAAGTATATTTTACTCAATAATACGTTCATATGATCATCTATATCGAATTTTAACGAGACAACATCCTAATTCCCATTTGAGTATTTCAACTTTTTAAGATATTGAAGTGTTAATCCAAGAACCTTATTCATACCATTCTATTCTTACAATTGATTACAAGATGTTACCAAATATTTGCTGGATTAAGAATTGATCCATAATGTGTTAAACAATAATCTTATACCCTTTAAACTTATCAAGAACATCTCAATTGATTAAAAGTAAAAATCTGCACTTCACTCAATCACTTATGTTAAGTTAACTAGTTATAAATCCATATCATGATCATGAAGTATCTCAAGTTTAACACCATCCTTATAATTGTAACACCCCAATTCACAATTGGGACATTACACGCCGTAGAACTCTCATGAGGTCTACCAGGCTATCACATGACACACATTCCGTACATGAAAATCCCAGAGACACGATCATTAATGTAAATATGGGGATGTGGCCGCGGCCAAAACGTTTTAATAGACGTACGTGAAAATATAATTCGATACCATATCATTGCCCATGCAGGGCACTTTAACCGAATACAATAAAACCAGTCAAACTCCAATACTCAAACAGTATAAATGACCGAACATAAATAAAGACTCGAGCCTCATAATCATGCCAATCTATCCTTTGCGTGCATATCCCGTGCCTGCTCCTCAGCTCTTTCGGTGCCTGAAATGCATAAGACGCATTTTCCCCATTTAAGGGGTTAACATTCGAATAGCTAGTGCAAGTACACAATTACACAATATTATATACAAAAGCAGTTTTAGACAATCATCTCAATCAGAAATCATTACATTGGTAATCAAATCAGTTATCAATCATCACGATATCACAAAATCATAACCAGTATCCTGTGGCCGTACCCCTTAGTATCGACCCCCAGACATCCCGTCAAACGCTCCGGGTGGAAGTTCAACCACACACGCACCCAAGTCCACTTCCGCGGCCGTACCCCTTAATATCGATCCCCAGACATCCCGTCGAACACTCCGGGTGGAAGGAACACAACTCACGCACCCGAAAACCACAATTTATCATTCATTTCGAAAACGTAACATACATAACGGAATGTAATACATGTACTTGTCTTGATTAACACGACGTGAAGGAAAACGGTGAACAGAAAGGTTTTGGCCCAAACAATCTTCACAAATCCGATTCTAGCACAATAACGATATACAACCAATCTCAATACTATGAAAACATAGGTATACCTCCTAATTCTACCCGTTGGAACAATTCATCAGACAACACTAGGTCATAACCGGTTCCCCTCTATTAACGGAGGAAAGTACCAAATTCAATCCGAAAAATCGTAAGAGAAGTAAAGGGTAGTGATTATACTATCAAAATCTAACAATCATGATAGGCAAATCGGACTAGAAGGGTAAAAATAGAAACAAAACCCCAAAATCCCCAGAAGTTAGGGTTCTAACGAGAAATACCTCGATTCAGGCGGAAAAGGATGATTATGATGATGATTAACCTCCCTTGGTACACAAAAATCAATCTTCAGAGGAACTCTATGGACTGCTCTGGACAAATCGCTCCAAATCGCTCAAGGAAACTCATGTCGCGCACAAAAGGATGAGAAGAAATGAAATAACGCGACTGAGGTTAATTCAGGATTTAAAACGTCGGACAGTGTGTTACGTACGTTAACACGAGTTGTTAACGTACGTTATGATGTTTACGTACGTAACCTCTCACAGGTTAACGTACGTAACAAACAATCTGTACTCTATTGTGAAAACCATAACATACGTTACCAATAAGGTATAACGTACGTTATGATGCCTCTATAACGTACGTAAAGGAGCAAGCATAACGTACGTTATGCATGCAGTAGTCTCAGCTGCTAGACACTTAATTCTGCACAGTCGATACGACGACGGAACGCGACATAAGGACAGAACCAGATGTGTAAACACGAGGTATCCAAAACAATGAAGCTAAGTGCTGAAAGAAAATTCACTTCCGACTACCGGGGAATCCGAAATACAACAAGCAAAATAAAATTCCCTAAACTTTTAGGAAATTAAAAAAATGGCCCAAACATCCGAAAAGTCACGATATGACGTCAGATTAACAATCCGAAACTCACAACACGAGCCACTCAACCAAACGAACTTATGGAAAAATGAAAATGATGAAATCAAACGAGGTTTTCGAGAATCGAACGTTCATGCGACGAAATATAACTCAAGATGAAAAATACATAAAAACATCCTCAAAACTCATCGAAACGGAAAAACTCCATGAACAAAAATAGATTCAGAATTCCAAGACAGTAATAAGCGAGTCGTCTGAAACGAATATACACCAAAATAGAAATTACCAAAAAAAATAGAAAGCAAGAACATCACATTATCTCCCCCTAAAAATAAGTTTCGTCCCGAAACTTACGATGCGAATAACTCGTGGTATCTCGACCTCATGCTCTCTTCCGTCTCCCATGTGGCTTTCTCGGATCCATGCCTCTACCATTGAACTTTAACCAAAGGAATGGTTTTGTGCCTAAGTTGCTTCACTCGAGGCTCTAAAATCTGAATCGTCCTCTCCTCGATGGTAATGTCGGGTCCCAACTCAATCTCTCCAAAATCAATAATATGGCTAGGGTCTGGCACGAACTTGCTAAGCTGGGAAACATGAAATACGTTATGCACATGACTCAAGGACGGCAACAAGCCTAACTGATATGCAAGCTCTCCAACTCATCTCTAAAATCTCGAACGGTCCAATATATATCGGACTAAGTTTACCCTTTCGGCTGAAACGGTAAACTCCCCATGTCGGCGACACCTTAAGCAGGTCATGGGCCCCCACCTCAAACTCCAACGGCCGGCGATGCGTATAGGCATAAGACTTCTGCCGACTCCGGGCCGTCAACAACCTATCGCGAATCAGAGCAATCTTCTCTCTCGTCTCAACTACCATATCAGGCTCGATACCAATTAGCTCGGACGCATCGTCCCAACACAACGGCGGTCTGCACCTCCTCCCATACAATGCCTCAAATGGTGCCATTTTGATCGAGGCATGCCAACTATTGTTGTACGTAAACTTGATCAATGGCAAGTGCGACTCCCAATCATCCTTCCAATCTAAGGCACAAGCTCTCAACATATCCTCCAATGTCTGGATCGTCCGTTCTGACTGCCCGTCTTTCGGAGGGTGGTAGGACGTACTGAGTCTCAACTCAGTCCCCAAAACTCGATGTACGACCTGCCAAAAGTGTGATATGAATCGGCCATCTCGATCTGAAACAATACTCTTGGGATTCCGATGTAACCTGACGATCTCCGCAATGAATACTCGTGCTAATCTCTACGGCCCCCAAGTATCCTTAGTACCCAGGGAATGATCTGATTTGGTTAATCGATCGACAACAACCCAAATCATATTCATTCAGTCCGAGTCCTAGGCATCCCGGTAATGAAATCCATAGAGATGTCTTCCCACTTCCATTCCGTAATGGGAAGCGGTCGTAGAAACCCCGCGGGCCGCTGATGCTCAATCTTAACCTGCTGAAAGGTCAAACACTTCGCCACAAACTCGATAATGTCCATATTCAAATTGCTCCACCAGTAGTTACTCCTCACATCCTTGTACATTTTGCTCGTACCAGGATGTATGGAGTAAGGCGTGGTATGAGCTTCACTCAAGATCTTCTGTCTCAACTCAATATCACTCGGTACACATAATATGCCGCGAAATATCAAAACTCCATCATCCTGAACTACAAATCAAGGGGCTTTCCCCTTCCTCACATCCTCCCTCAGCTGGACCAAAAATAGATCATCATACTGTTTCGTCTTGATATCATCAGTCAAAGACGAAGTGATCTCCAACGCACATAACTGACCCTGAACTCTCTGAACCCAAACCTCGATATTCTGACAAATCAAATCCCGCTGGATCCTGATTTGTGGTGTAAGCACCTCTAATATTTGTAATGTCATCGGCTTCCGGCTCAATGCATCAGCCACTACGTTAGCCTTACCAGGATGATAAAGTATCTCGAGGTCGTAATCTTTAATTAGCTCCAACCACCTACGCTGTCTCATATTCAACTCTTTCTGACTGAAGATATACTTCAAACTCTTGTGATCCTTAAAAATCTTAAACGACGACCCATAGAGATAGTGCCTCCACATCTTTAAGGCGAAAACGATCGCAGCTAACTCCAAATCGTGCATGGGGTAATTTACCTCATAAGGTTTCAACTGGAAGGACGCATAAGCAATAACTCTATCTCTCTGCAGCAAAACACATCCGAGCCCGAGACCCGCGGCATCACTATACACCACGAAATCCTCGTTCCCCTGAGGCAATGCAAAAATGGGTGCGGTAGTCAATCGTCTCTTCAACTCGTCAAAATTATCCTATCTGTTTGTGGTCCACTTGAACTTCCGAGTCTTCTGGAGTAATTAAGTGAGTGGTCTAGTGATTTTAGAAAATCCCTCTACGAATCTACGATAATAGCCCGCATGTCCCATAAAAATCCTCACTTCTTTCACATTCTTGGGCGGTTCCCATGCCATCACTGCCTCTATCTTTTGAGGATCTACCCTAACTCCCTCCGCTGAAATCACGTGCCCGAGGAACATCACTTACTTGAGCCAAAACTCACACTTAGAGAACTTCACGTACAATTGCTCAATTCTCAAAGTGTCCAACACAATCCGGAGATGTAAAACATGCTCCTCTCGACTCCGGGAATAGATAAGGATGTCATCGATAAAGACGACTATGAATTTGTCCAGATACTCGATAAAAACTTTGTTCATTAACTGCATGAACACTTCTGGGGCATTGGTTAGCCCGAAAGGCATAACCACAAACTCATAATGGCCATATCTCGTCCGAAAGGCAGCTTTCAGTATATAGCTGTCCCAAATCCTCAACTGGTAGTAGCCCGATCATAAATCAATCTTCGAAAAGACTGACGCTCCCTGAAGCTGATCAAACAAGTCATCAATACGGGACAAAGGGTATTTTTTTTTTATGGTTAACTTGTTTAATTCTCGGTAATCGATGCATAAACGAAGCGATCCATCCTTCTTCTTAACAAAAAGTATAGGCGCACCCCAAGGCGATGCACTCGGTCGAATATACCCTTTATCTAACAATTCCCCCAACTGTTTCTTCAATTCTAACATCTCTGACGGTGCCATACGGTATGGCGCTCGAGAAACGGGAGCCGCATTCGGCTCAAGATCAATAGAAAACTCAACCTCTCGCTGTGGTGGTAATCCCGGCAAGTCATCTGGAAATACGTCGGGGTACTCGCTAACAATTGGAATCGACGACATGTCAACTCCACCATCCTCCGCCTGCAGAGCGTAACACCAATAGCCGATACAACCCTGATTCAGAAGTTTCATCGCCTTCAAGGCGCTAATCACACTTTCCGATCTACCCGGTTTACAACCGACGAGAGTGTGCTCGGTGCCGTCCTCAGCCACTATCGAGATGGTATGAGTCCGATAATTCATGATAGCACCGTGACGATCCAACCAATCATCCCCGAGGATCAAATCCTCACCCTTAAGATCTATAACAATGAGGTTCGAGGGCCAATCTCGGCTCCCGATCCTCACTGGGCAATCCCTAACTTCCCGATCCCCAACCATATGATCCCCGCTAGGTGTACCCACTATGAACGGTTCGCACTCATACAAGCAGTCAATACCAATACGACATACGCAATCTGAAGCAATAAAATAATAAGCAGCACCCGAATCGAAAAACACCGACACTGGATGAGAAAGGATCTGAGTGGTACCTGACGCCACTCGAACATCTGTCTCCTCCGTATGCCTCATTTGATATAATCGAGGATGGACTGAGCCCGAACTAGATGCAGCTCGGCGGTCCGGCTGACCCCGACCCCTACCACGGCCCAAACTCTGATGAACCTGAGTGGCTGGAGTCTTCTGATTGATGCTAAGCTCCTTCTGAACTGTGGTGGACTATGGAACTCTGGCGGATCTGGTAGCCCTCTCGAAATGAGTGGCCCTGTGCCCTGTCTATCCACAAGTAAAGCAAGTAACTGGAGGAGAAGGGAAATCCTTCATCAAATGCTCATATTGGTTACAATTAAAACTGACCCTGCCACCAGAAGCAACGGACTGGACTGAACGATTACCCTGAGATCCTCCAGCCTGATGAAACGGCCTCTTACCAGGTGTAGGGGAAGACCGTGCTCTCGGAAATCGGCCACTCTTGCCGGCTGAAAAATTGCCAGCCGTTTTCTATTTCTTGGCCTCGGTACCCAACTCTGATTCCGGTGCAGCCATATCGATCGCTAGGGCGCGATCCTGATACTCCTTCAAGGTGACACACATGAGCGGTTCCATACTCTGCCTGATATGCGGTTTCATGCACATATTGAAATAACGGATCTTGTCAGCCTCGGTCCTTACCTGATCTTTCACGAATCCTAATTGCTGATTATAAGTGATGATGGCATGAGAAATAGGCACATCCTGAGGTGTAGCGGTGAATAACTCCACAATCCTGCACTCCTTGACTGGCGGTGGACAATATTCTGCTTCCATAGCAGCCTTAAATTCCTCCTAAGTGGCCTGGCGGTCCCTAGGCGTCACAGCCTCCCACCATTCCACAGCTTCCTTATGTAGGAGGTACTGAGCAATATGTACCCTCCTGTCATCGAGACAAGCTACGACATCAAAAGTCCTGCCCAACTAAAAGAGCAAATTCTCCCAACCGAGGGGGTCAGAAGAACCAGAGAAACGAGGAGGGTGCATCTTAGTTACTTTCTGAAGCCATCTACTAGCTTCATCCTCTGGAGTCGGAGGCGGATTCTGGCATCCACCCTGGGCTATCTGAGTGAGTTGGGCTCCAACTGCTGGGAGTAGCCCTGGCGTCGGCGTTATTACCCGATGGCACTGAATGAGAAGCCGAATCCGTAGAGGACTGAGAAAGTGAGCCTTCCTCGAAATTAGCACCATGACCACGGCCTCGGCCGTGCCCCCTAGATGGTCTACCACGACCTCTCAACATACTGAAGAAAATATGAAAAGGACAAGATCAGAAAGATTCATAATTTACAAGGTTGGTATCACAATTCACAGTTTCGAACAATGCAAGAAAACGAATTACAGAAGTATAAGAGTTCAAGGAGACTTACAGCCACGTGTCACACGAAAAGATGGTAACATGATGATATTAGGCTCAACGACTGACTCAAACGACTTAACTGACAGACCCAAAATTAACCGACAGCCTAGGCATTCAAAACCTAAGGGCTCTAATACCATAAATGTAACACCCTAATTCACAAATGGGACATTACACGCCGTAGAACTCTCATGAGGTCCACTAGGCTATCACATGACACACATTCCGTACATGAAAATCCCAGAGACACAATCATTAATGTAAAAATGGGGTCGTGGCCTCGGCCAAAATGTTTTAATAGACGTATGTGAAAATATAAGTCGATACCATATCATTGCCCACGCAGGGGATATTAACCGAATACAATAAAACCAGTCAAACTCCAATACTCAAATAGTATAAATGACCGAACATAAATAAAGACTCGAGCCTCATAGTCATGCCAATCCATCCTTTGCGTGCATATCCCGTGCCTGCTCCTCAGCTCTTCCGGTACCTGAAATGCATAATACGCTTTTCCCCCATTTAATGGGTTAGCATTCGAATAGCTAGTGTAAGTACATAATTACACAACATTATATATAAAAGCGGTTTTACACAATCATCTCAATCAGAAATCATTTGCCATAAATATTCCGGAATACTACATTGGCAATCAAATCAGTTATCAATTCATCACGATATCACAAAATCACAACCGGTATCCCGTGGCCGTACCCCTTAGTATCGACCCCCAGACATCCCGTCGAACGCTCCGGGTGGAAGTTCAACCACACACGCACCCAAGTCCACTTCTGCGGCCGTACCCCTTAATATCGATCCCCAGACATCCCGTCGAACACTCCGGGTGGAAGGAACACAACTCACGCACCCGAAAACCACAATTTATCATTCATTTCGAAAACGTAACATACATAACGGAATGTAATACATGTACTTGCATTGGTTAACACGACGTGAAGGAAAACGGTGAACGGAAAGGTTTTGGCCGGAACAATCTTAACAAATCCGATTCTAGCACAATAACGATATACAACCAATCTCAATACTATGAAAACGTAGGTATACCTCCTTATTCTACCCATTGGAACAATTCATCGGACAACACCAGGTCATAACCGGTTCGCCTCTATTAACGGAGGGAAGTACCGAATTCAATCCGAAAAATCGTAAGAGAAGTAAATGGTAGTGATTATACTATCAAAATCTAACAATCATGAGAGGCAAATCGGACTAGAAGGGTAAAAACCGAAAAAAAACCCCAAAATCCCCAGAAGTTAGGGTTCTAACGAGAAATACCTCGATTCAGGCGGAAAAGGATGATTATGATGATGATTAACCTACCTTGGTACACTAAAATCAATCTTCAGAGGAACTCTATGGACTGCTCTGGACAAATCGCTCCAAATCGCTCAAGGAAACTCATGTCGCGCACAAAAGGATGAGAAGAAACGAAATAACGCGACTGAGGTTAAGTCAGTATTTAAAATGCCAGACAGTGTGTTACGTATGTTAACACGAGTTGTTAACGTACGTTATGATGTTTACGTACGTAACCTCTCACAGGTTAACGTACGTAACAAACAATCTGTACTCTATTGTGAAAACCATAACGTACGTTACCAATAAGGTATAACGTACGTTATGATGCCTCTATAACGTACGTAAAGGAGCATGCATAACGTACGTTATGCATGCAGTAGTCTCAGCTGCTAGACACTTAATTCTGCACAGTCGATACGACGACGGAACGCGACACAAGGACAGAAGCAGAAGTGTAAACACGAGGTATCCAAAACAACGAAGCTAAGTGCTGAAAGAAAATACACTTCCGACTACCGGGGAATCCGAAATACAACAAGCAAAATAAAATTCCCTAAACTTTTAGGAAATTACAAAAATGGCCCAAACATCCGAAAAGTCACGATAAGACGTCGGATTAACATTCCGAAACTCACAACACGAGCCACTCAACCAAACGAACTTATGGAAAAAGGAAAATGATGAAATCGAACGAGGTTTTCGAGAATCGAACCTTCATGCGACGAAATATAACTCAAGATGAAAAATACGTAAAAACATCCTCAAAACTCGTCCAAATGGAAAAACTCCACGAACAAAAATTGATTCAGAATTCCAAGACAGTAATAAGCGAGTTGTCCGAAACGAATATACACCAAAATAGAAATTACCAAAAAAAAATAGAAAGCAAGGACATCACAATAATCTTCTAACTAACGTGGAGATTAAAATATCATTCCTCTGAATTCACCTAGCTTAGGTTCAAGAAGATCATTCCATTCTTCTAATGTTCATCAAGGGTTTCTTAAAACATTTTATGATAATTCTGTCAACAAGTTACTTTCATTATGAGGAAACAAGGACTATTATTATCCCAATGGTGTTATTAGTCCAGCAAGAAGAGTGTGGTTTAACTAAACATGATCATCACCATTTAAAACACCAAGAACACATCATTACAAATCCTTTAATCATCATATTAATCATTTAGTTTGTTGAAAGCTTCACTACAAACATGTTTAGCTTGATTAATTCATCACTAGGTGGAGCATACTTAATCACTAACATTATAATTACGAGATTATAGGGTTAAATCGTATAATATACCTTCAGAAATAAAGAACAATACACCAACACCACAAGAACACAATCTAAGCTTCAAGAATGACTCCAACTTCCAATCAACAAGCTCTAAACCAAGATAAATAGCTGAAACACAAGTGGAAAGGAGGTAGAAGTGATCTAGGGGGCAGGGGGATGCTTATACTGGAGAAAATCACGAAGTTGAACATGCAAAATGAAAGACACAAGTTGTCCTTTTATAACAGCACAGTTCGTTACGTACGTTATCACAAGAAGATAACATACGTTAACAGCTTTACGTACGCTACAAAAAAATTGTTACGTACGTAAGCTAATTCCAGAGGCTACTGGACTAAAATACGAACATCATTACGTACATTATTGCTTGGAGCATTACGTACATAATGTAGGTCAACTATGTTGCCTCCAAAAGATCAGATATTCGTATCACGCCCGACCCCATACGCCGAAAGTTGAGTCGGATACGATTACACTTGTTACATACGTAACAGGTACTTCTTTACGTACGTAAAGGCCTCAATATAGCGTACGCTATGCTAAAGGATAAGCATACGTTATTTATTATCCGGAATTTCTACTACTGTTGTTTGATATTATTTTATCCGAGTTATATTGTATAACGTGGAATATGTACAGTATGGATAAAATAAATAAAGGACTGAGACATCTGTATTGGTATAATTGTCGCACTTGGTCGACAATTGCAATTGAGGATATTGTGTATCATATGAGAATATTATTGAATTGAGTATATGTATTCAGTATGTGAGTGTACGTATCCAGTATGTCGAGATGGACGAGAAGAGTTGGAAATGGCTAAGTATAGCTTGACTAGCGCACGCTAATGGTCAAGTATAGCACACGCTATCGTTCATGGTTAGCGCACGCTGGAGGCAGAATGTAGCGCATGCTAATGCAGTCAGATCGGAAGGAATCTGCGTGTGGACCATGCCACTTTCGGCGCACGTTCTGATAAGTCAACGGATGTTTGTAATGTAGTACTAGCGCACGCTAAACCCTAAAGGTTAGTGCACGCTAATGTAGTTCGTTTTCTTGAGATAAGTTGGTGAATCCTTCTTCTCCTTCGCGGATGTTGATATCATTGTTGGAGATTAATCTCTGTAATGTTAGATTAAGGTAGTGTTGTTAAGGTTCTTGGTGTTCATGATATGGATATTTGAGGAAGAAGATGATATTTGAATATAAGAATTGGATTAAGGGTTGGATGATTACTTATATGTTAAAGGATATCGGACTTCGTTGTTTTGATATCTTTGAACATGGTTCAAAATCACTGATAATCGCCATATGTTGATCGGTATCCGAAATACATGCAACTGCATGTCATTAGCGCACGCTAAGCCTACTGGCTAGCGCACGCTAACGGGAGCAACTTAGCGCACGCTACGTTAAGTAATTAAGGTGCGCTAAGTCAACAGGCAGGGTAGTATATTCTGTTTTGGTTATGAATTCGTGATCATTTAAGTTGGTTTGATCAGACTTGTGGTTAACCGAGATATTGTTGAGCCATTGGGTTTGTGAATTGATTTAATCGATTGTTGATTGTTATCGAACTTGTTGTTTATCAAATTACTAGGTTGAGAATATTGATCGGTGATTATAACCGTGTGTTGTGGTCGAGTTCGAGGATGTTCGTGAATTGCTTTGGTCGGGACCGAGATATTTGTAGATGACGGCAATGGAATTGGTAACGGCTTCACCAGTATCGAGGCAAGTTATTACTTACTCAATTTATAATATTTAATGAATAGTTTCCGTTTCATTCGTTTATAATTCGTATAGCAATGATTATAATCGTAATCACAGGATATTTGGGATTATAAGTTGTATTCGAGTTTTGGGAATTAAATCATAATGTATATGATTTACATTTCATTATTGGTGTACTTGGTATCGAGGATACATCGTGGTATAGACGAAGACATGTACTATCTACCGTCCGTGATATTTTGGGACCGTCGAGTATTGAGGATATTGGTTCGTGATGGTTAGACATTGAGACTGCTCTCAAAGGACTCGGGGCTAGTACTCTAATCATTTTTATCATTTTTGTCGATCATGTTGTGATATATTCGTGTATCGTTGTTGTCATGCATTTGTGCATTGTTGTTGTCGTGTATTGTGTACTATTGTTTTGTGCAGTTGTGCATCATTGTCATATGTCCATCATGTGTTGGTCCGACGGGATTATCAT
Organism: Orobanche coerulescens; assembly: GCA_033398695.1. Classification (NCBI taxonomy): domain Eukaryota; kingdom Viridiplantae; phylum Streptophyta; class Magnoliopsida; order Lamiales; family Orobanchaceae; genus Orobanche; species Orobanche coerulescens. Next base: position 39,808,408 of record CM065814.1, on the reverse strand, counting down.
GGGAATCTATAGCTGTGTGCGCTGGATCGCTGGACAGGTAATGCCACCATGCGTTGGTCCGACGGGATCATCATAGGAATCTATAGCTATGTGCGCTGGATCGTTGGATTACCATGTATTGCTGTTGTGCATATGTATATTATGGGTTTGCCATAAGTATACATTGTCGTTATTGTTGTGATCATATTGACGTTGTCATATGAGTATGCATTTGTAGGTCTTGTGTTAGGACCATGTCCGTATGTTGTGTTGATCTGATCTCGGATTAGACTGACGTGATTGTCATGGTATTTCGTATCTTGAGGTATGTTCCGTATTTCCTTGGTACTTGTCTTTGATGGACAATCAATTATCGTATTGTAATTGTCGACGTTATCCGATGGATTGAATTGGCCAGAGTTGGTATAATTTCCGCATCGCGATTTATGATAATGTTTTGAGAACCTTGGGTATTGTTGAGATACCATACAGATATTTTGGTATTATCTTAATGTGTTGTTAAGGATACAAATCGTGGATTTTCGTAAAGTTACGATGGTAAGATTACATTGGTCGTACTCTTACCTAATATTTCCATTGATATGTAATTATTGACGTGATGTGATGGTTATCATTGTTGGATATTTTGGCTGACCCCATCGTGGGCTTTCTTTTTAGGTTCTTGGATTATCAAGATTGTAGCGGTCGTGGAGAGATGAGCTTCCCGGAGGATACTGGCTAGGGCATGTTTTTGTGTATTGAGTTTCCTGATCAGTTCTTGTATTCCACTGCTAGAGTATTTTAATTGTTTGTCTTTTTCCGCTGCGTGAGTATTTTTTTTAAATGGCCTTTTGGTATCTGGTAACTTAGGTTACTTTGGCAATCATTTTCTATATCTATTCTGTCGGTACGTGTAAGCGATAGCTTAACGTATGTTTTTAAACTGTTGAGTTTTGGCATTTTGGGCTTGGTGGTTTCGAATGAGATTTTACGACGATTTTGATAAACAAGTTTTATAAAGTCTTCGAATGTTTTTAATAGATAATACAGTCGTTAGCCTCTTGGACGTTTGTAAATGTTTGCGAAAATTTCCTTCAGCCTTGTGGGTTCCATCTTGGGGCCCACAGCGCTGTAATATTCCTGGATGGCTCTAGGGGTGTTACAGAATATGGTATCGGAGCTTAGGTTGTGAAAACCTAGGCAGTCGGGTAGAGTTGGGTCATACTTTTGTCGCGTCATTTGAGTTGTCGGTTGACAAGTGTGTGAGCTCTGAGTTTTTGTTGTTCACTCGGGCTTGTATGTTATGTGATTTACCAGTGTAGTGTTGGGGTTGTTGTAAAATTTTTCAAATGGTGTTAACGTGTTTCTTCAGATAGAGCTGTGTTGTGTTCTCGAGTTGAACTGAGTTTGCAAAATGTGTGTTTTGTAAATATCTGTGTCGAGTATTTTCTAGAGTTGAGACATGTGCTAGTATCACGGGGAATCATCGGCTTCACGATCTGTAAGTTTTTGGATTTTTGAATTGCATTGAGATTTATTGCCGAGCTAAGTTGATATGATTTGAGATTCAGCAGAATATTATGCATTACAGTATAAGGTGACAGAGTTGGGACAGGATTGATGATCTTGAGAAGTTATGATTTTGGAAATCAATATGTGTGTTGCTACCCAAAATATTATCTGGAGATAGATATTGCTTGAATGGTCGAGTAGCAAACAAAGTGCAAGAACACTTCCGTAGTGAAAGTAAATAACACAAGATTTGCCGGGGTTGCTAGTCCCGGGCTTAAATGCTCTCGCGAGATGTTATTAATACGAATATTCTGGGATATAAGTATTAATGTTAGAATACTATTACAATAAGTGTAACGATTCTAGTTATCTTAGCTAGTGAGTCTGTAGATTGCTGGAAGAACCAGATGTGATGCTCTGTGAGTTCTTGTAACAACGTTGATGAACTGCGACGGCGGTGAGAGATCGACAGTCTCTCATAGTGTGTATTAGTTGTATGTTTGAGTTCCTAGGCTTGTGAGTCTCGTTGAATTGGTACTGCAGGGAGTTCTTGCCTCTACCGATCGTCTTCTGGATGAGAGATGCTGAGAGAGAAATCTTGAGGTAGATCCGAGAGAGGAAACTATCATCCTGAAGGAATGTATATGTTTGTATGTATTTCCGTGAATGAAGTTGGAACCTTTTTCCAGTTGCTGGAAGTTCTCTATTTATAGGACTGGGACCTGCTGGACGATCACCTCTGCTGCATTATAATAAGCGGGCGATCATCTTTTAGCACATGGGTTGGTCTCCTTAAAGTCCGCAGGAGTTGCTGGCAGCCAGCTGTGCGGTCCAATGAGAAGCCTGCACGCGTCTGAGTCGCTGTCATGGACAGTCCCACCTTGTACCTTTCGGCGGGGTTTGTCGGTAGGTGATAAGGTGGTGACAGGCTGTGGTCAACGATCCATGAAACGCGGCGCCTGTCGCGGATCTGCACATGGGAGCTGCTTTAAGATTCAGTCTTCGACGGACGAAGGCCTCTGTTCGTGGTACTGGACGGTCGTCTTAGTTCGGGCATCAAAGATGGTCGCTGGATGCCAAAAGGCGATCGCCTTGACAGTCGATCGCTAGATACTCGAAGGTGTGCTGTTATCTCCGCTTAGGCGTGTTCTCCATAGCATGATTGGTTGTGGACTCGATCGCTCGGTCTCCGCCAGAAGAAGTCATCTCGGGCTCCTCATGTGGCGTTACCTATCATTCCAGAGGTGGAGCCTCACGTAGAGCCGATCGCGGCTGAGCGGAGCGATCGAGTCCACAACCAATCATGCTATGGAGAACGCGCCTAAGCGGAGATAACAGCACACCTTCGAGTATCTAGCGATCAACTGTCAAGGCGATCGCCTTTTGGCATCCAGCGACCGTCTCTGATGCCCGAACTAAGACGACTGTCCAGTACCATGAACAGAGGCCTTCGTCCGTCGAAGACTGAATCTTAAAGCAGCTCCCATGTGCAGATCCGCGACAGGCGCCGCGTTTCATGGATCGTTGACCACAGCCTGTCACCACCTTATCACCTACCGACAAACCCGCCGAAAGGTACAAGGTGGTACCGCCCGTGACAGCGAATCAGACGCGTGCAAGCTTATCATTGGACCGCACAGCTGGCTGCCAGCAACTCCTGCGGACTTTAAGGGGACCAGCCCATGTGCTAAAATACGATCGCCCGCTTATTATAATGCAGCAGAGGCGATCGCCCAGCAGGTCCCAGTCCTATAAATAGAGAACTTCCAGCAATTGGAAAAAGGTTCCAACTTCATTAATACATACAAACATATACATTCCTTCATGCTGATAGTTTCCTCTCTCGGATCTACCTCAGGATTTCTCTCTTAGCATCTCTCATCCAAAAGACGATCGGCAGAGGCAAGAACTCCCTGCAGTACCAATTCAACGAGACTCACAAGCCTAGGAACTTAAACATACAGCTAATACACACCGTGAGAGACTGTCGATCTCTCACCGCCGTCGCAGTTCATCAACGTTGTTACAAGAACCCACAGAGCATCACATCTGGTTCTTCCGGCAATCTACATGCTCACTAGCTAAGATAACTAGAATTGTTACACTAATTGTAATAGTATTCTAACATTAATACTTGTATCCCCGAATATTCGTATTAATAACATCTCGCGAGAGCATTCAAGCCCGGGACTAACAACCCCGGCAAATCTTGTGTTATTTACTTTCTCTATGGAAGTGTTCTTACACTTTGTTTGCTACTCGACCATTCCAGCAATATCTATCTCCGGATAATATTTTGGGTAGCAACAATGTCGATTAAGTTTTGGAACGGAGTTGTGCATTTGGGAGAAATATTGTGGATTTTTCAGGATAACATGTAGTCATGATAGTTCATCTTGAGATATACGAACTGTTTTTGAGCATTTGAAAATGATACTTTTCAAAATGAATGGTTTACGGATGTTTTGTGGAAAATTATTTTTGGGCCGAGACCCAATCGATTTTGAAATGGTTTTATAACTCAGGACTTGGGGTCTGAAAAAGGGTTTTCTATTTTTTTTAAACTTCTTGTAATGCGGAACAAGATACGGGCTGAGACCCTAATGTTTCAAAAGAAAGCTTTTCTATTTTCTAAAACTCCCGAGAATTGTAAAACACTTTATCAATCTTTATCGATTTCGTTGCTGCCTTTCGCGGTTTTAGTTTACTTGTTCAAACGAAACTCCTCGGGAAGTCTTTCGCTGTGTTGATTTGTTTCAATGTCTTGTCATAGCATAACTGAGATGACCCAAGATGGGTTAATGATTGGCGTTGCGAGTCATATGTGGAAAAGGAGTTTTTGGTCGGAGTTTATATACTGAGATTTTGGAACTCGATCGTGTGGTTTTCCGATGGAATATCAGTGGATATTGGTGACGAACCGGACTGGTATATAGGAGTATGGATGTAGTCGAGAATTTGCATACTTTTCATTTTAAAACATCGAAATCGTGTGGATTCGAAGGAAACTGTTATCGAATACTTGGCACCATCGAGCCAATTTAATTTTTCGAAAATTGATTTTGTGGTCTTACCAAAAATTGGGTTTTGAGCTTTGAAATTTTTGAAAGAACTTTCGAAAAATTGTCTTCTTGACGAGACTATATGATTTCAAACTGGTTTTGAAAATATGATCGATATACATACGCATTTAGTGCATAATGCATATCATGGTGAAGTTCTGAGTGTAACTCACGAACTGGATAAGACATCAATATGGTACGAGGAAAAGAGATTCGAACTTCAGTATATTAGTTTGGTTATCCAGGGATGATCGGTTGAGTTATCGGATAAGAGAAATATGTTGCGTGTTGTAGATTCATGCACACAATATTATTTTGGAAACTTGGGATTTTGTGAAACCGGAACATATGTGCTATGTGATTCCATTGGTATGATAGTAGCGCGATTTTACCATAATGATTTTTGAATGATTTCTTTGTAAGTGTAGAATTGGGGATGGTGACCCCATGCTGGTTGTTTTGGATATTGAGTGGTCGTTCCCACTCCATGTATGATTGGATATGTTTATCGGGTTGTGATTGGTGTGTCGTTTTGAGAACCTTATTCGTTCATATATCGGTTTCGATGGTTCTGTGTTGATCGTGTTGGAGTTTACCGTGTGAAGGTATTCTCGATTTTCGTTGATCGTTCGTTGGTAATATTGGAGTTTATCATGATGATGATATTCTTGGATGTGTTTTGACCTTTGGATTGGTCGTATTAGAGTTTATCATGTCGATGATATTCTCGGTTAATTTATTGGTTGATTATTGCTGGTGATCATCTGAGCGTTCAGATTGTCTGTCGATGTTTCGGGATTCGTTGCCATTGTGTTGAGCAGTTGTTTCACATATGTATCGTGCATTATTGGTTTTTAGCAGATTAGGACTTGATTGTATAATCAGTCAGGCAGGATTTGACATGGATAGGTTACTTCATCCGAAGATGATATATTTTGTTGAGACTCATGGAATTGTTATTGTAAATATATTGAGGTTTTACAGTGAAGTCACTTACTAGTACCTCAGGAGATCGTCGACTTGGCGCATATATAAGTGTACTGTTTTGGTTATTCGTTAATAATGATGATTGATCGTTATCGTGATGGTTACGGAATATTTTGGTTGAACGGTTTGTTGATTTTTCCATGATGGATTGCAAGTTTCGAGGGCGAAACTTATTTTAAGTGGTGTAGTATGTAATATCCGGAATTTCTACTACTGTTGTTTGATATTATTTTATCTGAGTTATATTGTACAGCGTGGAATCTGTACAGTATGGATAAAATAAATAAAGGACTGAGACATCTGTATTGGTATAATTGTCGCACTTGGTCGACAATTGCAATTGAGGATATTGTGTATCATATGAGAATATTATTGAATTGAGTATATGTATTCAGTATGTGAGTGTACGTATCCAGTATGTCGAGATGGGCGAGAAGAGTTGGAAATGGCAAAGTATAGCCTGACTAGCGCGCGCTAATGGTCAAGTATAGCGCATGCTATCGTTCATGGTTAGCGCACGCTGGAGCCAGAATGTAGCGCACGCTAATGCAGTCAGATCGGAAGCAATCTGCGTGTGGACCAGGCCACTTTCGGCGCACGTTATGATAAGTCAACGGATGTTTGTAATGTAGTACTAGCGCACGCTAAACCCTAAAGGTTAGCGCACACTAATGGTATATTGGACAAAAAGGAATCTTATCCTCGTCAGCACTTTCGGTGTGTGGACCAGTCTTCGGAGCATACAGACAAATGAGTCAACTGATATTAGCGCACGCTAAACGCAAGGACTTGCGTACGCTAGAGAGTGTAAGTTACGTACGCTAATGCATGGGCGTTACGTACGTAAGCACATGTACGAAGCCGGACAGTAGCCTCTGGACTGCGATAGCGCACGCTAACAAAAGTCAGTTAGCACACGCTAAGGCTGTTGCGCACGCTAAATATGAGATGTTAGCACACGCTAGTAATGTATTCTATATAAGGGGACAGACGGGTATTATGAAGCATTTCGTCCATTTCTTTCCTTTCACCCGATAGAGAGAACCTTGGGAGGACATTTGGAGTTCCTAAACACTGAGGGATGATCCGCTTTAACAAGATTAAAGATGGAAATCATGGATTAAAGCTTTGTTCTTGAAATCATTGGTGATTCTTGGAAATAGATTCAACCATGGAAATCAATCCATTCCTTCATAAAGGTAATCACTCTTCATCTTTGGATTTCATTTTGGATTGAATGTTGATGTTCTTACATAAACAAGTTGACAAGCATGATTATGAGATGGATTACTGGAGTATGATGATATTAATATGATTCGTGTGGTTTGAATTATGTAGTTCGTTTTCTTGAGATAAGTTGGTGAATCCTTCTTCTCCTTTGCGGATGTTGATATCATTGTTGGAGATTAATCTCTGTAATGTTAGATTAGGGGAGTGTTGTTAAGGTTCTTGGTGTTCATGATGTTGATATTTGAGGAAGAAGATGATATTTGAATATAAGAATTGGATTAAGGGTTGGATGATTACTTATATGTTAAAGGATATCAGACTTCGTTGTTTTGATAGCTTTGAACATGGCTCAGAATCACTTAGTGTTCTTGATAATCGCCATATGTTGATCGGTATCCGAAATACATACAACTGCATGTCATTAGCGCACGCTAAGCCTACTGGCTAGCGCATGCTAATGGGAGCAACTTAGCGCACGCTACGTTAAGTAATTAACGTGCGCTAAGTTAACAGGCAGGGTAGTATATTCTGTGTCGGTTATGAATTCATGATCGTTTAAGTTGGTTTGATCAGACTTGTGGTTAACCGAGATATTGTTGAGCCGTTGGGTTTGTGAATTGATTTTATCGATTGTTGATTGTTATCGAACTTGTTGTTTATCAAATTACTAGGTTGAGAATATTGATCGGTGATTATAACCGTGTGTTGCGGTCGAGTTCGAGGATGTTCGTGAATTGCTTTGGTCGGGACCGAGAAACTTGTAGATGACGGCAATGGAATTGGTAACGGCTTCATCAGTATCGAGGCAAGTTATTACTTGCTTAGTTTATAATATTTAATGAATATGGTTTCCGTTTCATTCGTTTATAATTCGTATAGCAATGATTATAATTGTAATCACAGGATATTTGGGATTATAAGTTGTATTCGAGTTTTGGGAATTAAATCATAATGTATATGATTTACATTTCATTATTGGTGTACTTGGTATCGAGGATACATCGTGGTATAGACGAAGACATGTACTATCTACCGTCCGTGATATTTTGGGACCGTCGAGTATTGAGGATATTGGTTCGTGATGGTTAGACATCGAGACTGCTCTCAAAGGACTCGGGGCTAGTACTCTAATCATTTTTATCATTTGTGTCGATCATGTCGTGATACATTCGTGTATCGTTGTTGTCATGCATTTGTGCATTGTTGTTGTCGTGTATTGTGTACTGTTGTTTTGTGAAGTTGTGCATCGTTGTCATATGTCCACCATGTGTTGGTCCGACGGGATCATCATGGGAATCTATAGCTGTGTGCGCTGGATCGCTGGACAGGTAATGCCACCATGCGTTGGTCCGACGGGATCATCATGGGAATCTATAGCTATGTGTGCTGGATCGTTGGATTACCATGTATTGCTGTTGTGCATATGTATATTATGGGTTTGCCATAAGTATACATTGTCGTTATTGTTGTGATCATATTGACGTTGTCATATGAGTATGCATTTGTAGGTCTTGTGTTAGGACCATGTCCGTATGTTGTGTTGATCTGATCTTGGATTAGACTGACGTGATTGCCATGGTATTTTGTATCTTGAGGTATGTTCCGTATTTCCTTGCTACTTGTCTTTGATGGACAATCAATTATCGTATTGGAATTGTAGACGTTATCTGATGGATTGAATTGTCCAGAGTTGGTATAATTTCCGCATCGCGAGTTATGATAATGTTTTGAGAACCTTGGGTATTGTTGAGATACCGTACAGATATTTCGGTATTATATTAATGTGTTGTTAAGGATACGAATCGTGGATTTTCGTAAAGTTACGATGGTAAGATTACATTGGTCGTACTCTTACCTAATATTTCCATTAATATGTAATTATTGACGTGATGTGATGGTTATCATTGTTGGATATTTTGGCTGACCCCGTCGTGGGCTTTCTATTTAGGTTCTTGGATTATCAAGCTTGTAGCGGTCGTGGAGAGATGAGCTTCCCGGAGGATACTGGCTAGGGCATGTATTTGTGTATTGAGTTTCCTGATCAGTTCTTGTATTCCGCTGCTAGAGTATTTTAATTGTTTGTCTTTTTCCGCTGCGTGAGTATTTTTTTTAAATAGCCTTTTGGTATCTGGTAACTTAGGTTACTTTGGCAATCATTTTCTAAATCTATTCTGTCGGTAGTAAGCGATAGCTTAATGTATGTTTTTAAACTGTTGAGTTTTGGCATTTTCGGCCTTGTGGTTTCAAATGAGATTTTACGACGGTTTTGATAAACGAGTTTTATAAAGTCTTCGAATGTTTTAAATAGAAAATACCGTCGTTAGCCTCTTGGACGTTTGTAAATGTTTGCGAAAATTTCCTTCAGCCTTGTGGGTTTCATCTCGGGGCCCACAGCGCTGTAATATTCCTGGATGGCTCTGGGGGTGTTACACGTTAGGCTCAGGTTTAATAGCTCAAAAATGTACTTATTTATACAACATTGAGAATTCAAATCATAGTGCGAGTGATAGTTATTATTAAGTCTATTTATGATATATTCCAACATCAATAAACATTACACAAACGCAACAAGTCTACAACAGTATTCAATTATCCGAATAATACAACAGTAAGCAAGAATTTCGGTCGGATATTACATACTCCCCCCTTAAAAGGAGTTTCGTCCTCGAAACTAAGGGGTAAACAATTCGGGAGACCTCTCTTGAATGCTGCTCTCCGTCTCCCACGTGGCCTCCTCGACTCCGTGTCGTGATCATTGAACCTTCAGTAGGGGAATCGTCTTGTTCCGCAATTGTTTGATCCTCCTCTCAAGTATCCCTACGGGGCGCTCCTCATACGAATGATCCTCTGCTAAATCTATCTCATCGAACTGAAGTACATGACTCGGATCAGCAACGTATTTCCTTAACTGGGAGACATGGAACATGTTATGAATCTGGCTCAGGTCTGGTGGTAAAGCCAGGCGATAGGCTAAATCGCCTACTTGTTCCAAAACCTCGAACGGCCCGATATACCTCGGACTCAGCTTGCCTCTCTTCCCAAAACGAAAAACTCCTCGAGTAGGGGACACCTTCATTAGTACATGGTCGCCGACCTCGAACTCAAGCGGTCGTCGGCGGTTGTCTGCGTAAGACTTCTGTCGGCTTTGAGCCATCAACAAATGACTCCTAATCAGAGCGATCTTCTCACGGGCTGCTAACAACATATCGTGTTCCGTACCCAAGGTTTCAGATGGATCGTCCCAACACAGAGGGGATCTACAACGACGGCCATACAATGCTTCATAAGGTGCCATCTGAATCGAAGTGTGCCAGCTATTATTATAAGTGAATTCCACCAAAGGTAGTTGGGCCTTCCAATCATCCTTCCAATCGAGAACGCACGCCCTATCCTCTAAAGTTTGGATAGTCCTCTCAGTCTGACCATCCGTCTGCGGGTGAAATGCTGTGCTGAACTTCAATTGCGTACCCATCGCATGATGAACTGCTTTCCAAAAATGTGACACGAATCGCCCATCACGATCTGATACAATACTCTTAGGGGTACCATGTAACCTTACAATCTCTTTGATAAATAGGTGGGCCAATCTCTCGGGTCTCCAAGTGTCTTTAATCTCCAGAAAGTGGGCTGATTTGGTCAGACGATCCACAATCACCCAAATCGTATTCATCCCTCGTCGACTCGTCGGAAAGCTGGTGATAAAATCCGTCGATATGTCCTCCTATTTCCACTCGGGAATCGAGAGTGGTTTCCGCATTCCTACGGGTCGCTGATTGTAATACTCGTGTATTTTATGAGTGTTGTTTTAGATGTATTTTGTGGTATTGTGGCTATTTGGATCGTATGTATTGATGATTGACCTTGGTATGTTCATGGATGATAATTATTGAGTTTTGTGATTTTTGGATTGTGCTCGCTTTGGCCGGAATGTCAAAGTGGTGACTCGAGAGTTATGGCAGTAAGATATGAATGTATTACCAAAAGGGGGTTAATAGAATAAGAGTAGGTATTTCCGAATTGTGATTTGCACAGGGGCTGACTTCGGTCGATCACCATAAATCCCAAAAAAAATCCAAAAATTCTAAAATTTTACAAAATTGTAGAGAATTGAGTTAGCTTTCTAATGATTCAAACGGTGAGTCAATCGGAGTCCGGACGAAGGAGTTATGGTCGAAATAGCAGACCGTTGTGCAGTGACACGGCCGTGTCATTTGACGCGGGCGTGACGAACTGTTACGGTTAAGCAAAAAGGTTCTAGACTGTGACACGACCCCCGACTCGACCGTGTCTTGTGACATGACCGGAAGTGCAGAAATGCTGAAAAACCCATTTCGGGAGCTATATATAGACTTTGGTCGATTTTTTGGGCATTCTAGCACCTTCCCTTCATCCTCCACCTATAATTCTTCATCTTAAACTCCAAAATCAAGCCATAAACATGTTCCGAACACTACAGAATCAAGATATCAAGTTCATTATTGAAGAATTGTCCATCTCTTGGTTGAATTAAGGTATGTGGTTGATGTTCTTCAAGTTATTTCAAAGAATTTTGGGGTTTGTTGGAAATTCTTGATTCAAGTTCGTTTTGGCTTTGGATTATGTTAGATTATGTTGTTGTAATCATGTTCCTTTGTTTTCCCTCAAAGTTTATGGATTAAATTCCGAGTTTTTAATCCGTTCTTGGGTTCGACCTTTGTCGCCTCCGTAGTGTTCGATTAAATGTCTTTAAGGGTAGAACTTAGGGTGAATTCTTCCGTTTCCATGGTGTTGTGTTTTGATTCGGTATCTCGATGTGTTAGGGTTGAATTGTTGAAGGAAGTTCGAACCGTACGTCCATCCGTTCGTTGTTTCCCGTGTCGTTTGAATTGAGGCAAGTACTTTGATTGTGTTTAATGTACTTTGTGTGAATATGTAAAAATGTGATTTGTGCCAATTGTTGATCGAGTGTGTCTGAGCCGAGTAAAACCAGTGAGGGTCCCCTGGGGTCCAGTAGGCTGCGTTTCCCTACGGATCACTCGGTTGGGCTATACAACCAGAGAGAACCTGACGAGGTCTCTTGGGGTGCGTATCTTGCGGGATGCGGGGCCAGTATAGCTCGGGAGGTTGTTTTGTTATGATGATTATGATGTGGTATTCCGGAATATCTGTGATGGCACTGTGATTTCTGTGGTTTTTTGTTGATTATTCACTTGTTGTACATATTCTAGAATCATTGTACCTGCACCGACTTCTTGCTGACCCCTTCTGGGGTGGATATACTTTTGTGTATTCAGGTACAGGTCCAGAGAGAAGACTATCACGGGGCGGACACAAGATTGGTGTGCAATAGTGATATCGTGTGCTAATTTGAGTTGGTGGTTGTTTGGTCATGGTCAAAGTCATGTTTTAATTTTGTACTCGCGCGGGTACTGTCTGTGTTGTATGTCGTGTCAGATTTGATGGTTAATGATGTTGTTGTACTCCCGTTGAAATGGTCGTGTTTTATGATCCTACGGGACGATTTGTTATTTGGTATTGTGGTGTACAACTTATCGAGTTGAATTTGGTGTCTTTTAATGGATGAATGTCCTAGTTTTGTTATCGTTTAATGTATTTTGTGTTGGTCTTAGCCTTGTAGATTCTCTAAAAAGAATCTACGGTGCTGTAATATCCCTGTAAATCACGGGGGTGTTACACTGATGCTCAATCTTAACTTCTTGACAGGTTAAACACCTCAAAACGAATTCTGCAACTTCACGTTTCATACTTCCCCACCAATAATATTGTTTCAAATCCTTATACATTTTGCTAGACCCCGGGTGAATGGAGAACGGGGTAGCATGAGCTTCTCTCAGGATAGAGTTCCTTAATTCGTCGTTTGCGGACACACAAACTCGGTTCCTGAAGCGTATCAATCCATCCTCGTGGATCACAAAGCCAGGGGCTTTCCCTTGAGTTACTTCATTCCGAACTCGAGATAAGAATGGGTCCGTAACTTGCTTCTATTTAATTATATCCTCAAGGGATGATGAAATTTCAAGTGTGCAGAGTTGTCCCTGAATATGCTGTAACCAGACTTCAATTTCCGGCCTCACCAATTCTAACTGCAATTCCCTCTGAGTTGTTAAGTGGGCAAGCATCTGCTCCTGTACTGTTTTACAACTCAAAGCGTCGGCAACTACATTTGCTTTGCCCGGATGATAAAGGATCTCGATATCATAATCTCTAATGAGTTCTAGCCACCTTCTCTGCCTCATGTTTAACTCCTTCTGAGTAAAAATGTACTTCAGGCCCTTGTGATCGGTAAAAATCTAACAGGTAACTCCATACAGATAATGACGCCATATTTTTAAAGCAAACACCACGACTGCATGTTCTAAATCATGGGTGGGGTAGTTAACCTCGTAAGGTCATAGTTGTCTCGATGCATAGGAGATCACCTTCCCGTTCTGAATTAGTATACATCTAAGGCCCTGTTTAGATGCGTCACTATACACCACAAATCCTTCTATTCCCTTCGATAGGACCAAAATAGGTGCCGAAATCAACCGACTCTTGAGTTCATCAAAACTCCGCTGACATGCCTCTGACCATAAATACTTGTTATCCTTCCTTAGCAAATTAGTCATTGGTTGGGCAATTTTGGAAAAACCTTCCACGAACCGTCGGTAATAACCTGCTAGTCCCAAGAAACTGTGTACTTCCTTAACGTTCTTTGGTGGTAGTCTCGGATAGCTTCTGTCTTCTGTGGGTCTACTCGTACCCCATCAGCTGATATCACATGTCCGAGAAAGATAACTTCACGCATCCAGAATTCACATTTGGAAAATTTCCCACAAAGTTGTTCTCGCCTCAAAGCATCGAGAACTTGATGGAGATGACGCTTATGCTCATCATGGTCATGGGACTAAATCAGAATTTCGTCAATAAAAATGACTACAAAGCGATCAAGATAATTAATAAAGACTCGATTCATCAACTCCATGAATACTGCCGGTGCATTAGTCAGTCCAAAAGGCATCACTACGAACTCATAATGCCCATAGCGAGTACGGAAAGTGATATTCGAAATGTCAGACTCACGAATCCTCAACTGATGGTAACCAGACCTCAAGTCGATCTTAGAAAACACAAAAGCCCCCTGAAGCTAATCCAATAAATCATCAATACGCGGCAATGGATATTTGTTCTTAATGGTTACCCTATTCACCTCACGATAATCAATACACAGACGTAGGGATCCGTCCTTCTTCCATACAAATAGTACTGGTGCTCCCCAAGGGGACGCACTAGGTATAATATATCCCTTTTTGGTCAAATCCTCAAGTTGGCTCTTCAGCTCCTGCATCTCAGTCGGAGCCATACGATATGGTGCTTTTGAAAGCGGGGACGTACCAGGCTCTAACTCAATATTGAACTCTACATCACGATGTGGAGGTAAGCCTGGCAACTCATCTGGAAATACGTCTGGGTAGTCTCGGACTACCGGAATATCAGCCAATTTGACTGGTCGATCCCCTGCTTTGGTCATGAAACACCAATATCCAATACACCCCTGATTAAGCAGTTTCACTGCTTTCATAGCGCTGATGACTCTCCCTGAACGGCTGGGATTGTCATCCTGGAAGGTACACTCAACACCATCGTCAGATGTGATGGTCACTGTTCGCTTGCGGACACTAATTATGGCATCATGACGGTCCATCCAATCGATACCCAAGATCACATCATCTTTAGGTAAATCGACAACAATTAAATTCAACAACCACTCACGGTCGTTCATGCGAATCGGGAAGTACTGAACTTCACGATTCCCAACAATTCTTCTACCATCGGGTAGACCAATTATATAAGGTTCACAATTGATGACATGATCTAATTTCAAACGACTCAAACAAGAAGCATATAAAAATGAGTGTGAAGCACCAGTATCAAAAAGAACACAGACAGGCTGAGATTGGATCTCGAGAGTACCTGCAATCATGCTGGATTCGGGATCGTTAGCCTTCTTCATCTCATAGACTCTGGGTTTTGCAGCCCCGGCACCAGATGTACAGCTTGATTTCCACGCCCCATTCCTTTGTTTGCCCCGGTAGTCTGATAAGAAGTGGACAGAGGTACACGGTCCTCAACTGACTGAACTGGAGGATGAGGTGCTGCGGGAGTACGTCCTGGTCCACTCCTACAATAACGAGCATGATTTCCATTCTTCCCACAAGTATGGCATGCCACGGCTGGCCTTGGGCATTTCGAATTGATGTGCCCCTGGTCTCCACTGTTATAGCACACAACAGATAGGCTGACCACTCGAGGTTGCGATCCGGTTGGCTTCGACACCATGGGTTGCTATTCATAAGGATTTGGCACTGGTTGGGGCCTCTTGAATGTTCCTTGGTTGCTGTCTGTCTGGTTCTGGTTCCTGAATTTCTTGTTGTTAGACTGCGGTTGCTTCTTGGAAATTTCTTTCACGGTCAATTCGTACTCTAGAGCTTTCTCAATGAACTCCGATAGGGTCGCACAATGATGGTTCAACAGCTGCATTCTCATTCGGGGTATTAGCCTTTTGAGAAAGTATTTGATCTTATCAGCCTCCGTTCAGACAATCGTCGCGGCAAAAGGAAGAAGTGCCTGGAATTTCTCGGCAATAGATAGTACGTCATCATCTTCGGACGGGCCTGGATTCAGCAATTCTGATAGTTTGACCTCACGGAGAGGACCCGGATAGTAACGGTCTAGCATGAGATTCTTAAATTCCTCCCAAGTACATACACCATCAGCTGGCCTCACCGAAAGCCACCAAGTGTGGGCGCCCTTGCCCAGGTAGTAAGCTGCTACGGAGACGCGATTCTCTGCTGGACAGTCTACCATATCGAACAATTTCTCGAAGTGTTCAATCCAATGCACGATATCAGCAGGCTCAGAGGAACCTTCAAAAATCGGGGGTCGCTGGCGAGAGATGTCGCTGATGATCCGACTCACCGGTCCGCCATGTACAGGAGATGGCCCTTCATGCTGGTCGGTAGCAGTTCTTTGCATAGTTTCCATTAACTGACCCATCTGGGTCATCTGGGCCATCATACCCTGCATCACAGCGTAAGGATCGACACGAGTATCCTCGCGTCCAGTGTAGTGTGATTGGTCCCGAGAAGGCGAATCACTGCCTGCGGAACTATGCTCTGCATTCGCACGCCTGTTGGCTCGTGGTATCGGGATTCGGCCCCTTCCGCGGCCTCGTCCCCCTTTGCCACAGCCTCTCAAATTTCTTTCCATACTGAAAGAATCAATTCATAAAGATAATCATAAGTATAGATCACGATACCAATCAGAATTCATGCTAAGTTAATAGCATCAAGAAATTACATATTCAAGAAAACAGTTCGTAATGAATTATCGACACTACGAGGGTCACACAGAATATCATATCGACGTTTGAGTCGAACAATTTCAATATTATAATCAATCCAGAATTTTCTTCGAATTTTCAATCAGATAATCCTGTCACAAATCGTGAAATTGCCAAGATCAACAAAGAGATTCATTCTGATATCAATATCATGCGAGTAATTAAATCATGGCTCATAAAGTACGTACCGCATTTGGCTCGTAGGATCAGGCGCTCGCACGGGTCACACGTGACACGAAGGTCACTTGATACTAGTTCAATACACAAAGACTCAAAAGAAAAAGAAATATGACTAGCGCTCTCTGATACCATCTTCTGTAACACATCGATAAGGCGGCCATTACAGTGCCATGGACCCCACACTGGGACCCACCAGGCGATACCCAAAATACAGATTAAATACACAATACATGTGGTACCGAACCACAATACATAGTACTTACTCCAATTAGGAGTTTACAGTAGTATGGCCAACGGCCTTATTATACACAGGATCCAAAATATAAGTATAACCCATATGGAGATGGAATATACTTTAAATAACAATACATTTGTTCTTAAATTAAATAAAGCGGAAAGATAACATTACACGGTACGAACACGCCCGGATAACAAAAGACTTGGGGCCCCCGAACTAGTATCCTTCGAACCCTTCGCCATAACCATGATCTTCCCGTGCCTTGCCTTTTCCTCGACCTAAGATACAACACAAGTATTTTGCCCAACACAGGGTCAGATATACATGATAAATGGTTTCTCAAGATATTATACAATTCATATATATAAGATTTCAAGGAAAACAACACGACTAACGAACATACCCCTCGGGCGTATGAACGCTTAGTCACAAAACGTCGAACACATCCAAATATATAAATGGACTATGAACGACTAAGATAGTACGGCTCAAGAGGGACATCACAGTACGCCCGATCCGAATATGTGTCAATGCACATGTCCACCCCGTATACGGAATCCAGGATATACGTGGGACAATGTACCTAATTAGCCTCAATGAACCACGTCTCGTGTGCACAGCCCAACACGGAAAATATTCACGCATGACTATACATGTGCCCAGCTAAAAATCCTACACAATATCCAATCGGAACGTAGATATGACTCCGGATATGTCACGATGCAACATGACAACGAATTCAATAATTCACCAATCCGATTACGGATCAAGGACTCACCGAAATGACAATAAGATCAACAATATCAAGGGTTCAAAAGTGACGAACTTGGGAATACAATCCCACGATGAAAACGGAACATCATTAAGAACAACCTCAAATCACAAGTCACAAGTTTTGTAAGGGTCTCATATACATAAAACGTATAACCATCACAAGAATCTAATTATCATTATAACCAAGCAAGATAACTTGCCTCAATACGGAGGCGAGAATAGTTCGTTCTTGTCGAACGAACGAACGGACGGCCCTCGACTCAAAATCGGTTACTCGAACAATCCACCTTGAACGAAGTATATTTTACTTAATAATACGTTCATATGATCATCTATACCGAATTTTAATGAGACAACATCCCAATTCCCATTTGAGTATTTCAACTTTTTAAGATATTGAAGTGTTACTCCAAGAACCTTATTCATACCATTCTATTCTTACAATTGATTACAAGATGTTACCAAATATTTTCTGGATTAAGAATTGATCCATAATGTGTTAAACAATAATCTTATACCCTTTAAACTTATCAAGAACATCTCAATTGATTAAAAGTAAAAATCTGCACTTCACTCAATAACTTATGTTAAGTTAACTAGTTATAAATCCATATCATGATCATGAAGACTATCTCAAGTTTAACACCATCCTTATAATCTTCTAACTAACCTGGAAATTCAAATATCATTCCTCTGAATTCACCTAGCTTAGGTTCAAGAAGATCATTCCTTTCTTCTAATGTTCATCAAGGGTTTCTTAAAACATTTTATGGTAATTCTGTCAACAAGTTACTTTCATTATAAGGAAACAAGGACTATTATTATCCCAATGGTGTTATTAGTCCAGCAAGAAGAGTGTGGTTTAACTAAACATGGTCATCACCATTTAAAACACCAAGAACACATCATTACAAATCCCTTAATCATCATATTCATCATTAAGTTTGTTGAAAGCTTAACTACAAACATGTTTAGCTTGATTAATTCATCACTAGGTGGAGCATACTTAATCACTAACATTATAATTACTAGATTATAGGGTTAAATCGTATAACATACCTTCAGAAATGAAGAACAATACACCAACACCACAACAACACAATCTAAGCTTCAAGAATGACTCCAACTTCCAATCAACAAGCTCTAAACCAAGATGAATAGCTCAAACACAAGTGGAAAGGAGGTAGAAGTGATCTAGGGGGGCAGGGGCATGCTTATACTGGAGAAAATCACGAAGTTGAACATGCAAAATGAAAGACACAAGTTGTCCTTTTATAACAGCACAGTTCGTTACGTACGTTATCACAAGAGGATAACGTACGTTAACAGCTTTACGTACGCTACACAAAAATTGTTACGTACATAAGCTAATTACAGAGGCTACTGGACTAAAATACGAACATCATTACGTACGTTATTGCTTGGAGCATTACGTACGAAATGTAGGTCAACTAGGTTGCCTCCAAAAGATCAGATATTCGTATCACGCCCGACCCTACATGCCGAAAGTTGAGATCGAATACGATTACAGTTGTTACGTACGTAACAGGTACCTCTTTACGTATGTAAAGGCCTCAATATAGCGTACGCTATGCTAAAGGATTAGCATACGTTAGGCTCAGGTTTAATAGCTCAAAAATGTACTTATCTATACAACGTTGAGAATTCAAATCATAGTGCGAGTGATAGTTATTATTAAGTCTATTTATGATATATTCCAACATCAATAAACATTACACAAATGCATCAAGACTACAACAGTATTGAATTATCCGAATAATACAACAGTAAGCAAGAATTTCCGTCGGATATTACATTCGGTGAGTCCAGCTGATGGCGTATGTACTTGGGAGGAATTTAAGAATCTCATGCTAGACAGTTACTATCCGGGTCCTCTCTGCGTGGCCAAACTATCCAAATTGCTGAATCCAGACCCATCCGAAGATGATGACATACTATCTATTGCCGAGAAATTCCAGACACTTCTTCCTTTTGCCGCGATGATTGTCCGAACGGAGGCTGATAAGATCAAATACTTTCTCAAAAGGCTTAAACCCTGAATGAGAATGCAACTGTTGAACCATTATTGTGCGACCCTACCGGAGTTCATTGAGAAAGCTCTGAACGGCAACCCATGGCGTCGAAGCCAACTGGATCGCAACCTCGAGCGGTCAGCCTATCTGTTATGTGCTATAACTTTGGAGACCAGGGGCACATCAATTCGAAATGCCCAAGGCCAGCCGTGGCATGCCATACTTGTGGCAAGAATGGACATCGTGCTCATTATTATAGTAGTGGACCAGGACGTACTCCCGCAGCACCTCATGCTCCAGTTCAATCTTCAGTTCAGGACCGTGTACCTCCGTCCGCTTCTTATCAGACTACCGGGGCAAATAAAGGGATGGGGCGTGAAAATCAAGCTGGTACATCTGGTGTTGGGGCTGCAAAACCCAGAGTCTACGAGATGAAGAAGGCTGACGATCCCGAAGCCAGCATGATTGCAGGTACTCTCGAGATCCAATCTCAGTCTGTCTGTGTTCTTTTTTATACTGGTGCTTCGCACTCCTTTTTATCTGCTTCTTGTTTGAGTCGTTTGCAATTAGATCATGTTATCAATTGTGAACCTTATATAATTGGTCTACCCAATTGTAGAAGAATTTTTGGGAATCGTGAAGTTCAGTACTTCCCGATTCGCATGAATGACCGTAAGTGGTTGTCGAATTTAATTGTGGTCGATTTACCTAAAGATGATGTGATCTTGGGTATCGATTGGATGGACCGTCATGATGCCATAATTAGTGTCCGCGAGCGAACAGTGACCGTCACATCTGACGATGGTGTTGAGTGTACCTTCTAGGGTGACAATCCCAGCCGCTCCGGGAGAGTCATCAGCGCTATGAAAGCAGTGAAACTGCTTGATCAGGGGTGTATTGGATATTGGTGTTTCATGACCAAAGCAGCGGATCGACCAATCAAATTGGCCGATATCCCGGTAGTCTGAGACTACCAAGACGTATTTCCAGATGAGTGCTAGGCTTACCTCCACATCATGATGTAGAGTTCAATATTGAGTTAGAGCCTGGTACGTCCCCGCTTTCAAAAGCACCGTATCATATGGATCCAACTGAGATGCAGGAGCTGAAGAGCCAACTTGAGGATTTGACCGAAAAGGGATATATTAGACCTAGTGCGTCCCCTTGGGGAGCACCAGTACTATTTGTACGGAAAGAAGGACGGATCCCTACGTCTGTGTATTGATTATCGTGAGCTGAACAGGGTAACCATTAAGAACAAATCTCCATTACCACGTATTGATGATTTATTGGATCAGCTTCAGGGGGCTGCTGTGTTTTCTAAGATCGACTTGAGGTCTGGTTACCATCAGTTGAGGATTCGTGAGTCTGACATTTCGAAGACCGCTTTCCGTACTCGCTATGGGCATTATGAGTTCGTAGTGATGCCTTTTGGACTGACTAATGCACCGACAGTATTCATGGAGTTGATGAATCGAGTCTTTATTAATTATCTGGATCGCTTTGTAGTCGTTTTTATTGACAACATTCTGATTTATTCCCGTGACCATGATGAGCATGAGTGTCATCTCCATCAAGTTCTCGATGCTTTGAGGCGAGAACAACTTGATGGGAAATTTTCCAAATGTGAATTCTGGATGCGTGAAGTTATCTTTCTCGGACATGTGATATCAGCTGATGGGGTACGAGTAGACCCACAGAAGATAGAAGCTATCCAAGACTGGCTACCACCAAAGAACGTTAAGGAAGTACGCAGTTTCTTGGGACTAGCAGGTTATTACCGACGGTTCGTGGAAGGTTTTTCCAAAATTGCCCAACCAATGACTAATTTGCTGAGGAAGGATAAGAAGTATTTATGGTCAGAGGCATGTCAGCGGAGTTTTGATGCACTCAAGAGTCGGTTGATTTCGGCACCTATTTTGGTCCTACCGAAGGGAACGGAAGGATTTGTGGTGTATAGTGACGCATCTAAATAGGGCCTTGGATGTGTACTAATGCAGAACGGGAAGGTGATCTCCTATGCATCGAGACAGCTATGACCTTACGAGGTCAACTACCCCACCCATGATTTAGAACTTACAGCCATGGTGTTTGCTTTAAAAATCTGGCGTCATTATCTGTATGGAGTTACCTGTCTGATTTTTACCAATCACAAGAGCCTGAAGTTCATTTTTACTAAGAAGGAGTTAAACATGAGGCAGAAAAGGTGGCTAGAACTCATCAAAGATTATGATATCGAGATCCTTTATCATTCGGGCAAAGCAAATGTAGTTGCTGACGCTTTGAGTCGTAATACAGTACAGGAGCAGATGCTTGCCCGCTTAACAGCTGAGAGGGAATTGCAGTTATAATTGGTGAGGCCGGAAATTAAGGTCGGGTTACAGCATATTCAGGGACAACTCTGCACACTTGAAATTTCATCGTCCCTTGAGGATATAATTAAATCGGAGCAAGTTACGGACATATTCTTATCTCGAGTTCGGAATGAAGTAACTCAAGGGAAAGCCCCTGGCTTTGTGATCCATGAGGATGGATTGATACGCTTCAGGAATCGAGTTTGTGTACCCGCAGACGGCGAATTAAGGAACTCTATCCTTAGAGAAGCTCATGCTACCCCATACTCCATTCACCCGGGGTCTAGCAAAATATATAAGGATTTGAAACAATATTATTGGTGGGGTAGTATAAAACGTGAAGTTGGAAAATTCGTTTCGAGGTGTTTAACCTGTCAATAAGTTAAGATTGAGCATCATCGGCCTCCAGGAATGCTGAAACCACTCCCGATTCCCGAGTGGAAATGGGAGGACATATCGATGGATTTTATCACCAGCTTGCCGACGAGTCGACGAGGGATGAATACGATTTGGGTGATTGTGGATCATCTGACCAAATCAGCCCACTTTCTGGAGATTAAAGACACTTGGGGACCCGAGAGATTGGCCCAGCTATTTATCAAAGAGATTGTAAGGTTACATGGTACCCCTAAGAGTATTGTATCATATTGTGACGGGCGATTCGTGTCACATTTTTGGAAAGCAGTTCATCGTGCGATGGGTACGCAATTGAACTTCAGCACAGCATTTCACCCGCAGACAGATGGTCAGACTGAGAGGACTATCCAAACTTTAGAGGATATGCTGAGGGCGTGCGTTCTCGATTGGAAGGATGATTGGGAGGCCCAACTACCTTTGGTGGAATTCACTTATAATAATAGCTGGCACACTTCGATTCAGATGGCACCTTATGAAGCGTTGCATGGCCGTCGTTGTACATCCCCTCTGTGTTGGGACGATCCATCTGAAACCTTGGGTATGGAACCCGATATGTTGTTAGCAGTCCGTGAGAAGATCGCTCTGATTAGGAGTCGTTTGTTGATGGATCAAATCTGATAGAAGTCTTACGCAGACAACCACCGACAACCGCTTGAGTTCGAGGTCGATGACCATGGACTAATGAAGGTGTCTCCTACTCGAGAATATTTTCGTTTTGGGAAGAGAGGTAAGCTGAGTCCGAGGTATATCGGGCCGTTTGAGGTTTTGGAACGATTAGGCGATTTAGCCTATCGCCTGGCTTTACCACCACCCCTGAGCCGGATTCATAACGTGTTCCATGTCTCCCAGTAAAGGAAATACGTTGCTGATCCGAGTCATGTACTTCAGTTCGATGAGATCGATTTAGCGGAGGATCATTCGTATGAGGAGCGCCCCGTACGGATACTTGAGATGAGGATCAAATAATTGCGGAACAAGACGATTCCCCAACTGAAGGTTCAGTGGTCACGATGTAACACCCCCAAGTTATTCAGGGTATATTACAGCGCCGTGAGCCCCGCCGTGGGACTCACAAGGCTATTCATGCGCGGAACTGTAAAACTTGACCGAGAAGGTCTAGATACAATGAAAAGAAGGGCAATACAAATAGTATTCAAAACCATAACCAATGAAACCAAATACATCACCACACAAATCAATACCTCGGCAACACGGGCTGGAACATCGAGGAAAACTGAAAAACAATACTCGAGTATTCAATAACCATTCCAGTACAACAACATTGAATAGATAACACTACACCAAAAACAGGATTTTATGACATTGAAACTGCTGATTTGTGATCACAATGATGATCACAACTTTATGATCACACAATACTACAAAGACCAAACAGTGATAAATCCAAATGCTTGTGACTGTTAACGACTGTCACAAGTGTTCTGACAGTCTTGAGCAGTCACAAATCCAAATATTTGTGACTGTCTTGAGCAGTCATATAATTTTCAGTTTTATGTATAAACACATTTTGCGAAACCCCAACTTCTCTTCCTTTTTCGTCTATTTCATTGATATTCTCCTCCAGCCTCTCTTACACCCGATCTATCAAAAGCAAAAGAAAAAATTCCAACAAATTGAATCATTCTTAGAGAACACACATATTCTCTACCAATCCGGGTATCTATCCGATTGAAGGTGGGCTACGGAGGTCTATCTGAGCAATCCAATTCCACTCGTTTCGGCTGGAATTCGTTCCTGTGGACAGGGTCGGGGCCCCGGCGGTCGAAGGGTTGCATCTTCAATTCCATCATATGGGGTAAGCTTCTATTGTTTCCATTCCGATTCCGGGATCCTACTTGCTTGCTCGAAGTGCTCTTTGAGTGTCTTACGTCTGGTAAGGTTTCCATAGCCAACCTTGCAGCTATCATTCAAAGACAGCTTTCATAAGAATAGATTCTAAGAATGATAAATAGAATTATGAATCTTCTGAATGTCCAAACGCAATACCGCAAGTTTTTGCCAAGAAGAATCCTCTAAAACCCCAAATCGGCCTTTGTTGTAACTTGCCTTTATTTGTATTTATTGCCTTTGTTGTGTGTTTTCCTTTTTTTTTTTTTTTGAGTGCTGGAATTCACTCTCTTATTGGTATTATGTGTATGATTACGTACTAGCAAATATGTTCAAATGTATTACCTATAGGTTATAACTTAAGGTTGCTCGAATTGGGTGTTTATAGATTATTATGTAAGGTTTCACATTCTAGTGGACTTGTTTGCTGAACCTAAACCGAGAATTTGGTACTTTTCTGAACAAACTGGAAATGCCTATATTCACTGGAAATGCCTATATTCATTGCATCATAAAAAAAAGGTTTATATTAAGTTATGAATTTTATAGTTTTGCTCAGTTGCTCTTTGCCATTTGGTGGTTACTATTTCTCATGAATTTGGCAAGTCAATTAAGCTTGGTATTATCGAGGATGCAACTAACAGAAACCGCCTATCAAAACTTCTTCGTTTTGAGACGTAAGCACATTTTTGGAATACATATAATTTGCTGAAATTCAGCATTTTTTTTAACATTTGTGGTGTTTTTCCTCTGTGACACTAAATCGGATGGTAAATTAACTTCACTTGATCAATACATCTCAAGAATGAAATGGACAAAAGACATCTTTTACATTCTCGAACAAGCAAGGAACAGTGAAAATCTCCATTCCTTGAGAGACTAACAAAGAAGAATTATGAGGCAAGTGTTCAACTCCGCATTATTCTACTTACTACTCTACTTTTTAGGTTTAATCACAAAACCTACCCCGAGATTAAGCCAAATTGCAAAAATCCACTTCATGAACCCTTTTGAGAGGGCGCTTTTGCAAAGCAACAAATAAATGCCAGGGGTTATTTGTAATTTTCAAGAATATTTGGGTTCTTTTACTAGTTAGAATAACTCGGGTGTAGTTTTTGAAACGATCCTTTATTTCTTCGAATCAAAACCGAATGCACATTTTTGCTTGCAGGTTATTTTCTTCACTGATCCGGTTGATGAGTATCTGATGCAGTATCTAATGGATTACGAAGACAGGAAATTCCAGAACGTATCGAAAGAGGGTGAAAATCGGAAAGGATGCTTTAAATATCGATGCTTCACCATGGAGTTATTAGCCGTGTCCGCTTGCTCTCTCAAGGATGCTTGAAATATCCAAGTAGTGGAAATAACGGGCACGGCATATCTAACACTGGAATTTTTGTCCCTTAAGTCTTAACATTGTTGATTTTTTTTCCCCCCAGAATTCACTTGTTGCTCATGATTGCCAGCTTGAGAAGTAAGTAATTCCCCATGGGAATGATTGAACTAGAGTGTTTTTTGCTTCTGCCTTGTTGTTTTATTTATGAGTTCATCATCTTTAGCTTCTACCCTTCCATATTGGCATTTTCTTCTTGTTTGTCATTGGACTGCTACTTGTATTCCATTTTGAGGAAGAGAAAGAACTTTGAAGATAGTTCTGTTAGGGAGTTGAAGCTTCTATCTACATTGTACTAGCATTTTGTATTATATTAATGTCAATGCCCACAGCTGGCTATATTATTACTTCAATCTCGATGCATAATCTCTAATGTAAATTCTCTATATCTAAGGTAGACATGACATGCTTATAAACATGGTCATTTATATGTTTGATAGAGTTTGTTTTTTTCTTTGTTATTATTAGTTTGAATGTATTATGTCAAGATACATTTAACTTTAGAAGCTACATGTTAATATGAGACATATCACTTTTGGGATGCCAGGTTTGCCATGAAAAATTGACTACAGTGAGGCAAGACACTCTGGATAAAAAAAGTTGTATCATTGTAATGGTAAGATATTAATTATGATTTTTCGTTTTTGTTTTTTTCCTTTGTGATTATTACGCAATTCATTGTATGAAGGCTAGTTCTTGCATCTAAGCTGTCTGACGAAGGCCATGCCTGCCATGAAGAAGGTTTGTATGAAGGCTAGTTCTTGAATTCAATCAGTGATCTGTTTCACAAAGTCTAACACCGTGCTTTTTGTGAGTCTTGATGATTCTGTTTCTTCGGTTTTAATTTTCTTTTTTCTTTTAATTTGTGAAACCAGAATGCTGGATACATTGGGATCGGGCAAGTTTTTGATAAACTCGTCAAGGAGATTGGAAGTCCAGTTGACTTTAAACTTCCTGAATCATTTAATAAATGGAAACCTACGTCTTACTCCTTCATCAAGTGCAGTATCCTTAATAGTTGGTTGCAAATTTTATTTTATCTTTTAATATGTTTTTTCTTTTGTCAGCAGTCCCTTATGGTTTTTACGATTATGTATAAAAAAAATCTGGGTAAATAGACTAAACTACAGGGTAGTTTTTGTAATTATCCTTAAGCTAATGGTTCTCGATGGATATCATTTCTTGCAAGCATTTACACAGTTTGTTACATTGACACCAACTTTGGCAGGATACAGAAGCTGTGTAAAGTTCTTCAACGTTTGCGATCCTTCAATTAAGAGCAGCTATACATCAAAAATCGTGGATGGTGGGCTTTTGGGTCCCTTGTTCAACGTAGGTAATCAAATTGTTTTAGCATTAGTAGTTGGTTTTACGTATCTTGAGTTTTGCTCCCATCTTGGTTCGGTTCGTCTTGTATCTCAATGTTATTTTGGATTAATATTTTTTGTTTGATTGAATGATAAAAAAAGAACTCTATATTAACTGCTTGGCCAAAATATATTTTACTTCTTTTTTATTTTCCTTTTTTTAAAAAAAAAAGAAAAGAAAAAAGAAGTAAAGTTCCTATTTTAGAGAATCTGTGTTGACCTTTAAGATATTTATGACAGGTAACTCTGGAAGAGCAACCAAACGAGACCTTTGTGCGGGGCTCAGCAGAGCAATGCTGGGAAATGGTGGTGCAGAGACTTAATCAAGAAATAATGAGACAAAGATGTTCGGGAAAACAAGGACTGCCTCGATTGCAGCCTTCAAGTAGCATCAACGGACTTGAAATGTTTGGTTTCCATTCTCCGTCCATCGTTCAGGTAGACCTAACTCCGTCCCTATACAAACATAGTTCTATGCGAACTTCTTTGTGTTATTTGTGCTTCCATGGTATGATTGATCAAAATACTTGCCAAATCCCAAAAAAAAAAATTCCAGTGTATATTTTAGATTTTTGGGATACGAGATGAAATAGATATAGTATTCGGAATAGAAAATCCTGCCGTTCGTTTTAATGTTATTGAATGCTAACTAGATTATATATTCTTCAGGCAATTGAGGGACTCGATCCGCACCACAAATGCTCGGAATATTGGAAAAACAAGGTCCCAACAAAGAAACCATCATCAAATTCATGTGACATTTTAGAAGGCGGTCGAAAGAACTCTTGGGAGACAAGGTCCGACGAAGAGGAAATAGCGAGATAGTTTTGAAGGCAATAAATTATTAATAGGCAACGGTGATTATTTATCGGAGGATGAGATAAAATCAGTGTTCTGATGAGGAAAGCTAATACGGAGGAGATGGAAATAATGCATACAATATTATGCAGAGGGTCGAAAAGTCCCTGATAGAGAGTAGCTGGTGAACCGTTTTCTGTTTTCTCTTTTTTTCT
The DNA here is from genome assembly GCA_033398695.1 of Orobanche coerulescens. NCBI lineage: Eukaryota > Viridiplantae > Streptophyta > Magnoliopsida > Lamiales > Orobanchaceae > Orobanche > Orobanche coerulescens. The sequence goes on along the minus strand of CM065814.1, from coordinate 39,780,636 downwards.
TCTTTTGGGGTTTTATGATACTGCTCCCTTCGGTGTTTCATTTTATTTTTATTGATCTCAACCACACCAAGGTGTATATCTAACGAAGAAATTCAAAAAGCGATTGGAGGATGATGGCATATTTTGTTCTGCGGCACATCAACTGGATCTTGTTGTTTGTGGTATAGATTGCCACTGCAGGTAAGGATGATGTGATTGAGTTTTTGTGGTCTTAGACCGTAGAATCTGATTATTCTGCATGATGGATTGTTTGAACTTTAAGTTGGGCCTGACAATGTGATAGTTACCTATTTTTCTCCATATTTTTTGCCCTGGACCACAATTTTCTTAACTGTCTAATACTTTAACGGTGCAATAGGAATAAACATGGCAGTTTTGCCACTATATTTGGATGCAGAAGTAATGGAGATAGGATAACATGTTTTAAAGGATTCGGATCGCCTCGGGGGAGGAGTTCGTAATCCTTTTAATCTAGATTTTATGATGCATATGATGTTACTCATCCGACGTACAGGATCTGCATTTATATGTTGTCATTTAATATTTCACACTCTTATTGATATGAGGTTACAAAAGAGTGGGTCTGGTGTTTAAATTTATAATGAGCATCATCTGGTGTGTTCCAGCCCCCCACCCTTCTTTCTGTCCATTTCCATTTATCTTTATTTATTTTGGTTAATGACTGATTTATATATTTTATTTTATTGTTCAGACAAAAGGTGCTCCTGAAACCATTGTCTTAGGAGGCGTTGCTCCACCTGTTTGTTCCACGGATGAAGCTTATGATTCTATTAGTTTAACTTGTTAGTTGTTTGATATTTTTCAATATATAACTAATACTCCATACTTATTTTATTTTCAATGGGTTGGTTCAGAGTTTTCTTTACATGTGTTATTTTTCAGCATTACATTGTGATTTGTATGTTTTGTAAAAATTAATTGGAGTGTTGTGTGAATACTTTGAGAAATATATTTGGATTGTATTATGAATTCATTGTGAAAAATAATTAGATTGCATTCACAGAAAAATTGGTTTTACTATTTTTTTTTGTATTTTTTCCAATATTTGTGACTTCTAAAAGCAATCGGAAGACAGTCAAGAAAAATGATATTTGTATTTGTCCATGGAAGTCACGAAAGTTGAAATTCGTGACCGCTAATGACTGTCACAAAGGTGGAAATTCGTGATCACAATGATCATAAATGGTATTTGTTGCCATGGAAAGTGTTATTGTAAAGTCATATAAATGAGGTTTGTCCTTTGTTTTGCGATCGTTTTTGTGATCACAAAAAAACTTGTATTTGGTGATTTTATGTGATCATTTGTGTTATTTTGCCATTTGTGTGATTTTGTGATCATAAAATCGTGATTCTGGTGTAGTGTAAACACAAAACACAACCAGAGGAAAGACACAGTATCACACTTGCCCATCATCCTCATGCCGACCCGATACCTGCATGTCCGCTCTCCTGGAACCTGAAATACATAAAAAGTATTTCCCCCATAAAGGGGTTAGCCGTCGAATTGCTAGTGCAAGTATATCAGTATGAAATACAATACTCCTCGACAATAAAGTAAATGTAACCGTCAATTCATCAATTCAAGACTAGTATTCCGGAATAACTAAATCTCATAGCATCACATCAAGACGTATATGAATACCGTGGAACCGCACCAGAGGCTACGGAACCCTTAGGGGACCTGTCGGCCCGCCCCAAAGTGGTTCGTTCATATCATCTGTCATCAATACATATATGATCAACCGTGGAACCGCACCAGAGGCTACGGAACCCTCAGAGGACCCGTCGGCCTCTCCCGGAGTGGTTAATTCATATTATCCATGGAATCGCACCAGAGGCTACGAAACCCTCAGAGGACCCGTCGGCCCATCCCAGAGTGGATATAAATAATTATGCCAAACATATATCTTACTTTCAAAGTCGAGAACGTACAATCATAAATATATACTTGCCTTTGAGACATCGAGAAATCGAACGGAAAAACGGTATGAGTTCGGTAGGTCCAAGAACGCGCTTCCGGCACCTAAACGATTCGCAAGGAAATGAAAATCAATTATCCATACTCAAACTACTCGAAAAAATTCCCGAAACCTGTCTACGATTCATGAAAATACACGGATAAACAACTAGAGGTTGGAAAATCGCCCAAACTCCCACAAGTCCGAAAACGGCACAATCGAATCCGTAAAATCGTAGGAAAAGCATGCATATGGTATAGATACATCATAATCTCAAGGTTCTCAAATCGGATAAATCGGATAAATCCTTCATCCGATCGGATAAATCGGACGAATCTACGAAAAACCCCAAAATCCAACACAATATTCAAAGTGTTCTTGAATAGTCCTTCAATAATCCAATGAATAATCAAACATGCCCATAATCATGCGTATATCACTTCATACAACATGATCTTAACCTCCAAAACATCATTACTCAATACAAAATCAAAATCCAAGATGTTGAAGAAATTACCTCTTGAAGATCCAAATACTTTAATCCGATGAAATCGCGTTAGATCCACAATACGAGCTTCACAACCGAATGAAAATGATGAAAATCCAACACTCAAGTGATAGATGATGAAAATTCTCTCTCTTAAGCCTTCTCTCTCGTGCCAAGGTGAGGAAATGGAAAAAACAAATGAGGTGATCCACTCAAAAACTGAAATTATAGAGTTGACTGCACTGTGTGCCGCGGCCCAGGCCGAGTGTGCCGCGGCACAGGCCCAAAAATGGCTCCCAGTGGTCGGCAGTGTGCCGCGGCCCGGCCAAGTGTGCCGCGGCAGTGATTCGGCAGTGTGCTGCGACCCTGCCGGCATGTGCCGCGGCACAAGGTACAGACAGAATTGGCCAACAATTGAACACGAGTGTGCCGCGGCCCGGACGGGTGTGCCGCGGCAGTGACTCGGCAGTGGGCCTACTCGGCCAGTGCCCGCCATCGCTCGGCCAGTGCCCGCCATCGCTCGGCCAGAACCCCCAACCGTCCGGCCAGTCCCGCAACCGTCCGGCCAGTGCCCGACCATCAGGGCTCGACGACTCAATTTCCGAAAAACGTACGGAACGAACACGACGAAAAGTTCGCGGACAACATCAATGATCCGAAATGAAAGGATAATGCAATAATTATCCATACGCGACCAAGAAAAGGGTCGAGACAACAAATACAGATACGGATACCCATAACTTTGGGTAAATTACAAAATGGCCCAAAATGCCCGAAAATCACGATACGTGATCGAATAACCAAACCGAAGTTCACAACACGTCTAACAAAGTTAAAGGACTTACGGGAAACTCGAAACAGCAATTTAGAACGAGATTCGCAAGAATCGAACTCAAGTGCGAAAAAGTCGCTAAAAAGCACGGAACTCAACAAAACGATGCCGAAACGAACTCGGATGTCAAAAAGTGTAGAATTAATTATTCTCAGGATGACGAAGCGATCCCAAGCGAGTCGTCAAAACGGACTTCCGCCAAAAAAAAAAAGAAAAAAAGAAAATTACCGGTTCGAATTTACGGATATTACATTCTCAAAAGGATAAACTCAAAAGGATATTACATTCTCAAAAGGATCCTTAAAAGAAGTTTCGTCCCAAAACTTAAAACAAGTAGGGAGAAAAATATCCCGCTAGGATAAACTCAATGAGATACACAAGAACCGAAAACTTACGCCCAAACGGCGAATCATCAATATAGAACACTACAATACATTACCCGAAGGTAAACCAAACCAATGCCGAAATAGATACGAATCACAATGCCCGAAGGCTCTAATGGAAAATACCGATACATCACCATGGCCTGACAGCCGAACAGGCCGAAGCTGTAAATCATCACAATACAGATCTCAAAGAAACAAACCTGACTGTCGGACATACCCCTCGGCGTATGAACAACCAGTCGCAAATCGTCGGACATATCCAACACAACATGGACTACGAACGACCCAACAATAAGGCTCAAGAGGGACATCACAGTACGCCCGATCCAGAAATGTGTCCGTGCACATGTCCACCCCGTATACGGAATCCAGAATATACGTGTGACAATGTACCTAATTAGCCTCACGAATTACGTCTCGTGTGCACGGTCCAATGCGGAAACATCCACGCATGACCATCATGTGCCTGGCTAAAAATCCTACACATAACCAATCGGCATGCAGATATGATTCCGGATATGCCACGATACGACATGATAACGAAACTCAAAGGATAATATATCCAATACGGATCATACGACTCACCAAGTGAATGACGACACACGAATAATGAAAGATCGACCCGACCAACAATATTCAAAACAACCATCCGGGAAATCCTCAACCTTCGACGATCACAAAATTACCGAGTTCACAAGAATAATAGTGTGCTGCCTTGAGTCAGCCAACACGGCAATAATAACTCACGGATGGGCACTATCCTCGGCTATTCCAATTCAATACCTCGATTGTCTTAGAACGACCAATCGATAACGACTCAACGGATGGGAACTATCTTCGACAGTTCCAAATCAATACTTCGATTACCTTAGAACGGCAATTCGATAACAACGATACAACGGATGTCTCGGCACATTTAATCGGTTACTGATAACGAAGATGATACTAGAATACATCAATGCCTTCAATCGGTCAATGTAATATCAATAGAAAAAAAAACACTGATATCAATAACGATGATCCCCACAATATCTCCATGGAACATCCATCACAATCACAATCGATACGTCGATACCGCGAACCGGCTATCGACAGCAACTTTACCAACAAGGATCACAATGCCTTGAACCGGCCATTTACGAACAACAGTAACATTTGGCATAATTTGCCGATGGGTGTCGTATCAAACAAACCCCTGATATCAACAAAATCATAAAGAGACCAAGTCTCAAAATGATACACACATTCGTACACCTACATGATAACATTAATCTCATTGACCCGTACAAGTATAAAACTTGTCTCGATATCAATGCCACAAACTGTTACCAATTCAGTTTCTTTCATCTACGAGTTCCTCAGTTCCGACCAAGCTAATTAGGAACTCTTCAACCTCAACCGCAACAAAACAGTCATAATCCATGATCAAACATCATATCTTATTGTAAAACGAAGGATTAATAATCAACAGGTTCGATGACGATCAATATCAATACAACAAGGACACAACTCATCGGTTCCACAATATCTCGATTAGGCACAGTCTGAACTATCCAACTCAAACCCTCACGAATCCATGTCCACAATACGAGCCGAAATCCGATGATCATATCAGCAACCATTTCGGAACAATAATAAGGGTCTAAATGTTATCGATTCCAAATTCAATTCTTAAATACGAATTGACAAGGTTCCCTTCTCGTAAATCCATCGTTAAAATTTTCCTATGACTATCATTAACTCGAACCATCCGACTGGTTCCAAACAATAGATAATCATATTAAAAAGGTTATCAAACAATCCAATCATTCGACTTGAATATTTGCTCCATACGTATGGGCTTCCAAATTCAGAGATGAATAATAGTCTCATCAAACTCATAATCACATTCGTATTCCTATACGAATATTATTTCAAACACATAATTTAGCTCTAGATATGAATATTCCATATTCATTTTCAAAACATCAACACTTCTTATAATATTTCATCACCTCGTATAATTCAAGAGTTCTTCAAGAACATGAAATATCCGAAATCACGTTCAGAACAACATATCCGAGGTATATATCTCTATGTTACCATTTTCTTCATCATGCCTTTCATACGACCTCAAGAATCGCAACAAAACAATTATCATCATATGAAGAAGATGTCAATAATCATATCAACATCCGAAATCTCTTATTACCATTTCAACAAATCTCATATAACATTATCACATGATGATCCCAACATGCTCCCTCCCAAGTAGTAATCCTTTACAAACGGACCACTATCAAAGAGATACGAGGATTACCTTGTATGGATGAACCACGAAGAAGAATAATTGAACTCCATTCCAAGAATCATCAAAAACTTCAAGAACAGTACTTAAATCCGAGCTCTCCATCTTAATCTTGTTTAAGAGAATCATCTCTCAATGTTTAGGAACTTCAAGTACTTCCCAAGGCTCTCTGTATTGACTGAAGGAAAGAGAGTGGACAAAATGCCTCTCAACACTCATCTATCCTCTCATTAAAACACATCACTAGCGCGCGCTAGACCTTATATTCAGCGTGCGCTACAAAACTAGCGTGCGCTATCCTTCCTTGATAGCGTGCGCTATCAGGCAGTCCCGAAGTTACTGCATTGCTTCGAAATTCATCTAACGTACGTAATGCCCATGCATTAGCGTACGCAAACAGGCGTTGACTCGCTACAGTGAAATGATCAGTAGCGTGCGCTATTCCTCGATCTTAGCGCGCGCTAATCGTCGTTGACCCGACAACCTGTACCTTCCCAGAAGATACCCCGGGTCCTACACGCCGAAAGAAACCAATAAAGCCAAGATTCCCTGTTGACGATCTGAAATTAGCGTGCGCTGCCAACATGCATTAGCGTGCGCTGATTGGCGATGCGATCTGGGCCTACACCGCCGCCACTTTCCGGACCTTATCCAGAATACCTTACGTACGTTAGGGGTCCTCCTTAGCGTACGTAACTCAAACCTCTTAGCGTGCGCTAAGTATGTACCGTGGCGTACGCTAAGTATATATATCTTAGCGTGTGCTAGGCATACCTTGAAGCGTGCGCTAATGTGGTTGTACTTAGCCATTTCCCGCTATTCTTATCTGTCGTCTTGATATACTAGATGTATATACACGACATATTGAATACATATATACAACCTGATAATATTCTCATATGATATACCCAATATCAAAAGTACGATAACATGATACACGACATCTTCAAATGTAATTGTCGACCAACTACGACAATCACACTAATACAATTATCCCAGTCTTCCAATTATTTTATCCATACTGTATAGACACCAATCTATCCAGTATATCTTAGATAAAATAGCGCGAAAAATTTATACTGAAATCCAGATAATACGTACTAAAAGTCGGGATATCGCCTTAAAATAAGTTTCGTCCTCGAAGCTTGCAATCTTGTCACAAACAACAGATCAATCTAAAATTTCCAAACTCATCACGAAAGCAATCAAACACCGCCACCAGCGAATAACCAAAACAGTATGCTTGCAGGTACGTGAAGTCGATGATCTCCCGTGATATTAGCATGCGACTCCCAAACAAAGTCTCAACACAATACCGATGCACACTAATATCGTAATTAGCAATTTGACAAAATCTCAAGGAAGAGTTCACGTCCGTGACCACGGCCACGACTCCTCCTCCTTATATCCAACATTCTGACGGGCACACAGATGCGTATGTATAATCCAAATCGCACATTCTCGAAGTGACCAATTCCCAAGAATACCAAGCTAAAAAACGAAACGATTAAGAAAAATACAAGAAGAGTGAGAGTACTTACAAGTACCGGTCGCACTGTGATGATGGCAGAGTAGTGATACTGTGGGCAAATGACGACTCAATCGACCCAAAAGACCGACAGCCTAGGTATCCATAGACCTAAGCTCTGATACCATATTCTGTAACACCCCCAAGTTATTCAGGGTATATTACAGCGCCGTGAGCCCCGTCGTGGGACCCATAAGGCTAATCATGCGCGGAACTATAAAAATTGACCGAGAAGGTCTAGATACAATGAAAAGAAGGGCAATACAAATGGTATTCAAAACCATAACTAATGAAACCAAATACATCACCACACAAATCAATACCTCGGCAACACGGGCCGGAACATCGAGGAAAACTGAAAAACAATACTCGAGTATTCAATAACCATTCCAGTACAACAACACTGAATGGATAAACACAAAACACAACCAGAGGAAAGACGCAGTATCACACTTGTCCATCATCTTCATTCCGACCCGATACCTGCCTGTCCGCTCTCCTGGAACCTGAAATACATAAAAAGTATTTCCCCCATAAATGGGTTAGCCGTCGAATAACTAGTGCAAGTATATCAGTATGAAATACAATACTCCTCGACAATAAAGTAAATGTAACCGTCAATTCATCAATTCAAGACTAGTACTCCGGAATAACTAAATCTCATAGCATCACATCAAGACGTATATGAATACCGTGGAACCACACCAGAGGCTACATAACCCTTAAGGGACCTGTCGGCCCGCCCCAAAGTGGTTCGTTCATATCATCCGTCATCAATACATATATGATCAACCGTGGAACCGCACCAGAGGCTACGGAACCCTCAAAGGACCCGTCGGCCCGTCCCGGAGTGATTAATTCATATTATCCATGGAATCGCACCAGAGGCTACGAAACCCTCAGAGGACCCGTCGGCCCATCCCGGAGTGGATATAAATAATTATGCCAAACATATATCTTACTTTCAAAGTCGAGAACGTACAATCATAAATATATACTTGCCTTTGAGACATCGAGAAATCGAACGGAAACACGGTATGAGTTTGGTAGGTCCAAGAACGTGCTTCCGGCACCTAAACGATTCGCAAGGAAATGAAAATCAATTATCCATACTCAAACTACACGAAGAATTTCCTGAAACCCGTCTACGATTCATGAAAATACACGGATAAACAACTAGAGGTTGGAAAATCGTCCAAACTCCCACAAGTCTGAAAACGGCACAATCCAATCCGTAAAATCGTAGTAAAAGCATGCATATGGTATAGATACATCATAATCTCAAGGTTCTCAAGTTTCAAATCGGATAAATCGGACGAATCTACGAAAAACCCAAAAATCCAACACAATATTCAAAGTGTTCTTGAATAATCCTTCAATAATCCAATGAATAATCAAACATGCCCATAATCATGCGTATATCACTTCATACAACATGATCTTAACCTCCAAAACATCATTACTCAATACAAAATCGAAATCCAATATGTTGAAGAAATTACCTCTTGAAGATCCAAGTACTTTAATCCGATGAAATCGCGTTAGATCCAAAATCCGAGCTTCACAACCGAATGAAAATGATGAAAATCCAACACTCAAGTGATATATGATGAAACTTCTCTCTCTCAAGCCTTCTCTCTCGTGCCAAGGTGAAGAAATGAAAAAAAAATGAGGTGGTCCGCTCAAAAACTGAAATTATAGAGTTGACTGCACTGTGTGCCGCGGCCCAGGCCGAGTGTGCCGCAGAACAGGCCCAAAAATGGCTCCCAGTGGTCGGCAGTGTACCGCGGCCCGGCCAAGTGTGCCGCGGCAGTGACTCGGTAGTGTGCCGCGGCCCTGCCGGCATGTGCCGCGGCACAAGGTACAGACGGAATTGGCCAACAATTGAACACGAGTGTGCCGCGGTCCGGACGGGTGTGCCGCGGCAGTGTGCCTGCTCGGCCAGTGCCCGCCATCGCTCGGCCAGTGCCCATCGTCGCTCGGCCAGAACCCGCAACCGTCCGGACAGTCCCGCAACCGTCCGGCCAGTGCCCGACCATCAGGGCTCGACGACTCGATTTCTGAAAAACGTACGGAACGAACACGACGAAAAGTTCGTGGACAACATCAACGATCCGAAATGAAAGGATAATGCAATAATTAACCATACGCGACCAAGAAAAGGTTCGAGACAACAAATACAGATACGGATACCCATAACTTTGGGTAAATTACAAAATGACCCAAAATGCCCGAAAATCACGATACGTGATTGAATAACCAAACTGAAGTTCACAACACATATAACAAAGTTAAACGGACTTACGGGAAACTCGAAACAGCAGTTTAGAACGAGATTCGCAAGAATCGAACTCAAGTGCGGAAAAGTCGCTAAAAAGCACGGAACTCAACAAAACGACACCGAAATGAACTCGAATGTCAAAAAGTGTAGAATTAATCATTCTCAGGATGACAAAACGGTCCCAAGTGAGTCGTCAAAACGGACTTCCGCCAAAAAAAAAAAGAAAATTACCGGAAATCGAATTTGCGGATATTACACACGACACGGAGTTGAGGAGGCCACATGGGAGACGGAGGGAAGCATTCAAGAGAGGTATCCCGAATTGTTTACCCCTTAGTTTCGAGGACGAAACTCCTTTTAAGGGGGGGATATGTAATATCCGACGGAAATTCTTGCTTACTGTTGTATTATTTGGATAATTGAATACTGTTGTAGTCTTGTTGCATTTGTGTAATGTTTATCGATGTTGGAATATATCATAAATAGACTTAATAATAACTATCATTCGCACTATGATTTGAATTCTTAACGTTGTATAGATAAGTACATTTTTGAACTATTAAACTTGAGCCTAACGTACGCTAATCCTTTAGCATAGCGTACTGTCACGGGCTTAGAGTTTGCTATGCTCCTAAGCGTCGTGCGGCCTAGCAACCCTCTTGCTAGTCAGCCTTAAACACTCCGAATTTGGCTAAGTATGAAAGTAGGCACAACGAAAGAGAGGCAATGGGTTGAGGAAAGTTTTCTTCCACTAAGTAACAAAGAGATTACAAGTATGTCTCTTACAAATGAATTCCCAAGGATGGCTGCAAATGAGCCCCAACATCCCTATTTATACTACCTCCTATCACTAGAACCTTCCTCCACCTCCTCATTTGGAGGCTTCTAGATCCTCCTACAATATTACAAATTCTAGAGTATTCTATACATTACAAGTCTTTATACAATGTCTAGAATCATCTCTAAGTTACAAGTCTTGACTCATCCAAGAGTCTCTAGCACCTTCCACATGTTTCTGGATCTTCCCGGTTCGTTCGGCCCGACCCAGCCCGCTCGGTCCGACTCGGCCCGTTTCCATGTAACCCGACCCGATCCGGCCCGGCCTTCCACATATGCCTCCGGATTAATCTTTGATGTTCTGGACCATCCCGGTCCGTTTCTGGAATGTTTCGAGTATAATTTCCGTACAGTGGACTCCTCGGCTTTCCAATGTCCTTTGCCATCACAAGGCATTATCCCGCTAAGCCTATTATAGGGGAGGGTGCTCCGTGCATCCTCGCGCGCCGCCCGCGCGCGCCTCGCGCGCACCCCTCGCGGGTGTCCGTCGACAGTGTCCGAGTCTCGGCCCTCGGATGTGCCTCGTCTCGTCATCTTGTCCCGCATTGTCCCGAAGCGGTGTGCCTGTCCGCTGCACTCGTCCGTTCGGTTCCCGGCGTGCCTTGTCCAGCCGCCCAGGTTGTCCCGCATCAGGCCTAATGGCCTTGTCCCTCGGTCGGGCACTCTGTTGCCCGGTTGGCCTGCTTGCTCGGCCATACATCCACACATGCCGCGCCATACGGCTAAGTCCCTTAGTCGGTTGTGCCGATCCACACGGCCTAGCTGTCCCGAACGTGCCCCGTGCACGTTGATCCGTTGAACCTCGCACCCCTATGTGCGGGTCTGTCTGAGCACCCTGCCGGTCATTTCTCTCGGGGCGTGACACTCTCCCCCGCCTGTTCCGTCGACGTCCCCGTCGACGCGTGCTGCTACTCGGTTCCTCGATGTACCGCATTGATCCCAGGCAGTACATCGGCATTTCCTCTTCGGTCAGCTTCTTCTGAAATCGAAGTGTCGTCATCGCTGCGTACGGGACTTGTTCCACAGTCAAGGGGATAATGATGGGTTTGTTCTGACCGTTCGCCCATAGTGTCTTTGCTTTTGGGAAAAAGGCAAAATTGTTCTTCTCCAGAAAGTCCATTCCCAAAATGAGGTCCCGATCATCCATCGTGGTGACTTTGAAATGCACTCGGCCTTCCCAGTCTCCGAGCACGATTCGCACTCCATTTGCTGCCCCTGTGACCAGTACTGCTGGTCCGTTGTTAGACTTCATCTAGCCCTTGCATGGCTGCACAAGTAGTCCCAATCTTCTGGCTTCGGCCTCAGTGATATAGTTGTAGTCGGCTCCCGTGTCGACCAAGGCCTTGATGGGTTGGTGGTTGATGGTTCCTTCCACGAACATCAACTTGCTTCCCCGCGGTCCCTCGCTGCCTGCACTGACGACAGAATTAAGTTGTGGGATCGTGCTTACCTGGTGCACGTCCGTGTGATCAGTCGTTGGCCCCTCACATTCGGCCATGGCGTTGAGCTTCCCCATTTTCGGATAGTCCTTCATCCGATGAGCTCCGCCGCACATAAAGCATCCTCGTTGGTCGGGAGCGCCCCTGCGTTCACCCGAGTTGTATGGCTTGTCCGCGTCATATTGCGGTCTCGTCCCGAATCTTCCACGTGATGGTTGGGCTGGTTGATGTACTGACGTGCGGGTGTCTCCCCCGCCTTTGGCTTGACCCTCAGCTCGCGGCTCCTTCCTCTTCTCGAATTCGGCTAGGGACTCGGCCACTTTGATTGCCTCGTTGACATATTTCACCTCGCGGCCTTGTACTCTGTCCCTGACCCAACTCGGTAGTCCATCCAGGAAGAAAAATAGTCGATCATCCTCGGTCATGTCCGGAATCTGGAGCATGATCGATGTAAAGTCCCGAACATAGTCCCGAATGGTAGTCTTATGCTTGAGCTCGCGGAGTTTCTTCCTTGCCTCATAGCATGTGTTCTCAGGATAGAATTGTGCCTTGAGTTCCGACACGAACTCGTCCCAAGTCCCGATTGGTTGGCAAGTCCCTTTCGTAACACCGGCCTATCGATGACGCCACCACAGCGCTGCATCGTCGGCAAGATATAGTGCGGCCTGCCGTACTTTGGCCTTCTCGTCCGTCAGTCCCAGACCATCAAAGTAAAGTTCCATTCGCCACAGGAACTCCTCGATTGACTTGGCATCTCTCTTGCCAATGAACTCCTTGGGTTTGGGGACCTCAACCCTTGGTCCCTCGAACCTCGCCCCGCCAATTGTGCTGTTCCAGCTCGGCCCATCATTCGAGTTGGTGCCCGAGTTGCTTGCCCGACAGATTTTATCACAAAAATCTTCAAATCGTTTGGCACTTACCTCGCAAAACTCGGCATACTGCTTGCGTATCTCCGTGATGCTGGCTGCCACATGATCCTCGATCGTTGCTAGCTCCTTGCGCAACGAGAGTTGTTCCCTCTTGAAGGTCTCGAGCTGGCCCAACGTGTGCCCTTCCAGTTGGCCAACAGCTTTCTCGAGAGTACCTACGCGTTCCTCCATGCTCAATTGGGCGTTAGTGATGCGCTGCCCAAGAGCTTCGATGTCGTCCTCGATGTCGGGTAGGCGGTTTGCTAAGGTGAGTATGATCTTTCGGATGTCTTCATCCTCAAGAAGTCGGCTTCGTGCCGGGTTCTCCTCGTGTTGCGGCGGCACCACACCGCGCGCCTTGCTCTTGCCACACTTGGCTTTTCCTTCAGCTGGGACTTCTCCACGTCCCCGGACCTTGTCAGCCTCTGTGACTCGTCCGTCCTCCACATTGATGCCTGCCTCGATCTGTCCGTCGGCCATGATGCCTGCTGATCGTTAGCGTCGACTCCCGCAGTCCTGCACACCTCCTTGTGTGGCTAACGATGGCTCCGATACCACTTGTCACGGGCTTAGAGTTTGCTATGCTCCTAAGCGTCGTGCGGCCTAGCAACCCTCTTGCTAGTCAGCCTTAAACACTCCGAATTTGGCTAAGTATGAAAGTAGGCACAACGAAAGAGAGGCAATGGGTTGAGGAAAGTTTTCTTCCACTAAGTAACAAAGAGATTACAAGTATGTCTCTTACAAATGAATTCCCAAGGATGGCTGCAAATGAGCCCCAACATCCCTATTTATACTACCTCCTATCACTAGAACCTTCCTCCACCTCCTCATTTGGAGGCTTCTAGATCCTCCTACAATATTACAAATTATAGAGTATTCTATACATTACAAGTCTTTATACAATGTCTAGAATCATCTCTACGTTACAAGTCTTGACTCATCCAAGAGTCTCTAGCACCTTCCACATGTTTCCGGATCTTCCCGGTTCGTTCGGCCCGACCCGGCCCGCTCGGTCCGACTCGGCCCGTTTCCATGTAACCCGACCCGATCCGGCCCGGCCTTCCACATATGCCTCCGGATTAATCTTTGATGTTCTGGACCATCCCGGTCCGTTTCTGGAATGTTTCGAGTATAATTTCCGTACAGTGGACTCCTCAGCTTTCCAATGTCCACTGCCATCACAAGGCATTATCCCGCTAAGCCTATTATAGGGGGAGGGTGCTCCGTGCATCCCTCGCGCGCCGCCCGCGCGCGCGCCCAGCGCCTCGCGCGCACCCCTCGCGGGTGTCCGTCGACCGTGTCCGAGTCTCGGCCCTCGGATGTGCCTCGTCTCGTCATCTTGTCCCGCATTGTCCCGAAGCGGTGTGCCTGTCCGCTGCACTCGTCCGTTCGGTTCCCGGCGTGCCTTGTCCAGCCGCCCAGGTTGTCCCGCATCAGGCCTAATGGCCTTGTCCCTCGGTCGGGCACTCTGTTGCCCGGTTGGCCTGCTTGCTCGGCCATACATCCACGCATGCCGCGCCATACGGCTAAGTCCCTCAGTCGGTTGTGCCGATCCACACGGCCTAGCTATCCCGAATGTGCCCCGTGCACGTTGATCCGTTGAACCTCGCACCCCTCTGTGCGGGTCTGTCCGAGCACCCTGCCGGTCATTTCTCTCGGGGCGTGACAGTACGCTATATTGAGGCCTTTACGTACGTAAAGAGGTACCTGTTACGTACGTAACAAGTGTAATCGTATCCGATCTCAACTTTCGGTATGTGGGTTCGGGCGTGATACGAATATCTGATCTTTTGGAGGCAACCTAGTTGACCTACATTACGTACGTAATGCTCCAAGCAATAACGTACGTAATGATGTTCGTATTTTAGTCCAGTAGCCTCTAGAATTAGCTTACATACGTAATAATTTTTGTGTAGCGTACGTAAAGCTGTTAACTTACGTTATCCTCTTGTGATGACGTACGTAACGAACTGTGCTGTTATAAAAGGACAACTTGTGTCTTTCATTTTGCACTTTCAACTTCGTGATTTTCTTCAGTATAAGCATCCCCCTGCCCCCCTATATCACTTCTACCTCCTTTCCACTTGTGTTTGAGCTATTCATCTTGTTTTAGAGCTTGTTGATTGGAAGTTGGAGTCATTCTTGAAGCTTAGATTGTGTTCTTGTGGTATTGGTGTATTGTTCTTCATTTTTGAAGGTATGTTATACGATTTAACCCTATAATCTCGTAATTATAATGTTAGTGATTAAGTATGCTCCACCTAGTAATGAATTAATCAAGCTTAACATGTTTGTAGTTAAGCTTTCAACAAACTTAATTATGAATATGATGATTAAGGGATTTGTAATGATGTGTTCTTGGTGTTTTAAATGGTGATGATCATGTTTAGTTAAACCATACTCTTCTTGCTGGACTAATAACACCATTGGGATAATAATAGTCCTTGTTTCCTCATAATGAAAGTAACTTGTTGACAGAATTACCATAAAATGTTTTAAGAAACCCTTGATGAACATTAGAAGAATGGAATGATCTTCTTGAACCTAAGCTAGGTGAATTCAGAGGAATGATATTTGAATCTCCAGGTTAGTTAGAAGATTATAAGGATGGTGTTAAACTTTAGATAGTCTTCATGATCATGATATGGATTTATAACTAGTTAACTTAACATAAGTGATTGAGTGAAGTGCGGATTTTTACTTTTAATCAATTGAGATGTTCTTGATAAGTTTAAAGGGTATAAGATTATTGTTTAACACATTATGGATCAATTCTTAATCCAGCAAATATTTGGTAACATCTTGTAATCAATTGTAAGAATAGAATGGTATGAATAAGGTTCTTGGAGTAACACTTCAATATCTTAAAAAGTTGAAATACTCAAATGGGAATTAGGATGTTGTATCGTTAAAATTCGGTATAGATGATCATATGAACGTATTATTGAGTAAAATATACTTCGTTCAAGGTTGATTGTTCGAGCAACCAATTTTGAGTCGAGGGCCGTCCGTTCGTTCGTTCGACAAGAAAGGACTATTCTCGCCTCCGTATTGAGGCAAGTTATCTTGCTTGGTTATAATGATAATTCGATTCTTGTGATGGTTATATGTTTTATGTATATGAAACCCTTACAAAACTTGTGACTTGTGATTTGAGGTTGTTCTTAATGATATTCCGTTTTCATTGTGGGATTGTATTCCCAAGTTCGTCACTTTCGAACCCTTGATATTGTTGATCTTATTGTCATTTCGGTGAGTCCTTGATCCGTAATCGGATTGGTGAATTATTGAATTCGTTGTCATATTGCATCGTTACATATCCGGAGTCATATCTACGTTCCGATTGGATATTGTGTAGGATTTTTAGCCGGGCACATATATAGTCATGCGTGAATATTTTCCGTGTTGGGCTGTGTACATGAGACGTAGTTCGTTGAGGCTAATTAGTTACATTGTCCCACGTATATCCTAGATTCCGTATACGGGGTGGACATGTGCACTGACACATATTCGGATCGGGCGTACTGTGATGTCCCTCTTGAGCCGTACTATCTTAGTCGTTCATAGTCCATTTATATATTTGGATGCGTTCGACATTTTGTGACTAAGCATTCATACGCCCGAGGGGTATGTTCGTTAGTCGTGTTGTTTTCCTTGAAACCTTATATATGTGAATTATATAATATCTTGAGAAACCATTTGTCATGTATATTTGACCCTGTGTTGGGCGAAATACTTGTGTTGTATTTTAGGTCGAGGAAAAGGCAAGGCACGGGAAGATCATGGTGATGGCGAAGGGTTCGAAGGATACTAGTTCGGGGACCCCAAGTCTTTTGTTATCCAGTCGTGTTCGTACAATGTAATGTTATCTTTCCGCTTTATTTAATTTAAAAACAAATGTATTGTTATTTAAAGTATATTCCATCTCCATATGGGTTATACTTATATTTTGGATCCTATGTATAATAAGGCCGTTGGCCATACTACTGTAAACTCCTAATCGGAGTAAGTACTATGTATTGTGGTTCGGTACCACATGTATTGTGTATTTAATCTGTATTTTGGGTATCGCCTGGTGGGTCCCAGTGTGGGGTCCACGGCACTGTAATGGCCGCCTTATCGGGGTGTTACAATCATAAGAATCTAATGAGCTAATGGCTCAGTAAGATGAGACTTCTGTAATAGCAAAGTATCACGTATCATATTTATCAACAAATAACTACTATATGTATATAGTCATGTTCTTGTAAAATCCTTTCTTCGGGTACCCTTGAAGTGTGATATGTAACACCCCCAAGATATTCGAGGTATATTACAGCGCCATGAATCCCTATATGGGACCCACCAGGGTGAACAAACATCATACTCATCGACTCACAGAGACAACAGAATAACACCTCGTCATAAAGACGCCAAACAAAATAATCCACCCGGTTCAACCGGTCCAACATAACACCCTAATCCGACACAAACATAATAGACAACAATACAATCCAGACGAGTAAAAATTCTTAAGTACTCGAGTACTTCTATTAGTTTAAAGACCACAAAAGGTAAAAAGATAAAAGGCAATAAGACACCACTCGTTCACAATCATCACGCACGGCCATCATCCGCATACTGGTCCAGCGCCCGCTCGTCTCGATGAACCTGACCTGAAATTCATAAAACGAACTTCCCCAAAATGGGTCCCCAGAGGGGTTAGCAATTACGCTAGTACAAGTAACCAAATGAACAACTTACATCTTACACATATATTAAATGCATGCAATCAAGAAAACATGGTTCCAAAACACTCATTTCCGGAAATGCCAATATCAAATCACATTTGTAAAATACACCACAATTAACCGTCGATCCACGTCTCTGTGGACCCCTACCGAGACCCCGTCGGATCTAACCCGTAGTGGTTAAAAGCAAGCTCGTCGATCCACATCTCTGTGGACCCCTACCGAGACCCCGTCGGATCTAACCCGTAGTGAGCATACACACACACACCATTCTCATACAATACTACTATGTCAAGATCGTAAGTTCATAAGGATACTTGCCTCGATCAAATACACGGTGACTCGAACGGGAATGGAGGATCAAACACGACCGCGAGAAACCGGCGGAAATGAACCTAACGATTCGAATAACACAATCACAACCACTCCTAAACGATTACGGAAATGGAATACACCCGAAAACCCATCTACGATTCATGTATATTTGTATAAAAATAACGACGAGGGCGGACCACAACCAAACCCTCCCGATTTCGCAAAACTATGAAAATATACCATGAATCCGTAGAAAAACTAATGATATCAACAAGATTAATCATATTTATCATGAATCCACCAACAAAACGGAACGAATCGGAAGAAAATCCCAAAACCCCCCAAATTATCCAAAAGTAGGGTTCTAAGAGATTTACCTTGGATTAGGATGAAAGATTCGTGTTGATGTTGTTATAATACACCAAGAGCTCAAGAAAGATGTTGGATGAGATGATTGGAGGAAGAAATCGCCAAGAAAATCGCCCGGAATCGCCTTAGCCGCGGAAAGGAGGAAGAAAGGAGAAATTATGATTATCTCGGTCAACTCCCTGGTTTATATAGCCAGGGAGTGTTAGCGCGCGCTAACTCCTCAAGGTTAGCGTGCGCTAACGGAATAAAATTCCAATCCATACAGTTATCATCCCAGTCAAGTAGCCAGATTTCTGGCCATTAGCGTGTGCTACTCGAAACGTAGCGTGCGCTAATAACCTCTCGGTAGCGCGCGCTATCGACCAATAGCGTGCGCTACCTGGACATCAGCCGATTCCAGAAGCTAACTGCCCAAAACTCACCTGACCCGTTAGCGTGCGCTATCGTACAAACATAGCATGCGCTACCTGGCACCTGACCGACTTCAGTAGTAAACTGTCCAGTACTAGACAGTCACGCTAGCTCGCGCTAACGAACAACTTAACGTGCGCTAGTCTCCCGACATTAGCATGCGCTAGAAAAAGTAGCGTGCGCTAATCCGATAGTCCAGAGGGGTAGGAACAGAACTGCCACTCCCAGGGCTAACTCGCTAGCGCGCGCTACGAAGTAAACGTAGCGTGCGCTACTAAGGGACCTCTAGCGTGCGCTATGCAGAAAATTTAGCGTGCGCTAGATACCGAATATAACGGTCCAAAACACCGGAATATGAACGAAACATCAAATGGAACATCTCAAAACGCATCATAACGTAGAATGGATCCACGACAACCCCGAAACGGCCGTTCCGCACAACAATAACGAGAATCAGATCAGTAGTTGATGGAAAAGATACACGAGGGTCACTACTATCGAGAAATACACCGAAAATGAAAATACAAGAGAAAGAAAAATGCGGATATTACATTCTACCCCTCTAAAAATAAGTTTCGTCCCGAAACTTAAGAAATAAAGAACTCAGGGTAGCTAGCGCGCATGCTATCCTCGATTTCCCAAGTTGCCTCCTCGACACCGTGTCTCGACCACTGCACCTTGACCAAAGGGATGGTCTTATGCCTCAGTCGTTTCTCACGATGCTCCAAAATCTTCAAAGGACGCTCTTCAAAAGTAATATCCTCGGTGACATCAATCTCACCATAATCGATGACGTGACTAGGATCCGGGACATATTTCCTCAGCTGGGAAACATGAAAACCCTATGAACATGACTCAAGGCCGGAGGTAACGCCAAACGGTATGCCAACCAACCGACTCGCTCGATAATCTCAAAGGGTCCAATAAATCTCGTACTCAGCTTCCCTTTCTTCCCGAAACGAAAAAATCCCTTCATCGGCGACACCTTTAGCAAAACGTGGTCTCCCACCTCGAATTCCAAAGGTCGACGATGGACGTCGGCATACGACTTCTGTCGACTCTGGGCAGTCAACATCCGTTCCCGAATTAATTCTATCTTCCGCCTCGTCTCTAAAACGACATCCGGCTCGGTCCCGACCAAATCGGACGCCTCATTCCAACAAATTGGTGATCGACATCGCCGCCCATAAAGTGCCTCATACGGTGCCATCTGAATCGATGCATGCCAGCTATTGTTGTACGTGAATTCGATCAATGGCAAATGCTCCTCCCAGTCACTGCTCCAATCGAGAGCACAAGCGCGCAACAAATCCTCGAACGTCTGGATAGTGCATTCCGACTGTCCATCTGACTGGGGATGAAAGGAGGTACTCAAACTCAAACGGGTACCCAATGTCTTATCCACCGCCTGCCAGAAGTGCGATACAAAATGGCCATCACGTTCCGAAACAATAGACTTCGGAGTACTGTGAAGCCTCACAATCTGCGAGATAAACACACGAGCTAACTTCTCTGGGGCCCAAGTGTCCTTGATGCCCAGAAAATGTGCCGACTTGGTCAGACGATCAACAATCACCCATACCATATTCATACCCGACCTCGATCTCGGCAAACTCATAATGAAATCCATCGATATATCTTCCCATTTCCATTCCGGAACGGGAAGTGACTGCAAAAACCCAGCCGGTCGCTGATGCTCGATTTTGACCTGCTGGCAAGTCAAACATCTCGCTACAAACTGTGCGACCTCCTCCTTCATATCATTCCACCAGAAATTTCTTCTCATGTCCTTGTACATCTTACTCGAACCAGGATGAACGGAATAAGGTGTAGCATGGGCCTCACGCAAAATACTCTGTCGCAACTCTGAGTCGTTCGGCACACAAAGCCGACTCTGGAATCTCAAAACACCATCTTCGTGAATCACAAACCCAGGAGACTTTCCTTTAAGAACGTTCTCTCGGATTTGAGTAATCATCGGATCCTCTAACTGCTTCAGCTTAATTTCATCGATCAAAGACGACGAAATCTCTAAAGCACAAAGTTGCCTGACAGTTCCAGGCAACAAAACCTCAACATCTAACTCGATCAAAGCCCGTCGGGGCTCCGACTGAGACGTAAGAATCTCAAGTGTTCGCAACGCAACCGGTTTCCGACTCAAGGCGTCGGCCACGACGTTCGCCTTGCCCGGATGATAAAGGATTTCGAGGTCATAATCCTTAATCAGCTCTAACCACCTCCTATGCCTCATATTCAACTCCCGCTGAGTAAATATGTATTTCAGACTTTTATGATCGGTAAAAATCTGACATGCAGAGCCGAAAAGATAGTGATGCCAAATCTTGAGTGCAAAAACGACTGCCGCTAACTCCAAATCATGAGTAGGGTAGTTCAGCTCATATGGCCTCAACTGTCTCGACGCATAGGCAATGGTCTTGCCGTGCTGCATCAGTACGCACCCAAGCCCCTGACCCGAAGCATCACTATAAACAGCAAAACCCTCGTTGCCACATGGCAACGCTAAAACTGGGGCTGAAGTCAAACGCCTCTTCAGTTCCTCGAAACTTGACTGTATCTCGTGATTCCAGACGAATTTCTCGGATTTCTGGAGCAACTGTGTAAGTGGCCGAGTTAGTTTCGAGAACCCTCGATGAACCTACGATAGTAGCCAGCCAAACCCAAGAAACTACGGAGCTCCTTCACATTCTTGGGCGGTGCCCAATCCAACACTGCCTCGATCTTCTGCGGATCTACACGAACCCCCTCGGCTGAAATCACGTGACCTAGAAACATCACTTCCTTCAGCCAGAACTCACATTTCGAGAACTTCTCATAGAGTTTCTCGGTCCTCAAAATGTCTAACACTACCCGCAAATGATGGGCATGCTCTTCCTCGTTCCTCGAATAAATAAGAATATCGTCAATGAAGACGACGACACACTTATCCAAATACTCGATAAAGACTTTGTTCATCAACTGCATGAACACCGCCGGCGCATTAGTTAACCCAAACGGCATAACTACAAACTTAAAATGTCCGTATCTCGTCCGAAAAGCTGTTTTCGGCACATCGGACTCTCTCACCCGGAGCTGATAGTACCCTGATTTCAAATCAATCTTCGAGAATACCGCAGCTCCCTGCAACTGGTTGAACAAGTCATCAATTCTCGGCAAATGATACTTTTTCTTGATGGTCACCTTGTTTAATTCACGATAGTCGATACACAAACGTAGTGAACCATCCTTCTTCCGCACAAACAGGACCGGTGCGCCGCAAGGCGAGGCGCTCGGTCGAACATACCCCGACTCAAGAAGCTCACTCAACTACTTCTTCAACTCGGACATCTCTGAAGGTGCCATGCGATACGGCGCCTTCAAAATAGGAGCCACGCCCGGCTCTAACTCTAACTCCGGTGGTAATCCCGGTAACTCGTCAGGAAATACATCAGGAAACTCACTAATGATTGGAATCGACGAAAGCTCGACTCCACCACTCTTCGCCTTCAAGGCGTAGCACCAATAGCCAGTACACCCCTTTCGCAGGAGTCTCATCGCCTTCAAGGCGTTAATAACGAATTTCTGGTTCCCCCTCTTTCGCCCGGCGAAAGAGTGCTCGGTGCCGTCTTCGGCTAACATGGTGATGATCCTCGTGCGGTAGTTCATGATTGCACCATGTCGCTCGAGCCAATCATCTCCGAGAATCAAATCCTCACCCTCAATACCCACAACAATAAGATTAGAGGGCCAAGCCCTCTCACAAATAAGTACAGAACAGTCTCGAACCTCCTGATCACCAACGATCCTATCACCGCTAGGAAGCTTAACGATAAAGGGTTCACAAGGCGTCAAACAGTCGAGACTCAAACGGCGCACACAATCCAGAGATATGAACGAATGCGTAGCACCAGAATCGAAAAGCACACTGACACGATGAGAAAGAATATGAACGGTACCTGTTGCCACGGTAGCCGCTGGGTCATCGGCTCTCCGCATCTCATAGACACGCGGGTGGGCTGAGCCGACACTGGAAGCTCCCCCCTTAGAAGGCTGACCTCGACCTCTCCCCCGACTAGCACTCGGCGGGGATTGAGAAGCAAACGATCCTTGATTCACGCTTGGTTCCCTAGGCGCTGGATTGGAAGCCCAGGCACCAAGGATTCTCTCTCTCTCAGCACAGAAAGCAGCCTTGTGGCCCGGCTGGCCACACTGATTACACGTCAGTAAAGGGCTCAAACACGTACCACTGACGTGGCCTATACGGCCACAATTGAAACACTTCACATCACGGAAAGGAGCACTGGTAGTTCCACGAGGACCCCCAGCGGAACGAGCTGGACCACCGCCGGCGGGGAAGTTAGCAGATTGGGATTTCTGCTGACCCACACCCTTGTGACCTGAAAAATTCCCGGCGGACTTCTGTTTCTTGCTCCCGCGGGCCGCCTCACTCGCCGTCACAGACATATCGTAAGCAAGGGCCCTACTCTGACAATCCTTCAAGGTAGTACAGACGAGCCCCGATATATAGTCCCGAATCGACAACTTCATCCGTCTGGAAAAATGGAAAATTTTGTCGCTCTCTTCGACAACTTGGGTCTTCACATAACTCAACTCCTTGTTAAAATCAGCAGTAGCTTGAGATACGGGGATATCTCGTGGTTGAGCATCATAGAAAGCATGTACTCGAGCCTGTCTGACCGGCCACGGGCAATATTCGGTCTCCATCAATTCCTGAAATTTGGCCCACGAAGCAACATGGTCTTTGGGCCCAACGGCCTCCCACCAATCCGTGGCATCCCTAGTGAGGAAGTACTGGGCAATAGGGACCTTATGGTCCTCGGGACAGTTGGTAGCAGTGAAGACTTTAGATATCTCCTTGATCCACCCTTCCCAGCCGATCGGGTCCGAAGCTCCCGAAAACTGAGGAGGATGCATTTTAATGACATCCTGAAGCCAGCGATCCGCTCCGCCCCGATTAGCGTGGGACGGATCCGGGTTCTGAACCGCCTGAGCTATCTCCGCCATTTGGTTCACCATTTTCTGCATAACGGCCGCAATACCAAGGTCGGCGCGCTCCTGAGAAGAAGCATGACTGTGACGGTCACCGGTACTGCCGGCTCCCGAAGACTGCGACGTGGCCGCCCCACCGGCTGCCCCACGTCACCACGGCCTCTTCCAGCATCCATACTGATGTTAAATAAGTAGCAAAAGCCATTACGATGGTGAGTACGAGAAGAGAAACAATCACAATCGAGAATCAAAGGTGCGATACAAGGAAACAAGGAATAAAGTTAGGAAAAACTTACGGACACTGGTAGTACCGGAATCATGGCAGCGTGACGATGATGTGCAAAACGAAACACAACAAGACCCAATAAACCGACAAGCCTAGGTATCCATAAACCTAGAGCTCCAATACCATTTTCTGTAACACCCCCAAGATATTCGAGGTATATTACAGCGCCATGAATCCCTATATGGGACCCACCAGGCTGAACAAACATCATACTCATCGACTCACAGAGATAACAGAATAACACCTCATCATAAAGACGCCAAACAAAATAATCCACCCGGTTCAACCGGTCAAACATAACACCCTAATCTGACACAAACATAATAAACAACAACACAATCCAGACGAGTACAAATTCTTAAGTACTCGAGTACTTCTATTAGTTTAAAGACCACAAAAGGTAAAAAGATAAAAGGCAATAAGACACCACTCGTGCACAATCATCACGCACGGCCGTCATCCGCATACTGGTCCAGCGCCCGCTCGTCTCGATGAACCTGACCTGAAATTCATAAAACGAATTTCCCCAAAATGGGTCCCCAGAGGGGTTAGCAATTACGCTAGTACAAGTAACCAAATGAACAACTTACATCTTACACATATAGTAAATGCATGCAATCAAGAAAACATGGTTCCAAAACACTCATTTTCGGAAATGCCAATATCAAATCACGTTTGTAAAATACACCACACACTACAAAAAAAACAGTGTTTACCGACGCCAAATTCCGTCGGCAAAATAAGCAGGGGGCGTCGGTAAAGTGAATACCGACGCCATTACCGATGCCAGAAGGGCGTTGGAAAACCGATCGACGGTAAAAAATTACCGATGCCATTTCGTGGCGTTGTTAAATTACCGACGGCTTACCGACGCCGTTGGCGTCGAAATCCGGGTGACTGGCCGGGACGGTTTTGCCGACGGATACCGACGCCACTACTGACGCCACGGCCGACGGAATTTACGACGCCGTTTTGCCGTCGTTAATTTTAAAATAACGACGCCGGGCCAGGCGTTGTTAAATCGAACAATGACGACGCCATTGCCGACGGAATTTAGCCGTCGCTAATGTACCATTGCCGACGGTCTTGCAGCCGTTGGTAAAACTGTAAATCACGACGCGTTTTACCGACGGTAAAAGGGCGTCGATAATTTTTCAACTGCAGTTTTTCCGTCGGGAATGCCGTCGGTATTTTTTGTTTTTGCTGAATATTCTGAATTTTTAATTATTTTAATTACCTGCTTTCAATTTCTGAATAATCAACAAACTAGTCATAAACATCAAAAACGTCTCAATGTTACACAATCGTCATAGTTATATCGTCGTAGACAATCAAGAGTTGTCATCATTTCATCATACAATAAAAAAAGAAATAAGTAGTCTAAATCAAGGTGAAGTAGAAGAGCGACTCGAAGGTGGAAGATTTTGTTGTGTTAGCATTTCTTGAATAGCTTGCAACTGTTCCTCAAGGCGCTGTCTCTTCACGCGCTCTTCTTCAATCACCTTTGCCTGGTCTTCTCTCAGTCTGCGCTCTTCTTCAATCACCTTTGCCTGCTCTTCTCTCAGTCTGCGCTCCTCTATCAGCTGCTCCTCTAAGGATGTGAATCGAGTGTGGATCTCTTCAGAAGCGTGAAACTGTGAGGTCGTTGATCCACCGCCGCTAGAGCCTGTGCTTATGATCCGGGAGCTAGGCGCGGTGCCATACATCCTGTTTTCTTGACATATTCTTTGGCGGCCTCCTTCTCCTGCAAAGATCTTATAGATCATATTTAAATGCTCCCGCTCCTTGCTCTTGGCAAGCCGCTTAACCTAAGCACGAGAAGAAAAACATGCTCAATGAGAAAAACATTCCAAATGAATACAACTTTACGAAATAAATATTCTAATTACATTTAAGCAGCAACAAGGAAAAAAATGGAATAATCATATATGAATGGCTTTCACACTTAGAGAAGGGCTTTCACAAGAATGAGCCCAAAAAGGAGAACAGAACACTCTTTATTTAGCCAAGAATCTCACGTATTTAGCCCAAAAAGGAGACAACCTTATTTGGCTGGCAAAACTAAAAAATCAGTTGCAGCAAATACTGTCATAAAAAACATACTCATTATTTAAGTTGTGCAAGAGTAGGAGAGGGAAGTAAGAAAAACAAGAGATCGAGACAGAGAAGACAGATGGAAGAAAAAAGAATACAGAGAGAACGGGAGAGAAGACAGTAAGAGCAGCAACATTTTTTGTTTGGCCAATTAGGGTTTCTGGTCAAAATCAATAATTAATCCCCTTTATTGAGTTATTTTTTTTTTAATATTTTGCCTGGAAAGGACGTCGTTTCGCAGGCTACGTTTTAAAAAAAAAACTTAAAAAGCGTACGACTTTTAGAAAAGTCGTGAAAGGCGCACGTTGAGACCTAAAAGTGTGCGCCTCAGATAAAAGGCGTGCGCCTTACCTGCAGTTCGCAGGTCGCCAAAGGCCTCACCGCGTTTCCAGTGAAAAGCACTCCAAGACGCGCCTCAAGGCACGCTGCGTGACGCTCTTTCAAACAGTGAATATATATATTGGATCTAAACATCACTAAAACACAATGGGCAATCTTGTGCATTTTTAAGAAAAACAGCTTTCAAATTTCTAACACAAGTACACTCTTGAAAGGATCTTTAATGAATCTGGTCCGGGATATGATTATTTTTCTTTAACTTCAGCATAAAAGCATTAATTTCCAATTGATATCTGATGCTATTTCAAAATTACTACTATGCAGGGAGATATAAAATTGGTAGAAACTATTAGGGACATGCAATATGACAATACAAAATGGGAACCACATAGATCTACAACCCGCGCATGGCATGGGGTCTCATATAGATATAGTTATTATCAGAAATATCATTCTAAGGCAAAAATTGCTGTCATACTTGAGAGAAGAAAATTACCAGGTAACCTTACGTCAATCGCATTATCAAGTCGAATTTAGTCTACTTTTATATATTCAGTGAAATTAGTCAGCTCTATTTAAGTTAGTTTATTTTTGTGTTGCTTTCATTGATGCCATCTACATCTCAGCTATTCTTATCTAACAATAATTACCCAAAAACTTTATGTCACATGTTCTATAAATGTGGTTCTGGATAGATTGCTCTTACATTGGCCGTTCTGATCTCAAAAATTGCTCGCATTGACTACCCAAGGGAATGGTATACTTCTCCACTTCATCTTAGTAATGTGCCAGATTATTTTCATTCTACATGGTTCAACGAAGCTTATTTAGTAGTCATAGTTGAAACTTTATGCATGAAATATCTTGTCTAGTTCATGATCATGAATGAATTTAGCACTGATATTTTATTTGACCTCCTGAATCTTATTCTGAATACAGGCCAGAGTTGCTTTCTGTGTTAGTAATCTGGTAAGAACTACCAGAACATGAACTACTAACATTTCTGATAAGCTAGTTCAGAACATGAACTACCAGAACATGAACTACCAGAACATGAACTACCAGAATATAGCAGGAACATGAACTACCAGAACATGAACTACCAGAACATGAACTACCAGAATATAGCAGGAAGCTAGTTCAGCAAGTAATCTGGTAAGAACTACTAACATTTCTGATCTTTCTAAGTTTGATTGCAAGAACACCATTGATGAAATGTCTAATGAAATTTATAACTTTCGTGTCACTCTAAAATCATTAACCAAAGAAAATGCTAGAATAAAAGGGGCTAATGATTTATAACATTTTTCTACAATACTAAAGTTGATTATTGGACAAATAGACACACTGTTTCCATGACAATCAAAACAACAAGTGTGAATCGAATGTATTCCAAAATACCGTAGATGAATCGAATGCATATATACTTACATCAATATCCGCATCCTTCTGTGTCGTAAAAGTTCCATCTTTTTTCATGTGGATAGCTCGAAAAGAGGCATAAACACACTGCTCTAATGGAAGATTGTTCTTCGTTGCCTATTTATTAAAAAAACTTCGAAATTATTATGATGCACACTTACATATACAAGCAAAAATAATTAGATAATTACTAACCAACTCTCGAGCAAGTATGCTAACAGACTTAGAGCCTCCACTGTGCTTGCTTATCCCGGTACCAGGGCCATCCACTTCAGTCATTCGGTTGCCTCTCGCCCTCGTAGATACATCTCTCACCTCGGGAGTATCCCAGTAAGCACACAAACCTTCCCACCAATCAGTAGGGATGTGTTTCGGCCTCCCTTGATCCCTTTTCTTTTTTGCATCACTTAGGAAATTGCTGAACCTAACCCGTGCACGAGACTCCCAAAAATCATAGACTTCTTGTTCCCACTCAACAGGCCACGTGAAAAATTTCTATGAAATATTGCATATCAAGTTAATAAAACTAACTTTCCAATTGAATATAATTAGTTTACATAATGATTACAAATTACCTTAAAGAAGGTATAGTCTTGGGCCTTTACGCTATTAGGAGTATCTTTCCAGTTGAAGCCTCGGATTGGGAACTCTTTTAAAACTCCTCGTGCACACCACGGAAATGCGGGATGAATCACTATATCTCTGTAACCAAAACCAAATTAATCATTTAGATCATCACAATACTTAGTTATAACATTTAATCAACATTTGTTTTCTATTTTTTAGTACTTGTTTTCTTCTTTAAATATAAGTTAAAAGGAACGTATGCTAGGCTTCCTATAAAACCAAGTTTCACAAGCTGAAGCTCAAATTTGAGCTTATGATTGAGCTTGAAAAAGTACCAGCTACACTGAGTAACCAGTGTGGTTGAGTGGTGTTGATGAACTTAACAATCAAGATTAAGTACTTGTAAAAAGCAGGCAAAAGCAAAATGAGCAACCAAACATGAATTAGACCAGGCAAACTTCACAAAATAGCAAATTACAAACACTCAAACTAACTAACAAGTATAATGCAAGCTAATGAATACGAATGGTTACACTGTGAGCAGGGCAAGCTTAAAGAAAAATGCTAATTTGAGAGCTACAAATAAGCAGTTTAAAAGCTTAACAAAAATTCAGCAAAATTAATATGGGAAGCTAAGCAACAAAACTACAAATCCTAATAAGCACAAATTCTAACTCTAAGGAATAAAGCCTACACGAAATTCCAAGTTTTATTCAAAAATTTCCCAAGCTGCAAATTTGACTTTTTTGAAAATGAACTTGGTTTAACTTTGATGAACTTTGGATGATCTAATCTCACTGAATATGTTATGAAATGATGAAATGAGGCAAGATTAAGCTTATGTTAACAATTATGCAACTATTGGTAAGCTTATGTAACTCAAATCCAAGTCACAATAGGCTGTGACTAAGATCAAATGTGATTTTGACTTATGGGCTTGAACTAGTGAATCACATGCAAGAGTCACTCTAGTATACACTTAAGTGAGAAGTCTGAACAAGCAAATCAACATGTACACAAGTCTATCACAGATGAACACACAATACCAAACACCCTTTTAGACAAGGCAATTCAAGATTTGCACTACGAATCACTTGTATACTACTAGATATTGATTTCAACCCTTATATCAGCAATCCACAAGATCAAATGGGCATAAATAAACATCAATATCAGCATACAACAAAGGAAGTACCAAGATGTTGTCAACTGTGAAAAATAAGGTTTTGAGCAACTCTAAATTTCAACACACAACCAAGCGATTTTATTCAAGATATCAAATAACTATCATCAAACAAACATGAAAACACAGATTGAATCAAATTTAAAGAACTTATATAGAAAATAGAGAAATTGCATAAAAAGCTTACAATTGAGGAACCAGCTGAATTCAATTAAACAGGACCAAAGAACACTCCTATAGAGTCTCCACAGACTCTCTAACCCACTTCCATCCAAACTTCACCAAGCTGCAGCTTAGAACACCTTCTTCAACAATTTTTTTATTTTTCACTTATTTTTCTTGATTTTCTTGTATTTTTGATTTCTTAAACTCTATTGAATTAAATGGTTTCTAAAAGCTTGAAGAAGCTTTCTGGGAGCTTAAGTGACTTATTTCAATCCATAACAACAACAATTAACAACAATATGACCAAAACGGATTTTTAGCACAATTTGTAAGATTACTTTTCTTTTTGTAATTATTCGGAAATACTTTTATACCAATTAAACAGTAAATAACTAACCCGGTTTTAGTATCTCTTTCAAGAGCAATCTTTCTACAGGAAACAACACTTGAGGCTGCCTCAGATGCTATTATCTCCCGATCCTCATCTTCAGAAATGTGTGCACTAGTCTCCTCGTCTGCCCTGTCTCGGAGTAGAACAATCGGCGGAGTCTCGGGTAGAGCAGACGAAGACCTAACAGGACCTTCTCGTGGGGAGTCCGTAGCTGGTGAAGAGTGTCCGGGAGCTGCTCGTGAGGAGCCCGTGCTAGTGCGGCGCCCGCCACCACCTCTCCTCATCGAGAACATCTAAAATTGCTTGTGTAGAAAATAAAATAAAATCAAATAAACACATAATTGAAAATTTATGTGGCCTGAATGTGTTATAATTGTTGTTTACTTAATCAACAGGCTCACCTCCTCTATTTTAGTGTATGGTAAGGATCCTAGCAAGTGTGTATTTTTTGTTATTATAAATGAGTTTGATGTTAACTTTATTTTAAAAGTTAGCTGTTAACTTATGTATAGTTTGAGAACCATATCTCATGCCAGGGGACTTCACACTGAATACAACCTAGGGGGTATTTTTTGTTATTTTAAAAGTTAGGTGTTAACTTTGTAAAATTTCATATATATATATATATATATATATATATATATATATATATACACAAATCAATAATTGAAAGCAACTTCTGCCGTTTTCCTATCAATTACGAGCTGCTATCATTCAACTCCACTAAAATGCTCGTTCATGCTGCCAATTTAATAGTAAATTTCAGATGTTTTCCTTTTTTCTCCATTGACAATTCTCGATTTAAGAAGAAACAGGACACTGTTGTTTCTTGGCATTGCATTTGGCTCTACCATCCCAATTATAAATAAAACAACCAATTGAGCAAAGTTACACGAGAGGATCAACAAAACAACTACGGGCATGCAAAATAATTTGACTAATTCATCGAAGGTCACAGCCATGGAAGCACTGAGTGGCGGGTTTCCATAACAGACTAAGAGCAGAAGATCGAAAAAGTTGCTAGACTGAACAAGGGCATATGATGCATCATTCATAGGTGTCACCGCAAAGTTACAATGACAGACCAATCAAGTGCAATCAAATTTTATCAATCTAAAACAGAATATTCATTAGCTTGAAAATCACAATATTGACATGATCGTAAAGACTATAACATATGATCAGAATCATCATCATCATTACTATCTTCCTCATCTGACGTTATTATATATCCATCATCCGATGCCTCATCCACATCATCAATATCAATAAGTCCACCTCGTGGATGCGATATTGATATCTCATCATCTACAGTAGCTTGACTACCTCTAGTCCTCATGACCACGGCATCCTCTTGAAATGGTTGATGTAATGACGAGGCGGATGGTTCACAAGCTACTTCAACTCTAGATCTAGGTGTGACCTTGCACACTCCCCACCAATCCTTCTTAGCTTGATTCATACTAGGATAGGAAGCATAATACACTTGAGTAGCTTGATTGGCTAACACAAAAGGTTCGTACTTCTTGTATTTACGGGTGTGGTTTATCAAACCAAATTGAAATCAGTATTCACCGAAGTCCCTAGAGGTGATAAGTCAAACCACTCACACTTGAATAACACAATTGTTTTAGTAGGTTCACCATTATACTCTACCACACACACCTCCATTAATCGCCCGCAAAAATCTTGCTCATCACTATTATAAACCTCGCCCTTTATGCAGACACCACTATTCATAGTACTTTTATCGACCCATGGTCAACCGTGTGGAACTCTGTATCCATTAACTAAACACCTGAATAAATTTGAACCCGTACAATGGCCCTTCGCAAGGTCCTTAATGCATTGGCTTGCATTACTTGAAGGATCATTAACCTATGACAATTATTAAGTATGTTAGTTATGTAACTTTCTACATATGAAATTAGTCTATAAATAATTTGATATGAGACCCCACACTTACATATGTTTTGAACCAACTTGCAAACTCCTTTTCAACTCTTGTTTGTAAGTCATTTTCCGTTATCCCAGTTAGTTGCTCGAATTTGATCTTCAAACAATCTTCAAAAACACACGAGTTATTATATATTTAATGAATGAATATATTCTTCATTAAAAAAAAATATCAAGAGCGTACTCACGTCAAGTATGTCTCGAAACCTCGGCACAATTGGATAAAATATATATGTCGCATTATACTCTTTGGCATCAAAATATCGTGAAGGCATTTTGCCAAAAGGACGGCCATCCAATTTGAAAATTGAGAGCATATTTGGATCATCATTTTCATCGGCTCCCCCCTCATCATTTCGAGGCACACTTCTAATCTTCGTAGTCACCCAATCTTCAAAGTAGTATGAGCTAAATGTTGATGCCTCTTTCATTAAGTAGGCATTGGTGATGGATCCTTCAACTTTGGCTTTGTTCTTTACAAAATCTTTCAATGTCTTCATATACCTCTCAAATGGATACATCTATCGATATTATCTTGGACTGACAATTCGGGCTTCGTCGGCCGGATGGATAACAAGATGCTCCATTGAATCAAAGAAGCTAGGCGGAAAGATACGCTCAAGTTTGCACAAAGTAACTGGAATTGTTTCATGAAGTCTACACATGTCCTCTATTTTTATTGTCCGAGATGTCAAGTCTTTAAAGAAGATACTCAACTCTGTAATTGCCTTCCAAACAGCTTGAGGAAGAAGTTCACGAAACGCAATAGGTATCAAGCGTTGCATGAACACATGGCGATCATGACTTTTCATCCCTCTCATCTTTAGTTGTTTCTTATCCACGCATCTACTAATATTGGACATGTAGCCATCAGAAATTTAAGACGAGATATCCATTCACATATTACTCTCTTTTCATCTCTCACAAGTGAGTAACAAGCTTTCGGATACTTTCTGTCGTCTCATTTTTCTTCAATTCAGTCGATGCAGAGCAATTGCAACTCGTCTCTAGCCTTGGTGGTATCCTTGGTCTTTCCCGGCACATTAAGCACAGTGTTGAACACATTGTCAAACACATTTTTTCAATGTGCATGACATCCAAATTGTGACGAATCGAAGCTCTTTCCAATATGGGAGATCCCAAAAGATGCTTCTTTTCTTCCACCCGCTCCTAGAATTCTTGGATATCTCTTTGTTTGTCTCATTGTAGTCCTCTGTCACTTTCACAAGACCCAGTGCCTCTATTTGATTCAATATCTCGGCGCCCGACCTTTTATCAGGTGTAGGTACTTCACATGTCATATTCTTTCTAAATGCTTGTCGGTTCCTCCTAAACATGTGATCTGGCTCCAAGAATTTCTGACTACAATCAAACCATGTTTGTTTACCACTCTTAGGAAGAGTAAACGCTTGATCTCATCCATGCAATGAGGGCATGCCAATCTTCCAAAGATACTCCATCCGGACAACATTGAATACTGGAAAATCACTAATAGTCCACAACAACGGTGCTCGCATTTGAAAATTTTGCTTCAATGAGATGTCAAATGTTGGAACACCCTCTTCCCACAAATTCGTCAACTCCTTTATGAGCGGTGAAGAAACACATCCAATTGCATCTTAGGATTGCGTGGCCCCAGTATTAAAATTGTTAGGAACATGAATTGTTCCTTCATACGAGCCAAGGTGGTAAGTTATAGGGTGTGACTATAATCGCCACGATGAATATTGTCGCCTGATTGTGCAAAAGGTGCAAAACCATCGGTCGAAAGACCTAATCTCACATTTCTAGCCTCATGACAAAATCTGGATAAATAGTGTCCAGTGCTTCCATGATGGAGAGTCTGCAGGATGACGCATAATTCCATCATTTGAACCAGAACATGAAGCATGCCACCTCATATCCGCCGCGGTAGCATTTGACATGTATAGCCTTTGCAATCGGGAATAAGAGGAAAGTAGTACATCTTCATGGCCGCCACTTTTTTCCTCCTAGGGCTTCTGAGGCACGACACATATCTTTGTAGCGTGATGTACCACAGAATATACAACTCTCACTGTCTTTGTAATGGTCCCAATAAAGCATGCAGTTGTTTGGACAACAATCAATCTTCTCTACAGGTAATCCCAACCCACGCAATAATTTCTTTGTACTATAGAAGTTATCGGGACATAGATTCCCTTTTGGATGACTGTCTTTCATGAACTCTGCAAACTGATTAAAACACTTTTCTGATAAGTGGTTCTCTGCTTTCAAACTCATGAAACGAGTCATATAAGACAATTGGGAGTAATTAGCACAACTGTGCCACAACTCTTTGTCTCCGGCATTCAACATGTCATATATTCGTTTTGCTTGAGGATTTGGTGGTTCTTCCACATTCTCAACATTAAATTGTGGCCCGACATGCTCCATGACCATCGTGCAGTGCAATTGGATCCCAACTCGTTGGTATCTATATTCACATCTTCATCCATATCTTCACATCCCTCAACCATTTCAATTTCGCCGTGAAAAATCCAAGTTTTATACTCCCTAATGAACCCAAATTTCCCAATGTGATACTTAACTTTTTCTGTATCATGAAACTGTATATTATCACATATTTTACATGGACATCTTATTTGGTCACCCGACATGCAGTGCGGCTGACTACTTGCATACTCAATAAAGTTGTTAAGTCCAGAGAGGAATGCAGGATTCCAAGAGCCATCAAGTTTCCGGCGATACATCCACTCACGGTTGTCACCCATTCTAAAAATTGTAACAAAATGATCAAAAAAAACTCAAGGTTTTTTTCATCTTATGAAGAACATTATGAAAACAAACTATATTCGAAAAGGATCGGGCAACTGGAGAACATGCTGAAGACATTATTGAGGCAGTTAACAATGCTACTGTTCAAGATCATACGAGAAGTAAGAGTAGTTTCTACTGTCGTGACGCCTTATCATTTTACCCAATCAATTTATGTGAAGTAAGAGTAGTTTATTTTTCATGAAATACACATTCCGCTACTGCTCGTTTTATGAAGTTCATGAAGTTCAGTTAATGGATCCTCCATGTTGATTTTTTCATTTTAATGTATGTTATGTTTCTAGTTTTTAATCAATACAAAACATTAAAGGTTGTTGACTTCTAAGTACCATGAAATCTGAATTCCTCAAGAAGATCAAGAATAGAGAGATGTTACCTGAATTGGGGATTTTAGGTCGCCGATTGGGGGTGTTTTGCGGAGGTGCGCCGGAGGCAGAAATCTCAGATATCTCCGTCGGGGAAATCTTTCGCCGGGAGAGAGGCGTTTACACGGGGAGAGGCGTTTTGCGAGAGGTGCGGGAGAGAGGGGTTTTGCAGAGGTGCGGGAGGTGAATGACGATTTTAGGTCGAACTGAGAATAGCGAGAGTGAGAATGTATTAAAATTTACCGACGCCAACGGGCCGTCGGTAATGGCGTTGTTAAATTTAACAAATACCGACGGCGGGAGTGGCATCGTTAATTCATGTAAGTCATGCCATTTAACGACGCCAAAAGTGCCGTCGGTATCTCTACGACGACTTCCGACGTCGGTACTGGCGTCGGCAAATTTCGCGGGAAGACACCCGCGCTATGGCGTCGTTAAAGCCGTCGGTAATTGTCCAAATTCACGGGTGTCGGTAACGGCGTCGTTAAATGCCAAAAAATACCAACGCCTTTACTGGCGTCGGTAAATGGCGTCGGTAAATACTGTTTTTTTTGTAGTGACAATTAACCATCGATCCACGTCTCTGTGGACCCCTACCGAGCCCCCGTCGGATCTAACCCGTAGTGGTTAAAAGTAAGCTCGTCGATCCACGTCTCTGTGGACCCCTACATGTAATATCCGGATTTATTACTGTGTATTTCATCTGTATTCAAACCCTGTATTATTCGGATTTGTGGTTTTGATTATTGGAGTATGATATTTCTTGCATTGGCATCCTTGTACTTAAGTATAACAACATGCAAATTTTCTCATGCAAACTCGTGATAGCGCACGCTAAGAATGCAGCTTAATGCGTGCTATCGACTATTACTAGTGCACGCTATGTATGTAGGAGTTGCGTGCGCTAGACACTGAATTATTGAGGTAGGCGGCTAGCACATGCGCCAGCCGGGACATGGGTCCGGATAAGATTCTCGCAGACGAACCTGGACAGATTTGGAGTCAACGCTTATTAGCGCGCGCTAAGTATATATTGTAGCATGCGCTAATTAGCTAAAGTGCAGAATATTATAAATGAGACAACAACCCGCTTTGGCTTACATTTCCTTCGTCCATTCTTCATTCTTGAGAGGCCATAGAGCTATAATC
Source organism: Orobanche coerulescens (assembly GCA_033398695.1). Classification (NCBI taxonomy): domain Eukaryota; kingdom Viridiplantae; phylum Streptophyta; class Magnoliopsida; order Lamiales; family Orobanchaceae; genus Orobanche; species Orobanche coerulescens. Next base: position 39,744,106 of record CM065814.1, on the reverse strand, counting down.
ATCCTTCTAACACACTTAGAACACATCTTAGTGATCCTTGAATATTGGTTATCACTTGTGAGTGATCATTGAAGAGAAGTAACACCTTGGAGGGCACATAACCAACCGGAGTCGGATTCTACCTTGTGGTTCAGTGATTTCGTCATATTAAGGTATGTTGATTCTATCTTCAACTCTAGATTCGTGTTATGGAGAATAACATGATCATGTTAGCAAATATTGATCTTCTTGGAGGAATTATCCAAAGTACATCATGTTGGAATATTGAGATGAATAGGCCTTAAGTACCTTGATTATGAACATCATGATTCGAATCTTATTACATTGAAGAAGTAGAGGAAGCTTTTATCATTGGTAATCCGAATGTAGTAGGTGTTTTTATAACAATCATGGACTTGACTTTTACATCATTATTGTTAGACGAATCCATAGGGTTGATCATGGAAGGATTTATTTTGTAAAGATGGATCATTATTAAAACATCAGAGTGATAGTTTTCATTGATATGAAGGTGTTGATATCAACCGTTAAAGCCTTCCGTGTAATACCCGGTTGTAATTCATTCAGTAATTATCAGTCTGTAATTGTCACTCAGTGTATTTTCACTCGATTATAATCATTCATCAATCATATTCATTCACCGTGTTCACCGTTTGGAAAAACTTCGAGTTGTGTATCGTTATTGTTCATTGTTTCAACTTTCCTCATATGAGTTCGACTTTGTTAGATCACCATTAATTTTGGTAACTCCAAAAATTCTAAATCTTTGCAATATTATAGAGCATCGAGTTAGCTTTCCAATGGTTCAAACGGTGAGTCAATCGGAGTCCGGACGAGAGAGTTATGGTCGTTTTAGCTCAACCGCTCATTTTTGATTATTGGCGATCCGCCGAGCGAACTCGGCCGTGTCGTCCGACACGGCCCGTGCCGTACTCGTCCGGAAATGCCGAAGTCTCGCCTCAGGACCCGACCGTGTCGTGCACGCGGCCGAGTCGAACTCTTCCGGATAAGCCAGAACCGACTGCCGACACGCCCGACCGTGTTCCAGGACACGGTCGAGTCATGCCGAGTCGCTGTCGGACGGGTCACTATCGGAAGGCCCTCCGCGCTGCGACCGTGTCAAGCAGGACACGGCCGAGTCCCTGTCGGCCATCTGTGCGACACGACCGTGCCGATCGGCACGGGCCGTGTCCGGCAGGGTAGTCAACCCCTTTAAATTCGTTTTTTTTGTATTTCAGCCCATTCCTTCCATTTTTCTTCACCTTCAACCGAGAGAGAAAGCTTGAGGGAGGGTTTTTCCTTCACAAATCATTTGGGTATTTGATTTTCTTCATCTCCTTTCGATCGTGAAGCCCGGATAATCAATCTAACGCGTGTTCTTCGGATTAAAGTACTTGGATCTTCAAAGGTAATATTCTTCAACACCTTGGATTTCGATTTTTGTGTTGAGATACGATGTTTTGGACGTTATAATCATGATATATGAAGGGATATGTATATGATTATGAGTTTGTATAAGGATTCATTGGATTATTGAGGAATTATTCAAGAACACCTTGAAAATCGAGTTGGAATTGGGGATTTTCGACTAATTGTTGTTATAATCACGATTTTGGATATTCATAATGGATTATTGATCATATTGGAGATGTTTTGTTGGTTTGAAACACTTCTTGGGGGAATTAATAGTGGCTTGTTGAGATTTGATTGTAAACAACCGGAGTTTAGCCACAACTATTCGATATAATGCCCCAATGAACTTAGTTTAATCGTATCGACGTTTTGAGTTCGTTATATTCGTGTTTAATTCGTGTATTGATCGGATTGTTGGTAATTGTATTGAATTAAGGTTGTTCGTGCGACCGACACTTCATTTAGGACTTTTGTTCGTGGAAGGACTTTCTTCATCGGTATTGTGTAAGTTAATTCTTACTCGGTTAAAAGGATATTCATCCCTTTTGTTGTTGTTCATTCATAATCATAACTCATTCATAATTATATTAACCGTATCAAAACTTGTTGTTATCAATTAATCATTTCAGTCATAAGGAACGACGGTTCCAATCTTTTCATTGAGCTGTCATTTATTTCATTACCATTCCACCTCGGTGAGTCATTATTCATTTTCGATGTCACTTTTGTTATATCGTGGCATTCCGGGTCATACTGGCGTGTCGGTTGGTATGTGTAGGATTTTCATGTCGGGCACATTTATGTCGTGTGTTGGTTGTTGGCCTCACATTGGACTGTGCACACGAGTCAATGTGTCTCGTGAGACTGATTAGGTACAAGACCACGCGTGTATTCGATCGTTGGTGGCTTGTGCACGGACACATTTCCATCCCGGGCGTAGTGTGGCGCCACCCTTTGATCCGTACTGTTAGTTGATGCATATAGCATGTTTGATTGCGTATGTTTCGACAGGATATTTCATAACATCAGATATAATCATGATTGTGTATTTTCAACCCTTGAGGATTGTTGTTCTTTGTAACTGACCCCGTTTGGGGATTTTGTTTTTCAGGTCTTGGCAAGGCAAAAGTACAGGGAGAGCACGCTGACGTCGAGGAGTCCCAGTGATACTAGTAGGGGGCCCCGATCTTTCAGTTATTCATGTTATTGTCCTTTATTTTCCTGAGACTTTCATTTGAATACTCCGATTCATTCGGTGTTGTGTATTTTATCTTCATATAAAATACACTAGTATCAGTATTGTCTGGTGTGTTGTAACTAAACTCCTCATCGGAGTAATTATTCTTTGTAATGTAGTTCGGTACTACATTTATCTTGTGTAATTCATTCATTTTCATTTGCTGGTGGGTCCCAGGTTGGGGATCTACGGCCTTTGTAATATCCGCCTAGTTTGGGGTGTTACGAGTTGGTATCGGCGTGGTTTTGAATACTACCTTCCGAGTCATGTTTCATTTGAAATCATCGTCATCGGACTAGTATCATTGGACTTTCGCGTCACGTGTGACTTTGTGCAAATGTCGAGCCAATCGGGCCAAGAAAGAAGCGTAAGATTTCTAACGCCATGGTATAATTTCGGCAATAGTCATTCATTCATCATTCATCAATTTACAATCCTCAAACATCATCATTCATTGTGATTAGGACGATCATGTTAACTCATGAATCACTTAATTCATTTCAGTACGCAGTTAAGAATCAGGACGATCACGGTAACTCATTAATTACACAATTCATTTCATTACTCGATTGTCAATCGGATGATCATATTATCAATCTTGTTAAGTTATTCAAGATAATCATTTCAAGAATTTCATCGGATAATCATGTAACTTGATAAATCATTCATATAATCACTAAGTTAGAGCATGTATACTCATTTTCATCATCTCATGACATAATCATAACGTGCTAATCATGCGGGAAATATAATCATTATGCGACCTTCCTACTTCAGTATGGAGAGAGCTGTCAGGGGATGCACGGGGAGAGGCCTCGGTGCGGACAGAAACCCGAGAAATAATCAATAGCTTCAGGTAAATCGTGACCAGGACTCGGATCGACCAGAAGATGTAAGGGTTGATCCACTCACTTTTTTGCAGGCCATGATGACCCATGTGCTGTTGCTCAATCATCATTGCGCCACTCTGACCGGATGAATCGAGAGAACTCTACCGTATGAGACGGCTGCTAAGGAAAGTGCTGAACAACAACCTTCATCTTTCAGCAAGAAATCAACGGCGTAATCAACCCAAAGGCGGTCGATCAACCTTCAAGAAGCCTCGTGTGAGCCCTATCGTTTTTGAGCGACCTTCTACGGCGCATAATCGTGCGGGATCTCATTCCCGGCGGCGATTCGGCCATCACTGTTTCAATTGTGGGCAGCGGGTCATTTCAGCGAGTGTACGAAACCGTCTATCACGTGCTATAATTGTGGGAATTTTGGGCATAAGGCCCGTTTTTGCCGAAAGGACTCCAAGTCGGCTTCGGCGGCATCTCAGGCCCCGAAGCAACCAGCGTTTCAGAATCAGACTGCTTTGTCATCGTCGTTTAAGACAATGGAAGCAAATAGAGTTGGAACTCGTATTTATTAGACGGGAGCGTCTGGTTCGGGGACCGGCAAGTCCCAGATTCATATGATGAGGAGGATCGACGATCCGGTGGTCCGAATGATTTCAGGTATACTCGTAATTTTATTTCAACTTATGTGTACCTTTTGATGCTGGTACACCGCATTCATTCATTTTCGAATCATGCTTGAATAGACTTATTTCGGGATAGTTCTATTGCTTGTGGACCTCATACCATCGGTCTACCTGACGATGGAAGAATTTTCGGAATCATACCGAATTAAGCTTAATGACCGCGATTGGTTGATGGATCTAATCGTGGTGAACTTATCTTAGGACGATGTAATTTTCGGTATTAGTTGGTTTGATCGTCTTGATACTATCCTCAGTGTTTGTTCGCGTTTGGTCGCTATCTTTCCGTCGTTGGTTGTCGAATGTGTGCTTCAGGGAAGTAATCCCCGTTGTTCCAGAAGAAGTATTATTATGACGAAAGCAGAGAAATTCTGAAATCGAACTATTCAATCATTCATTATATCATTTTCATCGATTGGCCTTTCTAAGGCAATCGAGTTATTCAATCATTCCTTGTATCATTTTCCGTCGATTGGTCTTTCTAAGGCAATCGAGTTATTCAATCATTCATTGTATCATTTTCATCGATTGGCCTTTCTAGGGCAATCGAGTTATTCAAACATTCATTGTATCATCTTCATCGATTGGCCTTTCTAAGGCAATCGAGTTGTTCAATCATTATTGGTATCTCTTTTTATCGATTGACCATTCTAGGGCAATCGAAATGTTCAATCATTCGTGGTATCATTGTCATCGATTGACGATGTATTTCCAGTCGAGTTATCTGGTTGCCTTCACATAGAGTAAGGGAATTCAGGAGTGAGTTGGAGCCGGTACGTCCCCTTTATCGAAGGCACCGTATCGGATGGCCCCGACCAGAATGCAGGAGTTGAAGATTCAACTTGAGGAATAGTTCGAAGAAGGTCATCTTTGACCCATTGCGTCCCCGTGAGGAGCACCAGTGTGATCTGTCAAGGAGAAGGATGGCTCGTCTCGTATGTGTATTAATTACCAGGAGTTGAACAGGGTGATGATCAAGAGTAGTATCCCTTACCCCGTATTGATGATCTTTTAGATCAACTTCAGGGAGCCTCAGTATTTTTCCAGGATCGACTTAAGATCTGGATATCACCAGTTGTGGATTCGAGAGTCGGATATCGCGAGGACAACATTTCGTACACGCTATGGTCATTATGAGTTCGTAGTTATGCCGTTCGGGCTAACTATTGCACCTGCGGTATTCATGGAGTTAATGAATCGGGTTTTCATCGACTTTTTGGATCAGTTTGTAGTTGTCTTCATCGAAGACATTTTGATTTATTCTCTTAGCCGAGAGGAACACGAGGTTCATCTTCTTCAGGTTCTCGACGTATTGAGACGAGAGCAACTTTATGGAAAGTTTTCCAAATGTGAGTTCTAGAGGTCCGAAGTGACTTTCTCGGGCATGTAATTTCATCTGACAGAGTTCGTGTCGACCCTCAGAAGACGGAGACTATCCGAGATTGGCAACCTCCGAAAGATATTAAGTAAATCCGATGTTTCCTCGGATTAGTTGGTCAATTATCCAACCCACGACCTGGAGCTAGCAGCCGTGGTTTTCGCGTTGGGGATTTGGCGTCGTTACCTTTATGGCGTCACCTTTCAGTTATTCACCAATCACAAGAGTTGAAGGATATATTTACTCACAAGGAGTTAAATATGCGACAGAGGCGGTGGTTGGAACTAATCAAAGATTTTGATATCGAGATCCTTTACCACCCGGGCTAGGCGAACGTTATCGCCGACGCCTTGAGTCATAAGTCCGTTCAAGAGCAGATGCTTGCTCGTTTAACAGTTTAGAAGGAGCTTCAGCAGGAATTCCTTAGACCCGAGATCGAGGTCTGGCTTCAGCGAGTTCAGGGACAGCTTTGTATGTTAGAGATTTCATCGTCACTTGAGGAGGTAATCAGAGAGAATCAGAGTTCAGACCCAGCATTGATGCGCATCCGTGAAGATGTGGCTCAGGGGAAAGCCCCTGGATTCGTGGTCCACGAGGATGGACTTTTGAGGTTTAAGAACCGGCTGTGCTTACCGGCAAATGACGAGTTGAAAAACTCTATTTTGAGAGAAGCTCATGCTACCCCTTATTCTGTTCATGCGGGGTCCAGCAAGATGTACAAGGACTTGAAACAAAATTACTGGTGGAGTAATATGAAGCGAGAAGTCGCAGAATTTGTTTCGAGATGCTTAACCTGTCAACAAGTCAAGATGGAACATCAGCGACCGACGAGTATGCTGATACCGCTCCCTATTCCAGAATGGAAGTGGGAAGACATTTCTATGGAATTCATCACGAATTGCCGACGAGTCGTCGTGGCATAAATACGATCTGAGTGATCGCGGACTGCTTTACTAAATCAGCTCATTTCCTTGAGATCAAGGATACGTGGGGTCTCGAGAGACTTGCCCAGTTATTCATCAAAGAGATAGTGAGACTGCACGGTACTCTTAAAAGTATCGTTTCCGATCGTGACGGACGGTTTGTGTCACATTTTTGGAAATCAGTTCATCGTGCTATGGGAACTCAGCTTAATCTCAGTATTGCCTTTCATCCTCAGTCCGACGGACAATCAGAGAGAACTATTCAGACATTAGAGGACATATTGAGGGCATGCGTTCTAGATTAGTAGACGATTGGGAAGCCCAATTACTGTTGTTTGAGTCCACGTACAGTTTAGTTGGCATTCTGCGATGAAGATAGCACCTTACGAGGCCTGGTACGGTCGTCGTTGTCGATCTCCTTTGTGTTAGGATGACTTGTCAGAATCAATCGGCACCGAGCCCGATATGCTTATAGCCGCCCGGGAGAAGGTAGCTTTGATCAAGAGTCGCATGTTGACAACTCAGAGTCGACAGAAATCATATGCAGATAATCGTCGTCGACCACTAGAGTTCGAGACGGATGACCACGTTTTGGTCAAGGTATCCCCGAGTCGAGGTATTTTCCGTTTCGGAAAACGGAGGAAGTTGAGTCTGAGATTCATTGGACCGTTTGAAATTTTGGATCGAGTAGGCGAGTTAACTTATCGATTGGATTTACCTCCGGCTTTGAGCCGAATTCATAATGTGTTTCATGTCTCTCAGTTGCGAAAGTATGTTGCCGACCCGAGTCGCATACTGGAGTTCGACGAAATTGAGATCGCGGATGATCATTCGTACGAGGAGCGTCCTGTACGAGCGTTGGAGCGGCGAATCAAACAGTTGAGGAAAAAGATGATCCCTTTGGTCAAGATTCAGTGGTCTAGACACGGAGTCGAAGAGGCTACTTGGGAAACCGAGGATAGTATGCGGGAGAATTATCCCGAGTTGTTTGACCCTTAGTTTCGGGGACGAAACTCTTTTAAGGGGGGGTGTATGTAATACCCGGTTGTAATTCATTCATTTTCATTCAGTAATTATCATTCTGTAATTGTCACTCAGTGTATTTTCACTCGATTATAATCATTCATCAATCATGTTCATTCACCGTGTTCACCGTTCGGAAAAACTTCGAGTTGTGTATCGTTATTGTTCATTGTTTCAACTTTCCTCATATGAGTTCGACTTTGTTAGATCACCATTAATTTTTGGTAACTCCAAAAATTCTAAATCTTTGCAATATTATAGAGCATCGAGTTAGCTTTCCAATGGTTCAAACGGTGAGTCAATCGGAGTCCGTACGAGAGAGTTATGGTCGTTTTAGCTCAACCGCTCATTTTTCGATTATTGGCGATCAACTGCCGAGCGAACTCGGCCGTGTCGTCCGACACGGCCCGTGCGTACTCGTCTGGAAATGCCGAAGTCTCGCCTCAGGACCCGACCGTGTCGCTGCAGCGCGGCGAGTCGAACTCTTCCGGATAAGCGAGCCGCTGACACGCCCGACCGTGTTCCAGGACACGGTCGAGTCATGCCGAGTCGCTGTCGGACGGGTCACTATCGGAAGGCCCTCCGCGCCGCGACCGTGTCAAGCAGGACACGGCTGAGTCCCTGTTGGCCATCTGTGCGACACGACCGTGCCGATCGGCACGGGCCGTGTCCGGCAGGGTAGTCAACCCCTTTAAATTCGTTTTTTTTGTATTTCAGCCCATTCCTTCCATTTTTCTTCACCTTCAACCGAGAGAGAAAGCTTGAGGGAGGGTTTTTCCTTCACAAATCATTTGGGTGTTTGATTTTCTTCATCTCCTTTCGATCGTGAAGCCCGGATAATCAATCTAACGCGTGTTCTTCGGATTAAAGTACTTGGATCTTCAAAGGTAATATTCTTCAACACCTTGGATTTCGATTTTTGTGTTGAGATACGATGTTTTGGACGTTATAATCATGATATATGAAGGGATATGTATATGATTATGAGTTTGTATAAGGATTCATTGGATTATTGAGGAATTATTCAAGAACACCTTGAAAATCGAGTTGGAATTGGGGATTTTCGACTAATTGTTGTTATAATCACGATTTTGGATAATCATAATGGATTATTGATCATATTGGAGATGTTTTGTTGGTTTGAAACACTTCTTGGGGGAATTAATAGTGGCTTGTTGAGATTTGATTGTAAACAACCGGAGTTTGGCCACAACTATTCGATATAATGCCCCAATGAACTTAGTTTAATCGTATCGACGTTTTGAGTTCGTTATATTCGTGTTTAATTCGTGTATTGATCGGATTGTTGGTAATTGTATTGAATTAAGGTTGTTCGTGCGACCGACACTTCATTTAGGACTTTTGTTCGTGGAAGGACTTTCTTCATCGGTATTGTGTAAGTTAATTCTTACTCGGTTAAAAGGATATTCATCCCTTTTGTTGTTGTTCATTCATAATCATAACTCATTCATCATTATATTAACCGTATCAAAACTTGTTGTTATCAATTAATCATTTCAGTCATAAGGAACGACGGTTCCAATCTTTTCATTGAGCTGTCATTTATTTCATTACCATTCCACCTCGGTGAGTCATTATTCATTTTCGATGTCACTTTTGTTATATCGTGGCATTCCGGGTCATACTGGCGTGCCGGTTGGTATGTGTAGGATTTTCATGTCGGGCACATTTATGTCGTGTGTTGGTTGTTGGCCTCACATTGGACTGTGCACACGAGTCAATGTGTCTCGTGAGACTGATTAGGTACAAGACCACGCGTGTATTCGATCGTTGGTGGCTTGTGCACGGACACATTTCCATCCCGGGCGTAGTGTGGCGCCACCCTTTGAGCCGTACTGTTAGTTGATGCATATAGCATGTTTGATTGCGTATGTTTCGACAGGATATTTCATAACTTCAGATATAATCATGATTGTGTATTTTCAACCCTTGAGGATTGTTGTTCTTTGTAACTGACCCCATTTGGGGATTTTGTTTTTTAGGTCTTGGCAAGGCAAAAGTACGGGGAGAACACGCTGACATCGAGGAGTCCCAGTGATACTAGTAGGGGGCCCCGATCTTTCAGTTATTCATGTTATTGTCCTTTATTTTCCGCTGCAGACTTTCATTTGAATACTCCGATTCATTCAGTGTTGTGTATTTTATCTTCATATAAAATACACTAGTATTCGGTATTGTCCTGGTGTGTTGTAACTAAACTCCTCATCGGAGTAATTATTGCTGTAATGTAGTTCGGTACTACATTTATCTTGTGTAATTCATTCATTTTCATTTGCCTGGTGGGTCCCAGTTGGGGATCTACGGCACTGTAATATCCGCCTAGTTTGGGGTGTTACATTCCGAATCATCGCATGAAGAATTGTATTTGAAATGGACTATGGTTTCATAATAGTATACATATTCTTGAATCCGAAGTTGTTGTTATCCGTAAAATCATTCATAACCCTATGAACATGATATTCATGGAGGTAACATGAATTAACACTGAGGATTTCATTTGGATTGATCATGTTGAGATCCGTCTACTGCCCAGTAGTAAACTGCCATGCATAGTTAGCGCAAGCTAAGCTATGTAGATTAACGTGCACTATCGAGCATGAGTAAACGTATGCTACGTTTGGTACGTAACGTACGTTAGGCCATCAGTCGAGTCACTTTCGATCGGTACTAAAAACTTCACTTTGATTTGGATTATGGTTCTAATAATGTCGGATCCACGATCCTAATAACAACGAATCAAAATTACAATCCTTTCTTTTCTCTAGTGTATGGTTGAGTGTATTAAACGCTCTCACTCTTATAAATTAATCTCGATTAAACAACAATGATGAATATAGTAATATCGTATGTGTATATAATTTGCTTGAAGTTGTTATTGATCAATATCAAATACATTAGTATTTATAGGCTTGAGAGCCTAACTAGCCGTTTCTCCCTGCTTTTCCATATCGTATGCTATACTACTTTCGTAGCGTACGTTAAGCTCTTTAGTGTACGTTAGTATACACAATATATTCATAACAAGATAATATCATCACTATATTAATATCAAATAAATTTGTCAGAATATTTAAAATCAAAATACAAAACAATAAGAGAAATGTATAACAACCAATAAAAAGAAATGTAATGAAATAATTATCATGAAAATCCTTTTTATAATTATATAACGTATTCCAATAATTATAATTATATAACATATTCCAAATCTCCTCCTTTTTATAATTATATAACGTATTCCAATAAATATTCATCAACTTATCATCAAAATCGTTTTTATAATTATATAATGTATTCTAATAATCTCCCCCTTTTTGATGATGACAAAACAACAATCCTTAATGGGATTTGTATCTTCAAAATACAAAAAATATACAGATCAAAAATTTTGACTTTGTCCCTTTTTGTTAGTCTCCCCACCATACCTTCTCTTCTCTTCTCCCCATCATTCTTCTCATTTTTTTCTCCCCCATTTTTTTCATTAGCAAAAAGTACATTTAATCACTAAATCTGTGAAAAAATATTTTGAAAAGAAATGTGTAAGCTCCCCCTGAATTGAATAACTCCCCCTCAGTTAATACCAGTTTATTTGAATAATCAATTTTGAACTTTGGGGATCCAACCGACTCTTGGTCATTTTTCATTTGGCAACTAAACGATATTTGGTATTATGGTTCCTTTTGAAATCCATATTTTCTTTATCTTTATCGTTCGTCTTGTGCTTTTACAATTTGAAATATGGTGCTCGATTTTTAAACATTTACCATATTGGAATATTTTGAAATTAACAGATTTATTTGATTCCTTTTATCACATTGTTTGAATCCAAGACCTTGTTTCTTTAACGAAATTTTTTGAATTGAAAGTAATTTTTAAAATTTATCATTTCCACAAGAAAATTTATTCGTTAAATTTTTAAGTTGATGTTGACCTTTTAATAGGTCATTTTTAATTTATTTTCTCCTTCTAAACAAAGAAAATGATCATTTTCAATAAATTTCTCTTTTTCTCGAAATTTAGAAATTTCATCTTCCAACAATTTATTTTTCATTTTAAGGAATTTATTATATTTTAATGAATTTTAAAAATCCGTATGGAATAGTTCGAAAGCATTAAAAATTTTATCGTGAGACGAGGTACTTACCTGGCTTTCGTTGTCGTTGTCATCATATGAACTCCTTGGCATAAGTGCGAGATTATTTTGAGTATTTTCTTCTTCGTCGTCTTCGTCACTGCATGTGGCTATATACACTTATTTCCTAGAAGTCGAGCCACGACAATTTTTAGCAAAGTGGTCGGGTTTTTCACAATTTCGATATTATTGTCGAATCTTTTGGACCCGTTCCGGACTTACGAGTTGATGTTTTTTCTTCTTCGATTTAATAAGTTTTATACGTATTGATGTTTTTGGCAAAAAATGCCGATTCTTCACCATTATCATCAACCGAAATTTCTTGGTCATTATCCGACATCCTCTTAGCTTTCAAAGCTCCAGTTTTCTCCTTCGGTTTTTGGCTTGGCACTTCGAGCTTTTAACATAATTTCGTAGTTTATTAGCGAACCGATAGGGGCATTAAAGTCTAACGTGTTGAGGTCTTTTGACTCCATGATAGCCGTGACAGTCCCGTCCCATTCACAAGGTAGTGATAGCAAAACGTTCTTCACTTTTTCACTAATTGATAATGGTTTTTCAAAGCAAGCTAGCCCATTTGTGATGATCGAAAAGCAATCGAGCATATTTGATATGGACTCTGTAATACCCGGTTGTAATTCAGACATTATCATTCAATATTTGTCACTCACTAATTTTCACTCATTAATGATCACTTGTCGCTCATATTCAATCATTGTATTCACTGTTCAGAGTAATTGTATCGTGTATCAATCGTCATTCATCATCAATCTAGTTATGAGCTGAATCAGAGAGAATGTCTGAGAGTTCAGAGAGTTGGCCGAATGTAGGCAACCTTCTATTTATAGGGGCTGAGATGCCCTGTTTATTGGCGGGCGATCGCCTTTATGTCACATGGGCTGTCTGCATAAATCTTGCGGCTACTGCTGGCAGCCAGCTGTGCGGTCCAATGAGGAGCCGGCATGCGTCCTGAGTTTCTGTCACGGGCGATCCCACGGTACACCTTTCGGCGGGCCTGTCGGTTGGTGGAAAGATGCTGACAGGCTGTGGTCAACGATCCATGTGCTGCAGCGCCAATTCCGGATCTTCATGTGGGACTCTATCAGAGCTTCGGCCCTTGCCGACTGGACGATCGATGGCTTCGCGTGGCATGAGGCGGTCGTCATTTTGTTGGTCGCCAGGAGTCGATCGCCAAGTACCTAGAGACGATCGCCTTAGATGTCGATCGCTTGGTACCGGGACTTGTCATGGGACGTTTGGTCGCATTTGGTCGGTCGCCAGGAGTCGATCGCCAAGTAGCGAGAGACGATCGCCATAGATGTCGATCGCTTGGCACCGGGACTTGTCCTGGGACCTTCTGTCGGCCAATCTGCCTGCGCTGCTAGACTCTGGCTTGGTCGCCCAGTCTCTGAGGCGATCGCCTGTTGAGACGTATAAATCTCAACACAACAATTGCCCCCCAGCTTGCTCCGATGTTGAAGACGTGGGGTGAGGTGGTTCTTGCTGGCGATTGTGTAGGATGGAGACGGGCGATCCATTGAGCGGACTTTGGTTTCGGACTTGGGCGATCTGGTCGATTGGCTAGCTATCTTCGGTCTTGTACCTGCAATAAACAATTTTGGCCGATCCCTCGTAGAAACTTGATAGTTTCGTCGTTGAGGAACCGTGCATAGTCGTGGAGTTCGATGGACCGACTCCATGACCATGTCTTGTGCGCGAGCGACATTGTCTGTCTCGTGACTCATTTTATTGTGAGGGTCCTCCGTTAGGCTGCGCCTCGCCTCATATTTAAACGAAGGGCGTGCGGTCTCGGTCTGGAGAAGTCCTTGCACGGGGCGTCGTCGGATTAATCAACTCCACTTCCGCGGCTTGTTAGCTCTGCTTCCACCTCAGCCCGCCAAGAAGATGGCAACCCTCGACGGTGTATGTTGAGATGGGGGTAGTGACGCGTCGCATTGTCCGGGTTCACCATGTTAGATGATGAACCTTTGAGGGTGGGCGATCGTGTCCACTGATTGAGTTGGAGGGTCCTTCGACTACGCCTGCCTCGTATTTAAGCGAAGGGTGAGCGATCTCAGCCTAAAGGAACCTTACATAGCCTAAGCAGTCGGTTCCATCGACCACCAGGGCCATGGCTGCACGCTTCCACCTCAGATCGTCATGTCAAATGCCGACCTTCGACGGTGTACGTTGTACGGTGGAGGCGATCTCGTGCCGTAGTCCACCATGTTAGATGATGAACTGTAGATGGCAAACGAGTCCTCCGGTTCTGGTGAAGTTGCTTGATATCGGCGATCGGGCTGGAAGACAGGAGATCGTCGTTCGGGCGCCGATCGCGCTGCTCATAGGCTGAGAAGAAACCTTTGCCTGGCCAGAAAGTCTGCGGCTTTAGCGCGGAAGATCGCGTAGGTCGGGGTATGGTCCTTCGTAAGGTGCCTGAACATAGGCGAATGACCATGGAATCCCCCTAAGACCGAGTAGAGGGCGATCTCATCGCTTATGGGCGCGCCGTTGAGGATGATCTCGTCTACCCGGTCAATGTAGTCTGCGTCGGATTCTTCTTATCCCTGCCTGATTTGCATCATGCGGTGGGGACCGTCCGGCCGAGCGACGACCTTGGCGGCGAAGTAAGCTGTGAAGCTGTTCGCCAGTTGGTCAAAGAAATCTATGGATCGCGGAGGCAATGATGTGTACCACCTGTGGGCAAGGTCGTCCAGCGTCAGTGGGAACATTCGGCATCTGGTCGCATCGGATGCCCTACACCCAGTCATGTAGATGCGGAACTTGCTCAGGTGAGTCCCGGGGTCTGACCTCCCCTCGTACAAAGGTATTTGCAGAGGAGCGATCCTGCGCTGCACGGGGGCGAGCTCGATGTGGACCGCGAGCGGCTCGCTCGGCCCGGCGATCGTGCTCTTGGCGCCTGCCCCAAATTCTAGGAGCGCCTTCATGTCGTCGAGCTGGCGTTGCATCGCGACCATTGCTGTAGCTTGGTCGCTTGTGGGTCGGCTTTTGGAGCGGGAGCCGAGGCGATCGTGTACCGATTTCCTGACTTCGCTGTTGCTGACCTCAGCTTTTTGGCGAGGTGGAGCCATATGGCTGGCCTGCCTTCTGGGAGTTGGATACGCCGAACTCCTGGTGATGGACTCGAGCTCCGTCGTCTCATGGCTGGGGCCGGACTGCCCCGGTCGCCATGACGGGTCGCTGCCTGGGCGATCAAAAACAGAGGTGCCCCGACTGGCGAGCGCCTCTTCTTGCGAATGGGAGCCTCCTGGCGATCGCTCGGCCAGTAGCCCCCTGAACTTCCGTTTGGTCATGCGGCGGATGGACGAGGGGGTTATAGCGGGAGGCGCGTCGAGAGCACTCAGTCGCTCCTGTAGGATGGCCAAGGCCTTTTCGATCTGTTCCGCGGTTTGGAACTGATCGAGTGAGAGGCTTGGGCCATCCCTCGGGGGCAGGATCGAGCGTCTCGGACCGCGACGGCTACCCTCCGCCATCGGCTGTGGCTCGGACTAAGACAGAATGAGGCGTTTGGCGGATCGACCAGCGACTTTCTTCGACGTGGAGGTAGAAGTCATGATTCTGAAAGCTTTTCTATGAAGAACAGTGAGTGTTTCTTCAGGTATATGCCCCGAAGAACAGTGAGTGTTCTTCGAGACGGTAGGAATAAAAATGAGGGTTAGATGCCCTCCTTTTAGCGCCAATTGTTGTTGCCCGAAATATTATCCGAAGATAGATATTGCTGGAATGATCGAGCAACAGCAAATTGCGAGAGCACGTCCGAGGGAATGGAAAAAACACAATATTTGCCGGGTTTGTTAGGCCCGGGCTTGAATGCTCTCGTGAGATGTTATTAATACAAATATTCGTGGATACAAGTATTAATGTAAGAATCTAATTACAATGAGTGTATAAGATACTATTTATCTAACTCTTGAGCGAAGCTTTGCCAGATTCGTCTCTGCCGACCGTCTTCTGTGTAAGAGGTGCTGAGAGAGAAGAATGGTCGAGAGATAGCTGTTGCCAAGAGTGATAAAGCCAAGTTATGAGCTGAATCAGAGAGAATGTCCGAGAGTTCAGAGAGTTGGCCGAATGTAGGCAGCCTTCTATTTATAGGGGCTGAGATGCCCTGTTTATTGGCAGGCGATCGTCTTTATGTCACATGGGATGTCCGCATAAATCTTGCGGCTGCTGCTGGCATCCAGCTGTGCGGTCCAATGAGGAGCCGGCACGCGTCTTGAGTTGCTGTCACGGGTGGTCCCACGGTACACCTTTCGGCGGGCCTGTCGGTTGGTGGAAAGATGCTGACAGGCTGTGGTCAACGATCCATGTGCTGCGGCGCCAATTCCAGATCTGCATGTGGGACTCTGTCAGAGCTTCGGCCCTTGCCGACTGGACGATCGATGGCTTCACGTGGCATGAGGCGGTCGTCATTCGGTTGGTCGCCAGGAGTCGATCCCCAAGTACTGAGAGACGATCGCCTTAGATGTCGATCGCTCGGCACCGGGACTTGTCCTGGGACCTTCTGTCGGCCAATCTGCCTGCGCTGCTGGACTCTGGCTTGGTCGCCCGGTCTCTGAGGCGATCGCCTGTTGAGACATATAAATCTCGACACAACAAATACCATCAACATGATAAGCCCCAACACGATCAATAAGGGATCAACAATGACCGAGAGTACCATCAACAAGGTAACTCTAAACGATCAACAATAATGGATCTCAAAGAAATTGTAATACCCGGTTGTAATTCAGTCATTATCATTCAGTAATTTCATTCGGTGATTGTCACTCAGTGGATTTTCACTCAATTATAATCATTCATCAATCATGTTCATTCACCGTGTTCACCGTTCGGAAAAACTTCGAGTTGTGTATCGTTATTGTTCATTGTTTCAACTTTCCTCATATGAGTTCGACTTTGTTAGATCACCATTAATTTTTGGTAACTCCAAAAATTCTGAATCTTTGCAATATTATAGAGAATCGAGTTAGCTTTCCATTGGTTCAAACGGTGAGTCAATCGGAGTCCGGACGAGAGTTATGGTCGTTTTAGCTCACCCGCTCATTTTTCAGTTATTGGCCGATCACTGCCGACCGAACTCGGCCGTGTCGTCCGACACGCTGCGTGCCGCATTCGTCCGAAATGCCGAAGTCTCGCCACAGACTCGACCGTGTTGTCCGGCACGGCCGAGTCGAACCCTTTCCGGATAAGCCGTAACCGATCGCTTCACGCCCGACCGTGTTCCAGGACACGGCCGAAGTCAATGCCGAAGCGTCGCGTGTACCGAGTCACTATCGGACAGTCACTATCGGTAGGCCCTTCGCACCGCGACCGTGTCAGCGTGACACGGTCGAGTCCTCGCCGGCCAACAAGGCCGCGCGACCGTGTCGGCGGACACGGCCGAGTCCGCGACGAGTCAACCCCTATAAATTCGTTTTTGAGCATTTCAGCTCATTTCTTCCATTTCTTCCACCTTCATACGAGAGACAGAAGCTTGAGGGAGATATTTTGTCATCATCAATCACTTGTGTGTTCGGATTTCATCATCTTGATTCATTGGAAAGCTTGGATAGTCGATTTTACACGTTTTCATCGGATCGAATTGGTTGGATCTTCAAGAGGTAAACCCTTCAAAATCTTGGATTTCGATTTTGTGTTGAGATATGATGTTTTGGACGCGATAATCATGTTATATGAAGGGATATGTATATGATTATGAGTTTGTATAAGGATTCATTGGATTATTGAGGGATTATTCAAGAACACTTTGAATATCGAGTTGAAATTGGGGGTTTTCGATTAATTGTCGTTATAATCACGTTTTCGGATATTCATTTTGAATTATTGATAGTATTCATGAGGTTTTGTGGGTTTGAATCATTCATTGGAAGTTGGTTTCGGATGTAATTGAGTTTTGGTTGTAAACAATTGGAGATTGTTTACAACGCGTTTGTTTTAATGCCCCAATGAGTTTCGGGTATTGTTGTATCGACTTTTGAGTTGGTTGTGATCATGCTTGATTCGTGTATTAAGAGAATTGTTGGTATTTGTGTTGTTCAAGGTTGTTCGAGCGGCCGATAATTTCATTAAGGACGTTGATCGTGGAAGTACCTTCTCGCCTTCGGTTTGAGGCAAGTTTTATACTTGTACTAGTCAATGAGATTAATGTCATCATATATGTGTATGAATGTGTGTATTATTCCGAGACTTAGTCTCTTCATGAATTCATTGATATCAAGAGATCGTTCGATACGATACCTTTCGGAAATTATGCCAAATGTTTATTGTTGTTCATTAACGGCCGATTCAAGGCATTGTGATACTCGTTATTAATGTCATTGTCGATAGCCGACTCGCGGCATCGATGTATCGATTGTTGTTAATATTGATGTCGATCTAAGACATCGTTCAGATCATCGTTATTCATGTTGGGGGTTGTTATTAAAACCATATTGGCCGAATTAAGGCATTGGCTTATTCATTTCTCATCTTCGTCATTGGTCACCGATTAAAGGTGCCGAGGCATCCTTCGTATCATTGTCATCGATTGGCCGTTCTCAGGAAAATCGAAATGTTCAATTATTCACCATCTCATTGTTATCGATTGACCGTTCTAAGGCAATCGAGGTATTCTAATCATTCATCGTATCATTCGTAGCGATTGGCCATTCTAAGCCAATCGAAGTGCTTACTCCTTCATGGATTCATCCGCTGCATCATTGTTATCGGTTGGCCATCCTAAGGCAATCGAGGTGTTAAATTGGGACTGTCAAGGACGGTGTCTATCCGTGTGTTACTGTCATCGTGTTGGCCGACTCAAGGCAGCACACTATCATTAATTGTGATATGGCTTCGTGCCGTGGCTTCGGCCCTTATTGTGATACGGCTTCGTGCCGTGGCCTCGACCCTAATTGTGATACGGCTGGATGCCGTGGCTTCGGCCCTTATTGTGATATGGCTTCATGCCGTGGCCTCGGCCCTAATTGTGATACGGCTGGATGCCGTGGCTTCGGCCCTTATTGTGATACAGCTTCGTGTCGTGGCTTCGGCCCTAATTGTGATACGGCTGGATGCCGTGGCTTCGGCCCTTATTATGATACGGCTTCGTGCCGTGGCTTCGGCCCTAATTGTGATACGGCTGGATGTCGTGGCTTCGGCCCTTATTGTGATACGGCTTCGTGCCGTGGCTTCGGCCCTCATTGATACAGCTTCGTGCTGTTTTGACTTCAGGTGTTTGTGATATTTATTAATTTCTGCTGAATGACTTTCAGGCCTTTTGTAATGTCTTGGTATTTTCATTGGAGCCTTTGGGCATTACGATTTATATTAAATTCAGTTTTGGTTTGGTTCATGTCGTTTAATTCATTGTGGTATTCTGTGATTATGATTCGCCGTTGGGCATTTATGTTCTAACCTGTCGAACAGGTATTAATAGTATGCCGTGAGCATAGTATTTCACGAATGCTCGGTTCTTACCTTGGTTTGTGAGCATCTCGTATTATTATCATCATTGTACCGTTTCGTTCTGCCTTTGGATGCATATCATGTTATACATGTATTTGATGTTCATTATCTGGATGACTGACCCCGTGGGGGCGGAACATGTTTTCATGTTTTAGGTGCTTGCGAGGAGAGAGTTGAGACACAGGGGCATGATGATGGCGACGAGGCATTCGAGCGATACTAGTCCGAGTTGTTCATATTGGTCAGTCGGTTGGAGTGTTCTTCAGTTGTCAGTCATTGTCATTTTGTATTACCCGAGCAGATGTTCGTGGATGTTGTATTTTTACTCTTGGCCATGTAGGCCCATCGTTGTCGTTGAAATTCCTTATCGGAATATTGTGTCGGATATCATGGTAGGGACTATGATTTTCCCTTGTTGTTTAATTTAATCTATTTTAGTCATGTTCGCCTGGTGGATCTCCTGGCGTGGGGTCCACGGCACTGTAATAACCCAATAGGATTTGGGGGTGTTACAGAAATGGTATCGGAGCTTTGGGTTGTGAAATACCCTGAGATGTGAGTTATGTGGTCCTACCGACGCGGTAGTAGTGGGATTGTCAGGTTATGACAATCTAGTCAGTCAGGTTTTGTGAGTCGTAATATTAGTGCGACTGCATGAGTCATTCATTCATCGAGTCTTCGTCAGTGAAGACTAGTATCGCGAGACCTCGAAGCTTCATATGACCTGTGTAAAGACTCGATTCTCTTTATGTTCATACATTCATCATGTCAATAATTATTCATGCTTTGTTGAAACATATATGTGATATTATTGTTATGATTGATTCATGACTAATTGTTTTGGAGCACGTGTGACCTGTGTAAGTGCTAAGGATCAACTCATTCACCAGTTAAAAATCCTCAATCACCATTTTGATCTTGTCGATCATGTTAATTCATTCATCACTCTGTTAATCTCATCGTTCAATTAATTCATTCATCACTCAGTCAATATCATTCATCACTCAGTTAATTCGTTCATCACTCAGTCAATATCATTACTCAGATAATTCATTCATCACTCGGTTAATTCATTCATCACTCAGTCAATATCATTCATCACTCAGTTAATTCATTCATCACTCAATTAATTCATTCATCACTCAGTTAATTCATTCATCACTCGGTTAATTCATTCATCACCCAGTCAATATCATTGCTCAGTTAATTCATTCATCACTCAGTTAATTCCTTCATCACTTAGTCAATCTCATTGTTCAGATTAATTCATTAATCACTCACCAATCTCATTGTTCACCAATTCATTCATCACTCACCAATCTCATTGCTCGCTTAATTCATTCATCACTCGATTAATCTCATTGTTCGATTAATTCATTCATCACTCATAATCTCATTGTTCGATTAATTCATTAATCACTCACCAATCTCATTGTTCACCAATTCATTCATCACTCGATT
Source organism: Orobanche coerulescens (assembly GCA_033398695.1). Classification (NCBI taxonomy): domain Eukaryota; kingdom Viridiplantae; phylum Streptophyta; class Magnoliopsida; order Lamiales; family Orobanchaceae; genus Orobanche; species Orobanche coerulescens. Next base: position 39,723,532 of record CM065814.1, on the reverse strand, counting down.
AATCTCATTGTTCGATTAATTCATTAATCACTCGCTTAATCTCATCGCTTGATTAATTCATTCATCACTCACAATCTCATTACTCAAGTAATTCATTCAAGACTCACTCAATCTCATTATTCATTAATTCATTCATCACCCAAATAATCTCATTGCTCAATTAATTCATTCATCACTACCAATCTCATTACTCAATAAATACATTCTTCACTCAGTCTATCTCATTGCTCAGTTAATCATTAATCACTAATTCAATCTCATTGCTTAGTTAGTTCATTCATCACTCACTCATTGATCAGTCAATTCATTAATCATCCATCCATCTCATTGTTCGATTGTTGATCTTGTGGATTGAATTTTCAACCTTGTTAACTTGTTCAAGGTAGTCATTTCAGGAATTTCATCAGGTAATCATGTTACCTCATTTGATCTTTCATGCGATCTTATCATATTCCGGTGTCATGTGGACGATCATTTTACCGCATTATTAATGCATTCATTGTGTTAGAGCGTGTATACTCATTGTTATCATTCCGTCTCATAATCAGAATGCGATCTTCATACGAGATCTGTAATTATCACGTGACTTTCCTGCCTCGGTATGGAAAGAGTCGCCGAGGAACATCGGACTCCGACGTCCAAGGGATCGTTTTCTAGTCGTCTTCGTGGCCGGAAGAGCATCTTCATCTCGCATTTACGAGTTCGACTGTTGTTTACTTTAACTGTGATACAATATGACATCCATCACCGGTTTTGAGCAAGTTAATTCTTGTTCGGTAATAGGATAATCATTCATTTCATTGTCGTTCATTCATTCACATAAGTCATTCATCATATATCAATCATGTTGAGACTTGTCATCATGAAATTAATCATTTAATTCACGAGGAACAACAGTTCCAATAATTTCACTTGAACTATCACTCATGACGTTATTAATTCACCTTGGTGAGCCATTCTTAATCCTGGTCGGATTTATAGTCAATTATCATTCATCATTCATTTTAGTCACTTTCATTCTCGTGACCTTCTGAGATCATAGTTAGCGGCGAGTTCATCGTCGGATATACCTCTAATCGTTGAGGTACTGAGTCGAGGTACTTTCCATTTCGGAAGACGGGGGAAGTTGAGTCCGAGATTCATTGGACCGTTTGAAATTTTGGATCGAGTAGGCGAGTTAGCTTATCGATTGGCTTTGACTCCGGCATTGAGCCGAATTCATAATGTGTTTCACGTCTCTCAGTTGCGGAAGTATGTTGCCGACCCGAGTCACATACTCCAGTTCGACGAAATCGAGATCGCGGATGATCATTCGTACGAGGAGCGTCCTGTACGAGCGTTGGAGCGGCGAATCAAATAGTTGAGGAAAAAGATGATCCCTTTGGTCAAGATTCAGTGGTCTAGACACGGAGTCGAAGAGGCTACTTGGGAAACCGAGGATAGTATGCGGGAGAATTATCCCGAGTTGTTTGACCCTTAGTTTCGGGGACGAAACTCTTTTAAGGGGGGTGTATGTAATACCCGATTGTAATTCAGTCATTATCATTCAGTAATTTCATTCGGTGATTGTCACTCAGTGGATTTTCACTCAATTATAATCATTCATCAATCATGTTCATTCACCGTGTTCACCGTTCGGAAAAACTTCGAGTTGTGTATCGTTATTGTTCATTGTTTCAACTTTCCTCATATGAGTTCGACTTTGTTAGATCACCATTAATTTTTGGTAACTCCAAAAATTCTGAATCTTTGCAATATTATAGAGCATCGAGTTAGCTTTCCATTGGTTCAAACGGTGAGTCAATCAGAGTCCGGAAGAGAGAGTTATGGTCGTTTTAGCTCACCCGCTCATTTTTCAGTTATTGGCCGATCACTGCCGACCGAACTCGGCCGTGTCGTCCGACACGGCCCGTGCCGTACTCGTCCGGAAATGCCGAAGTCTCTGCCACAGGACTCGACCGTGTCGTCCGGCACGGCCGAGTCGAACCCTTCTGGATAAGCCAGAACCGACTGCCCAGACGCCCGACCGTGTTCCAGGACACGGTCGAGTCAATGCCGAGCGCCACGCGGTACCGAGTCACTATCGGACAGGTCAGTATCGGTAGGCCCCTTCGCGCCATGACCATGTCAAGCAGGACACGGTCGAGTCCCTGCCGGCCAGCTGCGCGCCGCGACCGTGTCAGGCGGACACGGTCGAGTCTGTCAGACGAGTCAACCCCTATAAATTCGTTTTTTGAGCATTTCAGCTCATTTCTTCCATTTCTTCCACCTTCATACGAGAGAGAGAAGCTTGAGGGAGATATTTTGTCATCATCAATCACTTGTGTGTTCGGATTTCATCATCTTGATTCATTGGAAAGCTTGGATAGTCGATTTTACACGTTTTCATCGGATCGAATTGGTTGGATCTTCAAGAGGTAAACCCTTCAACATCTTGGATTTCGATTTTGTGTTGAGATATGATGTTTTGGACGCGATAATCATGTTATATGAAGGGATATGTATATGATTATGAGTTTGTATAAGGATTCATTGGATTATTGAGGGATTATTCAAGAACACTTTGAATATCGAGTTGAAATTGGGGGTTTTCGATTAATTGTCGTTATAATCACGTTTTCGGATATTCATTTTGGATTATTGATAGTATTCATGAGGTTTTGTGGGTTTGAATCATTCATTGGAAGTTGGTTTCGGATGTAATTGAGTTTTGGTTGTAAACAATTGGAGATTGTTTACAACGCTTGTTTTAATGCCCCAATGAGTTTGGTATTGTTGTATCGACTTTTGAGTTGGTTATGATCATGCTTGATTCTTGTTTTCAGATATTTGTTGGTATTTGTGTTGTTCAAGGTTGTTCGAGCCGATAATTTCATTAAGGGCGTTGATCGTGGAAGTACCTTCTCGCCTTCGGTTTGAGGCAAGTTTTATACTTGTACTAGTCAATGAGATTAATGTCATCATATATGTGTATGAATGTGTGTATCATTCCGAGACTTAGTCTCTTCATGAATTCATTGATATCAAGAGATCGTTCGATACGATACCTTTCGGAAATTATGCCAAATGTTTATTGTTGTTCATTAACGGCCGATTCAAGGCATTGTGATACTCGTTATTAATGTCATTGTCGATAGCCGACTCGCGGCATCGATGTATCGATTGTTGTTAATATTGATGTCGATCTAAGACATCGTTCAGATCATCGTTATTCATGTTGGGGGTTGTTATTAAAACCATATTGGCCGAATTAAGGCATTGGCTTATTCATTTCTCATCTTCGTCGTTGGTCACCGATTAAAGGTGCCGAGGCATCCTTCGTATCATTGTCATCGATTGGCCGTTCTCAGGCAAATCGAAATGTTCAATTATTCACCATCTCATTGTTATCGATTGACCGTTCTAAGGCAATCGAGGTATTCTAATCATTCATCGTATCATTCGTAGCGATTGGCCATTCTAAGCCAATCGAAGTGCTTACTCCTTCATGGATTCATCCGCTGCATCATTGTTATCGGTTGGCCATCCTAAGGAAATCGAGGTGTTAAATTGGGACTGTCAAGGACGGTGTCTATCCGTGTGTTACTGTCATCGTGTTGGCCGACTCAAGGCAGCACACTATCATTAATTGTGATATGGCTTCGTGCCGTGGCTTCGGCCCTTATTGTGATATGGCTTCGTGCCGTGGCCTCGGCCCTAATTGTGATACGGCTGGATTCCGTGGCTTCGGCCCTTATTGTGATACGGCTTCGTGCCGTGGCCTCGGCCCTAATTGTGACACGGCTGGATGCCGTGGCTTCGGCCCTTATTGTGATACGGCTTCGTGCCGTGGCTTCGGCCCTAATTGTGATACGGCTGGATGCCGTGGCTTCGGCCCTTATTGTGATACGGCTTCGTGCCGTGGCTTCGGCCCTAATTGTGATACGGCTGGATGTCGTGGCTTCGGCCCTTATTGTGATACGGCTTCGCGTGCGTGGCCGACCCTCATTGATACTTTTCGCTTTTGACTTCAGTGTTTGTGATATTTGTTAATTTCCATTGAACGACTTTTAGGCCTTTTGTAATGTCTTGGTATTTTCATTGGAGCCTTTGGGCATTACGATTTATATTAAATTCAGTTACGGTTTGGTTCATGTCGTTTAATTCATTGTGGTATTCGTGATTATGATTCGCCGTTGGGCATTTATGTTCTAACTGTCAATGTGTATTAATAGTATGCCGTGAGCATAGTATTTCACGAATGCTCGGTTCTTACCTTGGTTTGTGAGCATCTCGTATTATTATCATCATTGTACCGTTTCGTTACGCCTTTGGATGCATATCATGTTATACATGTATTTGATGTTCATTATCTGGATGACTGACCAGTGGCGGAACATGTTTTTCATGTTTTAGGTGCTTGTGAGGAGAGAGTTGAGACACAGGGGCATGATGATGGCGGCGAGGCATTCGAGCGATACTAGTCCGAGTTGTTCATGTTGGTCGATCGGTTGGAGTGTTCTTGATTGTCGATCATTGTCATTTTGTATTACCCGAGCAGATGTTCGTGGATGTTGTATTTTTACTCTTGGCCATGTAGGCCCATCGTTGTCGTTGAAATTCCTTATCGGAATATTGTGTCGGATATCATGGTAGGGACTATGATTTTCCCTTGTTGTTTAATTTAATCTATTTTAGTCATGTTCGCCTGGTGGATCTCCTGGCGTGGGGTCCACGGCACTGTAATAACCCAATAGGATTTGGGGGTGTTACAGAAATAACCCCGATTGTCGAACAAATTCCTCGGGCGTATGAACGACCAGTCGCAAACAGTCAGGCATATCCAATACAACATGGACTATGAACGACCACAATAATAAGGCTCAAGAGGGACATCACAGTACGCCCGACCCGGAAATGTGTCTGTGCACATGTACACCCCGTATACAGAATCCAGAATATACGTGGGACAATGTACCTAATTAGCCTACGAACTACGTCCCGTGTGTACGGTCCAATGCGGAAACATCCACGCATGACCATCGTGTGCCTGGCTAAAAATCCTACACATAACCTATCGGCACGCAGATATGATTCCAGATATGTCACGATGCAACATGAAAACAAAACTCAAAGGATAACACATCCAATACGGATCATATGACTCACCAAAGTGAGCGATGATACATGAATAATGAAAGATCGACACGACCAACAATATCTAACACAACCATCCTGGGATCACAATCCCTAAGGACCTATTAACACGAACAACATTCTGGAAATCCTCAACCCTCAACGATCACAAAATTACCGAGTTCACAAGAATGATAGTGTGCTGCCTTGAGTCGGCCAACACGACAATAATAACTCACGGATGGGCACCATCCTCGGCGATCCTAATTTAATACCTCGATTGCCTTAGAATGGCCAATCGATAACGATACAACGGATGGGAGATGTTTTCGACAGTCCCAATTCAATACGCCGATTATCTTTAGAACGGTCAATCAATAACAATTATACAACAGATGGAAATTATCTTCGATAATCCCAATTCAATACACCAATTGCCTTAGAACGGCCAATTGATAACAACAATACAACGGATGTCTCGGCACCTTTAATCGGTTACCGATAACAAAGATGATAATCGAATACGTCAATGCCTTCAACGGGCCAATAAAACAGCAGCAGAAAAACATTGATATCAATAACGACAATTCACAACAATATCCAAATGGAACATCAATCAACAATAAAAATCGATACGTCAATACCGCGAACCGGCTATCGACAACAATATAACCAACAAGTACCGTAATGCCCTGAACTGGCCATTTATGAACAACAATAACATTTGGCAGAACTTGCCGAAGGATATCGTATCAAACAATCCCCTGATATCAACAAAATCATAAAGAGACCAAGTATCGAAATGATACACACATTCAAACACATACATGATAACATCAATCTCATTGACTAGTACAAGTATAAAACTTGCCTCGATATCAACACCACGAACTGTTACCAATTCAATTGCTTTTGTCTACGAGTTCTTCAGTCCCGAACAAAGTAATCTACGAACTCTTCAATCTCAAATGCAACACAACAGTCATAGTCCATGATCGAACATCAAAACTTATTGTAAAAAGAAGGATTAATAATCAACAAGTTCGATGACGATCAATATCAATACAACCTGGCCACAAACTCATCGGTTCCACTATATCTCGATTAAACACAATCTGAACCATCCAACTCAGACCCTCATGAATCCATGTCCACAATACGAGCCGAAATCCGATGATCATATCAGCAACCAATTCGAAGCAATAATAAGGGTCTAAACGTTATCGATTCCAAACTCAATTCTTAAATGCGAATTGACAAGGTTCCTTCTCGTAAATCCATTGTTAAAATTTACCTATGATCGTCATCAATTCGAACCATCCAATTAGTTCAATATAATAGATAATCATATTAAAAGGTTATCAAACAATCCAATCATTCGACTTAAACCTTTGTTCCATACGTACGGGCTTCCAAATTCAAGGATGAATAATAGTCTCAACAAACTCGTAATTATATTCGTATTCCTATATGAATATTATTTCAAAACACATAATTTAGACCTAGATATGAATATTCCATATTCATATTCAAAGCACCAACACTTCTTATAAATATTCATCATCTCGTATAATTCAGGAGTCCCTCAAACATGTGGATTAATCCGCAATCACATCCATAATCGACCAAACAACATAATTCGATGATCCAACATCTAAGCCTCCATATAACTCATAATCTAAGGCATATGTCATCATAATATCAAGAATCACAACAATACTGCCAAGGACAACATGATTCCTTGACCATGTTCATGACAATATAACATAACCTAACATATAAGTCATCATGTCATTATCTTCTTCAACAAACTTCCCGTGGAATACCAAGAATCATCCTTTAAAACGAACCACTATCAAAGGGATACGATAGTTACCTTGAATAGACAAATCAAGAAGAAGAACCATTGAACTCCATTCCAAGAATCATGAATAACTTCAAGAACAAGGCTTTAATCCATGCTCTCCATCTTAATCTTATTAAAGACCATCATCTCAGAGTGTTTGGGAGCCTCAAATATGTAATATCCGTACCTTTCCATTTTTAGCAGTTTCCATTTTTGGTGTATGTCTATTTTTATCGAATCGCTTGTAACCGTTTCAACATTTTGAATCTACTTTACTCTTGGAGTTTTTCCATTTGGTCGATTTTTGGTGATGTTTTCACGTAATTTCATTTTATGACATGTTTTGCCGTATGGACGTTCGATTCTCGTAAAACTCATTACATTTCGTTGTTTCTTTGTTTATGCAAGTTCGTATGGTTTAGTTGGTCGTGTTGAGACTTTCGGTTTGTAAATCCGACGTCATTTTGTGATTTTCGGGCACTTGGGCCATTTTTGTAATTTCCCATAAGTTTGGGGAATTCCATTTTTGTTGTCGCATTGCGGACCCTCCGGTGGTCGGAATTATATTTCTTTCAGCGCTTAGCTCCATCGTCCTGTATATTTCATGTCTATGTTTCTAGATTCTGGCCTTGTCGTGCGTTTCGAGTTTCGTACCTTCGGCAGCAGCGTACTGAACTGAGCAGTACTGGACTGCTGCGTGAGTAGCGCACGCTACTCCTTAATCCCTTGCGTGCGCTATCGATGTGCAGTTAGCGTATGCTAACTCGTTATTGTTAGCGTGCGCTATCGAGGGGTATTCAGCTACTGGACTTTTGTAGCCCCGTTAGCGCGCTCTACCTTTGGATGGTTAGCGTGCGCTAACTATGCGTTTTTAATAGATCAGCGGGCAGTTCAGAAACAGCAGTTTTCATTCTTTTCTTTCGTTTTCTTCACCGGGAGACCAGAGGGCGATTCTCTTCAGTTTTGATCATAGAATTCTTCGTATTCCATCACCGTAGGTTTGTGCTAACATATCATCATCAACGTAATCATCCTCCATCGTCCGAATCCGAGGTATTTCCTTCAGGAACCCTAAACTTGTCTAATGTGGTATTTTTTCGGGTTTTTCGTGATTGATTCCGAATTGTTCATGTATGTTACGAAATTTATTACCGATTGTTATTGTTGGGTGATTCCCAGTCTGTTTTCCTCGAGTTAATCCATGAGTAGTTGATACGGGGAGATTTTGCGTAAACCCTCGCCTGTATCGATTGAACGTTTATTGTCGTGAATTGTAATCGGGGTTATGGGTGTATTCCGTTCGATTATTGTCATGCGTTCCGAATCATTCGTAGTCGTTGTTCGTCCCCATTTCGTCGGAGATGTCTCAAAGGCAATTACTTTACATTTGTTTACCTGTTCTAGTATTTGAATTATGGCTATTCGTGGTTGTGTGGATGGATATGTGTATGTTCACCTAGAGACGGTCCGACGGGGCCTCTAGGGATACGTATTGCCGTGTGTGTGCATATCACAAACTATGGTTAACCACCTAGGGATGTCCGATGGGGCTCTGCGGGGTATGGTGGCCGTGAGTCTCGTACCAAGGTTAACTTTGAATTATTTTGTTGGAGAAATGTGTTTTGTGCTTATGTACCGTAAAAATTCCGGAATATAAATGATTTTGGCACATATATTCATCTGATTAGAATGTAGTTTAAATGGATTGTACTTGCACTAGGAGTTGTCGCTAACCCCTTAAATGGGGGAAGTACTTTTTGTATTTTAGGTACAGGTCTTGGAGACAAGCGAGCATTCGAGCCGTACGAGTACGATGGGCAAGCATGATACTGTTCAGTGGTCGTCTTTTGGTGTTCTATTTTGTCGTTTACTTATTATGTCAATTGTTTAAGTACTCGAGTACTTCTTCTCGAATTTATTTATGTTGGTGCCCTTCTTGGGGAACGGATTGTATTGTTGTATTCCTATTTTGGTTTGGATGTCGTGAATTGTGAAATGGTTATTTTGTTAATGGTTGTATATCTTCGTCGGATGTCATTTTGGTACGTTAGCCTGGTGGATTCCACAGTCTTTATGGACACCTAGGCTGTCGGTTATTTAGGTCTAGTCGAGTGTCGTTTTTGAACAGTATCACTGCTATGCCATCATCTTAGTACGCCGGTGCTCGTAAGTTTTCCTAACTTGACTCGTTGCGTTGTTCTGTTCTATTCCTTTCTTGGAATCTTGTTGTGTTTTGTGTTTGAATTGTACTCACCCACTACTTCTTCAGAATTCCTGCTGGTAGAGGACGCGGATGCGGTCGCGGACGCGGTAGGGGACGTGGCGCAGCCGGTGAGGCGGCCATGTCCGATAACTCGGGAACCGATTCGGCTATGCCTTCTTTGTCGAACAGTGTCCCGCCTAGTTCCGGGGGTCAGAAGGATCAGTCTGCTAGCTCCGGTAATGCACATGAGAATATTGGAGTGGCGAACATTTTGCAGCAAGTAGCGAACCAGATGACGCTACTAACTCAGACCGTCCTGGTCGGTTAAGCTAATGCCAACCCAGTTCCGCCTACTGGATTCGGAAATGATAAGCTACTTCAGGACGTGATTCGTATGCGTCCTCCGCAATTTTATGATGCTTCCAACCCTTCCGGTTGGGAGAATTGGTTGTTTGAGATGGAAAAGGTGTTTGAGGCTGCTAACTGCTCTTAGGAGAGGAAGGTACCCATCTCTCGGTACTTCCTCGCCAAAGAGGCGGCAACGTGGTGGCAAGCGGTGAAACCATGTGATCGGGCAGCCACGTGGGCAGAATTCTGAGAGTTGATGGAAGACAAGTTTTGTCCATGACCAGTGGAAGAGGGGAGGATCCGAGCCTTCTTTGAGGCTAAGCCCCAGGATGTTCCTATTTCTGAAGCGATCAAGGACTACAACCAACAGCTTCATTATGTGAGAAACCAAGTCCGATATGAGCTTGATAAGACCCGCCACTTCGATATGAGGGTGAAACTGAGGGTGCGTCACTACATATCTGGTTTGGGATGCACAACTTTGAAAGAGTATCAGAATAAGGCGATGGCTTATGAGATTTCGTTTGCTGCGACAGAGACAACAGCCGAGGGGAAGAAACAGAAGACCTCTGGACAATTTTCGGGAGGCAAGTCTGGTTGACATCCGAAGGCTCAGTCTGGTTCGAGAGTCTTCGGGGGTCAGTCTTCGTCATTTAGGCGAGGAAACGGTTATAAGTCTGCTCCTACTAGTTTCGTTCGCGGTCCTACGTGCTTTAACTGTGGTCATCTCGGCCACATGATGAGTGAGTGTGATAGGCCCCCGATTCAGTGTCTTGCATGCGGTCGGATGGGACAACAAGCTAAGTTTTGTACGGATGCAGTTCGGGCGCCAGTTACTCAGATATGAGCCACAGCTGCGGGAGAGACGAGTGTGAATCAGACACCGATAGTTCCTCAGCCACAACAGAGTTTTGGTAGAGGTCGAGGACGTGGACAGCCTTCTAGAGGGGGAGCTTCTAGTGCGGGGTCTGTTCCGCCCCGAGTATATGAGATGAGACGAGCAGGAGATCCTGACGCGACGGTGGCTACAGGTACCGTTCACATCCTTGACCATCCTGTTTCCATATTATTCGATTCTGGTGCTATGCATTCTTTTATATCTATGGATTGTGTGCGTCGTCTGCATATTTATTGCCTAGTTGCGTGTGAACCATTTGTTGTTAAAATGCCTAGTGGGGATAGCATCGTGGGGTATCGTGAGATTAGATATTTTCCAGTGACTATCGCGGGGAGGGTTTGGCCTTCTAATATGATTGCGGTAGATATTAGAGATGAGGATTTGATTCTGGGTGAGGATTGACTAGACCGTCATGGGGCAATCATGAACTATAGAACGAGAACCATTTCGATGTTAGCCTCTGATGGTACCGAGCATTCTTTTGTGGGGCGTAAGCGGAGTAGTCAGAGATTCTTGATCAGCGCTTCGAAAGCGGTGAGACTTCTTCGAGGAGGTTGCACGGGGTATTGGTGTTACGGTTTGAGATCGGGAGAAGGGGGAGTCGAGCTCTCGTCTATTCCAGTAGTGTGTGAGTATCCTGACGTCTTTCCAGACGAGTTGCCGGGTTTGCCGCCGGACCGAGAAGTTGAGTTTAACGTCGATTTAGAGCCGGGTGCAGCACCAATTTCTAAGACGCCATATCGTATGGCGCCTGCCGTGATGATTGAGTTGAAGAAACAGTTGGGAGAGTTACTAGACACGGGGTATGTTCGACCAAGCGCTTCGCCTTGGGGCGCACCGGTCTTGTTTGTGAAGAAGAAGGATGGGTCGCTCCGTTTATGTATCGACTACCGAGAGTTGAACAAAGTGACTATAAAAAACAAGTATCCGCTCCCTAGGATTGATGATTTGTTCGACCAACTGCAAGGGGCAACCGTGTTTTCGAAGATTGATTTTAGATCGGGCTATTATCAGCTCCGAGTGAAGGATACTGATATTCCGAAGACGGCCTTTTCGGACGAGATACGGTCACTACGAGTTTGTGGTTATGCCTTTTGGGCTAACAAACGCCCCAGCCGTGTTCATGCAGCTTATGAACAAAGTCTTTATCGAGTACCTCGATAAATGTGTAGTCATTTTTATCGATGACATCCTGATTTACTCAAGGAATGAGGAGGAGCATGCCCGTCATTTGCATATCGTGTTAGACATTTTGAGAACTCAGCGTCTTTTTGCGAAGTACCCAAAGTGTGAGTTTAGGTTACGGGAGGTTATGCTTCTCGGTCATGTGATCTCGGCCGAGGGTGTTCGTGTGGACCCACATAAGGTAGAGGCAGAGTTGGATTGGGTGCCGCCCAAGAATCTGAAGGAGGTCCGTCGTTTTCTAGGTTTGGCCGGATATTACCGTAGATTCGTCGAGGGATTCTCTAAGCTCGCTCGACCACTAACTCAGTTTTTATAGAAGTCAGAGAAGTTTGTGTGGACCGATGAGAGGCAGAATAGTTTTGAGGAGTTGAAGAAGCGGTTGACGACCGCTCCTGTTTTGGCGTTACCGAGCGGTAACAAGGGTTTCTCAATTTTTAGTGATGCTTCGGGCCAAGGGCTCGGATGTGTACTTATGCAGCATGGGAGGATGATTGTCTATGCTTCCCGTCAGTTGAAACCATACGAGTTGAATTACCCTACGCACGATCTTGAGTTGGCCGCGGTTGTATTTGCGTTGAAAATCTGGCGTCATTACTTGTATGGCTCGTCGTGTCAGATTTTCACTAATCACAAGAGCCTAAAGTACATTTTTACGCAAAAAGAGCTTAACATGAGACAGCGGAGATGGTTGGAGTTGATCAAGGATCACGACCTCGAGATTCTCTATCATCCGGGCAAGGCAAATGTGGTGGCAGATGCGTTGAGCCGGAAATCGGTATCACTTCGGGCGCTTGAGTTGCTTACGGCTCAGTCGAGACTTCAGTGAGAGTTTATGAGGTTGAGCATTGAGATTGTGTTACAAGAGAGTTCTGGGCAGTTGCGTACACTTGAGATTTCGTCGTCTTTATTCGACGACATTAAGTCGGGATAGTTCGAGGACCCGATGTTTGTTCAGGTTCAAGAGAATGTAGGGAAGGGGAAAGCCCTGGGATTCGTGATACATGAGGATGGTGTGTTGAGATTCTAAGGTCGGCTTTGTGTTCCGAACAACTTGGAATTGAGGCAGAATATTATGAGAGAGGCTCACGCGTCGCCTTACTCAGTCCATCCGGGCTCGAGTAAAATGTATAAAGATTTGAGGAAAATTTTTTGGTGGAACGACATGAAGAATGAGGTAGTTCAATTTGTGGCTAAGTGTTTGACTTGTCAGCAAGTCAAAATCGAGCATCAGCGGCCAGCCAGATTGTTGAAACCACTTCCCATCCTGGAATAGAAGTGGGAGGATATCTCCATGGATTTTGTCACGAACTTGCCGAGGACGAAGACCAGAATGAATATGGTGTGGGTGATCGTAGACCGACTGACTAAGTCGGCACATTTTCTGGGCATCAAGGACACTTGGGGTCCGGAAAAGTTGGCTCGTGTTTTTATCGCATAGATAGTGAGACTTCATGGTATGCCGAAGTCTATTATTTCGGATAGAGATGGCTCGTTTGTATCGCATTTATGGCAGGCGGTACATATGGCATTGGGAACGCATTTGTGTTTGAGTACATCCTTCCACCCTCAGACCGATGGACAGTCTGAGCGTATCATTCAGACGTTCGAGGATATGTTGTGCGCGTGTGCGTTAGACTGGAGTAGTGACTGGGAGGAGCATCTGGCCTTGATTGAGTTTACGTATAATAATAGCTGGCACGCGTCGATTAATATGGCACCGTATGAGGCACTGTATGGCCGATGTTACCGATCACCGATATGTTGGGATGAGCCGTCCGATCTAGTTGGCATCGAGCCAGACCTTGTGTTAGAGAGGAGGGAGAAAGTTGCATTGATTAGGAAGAGAATGTTGGCTGCTCAGAGTCGACAAAAGTCTTATGCGGATGTTAGGCATCGACCTTTGGAGTTTGAGGTGGGAGATCATGTTTGTTGAGAGTGTCCCAGACGACGGGAGTTTTCCGTTTTGGAAAAAAGGGGAAGCTCAGCCCGAGGTATATTGGGCCTTTCGAGATATTAGAGAGAGTCGGTGAGTTGGCATACCGTTTAGCTTTGCCTCCGTCGTTGAGTCATGTTCATAGCGTATTTCACATTTCCCAGTTGAGGAAGTACGTTCCAGACCCATCCCACATTATTGATTTCGGAGACTTGGAGATCGAGAAGAATGTTACGTTTGAGGAGAGGCCCGTCAGAATTTTGGAGCGTCGAGACAAGCAGTTAAGGCACAAAACCATTCCTTTAGTTAAGGTGCAATGGTCGAGGCACGGAGTAGAAGAAGCGACGTGGGAGTTAGAGGAGGATATGCATTCGAGGCACCCCGAGCTTTTTGATTCTTAAGTTTCGAGACGAAACTTTATTTTAGAGGGGGAGAATGTAATATTCGTACCTTTCCATTTTTAGCAATTTCCATTTTTGGTGTATGTCTATTTTTATCGACTCGCTTGTAACCGTTTCGACATTTTGAATCTACTTTACTCTTGGAGTTTTTCCATTTGGTCGAGTTTTGGTGATGTTTTCACGTAATTTCATTTTATGACATATTTTGCTGTATTGACGTCCGATTCTCGTAAAACTCATTAGTTTTTGTTGTTTCTTGGTTTGTGCAAGTTCGTATGGTCGAGTTGGTCGTGTTGAGACTTTCGGTTTGTAAATCCGACGTTGTTTCATGATTTTCGGGCACTTGGGCCATTTTTGTAATTTCTCATAAGTTTGGGGAATTCCATTTTTGTTGTCGCATTGCGGACCCTCCGGTGGTCGGAATTATATTTTCTTTCAGCGCTTAGCTCCATCGTCGTGTATATTTCATGTTTATGTTTCTGGATTCTGGCCTTGTCGTGCGTTTCGAGTTTCGTACCTTGGCAGATCTCTTGGCCCAGCGATCTTGTTGCTGCGTGAGTAGTGCACGCTACTCCCTAATCCCTTGCGTGCACTATCGATGTGCAGTTAGCGTATGCTAACTAGTTATTGTTAGCGTGCGCTATCGAGGGGTATTCAGCTACTGGACTGTTGTAGCCCCGTTAGCGCGCGCTACCTTTGGATGGTTAGCGTGCGCTAACTATGGGTTTTTAATAGATCAGCGGGCAGTTTAGAAACAGCAGTTTTCATTCTTTTCTTTCGTTTTCTTCACCGGGCGACTCCAGAGGGCGATTCCCTTCAGTTTTGATCAGAGAATTCTTTGTATTCCATCACCGTAGGTTCGTGCTAACATATCATCATCAATGTAATCATCCTCCATCGTCCGAATCCGAGGTATTTCCTTCAGGAACCCTAAACTTGTGTAATTTGGGGGTTTTTCGGGTTTTTCGTGATTGATTCCGAATTGTTCATCTATGTTGCGAAATTTCTTACCGATTGTTATTGTTGGGTGATTCCCAATCCATTTTCCTCGAGTTAATCCATGAGTTGTTGATACGGGGAGATTTTGCGTAAACCCTCGCCGTATCGATTGAACATTTATTGTCGTGAATTGTAATCGGGGTTATGGGTGTACTCCGTTCGATTATTGTCATGCATGGGGACTGAGTTATATTGATCCTTCATTTAGGAACCGTCGTTTTCCATTCGGATCATTCGTAGTCGTTGTTCGTCCCCATTTCGTCGGAGATGTCTCAAAGGCAAGTACTTTACATTTGTTTACCTGTTCTAGTATTTGAATTAGGGCTATTCGTGGTTGTGTGGATGGATATGTGTATGTTCACCTAGGGACGGTCCGACGGGGCCTCTAGGGATACGTATTGCCATGTGTGTGCGTATCACGAACTATGGTTAACCACCAGGGATGTCCGACGGGGCTCTGCGGGGTATGGTGGCCGTGAGTCTCGTACCAAGATTAACTTTGAATTGCTTTGTTGGAGAAATGTGTTTTGTGCTTATGCACCGTAAATATTCCGGAATATAAATGATTTCTAAAATGATTTTGGCGCATATATTCATCTGATTAGAATGTAGTTCAAATGGATTGTACTTGCACTAGCAGTTGTCGCTAACCCCTTAAATAGGGGAAATACTTTTTGTATTTCAGGTACAGGTCTTGGAGACAAGCGAGCATTCGAGCCGTACGAGGATGATGGGCAAGCATGATACTGTTCAGTGGTCATCTTTTGGTGTTCTGTTTGTCGTTTACTTATTATGTCAATTGTTTAAGTACTCGAGTACTTCTTGTCGAATTTATTTATGTTGGTGCCCTTTTTGGGGAACGGATTGTATTATCGTATTCCTATTTTGGTTTGGATGTCGTGAATTGTGAAATGGTTATTTTGTTAATGGTTGTATGTCTTCGTCGGATGTTATTTTGGTACGTTAGCCTGGTGGATTCCACAGTGTGGGGTCCACGGTGCTGTAATATGCCCTGATCGTCTTGGGGGTGGTACAAAATACCTCCCAAAGCTCTCTCTATCAACTGAAGGAAGGAGAATGGACAAAATGCCTCTCAGCACCCATCTGTCCCCTTTTATAAAACACATTACTAGTGTGCGCTATCCTTCCTCGATAGCATACGTTATTGAGCAGTCCAGGGGCTACTGTATTGCTTCGCACATCATATAACGTACGTAATGCCCATGTATTAGCCTACGCAAACCGGTGTTGACTTGATACAGTGAAATGCTCAGTAGCGTGTGCTATTCCTCGACCTTAGCGCAGCTAATCGTCATTGACCCGACAATCTGTACCTTCCAGAAGATGCCCGGGTCCTACACGCCGAAAAAAACCAATAAAGCCAAGATTCCCTGTTGACGATCTGAAATTAACGTGCGCTAATCGCCGATAATAAACAGTCTGGGCCTACCTGTTGGCCACCATCCGGACCTTATCCAAAATACCTTACGTACGTTAGGGGTCCTCCTTAGCGTACGTAACTCAAACCTCTTAGCATGCGCTAAGTATGCACCGTAGCGTACGCTAAGTTTAATCTTAGCGCGCGCTAGGCATACCTTGTAGCGTGCGCTAACGTGGCTGTACTTAGCCATTTCCCGCTATTCTTGTCCATCGTCTTGATATACTAGATGTATATACACGACATACTGAATACATATATACAACCTGATAATATTCTCATATGATAAACCCAATATCAAAAGTACGATAACTTGATACACGATATCTTCAAATGTAATTGTCGACCAACTACGACAATTATACTAATACAGCTGTCTCAGTCTTCAAATTATTTTATCCATACTGTATAGACACTAAGCTATCCAGTATACCTCAGTTAAAATAACGTGAAAAATTTATATTGAAATTCTGGATATTACATAGTAGAAATCGGGATATTACACTCTACCCCCCTTAAAATAAGTTTCGTCCTCGAAACTTGCAATCTTGTCACAAACAACAGATCAATCCAAAATATCGCTGCAAGCGAATAACCAAAACAGTCTACTTACAGGTACGTGAAGCCGATGATCTCCAGTGATACTAGCATGCGACTCCCAAACAAAGTCTCAACATAATACCGATACACACCAATATCACAATTAGCAATTTAACAAAATCTCAAGGAAGAGTTCACGTCCGTGACCACGGCCACGACTCTGCCTCCTTTCAGCCAAAATTCTGAAGGGCACAAACGTGCGTAAGCATAATCTAAATCGCACATTCTCGAAGTGACCGATCAAAGACTTATGATCTCATTTGCCATTATCCGCATAGGACATTTACCTGCTCACTAACAGGAGAAAAAAACCCTATCTTGGTATTTAGTAGAGACTGCTATTTGCCCACTAAGTTGCATTTCAAGGTTGACCCAACCAACCGGCGATTGGATCGAACTACTTTAATGACTAACTTAATGTGACAAGCACATCTCCTACTGAAACCTCAAGTCAAAGGTCCACGTATACCTATCACAATCTTCCGATTCAACCATTCACAATCCTAGAGTAATATCTATTTGACCAAATCGAGTTGAGTCGTGTTCGAGTATACTAATCCCATTAGCATACCTATAGTGTGTGCTCCCACTAACCCTTAGTGAAGACAGGCACTCTACATGTCAAAGTACATGTTATACAAGTCTTGTCTAAACTGTACTGCCCAGTTACATTTTATCGACTTGCAAACCATTTAAGCATTCCAGTCCTAAAGACTTCCATTGTCTATCTCCTTATCTCCACAAGAAGTGAAATATTTGCTCTCAAATGCAAGGACTATTATTTTATATACCAAATCACAATGTCTATGATATACAATAATATAGAAATAATAAAAGGACTATTATTTTATATACCAAATCACAGTATCTGCGATATACAATAATATAGAAACAATAAATGCCAAATATAATATTCATAATAACAATACAATGCTCTCACTCTCTCATTCTATGAGTGGCATTAGAGGGTATATTCCTAACAAGGATGTGTCTGGAAGGTTCTCGGGCCTGCCTTGAAGGCGGTGGGCAGGACGTGTCTGGAAGGTTCTCGGGCCTGTCCGGAAGGCGGCAGGCAGGAGGTGTCTAGAAGGTTATGTCCAGAAGGCGGCAGGCAGGACGTATCTGGAAGGTTCTCGGGCATGTCCGTAAGGCGGCGGGCAGGTCTATAAATATGACCGATCAGTCGAGTTTTTCGCACATTTTCTCATTTCTGCTCCTTCTTTTCCATGGTGGGTGCTTTGAGCATGCAAAGGCATTGCGTAAAACTATCAACCCACAAGGTTTTGAGTTCATAACATCAATTCAAGCGTCCCTTAGTCCCCTCCGATCGACCGAATTAGGGTAAGTTTTCTTAAAATCCTAGTTTTGGAAAATTTGGTTGTTTTAAATGATTTGACCCGTCTATTCCGAATCAGCCCAAATTATTGAAGTATTATCAATAATCGAGCGGTATTCTACCAATTTCATTGTTTTACGAGGTTTCATTATCCGAGATTCGTTATTTTGTTGAGTTTTAAACCAACGCCTTTAAGGTGTCTAGTAAAATGCCATAGAGAGAATTTGCGCGTTCTACGATGTTTTTCCTTGTGTAATCGCTATTGGATTGATGCTAGGATATTAGGATCGAATTCTCTACGAGGAGATGGTGTTAAACCCTTGCGTTCGTCGTCTTAATCAAGGTCCCGAAGTTTATGATTGACCATGTTCTTCGGAGTATTCACGAGACTTGCCGAGATTGAAAGTCTGGTGAATCGTTCATCCCATATTCGTGTCAGTCGAACTTTTACATTCGTTGTAATTCCAGGCAAGTACTTTTATTACGTTTGATGTACTTCATGTGAGTGAATATGTGGAAAATGTGATGTCTGTAAAATGTGGTAATTTCAGAAAATGTGATTTCACAAAATGGTAATTTCAGAAAGTGTGACATGTGGTCACTGAGTGTGTGGGAGCCAAGTAAAACTAGTGAGGGCCGTCTGGGGTCTGCTAGACTGTGATTTCTACGGATCACTTGGTTGGGCTATACAACCAGAGAGGGCCAGATGAGGACTTCTGGGGTGCGTATCTCGTGTGAGGTACGGGGCTAGTATAGCTCGGGAGGTTGTTTTGTGATGATGGTTACACTATATTCCGAAATATAAGTGATGATCCATTTGGTTATTTTATTCACTGTAGTACATATTCATGAATCGTTATACTTGCACCGGATGTTTGCTGACCCCTTCGGGGGTGGATACATTGTTTGTGTATTCCGGTACAAGTCCTAAAGGGGAGCCGGCGCAGGAAGGGCACGAGGATGACGAGCAACAATGATATTCTGTCATGACACAAGTGTCATGTTAGTTGATCTTGTTTTGGGTAAGTACTCACGAGTACTATTTTTTATTGATGTCATGCCGTGTGGGGGCTTGGGTACCATCTTGAAGTTGTTACTTATTTGTTGAGCTGGTTTTGACTATGGTCATATTCGACCCTGTCAATCGATATGTTATGGGTATGTTGTGTTGTCGACCTTGCCGGTCGACATGGGTTGTTTTTGGTTTTGTGTTCGACTTGAGTGGTCGTTGTGTGTGTATAGGTGTGCTAAACAGGTCTTGCCTTGTGGATTCCCGAAATGGATCCACGGTATTGTAACAGTTTCGACCCAGGACGGGGTTGTTACATAATATGGTATCGGATCCTAGTTGTCTAAATACCTAGGCCGTCGGTTATTGGGTCTGTTCTGTCGTGTCGTGTCGTTAGTTGTTGTTTGTGTTGAGGAATGTCACTAGTTTCCATCGTCTCGTGCCACCTATAATGTAAGTCTATCTGATCCTTAAATTTCTTTTTCGAAATTATTTTAATCTCTTCTCTGAACATACCTAGACTTTGAGCCCCTCTTGTGAACTATATTCCATTGGAGTCATGCTCATTGATTTCTGATTCTATCAGAGACCTGCGATAAACCAGAGTAACCTGTTTGTACTCCTTCAAACTCTGTTCATTATTTTTCCTTCCCCTATACATTTGAGGAATTTGTATATATTGGCGTATAGAGATGGTAAGTCTCTCGATTGTAAGTCCCCTCTTATATGTGCGGTGATTGTGTTGTGTTAATTCGATGAACCTTGATCGAGGGTCTATAACTTGTTGGTGGTATTAGAGTTTTTGGGATATAAAATGCATATACGGTCCGGGGAAAATAGTTATATAGTGTATTTTGTAAAAAGCGGGTATATTATCGATTCTTATATTCCATTAAGAATGAAATTTTAAGTATCGATTTTATCCATTGTATGAATATTTTTAAAATGATGTTTTGAACTCTTTTGAATGATGAAAACCTACAATTTAATATCGTCTTATTAAATTTCACGTATTTCGACAAAAAAAATTTCGCTTAAACATTTTGGTAGAAGAGGAAAGATTTTAAATTTGATGTATTTTAAACTCAAATTAATTTCTTTTGAAATATTTCAAACTAGTTACGACGTCTTTAGAAAAGTATGTCGATGTGTGAGATAAAACTTCCTATACTAAAGTATTTACAAGTATTGGGCGAAATGTGACTCGACCCCTTATTTTCAAAAGATCGTTTTTCATAAAGTGCAGGCATGATATTATCGTCCTCGTCAGAGGACTAAAAGTTGATTTTAAATTTTACACCCTGCGAGCCCTAGTATTCTGCAGCATGAATAGTATTGTTTCCTGACATAATAAGAACACCGGGATTGTATATAGCACGCATGCTTCCAGAATTCTTTATCATTTTAGTGTTGCCTACTTTAAGCATTCAAGGATGCTGACTGAACCTGGTGGTGTTACTGTGCGGAATGGTATTATATGTGTTAGTATGTTGAATCTTGGCGGAAGTGGATGTGATGACGGTTGTAGAAGCAGTGAGGTTTCTCATACGACAACGATTCATGCTACGTGAAGGAGTACAGGACCAAACGATATCCTACGAAACCTCCTCAGTGATTGAGTCTACGAGTGAGGCAAAGAGGCAGAAGACTTGTAACACCCCCAAAATCTCCCGAGGTATTACAGTGATGTGAATCCCGTGTAGGACCCACAAGGCTAGTTTAGGAAATAGATATTTTAAAGAAACTGCAATAAAACGATAAGTCCACGGTTACATATCACGAGCCGAAAAGTTTTAAGAAGAAACATAATTCAAAGTTCGATTATTACATAACTGAGGTTTTAAAGATCAAATTTAATTTAAGCAGCGGCAAGAGTTTATTCCAACACCGTTCATGTCTGACCGGACCCCTCAGGAATGTCCTGCACATGATCAACAAATTTACCTAGCACGACAATTCATGACAGGTAACCAGGGTCAGAGAATGCATACCAATAACGATTATTAGCAACGATATACACAATTTTACCAAACACAGTGCCACATAACCAACAGAAAATATTTCTCCACACGACTGACGTTGTTTTCTCATTTTTATCACACAAACCCCAAGGTCGCAACCAAGGGTCATGAAAGTATCCACACGGGAATACCCCGGAACGTAGGTGCCCAATTTGGGTCTTATCCCCTAACGCATTTCCATACGGGTACCATACAGGTTTTATCCCCAACACATCGGCCCATTTATAACACATTCTTAGAGAAAGACAACCGTCGGTATTTCATCAACAATGGCACATTCATGAATAAGAACATTTCAATAATATTATCATTTCTCGAGCAAGATTTCACTTTCCTTTGATCCGATGGTAGGTGCCTTATAATAATTGGGATCTTCCACCCTCGATCGAACTTAACCTAGTCACGTAATATCCGATTAAAACCTCGTATGGGTCATGATTAATAGAACTAGTTTCCCTTCCCTTCCCTAATCGGGTTCCTACCGTAGTCTTAATTGCTAGCACTAGTATCGTGCTTCTAAGTTCACAAGCAATATGTACCACTATGTCGTTCAATTCTACAGTTAACGTTTAGCTACATCGATTTGTTCAACAAGATTATCCCAATCATCATTCAGTTAGCAACAAACGACTATAGCATAATTGAATCCCATAACTTCTAATTCAATTCTCTATTCCGAGTACTTCAATCGGTGTATTACCATTTCACATAATGATTTTGGCGTTTGATTCTCAATGACATTAATACTATCGAATTAATTCCCCTAGTTAATTTAATGTTGATAATCATGTGGCAATAGTGGGTTACGACTAGTTTATCAAACGGTGATGGATTCCTAGGAAATTCTCCTACAATTGATTTGTCGAATTTATATAATCCCGATGTAAATTGAGATGGAAGTTCTTTCATGTGATTGTTACAACGAGTAGTACGAAAACAAAATATACGAACAATGATAATCCCAGTTACTACAAGTTCGTCCGTTTAGATTGTCTACGAGATTTAGCAAAATCTACCCAAGTACCCATAATCCAACAAGTAATAATCAACAACATTAAAGAGATTACTCCTAGGATTGATAAACTTACCTTAGTAGATGAAGAACAATGAAGAGAGATGACGAATAAACAAGAACTACGAGGAGAACGAACAGTGGCTTGAATGACTTGAATAATCTTCACCAGAGCTCAAGAAATCACCTCCTCTATGTTAATTCAGGTGTATGAGAGGACAAGAACCGAGTATAAGGCTGGGAGATGCTCCAAAGTGTTTTATTGCAGGGTTGAGGTCGAGCAAATGAAGAGAGGGAGTGTCATTTTATAACACTCGGTTTCGATAACGTACGTTAATGCTTTAGACCTTACGTACGTAATGTTCTGATGCTAACGTGCGTAAAGCCCGTCCAGAGGTCACTGACTGAAATGTGCACATCTTTTACATACATAAGTCATTTTTACGTACGTAAGGCTCCAGACTGTAGTGTACGCTAAGCTTGGCGGATAGCATACGCTATGAGGAGTTGACTCGTTTGTATTCTAGCCCGACGAAAGTAGCTCGATCTGCATCAAATGGAAGATTCAGGTTGGGAGACCAACTCAATCGTTACGTACGTAAGCTAGTTACGTTAACGTACGTAATACTCAAATTTTAGCATACGTTAAGCATATACTATAACGTGCGTTAGACATTCAATCCCTTAGCCACATATCATATTTTAACCATCTCGGGGTGACCATCCTTCCCACTCGTCAAGAATTATCGGGGAACAAGATGTTGGCCATCGTCATATTCGCACCGATGATTGTCCCACGGCGTCAAGGCATGTCACCTCCGTTTCATCCACATTGCATAATTATATAGCATTTAATGAAATAAATAAATAAAAGCAACGTCACATTACAAGAAATAACACAATACAAGGTAATTCACATTACAAGAAATCACACAGTACAAGGTAATTAAGCATGAAATACCGGTGGTATTACATATCACCCCCTTTAAAAATAGTTTCGTCCGGAAACTAAGAAAATAACTCGGGATGACTCTCTTGCATTCTCGACTCGGTTTCCCAAGTCGCTTCTTCCATGCCGTGGTGCGACCACTGAACCGATGAAACTTGACTGGGCGTTAAGTTTATGTAAAGACATGTATGACGTGTTCTTTGACATGGAGAGTGTCTATCGAACACTAATGGTTAGTAGAAGCACACGTTATAGGTATGCTAATTGGATTAGTATACTCGAACCGACTCACCCTCGATTCGTCACACGGATTTCACTCCGGGACAGTCAATGACGGAATCGAAAGGTTGTGATAGGGATTCGGGAACCTTCGACTTGAGGATTTAGTAGGGATGTGCTTGTGACGTTAAGATTTTCATTAGAGTAGTTCGACCCTATAAACCGGGAGGTGGGGATCAACCTCGATGTGCATCTTAACGGGCAAGTAGCAGGTCCTACTAAATACCAAGATAGAATTCTTTCTCCCGTTAGTGAGCGGGTTATATGTCCTATGCGGTTATTGGCAGATGAGATCATAAGTCTTTGGCCAAAGCATTGGAGCTAGTTGTATTGGATACACGAGAGCTCAATGATCTCGATTTCCATTAACGCATGCATAGAGTCAAGTACAGATAGGGTTTGACTGACCGTGACCCTATAACTTGATCGGGACATTTGAAAGAAGGGTTTTATACGTATACTGGTATTCACGACAGAATGGTTCTTGATTGATCTCAATCATTCGTTCTCAGTTGGGGTACAGTGTAGGCCGCCAGGCTGGCTAGGTGGTGCTACTACTCTTTGGTTCCTCTCATTGCTGACTGAGAAGAACCTACTGAGTCGCGCAATAAGATTGACGACGGAATGAATCGAGCTTAATCTCTCATTATGAATATTAGATATTGGATATCTAATTTGGGACATTGGATGTCTAAATTGATTTATTGGATAAATTAATTTACGGCCTAATTAATTAAATAAATTACCGGGTGATTAATTTAATTCATGAATATAATTATTTCTTGGAGAAATAAATTATGTCATTATGTATTTGATATGATTAATTAATTAGATTAATTAATCGATATAAATACATCAGAACGGAATCGGAGTTTATCTGTTTAGACTTTCGGGAGTTCGAAACGAATCGAACTCGTCCGATTTCCTCATCATGGCCGGGTCCCTTCCACCTAACTTCCCCTTGTCTTTTGTTTCCATTGTTTAATGGATGATAAGGACTTTGTGGGGTTAGACATCATGTGGTATTATTTGTATCATGTGGGTGGGAGTTAAATAAATGATGGAAGACTTCTCATTACAACTCACCCTTTTAATTCTTTGAGATTAAAAACGTGAGATTGGTGAGAGAGAGAAAGTGACTTTGAGTTCATCACTCATCTTCATCTTCTTCATTCATTTCTTCTTCATTTTTCTTAGAGAAATTTGAGAGAAAAATAGAGAGATCAAAAATTAAAACATTTAGAGTGTTATAATCAATAGCTTCGTCACCTAGCTCTAGCCGTATCCTTGGAAGATAGCAAGGTGTTGTTGTTCCAGTCGTTTTTACGATGCGTGACAAGTAGAGGTGCGGTATTTCGGCGTTAGATCATTCAAGTGCTTGGAGTGCTTCGAATCGTAGAGAATTCAAGTAAAGCTTGGGGAATAGCTCAAGAGAAGGATACCATTTAATCAACAGACTTCAAGGGTGAGTTTCTTACAATTCTTGTTTTTCATTTATATATTCGTATATACGTATATCGATTGATCCTCGTAGGGATTCGGATCGAATAATTTTTGTTTTACCACTTCCGTTGGGCCTTCGTTTTAGGCACCGAATCCCAACAAGTTGAACCAAAAATAATATCATCTACGTATAT
Source organism: Orobanche coerulescens (assembly GCA_033398695.1). Classification (NCBI taxonomy): domain Eukaryota; kingdom Viridiplantae; phylum Streptophyta; class Magnoliopsida; order Lamiales; family Orobanchaceae; genus Orobanche; species Orobanche coerulescens. Next base: position 39,698,323 of record CM065814.1, on the reverse strand, counting down.
CTGAACCATCAAAGATCGTCACCTTCTTGGATTTTAAAAAGGATTTTGTCGACTGCAACTTTCTTAAATCCATTATTGATCAGATATAGTGACAATGTTTCGTACCAGGCCCTGGGTACTTGCTTGAGTCCGTAAAGCGCTTTCCTTAGCCTGTACATAAGGTCTCCGTCTTCTATGTTGGCAAACTTTGGAGGTTGTCCAACATAGACTTCTTCGGCTAGGTCTCCATTCAGGAATGCGCTCTTAAGGTCCATTTGGTATATAATAAACTTCTAGTGAGCGGCAAATGCTTGGAGTATCTTGATGGCTTCTAGTCGAGCTACAGGGGCAAAAGTTTCATCATAATTTATTCACTCTTCCTGTCTCTATCCTTGTGTGACTAGTCTAGATTTGTTTCTGATAACAAGTCCATTTTCATCCTTTTGTTTCGGAATACCCATTTGGTTCTTATGACTGCTTGATGGGTTGGTCTAGGAACTAGGCACCAAACATTGTTTCGTTCGAAACCGTTGAGCTCTCTTTCCATAGAAGTGATCCAATGAGAACTATTGAGAGCCTCATTGACAAACAAGTTCAGACTGGGCTAGGAATACAGCTAGAGTGCACATAGCAAGTCTTCTAAGTTTAGCTTGATATTTTCATATAGGGAATTGAAACTTCTCAAAATATGTCTCTTCCTGTGCACAGAGTATAGTGCCTTGTGTACTCTGTATTTTTCTATGGGGGGTCACACCGGCATCAGTATCTCCAATTATTAGCTCCTAGGTGTGATCTCTCAACCACTTCCTGTCTGGTTCTAGTTCGGAATCTCATGCTGTAACATGTTGAACTGTAGCCTCAGCTTCAGCTTCTACAGCATCAGCTTCGACTGCTCTTATTCTTAAAGCGGTGGAATTTATTTCTAGGTTCACAACAAGTTCTATTGGAATCTGGGGGATTTCATCAATAGAGAGTGTCAGGATGTCCTGGGTTAGGTCTTCTATTCCTGTAGGGTCACAATGGGGTTCATCAAAGACTATATGGACGGATTCCTCTATTGTCAGATTCCTTTTGTTAAATATCCTGAATGTCTTGCGGATAGAGGAGTATCGAACAAAAATACCCTCGTTCGACTTTTCATCGAATGTCTTCAGTTGATCCTTCCCATTGTTGAGCACGTAACACCTGCTTCCAAATATGTGAAAGTATGCAACCATTGGATTTTTGGTATGCTCGAGGAGCATACTATTGATGATTAGCATTGCATCTTACAGGTCTATGAGGCTGGTTTTCCGCTTCTTGTGATATGAGCTTGGTGGCAGAATCGCAACCTTTGCTGTCCAAGAAGGGGTAGCTATGACTTTTACTGTATTCGGGGCTTCTTTGGGTTTCGGAATGGGTTCCACTCCCTTGACAAACACCGTACTAGTTTTGCCTTTGTGGGAGAACGAGTCATATCCTAAGCCACATTTGTCGGGGGCGTGCTGCCCTGTGCTTAGAATGTCTTCCATCCTCGTTTATGATTTTTCAAAAAACTTAAGGATGGTCTCGAGTTCTCCTTCTCTTTTCTCAAGAAGTTGTATCTTAGCTTCTAATAAAGCCTAATCATTTTGTCCTTCAATACTATGAGTTTTTACATCATTTAGTTCGGTTGCAAGTTGATGATTGCTTTACATGAGTTTTTCGTGAATAACCTTGATGTTTTCACAATCCAAAGACATGTTTTTATAATTATTTTTAGCAGATCATTTTCATACTTCAGCTCTAAATTTGAAATGGAGAGTCGTAGGTTTACTTGTTTAAGCATCTCAGGAGCTTTCTGAATGGTTCTAAACTCATTCATCATATTTTCAAGAGTATGTTATGCATTAATAGGAGTATCTGAGGTTGAGCTTACCTCATCCTCACTGTCTTCGTCATCATCTTTTCCCTGGCAATAAAGCAGATATATGCTTTATCTTCTATTTCATCATCGGAGGAGTCACTGCCAGTGATTGCCTGAAGGCACTCCTCGATCTTGCTTGTTGCGGGCGAGGCTTCTGATTCTCCGATCAGGGCCTTGAGCTTGTTTCTCCATATGTGCCTTTTCTCATCCTTTTCTTGTTGCTCGGCTTTGGGAAACTTCTATACATTGGAATGAGGATATCTATAGCATCCCGGTTTCCTGCAATTATAGCACATATTAGAATCTACGGATGAAGGTGTTTCTACCCAAAATATTATCCGGAGATAGATATTGCTGGAATGGATGGATAGCAAACAAAGTGCGAGAGCACTTCCGTAGAGAAAGTAAATAACACAAGATTTGCCAGGGTTGTTAGTCCCGGGCTTGAATGCTCTCGCGAGATGTTATTAACACAAATATTCTAGGGTACAAGTATTAATGTTAGAGTACAATTACAATGAGTGTAAAGACCCTAGTTATCTTAGCTATTGAGTGTGAAGATTGCCGGAAGAACCAGGTATGATGCTCTGTGAGTTCTTGTAACAACGTTGATGAGCTGTGACGACCGTGAGAAATCGAAAGTCTCTCACGATGTGTAGTAGCTGTATGTATGAGCTTCTTGGCTTGTGAGTCTCGTTAAATCTGTACTGCAAGGAATTCTTGCCTCTGCCGACCGTCTTCTGGATGAGAGATGCTGAGAGAGAAATCCTGAGGTAGATCCAAGAGAGGAAGTCGAGAGCCTGACTATGTGTATGTATTCTTCATGTGGTTGCAACTGAGAGGAACCTTTGTGAATGTTTTTCGGAATGATTTTCCAACCTTTTTCTAGTTGCTGGAGGTTCTCTATTTATAGGACTGGGAGCTGCCGAGCGATCACCTCTGTTGTATTATAATAAGCTGGCGATCGTCTTTTAGCACATGGGATGGTCTCATTAAAGTCCGCAGGAGGTGCTGGCAGTCAGCTGTGCGGTCCAATGAGAAGTCTGCATGCGTCTGAGTCGCTATCACGAGCGGCCCCACCTTGTACCTTTCGGTGGGTCTGTTGGTAGGTGATAAGGTGGTGACAGGCTGTGGTCAACGATCCATGTTATTCGGCACCTTTCGCGGATATGCACATGGGCGCTGCTTTGAGATCCAGTCTTCGTAGACTTTGACGGACGAAGGTCTTGTTTGCGGCACAGGACGGTCGTCCTGGGTCGGGCACCAGAGTCGATCGCTAGGTGCCGGAAGGCGATCACCTTGGGATTCGATCGCTAAATACTCGAAGGTGGACTGTTATCTCCGTTTAGGCAAGTTTGCCATAGCTTATTCGATCGTAGACTCGGTCGCTCGGCACTTATTCCGATCGCCGCCGGGGCGTATAAATCGCCGCACAACAATTGCCCCCCAGCTCGCACCGATGTTGGAAACGTGGGGTGAGGTGGTTCTACTGGCGATCGCTTAACTTTGACGAGTGACTCAGCATTTTATGGAATTGGCGATCGTCTTTGAGCGGATTGGTTTTGAACTTGGACGACCTGGTCGGTCGCTGTAAAGAGCGGGAAACAACAGTGGTTGTGGAAAAGTCTGTGGGGCACGTGTCGGGTTCCTGTTGGGGGAGACCGACGGTTAGTTATGACTCCTCATCTGGCATGCCCTCCAAACGACGCATCGCGGGTTTCAAAGGGGTCATTAATTGCGACGGTTTGCACTCCGACCCTTGAGATTCTCCTTTATTGCATAGAAGTCCCGGCCATCTCCTATAAAAAGGCTCTGGGTTGCAGTGTTACTCTTACGCGCTTTTACCGGAGAAGAAGGATAATATCGTCGAAGGATTTTTCTGGAGATTTGACTGCCGATCATCGATCGATTCAATCCTTGGTAAGAAAACACTCCTTTTCTCCTCTTCTTTTCGAAAATGTCTGGAACATCTTCATCGCACGGAATGGGCACCACCTCCGCTGTCGGGGCTTCGACTGCATGGGGAGAATCCTCCGCAGAATTCCATTTGGAGACGGTTGTCGAGGCTATCTGCACCGGTATTGACCCCGCGGAAGTCGAGGCACTGTTCAATGAAGCCGACGTTGCCAGGGAGGCGGCGGTTGAGCAAAGACGCTCGCAGGTGGAGAGAGATTCGGCGGTGAGGGTCTACTGGGAGCAGCATAGTGCCTTTGGCTAGGCCTATTTGGCCTTCACTGAAATCATGGAGAGGTTGGCCGGTACGTCTCCTAAATTCGTTTACCAGGAGTACTCGATTGCTCATCCCTACCAATTTGCTAAACGATCGCTGTTTCGGGCCACGCAGCGATCTACATGGTCCCTTGGCCAGATAAGGAGCTCGGTGACCAGGAAGGACCTGGCCGTCTGGAGGACGAGGTATCATGTTCCTTCAGATGTGGATCTTTTCACGCTGGCGGAGAATGAATGAGCCGACCAACCCCCTGAGGGTATGGTCGCCGTGAATGAAGCAATCATGGAGGCTGGGCTGCGGTTCCCTTTATCTTTTTCTGTCTCCCATTTGCTGGCGGCTTGGAACGTGGCGCCGCTTCAGTTGACGCCGAATGCCTGGCTCCAGATCATTTGTGCTCTCACCTTGTTCGGCGGTCACCGACTGTACCGCCTTCCTTCACCGTTGGAGATGAACCACCTGTTCAAGATAACGGCTCAGAAATGGTCGGTCGGAGGCTATCACATTCAAGGCCGATCCGGCCGGGTGATCCTCGGAGTCCTGAACAAGGTGCGGGGCGACCCGCCGAAGTGGTTCTGGGTCGGCGGTTCATGGAAGGCATTAGCGAGCGCCAATCCCACCGACGAGTTGAATATTCCCACTAGCTTTCGGGAGAGGAATCCGGGTAAGGGTTCTGACTCTCCCTTTGTTCGGATATGTTCTGAACTGATCTAATTTGGTTTTCCTTTTGCAGATTTCCATATTACGACGATCGACGAGCTTCCTTTCGACTTTTTGGTCGTTTGGGAGTGGATTCGAAGTTTGCTGGACGACGACTTAGACGCTCGCCGTATCAACAAGGAGAGTCGTTGGCTGTCTGCTCGGCTATTCTATTTTCCACGACATCTCTCGGTCTCAGGTATGAGTTTCTGCGATCTCCAATTGCTTGGCGATCGTCCTGTTTGGAGAGTGTGTCTGACCGTGGTTTGATTGTTCTTTATTGCAGAAGTTCACTATCCTCGTTTCTTGGAGCTTCCAGCGGAGATAGCCATGTCGAACCCCGGTTCTGAGCCGTCTTCGCCAGAAGAAGTCATCTCGGGTTCCTCCGGTGGCGTTACCTCTCATTCCAGAGGTGAGGCCCATCGTGGAGCTGATCATAACGGAGGAGGAAACTCGGGAGGAGGGGCTCCGATCGAGCCACAAGCGGCAAAGGTCGGAGGAATCTCCAGTTTCTGCCCCTGCCGGTGAGGTGCCGATCGTCGCGCCTTCGATCACCGCAGTCCCCCCGGTGAATGAGCCTACGCCCTCTGCGGATTTCTTGCGAGAGATGGTGATCGCCGAGGCTGAGTTTCGTCACTTGCGTGGGAGATGTGCTAACTTTTTGTTGTTTGGTGCAGGATCCGCAGCACTAACCCTGCTTGTCCGCCGATGGTGCTGTATTTACTGGCGAGCCGATCTCCTCGCCAGGCCTGTGATATCCTGCTATACGTCAACCGGGCCGTTTCTGCTTTGCCGAGGGCCTGGACGACGGACTTAGATGCGATCGCTCGCCAGCGATCCGGGAATACAATGCAGGCTGCTTTTGCTCTCTCTTCAGGCGGCGACGATGGCTGCCGAGGTTGTGAAAGAATTCGAGGGGCTTCCTTCTACTACTCGTCTGCAGGCGGACCTCGAGGCTGCTCGGAAAGAGAATACCGAGCTTGCCGACAGGATAGTGGCTATGGAGACGGACTCCTTGGATGCAGCTAAACGGGCGAGTCATGATCTTGAGCTGATGAGAGAGAATTATGAGCGAGCTCGGGCGACGGTCGACCGATATCAGGACCAGATGACAGATGCCCGACGATTGCATGCGGCCGCTGAGAAGGAGGCTGAGCAGCTGAAGGTGACTGTCGCTCGGCTGACTAGTGAGCTGGCGGCGTCAAGGGGAGAGACGGTCGCTAAGGAGGCCGAGCTTCAAAGTGCGCAATAGGAGATGGCGGAGCTGAAAGGGAAGCTAGAGGCGACCGAGGCCAATCCCTTTCTTAACATGGAGTTCGTCAGCGAGTTTGCCTATTATATGGCGTTCGCTGACTCGCTCCGAGCTGCTAAGAAGGGAGGGTTGGAGGTCGGCCCTCTTGCTGAAAACTTCAAGGCATATGCGTTGGAGCATCCTCTCCATTCTGCTTTCTCCGTGCCGATCTTGGATCTCTCGGAAATCGGCGTGGACTTGAGCTGGTATCCGACTCCGGCAAACCTTGTTCATCCTGACGCTCCAGAGGACGGGGAGGCCACTCCGGAAGCTGGCGAAGGGTCGCGGGCCGATCCGGAGGTTGAAGGCGAAGGCCAGGCAGGGGCCTAAGGCTCTTCGTTCTTATTGTTTTAGCTCTTTTGCCTTGTAATTTTGTAGCTTTCTCTTGTAATACTTAGGCCTTAGGGTGACCGTGTATATACTTCGATATTTCAAGTAATGAAATGAATGTTTTTTCTCCGATTTATTACTTGAATGATTGCTTTTCTGAGTTTTTTGCATGACTTTGTACAAATGTGTGAGGAGAGATTGTTGCGAGTGTAGCTCCAAGTGAATTGATAAACTCATATAGATAACTTTTACAACAAATTCGATCGCTGCACAAACATCTGATCTGAAAAATGCCGATCTCTGTATGTAATTGAATAGGGACGATCGTCGTATAGATAGCTCTGCACTCTTCCCCCTTGTTTTTGTTCAATTAGTGAAAGTAAGGGGACGAAAATAAATTGTTGAGTGAGCGGTCTTCAATTTTGTCGAATCCTCGAAAGGCCGTCCATCTCGGTCTTGAGGAGCCGTGCACGATCGCGGAGTTCGATGGACTGACCTCCACGACCGTGTCTTATGCGCGAGCGACATTCCGTTTGATGGATAAGTTCTCGCGACTCACTTAATTGGTAGGGTCCTCCGAAGGCTGCGCCTCGCCTCGTATTTAAACGAAGGGCGTGCGGTCTCGGTCTGGAGGATTCCTTGCACAGGGCATCATCGTATTAATCAACTCCACGTCCACGGCTTGTTAGCTCTTCTTCTACCCTGGGCCGCCATTAATATGGTGACCCTCGACGGTATACGTTGAGACGGGGGGAGTGACGTGTCGCATTGTCCGAGAAGGACCCACCACGTTAAGTGATGGACCTTTGAGGGCAGGCGAACGTGTCCACAGATTAGTTTTGGAGGGCCCTCAGACTACGCCGGCCTCGTATTTGAACGAAGGGCAGGCGATCGTGGCCCAAAGGGACCTTGCATAGGCACAGAGAACGGTTCCATCGTCCTCCACGACCATGGCGACACTCTTCTACCTCGGACCATCAAGTCGGATGACGATCCTCGACAGTATACGTTGTGTAAGGGGAGGAGATCGCCTGCCTAGGTTCTTCATTGTTGATGACGAACTTTAGAGGGCGAGCCAGTAATCCTCTGATTTGTTTTGGAGAGTCCTTCGGCTACACCCGCCTCGTATTTAAACGAAGGGCGAGTGATTGGAGCCCAAAGGAACCTTGCATGGACGGATCGTCGGTTTAATCGATTTTCGCGACCATGGCGGCACTCTTCTACCTCGAACCATCATGTCAGATAACGATCCTCGACGGTATACGTTGTGCTAGGGAAGGCAATCGCTGCGTAGGTCCATCATGTCGATGACGAACTTTAGAGGGCGAGCGAGTCATCCTCTTTTTTAAAGCGTTTGCTAAGGCAGTAGCCTTTGATTTGATGAGGCGGGAAATCGGGGAGAGACTTCCGAAGTTCCCTTCTCATGATTGAAGCATGTAGATACGGTCGCCGAGGTTGATCGAGGGGTCGGCTCGTATGAGCTTTCCGGCCTGTTCGCGTTCGACTCGGGCGACCGTGTTGGGAGATTGCTGGAGCTCCGGCTAAGCCAATAAGCTGTCCAACTTGCCTTCCTTGAACAATCTCCATAGTTGTCTGAGGAGGTCTCGGCATTGGTTGGTGTTATGGTCGGGAATCTTGTGGTTGGCACAATATTGATTGTGGTCCAGCTGACCATGGTCCCTTATTGCCTTTGGCTTGTTTAGCGGTTCGCGCCCCTTGATGGTATTGAAAATGTGGGCCGGAGTTCGGTTGAACTTGTGGAGGAGATGGGCTTCCACATCCTCGAAGGCCTTGTGGTCACCAGATGGCTTGGCGACCGTCTTTTTGGTTTTGGCGATCGCCATCTTTCGGACAGGAGGTGGCATTTCCTCGCCTAGGCGGAGGGTGAGTAGCCTTTGCCAGGCCAGAAAGTCGGCAGTCTTAGCGCGGAAGATCGCGTAGGTTGGGGGGATGTCCTTCGTGAGATGTCTGAACATGGGTGAATAACCGTAGAATCCCCCAGGACCGAATAGAGAGCGAGCTCATCGCTGATGGGCTCGCCGGTGAGGACGATTTCATCTACTCGGTCGATGTAGTCTGCGTCAGATCCGTCTTCCCCCTGTCTGATTTTCATCATGCGCTGGGGGCCTTCTAGTCTGGCGACCTTGGCGGCAAAGTATGACGTGAAGTCACTCGCCAGTTTCTCAAAGAAGATGATCGATCGCGGTGGTAGTGAGATGTACCACCTATGGGCCAGCTCGCCCAATATTAACGAGAAGATTCGGCATTTGGTTGCATCTGATGCCCCACAACCGGTCATGTAAATCCAGAACTTAGGTGGGTTTCGGGGTCCGATCTCCCTTCGTAAAGAGGCTTTTTGGGAGGAGCGATCCTTGGTTGCATGGGGGCAAGATCGATGTGGACCGCGAGTGGCTCGGTCGGTCCGATGATCTTTCTACTGGTGCTTGCCCCAGTATCCAAGAGTGTTTTCATCTCGTCTAACTGGCGTTGCATAATGGCCATCGCCGCGGCCTGGCTGCTCGCGGCTAAGCGCTCAGAGCAGGAGCCGAGGCGATCAAGTACTGACCCCCTGGCGTTTGGAGCGGGAGCCAGACGGCTGACCTGTATTCGGCTGGGAGTTGGGTACGCCGAACTCCTGGTGACGGACTCGGATTCCATCGTCTCGTGGTTGGGGCCAGAGTGGCCAGGTCGCTATAATGGGTCGCTTCCCCAAGCGACTAAATACGGAACTGTCCGGCCTTGCGAGAGCCTTTTCTCACGAATCGGGGCTTTCTGACGACTGCTCACCCAGTAACCCTTTGAACTTCTGTTTGCCCATGCGGTGGATGGCCGAGGGAGTTATAGCGGGCATTGTGTGTCCTTTCCATCGCTCCTTTAGGATGGCCATAGCCTCCTCAATCTGTTCTGCGGTTTGGAACTGGTCGAGTGAGAGGCTGGGGACACCCCTCAGGTGCGGGATCGAGAGTCTCGCGTCGCCGCGGCTTCCCTCTGCCGTCGTCTGGGGCTCGGATCTAGCCGGGATATGGTGTTCGGCAGTTCGGAGAGTGTCTCTCTTCGATGTAGTGGTGGACGTCATGATTCTGAAGGCTTTCTTTGAAGCGCAGTGAGTGTCACTTCAAGTATATGCCCCGAGAACAGTGAGTGTTCTTCGGGACGGTAGGTGTAAAAATGAAGGTTTAGATCCCCTTCTTCTAGGGCCAATTGTTGCTACCCAAAATATTATCCGGAGATAGATATTGCTGGAATGGATGGATAGCAAACAAAGTGCGAGAGCACTTCCGTAGAGAAAGTAAATAACACAAGATTTTCCGGGGTTGTTAGTCCCGGGCTTGAATGCTCTCGCGAGATGTTATTAATACAAATATTCTGGGGTACAAGTACTAATGTTAGAGTACAATTACAATGAGTGTAAAGACCATAGTTATCTTAGCTATTGAGCGTGAAGATTGCCGGAAGAACCAGGTATGATGCTCTGTGAGTTCTTGTAACAACGTTCAAGGAATTCTTGCTTCTGCCGACCGTCTTCTGGATGAGAGATGCTGAGAGAGAAATCCTGAGGTAGATCCAAGAGAGGAAGCCGAGAGCCTCACTATGTGTACGTATTCTTCACGTGGTTGCAACTAAGAGGAACCTTTGTGAATGTTTTTCGGAATGATTTTCCAACCTTTTTCCAGTTGCTGGAGGTTCTCTATTTATAGGACTGGGAGCTACCGAGCGATCGCCTCTGCTGTATTATAATAAGCAGGCGATCGTCTTTTAGCACATGGGCTGGTCTCCTTAAAGTCCGCAGGAGGTGCTGGCAGTCAGCTGTGCGGTCCAATGAGAAGTCTGCACGCGTCTGAGTCGCTGTCACGGGCGGTCCCACCTTGTACCTTACGGCGGGTCTGTCGGTAGGTGATAAGGTGGTGACAGGCTGTGGTCAACGATCCATGTTACGCGGCGCCTTTCGCGGATCTACACATGGGCGCTGCTTTGAGATCCAGTCTTTGTAGACTTTGACGGACGAAGGTCTTGTTCGCGGCACAGGACGGTCGTCCTTGGTCGGGCACCAGAGTCGATCGCTAGGTGCCGGAAGTCGATCGCCTTGGGAGTCGATCGCTAGATACCTGAAGGTGGATTGTTATCTCCGTTTAGGCAAGTTTTCCATAGCTTATTCGGTCGTGGACTCGGTCGCTCGGCACTTATTCCAATCGCTGCTGAGGCATATAAATCGCCGCACAACAGAAGGTAATTCAGAACTCACCTTGTTGAATGGTTTGGGCCTGTATGGGGCCTTTCCAGATTTCTTGATAAACTTCCGGAATTTATGCATGATAAGGTCCATTTTGTCTTGTGACAGGATGTCATCGTCGCTTTCAGCTGCCTTGCATACGGTTTTAGATGTGCTGGGTGCAGAGTTGTCTCCTATCAGATACAGCATCCAGTGCTATAGTCTTGGCAGGTGACTCTATGGTCTACTCTCTCCTGCTAATGTCATACTCAAAGGCTTTAACGTCAGAGAAGAGATGAAAAGTAAATATGTCATTTAAATTACAAGACACACGCATAGCTGTGGTTTTAATGTCCCATCAGGCAGGGAGTGATCTAAAGATTTTAAGATTTTTCTCCTTTTGAGTATGCACTTTACCCAATGCTTCAAGTTCACTGACAATGCTGGTAAATCTAAGGTCAAGCTCCTCAAGCGTTTCGGAATATTTCATTTCAAACGACTCTAATTGCTGAGTTAGTTTTGAAATTTTGTTTTCTTTCGAGAGCTCAGTTCCCTCACAAATTAGCTTGAGTTTCTCCTTGATTCCTTTGGCTGTTATATAGCTCATTACCTTTGAGAACATGTATTTGTCAAGAGTGACAAATAGCGCATTCTTATCTATATTGTCAAGATTCGCACGCTTGCAATCATCCGTTGTCTATTGATCGCGTTCCTTCTCGAGCATTTCCGCATAAGGTTGTCCATCGATTCTTGCGGTTGTATTGAACTTCATTATCCAGATCGGTCCTTCGTGGATGACAAAGATCATCTCTTCGTGAATCGCAGCAAGATGGACTTCCATCCTAATTCTCCAATCATCGAATTCATTAATAGAAAACATAAGGACTTTGTTGATCATAGATGTGTCCATAATAGAAGTAAGATGAATGATAAAGAAACGAAATAAATTTTCAAAAGGTAGTGATTTTGTGGATCTGATTCAAGTTAAAAATCGCCTGATTCTTTGTAGAATCTGTTGGGATTTGGATACAAATAACGAAGGGCGCAGCGGAAGCAAAAAACTCAAGTGCAATACGAATCCCTCAAGAGGATCGATTCAAGCTACATATATACGAATATAAAACAAACAAAGAGAAAGATACGAAAACATACCCTTGTAGTCCGTTGATAAAATGGTTAAGAAGATGATGTCCCTTACGAATCCAATCCGCAACAAGCTCTTGGATGATCCAACGCCGAAAACACCGCGTCTCTACTTACCACGTGCCGGAAAAACAATCGGAACGACTTCCACTTCGTTGTCCTCTAAGGACACGGCTAGAACAAAGTGATAGGAGCTTGCTAATATTGTCTATTACACTCTAAGTGTATAGATATATTTTCCTTCTTGATTTTCCTAAGCACTCTAAGTGTTATGGAAAAAAATATCTTTTTATCTCAATTTTTCTCCAATAAAATGAAGAAGAAAGATGATGAAGACAATGAAGGAGAAAATGATTTTTCTCTCTCTCCTTGAGATATGGCTGTGAGTTATCATACCCCAACAATGTGAGAATCATTATCTCCTTATATTTTATCTTCCACTCCCACTCCACATGGTAAGGTCCACCCTTTTTCAAGAATGCAACACATGCCAATATAAGTCTAGTCTTCCCTCAATAAAAGGAAAGAAGACAAAAGGAAAGAGGGAGGAAAGAGGGGAGGGGCAGCCATCTAGAAGCTAGAAGGAGTTCGGTTCACTTCAGACTCTCGTGTGTCCAAACAGATAAACCCCATTCCATTACGATGTATTTATATCAATTAATTAATCCAATTAATTAATTATATAAAATACAAAATAATATAATTAATTTCTCCAAGAAACAATTATATCTATAAATTAAATCAATCACCTGGTAATTTATTTAATTCATTAGGCCGTAAATTAATTTATCCAATAAATTAATTTAGACATCTAATGTCCCAAAATTAATTAGACATCCTATGTCCAATGAATTAGATATCCAATATCTAATATTATTTAAAAGAGAATAAGCTAAATTCATTCCGTCGTCAATCCTATTGCGCGACTCGGTAGGTCCGTCTCAGTTAGCAATGGGAGGAACCAAAGAGTAGTGGCGCCACCTAGCCAGCCTGGCAGCCTACACTGTACCCCAACTGAGAACGAATGACAGGGATCATTCCAAAACCTTTCTGACGTGAATACCAGTATACGTATTGTAATATCCGCAATTTTCGATTTTCGGTAAATTTCTTTTTTCGGACGGAGTCCGTTTTGACGACTCGCTCATGACCGTTTCGTCATTCTGAGAATGATTAATTCTACACTTTTTGACATCCGAGTTCGTTTCGGTGTCGTTTTGTTGAGTTCCGTGCTTTTTAGCGACTTTTCCGCGCTTGAGTTCGATTCTTGCGAATCTCGTTCAAATCACGCTTCGAGTTTCCCGTAAGTCCGTTTAACTTTGTTAGACGTGTTGTGAACTTCGGTTTGGTTATTCGATCACGTATCGTGATTTCCGGGCGTTTTGGGCCATTTTGTAATTTCTTGAATGTTACGGGTATCCGTATCTGTAATTGTTGCCTCGACCCGTTTCTTAGTCGCGTATGACTAATTATGGTATTATGTTTTCATTTCGGGCCGTTGATGTTGTCCGCGAACTTTTCGTCGTGTTCGTTCCGTACGTTTTCGGAAATCGGGTCGTCGAGCCACGCGGTTCTTTGGATAGCCGGACGGTTGCGGACTGGCCGGACGATTGCGGGCACCGGCCGGACAGATGCGGCAGAACCGGCGTAGCGCACGCTTCTGCCGGAAGGCTGCGCGAGCTAACCGGCAGTGTAGCGCACGCTAGCTGGTCGACCAACGACGCTATCGGGCCGACAGTGGGGTTTCGAGGTTACGGACTCGGTCAGATCGGCGGGTAGCGCGCGGCCATCGCCGGTCGTAGCGCACGCTAACCGGCAGGGGTAGCGCCGCCGGCCGACTAGCGACGTTACAGGGTAAGTTTGTTAGTCCAGTGGCTACTGGACAGGTCGGCTAGCGCGCGCAGGTTTCCGGCCGTAGCGCACGCTAGCGGGAGTCGGGTGGACCAGTCATGGTCGGCAGAATTGGTCGGTGGTGCCGGGTCATGCGGGCCATGGCCGAGAGTGCTCGGCCGGTACTGGCCGATAGCGCACGCTAGTCCGGGAAGGCTAGCGCACGCTAGTTCCGGCCCGATATATATATGATGAGCGATCACATTTCATTTCGTTTTTCACTTCCTTCCTTCTCCGTCCGCGGGTGGCGATTCATAGGTCATGAAGCCATGTTGTTTAACAACAAATCCATGAAGTTCTTGAGTTCATAACATCAATCAATCGTCCGTTATCATCCTTTGATCCAGCGAATCAAGGTAATCTTCCTTAGAACCCTAATTTCGTGAATTTGGGGATTTTTGCATTTTTGTCCGATTCGTTCCGTGTTGTTGATTAATTCATGATGGGTATGATTAATCTTGATAGTATTCTTGTGTTTAACATCATTTAATCCATTGTTCTTCATCGAATCGAAGTATATTTCTCGATTTCCTTCAAATTGACTTTTTGGGGGATTTGTCCCCGATCTCGTTTTTCATCCGTTTTCGATGGATCGATTATGGTTAAATGATGTTGTTAAACATATTCTATGGATTGTATATCCATATTTCAACTTGGAATTCCGTTTTCGGGTTTTGACGGAACGAATCGTGTTCTTGGCCGTTTTGGGGGAAATCCTTGAACTTTCGTCATTCGTTCTTTGAATTCAACGGCTTTGAGTCGTGTTATGGAATTCATTTCATTGTTATTATTTGTCCTTCGTAGTTTATGAACGTGAGTTGGCGTTCGGTGGAGTCGGCGGGTTCGTAGTCGGTTCGGGCCAACCTACTTCGGTCGATTCCCCGCGTTGTTCTTATTCGAGGCAAGTACCTTGCCCATACTTTTCTCGTTTTATGGATATGATGATCGGTGGTCGTCTTGATGTGTTTGTTTGGTTATTTGAAAGGAAGTTTCAAAGAATTTCGGTTTGGCCTCGTTAAAGACTTTCTTTCAAAGCGAGTGTGATTTGTGAACGGTGTTTTGAGAATTGATTATGATTTGGTTATTTTGAACGTTGAAGGATTTTATGATGATACTCCTATTGTTTAAGTTATGGAATCGTGTATTCCGTATTTAATCTTGTTATGGTGTTTTGAAGAGTTTGATAATGGTGTCGAGTTAATGGCCATCTCTAGTGAGTATTCTTAATGAACTTACATTCTTAGCATATTAGTATTGCATGAGTAACGTGTGTGTGTGTATGCTCACTACGGGTTAGATCCGACGGGGTCTCGGTAGGGGTCCACGGAGGGGTGGATCCGCGAGCTTGCTTTTAACCACTACGGGTTAGATCCGACGGGGTCTCGGTAGGGGTCCACGGAGGGGTGGGTCCATGGTTAATTGTGGTGCATTTTTACAAATGTGATTTGATTATGGCATTTCCGGAAATGAGTGCTTTTGAACGGTTTTCATGATTGCATGCATTGACTAAGTGTGTAAGAGGCAAGTTGTTCGTTTGGCCTACTTGGCTAGGATGGCACTAGAGTATTTTGTTGTTTGTTTTAAATCCTTTATTTGTGGATTTTGATGTTGGAAGACGAACCTTGTTGTCGTTCTCGTGTACTGTGAGTTGATGAGATTTGGGGCTAAAATCCCAATGGTTTTATAAAAGTCGTTTTACGGATTTGGGGCTAAAATCCCAACGGTTTGGTAAATGTCATTTTTCGGAAAGTAAACCTTTGGGGCGGTGACCCCTTTTGTCTTTGGATTTTGAAAAGTAGGATTTGATAATCCTAAATTGTTTTCTATTAAAACTCTCGATGGCATTCTAAACCGTTTTATAAATTACTTCCACTGATTTATGATATTTCGATTTTGAAATGTTTTCTCAAATTCTTGCCTCGAGAAGTGCTTTTCGTTTCGTTTGGAACCTTGAGGATTCCTGGTTATTGTTATTCGTGGAATGTGAATTGTATGGCTCGTATTTGCACTTTGTTCTTGCACTAGCAAAACATTGGAGTTTTGCTAACCCCCGAGTATTCGGGGGGTGGATGTCTGTTTTTGCATTCAGGTTTTGGAGCATAACACAGGGTCGGCACGAAGGATGATGAAAGATGATCGATACTAATCAAATGAGGAACTGTACATCGTGTGTTGGTTCAGTTGTACTTTATTTTCCGCTGCTATATTGTTCCCATTGTACGGGTGTGGTTGTATTTTGTCCCCTGCGTGGGCATGAGTTGTATTTGAGTTGTATGTATTTGTGGAAAGACCAAATCGGTCTACTGAGTCATTTTAGCCTTGAAGGCATGGTTGAGTTGTTATATGTTGTTACCAGCCTGGTAGATCCTCGAGGAGAGGGTCTACGGCGTGTAATATCCCTGAGTGGATTGGGGGTGTTACATAAATGGTATCAGAGCTTAGGTTGAGGAAACCTAGGCTGTCGGGTCAAGTCGTGTTGTTTGAGTCTTGTTTCGTCGGATTTTATCTGACTGAGTCGTGTCGCGATGCGTCGTTTGAGTTTGTTGGTCGTGATTAGTATCGTGGGGCGATCATCATCTTCGTGCGACCTGTGGAAGTAAGTCTCCCTTCTTTGTGTTGTGCCTCGTGTGACACGAGCTATTTTTATGATTATTTGTTAAGTGGTGGAATCCTTATGTGAATTTTGATTTCACGATATGTATTTAGTCGACTTTCTTATTTGATTTATACGAGGAGTGTCGTCGCTTGTGATGTCTTTTTATTGTTGTTTTTGTCCGTGGCTGATGATTTTCGAATCGATTTGTACGTTTTACAAGTTCTCTTGTGGAAGCATTGTACTTATACGCGTTCGACTTGTTCACTAGCCAGTGCGGGAGGGTCTTTAGAGGTCTCGAATGGGGTCACTGGTTTTGTTCCGAATGTGGTATTTTATCGTTTATTTCCGTTTAAAGACATATATTGTCTTGATTTTAAACGTTTTGATGCGTGTGCTAGGAGTTGTTTTAGTGAACGTCGATATGTGTGAGTTTTGGGCATTCTGGCCTACTGGATTTTTGAAAACCTTGAGTATCTTAGAAAAATAAATTTCGAGACATACTTTTCAAATGAGTTATTTTCTTGTGGTACATCCAAGGTGCCACAATATATTTCAAAAGTTTTCTACTTCGAGGACCAAAATGCTTTGAGATATTTTCAATGTTTTAGAAACACTTTTAATTAGACCCGAGGGTCAAATATTCTGAAAGTTTTCACTAAGAGAAAGTGTCCTCATTTTTATCAAATGCGAAATGGTTTTCGATAACGACGTTTCACGTTTGTACTTTTTGAAAGGTGATACTCAAGATCAATCGGTATTCTTCAAATTATTTTCAAAATGAGGTTTTCATTTTTAAAACCTATCTATTCCCGTTTGAGGGCTGGGTATGTATGTATGATGTTCGCGTTGTCATTTTGATACTTTCTCCCGAGTATGATCGAATTGGCGGTGTGAGCGTTGAGTCGCTTTCCACACATTGGTTGTGCTAGCCCCCTGTGAGAGGCGGGATGTTGGTGTTGAATGTTGCCATCTCATGGTGATTTCTGCGTTATCGCGCATGTGCGAGCTGTTAGAGCTTGGTTTGGTATGACCGTGTGCATCGGTGATGGTTCCGTTATGTGTCGGTTGTTTGATGTCTTGTTGCCTTGCTTCCGTTTTGTGAATTTCGTGGACGAGGTCGGAGGTAATGCCCGTACTATTTTGACTTTTGTATTTTCTCTTTCTCTAGTCTATCGATTCGCTCATGTTCGTTGATACTTTACGAACTTGTTCTGTATTTCGGTTTCATCGTCCGAACGAGCTACGACCTTGTTGTGGGTCGATCTGGTTATCGCTGTGACTTTTTCGGGTTCGGTTCGATTCTTGTGAACCTTGTTCGGGAGTGTCGTCATCTGGTTCTATTAGTTCTTTATTCGAAGTGGATCGGATTTGGAACTCTTATGTTTTCGACTCTGTCGACTCATTATGTTCGTTGACATTTCCGAGCTTGTCCTGCCCCTTGTTTTTGTTTATCGAACAAGTGTGGTATCGTTTCGGAATAACTCGTTTGTCGTTGTGACTTTTTAATTGCTATTCCCTTTCCTGTGGATCTTATGTGAATGCACATCCTGTTGTTTTCACCGGATCATATAATGTCTCGAGTCGAGATGTGAGCCTTGGAGTTGTTGTTTGAATTTTATTATCCTTCGTGTTTCGGACATGATTGTTCGATTTTTGTTGTCTCGATCATTTGTTTGTTCGGTTTTTGTTCTCGTTTTGTGATTGTTGAGCATTCAGGCTCCTTCCTAATTCCCTTAAGTTCGGGAAATTAGTTTCGTTTTCGATCTTCCAGCCCTTAGGCGGTGGAATTCCGTATTTGTTCAGCGTTTGGCTCGCGTTTTGATCAATATACCGTTAGGTTGGTCAATCGTATTGATTTTCGTTCGTTGTGTTTTGCGATTTTTCGGATAATTGACTTGATTGTATTATCCATTTGATGACGCTTGTCACTTGTTGGTTTTATTATATCCCTAACGGCGATGTTTTGTTAGTCGTCGTGGAGCATATTTTCACGCCGTATATTCCTTTGCGTTGTTTGTAACATTTCGCCGTTGGGCGTTAGTTACGCATTCTTGTGTATCTCGTTGAGTTTTTCCTGGCGGAATATTTCTTCTCCCTACTTGTTTTAAGTTTCGGGACGAAACTTCTTTTAAGGAGGGTAGAATGTAATATCCGCAATTTTCGATTTTCGGTAAGTTTCTTTTTTCGGACGGAGTCCGTTTTGACGACTCTCTCATGACCGTTTCGTCATTCTGAGAATGATTAATTCTACACTTTTTGACATCCGAGTTCGTTTCGGTGTCGTTTTGTTGAGTTCCGTGCTTTTTAGCGACTTTTCCGCGCTTGAGTTCGATTCTTGCGAATCTCGTTCGAAACTGCTGTTTCGAGTTTCACGTAAGTCCGTTTAACTTTGTTAGACGTGTTGTGAACTTCGGTTTGGTTATTCGATCACGTATCGTGATTTTCGGGCGTTTTGGGCCATTTTGTAATTTCTTGAAAGTTACGGGTATCCGTATCTGTAATTGTTGCCTCAACCCGTTTCTTAGTCGCGTATGACTAATTATGGTATTATGTTTTCATTTCGGGCCGTTGATATTGTCCGCGAACTTTTAAATCGTGTTCGTTAAAATGCGTTTCGGAAATCGGTCGCCGTCGAGCCACGGCGGTTCTTTGGGTGGCCGGACGGTTGCGGGACTGGCCAGACGATTGCGGGCACCGGCCGGACAGATGCGGCAGGAACCGGCATAGCGCACGCTACTGCCGGAAGGCTGCGCGCGCTAACCGGCAGGTGTAGCGCACACTAGCCTGGTCGACCAACGCACGCTATCGGGCCGGACAGTGGGGTTTCTGAGGTTCTGGACTCGGTCAGGATCGGCAGGTAGCGCGCTGTGACAGGTCGGGCGAAAGCGACCCGGATGACCCTAACATGAGTCTCTATGTGTCGGAAGGTTCCGGAAGGTTCTAGAAAGATCAAGAAAGACCCAGAGATCTCTACATACTTGTAAATTCGTAGATGACTCTAGAAGCATGTAGAAAAGTACTTCTTACACACTTTGTAGAATGCTCATGTAAAATGCCCATGTAAATGTACTACAAGTATCTAGAGTGTTCTATCTAGAAAGTTCTATCTAGAGAGTTCCACTCCAGAACTCTCCTAGGTTGGTATAAAAGGAGGAGGAGCCTCATTTGCTCATCCATCCAGATATCCTCAAGCAATCAAGCATTGTAAAGCTCTCTTGTACCCAAAGCATTCATACTTAATAAAATCCTTTTGTGCCATTGCCCCTTTTCTCGTTACTTTCAGGCTTACTTAGCAACTCGACTCAACTTAGTTGTTTAAGTGCCGCACGGGTTAGCTGCGCAAAACTCCCATCCCGTGACAAGTGGTATCGGAGACACGGTTTGCACACAACCGACTCATATCACACGAGAACAATGGCCAACACTCAGGATGTTCCTATTGATGCTACTCAAGAGCAGCAATGCGGTCGTGAGGAGCAACGGGGTAACAAGGTCCGAGGCAAGTCCAAGGGACCCTCTGCCGACGCCTTCGAACCTCGGATTGCCACTCTGGAAGCCTCGATGGCTAGCTTGGAGGAGAACCTTGATCAAGTCCATGACAGGTTCGACACTCTGGAGACGGAATACGCCGACATCGCTGGCGTACTAAAGAAACTTATGATGGACCAGTCGGATATGTTGCGTGGGCAACTTATTGAATTCCAGAAGGAGATTCATGGTCTCCGTGGCTTTGTCCAAGAAGAGCTACGCTCTATTCGCTCGGAAGTGGAAGAAGTCCGGTCGGAATGGGCTAAACACAAGCGAGCCGCATCATTTAATTCCGCTGCCCCGTTCGCTTTTGATGCGCGCCGCTTGGATGTGCCGAAGCCCGAAACCTACGATGGCACTCGGAATGCCACTATGGTCGATAACTTCTTATTCGGCTTGGAACGATACTTCGACGCTATGGGCGTAAAAGATGAGTAACAGAAGGTCAGCGGCGCACCAAATTATCTGCGTGGTGCCGCACAACTCTGGTGGCGCCGAAAGTATGGCGACATGGGCAAAGGGATCTGCACCATTGACACTTGGGCAGACTTCCAAAGAGAACTCCGAAAACAATTTGCCCCAAGCAATGCTGAACGAGATGCGAGAGCTCGCCTCCGAAGACTCAAGCAGACAGGTACGATTCGTGACTATATCAATGAATTTACAACTCTCATGCTTGAAGTTGAAATGTCCGATAGAGATGCACTTTTCTATTTCACCGACGGCCTTAACAATTGGGCCAAAACCAAGCTGGATAGACATGGTGTTCAGACCCTTGACGAAGCTATCGCCAAGGCTGAATCACTCACTGACTACTCTGGGCAAGGTAAAGATAAACGGCCCATTCATGGCAAAGGTGGGGGAGAAAGTCGCAAGGAAGGATATGGCGGTAATCGCAAGAATTGGGGAACTAACCGACCCCCAAGCGGCAAGATCGGGCAACAAAAATTCCCAGGAAAGAAGGAGCAATCAAAGCCCAAAAGCCCTTGCTTCATATGCAACGGCAATCATTGGATACGTGACTGTCCGGAGAAGAAGACTTTAAACGCCCTTGCTGCCCACTTAAAAATCAATGCCGATGATACCTCGGCCACTCCATTAGAGGAACCCCGACACAGCATGGGTTCTCTTCAGTACATGTCCGCTCTTAAGGGACAAGCCCCGACGCCCGTTACTCCGAAGAAAGGGCTAATGTTTGCTCGCACCACTATTAACGGTCAAACCGTTAGCGCATTACTCGACACTGGAGCATCTCATAACTTCATGTCCGAGGAAGAAGCCAAACGCCTAGGGCTCAAGGCAGGTTTATCGCGGAGGTGCGATGAAGGCGGTAAACTCACCTGCCAAGCCTATAGCCGGAATTGCTCATGACGTCCCACTCTCTCTTGGGACATGGTCCGGAAAGCTCGACTTCTCTGTCGTCCCCATAGACGACTTCAAGATGGTTCTAGGCATGGAATTCTTCGACAGATTCCAAGCCTTCCCTATGCCGGCCACAAACACACTCGCCATCTACGACGGAGACAAGGCATGCATGGTCCCTATTGAACGAGCCCATGTTGAGAAGAAACTAATCTCGGCCATGCAATTTAAGAAGGGGATGCGGAAGTACCCCAACTACTTGGTAACAATTCGGCAGCTCAATGACGAAGAAAAACTCGACTCATCGCGGACTGACCACCCGCAAATCTTGGAGAATATTCTTGAAGAATACAAGGATGTGATGCCTAAAGAGTTGCCTAAAAAACTTCCACCCAGGCGAGAGGTGGATCATTGTATCGAGTTGGAACCCGGTGCCAAACCCCCAGCTGCTGCTCCCTACCGCATGGCACCGCCCGAACTCGCGGAACTACGAAGTCAAATCAAGGACCTTCTAGAAACAGGATACATACGTCCTTCCAAGTCTCCCTACGGTGCACCCGTACTTTTCCATAAGAAGAAGGATGGCACCCTTCGAATGTGCATCGACTACAGGGCACTCAATCGGATCACTATCAAGAACAAATACCCAATACCGTTGATAGCTGATCTCTTCGACCAACTTGGCAAGGCGCGGTACTTCACCAAACTTGACCTGCGCTCGGGGTACTATCAAGTGCGAATTGCTGAAGGAGATGAGGCCAAGACCACATGTGTGACTCGCTACGGTGCTCTTGAGTTCCTTGTCATGCCCTTCGGTCTTACGAATGCACCTGCAACCTTTTGCACCCTCATGAACAAGGTACTTCACCCTTTCCTTGACCAATTTGTTGTTGTTTACTTGGATGATATTGTGGTGTACAGCTCGACTCTTGAAGAACATATTCAACACCTTAAACAAGTCTTCCAAGTACTACGCGAGAACGAGCTCTATGTTAAGAAGAAAAAATGTTCATTTGCCCAAGAAGAAGTCGAATTTCTCGGTCACAAGGTTAAAGGAGGCAAAATCATGATGGAAAATGCAAAGGTGAAAGCTATTCGGGATTGGCAACCCCCGACCAAGGTCCCAGAACTTCGGTCATTTCTCGGCTTGGTGAACTACTACCGCCGCTTTATAAGAGGATACTCGGCTAAAGCAGCCCCACTGACCGATCTACTTAAGAAAAACCAAGTATGGCATTGGTCCGGCAAGTGTCGCAGGCCTTTGAAGAACTCAAACAAGCGGTGTCCGAAGAACCCGTCTTGGCCTTGCCGGATCACACGAAAGCTTTTGAGGTACAAGCTGACGCTTCGATTTCGCTATTGGGAGTGCTCATGCAAGATGGACACCCCATTGCCTTTGAGAGCCGGAAACTCAACGAGACGGAAAGACGGTATACGGTGCAAGAAAAGGAAATGACTGCGGTCATACACTGCCTGCGAACATGGCGACACTACCTGCTTGGCTCACACTTTGTCATTATGATGGATAATGTTGCTACGAGTTATTTTCAGACGCAAAAGAAGTTAAGTCCCAAGCAAGCTCGATGGCAAGACTTCTTGGCGGAATTCGACTACCGACTCGAGTACAAGCCGGGGAAAGCTAATGTAGTCGCGGATGCCCTAAGCAGGAAGGCAGAACTGGCCACTATGAGTTCAAGTATGCCAAAGTCCGACCTCATCCAACGGATTAAGGAAGGAGTCCAACAAGACGCCCAACTGAAAGATCTTTTGGACAAAATAAGGCAAGGCAAAACAAGGCGATTTTGGGAAGAAGATGGTATCGTACGCACCATCGGCGATCGGATATTTGTGCCTAAGTGGGGAAAGCTTCGGAAGGAAATCATAAAGGAGTGCCATGATACTACGTGGGCTGGTCACCCAGGAATCGAACGCACCACTGCACTCGTGCAGGCCTCATACTATTGGCCGCAAATGAGGGACGAAATTGAAGCCTACGTGAAGACTTGTCTTGTGTGCCAGCAAGACAAGAATGAGCAGAATCTGCCGGCAGGATTGTTGGAGCCCCTGCCCATTGCATCAAGGCCCTGGGAGAGTGTGTCTATGGACTTCATCACAACTCTCCCGAAATCAGAAGGATTCGGAAGCATCATGGTGGTGGTGGACCGATACAGTAAGTATGCTACTTTCATTGCCACATCACCCGATTGCAATGCTAATGAAGCCGCCGTCTATTCTTCAAACATATCATCAAACTTTGGGGATTCCTTTAAGCATTGTGAGTGATCGAGACCCTCGATTCACTGGACGATTTTGGAGAGAACTATTCGAGCTATTGGGAACCGACCTCAAGTTCTCGACAAGTTTCCATCCCCAAACAGATTTGACGCATCAACGAATCAATGCTCACTGAACTATATCTAAGGCACTATGTAAGCGCCCATCAGAAGGACTGGCCAAGATTACTTGATGTGGCCCAGTTCTCTTACAATCTGCAGAAAAGCGAGGCAACAGGTAAGTCCCCTTTCGAAATCATTATGGGTTTTCAGCCACTAACCCCAAATGCTGTAGCCTCGACACATGAAGGAAAAAGTCCCGCAGCTCACCGCATTGCCCGAGAATGGCATGAGGAATCATACATTACGCGCGCCTACCTTGACAAGGCCGCCCGGAAGATGAAAAAGTGGGCTGATCCTAAAAGAAGAGACATTAAATTCCAAGAAGGTGATCAGGTCATGGTCAAGCTTTCTACCAACCAATTCAAGGCATTACGCAAAGTACACAAAGGTTTGGTGAGGAGGTACGAAGGACCATTCACAATAATCAAACGTGTTGGAAATGTCTCTTATATGTTGCAACTCCCTCCGAAACTTAAAATACATCCGGTCTTCCACGCGAGCCAATTGAAACTCTACCATGCCAACTCGGAAGACCCGCACCGAGGAGAGTCAAATCGTGCACCTACTGCCGTAATCACCTCATTTGACAAGGAGGTGGACTATATTGTGACCGAACGAATTACTCGGAAGAGAGGTGTGCCTCCCGGCACGGAATACTTGGTAAAATGGAAAAACCTCCCTGATAGCGAAGCAACATGGGAACGAGAAGACGAACTCTGGCAATTTCAAGATCACATAAAGAGGTTCAAACAAGAGAACGCGCCGAGGACGTCGCTGAAATAGGTGGGGGAGGATGTGACGGGTCGGGCGAAAGCGACCCGGATGACCCTAACATGAGTCTCTATGTGTCGGAAGGTTCCGGAAGGTTCTAGAAAGATCAAGAAAGACCCAGAGATCTCTACATACTTGTAAATTCGTAGATGACTCTAGAAGCATGTAGAAAAGTACTTCTTACACACTTTGTAGAATGCTCATGTAAAATGCCCATGTAAATGTACTACAAGTATCTAGAGTGTTCTATCTAGAAAGTTCTATCTAGAGAGTTCCACTCTAACTCTCCTAGGTTGGTATAAAAGGAGGAGGAGCCTCATTTGCTCATCCATCCGTAAATCCTCAAGCAATCAAGCATTGTAAAGCTCTCTTGTACCCAAAGCATTCATACTTAATAAAATCCTTTTGTGCCATTGCCCCTTTTCTCGTTACTTTCAGCTTACTTAGCAACTCGACTCACTTAGTTGTTTAAGTGCCGCACGGGTTAGCCGCGCAAAACTCCCATCCCGTGACGCGCCACGCCGGTCGTAGCGCACGCTAACGGCGAGGGTAGCGCCGCCGGCCGACTAGCGACGTTACAGGGTAAGTTTGTTAGTCCGGTGGCTCTGGGCCAATTCGGCTAGCGCGCGCAGGCTTCCGGCCGTAGCGCACGCTAGCGGGAGTCGGGTGGACCAGTCATGGTCGGCAGAATTGGTCGGTGGTGCCGGGTCATGCGGGCCATGGCCGAGAGTGCTCGGCCGGTACTGGCCGATAGCGCACGCTAGTCCGGGAAGGCTAGCGCACGCTATTTCCGGCCTAGTATATATATGACAGAGCAGTCACATTTCATTTCGTTTTTCACTTCCTTCCTTCTCCGTCCGCGGGTGGCGATTCATGGGTCATGAAGCCATGTTGTTTAACAACAAATCCATGAAGTTCTTGAGTTCATAACTGTAACATCCCCAAAACCGTATGGGAATATTACACGCCGTAGACCCTTTCCACAAGGATCTACCAGGCTAAGCATCCATAAACAACCAAGTGCTTGCCCGACCAGGGTCAAACAATAAAATGATACAGACCGATATGGTCACTTACACGTGAATACACAGACCGATGAGGTCACACAACCCAATCGATAAAACTGACTTAAATAACATTACCCACACAGGGGTCGAAATACAATACAGCGGAAGACTGAAATCAACTCTGACAACACAACAAAAATCAAAATAACTCTCGACTCATGATTAGTATCGCAGCTCGTCATCCTCTTGTGCCAATCCTGTGACTGCTCCCCTGAATCTGCATGTACCTGGACGCAAAACAGACATCCACCCCCCGATTACTCGGGGGTTAGTAAAACTCCACTGTTTTACTAGTGCAAGTATCAAACCATACGAAATGTAACAAGCAAATAGCAACTACGAATTTAATACGGAAATCAATTATCAAAATGTTCCCGAGAAGTTTTAGAATTTCGAACTCAAATAAGAGATATTTGAAAAGGAACACATCGTCTCGGGGATTTTTAAAGCAGAAATTCTTTTGGACCTCGAGTCCCAATTTACAAAACCTTTTCGTAAACATTAGGGCCTTAGCCCGATTCTCGTTTCAAAGCATATTAAATAATATATCATTATGAGTCCGAGATCCATATTTAAAATGTTACCCGAACAATCACTGCTACACGATCATTGTTCGTACACATCATGTACCGAACTCCGGAGGCCTCGACGGACCTTACCCGGACCACACACACTGTTCGTACACATCATGTACCGAACTCCGGAGGCCTCAACGGACCCTACCCGACCACACACACTATTCGTACACATCATGTACCGAACTCCGGAGGCCTCAACGGACCCTACCCGGCCACAACATCGTTCGTACACATCATGTACCGAACTCCAGAGGCCTCGTCAGACCCTACCTGGATCACACACCTTGTCCATACACGTCATGTACCGGACTCCAGAGGCCTCGTCAGACCCTACCTGGATCACACACTTTGTTCGTACACATCATGTACCGAACTCCAGAGGCCTCGTCAGACCCTACCTGGAACACACACACATCGACACGACACAATTCATAATCATTAAATGTCAAGCCATTCCACATTACAATGAAATGTACAATCAAGTATGTAAACCAAAACAACACAAATATCATGATCATCACAACAACTCTTAACCAACATAACACACATTCGGTACACAATACATTGATCAACCACGTGTACAACCATCTCATATGTACATCGCAATCCTGCACAAATGGCACAACGCCTAACACGGATACCAATATATCACTATTATCACAAAGCCTTCAAGTTTCGGAAAACACAACCAACTCAAACGGAACATATTTACGGAGGCAAGCAAAATCGTCATACATATCATACGTAATTACTAGTCGTAAGATACAAGTCGTATAATAAGATACTTGCCTTAATAACCGCTACCAAACGCTTCGAAGAACACGGTTCGATCGGGAAGCTCGAACCCCAAAGAAGGCAACGAACGGAAGGGTTCCGACTCGAGTTCTTCACAAGAATTCGTTCCTAAGTCACAACGATATCAATTCAATCACAATTCAACGAAAACGTATGGAACTTCCCAAGTTCTACCCATTGAAGCATTTTATCGGACACTTTGAAGGCGTAGTCCAATTCAATCGATTATTCAAAGAAATACTCAAATCCGTTCCACAAAACTTCAAGGGTATTGAATGATTACGAGTTTACAATCAAGTTTCATCAGCAATCTGAATCAAAACAAAGAAAATCGACCAAAACACCAAGAAACCCCAAGAACATCCAAAAACCAAAAGTTTAGGTGTTCTTACCTTCGATCCGGGTGGAAGATGATGTTAATCCATGATTCCAACTTCCAAAACATGTTTATATAAGTTGATTCTACTCAAAACCATCGATCTATGGTGAAAAATCGCTTAAGGAACGAAGAAAAGTGGAAAATGCCGGATATGACTCGGTCCAGGCCTTAAATAGCCGACCCTGGCCGGCAGGGACTCGACCGTGTCCTGCTAGACACGGTCGCGTCGTCCGATAGTGACCCGTCCGACAGCGACTCGGCATGACTCGACCGTGTCCTGGAACACGGTCGGGCGTGTCGGCAGTCGGTTCTGGCTTATCCGGAAGAGTTCGGCACGGGCCGTGTCGGACGACACGATCGGGTCCTGAGGGAGAGACTCCGGCATTTCCGGACGAGTACGGCACGGGCCGTGTCGGACGACACGGCCGAGTTCGGTCGGCAGTGATCGGCCAATAACGAGCGGGTGAGCTAAAACGACCATAACTCTCTCGTCCGGACTCCGATTGACTCACCGTTTGAACCATTGGAAAGCTAACTCGATGCTCTATAATGTTGCAAAGATTTAGAATTTTTTGGAGTTACCAAAAATTAATGGTGATCTAACAAAGTCGAACCCATACTTAGAAACGTCGTTTAGTAATCCTGAACTCAACAAAACGACACCGAAACCCGAACCTGAATACGAACCGAAGATACGGTTACGAAGTACTCACAAAGACGAATCTAAGAGCTAGTAGAACACACGATTCCGACCACCCGAAGGCTCGAAATTCGACAACGGAAGGTAATTACCCCAAACTTTGGGAAATTACGAAAATGCCCAAAATGCCCGAAAATCACCATACGACAACGAATAATCAAACCGAAGCTCACAACACGTATAACAACGTTAAATGAACTTACGAAAAACCCCAAACGACAGTTTCGAACGAGATTCGCAAGAACCGAACTCAAGCGCGGAAAAGTCGCTAAAAAGCACGGAACTCAACAAAGCAGCACCGAAACGAACTCGGATGACAAAAAGTGAAGAATTAAATATTCTCCGAATGACGGAACGGTCATGAGAGTGTCGTCAAAACAGACTCCGACCAAAAAAAAAGAAATTTACCAAAAATCGAAAATTGCGGATATTACATTCTACCCTCCTTAAAAGAAGTTTCGCCCCGAAACTTAAAATAAGTAGGGAGGAGCAACATCCCGCCAGAAAATACTCAACGAGATACACAAGAACCGAAACTCGCGCCAACGACGAAACGCCACAAGCAATGCAAAGAGACATACAGCGTAAAAACACGCCCCACGATGACCAACACAACGCCACAG
The DNA here is from genome assembly GCA_033398695.1 of Orobanche coerulescens. Taxonomy (NCBI): domain Eukaryota; kingdom Viridiplantae; phylum Streptophyta; class Magnoliopsida; order Lamiales; family Orobanchaceae; genus Orobanche; species Orobanche coerulescens. Next base: position 39,669,874 of record CM065814.1, on the reverse strand, counting down.
GTAGAAACATAATAAAATCAAAAAGTGACAAGCGTCATCAAACAGACAATACAATCGAGTCGATCATCCGGACAATCACAAAACACAACGAACGAAAATCAATAGGATTGACCAACCCAACGGTACATCAATCAAAACGCGAGCCAACCGCTGAACAAATACGGAATTCCACCGCCCAAGGGTTGGAAGATTGAAAACGAGACTAACTTCCCGAACTTAAGGGAATTAGGAAGGAGTCTGAACGCTCAACAATCACGAAACGAGAACAAAACCGAACAAACAAATGATCGAGACAACAAAAATCGAACGATCACGTTCGGATCACGAAGAACAATAAGGTTCAACCGACAATTCCGAGGTTCACATCTCGACTCGAGACAAAACATGATCCGGTGAAAACAACAAGATGCACACTCGTATAAGATCAACAGGAAAGGGAATAATAATTGAAAAGTCACAACGATGAACGAGTAATTCCGAAATAATACCACCCTCGTTCGATCAACAAAAGTAAGGGGCAGGACAAGCTCAGAAAATGTCAATGAACATAAACGAGTCGACAGAGTCGAAAATACAGAAGTTCCAAATCCGATCCACTTCGAATAAAAGAATTAGTAGAATCAAAAGATGCTACTTCCGAACAAGGTTCACAAGAATCGAACCGAACTCGGAAAAGTTACAGCGATAACCAGATCGACCCAAAACAAGATCACAGCTCATTCGAACGATGAAACCGAAATACAGAACAAGTTCAGAAAGTATTAACGAACATGAGTGTATCGATAGACTGGAGAAGAGAAAATATAGAAGCCAAAAATAATACGGGTATTATATTCGACCTCTTCTAAAAGAAGTGTCGTCCCCGAAACTCACAACAATAAAATCAAGGAGACGACACAACAGGCAATCAACAGAAACATCCTTCAAAGGCCTCTCAAAGCCGATTCTGATATCTGTGCTGAAGCGCGAACTCCGAAAGTCTCGGTAGCCAATTCGCAAAACTGAATTCGGTGTCCCTCGAGTCTGTTGCGATATTTCCTACACGCAAGTGCACGTCATCGTATACAAGTAATAAAGTGATAAGTAGAGTATCGTTCCCACGAGGATTGAATTTCTAACTACCGACATTTTCGTACTCCAATTTTATTTGAACAATCGAAATTGGATTTTTGGATTAATATCTAAAAGAATTAATAAAAGACTAAGAAAGAACGATAGTTTGAATGAAAGGAATCAAATGATAAATAAGTCTAGAGTTCTGAATCCACCTTAATTTATCCGAATTTAATCTTGATTATCCCTAATAATTAATTTTCCCAATTTATTGAAGGCGGAGATTGCTAAAATATTCTACCGCCTCTCCCGAGGTCAATAGATTTATCTAACGGCGACTAACGCACTCTATCCCTAGGTGAATTATCTCGTCGCTAGGCAAAAGCATGAAATCACCTAAAGGCCACGTATTTCCTATGAGTATATTCCTATCACACAGAATAAAACGGTCCTCACCAAGAGGTCCTCACCAAATCTCCTCACCCGATTCGAAGTGAATCATTAAATCAATACAACTATTGGCGGATAATTGCAAGCATTAAACGTAATTGGGAAAACTCAATAAAAAGGTAATAAAGTGGATAATCTCAATCAATTCGTCAAAATAAAGGTTTCATCAAAACCCTAGATTAGGCCTTTAGCCTGACATACTAAAAACTAAAAATACAGAAATAATAAACGAAAGCATAAAATTCAAACGCAGATGAAGTTCGGATTCCTCCGTTCTTCAGCTCCCGCCTGCTGCCCTTGAATTCTTCTGCTTTCCTCCTCTTCTCTATCTCCAAGCTTAAGCTCCTAGGTTTTGCTTCAATGATTCCCCAGATAATTAAATTAGGGTCTTTAAGCCCCATTTATAGCTCAGCAATCTTCACAAATCGCGTCCGTGTTAATCGGTTGAAAACTGGCTTCGAAACGGCCCAAAATCCGCGCAGACGTACCAAACCCGCTAAGTGTGCCGCGGCTCACTGAACCTGTGCCGCGGCACAAAGCCAAAATCAGAAAACCTGGGCGTAATTAAATCCTTACGTACGCGGCTCACAGGGCAGGCGTGCGGCGCAGTCTGACTACTACTGCCCTTCGGGTGGTGTCTTCCGTTGCCGCGGCTCAGCTGCCTGGTGCCGCGGCTCATAGTCGATTTAGCCGTTTCGCCCATTTTGCCTCGTTTAAGCTTAGGACTTCAATTTCCTGTCAATCATGCAAAATTAAGGCATTAAAAGCTCATTTAGATGATTTCACACTCCAAAATACCACCAAATAATAATAAATAAGCGTATAAAAATACGCCTAACAAATACCCCCAAACTTAAGCCTTTGCTTGTCCTCAAGCAAAAAGAATTAAAGTCAATAAAAGAATGTCGTGAACAATCGTGCCACTCATAGTGTTCAACCTAATCAATACCATCCTGCCATTCTCTCTAAATAATACGAGTGTCGTAACACGCGAGCTGCACTCAGAATAATGATTCCGCAAAGAAATCAAGTTCAGTCCTAATCATTCGTTCATGAAGAAAATTTCAGCTCAAAGATTAACAAAAACATGAGTCAAATCGTCCGTCAATATGAAAGGCTAACACAACCAAACTAGTTTATCCTGTTCCACAGTCTAAAGGCACAAATTTTCACGAGTCTCATAACAAATAAACCTCGGACAGTATCCCCTTATTTAAATATGCTCAAGAATTTGATTCGAGTCGACCACTAGGTTAGGATCTCGGGATTTTTCATCGGGATAATCCTAGGGTGGAACTTCCATTCTCATGTATTCGGAACCCGTTTGACGTAAAAGACACTCATGGGGCACATGGATGCTTCTAGTTACTAAGTTCCGTCTACGGAGAAACAACTCGAATACATAATTTCGCATGACCGACTCAAGGTTGCCGTTTTACGCGAGTAAGCAGCGGGTCACGCGAATACCCCGGTTACTAGGCTCCTATCGTTGGCACATGTGAAATATCTACATCACTAGTCTAATCGGAGTCGTCGTTTTACGAGAGTAAACAACGGGTCACGCGAATACCCCGGTTACTAGACTTCCCTTCATAGAACACATTATCTCGACTTATAGGGAAAAGCGGCCGACTCAAAACTCAAACTAAGTGCCAACACGATCAAGAAACAGATCGACTCACTATCAGGAAAATGTAGCCAAACGTATTGAAGGGGATTCAAAAACAAGTATGTATCGTCTCTTATCTCCAAGACCTCTACAATTACGAAAAATTTGGACCTAATTGAATACTAAGCGAACGGAAATAATCGGCTACAACTCGACTAAAACTCGCCCGCTTATTCGGAGAAAAGACAGATCGTAACATCAGGTATCACACAAAATAGAAGCACGAAAATTCACGAATAAAGAAAAACTACGGCAAGCAAGGCTATCTAAAAAAATTTCGCAAAGAAAAGAAAAGTGCAACAAAATATAATGTACAGCAAGAAAATAGAGTACCGCAATGAATGTACTGAATGTAAATCCCTCCCCCAAACTTAGGACGTACATTGACCTCAATGGACAAAAATGAAATGCAAGAAAAGTAAAGGTCAAGTACTCCCCTCCAGTCGGCTCGGGAGGTGATCTGCATCGTCCGGTGAGGAAGGTGGTGTGGGTGGCGGGCGCAGATAAATGGCCCGTCGGGATGCATGATGTGGGCCGTCCATGCGGCGAGGTGCTCCCGATGATAAGCCTCCCTCGCAGCAAGACGCCTCGCCTCTCGTCGGATGATCCGTCGGGCTGCTCTCTCATCTCGGCTCGCGGCGGCAATAACACTCTCCCGCGCCGCCCGCAGCTCCTCCCGCATGGCAACCAGCTCTCTCGCACTCTCTCTCTTCATTTCGTCTCTCTCTCACCTCAACTCCTCTCTCAGCTCCTCTCTCTCTCTCCTCAGCTCCTCCCTATGCTCTTCTCTCTGTCTCCTCAAATCCTCCCGCAGCCCGTCAAACAGCTCCTCCAACCTCGCTCTGTCAGGCTGCGGGCCGGCCTCTCCGTGCGTCAACAAAAGCGGCTCGGGGGATCCCTCATGAGCCTCCTCGAGCAAAAATCCTCGCCCCCGAGCGTGCGTCGGCGCTCCGCCCCACTGCTCAAAGTGCGATATGATGCGGTGGTCGATCGGGGCCTGTGGGGCAAGCATCGGCTCGTCGACTGACCACGTCAGCCCCGACTGCCGGCATAAGGCGCAGATGAGGGAGGGGTGCTTCAACCCCGTCTTGGCCCCCCCCTGGATACTCTGGAAGATGGATCGGACCAGAATGGGGGCCACATCGAAGCGCAGCCCGGAGGTGATAGCAAAAAGTATCCGGGCGCGGGAGAGAAAAACTGTACGAATCTGGGAGGTGGGATCAATGCGGGCACAAATAAAGTAAAGCCAGGCTCGCCCGAGCCGGCTGAGGCGCGAGCTCCTGAAGTGAAAAGTAGATGAGCTCTGAGCTCGCTGCTCCCAGTCGGTACCGGGCTGCGCAATTGTCTCAAGCAGGGCCTCCTTAGTGAGGCCGGTCATCACGCGGTCATAGGCTGTCTCATCAACCGCCGGAAACCCAAAAAGCCTCCGAATGGCAGTCGGGGAGAAATCAACTGTGACCCCTCGGACGTCGACCTGAGTCCGAGACTCTAGAGATGGCAACGTATGCCCCGCCCGGATGTGCTTCAGCAAAGCGCTGGCATAGAACTCCTGGACAATCGAAATGACTGCTGGCTCAGGAGGTGCAGTAAATCTAGCCCATCCCATCTCGTCTATCATCATGAGCAACTCCCCATCCTGAGGAGCTGGAGTAAAACCTCTCTCGGGAATAAGAGGACGCGGACGGATCTTCTCGTTGAATATTTTATGAATCTCGGGGTCCGAAAATTGGTGCCCCTCTGCCTCAGCCCGACCCCGAGAGGTCTCCCCTCGCGTAGGGGATGACTCGGTCCTAGCACGCTTGGTCAACTTCTTCGTGCGTGCCATAATCACCTGAACATTGAAAACACGAGATTTTATTTACGCAAAAATATAGCCAGAAATTCCGAATTTAAGACACTAGCGCATACGAGAGAGAAGCATAAATTTGGACTCAAACATCTCAACTGGATTGTAAGGGTTGGGCTTGCTGTAAATTGAAAACGTATACGTTGCACGAAACTACAAAACAATTGCTTTTTCAAAGAAAATTTTCATTTGGGCAATTTATCAGACACCTTGAGGGCGCATGTTTACTCGAAGAATAAACATAGTTCTAGCTCGATTCAGGCCCCAAAAACAGAAATACAATTCAATTAGCAACAACTTAACACATTCAACTCATTTATGTTCCAATTTAATCAAGAAAAATCGATGAAACTCCCCTGTTATTCTCGATCAATCGCAAAACTATATGAAGAAAAATAAACATGTTCCAATCATTTAAAACATAGACATTTCCATATATCAACCATACGCACATAAGAATTCAAGATTCAAGCGTACCTTTTTGAAGATTACAAGAAAAATCGCAGGAAACAAATTGAAGAATCGCTTCGGCCGGTTCGCGCTGGGGAGGGAAGGCAATGAAATAGGAAAACTTACCTGGAAATGCCGGCCGCGTGCTCGTTATAAGCTACCTACCCTTTCGGATTCCGCATAGTGTGCCGCGGCACAACTAAAGTGAGCCGCGGCACAAGGTCTGATCCACGTGACTGTGTTCTCGTTTTTTCGTGTGCCGCGGCTCAAATTCCGTGTGCGCGGCTCATTGCTCGAGTGTGCGCGGCTCATTTATGCCGTGCCGCGGCGCAAAATCTGATCGGTTTTGCCTTCCTGGCGATTGATGTGTGCCGCGGCTCACAATAAGCGTGCCGCGGCTCATCTGCCGTTTCTCCACAGGACTTTCTGCATGAGAATTTTGAAAAGAAGACATTAAAAGCGAGAGGAGGAAGCGGATAGAAGCACAAAAATGACGAAAAATAAGAAACACGAAAACAAGAAAAATAAAGAAATGCAAATTCTACAACTACGAGCTCGGGTTGCCTCGAGAAGCGCTAAGTTTATAGTCTTGAGGACCTATTGAGCAGCGTTAGTTCGCTTCGCAAACTCCATTTGGCTTCCGCCCGTTCATCGAACCGTTTGTATTTTGGTTAAAATTATGACCTTTGGTCATCGGATTCGATTCTCGGTTCGGTCATCAATTGGTGTTTGCGAAAAGGTTCGACTTGAAAAACTTTCGAAACAACCCGATTCTCCCGACTAATTTTTCTCTTGGCTTTCGGCTCACTCTCCTCCTTCACACGCGAACTCACAAGCTGCGTGATTTTCTTCATGGTCGAAACGCCACTAGTTCTACATCCTTCTTCACACTTGAGCCATTTAACACAAAATCGGAATCTTCCCAACGACGATTTTTCCGATGCTTTCCTCTTTCACAAACATCCACACCCTCAATTTGTGATCCTTTATCGGCACTTAGGGACATGGGAGCGATTTGAACACTTGAAACGTAACTTGCTCGTCTTGGACCCTCAGAGTTAGCTCTCCCTTTTCCACGTCTATAAGGGTTCGGCCCGTCGCTAGAAATGGTCGTCCCAAGATGATCGGAATATTGTCATCTTCCTCCATGTCTAGTACGATGAAGTCGGTGGAAAGATGAACTTGTCAATCTTAACTAATACATCCTCGATCACTCCCCTCGGATACTTTATCGATCGGTCCGCCAATTGTAATGAGACTGTGGTTGGCTTAGCTTCCCCAATATTCAGCTTTTGGAAAATCGATAGAGGCATGAGGTTGATGCTTGCACCAAGATCGCATAGAGCCTTATCAAACGAAAGATTCCCCATAGTGCACGGTATGTTGAAGCTTCCCGGATCTTTCAATTTAGGTGGGAGCTTCTTTTGAAGAATTGCACTGCACTCCTCTGTCAAGGCAACCGTTTCAAATTCTTCAAGTTTTCTCTTCTTAGATAATATATCTTTCATAAACTTGACATAACTCGGCATCTGCTCCAATGCTTCGGCGAACGGGATATTTATGTGAAGCTTTTTGAATACCTCAAGGAACTTAGAAAATTGTTTATCCGCCCTTTTGTGTTGTAGTCTGCGGAAGCGGGCAGAGGGAACACATGTATTTGAGTTATCCATTTGAACTTCCTTCGACTCCTTGACTTTAATTCCATTTCTTCCTCCATCACCTTCTTCTCTTTACCCCGATCGGGCTGATCTAGCAACTCTCTCCGCTTCTCAAGCTAATTGCGTTTAGGCTCTCTCTAGGATTCGTCTCTGTGGTACTCGGCAATGCTCCCTCACGGACATTTGTCAATACATTAGCGATTTGGCCCATGAACCTCTAAATTCGAATGGAAGCGGAATGATTTTGTAACGTAGCTTCCGTCCGAGTCATAAATTGACTCGTATTTGCCGCCAATTTTGCAAGCGCTTCCTCGAGAGACACTTTTGGAGCGGAAGGGGGCTGCTTTGATTACAGGCAAAGGGGGCTGGTGTGCGTTCTGTCCGTTTCTCCATGAAAAGTTGGGATGATTGCGCCACCCGGATTGTAAGTATTGGAGTACGGGTTATTCGATCGATTCCCATTACCTACGAATTGAGCTGCTCCATCGATTTTGCTCGAACGGATTTCCAAATTGACACTCCGCTTTCGGGTGTGATCCGTTACACCAATTACACGTCTCAATGGTAACGGGGGCTGGTGCGTGCGAAAAGTGCAGGTTGTTGTGTCAAAGCGGCGACTTGGTGACAAGGTGGAAATCGGATCATTGCTCGAAACTTCCATTACCCTCTTCGGTGTCAATCTTTCTGGCCATTGGTAAGCGTTTTCAGCCATATCTTCTAAAAGTACGTGAGCCTCGGCCATAGATTTTCCCATGAATGTTCCTCCGAGGTCTGCATCCACTAAAGTGCGTGTAGAAGCACTCAAACCACCATAAAGCGTATGCGGTGAAGCCAATCGGGAATGCCGTGATGAGGGCATCTTGAAGTAATTCTTTATATCGCTCCCACGCCTCGTGGAGCGATTCCATATCGAATCGAGCAAAAGTAGTTATCTCGTTTCTCAAACGCGCCGTCTTAGTGGTGGGAAAAATTTTGCAAGGAAGGCTTGCACTAACCTCTCCCAAGTTGTAATCGACCCGTAAAGAATTCACCAAAACTTTGCTTTGTCCCTCAAAGAAAAAGGAAAAGCCTCAATCGGATGGCATCGTCGGTGACGCCATTTGTTTTAAAGGTGTCGCATATCTCAAGAAACGAAGCAATGTGGGCATTCGGGTCGTCTTTCGGCAATCCACGAGAATGGGCTACTTTGCACCATCGAATAATGGCGGGCTTGATCTCAAAGTTATTTGCTTGGATGGTGGGACGCCGAATTCGAAAAATTTGCATTAACTTGCGGCATGGCATAGTCTCGAAGAGCGAGTTCGGTTGAACTTGCCGCACTTGGTTGTCTCCTCCTTGGATTTCAATATTTTCGGCCATGTTGACCGTCGTCTTGACTCTCTTTTCTCCTTTTTATTCTTTCGTAGAGTGCGCTCGAGCTCGGTGTCCAAAGGTAGTAAGCCTTCGTTCTGAGTCTTCTCATGCACTACACAAAGGTCTGAAAAGGAAAACAAATAGACAAAATTAAATACGCAAAAATAAAAATAAAAATAAAACGTTCAAATTAAGATGGAAATACTTAAGTCGATATTAGAAAAAAATTCAATTCCCGTAGCGCGCAAAAACTTGTTGCGATATTTCCTACACGCAAGTGCGTCATCGTATACAAGTAATAAAGTGATAAGTAGAGTATCGTTCCCACGAGGATTGAATTTCTAACTACCGACATTTTCGTACTCCAATTTTATTTGAACAATCGAAATTGGATTTTGGATTAATATCTAAAAGAATTAATAAAAGACTAAGCAGAAACGATAGTTTGAATGAAAGGAATCAAATGATAAATAAGTCTAGAGTTGAATCCACCTTAATTTATCCGAATTTAATCTTGATTATCCCTAATAATTAATTTTCCCAATTTATTGAAGGCGGAGATTGCTAAAATATTCTACCGCCTCTCGAGGTCAATAGATTTATCTAACGGCGACTAACGCACTCTATCCCTAGGTGAATTATCTCGTCGCTAGGCAAAAGCATGAAATCTCCTAAAGGCCACGTAGTTCCTATGAGTATATTCCTATCTCACGAGAATAAAGCGGTCCTCACCAATAGTTCCTCACCAAATCTCCTCTCCCGATTAGTGAATGATTAAATCAATACAACTATTGGCGAGATAATTCCAAGCATTAAACGTAATTGGGAACCCTCACTCAAAAGGGAATAACGTGGATAATCGCCATCACTTCGTCAAAATAAAGGTTTCATCAAAACCTAGATTAGGCCTTTAGCCCGACATACTAAAAACTAAAAATACGAAATAATAAACGAAAGCATAAAATTCAAACGCAGATGAAGTTCGGATTCCTCCGTTCTTGACTCCCTTTCTTGCCCTTGAATTCTTACGCTTTCCTCCTCTTCTCTATCTCCAAGCTTAAGCTCCTAGGTTTTGCTTCAATGATTCCCAGATAATTAAATTAGGGTCTTAAGCCCCATTTATAGCTCGGCAATCTTCACAAATCGCGTCCGTGTTAATCGGTTGAAATCGGCTTCAAACGGCCCAAAATCCGCGCAGACGTACCAAACCCGCTAAGTGTGCCGCGGCTCATCAACTGTGCCGCGGCACAAAGCCAAAATCAGAAAACACAGGCGTAATTAAATCCTTCGTGCCGCGGCTCACTGGGCTGTGCCGCGGCACAGAGTACAGCCTACTCTGCCCTTCGGGTGGTGTCTTCCTTTGCCGCGGCTCAGCTTCCTTGTGCCGCGGCTCATAGTCCAGTTTAGCCGTTTTCGCCCATTTTGCCTCGTTTAAGCTTCCGGACTTCAATTTCCTGTCAATCATGCAAAATTAAGGCATTAAAAGCTCATTTAGATGATTTCACACTCCAAAATACCACCAAATAATAATAAATAAGCGTATAAAAATACGCCTAACAGAGTCCACACTCGAAATGTGTTACCGACGAGAAGGACAAATTGCACGTACATTCCCCTGGCACATCACGGTTGAAACACCTCGGCTCGGCTTACCGAAAATACAAATGCTAGATACCATGGGGCATAACTTCGCAAAACAACATAGCGGAGATGCCAACTCAGCACAACAAAGAATCATAACACATATCATATACAACGATTACCATCGTAAAGTAATATATACACATACACCACAGCAACGACGGTATCGTTCGGCGACCTCAACGACCCGAACGATAACCAGCACGTAATTACAAACATCATGAAATAATCACACATGTACACCAACGTACAAACCCAAGCTTTAACAGCTCACACAGGTGCGATAACACGCAAGTCCCCACGAAATGACAGCATTAAAGATTGTCGTCACACCTCCCACACAGGGACAACAAAAACATATGCGTGGCGAACGACTCAACGTTCACACCACCAATTTAATCACAATTCGGAGGGCTAACACCCCAACGACAATACCAACATCATACACACCTTCTCCGACCACAAGCAGGAGATGGTGGGTTTTAAAACGAAAACCACCTTTTGAAGACAGTTTGGAAACACCAGTTAATCTTGAGTATCATTTTACAAAAAGTTGAACAAACATCATTTTCGAGACTTTGAAATCATCTTGCGTTTGAACAAAAATGAGGTCACCCATTTTTTTTTTTTTTGAAAAACTTTCAAAAATATTCGACCCTTGGGTCTAAGCAACTGCATTTGAGAATATATCGAAATGGTTTTGGTCCTCAACTGGAAAATTTTTGAAATGTATTGCGGCGTTAGAAAGCACCTTAAAAACACCGCAAGAAAATAATTCGTTTTAAAAGTACGTCTCGAATTTGAATTTTCTAAGATACTCAAGGTTTTCAAAGATAATTCAATGGGCTAGAATGCCCAAAAAATTCAGGTAATTACTCAAAACATTATAGCGCTGATGTAACCGAGCTGATCGGCCACCAAGAACCGGGTTAATCTTAGAAGTTTAGCTAAGAAAACCCAAAATATATGATGTACTCTCTTTTCTTTCTCTCTCTAAGAAATGCGGTATTTTCCGAGTGTGTATCCCTTTTTTGAGGAACCCCCTCTCTCCCTTTTATAGGAGGGAGGATGCCTTGTTATCTGAGATGATTCCTGATTCCTAGAGAGAATCCCGGATATCCCGGGATTCAAGCTGCGATTTCCCATTCCTGGATTTTCGGGATTGCGAGGTATGGGCTCTCAATCCCTGGATCTCCGGGATTGGCAAGGTATGGGTTCTCAACCCCTGGATCTTAGGGATTCTGTCAGGTGAGTCAGGATCTTCTTTCCCAAGAGTTCGACCTTCCGGAGTTCGGTGGTTTTTAGGTCGGCTCATCCCTATTCAAATCAGTAGTTTGAGAGACCTTTGAGGTCGGCGACCTGTTATCGGATATCATAGGTCAGCGGGGGCCTCCGAGGTCGGCGCCCTTCTAACAGATGTCACAGTTAAATGGGGCCTCCAAGGTCGGCGCCCTTCTAACAGATGTCACAGCTAAATGGGGCCTCCGAGGTCGGCGCCCTTTTTCTAACAGATATCACAGCTAAATGGGGCCTCCGAGGTCGGCGACCTTCTAAAGGACCTTGGGGTTGTAATCTCCTTATCTAAGAACCTAGGTCGGACCTTTATTGGTCCATATTTTAAACCGGGTTTTCAGTGAGCGTACATTCGACGTCCTATCAACCAGTCCCCCCTACTCTAGTCGAGCTGTAAGACCGAGTAGAGTAAGATTTGTTTACAACCGGACGACCTTGACGCAATTATCCTTGGGACTCCCATTCCCAGATAACGAGGCTCTTCGTACTTTGTGCGCTATAATTAACCTGTCTTTTCCTTTCCCTGCCTCCAAGATGTCGCATCGATGGCCGAAGCCAGGTGTCGACCTGCCATAGGTCGGCTAAGACGGTGCCAAATCCCAGCCGTTCCTTCGGATAGGGCATCGGACGCTCCAGATCGTCCCTATCCTCCTCGGTTTTTGCCCCTCCCTCCTATAAAAGGTCTTCTTCTTCCCCCTTTACCACTTCCGCGATTTTATACCCTCAATCTCTGGTGCAAAAATTCCCAGGCGACCCTAGCAATCGCAGCTATCTGTCCCCGGCGACAAGTTTGCTCTACCTTTCTCCGGCGAACTTCCACCCAATCCCATGGGTATGTTCATCTAAACATCTCTTTAGCTTTTTGATTTGTTTTACAGATATTTTCCTTTTCTTCTTCCTCCCCTTTTCCTCCTTAAGTTATGTCGTGCCTGGATTCCCAAAATATTTCCGGCGAATCGGCCGTGAACTCTTTTTTGGAGGGTCTTTCCTCTTCTGATGGGGATTCGGGGGGTAGGTCGGGGCGAGCTACTGGTTCCTCCCTCCGCCTTAGGGATGAACCTTTAGGTGACGTAGACTGGTCCGAGCTAGGTGACATCACTCCCTCGGCATCCCCTAATCATTGTAGATCCTCCTTCCCCTCCCCACGGACGAGGTAGCGTGACCGGCCTTTTAGCCGACCCCTATCAGACGGTTGTAGGGGCGAGTCGAGTTCTCACTCCCCATCCTCTTTCGTGGACTAGCCCAGCCGCGCCGGCTAGTTTTATAAGATTTCTTAGGCTTCCCCGGGGTGGGAATTTGTCACACCTCAGGCTAGCGATACCCCTGATCATCCCCCTCCGGGTCATATTACCTGGTTTGTGGACCAGGTGAGCAGTGGTCTTCGCTTCCCACCCCATCCCTTCCTTGTCTCTCTCTCCACTAAATACAATCTTCCCCTCAACCAGTTCTCTCCTAACTCTTTTCGCTATATGGTGGGTTTTCTCGTGCTGTGTCATTACAGACATGAGGAACCCGACCTGGGCTTTTTCTATTTTTGCTTTGGGCTAAAGAGTTTTAAAGGCTCTTTTTACTTGACCTCCCGAAACGACGCCCATTTCTTCACCCACCTCCCTTCCAATGTGAAGGACTGGAGGTCCCGCTTCTTTTTCCTTCGGCTCCCCACATCCGCTTCTTGGGGCTTTCCTACGCAATGGACGCAGGCTACTCCGAGCCACGATCCTATTCCTAGGCGTAGTTCCATCCGGGCTGCGTGGGTCGAGAAAGTTCGGGAATGGAATGCCATTCCCTATAATGCTTTCCAGCTGACGCAATTCCATGATCTTATGTTCCATTGTGGGCTGAGCTCGAATCCCTACCCGGCTATCCCTGACATCGGTAGGCTTTATCTATATATATTTTTTTTTTAGATCTTTGTTATTTCGCTTTTTGGCTATTTCCTTGACCGTTTATCTTGTTTTTGTAGATCGATTCATGCGAACTGTCGGTCGGATGCCTCAAGCCGGTGAACCAAACAAAGCGAAGGTTCCTAAGTCGGCGAATCCTCCCAAGGAGAGGCGGAGGGCTCGTCCAAAGCCAAACGGAAGGCTCTGCCGCCCCAAGTGCAGGGTAACTCTCCCATCCGATCTGGCTCCTACCTTGACCACCGAACGAGGCTCTGCGAGCTCGTCTCGGCAACCAGGTCACTCGGAGGGCCTCTTCTCCTAGCTCCTGCTTCCCAAGCGGCCGAAGACCGCGGGTCCTCCAGTCGGCTATGGAGACTCTTCTCATTGCGGGGAGTTTGAGAAATTTCTCCCTTATTTTAGCTCCATGGTCCGGCTAAGGATAAGTGGGGTTACGAGACGCCGAGGAGGGCCCTAAATTTGATGCTATGATGATGTACTTTGGGAAGGTATTCCCCTTTTCGCCTTCATACCCCTTTTGATTATTTTTATGTTTATTATTACCCTCTGCCGACTGATATAACTTCTTGTGCGGTTCTTCGCCACCTTCGTGACCTTCGCCGAGGATCATAAGCTCGGCGCTACTTCTTCTTCGCGGCTCACCCAGGATGCAAGCCGACTGGAGGCCGCCACGGCGGCTAATTCTGATCTTTCGGCCCGGCTTCAGGAGAGGGAGTATCGCTTAGATGCTGCCCTTAAGAAGGATTCTGAGCGGGAGGCGGTTTTAGAGCGGGCCCAGATGGCCAATGTTCAGCTAAACCAAGAGCTAAAATTTTGGAAGACCATGTCTTCGGCTGAAACGGAGAAGGTGGGCCAGCTCGAGGCTCAGTTGTCGGAAGCTAGGGCCGAATCCGAAAGGATAGCCCAACTTGAGGCACGGGCGAAGGCTGAGCTGGAGAAGGTCGCCGATTTCGAAGCTCAAGCTAGAGCGGCGTCGGAACAAGTGACCCTGCTGGAGACCCAACTAGCCGAGGCTAGATCCGAGGGATCGTCTTAGAGCGCGGGGTGACGGATGGCCGACGTCGATTCCTAACTAGTGACGTTGGTCACTCTTTTATGGAGGCCTACCGTTGCGCCCTCCTGGCCCGGTATCATAATTCCACCGCATTCCTGGTTAAGCTATCCCCAGCTGCGACGCAATATTTTGATTTTGCTCTGACCCGTGCTCGTGAGCAGCTAGCTTCATTGGGCTTTTCGGGCGAGCTGGACCGGGATGCTGCATTGGACGGGGCTCCCGTTCCTTCGGGTTGGTCCGGGGACGTGGAAGAATCTCCGGAGGCGGCCTGGTGGAAGGACGCCCTTGAGGAGTCCCTAAAGGAATTTGGCTTAGACTTGGAGCTGCCTTCTGATCCTCCCAGTTCACCTGTTAAGGCCAATACTCCTAGTCCCGAGGTGGTTGGGACCGATCGTGATGCTTCTCCTCCGCTGCCTCCTCCGTCTTCAGAGCCTGTAGCTTAGTGTAGACAATGTATATTTTTCTTCTATTTTTTTCTACTTTATTTGTCTGCACAGCTATTTTGAATGACAACTTTACGAGTTGAATATACTTTGGGTTTGTGTGCTTTTTGAGTTGAGTGACAACAAAGTTGATATAGCTCGGTATTGCTTGTAACCTTGATGTATCTTGTGCTGCTTGATTTGATACAACAAAGTTGATATAGCTCGGTGTTGCTTGTAACCTTGATGTATCTTGTGCTGTTTGTTTTGATACAACAAAGTCGATATAGCTCGGAGTTCTTTGGTAACCTTGATGTATCTTGTGCCTGTTTGATTTGATACAACAAAGTTGATATAGCTCGGAGGCCCCACTTTAAATTTCGAAAATTCCTAAATGTAATCCGACCAGTTTGACTTAATCTTTTCACCGATCTTTAGTGTAAGTTTGGTATTTCCCTTAGTCATAGTTTCATAGGTCGGTTCTCCTTTACTCGGATCCGAGGCGTTTCGCCTATTCGGATGTCGGAGGCGGTTCACCCTTACTCGGATCCGGGCGTTTCGCCTATTCGGATGTCGAGAGGCGGTTCACCCTTACTCGGATGGAGGCGTTTCGCCTATTCGGATGTCGAGAGGTGGTTCACCCTCACTCGGATCCGGAGGCGTTTCGCCTATTCAGATGTCAGAGGGCGGTTCACCCTTACTCGGATCTGGAGGCGTTTCGCCTATTCAGATGTCAGAGGGCGGTTCACCCTTACTCGGATCTGGAGGCGTTTCGCCTATTCAGATGTCAGAGGGCGGTTCACCCTTACTCGGATCTGGAGGCGTTTCACCTATTCAGATGTCAGAGGGCAGTTCACCCTTACTCGGATCTGGAGGCGTTTCGCCTATTCAGATGTCAGAGGGCGGTTCACCCTTACTCGGATCTGGAGGCGTTTCTCCTATTCTGATGTCGGAGGCGGTTCACCCTTACTCGGATCCGGGCGTTTCGCCTATTCGGATGTCGAGGGCGGTTCACCCTTACTCGGATCCGGGCGTTGCTGTTCGGATGTCGGAGGCGATTCACCCTTACTCGGATCTGGAGGCGTTTCGCCTATTCAGATGTCATTTCTAGTTTTACTTGATCAACACATTCAGAGATATATTTTTGTAATAGACTTTTATTAAAACAACATAAGCTTTTTTCCACATCTCTTCACACAAAATACTTTTTTAAGTGACATATGTTCCAAGGTCTTTTGATGAGGCGCCTCTCCATATCCTCAAGCTCGTAAGCTCCTCCCGCGTAAATTCGGATTACCTTGTAAGGGCCCTCCCAGTTCGGCTCCAGCTTTCCTGTTTTTCTGAGGGCATCAACTCGCCTAAGCACCAAATCCCCGACCTGGAATTGTCTCTTCTTGACTCTTTTGTCATGAGCTGCTTTTGTCAGGCTTTTGTATCTTCGATTCGTCTTCCGCCGCTTCCCTCCTTTCTTCTATGGTATCTAACGCCTCCTTCATTATTTCCTCGTTCTCCACCTCGTCGAACCATCGAACCCGATGGGACATTTCTCCGACTTGCGGGATGACGGCCTCGACCCGTAGACCATACTCAAGGGTGTTTCTCCTGTTGACGATCTAGGTGTGGTCTGTCGACCATAGTACCGAGCTAAGCTCATCCACCCATCCTCCACCCACTTTGTCTAAGCGGGTTTTTATCCTCGCAAGATTGTCACGTTAGTTACCTCTACTTGCCTATTAGCTTGCGGGTGAGCAACCGCAATAACCTTTGCTTGATATGCATACCCTCGCACTGTGATCGGGTTCTCTTCCCATTGAATTGGGTTCCATTATCTCGAGATGAGTATCTGGGGCGCTCCGTACTGCAAAGAAATGTTGTTAAACAGGAAACTTATGATTCTTTGCTCGGTTATGGTGGCCACAGGCTCGGCCTCTACCCATTTGCTGAAATAGTCTATGGCTACTATTAAGAACTTTCTTCCTCCCGAGCCAGGTGTAAACTGCCCCATGATATCAATTCCCCATTCGGCGAATGGACAGGGCGCTCCCATGGTGATCATATCCTCGGCTGGGATATGAATTAAGGGTGCGTGCACCTGACATTTTTGGCATCGCTTAACCATTTCCACTGCTTTCTTGCTCATGGTCGGCCAAAAGAAACCAGCCCTTAGCGTTTTGCTAATCAGCGCTCTTCCTTTGGTATGGTCTCCACAGCACCCTTCATGGATTTCTTCCAATACACTTCGCCCTTCTTCTTCCGAGATGCATCGTAGGTATGGCCCAAGGTAGGACCTTTTATATAGCTCATCATTAATGCAGCAGAACCTTGCTGCTCTTCGCACAATTTTCATTCTTTCTTGTCTCTCCTTGGGTAATTTCGCCTTTTAGGTATGCCAACAAAGGAGTTCGCCAATCTGCCATCTCATTCACCTCCATCACCTGTTTCATGTCTGCTACTTGGCCGCTCCCGAATCCGCATCGTCATGAGCGGCAATCCACTAAGGAGCTTCCCATCTTTGCTAGGTAATCGGCTTTTGCATTCTCCGACCTAGGGATATGGACTAACTTCCATTCCCTAGTTTTTGGCACCTCTTTTACTTCCTCCACATACTTCTTCATCCGATCTTCATTTATCTCAAATTTTCCTTCTGTTGTGTGACCAGTTGGGAATCGAGTAAGCAATGAGTCGTCGTGCGCCCAAGTCTATTCCCAGTGCATTCCCTGACTGTGGCTTCTTATTCGGCCTCGTTGTTAGATGCCCTAAAATCGAATTTTATGGCATACTCTAATTGCTCACCTTCCGGGGTAGTGAGGATTATTCCTGCCCCAGAACCACTGGTTGTCGCCGATCCATCCACATGCAACAGCCACTGTCCTTCTGGTGGCGACGGCATGGCCCCCTCTTGGATAAAGTCTGCTAGGGCCTGAGCTTTAATCGCCGTTCTCGGCTCATATTCCATGTCGTACTCCCCCATTTCCACCGCCCACTTCACCAGACGACCTGACACATTAGGTCGCCCTAATATCTCTCTCAAGGGCAAGTTGGTTCGCAATTTTATCCGGTGGGCTAGGAAATAGGGCCTCAATCGCCTGGCCGTAACCAAGGACATGAAGGTCTTTTGGTGCGCCCTGGCGCTGGCAAAATGCGTCAAGAACGCGGAGCTGAAAGTTTTGAAGCTGGTGATTGACCCAGGGGGTATCTGGTGGAACCAATCCTGAGCTGACTCTGTCAGTGTGGCCAAGAATGCCCTGCAACTCACGGCATCCGAATATCTATGTAGTACCGCCATGTTCTCGAATCAGTATAAATGTCGGGTAGGATCTGAGAGTCCATCATAGGTGAAGGTAACAGCCCTAAACCCATACGGGAGCTCGGCCTGTAGTATGCCTTCTGAGAAGGGATGGCCTGGATGACTTTCCATGTCCCTCCCCGCAACCCTCTGTCGCAACTCTTCCAGCTCGTCCCGCATCCGGATATCAAGGATCCTGCGTTTTCCCGCCTAGATCGCTCCCATATTTTGGATAACTCTCACCATGTTCTTCTTGTCGATCAATTTCTTCCACCCATCCGATAGGATGGGTATTATTTTTCGTGGTACCCTTTGTTTTTCGACCTCCGGCTCTTCCGGATTGACCGGCGATTATGTCGGCTAAGGCTTCCTTCGTTAGTGTAATTGTCGGGTGCGACTTCTTCTACAGGGGTGGCGGGTGTTTTCTCCAGAGTCGCTTCTCCACCCGCCGCCGCTAGTTCCTCTTCTAGATTTCTGGGTATTAAATCCCCTGTTCTCTTCTGGTTCATTTCTTCTGCCATTACTAACCTCACGTCTCAACTCAAAGTGACTCGATGTCACAGTTCCCACAGACGGCGCCACTTGATGTAACCGAACTGATCGGCCACCAAGAACCGGGTTAATCTTAGAAGTTTAGCTAAGAAAACCCAAAATATATGATGTACTCTCTTTTCTTTCTCTCTCTAAGAAATGCTGCATTCTCCGAGTGTGTATCCCTTTTTTGAGGAACCCCCTCTCTCCCTTTTATAGGAGGGAGGATGCCTTGTTATCTGAGATGATTCCTGATTCCTAGAGAGAATCCCGGATATCCCGGGATTCAAGCTGCGATTTCCCATCCCTGGATTTCCGGGATTGCGAGGTATGGGCTCTCAATCCCTGGATCTCCGGGATTGGCAAGGTATGGGTTCTCAACCCCTGGATCTTAGGGATTCTGTCAGGATCTTCTTTCCCAAGAGTTCGACCTTCCGGAGTTCGACCTTCCGGAGTTCGGTGGTTTTTAGGTCGGCTCATCCCTATTCAAATCAGTAGTTTGAGAGACCTTTGAGGTCGGCGACCTGTTATCGGATATCATAGGTCAGCGGGGGCCTCCGAGGTCGGCGCCCTTCTAACAGATGTCACAGCTAAATGGGGCCTCCAAGGTCGGCGCCCTTCTAACAGATGTCACAGCTAAATGGGGCCTCCGAGGTCGGCGCCCTTTTTCTAACAGATATCACAGCTAAATGGGGCCTCCGAGGTCGGCGACCTTCTAAAGGACCTTGGGGTTGTAATCTCCTTATCTAAGAACCTAGGTCGGACCTTTATTGGTCCATATTTTAAACCGGGTTTTCAGTGAGCGTACATTCGACGTCCTATCAAGCGCCGTGGGTCCCGCGCCGGAACTCACCAGGCTAAAAACCATTTACAACGTTAAAAAGGCCGATGACGGTAATATTTCAAAAACTCACAAAAGCCATTTACAAAATACTAAGTACCGTCACAAGAATTTTGCCAAAACGTTCAAGGCCATAACGCCAAAAACTCGGTTAAAGGAATCGGTTTTCGAAATCAAACTCAATTGGCAAAAGGCCGAAATCCATTTGAAAGAACTCACGCAGCGGAAAAAAAAATTTTACAGCCAAGATACACAATCCAGCAACACTACTCCTCATATGAACGAAATATGAGAGTCAAATAACCACATATCAAGAATTCAAAATCCATAAGAGGATTCCGCCACTAATCAAATAATCATAAAAATAGCTCGTGTCACACGAGGCACAACACAAAGAAGGGAGACTTACAGCCACAGGTCGCACGGAGGTGACGGTCGCCCACGATACTAATCTCGTCCGACAACATAACCGACACGTTATGACTACGCACAACTCAACTTGTCACCTAACGACTCGAACGACAAGACAACACATTACTCGACAAATCACGACTTGACTCGACCCGACAGCCTAGGTTTCCGCAACCTAAGCTCTGATACCATAATTGTAACATCCCCAAAACCGTATGGGAATATTACACGCCGTAGACCCTTTCCACAAGGATCTACCAGGCTAAGAATCCATAAACAACCAAGTTCTTGCCCGACCAGGGTCAAACAATAAAATGATACAGACCGATATGGTCACTTACACGTGAATACACAGACCGATGAGGTCACACAACCCAATCGATAAAACTGACTTAAATAACATTACCCACACAGGGGTCGAAATACAATACAAATAAGATCAAATCAACTCGACAACACAACAAAATCAAAATAACTCTCGACTCATGATTAGTATCGCACTCGTCATCCTCTTGTGCCAATCCTGTGATCGCCTCGAACTGCATGTACCGACGCAAAGCAGACATCCACCCCCGATTACTGGGGTTAGTAAAACTCCACTGTTTTACTAGTGCAAGTATCAAACCATACGAAATGTAACAAGCAAATAGCAACTACGAATTTAATACGGAAATCAATTATCAAAATGTTCCCAGAAGTTTTAGAATTTCGAACTCAAATAAGAGATATTTGAAAAGGAACACATCGTCTCGGGGATTTTTAAAGCAGAAATTCTTTTGGACCTCGAGTCCTAATTTACAAAACCTTTTCGTAAACATTAGGGCCTTAGCCCGATTCTCGTTTCAAAGCATATTAAATAATATATCATTATGAGTCCGAGATCCATATTTAAAATGTTACCCGAACAATCACTGCTACACGATCATTGTTCGTACACATCATGTACCGAACTCCGGAGGCCTCGACGGACCTTACCCGGACCACACACACTGTTCGTACACATCATGTACCGAACTCCGGAGGCCTCAACGGACCCTACCCGACCACACACACTATTCGTACACATCATGTACCGAACTCTAGAGGCCTCAACGGACCCTACCCGGACCACACACACTGTTCGTACACATCATGTACCGAACTCCGGAGGCCTCAACGGACCCTACCCGGCCACAACATCGTTCGTACACATCATGTACCGAACTCCAGAGGCCTCGTCAGACCCTACCTGGATCACACACCTTGTCCGTACACGTCATGTACCGGACTCCAGAGGCCTCGCTGACACTCTACCTGGATCACACACTTTGTTCGTACACATCATGTACCGAACTCCGCAGGCCTCGCCGACCCTACCCGAACACACACACATCGACACGACACAATTCATAATCATTAAATGTCAAGCCATTCCACATTACAATGAAATGTACAATCAAGTATGTAAACCAAAACAACACAAATATCATGATCATCACAACAACTCTTAACCAACATAACACACATTCGGTACACAATACATTGATCAACCACGTGTACAACCATCTCATATGTACATCGCAATCCTGCACAAATGGCACAACGCCTAACACGGATACCAATATATCACTATTATCACAAAGCCTTCAAGTTTCGGAAAACACAACCAACTCAAACGGAACATATTTACGGAGGCAAGCAAAATCGTCATACATATCATACGTAATTACTAGTCGTAAGATACAAGTCGTATAATAAGATACTTGCCTTAATAACCGCTACCAAACGCTTCGAAGAACACGGTTCGATCGGGAAGCTCGAACCCCAAAGAAGGCAACGAACGGAAGGGTTCTGACTCGAGTTCTTCACAAGAATTCGTTCCTAAGTCACAACGATATCAATTCAATCACAATTCTACGAAAACGTATGGAACTTCCCAAGTTATACCCATTGAAGCATTTTATCGGACACTTTGAAGGCGTAGTCCAATTCAATCGATTATTCAAATAAATACTCAAATCCGTTCCACAAAACTTCAAGGGTATTGAATGATTACGAATTTACAATCAAGTTTCATTAGCAATCTGAATCAAAACAAAGAAAATCGACCAAAACACCAAGAAACCCCAAGAACATCCAAAAACCAAAAGTTTAGGTGTTCTTACCTTCGATCCGGGTGGAAGATGATGTTAATCCATGATTCCAACTTCCAAAACATGTTTATATAAGTTGATTCTACTCAAAACCATCGATCTATGGTGAAAAATCGCGGAAGGAACGAAGAAAAGTGGAAAATGCCGGATATGACTCGGTCCAGGTCTTAAATAGCCGACCCTGGCCGGCAGGGACTCGACCGTGTCCTGCTAGACACGGTCGCGTCATCCGATAGTGACCCGTCCGGCAATGACTTCGGCATGACTCGACCGTGTCCCGGAACACGGTCGGGCGTGTCAGCGATCGGCTCGCTTATCCGGAAGAGTTCGCACGGGCCGTGTCGGACGACACGATCGGGTCCCGAGGGAGAGACTCGGCATTTCGGACGAGTACGGCACGGCCGTGTCGGACGACACGGCCGAAGTTCGGCCGGATGATCGCCAATAACGAGCGGGTGAGCTAAAACGACCATAACTCTCTCGTCCGGACTCCGATTGACTCACCGTTTGAACCATTGGAAAGCTAACTCGATGCTCTATAATGTTGCAAAGATTTAGAATTTTTTGGAGTTACCAAAAATTAATGGTGATCTAACAAAGTCGAACCCATACTTAGAAACGTCGTTTAGTAATCCTGAACTCAACAAAACGACACCGAAACCCGAACCTGAATACGAACCGAAGATACGGTTACGAAGTACTCACAAAGACGAATCTAAGAGCTAGTAGAACACACGATTCCGACCACCCGAAGGCTCGAAATTCGTCAACGGAAGGTAATTACCCCAAACTTTGGGAAATTACGAAAATGCCCAAAATGCCCGAAAATCACCATACGACAATGAATAATCAAACCGAAGCTCACAACACGTATAACAACGTTAAATGAACTTACGAAAAACCCCAAACGACAGTTTCGAACGAGATTCGCAAGAACCGAACTCAAGCGCGGAAAAGTCGCTAAAAAGCACGGAACTCAACAAAGCAAAGACCAAACGAACTCGGATGACAAAAAGTGCAGAATTAAATATTCTCCGAATGACGGAACGGTCATGAGAGAGTCGTCAAAACAGACTCCGACCAAAAAAAAAAGAAATTTACCAAAAATCGAAAATTGCGGATATAATCAATCGTCCGTTATCATCCTTTGATCCAGCGAATCAAGGTAATCTTCCTTAGAACCCTAATTTCGTGAATTTGGGGATTTTTGCATTTTTGTCCGATTCGTTCCGTGTTGTTGATTAATTCATGATGGTTATGATTAATCTTGATAGTATTCTTGTGTTTAACATCATTTAATCCATTGTTCTTCGTCGAATCGAAGTATATTTCTCGATTTCCTTCAAATTGACTTTTTGGGGGATTTGTCCCCGATCTCGTTTTTCATCCGTTTTCGATGGATCGATTATGGTTAAATGATGTTGTTAAACATATTCTATGGATTGTATATCCATATTTCAACTTGGAATTCCGCTGGTTTTGACGGAACGAATCGTGTTCTTGGCCGTTTTGGGGGAAATCCTTGAACTTTCGTCATTCGTTCTTTGAATTCAACGGCTTTGAGTCGTGTTATGGAATTCATTTCATTGTTATTATTTGTCCTTCGTAGTTTATGAACGTGAGTTGGCGTTCGGTGGAGTCGGCGGGTTCGTAGTCGGTTCGGGCCAACCTACTTCGGTCGATTCCCCGCGTTGTTCTTATTCGAGGCAAGTACCATGCCCATACTTTTCTCGTTTTATGGATATGATGATCGGTGGTCGTCTTGATGTGTTTGTTTGGTTATTTGAAATGAAGTTTCAAAGAATTTCGATTTGGCCTCGTTAAAGACTTTCTTTCAAAGCGAGTGTGATTTGTGAACGGTGTTTTGAGAATTGATTATGATTTGGTTATTTTGAACGTTGAAGGATTTTATGATGATACTCCTATTGTTTAAGTTATGGAATCGTGTATTCCGTATTTAATCTTGTTATGGTGTTTTGAAGAGTTTGATAATGGTGTCGAGTTAATGGCCATCTCTAGTGAGTATTCTTAATGAACTTACATTCTTAGCATATTAGTATTGCATGAGTAACGTGTGTGTGTGTATGCTCACTACGGGTTAGATCCGACGGGGTCTCGGTAGGGGTCCACGGAGGGGTGGATCCGCGAGCTTGCTTTTAACCACTACGGGTTAGATCCGATGGGGTCTCGGTAGGGTTCCACGGAGGGGTGGGTCCTGTTAGGAGTATGCCCTTGAATGCCACTCAGAGGATGTTGAGTGAGGGCATTGTACTTGTTATTATGTAAATCATCAATATAAGGCAATGGATGTTTCTTTATTTAATGGTAGTTATTGGCATTCCTAACTCGTAAATAAACATGTAGAAACTAGTCCGTGTATTTGAGAGCAAAATGTTCCACTCCTTATTGGATAAGGGGGTCGGCACTGGAAAGGTTTATAGCTCAAATACTTAATCGTTCGCAAGTCGATGAAACTTGACTGGGCGTTAAGTTTATGTGAAGACTTGTATGACGTGTTCTTTGACAAGGAGAGTGCCTGTCGAACACTAATGGTTAGTGGGAGCACACGTTATAGGTATGCTAATTAGATTAGTATACTCGAACCGACTCACCCTCGATTCGTCACATGGATTTCACTCCGGGACAGTCAATGACGGAATCGAAAGGTTGTGATAGGTATTCGTGAACCTTCGACTTGAGGATTTAGTAGGGATGTGCTTGTGACGTCAAGATTTTTCATTAGAGTAGTTCGACCCTGTAAACCGGAAGGCGGGGGTCAACCTCGACGTGCATCTTGGCGGGCAAGTAGCAGGTCCTACTGAATACCAAGATAGAATTCTTTCTCCTGTTAGTGAGCGGGTTATATGTCCTATGCGGTTATTGGCAGATGAGATCATAAGTCTTTGGCCAAATCATTGGAGCCAGTTGTATTAGATACACGACAGCTCGATGATCTCAATTTGCATTAACGCATGCATAGCGTCAAGTACATATAGGGTTTGACTGACCGTGACCCTATAACTTGATCGGGACATTTGAAAGAAGGGTTTATACGTATACTGGTATTCACGACAGAATGGTTCTTGAATGATCCCAATCATTCGTTCTCAGTTGGGGTACAGTGTAGGCCGCCAGGCTGGCTATGTGGTGCTACTACTCTTTGGTTCCTCCCATTGCTGACTGAGACGGACCTACCGAGTCGCGCAATAGGATTGACGACGGAATGAATCAAGCTAATTCTCTCATTATGAATATTAGATATTGGATATCTAATTTTGGAACATTGGATGTTCAAATCGATTTATTGGATAAATTGATTTACGGCCTAATGAATTAAATAAATTACTGGGTGATTAATTTAATTCATAAATATAATTATTTCTTGGAGAAATTAATTATGTTATTTTGTATTTGATATGTTTAATTAATTGGATTAATTAAACGACACAAATATATCGGAACGGAATCGGAGTTTATCTTTTTGGACTCACGGGAGTCCGAAACGGACCGAACTCGCCCGGATCCTTCTAGATGGCCACCCCTCTTTCCTTCCCTTTTCCTTGGTCATAGTCTCCACATGTTGGTGGAAGACTTATGTTCAATCAAGGGGACAAATATCACACCTTGGTGATATTGTCTAAAGGAGGATATCTTGGGGAGTTGAATAAGAATATAAGTGGAGACAAACTCTCACTTGGTGACTACACAATTCCAGCCGTGAGCTTTGAAGAAGTGAGAGAGAAAATTATTTTTCTTAGTCTTCATCTTCATCTTCTTCTTCACTTTTGTTCTTGAGTTTTCTTGGAGAAAATTCAAGATACATTGAGAGAGACATATTATACACTTAGAGTGTAATAATAATAAAAGCTTCACCACTTGATTCTAGCCGTAACCTTAGAGGTTAATCGAGTGTTGTTGTTCCGGTCGTTTTTCCGGCGCGTGGCAAGTAGAGACGCGGTGTTTTCGGCGTTGGATCGTTCAAGGGCTTGGAGCGGATTGAACTCGTAGAGATCAAACTAAAGCTTGGGGAATAGCTCAAGAGAAGGTTTCCATTTAATCAACGGACTTCGAGGGTTAGTTTCTTACGACTCTTGCTTTTCGTTTATATATTCGTATATACGTAGCTCGATCGATCCTCGTAGGGATTCGGATCGAATTAATTTTCGCTTTACCGCTTACTGGCCTTCGCTTTAGGCACCAAATCACAACAAAGGGTATCGGAGCGTAGGTCTTGCGATCCTATATACGATATTGGCATTTGGAATGCTCGATTAGATGGTGAATGATTTGGAATCATTTTAGTCATAATCGTGGTATATGTTTTTCGTTCGTAATAATTGTATTTTTCGTAAGTTTATGTCTAAATATAAATCTTAAATTTCTGGGAAATATGATTTATATTGAAGATATGAAAGTCGGAAAATATTGATATTGATATCCTATCGAAAATCTAGCCCCGAATCGTCGTTGGATGACTTTTTGGACAAAAAGGGTAATTTGGCCGAGAGTGACTCGACCGTGTCTGGTGACACGGCCGTGTCCGGCAAAGCATCGCTCGAGACCCGACCGTGTCGCGACACGGCGTGTCCGGCCTAAGGCTTCAGGAAGTGACTCGGCCGTGTCGCGACACGGCCGTGTCCGGCAGAATGTCAGGACATCGCCGATGACCCGACCGTGTCTGGCGACACGGGCCGTGTCTGGCCGGCAGGCTGCCGGCAGTGACTCGGCCAGGCAGGCCATTTTTCACCCGGCTCGATTTTTTCGTGTATTCTTATAAATTAATCTCCCGCATGTTAAATTGGATTTAATATGATTAAAATGATTTATAGTATATCATTTTATAAGGGAAATTTGATTAATTGGAATATTTATGGTCGACCGAATTATTTTGAATGTTATCAAATTACCGATTGTGTGAATCGATTGGATCAATGTATCTCTACGCTTTCCATTTATTTAGTATTTATTGAATGAATGCTTTTGAATGGGGATGTAGTTCGTGGACTTAGTTTTTGAATCGTTCGTTTTATTCGATTGGGTTGTAAAGGCCATTTTGAGCCTATTTATTTTACTAGAAAAATTTTTATCTAGGATGCAATTTTCAATGTAAAATTTATATGTAATGACGAAGACCGGAGGAAGATCCATTTCGAGAAGACGAAGATTCAAGACGAAGACTTGTAATTAGATTACGGAGTTTTTGTTTTCTAGGAACGGTCCATGAACCACATGTTGGTAGAAACTAGGTTGTGAATGGTTGTTTCATATTGTATGAATGCCACAAACGCGCTTAAACGATTAATGTGCAAAGTGTAACGTTAATCGCGATAATTCTCCCACAACAAATAATTAAGTTTTATAAGGTTTCAAGGTTTTCCTTCCCTCCATCGAGTTTTCGGGAAATTGAAATCCAAACCGGATGTGCTATGCTTCCGAGTTATCCGGGTAGTCGTTCGGGGAGGACGGATAAATTACCGGGAGCGCATTGGATGCCTTCGGTTGGAGCAAATTTTATCCCTAGAAACCTGATAGGTTGCCGGATAAGATTCAATTGTGAAACTGATTTGCGTCGATGGTATAAACTTAACTTGTTCACGAACCATAGAAACCGTATAGGTTGAGGGGAATGAACAAGGGGAAAAAGAAGATCGAATCATCCATTAGATGGGTTGGTGTTGGACACCACTTTATGAAAATTAATAGACTAGAAACCTGTTCGGTTGCCCTCTATTAAGATTTATAAAGAACTCGATCACCACTATGATGTAGAGCGACGATACTTCGGTTTTCACATGGGAGTGTGTTATTCCGATAAAAATAGTGGGAGCCGGGTAACAAGAATAGAAAAGACCTTAATTCTATACTCGGATCATAATATAACAAGTCACTAATTAACTGCTATACTTAATGCATAAATCTCAATATGACAATGAATCCACTCGCAATTCTACTCGAAAAGAACACCTTAATGGGACCTAACTTTGTGGATTGGCTCCGCACCGATGATTGTCCTCAGATAGAGGCACTGGGATACGTCTTGAGACGGACATTCCGGCGCCTCTGTGCGGACCCGATCCAATCAGAAGAGATTGAAAACCACGAAAAGTGGGTTAAGGATGACATGAAAGTCCGTGCTTATATGATGGCTTCCATGTCTAATGAGCTTCAGAGAGCTCATGAGAAAATGACTTCGCTGGCAGTGATTCTATCTCACTTAACCGAGCTTTATGGTGAGCACAAAGAATCGCTAGATATGAGATATCCAAGCAACTGCTCGGTGCAAGGATGAAGGAAGGTGAGAAGGTTGGGGAACACGTCCTCAAAATGATATCCATGATCGAGAGATTGGAGGCTCTTGATTTTAAAATGGATACTTCTCCAAACCGACCTTATCCTACGCCTCCCCGATTCCTTCTCACGCTTGTTATGAACTTCAACCGCAATGAGATTGCATGTAATTTAGCCGGGCTAATGAACAAACTTGTGACCGCTCGCCTCGATGAAGACTCATGGATGAAGGAGTCTGCTCTTGTGATTTCTTCCGGACCTCGAGGTCTAAGAACAAGAAGAAAAAGACCAAGAAGCAAACCGACTACAAGTTAAGGACCTTAAGGGTAAGGGCAAGGCCCCGATGGTTCCAAGAACAAGAAGAAGAAGGATGCTTGTCTCAAGTGCGGTGAGTCGGGCCACCGGGCTAGAGACTGTCCGATTCTTCATGGCACTTGGTGCATGTAACTTTTAGTTTTGGAAACAAATTGTTCGCTACCGTATTTTCTACTTCTGGATACTAGATTCTCGTGCTAGTCCTCATATTTGTACCGTGAATCGGGATGCGGAACAAAGTAGGAAGCTTGGAGTGGAGAAGTCATGATCACGGTCGGTAGCGGGCATAGTGTCGAGGCAACCGACATAGGATCACTTCTTTTGGGTTTAGAATCCGGCTTTGTTTTGACTTTAGAAGATGTACTTGTTTTGCCCAAGGGGCACAAAACATTGTATCCATTCGGTCATGGACCGAAAAGGCTTTTCATTTTTCATTGGTGATGGTTCCCGCAAAATTTATTTTAGAAATAAACTAGTGGGTACCGCTACATTGTTGAATGGATTGTATCATCTAAATCTCAAAGAACAAAGTAGTTGTGAATACTATGACTAGAAAACGTGGTAGGGATGAAACCAATCAAGTTTTGAAATGGCATCTAAGACTTGGTCATGTTGGTCGACCAAGGTTTACAAGATGGAAAAAGATGGACTTATGGGTCCATTGGGATCGGATCCATTTCCTACTTGTGAATCTTGCCTTAAAGGCAAATGACTAAGTCCCCTTCACAGGACTTTTGAAAGAGCCGATAAATCGGGATTAATCTATATCGACGCTTGTGGTGCTTTGAAGCAAAGACGTGACGGATATCAATATTTCATTACGTTTACAGATGATCATACTAGGTATGGTTATGTATACTTAATGAAACATAAATCCGAGGCCTTTGAGAAATTCCAGAATTCAAGGCCCTAGTCGAGAAACAAACCGGTAATCATATCAAAGCACTTCGGTCGACCGAGGTGGCGAGTATATGAGTACGGAGTTTGACGAGTTCCTTAAGGAACATGGAATATTTTCACAACTAACACCTCCAGTACTCCTCGGTTAAATGGTGTGTCGTAAAGAAGGAACCGACCCTGTTGAACATGGTCCGTTCCATGCCGGGCTATACCGACTTGCCGATTTACTGGGGTATGCACTGATCGCCGCGTATATCTTGAACAGATGTCCTTCTAAATCCGTTCCTAAAACTCCACATGATATGTGGGAAGGAAGGAAACCAAGTCTTAATCATATTAGGATTTGGGGATGTCCCGCCTATGTCAAGAAGACTAAGGTGGAAAAGTTGGAAGCTAGGTCTGCGAAGGGACGTTTCATTGGATTCTGCCTCTGGGACAATGGGATATCTATTCTACATGCCCGAAGATCGAAGGATCATTGTTGCTTTACAAGCACACTTCCTGGAAGATGAGTTCATTCAGGAAGGCGGAGCAGGTAGAAGTATTTCTTTAGAAGAATACAATGAAACTCCTCGGGAGACACCTGTGCAAGAAACTGGAACCGAACTTTCTGAAACACAAGTACAACCACCTCGTAGGTCTAGTAGGGTGTCTCATTTACCTAAGAGGTATAGGCTTGTGCACTTGGAGGAGCTGGGTCTCCATGAGGTTCCAAGTGATAGCCAAGAGACCGACCCAACAACCTATGACCAAGCGATGGTGGATGTAGACTCCGCGAAATGGCGTGAAGCTATGGAAGCTGAGATAGACTCGATGCATGTCAATCAAGTCTGGACTCTAGTAGACCGCCCCAAGGGCATAGTGCCTATTGGGAACAAGTGGATCTACAAGAGAAAGACTGATGGTGATGGCAAGGTTGACGCCTATAAGGCCAGGCTCGTGGCAAAGGGTTATACCCAAAAAGAAGGGATCGATTACCACGATACCTTCTCGCCCGTAGCCATGATCAAGTCTATTCGCATGATGCTTGCTATAGCTGCCTACCACGATTATGAGATATGGCAAATGGACGTAAAGACGGCTTTCCTTAATGGATTCCTCGAGGAGGAAATCTATATGGAGCAGCCTAAAGGCTTTGTGTCCGAAGTCGATATTCAGAAAGTGTGCAAGCTTCATTGCTCCATTTATGGATCAAGCAAGCGTCGCGTAGTTGAAACCTTCGTTTTGACGAGGCGGTCAAAGAGTTTGACTTCGTGCAAAATGAAGAGGAACCTTGTGTATACAAGAAGGTTAGTGGGAGCAAGATCGCATTCTTAGTACTATATGTGGATGACATTCTACTAATAGGAAATGATGTGGGAATGCTCAGTTCTGTAAAAGCTTGGCTTTCGAGTAATTTCTCCATGAAAGACTTGGGAGAAGCAACCTATATTCTTGGAATTCGACTCTACTAGGATAGAGCGAAGAGAACAATAGGCCTTTCCCAAGCCCTCTATATAGATAAGATCTTAAAGCGATTTAAGATGGATGATTCTAAAAGAGAGTTCCTACCGATGCAACATGGAATAAAACTCACCTTGAAGATGTGTCCTCAAAGTGAGGAACAACGCAAGGAAATGAGTAATATACCATATGCTTCGGCCGTGGGTAGCCTTATGTATGCTATGTTGTGTACAAGACCTGACATCGCGCATGCTGTAAGCGTGGTGAGTATGTTTCAGGCAAACCCGGGTAGGGAACATTGGACTGCTGTAAAGAACGTTCTCAAGTACTTAAGAAGGACTAGAGATATGGTTCTTATGTATGGCGGTGGAGAATTGGATGTTGTGGGATTCACTGATTCGGATGTTGTTGCCCAAAATATTTATCCGAAGATTAATACTGCTGGAAGACGGACAACAAACAACAATTGCGGGAGCACTTCCGAGAGTAGATAAATAATACAAGATTTGCCGGGTTTGTTAGGCCCGGGCTTGAATGCTCTCGCGAGATGTTATTAATACAAATATTCGTGGATACAAGTATTAATGTGAGAAATCTAAATACAATGAGTGTAAAAAGACTCTGTTAATCCGGCTCTTGAGCGAAGCTCGGTGTTCTTCGTCCCTGCCGGTAATATGCTCGAGGAGAAAGGCCGGGAGAAGTAAGACCGAATGATAGTTGTTGCCAAGAGTTGGATGTTAGCCAAGTGCTGTATATTGTCTCTGTATTGTGTGAAATCCGAAGGAAAGGGAAGAAGTGTCCAAGTGCAGGGTGCCTTGCTTATATAGGGGCAAGGTCTGTCCTCAGAGGGCCGATCGCCTGTCGGCCATTATAATATTCTGCCGATCGCCTGCCGGCCAATATTATAATGGGGCGATCTACTGGGCTGTCGGGCAAAAGTCCAAGAAAGATGCTGGCTGTCGGGCTAAAGTCCAAGGAAAGGGCTGCCACAGCTGGGCGGTCCAACAAGGAGCCAACACGCGTCCGGATTCAGTCAACATGCGGCCCTACTGACAAGCTTTCGGCCTGTTTACCGGTGGAGAGAATCACAAAGCCGTGGTCAATGGCCCGAGATTCGCGGATCTTGTCTCGGATCTTGCACGTGGTGTCAGTCTCAAGGTTCGGCCTTCGCCGACTGGATGGCCATCGGTGGAGATCGATATGAGGCGGTCGTCTCTAGCTGATCATCCGAGGTCGCCATCGGCCAGTGGATGGAGGTCGCCAATGATCGGTCACCAAGTGTAGGTCGCCAGGTGCCGAGAGACGGTCGGCCGGTTGTCGATCGCCAAGGGTCGGTCGCCGAGTACCGAGAGATGATCGTACATTAGTAGATCGCCAGGAGTCGGTCGCCGAGTATCGAGAGGCGATCGTATCTGAGGTTGATCGCTCGATACCGGGACTTGTCCTGGGACCTTCGGTTGGTCGATGCAGCTTGTCCGCTGGGCTGTGGCTCGGTCGCCAGGTCGCTGATCGGCAGATCCGCCTTGGCCGCTCGGCAGAAACTCGGTCGCCAGCCCTCCTAGTAGATCGCCGGTCGGAAGGTGTTAATTCTTGACACAACAATTGCCCCCCAGCTTGCTCCTATGTTGAAGACATGGGGCGAGATGGTTCTTGCTGGTGATCGTGTCTGGATGAGGACGGGCGACCTGAGCTGACTTAGGACTTGGACTTGGGCTATCATGGTTGATTGGCTTAGCTATCTTTCGGTTTTGTACCTGCAAAAAACAACATTGGCCGATCCCCCATGGAAACTTTGGTGGTTTCGCTTGTTTGAGGAATCGTGCACAGTCGCGGAGATCGATGGACCGACTCCATGACCGTGTCTTGGTGCGCGAAGACAATGAGTGTCTCGTGACTCACTTTATTATGAGGGTCCTCTGCAGCCGCGCCTCGCCTCGTATTTAAATGAAGGGCGTGCGGTCTCGGTCTAGAGGAGTCCTTGCGCGGGGCAGCGTCGGATGAATCAACTCCACGCCCGCGGCTTGTTAGCTCTGCTTCCACCTCGGCCAGCCATGGAGATGGCCGACCTCGACGGTGTACGTTGAGACGGGGTTGTGGCATGTGTCCACTGATTAATGTTGGAGAGCCTCGACTACGCCGGCCTCGTATTTAAACGAAGGGCGGGCGATCTTGGCGAAAGGGGACCTTGCATGGCCGGGCGGCCAGTTCCATCGACCGCGTGACCATGGCTTTATGATGTGCGGTGGAGGCGATCTTATGCCTTAGTCCGTCATGTTATATGCCGGATCGTTGATGGCGATCGTGTCCACCGATGCCGATGATGTTGCGATCTCGGCCAAGATCGCGATCGCGCCGGGCACCCGATCGCTTTATTCGTAGGTCGATATTGGCGGTCGGCCGAGCTAGTCCTCATTTAGAATGGATCAGGCGGGATCGAGTCCTCCGGCTTCGCTGGGTAGTAGCGATCGGGCCGGGTAGACTCGGAGGTCGCCAGACGGCGCCGATCGATCTACTCCTAGCCGAGAAGGAGCCTTTGCCTCGACAGAAATCTGCGGCTCTAGCCCTAAGGCTGCGTAGGTCGTCGGTAGGGTCTTCGTGAGATGCCCGAACATAGGCGAGAAGCCCCGAAAACCTCCTAGACCGAGTAGAGGGCGGTCTCATCGCTCACGGCTCGCCGTTGAGGATGATCATGTCAACCTGGGCCGATGTAGTCCGAGTCGGACTCCTATTCCCTTGCCCGATCCGCCACATGCGATGGGGACCTTCCGCCGAGCGGCCCCGGTGGCGAAGTATTCGTGAATACGTGCGCCACCGTTAAAGGAGCCAATGGACCGAGGTGGCAATGAGGTGTACCACCGGTGGGCGAGGTCGTCTAGCGTCGAGGGAACATTCGCACCGGTCGCGTCGGATGCCCCACACCCGGTCATGTAGATGTTGAACTTGTGCAGTGTGTTTGGGGTCCGATCGCCTGGTACACGGTGTCCGGGAGGAGCGATCTTGTGCCGCACGGGGCGAGCTCGATGTCGATCGTGAGCGGCTCGACGGGCGCGGCGATCGCCTTGGTGGCGCCGCCGGATTGCAGGAGCGCCTTCATGTCGTTGAGTTGACGTTGCATCGCGCGATCGCCGCGGCTCGGCCGCTGCGGATCGCCTTTGGGAGCGGGGCCGAGGCGATCGTGTACCGACCTCCGACCCCACCGCCGCCGACTCGGAATCGGGCGAGCGGAGCCAGCGGCCGGATCGCCTTGTGGGAGCCGGTAGGCCGAGCTCCCGGTGACGGACACCAACTCCGCTGCCTCGTAGCCGGGCCGATCGCCTTGGCCGCTGTGTCGGGTCACCGCCAGTGCGATCGAAGACAGACGTGCCCACCGCCGAGCGCCTCTTCTTGCGGGCGAGAGCCTCCCGGCGCCGCTCGCCGCAGTGCCTTGAGCTTCCGCTGATCTTCCGGCGGGAGACCGAGGGGTGATAGCCGGAGGCGCGCCGAGAGCACTCCGCCGCTCCCGAAGGACGGCTATGGCCTCTTCGACCGTTCATTGGTTCGAACCGATCGAGCGAGAGGCTCGGCCGCCTTCCCGGACGGGTCGAGCCTCTCGATCATGGCGGCTACCTTCCACCATCGGCCGCGGCTCTGACCGGGACGGAACAGGGTCCGCCGGCCGGGCCGGCTTTCTTCGACGCGGAGGCGGAAGACATGTTTTCTGAAGGATTTCTTTGAAGTGCAGTAAGTGTCACTTCAAGTATCTGCCCCGAGAACAGTGAGTGTTCTTTGGGATGGTAGGTATAAAAATCGAGGGTTGGATCCCCTCCTTCTAGCGCCAATTGTTGTTGCCCAAAATATTTATCCGAAGATTAATACTGCTGGAAGACGGACAACAAACAACAATTGCGGGAGCACTTCCGAGAGTAGATAAATAATACAAGATTTGCTGGGTTTGTTAGGCCCGGGCTTGAATGCTCTCGCGAGATGTTATTAATACAAATATTCGTGGATACAAGTATTAATGTGAGAAATCTAAATACAATGAGTGTAAAAAGACTCTGTTAATCCGGCTCTTGAGCGAAGCTCGGTGTTCTTTGTCCCTGTCGGTAATCTGCTCGAGGAGAAAGGCCGGGAGAAGTAAGACCGAATGATAGCTGTTGCCAAGAGTTGGATGTTAGCCAAGTGTCGTATATTGTCTCTGTATTGTGTGAAATCCGAAGGAAAGGGAAGAAGTGTCCAAGTGCAGGGTGCCTTGCTTATATAGGGGCAGCCGGGTCCTGTCCTGTAGTGGCCGATCGCCTGTCGGCCATTATAATATTCTGCCGATCGCCTGCCGGCCAATATTATAATGGGGCGATCTACTGGGCTGTCGGGCAAAAGTCCAAGAAAGATGCTGTCTATCGGGCTAAAGTCCAAGGAAAGGGCTGCCACAGCTGGGCGGTCCAACAAGGAGCCAACACGCGTCCGGATTCAGTCAACATGCGGCCCTACTGACAAGCTTTCGGCGGCCTGTCGGCTGGTGGAGAGAATCTGTCAGGCCTTGGTCAATGGCCCGAGATTCGCGGATCTTGTCTCGGATCTTGCACGTGGTGTCAGTCTCAAGGTTCGGCCTTCGCCGACTGGATGGCCATCGGTGGAGATCGATATGAGGCGGTCGTCTCTAGCTGATCATCCGAGGTCGCCATCGGCCAGTGGATGGAGGTCGCCAATGATCGGTCACCAAGTGTAGGTCGCCAGGTGCCGAGAGACGGTCGGCCGGTTGTCGATCGCCAAGGGTCGGTCGCCGAGTACCGAGAGATGATCGTCCATTAGTAGATCGCCAGGAGTCGGTCGCCGAGTATCGAGAGGCGATCGTATCTGAGGTTGATCGCTCGATACCGGGACTTGTCCTGGGACCTTCGGTTGGTCGATGCAGCTTGTCCGCTGGGCTGAGGCTCAGTCGCCAGGTCGCTGATCGGCAGATCCGCCTTGGCCGCTCGGCAGAAACTCGGTCGCCAGCCCTCCTAGTAGATCGCCGGTCGGAAGGTGTTAATTCTTGACACAACATCGGACTTCCAAGGACTGAAGGACGACTCGATGTCCACTTCTGGCTACATATTTACTCTTAATGGAGGAGCAGTATCTTGGCGTAGTGCCAAGCAAAGCACGACTGCTGATTCCACCTGTCAGGCTGAGTATCAAGCAGCCTCGGAGGCTTCCAAGGAAGGGTTCTGGATTAAGAAGTTTCTGGGAGAACTTCAAGTGATACCATGTGCTGAGCTGCCTGTTCTACTGCATCGCGACAACGACGGAGTCAGTAGCGCAGGCCAAGGAGCCGAGGTTTCACAACAGCACCAAACATATTGAGAGGAAGTATCATCTCATAAGAGAATTTGTTCGCAAGGGATACATTGTGCTGCACAGAGTAGACTCGGCCGACAACGTCGCCGATCCACTGACCAAGCCACTTTCTCAGACTAGCTTGGAGCGTCATCTGGAGAATATGGGTATTAGATACCATAGTGTGTGGCATTGAGTGCAAGTGGGAGATTGTTAGGAGTATGCCCTCGAATGCCACTCAGAGGATGTTGAGTGAGGGCATTGTACTTGTTATTATGTAAATCATCAATATAAGGCAATGGATGTTTCTTTATTTAATGGTAGTTACTGGCATTCCTAACTCGTAAATAAACATGTAGAAACTAGTCCGTGTATTTGAGAGCAAAATGTTCCACTCCTTATCGATAAGGGGTCGCCTTCGGAAAGGTTTATAGCGCAAATACCTAATCGTTCGCAAGTCAATGAAACTTGACTGGGCGTTAAGTTTATGTGAAGACTTGTATGACGTGTTCTTTGACAAGGAGAGTGCCTGTCGAACACTAATGGTTAGTGGGAGCACACGTTATAGGTATGCTAATTGGATTAGTATACTCGAACCGACTCACCCTCGATTCGTCACATGGATTTCACTCCGGGACAGTCAATGACGGAATCGAAAGGTTGTGATAGGTATTCGTGAACCTTCGACTTGAGGATTTAGTAGGGATGTGCTTGTGACGTCAAGATTTTTCATTAGAGTAGTTCGACCCTGTAAACCGGAAGGCGGGGGTCAACCTCGACGTGCATCTTGACGGGCAAGTAGCAGGTCCTACTGAATACCAAGATAGAATTCTTTCTCCCGTTAGTGAGCGGGTTATATGTCCTATGCGGTTATCGCGATGAGATCATAAGTCTTTGGCCA
The DNA here is from genome assembly GCA_033398695.1 of Orobanche coerulescens. Classification (NCBI taxonomy): domain Eukaryota; kingdom Viridiplantae; phylum Streptophyta; class Magnoliopsida; order Lamiales; family Orobanchaceae; genus Orobanche; species Orobanche coerulescens. The sequence continues at coordinate 39,632,738 of CM065814.1, read as the reverse complement.
AAGCATCGATCCAGTTGTATTAGATACACGACACCGATGATCTCGATTTGCATTAACGCATGCATAGGCCAAGTACAGATAGGGTTTGATCGACCGTGACCCTATAACTTGATCGGGACATTTGAAAGAAGGGTTTATACGTATACCGGTATTCACGACAGAATGGTTCTTGAATGATCCCAATCATTCGTTCTCTGGGGTACAGCAGGTAGCCGCCAGTCGCTAGGTGGTGCTACTACTCTTTGGTTCCTCCCATTGCTGACTGAGACGGACCTACCGAGTCGCGCAATAGGATTGACGACGGAATGAATCAAGCTAATTCTCTCATTATGATTATTAGATATTGGATATCTAATTTTGGAACATTGGATGTTCAAATCGATTTATTGGATAAATTGATTTACGGCCTAATGAATTAAATAAATTACTGGGTGATTAATTTAATTCATAAATATAATTATTTCTTGGAGAAATTAATTATGTTATTTTGTATTTGATATGTTTAATTAATTGGATTAATTAAACGACACAAATATATCGGAATGGAATCGGAGTTTATCTGTTTGGACTCACGGGAGTCCGAAACGGACCGAACTCGCCCGGCTCCTTCTAGATGGCCACCCCTCTTTCCTTCCCTTTTCCTTGGTCATAGTCTCCACATGTTGGTGGAAGACTTATGTTCAATCGAGGGGACAAATATCACACCTTGGTGATATTGTCTAAAGGAGGATATCTTGGGGAGTTGAATAAGAATATAAGTGGAGACAAACTCTCACTTGGTGACTACACAATTCCAGCCGTGAGCTTTGAAGAAGTGAGAGAAAATTATTTTTCTTAGTCTTCATCTTCATCTTCTTCTTCACTTTTGTTCTTGAGTTTTCTTGGAGAAAATTCAAGATACATTGAGAGAGACATATTATACACTTAGAGTGTAATAATAATAAAAGCTTCACCACTTGATTCTAGCCGTAACCTTAGAGGTTAATCGAGTGTTGTTGTTCCGGTCATTTTTCCGGCGCGTGGCAAGTAGAGACGCGGTGTTTTCGGCGTTGGATCGTTCAAGGGCTTGGAGCGAATTGAACTCGTAGAGATCAAACTAAAGCTTGGGGAATAGCTCAAGAGAAGGTTTCCATTTAATCAACGGACTTCGAGGGTTAGTTTCTTACGACTCTTGCTTTTCGTATTCGTATATACGTAGCTCGATCGATCCTCGTAGGGATTCGGATCGAATTAATTTTCGTTTTACCGCTTCCGCTGGGCCTTCGTTTTAGGCACCGAATCCCAACAGGTCCATGGTTAATTGTGGTGCATTTTTACAAATGTGATTTGATTATGGCATTTCCGGAAATGAGTGCTTTTGAACGGTTTTCATGATTGCATGCATTGACTAAGTGTGTAAGAGGCAAGTTGTTCGTTTGGCCTACTTGGCTAGGATGGCACTAGAGTATTTTGTTGTTTGTTTTAAATCCTTTATTTGTGGATTTTGATGTTGGAAGATGAACCTTGTTGTCGTTCTCGCATCGTGAGTTGATGAGATTTGGGGCTAAAATCCCAATGGTTTTATAAAAGTCGCTTTACTGATTTGGGGCTAAAATCCCAACGGTTTGGTAAATGTCATTTTTCTAAAGTAAACCTTGGGGCGGTGACCCTTTTGTCTTTGATTTTGAAAAGTAGGATTTGATAATCCTAAATTGTTTTCTATTAAAACTCTCGATGGCATTCTAAACCGTTTTATAAATTACTTCCATTGATTTATGATATTTCGATTTTGAAATGTTTTCTCAAATTCTTGCCTCGAGAAGTGCTTTTCCTTCGCTTTGGAACCTTGAGGATTCCCGGTTATTGTTATTCGTGGAATGTGAATTGTATGGCTCGTATTTGCACTTTGTTCTTGCACTAGCAAAACAAAGGAGTTTGCTAACCCCCGAGTATTCGGGGGGTGGATGTCTGTTTTTGCATTCAGGTTTTGGAGCATAACACAGGGTCGGCACGAAGGATGATGAAAGATGATCGATACTAATCACATGAGGAACTGTACATCGTGTGTTGGTTCAGTTGTACTTTATTTTCCGCTGCTATATTGTTCCCATTGTACGGGTGTGGTTGTATTTTGTCCCCTGCGTGGGCATGAGTTGTATTTGAGTTGTATGTATTTGTGGAAAGACCAAATCAGTCTACTGAGTCATTTTAGCCTTGAAGGCATGGTTGAGTTGTTATATGTTGTTACCAGCCTGGTAGATCCTCGAGGAGAGGGTCTACGGCGTGTAATATCCCTGAGTGGATTGGGGGTGTTACACGTATAAACCCTTCTTTCAAATGTCCCGATCAAGTTATAGGGTCACGGTCAGCCAAACCCTATCTGTACTTGACGCTATGGATGAGTTAATTCAGATCGAGATCATTGCTCTCGTGTATCCAATACAACTAGCTCCAGTGCTTTGGCCAAATACTTATGATCTCATCTGCCAATAACTGCATAGGACATATACATATTCACTAACAGGAGAAAGAATCATATCTTGGTATTTAGTAGAACCTGCTACTTGACCGTCAAGATGCACGTCGAGGTTAACCCCCACCTTCTGGTTTTCTGGGTCGAACTACTCTAATGAAAATCTTAACGTCACAAGTACATCCCTACTAAATCCTCAAGTCGAAGGTTCACGAATACCTATCACAACCTATCATTTCCGCCATTGACTGTCCCGGAGTGAAATCCATGTGACCAATCGAGGGTGAGTCGGTTCGAGTATACTAATCTCATTAGCATACCTAAAATATGTGCTCCCACTAACCATTAGCGTTCAACAGGCACTCTACAAGTCAAAGAACACGTCATACAAGTCTTCACATAAATTTAATGCCCAATCAAGTTTCATCGACTTGCAATGATTAAGTATTTGATCCATAAACCTTTCCAGTGCCGATCCCCTTATCCAATAAGGAGTGTAATGTTTTGCCCTCAAATACAAGGACTAGTTTTTGTCTATATATTTACTAGTCAGGTATACCACTAACTACCAATAAATAAAGAAACATACAATTGCCTTCTGATAATGATAATACATGATAACAAGCACAATCCCCTCTCTCAAACATCCTCTGAGTGGCATTCGAGGGCATACTCCTAACATAATCAACCTCTCTGATACCACTTGTTAGCCGCAGTATACAGTATAAATAGCATAGAGGGGGGGTGAATACGCTATATCTTTTTCAATGTTTGTTTGTGTAGCGGAAGTATAAGATTAAGTTGTTGTAAATACAACAACTGAATGATCTCCTGTTAGCTTGATGCGTACAGGGTTTTAACGACATGTATACTAAAATCATACAGACAGAGAGAAAACAGTAAAGGCAGAAAGTAAAGACACACTGATTAAAGTGGTTCGAGGTAAACACCTCTATGTCCATTGGTCCTCCACATAAGAATAAATCTTTTATTAAAATCAAAGCATACACAAATATATGACTTTAACTAAACACGTCGTTGTATCGTTCACACAGATTCATATAGCCGACAACAGCTTGGGCCATTCACATATATTGGCTTTGGCTTCTTCAACTCGCTTCTTCTCACATAGATTGAAGCTTCGTCCTTAGCGCTATTTGTCCCACACAGGTCAGAGATAGTGAAGCTTAGTCCACACAGGGCTAAGTAAACTCAACGGTATGATTGGTATGACAAGATTGAACAGCAGTTGTATGCTTGAGGAGATTTCACTTTAGGTGTGCTGTTCGCGTTGAGGACTTGTATATTTCTTCTCTTTTGATGAAGCTGTATGCTTGAACAAATATAGTGCTTGATGAAGTTGTAAGGTTGATAATCAGATTGTCAAAGTTCTTCGAATCGTCAGGTGAGCAATGTCCTCCTGCTTTGGGCTCTTTATAACCTTAGAAATAGATCTGTTATAAATGTAGCCATTGGCCGGTTGGTGAGATTGAGACTGTTCTGATTGGCAACTTCGAAATGTTTCGATAAAGGCGATTCACATTTAATGCTTCAAATATTCTTTTGACCAGCATTAAATGCTCTTTAGACTGTAGTCTTTTCGGCCGGATTAAATGCTGTCCGATCAGTATTAAATGATACTTTAATCATGAATACTTTATGAATAAAGAATGTTTGCTTTCTCAAAGGTTTAAAGTTTCTTCAGTCCTATTGGATTTGTGTTTTACTTTTACTAAGTAAAATATTTATAGCATGTTTGTTGTATCCAACATCTTCGTCTTTGTTGTATCTTGAAGACTATGCTGTCGGATTAGGACTTTTGGCTTGCTGGAAGATCTTGCGCTGTATGGACAAGCTGTATTACGTTCTCCTAACACCGTCCATACTTAACTGGTTTTTTGAATTTGAAGATTCTTGCTGTATGAGGCAATTATCAAAACACTGGAAGGATTTTTCCCAATATCATGTACTTAGCATACATTGCTTCATTTCGCTCGCGTACGTTAATTATGAAAACATGTCTGGTTTAGTTGGGTATGATGTTATGTACGTTTCTATAACGCATAGTGTATGTTAGCTGGGATTTTGTTTGCTTCTTTGATTTTCTATCCAACTCGTGCGTCTTCGACTTCTTATTGATTAAATGTTGTTAATTGTTGTTTTTATCTTTTTTCATCAACTTATCATCAAAATTCTTTTTGTAATTATATGGAATACAATATTACAACATGAACATCAAAACATGCTCGTGACTCCATGATCTCCTACCATGTCTCTCCATAGATTCAACAACCCACACAGATTGAGCCAAATAAAATAATCACAACATCCGGCTCTCGACTCCGTGATCCCTTGCCAAGAGCCACTGTAGGTCCAGTCGAAACCGCGCGGTTGGACTATGCAGTTCCACGATCCCATGATAACTAACCATGTGTCATAGTAGGCATCTCCGGACCCGCACAATTGGACCTCAACAACACTTACTAAGTTTCGACTCCGTGGACCCTTACCATGTATCCTCGTAGGCCCATTCGAACTCACATGAGTGAACTTAGCAACACAAAACTAAACATTGACATTCAAGCACACCAAATACACATGGTCAACATCACAACAACCATCACGAATAATGCACAATGAACATACAATATATACATCAATCAATCAACACGACACATTACACATCCGCCAAATCAGCCAAATCATCACAATCAACACCATTCCACAAGAAGGAACATTCAAACACAACATCACATAACAAGAAACCAATAACGAACAATCACATAATGCGCAATCAACGAGAATGAAAAAACCATCATAATCCATTACACAACATCAATTCACAAGATACTTGTCTCGATAATTAACACGTGAACGCCCTCAAGAAGATGGCTCGACCGATCAACCATGAAACCAAGAAAATAAGAACTGATTGAGAGATAACAAAACACTAATCACTATGAATACCATAACTGAGAGTAATCAATAACAACCCAACAACCTGACTAGAATCCCATTTAAACGTTTCAATATTAAATGCTCAATGATTTCCTCAAGAACACCAAAAGTGCAATCTGATCGAATGAATTCAAGATATATATATATACATATATATACACAATCCATATAACATAGTCAACTGCACCAAATAACACAAGTTTACTCATCAGAATCGGGTCAAAAATTGAAATCAAGAGTTTTCTCTAAAAAGTCAACCCCAAGAGATCCAAGGAAAAGTACCTCGATCTGACGAAAAGGAAAGATTAGATGTTGTTATAATCACCTAAGACCTTCCAAGACACCTTTGTATGGAGTAGAATTGACCAACAGACAGAAACCCTCGCCAAGTCGCCTCAACTGCCGCGTGAAGAGAGAAAGGAATGAAAAGTGCAATAAAAAACTATTGTCCAGATATAAATACTAGAGCAGTTAGCGTGCGATAACAGGCACCATTAGCATGTGCTAAAGGGCCCTAATTCCAGCAGCTTCTGTCTCAACCTCCTATTAGCGTGTGCCAACTATTGGGCTTAGCAGGCAATCACTCATTCTTAAAAGCAGTGTTCTTTAAGGCCAAGGAGTCGGGTGGAATTGGGAGAATGGCTAAGGTAGAAAAGACATCCATGCATGCCACCCGTAGTAATCTGAAGGATAACCAACAGTGTAGCATGTGCTAATGACTGTGTAGCATGCACTAATTGACTGTATAGCGTACACTACGAGAACTACACAGGCAGCAGGACTGCACCAAAACTTGAAACGGTGGAACTCCTCAACAAAAACAACGATTATGCAACATCGATGAAGCGCTAACATACCATACTAACGATCCATAATAAAAAAACATGCGATGAAATATGACATATTATCGCACAAACACCCGCATGATGTACCACGACACGCGCACTAAATAATCCAAGTTAAATAGTAAACATGACAATGCACTCCGAACGTACACCAATCAACATGAAAATAACTTCAATCAATCTACAGGGAAAAAATATTCAGCACAAAATGACAACTAATTCAAAACAAACAGAAATAAAATTTGGAGTATTACAAAAGCAATAGCCTCCTCAATTGGATAAATAGAAACCTCACATGAGGGCATTTGTAACATTCAAGGGGAGTTTTTTGTAATTTTGAACGATAACATTGAGTTTTTTCTTTTGTAAAGGTTTAATTCATAGGTTTTTTCTAATATTATTGCTTTTAGATATAATTTCCTGTCTAGAAGAGCCACACCATGTCTAGGGTTGCAATCGAACCAAGTCGAGCCGAACATTGCCAAACTCAAGCTTAACTCATTGATTATCGTGTCCAACTCAAGTTATTATTTATCAAATAATTTGTGGCTCACGAGTTTGTTCGAACTTAATTGAGCCTAAACGTACATTTTAAATTTATATTGATAAAATAAGTTATTATTCCCAATAAATATAATATATTTACTAATATTCATTGTTTCCGTAAAAGATTTAAAGTATTAAAGGTTTAATATACATCTTACTAATTACGGTATAAAAATGTACCAAACTAATAAAGTACATATTTTAATTTAATTTACAAATTTGTTCGCGAGCTAATGAGCTGAATGTCAAAATCAAGCTCGACTCATTTACGTAACGAACTTTCTTAAACAAGGTAATTCACATTATAAGAAATCGCACAGTACAAGGTAATTAAGCATGAAATACCGGTGGTATTACATATCACCCCCTTTAAAAATAGTTTCATCTGGAAACTAAGAAAATAACTCGGGATGACTCTCTTGCATGCTCGACTCGGTTTCCCAAGTCACTTCTTCCATGCCGTGGTGCGACCACTGAAGCGATGAAACTTGACTGGGCGTTAAGTTTATGTGAAGACTTGTATGACATGTTCTTTGACATGGAGAGTGCCTATCGAACACTAATGGTTAGTTGGAGCACACGTTATAGGTATGCTAATTGGATTAGTATACTCGAACTGACTCACCCTCGATTAGTCACACGGATTTCTCTCAGAGACAGTCAATGACGGAATCGAAAGGTTGTGATAGATATTCGGGAACCTTCGACTTAAGGATTTAGTAGGGATGTGCTTGTGATGTTAAGATTTTCATTAGAGTAGTTCGACCCTATAAACCGGGAGGTGGGGGTCAACCTCGACGTGCATCTTAACGGGGAAGTAGCAGGTCCTACTAAATACCAAGATAGAATTCTTTCTCCCATTAGTGAGCGGTTTATATGTCCTATACGGTTATTGGCAGATGAGATCATAAGTCTTTGACCAACGCATTGGAGCTAGTTGTATTGGATACACGAGAGCTCAATGATCTCGATTTGCATTAACGCATACATAGCGTCAAGTACAGATAGGGTTTGACTGACCGTGACCCTATAACTTGATCGGGACATTTGAAAGAAGGGTTTTATACGTATACTGGTATTCACGACAGAATGGTTCTTGATTGATCCCAATCATTCGTTCTCAATTGGGGTACAGTGTAGGCCATCAGGCTGGCTAGGTGGTGCTACTACTCTTTGGTTCCTCTCATTGCTGACTGAGACGAACCTACCAAGTCATGCAATAGGATTGACGACGGAATGAATCGAGCTTAATCTCTCATTATGAATATTAGATATTGGATATCTAATTTGGGACATTGGATGTCTAAATTGATTTATTGGATAAATTAATTTACGGCCTAATTAATTAAATAAATTACCGGGTGATTAATTTAATTCATGAATATAATTATTTCTTGGATAAATAAATTATGTCATTATGTATTTGATATAATTAATTAATTAGATTAATTAATCGATATAAGTACATCAAAATGGAATCAGAGTTTATCTGTTTAGACTTTCGGGAGTCCGAAACGAATTGAACTCGTCCGATTTCCTCATCATGGCTGGGCCCCTTCCACCTAACTTCCCCTTGTCTTTTGTTTCCATTGTTTAATGGATGATAAGGACTTTGTGGGGTTAGACATCATGTGGTATTATTTGTATCATGTGGGTGGGAGTTAAATAAATGAAGACTTCTCATTACAACTCACCCTTTTAATTCTTTGAGATTAAAAATGTGAGATTGGTGAGAGAGAGAGAAAGTGACTTTGAGTTCATCACTCATCTTCATCTTCTTCATTCATTTCTTCTTCATTTTTCTTAGTGAAATTTGAGAGAAAAATAGAGAGATCAAAAATTACAACACTTAGAGTGTTATAATCAATAGCTTCGTTGTAATGCCCGAGATTTCTGTTATGTAATTGGAACTTGTGATATTGTAATGATTGTACTTTTGTCTGAGTATTATTCTCCGTATTTCATAATCCGATGTTGCCGAGCGTTTAATTTCATGGTTGTGGTTTGTAAGGTTGAAATTCTGTGCATGTAGCGCACGCTACAGGCTAAGGGTAGCGTACGCTAACATGGTTTCATAGCGCACGCTACAGAATGTAATTAGCGCACGCTATGCGTGGTCAAATTGATTGGGACGTGCGGTAGGTGAGATCTGGCCGGGGGACCCCTGTCGGATTGTGTCGGATGTACCTGGACGGCTTTCGGGAAAAGCCGAGTCAACGCCTTAGCGCACGCTACAGGTCGATGCGTAGCGCACGCTAAGTGCCGAGTACAGTTTAGACTGTGAGCCGTTAGCGCACGCTACGAATAGGGTCTAGCGCGCGCTAATAGCCATTTATTATAAATAGGACATCATCCTACTCGAGATTTCAGTTTTTCTCCTACCATAACCCGAACTCTTACACTTAGAACATAACTCACTTCGTCCCAAACACTTCATATCAACCTCCTAGTTCGAGATTGAAGATCGTATATCATTGGAGATTGGTGTTCAAGCCTTCGGTGTTGGATCGCTTCATTTTCCTCCGTAATCTTCACTACTTTGAGGTAGGTGATTCTTCACTGATGTTAGTAATGTTCCTAAGGAAGTTTGAATCATGTTTTGATAGCAAGTATTTCGTTTTTAATCGGTCATCACATGTTAGAAGGATATTTTTGACGTATCGGCATTATATATCGTATGAACCTTTGAACCATCTTATTATAAGGACTCCTAAGCATGTTCAAATCAAGTTATGATCAATGATCGGATATTACCCAGTTGATACGTTTTACACGATGGAATCATGTGTTTTGGAACGTAGAACAAATGGAACTTAGATTATTTCTTGGAGATCATAGATGAATTATGATGTTGAGTTGGCTATCCGTATTTTTGTATTTCACGATCATAAATCTTCCACAAACCTTATTAACATGATTTGCCCGAGGATAACTTGTATTATCACGGTAGGATTCATGAGTTCTTCACCATTCAACCCAGTTTTCGGCTTGCAGTATTCTGCCATGCAATATTAGCGCACGCTAACACGTGTGAGTTAACGTGCGCTATCGGGGTCAGTTAACGCCCGAAACGTACGTAGCGTACGTTATGAGACCAGCCGAGTCAGACTGCCAGACCGTGGCTAGCGCACGCTAGTCTTATACGATAGCGTACGCTAACAGTCCGTCATAGCGCACGTTACGTAGAGTACGTAGCGCGCGCTAAGCAATCCAGACAGCTTGTTTATTTTGAGCTTTTCGGCCATAGACCGAATTGTTAGGCCATCGTTCGACTTGAGATGATTTGTATATCGTTCCTTTTGTTAAGGTTCGAGCTTGTTACGTTGATCGAAGGAGGCGGCCTTCGAGTGTGTCGAGATCCTTGAAGTATTTCGTCTTGCCATTTTCGAGGCAAGTATCATATGTCGAGTTTGATTTATTATGCTTATGGTATTGTTCATATTTTGTATATGAGATGTATTTCGGAAATTCGCGTGATATTCGTTGTTGTTTGTTCGTATTGATGAACATATTGAAATGCATATGTGTATGCATAATTGATTGATTATGGTATAAATGATCCGAGGGGGTCATGAGGATCTATGCTGAGGGCGCTGGATCGAATGTCCACCATGCGTTGGTCCGACGGGATCATCATGGGGATCTATGCTGAGGGCGCTGGATCGCTGGACGGGTTTTCCACCATGCGTTGGTCCGACGGGATCATCATGGGGATCTATACCAAGGGCGCTGGATCGCTGGATTACCCTGTATTGTATTGATGGGATCGTGAGGATTCGCATCGTTGGATTCCGGTAGCGGAAGTCCATTTTGCATGTTTTATGATGCATTGATGATTTATTGTATTATGATACTTGTACTAGCATCGTTTTGCTAACCCCTTCGGGGGTGGACATTGTTTTGATGTTCAGGTAGCCGAGGAGCGGGGAGGCAGCCACAGTACCGACAGGACGATGAGATGGCTCAGTGATGTGATTGATGTTATTGTTGTCGAGAGTTGTTTTCTTGTTTCGTTCAGTACTCGAGTACGTCTGTTTTAATAATGTCCTTTCGATATGGTTGTATAAATTAACTATTTGATCGGTTGAATCAAATATGTCTTTAAACTTCAGTTGTACGATTGGTTTATATTTACACTCTCTTTAAAATTAGCCTTGTAAATCCTTACCTAAAGGGTTTACGGCGCTGTAATTATTCCGAATATCTCGGGGTGTTACATTCGTCACCTAGCTCTAGCCGTATCCTTGGAGGATAGCAAGGTGTTGTTGTTTCAATCGTTTTTCCGATGCGTGACAAGTAGAGGTGCGGTATTTCGGTGTTGGATCATTCAAGTGCTTGGAGTGCTTCGAATCGTAGAGAATTCAAGTAAAGCTTGAGGAATAGCTCAAGAGAAGTATACCATTTAATCAACGGACTTCAAGGGTGAGTTTCTTACAACTCTTGTTTTTCGTTTATATATTCGTATATACGTAGCTCGATTGATCCTCGTAGGGATTCGGATCGAATTAATTTTCGTTTTACCGCTTCCGCTGGGCCTTCGTTTTAGGCACCGAATCCCAACAAGTTGAACCAAAAATAATATCATCTACGTATATCTGAACCATCTGAAATCGTCACCTTCTTGGATTTTAAAAAGGATTTTGTCGACTGCAACTTTCTTAAATCTATTATTGATCAGATATAGTGACAATGTTTCGTACCAGGCCCTAAGTACTTGCTTGAGTCCGTAAAGCACTTTCCTTAGCCTGTACACACGGTCTTCATCTTCTATGTTGGCAAACTTTGGAGGTTGTCCAACATAGACTTCTTCGGCTAGGTCTCCATTCAGGAATGCGCTCTTAAGGTCCATTTGGTATATAATAAACTTCTAGTGAGCGGCAAATGCTTGGAGTATCTTGATGGCTTCTAGTCGAGCTACAGGGGCAAAAGTTTCATCATAATTTATTCACTCTTCCTGTCTCTATCCTTGTGTGACTAGTCTAGATTTGTTTCTGATAACAAGTCCATTTTCATCCTTTTGTTTCGGAATACCCATTTGGTTCTTATGACTGCTTGATGGGTTGGTCTAGGAACTAGGCACCAAACATTGTTTCATTCGAAACCGTTGAGCTTTCTTTCCATAGAAGTGATCCAATGAGAACCAGGGGCGGATCCAGGATTTGTGAATGGGGTGGGCTGGAAAATAAAAAATTCAACGCATTATATTTTATACACATCAAAAAAATTTGGTATTTACGTAAGTTATGCTCTGCAAGACCTTAATACATTCATCAATAACTGAGTCTATCTATATCTTTAACAAAATCTCTCTCGATATAGAGCATTAACAAATCTTCAAGTAAATCATCTCCCATCTTATTATAAAGTGGCGCCTTCACATGCTTCATAGCGGAAAATGCTCGTTCAGTCGTAGCAGTAGAAACACGCATTGTCAAAAAAATTCTCAAATATACTCACTACTGCCTATCATTGGATAATAGTGGAAAAAATATTTTTCATCTCTCTCCATAAAATAAAAATATGAAATATATAATAATTATTAATGGTATGAAATTTGAATACAAAATATTCCTAATAGAATGCCCAACAAATCATTAACTTTAAATAACAGCTCCCAACTTCCCATCAATTTTTTTAGTTAAATAACTTATGAACACCTCGCCTGATTTTCAATTAATCAATGGTGTTTAGAGTCAATAATTACTCTAAAATCTACCATAATGAAGAAAAGAAAACGCAAGTGTTGGCTACTTGGCTGTCGATTTTTCAAGTGTTAAATTTTAATATAGGGCTCCATACCTTGACTTGAATATGTAATATGAGAAGAAAACAAGAAGTCGAGGGTTGGTTGGCCGTGCCTGGAAGAGCAGGTGATGGTGCGCTGGTGCCGCAATGGTGATCGGAAGAGAAAGAGGCAAGAAGAAGTGGAGAAGCAGGAACACGACACCAGAATCCAGATTGATGCTGTGTTTTGCGTTTGCACATTACTTAAGTTTTAATTTTTTTTATTTTATTTGGGGTGGGCTAAAATTTTGTTGGGCCATAGAAATATATGTAACTATAGGTAAAAAATTTAGGCTTGCACTGGGATAGAGCCCAGTGCAGATAACACATAAATCCGCCCCTGATGAGAACTATTGAGAGCCTCATTGACAAACAAGTTCAAACTGGGCTAGGAATACAGCTAGAGTGCACATAGAAAGTCTTCTAAGTTTAGCTTGGTATTTTCATACAGGGAATTGAAACTTCTCAAAATATGTCTCTTCCTGTGCACAGAGTATAGTGCCTTGTGTACTCTGTATTTTTCTATGAGGGGTCACACCAGCATCAATATCTCCAATTATTAGCTCCTAGGTGTGATCTCTCAACCACTTCCTGGTTCTAGTTCGGAATCTCGTGCTGTAACATGTTGAACTGTAGCCTCAGCTTCAGCTTCTACAGCATCAGCTTCGACTGCTCTTGTTCTTAAAGTGGTGGAATTTATTTCTAGGTTCACAACAAGTTCTATTGGAATCTGGGGGATTTCATCAATAGAGAGTGTCAGGATGTCCTGTGTTAGGTCTTCTATTCCTGTAGGGTCACAATGGGGTTCATCAAAGACTATATGGACGGATTCCTCTATTGTCAGATTCCTTTTGTTAAATATCCTGAATGTCTTGCGGATAGAGGAGTATCGAACAAAAATACCCTCATCCGACTATTCATCGAATGTCTTCAGTTTATCCTTCCCATTGTTGAGCACGTAACACCTGCATCCAAATATGTGAAAGTATGCAACCATTGGATTTTTGGTATGCTCGAGGAGCATACTGTTGATGATTGGCATTGCGTCTTACAGGTCTATGAGGCTGGTTTTCCGCTGCTTGTGATATGAGCTTGGTGGCAGAATCGCAACCTTTGCTGTCCGAGAAGGGGTAGCTATGACTTTTACTAGATTCGGGGCTTCTTCGGGTTTCGGAATGGGTTCCACTCCCTTGACAAACACCGTACTAGTTTTGCCTTTGTGGGAGAACGAGTCATATCCTAAGCCACATTTGTCGGGGGCGTGCTACCCTATGCTTAGAATGTCTTCCATCCTCGTTGATGATTTCCCAAAAAACTTAAGGATGGTCTCGAGTTCTCCTTCTCTTTTCTCAAGAAGCTGTATCTTAGCTTCTAATAAAGCCTAATCATTTTGTCCTTCAATTACTATGAGTTTTTACCTCATTTAGTTCGGTTGCAAGTTGATGATTGCTTTACATGAGTTTTTTGTGAATAACCTTGATGTTTTCACAATCCAAAGACATGTTTTTATAATTATTTTTAGCAGATCATTTTCATCTTTCAGCTCTAAATTTGAAATGGAGAGTTGTAGGTTTACTTGTTTAAGCATCTCAGGAGCTTTCTGAATGGTTCTAAACTCATTCATCATATTTTCAAGAGTATGTTATGCATTAATAGGAGTAGCTGAGGTTGAGCATACCTCATACTCACTGTCTTCGTCATCATCTTTTTCCTTGGCAATAAAGCACATATATGCTTTATCTTCTATTTCATCATCGGAGGAGTCACTGCCAGTGATTGCCTGAAGGCACTCCTCGATCTTGCTTGATGCGGGTGAGGCTTCTGATTCTCCGATCAGGGCCTTGAGCTTGTTTCTCCATATGCGCCTTTTCTCATCCTTTTCTTGTTGCTCGGATTCGGGCAACTTCTATACTTTGGAATGAGGATATCTATAGCATCCCGGTTTCCTGCAATTATAGCACATATTAGAATCTACGGATGAAGGTGTTGCTAACCAAAATATTATCCGGAGATAGATATTGCTGGAATGGATGGATAGCAAACAAAGTGTGAGAGCACTTCCGTAGAGAAAGTAAATAACACAAGATTTGCCGGGGTTGTTAGTCCCGAGCTTGAATGCTCTCGCGAAATGTTATTAATACAAATATTCTAGGGTACAAGTATTAATGTTAGAGTACAATTACAATGAGGGTAAAAACCCTAGTTACCTTAGCTATTTAGTGTGAAGATTGCCGGAAGAACCAGGTATGATGCTCTGTGAGTTCTTATAACAACGTTGATGAGCTGTGACGACCGTGAGAAATCGACAGTCTCTCACGATGTGTAGTAGCTGTATGTTTGAGCTTCTTGGATTGTGAGTCTCGTTGAATCTGTACTGCAAGGAATTCTTGCCTCTGCCGACCGTCTTCTAGATGAGAGATGCTGAGAGAGAAATCCTGAGGTAGATCCAAGAGAGGAAGCCGAGAGCCTGACTATGTGTATGTATTCTTCACGTGGTTGCAACTGAGAGGAACCTTTGTAAATATTTTTCGGAATGATTTTCCAACCTTTTTCCAGTTGCTGGAGGTTCTCTATTTATAGGACTGGGAGCTACCGAGCGATCGCCTCTGCTGTATTATAATAAGCGGGCGATCGTCTTTTAGCACATGGACTGGTCTCCTTAAAGTCCGCAGGAGGTGCTGGCAGTCAGCTGTGCGGTCCAATGAGAAGTCTGCATGCATCTGAGTCGCTGTCACGGGCGGTCCCACCTTGTATCTTTCGGCGGGTCTGTCGGTAGGTGATAAGGTGGTGACAGGCTGTGGTCAACGATCCATGTTATGCGGCACCTTTCGCGGATCTGCACATGGGCGCTGCTTTGAGATCCAGTCTTCGTAGACTTTGATGGACGAAGGTCTTGTTCGCGGCACAGGACGGTCGTCCTGGGTCGGGCACCAGAGTCGATCGCTAGGTGCCGGAAGGCGATCTCCTTGGGAGTCGATCGCTAGATACTCGAAGGTGGACTGTTATCTCCGTTTAGGCAAGTTTGCCATAGCTTATTCGGTCGTGGACTCGGTCGCTCGGCACTTATTCCGATCTCCGCCGAGGCGTATAAATCGCCGCACAACAATTGCCCCCCAGCTCCTTCCGATGTTGGAAACATGGGGTGAGGTGGTTCTACTGGCGATCGCTTAACTTTGACGAGTGACTCAGCATTTTATGGAATTGGCGATCATCTTTGAGCGGATTGGTTTTGAGCTTGGATGACCTGGTCGGTCGCTGGAATGAGCGGGAAACGACAGTGGTTGTGGAAAAGTCTCTGGGGCACGTGTCGGGTTCCTGTTGGGGGAGACCGACGGTTAGTTATGACTCCTCGTCTGGCGTTCCCTAGAAACGACGCGTCGCGGGTTTCAAAGGGGTCATTAATTGCGACGGTTTGCACTCCGACCCTTGAGATTCTCCTTTATTGCATAGAAGTCCCTGCCATCTCCTATAAAAAGGCGCTGGGTTGCAGTGTTACGCTTACGCGCTTTTATCGGAGAAGAAGGATAATATCGTCGAAGGATTTTTCTGGAGATTTGACTGCCGATCGTCGATCGATTCAATCATTGGTAAGAAAACACTCCTTTTCTCCTCTTCTTTTCGAAAATGTCTCGAACATCTTCATCGCACGGAATGGGAACCACCTCCGCCGCCGGGGCTTCGAATGCCCGGGTAGGATCCTCCGCAAAATTCCATTTGGAGACGGCCGTCGAGGCTATCCGGGCCGGTATTGACCCCGCGGAAGTCGAGGCGTTGTTCAATGAAGCCGACATTGCCAGAGAGGCGGTGGTTGAGCAAAGACGCTCGCAGATGGAGAGAGATTCGGCGGTGAGGGCCTACTGGGAGCAGCATAGTGCCTTTGGCCAGGCCTATTTGGACTTCGCTAAAATCATGGAGAGGTTGGCTGGTCCGTCTCCTAAATTCGATTACCGGGAGTACTCGATTGCTCATCCCTACCAATTTTCCTAAACGATCGCTGTTTCGGGCCACGCAGCGATCTACATGGTCCCTTGGCCAGATAAGGAGCTCGGCGACCAGGAAGGACCTGGCCGTCTGGAGGACGAGGTATCATGTTCCTTCAGATGTGGATCTTTTCGCGCCGGCAGAGAATGAATGAGCCGACCAACCCCCGGAGGGTATGGTCGCCGTGAATGAAGCAATCATGGAGGCTGGGTTGCGGTTCCCTTTGTCCTTTTCTGTCTCCCATTTGCTGGCGGCTTGGAACGTGGCGCTGCTTCAGTTGACGCCGAATGCCTGGCTCCAGATCATTTGTGCTCTCACCTTGTTCGGCGGTCACCGACTGTACCGCATTCCTTCGCCGTTGGAGATGAACCACCTGTTCAAGCTAACGGCTCAGAAAGGGTCGGTCGGAGGCTATTACATTCAAGGCCGATCTGGTCGGGTGATCCTCAGAGTCCCGAACAAGGTGCGGTGCGACCCGGCGAAGTGGTTCTAGGTCGGCGGTTCATGGAAGGCATTAGCGAGCGTTAATCCCACCGACGAGTTGAATATTCCCACTAGCTTTCGGGATAGGAATCCGGGTAAGGGTTCTGACTCTCCCTTTGTTCGGATATGTTCTGAACTGATCTAATTTGGTTTTCCTTTTGCAGGTTTCCATATTCCGATGATCGACGAGCTTCCTTTCGACTTTTTGGTCGTTTGGGAGCGGATTCGAAGTTTGTTGGACGACGACTTTGACGTTCGCCGTATCAACAAGGAGAGTCGTTGGCTGTCTGCTCGGCTATTCTGTTTTCCACGACATCTCTCGGTCTTAGGTATGAGTTTCTGCGATCTCCAATTGCTTGGCGATCGTCCTGTTTGGAGAGTGTGTCTGACTGTGGTTTGATTGTTCTTTATTGCAGAAGTTCGCTTTCCTCGTTTCTTGGAGCTTCCAGCGGAGATAGCCATGTCAAACCCCGGTTCTGAGCCGTCTTCGCCAGAAGAAGTCATCTCGGGTTCCTCCGGTGCCGTTACCTCTCATTCCGGAGGTGAGCCCGTCGTGGAGCCGATCATAGCGGAGGAGGAAACTCGAGAGGCGGGGATCCGATCGAGCCGCAAGCAGAAGAGGTCGGAGGAATCTCTAGTTTCTGCCCCTGCCGGTGAGGTGCCGATCGCCACGCCTTCGATCACCGCAGTCCCCCCGGTGAATGAGCCTACACCCTCTGTGGATTTCTTGTGAGAGATGGTGATCGCCGAGGCTGAGACCCCTCGCGGGAAACTATACTTTGGTCACGACCCCGAGAGAGCCGAGAGGTAGAATTTGTTTGTTTGTTGAGTTTCGTCACTTGCGTGGGAGATGTGCTAACTTTTTGTTGTTTGGTGCAGGATCCGCAGCACTAACCCTGCTTGTCCGCCGATGGTGCTGGATTTCCTGGCGAGCCGATCTCCTCGCCAGGCCTGTGATACCCCGCTATACGTCAATCAGGCCGTTTCTGCTTTGCCGAAGGCCTGGATGACGGACTTAGATGCGATCGCTCGCCAGCGATCCGGGAATACAATGCAGTCTGCTTTCGCTCTCTCTCTTCAGGCGGCGACGATGGATGCCGAGGTTGTGAAAGAATTCGAGGGGCGTCCTTCTACTACTCGTCTGCAGGCGGACCTCGAGGCTAATCGGAAAGAGAATGCCGAGCTTGCCGACAGGATAGTGGCTATGGAGAAGGACTCATTAGATGCAGCTAAACGGGCGAGTCATGATCTTGAGCTGATGAGAGAGAATTATGAGCGAGCTCGAGCGACGGTCGACCGATATCGGGACCATTTGACAGATGCCCGATGGTTGCACGCGGCCGCTGAGAAGGAGGCCGAGCAGCTGAAGGTGACTGTCGCTCGGCTGACTAGCGAGCTGGCGGCGTCGAGGGGAGAGACGGTCACTAAGGAGGCCGAGCTTCAAAGTGCGCAACAGGAGATGGCGGAGCTAAAAGGGAAGCTAGAGGCGACCGAGGCCGATCCCTTTCTTAACATAGAGTTCGTCAGCGAGTTTGCCTATTATATGGTGTTCGCTGACTCGCTCCGAGCTGCTAAGAAGGGAGGGTTGGAGGTCAGCCCTCTTGCTGAAAACTTCAAGGCGTATGCGTTGGAGCATCCTCTCCATCCTGCTTTCTCCGTGCCGATCTTGGATCTCTCAGAAATCGCCGTGGACTTGAGCTGGTATCCAACTCCGGAAAACCTTGTTCATCCTGACGCTCCGGAGGACGGGGAGGCCGCTCCGGAAGTTGGCGAAGGGTCACGGGCCGATCCGGAGGTTGAAGGCGAAGGCCAGGCAGGGGCCTGAGGCTCTTCGTTCTTATTGTTTTAGCTCTTTTGCCTTGTAATTTTGTAGCTTTCTCTTGTAATACGTAGGCCTTCGGGCGACCGTGTATGTAATCCGATATTTCAAGTAATGAAATGAATGTTTGTTTCTCCGATTTATTACTTGAATGATTGCTTTTCTGAGTTTTTTGCATGACTTTGTACAAATGTCTGAGGAGAGATTGTTGCGAGTGTAGCTCCAAGTGAATTGATAAACTCATATATATAACTTTTACAACAAATTTGATCGCTGCACAAACATCTGATCTGAAAAATGCTGATCTCCGTATGTAATTGAATAGGGACGATCGTCGTATAGATAGCTCTGCACTCTTCCCCCTTGTTTTTGTTAACTTAGTGAAAGTAAGGGGACGAAAATAAATCGTTGAGTGAGCGGTCTTCAATTTTGTCGAATCCTCGAAAGGCCGTCCATCTCGGTCTTGAGGAGCCGTGCACGATCGCGGAGTTCGATGGACCGACCTCCACGACCGTGTCTTATGCGCGAGAGACATTCCGTCTGATGGCTAAGTTCTCGCTACTCACTTAATTGGTAGGTTCCTCCGAAGGCTGCGCCTCGCCTCGTATTTAAACGAAGGGCGTGCGGTCTCGGTCTGGAGGATTCCTTGCGCGGGGCGTCGTCGGATTAATCAACTCCATGTCCGCGGCTTGTTAGCTCTTCTTCTACCTCGGGCCACCATTAATATGGTGACCCTCAACGGTATACGTTGAGATGGGGGGAGTGACGTGTCGCATTCTCCGAGAAGGACCCACCACGTTAAGTGATGGACCTTTGAGGGTGGGCAAACGTGTCCACAGATTAGTTTTGGAGGGCCCTCAGACTACGCCGACCTCGTATTTAAACAAAGCGCGGGCGATCGTGGCCCAAAGGGACCTTGCATAGGCACAGAGAACGGTTCCATCATCCTCCACGACCATGGCGACACTCTTCTACCTCGGACCATCAAGTCGGATGACGATCCTTGACGGTATACATTGTGTAGGGGGAGGAGATCGCCTGCTTAGGTTCTTCATTGTTGATGACGAACTTTAGAGGGCGAGCGAGTAATCCTATGATTTGTTTTGGAGAGTCCTTCGACTACGCCCGCCTCGTATTTAAACGAAGGGCGAGCGATTGGAGCCCAAAGGAACCTTGCATGGACGGATCGTCAGTTTAATCGATTTTCGCGACCATGGCGGCACTCTTCTAACTCGAACCATCATGTCAGATGACGATCCTCGACGGTATATGTTGTGCTAGGGGAGGCGATCGCTGCCTAGGTCCATCATGTCGATGACGAACTTTAGAGGGCGAGCGAGTCATCCTCTTTTTTGAAGCGTTTGCTCAGGCAGTAGCCTTTGATTTGATGAGGCGGGAAATCGGGGAGAGACTTCCAAAGTTCCCTTATCATTATTGAAGCAAGTAGATACGGTCGCCGAGGTTGATCGAGGGGTCAGCTCGTATGAGCTTTCCGGCCTGTTCGCGTTCGACTCGGGCGACCGTGTTGGGAGATTGGTGGGGCTCCAGCTAAGCCAATAAGCTATCCAACTTGCCTTCCTTGAACAATCTCCATAGTTGTCTGAGGAGGTCTCGGCATTGGTTGGTGTTATGGCCGGGACTCTTGTGGTAGGCACAATATTGATTGTGGTCCAGATGACCATGGTCCCTTATTGCCTTTGGCTTGTTTAGCGGTTCGTGCCCCTCGATGGCGTTGAAAATGTGGGCCGGAGTTCGGTTGAACTTGTGGAGGAGATGGGCTTCCACATCCTCGAAGGCCTTGTGGTCGCTGGATGGCTTGGAGACCGTCTTTTTGGTTTTGGCGATCGCCATCTTTCGGACAGGAGGTGGCGTTTCCTCGCCTAGGCGGAGGGTGAGTAGCCTTTGCCTGGCCAGAAAGTCGGCAGCCTTAGCGCGGAAGATCGCGTAGGTTGGGGGGATGTCCTTTGTGAGATGTCTGAACAGGGGTGAATAACCGTAGAATCCCCCCAGGACCGAATAGAGAGCAAGCTCGTCGCTGATGGGCTCTCCGGTGAGGACGATTTCATATACTCGGTCGATGTAGTCTATGTCGGATTCGTCTTCCCCCTGCCTGATTTTCATCATGCGGTGGGGGCCTTCTGGTCTGGCGACCTTGGCGGAGAAGTATGACGTGAAGTCACTCGCCAGTTTCTCAAAGGAGATGATTGATCGCGGTGGTAGTGAGATGTACCACCTATAGGCCAGCTCGCCCAATGTTAACGGGAAGTTTCGGCATTTGGTTACATCTGATTCCCCACACCCGGTCATGTAAATCCAGAACTTACTTAGGTGGGTTTCGGGGTCCGATCTCCCTTCGTAAAGAGGCGTTTTGGGAGGAGCGATCCTTGGTTGCATGGGGGCAAGCTCGATGTGGACTGCGAGTGGCTCGGTCGATCCGATGATCTTTCTACTGGTGCTTGCCCCCGTATCCAAGAGTGCTTTCATCTCGTCTAGCTGGCGTTGTATAGCGGCCATCGCCGCGGCCTGGATGCTCGCGGATAAGCGCTCGGAGCGGGAGCCGAGGGGATCAAGTATTGACCCCCTGGCATTTGGAGCGGGAGCCAGACGGCTGACCTGTATTCGGCTGGGAGTTGGGTATGCCGAACTCCTGGTGACGGACTCGGATTCCGTCGTCTCGTGGTTGGGGCCAGAGTGGCCAGGTCGCCATAATGGGTCGCTTCCCCAAGCGACTAAATACGGAACTGTCCGGCCTTGCGAGAGCCTTTTCTCATGAATCGGGGCTTTCTGACGATCGCTCGCCCAGTAACCCTTTGAACTTCCGTTTGCCCATGCGGTGGATGGCCGAGGGAGTTATAGCGGGCATTGTGCGTGCTCTCCATCGCTCCTTTAGGATGGCCATAGCCTCCTCGATCTGTTCTGCGGTTTGGAACTGGTCGAGTGAGAGGCTGGGGACATCCCTCAGGTACGGGATCGAGAGTCTCGCGTCGTCGTGGCTTCCCTCTGCCATCGGTTGGGGCTCGGATCTAGCCGGGATATGGTGTCCGGCAGTTCGGAGAGTGGCTCTCTTCGATGTAGTGGTGGACGTCATGATTCTGAAGGCTTTCTTTGAAGCGCAGTGAGTGTCACTTCAAGTATATGCCCCGAGAACAGTGAGTGTTCTTCGGGATGGTAGGAATAAAAATGAAGGTTTAGATCCCCTTCTTCTAGGGCCAATTGTTGCTACCCAAAATATTATCCGGAGATAGATATTGCTGGAATGGATGGATAGCAAACAAAGTGTGAGAGCACTTCCGTAGAGAAAGTAAATAACACAAGATTTTCCGGGGTTGTTAGTCCCGGGCTTGAATGCTCTAGCGAGATGTTATTAATACAAATATTTTGGGGTACAAGTATTAATGTTATAGTACAATTACAATGAGTGTAAAGACCCTAGTTATCTTAGCTATTGAGCGTGAAAATTGCCGGAAGAACCAGGTATGATGCTCTGTGAGTTCTTGTAACAACGTTGATGAGCTGTGACGACCGTGAGAAATCGACAGTCTCTCACGGTGTGTAGTAGTTGTATGTTTGAGCTTCTTGGCTTGTGAGTCTCATTGAATCTGTACTGCAAGGAATTCTTGCCTCTGCCGACCGTCTTCTGGATGAGAGATGCTGAGAGAGAAATCCTGAGGTAGATCCAAGAGAGGAAGCCGAGAGCCTGACTATGTGTATGTATTCTTCACGTGGTTGCAACTAAGAGGAACCTTTGTGAATGTTTTTCGGAATGATTTTCCAACCTTTTTCCAGTTGCTGGAGGTTCTCTATTTATAGGACTGGGAGCTGCCGAGCGATCGCCTCTGCTGTATTATAATAAGCAGGCGATCGTCTTTTAGCACATGGGCTGGTATCCTTAAAGTCCGCAGGAGGTGCTGGCAGTCAGCTGTGCGGTCCAATAAGAAGTTTGCACGCGTCTGAGTCGCTATCACGGGCGGTCCCACCTTGTACCTTTTGGCGGGTCTGTCGGTAGGTGGTAAGGTGGTGACAGGCTGTGGTCAACGATCCATGTTACGCGGAGCCTTTCGCGGATCTGCACATGGGCGCTGCTTTGAGATCCAGTCTTTGTAGACTTTGACGGACGAAGGTCTTGTTCACGGCATAGGACGGTCGTCCTGGGTCGGGCACCAGAGTCGATCGCTAGGTGCCGGAAGTCGATCGCTAGATACTCGAAGGTGGACTGTTATCTCCATTTAGGCAAGTTTGCCATAGTTTATTCGGTCGTGGACTCGGTCGCTCGGCACTTATTCCGATCGCCGCCGAGGCTTATAAATTGCCGCACAACAGAAGGTAATTCAGAACTCACCTTGTTGAATGGTTTGGGCATGTATAGGGCCTTTCCATATTTCATGATAAACTTCCAGAATTTATGCATGATAAGGTCCATTTCGTCTTGTGATAGGATGTCATCGTCGCTTTCATCTGCCTTGCATACGGCTTTGGATGTGCTGGGTGCAGAGCTGTCTCCTATCAGATACAGCATCCAGTGCTATAGTCTTGGCAGGTGACTCTATGGTCTAATCTCTCCTGCCAATGTCATACTCAAAGGCTTTAACGTCAGAGAAGAGATCAAAAGTAGATATTTAAATTACAAGACACACGCATAGCTGTGGTTTTAATGTCCCATCAGGCAGGGAGTGATCTAAAGATTTTAAGATTTTTCTCCTTTTGAGTATGCACTTTACCCAATTCTTCAAGTTCACTGACAATGCTGGTAAATCTAAGGTCAAGCTCCTCAAGCGTTTCGGAATATTTCATTTCAAACGACTCAAATTGCTGAGTTAGTTTTAAAATTTTGTTTTCTTTCGAGAGCTCAGTTCCCTCACAAATTAGCTTGAGTTTCTCCTTAATTCCTTTGGCTGTTATATAGCTCATTACCTTAGAGAACGTGTATTTGTCAAGAGTGACAAACAGCGCATTCTTAGCTATATTGTCGAGATTCGCACGCTTGCAATCATCCGTTGTCTATTGATCGCGTTCCTTCTCGAGCATTTCCGCATAAGGTTGTCCATCGATTCTTGCGGTTGTATTGACCTTCATTATCCTGATCGGTCCTTCGTGGATGACAATGATCATCTCTTCGTGCATCACAGCAAGATGGACTTCCATCCTAATCCTCCAATCATCGAATTCATTAATAGAAAACATAAGGACTTTGTTGATCATAGATGTGTCCATAATAGAAGAAAGATGAATGATAAAGAAACGAAATAAATTTTCAAAAGTTAGTGATTTTGTGGATCTGATTCAAGTTAAAAATCGCCTGATTCTTTGTAGAATCTGTTGGGATTTGGATACAAATAACGAAGGGCGCAGCGGAAGCAAAAAACTCAAGTGCAATACGAATCCCTCAAGAGGATCGATTCAAGCTACATATATACGAATATAAAACAAACAAAGAGAAAGATACGAAAACATACCCTTGTAGTCCGTTGATAAAATGGTTAAGAAGATGATGTCCCTTACGAATCCAATCCGCAACAAGCTCTTGGATGATCCAACGCCAAAAACACCGCGTCTCTACTTAACACGCACCGGAAAAACAATCGGAACGACTTCCACTTCGTTGTCCTCTAAGGACACGGCTAGAACAAAGTGATAGGAGCTTGCTAATATTGTCTATTACACTCTAAGTGTATAGATATATTTTCTCTCTTGATTTTCCTAAGCACTCTAAGTGTTATGGAAAAAAATATCTTTTTATCTCAATTTTTATCCAATAAAATGAAGAAGAAAGATGATGAAGACAATGAAGGAGAAAATGATTTTTCTCTCTCTCCTTGAGATATGGCTGTGAGTTATCATACCCCAACAATGTGAGAATCATTATCTCCTTATATTTTATCTTCCACTCCCACTCTACATGGTAAGGTCCACCCTTTTTCAATAATGCAACACATGCCAATATAAGTCTAGTCTTCCCTCAATAAAAGGAAAGAAGACAAAAGAAAAGAGGGAGGAAAGAGGGGAGGGGTAGCCATCTAGAAGTTAGAAGGAGTTCGGTTCACTTCAGACTCTCGTGTGTCCAAACAGATAAACCCCATTCCATTACGATGTATTTATATCAATTAATTAATCCAATTAATTAATTATATAAAATACAAAATAATAGAATTAATTTCTCCAAGAAACAATTATTTCTATGAATTAAATCAATCACCCGGTAATTTATTTAATTCATTAGGCCGTAAATTAATTTATCCAATAAATTAATTTAGACATCTAATGTCCCAAAATTAATTAGACATCCAATATCCAATGAATTAGATATCCAATATCTAATATTATTTAAAAGAGAATAAGCTCAATCCATTCCGTCGTCAATCCTATTGCGCGACTCGGTAGGTCCGTCTCAGTTAGCAATGGGAGGAACCAAAGAGTAGTGGCGCCACCTAGCCAGCCTGGCAGCCTACACTGTACCCCAACTGAGAACGAATGACGGGGATCATTCCAAAACCTTTCTGTTGTGAATACCAGTATACGTATAAACCCTTCTTTCAAATGTCCCGATCAAGTTATAGGGTCACGGTCAGTCAAACCCTATCTGTATTTGACGCTATGCATGAGTTAATGCAGATCGAGATCATTGCTCTCGTGTATCCAATGCAACTAGCTCCAATGCTTTGGTCAAATACTTATGATCTCATCTGCCAATAACTGCATAGGACATATACCTATTCACTAATAGGAGAAAGAATCCTATCTTGGTATTTAGTAGAACCTGCTACTTGACCGTCAAGATGCACGTCGAGGTTAACCCCCACCTTCTGGTTTTCTGGGTCGAACTACTCTAATGAAAATCTTAACGTCACAAGTACATCCCTACTAAATCCTCAAGTCGAAGGTTCACGAATACCTATCACAACCTATCATTTCCACCATTGACTGTCCCGGAGTGAAATCCGTGTGACCAATCGAGGGTGAGTCGGTTCGAGTATACTAATCTCATTAGAATACGTATAATATGTGCCCCCACTAACCATTAGCGTTCAACAGGCACTCTCCAAGTCAAAGAACACGTCATACAAGTCTTCACATAAACTTAATGCCCAATCAAGTTTCACCGACTTGTAATGATTAAGTATTTGAGCCATAAACCTTTCCAGTGCCGATCCCCTTATCCAATAAGGAGTGTAACGTTTTGCCCTCAAATACAAGGACTAGTTTTTGTCTATATATTTACTAGTCAGGTATACCACTAACTACCAATAAATAAAGAAACATACAATTGCCTTCTGATAATGATAATACATGATAAAAAGCACAATCCCCTCTCTCAAACATCATCTGAGTGGTATTCGAGTGCATACTCCTAACATAATCAATCTCTCTGATACCACTTGTTAGCCACAGTATACAGTATAAATAGCTTAGAGGGGGGGTGAATATGCTATATCTTTTTCAATGTTTGTTTGCGTAGCGGAAGTATAAGATTAAGTTGTTGTAAATACAACAACTGAATGATATCCTATTAGCTTGATGCGTACAGGGTTTTAACGACATGTATACTAAAATCATACAGACAGATAGAAAACAGTAAAGGCAGAAAGTAAAGACACACTGATTAAAGTGGTTCGAGATAAACCCCTCTATGTCCATTGGTCCTCCACATAAGAGTAAAGCGTTTATTAAAATCAAAGCGTACACAAATATATGACTTTAACTAAACATGTCGCTATATCGTTCACACAGATTCATATAGCCGACAACAGCTTGGGCCATTCACATATATTGGCTTTGGCTTCTTCAACTCGCTTCTTCTCACATAGATTGAAGCTTCGTCCTTAGCGCTATTTGTCCCACACAGGTCGGAGATAGTGAAGCTTAGTCCACACAGGGCTAAGTAAACTCAACGGTAAGATTGGTATGACAAGATTGAACAGCAATTGTATGCTTGAGGAGATTTCACTTTAGGTGTGCTGTTCGCGTTGAGGACTTGTATATTTCTTCTCTTTTGATGAAGTTGTATGCTTGAACAAATATAGTGCTTGATGAAGCTGTAAGGATGATAATCAGATTGTCAAAGTTCTTCGAATCGTCAGGTGAGCAATGTCCTCCTGCTTTGGGCTCTGTTATAAATGTAGCCATTGGCCGGTTGGTGAGATTGAGACTGTTCTGATTGGCAACTTCGAAATGTTTCGATAAAGGCGATTCACATTTAATGCTTCAAATATTCTTTTTGACCAGCATTAAATGCTCTTTAGACTGTAGCCTTTTCGGCCGGATTAAATGCTGTCCGATCAGTATTAAATGCTACTTTAATCATGAATACTTTATGAATAAAGAATGTTTGCTTTCTCAAAGGTTTAAAGTTTCTTCAGTCCTATTGGATTTGTGTTTTACTTTTACTAAGTAAAATATTTATAGCATGTTTGTTGTATCCAACATCTTCGTCTTTGCTGTATCTTGAAGACTATGCTGTAGGATTAGGACTTCTGGCTTGCTGGAAGATCTTGCGCTGTATGGACGAGATGTATGACGTTCTCCTAACACCGTCCATACTTAACTGATTTTCTGAATTTGAAGATTCTTGCTGTATGAGGCAATTATCAAAACACTGGAAGGATTTTTCCCAATATCATGTATTTAGCGTACATTGCTTCATTTCGCTCGCGTACGTTAATTATGAAAACATGTCTGGTTTAGTTGGGTATGATGTTATGTACGTTTCTATAACGCATAGCGTATGTTAGCTGGGATTTTGTTTGCTTCTTTGATTTTCTATCCAACTCGTGCGTCTTCGACTTCTTATTGATTAAATGTTGTTAATTGTTGTTATTCTTTTTTCATCAACTTATCATCAAAATTCTTTTTGTAATTATATGGAATAAAATATTCCAACATGAACATCAAAAATGCTCGTGACTCCATGATCTCCTACCATGTGTCTCCATAGATTCCACAACCCACACAGATTGAGCCAAATAAAATAATCACAACATCCGGCTCTCGACTCCGTGATCCCTTGCCTAGAGCCACTGTAGGTCCAGTCGAACCCGCACGATTGGACTATGCAGTTCCACGATCCCATGATAACTAACCATGTGTCATCGTAGGCATATCCTGACCCGCACAATTGGGCCTCAACAACACTTACTAAGTTTCGACTTCGTGGACCCTTACCATGTATCCTCGTAGGCCCATTCGAACTGACATGAGTGAACTTAGCAACACAAAACTAAACATTGACATTCAAGCGCACCAAATACACATGGTCAACATCACAACAACAATCACGAATAATGCACAATGAACATACAATATATACATCAATCAATCAACACGACACATTACACACCCGCCAAATCAGCCAAATCATCACAATCAACACCATTCCACAACAAGGAACATTCAAACACAACATCACATAACAAGACACCAATAACGAACAATCACATAATGCGCAATCAACGAGAATGAAAAAACCATCATAATCCATTACACAACATCAATTCACAAGATACTTGTCTCGATAATTAACACGTGAACGCCCTCAAGAAGATGGCTCGGCCGATCAACCATGAAACCAAGAAAATAAGAATTGATTGAGAGATAACAAAACACTAATCACTATGAATACCATAACTGAGAGTAATCAATAACAACCCAACAACCTGACTAGAATCCCATTTAAACATTTCAATATTAAATGCTCAATGATTTCCTCAAGAACACCAAAAGTGCAATCTGATCGAATGAATTCAAGATATATATATATATACACACAATCCATATAACATGGTCAACTGCACCAGATAACACAAGTTTACTCATCAGAATCGGATCAAAAATTTAAATCAAGAGTTTTCTCTAAAAAGTCAACCCCAAGAGATCCAAGGAAAAGTACCTCGATCTGACGAAAAGGAAAGATTAGATGTTGTTATAATCACCTAAGACCTTCCAAGACACCTTTGTATGGAGTAGAATTGACCCACAAACAGAAACCCTCGCCAAGTCGCCTCAACTGCCGCGTAAAGAGAGAAAGGAATGAAAAGTGCAATAAAAAACTATTGTCCAGATATATATACTAGAGCAGTTAGCGTGCGATAACAGGCACCATTAGCATGCGCTAAAGGGCCCTAATTCCAGCAGCTTCTGTCTCAACCTCCTATTAGCGTGTGCCAACTATTGGGCTTAGCAGGCAATCACTCATTCTTAAAAGCAGTGTTCTTTAAGGCCAAGGAGTCAGGTGGAATTGGGAGAATGGCTAAGGTAGAAAAGACATCCATGCATGCCACCCGTAGTAATCTGACGGATAACCAACAGTGTAGCATGTGCTAATGACTGTGTAGCATGCACTAATTGACTCTATATCGTACACTACGAGAACTGCACAGGCAGCAGGACCGCACCAAAACTCGAAACGGTGGAACTCCTCAACAAAAACAACGATTATGCAACATCAATGAAGCGCTAACGTACCATACTAACGATCCATAATAAAAAAACATGCGATGAAACACGACATATTATCGCACAAATACCTGCATGATGTACCACGACACGCGCACTAAATAATCCAAGTTAAATAGTAAACATGACAATGCACTCCGAACGTACACCGGTCAACATGAAAATAACTTCAATCAATCTACAGAGGAAAAATATTCAGCACAAAATGACAACTAATTCAAAACAAACGGAAATAAAATTTGGAGTATTACAAAAGCAATAGCCTCCTCAACTGGATAAATAGAAGCCTCACATGAGGGCATTTGTAACATTTCAAGGGGAGTTTTTTTGTAATTTTGAACGATAACATTGAGTTTTTTCTTTTGTAAAGGTTTAATTCATAGGTTTTTTCTAATATTATTGCTTTTAGATATAATTTCCTGTCTAGAAGAGCCACACCATGTCTAGGGTTGCAATCGAACCGAGTCGAGCCGAACATTGCCAAACTCAAGCTTAACTCATTGATTATCGTGTCGAACTCAAGTTATTATTTATCAAATAATTTGTGGCTCACGAGTTTGTTCGAATTTAATTGAGCCTAAACGTACATTTTAAATTTATATTGATAAAATAAGTTATTATTCCCAATAAATATAATATATTTACTAATATTCATTGTTTCCGTAAAAGATTTAAAGTATTAAAGGTTTAATATACATCTTACTAATTACAGTATAAAAATGTACCAAACTAATAAAGTACATATTTTAATTTAATTTACAAATTTGTTCGCGAGCTAATGAGCTGAATGTCAAAAGCAAGCTTGACTCATTTACGTAACGAACTTTCTTAAACAAGCTCGAATGAGCTTTATGCCGAGTTGATCTCAAATGGTTTACGAACTAACTCAACTCACTTTCACCCATAACCGTGTCCATGTAATCCTAATTTTACATGGTGGAAACTTTGATTTTTTTCCTTATTATATTTGATAAATATATAATTTCAGTAATATAAATTTATATTCTCATACATACATCACTATACATGTGTGCGTTGTATCAATCTCCTTAAAATTTCAAAATATGTCGTATCGTATCCACCCATCTCGTTGCTTTATAGCTTCTTGCAATGAAATAGTGTGTTTATAGGCTAGAAAAATTACATCCGTAGGTACGATTGGATTTCACAAAGAAAGCACAAAAATTACATTCCAAAAACAAAAAATACAAAAGAGAGAGAGAGAGGTGGAGGGAGAGAGGGAGGGAGGGAGAGAAAGAAGGTGCCGTTGAATACACCAAGGAGATAAAATGAATCATTACCACCTTCTCTTCTGAATCCGATGCACATTCTATATTGTGATCCTCAAGCAATAGGATCATTCAGTTACAAATTTTATACAACCCAACGACGATATGCTAATATTCAAGTAGATTCCTTAGTTATTGCATATGAAATAGGGATGATTACAGAAAACTACTATGAATTTCTGTCTAATTATAGGAAAACCCACTTATCTTTTTGAAATTACAAATAAATCTCAAAGCTCGCTATAGCCTTACAGATGCGCCTTCTTGAGGATTCACACTTTCGAAGATAAATGTAAGTGGCATATTTGAAAATTTGAAAGATAATTGGACTTTATTTATAACTAGCCTAGACCTTCGATGCACTTTGTAACTAACCCTAAGAAACACACAACCTCACTAAATGAGATTACATTTCTAGCAATGGAAGACTTATGAGAAAATATGACCATTCATCTATTTTAAACTCACCTTTATATGCACTTTTACCATCGAACTATGTTGGAGTTGGTGGCATAAAGATTGTAGTGAGGTTGGTGGCATAAAGATTATTTTAAACTCACCTTTATATGCACCTTTACCATCGAACTATGTTGAAATTAGTTAATACTAAATAATATTATACGAAATTTACGTTCGGATTTCCTTCCTGTCACAACCTTCACACAGCGGAAAAATGAAATGAAATTCCAAAACAGCCATCTTCATAATTTTCTTTTCACTTGCATGGAAATATCAGCAGACCCCAAAGCATTTTGGGACTAAGGCTCGATGCACTTTGTAACTAACCCTAAGAAACACACAACCTCACTAAATGAGATTACATTTCTAGCAATGGAACAAACTTATGAGAAAATATGACCATTCTCATCTATTTTAAACTCACCCTTATATGCATCTTCATCATCGAACTATGTTGGAGTTGGTGGCATAAAGATTGTAGTGTCAGTTAATGGGCTGAAATTAGTTAATACTAAATAATATTATACGAAATTTACCTTTGGATTTCCTTCCTGTCGCAACCTTCACACGAAGGAAAAATGAGATGAAATTCCAAAACAGCCATCTTCATAATTATTTTTCACTTGCATGTAAACAACAGCCGACCCCAAAGCATTTTGGGACTAAGGCTCTAATGTTGTTGCATGGACATATCATGAGAAGACGATGAATCGAGATAACTGCTATAGTTATGTCCTCTATTACACGATTGATATTGTAATCGACATGTAAGCATGAAATTAATAGGTATACCCAAACATAATAAATAAGCTCATGACACGTCAATATATGTCTACGAGGCTAATGGAAACTCAAACTACTTCCATGTTTTCGGGAGTGATTCGAATCAAGTTTGTACTTGTGCAATGCAGAAGACAGATGATCAATTGAGTCAGCATAAAAAATGTGTTAATAGACGATAAATTTACCATAAATTACAAAAAGAGCCTCTGGCATCTTTTTAAGCTTACTATCTTCTCTGCACTGTACAATTCTATGATCATAACAACAAATAGTGCACGCGACTGTGCAAAAAAAAAAAGAAGGGGGGTACAACCTCATGATGCATCAGACTTGCTTTGTCATCTTTTTCTGCGCTTTGGCTCCACCTAGTAACAAGGAAAAGCGCAAACAACTGAGGGAAAAGCTTTCTCGGAAACGATACATGCAATACAGATATTGTATGTAACACTTCTGCAAGCGTCTACATAAGATATAATTCAATGGTACCATTATAGCAACTGGCAAGATGCATTTGTGAGAAATATCATCCTCGGTTTAGTTCTAGAATAAATTTAATTTAGTAATGCATATCAAACCCCATAAGACATATTTATGGATTTTTAATGTACTTAAATCTGACAGATCAAAAGGGAGAAAGACAATCATTCATGACTTACCTTTGCCTCAGAAGTTGGTGATACAGGAAAAGTGTTCAATGACCTTTTGGCGTCATCGTCAGATGAACAATCAGAGCACAGGAATTGTTCCAGTTTCTTTGCTTCCTCGATTGCCATACCCATACAAGAAGGATGAAACCTTCAACCAAAAGATAGAATAGAGATTAGAGATACACGCTCAATAGGAATAAATAAAAACAACTTGATGCTCACAAAAAAAGGATGGGCAATTAATATGAGAAGAAACTATTTTCAATAAAGAACAATGCAAGAGCATAGACAGGCATATGTCACCATTACAAACGTACACTCACATATTCGAGATTGCAAGATGCAAGTACCTAAATTAATTAAGGCAATCTGCATCGTTATGTTACCCTACACTTCTCTAAGACAAGCTACATAGATTGTTATCTCCTCCACGGAATGCTAGCCCATAAGTTGAGCCAACTACAAATATACATCCTTGACGAACACAACCTGATAATCTAACAAACAGGTGATGGTCAATAGGAGAGCTGAAAGTGACAACAGAAGGGAAAAAAGGACATTAAGTAAGAACAGACAAGTTTCTCAACTGAGAAAATGTAGTATTGCATAAAAACGCCTCAAGACGTGTGCGGTGTGCCTCAAAAGGATGAGGTGTAAGCCTCAAATTCATAAAAAAAATAGTGCCTTCTGGCTTTTTCCGACGCCTCGCACGAGGCGTATGCCTCGACCGCCATTTAAGAGACTGCTAGTATCAAAGAATTCGTCGTAAGAATGAATTTGTTTTCTGAAAACTTGACAACTTCTACTCATGTTGTGCATTGAATATTTGGATGTTAAGACATGCCAATATGCCATAAATTCCTTTAATCAATGTAGTCAATTGCCAGGTTTGAAATTTTTCCAAGGATGTGGGCTCTTTGGCATTCACTCTCTTGCTTCGACTAAAGGTGTTTACTTATTATCAGGATGATGGACTTGGAAAACTGGCTACTTAATAAGTTGGTTCTGAAATCAGCCTACATAGCGACCCACAGGCCACAGCTCAACCCAAGTCAAAATTACAGAGTCATAACTGCAAACAAATTCAATATTGCCGAGTATACCTCCAGAATATTAAGAACATCATAAGAAGAAGTGACCATTGAAGAACACAGCATTTTACCAGATTGTTTTTTTTTTTTTTTTTTGCAGGAAATTGGTAAAACCATTCCATGGCCTTGATAGTGGATATAAAACCAATTAAGCATACCAGTCTTTGCATCCTTCACATTGCACCATGAGATCATCTGGATTATAAGGCATCTCACACTTGCAATAGCTTCAGACAAAGAAAAACCCAGAAAATAAAAGGAATTTGAAATTAAATCACCGCAACGCAAATCTGCATTTTCAATATCAACCGTCCTCATCTTCAAAATTGTAAAAGAAGTAAACTCACACAGCAACACGATCAGGGGTGAAGCTCCCGGTAGCAGCCTTGTACTCAAACCTACAAAAGTAATCCTCTGTTCCCACATTCTCAAGCTTTGTGTAGTTCTTAAACGAATGCACAATACACTTCCCTTCGATTGTATGGGCACTCTGTACATCAAAATGGTCTGACAAGAAGAGCTCCTTGGCACCATGGAACTGCCTCCGGCCCCCGATTGATTCCTCAGGACGATAATACCAACGGACCCCCACTTTTGCGTTATTCCTGTGGTCAGCCTCGATTTTCTCAACTCTTGCCACGTACGGCGGCTTGTCTAGATCGGATGGTCTCATCAACACACAGTCGCCAGCTACAGAGAAATACACTAAATTAGTCCAGCGTGTGCTTAAAAGCTTGTCTCAACCGAACCATAAAAAATACACTTATCTCAGCAGGTGTAAGATCCTACTGGCATGTGGAAATGCATGTATAAGCATATAGAACCCAGTGAATTTTTACTTGAAATTAATCAATTCAACTATTGGGCAAATAGATATGAATATGCAAATGCAGGGTAAGGACATTCCAGAGTTTGGTCATAATGCCTAAAAGTGCTTCTACAAAATACAAATCATTAGCCAACTATATCGGTAAAATTGGAGGAACATAATTAACTAAAAGCTCCAAGATTTATCTCCGCCATTGGGAGAGGCAAGTGAGATATTTGGGATACGAACCAACAAGGAGCTCAACTGAAACCAACAACATCACACACACACACACAAGCGCGTGCACACGTAGGGAAGCTAGCAAGACAGCTTCAACAGCTAATAGCCAAAGTTTCATGCCATTCCAACTTCTAAACAACACGAAAACGAAGCACAAGGAAGCACAAAAGTATTAAGTGGAAGAAAAAAAAATAGAACTATGAAAAGAGGACAAAAATAAACAAAAGGAGCCTTCAAACTGTCGTTTGATACTTCAGCGACAAAATACAAGTAAACCATTTTGCAAAAAAAAAAAAAAAAAAAAAAAGAAAGAAAAAAAACGAGGCAAGGAAAATAGAAGTACATAAGACTGATAGAGTAAAATGAAAATACGTCTGACAACTTTGT
The DNA here is from genome assembly GCA_033398695.1 of Orobanche coerulescens. Classification (NCBI taxonomy): domain Eukaryota; kingdom Viridiplantae; phylum Streptophyta; class Magnoliopsida; order Lamiales; family Orobanchaceae; genus Orobanche; species Orobanche coerulescens. Next base: position 39,597,720 of record CM065814.1, on the reverse strand, counting down.
TGGTCCCTTTGATAGTGTAAGAATCGAGGTCCTTCTTCCCCGGCTTCGTCTTTGCCATCTTCAGCTTCGATCGAAAAAAAAGTTGTGTGGAATTTCTCTCCAAAATGATGCCTAAGTTCAGGAGTGGAGAGAGAAGCAGAAACCCTAATTTGCGGGGTGGGGAAGAGAAAATGGGGCGGAGAAGGTGGTGTCGGAAACTGCGGTTCAGTCTACCCGCTAGGCAGCTTTGCTAAGACAAAGATAAGCTCCTTGTTCAAATGTTAACCGTGTCGTATTATTTCAGTATTGTTTAAACCAAAACCTGAATAAATAGTGTTATTAAGTATGAAGGTTTAGATACAAATTACTCTTGCCTGAACTTTTCTATCTCATAAATTAGACCACACAATAAAATTTATATTTATATCTTTTAATTACATAAATTATTATTATAATATATGTGTCTCAGTTTTCGTTCATTTAATAATACGACACGGTTATTGTTCATGTGTCTCAGTCTTTGTTTATTTAATTGAGTTCATTTCTATTTTTATAATCAATTAAACACACGTAATTTTGAATTCTAAACTAGATATCTTTTGAAAATTTAATCTTCAACTTCGTAGAACAATCAAGCATGTCCGTGAAGTTGGATAAAATTACTAATATTATGAATGAGAAGGAGACGTGAAAAATAAAAGCACGATGTATTCTGATCTACAAGTAGTATTCTTCATCCTATAGTAGGTCGGATGAGACGAGTTTCATGGAAATTGTTTTCATGAATACAAATGTATGATTATCACTTTTTTATTTGTGAAATTATTTTGTTTTATTGATATCCAATGTAGAATTGACGTGCTTTTATGATTATATGAAGGGCTGCAAAATACAAGCATCATTTCCCAAATTTTTATTTCGGTGGTTTGCTGGTAATTTGAAGGGAGAAAATTTTGTTTATATCACCAAGTTCATAATCGCAAAAATGGAAACTGATATCAAGCCTACAAAACTCGGCTTCCGTCTTATGTTTCATAATTACACTGGATGTAGTATATGTAATACACTTCCGATCCCTCGGTTTGGATTTGAATTTGCGTCTTTTGCTGATCTATTCAAGTACAAGGTGTATGATAAACAAAAATTTCGTAAGCTCCCATGTTAATAATAGATCTGTATATATGTTCTTTAGTTTGGGTTCGATAAGTTCTTACAACCTTAATTTATGAATACTCTAGATATTATTGAGGAAATCACATCAAATGGATCAGTTGAGTCAAGCAGCAGACATCAAAAGCGCCATATCATTGTTTAGTTGGAAGACCATGAATACGTTGTTTTAATCCGTATGGACATTTATTTTGATTTCCATCTTAAACTCATCATTGTGTATCCATATAAAGTGCAATTCAACATTGTGAACCTATTCCCTTTATAAGAATGTGTTGCTCTATTCTAGTTTTGGACGCCTTTAATCTTAAAGTTGGTTGTTTACATACTACGAAAATTATGATTATAATTCATATTGACATAATTATTTTACTGCATGCAACATCCCTTGCACAACATTACCATGTCTAAGGAATCTTAATTTTATTTATGAACAACACATATAGGGGTAAGAAAATTAAACGCACATTGTGGGATAGTATGTGCGATCAACTAACGACTTTCTTAAAAGGAATGAATCCAAAGGACCTTGTCGTAATGATATTGCAGCTAGCCCGAGTAAATCGTTGGTGATGGTATTACGGATTCAACCAATTTAAACCAAAGTTTTTTATATTTTTCTATGTAATTTACATATCATATCAAGTGATGTCATACTTCGCGTTATGGGCCTTTGAGAAACAAAGTTAGAAGCAGCGCTACTATTCTTCCCAATTTTGAAAGAATAGCACAGGAGAGAAAAAAAAAGGAGTTGGTAAAAGAAACTTTTTTATTCAATTCCAACTTGGGCTCTCTAATGAAAGCTAGCAGCTATTTAAAGGCTTCAAAAGCTATGAAAATAGGAAATCCAATAATTGGAAATATTCTGCTAGAAATAAAAAGGATCTTCAGGATGCTGGAAATATTCTACTAGAAATTAAAAGGATCTTCAGGATTCTAGTTGCTAGAAATAAGAATAATTGATCTGCCATATCAAATGTTGAGCTTGCGTTTCCTTCTATAATATTGTTTCCCAACAAATGCATCATCACTCCCCGCCCGGAGATCGAGCGTGTCCTCACGCTTGAAAGACTGGAAACGGTCGCAGAAGTGATCCAAGGATTCCCAAGTTGCATCTTCAATTGGCAACCCTTCCCACAGAACAAGCAGCTCCACATTTCCCCTATTTATGCGTGTGGACAGATTGAGGTGGGTATAGTTCAAAACGCCCATTAACAACTCGTGGCGGGGTGGCGGAGAGTTCAAAGTCGGACCATTGTAAGCTTTCGGTAAGGAGACGTGAAAACGTCGTGTACCTTGCAATCACTTGGCGGATTCACCGATACGCCACCTTCCCAATTCGTTTAATAATCAAACGGCCCATAAAACCTGTGAGATAGCTTGTGAGTGTCCGCTTAGACAGTGAACGTTGGCGGTATGGTTGCAAGCGAACCCAAACCCATGCCCCTTGTTCGTAGGAAACATCCCTATGCTTAAGATTATAGGTTTGTTCCATACGAGACTGTGCAAGCTGCAGATGGTGTCGCGCATCCCGGAGTATCTCATCCCTTGTCTTCAAGGCTTCATCAACTGCCGCCAATTTGGATAACCCCGGTTCATAAGTCAGCAGTCTAGGAGGATCTCGGCCATACACCAGTTTGAAGGGAGTGGCTTTCAAGGCGGAATGAAATGAGGTGTTATAGCAATATTCAGCCCAAGCTAGTGATTCAATCCATTTGCGGGGGTGATCAGCAGTAAAACACCTTAAGTACAGCTCTATTGTCCGATTGACGACTTCCGTTTGCCCGTCAGATTGCGGATGATAAGGTGAAGACCGTGCCAGTTTTGAGCCACTCAATCGAAACAACTCGCTCCAAAAGCCACTGATGAATACTGGGTCTCGATCACTAACAATTGACTCAGGTAAGCCATGTAGTTTGAAAACCTGAGAGAAGAAAGTATGCGCTACTGATGTTGCTGTATATGAATGTTGCAGCGCCATGAAATGCGCATATTTGGACAAGCAATCGACCACCACTAAGATCAACGATTTTCCATGGACATTTGGTAGACCCTCGATAAAATCCATGGACACATCTGCCCAAATCTGTTTTGGTATTGGTAAGGGCTGAAGTACCCCTGCTGGGTGGAGATTATCCCATTTGTGCCTTTGGCACACTGTACAGTGCCGAATGAAGTCCTGAACCTCCTGTATTAATTTAGGCCAGTAGAATTCCCTTCGTAGACGATGCAACGTCTTTTGGACCCCTTCATGAGTTGCATTGTGGGTTGCTTCAATGATCCGAGACGTTAGTGTCGAAACTGGTGGTACCACAATTTTTCCATTGCAAAACATAAGGCCATTTTGCGAACTCCAACCTGTCGTGGAATCCGCCAGTTTGTTCTTGACCTCCTCCAGCTTACAAAATTCCACCGTGTGTGTCCGAATGGCAGTTAATAATTCTGAATATGAAACTGAAATGGCCAGGCAAACTGCATCAGTTTGGTCTCGACGAGAGAGAGCATCTGCGACTATGTTCAACCTCCTAGGTTTTTATTGGACCTCAAAATCAAAGCCCAATAGTTTGCTCATCCAATGCTGCTGTGGAGATGTTGTTAAACGTTGCTGAAGTGGTTATTTGAGACTGAAATGGTCTGTCCGAATGATGAAGGACCTACCCCACAAATAATGCCTCCAATTCCGGATAGCTTGGGCTAAACCAATTAATTCTCGTTCATAGGCCGGCAATTTCATGTGACGTTCGGCTAACTTTTTATCAGAAACGCAATCGGTTGACCATTACGTGAATCACGGCCCCAATACCACCGCACGATGCATCGCATTCCACCACAAATTCTATAGTAAAATCAAATCAAGGACCGGGCAAGACATAAAGTGTCTTTAATAAATTGAAGGAGTCCTCGCCTCGGTGTCCAAATGAATCTTTGTTTACGCAGAGGTTCGTTAGCGGGCACAATAATGCCATAATTTTTAATAAAGCGGCGGTAGAAACTGCGAGGCCTAAAATCCCCTAAGGCTGTTGTGGAACCCGGTTGAGGCCATTCACGCACCGCCCGCACCTTCGTTTCATCTACGGCCACCCCTTGGGCTGAAATAACGTGTCCCAAGTAGTTGACATGGTCGGAGCGAAAGTACACTTGCTCTTCTTTAAAACTAGTTTGTCTTTACGCAAAAGAAGAAAAACCACCTTATGTGTTGAAGGTGTTCCACCCAAGATTTCTTGTAAATTAGGATGTCGTCGAAAAATACCAAGACAAAACGCCTCAAATATGGTCCAAAACCTCGTTCATCGAGATGAAATGTGGACGGGGCATCGATGACCCAAAAGGCATAACTATAAACTCGAAATGTCCATGATGTGTTAAGGCGCCTTTTCAATATCATCGTGGTGCATCCTAACTTGGTGGTATCAGAGCGTAAATCCAATTTCGTAAAAACCGAGAGCCATGTAACTCATCTAACAACTTATCAATAATAGGGATGGGAATTTGTCCTCACTGCACGCATTCGGATTCGTAATCGACACAAAACCGCCATGAAGCATCTTGTTTTCGAACTAATAGGCATGGAGACGAGAATAGTGATTTACTCGGCGGATAATGCTCGCCGCCAACATTTCAAGACACCTTTGCTTTTCTATCTCATCTTTGAGCGGTTGAGGGTACCTAAGGTCGAACAACTACTGGTCGGTGCAAGACTTGAGAATAATTCGATGATCACACTCTCTATGTGGCGGCGGTGAAGCAACTTCTACAAAAATGTCTCGTGAATTGTGAGAGAAGACTGCTAAGACTTCTTCATTTAAGCTCGATGATCCTAAGGAATGAAGTTTCGGTCCCAAGGATCCTTCCTCTGTTGTCCACTGGACTATTTTTCCGTCAACAGAGAACGCCATCCGCATGGTGCTAAAATCCCAAAAATTGGCCCTAATTCCCGCAGCCCACTTGACCCCAAGTACTATCCGAAAACCACCAAGGGAATCACAAAAAAAGCCGAGAACGACACGTCACCTTTAGAGAAACACACCGCACGAAAGGAGTCCCAATTGCGGCTAAATATTCTCCATTTGCGACCGGACCCTCAGTTCTTTGAAGGCTCAATTTGGAGGCCTAGTCTCCGAGCCGTGTCGGCATCGATGAAGTTATTGCTCCTGAGTCCAAGAGGCCGTGAGTTCCATACCACCTAGAAAAATGCGTACTATCATAATGGTATTCTTCGTGACCCCTGCAATGGCGTTCAAGCTAATCGCTGGTTCCTCCTCAACATACTCCTAAAAATTTGGTGGTGTGTCACCTTCATCCACAGTCCAGAGAAAAAATAAATGGCGACATTTATGCCCTGGGAAGAATTTTTCATCGCAATTATAGCATAGGCCTTTGGCAATTCTCTCTGCTTTCTGATCTTGAGTGAGGAATTTAAATTTGGACCTAGGGTTAGTTGTAGGAGTCCGAATTGGAAGAGAGACACGGGCTGGGGTATTATTCAGACTATTATTCAGACTGGTAGTATTGGGTTGCTTCGGTTTAGAAGACAACAGGCCCAATAAATGACACTTCCGTGAAAAATCTCTTACTGTGTTAATTGCTTCATTCAAGGTACGGGGTTTCGTTCGCTCCACATCAATTCTAATAATTTCATCGAGACCACCAGTAAATAAATCTACTCTTTGATTTGGTTGAACTGCATCACCAGAACTAGTAGAGTCCAAACTCTTGGACATAGTCATCTATGTGTCGGCCATTTTGAAAACATTGTTTCAATTCCCCTAACGCATTTAAAGTTCTTGGTGGCCGAAACTTAAGCGGACTCTTCTTTGAAAGCACCAGAAGAAAATTTCGCCACTTCCGACTCCGAGTGGAACCACAGTTGTGCAACACCCACCATGTGATGAGAAGCAAAATCAATTCGATCATCATCTGGAATATTGGCGTTGCGAAAATAGGACTCACATCTTAGTAGCCAAACCATGGGGTCACCGTCGCTGGAGAATAGCGGGAAGTCCATTTTGGCGTAGAGCATCAGTGAATGGGAATGGTCCGTGGCTTCTGGTCGGGATGATTCTTCTTCGGTTCGTGGATTCACGGATGATGTGTCCTCCCCTACTTGAGTCTTGCCTTTGTACAGCAACAATTTTTTTATCATTTTCTCAAGGTTGTGCTGTGAAGCAGATAAAGATTCCATCGTGGTAGATAGGTTGTCGATTTTGTCTGCTTGTCCTTGGACAGATTTCTGGAGCGCCGAAATGCAGGATCGTCACTGATGGTCGAGCCCATAACACCGGCAACGGGAACCAAGTTGATATGACCTCGGGATATACTTCGCGTTATGGGCCTTTGAGAAACAAAGTTAGAAGCAGCGCTACTATTCTTCCCAATTTTGAAAGAATAGCACAGGAGAGAAAAAAAGGAGTTGGTAAAAGAAACTTTTTTATTCAATTCCAACTTGGGCTCTCTAATGAAAGCTAGCAGCTATTTAAAGGCTTCAAAAGCTATGAAAATAGGAAATCCAATAATTGGAAATATTCTGCTAGAAATAAAAAGGATCTTAAGGATGTTGGAAATATTCTGCTAGAAATAAAAAGGATCTTCAGGATTCTAGTTGCTAGAAATAAGAATAGCCATATCAAATGTTGATCTTGCATTTCCTTCTATAATATTGTTTCCCAACAAATGCATCAATGTCTGCGTGACAAATGCTTTCTTTGCAACCAAGCTGTTTCTTAATGCAAGTTGTGCTGAAACAACCAGTTTGACACAAAGGTATGAACTGATTTAATAATGCCAACAATAAACAATATGGTTTTAATTTTCTTCATGGTTTTATGTACTTTGTATTTCAGAATCCTTGCTGTTAGAAATGAAGCCAAGGAGCATGTAAGTAGTTTGTCTGCTGATACACTTCCACCTATAATCGAAGACTATTTGCGTACTGATGAATATAAAGGGCTACATGAGTTATCAAATATGAACAAGGTATGTTCTAACTATTTCAAGGGATAATTATGACAAATGCCCTTATAGTCTGCCCGAATTACAAACTTCAACATAACAAATAATACCCCTCATATGTTAAAAATTAAGGAGCGCACTATAATATTTTTGTATATGTGGAGGGGGTTAAGAAATATTGTTTGCTTAAGAAATATTGTTTTTAAAAAGTGGCAAGTGTTGTTGTATCATGCATATTAGTATAAACAACACTTAATATTCTATTGAATAATACACTATTCTTGAGGTTTAGCCTAGTTATGAAAACACTGCTTTGGTTATTTTTCAATATTTCAAGAGATAATTAGGACAAGTACCCTTATGGTTTGTCCAAATACAAAAAACCCAACTATCTTTCGAGATTGCAAGTAATACCCCTCATGTGTGGAAAATTAAACGACCTCATTGAAATATTTTCGTATATGTGGAGGGGTTACGAAATGTTGTTTGCTTACAAAGGGGGTAAATGTACGATAATGCAAAAACTCAACGAGCTTTTGTAATTTTCAAGTTTGCTGGTTTTTTTATGTGACTTGGTCTGAATATCAAGGATACTTTTTGTAATTAACATTTCCTAAGTTTGTAAAACACATGAAATTTAAAGGGGTATCTGTAATTATAAAAGATACTCGAATTTTTTTATTTGTAATTATGTGAAACCTTAGGGGTAGTTTTGTAACTATTCCTAGGAAAATTCTCCTACTTATACAATCAAAATGTTTCTGAAGCTTATATTATTGGGTTGGGCAGCTGTGGCGCCTATGGTTACGAACTAAATCTGAACTCGTGCAATTGAAACATATCAGCCGATAAAAAATACCCAAGTCACTAAGAAGAGTTCTCTCATTTAATGAGAGCAGATTTACTCAGTGATGATAGTTGATCCGATTTGGTAACCACTCACTCATTCCCAATCGGTTCAGCCAAACCGGTCCACCCGAACCGCGAGGCAATTGCTGGAGCCCGGGTTGACCGATCGAGCAAGGATGCCACTTGGAGGTCCGACTAGGGGTTGTACCGGTCAGGTTCCAAAACTCCAGTAAACCATGACTGGGTAGAAGAACATGGGGTGGACGACCGATCCTGGTGATGAACCCGAGCCAACCCGACAATGGGTAAATATTATCCAGGCGTACAGAACAGGCACACATGAGAGCTATCTCGAATCATTCGGAGATATTAGAGTTCATGAAAGGGAAAGCCTAACAGAGACTACACGATCTGATCTAAAAAGGAGCCGAAGGCTTCCAAAGTCCCCTCAGAGGCTGCCACGCGTCCCTGAAACATTCCCTCCTTCTGACAAGTATTTTAGAGGCATCTCAAACATTCCGCAGCTGTCATTCATGTAACACCCCAAACTAGGCGACTATTACAGTGCCGTGGAACCCCGACTGGGACCCACCAGGCGAATAAAAATTAATGACTTAGATAATATAATCGTAGTACCGAACCACATTATATCATCTATTACTCCGATAAGGAGTTTCAAGTACAACACACCCAAGATAATACAGAATACATGTATATTTTATATGAAGATAAAATATACAACACTGAATAAAAATGAGTATCTAAACAGAAATCTGCAGCGGAATATAAAATGAAGACAACATGAATGACTGAAAGGACTGGGGCCCCCTATTAGTATCACTGGGTCTCCTCACCGTCAACGTTCTCTTCCCGTGCTTTAGCCTTGCCATGACCTGAAAACAACATCCCCCAACGGGGTCAGTTACACAGAACAACAATCCTCAAGAGTTGAATAAACACAATCATCACATATCTTAATTATGAAATTAAGCTGAAGAGGAGCATCATAGTATGCCCGTAATGGTATGTGCAAGTGCACAAGACGAGTGTCCGGACACACCCGTCCTTGTACCTAATTAGTCTCACGGAGGTACGTTACCGTGTGCATAGTCCATTGTGTCGGTGAACCCGAACACATGACCATCATGTGCTCGACTAAAAATTCCACACATCCCCACCTGGCCACGCAATATGAACCCAGAAGGTCATATGGACAAGAATGACCATGAATAATATTAATGAATAACAATCCGACAAGGTCAAGAATGACTCATCGAGATGAAATAATAGTGAAGTGAATGATAGCTCAATGAAATGATTGGAACCGTCGTTCCTCGTGAATGAAGTGATTATTCGACAATTATAAGTCTCAATACGATTAATATATCATTAATGAGTTATGATTATGAATGAATAACAACGAAAGGAATGAATATCCTTTTAACCGAGTAAGAATTAACTTACACAATACCGGTGAAGAATGTTCTTCCTCGAACAAACGTCCTACTTAGATGTCGGTCGCTCGAACAACCTTGAATAACATGAATACCAATAAACGCTCAATATACGTATCAAGCATGAATCATGACCAACTCAAAAGTCGATACAACAATATCCAAACTCATAGAGGCATTCAAACAAACACTTAGCGAGCATCAACCCTTGATTATAACTAAATCCCAATATATCGAAACCAATTCCAAAATGAGTAGTTCAATCCAACAACACCTTCAATGATATAAATAATCCAATAGAAAACTACAATTCACGGTTACGACAACCATAGTCGGAAACCCCCAAATAACCAAAGTCAACATCAAGGGTTCTTGATTACTTCTCCAAATATTCATCAAATCCGAAAAACACATCAATAAATCCGTAGGAATACATGTATCCAAGGTAGATAATCCATATCTAATATATTCCAACTTAAAACCAAGCTTACACGAAGAGATCGGAAGGAAAACATTCAAAATCCGAAATTCTAGATTCAAGGATCATTACCTTGATTTGATGAATCGGAGAGGATGAAATGATGATTAATCCAACTTAGAAACTTGAAGATGATGGTAGGTGAGTGAAGCTCGAAGAGATGCTTCCAAATCGCCCGAAATCACCTGGAATCGTCGAAGGAGTGAAGAGAGAATGACAAATGATGAATCTGGACTGCACTGTCCAATATATACTGTTCCAGTTTAGCGCATGCTAAGCCCTGATATTTAGCGTGCGCTAGCGAGTTAACTGGACAGTACAGTGCCTACTGACTGCCTCATTAGCGTACGTTAACCCCAAAATGTTAGCGTGCGCTAATAAAATATCTAATGCCAAGTAACTGAAGTCCAGAACCTCCTGTTCTCTGATCTGCTCGCGATAGCATGCGCTACACCCAAAACTCAGCGTGCGCTACTACAACATTAGTGTACGCTAAAATATACTCATAGCGTACGCTATGAATTATTCCCGATCAGTCCAGTACCCTACTGGACTCTGCCTGATCGTCCTTAGCACGCGCTACATTGACTGCATAGCGTGCGCTGTCCAGACTTACTAGCGCGCGCTACATACCATTCGTAGCGTGCGCTACTACAACTTAACTGCAGTCCAGTGCCCATTGGACTGTCTGCCTGAACCACGCTAGCGTGTACTAATGCTGAGAGATAGCGTGAGCTACCCGTACTCAATTAGCGCGCGCTAAAGAGAGTACGTAGCGTGCGCTACTCCTCACACACAGCCCACTACGAAAAAGACAGAGATGATAAACACGGCTCGATCCTCCAACCAGGTAGAAAGATGAATAATAACTGATACACGATACAAATACTCTGAACGGTGAATACAATGATTGACTATGAATGATGAATGATTATTAATGAGTGAAAAATACTGAGTGACAATTACTGAATGATAATTACTGAATGATAATGACTGAATTACAATCGGGTATTACATACACCCCCACTTAAAAGAGTTTCGTCCTCGAAACTAAGGGTCAAACAACTCGGGATAACTCTCCCTCATACTATCCTCAGTTTCCCAAGTAGCCTCTTCGACCCCGTGTCTAGACCACTGGATCTTAACCAAAGGAATCGTCTTGTTCCTCAACTATTTGATTCGCTGCTCTAAGACTCGTATAGGATGCTCCTCATACGAATGATCATCCGTGATATCGATTTCGTCGAACTGAAGTATGTGACTCGGGTCGACAACATACTTCCGCAAATGAGAGACGTGAAACACAGTATGAATTCGGCTCAACTCCGGAGGTAAGGCCAATCGATAAGCCAGATTGCCTACTCGATCCAAAATCTCAAACGATCCAATGAATCTCGGACTTAACTTCCCCCGTTTCCCGAAACGGAAGATACCTCGGCTCGGGGATACCTTGACAAAACGTGGTCACCTGTCTCGAACTCTAATGGTCGACGACGATTATCTGCATATGATTTATGTCGACTCTGAGCGGTCAACAAACGACTCCTGATCAAAGCTACCTTCTCACGGGCGGCTATAAGCATATCGGGTTCGGTGCCGATTGATTCTGATAAGTCATCCCAACACAAAGGAGATCGACAACGATGACCGTACAAGGCCTCGTAAGGTGCCATCTTAATCAAAGCATGCCAACTATTATTGTACGTGAACTCGATTAGTGGTAGTTGGGCTTCCCAATCATCTTTTCAATCGAGGACGCATGCCCTCAACATGTCCTCCAATGTCTGAATAGTCCTCTCTGATTGTCCGTCGAACTGAGGATGAAAAGTTGTGCTGAGATTAAGCTGAGTTCCCATAGCTCGATGAACTGATTTCCAAAAATGTGACACGAATCACCCGTCACGATCAGAAACGATACTCTTAGGAGTACTGTGCAATCTCACTATATCTTTGATGAACAACTGGGCAAGTCTCTCAGGACCCCACGTATCCTTAATCTTGTCGGAAAACTCGTGATGAAGTCCATAGAAATATCTTCCCACTTCTACTCTAGAATAGGGAGAGGTTTCAGCATACCCACCGGTCGCTGATGTTCTATCTTGACTTGCTGACTGGTTAAACATCTTGAAACAAATTCTACGACTTCTCGCTTCATATTACTCCACCAGTAATTCTGTTTCAAGTCCTTGTACAGCTTGCTAGACCCCGGATGAATAGAATAAGGGGTAGCATGAGCTTCTTTCAAAATTGAGTTTTTCAACTCGTCATTCTCCGGAACGCATAACCGATTCTTAAATCGCAAAAGTCCATCCTCGTGGACCACAAATCCAGGGGCTTTTCCCTGAATCAAATCCTCCCGGATGCGCGACAAAAACGGGTCTGAACCCTGATTCTCCGTGATTGCCTCCTCAAGTGGCGATGAAATCTCCAACATGCAAAGCTGCCCTTGCACTCGCTGTAACCAAACCTCGATCTCGGGTCGAAGGAATTCCTACTGAAGCTCCTTATGAACTATTAAACGAGCAAGCATTTGCTCCTGAATGGACTTACGACTTAAGGCATCGGCGACCACGTTCACCTTGTCCGGGTGGTACAGGATCTCAACATCATAATCTTTGATTAGTTCCAACTACCGCCTCTGTCGCATATTTAACTCCTTCTGAGTAAATATATACTTCAAACTCTTATGATCGGTGAATATCTAACAGGTAACGCCATTAATATAATGACGCCAAATCTCCAATGCGAACACCACGACTGCTAGCTCTAGGTCGTGGGTCGGATAATTAACCTCGTAAGGTCTCAATTGCCATGAAGCATAAGCAATAACTTTTTCATTCTGCATTAATACACATCCAAGATCGTGTCCAGATGCGTCACTATAAACCATAAATCCTTCTGTCCCTTGCGGCAAGGAAAAGACAGGTGCTGAAATCAAACGACTCTTGAGTTCCTCAAAACTCCACTGACACGCATCAGACCACATGTAATTCTTATCCTTCCGCAAAAGGTTCGTCATGGGTTGCGCGATCTTAGAAAATCCTTCCACAAACCGCCGATAATAACCGGCTAATCCGAGAAAGGTTTGGATTTTCTTAACATTCTTCGGAGGTAGCCAATCTCGGATAGCCTCTGTCTTCTGAGGGTCGATACGCACACCATCTGATGAAATTACATGTCCGAGAAATGTCACCTCGGACATCCAGAACTCACATTTAGAAAACTTCCCATAGAGTTGCTCTCGTCTCAACACTTCCAGAACTTGATGAAGGTGAAATTCGTGCTCCTCACGGTCACGAGAATAAATCAAAATTTCATCAATGAAGACGACCACAAACTGATCCAAATAGTTTATGAAAACCCGATTCATTAATTCCATGAATACCGCAGGTGCATTAGTTAACCCAAACGGCATTACCACGAACTCATAATGACTGTAGCGTGTTCGAAACACCGTCCTTGCGATATCCGACTCTCGAATTCGCAACTGATGATATCCAGATCTTAAGCCGATCTTGGAAAATACTGAAGCTCCCTGAAGTTGATCCAAAAGATCATCAATACGGGGTAGAGGATATTTATTATTGATCGTCATCTTGTTCAACTCCCGATAATCAATACACAAATGAAATGAACCATCCTTCTTCTTGACAAATAACACTGGTGCTCCCCACGGGGATGCACTCGGTTAGATATAACCTTTCTCGGTCAAATCCTCCAGTTGATTCTTCAATTCCTGCATTTCAGTCGGGGCCATCCGATACGGTGCCTTTGATATTGGGGACGTACCAGGCTCCAACTCAATCATGAATTCCACATCTCTCTGTGAAGGTAAACCAGGTAACTCGTCTGGAAATACATCGGCATATTCTCTCACTACCGGAATATCCACCAGCATTATTGATGATTACTCGGTCTTGGTCATATAGCACCAATAACCAACACACCCCTGACTGAGTAATTTCATTGCTTTCATCAAGTTGATGACTCTCCCGAAACAACTGGGATTACCTCCCTGAAATACACATTCGACTCCATCGTCTGAAATGATAGTGACCATACGCTTACGGACACTAATGATGGCATCGTGACGATCCATCCAATCAATATCCAAGATGACGTCGTCTCTCGGTAAATCTACCACGATTAGGTCTGCTAACCAATCACAGCTATGAAGCTGAATCGGACAATCATTAATCTCGCGATTCCCGATAATTCTTCTACCATCAGGTAGACCAATGACATAAGGCTCACAACTAGTAGCACTACCCAGATGTAGTCTACTCAAACATGACTCGGAAATGAATGAATGCAATGCACCAGTATCAAAAAGGGTACACACAGGTAGAGATAGAATATCGAGTGTACCTGAGATTATCCGGGCCTCTCGATTGTCGGTCTTCTTCATCTCATAAATTCGGGGCTTGCCGGCCCCCGAACCGGATGCTCCCGTCTGATAGCTCTTGGCTCTGCCTTTATTTGCTCCTGTCGTCTTGAACGACGTTGACTGAGTGGCCTGATTCTGGACCGCTGACTGTCTTGGGGCCTGAGATGACGCTGGAGTAGGTTTGGAGTCCCTTCGGCAAAAACGGGCCTTATGCCCAGCAATCCCACAGTTATGGCATGTGATAGTCTGCCTGAGACACTTGGTGCTGAAATGGCCCCGTTCTTCGTAGTTGAAATAGGTGATGGCCAAACTGGCCGCCCGGGACTGAGATTCCGCGGGTCTAGGTGCCATAGGCGGTCGCTCAGAAAAAGTATAGCCCGCACGAGGCTTCTTGAAAGTTGCCTGACTACCTTCAGACTGATTACAATTCTTAGACTTCTTGTCAGCAGATGAAGGTTGCTGCTTAGCAATCTCCTTAACAGTAAGCTCATAAGTAAGAGCTTTCTCGATGAATTCGGCCAGAGTGGTGCAATTGTGATTAAGCAACTACATCCGCATACGAGGTTTCAACCTCTTGCTGAAATACTTGATCTTGTCCGCCTCTGAGTGAATAATAGATGAGGTGAAAGGAAGGAGCTCCTGAAATTTCTCGGCGATGGCGAGAACATCATCGTCCGCCGAGGGGTCGGGAGTGAGTAATTATGATAACTTGGCCTCTCTTAGTGGGGCCGGATAATACCTCTCCATCATGAGAGTCTTGAATTGATCCCAAGTACATGATCCGTCGGTGGACTTCAATGATAACAACCATGAATGAGCGCTCTTACCCATATAGTAAGCCGCAACTGAAACTTTGTGCCCTTCGGGACACTCTACCATAGCAAATAACTTCTCGAAATGCTCGAGCCAGTGAACAATATCCTCCGGCTCAGATGAGCCCTCAACAGTAGGTGGTCTCTGGCGAGAGATGTCGCCAATAATACTGCTCACACTCCTCTCTTTCCCCTGAGGTGGCAGCGGAGGAGCCTGCTGATTCTGAGCTGTTGAGTTCTGCATCGTCTCCATGAGGCGTGCCATCTGTGTCATTTGGGCCATCATGCCCTGCATAAAACAAGTGGATCAACCCGAACACCTTCTGAATGAGCTATGTCCCGGGTACGACTCCCTGGCAGTGAATGATCATTTCCAGGAGAATGAGTGGCAGCGTCGCTGCTCGATGAATTAACATTGTTCCTCGCATTCGCGCGTGTATTCACAAGAGTTCTAGGGATTCGGCCCGCACCGCGGCCTCTTCCCCCGCGTCCTCTGCCAGCTCTTTCCATACTGAAGTGGGAAAGTCAAATGATGATTATATATCTCGCATGAATATCACATTATGATTACGTCATGAAATGATAAAAATGAGCATACGCGCCCTAACACAGTGATTACATGAATGATTAACTGATGTGACATAATTATCTGATGAAATTCTTGAAATGATTATCTTGAACAAGTTAACAAGATTAATGATATGATCCTCAAGATCAACAACTGAATAATGAAATGAACTGAGTGATTAATGAGTTAACATGATCGACATGATCAAAAATGAAAATGATGATTGAGGACTGTTGACTGTTGAATGATGAATGAGTGATTCTTTTTGCCAGAAATTATACCATGGCGTCAAAAATCTTACTGTTCTTTGGTCTGAGGGGCTTGGCTCTTGCACAGGTCACACGTGACGTGAAAGTCCAGTGATACTAGTCTGATGAAAACCATGCTCCGATACCAACTCTGTAACACCCCAAACTAGGCGACTATTACAGTGTCGTGGACCCCCGACTGGGACCCACCAGGCGAATGAAAATTAATGACTTAGATAATATAATCGTAGTACCGAACCACATTATATCATCCATTACTCCGATAAGGAGTTTCAAGTACAACACACCCAAGATAATACAGAATACATGTATATTTTATATGAAGATAAAATATACAATACTGAATGAAAATGAGTATCTAAACGGAAATCTGCAGCGGAAAATAAAATGAAGACAACATGAATTACTGAAAGGACTTGGGCCCCCTATTAGTATCACTGGGACTCCTCGCTGTCAACGTTCTCTTCCCGTGCTTTAGCCTTGCCATGACCTGAAACCAACATCCCCCAACGGGGTCAGTTATAAAGAACAACAATCCTCAAGATTTGAATAAACACAATCATGATATATCTTAATTATGAAATTAAGCTGAAGAGGAGCATCATAGTACGCCCGTAATGGTATGTGCAAGTGCACAAGACGAGTGTCCGGACACACCAGTTCTTGTACCTAATTAGTCTCACGGAGGTACGTTACCGTGTGCACAGTCCATTGTGTCGGTGAACCCGAACACATGACCATCATGTGCCCGACTAAAAATTCCACACATCCCCACCCGGCCACACAATATGAACCCAGAAGGTCATATGAACAAGAATGACCATGAAGAATATTAATGAATAACAATCCGACAAGGTCAAGAATGACTCACTGAGATGAAATAATAGTGAAGTGAATGATAGCTCAATGAAATGATCGGTACCGTCGTTCCTCGTGAATGAAGTGATTATTTGTAACACCCCCAAAACTATATGGGAATATTACACGCCGTAGACCCCTTTTTACGAGGATCTACCAGGCTATACCTTACAAAACGACCAAGTGCTTGCCCGGCCAGGGTCAAACAATAAAATACTACAGACCGTTATGGTCACTTACACGTGAATGCACAGACCGATGAGGTCACACAACTCAATCAACAGAGCTGACTTGAACAACATTACCCACACAGGGGTCGAAACACAATACAGCGGAAGAATGAAATCAACTCTAACAATACAACCAAACTCTACCAACTCTCGAATCTTGATTAGTATCGCAGCTCGTCATCCTCTTGTGCCAATCCTGTGAATGCTCCCCTGAACTTGCATGTACCTGGACGCAGAACAGACATTCACCCCCCGATTACTCGGGGGTTAGTAAAACTCCACTGTTTTACGAGTGCAAGTACAATACGATACGAGATGCAACAAGTAAATGACAAATACGAATTTAATATGGAAATCAATTATCAAAATGTTCCCGAGAAGTTTAGAATTTCGAACTCAAGCAAGAGATATTTGAAAAGGAACACATTATCTCGGGGATTTTTAAAGCAAAAATTCTTTTGGACCTCGAGTCCCAATTTACAAAACCTTTTTGTAAACATTAGGGCCTTAGCCCGATTCTCGTTTCAAAACACATTAGGTAAGATATCATTATGAGTCCGAGACCCATATTTAAAATGATACCCAAACAATCACTGTTATACGATCGTTGTTCCTACACATCATGTACCGAACTCCGGAGGCCTCAACGGACCCTACCCGGCCACAAACATCGTTCGTACACATCATGTATCGAACTCCGGAGGCCTCAACGGACCCTACCCGGCCACAAACATCGTTCGTACACATCATGTACCGAACTCCGGAGGCCTCAACGGACCCTACCCGACCACAAACATCATTCGTACACATCATGTACCGAACTCCAGAGGCCTCGTCAGACCCTACCTGGATCACACACCTTGTTCGTACACATCATGTACTGAACTCCAGAGGCCTCGTCAGACCTTACCTGGAACACACACATCGTCACGACGCAACTCATAATCATCAAATGTCAAGCCATTCCGCATTACACCGAAATGTATAATCAAGTAAGTAAATCAACACAACACAGATATCATAATCATCACGACAACTCAACAATGATCAAACATGCTCGGCACATACTTAGATGATTAACACAACCAACACAATTCCACGAGCTAAGTGAGAGTATTATCGCTACCATCAATCGTTCATAATAATCAATTCAGACGAAGCATATTCACGATAGTAAACCAATGCATCACAACCATAACGCGACGTCCCTATTCACAAGATACAATTTGTATAGTAAAATACTTTCCTCGAAACCACGACATGGCTTCAAGATCCCCAAGGCTCCAGCCGCGGAAGAGAAAAATAGAAATGGAAAAAATGACCGAAACTGGGCTGCTCTGTCACAGTTATACTTGTGCAGCCTAGCGTGTGCTAGGCTGCCGAGCTAGCGTACGCTATCGGTCTGGGCCGCAATCCAGAGGCACTGCTCGGCCAGGTAGCGTGCGCAGCCTTCCAGCCGTAGCACGCGCTACTTGCCGGTCGTAGCATGCGCAATGCCCGACAGTAGCGTGCGCTACCTGCCGATCCACCCGAGTCCAGAACCTACTGCCTCGGCCGACTAGCGCGCGCAGCTAACCGGACGTAGCGTGCGCTACCTTCCGGCCGTGGCGCGCGCTACCTTCCGGCGTAGCCGTAGCGTGCGCTACGCCGATTCCTGCCGCGCCCGTCCGGCGGTGCCATAACCGTCAAACCCGGCACCTGGCGTCGGCGATTACCATGGCCGTCCGGCCAGTGCCCGACCACCAGGACTCGACGACCCGATTATCCGAAATCGCACGGAACGAACACGACAAAACGCTCGTGGACAACATCAACGACCCGAAATGAAAACATAATGCAATAATTAATCATACGCGACCAAGAAAAGGGTCGAGACAACAAATACAGATACGGATACCCATAACTTTGGGTAAATTACAAAATGGCCCAAAACTCCCGAAAATCATGATACGTGATCGAATAACCAAACCGAAGTTCACAACACGTCTAAAAAGGTTAAACAGACTTACGGGAAACTCGAAACAGCAGTTTCGAACGGGATTCGCAAGAATCAAACTCAAATGCGGAAAAGTCGCTAAGAAGCACAGAACTCAACAAAATAGCACCGGAACGAACTCGGATGACAAAAAGTGCAGAATTAATCATTCTCAGAATTACGAAACGGTCACAAGCGAGTCGTCAAAACGGACTCTTGCCAAAAAAGAAAATTACCGAAATCCGAAATTGCGGATATTACATTCTACCCTCCTTAAAAGAAGTTTCGTCCCGAAACTTAAAACAAGTAGGGAGAAGCGGTATCCCGCCAGGAAGACTCAACGAGATACACAAGAAATGCGTAACTTATGCCCAACGATGAAACGTTACAAGCAACACAAAGGAATATACGGCGTGAACACACGCTCCACGACGACCAACACAACGTCGCCGTTAGGGATATAATAAAACCAACAAATGACAAGCGTCATCAAACGTATAATATAGTCAAGTAAATTATCCGAACAATCACAAAACACAACGAACGAAAATCAATATGATTGACCAACCCAACGGTACATCAATCAAAACGCGAGCCAATCGCTGAACAAATACGGAATCCCGCCGCCCAAGGGTTGGAAGATCGAAAACGAGACTAATTTCCCGAACTTAAGGGAATTACGAAGGAGCCTGAATGTTCAACAATCACGAAACGAGATCAACAAAAACTGAACAATCAAACGTTTGAGACAACAAAAATCGAACTATCATGTTCGAATCACGAAGAACAATAAAATTCAAACAACAACTCCAAGGTTCACATCTCGACTCGGGACAATATATGATCCGGTGAAAACAACAAGATGTGCATCCACATAGGATCCACAGGAAAGGGAATAGCAATTGAAAAGTCACAACGACAAACGAGTTATTCCGAAACAATACCACACTCGTTTGATCAACAAAAGCAAGGGGCAGGACAAGCTCAAAAAATGTCAACGAACATAAACGAGTCGACAGAGTCGAAAATAAAGAAGTTCAAAATCCAATCCACTTCGAATAAAAGAACTAGTAGAACCAAATGATGTTACTTCCGAACAAGGTTCACAAGAATCGAACCGAACTCGGAAAAGTCACAGTGATAACCAGATCGACCCAAAACAAGATCACGGCTCGTTCGAACGATGAAACCGAAATACAGAACAAGTTCAGAAAGTATCAACGAACACGAGCGAGTCGATAGACTTGAGAAATAGGAAATGCAGAAGTCCAAAAACAATACGGGTATTACATTCGACCTCTTATAAAAGAAATGTCGTCCCCGCAACTCACAACAACGAAAACAAGGTAACAATACAAAAAGCAAACGACAGGAACATCTCCCATGGGCCTCTCAGAGCCGATCCGTATATCTGTATTGAAGTTTGCGCCCCGAAAGACTCAGAACCCAACTCGCAAAATTGGATCCTGTGTCTCTCGGGTCCACACTTGAAAAGCGTTACTGACGAGAAGGACAATTTGCACGTACATGACCTCGGCACAATACGTTTGAAACACCTCAGCTCGGCATACCGAAAATACAACTGCTAGGTACAATGGAATATATATATAACATCGCAAAACAACAAACCGGAGATGCCAACTCAGCACAACAGAAAATCATAACACGCAACACATACGATGACTATTATTACAAGGCAACACACATATCATCATCAGAGCAACGACGGCACCGTTCGGCGATCTCAACGGCCCGAACGATAACCAGCACATAATCACAAAACATCATGAACAATCACACGTTTACACAAACGTACAAAACCAAGCTTTAACAGCTCGCACATGTGCGATAGCACACAAATCACCACGAAATGACAGCGTTACAGATCAACATCACACCTCTCACCGAGGGCTAATACAATAATTGCGTGGCGAGCGACTCAGCGCTCACACCATTAATTCAATCACAACTCGGGGTTAACACCCTAACGAAAGTGCGAATATTATACGTACATCCCCGGACCGTAAACAGGAATGATAGGTTTTGAAAACGAAAACCACCTTTGAAAAAAAAAGATTTTGGAAACACTTGTTGATCTTGAGTATCACCTTTCAAAAAGTTGAACAAACATCATTGTCGAGACTTTGAAAACTATCATGCGTTTGGTAAAAATGAGGACATTTTCTTTTAGTGAAAAATGTAAGGTTATGATAGGTATGCGTGAACCTTTGACTTGAGGGTTCAGTAGAAGATGTGCTTGTTTTATTAAGTTAGTCATTAGAGCAGTTCGACCCAATCAGCTGTCGGTAGGGATCAACCTCGAAATGCAACTTAATGGGCAAGTAGCATTATTTATTGAATACCAAGAAAGGATTCTTTCTCCTATAAGTAAACATGATAATGTCCTATGCGGTTAGTGGCAAATAATATCAGAAGTCTTTGGCCAAAGCAATTGAGCTAGTTGTATTTGTTACATGAGAACTCTATGAGCATGATTTGCGCTAGCACATGCATAGAGTCAAGTATCGACAAGGTTTGATTTAACCGTGACCCTAAAACTTGATCGGGACATATGATTTAAGGGTTTATACGTATATGGTATTCATAACAGGTTTTGGAATGATTCTTAGCATTCGTTCTCCGTTGGGTTACGGTGTGAGCCACGGACTGGCTAAGTGTTACTCACACACTTTGGATCCTCCCGTTGCTAACTGAGGCGGACCTACAGAGTCACACATACAGAATCAATGATGGATTAACGTAAGCATATTCTATCTTAGTACATATTGACATTGGATGTATAATTGAATTAATTTATTGGATAAATTAAATTAGAGAGACGAATTAAATAATTACTTGGTAGTTAATTTAATTCAAATATAATTAATTTCTCCAAGAAATAAATTATAATATTTGATACAATTAATTAATTAGATCAATTAATTAATATAAATTCAATGTGAAGGACCAAAGTTTATCTATCGGACTATATACATGGGGTCCAGAACACGGACAAAATGATTGGACCTCTAGAAGTCCATTTGGCCGTCCACTCACCACTTGGTATTCTATTACACCTTAATTGGTGGAAGTCTAAGACTTTATTAAAGTCTTTACTTATCATGTGAGGGTTTATTTTAACTCAGGAGTGGACTTTGAATAGTGGAGGTGACTTGATATATTAATCAGCACTCCACCATTAGAGAGAACTTACGTAAGAGAAAAACAAATGAGGAAGAAAAAGCTTTCTACTAGTTCTACAGTAAATAAAAGAGAGAAAAACTAAGTTTAGAACTTCGCTTTCATTTTGTTAAGACTTACTCCATTTTCTTCTAGCCGTGTTCTTGATCGATCCTCTTTAGGAGCTCGGATGAGCACTGTTTTTGTGATTTTTATTTCCGCTGCATATTCGGTTTATGGCATGAACTCCAATGGTGGTATCGGACCAAGGTCAATGCGATCATGTAGATGATATTATTTGCATTCTTAATGCATGTTTGGTGGTGATTTTATAATTTGGAATCATAAGAATCGTAGTAACTTAATTGTTTGTAGTAGTAATGTTTTTCGTGATTTTATACTATAATATAAATCTGAATTATTTCCATAAATGATTTATATAAATAATATGAAGATTATAAATAACAAGATTTTAGAAATCCACAGCCATCGGGCGCTGCCGGGCGTTGTTTCCTACAGCCGGCGGGCGCTGTTTCCTACAACCGGCGGGCGCTGCAAGGCGCTATTTCTTACAGCCGACGGGCGCTATCGGGCGCTATTTCCTACAGCTATCAGGCACTGCTGGGCGCTGTTTCCTACAGCTGCCGCATGGGACTGGCTGATGCCTGACAACTTCCTGGATGTCGGGCACCAGGTCTCATTTTTTAGTGTATTTTCGAAAATTAATTTTTTTTCAAAATTAAATTATGTTTAATTTGATTAAATCATTAAATTTGGAATTTTTTGATGATGGGAAAATTTATTGAAAATATTTTGAGGGTTTACTATGGACAAATTAAATTGTGGATTAATGTTGAATTGATTGGATTAATTTAAATCATTACTTGTTGTATTTTGACATATTTATGTGATGAGGATGTAGTTCATAGTTAGTTTTTGAATCATTATTATTCGATGGGGTTGTAAAGGCGGGTTTTGAGCCTATTTATTTTACTATAATATTTGTATAGGATGCAAATTATTCAAATGTAGTAGATAGTTTTTCCAAGACGGTGGCCCAAATGCAATTCATCATGATGATGGAGATTCAAGACTAGATTTATTTCCATCTATTTTATTGGGTCATTCGCTTGCCCCAATATTTAGGAAAGGTCTATGAACTACATGTTGGTAGCAACTAGACTGTTATTTACTTTATTCATATTGTATGAATATCAACACGTGATTACAAATGAATTAATATGCAAAGTGTCATATTAATCGCGAGATGCTCCCACATAACAAATACTAAGTTGGAAAGGGTGCAAAGTATCATACCCTTCGTCGAACTCTTGGAAGATTGATGTTGGGAAAAATTCTGTTTTGATAAATGTTACATACAGCCTGTCCGTACAGCCTGTCCATACAAGCCTGTCTATACAGCCATGTCCATACAGCGCAAGATCATACAGCAAGCCTAGAGTCAAATTGTAATACCCGGGATTTTCGTTTTCGGTTGTATTGAAATGTTTATCAATTTAAGTGGATTTTGTGGTGATTGTGTTTATGTGACCATGTGTCGTGCTTCGTCACGTGTTTGTTTTTTATTCAGACTGTTGGTTTTATCTGTTAGCGTTTCGATGCGTGTTGCGTAATCATTGTTATATCGTGGAGTTTTGTTGTTGTGTTGAGTTATTGGTGTGGTCCTACTACCTATGCAGTAGGCGTAGCGCCCGCTATGCTATGTTATAGCGTGCGATAGTGATGTAGTATTAACGCACGCTATCATGTTAGGTAGCACACGCTAACTGTTAGTCAGAGATAGTCTAGAACCTACTAGACTGAAATTTGGAGCCCGTTAGTGCACGCTAAGGGTAGGGTTAGCGCGCGCTAAGCTGTGCAGTATAAATACTGGACATCACCTCTTTCTCCGCATTTTATTTCATTTCTTTCATTATTCTCGCAGAGGACGGGCGGGTGAGACTAGGATTCAGATTCTTGGCCGATTTTCCTCCATCCAAAGGTGTTTTAGAGGGTTTTAAGTGATTATAATATCATTTAATCCATTATTCTTCGTCAGATCGAAGTAATTTTCTTGATTTCCCTAGAGTTGACTTTTTTGGGTTTTATTCTTGATTTCTTTTTTAGTCTGGTTTTGATGAATCGATTAGTGTTAAATGATCTTGTTGATCACGTTCTATGGATTGCATATCCATATCTTCGATTTGTTCAACCCGATTGATGATTTTAGTGATCTTGAGGAACCATGAACATTTAATATTTGATTAAATGTTTCAATGAGTTTCCGTTCGAGTGTTGGACGTGTTTTCCGTCATTATTGGTCCTTATTATTATAATAATTGTGTCGTCATTATTTCTCGCGGAGGTTGTAGGTTTTCGAGGCTTTTCAGTTGAGTCGTGTTCTCCAGAGAATTCGCGTGTTGATTATCTAGGCAAGTATCTTGCCCATATATCTCGTGGATATACTAATTAGTAATCGACTATATGTGTTTACTTAGGTGCCTATAATGAATTTCCAAAAGAATCGATATAGTTTCGACTAAAGGCTTTCTTTTAAGACACTTGTGTACTTTGGGAATAAATGAGCTTATGGATATGTTGTATTATGGTTGCGAATTGAAATACATTGTCTTCGTGTTGTGTGGTAGGATTTTGTATTGGAATGTGTATTGTTGGGTTTTACGTGTATCTAATACAATAAAATTAAGTAAAACGCAGCAGAATAAATTAACGAAAAACCCAGACGAGGATCTACATACAGTAATTTAATTGATTTATTAAGAGTTCATCGAATTACCTTAATTCGAAGAACGGATCTGAACCGGACTAGAAGCAGATGAATATCTCCTTCCTCTTTGGGTGATCCACACAGGAACAATTCCACAACTCGGATTGCTAGATTCTTACGAATAATATTGAGAAACAGTACAACACAAATTCCTTACTAGAAGGATTGTACTATTGATCAAGATCAACTAAGGGACGACAAGATGAGATGACCGACGTCGTTCTCCTACTGTAAGAGAAGGGGCCGATTTTTATTTCTTCTTGGGGGCGGGGGGTTGTGTCTTGTTTTTTTAATGACAACTCCTTGTCCAAGATCTTATATTTATACTAAGTAAACCCTAGAGTCAAACTCTAGTATTTGCTTAGTTGCCCCTCATCTTATTAAATAATAAATTATATATATAATATCCAATATTATATATATTACTTATTATTTAATATCCTCATAAATATAATATCCAATATTATATTTATTATTACCAGTTGATATTTATTCCTAATTTTCCATAATTATCGTACGTGCGACCCAAAAGACTTATATTATATTGGCAATTATTTAATACCTTATTAAATAATAAATCATAAGCGGCCTCTAGCGAGACATTATGATTACCCAAATAATATAAGTTAATAGTCCATTAAACCTTTTAACGTGTCAAATCCCTTTGTCACGCGATATCTTATTTGAATTAAGTCATGGAGTCTGTCATACTTATTTATGTTCAAATGCTTTCTCGATCTTAAGTAGATTGATTGAATCAAATGACTTTTTATTTGAGCATGACCATGCATTTCCTTCAGTCCTACTTATCGAGGGGCCCAGCAGATATCTCTCTCACTAAAGAGAGGGACAAATCCTCATCTTGATTATTCATTGCCCTCTACATGACTCCCACTAATCCCGATCGCTAACCTTTATGATCACCATGTTTCAGATGACGTTGGGTTACGTCAAGGCATAGCAGTTATCATGTCGGACTCTATGATAATCTCAAGTTCAAGGATTTATTGACATACTGTTATATTGAAATTCACTTATGACATTTCCATGCAGTGATCTCAATGCGGGTCTGTCCAGTATTAGTTCTCCAACCAATACCCATAAGATTGATCCGTACCATATATACTAGTTTATTAATCACTCGAGTCTCTACTCAACGTGATTGTACCAGGGATATTTGAGTAATCTTACTATTCGTGAATAACTATTATTCGATTATTATAATATTAAAACATGCACACATTATAATAATCAACGAGAAATAAATGATATCAAATAACTATATTTAAATTTGACAATTACAAATCTAGGCACATCGAATGTCCTAGGGCACTATTCCCAACAATCTCCCACTTGCACTAGGACCATTCATTCATGACATTTAGTCCTATCACTCTAGCATGCTCAACATGCTTTCCTTGTGAGAGAGGCTTGGTAAGTGGGTCTGCAACGTTCTCTTCCGTTGCTACTTTGCATATTGCAATATCTCCTCGTCTGACGATCTCTCTGACTAGGTCATATTTTTTGAGTATATGTTTAGAATTATGATCGGTCCATGACTCTTTAGCTCGCGCAATAACACCATTATTGTCGCAGTAAAGACTTATAGGGCCTAAAAGGTTCCACATATTATCCTTGGCTGCATCCGATGCTTCCAGGTACTCAGTCTTAAGTTATAGAATCTATGAGCGTGTTTACTTGGAACATTTCCAACTCACAACATCTTCATTTTAAACAAAACACAAAACCATATGTGATCTTAAATCATCTCCATCGGTTTTGAAACTTGCATCGGCGTAACTATTTATAGCCAACTCATTTCCCACACCTCCATATATTTGGAACACATCCTTAGCTCTTCTCAAGTACTTTGGGATGATTTTCACTGCTGTCCAGTAACTTTCACCTGGATTTGATTGGTATCGACTTGTCATGCTAAGGGCAAACTATACAACTGGTCGAGTACTAGGTACTTTGACTCAGACCAATCATTCTCTTTGATCTATCTCTATAGATTTTTATCCCAAGAATGTAAGCAGCTTCTCCTATGTCTTTCATTGAGAAACAACTTACCAACCAAGTCTTGACTGTCTGCAAGGTGGGAATGTCATTACCAATGAGTAATATGTCATCTACATATGAGACTAAAAAAACAACTATGCTCCCACTAACCTTCTTGTACACACATGATTCATCTTCATTTTGAATGAATTCAAACTCTTTGACAGTTTCATCAAAATGAAGATTCCAGCTACAAGAAGCCTGCTTCAACCCATAAATAGATCTTTGAAGCTTGCTAACCTTTTTAGAATTTTCTGGATAAACAAAACCTTAAGGTTGTGTCATGTACACATCTTTGAGTAAGTTTCCATTAAGGAATGCTGTTTTGACATCTATTTGCCATATTTCATAATCATAGTATGCGGAAATGGCAAATAAAATTCTAATTGATTTAAGCATGACTACTGACGAAAATGTCTCATCATAGTCAACACCATGAATCTGTCTATAACCTTTTGTCACTAGTCTAGATTTATACACTTGCAGATTATCATCCATGTCTTTCTTCTTTTTATAGACCCATTTGCACCCAATGGTTTTAACACCCTCAGGTGGATCTATCAAGTTCTAAACATGATTGTCATACATGGACTGCATCTCTGACTTCATGGCTTCTAGCCATTCCTCGGACTCCGGTCCTGAAGCAGCTTCTGTATAGCTACTAGGCTCATCATCTATGAGCGATGCGTCATCATCATATGTTACGAGATAACCATATCTCGCAGGTTCATGTCGCATCCTACCAGATCTGCGTGGGACTTGTGTACTTTGAACGGGCTCTTCAATTGATTGTTGAGCTTGTTCGGTTTCTATCGGTAAAGCGATGTATTCTTGTGATTCTCGAGTTTCCTCAAGAATTAGTCTTCTCCCATTGTCTCTTTTGTAAATAAATTCCCTTTCTAAGAATACAACATTTCGAGCAACAAACTCTTTGTTCTCTGCGGGCTTATAAAAGTACTATCCTTTAGTTTCCTTAGGATATCCCACAAATAAACATCTTTCAGATCTGTCTGCCAGTTTGTCAAACACTTGGCGCCTTACGAATGCTTCGCAACCCCAGATCTTTATAAAAGACAAGTTTCGTCTCTTACCAGTCCATCTCTTAAATGGTGTCTTTTCAACTGCTTTAGATGGAACACGATTAAGGGTGAATGCTGCCGTTTCTAAGACGTGTCCCCAAAATGATAATGGAAGCTCTGTTAGACTCATCATGGATCGAACCATATCTAATAATGTTAGATTCCTCCTCTCGGACACTCTGTTATGCTGAGGTGTTCCGGGAGGAGTAAGTTGTGAAACAATTCCACAACTCCGAAGATGATCATCGAACTCTTGGCTCAAGTATTCGCCACCTCGATCCGATCAAAGGGCTTTAATTGTCTTTCCAAGTTGATTCTATACTTCATTCTGGAATATTTTGAACATTTAAAAAGATTCATGTTTATATTTCATAAGATAAACATATCCATATCATCTATAATCATCGGTGAATGTAATGAAGTATTGCTATCCGCCCTTGGCATGAGTGCTAAGAGGTCCGCATACATCAGTATGCATTAGGCCTAATAGATCACTAGCCCTTTCTCCATGACCGGTGAAAGGATTCTTTTTCATCTTGCTTAATAAACAAGATTCGCATGTCCCATATGATTCATAATCAAAAGAGTCTAAAAGTCCATCATTATGGAGCTTAGAAATGTGTTTTCGTTTATGTGACCAAGTCGACAATGCCATAAGTAAGCCGGATTAGAATCATTGAGCTTAGGTTTCTTGGATGCAATGTTATAGACTTCTAAAGTGTTGGACTCATATAGATCAATATTGTAAAGGCCAGTATATAACTTTGCAGTACCATAAAGCAAATCATCAAAGAAAACACGAATAATCTTATTCTTAATAAGAAAAGTGTAACCTTTACAATCTAATGTAGAAACTGAAATAATATTCCTATTCATAGCAGGAACATAATAGAAATTGTTCAAAACTAACAAAAGCCCATTGGGTAAAACTAGATCATAAGTTCCTACGGCTAGTGCAGCAACTCTTGCTCCATTGCCGACTCTTAGATCCACTTCCCCTTTCTTCAGTTCTCTACTGTTTCTCAACCCCTGCACATTTGTACAAATGTGAGATCCACATCCAGTATCTAATACCCAGTAGTTAGAAGTAGATAAGTTAACTTTTATAACAAATATACCTGTGGCAGTCTCACTACCCTTGGTACGTTTTAGCTCTTCCATGTAAATCTTGCAATTTCTTTTCCAGTGTCCTGGTTTATTGCAATGATGGTAATTTCCATCTTGGGAGCTTTAGCCTTGAAAACCGGCCTAGTAAGGACTTTAGATTTGGCAACTTTTGCCTTACCATTGCCCTTGCCTTTGTTCTTAAAGGACTTCCCTTTGCTGACCATCAGCAAGTGGCTTGGTTTCTTCTTAATATTATGCTCAGCCATTTTAAGCATCCCATGCAGCTCAGCAATGGACTTCGCCATCTCATTCATATTATAGTTCATAATGAACTGACCAAACTTTCGGGCAATGAGTTTAGGATCACATCCTGGAGTGATCCTTAGAAAGTGGAAAACCAAGCCTTTCAAGATTATCAATATATCCTTTCATCTTAGTTCATTAAAAACACATAGGTATCACTATTACCTATCCTATCTTACTAAGATAATCCGAGCGCCCAGCTTTGGCATGACCCACTCAAGATGATCGAAGTCTTGATAGGTGTTTTTTTTCAAATGAACGGCATTTTAAAATTTTAACGAGGGATTTTTATCCTATGTTAATGTCTATGTTTGCTAATATACATCTAAACATACATAGCATCACATACATGCATAAATTTAAACATACATCGCATCACATGACAATAAAAGCATATGACCGTGTATAACATGACCATAATCCTAACGTGATTTCCATGAGCCAATATGAAAATCACAAAGGTCAATCTAAAGGGTTAAATATGGTCTTCATTGATCTTCCCAACTCATTGGAACGTCATACGCGATCAATTGGCTCCTCGAGTCCGTCCTTCTCGTCCTTCTTGTCTTCATTACATTAATGAAATTTAACACTACACTAGTAAAATAAATTACAAGAAGTGCAAACGACACGCAGGCTGTAAAATAATAAACAATTTAAATAGACGGCTCCCAGGCCGTAAAACTAATTATAATTAAATGACACGCAGGCTCTAAAACCAACCTATAAGGAAATAAATTATCCAATCACATTGGTCAATTTATGGTCATGCCATACACCATACACATGCCATAAATAATTATCAGTTAATTAATATAAGCATGTAATTATAGAAATTAAAATCTGTCTCACAGTCAGACTATAAATAAAATTTGAGTCATCACATGAACAAATCTGGACTATGGCCAAGATGGCTGTCAGTACGCTCTGGGCGCGGGTCCGTCCGGGTTCGAAACCCGGCGGTAGCAATTGCAACATGTTGCAACTATTATTTGCAAATTTCCTTTTATATTAAAACACGCTTATAAAATTGGACTACCTGAAAACTACCAAAAATTGGTCCGAGCCGAAATGGTAACTTGCACTTCTTAATGACAGTAACTCGGGATCAAATCCCCAATCTCGCGAAAAAGGTTTTACTCCACATTTAAAACAGATTTGACACCTTTTATAAGAGATCCGTGTATTATTTCCAAAAGAAGACTGCAGCCCAGTTGATAAGTCGGTGAGGGTCCTGGGCGGACGACCAGGGTTTGAACCGCCGGTAATGCAAAATATTTTTGCTAATTAAAACGGATCGTGGGTCCAGGTCCGACCCCGACCCGACCCGACCCGACCCATCTCAGACCAGACTTGTCCCAGAACAGTTCTGGAGCAGATGTTTGCGAAAACAGTCCAGAAAATTATTTTTTGACGATCCGATTTAATCAAATTAAACCAGAAAATTATTTTATAAAATCTATATATTATAAACATAATCAAGAACATAATTTACACATAAATATATTCTACATAAACAATTAAATTACTTGCAAGTTGGCTCTGATACCACTGTTGGGTTTTACGTGTATCTAATACAATAAAATTAAGTAAAATGTAGCGGAATAAATTAACAAAAAACCCTGACGAGGATCTACATGCAGTAATTTAATTGATTTATTAAGAGTTCATCGAATTACCTTAATTTGAAGAACGGATCTGAACCGGACTAGAAGCAGATGAATATCTCCTTCCTCTTTGGGTTATCCACACACGAACAATTCCACAAGCCGGATTGCTAGATCCTTACGAATAATATTGATAAATAGTACAACACAAATTTCTTACTAGAAGGATTGTACTATTGATCAAGATCAACTAAGGGAAGACAAGATGAGATGACCGACGTCGTTCTCCTACTGTAAGAGAAGGGGCCGATTTTTCTATTTTCTTGGGGGGGCAATTTTTGTATCTTGTTTTTTAATGATAAATCCTTGTCCAAGACCTTATATTTATACTAAGTAAACCCTAGAGTCAAACTCTAGTATTTGCTTAGTTGCCACTCATCTTATTAAAAAATACATTATATATATATATAATATCCAATATTATATATTACTTATTATTTAATCTCCTCATAAATATAATATCTAATATTATATTTATTATTCCCAGTTGATATTTATTCCTATTTGTCCATAATTATCGTACGTGCGACCCAAAAGGCTTATATTATATTGGCAATTATTTAATACCTTATTAAATAATAAATCATAAGCGGCCTCTAGCAAGACATTATGATTACCCAAATAATATAAGTTAATAGTCTATTAAACCTTTTAACGTGTCAAATCCCTTTGTCACGCGATATCATATTTGAACTAAGTCATGAAGTCTGTCATACTTATTTATGTTCAAATGCTTTCTCGATCTTAAGTAGACTGATTGAATCAAATGACTCTTCATTTGAGCATGGCCATGCATTTCCTTCACTCCTACTTATCGAGGTGCCCAACAGATATCTCTCACTAAAGAGAGGGATAAATCCCCATCTGGATTATTCATTGCCCTCTACATGACTCCCACTAATCTCGATCGCTAACCTTTATGATCACCATGTTTCTGATCATGTTGGGTTACGTCAAGGCATAGCAGTTATCATGTTGGACTCTATGATAATCTCAGGTTCAAGGATTTATTGACATACTTTTATATTGAGATTCACTTATGATATTTCCATGCAGTGATCTCAATGCGGGTCTGTCCAGTATTAGTTCTCCAACCAATATTCATAAGATTGATCCGTACCATACGCATCCCATGATTATCAATCAAACTTATACTAGTATATTAATCACTTGAGCCTCTACTCAACGTGATTGTAGCAGGGAGATTTGAATAATCTTATTATTCGTGAATAACTATTATTCGATTATTATAATATTAAAACATGCACACATTATAATAAGAGTTAATTACATAAATCGTCCTTGTGGTTTGTCGGGTTTTACAGGTTTAGTCCCTATACTTTTTTTTCAGCGGGTCATGTCCTTGTGGTTTTTGATCCGTTACGGGTTTAGTCCTTGTGGTTTGTCGGGTTTCATAGGTTTAGTCCCTATACTTTTTTTTCAGCGGGTCATGTCCTTGTGGTTATTGATCCGTTACGGGTTTAGTCCTTTGACCAATAATTCTGTTAGTTGATCGTTAATTTGAAGGATATTTTCGTCTTTTCATATATTTCATTATTATTATTATTATTTGAGTATGTTGTAATTAGTTCTTTATTTTATGATTATCTTATACATATAAATATCGAGTCCTTAAATTTATTGTGGGGCCTTAATGACTCCAATATTTATGTCTTAATTATTATGGACTCTTAAATCTTCAACTCATTATATTTAACATCCGAATATAATACACAACCATCAATACAAGAAAACCAAAAGACCATAAAACATAAATAACCAAACGATTGAGACATGATAGGTTAATAGTTTCATTTCCTTATTAATTGAGGATAGTTAATTACAATCATTCATAAGTTACATGGAATGGGGCCTATAAATAACACATACATTTCTTTAGCTTGTCACACCTCCGAATTGATATTAAAGGCTTGAATTACTGAAAATAAGCACATGTTTGATTGGTAAAGTTTTATCTATCTTATCATATCTTATATGGCGGTTGGTTGTTACAAAAACCCATGAAACATACGTAGTTGGGGATGCGCCTGTTGCAAATAGTGCCAAGTCGATTGGATCGGTCGAAGCTGGACTCACACCGCTGTGCAAAGATGGGTTGGTGACTCGCCAAATCCTAATAATGAGGACATGGGTAACTTCTACTCCGCGGGATATGACCCTTTGTTTTACGTCCACCATTCGAATGTCGACCGTATGTGTAAACTCTAGAAGTATTTGGGCATTATAGGGACTAAACCTGTGAAACCCGACAAACCACAAGGACTAAACCCGTAACGGATCAAAAACCACAAGGACATGACCATCTGAAAAAAAAGTATAGGGACTAAACATGTGAAACCCGACAAACCACAAGGACTAAACCCGTAACGATCAAAAACCACAAGGACATGACCCGGTGAAAAAAAAGTATAAGGACTAAACCTGTGAAACCCGACAAACCACAAGGACGATTTATGTAATTAACTCTTATAATAATCAATGAGAAATAAATGGTATCAAATAACTTTATTTAAATATGACAATTACAAATCTAGGCACATCGAATGTCCTAGGGCACTATTCCCAACATGTATTTGTTCGGTGAATGCATAATGTTGTGTTGTATTACTTTGTTGACTCCTTTGTAAGGAGGTGGTGCTATTCGGTGTTGCTCGAGAAGTATATCTCCTCGTGGTATGTGATTGTTTGTAAAGCGATGTCCTGTCGGGTAGGGTTTGTTGAAATCTCTCGGATCCGTCCCTGTTAGTATGGGTCGAGTGTGACCATAGGGTTATCCAAAACTGAATATGTCTCGAGTAGACTCCGAGGTTCATGGATTGCTAGCACGATGCCCGGATAACTTATGGGTGTATGTTTGGACATGTCACATACTGATCATGGGTTATCCATACCGGGTACGTGGTCGCGAGACTCCGAGGTTCGTGGCTAGGTAGAACGATGCCAGGATAACTATCAGTTTATGTTATATGTATGTTGCGGAGCTCTAGTCTCTAAATTATGTGCGTGACTGTTGTCATGAGGATTGCAGGTCATTTTTGGAGATGGACGACCCAGATTAATTGGGCGGATTTGATCTGACGGTTTTGGTGGGATTTGACCGGTTATAGCCGGTAATCTCTAGGTAATGTGCACAAAAGGCTTGGTGCCGGATAACATAGAAAATAACAAATATTAAATTATATATAATTTAATTATTATATATAATTTATTAATATATTTTTATAACCAATATAAAAATATAATCCAAATTATTCAGAGCCACACAATCAATTTACTTTCTATTGGTTTATTCACTCGGGTATGCACGAGGAAACTCCGAGGTTCATGCTTGCTAGCATGGAACGATAATAACCCTTGGGCGTACAATTGATGTGGATTTTTGGGTCATGGGCCCCGTGATTTATTGTCGTATTAGTACAACAAACAACATCTAAGCCTTAGTCCCAAAATAATTTGGGGTCGGCTAACATCAATCAAACTTTGAAACCGTCAATGATCGTTACACAAATAACATAAAAGGAAAAAAAGAGGGAAAAAATAGAGAAAAAAACAAATAAAAAAAGAGAATGAATGTTAAAAAAAAAAAAAGAAAAAAAGAAAAAAAATGAAAAATCCTGAAAAATAAATTAAAAGATAACATGGAGTAAAAGAAAATAGGAATAAAAATACAGATAAAAAAGGGAATCACATTCAATCCACCATCCGTATTCTTTCCCGCCACATTTGCCTCTCCATCGCCATACTTTCTCCAATTCCAAGAAACTACATATTATTTTCAATCATCTTTATCCAAGTTTTCTTGGGTCTTCCTCTACCTTTCACAACATTACTTGTTTCCCAACTTTCTAGCCTTCTCACCGGGGCATCAACAGATCTTCTTCTCACATGACCAAACCATCGTAATCGATTCTCCATTATCTTGTCTTCTATAGATGCAACTCTTACCTTCTCTCTAATCACCTCATTTCTGAGCCGATCCTTTTTTGTATGACCACACATCCATCGTAGCATACGCATCTCCGCCACATTTATCTTTTGAACGTGACACTGTTTTACAGCCCAACACTCGGTGCCATATAACAACGCAGGCCTAATTGTCATGCGGTAAAATTTACCATTTAGTCTATGAGGTATGTCAGGATCACATAAAACCCATGTGGCACTCTTCCACTTCGACTACCCTGCCTTTATTCTATGAGCCACATCGCCATCTAGCTCTCCATCCTTTTGGATAACAGATCCAAGATACCGAAGGAAAGTGGATCCATGAACAACTTTCCCATCAAATGTGATCATCCCCGCCTCTCTATCACTGTTTTCGCTAAACCTACACTCCATATATTCAGTCTTAGTTCTGCTCCGCCTAAAGCCTCGAGCTTCCAAAGTATCCCTCCAAAGTTCCAATTTCTGTTGCACTCCAACCTTCGTTTCATCAATCAACACAATATCATTTGCGAACATCATACACCACGGAACGTCATTTTAAATTTCTCTTGTCAATTCGTCCATGACTATGGCAAAGAGAAAAGGACCAAGAGCAGATCCTTGATGCACCCCAATCGTAATAGGGAATTCTTATGTCCTCCCAACATTAGTACGTACACTTGTGCTAGCTCCCTCATACATGTCCTTTATAATGTCAATATATTTCCGCGATACACCTTTCTTTGCTAAGGCCCACCAAAGTACTTCCCTTGGTACTTTATCATATGCCTTCTCTAAATCAATAAAAACCATATGTAGATCTTTCTTTTAGTAAAAACCATAAGTATGTACTTTATCATACTTTATTGTCGTATTAGTATTTTAGAAAAATAAATCTTTGGGTTAAGGCCCTAAGTGATTTTTGTAAACTAAGGATTTATTAATCCTAAATTTTTTCCCTCCAAAAACTCCTGAGGTCTTTAAAATGCTTTGCAAACTGTTCGATTGTTTCTTATTTGCCTTTCGAGGTTTTGGGACTACTTCATTCAAATGAAATATATCAGGAAGTCTTTGTAATACCCACGATTCTCGTTCCGGTTATTTTTAATTTTTTTCGGATATTTCCCGGTTGTCGAGTGTCGGTATTATTTTCTCGACAACTGATTTCGGCGTTTATGACCGTAAGTGAGGATTAGTTATCCGTTGTTTTCATTTCGGATCGATGATGTTGTCCCCGGGTGTTTTGTCGTGTTCGTTCCGTGCGATTTCGGAAAATCGAGTCGTCGAATCATGGTGGTCGGGCACTGGCCGGACGGTTGGGGACGCTGGCCGGACGGCTGCGGGCAATGGCCGGACGGGTGCAGGCACTGGCCGGGCAGGTGCGGCAGGAACCGGCGTAGCGCACGCTACTGCCGGAAAGTAGCGCTGCCTTCTGGCCGGGAGGCGGCCGCCTTCTGGCCGGTTGGTTGCGCGCGCTAGTCGGCCGAGCGGTAGGGCGAAAGGTTACGGGTGGGAGGATCGGCGGTAGCGCACGCTCTTGTCGGACAACTGCGCCTTACGGCCGGCGAGTAGCGCGCCTTCTGGCCGGAAGGCTGCGACGCTTCTGGCCGAGCCGAAGTCTGGATTGTGGCCGGTCCGACAGCGTACGTGTTCAGCGCATGATGGCGGGGCCCGACCGAACATTCTCGACCATGACCGCCCGCTAGCGCACGCTAGCTCGGCAGTCTAGCGCACGCTAGGCTGCACCAGTATAAATATGACCGAGCAGTCCTGTTTGCACTCATTTTTCATTTCCTTCCTTTCGCGTACACGGCTGCAGTCTTGGAGGTGACGAAGGCATGTTGTTATACAACTAATCTACGAAGTTTGGGAGCTGATAACATCGATTAATCACTCCATAACATCCTTCAATCCAGCGAATCAAGGTTAGTTTTCCTAAAATCATAGTTTTGGGAAAAATTGGGGATTTTGTTGATTTCGTCCGGTTGATTCGTTATAACTTAGAATAGTGAGGGATTGATGATTATTAAGTTGTTTTATATCAAATTCCTTGTTTTTCCATGGTTGTATTACCGAGTATTCTTCGTTTTGTTGAGTTCCTAATCGGTGCCTTGAAGGTGTCCGGTGAAAATCCTTAGAGGGGGTTTTTGGGCATTCTACGATTATTCTTCCTTGTAAGATCATTGATTTTTGATGGTATTATGTTAGGGTCAGGCTCCTTGCGAAGAACTCGAGCCGAAACCCTTCCATTCGCCGTTTTCCGATCGGTGGTGTTACCGTCGTTTTCGCCGGAGAGTTGTGGGCATTCGAGGTTTTCCGGTTAAGCCACATTCGTCGGAGTGTCCGGTATCAACTACTGAGGCAAGTTTCTTGCCCATACATTACGTGTTTTGTGAATATGATGATTGAAAAT
This sequence comes from Orobanche coerulescens, assembly GCA_033398695.1. Lineage (NCBI taxonomy): Eukaryota > Viridiplantae > Streptophyta > Magnoliopsida > Lamiales > Orobanchaceae > Orobanche > Orobanche coerulescens. The sequence goes on along the minus strand of CM065814.1, from coordinate 39,560,199 downwards.
TGACGATACGTGCTAAACAAATTGTTTACAACCATTTTTCTAAAGAATCGGTATATTTACAATTATGGTTTTCTTAAGGAACGAATCTTGTATTCGAGACTTAATGTGCTTATTTGACTATATGTGTTGGTGTTGAGTATAGGAACTCTCTACCTTCGGATGATGTCATTAGGTGTGAATATGTCGTCGGTAATTTGTAGTTAAATCCTTTCGTTATAAATTGTGCGTGGATTCATGTGGTGATTGGTGGATATATGAGTTGTGTGATATTGGTTGTGTCGTTCGGTGTTGTCGAGATAAGTCTGTTTCTTTGTGGACAGCATTAATTTTGGGTCGTGAGTATGTGTTGGATAATATGGCCATTTTAGCAAAATACCTCGACTATATATATTGTGATTGACTCTTGAGGATTGTGGGTTTGAAAATGTGAATTGATGAGAGTTGTAAGGTTTTTCTCGGGTACTCTCACTCGGGGATTGACTCGATGGGGTCACACGGGGACCTGGTGGCTTAGCGGCTGGACCGGGTCGCGAGGGTTACTTCGAGTGGGCATTCTCACCTGGGGATTGCTCGACGGGGCACACAGGGACTTGGTGGCCTTACGGCGGGACCGGGGGGCTGGACCGGGTCGCGAGAATTGTCAGAGTGTTTGTACTGTTGATTAATTGTGATATGTCCGGAGTATCACAATGCTTGTTGCTCGGAGTCGAGAGACATTATATATCGAGTCTTGGTGTTTGGCTAAAATGGCATAAAAATAATGTGTTATGTGTAATGTATTTTTGGAAGTGAATTGAAGTGAATGAACGGGTCATGGACCCTGTGTTGGTGATTGAAATGGTTGGGTCGTGGACCCGGTGTTTTGTGACTGAAATGAATTGGGTTGTGAACCTCGTGTTTTGTTAATCGGTTTTGAATTTTTGGAAAATGAACCTTGGGGCGGTGACCCTAAGTGGGTTTGGTAGAATTAAGAACTTTACAATCGCAAATGTTTTCAAAACTCCCGAGATTTGAAAATGTCTTCAAAGTGCTTTCTTGTTTTGGTTTCTACTTTCAAGGCTTGAACTATTTTTGATTAAATAAAAATATCTCGGGAAGTCTTTTGTTGTATTCTCGGAATGTGTTATCTATGGCTCGTATTTGCGCTTTATACTTGTACTAGCAAAATAGTGGAGTTTTGCTAACCCCCGAGTATTCGGGGTGTGGATGTCTGTTTTTGCATCCAGGTACATGCAGGTTTGGGGAGCGAAACACAGGATCGGCGCAAAGGATGATGGAAGGCGAATGATACTAATCACACGAAGGCCAGTGTTGGATGCAGTCAGTCGGAGTTTGTGTATGGTCTTTCTTCCGTCGTGCTTTTGGTTGTGAGTGTATTTTACCCTTGCATGGGTACGAGTCGAGATAGAAATGTGCATTTTGATTTGTATGTTTGTGATGAAACACCAAGTTAGTATGTTGATTTGGTATTTGATCATGTCGGTATGTAATGAGTTGTGTTGTTTTGGATGTCTAGCCTGGTGGATCCTCATGGAGAGGGTCTGCGGCGTGTAATATTCCCGGTTTGAAATTGGGGGTGTTACATTTATGGTATCGGAGCTTAGGTTGCGGAAACCTAGGCTGTCGGGTCCTGTCGGGTATTGTCGTGTCTTGTTCTGCCAGATCGTGTCCGTCCAAGTCGTGTCGCGACGCGTCGTCTGTGATGTCGGCCGTGATTAGTATCGAGGTGTAGCCATCATCTTCGTGCGACCTGTGGATGTAAGTCTCCCTACTATATTGTGCCTTGTGATATACGAGCTTGTATGATTTTGTGTTATGATGTGGAGTTTAAAAGTGATTTGTGATTATGTGGCCTATGTTGTTTGATCCTTGTATGATGCTAGAATAAAAGTGATGCCAACGTATATGTATATATATACACACATCCTGATATAAGTCGTTTTTACAAGAATAATAGCCTTGGTGTGGTGACGCAAAGAAAAATTCATCAATATGTTATTTTTAAAACTTTACATGTTTTTGGAGAGACACGTATATTTTTGTTTTAAAACGTCCTCCAAAGGGAGGAAAAAGTTTGATTTTCGTATGATGACCTCAAGGTCAAAATTTTTGGAGAATTCCAACCACCGATATTTTATTTTCATCTTGTATTATAAGTTTTCAAAACACCATTTTTAAACTCAAGTGAGGTCTACAAAATGTAATCAAGACGTGACTCTCGTTTTCAACTTATCGGTTTTATGACTGTTAGTCGAGAAATATGTGATGATGTTCTTGTTGTTCGGGCAGTGTTGCCAGTTTTAGATTAAAACGGTGATGTGAATGCTAAGTTGTTCGGTATGAGTTAAGACAGTTCTCTTTATTAATAGAGGAGATTTCGATTTTAGATGACAGTTGTCCTTTGATGGTAGCTCGCGAAGTGTTGTAAGCATGTGAATCGATGGCATTTAGATTCGTATGCTGTCGTTATTCATTTGTAACTATCGATTCTAGTAATGTCGTATATATGTTCGCAATCACGTTGCTGAATTAGAGCTGTTAGCGCACGCTAAGTACGAGGCTAGCGCGCGCTAATGCAGCATGAATAGCGCACGCTAAATAATTGTTGTAGCGCGCGTTAGTTAGCTGGGACAGAGGATGTGGAACCGCATTTTTGCCGTTAGGTCTAACTTTCTGCAGTCAGTCGTCTGTGACTGTATTCTATGTGCGTTGTCTAGTGATGACAACCGTTTTGTGTGGTGACCTTTCATTCGCGCTAAGCGATAATTGATTTTGTTCGGTGAGTTGATAAATTATGTCTGCTGTATGTGTGTGTTCGAAAATGTTTTCCTGAAACTTTCATAAGTTTGTGCAAGTTGCGGAAATCAATTTTTGAAACTAATTTGACGTTTCGATCAAGCCGGCGGCTTTGTATGAACTTTGGAAATTGTTTGAAATTTGCGAGCTGGCCTAGGATTCTCAAATAAAACCTCGACGGTATTGAAAGAGTTGTTTTAAAATACCTTGAAAATTTTGTAAAATGTTACCGTCGTTGAATTCTTGCGTAGTGTTGGGAGAATTTTCGGAAATGACTTTTAACGTACTATTGTATTTTCGAATAATTCGAGTATATGATTTTCAAAAATCTTTCACTCAATTTTTTTTCAGAAACCAATACGATTTTTTTATTTTCAAAAATATATAGTGAAAGATGAAAAATCTGACTCGATGTAAAGTTCAAACTCGGATTTGGAAATGTTAGAGTATGTAAGAATGGTTTGATGATCTTGCATGGTTAACTTGTTGGTTGTTAACGGTGATGATGATGTATAGAGGCATGACGATTTTGACAACGCCGGTTTCAAGGAATTATTATTTTGGCAAATGATTTCAAATGAGTTGGTTAAAGGTCTTTTGGTTACAAGTTTTAATGAAACAACCCGAGGTACCAAAAGTACTTTTAAAATTTATTTTGAATAGCATACAAACCGAAGAATTTTCAAAAGATTTCCTTTAAAAGGATACCTCGTGGATTTTCTTTCCGAGTTGTTATTGGTTACCTTATGTGATATGTCATGCTGAGTTGGTACTTTAGCATATTGTTTTTTTGCGATGTGGTGCAATCGTATTGAGTGAGAGTCCGCTTAGTATGCCAAGGGGCAGAGGACGCGGCCGTGACCGCGGTATAGTTAGTTATGGAGATTAGATGTGGGACCAAGAGGATATGGCCGGGAAGGTTGATATTCAAGCACTTCGTTTTCGTTGTTTAGGTTTCGGGGACGAAACCTCTTTTAAAGGTGATATGATGTAATACCCACATTTTTTTTCTCGTTTCCGTTTCGTTCGATCGTATTGAGGCGATTGTGTTCGTTAATGCTTCTGACCTTGTATTGTTTCTCACCTTTGTCATTCGAGCGAGTTCTGATATTGTTCCAAATTGATGTGTATATCATTGTGATCTTTCCAAATTCGGATCGATTTCTTGTGAACCGTGTTCAAAATTAACACCTCGTGATTCCTACAAGTTTATTGATGTTTTGATTTGAGGTGTGAACTTCATAGTTGATCATTGTTGTTCGATCATTGCTATTTGTTCGTCGTTGTACAATCATTATTGTTTGATCTTGTAGTCGTGAATATTGTACATCTGGGCCACTTTGCGATTTCCATAAGTGTTGGGAAATTGTCTTCGTATTTGATCTTCCAAATCTGTGAGTTACTGATATTTCATACCTTTCAGCGTTGGAATCGTGACTTGATTTTTATATAGCTCGATTTTATCAACCGCAGCGATCCATGCTCGTTGCCTTTCGTAAGCATTCTTGCGTATTGAACCGGATCGTAGTGGCTTTATTCTGCATGGAGCTCTGGTACGTTGTCGAGAGTAGCCTTGCTTTTGTTTTAAGTTTCGGGACGAAACTTATTTTTAGGAGGGTAGAATGTAATACCCACGATTTTCGTTCCGGTTATTTTGATTTTTTTTCGGATATTTCCCGGTTGTCGAGTGCCGGTATTATTTTCTCGACAACTGATTTCGGCATTTATGACCGTAAGTAAGGATTGGTTATCCGTTGTTTTCATTTCGGATCGATGATGTTGTCCCGGGTGTTTTGTCGTGTTCGTTCCGTACGATTTCGGAAAATCGAGTCGTCGAATCATGGTGGTCGGGCACTGGCCGGACGGTTGGGGACAATGGCCGGACGGCTGCGGGCAATGGCCGGAAGGGTGCAGGCACTGGCCGGGCAGGTGCGGCAGGAACCGGCGTAGCGCACGCTACGGTCGGAAAGTAGCGCACGCTACGGCCGGGAGGCAGCGCACGCTACGGCCGGTTGGTTGCGCGCGCTAGTCGGCCGAGCGATAGGGCGAAAGGTTACGGGTGGGAGGATCGGCAGGTAGCGCACGCTACTGTCGGACACTGCGCACGCTACGGCCGGAAGGCTGCGCACGCTACCTGGCCGAGCCGGGAAGTCTCTGGATTGTGGCCGGTCCGACAGCGCACGTGTTCAGCGCATTATGGCGGGGCCCGGCTGAACATTCTCGACCATGACCGCCCGCTAGCGCACGCTAGCTCGGCAGCCTAGCGCACGCTAGGCTGCACCAGTATAAATATGACCGAGCAGTCCTGTTTGCACTCATTTTTCATTTCCTTCCTTTCGTGTACGCGGCTGGAGTCTTGGAGGTGACGAAGGCATGTTGTTATACAACTAATCTACGAAGTTTGGGAGCTGATAACATCGATTAATCACTCCATAACATCCTTCAATCCAGCGAATCAAGGTTAGTTTTCCTAAAATCATAGTTTTGGGAAAAATTGGGGATTTTGTTGATTTCGTCCGTTTGATTCGTTATAACTTAGAATAGTGAGGGATTGATGATTATTAAGTTGTTTTATATCGAATTCCTTGTTTTTCCATGGTTGGATTACCGAGGATTCTTCATTTTGTTGAGTTCCTAATCGGTGCCTTGAAGGTGTCCGGTGAAAATCCTTAGAGGGGGGTTTTGGGCGTTCTACGATTATTCTTCCTCGTAAGATCGTTGATTTTTGACGGTATTATGTTAGGGTCAGGCTCCTCGCGAAGAACTCGAGCCGGAACCCTTCCGTTCTCCGTTTTCCGATCGGTGGTGTTACCGTCATTTCCGCCGGAGAGTTGTGGGCATTCGAGGTTTTCCGGTTAAGCCACATTCGTCGGAGTGTCCGGTATCAACTACTGAGGCAAGTTTCTTGCCCATACATTACGTGTTTTGTGAATATGATGATTGAAAATTGACGATACGTGCTAAACGAATTGTTTACAACCATTTTTCTAAAGAATCGGTATATTTACAATTATGGTTTTCTTAAGGGACGAATCTTGTGTTCGAGACTTAATGTGCTTATTTGACTATATGTGTTAGTGTTGAGTATAGGAACTCTCTACCTTCGGATGATGTCATTAGGTGTGAATATGTCGTCGGTAATTTGTAGTTAAATCCTTTCGTTATAAATTGTGCGTGGATTCATGTGGTGATCGGTGGATATATGAGTTGTGTGATATTGGTTGTGTCGTTCGGTGTTGTCGAGATAAGTGTGTTTCTTTGTGGACAGCATTAATTTTGGGTCGTGAGTATGTGTTGGATAATATGGCCATTTTAGCAAAATACCTCGACTATATATATTGTGATTGACTCTTGAGGATTGTGGTTTTGAAAATGTGAATTGATGAGAGTTGTAAGGTTTTTCTCGGGTACTCTCACTCGGGGATTGACTCGACGGGGTCACACGGGGACCTGGTGGCTTAGCGGCTGGACCGGGTCGCGAGGGTTACTTCGAGTGGGCATTCTCACCTGGGGATTGCTCGACGGGGCACACAGGGACTTGGTGGCCTTACGGCGGGACCGGGGGGCTGGACCGGGTCGCGAGAATTGCCAGAGTGTTTGTACTGTTGATTAATTGTGATATGTCCGGAGTATCACAATGCTTGTTGCTCGGAGTCGAGAGACATTACATATCGAGTCTTGGTGTTTGGCTAAAATGGCATAAAAATAATGTATTATGTGTAATGTATTTTTGGAAGTGAATTGAAGTGAATGAACGGGTCGTGGACCCTGTGTTGGTGATCGAAATGGTTGGGTCGTGGACCCGGTGTTTTTTGACTGAAATGAATTGGGTTGTGAACCCCGTGTTTTGTTAATCGGTTTTGCATTTTTGGAAAATGAACCTTGGGGCGGTGACCCTAAGTGGGTTTGGTAGAATTAAGAACTTTACAATCGCAAATATTTTCAAAACTCCCGAGATTTGGAAATGTCTTCAAAGTGCTTTCTTGTTTTGGTTTCTACTTTCAAGGCTTGAACTATTTTTGATTAAATAAAAATATCTCGGGAAGTCTTTTGTTGTATTCTCGGAATGTGTTATGTATGGCTCGTATTTGCACTTTATACTTGTACTATCAAAACAGTGGAGTTTTGCTAACCCCCGAGTATTCGGGGGGTGGATGTCTGTTTTTGCATCCAGGTACATGCAGGTTTGGGGAGCGAAACACAGGATCGACGTGAAGGATGATGGAAGGCGAATGATACTAATTACACGAAGGCCAGTGTTGGATGCAGTCAGTCGGAGTTTGTGTATGGTCTTTCTTCCGTCGTGCTTTTGGTTGTGAGTATATTTTACCCTTGCATGGGTACGAGTCGAGATAGAAATGTGCATTTTGATTTGTATGTTTGTGATGAAACACCAAGTTAGTATGTTGATTTGGTATTTTATCATGTCGGTATGTAATGAGTTGTGTTGTTTTGGATGTCTAGCCTGGTGGATCCTCATAGAGAGGGTCTGCGGCGTGTAATATTCCCGGTTTGAAATTGGGGGTGTTACAGTCTTTTCGTCGTGTTTGCTTTATTGAGTATTCATAACTATTATATTCCTGAAATATGACGTATATAGCTAGTAATTGCACTTTGCACTTGCACTTGCAAAATTCCAATTTGCTAACCCCTGAGTAGTCGGGGAGTGAATGCCTTTTGTTTCATTCAGGTACGTACAAGTTCTTGGGGAGCAAATGCAGGGTTGGCACAAAGGAGGCTGAAAGACAAATGATACTAATCACATGAGGGCCCGTGTATAGTTTGGGTAGTCGAGTGTATTTTAATTCCGCTATTGTATTTTTCCCATTGCTTGGGAGTGTTAGTGTATTTTGACCTTTGCACGGGTATGAGTTGAGATAGAGATGTATATGACATTAAAATTGTATGTTATTTATGAAAGACCAAATTGGTCTACTGAGTCATTTTTCAATCATGTTGGCATTTAATGTGATGTCTTGTTTTGGTTTCTAGCCTGGTAGACCCTCATGGAGAGGGCCTGTGGTAGTGTGATATTCCCGAGTGGATTGGGGGTGTTATAGAATATGGTATCGGAGCTTAGGTTGCAGAAACCTAGGTTGTCGGGTCGAGTCATGTATTATTGGGTCATGTTTGTCCGGTTATATCTGATTGAGTTGTGTCTCAAAGCGTCATATGAAATGTCGGCCGTGATTAGTAACATGGTGCAGCCATCATCTTCGTGGGACCTGTGGATGTAAGTCTTCTCTATCATATATTGTGTTTAGTGATTTTATTACATCCATATCGCGAGATGGAATTCGTGTTTGATACTTGTAGTATATTACGTGTGTAATAAGCTGGATATATTGATGGATTAGACACTGAGTGGTGTAGCGTGTTATGAAACCTCGAATATCGATGTGCTCCGGGAAGTGTATCGGCGGTTGAGTTTGTTGACAAACTCAGATAGATGGTTTTGTAATGTATTTGAATTTGTTATTCATGAGTTGTGTTTGTTGAACTGGTGATTTTGAATGCCGTATAGGCATATGTCTAAGAATCGGTTGTGTTTGGCTAATTGTTGTTATTTGCTAAAACCATGTCCCGATTGGTAATTATATGCGCTGTGTGCGTGTTTGAAAATGGTTTACTAAACTCTTGCTGACTTGAGTGGTGTAGCGTGTTATGAAACCTCGAATATCGATGTGTTCCGGGAAGTGTATCGACAGTTGAGTTTGTTGACAAACTCAGATAGATGGTTTTGACATGTATTTGAATTTGTTATTCATGAGTTGTGTTTGTTGAACTGGTGATTTTGAATTCCGTATAGACATATGTCTGAGAATCGATTGTGTTTGGCTAATTGTTGTTATTTGCTAAACTCGTGCCCCCATTGGTAATTATATGCGCTGTGTGCATGTTTGAAATGGTTTACTAAACTCTCGCTGACTTGAGTATATTGTGGAAAATCAGTTTTCGAAAATATTTTGACGGTGCGGTAAAATGGCGAATTAGTGTGTATTTTGAGAGGTTGTTTGAATTTTGGCGAGCTGACCTTTGTATTTTAGAATGAAGCCTTGCGACGGTATTTGAAAAATGTGTTTCGAAGTATTTTGGATATTTTGTATAATGTTACCATCGTTATCTTTTATCGTGTTTGAAAGGATTTTTGGAAATGATTTAACGTATTGCTTTTATTTTCGAATAACTCAATACGATTTTAGAAATCTTTCACACCATAAAACTTTGATATTTTAAACAAAATGTGATTTTCATTTTCAAAAATAAATAGTCAAAGATGAAAAACCTTACTCGACTTAAACTTTCAGTTCGGATCTGGAAAATTTTCAAAAATGAGATAGTTAGTGCACGCTAATCTCACAATTAGCGCAGGCTAACGAACCTGAGCAGAACACTTGGATTTTGGAGTCTGGACAGAATTGAGTCATCCAGTGCACGCTAATATCCTCGTTAGCGCACGCTAATGAGACTGATTAGATAGAACGCTTGCACTACTACAGAACTGGCCTTTAACAGTGCCATTTTAACAGCAGCTGTTCAAAAGCCGCTGTTAAAATGACGCGGTGGCATACTTGTAAATTTTGTGTAAAACATTAACAGCGGTTTTAAAACAACCGCTGTTAAAATAGCAATTTAACAGCGGTTATAAAAAACTATTATTAAATTGAAACCTTAACATCAGTTATTTAAAAAACCGATGTTAAATATTTTTAAAAAAAAAAAAAGAAAAACCGTTAACAGCGGTTTTTCGTAGTAACCGCTGTTAACCTTAGGAAGTTAACAACGGTTTTTTCCGCAACCGATGTTCAAAAAAGAAAAACTTTAACATCGATTTTCATTATAACCGATGTTAATTATATTCAACATCAGTCTAATTACAATCGCTGTTAATGGCTCGTTAAAAATACAAAACAAAACAAGTTGTTCTCTCACAGTTCTATTTAGAGCGGGGGCATTTTTGAATATTCTAAAAAATAGTTGTTGGCGAATTTTGGGATGAGACTAGCTTTTTCTTACCGGAATCGGCCCGCTGAACAATAGTCATGGCTATGCAGTGAAGCCCGTCGTTTTTTGGCCAAAAAACGACGTTTAGACCCTCAATTTTTTGTTTTTCTATTTTTAGGGACTTAATTATAATTTTTGAAAAGTTTGTGTGTTTGTTATTTAATTCTGTATTGTTAACTCTAGCTTTCCTAGGGTAAATATATGCTTATAAGACCATATTTCGACATTATTGAATGAATAAGAATTTTCTCTATATTTTCTCTATAATTTTCATTATATAATGTATTATAATTTTATTACATATAATAAAAGAATGTATATTATAATATAATATAACATATTTATTTTTAATGTACATTATCAAATTTTAATTTTCAGCATGATTATATACAATATATACATTATAATTTTCAATATGTAATATAATTTTTATTAAATTATATTATTATTCTATAATAATATAATATCTTAACTAATAATATAAAACATAAAAGTTTAATTAGCAGTTTCATTAAATTTATACATTATAACTTTAATGTATATAATATAATTCTGAAAATATTAATAAACACACATATATATATATATATATATATATACACACACACACATATATATATATATATATATATATATATGTATGAGTTAAAATAAAGAGTCTCTTATAATAAAAAGCATAGGAAGGATTGTGGGAGTAACATGTGTCATCCCCCACCCCCCACCCACCCCCACCCCTCCGAAAAAAAATTTCCCGCCAAATTTTTTTTTTGGGGCAAAAAAAAATTTATTTTTCCCTCGCCAAAATTTTCCCGCCAAAAATTATTACTGCATCACAGTTATAAAGCTACTGCATCACAATTATGATTTAGTGCATTAAGGTTATAAGTTACTGCATCATAGTTGATGCACGTAACTGTTAACTATGATGCAGTAACTTATAACTGCGATGCAGTAAAACTTATTATTACTGTATCACAGTTATAAAGTTAATGCATCACAATTATGATTTAGTGCATTAAGGTTATAAGTTAGTGCATCATAGTTGATGCAGTTAACTGTTAACTATGATGCAGTAACTTATAACTGTGATGCAGTAAAACTTATTAGTGTGATGCACCAAAACTTATAACTATGATGCACCAAAAAATGGTGCATCACACTTATAAGTTTTTGGCGGGAAAAAAATTTTTTTTGGCCCCCCAAATTTTTTTTTTTGGCGAGATTTTTTTTTTCGTGGGGGTCGTTGGGGGTGGGGGGGTGGAGGGGGGGTGCCACATGTCATATGATGTGGCATGATGATGTGGCAAGGTGACACATGTCACTCCCACAATCCTTCCTACACTTTTTATTATAAGAGACTTTTTAGAATAACCCCGCCCTATATATATATATATATACATATATATGATTTATTCTATACTTATATAAAATAAAGTAATAAAAATAACAGAAAGTGATTTCAGCTCAGCAGTTTGATACCATCTTCATCTTATGGAGGTCACAGGTTCGAATCCCATGAGCAGCAAAAATGCACAAAAATGTACATTTACATGTTGCGGGCGGGCGGGCTGGGCGGGGGTGGGCGGGCTGGGCAGGATGCGGGCAGGGGCATATCGATTGATTTTTTGATTTCAAAAATTTTAATAGCGGTTCTTATACAATCGCTGTTAAAAAAATATTTTTTGAAAAAAAAAATTAACAGCGGTTTTTAAGAGAACCGCTGTTAAATTTAGAATTTAACAGCGGTTTTTTTGAGAAACGCTGTTAAATTTAACAGCGGACCTTTAACAGCGGTTCCAAAAATCGCTATGAAAGGGGCTCCAGAACTGCTGTTAAATGCTGTTTTTAGTGTTGGTGTAACACCCCCAAGAAATCCCGAAAATATAACAGCGTCGTGGACCCCTACATGGGACCCACCAGGCTAGGTAATCAACTTCACTCATCGAATCATGGAGTCGACGCAATAACACCACATCACAAAGTCATAAAACAATAAAAATCCACCCGGTTCTACCGGTCAATCAAGCAACACAATACTCCAACGAAAACATAACGGACAACTCAATACGCTTTGCAAAATCAAAAGCCCCTAAGTACTCGAGTACGTCTATTAGTTCACACGTTGGAAAACAACCATATTGAAATGGACAACGAAAAATAAAGAAACTCGCTTGCACATGTCAACAACCCTGGCCAGCATCCTCGTACTGTCCCAATGCCCGCTCGTCCGGCTGAACATAACATGAAATTCATAAAATGAATTTCCCCAAAAAAGATCCCCAAAAGGGTTAGCAATTACGCTAGTACAACTAACCAAATGAACAACTTACACCTTACACATATAGTCAAAGCATGCAAATGGTAAAACATCAGTCTGAAATACACATTTCCGGAAACGCCATAACCCAAAACACATTTGTAAAATGCATCATAATTAACCGCGGACCCACGCCTCTGTGGACCCCTAACGAGACCCCGTCGGATCTAACTCGTAGTGGTTAAAAGCCAAGCTTTCGGATCTACGCCTCTGTGGACCCCTACCGAGATGCCATCGTATCTAACCCGTAGTGAGCATACACACACACGTTACTCATGCAATGCTACCATGTTAAGAGTGTGAGTTCATAAGAGTACTTGCCTCGATTAAATGACGACGAGGAATGGAAAATATTACGACCGCGGTTGCGAGAAACCGAACACCGAACCTAGATGATTCGTCAAACACGATTACAACAACTCGACAAAACAACGGTAATGGAAAATACCCAAAAACCCACCTACGATTCATGTAATTTCATACGACAAAATCGACGAGGGCGGATAACAACCCCAAACCCTCTCGATTTCAAGAACACACCGAAATTCACCATAATTTCGTAGGAAACACATGAATACTACTAAGATAATCATACCCATCATGGATTAATCAACAATGCGGAACGAAACGGACAAAAACCCCAAAACCCCCAAATCTCCCAAAATAGGATTCTAGGATAATACCTTTAGATTAAGGACGGAGAAAGAGGATTAAGATGATGATAAGCTTCACTTATGACACAACAATCAATCTCTCAACGAACTCCATGGACAAAACTTGAAGAATCACTCAAAACCTCACTTGGAATGCAGCTCTCGGTCGGAGGATGAAAATGAAGGAATGACGAAGTGAAGGTCAACCCAGGTTTATAAAACTTATTCCTTCATTACGTACGTTAACATGCTGATGTTAACGTACGTTACACTCATTATGTACATAATACTCAAGTGTTAGCGTACGTAATGGCTCAGCAGAACAATCTGTCCAAATCGCTGGGTTCGATAGCGTACGATACATCAGACAGTTAGCGTACGCTACAATGGAGCTTTACGTACGTGACACGCAAGAGTTAGCGTACGTAATGGCTCGGCAGAATAATCTGCCCAATTTGCTGAAGGCCATAACGTACGTTAATACTAAGGTATAACGTACGTTATGAAGGTGCCGATAGTGCACGCAAGAAAGCATGCATAACGTACGTTATGCATGCAGCAATTCAACACTACTAAATGTAGTCAACTGCACCGGGCGGTCCGAAGTCGAGACGCATCATAAGGACAGAACCCAAAGCGTAGATACAAAATATTCACAACGACGAAGCTGAGTGCTGAAGGAAAATACAATTCCGACTACTGGGAAATCTGGAATACGACAAAGAAAGTAAAATTACCTAAACTTGTAGGAAATTACAAAACGGCCCAAACGTCCGAAAATCACGATACGACGTCGGGTTAACAAACCAAAACTCACAACACGAACAACTCAACCATATGAACTCGTGTAACCAAAGAAATTACGAAGTTAAATGAGTTTTACGAGAATCGAACGTTCATGCAACAACACATAACATAAAACGGAATTACATCAAAACATCTCCGAAACTCGTCCAAATGGAAAAACTCCAAGAATAAAATAGATTCAAAATGTCGAAACTGTTACAAGCGAGTCATTAAAATGAAAAAAAATACACAAAAATAAGAATACCGGAAAAAGGAAAAATGCGGATATTACATTCTACCCCTCTAAAAATAAGTTTTGTCCCGAAACTTAAGAAACAAACAACTCGGGGTATCTAGCACGCATGCTATCCTCGGTTTCCCAAGTTGTCTCCGCGACACCATGCCTCGACCACTGCACCTTGACCAAAGGAATGGGCTTATGCCTCAGTCGCTTCTCACGGTGTTCCAAAATCTTCAAGGGATGCTCCTGGAAGGTAATATCCTCGGTGATATCAATCTCACTATAGTTGATGACGAGACTAGGATCCGGAACATATTTCCTTAGCTGGGAAACATGGAAGACGCTGTGAATGTGGCTCAAATCTGGAGGCAACACCAACCGGTACGCCAACTCGCCGACTCTCTCGAGAATCTCAAAGGCCCTAATAAACCTCAGACTCGACTTTTCCTTCTTCCCGAAACGGAAAAGCCCCTTCGTCGGCGACACCTTTGGTAAAACGTGGTCTCCCACCTCGAATTCCAAAGGTCGACGACGAACATCAACATAGGGTTTTTGTCTACTCTGAGCAGTCAACATCTTTTCCCGAATAAATTCCAGCCTCCGCCTCGTCTCCAAAGCGATATCCGGTTCGGTCCCGACTAAATCGGATGCCTCGTTCCAGCAAATCGGTGATCGGCAATACCGCCCATAAAGCGCCTCATATGGTGTCATCTCGATCGACGCATGCCAACTATTGTTGTACGTGAACTCGACACGGCAAATGCTCCTCCCAGTCACTACTCCAATCGAGAGCACAAGCACGCAACATATCCTCAAATGTCTGGATAGTGCGCTCCGACTACCCATCCGTCTAAGGATGAAAAGAAGTGCTCAGACGCAAACGAGTACCCAATGCCTTATGTACCGCCTGCCAAAAATGCGATACAAAACGGCCATCATGATCCGAAACAATAGACTTTGGAGTACCGTGAAGTCTCACAAACTGCACAATAAACACACGAGCCAACCTCTCCGGACCCCAAGTATCCTTGATGCCCAGAAAGTGTGTGGACTTGGTCAGACGATCCACAATCACCCAAACCATATTCATACTAGACTTCAATCTCGGTATGCTCGTGACGAAGTCCATCGAAATATCTTCCCATTTTCATTTCGGAATGGGAAGCGACTGTAGTAACCCGACCGGTTGCTGATGCTCGATTTTGACCTACTGACAAGTCAAACACCTCGCTAGAAACCGTGCGAGCTCCTCCTTCATGTCGTTCCACCAAAAATTCCTCCTAAGGTCCTTGTACATCTTACTCGAACCAGGATGAAATGAGTAAGGCGTAGCATGGGCCTCACAAAAAATACTCTGCCTTAATTCCAAGTCGTTCGGTACACAAATCCGATTCTGGAATCTCAACACACCATACTCGTGAATCACAAACCCAGGAGACTTTCCTCTAAGAACATTCTCTCGGATTTGAGTAATCAACAGATCTTCCAACTTCTTCAGTTTAATTTCATCGATCAGGGACGACGAAATCTCTAAAGCGCAAAGTTGCCCAACAGCTCCCGGCAACAAAACCACAACACTCAACCCGATCAAAACCCGCTGAAGCTCAGATTGAGACGTAAGTATCTCAAGCGTCCCCAATGCAACTGGTTTCCGACTCAAGGCGTCTGCCACGACTTTCGCCTTGCCCGGATGATAAAGGATTTCGAGGTCATAATCCTTAATCAACTCCAACCACCTCCTCTGCCTTATATTCAACTCCCGCTGAGTAAATATGTACTTCAGACTTTTATGATCTGTAAAAATCTGACATGCAGAGCCGAAAAGATAGTGACGCCAAATCTTGAGCGCAAAAACAACTGCCGCTAACTCTAAATCGTGAGTAGGGTAGTTGAGCTCATACGGCCTCAACTGCCTGGACGCATACGCAATAATCTTGCCGTGCTGCATCAACACACACACCCAAGACCCTGACCCGAAGCATCACTATAGACGGTAAAACCCTCTTTGCCACACGATAATGCTAAAATCGAGGCTAAAGTCAAATGCCTCTTCAGCTCCTCAAAACTCGACTGTCTCTCGTCATTCCAGACGAACTTCTCGGATTTCTGGAGAAACTGAGTAAGTGGACGAGCTAGTTTCGAGAACCCCTCTATGAACCTACGGTAGTATCCAGCCAAACCCAAGAAACTACGGACCTCTTTCACATTATTAGGCGGTGCCCAATCTAATACAACCTCAATTTTTTGTGGATCCACCCGGACCCCCTCGGCTGAAATGACGTGGCCCAGAAACATCACCGCTTTCAGCCAGAACTCATATTTCTAGAACTTCACGTAGAGTAGCTCGGTCCTCAAAATTCCTAACACCACACGCAGATGATGCGCGTGCTCCTCCTCGTTCTTCGAATAGATAAGAATGTCGTCAATGAAGATGATGACACACTTATCCAAATACTCAATGAAGACCTTGTTCATCAACTGCATGAACACCTCCGGCATGTTATTCAACCCTAAGGGCATAACCACAAACTCATAATGTCCGTATTTCGTCCGAAAAGCTGTTTTTGGGATATCAGACTCCTTCACCCGAAGATGATAGTAACCCGGTCTCAAGTCAATCTTCGAGAATACCACAGCTCCCTGCAACTGATCAATCAAGTCATCAATCCTCGGCAAGGGATACTTGTTCTTGATGGTCACCTTGTTTAGCTCGCTGTAGTCGATACATAAACGCAGTGAACCGTCCTTCTTCCGCACAAACAGAACCGGTGCGCCCCAAGGCGAAGCGCTCGATCGAATATACCCTGACTCAAGAAGCTCACTCAACTGCTTCTTCAACTCAGCCATCTCTGAAGGTGCCATGCGATATGGCGCCTTCAAAATTGGAGCCGCACACGGCTAACTTGATGGCGAACTCAACCTCATGGTCCGATGGCAACCCCGGTAGCTCGTCAGGAAAGACATCAAGAAACTCACTAACGACTGGAATTGATGGAAGTTTGACTACACCACTCTCCGCCTCCAAGGCGTAACACCAATAACCAGTACACCCCTTCCATAGGAGTCTCGTCGCCTTCAAGGCGTTAATCACGAACTTCTGGTTTCCCCTCTTTCGCCTCGCAAAAGAGTGATCGGTGCCGTCCTAGGCTAACATGGTAATGATTCTCGTGCGGTAGTTCATGATTGCACCATGCCACTCGAGCCAATCATCCCCGAGAATCAAATCCTCACCCTCAATATTCACAACAATAAGATTAGAGAGCCAAGCCCTCTCACAAATAAACACAGAACAGTCTCGGACCTCTCGATCACCAACGATCCTATCACTGCTAGAAAGTTTAACGATGAAAGGCTCACAAGGCGATAGATAGTCGATACTCAAACGGCACACACTAGAGATATAAATGAATGCGTGGCACCCGAATCAAAAATCACACTGACAGGATGCGACTGGATATGAACGGTACCTATGGCCATGGTGGCTGCTGGGTCATCGGCCCTTCTCATCTCGTAAACTCGCGGATGAGCGGAGCCGACACTGGAATCTCCCACTCTAGCGGGCTTGTAACACCCCCAAACCACTCGGGAATATTACAGCGTTGCAGACCCTCTCCACGAGGATCTACCAGGCTAAATACAGAAAACACAACATATCAATACATGCCAACATGGCCAATAACGAACCATTAGACCGATTTGGTCTTTTACCACATCAAACACATCAAACATACATAACTCTTTCTCACAACTCATACCCACGTAGGAGTGAGAATACATGAATATTTTCAGAAAATGGAAAGTACCACAACGGAAAGACAAAAAAACAAGACTTCACCAAATACTCAACACAGGTCTTCATGTGATTAGTATTGTCGTTTTCCATCATCCTTCGTACTGATCCTGTGATTCACTCCCCAGCAACCTGCAAGTACCTGGATGCAATACAGACATCCACCCCCCGAATACTCGGGGGTTAGCAAAACTCCACTGTTTTGAAAGTGCAAGTATAAAGTACAAATACGAGCTATACAAAACATACTCCAAGAATATAATAACTTGATTAATTCAACAATTCAACCCAATGAAGACTTCCCGAGATTTTTCATTGGATAAATAGTTCAAACCGTAAAAAGTTAGAATGAGACATGTAGACTCTTTGAAAAGCATTTAAAAATTTCTCGGGAGTTTTAGAAAAACATTTATGGACTAATGAATCTTCAACTTGACAAAACCACATAGGGACACGGTCCAAAGAATTGTTTTTGTTCAAAAATACCAATCCGGTCACAAAATACGGGGTGCGCGACCCAATCATCCACATCACATACTCGAGTGAATAACCCAATGTTCACACTCGATACACAACCAAACCATGATCCACGGAAGCAATCATAGCGCCCGCATCCTTATGTCAAAAATATCTCAACCAAGAAATGAACCATATACGACACTATATTGATGCCATTCGAGCCAAATACCAAGATCCTACATATGACGTGGCTCACATCGGGAATGAAAGCGTTGTGATATTCCGGACATATCACAATTATCGAAAATAACAACATGCCATAATCATCATCACAAAACAACCTCCCCGAGCCATACTGGCCCTATACCTCTTGTTGGGATTTCTATGCATCGAATACAAAATAATCAGAGTAAAATCGCAGTGGAATAATAAATATGAAAACCCAATCCTAGGATCTCATGCAGTAATTTAATTGTTTAATTAAAGTGTTAATCGAATTACCTTAATCCGATTGAACAATTCTAGATCCGGACTAGAAGCAGATGAATATCTCCTTCCTCTTTTGGTGATCCACACACGAACAATTCTACAAGTCGGATTGCTAGATCCTTACGAATAATATTGATAAATACTACAACACAAATTCCTTACTAGAAGGATTATACTATTGATCAAGATCAACTAAGGAAGAGGATTAGACGACCGACATTGTTCTTCTACTGTAAGAGGAAGAGGTCGATTTTTTTTTCTTCTTGGAAGGGGGCGATTTTTCTTTGAGTTCTTATGACAACTCCTTGTCATGGATCTCTTATTTATACTAAGTAATCCCTAGATTCAAGAATCTAGTATTTGCTTAGTTGGCCCTCAACTGATTAAATAATATAATACATATAATATCCAATATTATATATTACTTATTATTTAATCTCCTTATAAATATAATATCCAATATTATATTTATTATTCCCAGTTGATATTTATTCTTACTTGTCTATAATTGTCGTACGTGCGACCCAAAAGGCTTATATTATGTTGGCAATTATTTAATTCCTTATTAAATAATAAATCATAAGCGGGCTCTAGCAAGACATTATGATTACCCAAATAATATAAGTTAATAGTCCATTAAACCTTTTAACGTGTCAAATCCCTTTGTCACGCGATATCATATTTGAACTAAGTCATGGAGTCTGTCATACTTATTTATGTTCAAATGCTTCCTCGATCTTAAGTAGACTGATTGAATCAAATGACTCTTCATTTGAGCATGGCCATGCATTTCCTTCAGTCCTACTTATCGAGGGGCCCAGCAGATATCTCTCTCACTAAAGAGAGGGACAAATCCCGATCTTGATTATTCATTGCCCTCTACATGACTCCCACTAATCTTGATCGCTAACCTTTATGATCACCATGTTTCAGATGACGTTGGATTACGTCAAGGCATAGCAGTTATCATGTTGGACTCTATGATAATCTCAGGTTCAAGGATTTATTGACATACTGTTATATTGAGATTCACTTATGACATTTCCATGCAGTGATTTCAATGCGGGTCTGTCCAGTATTGGTTCTCCAACCAAAACCCATAAGATTGATCCGTACCATACGCATAATCATCCGATGATTATCAATCAAACTTATACTAGTATATTAATCACTTGAGTCTCTACTCAACGCGATAGTACCAGGGACATTTGACTAATATTATTATTCGTGAATAACTATTATTCGATTATTATAATATTAAAACATGCACACATTATAATAATCAACGAGAAATAAATGATATCAAATAACTTTATTTAAATGTGACAATTACAAATCTAGGCACATCGAATGTCCTAGGGCACTATTCCCAACAATCTCCCACTTGCACTAGGACCATTCATTCATGATTTTTAGTCCTATCGCTCTAGCATGCTCAACATGCTTTCCTTGTGAGAGAGGCTTGGTAAGTGGATGTGCAACATTCTCTTCCGTTGCTACTTTGCATATTGTAATATCTCCTCGTCTGACGATCTCTCTGACTAGGTGATATTTTCTGAGTATGTGTTTGGAATTATGATGGGACCTAGGCTCTTTAGCTTGTGAAATAGCACTATTATTGTCACAATAAAGGCTTATGGGACCCTGGATGGTCGGCACCACACCTAGTTCGGTAACGAACTTCTTAATCCATACGGCTTTCTTAGCTGCATCCGATGCTGCCAGGTACTCAGCTTCTGTAACAGAATCTGCAACCGTGCTTTGCTTGGAACTCTTCCAACTCACAGCACCTCCATTCAATACAAACACATAACCAGTTTGTGATTTAAAATCGTCTCTATCGGTTTCGAAACTTGCATCGGCGTAACCATTTACAGCCAGCTCGTTTCCCACCCCTCCATAAACTAGGAAATCATCCTTAGTTCTTCTCAAGTACTTTAGTATGGTTTTTACTGCTGTCCGATGACTTTCACCTGGATTCGATTGGTATCGACTTGTCATGCTAAGGGAAAATGATACATCTGGTCGAGTACAAATCATGGCATACATGATCGATCTAATAGCCGAAGCGTATGGTATCTTGCTCATGCGGGCTCGCTCATCAGGATTCTTAGGACTCTGAGCCTCACTCAGATGAATTCCATGTGACATTGGCAAGAGTCCTCTCTTAGAGTCTTGCATATTGAACCTCTTCAATATCTTATTAATGTATGTACATTGACTCAGACCAATCAATCTCTTTGATCTATCTCTATAGGTCTTTATCCCAAGAATATAAGCAGCTTCTCCTAAGTCTTTCATTGAGAAACAACTTCCCAACCAAGTCTTGACTATCTGCAAGGTGGGAATGTCATTTCCAATGAGTAATATGTCATCTACATATAAGACTAAGAAAACAACTATTCTCCCACTAACCTTCTTATACACACATGGTTCATCTTCATTTTGAATGAACCTAAACTCTTTGACAGTTTCATCAAAATGAAGATTCCAGCTCCGAGAAGCCTGCTTCAACCCATAAATGGATCTTTGAAGCTTGCAAACCTTTTTAGAATTTTATGGATGAACAAAACCTTCAGGTTATGTCATTACACATCCTCAAGTAAGTTTCCATTAAGGAATACTGTTTTGACATCCATTTGCCATATTTCATAATCATAGTATGCGGCAATGGCAAATAAAATTCTAATTGATTTAAGCATGACTACTGGCGAAAAGGTCTCATTATAGTCAACACCATGAATCTGTCTATAACCTTTTGCCACTAGTCTAGCTTTATAGGCGTGCAGATTATCATCCATGTCTTTCTTCTTTTTATAGACCCATTTGCACCCAATGGTTTTAACACCCTCAGGTGGATCTATCAAGTTCCAAACTTGATTTTCATACATGGACTGCATCTCTGACTTCATGGCTTCTAGCCATTCCTCGGACTCTGGTCCTGAAGCAACTTCTGTATAGGTACTAGGCTCATCATATATGAGTAATGCATCACCATCCTCTGTTATGAGATAACCATATCTCTCAGGTTCATGTCGCATCCTATCAGATCTGTGTGGGACTTGTGTACTTTGAATGGGTTCTTCAACTGATTGTTGATCTTGTTCGATTTCCATCGGTGAAGCAATGTCTTCTTGTGGTTCTTGAATTTCCTCGAGAATTACTCTTCTCCCACTATCTCTATTGGAAATAAATTCCCTTTCTAAGAATACAGCATTTCGAGCAACAAACACTTTGTTCTCTGCGGGCTTATAAAAGTAATATCCTTTAGTTTCCTTAGGATACCCCAAAAATAAACATCTTTCAGACCTGGCTGCCAGTTTGTCAAACACTTGGCGCCTTACGAATGCTTCGCAACCCCAGATCTTTAGAAAAGACAAGTTTGGTCTCTTACCAATCCATTTCTCAAATGATGTCTTTTCAACTGCTTTAGATGGAACACGGTTAAGGGTGAATGCTGCTACTTTTAAGGCGTGGCCCCAAGATGATAATGGAAGCTCTGTTCGACTCATCATGGATCGAACCATATCTAATAAAGTTCGATACCTCCTCTCGGACACTCCGATATGCTGAGGTGTTCCGGGAGGAGTAAGTTGTGAAATAATTCCACAACTCCTAAGATGATCATCAAACTTTTGGCTCCAGTATTTGCCACCTCGATCCGATCGAAGGGCTTTAATTGTCTAGCCAAGTTGATTCTGTACTTCATTCTGGAATATTTTAAATATTTCAAAAGATTCATGTTTATGCTTCATAAGATAAATATATCCATATCGGCTATAATTATCGGTAAATGTAATGAAGTATTGGTATCCGCTTTTGGCATGAGTGCTAAGAGGTCCGCATACATCAGTATGTATTAGGCCTAATAGATCACTAGCACTTTCTCCATGACCGGTGAAAAGATTCTTCGTCATCTTGCCTAATAAACAAGATTCGCATGTCCCATATGATTCATAGTCAAAAGAGTCTAAAAGACCATCATTATGGAGTTTAGAATTGCGTTTCTCGTTTATGTGACCAAGTCGACAATGCCATAAGTTGGTTGGATTAGAATCATTGTGCTTAGGTTTCTTGTATGCAATGTTATAGACTTCCAAAGTGTCGAACTCATCTAGATTAATATTGTAAAGGCCAGTATATAACTTTGCAGTACCATAAAGCAAGTCATCAAAGAAAATACGAATAATCTTATTCTTAATAAGAATACTGTAACCTTCACAATCTAATGCAGAAACTGAAATAATATTCCTATTCATAGCAGGGACATAATAGCAATTGTTCAAAACTAACAAAAGTCCATTGGGTAAAACTAGATCATAAGTTCCTACGGCTAGTGCAGCAACTCTTGCTCCATTGCCGACTCTTAGATCCACTTCCCCTTTCTTCAGTTCTCTACTGCTTCTCAACCCCTGCACATTTGTATAAATGTGAGATCCACATCCAGTATCCAATACCCAGGAGTTAAGTAGATAAGTTAACTTCTAGAACAAATATACCTGTGGCAGTCTCACTACCCTTGGTACGCTTTAGCTCTTCCATGTAAATCTTGTAATTTCTTTTCCAGTGTCCTGGTTTATTGCAATGATGGAAATTTCCATCTTTGGGAGCTTTACCCTTGAAAACCGGCCTAGTAGGGTCTTTAGATTTGGCAACTTTTGCCTTACCCTTGACCTTGCCTTTGTTCTTAAAGGACTTCCCTTTGCTGACCATCAACACATGGCTTGGTTTCTTCTTAATATTATGCTCAGCCATTTTAAGCATCCCATGCAGCTCAGCAATGGACTTCTCCATCTCATTCATATTATAGTTCATAATAGACTGACCGAAAATTTCGGGCAATGAGTTTAGGATCACATCCGTGGAGTGCTCCTTAGAAAGTGGAAAACCAAGCCTTTCAAGATGATCAACATATCATTTCATCATGAGCACATGAGCGCTGACAGATGTCCCCTCAACCATCTTGCAAGCATACAAGGCTTGCAAGGTCTCATACCTCTCTTATCTAGCATGCTTCGAGAAAGTTCCCTTGAGGTGAGCATTTAGCTCATAAACTTTCATTTCCTCCAGATTCTTTTGAAGTTCTCGACAAATGGTGGCCAACATAAGACAACCGACATCAATGGAATCATCACAATGTTTCTTCTATTTGTCTTTTGTTGCTTTGTTTGCATTGTCAGCTGGCTCATCGGGAATTTCTTCCTCAAGAACATACAGCTTTCTTTCTTGCTTGAGAACTATTCTAAAGCTCCGGATCCAATCCAGATAGTTGATGCCGTTTTCTTTGAGCTTGTCCTTCTCAAGGACGGATCGCAGTGAAATGGTGGATGTGTTGTTTAATGCCATTCTACAAAATTCAATATGCAAAGTATTTAGTCACATTATTTTATTTCTCGAAAAATACTCCCACTAAAACAAAGTACCCGCAATTTACAACATTTGTAATTTTAGTGGGCTAAGATCCCATTTCGCACAATCCTAAACTCAGCTTTGGCATGACGCCTAGAATTGAGCTACTTTAGGTGGATAACTCTTTATCGATTATATCAAATGTAACTCTTAGATAATATCATGGTATTTGGCATCGTATGCCCAAGCATGTTATAATCCCATCTTATGCCTTAAGGTTCAAAACTATTTTGATTTCCAAATTCATTAAACGTATAGGTATCACCATTACCTATCCTACCTTACTAAGATAATCCGAGCGCCCATCTTTGGCATGACCCACTCATGATGATCGAAGTTTTGATAGGTGTTTTACAAATGAACGACATATTAAAATTTTAACGAGGGATTTTTATCCTATGTTAATGTCTATGTTTGCTAATAGACATCTAAACATACATAGCATCACATACATGCATAAATTTAAACATACATCGCATCACATGACAATAAAAGCCTATGACCGTGTATAGTATGACCATAATCCTAACGTGATTTCCATGAGCCAATATGAAAATCACAACGGTCAATCTAAAGGGTTAAATATGGTCTTCATTGATCTTCCCAACTCCTTGGAACGTCATACGCGATCAATGTACTCCTCGAGTCCGTCCTTCTCGTCCTTCTTGTCTTCATTACATTAATGAAATTAATACTACACTAGTAAATTTACAAGAAGTGCAAACGACACGCAGGCCGTAAAATAAAAAACAATTTAAATAGACGACTTGCAGGTCGTAAAACCAATTATAATTAAACGACATGCAGTCCGTAAAACCAACCCATAAGGAAATAAATTATCCAATCACATTGGTCAATTTATGGTCATGCCATACACCATACACATACCATAAATAATTATCAAATAATTAATAAAGCATGTAATATACTAAATAATCAATCTGTCTAACAATCAGACAATAAATTAAAACTGTGTCAAAATTTAACAATCTGGATCTCTAGCCCATATGGCCGAGCGCGCATCTCCCCTCACGGCCGCGCAGGTTCAAATCCCGCCGGCCGCAAAAATGCATTTTCCAACATTAATTTTGATTTTTCAAAACAGGGGTCAAGTAGAAAATCAGTAGGCAAGATTAACAAAAAGGTGCCCTAGCCAAGATGGTCCGGGCGCGGCATTCGGCTTGAGCCAACGCGGGTTCGAGTCCCCTAGGCTGCGGTATTAATTTTGCAATATTAAAATAGGTTTCCGGACCCGACCCGAATCTTCCCGACCTGCCCGAATCACTGTACTGTCCCAGAACAGTTATGGACAACAGTTTATACGAAAAAACAGTCCAGAAAATTAATTTTTGACGATCCGATTTAATCAAATTAAACCAGAATTTTTTTTTTATAAAATCTCTATTTTATAAACATAATCAAGAACATAATTTACACCAAAATATGTTCTACATAAACAATTAAATTACATGCAAGTTGGCTCCGATACCACTGTTGGGATTTCTATGCATCGAATACAAAATAATCGGAGTAAAAATGCAGCAGAATAATAAATATCAAAACCCAATCCTAGGATCTCATGCAGTAATTTAATTGTTTAATTAGAATATCTCCTTCCTCTTTTGGTGATCCACACACGAACAATTCTACAAGCCGGATTGCTAGATCCTTACGAATAATATTGTTAAATAGTACAACACAAATTCCTTACTAGAAGGATTGTACTATTGATCAAGATCAACCAAGGGAAGAGGATTAGACGACCGACGTCGTTCTTCTACTGTAAGAGGAAGAGGCCGATTTTTTTTTCTTCTTCTTGGAAGGGGGCGATTTTTCTTTGAGTTCTTATGACAACTCCTTGTCATGGATCTCTTATTTATACTAAGTAATCCCTATATTCAAGAATCTAGTATTTGCTTAGTTGCCCCTCAACTTATTGTTAGGCGTATTTTTATACGCTTATTTATCATTATTGTGCATTCTTTTTGTGAGTAAATCTGCATAAATGAGCCTTTAATGCCCTATTATTTTATGTTTTGCAGGAAATTGGAGTCCGAAAGCCGGAACGATGAAAAACGGACGAAAACGGCGAATTTTGGCTCGGGGCCGCGGCACAAGGCAAGCGGGCCGCGGCACACACAGAGGACCAGCAGACACCAGAGTAAACTGTACTCTGAGCCGCGGCACAAATATAGTGAGCCGCGGCCCAGAGGAAAATTATAGCGCCCAGGTTTTTATCTGAGTTCCGTGAGCCACGGCACAGATGAAGTGAGCCGCGGCACATGGGGCAGTTTCGGTGTTCTCCGCGCGGGTTTGGGCCGTTTTGAAGCCTGTTCTCGACCTAATTACATGGACGCATTTTTGAGGCAAAGGAGGATTATAAATAAGGGTTTATCAGCTAGGAATAGGTTTATCTATTATCTTTAGAAGATCGATCAATCTTGGAGGAGGAATATCGCAGAAGAGAAGGATAAGCAGAAGACATCAAGAGCAGAGGGCGGAAGCCAGAAGAATGGAGGAATCCGAGCTCTTCATCTACGTTTGATTTCAATGCTTTCATTAATTATTTCTGTATTTTTATCTTTTAGCATGTCAGGCTAAAACCCTGTTCTAGGATTTTGATGAAACCTAAGTTTTGACGGATTTGCTTTAGATTATCTATATAATTCCCTTTTTCTGTTGAGTTTTCCCAATCAATTTTTAATGCTTTCAATTGTCTGGCCAATAATTGGATTGTTTTAATTACGCAACTCGAATCGGGAGAGGAGAGTTGGTGAGGAACTATTGGTGAGAACCGTTTTATCTTGTGAGATAGGAATATACTCATAGGAACTACGTGGCCTTTTGAAGATTTTGTGCTTTTTGCCTATTGTCGAATTAATTCACCTAAGGATAGAGTGCATTATTCGCCTTTAGAAAAATCTATTGACCTCGGGAGAGGCGGTAAAGTATATTAGCAATCTTCGCCTTCAATAAATTGGGGAAATCATTAACTTCAGATAATCGAGAGTAAATTCGGATAAACCAAGGTGGATTCAGAATCCTAGACTTATTCATCATCTGATTTTCTTTCTTCAAGTGATCGTTTTTACTGTTAATTCTTTTATTGATTTTATTTAGTTATTAATTGCAACTCAAATTTCGACTGTTCAAATAAAATTAGAATACATAAAAATCGGTACTTAGTAATTCAGTCCTCGTGGGAACGATACTCACTCATCACTTTATTACTTGTCTACGATAGCGTGCATTTGTGTTAACGAAATATCGCAACAAGTTTTTGGCGCCGTTGCCGGGGACTAAAATTTTTACTAATATCGATTTCAGTATTTCTAGTCTTAGGTTGAATATTTTTATTGTTTTTGTGTTATTTTATTTGTTTGTTTTTCCTTTCAGGATTGTTCGGTAAGTGCATGAGAAAATTCGGTAATGAAGGCCTACTACCTTTGGATACCGAACTCGAGCGCACTCTTCGAAGAAACAAAAAGGAGAAACGAGAGCTACCGACGAAAGTCACTATGGCCGATAATACGGGAAATCACGAAGCGGAAAACCCCATGGTGCAAGCTCAACCGGCACTAGAACTTCGCGATTATGCTATGCCGCAAATCAACGCGAACTTTTTGGGGATTCGGCATCCCACCATCCAGGCGAACAATTTCGAAATCAAGCCTGCAATTATTCAGATGGTGCAATCGAGCCAGTTTTGTGGTCTGTCGAACGATGACCCCAACGCACACATTGCGTCTTTTTTCGAGATTTGTGACTCGTTAAAAAACAACGGTGTCACCGATGATGCCATCCGTCTAAGGCTTTTCCCTTTATCTTTGAGGGACAAAGCAAAATTTTGGTTGAACTCTTTACCGCCGGGCGATCACGACATGGGCAGAATTAGCGCAAGCCTTCCTTGCTAAATTCTTCCCACCATCAAAGACGGCGAGGTTACGGAACGAGATCACTACTTTTGGTCAATTTGATATGGAGTCGCTTCACGAGGCGTGGGAGCGATACAAGGATTTACTGAGGAGATGCGCACATCACGGCTTACCGGATTGGCTCCAAATTCAGACGTTCTATAATGGATTGAGTGCCTCTACACGCACTCTCGTGGATGCAGCCGCTGGAGGAGCCTTGATGGGAAAAACAATGGCTGAAGCACATTCTTTGTTGGAAGCTATGGCCGCAAATGCTTATCAATGGCCGTCCGAACGAGTAAACACGAAGCGAGTCATGGAAATCTCGAATAATGATCCGATCTCAACATTATCAGCTCAAGTCACCGCATTGACGCAACAACTTCAAGCTTTTTCGCATGCTCCTTCTCCCATTACCATTGAATCGTGCAATTGGTGTAATGGATCTCACCCTAGCGCGGAATGTCAAGTCGGAAACCCTTTTGAGCAGCCCACAATTGAACAAGCTCAGTTCGTAGGAAATGGGAACCGGCAAAATAATCCTTACTCCAGCACTTATAATCAAGGGTGGCGAAATCACCAACATTTTTCGTGGAGAAACGGGCAAGCTTTAAAGCCTCCACAAGCTCAATTCGCGCAGCTCCCACAACAGCCCCCTCAATCACCAAAGATATCCTTGGAAGATGCTCTTGCTCAATTGGCGGCTAACATGAGCCAATTCATGACCCGCACCGAGACCACTCTCCAAAATCATTCTACCTCCATCCGAAACTTAGAAACACAAATGGGGCAGATTGCAAATCTATTGTCCTCTCGGTCTCAAGTTGCATTGCCCAGCGCAACCGAAATGAACTCCAAAGAAAACGTGCAGGCAATCGAACTACGAAGTGGAAAGGAATTGAAAGAGCAGCCCATCAATAACAAGGACAGGATCGAGCAAAGTGAGAAAGAAAAGAACGAGGTGCCCAAGCCAAAGGAAGTATCAACGACTCACCCCACTCCTGAAATTCCATTCCCACAGCGTCTGCAAAAGCAAAAACTAGACAAGCAATTTTCCAAGTTCCTCGACGTCTTCAAGAAACTGCACATAAACATTCCATTTGCCGACGCGTTGGAACAAATGCCGAGTTATGTAAAATTCATGAAAGAAGTCTTGTCAAACAAAAGAAAGCTCGAGGAGTATGAGACAGTCGTATTGACAGAGGAGTGCAGCGCTATTTTACAAAAGAAACTTCCACCTAAATTGAGAGATCCGGGAAGTTTTACCATTCCTTGCATCATTGGAAATTAATCTTTTGAAAGAGCCCTATTCGATCTCGGAGCCATTATAAACCTTATGCCCCTTTCTATTTTTAAAAAGCTGGATATTGGGGAAGCCAAGCCGACGACGGTCTCCTTACAATTGGCCGATAGATCCATCAAATATCCGAGGGGAGTGATAGAGGACGTCTTAGTCAAAGTCGATATGTTCATCTTTCCGGCCAATTTCATCGTGCTTGACATGGAGGAGGACCACGACATCCCAATTATCTTGGGAAGACCACTTTTGGCAACCGGACGAACTTTGATCGATGTGGAAAAAGGGAAGCTTACTCTACGAGTTCAAGAGGAGCAAGTAACGTTCAATATCTTTCGATCCTTAAAATATCTGAGTGATGCTGAAAATTGTTTCCAAGTTGACGTCATTGACTCGTGTGTAAGTAGAGCCTTTCGAGAGAATTATCCACCCGATCCATTGGAGTCCGTTTTGATGGGGTTTGCTTCCGAATTAAATTCAGAGCATGCAACATACGTTCGACACATGGATGCTTCCCCACCAATTTTCATTCGTCAACCGTATGAAGAACTCGGAAATTCACTAACTCAGCCCATCCCTTAAATCGAGAAACCTCCAATGTTGGAACTCAAGAAGCTGCCGTCCCATTTAAAATATGCATTCTTGGGACCCGACGATTCCCTACGAGTTATTCTTTCGGCCACTTTCGCGGGGGATCACGAGGCAAAATTATTGAGAGTTTTGAGGGAATACAAATCTGCTCTTGGATGGTCTATTGCGGATATCAAAGGGATCAACCCGTCCATTTGCATGCACAAGATTTTGATGGAGGAAGATTACAAACCATCCGTGGAGCATCAACGCCGTTTGAATCCAAACATGAAGGAGGTGGTAAAAGTCGAGGTTTTAAAACTCCTCGACGCAGGTATGATCTTTCCGATTTCTGATAGCAAGTGGGTAAGTCCGGTCCAAGTTGTGTCAAAGAAGGGTGGGATAACGGTTATTAAAAATGATAATAATGAATTAATTCCCACTAGGATTGTCACGGGGTGGCGTATGTGCATAGATTATAGGAAGTTAAATAAAGCCACTAGAAAGGACCATTTCCCCTTACCTTTTATTGACCAAATGTTAGATAGATTAGCCGGACACGATTTTTATTGCTTTCTTGATGGTTATTCTGGATATACTCAGATTTATATAGCCCCAGAAGACCAATAGAAAACGACGTTTACATGTCCTTACGGCATTTTCGCTTATAGGCGCATGCCTTTTGGATTATGTAATGCGCCGGCTACTTTTCAACGGTGTATGATGGCTATTTTTTCTGACATGGTAGAGCAGTGCATTGAGATTTTTATGAATGATTTTTCTGTTTTCGGTGATTCGTTTGCCATTTGTTTGCAAAATTTGCAGAAAGTCCTAAAAAGATGCAAAGAGACAAATTTGATCTTGAACTGGGAGAAGTGTCACTTTATGGTTCAGGAGGGCATAGTACTTGGCCATCGAATATCCTCACATGGAATTGATGTCGACCGGGCGAAAATCGAAACAATCGAGAAGATGCCTCCGCCTACCTCGGTTAAAGGGATTAGAAGTTTTTTGGGACATGCCGGTTTCTATCGCCGATTTATTAAGGATTTTTCGAAGATCACGAAGCCGTTGTGCAATCTATTCATGAAGGATGTTCCGTTTAATTTTGACGAGTCGTGTCAAGAAAGTTTCGATTTATTTAAGACCGCTCTAAGCACGACACCGGTGATAGTCGCTCCAGACTGGGACCTTCCGTTCGAATTAATGTGTGATGCGAGTGATTTTGCCATTGGGGCTGTTTTGGGACAAAGACGAGGGAAAGTGTTCCACGTCGTGTATTATGAAAGCCGAACACTCGACGACGCCCAAAGAAATTATGCCACAACGGAGAAGGAATTGTTGGCGGTAATCTTTGCATTTGATAAATTTCGGGCGTATCTACTAGGGACGAAAGTGATAGTGTGGACCGACTATTCGGCAATAAAATACCTTTTGGAAAAGAAGGATGCTAAACCAAGGTTAATTAGGTGGGTGCTTCTCCTTCAAGAATTTAACTTGGAAATTCGGGATAAAAGGGGTACTGAGAATGTTATAGCCGATCACCTTTCACGGTTAGAGAGTCCCCTCGAGCGAGGAGAAAGTCATCCGCAAATCATGGAAACCTTTCCCGACGAGCAGCTCTATAAGTTGGGTTCGAAACACGTGCCTTGGTATGCTGATCTAGTGAACTACTTGGCGAGCAAAACAATTCCAAACGACCTCTCACGCCATCAAAAGAAGAAGCTAATCTCAGACGCTAAGTATTATTTGTGGGACGATCCTTTTCTATTCAAAAGATGCCCCGATCAAATCATTCGCAGATGTATTCCGGATGAGGAAATCCATAGTGTGCTGAACCATTGTCATGCATCACCCTACGGTGGACATTTTAGTGGGAATAGAACAGCGGCAAAGGTCCTACAATCGGGGTTCTATTGGCCGTCATTATTCAAGGATGCTCACTTCTTTGTATCCACGTGTGATCGGTGTCAACGAATGGGAAACATCTCTAGACGACACGAAATTCCGCTGAACACCATACTCGAGGTTGAATTATTCGACGTGTGGGGGATCGACTTCATGGGTCCATTTCCTCCATCCAATAAGAATCTTTATATTTTGGTAGCCGTGGACTATGTCTCAAAGTGGGTTGAAGCGGTGGCACTACCAACAAATGGTTCCAATGTCGTAAACCAATTTATAAAAAAATACATTTTCTCGCATTTTGGGACTCCATGTGCCATTATCAGTGATGGTGGTTCACACTTCGACAACAAATTCCTTGATGCGGTCTTGAGAAAATACGGAGTCACTCATCGTGTTGCTACAGCCTACCATCCTCAGATGAGCGGTCAAGTCGAGATATCAAATCGAGAGCTGAAGTGGATCCTAGAAAAAGCAGTCAGCTCATCTCGAAAAGATTGGTCTTTTAAACTCGATAATGCACTTTGGGCGTACCGTACTGCGTATAAAACACCTATCGGGATGTCGCCTTATAGATTAGTTTATGGGAAAGGTTGCCATTTGCTCGTAGATATGGAACATCGTGCTTATTGGGCGATAAAGAAATTAAACTTTGATCTGAAGTCTGCTGGTGAGGAGCGTTGTTTATAGCTGAACGAGTTGGAGGAGATTCGCCACAACGCATATGAAAATGCGAAACTTTATAAGGAGCGAACAAAGATTTGGCATGATAAGCACATCACACAGAGAGAGTTTGTCCCGGGTCAAGAAGTGTTGTTATTTAATTCTCGCTTAAGGTTATTCCCCGGGAAATTGCATTCACGATGGTCAGGACCGTTCACCGCAGTTCAAGTGTTCCGACATGGTGCGGTGGAAGTACAAAAAGATGACCGCAAATTCAAAGTTAATGGACAGCGGTTGAAGGCCTACTTGGAAAATCCAATAGACGCACAGAAGACGAGTGTCGTCTTATCCACCGCCGGATGAATGCTAGAAAAGTCCGGCTGAAGACTATAAACTTAGCGCTTCTCTGGAGGCAACCCAAGTATTAGTTGTAGAATTTATTTTTAGTGTTTTCTTGCAATTTAGAGTTTTTTATTTTTCGTCATTTTTGCTTTAATTTGCTTATCCCTCTCGTTATTGATGTTTTCCTTTGAAATTCTGTGCAGGAATCACCCCAGGGGGGGAAATCAGTGATGGGCCATGGCACAAGGATAGTGAGCCGCGGCACACACCAGTTGAAGGAAAAAGGCCAAACAAACTGTACTCTGTGCCGCGGCACAACCTTACTGAGTCGCGGCACACTAGGTCCCTGAGCCGCGGCACGTTGCTGCTATGCCGCGGCACACCAAATGGCAAAGAGGAGCCCAGGGCACTGTATTCTGCGCCGCGGCACATTTGTACTGAGCCGTGGCACACTAATGTTCTGAGCCGTGGCACCCGTATACTGAGCCGCGGCACATGGAGTTGGAACAAATCTGTCCAGGCGGACTGTACTCTAGGCCGCGGCTCACTTAAGCTGTGCCGCGGCCCCCGTCGCAAATAGGAAAGCCCAGGTACCCTTCTTATACTCGATCGGTGGGGATTCAGGTAAACTTTTTCCCTTCCCTTTGCACAGCGATCGGCCGATATCTTTTTCTGCTCCTTCTTCTTGCATTCTTCATTCCAAGCCAGGTAAATCTCGATCTCTTAATCATAATTGATACATGATTTGAAAAGTGAATTGAAGTTATATGTTGCTAGTTGTTTTTCAATGTTTTTCTCAAAAATGGAGTTGGAATATGGTGAACATGGTATTTGATTGTGATGGGATTGGTGATTATGAACGAATTGGTGATGTTAGTTGTCGTTTTTCATGGCTATTATCTGTGTTATTATTTTTGGGATTTGGAGTTAGCCATTAAACTTTTTGTTCTTCATTTGACTTGTGCATACCAAGTGTTTGATAAATTGCAGCAATGAAATTGTTAAGGCAAGCATTTTAAAACTATATGCAACGAATCGTTTTATCGGATTATATTATCTCCCAAACCTTACATCATGTTTAAACTTGAGAGCTCATCCTTAATTTCCTCTTTGTTGTTGCAAGCTCACTCATTCACGTTCCGCATGGTGTAGTCGAGATACATGTAGACTCGCCGGACGACGCCGCCGCCAGTTCGTGAGCTGACTGTAGGGGAGTACTTGACCTTCTTCTATTATTGCATATTATATTTTGTCCATTGAGGTCAATGTACATCCTAAGTTTGGGGGGGGGGGGTTTACTTTTTGTTGCTATTATTATTATTACTGTACTTATTCGTTTGCACTTTTCAATTTTTTTTCGCTATCTTTTTGTTGCTAGCCTTGCTTGTCGTGTTTTTAATTGCATTCGTGAATATTTCGTGCTTCTTTTTGTGTGAAACTGATGTTACGATACTGATTTCTCTCTGAAGCAACGGTTGAGTTTTAGTTGAGTTGTGGTCAATGATATCTGTTTCTGTTAAGTCTTCAATTAGGTCCGATTTTTTTTTTTCATTTTTGTAGAAATCTTAGCAGATAAGAAAGGAGACATACGTGTTTTCAAATCGCCGCCTATACGTTTGGTTACATCTTTCCCAATAGCTAGTCGTCCAGTAACATAAGTCGTGTTGGCACCGAATTTGAGTTTAGAGTCGGACATTTTTTTCCCAATAGTGGAGATGTTATTTGTTCTATGACGGGAAGTCTAGTAACCGGGGGTATTCGCGTGACCCATTGTTTACTCTCGCGTAAAACGACGACCCTGATTAGACTAGTGGGTTAGAGATTTTGCATGTGCCGATGATGGGGATCCTAGTAACCGGGGGTATTCGCGTGACCCGTTGTTTACTCTCGCGTAAAACAGCGACCTTGAATCGGACATGCGGGACTAGCTATTCGAGGTGTTTCTCCACTGTGGAGGGGAACTTAGTAACTAGAAGCATCCATGTACCCCATGAGTGTCTTTTACGTCAAACGGTTTCCCAATACATGAGAATGGAATTTCACCCTAGGATTATCCCGATGAAACATCCCGAGATCCGAACCTAGTGGTCAACTCGAATCAATTTATTGATCATATATAAGGGAACACTGTCCGAGGGTTATTTTTGATGAAACTCTTGGAATTTTCGCCATTAGACTGTGGAACTGGGCGAGTTAGCTTGTTTATTTTAACCCTTCATATTGGCGGTCGATTAAATTCATGCTTGTTAATCTTTGAGCTTGATTTTCTTCATTCACGATTGATTAGGACTGAAATTGGTTACTTTGTGGAATCAGTGTCCTGAATGTAGCTCGCTATTACGATACTTGTATTATTCTTTGAGATTTTCAGGATAGTATTGATTAGGTTGAGCACTATGAGTTGCACGATTATTCATGATATTCTTTTGTTGAAATTGATTATTTTTGCTTGAGTACAAGCAAAGGCTCAAGTTTGGGGGTATTTGTTAGGAGTATTTTTATACGCTTATTTATCATTATTGTGCATTCTTTTTGTGAGTAAATCTGCATAAATGAGCCTTTAATGCCCTATTATTTTATGTTTTGCAGGAAATCGGAGTCCGAAAGCCGAAACGATGAAAAACGGACGAAAACCGCGAATTTTGGCCTGGGGCCGCGGCACACACAAAGGACCAGCAAGCACCAGAGCAGACTGTACTCTGAGCCGCGGCACAGATATAGTGAGCCGCGGCCCAGAGGAAAATTATAGCGCCCAGGTTTTTATCTGAGTGCCGTGAGCCGCAACACAGATTAAGTGAGCCGCGGCACACGGGGCAGTTTTGGTGTGCTCCGCACGGGTTTGGGCCTTTTTGAAGCCTGTTCTCGACCTAATTACACGGACGCGTTTTTGAGGCAAAGTAGGATTATAAATAAGGGTTTATCAGCTGGGAATAGGTTTATCTATTATCTTTAGAAGATCGATCAATCTTGGAGGAGTAATATGTAATACCCGGTTGTAATTCATTCATTTTCATTCAGTAATTATCAGTCTGTAATTGTCACTCAGTGTATTTTCACTCAATTATAATCATTCATCAATCATGTTCATTCACCGTGTACACCGTTCGGAAAAACTTCGAGTTGTGTATCGTTGTTGTTCATTGTTTCAACTTTCCTCATATGAGTTCGACTTTGTTAGATCACCATTAATTTTTGGTAACTCCAAAAATTCTAAATCTTTGCAATATTATAGAGCATCGAATTAGCTTTCCAATGGTTCAAACGGTGAGTCAATCGGAGTCCGGACGAGAGAGTTATGGTCGTTTTAGCTCACCCGCTCATTTTGATTATTGGCGATCACCGCCGGCCGAACTCGGCCGTGTCGTCCGACGGCCCGTGCGTACTCGTCGGAAATGCGAAGTCTCGCCTCAGGACCCGGCCGTGTGTCAGCACGGCCGAGTCGAACTCTTCCGGATAAGCGAACCGATCGCTGACACGCCGCCGTGTTCGGGACACGGTCGAGTCATGCCGAGTCGCTGTCGGACGGGTCACTATCGGAAGGCCCTCCGCGCCGCGACCGTGTCAAGCAGGACACGGTCGAGTCCCTGTCGGCCATCTGTGCGACACGACCGTGCCGATCGGCACGGGCCGTGTCCGGCAGGGCAGTCAACTCCTTTAAATTCGTTTTTTCAGCATTTCAGCCCATTTCTCTCCCTTTTCTTCACCTTCAACCGAGAGAGAGCTTGAGGGAGGGTTCTTCCTTCACAAATCATTTGGGTGTTTGATTTTCTTCATCTCCTTTCGATCGTGAAGCCCGAATAATCAATCTAACGCGTGTTCTTCGGATTAAAGTACTTGGATCTTCAAAGGTAATATTCTTCAACACCTTGGATTTCGATTTTTGTGTTGAGATACGATGTTTTGGACGTTATAATCATGATATATGAAGGGATATGTATATGATTATGAGTTTGTATAAGGATTCATTGGATTATTGAGGAATTATTCAAGAACACCTTGAAAATTGAGTTGGAATTGGGGATTTTCGACTAATTGTTGTTATAATCACGATTTTGGATATTCATAATGGATTATTGATCATATTGGAGATGTTTTGTTGGTTTGAAACACTTCTTGGGGGAATTAATAGTGGCTTATTGAGATTTGATTGTAAACAACCGGAGTTTGGCCACAACGTATTCGATATAATGCCCCAATGAACTTAGTTTAATCGTATCGACGTTTTGAGTTCGTTATATTCGTGTTTAATTCGTGTATTGATCGGATTGTTGGTAATTGTATTGAATTCAAGGTTGTTCGAGCGACCGATATCTCAATTAGGACGTCGTTCGTGGAAGGATAATTGTCACCGGTGTTGTGTAAGTTAATTCTTACTCGGTTAAAAGGATATTCATCCCTTTTGTTGTTGTTCATTCATAATCATAACTCATTCATCATTATATTAACCGTATCAAAACTTGTTGTTGTCAATTAATCACTTGATCATAAGGAGCAGCGGTTCCAATCTTTTCATTGAGCTGTCATTTATTTCATTACCATTCCACCTCGGTGAGTCATTATTCATTTTCGATGTCACTTTTGTTATATCGTGGCATTCCGGGTCATACTGGCGTGCCGGTTGGTATGTGTAGGATTTTCATGTCAGGCACATTAAAGTAGTGAGTTTGTTGGTGGACTCAAATTGGACTGTTAACACGAGATTGAATGTTTCTTGATACAGATTATGTAAAAGAACAAACGTGTATTTGATAGATAATCGTTGGTGGCTTGTGCTCGGACACATTTCCATCCCGGGCGTAGTGTGGCGCCATTTCCTTTGAGACGTACTGTTAGTTGATTCATATAGCATGTTTGATTGCGTATGTTTCGACAGGATGTTTCATAACTTCAGATATAATCATGATTGTGTATTTTCAACTCTTGAGGATTGTTGTTCTTTGTAACTGACCCCGTTTGGGGATTTTGTTTTTCAGGTCTTGGCAAGGCAAAAGTACGGGGAGAACACGCTGACGTCGAGGAGTCCCAGTGATACTAGTAGGGGCCCCCGATCTTTCAGTTATTCATGTTATTGTCCTTTATTTTCCACTGCAGACTTTCATTTGAATACTCCGTTTCATTCAGTGTTGTGTATTTTATCTTCATATAAAATACACTAGTATTCGGTATTGTCCTGGTGTGTTGTAACTAAACTCCTCATCGGAGTAATTATTGTTGTAATGTAGTTCGGTACTACATTTATCTTGTGTAATTCATTCATTTTCATTTGCCTGGTGGGTCCCAGTTGAGGATCTACGACACTGTAATATCCGCCTAGTTTGGGGTGTTACAGAGTTGGTATCGGAGCGTGGTTTTGAATACTACCTTCCGAGTCATGTTTCATTTGAAATCATCGTCATCGGACTAGTATCATTGGACTTTAGCGTCACGTGTGACCTGTGCAAATGCCGAGCCAATCAGACCGAAAGAACTGTAAGATTTCTAACGCCATGGTATAATTTCTGGCAATAGTCATTCATTCATCATTCATCAATTAACAATCCTCAAACATCATCATTCATTGTGATTAGGACGATCATGTTAACTCATTAATCACTTAATTCATTTCATTACTCAGTTAATAATCAGGACGATCATGTTAACTCATTAATTACTCAATTCATTTCATTACTCAGTTGTCAATCTGGATGATCATATTATCAATCTTGTTAAGTTATTCAAGATAATCATTTCAAGAATTTCATCAGATAATCTTGTAACTTCAGTAAATCATTCATATAATCACTAAGTTAGAGCATGTATACTCATTTTCATCATCTCATGACATAATCATAACGTGATAATCATGCGGGGAAATATAATCATTATGCGACCTTCCTACTTCAGTATGGAGAGAACTGTCAGGGGATGCACGGGAGAGAAGGCAGTGCGGACCGAAACCCGAGAAATAATCACTGGCCGCCGGAAATCGTGCCTGTGACTCGGCTCGACGGAGATGTTCGGGTTGATCCACTCACTTTTATGCAGGCCATGATGACCCATATGCAATTGCTCAATCATCATTACGCCACTCTGGCCGGTTTAATCGAGAGAACTCTCCCGTATGAGCCAGCTGCTAAGGAAATTGCTGAGCAGCAACCTGCATATGTCAACAGGAAATCAACGAAGCGTAATCTATCCGAAGGCAGTCAATCAACCTTCAATAAGCCTCGTGTGGGCCCTAGCGTTTCTGAGCGACCTTCTACGGCGCATGATCGTGCGGGATCTCAATCCCGAGCGGCCAGCTCGGCCATCACCTGTTTCAACTGTGCAAAACAAGGTCATTTCAGTACTAAATGTCCGAGGCAGACTGTCATATGCCATAACTGTGGAATTGCGGGGCATAGGGCCCGTTTTTGCCGAAAGGACTCCAAGTCGGCTCCGGCGGCATCTCAGGCCCCGAAGCAACCAGCATTTCAGAATCAGACTGCTTTGTCATCGTCGTTTAAGGCAATGGAAGCAAATAGAGTTGGAGCCCGTATTTATCAGACGGGAGCGTCCGGTTCAGGGACCAGCAAGTCCCAGATTCATATGATGAGGAGGATCGACGATCCGGTGGTCCGAATGATTTCAGGTATACTCGTAATTTTATTTCAACTTGTGTGTACCTTTTGATGCTGGTACACCGCATTCTTGCATTTTCGAATCATGCTTGAATAGATTTATTTCGGGATAGTCCTATTGCTTGTGGACCTCATACCATCGGTCTACCTGACGATGGAAGAATTTTCGGAATCATACCGAATTAAGCTTAGTAACCGCAATTGGTTGGTGGACCTAATCGTGGTGAATTTATCTTAGGACGATGTAATTTTCGGTATTAGTTGGTTTGATCGTCTTGATACTATCCTCAGTGTTTGTTAGCGTTTGGTCGCTATCTTTCCGTCGTTGGTTGTCGAATGTGTGCTTCAGGGAAGTAATCCCCGTTGTTCCAGATGAAGTATTATTATGACGAAAGCAGAGAAATTCCGCAATCGAACTATTCAATCATTCATTGTATCATTTTCATCGATTGGCCTTTCAAAGGCAATCGAGTTATTCAAACATTCATTGTATCATCTTCATCGATTGGCCTTTCTAAGGCAATCGAGTTGTTCAATCATTATTGGTATCTCTTTTTATCGATTGACCATTCTAGGGCAATCGAAATGTTCAATCATTCGTAGTATCATTGTCATCGGTTGACGATGTATTTCCAGACGAGTTATCTGGTTGCCTTCACATAGAGTAAGGGAATTCAGGAGTGAGTTGGAGCCGGTACGTCCCCTTTATCGAAGGCACCGTATCGGATGGCCCCGTACAGAATGCAGGAGTTGAAGATTCAACTTGAGGAATAATTCGAGAAAGGTTATCTCCGACCGATTGCGTTCCCGAGAGGAGCACCAGTGTGATCTGTCAAGGAGAAGGATGACTCGTCTCGTGTGTGTATAAATTACCAAGAGTTGAACAGGGTGATGATCAAGAGTAGTATCCTTTACCCCGTATTGATGATCTTTTAGATCAACTTCAGGGAGCCTCAGTATTTTCCAGGATCGACTTAAGATCTGGATATCACCAGTTGCGGATTCGAGAGTCGGATATCGCAAGGACAGCGTTTCATACACGCTATGGTCATTATGAGTTCGTAGTTATGCCGTTCGGGCTAACTATTGCACATGTGGTATTCATGGGGTTAATGAATCGGGTTTTCATCGACTTTTTGGATCAGTTTGTTGTTTTCTTCGTCGACAACATTTTGATTTATTCTCGTAGCCGAGAGGAATACGAGGTTCATCTTCATCAGGTTCCCGACGTGTTGAGACGAGAGCAACTTTATGGAAAGTTTTCCAAATGTGAGTTATGGAGGTCCGAAGTGACTTTCTC
Source organism: Orobanche coerulescens (assembly GCA_033398695.1). Lineage (NCBI taxonomy): Eukaryota > Viridiplantae > Streptophyta > Magnoliopsida > Lamiales > Orobanchaceae > Orobanche > Orobanche coerulescens. The sequence goes on along the minus strand of CM065814.1, from coordinate 39,519,664 downwards.
GGGCATGTAATTTCATCTGACAGAGTTCGTGTAGACCCTCAGAAGACGGAGACTATCCGAGATTGGCAACCTCCGAAAGATATTAAGTAAATCCGATGTTTCCTCGGATTAGTTGGTCAATTATCCAACCCACGACCTGGAGCTAGCAGCCGTGGTTTTCGCGTTGGGGATTTGGCATCGTTGCCTTTATGGCATCACCTGTCAGATCTTCACCAATCACAAGAATTGAAGTATATATTTACTCACAAGGAGTTAAATATGCGACAGATGCGGTGGTGGGAATTAATCAAAGATTATGATATCGAGATCCTTTACCACCCGGGGAAGGCGAACGTTGTCGCCGACGCCTTGAGTCGTAAGTCCGTTCAGGAGCAGATGCTTGCTCGTTTATCAGTTCAGAAGGAGCTCCAACAGGAATTCCTTAGACCCGAGATCGAGGTCTGGCTTCAGCGAGTTCAGGGACAGCTTTGTATGTTAGAGATTTCATCATCTCTTGAGGATGCAATCAGGGAGAATCAGAGTTCAGACCCTTCATTGTTGCGCATCCGTGAAGATGTGGCTCAGGGGAAAGCCCTGGATTCGTGGTCCACAAGGATGGACTTTTGAGGTTTAAGAACCGGTTGTGCATACCGGCGAATGACGAGTTGAAAAACTCGATTTTGAGAGAAGCTCATGCTACCCTTATTCTGTTCATCCGGGGTCTAGCAAGATGTATAAGGACTTGAAACAAAATTACTGATGGAGTAATATGAAGCGAGAAGTCGCAGAATTTGTTTCGAGATGCTTAACCTGTCAACAAGTCAAGATTGAACATCAGTGACCGACAGGTATGTTAAAACCTCTTCCTATTCCAGAATGGAAGTGGGAATACATCTCTATGGATTTCATCACGAGTTTGCTGACGAGTCGTCGTGGCATGAATACGATCTGGGTGATTGTGGACCGCTTAACTAAATCAGCTCATTTCCTTGAGATCAAGGATACGTGGGGTCCCGAGAGACTGGCCCAGTTATTCATCAAGGAGATAGTAAGACTGCACGGTACTCCTAAGAGTATCGTTTCCGATCGTGACAGACGATTTGTGTCTCATTTTTGGAAATCAGTTTATCGTGCTATGGGAACTCAGCTCAATCTCAGTACCGCCTTTCATCCTCAGTCCGACGGACAATCAGATAGAACTATTCAGACATTAGAAGACATGTTGAGAGCTTGCGTCCTCGATTGGAAGGACGATTGGGAAGCCCAACTACCACTGATCGAGTTCATGTATAATAATAGTTGGCATGCTTCCATTAAGATGGCACCTTACGAGGCCTTGTACGGTTGTCTTTGTCGATCTCCTTTGTGTTGGGATGACTTGTCAGAATCAATCGGCACCGAGCCCGATATGCTTATAGCCGCCCGAGAGAAGGTAGCTTAGATCAAGAGTCGTATGGTGACAGCTCAGAGTCGACAGAAATCATATGCAGATAATCGTCGTCGACCACTGGAGTTCGAGACGGGTGATCATGTTTTGGTCAAGGTATCCCCGAGTCGAGGTATTTTCCGCTAAAAACGGGGAAGTTGAGTCCGAGATTCATTGGACCGTTTGAAATTTTGGATCGAGTAGGCGAGTTAGCTTATCGATTGGCGTTACCTCCGGCTTTGAGCCGAATTCATAATGTGTTTCATGTCTCTCAGTTGCGGAAGTTTGTTGCCGACCCGAGTCACATACTTCAGTTCGACGAAATCGAGATCGCGGATGAGCATTCGTACGAGGAGCGTCCTGTACGAGTGTTGGAGCGGCGAATCAAACAGTTGAGGAATAAGTCGATTACTTTGGTCAAGATTCAGTGGTCTAGACACGGAGTCGAAGAGGCTACTTGGGAAACCGAGGATAGTATGCGGGAGGGTTATCCCGAGTTGTTTGACCCTTAGTTTCGGGGACGAAACTCTTTTAAGGGGGGGTGTATGTAATACCCGGTTGTAATTCATTCATTTTCATTCAGTAATTATCAATCTGTAATTCTCACTCAGTGTATTTTCACTCGATTATAATCATTCATCAATCATGTTCATTCACCATGTTCACCGTTCGGAAAAACTTCGAGTTGTGTATCGTTATTGTTCATTGTTTCAACTTTCCTCATATGAGTTCGATTTTGTTAGATCACCATTAATTTTTCGTAACTCCAAAAATTCTAAATCTTTGCAATATTATAGAGCATCGAATTAGCTTTCCAATGGTTCAAACGGTGAGTCAATCGGAGTCCGGACGAGAGAGTTATGGTCGTTTTAGCTCACCCGCTCATTTTTCGATTATTGGCGATCACGCCGCCGAACTTCGGCCGTGTCGTCCGACACGGCCCGTGCCGTACTCGTCCGAAATGCCGAAGTCTCGCCTCAGGACCCGACCGTGTCGTCGCACGGCCGAGTCGAACTCTTCCGGATAAGCGTAACCGATCGCTGACACGCCCGACCGTGTTCCGTGACACGGCCGAGTCATGCCGAAGCCGCCGCTTGACGGGTCACTATCGGAAGGCCCTTCGCGCCGCGACCGTGTCAAGGCAGACACGGCCGAGTCCCTGCCGGCCATCTGCGGCGACACGACCGCGCCGATCGGCACGGCCGTGTCCGGGCAGGCGCCAACTCCTTTAAATTCGCTTTTTTCAAGATTTCACCATTTCTCTCCCTTTTCTTCACCTTCAACCGAGAGAGAGCTTGAGGGAGGGTTCTTCCTTCACAAATCATTTGGGTGTTTGATTTTCTTCATCTCCTTTCGATCGTGAAGCCCGAATAATCAATCTAACGCGTGTTCTTGGATTAAAGTACTTGGATCTTCAAAGGTAATATTCTTCAACACCTCGATTTCGATTTTTGTGTTGAGATACGATGTTTGGACGTTATAATCATGATATATGAAGGGATATGTATATGATTATGAGTTTGTATAAGGATTCATTGGATTATTGAGGAATTATTCAAGAACACCTTGAAAATTGAGTTGGAATTGGGGATTTTCGACTAATTGTTGTTATAATCACGATTTTGGATATTCATAATGGATTATTGATCATATTGAGATGTTTTGTTGGTTTGAAACACTTCTTGGGGGAATTAATAGTGGCTTATTGAGATTTGATTGTAAACAACCGGAGTTTGGCCACAACGTATTCGATATAATGCCCCAATGAACTTAGTTTAATCGTATCGACGTTTTGAGTTCGTTATATTCGTGTTTAATTCGTGTATTGATCGGATTGTTGGTAATTGTATTGAATTCAAGGTTGTTCGAGCGACCGATATCTCAATTAGACGCTGCTCGTGGAAGGATAATTGTCACCGGTGTTGTGTAAGTTAATTCTTACTCGGTTAAAAGGATATTCATCCCTTTTGTTGTTGTTCATTCATAATCATAACTCATTCATCATTATATTAACCGTATCAAAACTTGTTGTTGTCAATTAATCACTTCAGTCATAAGGAACGACGGTTCCAATCTTTTCATTGAGCTGTCATTTATTTCATCACCATTCCACCTCGGTGAGTCATTATTCTTTTTCGATGTCTGTTTTGTTATATGGTGGCATTCCGGTTCATTCTGGCGTGGAGTTTGTTTTGTGTATGATTTTCATGTCATGCACATTATAGTCGTGTGTTGGTTGGTGGCCTCACATTGGACTGTGCACACGAGATTGATTGTTTCGTGAGACTGATTAGGTACAAGACCACACGTGTATTTGATCGATACTCGTTGGTGGCTTGTGCTCGGACACATTTCCATCCCGGGCGTTGTGTGGCGCCATTTCCTTTGAGCCGCATCTTGTTAGTTGATTCATATAGCATGTTTGATTGCGTATGTTTCGGCTGTGATGTTTCATAACTTCGTATATAATCATGATTGTGTATTTTCAACTCTTGAGGATTGTTGTTCTTTGTAATCGACCCCCGTTTGGGGATTTTGTTTTTCGTGTCTTGGCAAGGCAAAAGTACGGGAGAACACGCCGACGCCGAGGAGTCCTGTGATACTAGTAGGGGGCCCCGATCTTTCAGTTATTCATGTTATTGTCCTTTATTTTCCGCTGCAGACTTTCATTTGAATACTCCGTTTCATTCAGTGTTGTGTATTTTATCTTCATATAAAATACACTAGTATTCGGTATTGTCCTGGTGTGTTGTAACTAAACTCCTCATCGGAGTAATTATTGTTGTAATGTAGTTCGGTACTACATTTATCTTGTGTAATTCATTCATTTTCATTTGCCTGGTGGGTCCCAGTTGAGGATCTACGGCACTGTAATATCCGCCTAGTTTGGGGTGTTACATAATATCGCAGAAGAGAAGGATAAGCAGAAGACATCAAGAGCAGAGGGCGGAAGCCAGAAGAATGGAGGAATCTGAGCTCTTCATCTGCGTTTGATTTCAATGCTTTCATTCATTATTTCTGTATTTTTATCTTTTAGCATGTCAGGCTAAAACCCTGTTCTAGGATTTTGATGAAACCTAAGTTTTGACGGATTTTCTTTAGATTATCTATATAATTCCCTTTTTCTGTTGAGTTTTCCCAATCGATTTTTAATGCTTTCAATTGTCTGGCCAATAATTGGATTGTTTTAATTACGCAACTCGAATCGGGAGAGGAGAGTTGGTGAGGAACTATTGGTGAGAACCATTTTATCTTGTGAGATAGGAATATACTCATATGAACTACATGGCCTTTTGAAGATTTTGTGCTTTTTGCCTATTGTCGAATTAATTCACCTAGGGATAGAGTGCATTATTCGCCTTAAGAAAAATCTATTGACCTCGGGAGAGGCGGTAGAGTATATTAGCAATCTTTGCCTTCAATAAATTGGGGAAATCATTAACTTCAGATAATCGAGAGTAAATTCGGATAAACCAAGGTGGATTCAGAATCCTAGACTTATTCATCATCTGATTTTCTTTCTTCAAGTGATCTTTTTTACTGTTAATTCTTTTATTGATTTTATTTAGTTATTAATTGCAACTCAAATTTCGACTGTTCAAATAAAATTAGAATACATAAAAATCGGTACTTAGTAATTCAGTCCTCGTGGGAACGATACTTACTCATCACTTTATTACTTGTCTACGATAGCGTGCACTTGCGTTAACGAAATATCGCAACACTTATTAAATAATATAATACATATAATATCCAATATTATATGTTACTTATTATTTAATCTCCTTATAAATATAATATCCAATATTATATTTATTATTCCCAGTTGATATTTATTCCTACTTGTCTATAATTGTCGTACGTGGAACCCAAAAGGCTTATATTATGTTGGCAATTATTTAATACCTTATTAAATAATAAATCATAAGCGGCCTCTAGCAAGACATTATGATTACCCAAATAATATAAGTTAATAGTCCATTAAACCTTTTAACGTGTCAAATCCCTTTGTCACGCGATATCATATTTGAACTAAGTCATGGAGTCTGTCATACTTATTTATGTTCAAATGCTTTCTCGATCTTAAGTAGACTGATTGAATCAAATGACTCTTTATTTGAGCATGGCCATGCATTTCCTTCAGTCCTACTTATCGAGGGGTCCAGCAGATATCTCTCTCAATAAAGAGAGGGACAAATCCCCATCTTTATTATTCATTGCCCTCTACATGACTCCCACTAATCCTGATCGCTAACTTTTATGATCACCATGTTTCAGATGGCATTGGATTACGTCAAGGCATAGCAGTTATCATGTTGGACTCTATGATAATCTCAGGTTCAAGGATTTATTTACATACTGTTATATTGAGATTCACTTATGATATTTCCATGCAGTGATCTCAATACGGATCTGTCCAGTATTGGTTCTCCAACCAATACCCATAAGATTGATCCGTACCATACGCATAATCATCCGATGATTATCAATCAAACTTATACTAGTATATTAATCACTTGAGTCTCTACTCAACGCGATTGTACCAGGGACATTTGAATAATCTTATTATCCGTGAATAACTATTATTTAATTATTATAATATTAAAACATGCACACATTCTAATAATCAATGAGAAATAAATGATATCAAATAACTTTATTTAAATGTGATAATTACAAATCTAGGTGTATCGAATGTCCTAGGGAACTATTCCCAACACCTCTCGAGCAAGATACACACCCCAGGGACACCTCGTCAGGCCCTCCCTGGTGTATAGCCCAACTGAGTGATCCGTTGAACTCGAAGTCTAAACAGATCCCAGGGGACCCTCGCTGGTTTTACTCGGCTCGCACACAACTCAGTAACCACATGGCACAAATCACATTCACCAAAAACACATTCCCCAAAAGTACATCAAATGTAAATCAAGGTACTTGTTAGGAATGGCCACTTTATCCAACATATACTCACATCACACAACATCACATACTCACCAATAACACACATGTCCACACACACACACACACACCTCTTGCCAAAAGACATAACCTTAAGTCCACTATCGACATAATTACGTACAACGGTACCATACGCAAATAATATATTCCAATGCACAATACTAATACACGTTCTCAGAAAAACACATGTAGATTTTAAAGAGAACCTTTATCGAGAATATACCGATTCTTTTATAAGTTCATTAAAACATTTCAATCGTTCACATAGTCAATTACCAACTATTACGGTTATGAAACATGTAGTTTATAGGCAAGATACTTGCCTTGATTACTTCTACGATTAAATGAGGTTGCTAAAACTCGGACAGGAGCTATCAATCCCCATTTTCCGAACCTAAAGTGACCAATATAGCAAGACTCGTATCAGGGCTACTGATTCAAATCACAATAACACGTAGATTCGAATTCATACCCTAAGGGGATTTTTATAGAGCACCTAGCAGATATTTTGAGTATAAGAAATGATATAGTTGTAGAATTCGATCTCTAACCCGCTAGAATCGATGAAAACCACTCAAGAACATCTAAGAACCAAAGGACACCTAAGAATCATCCTAGAAACAAGAACTGATAAGAATCTTTTGAAAGAACTTGAAGAACTTCAAACCACATACCTTGATTCAACCAAGAAAAGGATGATTCTTCAAGAAAAACCTTGATATCCGGATTAAACGATGTTAGGAACAAGTTTATGGCTTGATTTTGGAGCACAAATCTGATATTTTTCGTGGAGGATGAAGTGGACTTGATGGAATGCCCTAGAACACTTCAGAAATGAGAGAGAGGGCTATATATACTCATTCGGACGAGTTTTCTAGATTTCAGCATTTTACGGTCGTGCCAAATGGCACGGTTGGGTCATGGTTCGTGTCACCCATCCAGAAAGTTTTTTCTTTCTAAAATAGTACGACACGGCCCGCGTCAAATGACACGGTCGTGTCACTGTATTAGAGTCTGCTATTTCGACCATAACTCCTTCGTCCGGACTCCGATTGACTCGCTGTTTGAACCATTAGAAAGCTAACTCAATTCTATACATTGCTGTAAAATTTGAGAAGTTTTGGATATTTCTGGAATTTATGGTGAATGTACAAAGTCGGACCTAAATGTAGAAATGTCGAAATAGTATCCCGTTTGATCCAAAGAAACATTTTCACTCACTTGTATGACAAAAAGTGCTGAACAAACATGTCCAAAATGTGTCAATGAACACAAGTGAGTCACTAGAATCGAAAAAAAAATATAAAAATGAAAACACGGGTATTACATTCTATCCCCCTTAAAAGAAGTTTCGTTCCCGAAACTTAAAACATGAAACAATCGACGCAAGGCAATCTCAGATAACACACGTTATCGGCTGCTGACATCCCACAATGAACCACATGTTGTACGTGACTACTACCATCCATATCGCTACGCCAAAATGATAACAAAACGTAAAGAACAAAAGTCAATATGGTTGACCAACCTGAACAGCACAGCAATCAAAACACGAGTTTTGTGGCTGAACAAATACGAAATTCTAACAACCCAAAGGTTTGGAAGATCAAATACGAGGACAATTTCCTGAACTTAAGGAAATTACGAATTGATCCGAACGTTCCAAAAAAATCACGATACAAAATCAAATGATAACGATCGGATAATAACAATCGAGCAACAGTGGTCGAATAACAATGATTGAACGCCAACAATCAAATCGGCCACAATCGAACAACTATGATCGAACAAAAACAACAAAAACAATCGAACAACAAATCCGATGTTCACACCCTAACTCAAGGCATTAAAGAACTTGTAGGAACCACGAGGTGTTAATCTCATACAAGGTTTATAGGAAATCGAACCAAACTTGGAAAGGTCACAACGATAAACGGATCAGTCTGGAACAATATCAAAACTCGCTCGAATGACAAAGGCGTAAAACAACACAAGGTCAGAAGTATCAGCGAACACAAATGAGTCGATTGAGTCGAACAATACGGAAGCGAAAAAAATATGGGTATTACACCATATCACCTTTAGAAGAGGTTTCGTCCCCGAAACCTAAACAACAAGAACGGGGTGGTAGAATAGCAACCTTTCGGGCAATATTCTCTTGGTCCTGCATCTGATCTCCATGACCATCTGTACCGCGGTCACGACTGCGTCCTCTGCCCCTCGGCATACTAAGCGAATACTCACTCAATACGATGATACAACATATCGACATAAGGTATCTAATAGCAACACGATAAGAGTGCCTACTCTGGATAATTACATGAATACGAAATTTACAATTTGCGATAGTCGAAACTTGCTATCATAGTCAACCATTTAAATAATCACATCGACAAAAGTCTTATGACCCATACCGGTTCAAACATGGTCGTAATAACTATGCACCAATATAATTGACCATTTATAACGTTCTTCTCAAATCCCCACGAGGCATCCATTGTAATGATATCATTTGAAAATCTTTAAATTTGTATGTTTATTCGAAATAAAATTTTGAAAGTACTTTTGGTACCTCGGGATGTTTTACCAAAACTTGTAAACAAAAGACTTTGATCGTCTCGTTTTGAAATCATTTGCAAAACAATATTTCGGAATATCAATTTTACTTGAAAAAAGCATTATCAAAATAACCATGCCACTGTGCATCATCATTGTTGAAACAATATTTTTTTGATACATATTTTGATGATGATCTTTAGCAAAATAATTATTATCCTACTACACATTTTACTATAATTATTTAAATCATTCTTTATAACACATTTGTTAAAACTGTACTATAGTAACGTACGTAATCTATATTCAATAACGTACGTAATACAAGTTTTATAACCATTGTAAAAAGTTTGATAAATGTCAAAGTATGAAACGGCTAAATTACCTAACGTACGTAAAAGCTTATTCCTAACGTACGTTATCAGTTTTAAATTTGAATTTATGTGCTAACCGTTGATCTTATTCAAAGTGACGTCATCCAGTACATCATCTCATCAAATGGATATGAAGACCAAGACTAACGTACGTAATGCATGTAGCAAAACGTACGTAATAATGAAGACAGAAGCCACTGCCCATTTTCCAGTATCATTTTACGGCCGTTACGTATAATACATAACGTACGTAATATTGGCTACGTACGTAAATGATATCTCATAATGCACATAATGCCGGCCTACTTTTCCAATGGGAAAATACAACTCAATGGCTATAAATAGCATCATTCAAGGTGTTGGAAGACACACAAGTGATCTGAGCTTACAAGCATACTCAAGCTATTTCAAGCAAATATTTCGAGAGATATACACATTCCATATTGTGATACGAGAAGATTTGCTCTATTATTTCTTATCTATATTCTTGTATCAAAGAGCGATATATCTTGTAAAGTCGAGTTCCTACTCGGAATTATTTAATTGTAAGGTTACCTTGTACCCGGAAAAACAAGAGAGTTTTAGTGAGGTTGTTCTTGAGCCCGGAAATCAAGAAATTACAAGAGTTGGTACTAAACTAGAAAGTGCATTCTAAGTTTCTAAGAAAAGTATTAGTCGATAAAACTAGGTAGGGGACGTAGGCTTTGTTAATAGCCGAACCTCTCGAACAATTTCTTGTGTTCTTTGTTCTCCGCATTTTACTTACTCCGATATTTTAGCTTCCGCACAAAAAGAGTTCAAAACTCTTATCCGCACTATTCAACCCCCTTCTAGTAGCGGTACCAATCTAACAATTGGTATCGGAGCTGTCTCTTTTTCACCGGATTAACACCCGCTAGAGAAAAGATCCAGAAATGGCCTTTATCCACTCTTCTCTTGAAGGCAACGCTCTCAATCGCCCTCCTTTCTTCGATGGTTCAAACTTTATGACATGGAAGAAGAAAATGTCTATCTTCATCCGAGCTCACGATATTGAAATTTGGAAGGTCATTGCTCTTGGACCTACCATTCCTAAGAAGCCAGATGGCTCGATCAAAAGCTTTGAAGAATACGACGATGCCGACTGGAAGAACGATCATTTCAATAGTAAAGCTACTCAATTGCTTTACTGTGCTCTCAACCCAGAGGATCACAACAGAATATCTTCTTGCGAGATGGCCAAAGAGATCTGGAAAATGCTTGAAATTACCCATGAAGGTACGAGTCAAGCGAAGGAAGCAAAAATCAATATGCTTCTTCACGATTATGAACTCTTCACTATGAAAGAAGAAGAAAGCATTACTATTATGCTTGACCGCTTCTCGACTATCACAAATGGGCTAGCTTCCTTTGGGAAACCTATATCAAGTAGTAATAAAGCCAAGAAAATCCTTCGATCTCTACCAAGAGAATTGGATGCTACTCTTACGGCTATCATGGAGTCAAAAGATCTCAATACCATTGAATTCAGTGCTCTCATTAGATTTCTCATCAATTACGAGATTGTCATTAAATCTCGAAATTCGAAACCAAAGCCCAAAGAGAGAGAAAGGATGATCGCCTTCGAAGCCAAAGAAGATAGCGATCTAGAAGATGAACCTATCGAAGAAGAGGATGAAGAAACCACCTTTTATGCCAAAAACATAAAGAAATTCAAAAATCTTCTACAAAGGCGCCAGAGGGACATCAAACAAGAATCGAGGGATGAATCCAAAAAGACTAACTTCCCACAAAATAAAAGGTTCGACAATACTTGTTGAAGGTGCGACGTTCCAGGCCATTTTGCTAAAGATTGTCATGCTGCTGCTCTAATGAGTTCATCTAAACCACCTCACGAAAAGTTCAAAAAGAAGGAAGTCTATGTCGCTACATGGAGCGATGATGATGAGGATGATGAACCTCAAGTTCAAACCAATCTTGCTCTAATGGCCCGCGCATCCAAAGATTGTAACACCCCGAGATATTCGGAATAATTACAGCGCCGTAAACCCTTTTAGTAAGGATTTACAAGGCTAATTTAAAAGAAATGTAAATATAAGACATCAATACTGCGGAAATTCAAGTTTACAAAACCATTCAACTGGTTCAACGAGTAATTAATTCAACCATATCGAAATGATAATAATAAGACGCGTACTCGAGTACTGAAATCAAACCAAGAAAACAAAACACCAACAACAAACAAACATCACTGAACCCCTTCGTCGTCACGTCAGATCGTGGTCGCTTTCGCTTCCTCGGCTACCTGAACATCAAAACAAATGTCCACCCCCGAAGGGGTTAGCAAAACGATGCTAGTACAAGTATCATTTAAACAAATCAAATATGCATCAACAATACATAACAAGATACACCACACGGACTTCTGCTACAGGAATCCGATAATGCGAATCCACAAGATTCCATTAACACAGCATGGGTATTCCAATGATCCAAATACCTCAAAGATAGATCCCAAGATGATCCCATCGGACCAACACGAGGTGGAAATAACCCGTCCAATGATCCAACGCCCCCAGCCTAGATCCCAAGATGATCCCGTCGGACCAACACGAGGTGGACATCCGATCCAGCGCCCTCAGCATAGGTCGCACAACAAACACAACATACTCATGCATACATATATGCCAAATCGCCATGTCCATCAACATGAACATACAACACTAGATAACGAATATCATGACAATTCAACGAAATAAATCTTATGTTCAACGACATGAATAATCACACGCATGCTCAAAATACCAATATTAACATATTATGATACTTGCCTCGAAGATGGCAAGAATGAAACACTTCAATGATCTCAACGCACTCGAAGGCCGCCTCCTTCGATCAACGTACCAAGCTCGAACCTTAACAAAAGAAATGATATACAAATCATCTCAAGTTGAATGATTGCCTATCAATTCGGTCTACGGCCAAAAGTTCAAAATATACAATCTGCCTGAACCACTTAGCGTACGCTACGTACTCTATGTAACGTGCGCTAAGCCTGCCTGTTAGCGTACGCTATCGTCTAAGCCTAGCGTACGCTAGCCACGGACTGACACTTCTCTCTGATCAGCCGACTGACTCGGATGATATCATAACGTACGTTACGTACCAAACGTAGCGTGCGTTAACTTATCCCCGATAGCGCACGTTAACTTACGTATGTTAGCGTGCGCTAACCGTGCATGTCAGATTACTACTGGTAGAAAACTGGATCTAATGGTGATGAACTCATGAATTCTATGGTGATAATACAAGTCATCCCCGAGCATATCATGCTAATAAGGTTTGTGAAAGTTCTATACGTACGAAATGACTATGGGATATAAAGATACGTACAATCATCTCAACACCATAATTCATCTTTGATCTTCAAGGAATATCCTAAGTTCAATCCATTATATGTCCCAAAACGTATGACTCTTAACGTAAAACATACGAACTAGGTAATCTTCATATACTGGTCATGATCGGTTGAAGATACATAAAATGCTTAGGAGTCCAAATACTAAAAAGGTTCAAAGGATTATACGAAGAATAAGTGCCGAAACGTCAAAAGTATCCTTCTAACATGTGATGTTCGATTATAAACGAATCTAACAGACTAGATAAACATGATTAAACGTCATTTAGAACACTACTAATATTGGTGAAGAATCACCTACCTCAAAGTAGTGAAGAACAAGGAGGAAATCGAAGCAATCCAACGTCGAAGGCTTGAACACCAATCCTCAATGATCTACAATCTTCAACACGAGCTAGGATGCTAATATGAAGTGTTTAGGATGTAGAGAGTAATACTCTAAGTATAAGAATTCGGATGTGGGAAAAGAAAGGACTGAAAACACGAAAAGGATGCTGTCCTATTTATAGGAAATGGTTATTAGCGCGCGCTAGTCCCTGCTCGTAGCGTGCGCTAACGGCTACTGACTTCACTGTACTCAGAACTTAGCGTGCGCTATTCTCATGTCAGTAGCGTGCGCTAAGGCGTTAACTTGGCTTTTTCCAGGTTCATCTCGACACAATCCGACCAAAATCCCCGTGCATGATCTCACCTACCACACGTCTCAATCAAATTAACCACGTATAGCGTGCGCTAATGTTCCTTCGTAGCGTGCGCTATGGATCCATGTTAGCGTACGCTACATATAGACGATAGCGTGTGCTACATGAACTGAATCACAATCTTAAATCACATTCATGAAATTATACGCTCATCAACACCGGACTATGAGATACGGAAAATAATACTCAGATTAAAGTACAACAATTACAATATCACAAGTTCCAAATACAAATCAGAAATCTCGGGTATTACATCCTTCCTACCTAAAAAGAAGTTTCGTCCCGAAACTTAAGATGAAAACAACTCCGGATATCTAGTCTTCATACTGTCCTCCGTTTCCCAAGTGGCCTCTTCAACTCCGTGTCGCGACCATTGTACTTTAACCAAATGTATTGGTTTATTCCTCAGTTGTTTGATCCGACTCTCAAGTATCTTGATCGGTCTCTCTTCGAAGGTGCCATCATTAGCTATCTCGATCTCGTCGAAATCAATGACGTGACTGGGGTCCGGTACATACTTCCGCAATTGGGATATGTGAAACACATTGTGAACGTGACTCAGCGATGGCGGTAAGGCCAACCTGTATGCTAAATCTCCAACCCTCTCGAGGATCTCGAATGGTCCGATATATCTTGGACTAAGCTTGCCTCTCCTCCCAAAACGGAAAATCCCTCGTGTAGGAGACACCTTCAATAGTACACGGTCCCCAGCGTCGAACTCTAGAGGGCGACGACGTACGTCTGCATAAGACTTCTGTCGACTCTGGGCAGTCAACAGTCTTTCTCGAATCAAAGTTATCTTCTCTTGAGTCTGAATTATCAATTCCGATTCCGTCCCGATCAAATCCGAAGAATCATCCCAACACAGGGGTGATCGACATCTTCTCCCATACAAAGCTTCAAATGGTGCCATCTTAATAGAAGCATGCCAACTATTATTGTAAGTGAATTCAACCAACGGCAAATGAACTTCCCAATCAGTCGACCAATCTAAGGCACAAGCTCTAAGCATGTCTTCTACCGTTTGTATAGTCCTTTCGGACTGACCGTCCGTTTGGGGATGATAAGCTGTGCTAAAGTGGAGCTCAGTCCCCAAAGCCCTGTGAACTGCCTTCCAGAAATGTGACACGAAACGACCATCTCGATCCGAAATAGTCGTCTTCGGCATCCCATGCAATCTGACTATCTCCGCAATAAATACTCGCGCCAATCTCTCGGGTCCCCATGTATCTTTAATTCCTAGGAAATGAGCCGACTTGGTTAGTCAATCAACTATAACCCAAATCATGTTCATTCCCGTTCTAGTCCTTGGCATACTGGTGATGAAATCCATCGAGATGTCCTCCCACTTCCATTCAGGATCTAAGCGGCTTTAACATTCCTGCAGTCGCCGATGTTCAATCTTAACTCCGACAAGTCAAACACTTCAAACGTACTGCTACGTCCTTCTTCATATTCCCCACCGTAAGTTTTGTTTTAAATCCTTATACATCTTATCACGCCGGTGAATAGAATAGGGCGCGCTGTGAGCTTCCTTTAGAATAGTCCGTCTCAAATCATCATCATCGGGAACGCAAAGTCGACTCTGAAATCTCAGAACTCCATCGTCTTGTATCACGAATCCTGGGGCCTTTCCCTTCTTTACATCATCACATAATCGAACGGTCAGAGAATCGTCCAATTGCTTAGATTTGATCTCCTCGACTAGTGATGAAATCAGTTCCATCACATATAGTTGCCCTTGGATTCCTGGTACCCATACTTCAATCCCTTCGCGGATTAGTTCCCGTTGAATGCTGGTTTGGGATGTAAGTGCTTCCAACACTTGAAGAGAAACAGGTTTACGGCTCAATGCATCGGCTACTACGTTTGCTTTCCCCGGATGATAGAGAATCTCCAAGTCGTAATCCTTGATCAATTCCAGCCACCTTCTCTGCCTCATGTTTAATTCTTTCTGACTGAAAATGTACTTGAGGCTCTTATGATCGGTAAAGATCTGACAATGAGTGCCGTACAAATAATGTCTCCAAATTTTCAATGCAAAGACTACAGCTGCTAGCTCCAGATCATGAGTCGGGTAATTAACCTCGTATGGTTTCAACTGCCGAGAAGCATAGGCAATCACCTTATCTCTTTTCATCAACACACATCCTGCACTCGATTTGAAGCGTCAGACACCATGAATCCATCAGTTCCATCTGGTAACGCTAATATAGGTGCTGTCGTCAGTCTCTTCTTAAGTTCATCAAAACCAGCCTGGCATTTCTCATCCCACTTAAACTTTTGAGTTTTCTGTAACAGTTGAGTGAGCGGATGAGCAATTTTGGAAAATCCCTCTACAAAGAGGCGATAATATCCAGCAAGTCCTAAGAAACTCCGGACTTCTTTCACGTTATTAGGAGCTTCCCATTCCAAGATTGCTTCGACTTTCTTCGGGTCCACCTGAACTCCGTCAGCTGATATCACATGCCCAAGGAAAGTTACCTCCCTGAGCCAGAACTCGCATTTTGGAAGCTTTGCATACATCTGTTCCTTCCTCAAGGTGCTCAAAACCACACGCAAATGTTCGGCATGCTCCTCTGCGTCCTTCGAATATATCAAGATGTCATCAATGAAGATGACCACAAATTTATCCAAGTATTCCAAGAATACCCGATTTATCAATTGCATGAATACCGCAGGAGTATTGGTAAGTCCAAACGGCATCACTACGAATTCATAATGCCCGTACCGGGACCTGAAAGCAGACTTTGGTATATCCGATTCCTTAATCCTCAACTGATGGTATCCTGATCGCAAGTCAATCTTCGAGAATACCCTTGCCCCTTGCAGTTGATCAAACAAGTCGTCGATCCGAGGTATAGGATACTTATTCTTGATCGTCATCTTGTTGAGCTCCCTGTAATCAATACACAGTCGGAGGGATCCGTCTTTCTTCCGGACAAAGAGAACGGGCGCTCCCCAAGGAGAAACGCTAGGTTGAATATAGCCCTTCTGTAACAATTCCTCCAGTTGCTTCTTAATTTCATACATCTCGGTTGGCGCCATGCGGTATGGTGCTCTGGAAATAGGAGCTGCTCCAGGCTCTAATTCGATAGTGAATTCCACTTCTCTCTGCGGAGGTAACCCAGGTAGTTCGTCAGGAAATACATCTGAGAACTCATTCACAATCGAAATAGACGAGCTCTACTTCTTCCTCTTTCCTCATGGCATAACACCAAAGTCCATGACATCCTTGCTTGATAATTTTACGGCTTTCATTGCTTTAATCAATTTTCCCGAGCTTCCTGCCCACCCTCTAATAAGTGTTCAGATCCGTCATCAGCAATGATAGAATTGACTCTCTCTCGGTAATTCAGAATAGCTCCATAACGGTTGAGCCAATCGTCTCCGAGAATTAAATCGTCACCGTAGATGTCAACTACAATAAGATTCGATGGCCAATCTCTCCCTCCTATAGACACTAGAAAATCTCTAGCCTCTAGGGTTCCCACAATTCTATCTCCACTCGGCAGACCCACAACATATGGTTCACAATCAAATAAGCACGAGATTTTTAAACGATTTACACAGTTCAATGATACGAAAGAATGTGTAGCTCCGGAATCGAATAAAACACTAACTGGTTGCAAAAGGATCTGAATCGTACCTGATGCAACAGCAGTGTTCTGATCGTCAGATTTCCTCATCTCGTACAGGCGCGGAGGAACGGACCCAGCACTGGATGTCTCTCTCTTCCCAATATTCTGCTGCTGAAATCCACTCTGTTGCGTCTGGTTCACACTTATCTCCTTTGGAACTGGCGCTGGAGTGCGAGAACCAAAAGATCTAGTAGCAACTCCACAGAAGGCCGCACGGTGCCCTTCTTGTCCACAATCGTATCAAGTCACAGAAGATGCGGGGCAGTCACGTTGAATATGCCCTGCTCGACCACAATTGTAGCATTTCTTTGATGCGTCCGAAACTGCTGATGTAGTCCGGAACTTCTTCCCACCTCTAGAAGGATGTGGAGGTTTCCTAGCTGAATAAAAGGAAGACTGGCCCTTGCGGGGCCCACCACTCTTGTTTTCTGAGAAGCTGCCGGTCACCTTCTGCTTCTTTGCCTCCACTGATTTCTCCACCGCCGCCTCTTTCATGTCGTAGGCCAGCGCTTTGTCTTGATACTGTCGCAACGTAGTACACTCGAACCCGGACATGTACTGCTGAATCTCTGGCTTCATCCGCATATCGAAACGAAAAATCTTTTCTGCCTCCGTTCTGACCAAGTGTCGCACACAAGTCAGCTGATGATTAAAAGTTTTGGTTACATCTGTCACAGATGCTTCCGAACTCTGTGGTGAGAAAAACTCTCGGATCTTTGCCTCTCTAACTGGACGAGGACAATACTGTGCTTCCATCATTAGTTTGAATTCCGTCCAGTCAGCATTATGATTCTCGGGTCGAATAGCCTCCCACCAGTCAAAAGCCTCCCCAGTCAGAAAATACTGGGCAATAGGAACTTTCCCGTCCTCGGGACAGTTAATACCCGCAAATATATTCTCTAACTCCTTTAGCCAATGATCCCAAGTAAGTGCCTCAACAGATCCGTCAAATTTTGGCGGGTGTAATTTGACCATCTCAGCAAGCCATCTATCTCCCCGGTTATCCTCATGGTGCTGCTGTCCCATCGCCGTCTGCATGCGGTCAACTACCTGAGCGAACTGGTTTATCTGAGCCACCACCTGTTGAAGCACTCCCGACATGTTAGGATTCGCGTCGTCATTCGCTCATCCCTGCTGTCCTCCAGAATGGGAATCGGTTTGACTAGCCGATAATTCTGGGGTAGTTGCGGAATCCTCCTGTCTCATGTTACCACGTCTGCGTCCACGACCGCGTCCGCGTCCACGTCCTCCTCTCAACATACTGTAAACACAATTCCTCAATATCCAGGACAAAGTTTTCGAAATAAAGCCCGTCAATACTCACAAAACAGTAATTAAGTAAAACGGTAGTATAAGAGATTAGGAGACTTACAACCACGGTCCACATGACGACTTTTGGCTGAACAGTGATGTTACGAACGACTCGTAAATCAATAACATAAACAGACCCAACTTAAAACCCGACTGCCAAGATATCCATAAATCTTAGCTCCGATACCATATTCTGTAACACCCCGAGATATTCGGAATAATTACAGCGCCGTAAACCCTTTTAGTAAGGATTTACAAGGCTAATTTAAAAGAAATGTAAATATAAGACATCAATACTGCGGAAATTCAAGTTTACAAAACCATTCAACTGGTTCAACGAGTAATTAATACAACCATATCGAAATGATAATAATAAGACACGCGTACTCGAGTACTGAAATCAAACCAAGAAAACAAATCACCAACAACAAACAAACATCACTGAACCCCTTCGTCACGCCACGCGTGGTCGCTTTCCCGCTCCTCGCCACCGAACATCAAAACAAATGTCCACCCCCGAAGGGGTTAGCAAAACGATGCTAGTACAAGTATCATTTAAACAAATAAAATATGCATCAACAATACATAACAAGATACACCACACGGACTTCCGCTACCGGAATCCGATAATGCGAATCCACAAGATTCCATTAACACAGCATGGGTATTCCAATGATCTAGCGCCCTCAGCATAGATCCCAAGATGATCCCATCGGACCAACACGAGGTGGAAATAACCCGTCCAATGATCCAGCGCCCCCAGCCTAGATCCCAAGATGATCCCGTCGGACCAACACGAGGTGGACATCCGATCCAGCGCCCTCAGCATAGATCGCACAACAAACACAACATACTCATGCATACATATATGCCAAATCGCCATGTCCATCAACATGAACATACAACACTAGATAACGAATATCATGACAATTCAACGAAATAAATCTTATGTTCAACGACATGAATAATCACACGCATGCTCAAAATACCAATATTAACATATTATGATACTTGCCTCGAAGATGGCAAGAACGAAACACTTCAATGATCTCAACGCACTCGAAGGCCGCCTCCTTCGATCAACGTAGCAAGCTCGAACCTTAACAAAAGAAATGATATACAAATCATCTCAAGTTGAACGATTGCCTATCAATTCGGTCTACGGCCAAAAGTTCAAAATATACAATCTGCCTGAACCACTTAGCGTACGCTACGTACTCTACGTAACGTGCGCTAAGCCTGCCTGTTAGCGTACGCTATCGTCTAAGCCTAGCGTATGCTAGCCACGGACTGACAGTTCTCTCTGATCAGCCGACTGACTCGGCTGATATCATAATGTACGTTACGTACCAAACGTAGCGTGCGTTAACTTATCCCCGATAGCGCACGTTAACTTACGTATGTTAGCGTGCGCTAACCGTGCATGTGAGATTACTACTGGTAGAAAACTGGATCTAATGGTGATGAACTCATGAATTCTATGGTGATAATACAAGTCATCCCCGAGCATATCATGCTAATAAGGTTTGTGAAAGTTCTATACGTACGAAATGACTATGGGATACAAAGATACGTACAATCATCTCAACACCATAATTCATCTTTGATCTTCAAGGAATATCCTAAGTTCAATCCATTATATGTCCCAAAACGTATGATTCTTAACGTAAAACATACGAACTAGGTAATCTTCATATACTGGTCATGATCGGTTGAAGATACATAAAATGCTTAGGAGTCCAAATACTAAAAAGGTTCAAAGGATTATACGAAGAATAAGTGCCGAAACGTCAAAAGTATCCTTCTAACACGTGATGTTCGATTATAAACGAATCTAACAGACTAGATAAACATGATTAAACGTCCTTTAGAACACTACTAATATTGGTGAAGAATCACCTACCTCAAAGTAGTGAAGAACAAGGAGGAAATCGAAGCAATCCAACGTCGAAGGCTTGAACACCAATCCTCAATGATCTACAATCTTCAACACGAGCTAGGATGCTGATATGAAGTGTTTAGGATGTACAGAGTAATACTCTAAGTATAAGAATTCGGATGTGGGAAAAGAAATGACTGAAAACACGAAAAGGATGCTGTCCTATTTATAGGAAATGGTTATTAGCGTGCGCTAGTCCCTGCTCGTAGCGTGCGCTAACGGCTATTGACTTCACTGTACTCAGCACTTAGCGTGCGCTATTCTCATGTCAGTAGCGTGCGCTAAGGCGTTGACTTGGCTTTTCCCGAAAGTCGTCCAGGTTCATCTCGACACAACCCGACCAATCCCCATGCATGATCTCACCTACCACACGTCTCAATCAAATTAACCACGTATAGCGTGCGCTAATGTTCCTTCGTAGCGTGCGCTATGGATCCATGTTAGCGTACGCTACATATAGACGATAGCGTGTGCTACATGAACTGAATCACAATCTTAAATCACATTCATGAAATTATACGCTCATCAACACCGGACTATGAGATACGGAAAATAATACTCAGATTAAAGTACAACAATTACAATATCACAAGTTCCAAATACAAATCAGAAATCTCGGGTATTACAAAGATAGCGATGAAGAAGTCGAGGTTAGTGATTCTTCTCATGAAGAATTTCTTGATGCCTTCGAATCTTTAAACAATGAATACGAAAAAGTTTGCAATAGTAATAAAGATTTGAAAAAGAAAATAAAATCTCTCGAAAGTGAAAATTCAAAATTATTGAAAAACAAGGATGTATCGATTGATCATACAAATTGTCTGGAAACCGAGAAAATTCTGAGAGATGATTTACACAAAACTCAGAAAGAATTGAAACTTTACGATAGAAAATTCTCGTGTGGTAATGACAAATTTGAGCAACTCTTATTTGGTCAAAAATTTTCTCTTTCAAAACAAAGACTCAGATATAATTCATTTCCAATGAAAAAGTCCTTAGAAATTACCACGAAAGATTCGGACACTTTAAAAACGGGAATTCCATCATGTCCAATATGTTTAAAACCACGACATACCGAAACTTACTGTAGAAGTTCTAGACGAACTATAAAAGTCAAACAAATTTGGGTACCTAAAGGGGCCATTGTTCAAAACCAAGTTTTTATATCTAACTCCACAGGACCCAAATTAGCCGGGTACCTATAAAACGGAAGAAAATTATTTTTGTAGGTACAAGAAAGGAACACAATAGTATCAAATAAATGGTATGTTGATAGTGGATGTTCAAATTACATGAGTGGAAATGAACAACTCTTCACGGAGCTGAAAAAGGAAGATCGTGGCTGCGTAACATTTGGCGATAATAAAAAGGTCCAAATAAACGGGACAGGTAAGATAGGTAAGAAACCTTTACCCGCTATTGAAAATGTTCTATTTGTTGATGGTCTTTGCCATAATCTTCTAAGTGTTTCTCAACTTTGTGACACTGGTCTTAAATTAATTTTTGAAAGTACACATTACACTGCGATGAGAAAAGACCAAGTTGTTTTTATTGGATTACGATATGGAAATATTATATTATTGATCTTCAAGATGAATCTTCGTTCAATGAAAAATGTTTACTTTCATACAATGAAAATGCCGTTATTTGGCACCGAAAATTGGGTAATGCCTATTTACCACTTCTTTCAAAATTGGCCAAAAATGATATTGTCCGTGGTCTACCTAAATTAAATTTCAGAAAAGACCACATTTGTGAGGCTTGTATTAAAGGTAAACATGCTAGAGGCTCGTTTAAACCTAAAATGGAAATTTCCACTAGTCGCATTCTTGAATTAATTCATATGGATTTGATTGGTCCGTCTCGACATGCTAGCTTAACAGGTAAACTTTATACTTTAGTTCTTGTTGATGATTTTTCGAGATTTACTTGGGTAAAATTCTTGACAAATAAAATGATGCATTTAATGAGTTTGTTAAGTGGTGTAAAGTTACCCAGAAGGAAAAAGAGTTACCAATTATCGCCACCCGAACCGATCATGGTGGAGAATTTGATTCAAATATTTTTGAAGATTGGTGCGATAATTATGGTATTGGGCACAATTTTTCGGCACCTCGGACACCTCAACAAAATGGAGTTGTCGAGAGGAAGAATCGCTCTCTAGAAGAAATGAGCCGAACAATGCTCAATGAATATGGTCTTCCTAAATATTTCTGGGCCGAAGCTGTTAACACCGCTTGTTATGTTATTAATCGAAGCTATCTCCGGAGGAACTAAATGATGACTCCATATGAGATATTTAAAGGTAAAAAGCCCAATTTATCTTATTTCCATCCATTTGGTTGTAAAGTATTTATTCATAATAATGGTAAGGATAATTTGGGAAAATTTGATTCAAAATCGGATATTGGAATATTTCTTGGTTATTCAACTAACAGTAAAGCGTATCGTGTATTTAATAAGATGATTTACACAAAACTCAGAAAGAATTGAAACTTTATGTTAGAAAATTCTCGTGTGGTAATGACAAATTTGGGAAACTCTTATTTGGTAAAAAAATTTCTCTTTCAAAACAAGGACTCAGATATAATTCATTTCCAATGAAAAAGTCCTTAAAAATTACCACGAAAGATTCGGACACTTTAAAAACGGGAATTCCATCATGTCCAAAATGTTTAAAACCAGGACATACCGAAACTTACCGTAGAAGTTCTAGACGAACTATAAAAGTCAAACAAATTTGGGTACCTAAAGGGACCATTGTTCAAAACCAAGTTTTTATATCTAACTCCACAGGATCCAAATTAGCCTGGGTACCTATAAAACGGAAGAAAATTATTTTTGTAGGTACAAGCAAGGAAGACAATAGTATCAAATAAATGGTATGTTGATAGTGGATGTTCAAATCACATGAGTGGAAATGAACAACTCTTCACGGAGCTGAAAAAGGAAGATCGTGGCTGCGTAACATTTGGCGATAATAAAAAGGGCCAAATAAAAGGGACAGGTAAGATAGGTAAGAAACCTTTACCCACTATTGAAAATGTTCTATTTGTTGATGGTCTTTGCCATAATCTTCTAAGTGTTTCTCAACTTTGTGACACTGGTCTTAAATTAATTTTTGAAAGTACGCATTGCACTGCGATGAGAAAAGACCAAGTTGTTTTTATTGGATTACGATATGGAAATATTTATATTGTTGATCTTCAAGATGAATCTTCTTTCAATGAAAAATGTTTACTTTCATACGATGAATATGTCGTTATTTGGCACCGAAAATTGGGTCATGCCTCTTTACCACTTCTTTCAAAATTGGCCAAAAACGATATTGTCCGTGGTCTACCTAAATTAAATTTCAGAAAAGATCACATTTGTGAGGCTTGTATTAAAGGTAAACATGCTAGAGGTTCTTTTAAACCTAAAATGGAAATTTCCACTAGTTGCATTCTTGAATTAATTCATATGGATTTGATTGGTCCGTCTCGACATGCTAGCTTAACAGGTAAACTTTATACTTTAGTTCTTGTTGATAATTTTTCGAGATTTACTTGGGTAAAATTCTTGACTAATAAAATGATGCATTTAACGAGTTTGTTAAGTGGTGTAAAGTTACCCACAAGGAAAAAGAATTACCAATTATCGCCATCCAAACCGATCATGGTGGAGAATTTGATTCAAATATTTTTGAAGATTGGTGCGATAATTATGGTATTGGGCACAATTTTTCGGCACCTCGGACACCTCAACAAAATGGAGTTGTCGAGAGGAAGAATTGCTCTCTAGAAGAAATGAGCCGAACAATGCTCAATGAATATGGTCTTCCTAAATATTTCTGGGCCGAAGCCGTTAACACCGCTTGTTATGTTAATCGAGTCTATCTCCGGCGGAACAAATTATGACTCCATATGAGATATTTAAAGGTAAAAAGCCCAATTTATCTTATTTCCATACATTTGGTTGTAAAGTATTTATTCATAATAATGGTAAGGATAATTTGGGAAAATTTGATTCAAAATCGGATATTGGAATATTTCTTGGTTATTCAACTAACAGTAAAGCGTATCATGTATTCAAAATTGGATCCCTAGCCCATATGGCCGAGCGCACATCTCCCCTCATGGCCGCGCGGGTTCAAATCCCGCCGGCCGTAAAAATGCATTTTCCAACATTAATTTTGATTTTTCAAAACAGGGGTCAAGTAGAAAATCAGTGAGCAAGATTAACAAAAAGGTGCTCCAGCCAAGATGGTCCGAGCGCGTCATTCGGCTTGAGCCAACGCGGGTTCGATTCCCCTAGGCTGCGGTATTAATTTTGCAATATTAAAACACATTTGCTTCCTTTTATAAAACATCCGTGAGATAATTTCCAAAAGAAAACTGCAGCCCAGTTTGTAAGTCGGCGGAAGTCAGCGGCGTGTGACCAGGGTTCGAAACCCTGGTAATGCAAGCACAATTTTCGCTAATTAAAGAAAACTGCAGCCCAGTTTGTAAGTCGGCGGAAGTCAGCGGCGTGTGACCAGGGTTCGAAACCCTGGTAATGCAAACACAATTTTTGATAATTAAAGAAAGGCCCGCGGGTCCAGGTCCGACCTGGACCCGACCCGAATCTTCCCAACCTGCCCGAATCGCTGTACTGTCCCAGAACAGTTCTAGACAGCAGTTTATGCGAAAAATAGTCCAGAAAATTAATTTTTGACGATCCGATTTAATCAAATTAAACCAGAAAAATTATTTTATAAAATCTATATTTTATAAACATAATCAAGAACATAATTTACACATAAATATATTCTACATAAACAATTAAATTACATGCAAGTTGGCTCCGATACCACTGTTGGGATTTCTATGCATCGAATACAAAACAATCGGAGTAAAAATGCAGCGGAATAATAAATATGAAAATCCAATCCTAGGATCTCATGCAGTAATTTAATTGTTTAATTAAAGGGTTAATCGAATTACCTTAATCCGATTGAACAATTCTAGATCCGGACTAGAAGCAGATGAATATCTCCTTCCTCTTTTGGTGATCCACACACGAACAATTCTACAAGCCGGATTGCTAGATCCTTACGAATAATATTGTTAAATAGTACAACACAAATTCCTTACTAGAAGGATTATACTATTGATCAAGATCAACCAAGGGAAGAGGATTAGACGACCGGCGTCGTTCTTCTACTGTAAGAGGAAGAGGCCGATTTTTTTTTCTTCTTCTTGGAAGGGGGCGATTTTTCTTTGAGTTCTTATGACAACTCCTTGTCATGGATCTTTTATTTATACTAAGCAATCCCTAGATTCAAGAATCTAGTATTTGCTTAGTTGCCCCTCAACTTATTAAATAATATAATACATATAATATCCAATATTATATATTACTTATTATTTAATCTCCTTATAAATATAATATCCAATATTATATTTATTATTCGCAATTGATATTTATTCCTACTTGTCTATAATTGTCGTACGTGCGACCCAAAAGGCTTATATTATGTTGGCAATTATTTTATACCTTATTAAATAATAAATCATAAGCGGCCTCTAGCAAGACATTATGATTACCCAAGTAATATAAGTTAATAGTCCATTAAACCTTTTAACGTGTCAAATCCCTTTGTCACGCGATATCATATTTGAACTAAGTCATGGAGTATGTCATACTTATTTATGTTCAAATGCTTTCTCGATCTTAAGTAGACTGATTGAATCAAATGACTTTTTATTTGAGCATGGCCATGGATTTCCTTCAGTCCTACTTATCGAGGGGCCCAGCAGATATCTCTCTCACTAAGGAGAGGGACAAATCCCCATCTTGATTATTCATTGCCCTCTACATGACTCCCACTATTCCTGATCGCTAACTTTTATGATCACCATGTTTCAGATGGCATTGGATTACGTCAAGGCATAGCAGTTATCATGTTGGACTCTATGATAATCTCAGGTTCAAGGATTTATTTACATACTGTTATATTGAGATTCACTTATGACATTTCCATGCAGTGATCTCAATACGGGTCTGTCCAGTATTGGTTTTCCAACCAATACCCATAAGATTGATCCGTACCATATGCATAATCATCCGATGATTATCAATCAAACTTATACTAGTATATTAATCACTTGAGTCTCTACTCAACGCGATTGTACCAGGGACATTTGAATAATCTTATTATTCGTGAATAACTATTATTCGATTATTATAATATTAAAACATGCACACATTATAATAATCAACGAGAAATAAATGATATCAAATAACTTTATTTAAATGTGACAATTACAAATCTAGGCGCATCGAATGTCCTAGGGCACTATTCCCAACACCTCTCGAGCAAGAGACACACCCCAGGGACACCTCGTCAGGCCCTCCCTGGTGTATAGCCCAACTGAGTGATCCGGTGAACTCGAAGTCTAAACAGATCCCAGGGGACCCTCGCTGGTTTTACTCGGCTCGCACACAACTCAGTAACCACATGGCGCAAATAACATTCACCAAAAACACATTCCCCCAAAGTACATCAATGTAAATCAAGGTACTTGTTAGGAATGGCCACTTTATCCAACACATACTCACATCATACAACATCACATACTCACCAATAACACACATGTCCACACACACACACCTCTTGCCAAAAGACATAACCTTAAGTCCACTATCGACATAATCACGCACAACGGTACCATACGCAAAGAATATATTCCAATGCACAACACTAATACACATTCATAGAACAACACATGTAGATTTTAAAGAGAACCTTTATCGAGAATATACCGATTCTTTTATAAGTTCATTAAAACATTTCAATCGCTCACATAGTCCATTACCAACTATTACGGTTATGAAACATGAAGTTTATAAGCAATATACTTGCCTTGAGTACTTCGATGATTAAATGAGGTTGGTAAAACTCGGACAGGAGCTATCAATCCCCAATTTCCGAACCTAAAGGGACCAATATAGCAAGACTCGTATCAGGGCTACTGATTCAAATCACAATAACACGTAGATTCGAATTCATACCCTAAGGGGATTTTTATAGAGCACCTAGCAGATATTTTGAGTATAAGAAATGATATAGTTGAAGAATTCGATCTCTACCCCGCTAGAATCAATGAAAACCACTCAAGAACATCTAAGAACCAAAGGACACCTAAGAATCATCCTAGAAACAAGAACTGATAAGAATCTTTTGAAAGAACTTGAAAAACTTCAAACCACATACCTTGATCCAACCAAGAAATGGATGATTCTTCAAGAACAACCTTGATATCCAGATTAAACGATGTTAGGAACAAGTTAATGGCTTGATTTTGGAGCACAAATCTGATATTTTTCATGGAGGATGAAGTGGACTTGATCGAATGCCCTAGAACACTTCAGAAATGAGAGAGAGGGCTATATATACTCATCCGGACTAGGGATGGCAGTCGGGTACGGCGGGCGCGGATAGTGCCTATCCACATCCGTACCCGCGCGGTAAATCTGTACCCGCGACCTGACCCGCGACCCGCGACGGGTATGATTTGCCAACCACACCCGCGATCCGCGGGTATCCGCAACCCACCACCCATCGGGTATCCACAATCCGCTATCCGCGGATACCCGCGATGCAAGTAAATGAATTAAATATAAATAAAAATTTCACACAAATTAATATCCATAAATCAAACTCAGAAATTCAAATCCACTAACCCACAAAGTTCAAAGTTTAAATCCACAAATCATAAAACACAAAATTAATATCAAAAATCATCAACTAAAAACAAAGTTTAGATTCTAATGAAAAGCATATTATTCGAAGTCAACAGTTAAAATAGACCTATTTTCCTCTTATTTTTTGTGTCAATGTTTGAAATAATGAGTGTGGGTCGGGCTCTGTTCGGGTATTTTGTGGGTATTTCGTGGGTATTTTGCGGGTATCTTCGCGAGTGTTTTTCGCAGGTAGACGGGTTTCACGGGTATGGATAGTAACTATCCATATCCGTACCCGCGAACCTAATGGATAGTAATTTCAAACCCGCACCTATTAGGGTCGGGTGCCCGCGGTTATCCGTTACCCGCGGGTAAATTGCCATCCCTAATACGGATGAGTTTTCTAGATTTCAGCATTTTACGGTCGTGCCAAATGGCACGGTCGGGTCATGGGCCATGTCACCCATCCAGAAAGTTTTTGCTTTCTAAAATAGTACGACACGGCCCGCGTCAAATGACACGGTCATGTCACTGCATTAGAGTCTTCTATTTCGACCATAACTCCTTTGTCCGGACTCCGATTGACTCTCTGTTTGAACCATTGGAAAGATAACTCAATTCTCTACATTCTTGTAAAATTTGAGAATTTTTGAATATTTATGGAATTTATGGTGAATGTACAAAGTCGGACCGAAATGTAGAAATGTCGAAATAGTATGTCGTTTGATCCAAAGAAACATCTTCACTCACTTGTATGACAAAATGTGCTGAACAAACATGTCCAAAATGTGTCAATGAACACAAGTGAGTCACTAGAATCGAAAAAAATATAAAAATGAAAAACACGGGTATTATATTCTACCCCCCTTAAAAGAAGTTTCGTTCCCGAAACTTAAAACAAGAAACAATCGACGCAAGGCAATCTCAGATAACACACGTTATCGGCTGCTGACAACCCACAATGAACCACATGTTGTACATGACTGCTACCATCCATATCGCTACGCCAGAATGATAACAAAACATAAAGAACAAAAGTCAATATGGTTGACCAACCTGAACAGCACAGCAATCAAAACACGAGTTTTGTCGCTGAACAAATACGAAATTCCAACAACCCAAAGGTTTGGAAGATCAAATACGAGGACAATTTCCTGAACTTAAGGAAATTACGAAGTGATCCGAACGCTCCAAAAAAATCACGACTCAAAATCAAATGATAACGATCGGATAATAACGATCGAGCAACAATGGTCGAATAACAATGATTGAACGCCAACGATCAAATCGGCCACAATCGAATAACTATGATCGAACAAAAACAACAACAACAATCGAACAACAAATTCGAAGTTCACACCCTAACTCAAGGCATTAAAGAACTTGTAGGAACCACGAGGTGTTAATCTCACACAAGGTTTACAGGAAATCGAACCGAACTTGGAAAGGTCACAACGATAAATGGATCAGTCTGGAACAATATCAAAACTCGCTCGAATGACAAAGGCGTAAAACAACACAAGGTCAGAAGTATCAGCGAACATAAATGAGTGGATTGAGTCGAACAATATGGAAGCGAAAAAAAATATGGGTATTACACCATATCACCTTTAGAAGAGGTTTCGTCCCCGAAACCTAAACAACAAGAACCGGGTGGTAGAATAGCAACCTTTCCGGCAATATTCTCTTGGTCCCGCATCTGATCTCTATGACCATCTGTACCGCGGTCACGACTGCGTCCTCTGCCTCTCGGCATACTAAGTGGATACTCACTCAATACGATAATACAACATATCGACATAAGGTATCTAATAGCAACACGATAAGAGTGCCTACTCTGGATAATTACATGAATACGAAATTTACAATTTGCGATAGTCGAAACTTGCTATCATAGTCAACCATTTAAATAATCTCATCGACAAAAGTCTTATGACCCATACCGGTTCAAACATGGTCGTAATAACTATACACCAATATAATTGACCATTTATAACGTTCTTCTCAAATCCCCACGAGGTATCCATTATAAAGATATCATTTGAAAATCTTTAAATTTGTATGTTATTCGAAATAAAATTTTGAAAGTACTTTTGGTAACTCGGGATGTTTTACCAAAACATGTAAACAAAAGACTTTGATCGTCTCATTTTGAAATCATTTGCAAAACAATATTTCGGAATATCAATTTTCCTTGCAAAAAGCATTTTACTATAGTTATTTAAATCATTCTTTATAACACATTTGTTAAAACTGTGCTATAGTAACGTACGTAATCTATGTTCAATAACGTACGTAATACAAGTTTTATAACCATTTCAAAAAGTTTGAGAAATGTCAAAGTATGAAACGACTAAATTACCTAACGTACGTAGAAGCCTATTCCTAACGTACGTTATCAGTTTTAAATTTGAATTTATGTGCTAACCGTTGATCTTATTCAAAGTGACATCATCCAGTACATCATCTCATCCAACGGATATGAAGACCAAGACTAACGTACGTAATGCATGTAGCAAAACGTACGTAACAATGAAGACAGAAGCCACTGCCCATTTTCCAGTATCATTTTACGGCCGTTACGTATAATACATAACGTACGTAATATTGGCTACATACGTAAATGATATCTCCTAACGCACATAATGCCGGCCTACTTTTCCAACGGGAAAATACAACTCAAGGGCTATAAATAGCACCATTCAAGGTGTTGGAAGACACACAAGTGATCTGAGCTTACAACCATACTCAAGCTATTTCAAGCAAATATTTCGAGAGATATACACATTCCATATTGTGATATGAGAAGATTTGATCCATTATTTCTTATCTATATTCTTGTATCAAAGAGCGATATATCTTGTAAAGTCGAGTTCCTACTCGCAATTGTTTTATTGTAAGGTTATCTTGTACCCGTAAAAACAAGAGAGTTTTAGTGAGGTTGTTCTTGAGCCCGGAAATCAAGAAATTGTAAGAGTTGGCAGTAAACTAGAAAGTGTATTCTAAGTTTCTAAGAAAAGTCCTAGTCGATAAAACTAGGTAGGGGATGTAGGATTCGTTAATATCCGAACCTTTCGAACAATTTCTTGTGTTCTTTCTTTTCCGCATTTTACTTACTCCGATATTTTAGCTTCCACACAAAAAGAGTTCAAAACTCTTATCCGCACTATTCAGAAAAGATCCAGAAATGGCCTATATCCACTCTTCTCTTGAAGGCAACGCTCTCAATCGCCCTCCTTTCTTCGATGGTTCAAACTTTATGACATGGAAGAAGAAAATGTCTATCTTCATCCGAGCTCAAGACATTGAAATTTGTAAGTTCATTGCTCTTGGACATACCATTCCTAAGAAGCCAGATGGCTCGATCAAAAGCTTTGAAGAATACGACGATGTCGACTGGAAGAATGATCACTTCAATAGTAAAGCTACTCAATTGCTTTACTGTGCTCTCAACCCAGAGGATCACAACAGAATATCTTCTTGCGAGACGGCCAAAGAGATCTGGAAAATGCTCGAAATTACCCATGAAGGTACGAGTCGAGTGAAGAAAACAAAAATCAATATGCTTCTTCACGATTATGAACTCTTCACTATGTAAGAAGAAGAAAGCATTACTACTATGCTTGACCGCTTCTCGACTATCACAAATGGGCTATCTTCCTTCGAGAAACCTATATCAAGTAGTGATAAAGCCAAGAAAATCCTCCGATCTCTACCAAGAGAATGGGACGCTACTGTTACGGCTATCATAGAGTCGAGAGATCTCAACACCATTGAATTTAGCGCTCTCATTGGATCTCTCATCAATTACGAGATTGTCATTAAATCTCGAAATTCGAAACCAAAGCCCAAAGAGAGAGAAAGGATGATTGCCTTCAAAGCCAAAGAAGATAGCGATCTAGAAGATGAACCTATCGAAGAAGAGGATGAAGAAACCGCCTTTTATGCCAAAAACATAAAGAAATTAAAAAATCTTCTACAAAGGCGCCGGAGGGACATCAAACAAGAACCAAGGGACGAATCCAAAAGACTCACTTCCCACAAAATAAAAGGTTCGACAATACTTGTCGAAGGTGTAACACCCCCAAGTTATTCAGGGAATACTACAGTGCCGTAAGCCCCACTATGGGACCCACAAGGCTAACATACGCGGAACTATAAATTTTGACCGATAAGGTCTACATACAATGGAATGAAGAACAATACAAAGGGTATTCAAAACATATCCAATGTATTCAAAGACATCACAACCCAAATCGATACCTCGGCAAACACAGTCCGGAACATCAAGGAAAATGGAAAACAATACTCGAGTATTCAATAACCATTCCAGTACAACAACACTGAATGGAGAAGCTCAAAACATAAACGGAGGAAAGACACAGTATAACACTTGCCCATCATCTTCATGCCGACCCGATACCTGCCTGTCCGCTCTCCTGGAACCTGAAATACATAAAAAGTATTTCCCCCATAAAGGGGTTAGCCGTCGAATAGCTAGTGCAAGTATATCAAGTATGAAACACAATACTCCTCGACAATAAAGTAAAGGTAACCGTCAATTCATCAATTCAAGACTAGTATTCCGGAATAAATAAATCTCATAGCATCACAACAATGCATACATGATCAACCATGGAACCGCACCAAAGGCTACGGAACCCTCAGGGGACCCGTCGGCCCGCCCCAGAGTGGTTAACCCAAATTATCCGTGGAATCGCACCAAAGGCTACGGAACCCTTAGGGGACCTGTCGGCCCGCCCCATAGTGGATATAAAACAATCATGCCATTCATATATCTTACTTTCAAAGTCGAGAACGTATAATCATAAATATATACTTGCCTTTGAGACATCGTGAAATTGAACGGAAAAAG
Organism: Orobanche coerulescens; assembly: GCA_033398695.1. NCBI lineage: Eukaryota > Viridiplantae > Streptophyta > Magnoliopsida > Lamiales > Orobanchaceae > Orobanche > Orobanche coerulescens. The sequence goes on along the minus strand of CM065814.1, from coordinate 39,486,798 downwards.
AGTATGAGTTCGGTAGGTCCAAGAACGCGCTTCCGGCACCTAAAAGATTCGTAAGGGATAAGATAATCAATAATCTATACTCATAATTCACGAAGAAACTCCCAAAACCCGTCTACGATTCACGAAAATACACGGATAAACAACTAGAGGTTGGAAAATCGCCCAAACTCCCACAAGTCCGAAAACGGCACAATCCAATCCGAAAAATCATAAGAAAAGCATGTATATGGAATAGATACATCATAATATCAAGGTTCTCAAGCTTCAAAATAGATAAATTGGATGAATTTAGGAAAAACCCCCAAAATCCGAAAAAATAGAGTTCTAAGGATTTTTACCTTGATTTGGACGTTAGGATGGATTAGATGTTGTGAAATCCTTGTTCTCCAACCCAATATATTGTTGTCTGAAGAAGAATCGCTCCCAATCGCCCAAAATCGCCTCTCCCGAGCTCCTCCCGTCGAAAATAAGTGAAAAGGATGAAAAATGACGAAATGGAAGTCAACTGTCCAATATATATCCGCCCAGTCTAGCGCACGCTATGCTTCCTTCATTAGCGTGCGCTAGCTAGGTCACCGGGTAGTCCAGTGGCTTCTGCTGGCCCCGTTAGCGTGTGCTAATCGCCTTTCTCTAGTGTGCGCTAGCCAAAAAGTGGCATCCAGTAACTGGAGTCCAGAACCTACTGTCCTCTGCCCTGCTCAAGCCTTAGCGTGCGCTACCGCTATGGCTTAGCATACGTTATGCAACAGCTTTACCGTGCGCTAGCCAAAGCCTAGCGTACGTTACCTGATAGTCCAGAAAAACTGACAACCTCACTGCCTCTTCCGACCAGCCCGTTAGCATGTGCTACGGACGGATGTTAGCGTACGCTACTAACCACGAATAGCATGCGCTAACGAACTCCTAGCGCGCATTAACCGCCAGTGCAGAGAGCAGTCCGAGTTACTGGTTCTGACCTGACTTGTCCCTTAGCGCACGCTACGGCTCAAGGCTAGCGTGCGCTACTCATGCAGAATTAGAGTGTGTTAGCCTAGGCCTAGCATGCGCTATTTCTCTGACCCAGGACACTTCCACAAGGTCTAAACAACACGATTGTGATCCAAACAAGATACGAATCTCTATAACAATATCGACAACATCACCAAGAGTTTACAGAGCGATGAAATAAGAAAAACGGCAAGGCCAAACAGTCAATAAAAGTACGGGTATTACATTCTCCCCCTCTAAAAAGAAGTTTCGTCCCGAAACTTAAGAAATAAAAAGTTCGGGGTACTCCGACCGTATCTTCTCTTCCGTTTCCCAAGTCGCCTCTTCGACTCCATGTCTCGACCATTGCACTTTAACCAGTGGAATGGTCTTATGCCGAAGTTGTTTCTCGCGACGCTCAAGGATCTTCACAGGTCTCTCCGGAAAGGTAATATCCTCGGCTACGTCAATATCACTATAGTCGATAACGTCACTCAGATCTGGTATGTACTTTCTCAACTGAGACACATGAAAAACACTATGGACGTGACTCAAAGCTGGACGTACCGCCAAGCGATACACTAAATCTTCAACCCTGTCCAAGATCTCGAAAGGTCCGATATACCTCGGACTAAGTTTCCCCTTTTTCCCGAAGTGGAATACCCCTATGGTTGGCCACACCTTGAGTAAGACATGATTCCCCACTTCGAACTCCAAGGGTCGTCGACGAGTGTCAGCATAAGATTTCTGACGGCTCTGGGCAGTCAGCAATCGGTCCTGGATTATGGAAATCTTTTTCTTAGTCTCCATCAACATATCCGGTTCCGTTCCAATTAGTTCTGAAGGCTCGTCCCAACATAATGGCGACCTACATCGCCTACCATAAAGTGCCTCGAATGGTGCCATTTTGATCGACGCATGCCAACTATTTGTAACACCCCAAACTAGGCGGATATTACAGTGCCGTGGACCCCCGACTGGGACCCACCAGGCGGATGAAAATGAATGAATTACACAGGGTGAATGTAGTACCGAACCACATTATAACATTAATTACTCCGATGAGGAGTTTCATACAACACACCCAGGATAATACAAAATACATGTATATTTTATATGAAGATAAAATACACAACACTGAATGAAACGGAATAACCAAGTGAAAATCTGCAGCGGAAAATAAATGACAACAATGGGAATGACTGAAAGGATTGGGGCCTCCTACTAGTATCACTGGGACTCCTCGACGTCAATATGTTATTCCCATGCTTTTGCCTTGCCATGACCTGAAAAACAGAATCCCCAAACGGGGTCAGTTACACAGAACAACAATCCTCAAGGGTTGAAAATACACAATCATGATTATATCAGAAGTTATGAAATATCCTGTCGAAACATACGCAATCAAACATGCTATATGAATCAACTAACAGTACGGCTCAAAGGGTGGCGCCACACTACACCCGGGATGGAAATGTGTCCGTGCACAAGCCACCAATGAGTATCGATCGAATACACGTGTGGTCTTGTACCTAATCAGTCTCATGAGGCATATGACTCGTGTGCACAGTCCAATGTGAGGCCAACAACCAACACACGACTTAAACGTGCCCGACATGAAAATCCAACACATACCAACCGGCACGCCAGTATGACCCGGAATGCCACGATATAACAAAAGTGACATCGGAAACGAATAATGACTCACCGAGATGAAATGATAGTGAAATGAATGATAGCTTAATGAAATAATTGGAACCGTCGTTCCTTGTGACTGAAGTGATTAATTGACAATGACAAGTTTTGATACGGTTAATACAATGATGAATGAGTTATGATTATGAATGAACAACAACAAAAGGAAATGAATATCCTTTTAACTGAGTAAGAATTAACTTACACAATACCGATGACAATTATCCTTCCACGAACAAAAGTCCTAAATGCGATGTCGGTCGCTCGAACAACCTTGAATAACACAATTACCAACAATCCGTTCAACATACGTATCAAACACGAATATAACGAACTCAACACGCCGATACGACTAAACCAAGTCCATTGAGGCATTATATCGAACACTATGTGGCCAAACTTCGATTGATAACAACCCAACCTTGATTATACCCACATCAAAACCCAAAAAGTGTTTCAATCCAACAAAACATCTTCCAAATGATCTATAATCCAAAATGAATATCCAAATTCATGATTACAACAACAATTAATCGAAAACCCCCAATCCCAACTCAATATTCAAAGTGTTCTTGAATAATCCTTCAATAATCCATTGAATCTTTATACAAACTCATAATCATATACATATCCTTTCATATAACATGATTATAACATCCAAAACATCATATCTCAACACAAAATCGAAATCCAAGATGTTGAAGAAATTACCTCTTGAAGATCCAACCACTTCGATCCGATGAATACGAGTTAAATCGAGTATCCGAGCTATATGATCGAATGGAAATGAAGAAAATCAAGTACTCAAGTGTTTGATGAAGGAAAATCCCTTCCCCCCAAGCTCTCTCTCGGACAAAATGGAAGAAGAAAGTGAAAATGAAGAAAAAGTCCCGGTCAGCCCTATATAAACTGCCGGAAGTTACGGCCGTAACTCGGCCCTCATACGGCCGTAACATCCCAGGTCAACGGCCTTATGGCCATAACCGGCCAACTCGTACGGCCGTAACTCGGCTTCGTCCAAAATCCTGCCGACAGACTTACGGCCGTAACCGCTCCTGAGTTACGGGCGTAACTCGCCTTCGTCAAAACATCTGCCGGCATCGTTACGGACGTACCCGCACACCTTACGGGCATAACTCGGATGATACGGCCGTATCCGGCCAAACTTACGGGCGTAAGCGCCCTTCGTCGAAAATGACCAGGCACACTGCCTGCAGCGTACGGCCGTATCCGGCCAAGCCTTACGGCCGTATCTTCCTCGCCTTACGGCCGTATGCCGAAACCCTTACGGCCGTAACTCGCCTTCAGCCAAAAACGTCTGGGCACCCTGCTCGACACGTACGGCCGTATCCGGCCAAGCCTTACGGCCGTACTGCCCAACTTACGGCTGTATGCCGAAATCCTTAAGGCCGCAAGTCCCGCTCGTCCGAAATGGCCTGAAAACAATGAACGCCTGTCACGGCCGTAGCTTACCATTCTTACGGCCGTAACTCGTTGCTGGACAATATGAAAATCCGACAACTCCGATTCCTCGCTACGATCAATGAATGATTCGACATACTAAATGTTTGCAAACGCGAACAAGTCCAACACATGCCAAAAATGATATTTCCAGCACAAGACTACCAATCACGATGATAATGATAATACTCCCGCTCTGACACTCAAACGGAGATGAAATGACGATCGGTAACTGATACACGGTTACAACATGACAAATGAACGCAAATGAATGAATCATGAATGATGAGCGATCATTAATGAGTGAAAATTACTGAGTGATAATTACAGACTGATAATTACTGAATGATAATGAATGAATTACAACCTGGTATTACATACTCCCCCCTTAAAAAGAGTTTCGTCCCCGAAACTAAGGGTCAAACAACTCGGGATGACTCTCCCGCATATTCTCCTCGGTTTCCCAAGTAGCCTCTTCGACTCTGTGTCTAGACCACTGAATCTTGACCAAGGGAATCGTCTTGTTCCTCAACTGTTTGATTCGCCGCTCTAACACTCGTATAGGACGCTCCTCATACGAATGATCATCCGCGATCTCGATTTCGTCGAACTGAAGTATGTGACTCGGGTCGGAAACATACTTCCGTAACTGAGAGACGTGAAACACATTACGAATTCGGCTCAACGTCGGAGGTAAAGCCAATCAATAAGCTAACTCACCTACTCGATCCAAAATCTCAAATGGTCCAATGAATCTCGGACTCAACTTCCCCCGTTTTGCGAAACGAAAAATACCTCGACTCGGGGATACCTTGACCAAAACGGGGTCACCCGTCTCGAACTCTAGTGGTCGACGATTATCTGCATATGATTTCTGCCGACTCTGAGCTGTCAACATACGACTCCTGATCAAAGCTACCTTCTCACGGGCGGCTATAAGCATATCGGGTGGGTCGTCCCAACACAAGGGAGATCGACAACGACGACCGTACCAGGCCTCGTAAGGTGCTACCTTCATCGCAGCATGCCAACTATAATTGTACGTGAACTCAATCAACAGTAATTGGGCTTCCCAATCGTCTTTCCAATCGAGGACGCATGCCCTCAACATGTGCTCCAATGTCCGAATAGTCCTCCCTGATTGTCCGTCGGACTGAGGATGAAAAACGGTACTGATATTAAGCTGAGTTCCCATAGCACGATGAACTGATTTCCAAAATGTGACACGAATCGTTCGTCACGATCGAAAACGATACTCTTAGGAGTACCATGCAATCTCACTATCTCCTTGATGAACAACTGGGCCAGTCTCTCGGGACCCCACGTATCCTTAATCTCAAGGAAATGAGCTGACTTAGTTAAGCGGTCTACAATCACCCAGATTGTGTACATGCCATGACGACTCGTCGACAAACTCGTGATGAAGTCCATAGAAATGTCTCCCCACTTCCACTCTGGAATAGGGAGAGGTCTAAGCATACCCGCCAGACGCTGATGCCAGACCTCGATCTCTGGTCTAAGGAATTCCTGCTGAAACTCCTTCTGAACTGATAAACGAGCAAGCATCTGCTCCTGAACGGACTTATGACTCCAGGCGTCGGCGACAATGTTCGCCTTGCCTGGGTGGTAAAGGATCTCGATATCATAATATTTGATTAGTTCCAACCACCGTCTTTGTCGCATATTTAACTCCTTCTGAGTAAATATATATTTTAAACTCTTGTGATCAGTGAAGATCTGACAGGTGACGCCATAAAGGTAACGACGCAAAATTTCCAACGCGAAACCCACGGCTGCTAGCTCCAGGTCGTAGGTCGGATAATTAACCAGCTAATCCGAGGAAACTACGGATTTCCTTAACATCTTTCGGAGGTTGCCAATCTCGGATAGCCTCCGTCTTCTGAGGGTCGACACGAACTCTGTCTGATGAAATTACATGTCCGAGAAAGTCACTTCGGACATCCAGAACTCACATTAAGAAAACTTTCCATAAAGTTGCTCGCGTCTTAACACGTCGAGAACCTGATGAAGACGTACCTCGTGTTCTTCTCGATCACGAGAATAAATCAAAATGTCATCGATGAAGACAACAACAAACTGATCCAAACGTCGATGAAAACCCGATTCATTAACTCCATGAATACTGCAGGTGCATTAGTTAGCCCGAACGACATAACTACGAACTCATAATGACCATAGCGTGTACGAAACGCCGTCCTTGCGATACCCGACTCCTGAATTCGCAGCTGATGATATCCAGATCTTCAGTCGACCTAGGAAAATATTGAAGCTCCCTGAAGTTGATCTAAGAGATCATCAATACGGGGTAGAGGATACTAATCTTGATCATCACCCTGTTCAACTCCTGATAATTAATACACACACGAGACGAGCCATCCTTCTCCTTGACAGATCACACTGGTGCTCCTCACGGGGATGCACTCAGTCGGAGATAACCTTTCTCGAACTATTCCTCAAGTTGAATCTTCAACTCCTGCATTCTGGTCGGGGCCATCCGATACGGTGCCTTCGATAACGGGGACGTACTGGCTCCAACTCACTCCTGAATTCCACTACTCTATGTGAAGGCAACCAGATAACTCGTCTAGAAATACATCGTCAATCGATGACAATGATACCACGAATGATTGAACATTTCGATTGCCCTAGAATGGTCAATCGATAAAAAGTGATACTAATAATGATTGAACAACTCGATTGCCTTAGAAAGGCCAATCGATGAAAATGATACAATGAATGTTTGAATAACTCGGTTGCCATAGAAAGGCCAATCGATGAGAATGATACAATGAATGATTGAATGACTCGATTGTCTTAGAAAGGCCAATCGATGGAAATGATACAATGAATGATTGAATAGCTCGATTGCCTTAGAAAGGCCAATCGATGAAAATGATACAATGAATGATTGAATAACTTGATTGCCTTAGAAAGGCCAATCGATGAAAATGATACAATGAATGATTGAATAGCTCGATTGCCTTAGAAAGGCCAATCGTTGAAAATGATGCAATGAATGATTGAATAACTCGATTGCCTTAGAAAGGCCAATCGATGAAAATGATACAATGAATGATTGAATAATTCAATTGCGGAATTTCTCTGCTTTCGTCATAATAATAATTCTTCTGGAACAACGGGGATTACTTCCCTGAAGCACACATTCGACAACCAACGACGGAAAGATAGCGACCAAACGCTAACAAACACTGAGGATAGTATCAAGAAGATCAAACCAACTAATACCGAAAATTACATCGTCCTAAGATAAATTCACCACGATTAGGTCCATCAACCAATCGCGGTCATTAAGCTTACTTCGGTATGATTTCTGAAAATTCTTCCATCGTCAGGTAGACCGATGGTATGAGGTCCACAAGCAATAGGACTATCCCAAAATAAGTCTATTCAAACATGATTCGAAAATGAATGAATGCGGTGTACCAGCATCAAAAGGTACACACAGGTTGAAATAAAATTATGAGTATACCTGAGATCATTCGGGCCACCGGATCGTCGATCCTCTTCATCACATGAATCCGGGACTTGCCGGCCCCCGAACCGGACGCTCCCGACTGATAAATACGAGCTCCAACTTTATTTGCTTCTATCGTCTTACACAACGTTGACAGAGTAGTCTGATTCTGAATCGCTAATTGCTTTGGGGCCTGAGATGCCGCCGGAGCCGACTTGGAGTCCTTTCGGCAAAAACGGGCCTTATGCCCCAAATTCCCACAATTATGGCATGTGATAGACTGCCTTGGGCACTTGGTGCTGACATGACCCGGTTCTCCACAATTAAAACAGATGATGGCCGAACTGGCCGCTCGGGATTGAGATCCCGCTCGATTATGCACCGTAGGAGGTCGCTCAAAAACGATAGGACTCACACGAGGCTTCTTGAAGGTTGAGTGACCGCCTTCGGATTGATTACGCTTCGTTGATTTCTTGCTGACAGATGAAGGTTGTTGTTCAGCAATTTCCTTAGCAGCCGGCTCATACGGAAGAGTTCTCTCGATTAATCCGGCCAGAGTGGCGCAATGATGATTGAGCAATTGCACATGGGTCATCATGGCCTGCATAAAAGTGAGTGGATCAATCCGAACATCTTCTGATCGAGCCGAGTCCTAGGCACGATTTCCCGACAGCGAGTGATTATTTCCCGGGTTTCGGCCCGCACCGCGGCCTCTCCCCGTGCATCCACAGCGACTCTCTCCATACTGAAGTAGGAAGGTCGCATAATGATTATATTTCCCGCATAATTATCACGTTATGATTATGTCATGAGATGATGAAAATGAGTATACATGCTCTAACTTAGTGATTATATGAATGATTTACTGAAGTGACATGATTATCTGATGAAATTCTTGAAATGATTATCTTGAATAACTTAACAAGATTAATAATATGATCATCCAGATCGACAACTGAGTAATGAAATGAATTGAGTAATTAATGAATTAACATGATCGTCCTAATCATTAATTGAGTAATGAAATGAATTAAGTGATGAATGAGTTAACGTTATCGTCCTAATCACAATGAATGATGATGTTTGAGGATTGATAATTGATGAATGATGAATGAATGACTGTTGCCAGAAACTATACCATGGCGTTAGAAATCTTACAGTTCTTTCGGTCTGATTGGCTCGGCATTTGCACAGGTCACACGTGACGCGAAAGTCCAATAATACTAGTCTGATGACGATGATTTCAAATGAGACATGACTCGGAAGGTAGTATTCAAAACCACGCTCCGATACCAACTCTGTAACACCCCAAACTAGGCGGATATTACAGTGCCGTGGACCCCCGACTGGGACCCACCAGGCGGATGAAAATGAATGAATTACACAGGGTGAATGTAGTACCGAACCACATTACAACATTAATTACTCCGATGAGGAGTTTTATACAACACACCCAGGATAATACAAAATACATGTATAATTTATATGAAGATAAAATACACAACACTGAATGAAATGGAATAACCAAGTGAAAATCTGCAGCGGAAAATAAATGACAACAATGGGAATGACTGAAAGGATTGGGGCCCCCTACTAGTATCACTGGTACTCCTCGCCGTCAATATGTTATTCACGTGCTTTTGCCTTGCCATGACCTGAAAACAGAATCCCCAAACGGGGTCAGTTACACAGAACAACAATCTTCAAGGGTTAAAAATACACAATCATGATTATATCAGAAGTTATGAAATATCCTGTCGAAACATACGCAATCAAACATGTTATATGAATCAACTAACAGTACGGCTCAAAGGGTGGCGCCACACTACGCCCGGGATGGAAATGTGTCCATGCACAAGCCACCAACGAGTATCGATCGAATACATGTGTGGTCCTGTACCTAATCAGTCTCACGAGGCATATGACTCATGTGCACAGTCCAATGTGAGGCCAACAACCAACACACGACTTAAATGTGCCCGACATGAAAATCCAACACATACCAACCAGCACGCCAGTATGACCTGGAATGCCACGATATAACAAAAGTGACATCGAAAACGAATAATGACTCACCGAGATGAAATGATAGTGAAATGAATGATAGCTCAATGAAATGATTGGAACCGTCGTTCCTTGTGACTAAAGTGATTAATTGACAATGACAAGTTTTGATACGGTTAATACAATGATGAATGAGTTATGATTATGAATGAACAACAACAAAAGGAAATGAATATCCTTTTAACTGAGTAAGAATTAACTTACACAATACCGATGACAATTATCCTTCCACGAACAAAAGTCCTAAATGCGATGTCGGTGGCTCGAACAACCTTGAATAACACAATTGCCAACAATCCATTGAACATACGTATCAAACACGAATATAACGAACTCAACACGCCGATACGACTAAACCAAGTCCATTGAGGCATTATATCAAACACTATGTGGCCAAACTTCGATTGATAACAACCCAACCTTGATTATACCCACATCAAAACCCAAAAAGTGTTTCAATCCAACAAAACATCTTCCAAATGATCAATAATCCAAAATGAATATCCAAATTCATGATTACAACAACAATTAATCGAAAACCCTCAATCCCAACTCAATATTCAAAGTGTTCTTGAATAATCCTTCAATAATCCATTGAATCTTTATACAAACTCATAATCATATACATACCCTTTCATATATCATGATTATAACGTCCAAAACATCATATCTCAACACAAAATCGAAATCCAAGATGTTGAAGAAATTACCTCTTGAAGATCCAACCACTTCGATCCGATGAATACGAGTTAAATAGAGTATCCGAGCTATATGATCGAATGGAAATGAAGAAAATCAAGTACTCAAGTGTTTGATGAAGGAAAATCCCTTCCCCCCAAGCTCTCTCTCGGACAAAATGGAAGAAGAAAGTGAAAATGAAGAAAAAGTCCCGGACAGCCCTATATAAACTGCCGGAAGTTACGGTCGTAACTCGGCCCTCATACGGCCGTAACATCCCAGGTCAACGGCCTTACGGCCGTAACCGGCCAACTCGTACGGCCGTAACTCGGCTTCGTCCAAAATCCTGCCGACAGACTTACGGCCGTAACCGCTCCTGAGTTACGGGCGTAACTGCTCGCTAATCAAAACATCTGCCGGCATCCTTACGGCCGTACCCGCACACCTTACGGGCATAACTCGGATGATACGGCCGTATCCGGCCAAACTTACGGGCGTAAGCCCCCTTCGTCGAAAATGACCAGGCACCCTGCCTGCAGCGTACGGCCGTATCCGGCCAAGCCTTACGGCCGTATCTCCCTCGCCTTACGGCCGTATGCCGAAACCCTTACGGCCGTAACTCGCCTTCGGCCAAAAACGTCTGGGCACCCTGCTCGACACGTACGGCCGTATCCGGCCAAGCCTTACGGCCGTACTGCCCAACTTACGGCCGTAAGTCCCGCTCGTCCGAAATGGCCTGAAAACAACGAACGCCTGTTATGACTGTAACTTACCATTCTTACGGCCGTAACTCGTTGCTGGACAAGATGAAAATCCGACAACTCCGATTCCTCGCTACGATCAATGAATGATTCGACATACCAAACGTTTGCGAACGCGAACAAGTCCAACACATGCCAAAAATGATATTTCCAGCACAAGACTACCAATCACGATGATAATGATAATACTCCCGCTCTGACACTCAAACGGAGATGAAATGACGATCGGTAACTGATACACGGTTACAACATGCCAAATGAACGCAAATGAATGAATCATGAATGATGAGCGATCATTAATGAGTGAAAATTACTGAGTGATAATTACAGACTGATAATTACTGAATGATAATGAATGAATTACAACCGGGTATTACACTATTATTATATGCAAACTCGATCAACGGTAAGTGAAGTTCCCAATCATTACTCCAGTCTAAGGCACAAGCTCGCAACATATCTTCCAACGTCTGAATCGTCCTCTCTGTCTGACCGTCCGACTGAGGATGAAAGGAAGTGCTCAACCTCAACTCAGTACCGAAAGCCTGATGAACGGCCTGCCAAAAATGCGATACGGAACGACCCTCTCGGTCAGAAACAATGGTCTTGGGGGCACCGTGCAATCTTACAATCTCAGCTATAAAAGTCCGTGCCAATATATCCGTTCCCAAAGTATTCTTAATACCCAAGAAGTGTGCATACTTGGTCAACCGATCGACGATTACCCAAGTCATATTCATCCCGGCCATAGTACTCGGCATGCCAGTGATGAAATCCATAGAGATGCCTTCCCACTTCCACTCGGGCATGGGAAGCGGCTTCAACAACCCCGCTGGTCGTTGATGTTCGACCTTGACTTATTGACACATCAAGCACCGTAGTACAAATTCCGTGACATCCTTTTTCATGTTGTTCCACCAAAAATTTCATTTCAAGTCCTTATACATCTTACTCGTTCCAGGGTGGATTGAGTAAGGCGTAGCATGGGCTTCTCGGAGAATTCTTTGCCTCAACTCTAGATCATTCGGAACACAAAGTCTGCCCTGAAATCTCAGAATACTATCCTTTTGAACCATAAAGCCAGGAGCTTTTCCTTTAATTACATCTTCCTTCAGTTGAGAAATCATCGGGTTACTCCAATGCTTCCCTTTGATGTTGTCAACCAAGGACGAAGTAATTTCGAGAGTACACAACTGTCCCTGTACTCGTTGAAGCCAAACTTCTATCCCTTGCTCAATTAAATCCTGACGAATTTTTGTCTGAGATGTAAGAACCTCAAGCATTTGAAGAGATTCCGATTTACGGCTCAAAGCATCCGCGACGACATTGGCTTTTCCGGGGTGGTAAAGAATTTCCAAATCGTAATCCTTTATCAACTCTAACCAACGTATCTGACTCGTATTCAGCTCTTTCTGACTGAAAATATACTTCAGGCTCTTGTGATCGGTATAAATCCGACATGGAGAACCATACAAATAATGCCGCCAAATCTTTAATGCGAAGACAATTGCGGCCAATTCCAAATCGTGAGTAGGATAACTCATCTCATACGGCTTTAGTTGTCGTGATGCAAAAGGTATCGTCTTATCATGCTTCATAAGCACACAGCCAAGACCTTGTCCCGAAGCGTCACTATAAATTGCAAAGCCCTTACTACCATGTGGTAAAGTTAAAATCGGCACTAAAGTCAAACGTCTCTTCAGATCATCTAAGCTCTGGTTTCTCTCATCTGACCAAACAAACTTTTCGGTCTTCCCGAGTAATTTCGTAAGCGGCCGAGCGAGTTTCGGGAACCCCTCGACAAACCGACGATAATACCCAGCAAGGCCCAAAAAGCTACGAACTTCCTTAACATTTTTAGGCGTTGCCTAATCTAGCACTGCCTCAATCTTTTGCGGGTCTACACGAACCCCTTTGGCCGAAATCACATGGCCGAGAAACATAACTTCTTCCAACCAGAACTCACATTTTGAGAATTTTGCATAGAGGTGCTCGGTTCTCAAAATATCTAGTACCAAACGCAAGTGCCGGGCGTGTTCTTCTTTATCTCGAGAATAGATCAATATGTCGTCAATAAAGACGACCACGCACCTATCGAGATACTCGATGAAAATCTTATTCATTAACTGCATGAATACCGCCGGTGCATTAGTCAACCCAAAAGGCATAACTACAAATTCGTAATGCCCATATCTCGTCCGAAATGCCATTTTTAGAACGTCGGACTCTCTCACCCTGAGTTGATAATACCCAGATCTTAAATCAATCTTCGAGAAAACTGCAGCCCCCTGTAACTGGTTAAATAAATCGTCTATGTGAGGCAAAGGGTATTTGTTCTTGATGGTTACTTTGTTCAGCTCACGGTAGTCGATGCACAAACGTAGTGAACCATCCTTCTTTCTCACGAAAAGAACGGGCGCGCCCCAAGGAGAAGCGCTCGGTCTGATGTACCCTCTTTCCAGAAGTTCTCCCAACTGATTCTTTATTTCTTGCATCTCGGAAGGTGCCATACGATAGGGTGCCTTAGAAATTGGAGCCGCATCTGGCTCTAAGTCCACAGAAAATTCTATCTCCCGATCTGGTGGTAATCCCGGGAGATCGTCCGGAAAAACATCGGGATACTCATTAACAACCGGGATCGAAGAGAAATCGACTTCGTTCCCTTCCGTTTTCAAGGCATAACACCAATAGCCCGTACAACCTTTATTCAAAAATTTTACGGCCTTCATGGCGCTGATAAGTAATTTGGATTGGCCCAATTTACGTCCCAAAAATGAGTACTCGGTTCCGTCTTTAGTCATCATGGTGATAACTTTAGTACGGTAATTCATAATTGCTTGGTGACTATCAAGCCAATCCTCGCCGAGGATCACGTCCTCGCCTACCATATCAACTACAATCAGATTTGATAACCATTCCATACCGGATATAATCACCGAAAAATCTTTAATCTCCCGGTTTTCCATAATTCTAACCCCGCTAGGTAGTTCACAATGAAGGGATCGCAAGCAGTCATACAAATTATATTCCAACGGCGTACACACTCCAAGGAAATAAAAGAATGCGTAGCACCCGTATCAAAAAGCACACGGACTGGATGAGATAAAATATTAACGGTACCTGAAGCCACCGCTGCATCGGGTTCGTCTGACCGACGCATCTCATAAACTCGTGGTTGTACCGAACTGACACTAGAGTTCCCCCCTCCAGCATTCTGAACCCGTCCCCGGCCCCTGCCGTAACTCTGCTGAGATTGACCAAAATAGTGCCGTTGATTAACGCCTTGGTCAAGTGGTGCTGGGGCAGAAGCCTGAGTGTCCAAAGTTTCGGAACAATAAGCCGCTCTATGTCCCATCTGTCCGCAAATGTGACACTTCAATGGCGGAAAATTGCATTCCAAATTAACGTGGCCTGGACGACCACAATTATAGCAAGTTACCGTGCAATTTGTGGTGCCCGGAGCAGAACGGAAACCCCTCTTCCCTTTAGCAGAACGTGACGACTGTCCGGTAGAACGGTGAGTTGTCTGTGACCTTTGGAAGTTGCCACTCTTAGATCCAAAAAAATTCCCCGCAACCTTATGCTTCTTCGATTCTTCAACAGTATCGTTGTCGGGGCTTAACATATCATGGGCTAAAGCTCTGTCCTGATATTCCTTCAGTGTGGTACAAGCAAATCCGGCCATGTACCACCGCAAGTCTATATTCATCCTCATATCAAAATAGAGGATCTTATCATGCTCATTTCTCACTTTATCCTTCACGCGGATCAATTGTTGGTTGTACCCTATAATTGCTTGCGAGACAGGAATATTCTGTGGTTTAGCCTCGAAAAAGGCCCGGATTCGGCCCTCTCGTACCGGCCAAGGACAAAACTCAGCCTCCAAAAGCTCCTTAAATTCATCCCACGTGGCAACACGATCCTGTGGCTTGATGACTTTCCACCTTGTAGCGGCCTCCTTAGTGAGGAAATACTGGGAAATCGGTACTTTCCTCACTTCGGGGCAATCAACCGCTTCAAAAAATTTCTCCAACTCCGCTAGCCAATCTTCCCAACCTAACGGGTATGTGGCACCGCCAAACTGTGGAGGGTGCATACGGATCACATTCTGAAGCAAGGCATCCGTGTTCGGGTTCGGATTATTCAGTTGAACAGTTTGGGCTAAAATGGTCATCTGGTTAGCCAGTTGTTGAAGTACATTCGCAAATCCAACGTCCGCGCTGTTCCCTTGGCCAGTTGACTGGTCGTGCTGACTTTCGGTGTCAGGATGCACCGAGTTCGACAAAATGGGGTTGGTCGACCCCGCAACAGAACTGAGGGAAACGGCCGCGCCACGTCCTCGTCCACGTCCACGGCCACGACCACGGCCTCGGCCCCTACCAGCTAACATACTGAAGAACACACAAGGCACGTAAGTACAATTCAATCGCACGTCATCGAAGTGACCGATTCTCATGAATACTAAAATAGAAGCAAAACGAATAAGGAAACACCAGAAGAGTAAGAGGTCTTACAAGTACCGGTCGCATTGTAATGATGGCAGAGTAGTGATACTGTGGACAAATGACGACTCAATCGACCTAAAAGACCGACAGCCTAGGTATCCATAGACCTAAGCTCTGATACCATATTCTGTAACACCCCCAAGTTATTCAGGAAATATTACAGCGCCGTAAGCCCTACCGTGGTACCCACAAGGCTAAACATACGCGGAACTATAAATTTTGACCGATAAGGTCTACATATAATGGAATGAAGAACAATACAAAGGGTATTCAAAACATATCCAATGTATTCAAAGACATCACAACACAAATCGATACCTCGGCAAACACAGGCCGGAACATCAAGGAAAATGGAAAACAATACTCGAGTATTCAATAACCATTCCAGTACAACAACACTGAATGGACAAACTCAAAACATAACCGGAGGAAAGACACAGTATCACACTTGCCCATCATCTTCATGCCAACACGATACCTGCCTGTCCGCTCTCCTGGAACCTGAAATACATAAAAGTATTTCCCCCATAAAGGGGTTAGCCGTCGAATAGCTAGTGCAAGTATATCAAGTATGAAACACAATACTCCTCGACAATAAAGTAAAGGTAACCGTCAATTCATCAATTTAAGACTAGTATTCTGGAATAACTAAATCTCATAGAATCACAACAATGCATACATGATCAACCATGGAACCGCACCAAAGGCTACGGAACCCTCCGGGGACCCGTCGGCCCGCCCCAGAGTGGTTAACCCAAATTATCCGTGGAATCGCACCAAAGGATATGAAACCCTCAGGAGACCTGTCGGCCCGCCCCAGAGTGGATATAAAACAATCATGCCATTCATATATCTTCCTTTCAAAGTCGAGAACGTATAATCATAAATATATATTTGCCTTTGAGACATCGTGAAATTGAACCGAAAAAGAGTATAAGTTCGGTAGGTCCAAGAACGCGCTTCCGGCACCTAAACGATTCGTAAGGGATAAGATAATCAATAATCTATACTCATAATTCACGAACAAACTCCCGAAACCCGTCTACGATTCACGAAAATACACGGATAAACAACTAGAGGTTGGAAAATCGCCCAAACTATCACAAGTCCGAAAACGGCAAAATCCAATCCAAAAAATCGTAGGAAAACCATGTATATGGAATAGATACATCATAATCTCAAGGTTCTCAAGCTTCAAAACGGATAAATCGGACGAAACTAGCAAAACCCCCAAAATTCCCAAAAAATAGGGTTCTAAGGATTTTTACCTTGATTTGAACGTTAGGATGGATTAGATGTTGTGAAATCCTTGTTCTCCAACCCAATATGTTGTTGTCTAAAGAAGAATCACTCCCAATCGCCCAAAATTGCCTCTCCCGAGCTCCTCCGTCAAAAATAAGTGAAAAGGATGAAAAATGACGAAATAGAAGTCAACTGTCCAATATATATCCGCCTAGTCTAGCGCACGCTACGCTTCTTTCATTAGCGTGCGCTAGCAAGGTCACCGGGTAGTCCAGTGGCTTCTGCCAGCCCCGTTAGCATGCGCTAATCGCCTTTCTCTAGCGTGCGCTAGCCAAAAAGTGGCGTCCAGTAACTGGAGTCCAGAACCTACTGTCCTCTGCCCTGCTCAAGCCTTAGCATGCGCTACTGCTATGGCTTAGCGTGCGTTATGCAACAGCTTTAGCGTGCACTAGCCGAAGCCTAGCATACGTTACTTGATAGTCCAGAAAACCTGACAACCTCACTGCCTCTTCCGACCCGCCCGTTAGCGTGCGCTACGGACGAATGTTAGCGTACGCTACTAACCACGAATACCGTGCGCTAACAAACTCCTAGCGCGCGTTAACTGCCAGTACAGAGAGCAGTCCGAGTTACTGGTTCTGACTTGACTGGTCCCTTAGCGCGCGCTACGGCTCAAGGCTAGCATGCGCTACTCAAGCAAAATTAGCGTGCATTAGCCTAGGCCTAGCGTGCGCTATTTCTCTGACACAGGACACTTCCGCAAGGTCTAAACAACACGATTGTGATCCAAACAAGATATGAAGCTCTATAACAATATCGACAACATCACCAAGAGTTTACAGAGCGACGAAATAAGAAAAACGGCAAGGCCAAACAGTCAATAAAAGTACAGGTATTACAGAAGGTGTGGCGTTCCAGGCCATTTTGCTAAAGATTGTCGTGCTGCTGCTCCAATGAGTTCATCTAAACCACCTCACGAAAAGTTCAAAAAGAAGGAAGTCTATGTCGCTACATGGAGCGATGATGATGAGGATGATGAACCTCAAGTTCAAACCAATCTTGCTCTAATGGCCCGCGCATCCAATGATAGCGACGAAGAAGTCGAGGTTAGTGATTCTTCTCATGAAGAACTTCTTGATGCCTTCGAATCTTTAAACAATGAATACGAAAAAGTTTGCAATAGTAATAAAGATTTGAAAAAGAAAATAAAATCTCTCGACAGTGAAAATTTAAAATTATTGAAAAACAAGGATGTATCGATTGATCATACAAATTGTCTGGAAACTGAGAAAATTCTGAGAGATGATTTACAAAAAACTCAGAAAGAATTGAAACTTTACGTTAGAAAATTCTCGTGTGGTAATGACAAATTTGAGCAACTCTTATTTGGTCAAAAATTTTCTCTTTCAAAACAAGGACTGAGATATAATTCATTTCCAATGAAAAAGTCCTTAGAAATTACCACGAAAGATTCGGACACTTTAAAAACGGGAATTCCATCATGTCTAAAATGTTTAAAACCAGGACATAATGAAACTTACTGTAGAAGTTCTAGATGAAATATAAAATTCAAACAAATTTGGGTACCTAAAGGGACCATTGTTCAAAACCAAGTTATATCTAACTCCACAGGACCCAAATTAGCCTGGGTACCTATAAAATGGAAGAAAATTATTTTTGTAGGTACAAGCAAGGAAGAAAATAGTATCAAATAAATGGTATGTTGATAGTGGATGTTCAAATCACATGAGTGGAAATGAACAACTCTTCACGGAGCTGAAAAAGGAAGATCGTGGCTGCGTAACATTTGGAGATAATAAAAAGGGCCAAATAAAAGGGACAGGTAAGATAGGTAAGAAACCTTTACCCACTATTGAAAATGTTCTATTTGTTGATGGTCTTTGCCATAATCTTCTAAGTGTTTCTCAACTTTGTGACACTGGTCTTAAATTAATTTTTGAAAGTACGCATTGCACTGTGATGAGAAAAGACCAAGTTGTTTTTATTGGATTACGATATGGAAATATTTATATTGTTGATCTTCAAGATGAATCTTCTTTCAATGAAAAATGTTTACATTCATACGATGAAAATGCTGTTATTTGGCACCGAAAATTGGGTCATGCCTCTTTACCACTTCTTTCAAAATTGGCCAAAAACGATATTGTTTGTGGTCTACCTAAATTAAATTTCAGAAAAGACCACATTTGTGAGGCTTGTATTAAAGGTAAACATGCTAGAGGCTCGTTTAAACCTAAAATGGAAATTTCGACTAGTTGCATTCTTGAATTAATTCATATGGATTTGATTGGTCCGTCTCGACATGCTAGCTTAACAGGTAAAATTTATACTTTAGTTCTTGTTGATGATTTTTCGAGATTTACTTGGGTAAAATTCTTGAAAAATAAAATGATGCATTGAACGAGTTTGTTAAGTGGTGTAAAGTTACCCAGAAGGAAAAAGAGTTACCAATTATCGCCATCCGAACCGATCATGGTAGAGAATTTTATTCAAATATTTTTGAAGATTGGTGCGATAATTATGGTATTGGGCACAATTTTTCGGCACCTCTGACACCTCAACCAAATGGAGTTGTCGAGAGGAAGAATCGCTCTCTAGAAGAAATGAACCGAACAATGCTCAATGAATATGGTCTTCTTAAATTTTTCTTGGCCGAAGCCGTTAACGCCGCTGGTTATGTTATTAATCGAGTCTATCTCCGGAGGAACAAAATAATGACTCCATATGAGATATTTAAAGGTAAAAAGCCCAATTTATCTTATTTCCATCCATTTGGTTGTAAAGTATTTATTCATAATAATGGTAAGGATAATTTGGGAAAATTTGATTCAAAATCGGATATTGGAACATTTCTTGGTTATTCAACTAACAGTAGAGCGTATCGTGTATTTAATTATAGAAGAGGCTCGGTAGAAGAGTCAATTCATGTAAAATTCGATGATACAGTTTCACCCCCGAGAAAGGTTGTTTTTGATGATGATGCAGGTATGGTTCCGACTAAAGAAGTGTCAGAAGTATCAAAGGAGTTGGAGAAGCTCGACTTAAGCTCGGACAAGCAGGAGGAGAATACTTACAATCTTCCTAAAGATTGGGCAAATGTGAAAGACGATCTAATGGAACAAATTCTCGGAAAAATCGATGAAGGTGTACGAACTAGGAGAAATATAAATGATTGTATTAATAATATTGCGTTTATTTCTCTTACAGAACCAAAGAATATCGATGAAGCCATAAATGACGAGAATTGTGCTATTGCTATGCAAGAAGAGCTAAACTAATTCGAAAGAAATAATGTTTTGGAATTGGTTCTGGCATCGGTAGACAAATCAATCATTGGGACTAAATAGGTTCATAAAATTAAAACCGATGATGATGGTCTCCCAATTAAAAATAAATCGAGATTGGTCGCCCAAGGTTATAATCAAGAAGAAGGCTTGGATTATGAGGAAACATTTGCTCCTGTTGATTGTCTTGAGGTAATTCGTCTTCTCTGTGCCTTTGCCGCATACAAGAAAATCAAACTCCATCAAATGGATGTAAAAAGTGCGTTCCTAAATGGAATCATCCAGGAGGAGGTATATGTCAAGCAACCGCCGGGTTTTGAAGATTATGATCATCCAGATCATGTGTACAAGCTCCATAAAGTTCTCTATGGATTAAAACAAGCTCCGAGAGCATGGTATGATCGTTTAAGAACTTTTCTTATTTCAAATGGGTATAAAAGAGGTAATGTTGATAATACCCTATTTATTAAGAATTTAGGTGATGATATGCTTATTTGCCAAATTTATGTAGACGACATTGTTTTTGGTGCAACTAACGAATCTCTGTCCCAAGAATTTTCAAATCTTATGAAGGGAGAGTTCGAAATGAGCATGATGGGAGAGTTGAAAAACTTTCTCGGACTCCAAATTAGGCAACTCAATGACGGAATATTCATTCACCAATCCAAGTACGTCAATGAGCTCCAAAAGAAATTTAAGATGGAAGATTGCAAAGAAATATCTACTCCTATGTCTTCCACTCTTAAGCTTGACAAAGATGAAAAAGGTAAGTCTGTTGACCAAAAACAGTATCGAGGTATGATCGGCTCTTTACTTTATTTAACTGCATCTAGACCCGATATAATGTTTGCTACTTGCTTATGTGCTCATTTTAAAGCGAATCCTAAAGAATCCCATTTCATTGCATGCAAAAGGATTTTTCGTTATTTAAAAAGTACTGCTGGCTTAGGCATGTGGTATCCATCGAGCATTGATTTTCAACTTTTTGCATATAGTGATGCCGATTTTGGTGGATGCAAAATTGATAGAAATACCACCACCGGAACTTGTCATTTTATGAGTTCATGTTTAATTTCGTGGGGAAGTAAGAAACAGACTAGTGTCGCTACTTCCACAGCTGAAGCAGAATATGTGGCTGCGGGAAGTGCATGTGCACAAGTCCTATGGATTAAAAATCAACTTCTAGATTATGATATCGAGCTTAAAAATACACCTATTTTTTATGACAATACAAGTGCCAATAATCTAAGCAAAAATCCCATCTTGCATAGTAGGACAAAACATATAGAAATTCGTCACCACTTTATTCGTGACCATGTCTAAAATGGGAATGTACGACTCCAATTTGTTGGTACAAATGAATAATTGGCGGATATTTTTACAAAATCATTACCTGAAGATGCTTTCAGTTTTATTCGCATCAATTTAGGAATGGAACATGTTGATCATTTTTAAGTTTTGCATATTCATCATATCTACATCAAAATGGTCATGGAAACCAAAGATATTATCAGAAGAAAAGTACTATTCATTTGGTCTCCATTACGTACGTTATGGTCCTAAGATTGCGTACGTAATGAAAAGGACGAGTTTTGGACAGTCAGTTCTAGACTAAATTTTACGGCCGCTATATCAAAAGGATAACGAAATTTAATGGCCTTAATGTATGTTACTTGCTGCTCTCTACGTATGTTATATTTTCTCCAGAAACAAGTCGGTGACCACTGGAACCTCCCTTACGTATGTTGTTTTACCTTGTAAAGCCCGTAAGACTTTCACCATTACAGAATTTATGCCCGATAACATACGTAAGTCATTATGCTCAGAAAATAAAAACCCGTCTGCCCCTTTTTACTTCTCATTCTCCCAAACCTAAAAAGATCGATTCCGACTCCCTTCCTCCTCAAACCCTCTGACCGATCGAGATTGTGACCATTTTCTTCAGCAATCATGCCGAATACTCGCCAAAACAAGAAGAAACGAGGAGAGTCATCATCCACTACGCCTGAACCGAACCGATTTGTGACTCCACAGGTTGCGAAAATTTTCAATGACATCCTCATTGATGAAGAGGTAACCTCAAGCCACTATTTTGATTTTGAGTCTCTGACTGGGATTGGAATTCGTTTAGATGATTTCTTGGACATGCTAGGGATTGCAAAATTTGTTAGGTTTTGTCGACCAATTTATGTGGATTTAATTCGAGAGTTCTATGCAAATTTCTCTACGAGTTTTAATACGGATGGACTTGTGGTTATTAACTCATTAGTTCATGGAAAATCCATTTCTTTTGATGCCTCAAAATTGTCCGAACTCTTTGGCCTTCAAAACGAAGGATATATTTGTAATGGGAATTTTCTTACGGACAATGACTCCTCAGATGAACAATTAACTAATTACCTCAATGAACAAGTCGTCCATGACTTTCTTCAATCTCAGGCCGTGATAAATGTGACCTCGGACAAATTTGAAAATAATGATTTTGGCCTCAACATACGACTCCTTCATGATGCTATCACTCGTTCTTTAATGCCAAAGGTCAATGCTCAACAACGCTTAGTTAATGTTGATATGGAGATTATCTATCATATTCTAAATGATTATCAAGTTAACTTTGCTAGAGTTGTTATGAAATAGTTCGTGGAGAAAGGATCCATTTTTCATAAGAAGGTTATTTGAGGAAAGATAGGCAGAGAAAATCCGGGATGCCATTCGGATCTATTTTAACTGGGATATTTGAAGATGCCGTAGTTGATTTTCCGGGCTGCACAAAATGGACATTCCAAAAGGGAATATGGTTCACGAAGGAACCATACGTACTATGAAATATGTGTAGACTAGGAATCGAGGCTGGATATATTTAGCTTATTTACAGGATGGCGACTCTCTTGCGGATGGGAGTGCCTTGCCTCGACTGGAGGATCGCATCTTTTCTCGAGGACCTCAGGCAGAGTGATCTCGTCTACACATCCCTCCATCTCAGGCAGGCCCTTATCGGCCAAGTGCTTCCTTCTCCTCGTCCGTGCTTTCCGACAGAGTTAGTGCATTAGAGCATCGTGTTCATCGGTCCGAGACTATGTTATAGAATTTGTGCACCTTCTTAGGGATTGCTCTTCCTGATCATACCCCACAGCCAGACATTGACTAGCACTATCTTCACTATTAATGATCATCTTCTTTCCAGACCAAACATTTCATTTAGCATGCATTTTTATTTCTGTTTCTTTTGAATGCTTAAGAAACTTCAAATGTTCTTAATTTGTTCCTGTTCTGTGGACTATTTTTCAGGACTATTTTGAAGTGCTGCTTTAATGATTCCAAGGATTTTTTTTAAGGCTGACTTTTAAAGAATGCTTTTGAGGACTGTTTTCTAACACTATTTTTATAAGATGTTGTACAGGTGATTTTTCTCACTTTTTGTTATGACAAAAAGGGGGAGAACTATGGTTGAATTATTACATCATGGTATTCATATTCTATGCAAATTCAGATATTGTTTATGTCAGGGGGAGTTACTCTCAGGGGGAGTTTGTTTTGTTAAAACTTATTTCTTCTCTTCATTTACAAATTCAACCATATTTTCAAAATTATTTTGTCATCATCAAAAAGGGGGAGATTGTTGAAACAATGTTTTTTTGATACATATTTTGATGATGATCTTTAGCAAAATAATTATTATCCTACTACGCATTTTACTATAGTTATTTAAATCATACTTTATAACACATTTGTTAAAACTGTGCTATAGTAACGTACGTAATCTATGTTCAATAATGTACATAATAAAAGTTTTATAACCGTTACAAAAAGTTTGAGAAATGTCAAAGTATGAAACGGCTAAACTACCTAACGTACGTAAAAGCCTATTCCTAACGTACGTTATCAGTTTTAAATTTGAATTTATGTGCTAACAGTTGATCTTATTCAAAGTGACGTCATCCAGTACATCATCTCATCCAACGGATATGAAGACCAATACTAACGTACGTAATGCATGAAGCAAAACGTACGTAACAGTGAAGACAGAAGCCACTGCCCATTTTCCAGTATCATTTTACGGCCGTTACGTATAATACATAATGTACCTAATATTGGCTACATACGTAAATGATATCTCCTAACGCACGTAATTCCGGCCTATTTTTCCAACGGTAAAATACAACTCAAGGGCTATAAATAGCACCATTCAAGGTGTTGGAAGATACACAAGTGATCTGAGCTTACAAGCATACTCAAGCTATTTCAAGCAAATATTTCGAGTGATATACACATTCCATATTGTGATACGAGAAGATTTGCTCTATTATTTCTTATCTATATTCTTGTGTCAAAGAGCGATATATCTTTTAAAGTCGAGTTCCTACTCGCAATTGTTTTATTGTAAGGTTATCTTGTACCCGGAAAAACACGAGAGTTTTAGTGAGGTTGTTCTTGAGCCCGGAAATCAAGAAATTGTAAGAGTTGACACTAAACTAGAAAGTGCATTCTAAGTTTCTAAGAAAAGTCCTAGTCGATAAAACTAGGTAGGGGACGTAGCAATTTCCTGTGTTCTTTCTTTTCCGCATTTTACTTACTCTGATATTTTAGCTTCCGCACAAAAATAGTTCAAAACTCTTATCCGCACTATTTAACCCCCCTTCTAGTGGCGGTACCAATCTAACAATCATTACCGTTAATAACAAACAAGGTAACCACGCAATACCATCAAACCATTCATACATGCACTAAACATTTTCACCAATCAACAATCGTTTTTTTGGAATGAGACAAGATTAGCGTGCGATAATTGGTTTAGTATAGATTTTTTTTTTCAAATCCGAGTTTGAAGTTTAAATCAAGTAAGATTTTTCATCTTTCCCTATTTGTCTTTGAAAATAAAAATCGTATTGTACTTTGAAATATAAAAAAAATCTTATGGTGTGAAAGATTTTTTAAACTCGTGTACTCGAATTATTTCAAAATAAAAACAATACGTTTAAAATCACTTTCGAAAATCCTCTCAACACAAGAAAAGATCAACGGCGCTAACATGTTACAAAATGCCCCGAGTACTTTAAATCAATTCTTTCAAATGTTGTCGGGGTTTCATTTGAGGATACAGGGCAACTCGCCAATTTCAAATAATTTTTAAAGTCCATCTGAAACTGCCGCTTAACCGCACCGTCAAAACATCTTCGAAAATTGACTTTCTTCAAACATACTCAACTCTATGAGATTTTCAGAAAAGCATTTTCCAAAATAATAAATTCCCAAGCACATATACAACATTCAAAATCACTAATTCAGCAAACACAATTCATGAACACTAAATTCAATCACAGGTCGACACCATCTGTCCATATAATTACAGTACCACACAAGCAACCGTCAAAATATAATTAACATCTAAAACTGAAATCCTACTTCTCAGTAATGAGGACTCTCTATAAAACCCCCTAAATTCGATAACTTATCACATGTACAATGTATCAAATCATGATGTAATTTAATAATAGTTATTTTATGTTGTGATATAACCTACATCTATTTTATTTTATTTCACTCTTTAACTTTGTAATTTACTTAATAAACCAAATAATAAAAATTAAAATAGTGTATTGATTCACCTATTGGGCCAATTATCAACACCTAACTATATGTGGACTCACTAATGGACTCAACCCAACTTATTAAAAATCATAAGACTTGAAGTTACACTTCAAAGCCCAACCCAACTAATTAAATCCTTTACCATTTTAATTATACTCTTAATTTAACATATATATATATATATATATATATATATATATATATATCTATATATATATATACATATGGGCGTCCATGAGGGAGTAGGAGAGTGTAGCTCTAGATTCTTCACTCATCACATGCAAGACTTGCATGAAACATCTTGACACATGTAACAAGTCTTCTACACATTTCACTTCCCAACCCTCCTTATCCCAACTTTAAATACTTACACCTTAACCTAACCACCCTTTACACTTACTACAACGACAAAAATCTGCATTTGAGAGCCTAAGAGAGAGAGAGAAGGCCGAACCAAGAGGAAGAAGAAGGAGGAGGAAGAAAAATTTCAACAAGAAATAAGTAATTTCATCCCTTATAACTATTTCCATGATTTCTTATGAAATCCTCCATAATCTAACCTTAATCTTAATACATGCAAACATAATTCTCGCCTTGGGGTGCATATGGATCAGCCAAACCATGTAGTAGTAGAGGAGAAGTCTTTTTCCAACTTTCAAGACCTATAACCGACTAAATCCGACAAGATCGAGGTGGGTGAAAACTCTTTCAAACTTTAGAGTAAAAATATCTTATTTACTTGTGATGCATGTGTTAAATCTGAAGTATTTTAAGATTCTATTGATATGATCTATGTTAAAATCTTCATGTTAAAATTACATGTTATGATTTTGTGTATAACTATGTGAAATTCATTTTTCTTAAACATAATCTTCAAATATTATGAAAAATATGAAAGTATGTACTAATCCGAAATTCTTGTATAAATGTATATTTTTAAATATGAATGTTATGATTATAACAACATGCAATATGATATATGAATAATTTATTTGCGTCCAAACGGGACTTGAAATGAGTAAACGGAACTTTGGGCACAAATTGTAATTTCTCAAAGTTTGAGGACTAAACTGAAAATTTCGAAAATAAAACATTCTGGACCTTGTACAGTACATATTATAACATGTATAGGCTGTCCATAAAGTTTCCAGCGATATGGAGTTCGATATCTAAACTTAATAGTCCAAATCGCAAATTTTAAATAATTTCGGGGTCAAAATGCAAAAATTCCAAACTTCTGGACCAGGTCCGAAATTTTCTGGAATTTTCACAAATCTGTAATTCCAGGTTCATCACGACTCATCTCGTAAAATTTCGTTAAATTCCGAGCTAAATTCATAGCTCTATATGCCTCGGAACGATTTCCTTAAGTTTTGGGGCAATATCGTAATTTCTGAAAATTTCAGTCCCAAAACTAGAAATTTCCGAATTTTCCTTAAATCTGGAGTCGAGGAATTATTTTTGGCTTCCTCACAAAATTTCATAACCATCCGACTTCGTTTCATACTCCAACGCTTAGGTTTGAACCTAAGGGCAAAAACGTCCTTTCAAACTATTTACGAAACTCTCATTTCGTTTCGTTGAACCTACCCATTTAATATATCTGATCTGAACCCATCAGACCGTTAATAATTGAGAATATTTTCAAATTTATATACAAGTCCTATTCCGCATTACCGGGCCACAAATAAAATTAACCATATCCCATACTTAATCAAAGACGCTATTAACCTCACTGACCGAACGTTTACGTGATACTTCTGAAACGCGTCAAATTGATAAATGTGACCGTCCGGGAACTAAATGCTATACAAACAAAGTGCCACGGATGGGTCCGCCTCTAACTCTATCGGAACAAAGTGCCACGTCGACGGACGGGGGCCACCTCTTGAGTCCATATGAAACAGAGTGTCGACCTACAATCTGGGGGCCACCTCTTGAGCTGTAGGAGCCACCTCTAGAGTCCCAAATCATGTCAGGGACGGTTAGACCGAGTCTTGGATCGAGCAGCGCGGCTGCGGTTCATGAACAAGGCTACCATTGTTTCCTATTCCCATAACCGAGGAACGGATTGTTCCAAGGGACCTGGGTCGTAGACTTGGGGTATAATCGCGATTATGGTGTGATTCGGGTATTGACGCACAACTAAGGACATACCGAGCCCAGATAAGAGATAAGGAAGCACACGCTAAGTGTGAGAGCGAAGGCTCAGCATCTTGGGGCGACGGTCCAAATCTTGGGGCGACGGCCTATCTTGCTAGGAGTGATAAAGAGAGTCTAGAATCCAAAGTCCACATCGGCAGGATTCGAAACTGAATTGACTGATCGACTGATTGACTGACTGCTTAACTTGACATCCGTCCACAGGGACAAGATTATAATATTACAGCTACACCATGATTATTGTTTATAAAATTTCGACATAATTGTAATGGTTCTTATTTTTTTTTAATTGATAAAATCATGCATCACTTAAATTTTTTTCAAAGGAAAGAGCCACACTCGTACACGATCACCCACTCACTGAGGCCTTTTGTCTCACCCCACCGGTTTCCCTTTTAAACCAGAGAATGAGCAAACAACAGAGGATGAAGAAGGTTTCGTAGAAGAGGCCTAATAGATGATTGCATTCAAGATTTTAGGACTTCTGTTCTTAGAATTTCTGTTGTTATCCCAACTTGTAATAGTTAGTTATGCTTCGTACTTAATTCGTTTGGTATTTTTCCGCTGCAAACTTATGAACAGTGTAATTTCGATTATTAGCTTTGTCACAGCGAATCTTAGTACATCGGGCTAAGATGCTATTTGAAATGTTATCCAATCTTTATTTTGCTTCCGCTATTTATTATCGCATTTTGATTAATTGATCAATCGATGCGTCGCGCCCTCGTCCTTCCCGATGTTGGGGGCGTGACAGGAGTGGTATCGGAGCCTGCTTTGTGAGAAGGACACTTACAACGGGCTAAACAGGATAAGATTCTTCGGACTTAGACGGGAATTCCACCTAGGACGAAGTGAACCATAGGATTGAGACCTAATGTAGATTTCTCGAGTCAATTCTCATTAAAGATCTCTTTCGACTTATTGCTATTCACTTGGAATATGCATAGTCAAATTCAAAATTCCTATAGACTATTCATGCTTAATAGTTCCTATAGTCACTTGGAATTTAGAATTTCGTATTGGATATTTTGTATCCTTGTTACAAAATTCGTATTTCGTATCGTCATTTTTATGCTTATTGGGTGTTTTTTTGTGCGATTTAGTAACACTCGTAATTATGTTGTTACGAATTTTGTATTTCGTAACAAATTGCCTTGTAGGTCAAATGCATCTTATCAAATGCATACATAATTTGCTATTTCGTAACATTATTTACATGTTCCGAATTATTGATTTGGTTTTATTGTTTGTTTATTGTAGAATAAATGGACTTTTAAACGAAAGAATCTGGCATCAGAAAACCACCGAATTATGCTAACTGGTGGGGAGAACACAGTAAAGGATATCCGCTGAAATCAACACTTGGAGCGTTCATGAAGCTCCCGACATCGTCTCAAGATCCGGAAAAGCGCTCCATTACATCATAACTTGTATCAACATGACTTGTTTCTCTATTACGAACTTACGATTTCGTATCAGTTTGTCATTATTCCATGTTACGAATTTTACAGTTCGTATAAATATGCCTTGTTTCTCTGTTACGAACTGTAAAATTCGTAACATGGAATAATGACAAACTGATACGAAATCGTAAGTTCGTAATAGAGAAACAAGTCATGTTGATTCATGTTATGATGTAATGGAGCGCTTTCCGGATCTTGAGACGATGTCGGAGCTTCATGAACGCTCCAAGTGTTGATTTCAATGATATCCTTTATCGTGTTCTCCCACCGCTAGCATAATTCGGTGGTCTTCTGATGCCAGATTCTTTCGTTTAAAAGTCCATTTATTCTACAATAAACAAACAATAAAACCAAATCAATAATTCGGAACATGTAAATAATGTTACGAAATAGCAAATTATGTATGCATTTGATAAGATGCATTTGACCTACAAGGCAATTTGTTACGAAATACAAAATTCGTAACAACATAATTACGAGTGTTATTAAATCGCACAAAAAAACCCAATAAGCATAAAAATGACGATACGAAATACGAATTTTGTAACAAGGATACAAAATATCCAATACGAAATTCTAAATTCCAAGTGACTATAGGAACTTTTCGCCTTAATGACTATTCATGCTTAATAGAACCTTATAGGATCTTAGATTTTGCGAGATGCTGACTTAGTTTCATTTTGTTGATTAGATGGACCCCGCAGATAATAAATATTTGACCAAGAAAAATCAAAATACCCCTAACTCGATATGTATAATCAGACAGATAAGACAAACTTAACCAGAATCAACTATAAGTGTTCAATCGTAAACATAATTCTGCATAACAACTTAAAATGCTAAAAATTCCACTTAAGACCATAAATCGTCACACATTCCCCTAACTTATAATAGACAGCTGACCGAAGATGCGGGCGTCCACGTGTGAACCGTGATGAACTCTTAAAACTGTTAGCATTTCATAGGTTACTAATTACTCAAAAACATCTTCATAAAATCTCGCCCTCGCATGAATCGTGAAGAGAAGCATCAACGCGATGATCGCTCACGCTCTCCTCTACGAGGAGGAATTGGGAACGATGCCATGGCCCAAGCCCTCAATCAACTGACGAACTTCCTACAACAACAGACTACTAACAACAGGAACCACAATGAAACTCATGATGGTACCCTGTAAAGATTCTTACGTTTCAACCCGCCGACCTTTGACGGGGAACCTGACGATATCAAAGCTGAACTCTGGCTAGAGAAAATTGAGGGAATTTTCAATGCCCTTTAGTACACTGATGAACAGCGGATATCACTGGCTGCATTCCGACTCGAGGCCACAGCTCATGACTGGTGGAGGAATGTCAACGAGCGCTGGACGACAGAAAACTGTGTCAGAACATGGGCTAACTTCCTGACCGACTTCCGAACTCAGTATGTGTCAGCAGCATCCAGAGAGGCTAGACGAGACGAGTTTTACCACTTGAAGCAAGGAACCATGTCAGTCGCTCAATATGAAGCCCAGTTTAACAGATTGTCTAAATACGCACCGGGATTGGTTACAACTGAGGAGGACAAGCTCTATAAGTTCACTAGAGGACTGAGGTAGTCACTTCAACAGAGTCTTCTAACTGTTTAGCTGACGACACTTACCCAAGCAGTGGAAGCTGCTACCCGGATCGAGAGCAGAACTACGAGGTTAGCTCAACAACAAAGCCGTTTCTCCAATAACGCCAAGAGGCCTGCTACCCGACATTTATCAATGCCACCACAGAAGTTTAAGAGGAAGGGAACTCAAGGAAGCTCGAGTGGATCAAAGGCACCAGTTCTCAACAAACCAACAACGCCTTGCACCCACTGTGGTAGGAAAGGGCATAAGTCAGAGTTGTGTTGGAGGAAGCTCGGAAAGTGACTACGCTGCGGCAGTTCAGATCATCAAATTCGAGAATGCCCAGATATGAACACCCCGGCAATCAAACCAGCTACTGCGGCCAAACCAGGAAACAACAAAGGGAAAGCCCCAGCTCGAGTATTCGCATTGACTGGTTAGAAGGCACCAGAGAAGAACAATGTGGTGGAAGGTACACTCCTGATATCTAATCAACTTGCACGAATACTTATAGATCCAGGATCATCCCATTCGTTTGTTGCACCGCATTTTTCTAAGAAACTTAATAGACCGTTTGAATCTTTATCATTATGCCTAGAAGTATCTACCCCGATTGGAGTTAGTCAGCTAGCAAATAAAGTCCATTCTGCGTGTGATATGATCATCAGTGGTAACTGTCACTCTGCCAATTTAGTAGTGCTTCCAATATTAGAATATGACGTCATCCTAGGAATGGATTGGCTATCTAAACACTACGCACAATTGGATTGTCATTCTAAAATAGTTAGGTTTTGCGAACCTAACAAGCCAATCGTGGGATTTATTGGAGATGCTAGAGTCAACCTAACACCTATACTATCAGCTATCAAAGCTAGTAAAGCAGTTGCCAAAGGGGCGACTGGAATTTTAGCCTTCATCATCAACAAAACCATGAGTAAGTCAGACATAAAAACTATACATGTGGTATCCGAATACCCTGACGTATTTCCCGAAGAATTGACCTCCCTACCAGCTGACAAAGAAATTGAATTCAATATCGAAATCATGCCTGGGAAGGCACCCATTGCAAAGGCACCATACCGAATGGCACCACTGGAGCTGCAAGAGTTGAAGGTCCAACTGCAGAAGTTACTCGACGTGGGTTTTGTGCAACCCAGTGTATCACCTTGGGGATCTCCAGTATTATTTGTCAAAAAGAAGGACGAAACATTGAGGCTTTGCATAGATTACCGTGAACTCAACAGCGTTATAGTTAAAAATAAGTATTCTCTCCCGAGGATAGATGAGTTGTTTGAACAACTCCAAGGAGCTACGATGTATTCCAAGTTCGATCTTCAACAAGGATACTACCAATTAAAGATTAGGAATGAAGATGTTCCTAAAACTGCATTCCAAACTAGATACGGCCACTACGAGTTCGTGGTGATGCCTTTTGGACTCACGAATGCTCCTGCGACATTTATGGATTTAATGCACAGAGTATTTCAACCCTATCTCGACCAATTCGTAGTAATTTTCATCGATGACATACTCGTGTACTCTAAGACGGAAAAAGATCACGAGAGACATCATAGACTAGTGTTGGATACACTAAGGCAGCACGAGTTCTACGCCAAGTACAGCAAGTGTGAATTTTGGTTGAGGGAAGTGGCATTTCTAGGCCATATTATTTCTGGAGAAGGGATCGCAGTAGATCCATCTAAAATAGAAACTATTATGGATTGGAAGAGGCCAGAAAATGTAACTGAGATCCAAAGCTTTCTTGGACTTGCGGGCTACTACCATAAATTCATCAAAGACTTCTCGAAGATAGTGGGACCCCTCACCCGACTAACCCAGAAACAAGTAAAATTTGAATGGACGGATAAATGCGAGTCAAGTTTCCAGGAACTCAAGAAGAGACTTACCACCGCACCTATACTGACACTTCCAGAAGGAACCCACGGATTTGTCATATATAGTGACGCCTCAAAGGATGGCCTCGGTGCCGTTCTAATGCAAAATGGTAAAGTTATCGCGTACGCTTCCAGGCAACTCAAGACGCACGAGAAGAATTATCCAATGCACGACCTCGAACTTGCTGCAATAGTATTTGCCTTAAAGAAATGGCGACATCATTTATATGGAGTTGAATTCACCGTGTTTACGGATCATAAAAGTCTCAAGTACCTATTTTCTCAAAAGGAACTTAATCTCCGACAGAGAAATGGGTAGAACTTTTAGAAGATTACCATTGTGAAATTCAACACCACCCAGGAAAAGCGAACGTCGTGGCC
This sequence comes from Orobanche coerulescens, assembly GCA_033398695.1. Taxonomy (NCBI): domain Eukaryota; kingdom Viridiplantae; phylum Streptophyta; class Magnoliopsida; order Lamiales; family Orobanchaceae; genus Orobanche; species Orobanche coerulescens. The sequence continues at coordinate 39,453,537 of CM065814.1, read as the reverse complement.
GATGCCCTAAGTAGAAAGGCTAGAGTGGCCCGAATCATGGTTCGAGAATGGCAAGCTCTCAAGGAACTGAGCTACCTGAAACCCATTCATGAAGGTACTCGTTTAAATTGCGCCAACCTCACAGTTAAATCGAATCTATTGGACAATATTCAATTAGCCCAAGAGAGAGATCCAAAACTTCAAGAGTTTAAGGACAAGATCGCTAAGGGCGAGAAACTCGAGTTCACAATTACCGAGGATGAAATTGTAAGGTTTAAGGGATGATTATGCATTCCTCACGACGAGGAGCTCAAAAGACGAATTCTAGAGGAAGCTCATTGCTCGAGATATACGTTACACCCAGGAGGTAACAAGATGTACCTAGACTTGAAGAAACACTTTTGGTGGGTAAACATGAAAAACCAAGTGGCAGAATTCGTGGCGCGATGCCTCACATGTCAAAAAGTCAAAGCTGAGCATCAGCGACCCTCAAGACTACTACAACCACTAGAAGTCCCTGAATGGAAATAGGAAATAGTAACCATGGATGTTATCACGGATTTACTGACTACAAGAGGAGGTTATAACACCATTTGGGTGATCGTCGACAGACTGATAAAATCATCACATTTCGTGCTGGTTAAAAAGGACAACAGTTTGCAAAAGCTAGCTAGGACCTATATTAGAGAAATCGTTCGACTCCATGGAGTGCCAACATACATAGTATCGGAGAGAGATCCTAGATTTGTATCTCGTTTTTGGAGTCTTTCATAAGTAATTAGGAACTTCCTTAAGCTTCAACACAATTTCGCATCCCCAATCCGATGGACAATCTGAACGAACCATTCAAACCCTTGAAGACATGTTACGAGCTTATGTACTGGACTTTCAAGGAAATTGGGATCACCATCGGCCGTTAGCCGAGTTTGCATACAACAACAGTTTCCAAGCGACAATCGGATGGTAAGAAGTGTCGATCCCTGCTCCATTGGGAAATCGATGACCAGTGGATGCCGAAGACTCAACGAACAGAACCTTCAGCAATGAGCACAGATTTGGTGAAAGAAGCCGTAGATAAAGTACGACTAATCAAGGATAGGATCCGCACAGCGCAAAGCAGATAGAAGAGTTACACCGATCAACGTCGGAAGGATCTAGAATTTGAAGTAGGAGATCAAGTCTTCCTGGGGTTAACACCACGGAAAGGTTTGATAGTATCAAGAAAAGGAGGAAAGTTAAGTCCCCGATATGTAGGACCATTCAAAATCACGGAAAGGATTGGATGACTAGCGTACTGATTGGAACTACCACCCAATCTGTCTGGAATGCACGACGTTTTCCATGTTTCAAGATTAAAGAAGTATCATCCAGACCCAACGCACATTCTTACTTCTGACATTCCGCCGATCAAGGATAACTTGTCTTATGAAGAGAAGCCAATTAAGATCCTCGACCGGCAAGTACGCGAATTGAGGAAGAAGCGAATTCCTTTGGTTAAAGTCGTCTGGTCGAACCACAACAGAGAAGAAGATGCGACGTAGGAGGCTGAGGAAGAAATGAAGAAATCTTACCCCGAGTTGTTTAAGTAGGAATTTGGGGACCAAATTCTTTTAAGGAGGGGACGATGTAAAACCCCCTAAATTCGATAACTTATCACATGTACAATGTATCAAATCATGATGTAATTTAATAATAGTTATTTTATGTTGTGATATAACCTACATCTATTTTATTTTATTTCACTCTTTAACTTTGTAATTTACTTAATAAACCAAATAATAAAAATTAAAATAGTATGTTGATTCACCTATTGGGCCAATTGTCAACACCTAACTACATTTGGACTCACTAATGGACTCAACCCAACTTACTAAAAATCACAAGACTTGAAGTTACACTTCAAATCCCAACCCAACTAATTAAATCCTTTTCCATTTTAATTATACTCTTAATTTAACAATATATATATATATATATATATATATACATATATACATATGGGTGGCCATGAAGGAGTAGGATAGTGTAGCTCTAGATTCTTCACTCATCACATGCAAGACTTGCATGAAACATCTTGACACATGTAACAAGTCTTCTACACATTTCACTTCCCAACCCTCCTTATCCCAACTTTAAATACATACACCTTAACCTAACCACCATTTACACTTACTACAACAATAAAAATCTGCATTTGAGAGCCTAAGAGAGAGAGAAGGCTGAACCAAGAGGAAGAAGAAGGAGGAAGAAAAATTTCAACAAGAAATAGGTAATCTCATCCCTTATAACTATTTCCATGATTTCTTATGAAATCCTCCATAATCTAACCTTAATCTTAATACATGCAAACATAATTCTCACCTTGGGGTGCATATGGATCGTTCAAACCATGTAGTAGTAGAGGAGAAGTCGTTTTCCAACTTTCAAGACCTATAACCGACTAAATCCGACAAGATCGAGGTGGGTGAAAACTCTTTCAAACTTTAGAGTAAAAATATCTTCTTTACTTGTGATGCATGTGTTAAATCTGAAGTATTTTAAGATTCTATTGATATAATCTATGTTAAAATATTCATGTTAAAATTACATGTTATGATTTTGTGTATAACTATGTGAAATTCATTTTTCTTAAACATAATCTTCAAATATTATGAAAAATATGAAAGTATGTACTAATCTGAAATTCTTGTATAAATACCTATTTTTAAAGATGAATGTTATGGTTATAACAACATGCAATATGATTCATCGAATTTAAACGACATCCGATTTGGTAGTCGGGTGCTGATTTTGTGATAACTTGAAAGTTATATGTTTTCTTCTATGTGTTGTTGAAACCCTACCAAAATCTGAAATCTTGTGTTATATGATTATGTTATGATATATGGATAATTTATTTGCGGCCAAAATGGGACGTGAAACGAGTAAACAGAACTTTGGGCATAAATTATAATTTCTCAAAGTTTGAGGACTAAACTGAAAATTTCGAAAATACATCATTTTGGACCTTGGACAGTACATATTATACCATGTATAGGCTGTCCATAAAGTTTCAAGCGATTCGGAGTTCGATATCTAAACTTAATAGTCCAAATCACAAATTTTAAATAATTTCGGGGTCAAAATGCAAAAATTCCAAACTTCTGGTCCAGGTCCGAAATTTTCTTGAATTTTTACAAATCTGTAATTCCAGGTTCATCATGACTCATCTCGTAAAATTTTGTTAAATTCCGAGCTAAATTCATAGCTCTATATGCCTCGGAACGATTTCCTTAAGTTTTGGGGCAATATCGTAATTTCTGGAAATTTCAGTCCCGAAACTGGAAATTTCCGAATTTTCCTTAAATCTAGAGTCGAGGAATTATTTTTGGCTTCCTCACAAAATTTCATAACCATCCGACTTCGTTTCATACTCCAACGCTTAGGTTTGAACCTAAGGACAAAAACGTCCTTTCAAACTATTTACGAAACTCTCGTTTCGTTTCATTGAACCTACCTATTTAATATATCTGATCTGAACCCATCTGACCGAACGTTTACGTAATACTTGTGAAACGCGTCAAATTGATAAATGTGACTGTCCGGGAACTAAGTGCTATACAAACAAAGTGCCACAAACGGGTCTGCCTCTAACTCTATCGGAACAAAGTGCCACGTCGATGGACGGGGGCCACCTCTTGAGTCCATATGAAACAGAGTGCCGACCTACAATCTGGGGGCCACCTCTTGAGCTGTAGGAGCCACCTCTAGAGTCCCAAATCATGTCAGGGACGGTTAGACCGAGTCTTGGATCGAGCAGCGCGGTTGCGGTTCATGAACAAGGCTACCGTTGTTTTCTATTCCCATAACCGAGGAACGGAGTGTTCCGAGGGACCTGGGTCGTAGACTTGGGGTATAATCGCAATTATGGTGTGATCGGGGTATTGACCCGCAGCTAAGGACATTCCGAGCCCAGATAAGAGATAAGGAAGCACACGCTAAGTGTGAGAGCGAAGGCTCAGCATCTTGGGGCGACGGTCCAAATCTTGGGGTGACGGCCTATCTTGCTAGGAGTGATAAGGAGAGTCTAGAATCCAAAGTCCACATCGGCAGGATTCAAAACTGAATTGACTGATCGACTGACTGCTTAACTTGATATCCGTCCACGGGGATAGGATTATAATATTACAGCTACACAATGATTATTGTTTATAAAATTTCGACATAATTGTAATGGTTCTTATTTTTTTTAATTGATAAAATCATGCATCACTTAAAAATTTTTCAAAGGAAAGAGCCACACTCGCACACGATCACCCACTCACTGAGACCTTTTGTCTCACCCCACCGTTTTCCCTTTTAAACCAGAGAATGAGCAAACAGCAGAGGATGAAGAAGGCTTCGTAGAATAGGACGAATAGATGATTGCCTTCAAGATTTTAGGACTTCTCTTCTTAGAATTTCTGTTGTTATCCCAACTTGTAATAGTTAGTTATGCTTCGTACTTAATTCGTTTGGTATTTTTCCGCTGCAAACTTATGAACAGTGTAATTTCGAATCTTAGTACATCGGGCTAAGATGCTGTTTGAAATGTTATCCAATCTTTATTTTGCTTCCTCTATTTATTATCACATTTTGATTGATTGATCGACCGATGCGTCGCGCCCTCGTCCTTCCCGATGTTGGGGGCATGACACTCTCACAAAAAATGCATCCAGAATGACTTAACATTCACACCACCAACTTAATCACAATTTTGAGCATTATTGCTCAAACAATAATGTCATCTTCACTACATATCTTTAAACCGAATTTCATTAAACCGAAAAGTTAAAAGCGAAAGTCACGTCTCAAGTAAATTTTAGGTAGACTCATTTGAGTTTTTTTTTTTAAAATCAAATTTTGAAGACTTGCAATGTAATATGAAAATAAAATATAAGTAGTTTAAGTTCTCAAAAAATTTCGGTATTGAGGTCATCATACGGAAATCAAATTGTTTCCTCTCTTGAAGGATGTTTTAAAACAAAATTTATGTGACTTCACAAAACATTAAAAGCTTTAAAATATCACATTGATAAACTTTCCTTGCGTAGCCACACCAAAACCATTACTCTTGTAAAAACGATTTATACAAAGATATATATATATATATATATATATATACACATCGGCACCACTCTTCATTCCAGCATAATACGAGAATCAACAAGCATGGATTACATATTCACAATTCATATTTAAACTCCACATAATAACACAAGATCACACAAGCTCGTATAACACGAGACACAAAAAAGTAGGGAGAGTTACATCCACAGATCGCACGAAGATGATGGCTACACCTCGATACTAATCACGACCGACATCTCAGACGACGCGTCGCGACACGACTCAGTCAGACAAAATCTGACAAGACAAGACAAGACAAGACCCGACAACACAACTCGACCCGACAGCTTAGGTTTCCGCAACCTAAGCTCCGTTACCATATTCTGTAACACCTCCAAACCACTCGAGAATATTACAGCGCCGCAGACCCTCTCCACGAGGATCTACCAGGCTAAATACAGAAAACACAGCATATCAATACATGCCAACATGGCCAATAATGAACCATTAGACCGATTTGGTATTTTACCACATCAAACACATCAAACATACATCACTCATTCTCACAACTCGTACCCACGCAGGGGTCAGAATACATCAATATTTCCAGAAAATGGAAAATACCACAACGGAAAGACAAAACAACAAGACTTCACCAAATACTCAACACAGGTCTTCATATGATTAGTATCGTCATCTTCCATCATCCTTCGTACCGATCCTGTGATTCGCTCCCCAGCAACCTGCAAGTACCTGGACGCAATACAGACATCCACCCCCCGAATACTCGGGGGTTAGCAAAACTCCACTATTTTGCTAGTGCAAGTATAAAGTACAAATACCAGCTATACAGAACATACGTCAAGAATATAATAACTTGATTAATTAAACAATTCAACCCAACAAAGACTTCCTGAGATTTTTCATTGGATAAAATAGTTCAAACCGTAAAAAGTTGGAATGAGTCATGTACACTCTTTGAAAAGCATTTAAAAATTTCTCGGGAGTTTTTAGAAAAACATTTCTGGACTAATGAATCCTCAACATGACAAAACCACATAGGGACACGGGCCAAAGAATTGCTTTTGTTCAAAAATACCAATCCGATCACAAAATACGGGGTCCGCGACCCAATCATCCACATCACATACTCGAGTGAATAACCCAATGGTCACACTCGATACACAACCAAACCACGATGCACGGAAGCAATCACAGGTCCTGCATCCTTATGTCAAAAATATCTCAACCAAGAAACGAACTATAAACGACACTATATTGGTGCCATTCTAGCCAAGTACCAAGATCCTACATATGACGTGGCTCACATCGGGAATGAAAGTGTTGTGATATTCCGAACATATCACAATTATCGAAAAAAACAACATTCCATAATCATCATCACAAAACAACCTACCCGAGCTATACTAGCCCTCTACCTCTCGAGCAAGATACACACCCCAGGGACACCTCGTCAGGCCCTCCCTGGTGTATAGCCTAACCGAGTGATCCGCCGAACTCGAAGTCTAAATAGATCTCAGGGGACCCTTGATGGTTTTACTCGGCTCACGCACAACTCAGTAACCACATGGCATAAATCACATTCACCAAAAACACATTCCCCCGAAGTAGATCAAATGTAAATCAAGGTACTTGTTAGGAATGGCCTATAATATCCGACGGAAATTCTTGCTTACTGTTGTATTATTCGGATAATTCAATACTGTTATAGTCTTGTTGCATTTGTGTAATATTTATTGATGTTGGAATATATCATAAATAGACTTAATAATAACTATCACTCGCACTATGATTTGAATTCTCAACGTTGTATAGATAAGTACATTTTTGAGCTATTAAACCTGACCCTAATGTACGCTAATCCTTTAGCATAGCGTACGCTATATTGAGGCATTTATGTATGTAAAGAGGTACCTGTTACATACGTAACAAGTGTAATCGTATCCGATCTCAACTTTAGACGTGTGGGGTCGGGCGCGATACGAATATCTGATCTTTTGGAGGCAACCTAGTTGACCTACATTACGTACGTAATGCTCCAAGCAATAACGTACGTAATGATGTTCGTATTTTAGTCCAGTAGCCTCTGGAATTAGCTTACATACGTAACAATTTTTGTGTAGCATACGTAACGAACTATGCTGTTATAAAAGGACAACTTGTGTCTTTCATTTTGCACGTTCAACTTCGTGATTTTCTCCAGTATAAGCATCCCCCAGCCCCCCTAGATCACTTCTACCTCCTTTCCACTTGTGTTTGAGCTATTCATCTTGGTTTAGAGCTTGTTGATTGGAAGTTGGAGTCATTCTTGAAGCTTAGATTGTGTTCTTGTGGTGTTGGTGTATTGTTCTTCATTTCTGAAGGTATGTTATACAATTTAACCCTATAATCTTGTAATTATAATGTTAGTGGTTAAGTATGCTCCACCTAGTGATGAATTAATCAAGCTAAACATGTTTGTAGTTAAGCTTTCAATAAACTTAATGATGAATATGATGATTAAGGGATTTATAATGATGTGTTCTTGGTGTTTTAAATGGTGATGATCATGTTTAGTTAAACCACACTCTTCTTACTGGACTAATAACACCATTGGAATAATAATAGTCCTTGTTTCCTCATAATGAAAGTAACTTGTTGACAGAATTACCATAAAATGTTTTAAGAAACCCTTGATGAACATTAGAAGAATGTAATGATCTTCTTGAACCTAAGCTAGGTGAATTCAGAGGAATGATATTTGAATCTCCAGGTTAGTTAGAAGATTATAAGGATGGTGTTAAACTTGAGATAGTCTTCATGATCATGATATGGATTTATAACTAGTTAATTTAACATAAGTGATTGAGTGAAGTGCAGATTTTTACTTTTAATCAATTGAGATGTTCTTGTTAAGTTTAAAGGGTATAAAATTATTGTTTAACACGTTATGGATCAATTCTTAATCCAGCAAATATTTGGTAACATCTTGTAATCAATTGTAAGAATAGAATGGTATGAATAAGGTTCTTGGAGTAACACTTCAATATCTTAAAAAGTTGAAATACTCAAATGGGAATTAGGATGTTGTCTCGTTAAAATTCGATATAGATGATCATATGAACGTATTATTGAGTAAAATATACTTCATTCAAGGTTGATTGTTTGAGTAACCGATTTTGAGTCGAGGGCCGTCCGTTCGTTCGTTCGACAAGAAAGGACTATTCTCGCCTCCGTATTGAGGCAAGTTATCTTGCTTGGTTATAATGATAATTAGATTCTTGTGATGGTTATACGTTTTATGTATATGAAACCCTTACAAAACTTGTGACTTGTGATTTGAGGTTGTTCTTAATGATGTTCCGTTTTCATCATGGGATTGTATTCCCAAGTTTGTCACTTTCGAACCCTTGATATTGTTGATCTTATTGTCATTTCGGTGAGTCCTTGATCCGTAATCGGATTGGGGAATTATTGAATTCGTTGTCATGTTGCATCGTGACATATCCGGAGTCATATCTACGTTCCGATTGGATATTGTGTAAGATTTTTAGTCGGGCACATATATAGTCATGCGTGAATATTTTCCGTGTTGGGTTGTGCACACGAGACGTAGTTCATTGAGGCTAATTAGGTACATTGTCCCACGTATATCCTGGATTCCGTATACGGGGTGGACATGTGCACTGACACATATTCGGATCGGGCGTACTGTGATGTCACTCTTGAGCCGTACTATCTTAGTCGTTCATAGTCCATTTATATATTTGGAAGTGTTCGACGTTTTGTGACTAAGCGTTCATACGCCCGAGGGGTATGTTCGTTAGTCGTGTTGTTTTCCTGAAGTCTTATATATGTGAATTGTATAATATCTTGAGAAACCATTTATCATGTATATCTGACCCTGTGTTGGGCGAAATACTTGTGTTGTATTTTAGGTCGAGGAAAAGGCAAGGCACGGGAAGATCATGGTGATGGCGAAGGGTTCGAAGGATACTAGTTTGGGGACCCCAAGTCTTTTGTTATCCGGTCGTGTTCGTACCGTGTAATGTAATCTTTCTGCTTTATTTAATTTAAGAACAAATGTATTGTTATTTAAAGTATATTCCATCTCCATATGGGTTATACTTATATTTTGGATCCTGTGTATATCAAGGCCGTTGGCCATACTACTGTAAACTCCTAATCAGAGTAAGTACTATGTATTGTGGTTCGGTACCACATGTATTGTGTATTTAATCTGTATTTTGGGTATCGCCTGGTGGGTCCCAGTGTGGGGTCCACGGCACTGTAATGGCCGCCTTATCGGGGTGTTATAGAAGATGGTATCAAAGAGCGCTAGTCATTTTTTTTTTTCTTTCGAGTCTTTGTGTATTGAACTAGTATCAAGAGACCTTCTTGTCACGTATGACCCGTGCGAGTGCCTGATCCTACGAGCCAAATGCGGTACGTACTTTATGAGCCATGATTTAATTATTGGCATGATATTGATATCAGAATGAATCTCTTTATTGATCTTGGCAATTTCAGGATTTGTGACAGGAATTATCTGATTGAAAATTCGAAGAAAATTCTGGATTGATTATATGATTGAAATTGTTTGACTCAAACGTCGATATGATATTATGTGTGACCCTTGTAGTGTCGATAATTCATTACGAACTGTTTTCTTGAATATGTAATTTCTTGTTGCTATTAACTTAGCATGAATTATGATTGGTATCATGAACTGTACTTATAATTATCTTTACAAATTGATTCTTTCAGTATGGAAAGAAATTTGAGAGGCCGTGGCAGAGGGGGACGAGGCCGCGGAAGGGGCTGAATCCCGATACCATGAGCCAATAGGCGTGCGAATGCAGAGCATAGTTCCGCAGGCAGTGATTCGCCTTCTAGGGACCAATCGCACCACACTGGACGCGAGGATGCTCGTGTCGATCCTTACGCTGTGATGCCGGGTATGATGGCCCAGATGACCCAGATGGGTCAGTTAATGGAAACTATGCAGAGAGCTGCTACCGACCAGCATCAGGGGCCACCTCCTGTACATGGCGGACCGGTGAGTCAGATCATCAGCGACATCTCTCGCCAGCGACCCCTGATTTTTGAAGATTCCTCTGAGCCTGCTGATATCGTGCATTGGATTGAACACTTCGAGAAATTGTTCGATATGGTAGACTGTCCAGCAGAGAATCGCGTCTGCATAGCAGCTTACTACCTGGGAAAGGGCGCCCACACTTGGTGGATTTCGGTGAGGCCAGCTGATGGCGTATGTACTTGGGAGGAATTTAAGAATCTCATGCTATACGGTTACTATTCGGGTCCTCTCCGTGAGGCCAAACTATCAGAATTGCTGAATCCAGACCCATCCGAAGATGATGACGTACTATCTATTGCCGAGAAATTCCAGGCACTTATTCCTTTTGCTGCGACGATTGTCCGAACGGAGGCTGATAAGATCAAATACTTTCTCAAAAGGCTTAAACCCCGAATGAGAATGTAGCTGTTGAACCATCAATGTGCGACCCTACCGGAGTTCATTGAGAAAGCTCTGGAGTACAAATTGACCGTGAAAGAAATTTCCAAGAAGCAACCGCAGTCTGACAACAAGAAATTCAGGAACCAGAACCAGACATACTGCAACCGGGGAACATTCAAGAGTCCCCAACCATTGCCAAATCCTTCTGAACGGAAACCCATGGCGTCGAAGCCAACCGGATCGAAACCTTGAGCGGTTAGCCTATCGGTTGTGTGCTATAACTGTGAAGACCAGGGGCACATCAATTCGAAATGCCCAAGTCTAGCCATGGCATGCCATACTTGTGGGAAGAATGGACATGGTGCTCATTATTGTAGGAGTGGACCAGGACGTACTCCCGCAGCACCTCATGCTCCAGTTCAGTCTTCAGTTCAGGACAGTGTACCCCCGTTCGCTTCTTATCAGACTACCGGGGCAAACAAAGGGATGGGGCGTAGAAATCAAGCTGGTACATCTGGTGTCGGGGCTGCAAAACCCAGAGTCTATGAGACGAAGAAGGCTGATGATCCCGAAGCCAGCATGATTGCAGGTACTCTCGAGATCCAATCCCAGCCTGTCTGTGTTCTTTTTGATACTGGTGCTTCACACTCCTTTTTATCCGCTTCTTGTTTGAGTCGTTTTCAATTAGATCATGTTATCAATTGTGAACCTTATATAATTGGTCTACCCGATGGTAGAAGAATTGTTGGGAATCGTGAAGTTCAGGACTGCCCGATTCGCATGAACGACATTAAGTGGTTGTCGAATTTAATTGTGGTCGATTTACCTAAAGATGATGTGATCATGGGTATCAATTGGATGGACCGTGATGATGCCATAATTAGTGTCCGCAAGCGAACAGTGACCGTCACATCTGACGATGGTGTTGAGTGTACCTTCTAGGGTGACAATCCCAGGCGTTCCGGGAGAGTCATCAGCGCTATGAAAGTAGTGAAACTGCTTAATCAGGGGTGTATTGGATATTGGTGTTTCATGACCAAAGCAGCGGATCGACCAGTCAAATTGGCCGATATTCCGGTAGTCCGAGACTACCCAGACGAATTTCCAGATGAGTTGCCAGGCTTAACTCTATATCATGATGTAGAGTTTAATATTGAGTTAGATCCTGGTACGTCCCCGCTTTCAAAAGCACCGTATCGTATGGCTCCGACTGAGATGCAGGAGCTGAAGAGCCAACTTGAGGATTTGACCGAAAAGGGATATATTAGACCTAGTGCGTCCCCTTGGGGAGCACCAGTACTATTTGTACGGAAGAAGGACGGATACCTACGTCTGTGTATTGATTATCGTGAGCTGAACAGGGTAACCATTAAGAACAAATATCCATTGCCGCGTATTGATGATTTATTGGATCAGCTTCAGGGGGCTGCTGTGTTTTCTAAGATCGACTTGAGGTCTGGTTACCATTAGTTGAGGATTCGTGAGTCTGACATTTCGAAGACTGCTTTCCGTACTCGCTATGGGCATTATGAGTTCGTAGTGATGCCTTTTGGACCGACTAATGCACCAACAGTATTCATGGAGTTGATGAATCGAGTCTTTATTAATTATCTGGATCACTTTGTAGTCGTTTTTATTGACGACATTCTGATTTATTCCCATGACCATGATGAGCATGAGCGTCATCTCCATCAAGTTCTCGATGCTTTGAGGCGAGAACAACTTTATGGGAAATTTTCCAAATGTGAATTCTGGATGCGTGAAGTTATCTTTCTCGGACATGTGATATCAGCTAATGGGGTACGAGTAGACCCACAAAAGACAGAAGCTATCCGAGACTGGCTACCACCAAAGAACATTAAGGAAGTACGCAATTTCTTGGGACTAGCAGGTTATTACCGACGGTTTGTGGAAGGTTTTTCCAAAATTGCCCAACCAATGACTAATTTGCTGAGGAAGGATAAGAAGTATTTATGGTCAGAGGCATGTCAGCGGAGTTTTGATGAACTCAAGAGTCGGTTGATTTCGGCACCTATTTTGGTCCTACCGAAGGGAACGGAAGGATTTGTGGTGTATAGTGACGCATCTAAATAGGGCCTTGGATGTGTACTAATGCAGAACGGAAAGGTGATTTCTTATGCATCGAGACAGCTATGACCTTACGAGGTCAACTACCCCACCCATGATTTAGAACTTGCAACCGTGGTGTTTGCTTTAAAAATCTGGCGTCATTATCTGTATAGAGTTACCTGTCAGATTTTTACCGATCACAAGAGCCTGAAGTACATTTTTACTCAGAAGGAGTTAAACATGAGGCAGAGAAGGTGGCTAGAACTCATCAAAGATTATGATATCGAGATCCTTTATCATCCGGGAAAAGCAAATGTAGTTGCCAACGCTTTGAGTCGTAAAACAGTACAGGAGCAGATGCTTGCCCGCTTAACAGCTCAGAGGGAATTGCAGTCAGAATTGGTGAGGCCGGAAATTGAAGTCTGGTTACAGCGAATTCAGGGATAACTCTGCACATTTAAAATTTCATCGTTCCTTGAGGATATAATTAAATCGAAGCAAGTTACGGACCCATTCTTATCTCGAGTTCAGAATGAAGTAACTCAAGGGAAAGCCCCTGGCTTTGTGATCCACAAGAATGGATTCATACGCTTCAGGAACCGAGTTTGTGTACCCGCAGACGACGAATTAAGGAACTCTATCCTAAGAGAAGCTCATGCTACCCCGTACTCCATTCACTCGGGGTCTAGCAAAATGTTTAAGGATTTGAAACAATATTATTGGTGGGGAAGTATGAAACGTGAAGTTGCAGAATTCGTTTCGAGGTGTTTAACCTGTCAACAAGTTAAGATTGAGCATCAGCGACCCGAAGGAATGCTAAAACCACTCTCGATTCCCGAGTGGAAATGGGAGGACATATCGATGGATTTTATCACCAGTTTGCTGACGAGTCGATGAGGGATGAATACGATTTGGGTGATTGTGAATCGTCTGACCAAATCAGCCCACTTTCTGGAGAATAAAGACACTTGGGAACCTGAGAGATTGGCCCAACTATTTATCAAAGAGATTGTAAGGTTACATGGTACCCCTAAGAGTATTGTATCAGATCGTGACGGGCGATTCGTGTCATATTTTTGGAACGTAGTTCATCGTGCGATGGGTACGCAATTGAACTTCAGCACAACATTTCACCCGCAGACGGATGGTCAGACTGAGAGGACTATCCAAACTTTAGAGGATATGATGAGGGCGTGCGTTCTCTATTGGAAGGATGATTGGGAGGCCCAACTACCTTTGGTGGAATTCACTTATAATAATAACTAGCACACTTCGATTCAGATGGCACCTTATGAAGCGTTGTATGGCCGTCGTTGTAGATCCGCTCTATGTTGGGACGATCCATCTGAAACCTTGGGTATGGAACACGATATGTTGTTATCAGCCCGTGAGAAGATCGCTCTGATTAGGAGTCGTTTGTTGATGTCTCAAAGCCAACAGAAGTCTTACGCAGACAACCGCTGACAACCGCTTGAGTTCGAGGTCGGCGACCATGTACTAATGAAGGTGTCCCCTACTCAAGGAGTTTTTCGTTTTGGGAAGAGAGGCAAGTTGAGTCCAAGGTATATCGGGCCGTTGAGGTTTTGGAACGAGTAGGCGATTTAGCCTATCGCCTGCCTTTACCACCAGCCCTGAGCCGGATTCATAACGTGTTCCATGTCTCCCAGTTAAGGAAATACGTTGCTGATCCAAGTCATTTACTTCAGTTCAATGAAATCGATTTAGCGGAGGATCATTCGTATGAGGAGCGCCCCGTACGGATACTTGAGCGCCCCTACTGAAGGTTCAGTGGTCACGACACGGAGTCGAGGAGGCCACGTGGGAGACAGAGAGCAGCATTCAAGAGAGGTATCCCAAATTGTTTACCCCTTAGTTTCGAGGACGAAACTCCTTTTAAAGGGGGGAGTATGTAATATCCGACGGAAATTCTTGCTTACTGTTGTATTATTCGGATAATTCAATACCGTTGTAGTCTTTTTGCATTTATGTAATGTTTGTTGATGTTGGAATATATCATAAATAGACTTAATAATAACTATCACTCGCACTATGATTTGAATTCTCAACGTTGTATAGATATGTACATTTTTGAGCTATTAAACCTGAGCCTAACGTACGCTAATCCTTTAGCATAGCGTACGCTATATTGAGGCCTTTACGTACGTAAAGAGGTACCTGTTATGTACGTAACAAGTGTAATCGTATCCGATCTCAACTTTAGGCGTGTGGGGTCGGGCGCGATACGAATATCTGATCTTTTGGAGGCAACCTAGTTGACCTACATTACGTACGTAATGCTCCAAGCAATAACAATTTTTGTGTAGCGTACGTAAAGCTGTTAACGTACGTTATCCTCTTGTGATAACGTACGTAACGAACTGTGCTATTATAAAAGGACAACTTGTATATTTCATTTTGCACGTTCAACTTCGTGATTTTCTCCAGTATAAGCATCCCCCTGCCCCCTAGATCACTTATACCTCCTTTCCACTTGTGTTTGAGCTATTCATCTTGGTTTAGAGCTTGTTGATTGGAAGTTGGAGTCATTCTTGAAGCTTAGATTGTGTTCTTGTGGTGTTGGTGTATTGTTCTTCATTTATGAAGGTATGTTATATGATTTAACCCTATAATCTCGTAATTATAATGTTAGTGATTAAGTATGCTCCACCTAGTGATGAATTAATCAATCTAAACATGTTTGTAGTTAAGCTTTCAACAAACTCAATGATGAATATGATGATTAAGGGATTTGTAAGAAACCCTTGATGAACATTAGAAGAATGGAATGATCTTCTTGAACCTAAGCTAGGTGAATTCAGAGGAATGATATTTGAATTTCCAGGTTAGTTAGAAGATTATAAGGATGGTGTTAAACTTGAGATAGTCTTCATGATCATGATATGGATTTATAACTAGTTAACTTAACATAAGTGATTGAGTGAAGTGCACATTTTTACTTTTAATCAATTGAGATGTTCTTGATAAGTTTAAAGGGTATAAGATTATTGTTTAACACATTATGGATCAATTCTTAATCCATAAAATATTTGGTAACATCTTGTAATCAATTGTAAGAATAGAATGGTATGAATAAGGTTCTTGGAGTAACACTTCAATATCTTAAAAAGTTGAAATACTCAAATGGCAATTAGGAAGTTGTCTCGTTAAAATTCGGTATAGATGATCATATGAACGTAGGAGTAAAATATACTTCGTTCAAGGTTGATTGTTCGAGTAACCGATTTTGAGTCGAGGGTCATCCGTTCGTTCGTTCGACAAGAAAGGACTATTCTCGCCTCTGTATTGAGGCAAGTTATCTTGCTTGGTTATAATGATAATTGGATTATAGTGATGGTTATACGTTTTATGTATATGAAACCCATACAAAACTTGTGAATTTTGATTTGAGGTTTTTCTTAATGATGTTCTGTTTTCATCGTGGGATTGTATTCCCAAGTTCGTCACTTTCGAACCCTTGATATTTTGGATCTTATTGTCATTTCGGTGAGTCCTTGATCCATAATCGGATTGGTGAATTATTGAATTCGTTGTCATGTTGCATCGTGACATATCCGGAGTCATATATACGTTCCGATTGGATATTGTGTAGGATTTTTAGCCGGGCACATATATAGTCATGCGTGAATATTTTCCGTGTTGGGCTGTACACACGAGACGTAGTTCGTTGAGGCTAATTAGGTACATTGTCCCACGTATATCCTGGATTCCGTATACGGGGTAGACATGTGCACTGACACATATTCGGATCGGGCGTACTGTGATGTCCCTCTTGAGCCGTACTATCTTAGTCGTTCATAGTCCATTTATATATTTGGATGTGTTCGATGTTTTGTGACTAAGCGTTCATACGCCCAAGGGGTATGTTCGTTAGTCGTGTTGTTTTCCTTGAAATCTTATATATGTGAATTGTATAATATCTTGAGAAACCATTTATCATGTATATCTAACCCTGTGTTGGGCAAAATACTTGTGTTGTATTTTAGGTCGAGGAAAAGGCAAGGCACGGGAAAATCATGGTGATGGCGAAGGGTTCGAAGGATACTAGTTCGGGGACCGCAAGTCTTTTGTTATCCGGTCGTGTTCGTACCGTGTAATGTTATCTTTCCGCTTTATTTAATTTAAGAAAAAATGTATTGTTATTTAAAGTATATTCCATCTCCATATGGGTTATACTTATATTTTGGATCCTGTGTATAATAAGGCGGTTGGCCATACTACTGTAAACTTCTAATCAGAGTAAGTAATATGTATTGTGGTTCGGTACCACATGTATTGTGTATTTAATCTATATTTTGGGTATCGCCTGGTGGGTCCCAGTGTGGGGTCCACGGCACTGTAATGGCAGCCTTATCGCGGTGTTACATGGCCACTTTATCCAACACATACTCACATCATACAACATCACATACTCACCAATAACACATGTCCACACACACAAACCTCTTGCCAAAAGACATAACCTTAAGTCCACTATCGACATAATCACGCACAACGGTACCAAACGCAGAGAAGATATTCCAGTGCACAACCCTAATACACATTCTCAGAACAACACATTCATTCACAAACACACAAGTAGATTTTAAAGAGAACCTTTATCGAGAATATACCGATTCTTTTATAAGTTCATTAAAATATTCCAATCGCTCACATAGTCAATTACCAACTATTACGGTTTCGAAACATGAAGTGTATAGGCAAGATACTTTCCTTGAGAACTTCGATGATTAAATGAGGTTGGTAAAACTCGGGTAGGATCTATAAATCCCCAATTTCCAAACCTAAAGTGACCAATATAGCAAGACTCATATCAGGGCTACTGATTCAAATCAAAATAACACGTAGAATTCGAATTCATACTCTAAGGGGATTTTTATCGAGCACCTAGCGGGCTTGTGTATAAGAAATGATATAGTTGAGGAATTCGATCTCTACCCCGCTAGAATCGATGAAAACCACTCAAGAACATCTAAGAACCAAAGGACACCTAAGAATCATCCTAGAAACAAGAACCGATAAGAATCTTTTGAAAGAACTTGAAGAACTTCAAACCACATACTTTGATTCAACCAAGAAATGGATGATTCTTGAAGAACAACCTTGATATCCGGATTAAACGATGTTAGGAACAAGTTTATGGCTTGATTTTGGAGCACAAATCTGATATTTTTCATGGAGGATGAAGTGGACTTGACGGAATGCCCTATAACACTTCAGAAATGAGAGAGAGGGCTATATATACTCATCCAGACGAGTTTTCTAGATTTCAGCATTTTCCCGTCGTTCCAAATGGCACGGTCGGGTCATGGGTCGTGTCACCCATCCAGAAAGTTTTTGCTTTCAAAAATAGTACGACACGGCCGGCGTCAAATGACGCGGTCGTGTCACTGCATCAGAGTCTGCTATTTCGACCATAACTCCTTCGTCCGGACTCCGATTGACTCGCCGTTTGAACCATTGGAAACATAATTCTCTATATTGCTATAAAATTTTAGAATTTTTGGATTTTTCTGGAACTTATGGTGAATGTACGAAATCGGATCTAAATATAGAAAGGTCGAAATAGTATGCCGTTTGATCCAAAAAAACATCAACACTCACTTGTATGACAAAAAGTGCTGAAAAAACATGTCCAAAATGTGTCAACGAACACAAGCGAGTCACTAGAATAGGAAAAAATATAAAAATGAAAAACACGGGTATTACAGGGCTGACCCCGACCTCTTCCTTGACTGGCACTCAACGAAGGCTGCAGAGCAAACGACCCCTGGTTCACACTCGCTTCCCTAGGCGCTGGGAAGGAAACCTAGGCACCAAGAGTTCTCTCTCTCTCAGCATAGAAAGTAGCCTTGTGGCCCGGCTGGCCACACTGATTACACGTCAACAAGGGATTCGGACAAGCTCGACTGATGTGGCCCGGTCGGCCATAGTTAAAACACTTCACATCACTGTAAGGAGTACTAGCAGCCCCGTAGAAACCCCCCAGTAGAACGAGCTGGACCACCACCAGCGGGAAAATTAGCAGACTGAGATTTCTGCTGACGTCCCCCCTTCTGACCCAAAAAATTTCTGACACACTTCTGTTTCTTGCTCTCACGAGCTGCCTCACTGGCCGTCAGAGACATATCGTATGCAAGAGCTCTACTCTGATAATCCTTCAAGGTGGTGCAGGCGAGCCCAGACATGTAGTAACGAAATCTTCAGTTTCATCCATCTGGAAAAGTGAAAAATCTTTTCGCACTCCTCTATAACTTGGGCCTTCACGAAGCCCAACTCCCGGTTGTAATCAGCAATAGCCTGGGAAACAGGAATATCCCGAGGCTGATCATCATAGAAAGCATGGACTCGAGCTGTTTAACTGGCCACGGGCATTATTCAGCCTCCATCAGGTCTTTGAACTCGACCCATGAAGCAGCATGGTGCTTAGGCTCAACAGCCTCCCACCAGTGGGTGTTAGGAGTATGCCCTCGAATGCCACTCAGAGGTTGTTGAGTGAGGGCATTGTACTTGTAATTATGTAAACCATTTATATAAGGCAAATGAATGTTTCTTTATTTACTGGTAGTTACTGGCATTCCTAACTCGTAAATAAACATATAGAAACTAGTCCATGTATTTGAGAGCAAAACGTTCCACTCCTTATTGGATAAGGGGGTCGAATCGGAAAGGTTATAGCTCAAATACTTAATCGTCGCAAGTCGATGAAACTTGACGGGCGTTAAGTTTATGTGAAGACTTGTATGACGTGTTCTTTGACATGGAGAGTGCCCGCCGAACACTAATGGTTAGTGGGAGCACACGTTATAGGTATGCTAATTGATTAGTATACTCGAACCGACTCACCCTCGATTCGTCACATGGATTTCACTCCGGATCACAATGACGGAATCGAAAGGTTGTGATAGGTATTCGTGAACCTTCGACTTGAGGATTTAGTAGGGATGTGCTTGTGACGTCAAGATTTTCATTAGAGTAGTTCGACCCCGTAAACCTAAGGCGGGGTCAACCTCGACGTGCATCTTGACGGCAAGTAGCAGTCCTATCAATACCAAGATAGAATTCTTTCTCCCGTTAGTGAGCGGGTTATATGTCCTATGCGGTTATTGGCAAATGAGATCATAAGTCTTTGCCAAAGCATTGGAGCTAGTTGTATTAGATACACGATACCGATGATCTCGATTTGCATTAACGCATGCATAGCGTCAAGTACGTATATGGTTTGACCGACCGTGACCCTATAACTTGATCGGGACATTTGAAAGAAGGGTTTATACGTATACCGGTATTCACGACGAATGGTTCTTGAATGATCCCAATCATTCGTTCTCGGTCGGTACAGTGTAGGCCACCAGCCGCTAGGTGGTGCTACTACTCTTTGGTTCCTCCCATTGCCGATCGAGACGGACCTACCGAGTCGCGCATTAGGATTGACAACGGAATGAATCGAGCTAATTATCTCATTATGAATATTAGATATTGGATATCTAATTTTGGAACATTGGATGTTTAAATCGATTTATCGATAAATTGATTTACGGCCTAATGAATTAAATAAATTCTTGGGTGATTAATTTAATTCATGAATATAATTATTTCTTGAGAAATTAATTATGTTATTTTGTATTTGATATGTTTAATTAATTGGATTAATTAAACGACATAAATACATCTAACGGAATAGGAGTTTATCTGTTTGGACTCACGAGTCCGAAACGAACCGAACTCGACTGCTTTTCTAGCATGGGCCAACCCCCACTTATTAACATGTGTGTGTATTGACTTGTCCCCATCATGGTTTTGGAATCTCATGTGATTGAGGGGACAAGTATCATATACATTATATGGGGAATCAAATCATGATATATGTATTTGTATTCATGTGGGTTGAATAAGAATATATACAAGACTTTGATCTCTCATCCTCACAATACTTCTTGGCATTTACGTATCATTGAGTTTGAGAGAGAGAGAAAAATTGTTTTCTCTTTAGTCATCTTCTTCTTCAACCTTGTTCTTGTTTTTCTTAGAGAAAAAATATCAAGACATAAAGAGAGAGTAAGATTAAAACACTTAGAGTGTAGTAATCTTTACATATATAGCTTCATCACCTAGCTCTAGCCGTATCCTCGGAGGATAGCAAGGTGTTGTCATTCCGTTCGTTTCTCCGGCGCGTGGCAAGTAGAGACGCGGTGCTTTCGGCGTTGGATCGTTCAAGAGCTTGGGGAATAGCTCAAGAGAAGGTTACCATTTAATCAACGGACTTGAGGGTTAGTTTTTACAACTCTTGCTTTTCGTTTATATATTCGTATATACGTAGCTCGATCGATCATCGTAGGGATTCGGATCGAATTAATTTTCGCTTTACCGCTTCACTGGCCTTCGCTTTAGGCACCGAATCCCAACAAAGGTGGTATCGGAGCGTAGGTCTTGCGATCGTATATATGATATTGGCATTTGGAATGCTTGATTAGATGGTGAATGATTTGGAATCATTTTAGTCATAATCGTGGTATATATTTTTACGTCGTTGTAGTTATATTTTTCGTAAGTTTATGTCTAAATATAAATCTTAATTTCTTGGAAATATGATTTATATTGAAGATATGAATGTTGAAAAATATTGATATTGATATCCGGTCAAAAATCGAGCTCGAATCGTCGTCGGACGACTTTTCGGACAAAGGGCGTGAAGTCGCCAGGGTGACTCGGCCGTGTGGGTGACACGGCCGTGTCGAGCCTTTCAAAGCCATCGCCAGCAGCACCCGACCGTGTCGAGACACGGGCCGTGCTCGGCCGGAGCCGCCGAGCGTGACTCGCCATGCCAGCCGGGCCTAAGGTCACGGCAGTGACTCGGCCATGGCAGCCATTTTCGCCCGGCTCGATTTTTCCGTGTATTCTTGAAAATTAATCTCCCGCATGTTAAATTGGATTTAATATGATTAAAATGATTTATGGTATTTCATTTTATAAGGGAAATTTGATTAATTGGAATATTTATGGTCGATCAATTATTTTGAACGTTATTATATTACCGATTGTGTGAATCGATTGGATCGGTTCGTATTGTTGATTGGATCAATGTATCTCTACGCTTTCCATTTATTTAGTATTTATTGAATGAATGCTTTTGAATGGGGATGTGGTTCGTGGACTTAGTTTTTGAATCGTTCGTTTTATTCGATTGGGTTGTAAAGGCCGTTTTGAGCCTATTTATTTTACTAGAAAAATTTGTATCTAGGATACAATTTTCAATGTAAAATTTATATGTAATGACGAAGACCGGAGGAAGATCCATTTCGAGAAGACGAAGATTCAAGACGAAGACTTGTAATTAGATTACGGAGTTTTGTTTTCTAGGAACGGTCCATGAACCACATGTTGGTAGCAACTAGGTTGTGATTGGTTGTTTCATATTGTATGAATGCCACAAACGCGCTTAAACGATTAATGTGCAAAGTGTAACGTTAATCGCGATAATTCTCCCACAACAAATAATTAAGTTTATAAGGTTTCAAGTTTTCCTTCCTCCATCGAGTTTTCGGAAATTGAAATCCAAACCGGATGTGCTATGCTTCCGAGTTATCGGGTAGTCGCTCGGGAGGACGGATAAATTCGGGAGCGCATTGGATGCCTTCGGTTGGAGCAAATTTAATCCTAGAAACACGATAGGTTGCCGGATAAGATTCAATTGTGAAACTGATTTGCGTCGATGGTATAAACTTAACTTGTTCACGAACCATAGAAACCGTATAGGTTGAGGGGAGTGAACAAGGGGAAAAAGAAGATCGAATCATCCATTAGATGGGTTGGTGTTGGACACCACTTTATGAAAATTAATAGACTAGAAACCTGTTCGGTTGCCCTCTATTAAAATTTATAAAGAACTCGATCACCACTATGAAATAGAGCGACGATACTTCCGGATTTCACATGGGAGTGTGTTATTCCGATAAAAATAGTGGGAGCTGGGTAACAAGAATAGAAAAGACCTTAAATTCTATACTCAGAACATAATTGAATGAGTCACTAATTAATCTGTTATACTTAATGCAGACAAATCTCAATATGACAATGAATCCACTCGCAATTCTACTCGAAAAGAACACCTTAATGGGACCTAACTTTGTGGATTGGCTCCGCAATCTGATGATTGTCCTCAGTATAGAGGCACTGGGATACGTCTTGGAGACGGACATTCCGGCGCCTCCTGTGCGGACCCGAGCCAATCAGGAAGAGATTGAAAACCACGAAAAGTGGGTTAAGGATGACGTGAAAGTCCGTGCTTATATGATGGCTTCCATGTCTAATGAGCTTCAGAGAGCTCATGAGAAAATGACTTCTGCTAGGCAGATTTTATCTCACTTAACCGAGCTTTATGGTGAGCATAGTAGAATCGCTAGATATGAGATATCCAAGCAATCGCTCGGGTGCAAGGATGAAGGAAGGTGAGAAGGTTGGGGAACACGTCCTCAAAATGATATCCATGATCGAGAGATTGGAGGCTCTTGATTTTAAAATGGATACTTCTCTCCAAACCGACCTTATCCTACGCCTCTCCCGATTCCTTCTCACGCTTGTTATGAACTTCAACTGCAATGAGATTGCATGTAATTTAGCTGGGCTAATGAACAAACTTGTGACTGCTCAGTCTCAGATGAAGACTCCGCGGATGAAGGAGTCTGCTCTTGTGATTTCTTCTGGACTTCGGAAGTCTAATAATAAGAAGAAAAAGACCAAGAAGCGGACTGGACCACATGCTAAGGACCTTAAGGGTAAGGGCAAGGCCCCGATGGTTCCAAAGAACAAGAAGAAGAAGGATGCTTGTCTCAAGTGCGGTGAGCTGGGCCACTGGGCTAGAAACTGTCCGATTCTTCATGGCACTTCGTGCACGTAACTTTTAGTTTTGGAAACAAATTGTTCTCGCTATCGTATTTTCTACTTCCGGATAATCGGATTCTCGTGCTAGTTCTCATATTTGTACCGTGAATCGGGATCTGGAACAAAGTAGGAAGCTTGGAGCTGGAGAAGTTATGATCACAGTCGGAAGCGGGCATAGTGTCGAGGCGACCGACATAGGATCACTTCTTTTGGGTTTAGAATCCGGCTTTGTTTTGACTTTAGAAGATGTACTTGTTTTGCCCAAGGGGCACAAAAACATTGTATCCATTCGGTCATGGACCGAAAAGGCTTTTCATTTTTCATTGGTGATGGTTCTGCAAAATTTATTTTAGAAATAAACTAGTGGGTACCGCTACATTGTTGAATGGATTGTATCATCTAAATCTCAAGAACAAAGTAGTTGTGAATACTATAACTAGAAAACGGTAGGATGAAACCAATCAAGTTTTGAAATGGCATCTTAGACTTGGTCATGTTGGTCGACCAAGGTTTACAAGATGGAAAAGATGGACTTATGGGTCCATTGGGATCGGATACCTTTCCTACTTGTGAATCTTGCCTTAAAGGCAAATGACTAAGTCCCCTTCAAAGGGACATTTCAAAGAGCCGATAAATCGGGATTAATCCATACCGATGTATGTGGTGCTTTGGAAGCGACGTGACGGATATCAATATTTCATTACGTTTAGATGATCATACTAGGTATGGTTATGTATACTTAATGAAACATAAATCCGAGGCCTTTGAGAAATTCCAGAATTCAAGGCCCTAGTCGAGAAACAAACCGGTAATCATATCAAAGCACTTGGTCGGACCGAGGTGGTGAGTATATGAGTACGGAGTTTGACGAGTTCCTTAAGGAACATGGAATAGTTTCACAACTAACACCTCCAGTACTCCTCGCTTAAATGGTGTGTCGAAAGAAGGAACCGGACCTCGTTGAACATGGTCCGTTCCATGCCGGGCTATACCGACTTGCCGATTTACGTGGGGGTATGCACTGATCGCCGCGTATATCTTGAACAGATGTCCTTCTAAATCCATTCCTAAAACTCCACATGAGATGTGGGAAGGAAGGAAACCAAGTCTTAATCATATTAGGATTTGGGGATGTCCCGCCTATGTCAAGAAGACTAAGGTGGAAAAGTTGGAAGCTAGGTCTGCGAAGGGACGTTTCATTGATTCCCGTGGGACGATGGGATATCTATTCTACATGCCCGAAGATCGAAGGATCATTGTTGCTTTACAAGCACACTTCTGGAAGATGAGTTCATTCAGAAGGCGGAGTGTAGAAGTATTTCTTTAGAAGAATACAATGAAACTCCTCGAGAGACACCTGTGCAAGAAACTGGAACCGAACTTTCAGAAACACAAGTACAACCACCTCGTAGGTCTAGTAGGGTGTCTCATTTACCTGAGAGGTATGGGCTTGTGCACTTGGAGGAGCTGGGTCTCCATGA
Source organism: Orobanche coerulescens (assembly GCA_033398695.1). Classification (NCBI taxonomy): domain Eukaryota; kingdom Viridiplantae; phylum Streptophyta; class Magnoliopsida; order Lamiales; family Orobanchaceae; genus Orobanche; species Orobanche coerulescens. Next base: position 39,428,541 of record CM065814.1, on the reverse strand, counting down.
GGTTCCAAGTGATAGCCAAGAGACCGACCCAACAACCTATGACCAAGCGATGGTGGATGTAGACTCCGCGAAATGGCGTGAAGCTATGGAAGCTGAGATAGACTCGATGCATGTCAATCAGGTCTGGACTCTAGTAGACCGCCCCAAGGGCATAGTGCCTATTGGGAACAAGTGGATCTACAAGAGAAAGACTGATGGTGATGGCAAGGTTGACGCCTATAAGGCCAGGCTTGTGGCAAAGGGTTATACCCAAAAGGAAGGGATCGATTACCACGATACCTTCTCGCCCGTAGCCATGATCAAGTCTATTCGCATGATGCTTGCTATAGCTGCCTACCACGATTATGAGATATGGCAAATGGACGTAAAGACGGCTTTCCTTAATGGATTCCTCGAGGAGGAAATCTATATGGAGCAGCCTAAAGGCTTTGTGTCCGAAGTCGATATTCGAAAGTGTGCAAGCTCCAGCGTTCCATTTATGGATCAAGCAAGCGTCGCGTAGTTGGAACCTTCGTTTGACGAGGCGGTCAAAGAGTTTGAATTCGTGCAAAATGAAGAGGAACCTTGTGTATACAAGAAGGTTAGTGGGAGCAAGATCGCATTCTTAGTACTATATGTAGATGACATTCTACTAATAGGAAATGATGTGGGAATGCTCGATTACGTGAAAGCTTGGCTTTGAGTAATTTCTCCATGAAAGACTTGGGAGAAGCAACCTATATTCTTGGTATTCGACTCTACCGGGATAGAGCGAAGAGAACAATAGGCCTTTCCCAAGCCCTCTATATAGATAAGATCTTAAAGCGATTTAAGATGGATGATTCTAAAAGAGGGTTCCTACCGATGCGACATGGAATAAAACTCACCTTGAAGATGTGTCCTCAAAGTGAGGAACAACGAAAGGAAATGAGTAATATACCATATGCTTCGGCCGTGGGTAGCCTTATGTATGCTATGTTGTGTACAAGACGACATCGCGCATGCCGTAAGCGTGGTGAGTAGGTTTCGTGCAAACCTGTAGGGAACATTGACTGCCGTAAAGAACGTTCTCAAGTACTTAAGAAGGACTAGAGATATGGTTCTAATGTATGGCGGTGGAGAATTGGATGTGGTGGGATTCACCGATTCGGACTTCCAAGGACCGAAGGACGACTCGATGTCCACTGCTACATATTTACTCTTAATGGAGGAGCAGTATCTTGGCGTAGTGCCAAGCAAAGCGCGACCGCGATTCCACTGTCGCCTGAGTATCAAGCGGCCTCGGAGGCTTCCAAGGAAGGGTTCTCGGATTAAGAAGTTTCTAGGAGAACTTCAAATGATACCATGTGCCGAGTCGCCTGTCTACTGCATCGCGACAACGATGGAGTCAGAGCACGTGCCAAGGAGCCGAGGTTTCACAACAGCACCAAACATATTGAGAGGAAGTATCATCTCGTAAGAGAATTTGTTCGCAAGGGATACATTGTGCTGCATAGAGTAGACTCGGCCGACAACGTCGCCGATCCACTGACCAAGCCACTATCTCAGACTAGCTTGGAGCGTCATCTGGAGAACATGGGTATTAGATACCATAGTGTGTGGCATTGAGTGCAAGTGGGAGATTGTTAGGAGTATGCCCTCGAATGCCACTCAGAGGTTGTTGAGTGAGGGCATTGTACTTGTAATTATGTAAACCATTTATATAAGGCAAATGAATGTTTCTTTATTTACTGGTAGTTACTGGCATTCCTAACTCGTAAATAAACATATAGAAACTAGTCCATGTATTTGAGAGCAAAACGTTCCACTCCTTATTGGATAAGGGGGTCGGCACTGGAAAGGTTATAGCTCAAATACTTAATCGTTCGCAAGTCGATGAAACTTGGTAGGCGTTATGTTTATGTGTAGTATTGTATGAAGTGTTCTTTGAGATGGAGAGTGCTGTCGAACACTAATGGTTAGTGGGAGCACACGTTATAGGTATGCTAATTGATTAGTTTACTCGAACCGACTCACCCTCGATTCGTCACATGGATTTCACTCGGATCACAATGACGGAATCGAAAGGTTGTGATAGGTATTCGTGAACCTTCGACTTGAGGATTTAGTAGGGATGTGCTTGTGACGTCAAGATTTTCATTAGAGTAGTTCGACTCGTAAACCGGAAGGCGGGGTCAACCTCGACGTGAATCTTGACGGGCAAGTAGCAGGTCCTACTGAATACCAAGATAGAATTCTTTCTCCCGTTAGTGATCGGGTTATATGTCCTATGCGGTTATTGGCAGATGAGATCATAAGTCTTTGGCCAAAGCATTGGAGCTAGTTGTATTAGATACACGATACTCGATGATCTCGATTTGCATTAACGCATGCATAGCGTCAAGTACGTATATGGTTTGATCGACCGTGACCCTATAACTTGATCGGGACATTTGAAAGAAGGGTTTATACGTATCTGGTATTCACGATGAATGGTTCTTGAATGATCCCAATCATTCGTTCTCAGTCGGGGTACAGTGTAGGCCACCAGGCTGGCTAGGTGGTGCTACTACTCTTTGGTTCCTCCCATTGCTGACTGAGACGGACCTACCGAGTCGCGCATTAGGATTGACAACGGAATGAATCGAGCTAATTATCTCATTATGAATATTAGATATTGGATATCTAATTTTGGAACATTGGATGTTTAAATCGATTTATTGGATAAATTGATTTACGGCCTAATGAATTAAATAAATTCCTGGGTGATTAATTTAATTCATGAATATAATTATTTCTTGGAGAAATTAATTATGTTATTTTGTATTTGATATGTTTAATTAATTGGATTAATTAAACGACATAAATACATCGGAACGGAATAGGAGTTTATCTGTTTGGACTCACGGGAGTCCGAAACGAACCGAACTCGACCGTTTTCTAGCATGGGCCAACCCCCCACTTATTACCATGTGTGTGTATTGACTTGTCCCCATCATGGTTTTGGAATCTCATGTGATTGAGGGGACAAGTATCATATACATTATATGGGGAATCAAATCATGATATATGTATTTGTATTCATGTGGGTTGAATAAGAATATATACAAGACTTTGATCTCTCATCCTCACAATACTTCTTGGCATTTACGTATCATTGAGTTTGAGAGAGAGAGAAAATTGTTTTCTCTTTAGTCATCTTCTTCTTCAACCTTGTTCTTGTTTTTCTTAGAGAAAAAATATCAAGACATAAAGAGAGAGTAAGATTAAAACACTTAGAGTGTAGTAATCTTTACATATATAGCTTCATCACCTAGCTCTAGCCGTATCCTCGGAGGATAGCAAGGTGTTGTCATTCCGTTCGTTTCTCCGGCGCGTGGCAAGTAGAGACGCGGTGCTTTCGGCGTTGGATCGTTCAAGAGCTTGGGGAATAGCTCAAGAGAAGGTTACCATTTAATCAACGGACTTCGAGGGTTAGTTTTTTACAACTCTTGCTTTTCGTTTATATATTCGTATATACGTAGCTCGATCGATCATCGTAGGGATTCGGATCGAATTAATTTTCGTTTTACCGCTTCCGCTGGGCCTTCGTTTTAGGCACCGAATCCCAACAGTGGGTAGCGTCCCCAGTGAGAAAGTACTGGGCAATAGGGACCTTGCGATCCTCGGGACAGTTGGTGGCAACAAAGACCTTGGATATCTCTTTGATCCACCCCTCCCAACCAATCAGGTCTGAAGCCCCCGAAAACTGAGGAGGATGCATCTTGATGACATCCTGAAGCCAACGGTCTGCTCCGCCCCGAGTAGCATGGGCCGGAGTCGGGTTCTAAATAGCCTGACCTATCGCAACCATCTGGTTCACCATTTGTTGCATCACAGCTGCAACACCAGGATCAGCCTTACCGCCGGTTGCGCCCTCTTGAGTAGCACTATGGCTCTGATGACCATCGGTACTACCGGCCCCAGAATTGTGTGACGTGGCCGCCTCACTAGCTGCCCCACGTCCCCGACCGCATCCACGACCACGGCCGCGACCCCTACCTCGGCCTCTCCCAACATCCATACTGAAGATAAGAGGTAGCAATTGCAATTCGATGGTAAGTACGAGAGGAAAAATAGTCACAAATCAAGAATCGAAAGTACGATACAAGGAACCAAGGAATCGGGTAAGGAAAACTTACGAGCACTGGAAGTACCAAGATGATGGCAGCGGGGTGACAATGTGCAAAACAAAACACGACTAGACCAAATTAACCGACAAGCCTAGGTATCCATAAACCTAGTGCTCCGATACCATTTTCTGTAACACCCCGAAGAAATCCCGGGAATGTAACAGCGCCATGGACCCCTACATGGGATCCACCAGGCTAGGTAATCAACTTCACTCATCGACTCACGGAGTCGACGCAATAACACCACATCACGACACAAAACATTAAAAATCCACCTGGTTTGACCGGTCAATCAACAACATAATACTCCAACGAAAACATAACGGACAACTCAATACACTTTGCAAAATCAAAAGCCCCTAAGTACTCGAGTACGTCTATTAGTTCACAAGTTGGAAAACAACCATATTGAAATGGACATGGAAAATAAAGAAACTCGCTTGCACATGTCAACAACCCTGGCCAGCATCCTCGTACTGTCCTAATGCCCGCTCGTCCGGCTGAACATAACATGAAATTCATAAAACGAATTTTCCCAATGCAACGTTGTCTACCGAATCTACTCGATGCAACACAATGTATCCTTTGTGAACAAATTCTCTTACAGCAGTCCAATGTTCCCTACCTGGGTTTGCCTGAAACCTACTCACCACGCTTACAGCATGCGCAATGTCAGGTCTCGTACACAACATAACACACATAAGGCTACCCATGGCCGAAGCATATGGTATATTACTCATTTCCTTTTGTTGTTCCTCACTTTGAGGACACATCTTTAAGGAGAGTTTTATTCCATGTCGCATCGGTAGGAACCCTCTTTTAGAATCATCCATCTTAAATCGCTTTAAGATTTTATCTATATAGAGGGCTTGGGAAAGACCTATTGTTCTGTTCGCTCTATCCCGGTAGAGTCGAATACCAAGAATATAGGTAGCTTCTCCCAAGTCTTTCATGGAGAAATTACTCGAAAGCCAAGCTTTCACATAACTGAGCATTACCACATCATTTCCTTTTAGTAGAATGTCATCTACATATAGTACTAAGAATGCGATCTTGCTCCCACTAACCCTCTTGTATACACAAGGTTCCTCCTCATTTTGCACGAAGTCAAACTCTTTGACTTCCTCATCAAAACGAAGGTTCCAACTACGCGACGCTTGCTTCAGTCCATAAATGGAACGCTGAAGCTTGCACACTTTCTGAATATTGACTTCGGACACAAAGCCTTTAGGCTGGTCCATATAGATTTCCTCCTCGAGGAATCCATTAAGTAAAGCCGTCTTTATATCCATTTTCCATATCTCATAATCGTGGTAGGCAGCTACAGCAAGCATCATGCGAATAGACTTGATCATGGCTATGGGCGAGAAGGTATCGTGGTAATCGATTCCTTCCTTTTGGGTATAACCCTTTGCCACAAGCCTGGCCTTACAGGCGTCAACCTTGCCATCACCATCAGTCTTTCTTTTGTAGATTCACTTGTTCCCAATAGGCACTATGCCCTTGGGGCGGTCTACTAGAGTCCAGACCTGAGTGACATGCATCGAGTCTATCTCAGCTTCCATAGCTTCGCGCCATTTCGCGGAGTCTATATCCACCATCGCCTGGTCATAGGTCGTTGGCGGTCTCTTGGCTATCACTTGGAACCTCATAGAGACCCAGCTCCTCCAAGTGCACAAGCCCATACCTCTCAGGTAAATGAGACACCCTACTAGATCTACAAGGTGGTTGTACTTGTGTTTCAGAAGGTTCGGTTCCAATTTCTTGCACATGTGTCTCCTTAGGAGTTTCATTGTATTCTTCCAAAGAAATACTTCTACCTGCTCCGCCTTCCTGGAAGAACTCATCTTCCACGAAGTGTGCTTGTAAAGTGTTGTTACCCAAAATATTATCCGGAGACGATATCACTGGAATGGTCGAGTAACAAACAAATGCGAGAGCACGTCCGTGGGGAAAGTAAATAAAACAAGGTTTGCTGGGGTTATTTGTCCCGGGCTTGAATGCTCTCGCGAGATGTTATTAATATGAATACTAGCGAGTACAAATATTAACGTTAGAGTACAATTATAATGAGTGTAAAGACCTTAGTTATCTTAGCAATCGAGCATGAAGATTGCCGGAAGAACCAGATATGATGCTCTGTGAGTTCTTGTTACAAAGATGGAGAGTTTTGTATATTTTGCCTTAGACGTTCTATGCTTTTTGTAAATGTCTTTTACAATGTTCCACTGTGTTTTCACTCGTCTATTTTCTGTCCTTTGGCCACTGCTGGAGGCCTTCTATTTATAGGAGAATAGGTTGCTAGGTCCTACCTGTCCATCGCGAGCGATCGTCGTTTTCTATATTAAAATAAGGTGGGCGATCGTCCCAGCACGTGGGACTGTTTCCTTAAAGTCCGCGGCTGTTGCTGACAGCCAGACGCGCGAGCTAATGAGAAGTCTGCACGCGTCCTTAGTCGCCATCTCGGGAGGTCCCACTTTGCACCTTTCAGCGGGACTGTCGGTAAGTGAGGAGATGGTGACAGGCTGGGGTCAAAGGGCCTTATCATGTGGCGCCTTTTGCGTATCTGCACGAGGGTCTTCATCCGAGATTCGGTCTTTGAAGACTTTGACGGGTGTCGGATTCATACGTGGTACAGGATGATTGTCTCCAGTCGGCCATTAGAGGCGATCGCCAGATGCCAATAGGCGATCGCCTTGGACATCGACCGCTAAGCGCTTGCCCATCACCTGTCTTCTTTAGCTGGCTACAGACCATTATGTCGATCGCCATCGAGGCGTATAAATCGCCGCACAACAATTGCCCCCAGCTCGCTCCGATGTCGAAGACGTGGGGTGAGGTGGCACTATTGGCGATCGCCTGGTCCCACTTTGCACCTTTCGGCGGGTCTGTCGGTAGGTCAGGAGATGGTGACAGGCTGGGGTCAAAGGGCCTTATCCTGTGGCGCTTTTTGCGGATCTGCACGTGGGTCTTCATCCGAGATTCGGTCTTTGAAGACATAGACGGGTGTCGGATTCATACGTGGTACGGGACGATCATCTCCAGTCGGCCATTAGAGGCAATCGCCAGATGCCAATAGGCGATCGCCTTGGACGTCGACCGCTAAGTGCTTGCCCATCATCTGTCTTCTTTAGCTGGCTCCAGAACATTATGCCAATCGCCATCGAGGCGTATAAATCGCTGCACAACAATTGCCCCCAGCTCGCTCCAATGTCGAAGATGTGGGGTGAGGTGGCACTATTGGCGATCGCCTGGTCCCACTTTGCACCTTTCGGCGAGTCTGTCGGTAGGTGAGGAGATGGTGATAGGCTGGGGTCAAAGGGCCTTATCATGTGGCGCCTTTTGCGGATCTGCACGTGGGTCTTCATCCGAGATTTGGTCTTCGAAGACTTTGACGGGTGTCGGATTCATACGTGGTACGAGACGATCATCTCAAGTCGGCCATTAGAGGCGATCGCCAGATGCCAATAGGCGATCGCCTTGGACGTCGACCGCTAAGCGCTTGCCCATCATCTGTCTTCTTTAGCTGGCTCCAGACCATTATGCCGATCGCCATCGAGGCGTATAAATCGCCGCACAACAATTGCCCCCCAGCTCGCTCCGATGTCGAAGACGTGGGGTGAGGTGGCACTGCTGGCGATCACTTGTTTAGGCGAGTGACTCATCTATTTATGACAAGGACGATCGTCGCGTGGACGAACTTGTTTTGACTTCGGACGATCTCCTTAGGTGCTGGAAATAGCGGGAAGTGGAGGCGGGCTTTCGAAACGTCACAGGGACACGCGTCGCGCTCCCGTTGGGGGAGTCCGACGGTTTACGTCAGACCTGTCGCCTGGCGTGCCCTTGAAATGACGCGCACGCGGGTTTCGAGGGCTGCATTTAATGTGTCCCCCCCTACGGTTGCACTTCAGCCCCCGGGATTCTGTCTATTTGCACAGAGGTCCCTGCTCTCGCCTATAAAAGGGCTAGGGCTGCTGGAGTTTAGATCTTTATGCACTCTTGCCTTTAGACGAAGACTCTGCAGAAATTTCTTGAAGCTTCTTGCGCCGATCGACATTTTCTCTAGGTAAGAACTAATGTGCATGAGTATGGTAGCTCTTCTGCCGCCGTGACTTCGCCTGCCCGGGAAGTAACCTCTGTGGCTCTTCACGTGGAGATGGCCGTCGAGGCTATTCGTGTGGGGATTGCACCAACAGAGATTGAAGAGCTTTTCAACGAGGGTGACGTTGCGAGGTCGGTGGCAGCGGGACAGAAGGGCTCGCCGGTAGATGAGGACGAGGCGGTGAGGATATATTGGGAGCAGAATAGTGCGTTCGGCTGGGATTTTATGGACTTCGCCGAACTTATGGAGAGGTTGGCCGGACCACGACCTCAGTTTGACTTCGGTGCATACTCGGTCGCCCACACCTATGAAACTGTGAAGCGGACATCATTCCGGGATGCGGACCGGTCCCCGTGGACCCTCGGTCAGATCTGTAGTTCGGCGACCAGGAAGGACTTGAGTCGCTGGAGGGCGAAGTTCCCATATCCCTTCTGATGTCTCATTGTACGTGCCCTCGTAGAACGAATGCGCCGACCAACCTCCCGAGGGTATGGTCGCCGTCAACGAACTGATCTTGGAGGCCAGTTTGCGGTTCCCATTGCCGTTCGCCGTGTCATTCCTGTAGACCGCCTGGAATGTGGCGCCGCTCCAATTGACGCCGAATGCATAGCTGCAGATTATTAGTACCTTGACGCTTTTTGGCGGTCGTCGGCTGTTCCGCCTACCTTCTGCGCTAGAGATGAACTACCTCTTCAAGCTGACTGTGCAAAAGGGTTCAATTGGCGGCTATCATATTCAGGGTCGCATGGGTAGGGAGGTCCTAGGGGTGCCGAACAAAGTTTGGGGCGACCTGGAAAAATGGTGCTGGGTCGCTGGAGTGTGGAGGTCGGCGGCGAGTGATAGACCAGATGACTAGTTGGATATCCCCACCATCTTTCGGGAGAGGAATACGAGTAAGGGTTTTAACTCTCCCTTTGTTCGGATACTCCTTGAACTGATCTAATTTGGTTTCCTTTTTGCAGGCTCCCTTGTTCCAGCGATCAGCGACCTTCTATTTGATTTCTTGATCGTCTGGGAGCGAATCCGCAGTCTGCCGGACAACTATATCGACGCTCGCACGGTCAACAACGAAGCTCATTGGTTGGGTGCTCGGTTGTTCCGCTTCCCTCGCCATATGAAGGTTCCAGGTACGAATTTTCACTATCTATTTTCCGCTTGACGATCATCTGATTGAAGAAGATGTCTAACTTGGTTGAATATTCTTCTTTGACAGAGATCCACTTTCCCCGCTACTTCGAGCCCCCGAGAGAGATAATAATGTCGAACCCCGGCCTTATGAGTCGTCTCTGCCAAGGGAAGAAGATGGGTCGTGCCCCTCCAACGACGTCCCGTCCTATCCTCGAGGAGAGACCTATCATAGCACCAGTCGTCGAGCCGGAGGCTCGGGATAAGGATCAGCTCCAGCGCAACAGCAAGAGGCGGAGGCCGGAGGAGCCCCTGCCCACTATTGCTGTGGAGGCAACCATTGTGGTGCCGCCGGTTGCCGCGCCTCCAATTTCTGCCGTTCCAATGGCGGAGGGGTCTTCGGACTCAGCGGCCTTCCTAAACATGGAGGCGATCGCTGATGCCGAGACTCCGCGGGGCAAGCCCTTTTTCGGCCGCGACCCCGAGTTGGTCGCAAGGTAAGACTGGTTTGATCTTTCTCAGTTAAGCTACTTGTGTAGGGTGCATACTAACTCCATTTTTTGTGTTGTAGGGTCCGCCTTGCCGATCCTAATACCTCGCCGATGGTGCTGGATTTCCTGGCGAGCAAGTCCCCGCGCGATCCTATTGAAGTCCCTTCCTACATCTCCCGGGCCATCTCTTCTCCTCCGAGGGCTTGGACGACCGACCTGGACGCGATTACGCGCCGTCGTTCTGGAGATGCCATGCAGGCGACACTTGCCCTGACCCTCCAAGCGGCGATGATGGCCGCTCAAGCTGTTAAAGATTATGAGGGGCGGCCTTCTACTGCTCGCCTTCACTCGGACCTTGAGGCAGCTCGGAACTAGAATGCCGAGTTTGCCAATAGGATCATGGCCATGGAGAAGGAGCAAATAGAGACGGCCAAGCGAGCTAAACAAGATCTTGACCGGATGAGGCAGGAGCTTGACCGGTCTCGGGAGATGGTCGATAAGATGCGCGACCAAGTGACGGAGGTTCGTCGGTCGCATGTGGCCTCGCAGGAGGAGGTCACCAGGCTGAAGGAGGTGGTGGATCGGCTAAACGGCGAGCTGGAGTCGTCTAAAGGGGAACTGGATGCCAAGGTAGCCGAACTCAAGGATGCGGACCAAACAGCCGTGGGGATGAAGGAGAAGTTGAAGGCGATCGAGACCGATACCTACCTCAACGTGGAGTACGTCTGCGAGTTCGCATATTACATGGCTTACACCGACGCCATCCGTGCTGCCAAGAAGGTAGGGCTCGATGTCGGCCCTCTGATGGAAACCTTCAAAGCGTACGTGCTTGAGCATCCTTTGCAGTAACACGTTGTTAGTGTAACTATCGCAAGTGCACGATATCGTATCAAGTAGTAAAGTGGACTTTTTGAGTCCGGTTTATCGATCCCACAAGGAAGTTTGGTTATAATTTGAATTATACACTATTAGTCTATTTTTATAGAAACTAAGATGAGTGAAACACACAATTAAAAAGTTTGGTTTAATAATTGCAAAGAAAATGCAATAATAGTTCTAATATTTTAAGGAAATAAAAATATTGCAATAATAATAGATTGATTAAACGATAAAATGAATAGTTGGGATTACAAACTTAGTTCGTCATTAGTTATAGAAGATGTATAGGAGATCATAAGATGAATTTACTTATTATGTTGTGTAGATTCGATTTTCCTTAAAAAGACGGTTTCTCTTTCGAACTATAAAACGCCCCTTACATATTGAATCAATCCACTATATTTCTATGTTGATTGGCTTCAATACATAGCATTAGGATTTATGAAAATAACTCAAAGAATCATCTAAGGATTAGGGGTATATTTCTATCCCCTAGAACAACTTAGAGTGAAGATCATTTGATCTAATCAAACATATTTTCTTTCGAAACATATGAAGACCATAAATATCGTCATTTATTGGCCAAATAAATAAAGATTGTTAAAATAATGAAAATCACACACAATAATAAGTAATTCTCAATACATCTTTTATACAAACATAAATAACATGACTAACCTTGTTTATAATCCCAACTAAAGGTTACTTAGCCCATGAAGGGTTTATTATACATATTACAAGCTTTGGTGGTCATTATTAGTTGAATCAAGAGAAAGAATTGATCCTAACTCCCTTAGTAGATAAAGGAGATAGAAGCAATAAACTCTCTGAACAACATATGCTATACCACACTTACAAATATCACTCAAGAACACAAGTGTGTTCTTCACACAAAAACAAAAGCTTACAAAAAATGGAAAACTATAAGATGAATGATGAATGATGAATGATGAAGGATCTAAGGGGTCTATTTATACACCTAAAGTCCTCTAATAGCTCCAAAACTCCAGCATTATTACATTAGATCGGATCAATGCCAGCCATCCCCTCAATAATACACAAAAAGTATAAAAAATTAGACAAATCATAACAATCTGTCAAGAGTTACGGCCGTAACATTAAGGAGTTACGGCTGTAACTTGGATGACTTACGGCCGTAACATTCTGTAGTTACGGCCGTAACTTGGCTTCGTAAATTTGTTCACTGGTTGCTTTGAAAGTTACGTTTTCAGCCCAGAATTTCTCAGACTTTGCGTTTTTGCCCCAAATCTTCTTCGGATGATAACTTTTGATATATAACTCTGATTTTGAATCCGGAAAGACTGTCGAATTCGACTAGGAAATCCCTACAACATGAATATATCCAAATTCAACAAAGAGAATATTTAATAAACATATTATTTCTTGAGTAAATCAATTATTTAATCCGATCATCATCCGATAAAAATAAAATTATTAAAACTAATTAATTAAAAGCAAAAAACGAGTAGACTACCTCAATTATGGGTGAATTTTATCGATACAAACCATGGATAAGTGTACAAAACTGACACTTATCATGCAGCCGGACTTCTCTCTGCCGATCCTCGACCTCACCGACCTAGGGATCGATCTGAGCTGGTATCCATTGCTGGATAAACTTGTTTATCCTGAAGCCAGTGAGGAAGCGCGCTCCGATCCACCTGCTGGAGGTGAAGGCCAGTCGGGGGCGGCCTGAGTGGGGCCGTAGTCAATTTGTTTTCCTTTGTAATTTTCAGTTTCTCCTTGTTTTGCCTTCGTGCGTGTATGTATAAACAATTCGAATGGAATAAAATACTTTTTTTTTTGCATCTAATTCTTTATATGTACGATCGCCTCTTCTGAATGTTTGCATATGAATTTATACAAGTGTTTACACAATTGCACCTGATGCCTTGTTTGTATGATTGTCTGTCTGAATGTTCCGCATCACTTCGACTCTGCACAATTGTCTGAATAGGTCCGAATACATTGGTACACTTGAAAATTCTTACTTGTAAATTTCTTGAGCAAAATCGATCGTCATGTGTGTGTTTGAACAAAGTCGATCGTGTATGGTTCCTTCCTCCCGATCGCGTGTATGAATAGCTCCACTTTGCCCCTTGTTTTTGTTTACTTAGCGTAAGTAAGGAAACGAAAATAGTACGTTTGGTGAGCTATTCTCCTTCTTGTGATCTTCAGTTTTTGCTGATTCCTCGAGGGAGGCCAATTGTTTCGACCTTGAGGAACCGTGCATGGTCGCGGAGTTCTATGGACCGACCTCCATAACCATGTCTTTGTGTGCGAGGGACATTCCATTTGCAGGTCTGTCTCGCGACTCACTTTATTATGAAGGTCCTCCGTTAGGCTGCGCCCGCCTCATATTTAAATGAGGGGCGAGCGGTCTTGGTCTGGAGGAGTCCTTGCACGGGGCGTCGTCGGTTTAATCGAATTCATGCCCACGGATTGCTAGCACTTTTCTACCTTGGATCTCCATGTTAGATGGTAATCCTCGAAGGTATACATTGTGCCGGGGGTAGGGACGCGTCGCCTTGTCCGGGTCCTCATGTTTAGATGATGTACCTTTGAGGGCGAGCAAATGAGTCCACAGATTTGTTTGGAGGGTCCTTTGGCTACGCCTGCCTCGTATTTAAACGAAAGGCGAGTGATCGTAGCCAAAAGGAACCTTGCATGGACGAAGCTGTCGGTTCCATCGACCTCTAGGACCATGGCTGCATTTTTCTACCTCGGATCGCCATGTTGAATGACGATCCTCGACGGTATACATGGTGCTTAGAGGGGCGATCGCTTGCATAGGTCCGTCAGGTTAGATGACGACCTCTTGTGGGGAGAGCGAGTGGTCCTCTTTTTATTTGTTTGTCTTTGTCGAGGCGAATCACATAAATAGGATCGGAAAATCTCATTAAACTCTTTGTACATTAGGTAACTGAATACAAAGTTTTTATTGGTAGTATTTATTTAAATGTACGGCTTTCCAGGGATATTGGTCCGGAGTGCCGTCTGGGTGTTGGAGTTTGTAGGCTCCCCTAGTTAGCCACTTAGATATCCTGAAGGGGCCTTCCCAATTCGGGACAAAGACTCCCGTGTGAGTCTGGACCTTTTTGAGGACTAGGTCGCCCACTTGGAATTATCTTTCCTTGACCTTCGTATTGAAGAATTTCTCGGATCTTCTTTCATGGATTGTGTTCTTCATTTCCGAGGTCTGTCGCCGTTCTTCGAGCATGTCCAAGTCGATTCGTCGGGCTACATCATTATCCGTCGTCATTTCCTGTTCAGTTCGGTGGCTGAGGACGGCGATCTCCGAAGGAATCACTGCTTCTGTTCCGAAGGCGAGGGCGAATGGGGTTTCGCCGGTTGAGTTTCGGGTCGTTGTACGGTAGGACCACAAAACATCCGGGAGATCGCTCGCCCATCGTCCTTGTTTGGATTCAAGTCTTGCTTTGATCATGTGTTTGAGGATCTTTTTCACAGCCTCTACCTGCCCGTTCGTCTGAGGGTGGTAGGGGGCCGAGAACAACTTTTGATCCCCCATTTCTCATAGAATTGCATGACTTTCAAGCCATCGAACTGCTTTCCGTTGTCGGAGATGATAGCCTGGGGTAGACCGAACCGGCATATGATGTTCTTCCAAATGAACTTGATTACTTGTTCTTGGCCGATCTTGTTGAGTGGTTCGGCCTCAGCCCATTTCGTGAAATAATCGACCCCCATGATGGCAAATTTACATCCCCCTGGCACCGTCGGCAAAGGACCGATGATGTCGATGCCCCATTAGGCGAACGACCATGGACTGTACATAAGTGAGCTGCTCGGGGGATAGCCTGATGTTCGGGCCCATCACTTGACACCTGTGACATGATCGGGATAGGCGATCGCGTCTTTTTGTAGTGTAGGCCAGAAAAAATATTGTCTGGTTGTCTTGTGGATGAGAGCTCGCCCTCCAACATGATTTCCACAGATCCCATCATGGATCTCGGCTAAAATGAGTCGGCCTTCCTCCGGCGTAATGCACTTGAGGAGAAGAAGGTTGAAAGCTCGTTTGTAAATCCGGTCATCCAATAGGGTGTATCTGGTTGCTCGGAGCTGAAGCTGGAGAGCTTTGATACGGTTGGCAGTGACCGTTCTGTCCATCAAGTATTTAATGAACGGAGTCATCCAGTTCTCTTCGGCGATGGCAACTGTGGTAATCAGGCTTCTGTCGATCGCCGGCTTTGTTGATTTTGTGATTTGGATGTTAGAGAAATCTGCCGCCCCATGTGATGATGCTAGTTTGGATAGGGCATCAGCTTGGGAGTTGTGCTCTCTCGGGACTTGTTCGATCATCACTTCTTCAAACTTTGTGCACATTTCGGCGACCAATTCTTGGTATTTGATCATTTGCTCGCCGCGCGCCTCATATTCTCCCTTGACTTGGTTCACGACCAAGAGGGAGTCTATGAAGATGTGGAGGCGACGAACATCCAGGGCAGGTGCTAGATCGAGCCTGCCTACCAAGGCTTCGTACTTGGCTTCATTGTTGGTCGCGCGGAACCCGAAACGCACAACATTTGTGAAACTTTGGCTGTCGGGGCTGATGAGGACAATCCCTGCCCCTGCTCGCGAGTTGGTCGCCGAGCCATCCACGTATAATCTCCAAGCAGGGCATTCAATCCCTGCCCCTCCATCGGTTGATTGTCGACTGACTCAATGTTATAAATAGTATGGGAAGTGTTGAAAGAAGTTACGACACATGAGTAATTCAAACATTTCTTAGCCATTAGTTGGTCTCCTTTTACAGTACCGACCGTCCCGTCGGCAGTGGGGAATTTGATACAGTAAAGGAAAGAAGAGGCGACCGCCTCGAAGGTTTCTAGAAATGGGCGACCTAGGAACCCATTATAGATGCTGGGCTTATCTATGGCTACAAAATTGAGATTCCTAGTAATCCTAACCTTGGGATCGTAATAACATATTAGCTCGACAGAGAGCTTGATCCTTCCATGGGGTTGGACTGTGCTGTCGCCAAAACCTTGAAGCACGGTATCAAATGGCTTGATGAACTTGGTCAGGATGCCGAGCTGGTCAAGAGCAGATTTGAAAATGATATTGCAAATGCTCCCATTGTCAACCAGCACGCGATCGACCATTTTTCCAAGGATACATGCAGAGATTACCAATGCATCCTCTTTGGGGCACTGCACTCCCTCCCTATCCTTGTTGGAGAAAGTGATGAGCGCATCTTTGTAGATGGTCGGCTCTAGGGGTACCACTACATGGACCCCAGCAAACGCCCTTAATTCGGCCTTCCGTTTTCTGTTCGACATGGTGGAAATCGGATAAAGGCCTCTGAGGTTCCACCTCCCGACTGAAGCATATTGATCCGGCCACCGGGGTTGATCGGAAGGATCGAATCATCTGAGTACTCCGGCTCGTTCTGCTCGATCATGGTGACCGGATTGGGAGGGATCCTGTCATTCTGTCTGCGCTTGCGCCCCCCGGTCCTTTCTGCCCGAGGTTCTGGCTTGGTAACCAAGTTATCCAACTTGCCTTCCTCAAACAGTCTCCAGAGTTGTCTGAGGAGGTCGCGGCACTGGCTGGTGTTGTGCCCGAGACTCTTATGGTAGGCACAAAATTTGCTGCGCTCTAGATGACCGTTGTCCCTCATCGACTTCGGTTTGCTAAGCCACTCACGTCCCTTGATGGCATTGAAAATGTGGGCCGGAGATAGGTTGAGGTTGCGGAGGAGGTGAACCTCCACATCCTCGAAGGCTTGGAATTCACCGGGCGGCTTTGCGACCGCCTTTCTGGGCTTGGCGACCGCCTTTCTCGGGATGGAAGTTGCACCTTCCCTTCCCCGGTAGATCCCTCGCCTAAGCGAAGAGAGAGCGTCCTCCGCCTAGCCAGAAAATCAGCGGCCCTGACGCGGAAGATCGCGTAGGTCGGGGGGATGTCTTTCGTAAGGTGCCTGAACATAGGCGAATGGCCATAAAATCCCCCTAGGACCGAGTAGAGAGCGAGCTCGTCGCTAATGAGCTCGCCGGTGAGGACTATTTCATCCACCGGGTTGATGTATTCTTCGTCGGGCTCATCCTTCCCCTGCCTGATCTTCATCATGCGGTGGGGGCCTTCTGGCCGAGCAACTTTGGTGGCGAAATATGACGTGAAGTCGTTCGCAAGTTTCTCAAAGCAGTTGATCGAGCGTGGTGGCAGCGAGATGTAACACCTATGGGCAAGATCGCCCAATGTCAATGGGAACATTTGGCACTTCGTCGCGTTCGATGCCCCACATCCGGTCATGTAAATCCGGAACTTACTCAAATGGGTCTCAGGATCCGATCTCCCCTCATATAGAGGTGTTTGAGGAGGAGCGATCTTCGGTTGAATGGGGGCGAGCTTGATCTGGGCTGCGAGCGGCTCACTCGGTCCGGCGATCTATCTCTTGGCGCCTGCCCCAGTTTCTAGGAGCGCCTTCACGAGCGCCTTTTCTTGCGGATCGGGGCTTTCTGACGATTTCTCGATATATAGCCCCTTGAGTTTTCGCTTGCCCGCACGGCGGATGGCGGAGGGAGTAATGGTGGGTGAGTCGCATGCCCTCCGTCGCTCCCTGATGATGGCCATAGCCTCCTCGATCTGTTCTGCGGTTTGGAACTGATCGAGTGAGAGGCTGGGACCGTCCCTCGGGGGCGGGAGTGAGAGTCTAGCGTCGCCGCGGTCGCCTTCCGTCGTAGGTCGGGATTCGGCCTGGGCCGGAATAAGATGTCCGGCAGATCGCAAGGTGGCTCTTTTAGTGGTCGTGGCAGACGTCATGTTTCTGAAGGTTTTTCTTTGAAGAACAGTGAGTGTTTCTTCAAGTATATGCCTCGGAGAACAGTGAGTGTTCTTCGAGATGGTCGGAATAAAAAATGAAGGTTAAGACCCCTTCTTCTAGCGCCAATTGTTGTTACCCAAAATATTATCTGGAGACGATATCGCTGGAATGGTTGAGTAACAAACAAATGCGAGAGCACGTCCGTGGGGAAAGTAAATAACACAAGGTTTGTCGGGGTTGTTAGTCCCGGGCTTGAATGCTCTCGCGAGATGTTATTAATATGAATACTAGTGAGTACAAATATTAACATTAGAGTACAATTACAATGAGTGTAAAGACCCTAGTTATCTTAGATATCGAGCGTGAAGATTTCCGGAAGAACCAGATATGATGCTCTGTGAGTTCTTGTTACAAAGATGGAGAGTTCTGTATATTTTGCCTTAGACGTTCTGTGCTTTTTGTCAATGTCTTTTACTGTGTTCCACCGTGTTTTCACTCATCTTTTTTCTGTCCTTTGGCCACTGCTGGAGGCCTTCTATTTATAGGAGAAGAGGTTTCTAGGTCCTCCCTGTCCATCGCGGGCGATCACCGTTTTCTATATTAAAATAAGGTGGGCGATCGTCCCAGCACGTGGGACTGTTTCCTTAAAGTCCGCGGCTGTAGCTGGCAGCCAGACGCACGAGCCAATGAGAAGTCTACACGCGTCCTGAGTCGCCGTCTAGGGAGGTCCCACTTCGAACCTTTCGCCGGGTCTGTCGGTAGGTGAGGAGATGGTGACAGGCTGGGGTCTATGGGCCTTATCCTGTGGCACATTTTGCGGATCTGCACGTAGGTCTTCATTCGAGATTCGGTCTTCGAAGACTTTGATGGGTGTCGGATTCATACGTGGTATGGGACGATCGTCTCTAGTCGGCCATTAGAGGAGATCGCCAGATGGAAATAGGCGATCGCCTTGGACGTCGACCGCTAAGCGCTTGCCCATCATCTGTCTTCTTTAGCTGGCTCCAGACCATTATGCCGATCGCCATCGAGGCGTATAAATCGCCGCACAACATAAAGCAACAACGATCTTTCGATCTTCAGGCATGTGGAATAGATATCCCATCGTCCCAAATGGGAATCCAATGAAACGTCCCTTCGCGGACCTAGCTTCCAACTTCTCCACCTTAGTCTTCTTGACATAGGCGGGACATCCCAAAATCCTAATATGATTAAGACATGGTTTCCTTCCCTCCCACATCTCATGTGGAGTTTTAGGAACGTATGTGGAAGGACATCTGTTCAAGATGTAAGCGGCAGTCAGGAGTGCATACCCCCACAGGTAAATTGGCAAGTCAGTATAGCCCAGCATGGAACGGACCATGTTCAACAAGGTCCGGTTCCTTCTTTCTGACACACCATTTAACTGAGGAGTACCTGAAGGTGTTAGTTGTGAAACTATTCCATATTCCTTAAGAAACTCGTCAAACTCCGTACTCATATACTCACCACCTCGGTCCAACCAAAGTGCTTTGATATGATTACCATTTTGTTTCTCGACTAGGGCCTTGAATTCCTGGAATTTCTCAAAAGCCTCTGATTTATGTTTCATTAAGTATACATAACCATACCTAGTATGATCATCTGTAAATGTAATGAAATATTGATATCCGTCACGTGCTGCTTCCAAAGCACCACAAACGTCAGTATGGATTAATCCCAGTTTATCAGCGGCTCTTTCAAAAGTCCCTGTGAAGGGGGACTTAGTCATTTTGCCTTTAAGGCAAGATTCACAAGTAGGAAAGGGATCTGATCCCAATGGACCCATAAGTCCATCTTTTTCCATCTTGTAAACCTTGGTCTGACCAACATGACCAAGTCTTAGATGCCATTTCAAAACTTGATTGGTTTCATCCGTACCACGTTTTCTAGTCATATTATTCACAAATACTTTGTTGCTGAGATTTAGATGATACAATCCATTTAACAATGTAGCAGTACCCACAAGTTTATTTCTGAAATAAATTTTGCAGGAACCATCACCAATGAAAAATGAAAAGCCTTTTCGATCCATGACCGGAATGGATACAATGTGTTTGTGCCCCTTGGGCAAAACAAGTACATCTTCTAAAGTCAGAACAAAACCGGATTCCAAACCCAAAAGAAGTGATCCTATGTCGGTTGCTTCGACACTATGCCCGCTTCCAACTATGATCATAACTTCTCCAGCTCCAAGCTTCCTACTTTGTTCTAGATCCTGATTCACGGTACAAATATGAGAACTAGCACCAGAATCCAGTATCCAGGAAGTAGAAAATACAGTAGCAGAACAATTTGTTTCCAAAACTAAAAGTTCTGTACCTGAAGCGCCATGAAGAATCGGACAGTCTCTAGCCCAGTGGCCCAGCTCACCCACTTGAGACAAGCATCCTTCTTCTTCTTGTTCTTTGGAACCATCGGGGCCTTGCCCTTTCCCTTAAGGTCCTTAGCATGTGGTCCAGTCCGCTTCTTGGTCTTTTTCTTCTTATTCTTAGACTTCCGAAGTCCAGAAGAAATCACAAGGGCAAACTCCTTCATTCGCGAAGTCTTCATCTGAGACTGGGCGGTCACCAGTTTGTTCATTAACCCAGCTAAGTTACATGCAATCTTATTGCAGTTAAAGTTCATAACAAACTGTGAGAAGGAATTAGGAAGAGACTGTAGGATAAAGTCGGTTTGGAGAGAAGTATCCATTTTAAAATCAAGAGCCTCCAATCTGTCGATCATGGATATCATTTTGAGGACATGTTTCCCAACTTTCTCACCTTCCTTCATCCTTGCACCGAACAGTTGCTTGGATATCTCATATCTAGCAGTTCTGCTGTGCTCACCATAAAGTTCGGTTAAGTGGGATAGAATCTACCTAGCAGAAGTCATTTTCTCATGATCTCTCTGAATCTCATTAGACATAGAAGCCATCATGTATGCACAGACTTTTACGTCATCCTTAACCCACTTTTCGTGGTTTTCGATCTCTTCCTGATTGGCTCTGGTCCGCAGAGGAGGCGCCGGAATGTCCGTCTCCAAGACGTATCCCAGTGCCTCTATACTGTGGACTATCATCAGATTGCAGAGACAGTCCACAAAGTTAGGTCCAATCAGGGTGTTCTTCTCGAGTAGAATTGCGAGTGGATTCATTGTCATATTGAGATTTATGTCTGCATTAAGTATAACAGATTAATTATTGACTTGTTATATTATGACCTGAGTATAGAATTAAGGTCTTTTCTATTCTTGTTACCCAGCTCCCACTATTTTTATCGGAATAACACACTCCCATGTGAAATCCGAAAGTATCGTCGCTCTACTTCATAGAGGTGATCGAGTTCCTTATAAATCTTAATAGAGGGCAACTGAACAGGTTTCTAGTCTATTAATTTTCATAAAGTGATGTCCAACACCAACCTATATAATGGATGATTCGATCTTCTTTTTCCCCTTGTTCACTCCCATCAACCTATACGGTTTCTATGGTTCGTGAACAAGTTAAGTTTATACCATCGACGCAAATCAGTTTCACAATAGAATCTTATCCGGCAACCTATCCGGTTTATAGGGATAAAATTTGCTCCAACCGAAGGCATCCAATGCGCTCTCGGTAATTTATCCGTCCTCCCCGAACGACTACCCCAATAACTCGGAAGCATAGCACATTCGGTTTGGGTTTCAATTTCCCGAAAGCTCGATGGAGGGAAGGAAAACCTTGAAACCTTATAAACTTAATAATTTGTTGTGGGAGAATTTTCGCGATTAATGTTACACTTTGCACATTAATTCATTTAAGCACGTTTATGGTATTTATACAATATGAAATAACCATTCACAACCTAGTTGCTACCAACATGTGGTTCATGGACCGTTCCTAGAAAACAAAAACTCCGTAATCTAAATACAAGTCTTCGTCTTGAATCTTCGTCTTCTCGAAAAGGATATTCCTACGGTCTTTGTCATTACATATAAATTTTGCATTGAATATTGCATCATAGATACAAATAATTTTAGTAAAACAAATAGGCTCAAAACGGCTTTTACAACCCAATCGAATAAAACGAACAATTTAAAAAACTAAATCCACGAACCACATCCCCATTCAAAAGCATTCATCCAATAAATACTATATAAATGGAAAGCGTAGAGATATATTTATCCAATCAACAATACGAACCGATCCAATCGATTCATTCAAAACGAATTAATCCAATTAATTCAAACAACCATCAATTTTAACTTGTTCCGGACGATAAAATATTTCATTAAATTAATTCCCTTAAGATTAAAATTACCATAATTAAATTTTAGTCAAATTAAATCCAATTTAACTTATGGGAAATTAATTATCGAACGAAATATAAAAAATGGAGTCGGAAAACACGGCCGGAGCACTGCCCAGCAGGCTGCCGAGCATGACCGGCAGGGACCGAGACCATTGCCAGGCAGCGGCGGACAGGCTGCCGAGTATGTCCGGCAGGGGCTTGCAAACCGCGGTCCAGAGTGGCAGACCGCGAGGCAGCGCCCGGACAGCTCCAAGGTGCCGGGTCCGTTTACGTTTTCGGCTCGTTTTTCCGCCCCGGTTCCAAAAATAATATTTTTTTAATCTTTATATTACTCATTTAAATCAGTTTTTCAAAAGAAAAATAGATTTATATTGTAACATAAAATCATGAAAAATTAATTTTTGGATGAACAATAGAAAATCAACGATTAATACGATATATACAATCTAATCAAGCATTCTAAATGCTAATATTGTATATACGAGCGCAAGACCTATGCTCCGATACCACTGTTGGGATTCGGTGCCTAAAACGAAGGCCCAGTGGAAGCGGTAAAACGAAAATTAATTCGATCTAAATCCCTACGAGGATCGATCGAGCTACGTATATACGAATATCAAAAATGAATTCACAAGAGATATAGAAACTCACCCTTGTAGTCCGTTGATTAGATGGATAACCTTCTCTTGAGCTATTCCCCAAGCTTTAGTTGAATTCTCTATGATCCGAAGCACTCCAAGCACTTGAATGATCCAATGCCGAAAAACCACGCCTCTACTTGTCACGCGCCGGAAAAACGAACGGAATGACAACAACTTGCTATCTTCCAAGGATACGGCTAGAGTTAGGTGATGAAGCTGTTGATTATAACACTCTAAGTGTTTAACTCACAATCTCTCTTTGAATTCTTGATTTTTCTCTAAGAACTATCAAGAACAAAATGAAGAAAGGAAGAAGAAGACTAAAGAGTTATGAAATGAACTCAAAGTTCTTTCTCTCTCTCTCCAATACAACTCACGTATGATTTCACACAAGGAATCAAAAGGTGCATGTGATATGAGATGTCTTCTTCCCTTTATTCAACTCTCACTTCAATAATACAAATCATGCCACATGATTTTAAACCCCACAATGTCATGTTCTTTCATATAAAATGAAAGCAACAAGATAATAGGAAAGTGAGTGGAAACAAAGGGGGGGCGCCTACTATGCAAAAACGGACGAGTTCGGTTCATTTTGGACTCCCGTGAGTCCAAACAGATAAACTACGATTCCGTTCCGATGTATTTGTATCGATTAATTAATCAAATTAATTAAACATATCAAATACAAAATAACATAGTTAATTTCTCTAAGAAATAATTATATTCATGAATTAAATTAATCACTCAGTGATATATTTAATTCATTAAGCCGTAAATCAATTTATCCGATAAATCGATTTAAACATCCAATGTCCCAAATTTAGATATCCAATATCTAATATTCATAATGAGAGAATTAGCTTGATTCATTCCGTTGTCAATCCTATTGCGCGACTCGGTAGGTCCGTCTCAGTCATTGATGGGAGGAACCAAAGAATAGTAGCACCACCTAGTCAGCCTGGCGGCCTACACTGTACCCCAACTGAGAACGAATGACTGGGATCATTCAAATACCATTCTGTCGTGAATACCAGTATACGTATAAACCCTTCTTTCAAATGTCCCGATCAAGTTATAGGGTCACGGTTAGTCAAACCCTATCTGTACTTGACGCTATGCATGCGTTACTGCAAATTGAGATCATTGAGCTCTCGTGTATCCAATATAACTAGCTCCAATGCTTTGGCCAAAGACTTATGATCTCATCTGCTAATAACTGCATAGGACATATAACCCGCTCACTAACGGGAGAAAGATTTCTATCTTGGTATTCAGTAGGACCTGCTACTTGCCCGTCAAGATGTACGTCGAGGTTGACCCCCGCCTTCCGTTTTACAGGGTCGAACTACTCTAATGAAAACCGTGACGTCACAAGCACATCCCTACTAAATCCTCAAGTCGAAGGTTCACGAATACCTATCACAACCTTTCGATTCCGTCATTGACTATCCCAGAGTGAAATCCGTGTGACGAATCGAGGGTGAGTCGGTTCGAGTATACTAATCCAATTAGCGTACCTATAACATGTGCTCCCACTAACCATTAGCATTCGACAGGCACTCTCCATGTCAAAGAACACGTCATACAAGTCTTCACATAAACTTAACACCCAGTCAAGTTTCATCGACTTGCGAACGATTAAGTATTTGAGCTATAAACCTTTTCAGTGCCGACCCCCTTATCCAATAAGGAGTGGAACGTTTTGCTATCAAATACATGGACTAGTTTCTATATATATATTTATGAGTTAGGAATGCCAGTAACTACCAGTAAATAAAGAAACATTCATAGCCTTATATAATTGATTTACATAATTACAAGTGCAATGCCCTCACTCAACATCCTCTGAGTGGCATTCGAGGGCATACTCCTAACAAAAGGGTCCCCAAAGGGGTTAGCAATTATGCTAGTACAACTAACCAAATGAACAACTTACACCTTACTTATATAGTCAAAGCATGCAAATGATAAAACATCAGTTTGAAACAAACATTTCTGGAAACGCCATAACCCAAAACACATTTGTAAAATGCACCACAATTAACCGCGGACCCATGCCTCTGTGGACCCCTACCGAGACCCCGTCGGATCTAACCCATAGTGGTTAAAATCCAAGCTCTCGGATCCACGCCTCTGTGGACCCCTACCGAGACCTCGTCGGATCTAACCCGTAGTGAGCATACACACACACACACGTTACTCAAGCAATGATACCATGTTAAGAGTGTAAGTTCATAAGAGTACTTGCCTCGATTAAATGACGATGAGGAACAGAAAAGATTACGACCGCGGTTGCGAGAAACCGAACACCAAACCTAGACGACTCGTCAAACACGATTACAACAACTCGACAAACCTACGGTAATGGAAAATACCTGGAAACCCACCTACGATTCATGTAATTTCATACGACAAAATCGATGAGGGCGGACAACAACCCCAAACCCTCTCGATTTCATGAACACACCGAAATTTACCATAATTTCGTAGGAAACACATGAATACTACTAAGATTAATCATACCCATCATGGATTAATCAACAATACAGAACGAAACGGACAAAAACCGAAAAACCCCCAAATCTCCCAAAATAGGGTTCTAGGATAATACCTTTAGATTAAGGACGAAGAAAGAGGATTAAGATGATGATAAGCTTCACTTGGGACACAACAATCAATCTCTCAATGAACTCCACGGACAAAACTTGAAGAATCGCTCAAAACCTCACTTGGAACGCAACTCTCGGTCGGAGGATGAAAATGAAGGAATGACGAAGTGAAGGTCAACCCAGCTTTATAAAACCTGTTCCTTCGTTACGTACGTTAACATGATGATATTAACGTACGTTACACTCCTTACGTATGTAACACTTAAGTGTTAGCATATGTAATGGCTCGGCAGAACAATCTGTCTAAATCGCTGGGTTCGATAGTGTACGATACATCGGACAGTTAGCGTACGCTACAATGGAGCTTTACGTACGTAACACGCAAGAGTTAGCCTACGTAATGGCTCGGCAGAACAATCTGCCCAATCTGCTGAAGTCTATAACGTAGGTTAACACTAAGGTATAACGTACATTATGAAGGTGCCGATAGCGCACACAAGAAAGCATGCATAACGTACGTTATGCATGCAACAATTCAACACTGCTGAATGTAGTCAATTGCACCGGGTGGTCCGAAGTCGAGACTCATCAGAAGGACAGAACCCAAAGTGTAGATACGAAATATTCACGACGACGAAGCTGAGTGCTGAAGGAAAATACAATTCCGACTACCGGGGAATTCGAAATACGACAAAGAAAGTAAAATTCCCTAAACTTATAGGAAATTACAAAACGGCCCAAACATCCGAAAATCACGATACAATGTCGGGTTAACAAACCGAAACTCACAACACGAACAACTCAACCATACGAACTCGTGTAACCAAAGAAATTACGAAGTCGAATGAGTTTTACGAGAATCGAACGTTCATGCAATAACACATAACATAAAACAGAATTACATCAAAACATCTCCGAAACTCGTCCAAATGGAAAAACTCCAAGAATAAAATAGATTCAAAATGTCGAAACTGTTACAAACGGGTCGTTAAAATTAAAAAAATACATAAAAATGAGAATATCGGAAAAAAGGAAAAATGCGGATATTACATTATACCCCTATAAAAATAAGTTTCGTCCCGAAACTTAAGAAACAAACAACTCGGGGTATCTAGCACGCATGCTATCCTCGGTTTCCCAAGTTGCCTCCTCGACACCATGCCTAGACCAGTGCACCTTGACCAAAGGAATGGTCTTATGCCTCAGTCGCTTCTCACGGTGTTCCAAAATCTTCAAGGGATGCTCCTCGAAGGTAATATCCTCGGTGATATCAATCTCACTATAGTCGATGACGTGACTAGGATCCGGAACATATTTCCTTAGCTGGGGAACATGGAAGACGTTGTGAACGTAGCTCAAAGCCGGAGGCAATGCCAACCGGTACGCCAACTCGCTGACTCTCTCGAGAATCTAAAAGGGCCCAATAAACCTCGGACTCAACTTTCCCTTCTTCCCGAAATGAAAAACCCCCTTCGTCGGCGACACCTTTGGCAAAACGTGGTCTCCCACCTCGAATTCCAAAGGTCGACGACAAACATCAGCATAAGATTTTTGTCGACTCTGAGCAGTCAACATCCTTTTCTGAATCAATTCCACCTTCCGCCTCATCTCCAAAGCGATATCCGGTTTGGTCCCGACTAAATCGGATGCCTAGTTCCAGCAAATCGGTGATCAGCAATGCCGCCCATAAAGCGCCTCATACGGTGCCATCTCCATCAACGCGTGCCAACTATTGTTGTACATGAACTCGACACGGCAAATGCTCCTTCCAGTCACTACTCCAATCGAGAGCACAAGCACGCAACATATCCTCAAATGTCTAGATAGTGCGCTCCAACTGCCCATCCACCTGAGGATGAAAAGAAGTGCTCAGACGCAAACGAGTACCCAACGCCTTATGTACCGCCTGCCAAAAATGCGATACAAAATGACCATCATGATCCGAAACAATAGACTTCGGAGTACCGTGAAGTCTCACAACCTGCGCAATAAACACACGAGCCAACCTCTTCGGACCCCAAGTATCCTTGATGCCCAGAAAGTGTGCCGACTTGGTCAGACGATCCACAATCACCCAAACCATATTCATACCAGACTTCGATCTTGGTAAACTTGTGACGAAGTCCATCGAAATATCATTTCATTTCCATTCCGGAACGAGAAGCGACTGTAGTAACCCGGCCGGTTGCTGATGCTCGATTTTGACCTGCTGACAAGTCAGACACCTCGCTACAAACCGTGCGACCTCCTCATTCTTGTTGTTCCACCAAAAATTCCTCCTTAGGTCCTTGTACATCTTACTCGAACCAGGATGAACTGAGTAAGGCATAGCATGGGCCTCACGCGAAATACTCTGCCTCAATTTCAAGTCGTTCGATACACAAATCCGACTCTGGAATCTCAACACATCATCCTCGTGAATCACAAACCCCGGAGACTTTCCTCTAAGAACATTCTCTCAGATTTGAGTAATCATCGGATCTTCCAACTGCTTCAGTTTAATTTAATCGATCAGGGACGACAAAATCTCTAAAGCGCAAAGTTTCCCAACAACTCCCGTCAACAAAACCACAACACTCAACCCGATCAAAACCCGCTGAAGCTCAGATTGAGACGTAAGTATCTCAAGCGTCCCCAATGCAACCGGTTTCCGACTCAAGGCGTTTGCCATGACATTTGCCTTGACCGGATGATAAAGGATTTCGAGGTCATAATCCTTAATCAACTCCAACCACCTCCTCTGCCTCATATTCAACTCCCGCCGAGTAAATATATACTTCAGACTTTTATGATCGGTATAAATCTGACATGCAGAGACGAAAAGATAGTGAAGGCCAAATCTTGAGTGCAAAAACAACTGCCGCTAACTCCAAATCGTGAGTATGGTAGTTGAGCTCATACGACCTCAACTGCCTGGACGCATACGCAATAATCTTACCGTGCTGCATCAACACACACACCCAAGATCCTGACCCTAAGCATCGCTATAGACGGCAAAACCCTCGTTGCCACCCACAACTCTAAAATCGGGTCTAAAGTCAAATGCCTCTTCAGCTTCTCAAAACTCGATTGTCTCTCGGTATTCCAGACGAATTTCTCGGATTTCTGGAGCAACTGAGTAAGTGGCCGAGCTAGTTTCGAGAACCCCTCGACGAACCTACGGTAGTATCCATCCAAACCCAAGAAACTATGGACCTCCTTCACATTCTTAAGCGGTTCCCAATCCAACACTGCCTCAATTTTCTGTGGATCCAGCCGGACCCCCTCGCTTGAAATCACGTGGCCCAGAAACATCACCTCTTTCAGCCAGAACTCACATTTCGATAACTTCGTGTTGTATAATCAAATTATAACAAGGAAACCAAACCAAACCAAACCAAACATACCTAGTAAATCCCGCTCAGAGCAGGGTCTGGGGAGGGTAAGATGTACGCAGACCATGCCCCAACTTTTACGGTAGGGAGGCTGTTTCCGTGAAGACCCCCACCTTAGTGCACAACAAAGTAATGAGTGATATAAACAAATAAGCATATGACACGAAAAAGCTCAAATTATAACAAGGGTTGCTACTAATTGACTGCTTGACCATAATATTACGCTTGCGCATACACCCTGATATGTTTAACTGATAAGTGTGACTGTCCGGGAACTAAGTGCTACTCAACCAAAGTGCCACGGACAGGACCGCCCTCTAACTCTATCGGGACAAAGTGCCATGTCAACGGATGAGGGCCACCTCTTGAACCCATACGAAACAGAGCGCTTGACCTAATATCCGGGGCTACCTCTTGAACTTGTAGTAGCCACCTCTAGAATACCAAATCGAGTCAGGACGGTTCGATCGAGTCTTGGATCGAGCAGCGCGGCTGCGGTTCATGAGCGAGGCTAATGTTGTTGCCTATTCCCGTAACTGAGGAACAAAGTGTTTCGAGGGACCTGGGTCATAGAGTGCGGGATAATTGCGATTATGACATGATCCGGGAGAAAGACCCATGATCAGGACATGTCTTACCCAGATAAGCGATAAGGAAGCATGGCTAACGTGAATAGCACCAGCTCGACAAGTGAGGCTACGACCAACGTTGGGAGTCACAAGGAAGAGCTAGGTTCCTTGTCCAATTCGGCAGGTTCCGAGGCTAACTCATTAATTGATTATTTGATTGCTAGAATAATTGAACGTTTGAAAAGTTAATTTTATCCACGAGGTTGGATAATTCTTATTATTAAGCAAATGAGTAAGGCTTACTTCTAAAAATTATACAGATTATTTTGATAAAACTAAGACAAAACTTATTTCATCATTTATAAATCGAAAGACATGCATCACTCAAAGCTTTGAAATTAAAGCCAGCCACACTTTCACACGACCACCCACTCACTGAGACCTTTTTGTCTCACCCCACCATTTTTCCTTTTAAACCAGACGGTGAACAGATCGATGAAGGCGAAGAAGACCTTGCGAGAGAGATTGATTATGTAACACCCCCAAACCACTCGGGAATATTACAACACCGCAGACCCTCTCCACGAGGATCTACCGGGCTAAATACAGAAAACACAACATAAAACACATGCTGACATGGCTAAATAACAAACCCTTAGACCGATTTGGTCTTTTACACAGCATACACGTCAAGCATACATAACTTTTTCTCACAACTCATACCCACGCAGGGGTTAACGTACATCAACATTTCCATGAGACGGAAAATACCACAACGGTAAAACAAAACACCAAGACATCACCAGATACTCGACACTGGTCTCCATGTGATTAGTATCGACGTCTTCCATCATCCTTCATAACGATCCTGTGAATTGCTCCCCTGCGACCTGCAAGAACCTGGACGCAACAGAGACATCCACCCCCCGAATACTCGGGGGTTAGCAAAACTCCATTATTTTGCTAGTGCAAGTATAAAACACGAAATACAAGCCATACTTAACATACTCTAAGAACATAATAATCGTGAACATGCTTCCCGAGATAAATCACGTGATCAAGACAGTTCAAACAATAAAAGGTGGGAAATAAACCCAAATTACATCTTCCAAAACATTTACGATCTTGGGAGTTTTGAAAACATTTGGGATTCAAGGATTCTAAAGTTTTTTGAAAGCACTTAGGGACACAACCCAAAGACTATTTTCCAAAATACAATTCCGATAACAAAAACACGGGGTCCACGACCCAAATCATGAAATACGGGGTCCACGACCCAAATCATCCATAACATCATATTCCCAAGGATTATTCGCGTCCCGTGCTACCAAGCCACGAACCTCAGATGCTCCCGTAGAACATACCCGAGTGAATAACCCAATGGGAATCCATACCAAATAACATATCACAGTGACAACAGTCACACAATCACAACCATCCGTACGTCCATAGTTGTCCCGGCATCGCACTAGCGAGCTACGAACCTCGGAGCCTCCACGAGACTTACCCGATTGGACAACCCATGACACGTACATCACACAATCAATCCACAACCATAAGTTATCCCGGCATCACGCTAACAAGCCACGAACCTCATAGTCCCCGCAATACATACCCGATGGATAACCCCACAAGTTACCCCGGCATTGCGCTAACAAGCCACGAACCTCGGAGTCCCCGCAAGACATACCCGATTGGATAACCCTACGGTCACCCCCGACCCATACTAGAAAGTATGGATCCCCGAGATTCAACAATCTTACCCGGAGGCACATCACATACAACGATCACGCAATATCAAGCACATACAATTTAGATGTGTTATGTGCTATGATTTTCTGTTGTGCTGAGTGGTTACTTATTCAGTATGTCGAGGGGCAGAGGTCGTGGTCGTGGCGACCAGATGCGTGATCAGGATCATGCTGCCGGTGATGGTATTGGTAGCGGTGTTGGTACTATTTTGCAGCAGGTAGCTGCACAGATGACTCAGTTGACTCAAGCAGTTCAACGTAATACAGATGCGACCCAGAACATTGGTGCAAATCAGTGGCTTCGAGAAGTGGTTTGTATGAATCCCCCTCAATTCGCCGGTGCTGCAGATGCATTGGGCTGGGATGGTTGGATTTTCCAGTTGGGAAAGATATTCGAGGTAGTTGATTGTCCAGAAGAACGAACATCACCACCTCCTTATAAAGGAGTCACAGATCATATCACACGGTATCACATTTTCTCATGACAATTACACTTACCACGGCACAATCCTTGGCAAATAATACGGTCTATTATAATCACTAAATATTATTGTAAAATCTCCAAACATACGAAACCAACACACACATATACCGAAAATACATTTGTTTACGAAGCATACGAGTTATCCTTTGAAAGACAACATTTATGAGAACATACTGATCCTTTTTAAAGTTCATTTAAACATTCGGATTGCACATAAAATCATTTATCAATGATTCCGTCTATGAAACATGAAAAGTATGGGCAAGATACTTGCCTCGATACCACGAGCAATGAAACAACGAACGGACACGGTCGGGTAGCCCTCGAACTCCTAAGAATGTCCAATAACTCGTCAACTCCACGAAAACTACGAAAAAAATATCACCACGAATCAATAACGCTAAATGGAATCCGAATCAACCCGAAAAACAACAAGAATCCGAGGGTTTCTTCAAGGAAATAGATAATCAAGGTCCGGGTGATAAAAATCGATAAATGAGTTACAAAATCTGAAGACCATGATCAATACAACAAGAATACCAAGAACAATTCATCAATCTCGGACAAAATCAACGAATCACGAAGAAACCCCCAAAAAATATACACAACTAGGATTCTACGGAAGAAACACCTCGATCCGGCGAAGAACAAGGATTCAGTGATGATATAATCGAAAAGAATCTTCCAAAACGCCTTGGAATTGGTTAGAACCGGCCAAGAACTCCTCCCCTCGAGCACTCCCGTCCGCAGCTGCCACCAAGTGAAGAAATCGCGAGCAAATGAGGTCTGGCCGAAGCCCAGGCCTATATGGCCGATAGTGTTACGGCCGTAACCGGCTGTAACTCGGTCAACTACCTTTACGTACGTAACTGCTGCTGCATTACGTACGTAACGAGCACGCCTTACGGCCATACTCGACGCGGCATTACGGCCATTACTAGATCCCCAGGGCTACTGCCTGAATTCTGTCGATGCATTACAGCCATAACCGGACAATGCCTAGCGGCCGTAATGAAGCCTTACGGTCGTAACAGGTTAACCCTTACAGCTGTAACCGAGTCCTCCCAGGCCAGCATGTGCGAGAGTCTAATGGTCATAATTGGCCAGGCCTTACGGTCGTAACTCGATCCCAGCAGCCAACACCCGACCATCTGACTCGATACTCGACGATGTCTCGATCACGCAAATGCACCGACTAAGATCCAAAACAATAACCAACAGGCTACAAACTCAACGTACCACAGTGCAAGCAGACGATTCCAAAGGCGCGGACGACAAAAATCCGCTCGACCGAAGAAAAATTCAATGAAACCGGAACGAAGATCTTGGGTATTACATTCTACTCCCCTTAAAAGAAGGTTTGTCCCTGAAACTTAAAACATAGACGATCAACGCAAAACAACCTCAGATAACACACGCTATCCGTTGCCGACGACTTGCACAAATCACATGCAACACGTAGATGCTATCATCCATATTGCTACACCAGAACAATAACAAAACATAACGAATAAAAGTCAATACGGTTGACCAACCCAAACAGTACAACAATCAAAGGACGAATTAATTGTTGAACAATTACGAATTTCCACAACCCAAGGTTTGGATGATCGAAAACGAAGTTAATTTCCCGAACCTGGGGAAATTACGAAGGAGTCTGAACAATCAACAACCATGATATGAGCTCAACAAAAACTGAACAACAAACAGTGGAACCGCAATGATCAAGACGACAGCAGTCGAACAATCATGTCCGAATCGTGACGAACAACAAGAATCAAATAACAACTCCGAAGTTCACACCTCGGCTCGAGACAATAGGTGATCTGGTAAGGACGATAAGACATGCACCCATATAATATTCACAGGAATGGAATCATATTCGAAAAAAACTCACAACGACAAGCGGATTAATCTGAAACAATACCTCAACTCGTTTCAACAATAAAAGTGAAGGAATGAATAAGTTCAGAAAATATCAAGGAATACAATCGAGTCGATAGAGTTGAACAATATAGAAGTTCAAAATCCGACCCAAACCGAATAAAAGAAGTTAATCTCAGAAATTCGAAACAATAAAACAAGGAAATAACATAACATACGACTAGTTCTCAGGGACTCCTCAGAGTTAATCCTGATATCAGTGCTCAAGTCCGTGCCTCGGAAGGCTCGGTAACCAACTCGCAAAACTGAACCCGGTGTCCCTAATGTCCGCACTTGTAGCACATTAATGGTGGAGAAGGACAATGCGCACAAACATGCCCCGACACATTACAGTTAAAACACCTCATGGCTTTACCAGGAGTCAAAGCAGACGACTTGGAACTCTCAGCCCCATGTGTCGAGTGATGGAGCTTCACAGCGGAAAGACTACGACGCTGCAACCCAGAAGCAGCAGCTCCTGTACCGCCCATAGGGTCCTCAGACATCCTCTGCTTCTTCGACTCGGGTACACGCTCCGACGATAACGAAGCCAGCTCATAGGCTAAGTCTAGATCCTGATAATCTCTCAACGAAGTGCAAGTGAGTCCCGACATATGCTAGCGAATCTTCGGCTTCATTCGTCTGTCAAAGTGGAGGATCCTCTCTTCCTCGGTTCTCACCCAATCTCGCACATAACTGAGTTGTTTAATATAGTCGATGATAGCCTGCGACACCGAGATATCTTGCGGTCCTGCCACAAAAAATTCACGAATCCTCTGCTCTCTAATCGGTTTCGGACAGAACTTAGCTTCCATAAATGCCTGAAACTCCGCCCACGTGACATCACGATCATGAGGTTTAACAGCTTCCCACCAATTAGCGGCATCCTTGTCAAGAAGGTACTGAGCAATATGTACCTTCCGCTCGTCGGGACAATCGATAGCCTCGAATATCTTCCCCAATTAGAAAAGCCAACCATCCCAGCCTAACGCATCCGCAGCACCGGCGAATTGAGGGAGATTCATACGAACTGCCTTTCGAAGCTATTGACTTACACCGACGTTCTGAGTCGCATCAGTGTTGCGTTGAACCGGCTGGGTCAACTGAGTCATCTGTGCTGCTACTTGTTGCAATATAGTAGCAACACCCAAACTAAAATCATTCCCGGCAACATTCGCTCGATCCCGCATCTAATTCCCGTGGCCATCCATACCACAGTTCTGACCACGACCTCTGCCCCTCAGCATATTAATCAAGCAACAACATAACGCAACGAAAGTCACAACACATAATCACACACAACAATTATCATCATCGGACAGCACACATAGAATATGATCACAGATGATCGGTCTAACGATCGCAAAAGTTAGACCTAATGGCCAAAATGCAGTCCAAAACTCCTGTTCAGACTGATTAACGTGCGCTCCGATCGAGACTCAGCGTGCGCTAGCCATGCCACGATAGCGCGCGCTAGTTCCACACTTGGCGTGCGCTAACTGTTCTAATCTAACAACACGTTCATGAACATATACCAAACAGTATCAAAAGTCGAAGGTTACAAATAAACAGCAACATACGAATCCAAACACTGACAATTCACATCATTAAAACATTGCACAAATAACCATCAGAAGTTATACAAAATTCCAAACCGAGTCTCCACCTCTCGGTCAAGAGAACTATCTCGACGAGTGCATACCGAACGTCTCAGTGTTCACACCACCACTTAATCACCATTTTGAGCATTATAGTCGAAATAACAATAACATCATTGCCACATACCTTTTTAACCGAAATTCATGAAACCGAAAAGTTGAAAGCAAAAGTCACGCCTCGAGTAATGTTTTTGATAGACCTCGTTTGAGTTTTCAAAATCAAATATCACATTTTGAAAATTTGCAATGCAAGGTGAAAATAAAATGTAAGTAGTTAAAATTTTCAAACGTTTCGGTCTCGAGGTCATTATACGAAAATCATACCTTTTTCCTTTCTTGAAGGATGTTATAAATAAAATTTATGTGACTCCACAAAACATTCAAAGTTTTAAAATATCACATCGATAAACTTTCATTGCGTAGCCAAACCAAAACATTGCTCCTGTAAAAATGATTTATACAAGATATACATATATATATATATACACACTGGCACCACTCTTCATTCCAGCACAGTACGAGAATCAACAAGCACGGATCACGTATTCACTATTCACATTTAAATCAACATTATAACACAAAAATCATACAAGCTCGTATAACAAGAGACACAACAAAGTAGGGAGACTTACATCCACAGATCGCACGAAGATGATGGTGCACCTCGATACTAATCACGACCGACACCTCAGACGACGCCTCGCGACACGACTCAGTCAGACAAAATCTGACAAGACAAGACAAGAAAAGACCCGAAAACACACAACTCGACCCGACAGCATAGTTTTCCGCAACCTAAGCTCTGATACCATATTCTGTAACAACCCCAAACCACTCAGGAATATTACAGCGCCGCAGACCCTCTCCACGAGGATCTACCAAGCTAAATACAGAAAACACAACATAAAACACATGCCGACATGGCTAAATAACAAACCCTTAGACCGATTTGGTCTTTAACACAGCATACACGTCAAGCATACATAACTCTTTCTCACAACTCATACCCACGCAGGGGTTAATTTACATCAACATTTCCATGAGACGGAAAACACCACAACGGTAAAACAAAACAACAAGACTTCACCAAATACTCGACACTGGTCTCCATGTGATTAGTATCGCCATCTTCCATCATCCTTCATAATGATCCTGTAAATTGCTCCCCAGTGACCTGCAAGCACTTGTACGCAACACAGATATCCACCCCCCGAATACTCGGGGGCTAGCAAAACTCCACTGTTTTGCTAGTGCAAGTATAAAACACGAAATACAAGCCATACTTAACATACTCCAAGAACATAATAATCATGAACATGCTTCCCGATATAAATCATTTGATCAAGACAGTTCAAACAATAAAAGGTGGGAAATAAACCCAAATTACATCTTCCAAAACATTTACGATCTCGGGAGTTTTGAAAACATTTGGGATTTAAGGATTCTCAAGTTTTTCGAAACCACTTAGGGACACAATCCAAAGATTATTTTCCAAAATACAATTCCGATAACAAAAACACGGGGTCCACGACCCAAATCACGAAATATGGGGTCCACCACCCAAATCATCCATAACATCATATTCCCAAGGATTATTCGCGTCCCGTGCTACCAAGCCACGAACCTCATATGCTCCCGTAGAACATACCCGAGTGAATAACCCAATGGGAATCCATACCAAATCACATATCACAGTGACAACAGTCACACAATCACAACCATCCGTACATCCATAGTTGTCCCGGCATCGCACTAGCAAGCTACGAACCTCGGAGCCTCCGCGAGACTTACCCGATTGGACAACCCATGACATGTACATCACACAATAAATCCACAACCATAAGTTATCCCGGCATTGCGCTAACAAGCCAAGAACCTCAGAGTCCCCGCAAGACATACCCAATGGATAACCCCACAAGTTACCCCGGCATCGCGGTAACAAGCCATGAACCTCGGAGTCCCCACAAGACATACCCGATTGGATAACCCTACGGTCACGCTCGACCCATACTAGCAAGTATGGATCCCGGAGATTCAACAATCTTACCCGGAGGCACATCACTTACAACGATCACGCAATATCAAGCACATACAATTTACAAGCCACTAGGAACATCACCATCTCCTTATAAAGGAGTCACAAATCATACCACACGGTATCACATTTTCTCTTGACAATTACACTTACCACGGCACAATTCTCGGAAAATAATACGGTCTATTATAATCACTAAATATTATTGTAATATCTCCAAACATACGAAACCAACGCACGTATACCGAAAACACATTTGTTTACGAAGCATACGAGTTATCTTTTGAAAGAAAACATTTATCGAGAACATACTGATCGTTTTTAATGTTCATTTAAACATTCAAATTGCACATAAAATCATTTATCAATGATTCTGTCTACGAAACATGAAAAGTATGGGCAAGATACTTGCCTCGATACCGCGAGTAATGAAACGACGAATGGACACGGTCGGGTAGCCCTCGAACTCCTAAGAACATCCAATAACTCGTCAACTCCACAAAAACTACGAAAATAATATCACCACGAATCAATAATGATAAATGGAATCCGAATCAACCCGAAAAACAACAAGAATCCGAGGGTTTCTTCAAGGAAATTGAGAATCAGTGTCCGGGTGATAAAAATCGATAAATGAGTTACAAAATCCGAATACCACGATCAATACATCAAGAATACCAAGAACAATTCATCAATCTCGGACAAAATCAACGAATCACGAAGAAACCCCCAAAAAAATATACACAACTAGGGTTCTACGCAAGAAACACCTCGATCTGGCGAAGAACAAGGATTCGATGATGATATAATCGAAAAGGATCTTCCAAAACGCCTTGGAATTGGTTAGAACCAGACAAGAACTCCTCCCCTCAAACACTCCCATCCGCAGCCACCACCAAGTGAAGAAATTGCGAGCAAATGAGGTCTGGCCGAAGCCGAGGCCTATATATGGCCGACAGTGTTACGGCCGTAACCGGCAGGGCCTTACGGCCGTAACTCGGTTAACTGCCTTTACGTACATAACTGCCGCTGCCTTAGGTACGTAACGAGCATGCCTTACTCGACGTGGCCTTACAGCCGTAACCAGGTCCCCATGGCTACTGCCCGAAATCTGCCGATGCATTACGGTCGTAACCGGCCAATGCCTATCGGTCGTAACGAAGCCTTACGGACGTAACAGGTTAACCCTTATGGCTGTAACCGAGTCCTCCCAGGCCAGCGTGTGCGAGAGTCTTACGTCCATAATCGGCTAGGCCTTATGGCCGTAACTCGATCCCAGCAGCAAACACCCGACCATCCGACTCGATACTCGACGACATCTCGATCACACAAACGCACCGACTAAGATCCGAAATAATAATGAACAGGCTACGAAACTCAACGTACCACAGTGCAAGCACACGATTCCAAAGACGCAGACGACAAAAATCCGCTAGACCGAAAAAAAATTCAACGAAATCAGAATGAAGATCTTGGGTATTACAGATTAGTTCATCCCCCTACCAAGACTTAGATTTCTGTTGTTATCTTGAAATCGTTTTGCTATTTTCACTGCAACTCTGTAATCAATATAATTCGGATATTATCCTTTTATATTAATGGATCTTTTAATCGTCGAACTAAGATCTTTACTTTGAATTTTATTGAGCTTCCGTTGTATATTACCGTGTATTTACTCCAATAAATCGAATGATCGACCGATGCATTGAACACTTGTCCTTACCGATGTTTGGGGGCGTGACAGAAGTGGTATCAGAGCCCAGTTTATAAGAAGGACACTTACAACGGGCTAACCGGGATAAGATTCTTTGGATATAGATGGGATTGCCACTTAGGACAAAGTGAACATATAGAATCGAGACTTAGAGGCTTATGCTAATTCTTTTCGAACTCTTTGCTATTTACTTGGAAAGCAAAATTCGTTCAGATCAAAACTTTTTTGCTAGCTACTTAAGTGGCTATGACATTCTCAAATCCTATCAATTGATCGACATTCGTCATAACGAATGGGAATCATTCCATTCCGTTGTTCAAATCATGTCACTATTCACTTGGAATAGACGAAACTCAGTAATTCCTTTAAACTCCACTAAACTTCACTATTTCCTTACATGAAGTATTAGTGTCGTTGTCACTTATACATCATGAGCATATTTATTGAGTCATTAAGTTCATAATCTTAATGATTATTCATGCTTGGTTGTCTTTATATTTGGCTAGGATCGACCATGGCTGGTACTGACTTAGTTATATTGTCATTTGATATGCACTCAACTAATTCTATATATCAACTTGATTCATCAACGAGCTTTCAAACGATAACTAACTTCTATCATATTCTATCAACTTATTATAGATGACTGATAGACGTAGAGGACCTCCATGAGTTAACCGCGATGAACAGCTGAATAAACGAGCTAACAATCGCAATCCATCGTCACCACGAGGCGGGGCCGTAAATGATGCTATTGCACAAGCCTTAATGTAACACCCCAAACTAGGCGGATATTACAGTGCCGTAGATCCCCAACTGGGACCCACCAGGCAAATGAAAATGAATGAATTACACAGGATAAATGTAGTATCGAACCATGTTAGGCGTATTTTTATACGCTTATTTATCATTATTTTGTAGTATTTTGGAGTGTGAAATCATCTAAATGAGCTTTTAATGCCTTAATTTTGTATGATTGACAGGAAATTGAAGTTCGGAAGCTTAAACGAGGCAAAACGGGCGAAAACGGCAAAACTGGACTATGAGCCGCGGCACCCGGAAGCTGAGCCGCGGCAAAGGACGACACCAGCCGAAGGGCAGAGTAGGCTGTACTCTGTGCCGCGGCACAGCCCATGTGAGCCGCGGCACAGAAGGATTTAATTACGCCCAGGTATTCAGATTTTGGCGATGTGCCGCGGCACAGGTTCAGTGAGCCGCGGCACACTTAGCGGGTTTGGTACGTCTGCGCGAATTTTGGGCCGTTTCGAAGCCAGTTTTCAACCAACTAATACGGACGCGATTTATGGAAGTGCTGAGCTATAAATAGGGCTTAAGACCCTAATTTAATCATCGGGGAATCATTGGAGCTAAACCTAAGAGAGCTTAAGCTTGGAGACAGAGAAGAGGAGGAAAGCAGAGGAATTCAAAGGCAGAAGGCGGAAGCTGAAGAACGGAGGAATCCGAGCTTCATCTGCATTTGAATTTTATGCTTTCGTTTATTTATTCTGTATTTTCAATTTTTAGTATGTCAGGCTAAAGCCCTAATCTAGGGTTTTGATGAAACCTTCATTTTGACGAATTGATTGAGATTATCCAATTTATTACCTTTTTATTGAGTTTTCCCAATTATGTTTAATGCTTGCAATTATCTGGCCAATAGTTGTATTGATTTAATCATTCACGTCGAATCGGGAGAGGAGATTTGGTGAGGAACTATTGGTGAGGACCGTTTTATTCTGTGAGATAGGAATATACTCATAGGAACTACGTGGCCTTTAGGAGATTCCATGCTTTTTGCCTAGCGACGAGATAATTCACCTAGGAATAGAGTGCGTTAGTCGCCGTTAGATAAATCTATCGACCTCGGGAGAGGCGGTAGAATATACTAGCAATCTCCGCCTTCAATAAATTGGGAAAATTATTTATTACGGATAATCAAGATTAAATTCGGATAAATTAAGGTGGATTCAGAACTCTAGACTTATCTATCATTTGATTCTTTTTATTCAAGCTATCGTTTTCTGTTTAGTCTTTTATCAATTCTTTTAGATATTAATCCAAAAACCCAACTTCGATTGTTCAAATAAAATTGGGATACGAAAACGTCGGTAGTTAGAGATTCAATCCTCGTGGGAACGATACTCTACTTATCACTTTATTACTTGTAAACGATGACGTGCACTTGCGTGTAGGAAATATCGCAACAAGTTTTTGGCGCCGTTGCCGGGGATTGCAATTTTTCCAATATCGACTTAAGTATTTCCAGTCTTAATTTGAACGTTTTATTTTTATTTTTTGTGTATTTAATTTTGTTTATTCGTTTTTCCTTTCAGGACCTTTCGTGTAGTGCATGAGAAGACTCGGTAACGAAGGCTTACTACCTTTGGACACCGAGCTCGAGCGCACGCTAAGAAGGAATAAAAAGGGGAAAAGAGAGTTACGATTTACGGTCAAGATGGCCGAAAATATTGAAATCCAAGGAGGAGACAACCAAGTGCGGCAAGTTCAACCGAACTCGCTCTTCGGATTATGCCATGCCGCAAGCCAACGCAAATTTTTCGGGAATTCGGCGTCCCACCATCCAAGCTAATAATTTTGAAATCAAGCCCGCCATTATTCAGATGGTACAGGCGAGCCCTTTCTGTGGATTGCCGAAGGACGACCCGAATGCCCACATTGCTTCGTTCATTGAGATATGCGACACTTTTAAAACAAATGGTGTCACCGACGATGCCATCCGATTGAGGCTTTTCCCTTTTTCTTTGAGGGATAAAGCAAAGTTTTGGTTAAATTCTTTACCGCCGGGGTCGATTACAACATGGGAGAGGTTAGTGCAAGCCTTCCTTGCAAAATTTTTCCCACCAGCTAAGACGGCGCGGTTGAGAAACGAGATAACTACTTTTGCCCAGTTCGATATGGAATCGCTCCACGAGGCGTGGGAGCGATATAAAGAATTGCTTCGAAGATGCCCTCATCACGGCATTCCTGATTGGCTTCAGCTGCATACGTTTTATGGTGGTTTGAGTACTTCTACACGCACTCTTGTCGATGCAGCCTCCGGAGGGACATTCATGGGAAAATGTATGGCCGAGGCTCACGTGCTTTTGGAGGATATGGCCGAAAACGCATACCAATGGCCAGCAGAAAGATTGACACCGAAGAGGGTAATGGAAGTTTCGAGCAATGATCCAATTTCCACCTTGTCAGCTCAAGTCGCCGCTTTGACACAACAGCTCCAGAACTTTTCGCACGCACCAGCCCCCGTTACCATTGAGACTTGTAATTGGTGTAACGGATCACACCCGAGTGCGGAATGTCAATTTGGAAATCCGTTCGAGCAAAATCAGATGGAGCAGGCTCAATTCGTAGGAAATGGGAATCGACCGAATAACCCGTACTCCAATACTTATAATCCGGGGTGGCGCAATCACCCCAACTTTTCATGGAGAAACGGACACAACGCAC
The DNA here is from genome assembly GCA_033398695.1 of Orobanche coerulescens. NCBI lineage: Eukaryota > Viridiplantae > Streptophyta > Magnoliopsida > Lamiales > Orobanchaceae > Orobanche > Orobanche coerulescens. The sequence continues at coordinate 39,386,491 of CM065814.1, read as the reverse complement.
ACCAGCCCCCTTTCACTCAGAATCAACAGCAGCCCCCTTCCGCTCCTAAAGTGTCTCTCGAGGAAGCGCTTGCAAAATTGGCGGCAAATACGAGTCAATTTATGACTCGGACGGAAGCTACGTTACAAAATCATTCTGCTTCCATTCGGAATTTAGAGGTCCAGCTGGGCCAAATCGCTAATGTATTGACAGCTCGTCCGGAGGGAGCATTGCCGAGTACCACAAAAACAAATCCTCGAGAAAGTTTAAATGCAATTAGCTTGAGAAGCGGGAGAGATGTGCTAGATCAGCCCGAGCTGAGTAAAGAGAAGAAGAGGATTGAGGAAGAGATGGAATTAAAGCTAGAGGAGTCGAAGGAAGTTCAGCCGGATAACTCAAAGACATGTGTTCCCCCCGTTCCGTTTCCGCAGAGACTACAGCAAAGAAGGGCGGACAAACAATTTTCTAAGTTCCTCGAGGTGTTCAAAAAGCTTCACATAAATATTCCGTTCACCGAAGCATTGGAGCAGATGCCGAGTTATGTCAAGTTCATGAAAGAGATATTATCTAAGAAGAGAAAACTTGAAGAGTTTGAAACGGTTGCCTTGACAGAGGAGTGCAGTGCAATTCTTCAAAAGAAGCTCCCACCTAAATTGAAAGATTCGGGAAGCTTCAACATACCGTGCACCATGGGGAATCTTTCGTTTGATAAGGCACTATGCGATCTGGGTGCAAGTATCAACCTCATGCCTCTATCGATTTTCCAAAAGCTGAATATTGGGGAAGCCAAGCCAACCACAGTCTCCTTACAATTGGCGGATCGATCGATAAAGTATCCGAGGGGAGTGATCGAGGATGTTTTAGTTAAAGTCGATAAGTTCATCTTTCCGGCTGATTTCATCGTACTAGACATGGAGGAAGATGAAAATATTCCGATCATCTTGGGACGACCATTTCTAGCTACGGGCCGCACCCTTATAGACGTGGAAAAGGGGGAGTTAACTCTGAGGGTCCAAGACGAGCAAGTCACTTTTCAAGTGTTCAAATCGCTCCCATGTCCCGGAAGTGCTGATAAAGAGTCTCAAATTGAAAGCGTGGATGTTGTTGAAAGAGGAAAGCACCGAAAACATCGTCGGTGGAAAAAGTCAGATTTTGTGTTGAATGACCCAAGTTTTAAGAAGGATGTTGAACGAGTGGCATTCCTCGAGCATGAGGAAAAATCTGCTGCAGTCGTGAGTTCGTTGGCGAAGGAGGAGAGTGAGCCGAAAGCCAAGAGAAAAATTAGTCATGGAGAAACCGGGTGTTTCGGGAAGTTTTTCAAGTCGAAACCTCTTCGCAAACAACATTTGATTTCCGAACCGAGAATCGAACCGCTGATGACCAATGGTCATAATTTTAACCAAAATATAAACGGTTCGATAAACGGGGCGGAAGCCAAATGGAGTTGGCGAAAAGCAAACTAACGTTGTTCAATAGGTCCGGCTGAAGACTATAAACTTAGCGCTTCTCGGGAGGCAACCCGAGCTCGTAGTTGTAGAATTTTGCATTTCTTTATTTTTCTTGTTTTTCGTGATTCTTAGTTTTCATCATTTTTGCGCTTCTATCTGCTTCTTCCTCTCGTTTTTAACGTCTTCTTTTCAAAATTCTCAGACAGAAAGTCCTGTGGGAGAAATCGAGTATGAGCTGCACAGACTATTGTGAGCCGCAAGACACATCATTCGCCAGGGAAGGCAAAACTAATCAGACTTTGTGCCGCGGCACGGCATAAATGAGCCGCGGCACACTTGAGCAATGAGCCGGGGCACACGGAATTTAAGCCGCGGCACACGACAAAACGAGACACAGGTAAAAGGGACTGTACTTTGTGCCGCGGCACAGTTATTGTGAGCCGCGGCACACTATGCGGAATTTGAAAGGCCAGGTGGCATATAACGAGCATTCGGCCGGCATTTCCAGGTAAGCCTTCCTATTTCCTTGCCTTCCCTCCCCAGCGCGAACCGGCCGAAGCGATTCTTCAATTTTTTTTTCCTGCGATTTTTCTTGAAATCTTCAAAAAGGTACGATTGAATCTTGAATTCTTATTTGCTTATGGTTGATATATGGAAGTGTCTATGCTTTAAATGATTGGAACATGTTTATTTTTCTTCATATAATTTTGCGATTGTTAGAGAATAACAGGGGAGTTTCATCGAATTTTCTTGATTAAATTGGAACATAAATGAGTTAAATGTGTTAAGTTGTTGCTAATTGAATTGCATTTCTGTTTGTGGGGGCTGAATCGAGCGAGAGCTATGTGTATTCTTCAAGTAAACATGCGCCCTCAAGGTGTCCGATAAATTGCCCAAATGAATAGTTTTCTTTGAAAAAGCAAGTGTTTTGAAGTTTTGTGCAAACGTATACGTTTTCAATTTACAGCAAGCCCAACCCTTACATCCAGTTTCGATGTTTAAGTCCAAATTTATCTTTTTCTCTCGTATGCGCTAGTGTCTTAATGTCGGAATTTCTGGTTTGGTGTCTTTAGCCACGCATATATCATCGTTACTATTGTTGCGTAAATAAACTTTCGTGTGTACTTCTCAGGACTGATTATGGCGCGCACGAAGAAGTTGACCAAGCGTGCTAGGACCGAGTCATCCCCTACGCGAGGGGAGACCTCTCGGGGTCGGGCCGAGGCGGAGGGGCACCAATTTTCGGACCCCGAGATCCACAAGATATTCAACGAAAAGATCCGTCCGCGTCCTCTTATTCCCGAGAGAGGTTTTACTCCAGCTCCTCAGGACGGGGAGTTGCTCATGATGATTGACGAGATGGGATGGGCTAGATTTACCGCACCTCCTGAGCCAGCAGTCATTTCGATAGTCCAGGAGTTTTATGCCAGCGCTCTGCTGAAGCACATCCACGCAGGGCATACGTTGCCATCTCTAGAGTCTCGGACTCAGGTCGACGTCCGAGGGGTCACAGTTGATTTCTCCCCGACTGCTATTCGGAGGCTTTTTGGGTTTCCGGCGGTGGACGAGACAGCCTATGACCGCGTGATGACCGGCCTCACTAAGGAGGCCCTGCTTGAGACGATTGCACAGCCCGGCACCGACTGGGAGCAGCGAGCACAGAGCTCATCTACTTTTCACTTTAGGAGCTCGCTTCACCCGGCCAAGCGAGCCTCGGCTTTACTTTATTTGTGCCCGCATTGATCCCACCTCCCGATCCGTCTGCTTTTCTCTCCCGCGCCCGATACTTTTTGCTATCACCTCCGGTTTGCGTTTTGATGTGGCCCCATTCTGGTTCGATCTATCTTCCAGAGTATCCAGGGGGGCCAAGACGGGTTGAAGCACCCCTCCTCATCTCGTGCTTTATGCCGGCAATCGGGGCCGACATGGTCGGGCGACGAGCCGATGCTTGCCCCACAGCCCCGATCGACCACCGCATCATATCGCACTTTGAGCAAGGGGGCGGAGCGCCGCACACGCCGGGGCGAGGATTTTTGCTCGAGGAGGCTCATGAGGGATCCCCCGAGCCGCTTTTGTTGACGCACGGAGAGGCCGGCCCGCAGCCTGACAGAGCGAGGTTGGAGGAGCTGTTTGATGGGCTGCGGGAGGATTTGAGGAGACAGAGAGAGGAGCTGAGAGGGGAGTTGAGGAGAGAGAGAGACGAGATGAGGAGAGAGAGACAAAACTGGATGGCTGCCATGAGGGAGGAGCAGCGGGCGGCGCGGGAGAGTGTTGTTGCTGCCGCCAGAGCAGAGATGAGAGTGCAGGCCCGCCGGGCCAGCCGACGAGCGGAGAGGCGTCTTGCTGCGAGGGAGGCTTATCATCAGGAGCACCTCGCTGCATGGACGGCCCACATCATGCATCCCGACGGGCCATTTACTGCGCCCGCCCGGCCAGCCACACCACCCTCCTCACCGGACGATGCCGGCACCAGCTCCTGAGCAGACTGGAGGGGAGTACTTGACCTTTTACTTCTCTTGCATTTCATTTTTGTCCATTGAGGTCAATGTACGTCCTAAGTTTGGGGGAGGGATTTACATTCAGTCTACATTCATTGCTGTACTCTATTTTCTTGCTGTACATTATATTTTGTTGCACTTTTCTTTTCTTTGCGAAAATTTTTAATTTTTTAGATAGCCTTGCTTGCCGTAGTTTTTCTTTATCCGTTAATTTTCGGGCTTCTATTATGTGTGATACTGATGTTACGACACTGTCTTTCTCTTTGAAGAAGCGGGCGAGTTTTAGTCGAGTTGTAGTCAGTTATTTCTGTTCTGCTTAGTATTCAATTAGGTCCGAAATTTTTCGTGATTGTAGAGGACTTGGCAGATAAGAGACGATACATACTTGTTTTTAAATCCCCATCATTACGTTTGGCTACATTTTCCGGATAGTGAGTCGTACTGTTTCTTTAGTCGTGTTGGCACTTAAATTGAGTTTAGAGTCGGCCGCTTTTTCCTAAAAGTCGAGATAATGTGTTCTATGAAGGGAAGTCTAGTAACCGGGGGTATTCGCGTGACCTGTTGTTTACTCTCGCGTAAAACGACGACCCCGATTAGACTAGTGATTTAGTGATTTCACATGTGCCAATGATAGGAAGCCTAGTAACCGGGGGCATTCGCGTGACCCGCTGTTTACTCTCGCGTCAAACGGCAACCTTGATTCGGACATGTGGAAATTATGTATTCGAGTTGTTTCTCCGCTGTAGACGGGAACTTAGTAACTAGAAGCATCCATGTGCCCCATGAGTGTCTTTTACGTCAAACGGTTTCCGAATACATGAGAATGGAAGTTCCACCCTAGGATTATCCCGATGAAACATCCCGAGATCCTAACCTAGTGGTCGACTCGAATCAAATTCTTGAGCATATTTATATAAGGGGATACTGTCCGAGGTTTATTTGTTATGAGACTCGTGAAAAATTGTGCCTTTAGACTGTGGAACGCGACGAACTAGCTTGTTTATGTTAGCCTTTCATAGTGACGGTTGATTTGACTCATGTTTTGTTGATCTTTGAGCTGAGTTTTCTTCGTGAACAAATGATTAGGACTGAACTTGATTACTTTGCGGTATCACTATTCTGAGTGCAGCTCGCTTTTATGACACTCGTATTATTTAGAGAGAATGGCAGGATAGTATTGATTAGGTTGAACACTATGAGTTGCACGATGATTCACGACATTCTTTTACTGACTTTAATTCTTTTTGCTTGAGGACAAGCAAAGGCTTAAGTTTGGGGGTATTTGTTAGGCGTATTTTTATACGCTTATTTATCATTATTTTGTAGTATTTTGGAGTGTGAAATCATCTAAATGAGCTTTTAATGCCTTAATTTTGTATGATTGACAGAAATTGAAGTCCTAAGCTTAAACGAGGCAAAACGGGCGAAACGGCAAAATCGGACTATGAGCCGCGGCACTAAGCCGAGCCGCGGCAAAGGACGACACCACCAAGGGCGAGTAGGTCAGACTCGTGCCGCGGCACGCCCATGTGAGCCGCGGCACGTAAGGATTTAATTACGCCTGTATTGATTTTGGCGATGTGCCGCGCACGAGTTGATGAGCCGCGGCACACTTAGCGGGTTTGGTACGTCTGCGCGAATTTTGGGCGTTTGAAGCTTGATTTCAACCAACTAATACGGACGCGATTTATGGAAGTGCTGAGCTATAAATAGGGCTTAAGACCCTAATTTAATCATCGGGGAATCATTGGAGCTAAACCTAAGAGAGCTTAAGCTTGGAGACAGAGAAGAGGAGGAAAGCAGAGGAATTCAAAGGCAGAAGGCGGAAGCTGAAGAACGGAGGAATCCGAGCTTCATCTGCGTTTGAATTTTATGCTTTCGTTTATTTATTCTGTATTTTCAATTTTTAGTATGTCAGGCTAAAGCCCTAATCTAGGGTTTTGATGAAACCTTCATTTTGACGAATTGATTGAGATTATCCAATTTATTACCTTTTTATTGAGTTTTCCCAATTATGTTTAATGCTTGCAATTATCTGGCCAATAGTTGTATTGATTTAATCATTCACGTCGAATCGGGAGAGGAGATTTGGTGAGGAACTATTGGTGAGGACCGTTTTATTCTGTGAGATAGGAATATACTCATAGGAACTACGTGGCCTTTAGGAGATTCCATGCTTTTTGCCTAGCGACGAGATAATTCACCTAGGAATAGAGTGCGTTAGTCGCCGTTAGATAAATCTATCGACCTCGGGAGAGGCGGTAGAATATACTAGCAATCTCCGCCTTCAATAAATTGGGAAAATTATTTATTACGGATAATCAAGATTAAATTCGGATAAATTAAGGTGGATTCAGAACTCTAGACTTATCTATCATTTGATTCTTTTTATTCAAGCTATCGTTTTCTGTTTAGTCTTTTATCAATTCTTTTAGATATTAATCCAAAAACCCAACTTCGATTGTTCAAATAAAATTGGGATACGAAAACGTCGGTAGTTAGAGATTCAATCCTCGTGGGAACGATACTCTACTTATCACTTTATTACTTGTAAACGATGACGTGCACTTGCGTGTAGGAAATATCGCAACAAACCACATTACAACAATAATTACTCCGATGAGGAGTTTAGTTGCATCACACCAGGACAATACCGAATACTAGTGTATTTTATATGTAGATAAAATACACAACACTGAATGAAACGGAGTATCCAAATGAAAGTCTGCAGCGGAAAGTAAATAACAATAACATGAATAACTGAGAGATCGGGGCCCCCTACTAGTATCACTGGGACTCCTCGACATCAACATGCTATTCCCGTGCTTTTGCCTTGCCATGACCTGAAAAACAAAATCCCCAAACGGGGTCAGTTACAAAGAACAACAATCCTCAAGGGTTGAAAATACACAATCATGATTATTTAAGAAGTTATGAAATATCTTATCGAAACATACGCAATCAAACATGCTATATGAATCAACTAACAGTACGGCTCAAAGGGTGGCGCCACACTACGCTCGGGATGGAAATGTGTCCGTGCACAAGCCACCAACGAGTATCGATCAAATACACGTGTGGTCTTGTACCTAATCAGTCTCAAGAGACAATATGACTCGTGTGCACAGTCCAATGTATCACTCCCAATACATGGCCATCACGTGCCCGACATGAAAATCCTAAACATACCAACCGGCACGCCAGTATGACCCGGAATGCCACGATATAACAAAAGTGACATCGGAAACGAATAATGACTCACCGAGATAAAATGATAGTGAAATGAATGATAGCTCAACGAAAAGATTGGAACCGTCGTTCCTTATGACTGAAGTGATTAATTGACAATAACAAGTTTTGATACGGTTAATACAATAATGAATGAGTTATGATTATGAATGAACAACATCAAAAGGGATGAATTGTAATATCCGCAATTTTCGATTTCCGGTAATTCTTTTTTTTTCGGTCGGAGTCCGTTTTGACGACTCGCTCATGACCGTTTCGTCATTCTGAGAATGATTAATTCTACACTTTTTGACATCCGAGTTCGTTTCGGTATCGTTTCGTTGAGTTCTGTGCTTTTTAGCGACTTTTCCGCACTTGAGTTCGATTCTTGCGAATCTCGTCCAAATCGTTGTTTCGAGTTTCCCGCAAGTCCGTTTAACTTTGTTAGACGTGTTGTGAGCTTTGGTTTGATTATTCGTTGTCGTATGGTGATTTTCGGGCAGTTGGGCCATTTTCGTAATTTCCCAAAGTTTGGGGTAATTACCTTCCGTTGTCGAATTTCGAGCCTTCGGGTGGTCGAAATCGTGTGTTATACTAGCTCTTAGATTCGTCTTTGTGAGTACCTCGTAACCGTATCTTCGGTTCGTATTCGTGCTCGGGTTTCTGTCGCTTTGTTGAATTCGGGATTACTAAACGACTTTTCTAAGTATGAGTTCGTCTTTGTTAGATCATCATTAATTTTTGGTAACTCCAAAAATTATAAATCTTGCAATATTATAGAACATCGAGTTAGCTTTCCAATGGTTCAAACGGTGAGTCAATCGAGTCCTGACGAGAGTTATGGTCGTTTTAGTGAAAGATCACACTGTCGGGCACCTTCTAGGAGCCTTTCGGCCGATAGGGGTCGATAGACCCTACCGCCGGCATTCCGTATGGCTATCGGTTGGGCCTATCGGCCGATAGGCCGGCCGATAGGGTCTCTGTGTTACACTATAAATGTGTCGTTTTGAGCGAACTGCTCATTTCCTTCCCCATTTTGCACGGCGTCGCGAGAGAGAGATATAGAGGGAGAGATAATTCTTCATCCGGGTCGATTTTCATCATTTCCTTTCGGTTGTGAGGCTCGGATAATCAATCTAACGCGTGTTCTACGGATCTTAACACTGAATCACTCAAGGTAATATCTCTTGAAACCCTACCTTTTTGGATAATTGGGGATTTTGGGGTTTTGTCCGATTCTTTCCGTTTTGTTGATGGATTGATGATTATTTAGATGTATTATATCATTTCCCTTGTTATTCCATGGTTGGATCGTATCGATTCGTTGTTTGAGTTGAGTTCTTGACCGACGCCTTGAAGGTGTCCTAGAAATGTCTTAGAGGGGTTTTCGGGCGTTCTACGATTATTCTTCCTCGTATGGTCGATGATTTATTGATTGTATGATGTTAGGGTCGTGTTTCTTGCGAAGAAACCGCGTTGAACCCTTTCGTTCGCCGCCGTCTTCCGCTTCGATAGCATTGGGCGTTTGAAGCTTTCCGGTTGAGCCGTGTTCGGAATACTTGCGTACCGATTTTGAGGCAAGTATCTTGTCCATACATTTCATGTTTCGTAGGCATAATTATTGATAAATGGTTTTATGCGAAATCCAATGTTTAATGAACGTAAAAAGGGATCGGTATGTTCTCGATAAATGTTGTCTTTCAACAATAATTCTTGTAATTCGTGAATATATGTATTCTCGGAATATATGTGTTGGTTTTGTATGTTGAAAGATGCTACGATCACTTTGAGTGAGTTTAATAGACCGTAATCCTTTGCCGGGGATTACGTAAAGTTATGTGTACTTGTTCGGTAAGAACGTAATGGGTGCGATATTGGTTGTTATTCCTTCGTGAGGAGATTGTGACACTTGGTGTTGCTTGGTATTGGTATTTACTTGTGGTTGTGTGACATTAGTTGTGAGTGTACGTCGACTAAAGTGGCCATTCTAGCGAAGTACCTAGCATTTGTATGCACATTCTGATATTCGAATTATGGCTTCCCGTGGCGTTGTGGATGATATGTGTATGTTCACCTAGGGACGGTCCGACGGGGCCTCTAGGGATACGTATTGCCGTGAGTGTGCGTATCGTGAACTGTGGTTAGCCACCCAGGGATGTACGACGGGGCTCTGCGGGGTACGGTGGCCGTGAGTCTCGTACCAGGGTTAACTTTGAAATGTTTTGTTGGAGAACTGTGATTTTTGGCGTATATTTCGTCTGATTAGGATGGCAGTCCAAATGGTAGGGTACTTAGCTGGAATGGCACCAATAAATGTGTTGTGAATGAATTGTCTCTTGGTTGTGATAATTTGGTATGGGTACGTGAGTCATGTGGTTGCTCTGTGCATTGTAGCTCTGTGGTATGATGAGTGAGACTGTTGTCATGGTAATGTTGGATACGGTGTAATTTCCACCGGGGTATTCTTGCGAGTATGTGATGTGGATGATTTGGGTCGTGGACCCCGTGTTGTGATTGGAATGTTATAATTGGGTCGTGGGCCCCGTTATCCTGCTATCGGACTTGTATTTTGAAATAAACGATTGTTGGGCTATGTCCCTAAGCATTTCGAAAGGCTTGAAAATTCTTAAATCCCAAACGTTTTCAAAACTCCCGAGATCGTAAAATGTTTTGTAAGTTGTAAAATGGTTTTATTCTTATCTTTCGTAATCTAAATTGTTTTGATCAAGTGAATTATCTCGGAAGTATATTCATGATTTCTATGTTCTTGGAGTATGATTTGTATGGCTGTCTTTGTATTTATACTTGCACTAGCAAAACAGGTGGGGTTTTGCTAACCCCGAGTATTCGGGGGTGGATGTCCAGACAAGGCCCGTGTATTTGCAAAGTTCCGGGAAGCAATTCACGGGATCGTTACGAAGGATGATGGAAGACGGCGATACTAATCACATGAAGACCGGTGTTGAATATTTGGTGATGTTTTGTTTTGTCTTTCCGTTGTGTTTACTTTCCCTATGCGGGATTGTTGATTTATGTTAACCCCTGCGTGGGTATGAGTTACGAGAAAGAGTAATGTATGCTCGATGTGTATGTTGTGGTAAAAGACCAAATCGGTCTAATGGTTCGTTTGTTAGCCATGTCGGCATGTATAGTGTTAATGTGTTTTACGTATTTAGCTCGGTAGATCCTCACGGAGGGGTCCGCGGCGCCGTAATATTCCCAAGGGTTTGGGGGTGTTACGAATATGGTATCGGAGCTTAGGTTGCGGAAACCTAGCCGCCGGGTCGGTTGTGTGTTGTTGGGTCTTGTCTTGTCTTGTCTTGTCGATTTTGTCCGATCGAGTCGTGTCGCGACGCGTCCCGAGGTGTCGGTCGTGATTAGTATCGAGGTGCGGCCATCATCTTCGTGCGACTGTGAAGTAAGTCTCCCTTCTTTGTGTTGTGCCTCGTGTGACACGAGCTATTTTTATGATTATTTGTTAAGTGGTGGAATTTTATGTGAATTTTGATTTTCACGATATGTATTTAGTCAACTCTCGTATTTGATTTATACGAGGAGTGTCGCTTGTGATATCTTTTTATTGTTGTTTTTGTTCGTTGTTGATGATTTTCGAATCGATTTGCACGCTTTACAAGTCTCTTGTGGAAGCTTTGTGCTTATACGCGTTCGACTTGTTCACTAGCTGCCATGGGAGGGTATTTTATCGGTGGTTTTGTTACGAATGTGGTATTTTATCGTTTATTTTCGTTTAAAGACATGTATTGTCTTGATTTTAAACGCTTTGATGCGTGTGCTAGGAGTTGTTTTAGTGAACGTCGGTATGTGTGAGTTCGGGCATTCGCCTATTGGATTTTGAAAACCTTGAGTATCTTAGAAAAATAAATTTGAGACATACTTTTCAAATGAGTTATTTTCTTGTGGTACATCCTAGATGTCACAATATATTTCAAAATTTTTCTACCTCGAGGACCAAAATGTTTTGAGATATTTTCAACACTTTTATTTAGACCCGAGGGTCGAATATTTTGAAAGTTTTCGCTAAGAGAAAGTGTCCTCATTTTTATCAAATGCGAAATGGTTCTCCAATGTCTCGATAACGATGTTTCAAGTTCGTACTTTTTGAAAGGTGATACTCAAGATCAACCGGTGTTCTTCTAAATTATTTTCAAAATGAGGTTTTCGTTTTTAAAACCTATCCATTCCCGTTTGAGGGCTGGGTATGAATGTATGATGTTCGCGTTGTCATTTTGATACTTTCTCCCGAGTATGATCGAATTGGCGGTGTGAGCGTTGAGTCGCTTTCCACACATGGGTTGTGCTAGCCCCTGTGAGAGGCGGGATGTTGGTGTTGAATGTTGTCGCCTCGTGGTGATTTCTGCATTGTCGCGCATGTGCGAGCTGTTAGAGCTTGGTTTGGTATGACCGTGTGCATCGGTGATGGTTCCGTTTTGTGTCGGTTGTTTAATGTCTTATTACCTTGCTCCCGTTTTGTGAATTTCGTGGACGAGGTCGGTGGTAATGCCCGTACTATTTTGACTTCGTGTTTTCTCTTCCCGATCTATCGATTCGCTCATGTTCGTTGGTACTTTATGAACTTGTTCGGTATTTGATTTCATCGTCCGAACGAGCCGTGATCTTGTTGTGGGCCGATCCGTTATCGGTGTGACTTTTTCGAGTTCGGTTCGATTCTTGTGAACTTTGTTCGGGAGTAACATCATTTGGTTCTACTAGTCCTTTTATTCGAAGGGATCGGATTTTGAACTTCTGTATTTTCTACTTTGTCGACTCATTTATGTTCGTTGACATTTCTGAGCTTGTCCTGCCCTTGTTTTTGTTTATCGAACGAGTGTGATATCATTTCGGAATAACATATTTGTCGTTGTGACTTTTCAATCGCTATTCCCTTTCATGTGGATCTTATGGGAATGCATGTCTTGTAGTTCTCACCAGATCATCCTGGGAGTTATTGTCGAACTTTATTGTTCTTCGTGATTCGAACATGATTCTTCGATTTTTGTTGTCTCGATCGTTTGTTTGTTCGGTTTTTGTTCTCGTTTCGTGATTGTTGAACGTTCAGGCTCCTTCGTAATTCCCTTTAGTTCGGGAAATTAGTTTCGTTTTCAATCTTCCATCCCTTAGGCGATGGGATTCCGTGTTTGTTCAGCGGTTGACTCGCGTTTTGATTGATGTACCATTGGGTTGATCAATCATATTGATTTTCGTTCGTTGTGTTTTGTGATTATCGGATAATTGACTTGGCTATAGTATCCGTTTGATGACGCTTGTCACTTGTCGGTTTTATTATATCCCTAACGGCGACGTTGTGTTGGTCACCGTGGAGCGTGTTTACACGCCGTATATTCCTTTGCGTTGTTTGTAACATTTCGCCGTTGGGCATTAGTTACGCATTCTTGTGTGTCTCGTTGAGTTTTTCCTGGCGGAATATTTCTTCTCCCTACTTGTTTTAAGTTTCGGGACGAAACTCCTTTTAAGGAGGGTAGAATGTAATATCCGCAATTTTCGATTTCCGGTAATTCTTGTTTTTTCGGTCGGAGTCCGTTTTGACGACTCGCTCATGACCGTTTCGTCATTCTGAGAATGATTAATTCTACACTTTTTGACATCCGAGTTCGTTTCGGTATCGTTTCGTTGAGTTCTGTGCTTTTTAGCGACTTTTCCGCACTTGAGTTCGATTCTTGCGAATCTCGTTCGAAACTGTTGTTTCGAGTTTCCCGCAAGTCCGTTTAACTTTGTTAGACGTGTTGTGAGCTTTGGTTTGATTATTCGTTGTCGTATGGTGATTTTCGGGCAGTTGGGCCATTTTCGTAATTTCCCAAAGTTTGGGGTAATTACCTTCCGTTGTCGAATTTCGAGCCTTGGGTGGTCGAAATCGTGTGTTCTACTAGCTCTTAGATTCGTCTTTGTGAGTACCTCGTAACCGTATCTTCGGTTCGTATTCGTGCTCGGGTTTCGGTGTCGTTTTGTTGAATTCGGGATTACTAAACGACTTTTCTAAGTATGAGTTCGTCTTTGTTAGATCATCATTAATTTTTGGTAACTCCAAAATTATAAATCTTGCAATATTATAGAACATCGAGTTAGCTTTCCAATGGTTCAAACGGTGAGTCAATCGAGTCCTGACGAGAGAGTTATGGTCGCTTTAGTGAAAGACTGCCACCGTCGGCACCTTCCAGAGCCTTTCGGCCGATAGGGGTCGATAGACCCTACCGCCGGCATTCCGTATGGCTATCGGTTGGCCATCGGCCGATAGGCCGCCGATAGGTCTCATTGTGTTACACTATAAATGTGTCGTTTTGAGCGAACTGCTCATTTCCTTCCCCATTTTGCACGGCGTCGCGAGAGAGAGATATAGAGGGAGAGAGAATTCTTCATCCGGGGTCGATTTTCATCATTTCCTTTCGGTTGTGAGGCTCGGATAATCAATCTAACACGTGTTCTACGGATCTTAACACTGAATCACTCAAGGTAATATCTCTTGAAACCCTACCTTTTTGGATAATTGGGGATTTTGGGGTTTTGTCCGATTCTTTCCGTTTTGTTGATGGATTGATGATTATTTAGATGTATTATATCATTTCCTTGTTATTCCATGGTTGGATCGTATCGATTCGTTGTTTGAGTTGAGTTCTTGACCGACGCCTTGAAGGTGTCCTAGAAAATGTCTTAGAGGGGTTTTCGGGCGTTCTACGATTATTCTTCCTTGTATGGTCGATGATTTATTGATTGTATGATGTTAGGGTCGTGTTTCTTGCGAAGAAACCGCGTTGAACCCTTTCGCTCGTCTTCCGTTTCGATAGCATTGGGCGTTTGAAGCTTCGGTTGAGCCGTGTTCGCCGAATACTTGCGTACCGATTTTGAGGCAAGTATCTTGTCCATACATTTCATGTTTCGTAGGCATAATTATTGATAAATGGTTTTATGCGAAATCCAATGTTTAATGAACGTAAAAGGATCGGTATGTTCTCGATAAATGTTGTCTTTCAACAATAATTCTTGTAATTCGTGAATATATGTATTCTCGGAATATATGTGTTGGTTTTGTATGTTGAAAGATGCTACGATCACTTTGAGTGAGTTTAATAGACCGTAATCCTTTGCCGGGGATTACGTAAAGTTATGTGTACTTGTTCGGTAAGAACGTAATGGGTGCGATATTGGTTGTTATTCCTTCGTGAGGAGATTGTGACACTTGGTGTTGCTTGGTATTGGTATTTACTTGTGGTTGTGTGACATTAGTTGTGAGTGTACGTCGACTAAAGTGGCCATTCTAGCGAAGTACCTAGCATTTGTATGCACATTCTAGTATTCGAATTATGGCTTCTCGTGGCGTTGTGGATGATATGTGTATGTTCACCTAGGGACGGTCCGACGGGGCCTCTAGGGATACGTATTGCCGTGAGTGTGCGTATCGTGAACTGTGGTTAGCCACCAGGATGTCCGACGGGCTCTGCGGGTACGGTGGCCGTGAGTCTCGTATCAGGTTAACTTTGAAATGTTTTGTTGAGAACCGTGATTTTTGGCGTATATTTCGTCGATTAGGATGGCACCAAATGGTAGGGTACTTAGTGGAATGGCACCAATAAATGTGTTGTGAATGAATTGTCTCTTGGTTGTGATAATTTGGTATGGGTACGTGAGTCATGTGGTTGCTCTGTGCATTGTAGCTCGTGGTATGATGAGTGAGACCGTTGTCATGGTAATGTTGGATACGGTGTAATTTCCACCGGGTATTCTTGCGAGTATGTGATGTGGATGATTTGGGTCGTGGACCCTGTGTTGTGATTGGAATGTTATAATTGGGTCGTGGGCCTGTTATCTGCTATCGGACTTGTATTTTGAAATAAACGATTGTTGGGCTATGTCCCTAAGCATTTGAAAGGCTTGAAAATTCTTAAATCCCAAACGTTTTCAAAAACTCCCGAGATCGTAAAATGTTTTGTAAGTTGTAAAATGGTTTTATTCTTATCTTTCGTAATCTAAATTGTTTTGATCAAGTGAATTATCTCGGGAAGTATATTCATGATTTCTATGTTCTTGAGTATGATTTGTATGGCCTGTCTTTGTATTTATACTTGCACTAGCAAAACAGTTGGGGTTTGCTAACCCCAGTATTCGGGGGGTGGATGTCTGTATTGCGTCCAGGTATTTGCAGGTTGCTGGGGAGCAATTCACAGGATCGTTACGAAGGATGATGGAAGACGGCGATACTAATCACATGAAGACCGGTGTTGAATATTTGGTGATGTTTTGTTTTGTCTTTCCGTTGTGTTTACTTTCCCCTATTCGGGATTGTTGATTTATGTTAACCCCTGCGTGGGTATGAGTTACGAGAAAGAGTAATGTATGCTCGATGTGTATGTTGTGGTAAAAGACCAAATCGGTCTAATGGTTCGTTTGTTAGCCATGTCGGCATGTATAGTGTTAATGTGTTTTCTGTATTTAGCCTGGTAGATCCTCACGGAGGGGGTCTGCGGCGCTGTAATATTCCCGAAGGGTTTGGGGGTGTTACATGAATATCCTTTTAACCGAGTAAGAATTAACTTACACAACACCGGTGACAATTATCCTTCCACGAACAACGTCCTAATAGAGATATCGGTCGCTCGAACAACCTTGAATAGTACAATAACCAACAATCCGTTCAACATACGTAACAAACATGAATATAACGAACTCAACACGTTGATAAGACTAAACCAAGTCCATTGAGGCATTACATCAAACATGTTGCGTCCAAACTCCGATTGTTTACAATCAAACCTCAATATACCAATATCAAATCCCCCAAGAAATGTTTCAAACCAACAAAACATCTCCAATACGATTAATAATCCAAAACGAATATCCAAAAACATGATTATAACGACAATTAATCGAAAACCCCCAATCTCAACTCGATATTCAAAGTGTTCTTGAATAATCCCTCAATAATCCAATGAATCTTTATACAAACTCATAATCATATACATATCCCTTCATATAACATGATTATAACGTCCAAAACATCATATCTCAACACAAAATCGAAATCCAAGGTGTTGAAGAAATTACCTCTTGAAGATCCGATCACTTCGATCCGAATAACACGAGTAGAAACGAGTATCCGAGCTATATGATCGAATGGAAATGAAGAGCTCAAGTACTCAAGTGTTTGATGAAGGAAGAATTCCTTTCCCCAAGCTCTCTCTCGGACAAAAAGGAAGAAGAAAGTGAAAATGAAGAAAATGAGGAAAAAGTGTCCCGGCCAAACCATATATACTGCCGGAAGTTACGGCCATAACTCGGCCCTCTTACGGCCGCAACATTCCAGGTCAACGGCCTTACGGCCGTAACCGGCCAACTCGTACGGCCGTAACTCGGCTACGTCCGAAAGCCTGCCGACTGTCTTACGGCCGTAACCGTTCCTGAGTTACGGGCGTAACCCGCCTTCGTCAAAAACATCCGTCGACACCCTTACGGCCGTAACCGCACACCTTACGGCCGTAACTCGGATGATACGGCCGTATCCGGCCAACCTTACGGGCGTAACCCGCCTTCGTCAAAAATGGCCAGACCTCCTGTCTGCAGCGTACGGCCGTAACCGGCCAAGCCTTACGGCCGTACCTTCCTCGAATTACGGCCGTATGCCGCAACCCTTACGGTCGTAAGTCACCCTTGGTCGACAACACTTAAAATTTACGAACACCTCTTACGGCCGTAACTAACCCTCCTTACGGCCGTAACTCGCCTTCGGCCAAAATGCCTGGGCACTGGCCGACCACGACGTCAGAATCGCCACTTTACGGCCGCACTACCGAACTTACGGCCGTATCCCAGAACCTTACGGCCGTAACTGAATGTTGGCCAAGGTGAATAATTCCGATGATTCCGATTCCTCGCTACGACTGATGAATGATCCGACATACCAAACGTTTGCGAATGCGAACAAGTCCAACACATGCCAAAAATGATACTTCCAGCATAAGACCACCAATCACGATGGTAATGATAATACTCCCGTTCCGACACTCAAACGGAGATGAAAAGACGATCGGTAACTGATACACGGTTACAACATGCCAAATGAACGCAATTGAATGAATCATGACTGAGGAATGATTATTAATGAGTGAAAATTACTGAGTGATAATTACAGACTGATAATTACTGAATGATAATGAATGAATTACAACCGGGTATTACATACTCCCCCCCTTAAAAAGAGTTTCGTCCACGAAACTAAGGGTCAAACAACTCGGGATGACTTTCCCGCATACTCTCCTCGGTTTCCCAAGTAGCCTCTTCGAATCCGTGTCTAGACCACTGAATCTGACCAAAGGAATCGTCTTGTTCCTCAACTGTTGATTCGCCGCTCTAATACTCGTATAGAACGCTCCTCATGCGAATGATCATCCGCGATCTCGATTTTGTCGAACTGAAGTATGTGGCTCGGGTCGGCAACATACTTCCGCAACTAAGAGACGTGAAACACATTATGAATTCGGCTCAAAGCCGGAGGTAAAGCCAATCGATAAGCTAACTCGCTTACTCGATTCAAAATCTCACACGGTCCAATGAATCTCGAACTCAACTCCCCCCATTTTTCGAAACGGAAAAACCTCGACTCGGCGATACCTTGACCAAAACGGGGTCACCCGTCTCGAACTCTAGTGGTGGACGACGATTATCTGCATATGATTTCTGTCGACTCAGAGCAGTCAATAGACGACTCCTGATCAAAGCTACCTTCTCCCGGGCGGCTATAAACATATCGGGCTCGGTGCCGATTGACTCTGATGGTTCGTCCCAACACAAGGGAGATCGACAACGACGACCGTACCAGGCCTCGTAAGGTGCTACCTTCCTCGCAGCATGCCACTAAACTGTACGTGGACTCAAACAACAGTAATTGGGCTTCCCAATCGTCTACTAATCGAGGACGCATGCCCTCAACATGTCCTCCAATGTCTGAAAAGTCCTCTCTGATTGTCCGTCGGACTGAGGATGAAAAACGGTAATGATATAAAGCTGAGTTCCCAAAACACGATGAACTGATTCCCTAAACGAGACACGAATCGCCCGACACGATCAGAAACGATACTCTTAGGAGTACCATGCAATCTCACTAACTCTCTGATGAGTAGCTGGGCAAGTCTCACGGGATCCCACGTATCCTTGATCTCAAGGAAATGAGTTGATTTAGATAGCGATCCACGATTACCCACATCGTATTCATGCCACGACGACTCGTCGGCAAACTTGTGAAGAAATCCATAGAAATGTCTTCCCACTTCCATTCTGGAATAGGAAGCGGTATCAGCATACTCGCCGGTCGCTGATATTCAATCTTGACTTGCTGAGGCTAATCATCTCGAAACAGATTCCGCGACTCCTCGCTTCATATTACTCCACCAGAAATGTTGTTTCAAGTCCTTGTACAATCCTGCTAGACCCCGGATGAACCGGATAAGGGGTAGCATGAGCTTCTCTCAAGATCGAGTTTTTTTTTCAACTCATCATTCGCCGGTACGCACAACCGATTCTTAAATCTCAAGAGTCCATCCTCGTGGACCACAAATCCAGGGGCTTTCCCCTGTGCCTCATCCTCGCGGATGAGTAACAAAATGAATCTGAACCCTGATTCTCCCTGATTTCCTCCTCAAGTGATGATGAAATCTCTAACATACCAAGCTGTCCCTGAACTTGCTGAAACCGGACCTCGATCTCGGGTCTAAGGAATTTCTGCTGAAGCTCCTTCTGAACTCTTAAACGAGCAAGCATCTGCCCC
Organism: Orobanche coerulescens; assembly: GCA_033398695.1. Classification (NCBI taxonomy): domain Eukaryota; kingdom Viridiplantae; phylum Streptophyta; class Magnoliopsida; order Lamiales; family Orobanchaceae; genus Orobanche; species Orobanche coerulescens. The sequence continues at coordinate 39,367,550 of CM065814.1, read as the reverse complement.
TGAACGGACTTATGACTCAAGGCGTCGGCGACAACATTCGCCTTGCCCGGGTGGCAAAGGACCTCGATATCATAATCTTTGATTAGTTCCAACCACCGCCTCTGTCACATATTTAACTCCTTGTGAGTAAATATATATACTTCATCTCCTGTGATTGGTGAATAACTGGCAGGTGACGCCATAAAGGTAATGACGCCAAAATTCCAACGCGAAAACCACGATTGCTAGCTCCGGTCGTGGGTTGGATAATTAATCAGCTAATCCGAGGAAACTTCGGATTTACTTAACATCTTTCGGAGGTTGCCAATCTCGGATAGCCTCCGACTTCTGAGGGTCGACACGATCTCTGACAGATGAAATTACATGCCCGAGAAAATCACTTCGGACATCCAGATCTCACAATTGGAAAGCTTACCATGAAGTTGCTCGCGTCTCAACACGTCGAGAACCTGATGAAGATGTACCTCGTTTTCCTCTCGATCACGAGAATAAGCCAAAATGTCATCGATGAAGACAACAACAAACTGATCCAAAAAGTCGATGAAAAACTGATTCATTAACTCCATGAATACCGCAGGTGCATTAGTTAGCCCGAATGGCATAACTACGAACTCATAATGACCATAGCGTGTTCGAAACGCCGTCCTCGCGATATCCGACTCTCGAATCCGCAACTGGTGCTATCCAGATCTTAAGTCGATCCTGGAAAATACCGAAGTTCCCTGAAGTTGATCTAAAAGATCATCAATACGGGTAAGGGGTACAAATCTTGATCATCACCCTGATCAACTCTTGATGATTTATACACACACGAGACGAGCCATACCTCTCCTTGACAGATCACACTGGTGCTCCTCTCGGGAATGCAATCGGTCGGAGATAACCTTTCTCGAACTATTCCTCAAGTTGAATCTTCAACTCCTGCATTCTGGTCGGGGCCATCCTATACGGTGCCTTCGATAAAGGGGATGTACCGGCTCCAACTCACTCCTGAATTCCACTACTCTATGTGAAAGCAACCAGATAACTCGTCTGGAAATACATCGTCAATCGATGACAATAATACCACAAATGATTGAACATTTCGATTGCCCTAGACTGGTCAATCGATAAAAAGTGATACAATGAATGATTGGACATCTCGATTGCCTTAGAAAGGCCAATCGATGAAAATGGTACAATGAATGTTTGAATAACTCGATTGCCTTAGAAAGGCCAATCGATGAAAATGATACAAGGAATGATTGAATAGCTCGATTGCCTTAGAAAGGCCAATCGATGAAAATGATGCAATGAAGGATTGAATAACTCGATTGCCTTAGGAAGGTCAATCGATGAAAATGACGCGATGAATGATTGAATGACTCGATTGCCTTAGAAAGGCCAATCGATGAAAATGATGCAATGAATGATTGAATAGCTCGATTGCAGAATTTCACTGCTTCCGCCATAATAATAATTCTACTGGAAAAACGGGGATTACTTCCCTGAAGCACCCATTCGATAACCAACGACGGAAAGATAGCGACCAAACGCTAACAAACACTAAAGATAGTATCAAGACGATTAAACCAACTAATACCGAAAATTACATCGTTCTAAGATAAATTCACCACAATTAGGTCCATCAACCAATCGCGGTCACTATGCTTACTTCGGTATGATTCCGAAAATCCTTCCATCGCCAGGTAGACCGATGGTATGAGGTCTACAAGCAATAGGACTACCCCGAAATAAGTCTACTCAAGCATGATTCGAAAATGAAAGAATGCGGTGTACCATCATCAAAAGGTACACACAGGTTGAAATAAGATTACGAGTATACCTGAAATCATTCGGGCCACCAGATCGTCGATCCTCCTCATCACATGAATCTGGGACTTGCCGGCCCCCGAACCGGATGCTCCCGTCTGATAATTACGAGCTCCAACTCTATCTGCTTCCATTGTCTTAAACGACGTTGACAAAGCAGTCTGATTCTAGAACGCTGATTGCCTCGGGGCCTGAGATGCCGCCGGAACCGACTTGGAGTCCTTTCGGCAAAAACGGGCCTTATGCCCAAAATTTCCACAGTTATAGCACGTGATAGACGGTTTCAGACACTCAGTGCTGAAATGACCCGGCGTTCCACAATTAAAGCATGTGATGACCGAACAGGCCGCTCGGGACTGAGATCCCGCACGATTATGCACCGTAGGAGGTCGCTCAGAAACGATAGGACTCATACGAGGCTTCTTGAAGGTTGACTGACCGCCTTGGGGTCGATTACGCTTCGTTGATTTCTTGCTGACAGATGAAGGTTGTGGTTCTGCACTTTCCTTAGCAGTTGGCTCATACGGGAGAGTTCTCTCGATTAATCCGGCCAGAGTGGCGCAATGATGATTGAGCAACTGCACATGGGTCATCATGGCCTGCATAAAAGTAAGTGGATCAACCCGAACATCTTCTGATCGAGCCGAGTCCTGGGCATGATTTCCCGGCAGCGAGTGATTATTTCTCGGGTTTCGGCCCGCACCGCGGCCTCTTCCCGTACATCCCCTGACAGCTCTCTCCATACTGAAGTAGGAAGGTCGCATAATGATTATATTTCCCGCATGATTATCACGTTATGCTTACGTCATGAGATGATGAAAATGAGTACACATGCTTTAACTTAGTGATTATATGAATGATTTACTGAAGTGACATGAATATCTGATGAAATTCTTGAAATGATTATTTTGAATAACTTAACAAGATTAATAATATGATCATCCAGATCGACAACTGAGTAATGAAATGAATTAAGTGATTAATGAGTTAACATGATCGTCCTCATCACAATGAATGATGGTGTTTGAGGATTGTTAAATGATGAATGATGAATGAATGACTATTGCCAGAAATTATACTATGGCGTTAGAAATCTTACAGTTCTTCCGGTCTGATTGGCTCGGCATTTGCACAGGTCACACGTGACGCGAAAGTCCAATGATACTAGTCTGATGACGATGATTTCAAATGAGACATGACTCGGAAGGTAGTATTCAAAACCACTCTCCGATACCAACTCTGTAACACCCCAAACTAGGCGGATATTACAGTGCCGTAGATCCCCAACTGGGACCCACCAGGCAAATGAAAATGAATGAATTACACAGGATAAATGTAGTACCGAACCACATTACAATAATAATTACTCCGATGAGGAGTTTAGTTGCATCACACCAGGACAATACCGAATACTAGTGTATTTTATATGGAGATAAAATACACAACACTGAATGAAACGGAGTATCCAAATGAAAGTCTGCAGCGGAAAGTAAATGACAATAACATGAATAACTGAGAGATCGGGGCCCCCTACTAGTATCACTGGGACTCCTCGACATCAACATGCTATTCCCGTGCTTTTGCCTTGCCATGACCTGAAAAACAAAATCCCCAAACGGGGTCAGTTACAAAGAACAACAATCCTCAAGGGTTGAAAATACACAATCATGATTATTTAAGAAGTTATGAAATATCCTGTCGAAACATACGCAATCAAACATGCTATATGAATCAACTAACAGTACGGCTCAAAGGGTGGCGCCACACTACGCCCGGGATGGAAATGTGTCCGTGCACAAACCACCAACGAGTATCGATCAAATACACGTGTGGTCTTGTACCTAATCAGTCTCACGAGACAATATGACTCGTGTGCACAGTCCAATGTATCACTCCCAATAAATGGCCATCACGTGCCTGACATGAAAATCCTACACATACCAACCGGCACGCCAGTATGACCCGGAATGCCACGATATAACAAAAGTGACATCGGAAACGAATAATGACTCACCGAGATAAAATGATAGTGAAATGAATGATAGCTCAACGAAAAGATTGGAACCGTCGTTCCTTATGACTGAAGTGATTAATTGACAATAACAAGTTTTGATACGGTTAATACAATAATGAATGAGTTATGATTATGAATGAACAACATCAAAAGGGATGAATATCCTTTTAACCGAGTAAGAATTAACTTACACAACACCGGTGACAATTATCCTTCCACGAACAACGTCCTAATAGAGATATCGGTCGCTCGAACAACCTTGAATAGTAAAATAACCAACAATTCGTTCAACATACGTAACAAACATGAATATAACGAACTCAACACGTTGATAAGACTAAATCAAGTCCATTGAGGCATTAAATCAAACATGTTGCGTCCAAACTCCGATTGTTTACAATCAAGCCTCAATATACCAATATCAAATCCCCCAAGAAGTGTTTCAAACCAACAAAACATCTCCAATACGATTAATAATCCAAAACGAATATCCAAAAACATGATTATAACGACAATTAATCGAAAACCCCCAATCTCAACTCGATATTCAAAGTGTTCTTGAATAATCCCTCAATAATCCAATGAATCCTTATACAAACTCATAATCATATACATATCCCTTCATATAACATGATTATAACGTCCAAAACATCATATCTCAACACAAAATCGAAATCCAAGGTGTTGAAGAAATTACCTCTTGAAGATCCGATCACTTCGATCCGAAGAACACGAGTAGAAACGAGTATCCGAGCTATATGATCGAATGGAAATGAAGAACTCAAGTACTCAAGTGTTTGATGAAGGAAGATTTCCTTTCCCCAAGCTCTCTCTCGGACAAAAAGGAAGAAGAAAGTGAAAATGAAGAAAATGAGGAAAAAGTGTCCCGGCCAAACCATATATACTGCCGGAAGTTACGGCCGTAACTCGGCCCACTTACGGTCGTAACATTCCAGGTCAACGGCCTTACGGCCGTAACCGGCCAACCCGTACGGCCGTAACTCGGCTACGTCCGAAAGCCTGCCGACAGTCTTACGGCCGTAACCGTTCCTGAGTTATGGGCGTAACCCGCCTTCGTCAAAAACATCCGTCGACACCCTTACGGCCGTAACCGCACACCTTACGGCCGTAACTCAGATGATACGGCTGTATTCGGCCAACCTTACGGGCGTAACCCGCCTTCGTCAAAAATGGCCAGACCTCCTGTCTGCAGCGTACGGCCGTAACCGGCCAAGCCTTACGGCCGTACCTTCCTCGACTTACGGCCGTATGCCGCAACCCTTACGGCCGTAAGTCACCCTTGGTCGACAACACTTAAAATTTACGAACACCTCTTACGGCCGTAACTAACCCTCCTTACGGCTGTAACTCGCCTTCGGCCAAAATGCCTGGGCAGCCTGCTGGACCACGTACGGCCGTAACCGGCCAGCCTTACGGCCGTACCCGCTGAACTTACGGTCGTATCCCAGAACCTTACGGCCGTAACTCAATGTTGGCCAAGGTGAATAAATCCGATGATTCCGATTCCTCGCTACGACTGATGAATGATCCGACATACCAAACGTTTGCGAATGCGAACAAGTCCAACACATGCCAAAAATTATACTTCCAGCATAAGACCACCAATCACGATGGTAATGATAATACTCCCGTTCCGACACTCAAACGGAGATGAAAAGACGATCGGTAACTGATACACGGTTACAACATGCCAAATGAAAGCAATTGAATGAATCATGACTGAGGAATGATTATTAATGAGTGAAAATTACTGAGTGATAATTACAGACTGATAATTACTGAATGATAATGAATGAATTACAACCGGGTATTACACTTAACTCAACTAACAAACCTTCTACAGCAACAAGCAGCCAATAACCAAACTACTGGTGGGCCACAAGATCACATGTAACAACCCCAAAACCATCCGGGGATATTACAGCACCATGGACCCTGCGCCGGAACCCACAAGGCTAAAAATCATTTTCACAATCATTTCAAACACGCCAAGAGGCCAAAGACGGTAATATATTTCAAATACTCAAGTAGTCTCCAAAAATCTGTTTTCCAGAACTGTCATAAAATACCATTTGAAAGTAAAAGGCAAAAAATGCCAAAATTCAACAGTTTCAAAATGTACGCTAAGCCACCACTTACACGTACCGACAAAGAATAGTTTAGGGAAAAAGGTTTTACGAGATAACCCCAAATTTACGAAATACCCAAAAGGCCAAATTTACGAAATACCGAATGGGAATCCATACTAAATCACATATCACAGTGACAACAGTCACACAATCACAACCATCCGTACGTCCATAGTTGTCCCGACATCGCACTAGCGAGCTACGAACCTCGGAGCCTCCACGAGACTTACCCGATTGGACAACCCATGACACGTACATCACACAATCAATCCACAACCATAAGTTATCCCGACATCACGCTAACAAGCCACGAACCTCAGAGTCCCCGCAAGACATACCCGATGGATAACCCCACAAGTTACTCCGGCATCGCACTAACAAGGCACGAACCTCGGAGTCCCCGCAAGACATACCTGATTCGATAACCATACGGTCACCCCTGACCCATACTAAAAAGTATGGATCCCCGAGATTCAACAATCTTACCCGGAGGCACATCACATACAACGATCACGCAATATCAAGCACATACAATTTAGATGTGTTATGTGCTATGATTTTCTATTGTGCTGAGTGGTTACTTATTCAGTATGTCGAGGGGCAGAGGTCGTGGTCGTGGCGACCAGATGCGTGATCAGGATCATGCTGCCGGTGATGGTATTGGTAGCGGTGTTGGTACTATTTTGCAGCAGGTAGCTGCACAGATGACTCAGTTGACTCAAGCAGTTCAACGTAATACAGATGCAACCCAGAACATTGGTGCAAATCAGTGGCTTCGAGAAGTGGTTTGTATGAATCCCCCTCATTTCGCTGGTGCTGCAGATGCATTGGGCTGGGATGGTTGGCTTTTCCAGTTGGCAAAGATATTCGAGGTAGTTGATTGTCCAGAAGAACGAACATCACACGGTATCACATTTTCTCATGACAATTACACTTACCACGGCACAACCCTCGGCAAATAATATGGTCTATTATAATCACTAAATATTATTGTAACATCTCCAAACATACGAAACCAACACACACATGTACCGAAAACACATTTGTTTACGAAGCATACGAGTTATCTTTTGAAAGACAACATTTATGAGAACATACCGATCCTTTTTAAAGTTCATTTAAACATTCGGATTGCACATAAAATCATTTATCAATGATTCCATCTACGAAACATGAGAAGTATGGGCAAGATACTTGCCTCGATACCGCGAGCAATGAAACGATGAATGGACACGGTCGGGTAGCCCTCGAACTCCTAAGAACATCCAATAACTCGTCAACACCATGAAAACTACGAAAATAATATCACCACAAATCAATAACGCTAAATGGAATCTGAATCAACCCGAAAAACAACAAGAATCTGAGGGTTTCTTCAAGGAAATCGAGAATCAAGGTCCGGGTGATAAAAATCGATAAATGAGTTACAAAATCCGAAGACCACGATCAATACAACAAGAATACCAAGAACAATTAATCAATCTCGGACAAAATCAACGAATCACGAAGAAACCCCCAAAAAATATACACAACTACGGTTCTACGGAAGAAACACCTCGATTCGGCGAAGAACAAGGATTCGGTGATGATATAATCGAAAAGGATCTTCCAAAATGCCTTAGAATTGGTTAGAACCAGCCAAGAACTCCTCCCCTCGAACACTCCCGTCCGCAGCCGCCACCAAGTGAAGAAATCACGAGCAAATGAGGTCTGGCCGAAGCCCAGGCCTATATGGCCGATAGTGTTACGGCCGTAACCAGCCATAACTCGGTCAACTACCTTTACGTACGTAACTGCCGCTGCCTTACGTACGTAACGAGCACGCCTTACGGCCGTACTCGACGTGGTATTACGGCCGTAACTAGATCCCCAGGGCTACTGCCCGAATTCTGCCGATGCATTACGGCCATAACCGGCCAATGCCTAGCGGTCGTAATGAAGCCTTACGGCCGTAACAGGTTAACCCTTGTGGTTGTAACCGAGTCCTCCCAGGCCAGCGTGTGCGAGAGTCTTACGGCCGTAATCGGCCAGGCCTTACGGCCGTAACTCGATCCTAGCAGCCAACACCCGACCATCCGACTCGATACTCGATGATGTCTCGATCACGCAAATGCACCGACTAAGATCCGAAACAATAACGAACAAGCTACGAAACGCAACGTACCACAGTGCAAGCAGACGATTCCAAAGACGCGGATGACAAAAATCCGCTCGACCGAAGAAAAATTCAATGAAACCGGAACGAAGATCTCGGGTATTACATTCTACTCCCCTTAAAAGAAGTTTCGTCCCCGAAACTTAAAACATAGACGATCAACGCAAAACGATCTCAGATAACACACGCTATCCGTTGACGACGACTTGCACGAATCACATGCAACACGTAGCTGCTATCATCCATATTGCTACACCATAACAATAACAAAACATAACAAATAAAAGTCAATACGGTTGACCAACCCAAACTGTACAACAATCAAAGGACGAATTAATAGTTGAACAATTAAGAATTTCCACAACCCAAGGTTTGGAAGATCGAAAACAAAGTTAATTTCCCGAACCTGGGGAAATTACAAAGGAGTCTGAACAATCAACAACCATGATACGAGCTCAACAAAAACAGAAGAACAAACGGTCGAACCGCAACGATCAAGACGACAGCAGTCGAACAATCATGTCCGAATCACGACGATCAACAAGAATCAAATAACAACTCCGAAGTTCACACCTCGGCTCGAGACAATAGGTGATATGGTAAGGACGATAAGACATGCACCCACATAATATTCACAAGAATGGAATCACATTCGAAAAAAAGTCACAACGACAAGCGGATTAATCCGAATCAATACCTCAACTCGTTCGAACAATAAAAGTGAAGGAATGAATAAGTTCAAAAAATATCAAGGAATACAATCGAGTCGATAGAGTTGAACAATACAGAAGTTCAAAATCCGACCCAAACCGAATAAAAGAAGTTTCTCTCAGAAATTCGAAACAATAAAACAAGGAAATAACATAACATACGACTAGTTATCAGGGACTCCCCAGAGTTAATCCTGATATCAGTGCTCAAGTTCGTGCCTCGGAAGGCTCGGTAACCAACTCGAAAAACTGAACCCGGTTTCCCTCGAGTACGCACTTGTAGCACGTTACTGGCAGAGAAGGACAATGCGCACAAACATGCCCCGACACATTGCAGTTAAAACACCTCATACCAGGAGTCAAAGCAGACGACTTGGAACTCTCAGCCCCATGTGTCGAGTGATGGAGCTTCACAGCGGAAAGACTCCGACGCTGCAACCCAGAAGCACCAACTCCTGTACCGCCCATAGGGTCATCGGACTTCCTCTGCTTCTTTGACTCGGGTACACGCTCCGACGATAACGAAGCCAGCTCATAGGCTAAGGCTAGATCCTGATAATCTCTCAACGAAGTGCAAGTGAGTCCCGACATATACTAGCGAATCTTCGTCTTCATTCGTCTGTCAAAATGGAGGATCCTCTCTTCCTCGGTTCTCACCCGATCTCGCACATAACTGAGTTGTTTAATATAGTCGATGATAGCCTGCGACACCGAGATATCTTGCGGTCCTGCCATATAAAATTCACAAAGCCTCTGCTCTCTAATCGGTTTCGGACAGAACTCAGCTTCCATAAATGCCTGAAACTCCGCCCACGTGACATCACAATCATGAGGTTTAACAGCTTCCCACCAATTAGCGGCATCCTTGTCAAGACGGTACTGAGCAATATGTACCTTCCGCTCGTCGGGACAATCGATAGCCTCGAATATCTTCCCCAATTAGAAAAGCCAACCATCCCATCCTAATGCATCCGCAGCACCGGCGAATCTAAGGGGATTCATACGAACTGCCTTTCGAAGCCATTGACTTACACCGACGTTCTGAGTCGCGTCAGTGTTGCGTTGAACCGACTAGGTCAACTGAGTCATCTGTGCTGCTACTTGTTGCAATATAGTAGCAACACCCAAACTAATATTGTTCCCAGCAACATTCTCTCGATCCCGCATCTGATTCCCGTGGCCATCCATACCACAGTAACGACCACGACCTCGGCCCCTCGTCATATTAATCAAGCAACAACCTAACGCAACGAAAGTCACAACACATAATCACACACAACAATTATCATCATCGGATAGCACACATAGAATACGGTCACAGATGATCGGTCTAACGATCGCAAAAGTTAGACCTAATGGCCAAAATGCAGTCCAAAACTCCTGTTCAGACTGATTAACGTGCGCTCCGATGGAGACGTAGCGTGCGCTAGCCATGCCACGATAGCGCGCGCTAGTTCCACACTTGGCGTGCGCTAACTGTTCTAATATAGCAACACGTTCATGAACATATACCAAGCAGTATCAAAATTCGAAGGTTACAAATAAACAGCAACATACGAATCCAAACGCTGACAATTCACATCATTAACACAAATAACCATCAGAAGTTATACAACATTCCAAACCTAGTCTCCACCTCTCGGTCAAGAGAAATATCTCGACGAGTGCATACCGAACGTCTCAGCGTTCACACCACCACTTAATCACCATTTTGAGCATTATAGTCGAAATAACAATAACATCATTGCCACATACCTTTTTAACCGAAATTCATGAAACCGAAAAGTTGAAAGCAAAAGTCACGCCTCGAGTAATGTTTTTGATAGACCTCGTTTGAGTTTTCAAAATCAAATTTCACATTTTGAAAATTTGCAATTCAAGGTGAAAATAAAATGTAAGTAGTTAAAATTTTCAAACTTTTCGGTCTCGAGGTCATTATACGAAAATCATACCTTTTTCCTTTCTTGAAGGATGTTCTAAATAAAATTTATGTGACTCCACAAAACATTCAAAGTTTTAAAATATCACATCGATAAACTTTCATTGAGTAGCCAAACCAAAACGTTGCTCCTGTAAAAATGATTTATACAAGATATATATATATATATATATATATATATATATATATATACACACCGGCACCACTTTTCATTCCAGCACAGTACGAGAATCAACAAGCACGGATCACGTATTCACGATTCACATTTAAATCCACATCATAACATGAAAATCAGAGAAGCTCGTATAACACGAGACACAACAAAGTAGGGAGACTTACATCCACAGATCGCACGAAGATGATGGCTGCACCTCGATACTAATCACGACCGACACCTCAGACGACGTGTCGCGACGCGACTCAGTCAGATAAAATCTGACAAGACAAGACAAGACAAGACCCCACAACACACAACTCGACCCGACAGCATAGTTTTCCGCAACCTAAGCTCTGATACCATATTCTGTAACACCCCCAAACCACTCGGGAATATTACAGCACCGCAGACCCTCTCCATGAGGATCTACCAAGCTAAATACAGAAAACACAACATAAAACACATGCCGACATGGCCAAATAACAAACCCTTAGACCGATTTGGTCTTTAACACAGCATACACATCAAGCATACATAACTCTTTCTCACAACTCATACCCATGCAGGGGTTAATGTACATCAACATTTCCATGAGACAGAAAATACCACAACGGTAAAACAAAACAACAAGACTTCACCAAATACTCGACACTGGTCTCCATGTGATTAGTATCGCCATCTTCCATCATCCTTCGTAATGATCCTGTGAATTGCTCCCCAGTAACCTGTAAGCACTTGTACGCAACACAGACATCCACCCCCCGAATACTCGGGGGTTAGCAAAACTCCAATGTGTTGCTAGTGCAAGTATAAAACACGAAATACAAGCCATATTTAACAAACTCCAAGAACATAATAATCATGAACATGCTTCCCGAGATAAATCATTTGATCAAGACAGTTCAAACAATAAGAGGTGGGAAATAAACCCAAATTACATCTTCCAAAACATTTATGATCTCGGGAGTTTTGAAAACATTTGGGATTCAAGGATTCTCAAGTTTTTCGAAACCACTTAGGGACGCAATCCAAAGATTATTTTCCAAAATACAATTCCGATAACAAAAACACGGGGTCCCCGACCCAAATCACGAAATATGGGGTCCACGACCCAAATCATCGATAACATCATATTCCCAAGGATTATTCGCGTCCCGTGCTACCAAGCCACGAACCTCATATGCTCCCGTAGAACATACCCGAGTGAATAACCCAATGGGAATCCATACCAAATCACATATCACAGTGACAACAGTCACACAATCACAACTATCCGTACGTCCATAGTTGTCCCAGCATCGCACTAGCAAGCTACGAACCTCGGAGCCTCCACGAGACTTACCCGATTGGACAACCCATGACACGTACATCACACAATCAATTCACAACCATAAATTATCTCGGCATTGCGCTAACAAGCCACGAACCTCAGAGTCCCCGCAAGACATACCCAATGGATAACCCCACAAGTTACCCCGGCATCGTGGTAACAAGCCACGAACCTCGGAGTCCCCACAAGACATACCCGATTGGATAACCCTACGGTCACGCCTGACCCATACTAGCAAGTATGGATCCCGGAGATTCAACAATCTTACCCGGAGGCACATCACTTACAACGATCACGCAATATCAAGCACATACAATTTACAAGCCACTAGGAACATCACCATCTCCTTATAAAGGAGTCACAAATCATACCACAGGGTATCACATTTTCTCATGACAATTACACTTACCACGGCACAATCCTCGGCAAATAATACGGTCTATTATAATAACTAAATATTATTGTAATATCTCCAAACATACGAAACCAACACACGTATACCGAAAACACATTTTTTTACGAAGCATACGAGTTATCTTTTGAAAGAAAACATTTATCGAGAACATACTTATCCTTTTTAAAGTTCATTTAAACATTCGGATTGCACATAAAATCATTTATCAATGATTCCATCTACGAAACATGAGAAGTATGGGCAAAATACTTGCCTCGATACCGCGAGCAATGAAACGATGAATGGACACGGTCGGGTAGCCCTCGAACTCCTAAGAACATCCAATAACTCGTCAACTCCATGAAAACTACGAAAATAATATCACCACGAATCAATAACGCTAAATGGAATCTGAATCAACCCGAAAAACAACAAGAATCTGAGGGTTTCTTCAAGGAAATCGAGAATCAAGGTCCGGGTGATAAAAATCGATAAATGAGTTACAAAATCCGAAGACCACGATCAATACAACAAGAATACCAAGAACAATTAATCAATATCGGACAAAATCAACGAATCACGAAGAAACCCCCAAAAAATATACACAACTAGGGTTCTACGGAAGAAACACCTCGATTCGGCGAAGAACAAGGATTCGGTGATGATATAATCGAAAAGGATCTTCCAAAATGCCTTAGAATTGGTTAGAACCGGCCAAGAACTCCTCCCCTCGAACACTCCCATCCGCAGCCGCCACCAAGTGAAGAAATCGCGAGAAAATGAGGTATGGCCGAAGCCCAGGCCTATATATGGTCGATAGTATTACGGCCGTAACCGGCAGGGCCTTACGACCGTAACTCGGTCAACTGCCTTTACGTACATAACTGCCCTTGCCTTACGTACGTAACGAGCATGCCTTACGGCCGTACACGACGCGGCCTTATGGCCGTAACCAGGTTCCCAGGGCTACTGCCCGAAATCTGCCGATGCATTACGGCCGTAACCGGCCAATGCCTAGCGGTCGTAACGAAGCCTTATGGCCGTAACAGGTTAACCCTTATGGCTGTAACCGAGTCCTCCCAGGCTAGCGAGTGCGAGAGTCTTAGGACCATAATCGGACAGGCCTTATGGCTGTAACTCGATCCAAGCAGCCAACACCCGACCATCCGACTCTATACTCGACGACATCTCGATCACGCAAACGCACCGACTAAGATCCGAAACAATAACGAACAGGCTACGAAACTCAAGGTACCACAGTGCAAGCACACGATTCCAAATACGCGGACGACAAAAATCCACTCGACCGAAAAAAATTCAACGAAATCAGAATGCAGATCTTGGGTATTACAGATTAGTTCATCCCCCTGCCAAGACTTAGATTTCTGTTGTTATCTTGAAATCGTTTTGCTATTTTCACTGCAACTCTGTAATCAATATAATTCGGATATTATCTTTTGTATTAACGAATCTTTTAATCGTCGAACTAAGATCTTTACTTTGAATTTTGTTGAGCTCCCATTGTATATTAACGTGTATTTACTCCAATAAATCGAATGATCGACCGATGCGTCGAACCCTTGTCCTTCCCAATGTTTGGGGGCGTGACAGAAGTGGTATCAGAGCCCAGTTTGTAAGAAGGACACTTACAACGGGCTAACCGGGATAAGATTCTTCGGATATAGATGGGATTTCCACTTAGGACGAAGTGAACATATAGAATCGAGACTTAGAGGCCTATGCTAATTCTTTTCGAACTCTTCGCTATTTACTTGGAAAGCAAAATTCATTCAGATCTCAAATTTTTTGCTAGCTACTTAAGTGGCTATGGCATTCTCAAATCCTATCAATTGTTCGACATTCGTCATAACGAATGGGAATCATTCCATTCCGTTGTTCAAATCATGTCACTATTCACTTGGAATAGATGAAACTGAGTAATTCCTTTAAACTCCACTAAACTTCACTATTTCTTTACATGAAGTATTAGTGTCGTTGTCACTTATACGTCATGAGCATATTTATTGAGTCATTAAGTTCACAATCTTGATGATTATTCATGCTTGGTTGTCTTTATATTTGGCTAGGATCGACCATGGCTGGTACTGACTTAGTTATATTGTCATTTGATATGCACTCAACTAATTCTATATATCAACTTGATTCATCAACGAGATTTCAAACAATAACTAACTTCTATCATATTCTATCAACTTATTATAGATGGCTGATAGATGTAGAGGACCTCCATGAGTTAACCGCGATGAACAGCCGAATAAACGAGCTAACAATCGCAATCCATCGTCACCACGAGGCGGGGCCGTAAATGATGCCATTGCACAATCCTTAACTCAACTAACAAACCTTCTACAGCAACAAGCAGCCAATAACCAAATTACTGGTGGGGCACAAGATCACATGTAACACCCCCAAAACCATACGGGGATATTACAGCGCCGTGGACCCCGCACCGGAATCCACAAGGCTAAAAATCATTTTCAGAATCGTTTCAAACATGCCAAGAGGCCAAAGACGGTAATATATTTCAAATACTCAAGTAGTCTCCAAAAATCTGTTTTCCAGATACTGTCATAAAATACCATTTGAAAGTAAAAGGCCAAAAATGCCAAAATTCAACAGTTTCAAAATGTACGCTAAGCCACCACTTACACGTACCGACAAAGAATAGTTTAGGGAAAAAGGTTTTACGAGATAACCCCACATTTACGAAATACCCAAAAGGCCATTTTAAAGTTATACACGAGTTGGTAAAAAAAACAGAAAGCAATTTTAAAATACACACGCAGCGGATATAAACATAGTTCAAAATATACATTTGCAGCTGAATAAAACAACCAGTCAAATACTCGGTTCCCAAAATAATGCCATAGCCAGTATCATCCGGGAATCTCATTTCTTCACGACTGCTACTAGCTCGATCCGAGTACCTAAAAATAAAGCCCACGACGGGGTCAGCCACGATACTCAACAATGATAACGATCACATCACATAAATAATTACATACCGATGTAATTACAAAGTAAGAATACTACCAATGTAACCTTACCATCATAACCTCACTAACCCATAGCAATCCATATCAACCCAATGCTAACCATAACCCACATTTGGCATTCTCAAATGACGAAATGAAATCAACTACAACCATATTTACTGTATTCAAACAATACTAAGAATTCTCAAAACATAAATATGGAATAATCCATCCGTGCCAAATCCATCCGTGCCAAATCCTGTCTGTCGGATCGCATAGTCAGATACCAATCCTCATAAGAACCACATATACACAATACATTTGTATACCAATGACAGCAAAATCCCGAAACATCGACATAAAGTCCGAACGCTCACACGATCAATAACCAGATCAACCAATACATCAACCGAGAATATCATCAATATGATAAACTCCAATACGACTAACCAAAGGTCAAAACACAACCGAGAATATCATCAACATGATAACTCCAATACGATCAACAAGGATCAACAACAACCGAGAATATCATCAACATGATAAACTCCAATCACTACCAACAAAGGATCAACAACGACTGAGAATACCATCAACATGATAAACTCCAACACGATCAACAAAGGATCAACAACGACCGAGAATACCATCAACATGATAAACTCCAACACCATCAACAAAGGATAAAAAACGATCGAGTACCATCAACATGGTAAATTCCAAACAAGATCAAATATAATGGATCTCAAATAAATAACCCCGACTGTCGAACATACCCCTCGGGCGTATGAACAACCAGTCGCAAACTATCGAACATACCCAATCATACATGGAGTATGAACGACCAAACAATATGGCTCAAGATGGACATCACAGTACGCCGGATCCGGAAATGTGTTCATGTACAAGCCACCCCGGGTATCGATCAAATACACATGTGGTCTTGTACCTAATCAGTCTCACGAAGTACGTCTCGTGTGCACAGCTCAATGTGAGGTCATGAGCCCATCACATGACTATACATGCCCGCCCTGAAAATCCTACACATAACCAATCGGCACATAGATATGACTCCGGATATGTCACGATGCAACATGACAATGAAACTCAAAGAATCACATATCCAATAAGGATCAAAAGACTCACAGAAGTGAACAATGACACACGGATAATGAAAGATCGACACGACCAAAAATATCCAAAACAACCATCATGGGATCACAATCCCCAAAGAATGATCAACACAATTAACAATCTCAACACAACAATCAAGTAATCATCATCCCACAACGATCGATCAACACAACCATCGATACCAAACTATGGGCCTGGGATCAACATCCCTCGTCGAACAGTCAATACGAATGTCATTATAAGAAACCTTAACATACAACATATACAACAACTCAACAGAATAATTATCCTCACAACTGAATAATACTTAAATTACCTCAAAGACGAAGACAATATCATTTCCACGAAGAAACATCCCTGAACGAATACACAGTTATTCGAATAATCTCGAATGAGGTACAGTCCATTAATATCAATAAACCACCATCCCAACATCAATGTCGACACAAAAAACTATCCTCGATATCCGACATTCCATATCACAGATCAAAGATAACTAACATCTCCATCTTCACTAAACACATTTAAACCATATACATTATGATTTAATCCAAACCAAAGCACAATATATTAACCATCATCCTGACAATTTACATTTATAATATCATTGATATATGAATTATAAATGAAATGAAATCAAAACCATTCATAAAATATTATGAACTGAACAAGTATAACTTGCCTCAAATACCGATACGCCAACAAGTCAATTCGGGTACACAAGTACTCCAACTTGGTAGTACTTCAATCACGACCTAAACAATATCAATCTATCCAAATATCAATAAACATAAAATCAGTGTCCTCGAATATATCAATACCGAATTCAAACAACAACATCCAAATTACTACGACCAATTAACAAGAATAATCCCACAATTTATTCAACATACACTTCTTTCAAGTTTTCCCATAATTTCGCAAAACCCATATATCAATTCAATAAACCGAATATACAAGCTTAACCAAAATATTCCAATCAATATCTCTCTCAAATCTTTAATCAAACACCTTGAAGTCATAAATCAAAGGTATATTCGAATCATCAATAAACACCAACTACATCAAGAACACGAAGAATGCCATCACAACCATATATATCCTTCATCGTTATATGATTCTAGCCATCGATACAAACTAAACAATCCCAATATACCAAGACATCTTCAAACATTAAAAAATGTGAAATTTCAAACCAATTACCTCCATCCGGCAAAAGAATCAAGAATGATGTTAGAATCCTTGTTCCAAACTTTTCTAGATGTAAACACTTGATAAAACCACTCAAAATCTGAGATTTAGGGATTGAAAATCGAGTTTGGGTGCCTTGGGGTGAAAGGGGATCGGGTAGGAAGGGTTGGGAAGTGAAATTCCCGATTTTTTGAACATATTTATACTTCCAGGCATGTTAACGTACGTAACCGTATCATGACGTACGTAACATGTGAAGGTAGTATTATTTTTACCATTTTTGCCAGAACTCACTCATCCGGACTCTGATTAACTCACTGTTTGAACCATTAGAAAGCTAACTCGATGCTCTATCATATTGTTATGTTTAAAAAATTTTGAAGTTTTCAAGAATCCATGGTAATTTTTCAAAGTCGAACCTTATACACGACACTTTCCAAAAAATGTCCAAATCTTATTTACTCTAACACTTCAACATATAATCATCATGTAACGCCCCCAAAATTTGCTGGGACGCTACAGTGTTGTGAATCCCGTATGGGACCCACAAGTCAAGTTTTTAAAGAGACTAAAAATTCATCATGAAATAATTTGCGGAAAGTATCCCCATAATAGCATAAGTATGAAATGAAATACTTTAAATAAAAACAAGTCCGCGTACGCGGTTATTACATAACATGGAATGTTTTCAGAATTCAATTTAAGAAACAGAATAACAAGGCTTCTTCCCAACACTTCTCAAGCCTGACCGGAACCTTCAGGAATGTCCTGCACATATTCAACAAATTTGCCTGACACGACGAATCGTGCCAGCCAACCTAGGTCAGACAATACGAAAAAAATTCATTGATAGAATCAGATAAATCTGCAATACAATGTTATTACTTGGTAAGGCAAAATATTACCGAATACTCAACATTAAATCATCCATCAGCACATAAAATCCCAAGGTCGCAATCAAGGGTCACAGAAGCATCTACACAGGAATACTCTGGATGTGGGTACCATTTGTCACGACTCGATATGTCGTGTCTGTGTTGACCGTCCAAATGAGGCGTGCCTTCTAATTAACTTGCCACAAGACGGCTAAAGGGGGCGACATTAGCATTAAGGCGTTGTTTTCCTGGATAAATCGGTCTGGCCGAGTCAGGCATGCCGACCCGGTTTAGTCTAGAGAGCTTGCCGTTGGTCGAGGACTTGACTATGAAGGGGATCGTTGCGGGGAGGGCACAACTGGTCGGGGGCTACTGCCGTCTCCCTGATGAGCCCATGGCAGGGCGAAACCAGTTGGCATGCGTATGTGGGATAGGCTGGTCTCAGGGCGTGAGGGGCCTCGGGACGCCGCATGGGCTTCGGAACTCCCTTCCCGTGACAAAATGTAATAATTCTATTTTTCCCATTTTTTAATATCTCGATTTTTATGATTTATTGAATTATTATATTCTTTTCTCCGGAAATATTTCTCCCGGTGAGTAATTGTCATTTGAGTTCTTGATTGAGATTCCTACCGAGCATTTCATCATGTTTATTTCCACGCGATTTCGGAAAATCAGGTCGTCGAGTCATGGCGGCTGGGCACCGGTCGACCAGGTATGCATGAGCAGCCCACACGGACCGGTGCTCGTGCGGCGCTCGTGCAGAACAGGAAGACTGTTGGGCAGTCCCTGCGGCCGAACGCGAGCAGGGCGCACGAGCAAGGTGCATAGGCCGGCGCTCGTGCGGTACTGGGCAGTAAGTAGCAGGCACGCTCGAGCAGTGGTTGTGCGCAGTGCTCATGCAGTGTGGCAGAGGTCAGGCAATGCGCGCAGGAGCAGGCCACACGACCGGACGCCCGAGCATCATGCTCGTGCGTGTCCGGAAGACTCCCAGACGTGTCCAGAAGCTTCCGGCAGGTTCTTGGCACACGAGCCTGTAACACCCCAAACTAGGTGGATATTACAGAGCCGTGGACCCCCGACTGAGACCCACCAGGCGAGTGAAAATTAATGAATTACACAGTGCAAATGTAGTATCTAACCACATTACATCATCACTTAATCCGATGAGGAGTTTCAAGTACAACACACCCAGGAGAACAGAATACATGTATATTTCATGTGGAGATAAAATATACAACACTGAATAAATGACAATCCAAACAGAAGTGCAGCGGAAAATACAATCAAGAAAACATGAACAAATAGCTAGACTGGGGCCCCCTATTAGTATCACTAGGACTCCTCGCCGTCAACGTTCTCTTCCTATGCCTTTGCCTTGCCATGACCTGAAAATAATATCCCCCAACGGGGTCTGTTACACAGAACAACAATCCTCAAGAGTTGAACAAAATACAATAATCACATGAATGAAATAAGAAATTGAGTTGAATGATGGGCATCATTTTACGCCCGAATGGAATGTGCAAGTGCACAAGTAGTCGAGTGTCCGGAGTCCCGAATATACAACCGCAACTTGGCCTAATTAGTCTCACGGAGGCACGTTACCGTGTGCACAGTCCAATGTGTCCGGAGTCCAGCAAATACACATGACCATCGTGTGCCCGACTAAAAATTCCACACATTCACCACCCGGCAACGTAATACAATCCCGGAAGGTCACAAGAACAAAAGCGACCGAGATGAGGAATAATGAATAAAAATCCGAGATGGAATAAAGGTGCAATGAGTGATAACTTCAAATGAGATGATTGGAACCGACGTTCTTCGTGAATTAAATGATTAGCTTGATAATTACAAGTCTTAACATGATTGATATATTATGAATGAATTATATGTATGCATGAACAACAACGAAAGGAATGAGTATCCTTTTAACCGAGTAAGAATTAACTTACACAAATACCGGTGAAGAAAGTCCTTCCTCGAACAAACGTCCTAAGTAGAAAATATCGGTCACTCGAACAACCTTGAATAACATAATTACCAACAAACGCTCAATATACGTATCAAGCACGATTATAACAACTCAAAAGTCATTACAACAATAACCAAAACTCATTGGGGCATTCTAACGGATACATTGCAAACATTCTCCCATTGATTACAACTAACCCCCAATTATATCGAAAACCACCCTCCAAACGTAAATCAATCCAACAAAACTTCATTAATGACATCAATGATCTAATAGGAAACCACAACTCAAGGTTACGACAACATCAATCAGAAACCCCCAAAATAACCAAAGTCAAACACCAAGGGTTCTTGAATAATTCCTCAAATATTCATCAAATCCGAAATATACACCAATAAATCCATAGGAATACATGTATCCAAGGTAGATAACCCATATCTAACATATTCCAACATAATAGCAAGCTAACACGAAGAGATCGGAAGGAAAACACTCAAATCCCAAAATTCTAGAATCAAAAAATATTTACCTTGATTTGGTGTGTTGGAGAGGACTAGATGATGAATAATCCGAACTAAAAGCTTTAAAATGATGATAGTTGAATGCAGCTCGAAGAACACTTCACGGAATGCCCAAAAATTGCCCAAAACCGATGGGAAAAGGAGAAGATATGATGAAATGAAGAAAACCAGACTGAACTGTCCTATATATAGGAAACCCAGTTTAGCGCGCGCTAGCTCCTATGCTTAGCGTGCGCTAGCGGGTTTATCGGGTAGTCCAATACCCGCTGCCTGCATCGATAGCGTGCGCTACATACCTTGGTAGTGTGCGCAATCGTCTCTTATTAGCGTGCGTTAACCTTGTGTTAGAATGCGCTACCTGATGGTTGATGTCCAGAATACTGGAGTCCATAACCTACTGTCCTCTGGTCTGATTGAGCCTTAGCGCGCGCTACCCTATGATTAGCGTGCGCTACCAAACTAACCCTTGTGTACGCTATGCACACGCTTAGCGTGCGCTACGAATTATTCCATCTCAGTCCAGTACCCACTAGACTGTCTGTTCCAATACGCTAGTGCGCGCTGATGGATCTCGATAGCGTGCGCTACACACACCATTAATGTACGTTATACTCCAATTATAGCGTGCGTTATGAATCTCACTAATCCAGTCCAGTGCCTTCTGTACTGTCTGTCTGAACCACACTAGCGTGCGCTAATGATGGGAGGTAGCGTGCCCTACCAGTACTTAATTAGCGCATGCTAAAGAGAGTATGTAGCGTGTGCTACTCCTCACACACAGCCCACTACAAGGATGACAACGATGATATTCTCGGTCTGATTCTCCAACCAAGTTGAATGACGAATAAACTACTGATACACGATACGAATTACATTGAATGGTGAATAAAATGAATAAATATGATTGATGAATGCCTATTACTGAGTGAAAATTACTGAGTGACAATATACTGAATGATAATTAATGAATTTAAAACCGGGTATTACATACACCCCCCCTTAAAAATAGTTTCGTCCTCGAAACTAAGGGTGAAACAATTCGAGATAACTCTCCCGCATACTATCCTCGGTTCCCCAAGTAGCCTCTTCGACTCCATGTCTCGACCACTGAATTTTAACCAAAGGAATCGCCTTGTTCCTCATCTATTTGATTCGTCGTTCTAAAACTCGTACAGGATGCTCCTCATACATATGATCATCTGCGATCTCGATCTCATCGAACTGAAGTATGTGACTCGGGTCGGCAACATACTTCCGCAACTGAGAGACATGAAACACATTATGAATTCGGCTCAACGCCGGAGGTAAGGCCAATCGATAAGCCAGTCTGCCTACTCGTTCCAGAATATCAAACGGTCCAAGGAATCTCGGACTCAACTTTCCCCGCTTCCCGAAATGGAAGATACCTAGACTCAGGGATACCTTGACCAAAACATGGTCACCTATCTCGAACTCTAATGGTCAACGATGATTATCTGCATATGACTTATGTCGACTCTGAGCGGTCAACAAACGACTCCTGATCAAAGCTACCTTCTCGTGGGTAGCTATAAACATATCGGGCTCGGTGCCGATGGATTCTGATAAGTCATCCCAACACAAAGGAGACCGACAACGACGACCGTATAAGGCCTCGTAACGTGCCATATTAATTGAAGCATGCCAACTGTTGTTGTACGTGAACTCGATCAACGGCAATTGGGCTTCCCAATCATCTTTCCAATCGAGGATGCATGCCCTCAACATGTCCTCCAACGTCTGAATAGTTCTCTCTGATTGCCCATCGGAATGAGGGTGAAAATCCGTGCTGAAATTGAGCTGAGTTCCCATAGCACGATGAACGAATTTCCAAAAATGTGACACAAATCGCCTTTCACGATCAGAAACGATACTTTTAGGAGTACCGTGCAATCTCACTACTTCTTTAATGAATAACTGGGCAAGTCTCTCAGGACCCCACGTATCCTTAATCTCGAGAAAATGAGCTGACTTAGTTAAATGGTCCACAACAACCTAAATTGTATTCATGCCACGATGACTCGTCGGAAAACTCGTGATGAAGTCCATTGAAATATCCTCCCACTTACACTCCAGAATAGGGAGCAGTTTCAGCATACCCGCCGGTCGCCGATTTTCTATCTTGACTTGGTGACAGGTTAGACATCTCGAAAAAATTCTGCGACTTCTCGCTTCATATTACTCCTCCAGTAATTTTGTTTCAAGTCCTTGTCTAGACCCCGGATGAATAGAATAAGGGGTAGCATGGGGGCCTCTCATAATAGAGTTTTTCAACTCATCATCCGCCGGAACACATAACCGATTCTTAAATCGCAAAAGTCATCCTCGTGGACCACAAATCCAGGGGCTTTCCCCTTAGTCACATCATCTCGAATGCACAATAAAAATGGGTCTGAACCCTGATTCACTCTAATCGTCTCCTCAAGTGGCGATGAAATCTCCAGCATACATAACTGTCCTTGTACACGCTGTAACCAAACCTCGATCTCATGCCTTAGGAATTCCTGTTGAAGTTCCTTCTGGATGGTTAAACGAGCAAGCATTTGCTCCTTAATGGAATTATGAGTCAAGGCGTCGGAGACAACATTCGCCTTACCCATGTGATATTGAATCTCAGTATCATAATCCTTAATCAGTTCTAACCACCGTCTCTGTCGCATATTCGAATCCTTCTGAGTAAATATATACTTCAAACTCTTATGGTCGGTGAAAATCTAACAGGTGATGCCATAAAGATAATGACGCTAAATCTTTAACGCGAATACCACGGACATGTTGCGATATTTCCTACACGCAAGTGCACGTCATCGTTTACAAGTAATAAAGTGATAAGTAGAGTATCGTTCCCACGAGGATTGAATCTCTAACTACCGACGTTTTCGTATCCCAATTTTATTTGAACAATCGAAGTTGGGTTTTTGGATTAATAACTAAAAGAATTAATAAAAGACTAAACAGAAAACGATAGCTTGAATGAAAGGAATCAAATGATAAATGAGTCTAGAGTTCTGAATCCACCTTAATTTATCCGAATTTAATCTTGATTATCCGTAATAAATAATTTTCCCAATTTATTGAAGGCGGAGATTGCTAGTATATTCTACCGCCTCTCCCGAGGTCGATAGATTTATCTAACGGCGACTAACGCACTCTATTCCTAGGTGAATTATCTCGTCGCTAGGCAAAAAGCATGAAATCTCCTAAAGGCCACGTAGTTCCTATGAGTATATTCCTATCTCACAGAATAAAACGGTCCTCACCAATAGTTCCTCACCAAATCTCCTCTCCCGATTCGACGTGAATGATTAAATCAATACAACTATTGGCCAGATAATTGCAAGCATTAAACATAATTGGGAAAACTCAATAAAAAGGTAATAAATTGGATAATCTCAATCAATTCGTCAAAATAAAGGTTTCATCAAAACCCTAGATTAGGGCTTTAGCCTGACATACTAAAAATTGAAAATACAGAATAAATAAACGAAAGCATAAAATTCAAACGCAGATGAAGCTCGGATTCCTCCGTTCTTCAGCTCCCGCCTTCTGCCCTTGAATTCTTCTGCTTTCCTCCTCTTCTCTGTCTCCAAGCTTAAACTCTCTTAGGTTTAGATTCAATGATTCCCCGATGATTAAATTAGGGTCTTAAGCCCTATTTATAGCTCAGCACTTCCAAAAATCGCGTCCGTATTAGTTGGTTGGCGGCTTGAAACGCCCAAAATCATGTGACGTACCAAACCCGCTAAGTGTGCCGCGGCTCACTGAACCTGTGCCGCGGCACATCGCCAAAATCTGAATACCTGGGCGTAATTAAATCTTTCCACTACTACGAAAATAGGATTTCACATCGGTTTTTAAGTACTATTCACATCGGTTTTAAAACCGATGTTGTATCCACCGATGTTAAAATTCACATCGGTTTTTAAAAACCGATGTGAAAATGAGTAATTCACATCGGTTATGCCACAACCGATGTAGAATTGATGCAAAAAAAAAAACCACATCGGTTTCTTGAGATAACCGATGTGAAATGTATCATTCACATCGGTTTTGAGTTATAACCGATGTAAAATGTGCCATTCACATCGGTTTTGAGTTATAACCGATGTAAATTGAAGCAAAAAATTTAACATCAGTTTCTTACATAACCGATGTGACTATATATATGTTCTCAACCCAGCACTACCAAATTAGCCAAAATCCACCTGTTCTGTTTTTCAATATTGAGTGAAAAATATTAATGTTACAAAAATTACAAGATCAATTAAAAACAAAATTGCATTATCAAACAAACACGAAATTAAAACATAAAGTAAACATAAAATTACATGAAAATCTAAAAAGAAAATTACAAGATCGATAATATATTACATGGTTCTCATGGAATTAAATCATGTTTACACAGGTATTGACCAAGCCGCCTTCATCAATATTAAGTTCGGCAAAAAAATGTTCTGAAGTGTCATTAAGGCAATGAGGATCCTTATTCTTCGTCATGAAGGTGACATGCACATAAAGTGTAGCATCCAGCACACGTATAGCTTCCCTGGCACGTCGATCACCAAAACGAACACTAGCCAAAATCTCCGAAAGCTCGTATTCACGCTCCTAAAAACAAATTGCATGTATCGCCATTCATGTCGGAAAGGTAAGAGTACGCCATAGCTTCAGCACTTCTAAGCATGCGAGTGAGCAGCCACCATTCATTGACATAGTGTATCTTTTGAAAAATATAAAAAATACAGCAACACACACACATAAGAACAATGCCACCGAGCTGCTGAGCAGAGCATGGGAGTGCAGGATTATGCAAACAAATAAGCTGTCTACTTCGCCAAAAAAAGACTTACCAAGAGTGTAAGACAAATTACGGATGGGCGAAGGATCCATATCTAAAGGTACAATTGTCCAATGAGTACAAATTAACATCCATACGAAGGCACATTTATCAAATCAGAAAAATTACCAAATTAACATACACCATTGCACGTCTCAGAAATGATAAAATTGACATACATTCTTACATCTATACTTTATTTGAATTCATAATATAGAACCGCAGTAAATTGATCTCTAAATACACAAATTATCAGATATCATCAAACAAACTTGCTGTACATTCTTGCGAACGCCCTTATCAGTTTTCTCCAGAACCAAAAGGAACAAACAAAATGATACAACAAACAATCTAGCAAAGTAATCTGTAAAGCCACAAACTATGAAATTAACATATACCATCACATAAAGCTATCCCACACCTTTATGCATGCACATTTTATAATCTCAACTATCTAGAACTTAAGGCAACAAATGAACTGACATAACAAAAATTAAACAGTAGTGTACTTCCTCTATGAACCTGCTTCGTGGAACGACATGGCGGGGTAAACATGTGAAAAATCCCAACCCCATCCATAACAGACATTACATGAACATTCAAAAAGAGAATTAACCACATTTAATTCAAAACACATATTAACGAATGATGGGATAAGGCATACTTAAGCCATTTTTTTGCATTTTCAAGTGAATCCATCTTCCCGTGGGAGAAATTGCTCAATCCATACAAGAACCATTAGAGACGAAACAAAAACAAAGAATAGCATATTTACAAGATATAAAGGTAATTCCCTAATTATAACAAAATGAGAAGGGGTGTCACGTACAATTAAAAAACCGACGAGACCCCTCTTCATAATTTCCAACTGGATGATAAATGACACCTTCGGGATGACATTTTCCACAACCAAGACGAAAAAAAACCTTGTGTAAATTACAGGGGTAATGTGGCTATTCAATTTTTAAAGGGGGATATCAGCTTATTTTTAAAAACATAGATGGATAATCGGCCTGTTCAATTTACATAAGCAAGTAAATAGCCCTTTTGTAATTAATATTATAACTAAACAATTATAATTAAAGAAAATCAAAATATTTAACCTTCATTATGATCCACTTTCTAACAAAAACAATTATGTGCATAATTCAATAGATGGTTTGTTCCGAACATTTGTCATAATCGAAAATTAACCTTCATATCTCCAGCAACCGACACAAGTAGTCAAGGTTTCTGCTCTTTCAATCTGAAGATAGTAGCGCCTGCGAAAAGCAAAATATTTACTTGATGTGTCAATTCAGTCATGGGATCGGAATTCTAACCTCTGCTCCAAATATATCTAGCCCACGAACAACCACAAGGATTATCTACAATGCAAAAAAACAAAAACAAAAACCAAAAAAAAAAAAACAATTGATTAAAATATGTAGTCCTACAAATAGTGGTGAGAGAGGAAAATTTGTATGTCTTTTTAAACAAAGAAAATGACGATAGAAAATGAAAGTGAACCAAATTATCTTTCATTATTTGATATTTGGGGACAACACACTGGCTCCACAGAGTACAAGCCTTCACAACTTGATCGGAACAAACTTCAGCAAAGAAAAGTTTAATTTTGGGAGAAGGATCCTTGCTCCCAGCAATAAAGCTCAGGTGAGTGTATTTCTCTTCTTCCCAGTAATAAGCAGTAGCATCATTGATGTACAAACAATCCACAAGTTCAAACATTTTAGAGTGCGATTAAGCAGTAGCATCATGATCTCCTAATATTGAAGGGCTCAGCCATTTAGAGTGCGATTAGATATCAAAAAAAACATTTTAATTCCAGTTCATATCTCTAATTACCAATCATTATACTAGCTTTACACCACACCAACTTTAATCAACATGTTTTCATCGTATCCAATCACTTTATTAATACAGCATTCCTCACACAATTTTTTCATCACTATTCTCTAGTTAGTGAAATCAAATTTTTTCAAAAGTATATCAAATCACACTGTTAATCTTTCTCCTTTGTGAATATTTGCGGTAAGTTGTGTTCCATCACTTGGAAGTAGGCAGAGAACCAACAATATGAGTTCCTCATATAAAATCATCATTGTAACAACAATCGAACCAAACTAAAACAACTAACAAAGCGGTGGAAAATCCGATTATAGGAAAATCGGTGAATGTCAAATTCGAAGGACAAGTCGAACAAGAATATACCAAAAATTAATTAACGCAGATCCAAATCATCGTGGTATTTAGAACCTTCATTTGCGCCTTTGACCACGAACACGAAATTTATTCACATCGCTCGAATATTGATAATAAGGAAAAAACATACCTTCCATGGCTCCACCGATGGGGATTTGGATTGGGGAGGAGCGGCAACGGCGGCAAACGTAGCATAATGGGCGGCGAATCTATGGAAAAATGGCCGCGGGGATGGGCGAGAGGCTGGGCTTTGGGGCGGATGGAAATGGAGATCTGGGCGGCGAGCGGCCGATGATCGGAGCAACGAGGCAATGAGCCTCCTAGAAGCCATGGCGCGGGACGATTGGGGTTTTACGAGAGAAGAAAAGAGAAAGTGCTAGGGTATCGAGAAACTCGGACTATTTTTAGAAAAAAAAATAGGTTCACATCGGTTTTATAAAAACCGATGTGAATTATACTCAATTCACATCGGTTCATTTAGAAACCGATGTTAAAGTAGTATATTCACATCGGTTTCTAAATAACCGATGTGAATTGAGTATAATTCACATCGGTTTTTATAAAAACCGATGTAAATTTGGTTTAAAAATTTCAATTATGCCACCGCGTCTTTTTTAACATCGGTTTTCACAAAACCGATGTTAAACGAGCGATGTTGAATGTGTTTTTTCTAGTAGTGTTCTGTGCCGCGGCTCACATGGGCTGTGCCGCGGCACAGAGTACAGCCTACTCTGCCCTTCGGCTGGCGTCTTCCTTTGCCGCGGCTCAGCTTCCTTGTGCCGCGGCTCATAGTCCAGTTTTGCCGTTTTCGCCCGTTTTGCATCGTTTAAGCTTCCGGACTTCAATTTCCTGTCAATCATACAAAATTAAGGCATTAAAAACTCATTTAGATGATTTCACACTCCAAAATACTACAAAATAATGATAAATGAGCGTATAAAAATACGCCTAACAAATACCCTCAAACTTAAGCCTTTGCTTGTCCTCAAGCAAAAAGAATTAAAGTCAATAAAAAATGTCGTGAATCATCGTGAAACTCATATTGTTCAACCTAATCAATACTATCCTGCCATTCTCTCTAAATAATACGAGTGTCATGAAAGCGAGTTGCACTCAAAATCGTGATACCGCAAAGTAATCAAGTTCAGTCCTAATCATTTGTTCATGAAGAAAACTCAGCTCAAATATCAACAAAACATGAGTTAAATCAACCGTCAATATGAAAGGCTAACAAAAACAATCTTGTTCGTCGCGTTCCACAGTCTAAAGGCACAATTTTTCACGAGTCTCATAACAAATATACCTCGGACAGTATCCCCTTATATAAATATGCTCAAGAATTTGATTCGAATCGACCACTAGGTTAGGATCTCGGGATGTTTCATCGGGATAATCCTAGGGTGCAACTTCCATTCTCATGTATTCGGAAACCGTTTGACGTAAAAGACACTCATGGGGTACATGGATGCTTCTAGTTACTAAGTTCCCGTCTACAGCGGAGAAACAACTCGAATACATAATTTCCACATGTCCGAATCAAGGTTGCCGTTTGACGCGAGAGTAAACAGCGGGTCACGCGAATGCCCCCGGTTACTAGGCTTCCTATCATTGGCACATGTGAAATCACTAAATCACTAGTCTAATCGGGGTCGTCGTTTTACGCGAGAGTAAACAACGGGTCACGCGAATACCCCCGGTTACTAGACTTCCCTTCATAGAACACATTATCTCGACTTTTAGGGAAAAAAAACTGACCGACTCTAAACTCACTTTAAGTGCCAACACGACTAAAGAAAAGTGCGACTCACTATCAGGAAAATGTAGCCAAACGTATTGATAGGGATAAAAACAAGTATGTATCGTCTCTTATGCCAAGACCTCTACAATCACGAAAAATTTGGACCTAATTGAATACTAAGCGAGCGAAATAGCGGCTACAACTCGACTAAAACTCGCCCGCTTCTTGAGAGAGAAAGACAGTGTCGTAACATCGATATCACACATAATAGAAGCACGAAAATTCACGAATAAAGAAAAACTACGGCAAGGCTATTAAAAAAATTTTCGCAAAGAAAGAAAAGTGCGACAAAATATAATGTCTGACAAGAAAATAGAAATCTGACAATGAATGCGGTGAATGTAAATCCCCGCAAACTTAGGACGTACATTGACCTCAATGGACAAAAATGAAATGCAAAGAAAAGTAAAAGGTCAAGTACTCCCCTCCAGTCTGCTCAGGAGCTGGTGCCGGCATCGTCCGGTGAGGAAGGTGGTGTGGCTAGCCGGGCGGGCGGGATGCATGATGTGGGCCGTCCATGCAGCGAGGTGCTCCTGATGATAAGCCTCCCTCGCAGCAAGACGCCTCTCCGCTCGTCGGCTGGCCCGGCGGGCCTGCTCTCTCATCTCGGCTCTGGCGGCAGCAACAACACTCTCCCGCGCCGCCCGCTGCTCCTCCCGCATGGCAGCCATCCAGCTCTCTCTCTCTCTCCTCATCTCGTCTCTCTCTCTCCTCAACTCCTCTCTCAGCTCCTCTCTCTCTCTCCTCAGCTCCTCCCTATGCTCTTCTCTCTGTCTCCTCAAATCCTCCCGCAGCCCATCAAACAGCTCCTCCAACCTCGCTCTGTCAGGCTGCGGGCCGGCCTCTCCGTGCGTCAATAAAAGCGGCTCGGGGGATCCCTCATGAGCCTCCTCGAGCAAAAATCCTCGCCCCCGAGCGTGTGCCGGCGCTCCGCCCCACTGCTCAAAGTGCGATATGATGCGGTGGTCGATCGGGGCCTGTGGGGCAAGCATCGGCTCGTCAACCGACCATGTCAGCCCCGACTGCCGGCATAAAGCACATATGAGGGAGGGGTGCTTCAACCCCGTCTTGGCCCCCCCTGGATACTCTGGAAGATAGATCGAACCAGAATGGGGGCCACATCAAAACGCAACCCGGAGGTGATAGCAAAAAGTATCCGGGCGCGGGAGAGAAAAAGCATGCGGATCGGGAGGTGGGATCAATGCGGGCACAAATAAAGTAAAGCCGGGCTCGCCCGAGCCGAGGCGCGAGCTCCTAAAGTGAAAAGTAGATGAGCTCTGTGCTCGCTCCCGGTCAGTGCGTGCAATCGTCTCAGCGGGGCTTCCTTAGTGAGGCCGGTCATCACGCGGTCATAGTGTCTCGTCCCGCCGGAAACCCAAAAAGCCTCCGAATAGCGATCGGGAGAAATCAGCTGTGACCCCTCGGACGTCGACACAGTCCGAGACTCTAGAGATGGCAACGTATGCCTGCCGGATGTGCTTGACAGAGCGGCATAAAACTCTGGACGATCGAAATGATCGCTGGTGAGGAGGTGCGGTAAATCTAGCCCATCCCTTCTCGTCAATCATCATGAGCAACTCCCGTCCCGAGGAGCTGGAGTAAAACCTCTCTCGGGAATCGGTGGGCGGACGGATCTTTTCATTGAATATCTTGTGGATCTCGGGGTCCGAAAATTGGTGCCCCTCGCCTCGGCCCGACCCCGAGAGGTCTCCTCGCGTGGGGATGACTCGGTCCTAGGGCGCTTGGTCAACTTCTTCGTGCGCGCCATAATCAGTCTGAGAAGTACACACGAGGGTTTATTTACGCAACAATAGTAACGATGATATATGCGTGGCTAAAGACATCAAACCGAAATTCCGACATTAAGACACTAGCGCATACGAGAGAAAAAGATGAATTTGGACTTAAATATCTCAAGCTGGATGTACGGTTTGGGCTTCTTGTCAAATCAACGTATACGTTGCACGAAACTTCAAAACAATTGCTTTTTCAAAGAAAATTTTCATTTGGGCAATTTATCGGACACCTTGAGGCGCATGTTTACTTGAAGAATAAACATAGTTCTAGCTCGATTCAGCCCCAAAAGCAAATACAATTCAACCATGAACAACTTAACACAATCAACTCATTGATATTCCAATTTAATCAAGAAAATTCGATAAAACCACCTGTTATTCTCTACAATCACAAAGCTATTTGAAGGAGCGATAAACATGTTCCAATCATCAAACACATACCCCACTTCCAAATATAAACCATAAGCAAGTAAAATCGCAAGATTGAAACATACCTTTTCGAGATTTCAAGAAGAATCGCAGGGAAAAGATGAAGGAATTGCTTCGGCCGGTCGCACTGGGGAGGGAAGGCAAGGAGAAGGAAAATCGTACCTGATAAATGCCGGCCGAATGCATGTTATAAGCTACGGCCCTTAGGATTCCGCATAGTGTGCCGCGGCACAGATCTGATGAGCCGCGGCACAAGGTACGATCCTTTTTCACTGTGTCTCGATTTGTCGTGTGCCGCGGCTCAAATTCCGGGTGCCGCGGCTCATTGCTCAAGTGTTCCGCGGCTCATTTATGCCGTGCCGCGGCGCAAGGTACTGATCGGTTTTGCCTCCCTTTGCTATTGATGTGTGCCGCGGCTCACAATAAGCGTACGCGGCTCATACTCGATTTCTCCCACAGGACTTTCCTGCATGTAATTTTGAAAAGAAGACGTTAAAACGAGAGGAAGAAGCGAGATAGAAGCACAAAAATGATGAAAACTAAGAATCACGAAAAACAAGAAAAATAAAGAAATGCAAAATTCTACAACTACGAGCTCGGGTTGCCTCAGAAGCGCTAAGTTTATAGTCTTCAGCCGGACCTATTGAACACGTTAGTTCGCTTTTCGCAAACTCCATTTGGCTTCCGCCCCGTTTATCGAACCGTTTATATTTTGGTTAAAATTATGACCATTGGTCATCAGCGGTTCGATTCTCGGTTCGGTAATCAAAAGTTGTTTGCGAAGAGGTTTCGACTTGAAAAACTTCCCGAAACACCCGGTTTCTCCATGACTAATTTTTCTTTTGGCTTTCGGCTCACTCTCCTCCTTCGCCAACGAACTCACGACTGCAGCAGATTTTTCCTCATGCTCGAGGAATGCCACTCGTTCAACATCCTCCTTAAAACTTGGGCCACTCAACACAAAATCTGAATTTTTCCACCGACGATGTTTTCGGTGCTTTCCTCTTTCAACAACATCCACGCTTTCAATTTGAGACTCTTTATCAGCACTTCCGGGACATGGGAGCGATTTGAACACTTGAAAAGTGACTTGCTCGTCTTGGACCCTCAGAGTTAACTCCCCCTTTTCCACGTCTATAAGGGTGCGGCCCGTAGCTAGAAATGGTCGTCCCAAGATGATCGGAATATTTTCATCTTCCTCCATGTCTAGTACGATGAAATCAGCCGGAAAGATGAACTTATCGACTTTAACTAAAACATCCTCGATCACTCCCCTCGGATACTTTATCGATCGATCTGCCAATTGTAAGGAGACTGTGGTTGGCTTGGCTTCCCCAATATTCAGCTTTTGGAAAATCGATAGAGGCATGAGGTTGATACTTGCACCCAGATCGCATAGTGCCTTATCAAACGAAAGATTCCCCATGGTGCACGGTATGTTGAAGCTTCCGGATCTTTCAATTTAGGTGGGAGCTTCTTTTGAAGAATTACCGCACTCCTCTGTCAAGGCAACCGTTTCAAACTCTTCAAGTTTTCTCTTCTTAGATAATATCTCTTTCATGAACTTGACATAACTCGGCATCTGCTCCAATGCTTCGGTGAACGGAATATTTATGTGAAGCTTTTTGAACACCTCGAGGAACTTAGAAAATTGTTTGTCCGCCCTCCTTTCTTTGTAATCTCTGCGGAAACGGAACGGGGGGAACACATGTCTTTGAGTTATCCGGCTGAACTTCCTTCGACTCCTCTAGCTTTAATTCCATCTCTTCCTCAATCACTTTCTTCTCTTTACCCAGCTCGGGCTGATCTAGCACATCTCTCCCGCTTCTCAAGCTAACTGCATTTAAACTCTCTCTAGGATTAGTCTCTGTTGTACTCGGCAATGCTCCCTCCGGACGAGTGTCAACACATTCGCTATTTGGCCCATTTGGACCTCCAAATTCGAATGGAAGCAGAATGATTTTGTAGTGTAGCTTAGTCCGAGTCATAAATTGACTCGTATTTGCCGCTAATTTTGCAAGCGCTTCCTCGAGAGACACTTTGGGAGCGGGGGCTGATTGTTGATTCCGAGTGAAAGGGGGCTGGTGTGCGTTCTGTCCGTTTCTCCATGAAAAGTTGGGGTGATTGCGCCACCCCGGATTGTAAGTATTGGAGTACGGGTTATTGGTCGATTCCCATTTCTTACGAATTGAGCCTGCTCCATCGATTTTGCTCGAACGGATTTCCAAATTGACATTCCGCACTCGGGTGTGATCCGTTACACCAATTACACGTCTCAATGGTAACGGGGGCTGGTGCGTGCGAAAAGTTCGAGCTGTTGTGTCAAGGCGGCGACTTGGTGACAAGGTGGAAATCGGATCATTGCTCGAAACTTCCATTACCCTCTTCGGTGTCAATCTTTCTGCTGGCCATTGGTATGCGTTTTCGGCCATATCCTCCAAAAGCACATGAGCCTCGGCCATAGATTTTCCCATGAATGTTCCTCCGGAGGCTGCATCCACTAAAGTGCGTGTAGAAGCACTCAAACCACCATAAAACGTATGCAGCTGAAGCCAATCAGGAATGCCGTGATGAGGGCATCTTCGAAGTAATTCTTTATATCGCTCCCACGCCTCGTGGAGCGATTCCATATCGAACTGGGCAAAAGTAGTTATCTCGTTTCTCAACCGCGCCGTCTTAGCTGGTGGGAAAAATTTTGCAAGGAAGGCTTGCACTAACCTCTCCCAAGTTGTAATAGACCCCGGCGGTAAGGAATTCAACCAGAATTTTGCTTTATCCCTCAAAGAAAAAGGGAAAAGCCTCAATCGGACGGCATCGTCGGTGACACCATTAGTTTTGAAAGTGTCGCATATCTCAAGGAATGAAGCAATGTGGGCATTCGGGTCGTCCTTCGGCAATCCACAGAAAGGGCTCGCCTGTACCATCTGAATAATGGCGGGCTTGATTTCAAAATTATTAGCTTGGATGGTGGGACGCCGAATTCCCGAAAAATTTTCGTTGGCTTGCGGCATGGCATAATCCCGAAGAGCGAGTTCCGGTTGAACTTGCCGCACTTGGTTGTCTCCTCCTTGGATTTCAATATTTTCGGCCATCTTGACCGTCGTCTGTAACTCTCTTTTCCCCTTTTTATTCCTTCTTAGCGTGCGCTCGAGCTCGGTGTCCAATGGTAGTAAGCCTTCGTTACCGAGTCTTCTCATGCACTACACGAAAGGTCCTGAAAGGAAAAACGAATAAACAAAATTAAATACACAAAAAATAAAAATAACACGTTCAAATTAAGACTGGAAATACTTAAGTCGATATTAGAAAAATTGCAATCCTCGGCAACGGCGCCAAAAACTTGTTGCGATATTTCCTACACGCAAGTGCACGTCATCATTTACAAGTAATAAAGTGATAAGTAGAGTATCGTTCCCACGAGGATTGAATCTCTAACTACCGACGTTTTCGTATCCCAATTTTATTTGAACAATCGAAGTTGGGTTTTTGGATTAATAACTAAAAGAATTCATAAAAGACTAAACAGAAAACGATAGCTTGAATGAAAGGAATCAAATGATAAATGAGTCTAGAGTTCTGAATCCACCTTAATTTATCCGAATTTAATCTTGATTATCCGTAATAAATAATTTTCCCAATTTATTGAAGGCGGAGATTGCTAGTATATTCTACCGCCTCTCCCGAGGTCGATAGATTTATCTAACGGCGACTAACGCACTCTATTCCTAGGTGAATTATCTCGTCGCTAGGCAAAAAGCATGAAATCTCCTAAAGGCCACGTAGTTCCTATGAGTATATTCCTATCTCACAGAATAAAACGGTCCTCACCAATAGTTCCTCACCAAATCTCCTCTCCCGATTCGACGTGAATGATTAAATCAATACAACTATTGGCCAGATAATTGCAAGCATTAAACATAATTGGGAAAACTCAATAAAAAGGTAATAAATTGGATAATCTCAATCAATTCGTCAAAATAAAGGTTTCATCAAAACCCTAGATTAGGGCTTTAGCCTGACATACTAAAAATTGAAAATACAGAATAAATAAACGAAAGCATAAAATTCAAACGAGATGAAGCTCGGATTCCTCCGTTCTTGACTCATATCTGCCCTTGAATTCTTCTGCTTTCCTCCTCTTCTCTGTCTCCAAGCTTAAACTCTCTTAGGTTTAGATTCAATGATTCCCCGATGATTAAATTAGGGTCTTAAGCCCTATTTATAGCTCAGCACTTCCATAAATCGCGTCCGTATTAGTTGGTTGAAACGGCTTGAAACGGCCCAAAATCCGCGCAGACGTACCAAACCCGCTAAGTGTCTTTGCGACTCACGAACTTTGTGCCGCGGCACATCGCCAAAATCTGAATACAGGCGTAATTAAATCCTACGTGCCGCGGCTCACATGGGCATGCCGCGACACAATCTGACTACTCGCCCTTGGTGGCGTCTTCCTTTTCCGCGGCTCAGCTTCCTTGTGCCGCGGCTCATAGTCCAGTTTTGCCGTTTTCGCCCGTTTTGCATCGTTTAAGCTTCCGGACTTCAATTTCCTGTCAATCATACAAAATTAAGGCATTAAAAACTCATTTAGATGATTTCACACTCCAAAATACTACAAAATAATGATAAATGAGCGTATAAAAATACGCCTAACAGGACACTAGCTCCGGGTCATGGGTCGGATAATTGACCTCATAAGGCCTCAGTTGCCGCGAGGCATAAGCAATTACTTTCCTGTTCTGCATTAGTACACATCCAAGACCGTGTCCGGACGCGTCACTATAAACCATGAATCCTTCCATCCCTTGTGGCAAGGAAAGGACAGGTGCTGAAATTAAACGGCTCTTGAGTTCCTCAAAACTATGTTGACACGCGTCAGACCTCGTGTATTTCTTATCCTTCCACAAAAGGTTCGTCATAGGTTGAGCAATTTTAGAAAATCCTTCCACAATTCGCCGATAATAACCAGCTAATCCGAGAAAGCTTCGGATTTCCTTAACATTCTTCGGAGATTGCCAATCTGGGATAGCCCCGTCTTCTGGGGGTCGACACGTACTCCGTCTGATGAACTCATATGTCCGAGAAACGTCACTTCGGACATCCAGAATTTACATTTGGAAAACTTTCCATAGAGCTGCTCTCGTCTTAACATGTCGAGAACCTGATGAAGGTGAAATTCGTGCTCCTCTCGGTCACGAGAATAAATCAAAATGTCGTCTATGAAAACAACCACAAACCGGTCTAAATAGTCAATGAAAACTCGGTTCATCAACTCCATGAATACAGCAGGTGCATTAGTTAACCCGAACGGCATCACCACAAACTTTAATGTCCATAGCGTGTTCGAAATGTCGTCCTCGCGATATCCGACTCTCGAATTCGCAACTGATGATACCCAGATCTTAGATCGATCTTGGAAAATACTGAAGCTTCCTGAAGTTAATCTAAGAGATCATCAATACGGGGTAGGGGATATTTATTCTTGATCATCACCCTATTCAACTCTCGATAATCAATACACAAGTGAAATGAACCGTCCTTCTTCTTGGAAAATAATATAGGTGCTCCCCACGGGGACGCACTCAGTCGGATATAACCTTTCTCGGACAATTCCTCAAGTTGATTCTTCAATTACTGCATTTAGGTCGAGGCCATTCGATATGGTGCTTTCGATATTGGAGATGTACCAGGCTCCAACTCAATCGTGAATTCCACATCTCTCTGTGGAGGCAAACCAGGTAACTCGTCTGGAAATACATCGGCGTATTCCCTCACTACCGTAATGTTCGCCAATGACACTGATGATTTCTAGGTCTTGGTCATATAGCATCAATAACCAACACACCCCTGATTGAGTAATCTCACTGCTTTCATCATATTGATAACTTTCCCGGAACGGCTGTGTTACCCCCCTGAAATACACAATCGACCCCATCGTCTGAAATGATAGTGACCATACGCTTATGAACA
The DNA here is from genome assembly GCA_033398695.1 of Orobanche coerulescens. Classification (NCBI taxonomy): domain Eukaryota; kingdom Viridiplantae; phylum Streptophyta; class Magnoliopsida; order Lamiales; family Orobanchaceae; genus Orobanche; species Orobanche coerulescens. Next base: position 39,329,147 of record CM065814.1, on the reverse strand, counting down.
CTAAGTATGGCATCATGACAATCCATCCAATCAATACCCAAAATAACATCGTCTTTGGGTAAATCTAGTATGATCAGGTCTGCCAACCACACACGGCCATTAAGCTGAATCGGACAATTCTTAATCTCACGATCTCCGATAATTCTTCTACCGTCAGGTAGACAAATGATATAAGGTTCACAACTAGTAGCATTATCCAGGTGAAGTCTACTCAAACATGACTCGAAAATGAATGAATCCGATGCACTAGTATCAAAAAAGGTACACACAGGTTGAGATAAAATTTCGAATGTACCTGAGATCATTCGGGCCTCCAAATCGTCGGCTTTTTCATCTCATAAACTAGGGGCTTGCCAGCCCCGGAACTGGATGCTCCTGTCTGATAGCTGTGGGCTCTGCCTTTGTTTGCTCCTGTCGTTTTAAACGATAAGTCCACGGTTACATATCATGAGCTGAAAGGTTATAAGAAGAAACATAATTCAAAGTTCGATTATTACATAACGGGGGTTTTAAAAGATCAAATTTAATTTAAGCAGCGGCAAGATTTTATTACAACACCGTTCAAGTCTGACCGGACCCCGCAGGAATGTCCTGCACATGATCAACAAATTTTCCTGGCACGACAAATCATGGCAGGTAACCAGGGTCATAGAATGCATGCCAATAACAATTACTAGCAATGATATACACAAATTTACCAAACACAATGCCACATAACCAACAGGAAATATTTCACCACACGACCGACGTTGTCTTTCTCTTTTTATCACATAAACCCCAAGGTCGCAACCAAGGGAAGTATCCACACGGGAATACCCTGGAATGTAGGTGCCCAATTTGGGTCTTATCCCCTAACACATTTCCATACGGGTACCATACAGGTTTTATCCCCAACACATCGGCCCATTTATAACACATTCTTAGAGAAAGACAACCGTCGGCACTTATCACAATAGCACATTCTTGAATACGAACATTTCAATAATATTAGCATTTCTCGAGCAAGATTTCACTTGCCTTTGATCCTACGGTAGGTGCCTTATGATAACTGGGATCTCCACGCCCGATCGAGCTTAACCTAGTCACGTAATATCCAATTAGCACCTCGTACGAATCATGATGAATAGAACTAGTCTCCCTTCCCTTCCCTAACCGTGTTCCTAACATAGTCTTAATTGCCAACACTAGTATCGTGTTTCTAACTTCTCAAGCAATATGTACCACTATGTCATTCGATTCTACGGTTAACGTTAGCTATATTGATTTGTTCAACAAGATTACCTCAATCATCATTTGGTTAGCAACAAACGACTATAGCATAATCGAATCCCATAACTTCTAATTCAATTCTCTATTCCGAGTACTTCAATCGGTGGATTATCATTTTACACAATGATTTCGGCGTTTGATTCTCAATGATATTAATATTATTGAATTAATTCTCCTAGTTAATTTAACTTTGATAATCATATGGCAAGAGTAGGGTACAACTAATTTATTAAGCGGTGAAGGATTCTTACGAAATTCTCCTACAATTGATTCGTAGAGTTTATATAATCCAAATGTAAATTGAGATGGAAGTTATCACATGTGATTGTTACAAAGAGTTGTATGGAAACGAAATATACGAACAATGATAACCCCAATTACTACAAGTTCATCCGTTTAGATTGTCTACGATATTTAGCAAAATCTACTCAAGTACCCGTAATCTAACAAGTAATAATGAACAACATTGAAGAGATTAACCCTAGGATTGATAGGCTTACCTCAATAGATGAAGAACAATGAGGAAAGATGACAAATCAACAAGAGCCACGAGGAGAAACGAGGAATGGGTCGAATGACTTGGATAATCTTCACCGGAGCTTACGAAATCACCTCCTCTATGTTACTTCAAGTGTATGAGAGGCCAAGAATCATGTATAAGGCCGTGTAAAAGCTTCAAGAGTGATTCACTTCAAGTTTTGGGTCGGGAGAAATGAAGGTGGAGTGTTATTTTATAACATTCGATCTCATTAACGTACGTTGACTTTCAAAGATTTACGTACGTAATAAGTGTTACGTACGCTATGTGCGATGGTTAATGTACGTAAAGGTTGTCCAGAGGTCACTGACTGAAATGTGCCTATCTTTTACGTATGTAAGACGTTCTTACGTACGTAAGGCTCCAGACTGTAGCGTACGCTAGGCTTGGCGGATAGCGTATGTTATGAGGAGTTGACTCGTTTGTCTTCTAGCCCGCTAAAAGTAGCTCAATCCGCGTCAAAAGAAAGATTCTGGTCAGGAGACCAACTCAACTGTTACGTACGTGAACGAGACACATTAACGTACGTAATACATCAAATTTATACTATATCGTGCGCTAGACATTCAATCCTTTAGCCACATATCACATTTTAACCATCTCGGGGTGACCATCCTTTCCACTCGTCAACAATTATCAGGGAACAAGACGTTAGCCACCATCATATTCGCACCGACGATTATCCAACGGCGTCAAGGCGTGTCACCTCCGTTTCATCCACATCGCACAATTGTATAGCATTTAATGAAATAAATAAATAAAGAAAAACAACATCACATTACAAGAAATCACAGTACAAGGTAATTAAGCATGAAATACCAGTTGTAATACATTTAGCCTTTCCGATCCGTCGTTTAATTGAGTTCTCAATTGACGCCTTCAAGGTGTCCGAGAAAATGCCGCAGAGAGCAATTCGGCCATTTTATGATGTTTTCCCTCATGTGATTGATTGTTTAATTCATGATAGGATATTAGGTCTGAACTCCCTGTGAAGAGCTGGTGTTGAACCCTTCCGATCGTTGTTTTCATCGGAGTTTTGGAGTCTTCCGATCGACCGTATTCTTCAGAGTATTCGCGAGAAATTACCAAGGCAAGTACCTTGATATACGAATTATATCTGCATGAAATCATTGTTTCCGAAGTGTATGTATTATTTTTATACGGATATATATATATATATCGGTAAATGTTGAGTGATTAATGCCAATATTAGTTTGACGTACTCGACTTGGATTAAAGTATAAACTATATTTATAGAGATAATATGGTCGGTATATGTATTCGGTTGACTCACGATATAGGGATATAAGTGCGGTGTTGGTTGTTTATGCCTGAAGACGTATTGTGCCGAGTTTTGATTGATAACGTGTGTGGTGTTGTTTATCTATGTAGTTAAGTACTGATGGGTAATTTTTGTGAATTGGTGTTCTGATTTGATAATTGTTGCAATGATTGACTCTGTGCTTGATGTTTGAAACAATGTGAGTACTTGTTGTGAGAGACGTCGTATCCGGGAGCCTCTGAGGGCGGGACGTGAACTTCAGCCTGGTGTACGCTGCAATGAGCAGCTCCATATGGTTGGTGAACTCCGGTGTTATATCATGCATGAGTAAGGGGCGACTCTTACGGGAGTGAGCGTCGGCGCGGTGACATGTTCAAGGGGCGGCCAACATAGTGGAGTGAAAGCCAGTGCACGCAGGTGTGCAAGGGAGGCGCCTGGCAGGCTTATTGGTTATGGATTTTTGAGTGACAGCTAAGACCCCGATACCGAACGATTTTTGTGTTTCAAAAGTTCTTTGAAATCGTTTTAAAATATTGGTCTCGATAAAGACTGAGATTTGTGCTTCTGAAGTTTATCTCAGCTCGTTTAAAACGTTGGCATCATGATTAATTAACCAAGGATATCTGACGAGATTTCCGAGGGTTAATTAATCAAGGGTCTTGAGCAGGATTTGTCGAAATGAGAGGATGTGACCTTGATTGTGCTGTGATGATTCTGTGGATTGGGTCGAGGACCCCGTGAGATTGTTGAGATGATTATTCTTGTGATGATATTTTGTGAATTGGGTTGAGGACCCCGTGAGACGATTGACATAATGGTTTATGTGATGATAGTATTGTAAATTGGGTCGAGGACCCCGAATAACGTTGAAATGGTTTTCTTGTGAAACTGTTTTTTCATATACTGGGTCAAGGACCCCAGAAATCTTGAAATTATTTTCTAAAGCATTTCCATTCAATTTTCAAAACTCCAAACCATTCAAAATGGCCCGAATCAATGATAACATTTTTAAACCATCTTATCAAAATATTTTTCAAAATATTTTCCTTGTTAAAAAGAGGGTTTTCGAACTGAGTTCTTTGACTCATTGGGGACTCGTCTAAAGTTTTCATTAATTTTCTGTTCTGTAAAGAAAATATGACTGCGTGAATATCTTTCACCTTGTGTAAGTGAATGCTCTTCTGTGCTGGTTGTGTGAATGTGTGGTTCATGTTAAGGCTTCGCATCTGTTGAGTTTTGTGTTGATATTTTTTGTATATCTTGTATATTATGTACTTGTACTAGCAAATTTCAGTTTGCTAACCCCCGAGTATTCGGGGGGTGGGTGCCTGTTTTGCGCTCAGGTTGCAGCTCGGGAGCAGTCACGGGATTGGCTTGGAAGGAGATGGAGGACAATGATGGTAATCACACAAGAGTCAGAGTCTTTTCTTTTGTTTTATTTTGGTCGGTATTTCTCTTTTGGTCGAATATTCACCCTTGCACGAGTGTAGTTCTCATTTATTAAATTGAGTTGTCATTCCTTTCTGTATTCAAGTTTATTATTGTCATTGAGCTGTGAATTACGTTGGTTTTTGAATTGTTTAATGACCTTGTCGGTCTGTTTTGTAATTAATTTGACCCCGGCCGGTCAATCATTGAGTAGTCATTTGGAGTTTAGCCTGGTAGATCCTTGTGAGAAGGGTCTACGTCATGTGACATTCCCGGTCGAATTCTGGGGGTGTTACAGTTATGGTATCGGCGCTTAGGTTTGCGAAAAACCTAGGCCGTTGGGTCAAGTCCATGTCCTGTGTAACTCGCGCGCATCAAAGTTGTGATTAGTATCGTGGTTCCGACATCATCTTCAGGCAATCCGTGATGGTAAGTCTCCCGATTGTAAGTCCCCTTATATGTGTATTTGATTATAATGTGCTAATGTGTTTAATGTTGAACAAGGGGCTGGAAGTTGTTTGTAGTATTACTGTGTTAAGATATATCATACGTATACGGTCCGAGTGAAAACAGTTATGTATTATGCTTCGGAAGTCGAGTATATTTATCGATTTTTACATTTCATTAGAATGAATTTTTTTAGTGTTAATTTTATCTGCTGCATGAATGTTTTTAAAGTGGTGTTTTGAAATTTCCGAACATTGTGAAAACCTACGATTTCATATCGTCATGTCAAATGGTCACATATTTCGGTGAAAAATCTTTTCAATTAAACATTTTGGTAGAGGAGGAAGGATTTTCAATTTGTGGTATTTGGAACTCACCACTTTTGGAATATTTCAAATTAGTTACGATATCTTTAAAAAAATTTAAATCATAGAAGATTCTTTTATACATTATTCAAATATAATTTTAGAGTCGATGTATAAATTTTCTCTTCCAAAATAAAGTACAGTGTTTACAAGTTTTGGGCGTAATGTGACTCGTCCTCTTTTTTAAAAGATTGTTTGCATCGAGTGCATACATAAAATAGTCATCCTCGTCGAAGGACTAGAATTTGATTCCAGAAAAACTTTACACTTTGCAATACTACAGTTATTCTGAGGAATGTGTAAAGTCATTTTCGGACGTAATAGGGATACTCGGACTCGTATATAATATGCATGCTTTCCGAATTCTTTGTCATTTTAGTATTGTCTATTTTGGGCACTCGGGGATGTTAAATGAACCATGTGCGGACAACTGTGGTGTGATTATGCGGTTGTTTATTTAGTTGTGCCGGATGGTAATTACATGTATTAGTATGTCGAACCTTGGAGGATGTGGATTTGATGATGGTTGTGGAAGCAGTGATATGATCCATTCAGTAACGATTCATAATATGGTCAAGGAGTACCGGGACCAGACGATATCCTACAAAATTTCCTCAGTGGTTGAGCCTTCGAGCAAGGAGAAAAGGCCCAAGACATTTGGAAAATTCTCAGGGGCAAAGGAACTAAGTCTCCCAAATCTCCACATCGTTAGAACGCATCATCTTCGCGGTCCGGAGTAAAAGATGGGAATTCCAAGGCGGCATTGTTGACTACAGACAAGAAGGGGAGGTGCTTCAACTGCAATTGTCAGAGGCATGTTCGTGCAAATTGTCCATTTCCGCTATTGACTTGTTACCAGTACGAGTGGGAAGGACATCGGATACGGTATTGGGTGATAGTCTCAGTGTGGAGCAGAACAAATGACCAGAGGGTGTCCCTGACCTCTACCTCTCCTCCTAAAGACCCTAACACTAGTGAGTGCAAATTTCGTATTATGTCTTAATCATTGTCGTTCTCGACCATCATATCTTTGATCGTTCTGTAACACCCCAAACTAGGCGGCTATTACAGTGCCTTGGACCCCCAACTTGGACCAGTTGGAATATTTACTCCACATATTCACAAATAGTGTTTTGATGATTAAGTTGCTAAACAAAACAAAACAACATCGAGGCAAAGCAAAACAACGAAGGAATCGAAGACGCAAAAAGCTGTCCAAACTGCATGCATAACGCATGCTATTCATATTAAATAGCGCACGCAATCGAGCAACGTTAAAGTACGTAATTCGGTCAGGATACCGTACGTAACAAGTACTTACCTGCAGTTCAGTCAACCTACGTGATGGGGATAGCGCACGCTACACGTAGTGATTAACGCACGCTATCGAAGCAGATTAACGTACGTAACACAAGGACGTTAACATATGTAATGAGATTTCAAATAATATGAACGTTGGCAAAAGCTGGTCAAAGTCATAAAGGTGTAATAGATAGTTTGACAAATGAAGGCAATGGATATATTGGATTAGTGCACGATACATTACATTATTAACGTACGCTACAGCAAGAAGATAACGTACGTAACAAGACAGCATAACGTACGTAAGTGAAGAAACGAAGCCACTGGACAAGTACTGGACATCGATAACGTACGCTACATGGAAGGCATAACGTACGTAAAGAGCATAGCACACGCTAAAGGGAAGAGCTAGCGCACGCTAGCAAGTCAACTGGCAGCAACGGCTAGTTTGGTTGAAGAAGGCTATAAATACCACAACCTTGGTATTATTCCACACAACAACATTGAGCAATTCACATACACTTGAGATATCATTGTAAACATTATAGTTGTTGTTTTTGAGCTTAAATTAGAGTGATTGAGTGTTATACACAAAATCATACACGAGTGAGAAAAAGAAAAGATATGATTGGATTCGGTGTTATTAGGATCAAGGATCCGGCATTGTTAGAATCGCAATCGCTATCTTAGTGAGGTTTATCTAGTACCGATAGAAAGCTAGAGTGGTTGATTCCTTGTCCAATAGAAAAGAAAAACGGTTTAACTTGGACCGACAAAAAGATAAGTAAGAGAACGGTTTTACTCGGACCGATAGAAGACGAGCTTGTAACGGTTATCCCTCGACCGATAGAAGAGAGGTGCAGAGGTTTTGATCTTTAACCTATTGAAAAATATACATCGAGAGAGGACGTAGGCACGTTTTGCCGAACCTCTATAAATCAATGTGTCGTTTAATTTCCGCACATTTAATTTACGCTTTCGCAACACGGCGCATATTCCAATCTTGCACCAACAATTGGTATCGGAGCGGTACCTCCAATACATGGCTTAACATCCGAGGAGTCGATCCAAATGGCATTTCAACTTGCTCCAGTCGAAGGGCTTGCTCTCAACCGACCACCATTTTTTGATGGCTCGAACATTATGACGTGGAAGAAAAAGATGTCAATATTCATCCGAGCATATGACATCGAGCTTTGGAAGGTGATTTGTCTTGGTCCGAAAATTCCGACAAATTCCAACAGTACGCTTAAAACTTTCGAAGAATATGACTATTCCGATTTGAAAAATGATCACTACAATTGTAAGGCAACTCAACTCCTATATTGTGCCTTAAATCCGGAAGAACACAACCGGATATCATCGTGTGATAGTGCCAAAGGAATTTGGAAAATGCTTGAGGTAACACACGAAGGAACGTCTCAAGTCAAGGAGACGAAAATAAACATGCTCCTTCACGAGTACGAATATTCTCCGATCACTACCTCGAGAATGGGATGGTACGGTTACGGCCATAATGGAATCAAAGGATTTAAATACTCTTGATTTTATTGCTCTCGTTGGTTCTCTTATCAACTACGAGATTGTTCTAAAATCTCGGAATGCCAAACCAAAATCAAAGGAGAGATCGATATCCATGAAGGCTAAGATGTCGAGAAAGAAAGAAGAAATCCCGGTGGATGATAGCAATGAAGAATCGGCATATTATGCCAAAAATATTAAAAAGTTCCAACACTTATTAAACCGGAGAAAGAAGGACATCCAAGCGGGCGAATCTAAGAAATTCGACAACACCTGTCGATTATTTGGTAAACCAGGCCACTTTGCTAAGAACTGTCGGGTAAAACCTAAAGAAGTTTTAATTGCAACATGGAGTGACGAAGATATCGAAGATGGCGATTTTCTAAATCAAAGTAATCTCGGTCTCATGGCCTGGAGTTCATTCGACGATAGCGACGTCGAAAGCCAAGTAAGTAATTCTTACGACGAACTTTTTGAAGCATTCGAGTTATTACATACCGATTATCAAAATGCTTTAAATGAGATTAAATCCCTCAAATCTAAATATAAATCTTTGGAAATATAAAATTCCAAAATTCTTGAGAAGGGAAAATTTGTTGAGATCGATCATTCAAAATGTATTGAGAATGAAAATATTTTAAAAGATGATCTTGTTAAAATTCAAACCGAGCTCAAAAATTTAACGAAGAAATTTTCTCTCATAAACGAGAAATTTGAAAATATGCTCTCGGTTAAAAAATACACGTTAAATAAAGAGGGTTAGGATTCAAACCACGTTTTAAAAATGAATCCGTAAATTTCAAAATACCCCGGTGTGAAAAATATTTGAAAATTGGGCACCATATTTCAAACTGTAAGAGCCCAAGACGGACGATTAAAGTTAAAAAAATTTGGGTTCCTAAAGAAACAATTGTTTCAAATATCGTCTAGGTCTCGAAAGAAAAACCGACTTTTGGTTAGATCCCCAAACATTAATTTTTGATATTTTACAAAGGGGGAGATAATATTTTCAGGGGGGTATTATTTTTTAAAACGGGTATAACTCCATCCTATTATTGCATATTTTATATATTAATGCATATTTTTTATATATTCAAATAGGTATCCTTTATATTTTTTACACTTTTTGCTGAATACAAAAAGGGGGAGAAGAAGTTGAATCGGATATAAGCGTCATGAAAGATATGACAAGAAAAATAAAAAGTAAAAAGGAGGAGAAAACAATAAAAAGCAAAGATGTTGAAAAGGAGAAGAAAGCATACAAAAAGGGGGAGAAATGAAGGAGTTGAAAAATGAAAAACGAAGAAGTCGAAAATGACAGAAAAAGAAAAGAAAATGGGTGAAACTAACGAAACGATCAAAGTCGAAAATTTTGAAACATATATATATATATATATATATATATTTTTTTTATTTTGCAGGTTTATCCACTTCAAGGGTTGTTTTGTAATCATCAAAAAAGGGGAGATGGTTGGAATATTTATTCCACATATTCACAAATAGTGTTTTGATGATTAAGTTGCTAAACAAAACAAAACAATATCGAGGCGAAGCAAAACGACGAAGGAATCAAAGACGCAAAAAGCTGTCCAAACTGCATGCATAACGCATGCTATTCATATTAAATAGCGCACACAATCGAGCAATGTTAACGTACAAAATTCGGTCAGGATACCGTACGTAACAAGTACTTACCTGCAGTTCAGTCAACCTACCTGATGGGGATAGCGCACTGTCACGGCCGAAAGTCGATGACCAGACATGTGTGCGCAGACGGTCGCACAGGGAGCCGAGGGACCGGCACGAGCAGGACGCCAAGGATGGCATCGGGCTGCATGTGGATATTCTGCCTTCGGGACAGTGTGATCGGACGGAGAATCACGCATCGGGCTGCATGAGGAGCACGGACGCCGCTGTGGGAAGCGGATCGCCCAAGGGGCATTGCGGGCGGGACATGTTCGGGACTGTCCTGCAGCGCAGGGGGCGCAGGAAAGGCCGGACGAGCACAGGTCGTATGGGACAAGCACGACGGGATAAGGCCGAGTCGGGGAACAAGACTCGAGCTGGGCGGCCGGACGCGGGCGTGGGATGCTGGGCGCGGCGGACTTGCGCGGGAGTGCGCGCGAGAGGTGCGAGAGAGACCCTCCCCCCTATAATAGGCTTAGAGAAATATTGCCTTGTGGGGGTAGTGGACATTGAAAAGCTGAGGAGTCACTCAGCAGGGAAGACTCGACCGGAAGCAGCTAGAAGCGGACCAGCATGGTTCAAGAGGTTCGGGAAGAGTCTGGAACATTGCATAGACGAACCCAGATGGTCGGTCCAATACGGGCCGGGACGGGCCGATGCGGGGCGAGACGGGCCGGGGCGGGCCAAGATGGGCCGGGGTGCCCGGATGATGGAATAACCTTCTAGGAGCCTCCTAGAAGGATGTAGTACTTGAAAGTTATAGAGTATTCTAGTTGATTGTACTTAGCCTTGTACTTGGAATTATCTAGAATAGGATAGAAGTATGTGGAAATGTGTAGACATGTGTGGATGATTCTAGAGTTAGGTTCTAGAATTGTAATGTTGTAGATAGGTCTAGAACCCTCCAAATGAGGAGGTGGAGTAGAAGGTTCTAGGTGCTTAGAAGTAGTATAAATAGGCTAGAGGTTGGCTCATTTGCAACCAACCCTCAAAGACTCAACATTCTTGTACTTGTAAAGTGTTTGTGAAATACTGAAGTGTTTCTCTCAACTCCCAAGTGAAAACCCCTTCTTACACACTTAGCAACCGAGTGAGTTAGGCTTACTAGCTGGATCGAGGCAATTCTAGTCTAGTGCCGCACAGGTCCGAAGAGCTTTCGAGTGCTCAAAACCCAACCCCGTGACAAGTGGTATCAGAGCCATGCTAGTGGTTCAAGGATCTTCCGCATTGAGACGTTTCTGAGAGCTTTTGTGCAAGGAGGTCCGATGGATACTACGTCCAGCGTCACCAAAGGTCAACCCTGCCAGGAGAAGGACAAATCCAGAAAAGGGTCTAGGGACAAGTCCGTGGAAAGAGGTGTTTCCATGGAAGCACGAGTGGCTCGGCTGGTGAAAACCATGGGCAGACACGAGGATGCTCTCGATGCATGGAGCAGAGTGGCCGATCAGGTGATAGAGATGAGCGAGTCATTGGAGGAGCTTGAGAACCGGGTGACGGGCACCCTTAATGCGTTGCGACGTGACTTGTGTGAAGAGATCCTTGAGGCTGTCAGGAAGGAGGTTCGGTCGATGATCGCAGCCTTTCGAGAGGTGATCATAGGGAGGATCGAGACCATCAAAGGAAGGACAGCATTGTACGAGCGGGCGATGGCCCACGGAAGGGACCAGCGGGGTGCGGCACCCCATCGAATCAACATCCCCCGGCTGTGTTCGTATCAAGGATCGCAGAATGGTAGGGAAGTGGACGACTTCCTGTGGAACATGGAGCGTTACTTTGGTGCATCGGGGATAGCAGATGATGTGGCCAAGTTGTAGATGACTCCATACTTCTTAGCCGATGTGGCGCTACTGTGGTGGAGAAGGCGCGAAACAAAGATCGCGCGTGGAACATGTCGGATGGAGACATGGGAGGATTTCAAGGCCGAGTTCAAGCGGCAATTTTACTCGGAGAATGTTGAGTTTGAGGTCTGGGCTAGGTTGAAGGAGTTGACGCATAGCAACACGATCAAGGACTATGTGAAGAAGTTCCAGGAGATCGTGCTGGAGTTGCCTAGCCTTAGTGAGCAGGAAGCGTTGTTCGCGTTCGTGGATGGAGTGAAACCGTGGGCAAAGTTGGAGGTGCAGAGGGCCAAGGCACAGAACGTGTCCGAGGCGATTGCGATAGCGGAACGGCTGATCGAGTTGAAACCAGCCGGGGAGAGCCGGAAGTCCAGGAGGGACGAGGACGGCATCGGTACGCAGGACAAGTCGTACCAGGGTAATGTGGATAGGGGTGCAAGGATGGCCAGGCCAAGGACGGCAAGCAATCAGGGTGGACTCGGACTTGCCATGGGTGCAGGAGTGCAGACCATCTCGTAGCAGCGTGTCCGAAGATGAAGAAATGCGAGATTAGCTGGAGCACGGAGCATTCGACGAGGCAATGCTCGAAGTTTCTGAAGTTGGCGGCCATGGAGTACACCAAGGCACGGGACGATGCCGAGGGTGATGGAACATCGATGGCGCTTCAAGTGCTGAATTCAGCCATAGGGATGGCATCACGGGATGGAGCACCGCTTGAGGGAAATTTATTGTATGCGACGGGACTGATCAATGGGAAACCCGTCAAGGCGTTGGTCGACACAGGGGCTGATTACAACTACATTGACGAGGCTGAAGCAGAGAGGTTGGGGCTTCAAGTCATCGAGGGACGGGGCTGGATGAAGTCGAATAATGCACCACCCGTTCGGGTCACAGGAGTCGCCAATGGGGTGAGACTAAAGATTGGCACGTGGGAACCCCGCGTGCACTTCAAGGTGACGAGCATGGATGATCGGGATATAATATTGGGCATGGGCTTCCTGAGGAAGAATAAGGTTGGCCTAGTTCCGCATCAAAGGGCGCTGTACGTGTGTGATCAAGACAAGCCGTAGGTAATACACTTGACCACAGAGCCTTCGAGACAAGCAATGACGGCCCTCAGGTACGTGAGGAAACTTGATGAGGAGCCGAGTTACCACCTTGGAGCAGTTAGGTTCATCGAGGGGCCGCCACGTCGACGAGGACCTTGACGAAATGGGCGGGGGATAATGTTACGGCCAAAAGTCGACGACCATACATGTGTGCGCAGACAGTCGCACAGGGTGCCGAGGGACCGGCATAAGTAGGATGCCAAGGATGGCATCGGGCTGCATGTGGATATTCAGCCTTCGGGATGGCGTGATCGGACTGAGAATCACCCAAGGAAACTGTGGGAGGAGCACGGACGCCGTTATGGGAAGCGGATCGCCCAAGGGGCAATGCGGACGGGACATGTTCGGGACAGTCCGGCAGCGCAGGGGGCGCGGGAAAGGCCGGACGAGCACAGGTCGTGTGGGACAAGGCACAACGGGACAAGGCCGAGTTGGGGAACAAGACTCGAGCTGGGCGGCCGGGCGCGGCCGACGTGCGCGGGCGCACGCGCAAGAGGTGCGAGAGGGACCCTCCCCCCTATAATAGGCTTAGAGAAATATTGCCTTGTGGGGGCAGTGGACATTGAAAAGCTTAGGAGTCACTCAGCAAGGAAGACTCGACCGGAAGCAGCTAGAAGTGGACCAGCATGGTCCAAGAGGTTCGAGAAGAGTCTGGAACATTGCAAAGACGGACCCAAATGGTCGGGCTGGGACGGGCCGATGCGGGCCGAGATGGGCCGGGGCGCCCGGATGATGGAAGAACCTTCTAGGAACCTCATAGAAGTATGTAGTACTTGAAAGTTGTAGAGTATTCTAGATGATTGTACTTAGCCTTGTACCTGGAATTATCTAGAATAGGATACAAGTATGTGGAAATGTGTAGACATGTATGGATGATTCTAGAGTTAGGTTCTAGAATTGTAATGTTGTAGATAGGTCTAGAACCCTCCAAATGAGGAGGTGGAGTAGAAGGTTATAGGTGCTTAGAAGTAGTATAAATAGGCTAGAGGTTGGCTCATTTGCAACCAACACTCAAAGACTCAACATTCTTGTACTTGTAAAGTGTTTGTGAAATAGTGAAGTGTTTCTCCCAACTCCCAAGTGCAAAACCCTTCTTACACACTTAGCAACCGAGTGAGTTAGGCTTACTAGCTAGATCGAGGCAATTCTAGTCTAGTGCCTCACGGGTCCGAAGATCTTTCGAGTGCTCAAAACCCAACCCCGTGACGGCACGCTATACATAGTGATTAACGCACGCTATCGAAGCAGATTAACGTACGTACCACAAGGACGTTAACGTACGTAATGAGATTTCAAATAAGATGAATGTTGGGAAAACCTGGTCAAAGTCATAAAGGTGGAATGGATAGTTTGACAAATGAAGGCAACGGATATATTGGATTAGCGCATGCTACATTACATTATTAACGTACGCTACAACAAGAGGATAACGTACGTAACAAGACAGCATAACATACGTAAGTGAAGAAACGAAGCCACTGGACAAGTACTGGACGTTGATAACGTACGCTACATGGAAGGCATAATATACATAAAGAGCATAGCGCACGCTAAAGGGAAGAGCTAGCGCACGCTAGCAAGTCAACTAGCAGGAATGGCTAGTTTGGTTGAAGAAGGCTATAAATACCACAACCTTGTTATTATTACACACAACAACATTGAGCAATTCACATACACTTGAGATATCATTGTAAACATTAGAGTTGTTGGTATTGATCTTAAATTAGAGTGATTGAGTGTTATACACAAAATCATACACGAGTGAGAAAAAGAAAAGATACGATTGGATTCGGTGTTATTAGGATCAAGGATCCGGCATTGTTAGAATCGCAATCACTATCTTAGTGAGGTTTATCTAGTACCGATAGAAGGCTAGAGTGGTTGATTCCTTGTCCAACAGAAAAGGAAAATGGTTTAACTTGGACCGACAAAAAGACAAGTAAGAGAACAGTTTTACTCGGACCGATAGAAGACGAGCTTGTAACGGTTATCCCTCGACCGATAGAAGAGAGGTGCTGAGGTTTGGATCTTTAACCTATTGAAAAAAATACATCGAGAGAGGATGTAGGCACATTTGGCCGAACCTCTATAAATCCGTGTGTCGTTTAATTTCCGCACATTTAATTTACGCTTCCGCAACACGGCGCATATTCCGATCTTGCAACAACAGGACCCACCAGGCGAATGAAAATTAATGAATTAAATAATATAATTGTAGTATCGAACCACATTATATTACCAAGTACTCCGATGAGGAGCTTTAAGTACAATATACCCAGGAAATACAAAATACTTGTATATATTATGTGACGATAAAATACACAACACTGAATATAATGTACATTCAAACGTAAATCTGCAGCGGAAATAATAATGAAGAAGACATGAAGACTGAAAGGACTGGGTCCCCCTACTAGTATCACTGGGACTCCTCGCCATCAACGTTCTCTTCCCGTGCTTTTGCCTTGCCATGACCTGAAAACAACATCCCCCAACGGGGTCAGTTACACAAAACAACAATCCTCAAGAGTTGAACAAGCACAATCATGATATATCTCTTAGTTATGAAATTAAGCTGAAGAGGGGCATCATAGTATGCCCGTAATGGTACGTGCAAGTGCTCAAGACGAGTGTCCGAACACACCTGAACTTGTACCTAATTAGTCTCACGAAGGCACGTTACCGTGTGCACAGTACATTGTGTCGGTGAACCCGTACACATGACTATCGTGTGCCCGACTAAAAATTCCACACATAACCACCCGGCCACGCAATATGATCCCATAAGGTAACATGAACAAAAATGACCATGATGAGTATTAATGAATAACAATCCGATAAGGGTTAAGAGGGACTCACCGAGATGAAATAATAATGAAATGAATGATAGCTCATTGAAATGATTGGAACCGTCATTCCTCGTGAATTGAATGATTAGTTTGACAATTACAAGTCTCGACACGATTAATACGTTATGAATGAATTATGAATATGAATGAACAACAACGAAATGAATGAGTATCCTTTTAACCGAGTAAGAATTAATTTACCTCAATACCGGTGATGAAATGTCCTCTCTCGAACAAACATCCTAAGAAAAATACTGGTTGCTTGAAAAACCTTGAATAACATGATTACCAACAAACACTCAATATACGAATCAATCATGATTATAACCAACTCAAACATCGATACAACAATAATCAAACTCATTGGGGCATTCTAACGAATACGTTGTAAACATTATTCCATTTGGTTACAACCAACCCCAATAATATCGATACCAAACCTCCAAGGAATGATTCAACCCAAAAAAACTTCATTAATGACATCAATAATCCAATAGGAAACCACAACTCAAGGTTATGACAACATCAATCGGAAACCCCCAAAATAACCAAAGTCAAACATCAAGGGTTCTAGAATAATTCCCCAAATATTCATCAAATCCGAAATATACACCAATAAATCTGTAGTAATACATGTATCCAAGGTATATAATCCATATCTAATATATTCCAACATAAAAAGCAAGCTTACACGAAGAGATCGAAAGGAAAATGCTCAAATCCCAAAATTCTAGATTCAAGAAGTATTTACCTTGATTTGATGTTTGGAAACGATGAAATGGTGATTAATCCGACTTATAAGCTTGGAGATGTTGATAGGTGAATGCAGCTCGAAGAGATCTCTCCAAAACGTCCAAAATCGCCCAAAACACCCAAAAACAAAATGAGATGTGAGAAATGACGAATTCTGGGCTGACTGTCCTATTTATAGCAAACCCAATTTAGCTCGCTCTAGATCTTGTGCATAGCGGCGCTAACGGATGTACCGGGTAGACCAATACCCACTGTCTCCATCGTTAGCGCGCTACGTACCTTTGTAACTTGCGCTAATGCCTCTTCTTAGCGTGTGTTAACCTTGTGTTATCGCGCGCTACCTGATAGTTAATGTACAGAATACCGGAGTCCAGACCCTACTGTCCTCTGGCCTTGCTCGCGTTAGCGTGCGCTATAATAAAATGTTAGCGTGCGCTACACATAGCATTACGTACGTTAAGATCCTCTCATAGCGTACGCTATGAATATTCATTTCAGTCCAGTACCCACTGGACTGTCTGAGTGAGCCTTAGCGCATGCTACACTGATTGCTTAGCGTGCGCTATCCAAACTTCTAGCGTGCGCTACTTACCATTCGTAGCGTGCGCTACTACAACTCAAAATTCAGTCCAGTGCCTTCTGGACTGTCTGCCTGAACAACGTTAGCATGCGCTAATGCTGAGAGGTAGCGTCCGCTACTCCTCACACACAGCCCACTACAATGATGACAATGATGATACGCTTAGCCCGACTCTCCAACCGGGTTGAATGACAAATAATAACTGATACATGATACAAAATTATTCTGAACGGTGAATACAATTAATGAATATGAATGATGAATGATTATTAATGAGTGAAAAATTACTGAGTGACAATATACTGAATAATAATGAATGAATTTACAGCCGGGTATTACATACACCCCCCTTAAAAGAGTTTCGTCCCCGAAACTAAGGGCCAAACAATTTGGGATAACTCTACCGCATACTATCCTTGGTTTCCCAAGTAGCCTCTTCGACTCCGTGTCTAGACCACTGAATCTTAACCAAATTAGAGATTTTCTGGTGAGTATCGCGGGGAGGGTTTGGCCTTCTAATCTGATTGCGGTAGATATTAGAGACGAGGATCTGATTCTTGGTGAGGATTGGCTGGACCGTCATGGGGCAATCATGAATTATAGAATGAGAACTGTTTCGATGTTAGCCTCTGATGGTACCGAGCATTCTTTTGTGGGGCGTAAGCGGGGTATACAGAGATTCCTAATCAGCGCTTTGAAAGCGGTGAGACTTCTTCGAGGAGGTTGCACGGGTTATTGGTGTTATGCGTTGAGATCAGAAGAAGGGGGAGTCGATCTCTCGTCTATTCCAGTAGTGTGTGAGTATCCTGACATCTTTCCAGACGAGTTGCCGGGTTTTCTGCCAAACCGAGAGGTTGAGTTTACTGTGGATTTAGAGCCGGGTGCGGCACCGATTTCTAAGACACCATACCGCATGGCACCTGCCGAGATGCTTGAGTTGAAGAAACAGTTGGGAGAGTTGCTAGACATGGGGTATATTCGAATAAGCGCTTCGCCTTGGGGCGCACCGGTCTTGTTTGTGAAGAAGAAGGATGAGTCACTTCGTCTGTGTATCGACTATCGAGAGTTGAATAAAGTAACTATCAAAAACAAGTATCCGCTCCCGACGATTGATGACTTGTTTGACCAACTGCAAGGGGCAACCGTGTTTTCGATGATTGATTTGAGATCGGGGTATTATCAGTTCTGAGTAAAGGATTCCGACATTCGGAAGACGGCCTTTTGGACGAGATATGGTCATTACGAGTTTGTGGTCATGCCTCTTGGGCTAACCAACGCACCAGCCGTGTTCATGCAACTTATGAACAAAGTCTTTATCGAGTACCTCGATAAGTGTGTAGTCGTTTTTATTGACGATATCCTGATTTGCTCGAGGAGCGAGGAGGAGCATGCACGCCATTTGCATATTGTGATAGGAATTTTTGAGAACTCAGCATCTTTTTGCGAAGTTCTCAAAGTGTGAGTTTTGGTTACAGGAGGTTATGTTTCTCGGCCACGTGATCTCGGCCGAGGGTGTTCGTGTGGACCCACATAAGATAGAGGCAGTGTTGGATTGGGCGCCGCCCAAAAATGTGAAGGAGGTCCGTAGTTTTCTGGGTTTGGCCGGGTATTATCGTAGATTTGTCGAGGGGTTCTCTAAGCTCGCTCGACCGCTAACTCAGTTATTACATAAGTCAGATAAATTTGTGTGGACCGACGAGAGACAAAAGAATTTCGAGGAATTGAAGAAACGGTTGACGACCGCTCCCGTTTTGGCTTTAACGAGTGGTAATGAGGGTTTCTCAGTTTTTAGTGATGCTTCGGGCCAGGGGCTCGGATGTGTACTCATGCAGCACGGGAAGACAATTGCCTATGCTTCCCGTCAGTTGAAACCGTACGGGTTGAATTACCCTACGCACGATCTTGAGTTGGCCGCGGTAGTGTTTGCGTTAAAGATCTGGCGTCACTACTTGTATGGCTCTTCGTGTAAGATTTTCGCCGATCACAAGAGCCTGAAGTACATTTTTACGCAGAAAGAGCTTAACATGAGACAGTGGAGATGGTTGGAGTTGATTAAGTATTACGACCTCGAGATCCTTTACCATACGGGCAAGGCAAATGTGGTGGCAGATGCCTTGAGCTGGAAATCGGTGTCGATTCGGGCTCTTGAGATACTTACGGCACAGCCAGGACTCCAGCGAGAGTTGATGAGCTTGAGTGTTGATATTGTATTACCAGAGAGTTCCGAGCAGTTGTGTACTCTTGAGATTTCTTCGTCTCTAGTCGATGACATTAAATCGGGATAGTTGGAAGACCCAATGTTTATTCAGCTTTGAGAGAATGTAGGGAAGGGGAAAGCCCCGGGATTTGTGATACATGAGGATGGCGTGTTGAGATTTCGAGGTCGGATTTGTGTTCCGAACGACTTGGAATTGAGGCAGAATATTATGAGAGAGGCTCACGCGTCACCTTACTCAGTCCATCCGGGCTCGAGTAAAATGTATAAAGATTTGAGGAAGAATTTCTGGTGGAAAGACATGAAGAATGAAGTATTCGAGTTTGTGGCTAAGTGTTTGACTTGTCAACAAGTCAAAATCGAGCATCAACGGCCAGCCGGATTGTTGAAACCACTTCCTATCCCGGAATGGAAGTGGGAAGATATCTCCTTGGATTTTGTCACGAACTTGCCGAGGACGAAGATCGGAATGAATATGGTGTGGGTGATCGTAGATCGACTGACTAAGTCGGCACATTTTCTCGGCATCAAGGATACTTGGGGTCCAGAAAAATTGGCTTGTATTTTTATCGCGCAGATAGTGAGACTTCATGGTACGTCGAAGACTATTATTTAGGATAGAGATGGCCAGTTTGTATCGCATTTCTGGCAGGCGGTACATAAGACATTGGGCACACATTTGCATTTGAGTATATCTTTCCACCCTCAGACCGACAGACAGTCCGAGCGTACCATTCAGACGTTCGATGATTTGTTGCGCGCGTGTGCGTTAGACTGGAGTAGTGACTGGGAGGAGAATCTGGCCTTGATTGAGTTTACGTATAATAATAGCTGGCACGCATCGATTATGATGGCACCGTATGAGGCGCTTTATGGCCGACATTGTCGATCGCCGATATGTTGGGATGAACTATCCGATTTAGTTGGCACCGAGCCGGATCTTGTGTTAGAGACGAGGGAGAATGTTGAGTTGATTAGAAAGAGAATGTTGGCAACTCAGAGTCGACAAAAGTCTTATGCGGATGTTAGGCGTCGACCTTTGGAGTTTGAGGTAATAGATCATGTTCTGTTGAAAGTGTCTCCGTCGAAGGGAGTTTTCCGTTTTGGGAAAAAGGGGAAGCTCAACCCGAGGTATATTGGACCTTTCGAGATATTGGAGAGAGTTGGCGAGTTAGCATATCGTTTGGCCTTGCCTCCGTTGTTGAGTCACGTGCATAGTGTATTTCATGTCTCTCAGCTGAGGAAGTATGTTCCGGACCCATCCCATGTTATTGATTTTGGGGACGTGCAGATCGAGAAGGACGTCACGTTCGAGGAGAGGCCCATTAAAATTTTGGAGCGTCGAGACAAACAATTAAGACACAAAACCATTCCTTTGGTTAAAGTGCAATGGTCGAGGCACGGAGTAGAAGAGGCAATGTGGGAGTTGGAGGAGGATATGCGTTCGAGGCACCCCGAGCTTTTTGCTTCTTAAGTTTCGGGACGAAACTTCTTTTTAGAGGGGAGAATGTAATATCCGTACCTTTCCATTTTTGCAAGTTTCCATTTTTGGTGTATGTCTATTTTTATGGACTCTCTTGTAACCATTACGACATTTTGAACCTACTTTATTCTTGGAGTTTTTCCATTTGGACGAGTTTCGGAGGTGTTTTTACGAAATTCCGTTATATGTTATGTTTTGCCATTTGCGCATTTGATTCTCATGGAACTTGTTCGTTTTCGTTGTTTTTTGGCTTGCATGAGTTCGTATGGTTGAGTTGTTCGTATTGGGACCTTCGGTTTGTCAATCCGACATCGTATTGTGATTTTCGGACAATTGGGCCATTTTTGTAATTTCCTATAAGTTAGGGAATTTCATCTTTGTTGTCATATTTCGGATTCCCGGGTAGTCGGAATTGTATTTTCTTGTAACGCTTAGGTTCGTCATCGAATGTACTTCGTAACCATATTTTTTGTTCGATAGCAGGTCCGGGTTTCGGAGTCGTCCCGAACCGTTTGGACAGCAGCTGCCCAGAACCGCTGTCTAGTAGGGTGTTATGACCGTAACACCCCATCTGTTACGGTCGTAATATGGCCATTATTACGGCCGAAATGCATCACTTGTTACGGCCGTAACAGCCCGCTGTTTTAAGAACAGCGGGCAGAGGTCAGAAACCTCATTTCACATCTCTTCTTTTGTTTTCTCCATCAGGCGACCTTAGAGGGCGATTTCTACCACCTCATGTAACACCCCCGATGTATTCAGGAATATTACAGCGCCGTAAATCCTTTACATAAGAATTTACAATGCTGAAGAAAAGAAAATACAATAACAGATACCAACATATAAAAGTAACTGAATTAAAAATACAACAGTTCTGGGTCAATACCGAGAATACAATATCCGCAAGAGGAATATTAATACATCACCGAAATCAATCATCACAATGACAACGTACTCGAGTACTTAATAAAAATAACATAAACAACAAACAATTAAACCCGGCCGGAACATTACTCTGCACCCTCGTCGTCATGCAGCTCCAGTGGTTGTTTCCCTGCTCTCCTAGATCCTGAACATAAACAAATGTTCACCCCCGAAGGGGTTAGCACAACAATGCTAGTACAAGTACGATAATCATACAACAATGATTTAATCAACAATAATCATAACATGTTTCTCCAACGAGAAATAACAACAGTATATATCACATCATAACAGTCCCAAACATACTCATGGTATTCCAATAATCCATCACACACAGCTATAGATTCCCATGATGATCCCATCGGACCAAAGCATGGTGGAACTACCTGTCCAACGATCCAGCACACACAGCTATAGATTTCCCATGATGATTCCCGTCGGAGTGCTAAAATTAGTGCCGTCGTCAATCTTTTCTTCAATTCATCAAAACTATTATCGCACATCTCATTCCACTCAAACTTTTGAGTTTTCTATAGTAATCGAGTAAGTGGGCGGGAAATTTTGGAAAACCCTTCCACGAATCGACGGTAATACCCAGCAAGTCCTAAGAAACTCCGGACATCTTTCACGTTCTTTATAGGCTTCCAATCCATAACTGCTTCGATCTTCTGGGGATCTACTCGGACTCCTTCAGCTGATACCATATGGCCGAGGAACATTACTTCCTTTAGCCAGAATTCACACCTAGAAAGTTTGGCGTGCAATTGTTCATTTCTCAACAGGTCTAACACAATCCGTAAATGCTGTGCATGCTCTTCCGGGCTCTTAGAATACACCAGAATGTCATAAATGAACACAACCACAAACTTATCCAAATACTCGATGAACACTCGGTTCCTCAATTGCATGAATACAGCAGGTGCATTAGTGAGACCAAAAGGCATCACTACAAACTCATAGTGTCCGTACCAGGTTCTGAACGCTGATTTCGGAACATCAGATTCCTTAATCCTTAGCTGATGATATCCTGATCTCAGATCAATTTTAGAAAACACTGTTGCTCCTTGTAACTGGTCAAACAAATCATCAATCTGTGGCAACGAATACTTGTTCTTAATCGTCATCTTGTTCAGCTCTCGATAGTCAATACACAATCGAAGCGATCCATCCTTCTTCCGGACAAAAAGAAATGGTGCACCCTAGGGCGAAACACTTGGCTGGATATATCCTTTGTCCAGTAACTCCTCCAGTTGCTTCTTCAATTCGTACATCTCGGCAGGTGCCATACGATACGGTGCCTTAGAAATTGGTGTAGCTCCTGGTTCCAGCTCGATGGTGAATTCTACATCCCGTCATGGAGGTAGTCCAGGTAACTCGTCAGGAAATACATCCGGAAATTCGTTCACAATAGGAATGGATGAAAGTTCCACTATTCCATCTTCTTTCTTCATTGCATAGCACCAGTATCCGGTACAGCCCTGTTTCAACAATTTGACATCTTTCATCGCCTTGATCATCTTTCCTGAGCTTCCTAGTTTCCATCCTTCAAATAGTATTTCAGAACCATCGTCAGCGATCAGCAAGATATTCCTCTTTCGGTACTTTACAATATCTCCATATCGATTAAGCCAATCATCTCCGAGTATCAGGTCGTCTCCTTGCATTTCTATCACAATCAGATTTAAGAGCCACTCTCTGCCTCCAAATGATACGGGGAAATCTCTAGTTTCTAAGTTTCCAACAATCTTCTCCCCACTCGATAAACGCACAACATAAGGCTCACAATCATAAAAACTAGAAATATTAAAACGATTTACACAAGACAAGGATATAAAAGAATGCGTAGCTCCTGTATCGAATAAAATGCTAACTGACTCGGAAAGGATCTGAACAGTACCTGATGTGATAGTAGCATCCTGATCGTCTGTTCTCCTCATCTCGTACAGACGTGGGGGAGCGGATCCGATACTCGAGGCTCCCTTGTGGTCGAATTGTCCTCTGCCTAACCTCGACCGAAATTTTGGGGCAACTGTACACTCTGCTGCGTCTGCTGATTACTTGCTTCCCTCTGAGCTGGTAGTGATGTACGGGTCCCATTAAACTTTGTGGCATCCTTGCAAAACGTCGCACGGTGCCCTTCTTGTCCGCAATCAAAACATGTAACTTGAGTATGGAAACAATCGCGCCAAATGTGGCCTGGATGACCACAGTTAAAGCACTTCCTAGATGTATCCGTCGTGGCTGATACTGCTCCGAAGTTCTTTCCGCTCTTGGATGGGTGAGGAGGTTTCTTGAAAGAATGAAAAGATGACTGGGCCTTGCGGGGCCCACCACTCTTGTGCTCCGTGAAACTATCGGAGACTTTCTGCTTCTTGGATTCTGTAAACTTCTCCAATGCTGCTTCCTTGATTTCATACGCCAATGCTTTATCCTGATATTGACGAAGAGTGGTACATTCAAAACCGGACATGTACCTCTGAATTTCTGGTTTCATCTTCATATCAAAATGGATCATCATTTCCGCATCTGTTCTGACCAGGTGTCGAACAAACGTCATTTGCTGATTAAACATTTTAATTATGCAGGATCTGGCTCAAATCGATGGTCATGCGGAGAAAAATTCCCGAACTTTGGCTTCCCTCACAGGACGAGGGCAATACTGAGCTTCCATCATCAATTTAAATTCTATCCAGTCAGCATCATGGTCTACAGGCCGGATGGTTTCCCACCACTCGGACGCTTCCCCTATCAGAAAGTACTGAGCAATAGAGGCTCTCCGGTCATCTGGGCAATTAATCCCGGCGAAAATCTTATCCAGTTCCTTCAACCAATGATCCCATGTGGGAGTCTCAGAAAAGCCGTCGAATTTAGGTGGTTGCATCTTTGCCACTTCCTGCAGCCATTGGTCGTCTCGATTTCCCATGTCTGGAATACCTTGTTGTAGTCCTACGGCCACCTGCATTCGGTCCACGACCTGGGCAAACAGTGTCATCTGGTTCACCACCTGACTAAGGATTTTGGGCACAGCAGGTTCCGGTTCATTAATAATAGATCTTTGTGGCTCGCCTAAGCTGTGGCTGGCCTGATTAGAAGGCGAAGCTTCTCTTTCAGCATTCCTTCTTTCGCATCCGCGACCGCGACTACGTCCACGTCTACCTCTCAACATACTGTAAGCATAAATACTCAATATACAAGGAACAATATCGTTCAAATGTTCAAGTATAAAGAGATACAACATGTAAAGGACGAGATAGAGTTTAGGAACTTACAACCACCGCTCGCACGAAGACGTAGGTTGTACAGTGATATTATTCACGGGCGGTTACCTCAAAAGACATACATGACCCCTATTTTAACCCAATGGCCAAGATATCCATAATCTTAGCTCCGATACCATATTCTTTAACACCCCCGGTGTATTCAAGAATATTACAGCGCCGTAAATCCTTTATATAAGAATTTATAAGGCTGAAGAAAAGAAAATACAATAACAGATACCAACATATAAAAGTAACTGAATTAAAAATACAACATTTATGGGTCAATACCGAGAATACAATATCCGAAAGAGGAATATTAATACATCACCAAAATCAATCATGACAATGACAATGTACTCGAGTACTTAATAAAAATAACACAAACAGCAGACAATTAAACACGGCCGGAACATCACTCTGCACCTTCGTCGTCATGCAGCTCCAGTGGTTGTTTCCCTGCTCTCCTAGATCCTGAACATAAACAAATGTTCACCCCCGAAGGGGTTAGCACAACAATGATAGTACAAGTACGATAATCATACAACAATGATTTAATCAACAATAATCATAACAGGTTTCTCCAACGAGAAATAACAACAACACATATCACATCATAACAGTCCAAACATACTCATGGTATTCCAACGATCCAACGCACACAACTATAGATTCCGATGATGATCCCATCGGACCAAAGCATGGTGGAACTATCTGTCCAACGATCCAGCGCACACAGCTATATATTTCCCATGATGATTCCCGTCGGATCAATGCATGGTGGACAATTAATCACAACACATGTAAACAGTATAATCATAACATAACCGACATAATACGGACAATTCTAATTAAAGTACTTGCCTCGATTCGTTGACAAGGATAAAACTCCCACGAATAACAAAACGCTCGAAGGTCGCTCCCTTCAATCAATCACGTTGCTAAGCTCAAACCTTAACAAAAGAAATATTATAGAATTCATCTCAAGTCGTACGAAAGTCTAACGATCCTAAATATGGTCGAAAATTCATAAAACGTAATCTGCCTCACTTGCTTAACGTACGTTACGTACCTTTGGTAGTGTACGTTAAGCCTACTAGTTAGGGCACATAAGCTTAGAAGTCTAGCGTACGCTAACTATGCATTGTTAGTCATTCACTGATCAGTTGACTGACTCGTCTGATGGTATAATGTACGTTACGTACCAAATGTGTTGACTCAAAAAGTATTTTCATGATAATTTCATTCAAAACATTTAAATAGATCTCAGCATGTTGTTATATTGAAGGAGAAAAATGGACTTAGCGCACGCTACCTATACCAGAGTAGTGCACGCTATCGAGGATTATATATAGCTAAGTCATCTCAGCTACAGCCCAGTGAAGTTACCTGATGGATAGCGCACGCAAAGGTTATAAAATCAGCGCACGCTAAACTGTTAGTTTTAGTGCACGCTATCATATCCATGTAACGCACGCTATCGCATCTCTAGTCAGAGGACAGTAAGGTCTGGAAAGAAAAAGGAAAAAGGACTTGCACATGTTACGGACGCTCATCTACATACGCTATCATGAGGACTTAGCGCACGTTACTCTTCATGTCTTGCGCACGCTACCGGATAACATGGTTAGTAGTCCAGTAGCCACTGAACTCAAAATGAGAAGGCTTTTACGTACGCTACACAGGGTAACGTACGTTACAGAGGAAATCATACAGCGCACGCTACAATATATACATTAGTGCACGCTAAGTCAGTCAACAGTTTACCGTTGGATTTTCTACCGTTGGAAAAGCGGGAGTCAAAGAAGATCCGTGAAATGTGGAGAAGCTGGAATTAAATAATACTAGCGCACGCTATGCATAATTGCTAGCGCACGCTAAGTACAAATTTAGTCGTTGGATAAAGAGACGTTGGGGAGACAAACCAACACTTTCAAAGTCAAGATTGAAGACCTGTTGACCAACCGATAGTGCACGCTACGAGTACATGACTAGCGCAAGCTAGCCATATAATTTTACCGTTGGAACAGTTTTGTGACCGTTCAGATAGGCAAAGTCAGAAACGATTGCGCACACTATAAGGTATTATTAGCGCACGCTAATAATACGAATTTCAGTATTTGAAGAATGGCTGACACCTATAAATACCCATAGGACTTGGGTATCAAATACACAACTTCAAGCATACAAGCATACAAGCATACAAGCAATCAAAGCATACTTGAGCTCAATTTTATATCTTTTACTGCATTCTAAGTTGTGAGAAGAAAGATACAAAGAGTGATATATCTTGTAATATTTATTATACGTTGTATTCTTTCATTTGGTTGTGAGTGTTGCATCACTCATACTTGAGCTTTAGAGAAACGAATCAAGAGTCACTAATCCGGTGTTATTAGGATATTTTGATCCGACATTGTTAGGATTATACTCCTATATTCGTATAGTGAGGATTATCTAGTTCCTATAGAACACTAGATAAACAAAGTTTATTTTGAGAGTGGTTGAGCTTGGACCAATAGAAGACAAGCGGTTGTAACGGTTGTGTACTCGGACCGATCGAAGACGAGTCAAGTTTGTGGTTGTTCTTGAGCCAATAGAAAAAGAAGTCGGAGAGAGGACGTAGGCAAGTTGCCGAACCTCTATAAATCTTTGAGTCTTTTATTTTCCGCACTATTTTCATTTATTCGCAAGAAAGTTCGATATTCCGCATTACCATTATTCAACCCCCCTTCTAGTGGTAAATTTATCTCTTCAGTTGGTATCGGAGCGGGTCTCTTTTTAAAGGTTTAACCACCTAAGGGAAAAAGATCCGCAAATGGCACTTCTTGGCCAAATAGAAGGAAATGCTCTCAACCGTCCTCCCTTATTCGACGGTTCCAATTTCATGACATGGAAAAAGAAAATGGCTATCTTCGTTCAAGCCTATGATATTGAAATTTAGAAAGTTATTGCTCTTCGTCCGAAGCTTGCAAAGAAAGAGGATGGATCGTTGAAAAAGTTCGACGAATTAAATGACGAGGATTGGAGGAACACTCACATCAACTCCTGTGCTACTCAACTTCTCTATTGCGCCCTTAATACCCAAGAACTCAATAGGATATCTTCCTACGAAAGTGCAAAGGAAATTTGGGAAATCCTCGAAGTAACTCATGAGGGAACCACCCAAGTCAAGGAGACCAAAATCAACATGCTACTTCATGACTATGAACTATTCTCCATGAAAGACGAGGAAACGATCACCAATATGTTGGATCGGTTCTCGGCTATAACCAATGGCCTTGCATCATTCGGAAAGCCTATATCGAGCAGCGACAAAGCAAAGAAATTTCTTCGCTCGTTGCCATGAGAATGGGATGCCACGGTCACCGCAATCATGGAGTCCAAAGATCTCAACAAGCTCGAGTTTAGTGCCCTCATCGTGTCACTCATCAATTATGAGATCGTTCTCAAGTCTAGAGGAACCAAACCAAAGCCTCGTGAAAGAGTAGTCGCATTCAATGTTGATAGCGATGTTGAGGAAGATGTTCCCGAAGATGAAGATGACGAGGAACTTGCTCTCTACGCCAAAAACTTTAGAAGGTATAAAAGCCTAATTCAAAAGAGGCGAAGTTTCCTTGGTTGGGATGGCAAGCCGGAGCAAAAGAAGAGTGGCTATGCTCCTATAAAGAAGTTCGACAATAATTGTCGGAAATGCGGTCAAGCCGGTCACTATGCCAAAGAATACCGAGGATCCTCTTCAAAGCCTCAAATGGAAAGATTCAAAAAGAAGGAGGTCCTAATCGCTTCTTGGAGTGATGATGCGGAGATTAAAAGAACTCTAGATGCGAATCTCGCAATCATGGCACTCAACTCCGAAAGCAATATTGAGGTAAGTTCTAAACTCAATGATGACGAATATGATCCTTTTGATTTTTGTGATTCACAAGAAGTTCATCATGACGATGAGTTATTAAGTGCGTTTGAATCCTTGAACACGGAGTATGATGAGCTGGTTAAATTAAATATATCTTTAAAGAGAAAAATAAAATATCTAGAACTCGAAAATTCCTCTCTTCAAAACATAGGCAAAACTATTGAGCTCAACCATACCTTATGCCTTGAAAAGGAAAATGTTTTGAAAATCGAGTTGACGAAAACTTAAAAGGAGCTAAAATATATTTTGAACAAATTTACTCTCGGAAACGAGAAATTCGAAAAGCTTCTATCTATTCAAAAATCCCCTTTGCTAAAACACGGTCTTGGTTTCGATCCGTTTAAATGGGAACAATCTCTTATCAACCTTGACAGAATAAAGAAAACCGAAACCGAGAACTCAAAAGATCCTTTCAAACAACGAGTTCATGATGTTAATGTTCGTTCAAAGTTGAGAACCATCAAGGTTAAACAAATATGAGTTCCTAAAGGGACAATCATTCCAAATGCTATAAGTATAGTTAACTTTGGAGGACCCAAACGGGCTTGGGTACCGAAACAACCGAGAAATTCTATTTTTGTAGGTACCGGCACCAAGGAAAAGCAAGTGGTACATTGATAGCGGATGGTCAAGGCACATGTGCGGATCGGAGGACTTATTTGAAGACCTCAAATATCAAGAACATGGACATGTGACCTTTGGGGACAATCAAAAGGGAAAAATCAAAGGCATCGGTAAAGTCGGTAAGAAACCTTCTCCCTCTATCAACAAAGTATTGTTTGTTGAAGGTTTGCATCATAATATTCTTAGCATTTCACAACTTTGCGATGAAGGTTTTAAAATTCTCTTCGAGCAAACTCATTGCACGGCATTTAGAAATAATAAAATTGCATTCATCGATTTGAGATGTGGAAACATCTACATTGTTGATCTCAATGATAAAAGTTCATTCAACGAAAAATGTCTTATTACTTTGGATGATAATGCATATTTATGGCATCGAAAAATGGGGCATACATCTTTACCTATTATTTCCATTTTATCTAGACACGACCTCGTTCGTCGATTGCCCAAACTCAAGTTTGATAGAAAGCATTTGTGTGAATCATGCATAAAATGGAAACACACTCGAGAATCTTTTAAACCAAAATTCGAGGTTTCCACTAGTCACGTTCTTGAAGTTGTGCATATGGATTTGATTGGACCATCTAGACATGTTAGTTTAAATGGCAAGCTTTACACTTTGGTTATTGTTGATGATTTCTGTCGATTTACTTGGGTTAGATTTTTAGCGCATAAGGATGATGCATTTTCTGAGTTTTATAAATGGTGTCGCTTGGTATCAAATGACAAAAATATCTCCATAATCTCTATCCGCACCGATCACGGAGGTGAATTTGATTGCACCCGTTTGAACTCTTATGTGACAAATACGGGATTAATCATAATTTTTCGGCTCCTGGAACGCCTCAACAAAATGGGGTTGTTGAAAGGAAAAATCAATCTTTGGAAGAAATGTCGAGGACTATGCTTAATGAATAATCTCTTCCACGATACTTTTGGGCCGAAGCAATCTTTACGGCATGCTATGTGATCAATCGGGTTCATGTCCGTAGAACTCATCTTAAAACCCCGTATGAATTATGGAAGGGCAAAAATCCAAATATATCTTATTTTCATCCTTTTGGTTGCAATGAATTTATCTTAAACAATGGTAAGGATAACTTGGGCAAGTTTGATGCTAAATCCGACTCCGGAATATTTCTTGGTTATTGTACAAATAGCAAAGCATACCGTGTTTATAACATTAGACGAATAAAGTTGAAAAATCCATTCATGTTAAATTCAATGATATGATCTCACCCCCGAGAAAGGTAGAATATTTTGATGATGCAGGTACTTTTCCGGATCCCTCAACCGAAGTGAAGAAAATTTCAGAAATCCAAACGAACACAATCGTTTATTTACGGAAAGATTGGAGGAACATCAAAGACCATCCAAAGGATCTCGTGATTGGAAACATTGAAGACGGTGTTCAAACCCGTAGGAGAACCACCGAATATATGGCTCATTGTGACTTCGTATCTGAAATAGTTCCCAAGAATATATCCGAGGCTCTTGATGATGAAAGTTGGGTAATGGCAATGCAAGAGGAGCTTGTTCAATTCATGCACAATAATGTATGGAATTTAGTTCCCGCTCCTAAATATAAAACAATTATCGGAACTAAATGGTTGCACAAAATTAAGAGTGATGAAGACGGTTACCCAATTCGAAATAAATCTCGTTTGGTCGCTCAAGGGTATAATCAAGAGGAAGGTCTTGATTATGAAGAAAGTTTTGCACCCATGGCTCGACTCGAAGCCATCCGTTTGTTATGTGCATTTGCTGCTCACAAAAAGATCAAACTATTTCAAATGGATGTGAACAGTTCATTCTTGAATAGCTACATTCAAGAAGAAGTCTATGTCAAGCAACATCCCGGTTTTGAAGATCATCAATTTCCGGATCACGTCTACAAACTCAGCAAGGCACTCTACGGATTGAAGCAAGCACCACGAGCATGGTATGACCGTTTAAGTCAATTTTTAATTGCAAATGACTATAAAGGAAGCAAAGTTGATAATACCTTGTTTGTGCCTTATGCCTTGAAAAGGAAAATGTTTTGAAAATCGAGTTGACGAAAACTTAAAAGGAGCTAAAATATATTTTGAACAAATTTACTCTCGGAAACGAGAAATTCGAAAAGCTTCTATCTATTCAAAAATCCCCTTTGCTAAAACACGGTCTTGGTTTAGATCCGTTTAAATGGGAACAATCTCTTATCAACCTTGACAGAATAAAGAAAACCGAAACCGAGAACTCAAAAGATCCTTTCAAACAACGAGTTCATGATGTTAATGTTCGTTCAAAGTTGAGAACCATCAAGGTTAAACAAATATGAGTTCCTAAAGGGACAATCATTCCAAATGCTATAAGTATAGTTAACTTTGGAGGACCCAAACGGGCTTGGGTACCGAAACAACCGAGAAATTCTATTTTTGTAGGTACCGGCACCAAGGAAAAGCAAGTGGTACATTGATAGCGGATGGTCAAGGCACATGTGCGGATCAGAGGACTTATTTGAAGACCTCAAATATCAAGAACATGGACATATGACCTTTGGGGACAATCAAAAGGGAAAAATCAAAGGCATCGGTAAAGTCGGTAAGAAACCTTCTCCCTCTATCAACAAAGTATTGTTTGTTGAAGGTTTGCATCATAATCTTCTTAGCATTTCACAACTTTGCGATGAAGGTTTTAAAATTCTCTTCGAGCAAACTCATTGCACGGCATTTAGAAATAATAAAATTGCATTCATCGATTTGAGATGTGGAAACATCTACATTGTTGATCTCAATGATAAAAGTTCATTCAATGAAAAATGTCTTATTACTTTGGATGATAATGCATATTTATGGCATCGAAAAATGGGGCATACATCTTTACCTATTATTTCCATTTTATCTAGACACGACCTCGTTCGTCGATTGCCCAAACTCAAGTTTGATAGAAAGCATTTGTGTGAATCATGCATAAAATGGAAACACACTCGAGAATCTTTTAAACCAAAATTCGAGGTTTCCACTAGTCACGTTCTTGAAGTTGTGTATATGGATTTGATTGGACCATCTAGACATGTTAGTTTAAATGGCAAGCTTTACACTTTGGTTATTGTTGATGATTTCTGTCGATTTACTTGGGTTAGATTTTTAGCGCATAAGGATGATGCATTTTCTGAGTTTTATAAATGGTGTCGCTTGGTATCAAATGAGAAAAATCTCTCCATAATCTCTATCCGCACCGATCACGGAGGTGAATTTGATTGCACTCCGTTTGAACTCTTATGTGACAAATACGGGATTAATCATAATTTTTCGGCTCCTGGAACGCCTCAACAAAATGGGGTTGTTGAAAGGAAAAATCAATCTTTGGAAGAAATGTCGAGGACTATGCTTAATGAATAATCTCTTCCATGATACTTTTGGGCCGAAGCAATCTTTACGGCATGCTATGTGATCAATCGGGTTCATGTCCGTAGAACTCATCTTAAAACCCCGTATGAATTATGGAAGGGCAAAAATCCAAATATAGCTTATTTTCATCCTTTTGGTTGCAATGCATTTATCTTAAACAATGGTAAGGATAACTTGGGCAAGTTTGATGCTAAATCCGACTCCGGAATATTTCTTGGTTATTGTACAAATAGCAAAGCATACCGTGTTTATAACATTAGACGAATAATGTTGAAAAATCCATTCATGTTAAATTCAATGATATGATCTCACCCCCGAGAAAGGTAGAATATTTTGATGATGCAGGTACTTTTCCGGATCCCTCAACCGAAGTGAAGAAAATTTCAGAAATCCAAACGAACACAATCGTTTATTTACCGAAAGATTGGAGGAACATCAAAGACCATCCAAAGGATCTCGTGATTGGAAACATTGAAGACGGTGTTCAAACCCGTAGGAGAACCACCGAATATATGGCTCATTGTGACTTCGTATCTGAAATAGTTCCCAAGAATATATCCGAGGCTCTTGATGATGAAAGTTGGGTAATGGCAATGCAAGAGGAGCTTGTTCAATTCATGCACAATAATGTATGGAATTTAGTTCCCGCTCCTAAAGATAAAACAATTATCGGAACTAAATGGTTGCACAAAATTAAGAGTGATGAAGACGGTTACCCAATTCGAAATAAATCTCGTTTGGTCGCTCAAGGGTATAATCAAGAGGAAGGTCTTGATTATGAAGAAAGTTTTGCACCCATGGCTCGACTCGAAGCCATCCGTTTGTTATGTGCATTTGCTGCTCACAAAAAGATCAAACTATTTCAAATGGATGTGAACAGTTCATTCTTGAATAGCTACATTCAAGAAGAAGTCTATGTCAAGCAACATCCCGGTTTTGAAGATCATCAATTTCTGGATCACGTCTACAAACTCAGCAAGGCACTCTACGGATTGAAGCAAGCACCACGAGCATGGTATGACCGTTTAAGTCAATTTTTAATTGCAAATGACTATAAAAGAAGCAAAGTCGATAATACCTTGTTTGTGAAAATATTGAATGATGATATACTTGTTTGCCAAATCTACGTTGATGACATTGTATTTGGAGCTACTAATGAATCTTTGTGCCAAGATTTCTCTAATCTTATGAAAGGAGAGTTCGAGATGAGTATGATGGGAGAATTAACGTTCTTCCTCGGGCTTCAAATCAAGCAATGCGAAGATGGAATCTTTATCCATCAAATGAAGTACTCAAACGATCTCGTAAAGAAATTCAAAATGGAAAGTAGCAAGGTGATTTCTACGCCAATGTCTTCATCATTAAAGCTTGAAAAAGATGAAAATGGCAAATCCGTAGATCAAAAATTATATCGGGGTATGATCGGATCTTTGTTATATTTGACTGCATCTAGGCTAGACATATTATTTGCTACATGCTTATGTGCTCGATCCTAAGCTAATCCCAAGGAATCACATTTAATTGCTTGTAAACGCATTTTTCGCTACTTAAAAGGGACTATCGGACTAGGTCTATGGTATCCTTCTTGCTTGGATTTCAATTTAATTTCATATAGTGACGCCGATTTTGGCGGATGAAAAATTCACAAAAAGAGTACTACTGGTACGTGTCATTTTATTGGATCATGTTTAATATCTTGGGGAAGTAAAAAGCAAACCAGTGTAGCATTGTCTACAGTTGAGGCCGAATACGTTGCTGCAGGGAGCGCCTGTACTCAGGTATTATGGATTAAAAATCAACTCCGCGACTACGGCATATATTTTGAAAATACCCCTATTATATGTGATAATACTAGTGCGATTAATCTGAGTAAAAATCCTATATTGCATAGTAGAACTAAGCATATAGACATTAGACATCACTTTCTACGCGATCATGTGCAGAAGAAAGATATCTGTTTAATTTTTGTCGGGACGAAGGACCAACTTGCTGATATTTTTACAAAACCTCTTCCCGAAGAATCATTTAATTCTATTCGTTTGCAACTTGGTATGGGACATCTAGACAATTTTTGAAATAAGTTTTCTACTCGAGATATCAATATCCTTGAATCGTTCCATTAGCTAGCGCGCGCTAGCTTCACTTTACTTAACGCGCGCTAACTTTCGCTTTCTATAGCGTACGCTAACCCTATATATTTTGCGTGCGCTAATTCAAACTCTTTGTATTCCAAATCGGCTACTGGGCAGTCCAGTGAGCTTCTTATTTTCACCTAACGTACGCTAACCTTTCATACCTAGCGTACGCTAATTAAAACAACCCAGTCCACTATATAAACTCCGTACGGCCCAGAAACATTTTCATTCTATCTTAACGTACGCAACGCACCGATCGCCTTTCAGCAAAAGAACCCTAGCCGATAAAATTCGATTCGTTCACCACCGATTTTTTCCTCAAATCTTCAATTTCTCCCAAATTCATGTCAAGCAAGGGACGCAAAGCCATGGAAAAATCCTACAAAAACCTAAAACGCCCTCTCAACGCCGAATACGATGCGACCCGATTTGTCTCATACACCGCATCGAAGGTGTTCTTCGATATTCTTCCTTAGGAGCATCTTACCGACTGCTACTTTTTCAACTTCAGCAGTCTCGAACGAGCTAAGGTCAGTATCCGTGATTTTTTTGAAGCTCTAGGGATAGCCCGTTTTGTTGAGTGCAAGGAAATCATTTATCCGTCTTGTGTCCGGGAATTCTATGCCAATCTGCATTTGGGTGACGGTGATGGTGGATTTATTCTCGGTAGTTTGGTGAAAGGAACAGTGGTGAAAATTTCGTCGGAAATTCTTCACGAATTATTTGGATTGATGAAGGATGGTTTTGATTGTTGTGGGAAGACAATTGACGAAGAATCACTTGTGTCTGAGAAAGATGTTGCCGATTTTCTGTGCTCTAAAACTGTCATCGAGGTTACGGATGACGTTTTCGAAAATAATGACTTTGGAATTCACATTCGCTTGTTGTTGGCTGCACTCACTAAGTGCTTGATTCCGAAGGTGAATACTCAACAAAAGTTAATGGGAGTTGACAAAAACGTGGTGTATCGAGTGTTAAAAGACGACAAGGTGGATTTTACCGGAATTGTGTTGAATTGGATGAAGGAAAAGGAGATTCCTTTCGCTCAAAACACTACATGTCAAGGACGCGGAAGTCAAGGCTGCCTTTTGGTTCTATTCTCACCGTAATCTTGCATCATTTCCATGTCGACTTATCAAGCGAGGCATCGGTTCCGGTGTCTCGAGGACACGAGATTAGCGATCTCACCCTCAAAGCATTGCACTATGTTGAAACATTCAATAGAGGTTGGGTGCTATTCCCATATCTTCGAGAAGATGACCAAGTGCCGAAGGGGACGTGAACACCAACTCCGGCCGAACGTGTGCTACATTGAGGACCCCATACACTTCGGGAGTTTCAAACCGGAAAGTTTGTTCGTCACCCGAAGACAAAAGGCAAGCGACCGATGAGAGACTCCATCACAGAAGAAGAAGAGAGTGATCTTATTGCTCGGATGCGGAGCATCGAGACCAATCAAATGGAAATACGAGAGGATGTTCGGTCTCTTCGCTCGGAGGTCCGGGAAGTTCGCGGGCTAATTTCTGATTTCATCCGATACACTCACCCGTCATTCCCATTCCCATCATCCTCTTCCGATCCAGCCCCTTAGAGTCTAGGAGTTTGATACTTGTTGTAGAAACTTATCTTTTGAATGGCTTTTATTTTTCATGCTTTGAACGTTTATGTAATGCTTGAACTTCTTTTTAATGGAATTTGCATTTCTCTTCATTTGGTTGGTTGAAGTTTGGCATTTGCTGTTTATGTGCTTTCGTTTTGGTTCATGATATTTGGTTGGTATTAATTGTTAAAAATGCAACGATTCAGAGGGAGTTCTTTTTTGTTTATGTCAAAAAGGGGGAGAATACTCCAAAAACCAAAACGTACTAATATATCGAACAAGTTACCTTGATTCGAATCTTTTAAAAACGTTTTTGCAGGTATAAATTAAATGTTTTGACATCATCAAAAAGGGGGAGATTGTTGACTCTAAAAGTATTTTGATGATAATTTCATTCAAAACATTTAAATAGATCTCAGCACGTTGTTATATTTAAGGAGAAAAATGGACTTAGCGCACTCTACCTATACCAGAGTAGCGCACGCTATCGAGGATTATATACAGCCATGTCATCTCAGTTGCAGCCCAGTGAAGTTACCTGATGGATAGCGCACGCAAAGGTCATAAAATCAGCGCACGCTAAACTGTTAGTTTTAGCGCACGCTATCATATCCATGTAACGCGCGCTATCGCATATCCAGTCAGAGGACAGTAAGGTCTGGAAAGAAAAAGGAAAAAGGACTTGCGCACGCTACGGACGCTCATCTACGTACGCTATCATGAGGACTTAGCGCACGTTACTCTTCATGTCTTGCGCACGCTACCGAATAACATGGTTAGTAGTCCAGTAGCCACTGGACTCAAAATGAGAAGGCTTTTACGTACGCTACATAGGGTAACGTACGTTACCGAGGAAAGCATATAGCGTACGCTACAATATATACATTATTGCACACTAAATCAGTCAACAGTTTACCGTTGGATTTTCTACCGTTGGAAAAGCAGGAGTCAAAGAAGATCCGTGAAATCTGGAAAAGCTGGAATTAAATATTACTAGCGTACGCTATGCATAATTGCTAGCGCACGCTAAGTACAAATTTAGTCGTTGGATAAAGAGACGTTGGGGAGACAAACCAACACATTCAAAGTCAAGATTGAAGACCTATTGACCAACCGATAGCGCACGCTATGAGTACATGACTAGCGCACGCTAGCCATATAATTTTACCGTTGGAACAGTTTTGTGAGAGTTCAGATAGGCAAAGTCAGAAACGATTGCGCACGCTAGAAGGTATTATTAGCCCACGCTAATAATATGAATTTCAGTATTTGAAGAATGGCTGACGCCTATAAATACCCATAGGACTTGGGTATCAAATACACAACTTCAAGCATACAAGCATACAAGCATACAAGCAATCAAACCATACTTGAGCTCAATTTTATATCTTTTATTGCATTCTAAGTTATGATAAGAAAGATACAAAGAGTGATATATCTTGTTATATTTATTATACTTTGTATTCTTTTATTTGGTTGTGAGTGTTGCATCACTCATACTTGAGCTTTAGAGAAACGAATCAAGAGTCACTAATCCGGTGTTATTAGGATCTTTTGATCCGGCATTGTTAGGATTATACTCCTATATTCGTATAGTGAGGATTATCTAGTTCCTATAGAACACTAGATAAACAAAGTTTATTTTTAGAGTGGTTGGGCTTGGACCAATAGAAGACAAGCGGTTGTAACGGTTGTGTACTCGGACCGATCGAACACGAGTCAAGTTTGTGGTGGTTCTTTAGCCAATAGAAAAAGAAGTTGGAGAGAGGACGTAGGCAAGTTGCCGAACCTCTATAAATCTTTGAGTCTTTTATTTTCCGCACTATTTTCATTTATTCGCAAGAAAGTTCGATATTCCGCATTACCACTATTCAACCCCCCTTCTTGTGGTAAATTTATCTCTTCAAAACGTAGCGTACGTTAGCTATGCTCGATAGCGTACGTTAACTACATAGCTTAGCGTACGCTAAGCGTGCAAGGCAGATTCTCACTGGGCAGACGACTGTTCTAACTGTGATGAAGCTTACGAAGTCCTCAGTGATTAACGTACGTTATCTCCATACATATCACGTTTATACGATTATGAATAATCTTACGTATTCAAACATCTTTGAATTCAAGGAAATGAATATCATCACAATCACTTAAATTCAATCTCGATTTTCATTCTCATATGAAGTTCGGTGATCTCAGGCTGATGCACTAGATTCCATTATCATCATTACATTCAGACTACTTCTAAAGAACTAACAAATCCTACTTATAAGAAAGGATACAACCTTCGATGATTCGTTCTTAAGTCCGTTTAACAAAAGTGATATCAATCTCCAAGTCTACGATCAATATGGCAATGCTATTCAATATGGATAATTAATCTCAGAACATTACTTTCATCATTGACGTAATAGGATTCCAACTATGATGTTTCAACAACTATATCTTAAGCATAATCATCCCAACTTCTAAACATGATGTGTTTGAATAATTCATCAATGGAACTCAATATCTTGATAGCATACTCATCATATCCTTAAGAACACGAATTCAACATTGGAGATAGTATTAAAATACCTTAAGATGAAGAAAACACCGAGACAATAGGTAGACTTCAACTCCGGTTGCTTGTGTGACAATCCAAGATGAGTCTCTACTTCAAGGATTGAGTATGAGTAATCTCCAATTCAATGATCAAGTTGAGATGGTTTAAATATGTTTAAGAAGGAGGGGAGGCTCTCTAGAACTTCCAAGAAACGAAGGACAAGTGAAGAAAACATAAACAAAACAAAACGGAGTACTGTCCCTTTTATAATGTTTCTGTACGTTAACTGTTTAGCGCATGCTACAACAATGTCCTTAGCGCACGCTAACGAGCGTTGACTCCAAAACTGTCCAGGTTCATCCGCGGGAATCTTATCCGGACCCATGTCCGTCTGGCGTATGTGACAGCCGCCCAGCTCAATTATTAGTTGGTTAACGCACGCTACGCTACATTCGTAGCGTACGCTAACTCCGACTGTTAACGTACGTTAAGCTTCCTTTTTAACGTACGTTATCACGTATATGCATGGGAAAATTGACATGTTGCCATACTCATGTACAAGGATACAAATATGAGAAATATTATACTTAGATTATCATTATCACCAATCCGAACAATACAAGGTTCAACAACAGATGAAATACTTAATGATTAATCCGGATATTACACCTCGGATCCATGTGTTCTTCGTTTTCCATCACAGTGGTGTTGTGGGAACATATCATCATCAACGTAATCACCTTCCTCCATCCGAATTCAAGGTATCTTCATCTAGAACCCTAACTTGTCGATTTTGGGGGGTTTTCCGGGTTTTGCTTGTTATACACGAATTGTTCAAGTATGTTGTGATATTCCTTATCGATTGTTATTATTGGGTGATTCCCAATCCGATTTCATCGAGTTTAATCCGCCAATTATCGATTCGAGGAGATTTTGCGTAAACCCTCGCCCATATCGATTGATCGGTTATTGTCGTAGCTTGTAATTGGGGTTATGGGTGTTTTCCATTCGATTATTGTTGTCTGTTAGGACTCATATATGTTTCTCCTTCGTTTAGGAACCGTCGTTTTCCATCCGGATCGTTCGTAGTCGTTATTCATTCCCTATTATTCGAAGAGGTCTCAAAGGCAAGTGCTTTACATTTGTTTACGCGTTCTAGTATTTGAATTATGGCTTTTCGTGGTTGTATGGATGGATATATGTATGTTCACCTAGGGACGGTCCGACGGGGCCTCTAGGGATACGTATTGCCATGATTGCGCGTATCACGAACTATGGTTAACCACCCAGGGTTGTCCGACGGGGCTCGGCGGGGTACGGTGGCCGTGAGTCTCGTACCAATGGTTAACCTTGAATTGTTTTGATGGAGAAATGTGTTTTGTGCTTGTGCACCGTAAATATTCCGGAATATAAATGATTTCTAAAATGGTTTTGGCGCACATTTTCATCTGATTAGAATGGTAGTTCAAATGGATTGTACTTGCACTAGCAGTTGTCGCTAACCCCTTAAATGGGGGAAATACTTTTGTATTTCAGGTACAGGTCAATGAAGCAAGCAAGCATACGAGCCGTACGAGGATGATGGGCAGGCGTGATTCTGTTCAGTGGTAACTTATTGGTGTCTTGTTTGGGATTTATTTATTATGTCATTTGGTTAAGTACTCAAGTACTCTTTCTTGAATTTATTATTATTGTGTACCCGTTTTGGGAAATGGATTTGATGTCAGATTGAATTGTCAAATTCCTGTCTTTAGGCTGGATGTCGTGGATTGTGAAATTGTCATTTTGTTGATGATGTATGTCTTTGTCGAATATCATTTTGGTACGTTAGCCTGGTGGATTTCACAGTGTGGGGTTCACGGCGCTGTAATATGCCCTGATCATCTTGGGGGTGTTACATTGGTTACAACCAACCCCAATAATATTGATACCAAACCTCCAAGAAATGATTCAACCCAACAAAACTTCATTAGGAAACCACAACTCAAGGTTACGACAAACATCAATCGGAAACTCCCTAAATAACCAAAGTCAAACATCAAGGGTTCTAGAATAATTCCCCAAATATTCATCAAATCAGAAATTTACACCAATAAATCCGTAGGAATACATGTATCCAAGGTAGATAATCCATATCTAAATATATTCCAACATAAAAGCAAGCTTACACGAAGAGATCGGAAGGAAAATACTCAAATCCCAAAATTCTAGATTCAAGAAGTATTTACCTTGATTTGATGTTTGTGTTGACTCAAAGTATTTTGATGATGATTATATTCAATACATTTAAACAAAATATATCTCATCGAGCTGTTCGAAGAACAAATAAGGAGGAACAATCCCAAACTTTACCTGGAAAAACAATAGGAACTAACAATCGATAATGTGTGTGGCTCAATCTCAAAATCCATATGAAATGATTAGATACTCATGATTATTTCAACAATAATAATGGAAATTGTAAAATAAGACATGGTAGAAACTTCCCTTGTAAAAGCCGAAATTGAATTCCCGATGAAGGTTTGATGATATTCCTTCAAGAACTCACAACAAAATGATACAAGGATATTTTATTCACTCACAAATGTATTTTTCTTCATGATAAGCATACAAAGAAGATGATGAAAAACCTCTCTTTTTTCCCTATTTTGGTGTTTCTCTTCCTATTCTTGTGTTTTTCCACACAATATCACACAAAATCTGAATATCCATCCTAAAGGTCTCCAACACCTTTTTATAAAGCCAAAAGTGCCAAAAAAATCCATCTAAATCGTGTAAAATGTCAAATAAATGGACTTGCACCGAAAAGTGACACGGCCCGTGTCATGTGACACGGTCGTGTCGAACTATCCTGGAAAATGCAAAAGTGTTCTGTCCATCAGACTCGGTCGTGTCCTGTGACACGGTCGTGTTATACTTCTTCAGAAAGTGAAAATCGACTGGATCATGACTCGGACATGTCCCGTGACACGGCCGTGTTGTACTCTTCTGGAAAGTGAAAATCATACTAACTTGATGACCCGGCCGTGTCCTGTGACACGGTCGAGTTGCCTTCTCCGGTTTTTGGTCTTCTTCGGCTTGATCCTTCGTTCTTTTATCAATACACCTTGGAATTTAGCGTACGATATACCATTTCGAAGCTAATTTCAAGAGGAATTTATATCAAAGGAGAACACATCTCAGTTCGGAGTGATGATTCTGTAATTTAGAAAATACGACCGATATTGCTTCAATCTTTATCGTTTTAGGCCCCGTTTTAGCTCTTGATCGTCATAAACTCCAATTTTGGCTATGAAAGTGCATATTTCACAACAATCTTTGCTAGGCTACCTATAAATTAAAAACAAAACATACCACGTGTAAAAGAGAACAAAAATACTAAAAAGCAAACAAAAACACGACTAAATAAAATAGAATGAGTCGATCAAGAATCGACTCATCAACGGTCTAATATTATATAGGTTGTGAACTAATTATTACTATATAAGGAACCGATAATGTTATCTTCTGTGTCACTCGACACACTGCATTATCTACAATATAAAGTAATTTAGACAACATTTGCATAACCATAGCGTGAATAAATATGCAAAATATGTGACAAATGAATTAAATATTCTCATAGATAAAGATCGTGAAATTAGGTAATACAAGCATAAAGTATGATTTGATGTATAGAACCCTAACATTCACAACAGTACAAAACACATTGAGAGAAAGTATCATCTCCTGAGAGAATTTGTTCGCAAAGGATACATTGTGCTGCATAGAGTAAACTCAAAAGACAATGTCGCTGATCCACTGACCAAGCCACTCTCTTAGATAAGCTTGGAGCGTCACCTGGAGAACATGGGTATTAGATACCCTAGTGTGTTACATTGAGTGCAAGTGGGAGATATTAGGAATATGCCCTCGGATGCCACTGAGAGGATGTTTGAGAGAGGGCATTGTACTTGTTATTATGTAAACTATTATCAGAAGGCAACTGTTTGTTTTTTTATTTACTGAAAGTCGTTGGCATTCCTGACTTGTAAATAGATATAGAAACTAGTCCGTATATTTGAGAGTAAAAAATTTCACTCCTTATTAGATAAGGGGATCGACACTGGAAAGGTTTATAGCTCAAATACTTAATCGTTCGCAAGTCGATGAAACTTCACAGGGCGTTAAGTTTATGTGAAGACTTGTATGATGTGTTCTTTGACTTTGAAAGTGCCTGTCATCACTAATGGTTAGTGGAAGCACACGTTGTAGGTATGCTAATAGGATTAGTATACTCGAACCGACTCATCCTCGATTCGTCACACG
The DNA here is from genome assembly GCA_033398695.1 of Orobanche coerulescens. Classification (NCBI taxonomy): domain Eukaryota; kingdom Viridiplantae; phylum Streptophyta; class Magnoliopsida; order Lamiales; family Orobanchaceae; genus Orobanche; species Orobanche coerulescens. The sequence goes on along the minus strand of CM065814.1, from coordinate 39,285,787 downwards.
GTTTTCAATCCGGGACTGTCAATGACAGAATCGATAGGTTGTGATAGGTATTCGTGAACCTTCGACTTTAGGATTTAGTAGGGATGTGCTAGTGACATTAAGATTTTCACTAGAGACCCAGAAAGCCGAGAGGTGCGGTGTGAGACTCCCTTCTTTAGTAAGTAGAGCAAATTAATAATTCTCAATAAATAAAATAAAGTTTTATATTATTTCCTTGTCGAATAAATTTAGTTCGTACCATATGTATAGTCTCGTCAATTAAATAATATCCTCTAAGTTTAATTAACTTAAATACTTAGTAAATTTTAATTTATTAGCTAAATGGGCTATTTAATATAATAATACAACTTAATTAGTGGGCTTACTATTAAAATTTGAACTTAGAGGTATTATGGGCTTATGACCACCTATATAATAAACCACCTATCACCTAAAATACTACACTTAGCCCAGAACACTCATGACCCAACCCAACTTAAAATTACTGCCTAATACTTGACAAATACAACCAAAATACACCATACATGTATAAATACACAAAAATTTCGGCCTACTCTAATAAAAGTCAAGGAAAAATTGAGTTGTCACAATTTTAAGTTTTTCCCAAGACACTTGTTACCTTTACATACCATGTTGACCACACCTTACCCCTCACCTCCACCTATATATACTTCCATCTTGAAAATTCCTCCCTTATTTCACAATACAAGAAAAAAAAATCCGCACATCTAGAGTAAGAGAGAGAGGACCAAAGTGAGGAGGAGAGAGAGAGAAAAAAAAAAAGAGAGGAAGCAGAAGAAGAGGAAAAAAGAAAGAAGTAGAAAGGTAAAAACTACACCATATGCCTTAAGTTCTAACTTATTCTTCTTCTCTTTCTAACATAAATCTTAACATGCAACCAAATAATCATCCTAATGGTGATGATTCTTCGGCCAAAATATAGAGGAAGAGGTGGAAAGATTCTTCCAACCTACAAGAGACATTCAAAGTGGGTAAAATTGTTTTCTTTCTTTTCTCTTATTCAAAATTAATACAAGTTAAATATATATGGTGCATGCAAGTATTATAACTTTAGTTATCTATACTTGATTAAAAGTGACATTCATTACCATCATGTAATGATCTTGGTATTTGTTGAATTTTACTTTGTCAGCTTTTGATTATATGTGCAAATTAATTCATCGATGGGAATTTTGGTTGAATATGGCAAATATGACCTTTGGTGATTAAAATCATAAAAATATATGAGTATATACTGGACTATGGTAAGAGGGTAATTAGTCACTGGACGATTTCAGAATTCGAACCTAAATTCGAAGGATAAATAAAATAATTTAATTAAGATAAATTTTGAGGTAAAATTGTTAAAAGTTATAATTCTGGTCTTATATCCTAAAAGTAAGTCTTAATATATCAAAAATAAGTTCTCTATAAAATTTCACCTAAATTGGAATTTATTAAAATAGAAAGTCGGGGCAAATATATAAATATCAAGAATTCGGGGACAAAACTGTAATTTACAGAAACTTACTGTTTCGAAAATAAAATTTCCAGAAAAGTTGAGCCCTTTGGATTCTTAATAACAAGCATTCAAAGCATTCTTGAGCCCTTTGGATTCTTAATAATACAGAAACTCACTTGGATGTCTCAAACACACAACTTCAAGCATTCAAGTATACAAGCATTCAAAGCATTCTTGAGCTCAGATTTCTTTTTATTATTGCATTCTAAGTTGTGAGGAAAAAGATACAAAGAGTGATACATATTGTAATATTTAGTATACTTTGTATTCTTTTCATTTGGTTGTGAGTGTTCCATCACTCATACACGAGTGTTAGAGAAACAAATTAAGAGTCACTAATCCGGTGTTATTAGGATCTTTGATCCGGCATTATTAGGATTACACTCCAACATTCGTAAAGTCAGGATTGTATAGTTCCAATAGAACACTATATACAAAAGTTTAGTTTGAGAGTGGTTGTGCATGGACTGATAGAAGACAAGCGGTTGTAACGGTTGTTGTGCTCGGACCGATCGAAGAAGAGACAAGTGTGTGGTTGTTCTTTAGCCAATAGAAAAGGAAGTCGGAGAGAGGACGTAGGCAAGTTCCCGAACCTCTATATATCCTTGAGTCTTTTACTTTCCGCACAATTTTCTTTTATTCACGAGAAAGTTTGATATTCTGCATTACCACTATTCAACCCCCCCAACTAGTGGTGAATTTATCTCTTCAGTTGGTATCGGAGCGGGTCTCTTTTTAAGAGTTTAACCCCTAAGGGAAAAAGATCCGCAAATGGCACTTCTTGGCCAAATAGAAGGAAATGCTCTCAACCATCCTCCCTTCTTCGACGGTTCCAATTTCATGACATGGAAAAAGAAAATGGCTATATTCGTTCAAGCCTATGATATTGAAATTTGGAAAGTCATTGCCCTTGGTCCAAAACTTGCCAAGAAAGAAGATGGATTGTTGAAAAAGTTCGACGAGTTTAACGATGAGGACTGGAGGAACACGCACATCAATTCACGTGCTACTCAACTTCTCTATTGCGCCCTTAATCCCGAAGAACTCAATAGGATATCCTCCTACGAAAGCGCAAAGGAAATTTGGGAAATCCTCGAAGTAACTCATGAAGGAACCACCCAAGTCAAGGAGACTAAAATCAACATCCTTCTTCATGACTACGAACTCTTCTATATGAAGGAGGAGGAAACGATCACAAATATGTTGGATCGGTTCTCGATTATAACCAATGGAATTGCATCTTTTGGAAAGCCTATATCTAGTAGCGACAAAGCTAAGAAAATTCTTCGCTCGTTGCCATGTGAATGGGATGCTACGGTTACCGCGATCGTGGAGTCCAAAGATCTCAACAAGCTCGAGTTTAGTGCCCTCATCAGGTCACTCATCAACTATGAGATCGTTCTCAAGTATAGAGGCACTAAACTAAAGCCTCGTGAAAAGGTAGTCGCATTCAATGTTGATAGCGATGTTAAGGAAGATGTTCCCGAGGATGAAGATGACGAGGAACTTGCTCTCTACGCCAAGAACTTTAGAAGGTATAAAAATATAATTCAAAGAAGGCGAAATTTCCTTGGTCGGGACGGTAAGGCGGAACAAAAGAAGAATAGCTATGTTCCTATAAAGAAGTTTGACAATAATTGTCGGAAATGCGGTCAAGCTGGTCACTATGGCAAGGAATGTCGAGGATCCTCTTCAAAGCCTCAAATCAAAAAATTCAAAAAGAAGGAGGTTCTAATCGCGTCCTGGAGTGATGACGAGGAGGAGATTGAAAGATCTCTAGATGCTAATCTTGCATTCTTGGCACTCGACTCCGAAATCAATATCGAGGTAAGTTCTAAACTTAATGATGATGAATATGATACATTCAATTTTTGTGATTCACAAGAAGTTCATCATGACGATGAGTTATTAAGTGCGTTTGAATCTTTGAACATAGAATACGACGAGATGGTTAAATTAAATATGTCTTTAAAGAGGAAAATAAAATATTTAGAACTCCAAAAATCCTCTCTTCAAAACAATGGCAAAACTATTGAACTCGACCATACCTTATGCATTGAAAAAGAAAACATTTTGAAAATTGAGTTGACGAAAACTCAAAAGGAGCTAAAATATATTTTGAACAAATTTACTCTCGGAAATGAGAAATTCGAAAAGCTCTTATCCATTCAAAAATCCCCATTTTTAAAACACGACCTTGGTTTCGACCCATTTAAAAGGGAACAATCCCTTATCAATCTTAACAAAATAAAGAAAACCGAAACCGAGAACTCAAAAACTCTTTTAAACAACGAGTTCATGATAACGTTCATTCAAAGTTAAGAACCATCAAAGTTAAACAAATATGGGTTCCAAAAGGGATAATTGTTCCGAATGCTATAAGTATCGTTAACTTTGGAGGACCCAAAAGGGCTTGGGTACCGAAACAACCGAGAAACACTATTTTTGTAGGTACCGGCACCAAGGAAAAGCAAGTGGTACGTTGATAGCGGATGCTCAAGGCACATGTGCGGCTCCAAGGACTTGTTTGAAGACCTCGAATATCAAGAACAAGGACATGTGACCTTTGGCGACAATCAAAAGGGAAAGATTAAAGGCATCGGAAAAGTGGGTAAGGAACCTTCTCCCTCCATCAACAAAGTATTATTTGTTGAAGGTTTGCATCACAATTTACTTAGCGTTTCTCAACATTGCGATGAAGGTTTTAAAATTCTCTTTGAGCAAACTCATTGCACGGCATTTAGAAATAATAAAATTACATTCATCGGTTTGAGATGTGGAAACATTTATTTTATTGATCTTAATGATAAAAGTTCATTTAATGAAAAGTGCCTTATTACTTTGGATGATAATGCATATTTATGGCATCGTAAATTGGGGCATACATTTCTACCCATCATTTCTATTTTATCGAGAAACGATCTTGTCCGTGGTTTACCCAAACTCAAATTTGATCAGAAGCATTTCTGTGAATCCTGCATAAAAGGGAAACATACTCGAGAATCTTTCAAACCAAAATTCAAGGTTTCCACTAGCCGCATTCTTGAACTTGTGCATATGGATTTGATTGGACCATCTAGATATGTTAGTCTAAATGGTAAACTTTATACTTTGGTTATTGTTGATGATTATTCCCGTTTTACTTGGGTTAGATTTCTTGCTCATAAAGATGATACATTTTCCGAGTTTTCCAAATGGTGTCGTTTGGTGCAAAATGAGAAAGTATCTCTATTATATTTATGCACCAATCATGGAGGTGAATTTGATTGAACTCCGTTTGAGATTTTATGTGACAAATATCGTATTAATCACAATTTTTCGGCTCCTAGAATGCCTCAACAAAATGGGGTTGCTGAAAGGAAAAATCGTTCTTTGGAGGAAATGTCAAGGACTATGCTTAACGAATATTCCCTTCCACAATATTTTTGGGCCAAATCAATTTTTATGGCATGCTATGTGATTAACTGAGTTCATGTTCGTAGAACTCACCTTAAAACTCTATATGAATTATGGAAGGGAAAAAGCCAAATATATCTTACTTCCATTCTTTTGGTTGCAATGTGTTTATCCTAAATAATGGTAAGGATAACTTGGGGAAATTTGATGCTAAATCCGACTCCGGTATATTTCTTGGTTATGCTATAAATAGCAAAGCATATCGTGTTTATAACATTAGAACAAATAAAGTTGAAGAATCCATTCATGTTAAATTCAACGATATGATCTCACCCCCGAGAAAGGTAGAATGTTTTGATGATGCAGGTATTTTTCCGGATTCTCATCCCTCAAACGAAATGGAGAAAATTTCGGAAATCCAAAAGAAGACAATCGAGAGCTTACCAAAAGATTGGAGGCACATCAAAGACCATCCAAAAGACCTCTTGATGGAAATATTGAAGATGGTGTTCAAACTCGAAGGAGAACCACCGAATATATGGTTCATTGTGCTTTCGTATCCAAAATAGTTCCCAAAAGTATATACGAGGCTCTTGATGATGAAAGTTGAATGATGGCAATGCAAGAGGATCTCGTTCAATTCATGCACAATAACGTTTGGAATTTAGTTCCCGCCCCTAAATATAAAACCATTATCGGAAGTAAATGGGTGCACAAAATCAAGTGTGACGAAGACGGTTACCCAATTCGAAATAAATCTCGTTTGGTCGCACAAGGGTATAATCAAGAAGAAGGTCTTGATTACGAAGAAAGTTTTGCTCCCGTGGATCGACTCGAAGCCATCCATTTGTTATGTGCATTTTACGCTCACAAAAAGATCAAGCTATTTCAAATGGATGTGAAAAGTGCATTCTTGAATGGTTATATTCAAGAAGAAGTTTATGTCAAGCAACCTCCCGGTTTTGAAGATCACCAATTTCTGGATCACGTCTACAAGCTCAACAAGGCACTCTACGGTTTGAAACAAGCACCACGAGCATGGTATGATCGTTTAAGTCAATTTTTAATTGCAAATGATTATAAAATAGGTAAAGTCGATAATACCTTGTTTGTGAAAATATTGAATAACGATATACTTGTTTGCCAAGTTTACGTTGATGACGTTGTTTTTGGAGATACTAACGAATCATTGTGCCAAGATTTCTCTAATCTTATGAACGGAGAGTTCGAGATGAGTATGATGGGAGAATTAACATTCTTCCTCGGGCTTCAAATCAAGCAATGCGAAGATGGAATTTTTATTCATCAAACAAAGTACTCAAACGATCTTCTCAAGAAATTCAAAATGAAGAGTAGCAAAGTGATCTCAATGCCAATGTCTTCACCACTGAAATTAGAAAAAGATGAAAATGGTAAACCGGTGGATCAAAAATTATATCGAGGTATTATCGGATCTTTTCTATATTTAACTGCTTCTAGGCCACACATAATATTTGCTACGTGCTTATGTGCTCGATTCCAGGCCAATCCTAAGGAAACCCATTTAATTGCTTGTAAACGCATTTTTCGTTACTTGAATGGGTCCATAGGACTAGGTCTATGGTATCCTTCTTGCTTGGATTTTAATTTGATTGCATACAGTGATGCCGATTTCGGCGGATGTAAAATTGATAAAAAGAGTACTAGTAGTACATGTCATTTTATTGGCTCATGCTTAATATCTTGGGGAAGTAAAAAGCAAACCTGTGTAGCGTTGTCTACAGCTGAGGCCGAATACATTGCTGCAGGGAGTTCCTGTGCTCAGGTATTATGGATTAAAAATCAACTCCGCGACTACGACATTTATTTTGAAAATACCCCTATTTTATGTGATAATACTAGTGCAATTAATATGAGCAAAAATCCCGTATTGCATAGTAGAACTAAGCATATTGATATTAGACATCATTTTTTACCCGATCATGTGCAAAGGAAAGATATTTGCTTAACTTTTGTCGGGACGAAAGATCAACTAGCTGATATCTTTACGAAAGCTCTTCCCGAGGAATCATTTAACACTATTCGTTTGCAACTTGCTATGGGACATCTTGACAATTTTTGAAATTAGTTTTCTACTCGAGAAATCAATCTCTTAGAAACGTTCCATTCGCTAGCGCGCGCTAGCTTTATCTTTTTAACGCACGCTAACTTCCCACTCCTGTACGATTTTGTCTTCGATAGGTACGCTACCCCCTTATCACTTGTGTACGCTAATTAAAATCCTCTTATTTCGATATATGCTACTGGACAGTCCAGTAAGCTACCTATATATTCATAACATATGCTAATCCTACTTTCTTTGCGTACGCTAATTAAATCATTTCAGTTCCCTATATAAACCCTGAACAGCCCAGAAAATCATTCACCATTTCATAACGCACGCAATCGCTCAGATCCCCTTTCACAGCAAGAACCCTAGACAAAATCCGACTCATATAATCCCGATTTCTTTCTTCAAATCTTTTAATTCCTTTCATATACATGTCAAGCAAGGGCAAAAAAGCTATGGAAAAGGCTTACAAAAGCACAAAACGTACCCGCAAACCAGAATATGATGCATCTCGTTTCGTATCATATACCACTTCCAAGGTTTTTTCTGAAATCCTTTCTCAGGAACACTTGACGGACTGCTACTACGTCAATTTCCATAGCCTGGAATAGGTGAATGTTGTTATTTCGGATTTTTTCTCTTCTACTGGAATTTCCCGTTTTTTTGAATGTAAGGAACCTGTCTTTCCTGAGTTAGTTCGCGAATTCTACGCGAATCTTCATATTGCTGAGAGTGAAGGATCCTCATCCTTAGTTTTAGGGAGTTTGGTTGGAGGAACTGTAGTGAAAGTCTCTTCGGAGATTTTGACCCAATTATTTGGTTTGTCATCCGATGGCTTTTCTTGTTCTGGGAAATCGATCACTGAAGAATCTGGAGTTACCGAGATTGATGTCAAGGAATTTTTGATCTCAAATGCCATCATCGATATCACCGATGAGGCCTTTCAGAATAACGATTTCGGGATTAATACTCGACTACTTTTGGTCGCACTCACCAAGTGTATAATGCCTAAAGTCAACACGCAGCATAAGTTGGTTGGAATCGATAAACATGTGGTGTACCGAGTAAATCATGACAGGATTGACTTTGCCGCGATTGTCACAAGCTGGATGAAAGTCAAGGGTGACCTCTTTTGGTCGAAGAATTATGCTTCACGGTCCCGCAAGGCTGAAATGCCGTATGGCTCCATCCTAACGGCGATCTTCAAATTCCATCAAGTTGACTTATCGAAGGACAAAGCCGTTCCCGTTTCCATCGGCCATGAGATTAACGATTACTCTCTCAAGGCCATGCATTATGTACGAACGATCAACCAGGGCTGAATTCTCTTTCCATACCTTAATTAAGATGGTCAAGTGGAAAAATGAACTAGAATGCCCACACCGGAAGAGCGGATTACTCGACGAGGGCCGCACACCCTTCGAAAAATGCAAACAAGAGAGCTTGTGAGGAAGCCTACTTCTAAGGGAAAACGTCCGATGAGAGAGACACTTACCGAGGAAGAGGAGAGCGATCTCGTTTAATGGATGCGTAGCATCGAAACCTCACAATTGGAAATTCGTGAGGATGTTCGTTCCCTCCGCTCCGAGGTTCATGGAGTCCGCGGGGTGATTGAAGATTTCATTCGTTTCACTCATCCATCGTTCCCACTTCCACCTTCCTCATCCGAGCATGCACCTTAGTTTTTAGGACATTGATTCTCGTTGTAGCGAACTTTTATTTCATATGTTTTGATGTCGTGTGCTTCAGTTATGTGTGTAATGTTTGCATCATTTTCAATGAAATGCACATTCCCTTCGTTTGGTTATCTTGGTTTTCGATGCTCTTCATGATTATTGGTTATGTTTGGTTCGTTAATGTTAATTATGTGTTCTGCGTGGTATTTTGTTATACGCAACATTTCAGGGGGAGTCCTTTTTGCTAATGTCAAAAAGGGGGAGAAAACACTCCAAAACCGAACGTACTAACATATCGAACAAATCACTTTGATTCGATATTTTTAAATGGTTTTGAAGGTTTAATTTAAATGTTTTGATATCATCAAAAAAGGGGAGATTGTTGACTCGAAGTATTTTGATGATGATTATATTCAAAACATTTAAACAAAATCTATATCATCGAGCTGTTACATTGAAGAAAAATTATGTTATTAGCGCACGCTACAGACCACATGGTAGCGCACGCTATCGAGGGCAAGTCACCTACAGTCAGGGAAGTAATCTGCAGTCAAGTTGGAATCACCTGATGGATAGCGCACGCAAATCATATCATATCAGTGCACACTAAGTTGCCAATCTTAGCGCACGCTATCATCTATATATAGCGCACGCTATCGCGTTCTTCTTAAATCAAGACAGAGAGTCAGTGAAGTCTGGACAGATAAAGGGAAAGCATTTGCGCACGCTACGGAAGTACAATTACGCACGTAATTCAGAGGCCTTAGCGCACGGTACATGTCAAACCTTGCACACGCTACCGGAAATCATATTGGTAGTCCAGTAGGCTCTGGACTCAAAACAAGGAAGCAACTACGTACGCTAAACAAGATAATGTACGTTATCTGGAAAAGTTGTAGTGCACGCTACAATACATCTGTTAGCGCACGCTAAGCGTTCAAATTTCTACCGTTAGTCAACTTATCCATTGGAACGCAAACGTCAAAAAGGAGATACGTAAAATCTGGAAAGCTAATATTAAATAATGTTAGCGCACGCTAATGTATATGTACTAGCGCACTCTAAGTACATTTTTATTCGTTGGAAAAGAGACGTTGGGGAGACAAACCAACAAGATTCAACGGTCAAAAGTGAAGACCTGTTGACCGCCGATAACGAATGCTACAGAATACCGACTAACGCATGCAGGACGTGTATTATGACCGTTGGTACAGTTTAATGACCGTTCAGATCAGTCAAGTCAAAGCTCGATAGCGCACGCTATGAGGGATTATTGGCTCACTGTCACGGCCGAAAGTCGACAACGAGACATGTGTGCACAGACAGTCGCACAGGGTGCCAAGGGACCGGCACGAGCAGGACGCCAAGGATGGCTTCAAGCTGCATGTGGAGATTCAGTCTTCGGGACGGCGTGATCAGACGGAGAATCACGCGAGGAAACCGTGAGAGGAGCACAGATGCTGCTATGGGAAGCGGATCGCCCAAGGGACATTGCGGACAGGGCATGTTCGGGACTGTCCGGCAGCGCAGGGGGCACGGGCAAGGCCGGACGAGCATAGGTCGTGTGGGACAAGGCACGACGATGGGACAAGGCCGAGTCGGGGAAGAAGACTCGAGGTGGGCGGCCGGGCACGGCCGACGTGCACGGGCGCACACGCGCGAGGTGGAGAGAGACCCTCCCCCCTATAATAGGCTTAGAGAAATATTGCCTTGTGGGGGCAGTGGACATTAAAAAGTTGGGGAGTCACTCAGCACGGAAGACTCGACCGGAAGCAGCTGGAAGCGGACCAGCATGGTCCAGGAGGATCGGCAAGAGTCTGGAACATTGCATAGACGGACCTAGATGGTCGGGCCGATGCGGGCCGAGATGGTCCGGGGAGCCCGGATGATGGAAGAACCTTCTAGGAGCCTCCTACAAGGATGTAGTACTTGAAGGTTGTGGAGCATTCTAGATTTGTACTTAGTCTTGTACTTGTAGAATAATCTAGAATGTGTTTGTAAGACTTGTGTGTGTAGACAAGTGTGGATGATTCTAGAATTAGGTTCTAGAATTGAAATGTTGTAGATAGGTCTAGAACTCTCCAAATGAGGAGGTGGAATAGAATGTTCTAGGTTCTAGGAGTTGTATAAATAGGTGAGGAGTGGCTCATTTGCAACCAACCCTCAAAGACTCAACATTCTTGTACTTGTAAAGTGTTTGTGAAATAGTGAAGTATTTCTCTCAACTCCCAAGTGTTTAAACCCCTTCTTACACACTTAGCAACCAAGTGAGTTAGGCTTACTAGCTAGAGATCGAGGCGATCTATTCTGGTGCTACATGGGTCCAAAGAGCTTTCTAGTGCTCAAAACCCAACCCCGTGACAAGTGGTATCGGAGCCACGCTAGTGGTTCAAGGAGTTTCCGCATTAAGACGTTGCTGAGAGGTTTTGTGCAAGGAGGTCCGATGGAGACTACATCCAGTGTCACCAAAGTTCAACCTGGCCAGAAGAAGGAGAAGTCCAGAAAAGGGTCTAGGGACAAGTTCGTGGAAAGAGGTGTTGCCATGGAAGCACGAGTGGCTTGGTTGGAGGAAACCATGGGCATGCACGAGAATGATCTCGAGGCGTGGAGAAACGTGGACGACCAGGTGACGGAGATGAGCGAGTCATTGGAGGAGCTTGAGAACCAGGTGACGGGCACCCTTAATGCGTTGAGACGCGAGTTGTGTGAGGAGATCCTTGAATTTGTCAGGAAGGAGGTTCGGTTGATGATCGCAGCCTTTCGAGAAGAGATCATATGGAGCCTCGAGACCATCGAAGAAAGGACAGCACTGTACGAGCGGGCGATGGACCACGGCAGGGACCAGTGGGGTGCGGCACCCCATCGAATCGACATCCCCCGGCCATGTCCGTTCCAAGGATCGCGGAATGGTAGGGAAGTGGACGACTTCCTATGGAACATGGAGCGTTACTTTGGTGTATCGGGGATAGCAGATGATGCGACCAAGTTGCAGACAACTCCATTCTTCTTAGCCGATGTGGCGCTATTGTGGTGGAGAAGGCGCGAAACAGAGATCGCGCGTGGAACATGTCGGATGGAGACATGGGAGTATTTCAAGGCCAAGTTCAAGCGGCAGTTTTACCCGGAGAATGTTGAGTTTGAGGTCCGGGCTAGGTTGAAGGAGTTGACGCATAGCAAGACGATCAAGGACTATGTGAAGGAGTTCCAAGAGATCGTGCTGGAGTTGCCTAGCCTTAGTGAGCAGGAAGCTTTGTTCGCGTTCGTGGTTGGGCTAAAACCGTGGGAAAAGTTGGAAGTGCAGAGGGTCAAGGCACAGAACGTGTCCGAGGCAATTGTGATAGCGGAGCGTCTGATCGAGTTGAAACTAGCCGGGGAGAGCTGGAAGTCCAGGAGGGATGAGGATGGCATCGGCATGCAAGACAAGTCGTACCAGGGTTATGCAGATAGGGGCACGAGGATGGCTAGGCCCAAGGACGGCAAGCAGCCAGGGTGGACTCAGACTTGCCATGGGTGCAGGAGTGCAGACCATCTCGTAGCAGTGTGTCCGAAGAAGTAGGAATGTGAGATTTGCTGGAGCATGGAACATTCGACGAGACAATGCTCGAAGTTTCTGAAGTTTACTGCCGTGGAGTACACCAAGGCACGAGACGATGCCGAGGGTGATGGAATATCGATGGCGCTGCAAGTATTGAACTCAGCCATAGGGATGGCATCGCGGGACTGATCAATGGGAAACCCTTCATGGCGCTGCATTATTACAACTACATTGACGAGGCTGAAGTACAAAGGTTGGGGCTTCAAGTCATCGAGGGACAGGGCTGGATGAAGTCAAATAATGCACCACCCGTTCGGGTTACAGGAGTCGCCAATGGGGTGCGACTAAAGATTGGAACATGGGAACCGCGCATGCACTTCAAGGTGACGAGCATGGATGATTGGGACATAATATTAGGCATGGATTTCCTGAGGAAGAATAAGGTTGGCCTGGTTATGCATCACAGGGCGCTGTACGTGTGTGATCAAGACAAGCCGCAGGTAATACACTTGACCACAGAGCCTTCGAGACAAGGTATGACGACACTCAAGTACGTGAGGAAGCTTGAGGAGGAGACGACTTACCACCTTGGAGCAATTCGGTTCATCGAGGGGCCGCCACGTCGACGAGGACGTCGACGAAATGGGCAGGGGAGAATGTCATGTCCAAAATTCGACAATGAGACATGTGTGCGCAGACGGTCGCACAGGGAGTAGGACGCCAAGGATGGCATCGGGCTGCATGTGGAGATTCAGCCTTCGGGACGGCATGATCGGACGGAGAATCACACGAGGAAACCATGGGAGGATCACGGACGCCGCTATGGCAAGCGTATCTCCCAAGGGACATTGCGGACATGGCATGTTCGGGACTGTCCGGCAGCACAGGGGGCGCGGGAAAGGCCGGACGAGCATAGGTCGTGTGGGACAAGGCACGACGATGGGACAAGGCCGATTCGGGGAACAAGACTCGAGCTGGGCAGCCGGACGCGGGCGTGGGATGCTGGGCGTGGCCGATGTGCGTGGGCGCGCGTGCGCGAGGTGCGAGAGATACCCTCCCCCCTATAATAGGCTTAGAGAAATATTGCCTTGTGGAGGCAGTGGACATTGAAAAGCTGAGGAGTCACTCAGCAGGGAAGACTCGACCGGAAGCAGCTAGAAACGGACCAGCATGGTCCAGGAGGTTCGGGAAGAGTCTGGAACATTACAGAGATGGACCCAGATGTAACACCCCCAGAGCCATCTGGGAATATTACAACACCGTGGGTCCCGAGATGGAACCCACAAGGCTGAAGGAAATTTTCGCAAACATTTACAAATGCCCAGGAGGCTAACGATGGTAATATCTTTAAAAATATACAAAGACTTTATAAAACCTATTTATCAAAACCGTCGTAAAATCCCATTTGAAACCACAAGGCCTGAAATGCCAAGACTCAATAGTTTGAAAACATACGTTAAGCCATCGCTTACATGTGCCAACAAAAATGGTTTAGAAAACGATTGCCAAAGTAACCTAAGTTACTAGATACCAAAAGGCCATTTAAAAATATTCACGCAGCGAAAAAAAACATTAAAAACACTCTAGCAGCGGAACACAACAACTGATCAGGAACTCAACACACAAATACATGCCTTAGCCAGTATCCTCCGGGAAGCTCATCTCTTCACGACCGCTACAAGATCGATATCCAAAGAACCTAAAAAGAAAGCCCACGACGGGGTCAACCATAATACTTAACAATGATAACCGCAACATCACATTAATAATTACATACCAATGAGAATACAAAATAAGAATACGACCAATAATCTTATCGCCGTAACTTTATGAAGAATCTACGATTCATATCCTTAACAACACTAATAAGCTCATACCGAAATATCTATACTATATCTTAACAATATTCAAGGTTCTCAAAATAGTATCATAACTCACTGTTACGAAATCTACTAACTCTGTCTAACCTAATCCATCGGGTAACCTCATCACATCTCAACACGATAATCGATTGTCCATCAAAAGATAGTTATCAGAGGAAAATACGGAACATACCTCGGGATACACAATACCACGACAATCATGTCAGTCTAATCCAAGATCAGATCAATACAACATACGGACATGGTCCTAACGCAAGACCTACAAATGCATACTCATATGACAACGTCAATATGATTACAACAATAACAACAATGTATACTTATGGCAACCCATAATATACATATGCATAATAACAACACATATGGTAATCCAACGATCCAGCGCACACAACTATAGATCCCCATGATGATTCCGTCGGACCAACGCATGGTGGCATTACCTTTCCAACGATCCAGCGCACACAGCTATAGATATCCCATATTGATCTCGTCGGGCCAACGCGTGGTGGACATATGACAACAATGCACAACTGCACAAAACAACAGTACACAATGTACGACAACAACAATGCACAAATACAGGACGACAACGATACATGATTGTATCACAACATGATCGACACAAATGAAAAAATGATTAAAGTACTTGCCCCGAGTCCTTCAAGAGCAATCTCGATGTCTAAACCATCACCAACCATTATACTCAATATTCGACGGTCCCAAAATATCACGGACTGTAGATAATTCATATCTTCGTCTTTATCACAATGTATCTTCGATAACCAAGTATAACAATAACAAAAGTAAATCATATACATTATGATTTAAATTCCCAAAATCCGAAAACAACTTATAAATCTCAAATCCCCTGTGTTCACAATTATAATCATTGCTATACGAATTATAAACTAATGAAACGGAAACCATTCATTAAACATTATAAACTGAGCAAGTAACACTTGCCTCGATACCAACACGACGATGATGAAGCCGATACCAATTCCTTGTCGTCATCTACAAGCTCCTCGGCTCCTGGCCAAAGCGATTCACGAATGTTCTCGAACATGACCACAAAGCAAGGTTCTAATCACCGATCAATAATCTCAACCTAATACAATAATCGATTAACACACATTCGATACTAATCATCAACCGATATAACCAATCAACAAACCCAACGGTTCTACAATATCTCGGTTAACCACAAGTCTGAACAATCCAACTTCAACGATCACGAATTCATAACCATAATACGATGTACTACACTGTCTGCCTACTTAGCGCACGTTAATCACTTAACGTAGCGTGCGCTAAGTAGCTCCCGTTAGCGTGCACTAGTCAGTAAGCTTAGCATGCGCTAATGCTGTACAGTTTGTATGCTTTTCAGGTACCGATCAAAATATGACGATTATCAAGAACACTAAGTGATTCAAAACCATGTGTATAGCTATCAAAACAACGAAATCCGATATCCTTTAACATATAAACAATCATCCAACTTATAATCCACGTTCTATATCCATATATCTGTAATACCCCAAACTAGGCGACTATTACAGTGCCGTGGACCCCTGACTGGGACCCACCAGGCGTTTCAAGTACGACACACCCAAGATAATACAGAATACATTTATATTTTATGTGAAGATAAAATATACAACACTAAATGAAACGGAGTATTCAAATGGAAATCTGCAGCGGAAAATAAAATGACGACAACATGAATGACTGAAAGGATTGGGGCCCCCCTACTAGTATGACTGGGACTCCTCGCCGTCAACGTTCTCTTCTCGTGTTTTTTCCTTGCCATGACCTGAAAACAATATCCCCCAATGGGGTCAGTTACACAGAACAACAATCCTCAAGAGTTGAATATACACAATCATGATATATCTTAATTATGAAATTAAGCTGAAGAGGGGCATCGTAGTACGCCCGTAATGGTATGTGCATGTGCACAAGACGAGTGACCGGACACACCGACCCTTGTACCTAATTAGTCTCACGGAGGTACGTTGCGTTGTGCACAGTCCATTGTGTCAGTGAACCCGAACACGTGACCAGCATGTGCCCGACTAAAAATCCCACACATCACCACCCGGCCACGCAATACGAACCCAGAAGGTCATATGAACGAGAATGACCATGATGAATATTAATGAATAACAATCCGACAAAGTCAAGAATGACTCACCGAGATGAAATAATAATGAAGTGAATGATAGCTCAATGAAATGATTGGAACCGTCGTTCCTCATGAATGAAGTGATTATTCGACAATTACAAGTCTCAATACGGTTAATACATTATGAATGAGTTATGATTATGAATGAACAACAAAGAAAGGAATGAATATCCTTTTAACCGAGTAAGAATTAACTTACACAATACCGATGGGGAAAGTCCTTCCTCGAACAAACATCCTACAATGAGATGTCGGTCGCTCGAACAACCTTGAATAATACAATTACCAACAATCCATTCAACATACAAATCAAACACGATTATAGCTAACTCAAAACATCGATACGACTATACCAAGTTCATTGAGGCATTATATCAAACACGTTGTAACCAATCTTATATTGTTTACAATCAACCCTCGATTATACCAATATCAAATCCCCAAGGAGTATTTAAAACCAACAAAACATCTTCAATACAATCAATAATCCAATATGAATATCCAAATTCGTGATTACAACAACAACTAATCGAAAACCCCCAAATCCAACTCAATATTCAAAGTGTTCTTGAATAATCCTTCAATAATCCAATGAATATTTATACAAACTCATAATCATATGTATATCTCTTCATACAACATGATTATAACGTCCAAAACATCATATCTCAACACAAAATCAAAATCCAAGATGTTGAAGAAATTTACCTTTAAAGATCCAAACACTTTGATCCGATGAACACGTGTTAAATCGACTATCCAAGCTTCCCAAACGAATGAAGATGATGAAAACCGAACTCCCAAGTGATTGATGATGAAAAATCTCTCCCTCAAGCTCTCTCTCTCTTGGAACAAGGTGAAGAAATGATAGAAATGAGCTCAAAGTCCCGTCCAAGTCCTTTAAATACAGCCATGGTTACGGCCATAACTCGGCCTACTTACAACCGTAACATCCCTAGTCAACGGCCTTACGGCCGTAACCAGCCACCTCATACGGTTGTAACTCGCCCTCGTCCAAACACCTGCCGACAGTGATATGGCCGTACCGCGCATGCCTTACGGACGTAACTAGATTGTTACGGCCGTACTCAGCAAAACTTACGGGCATATGACACCTTTGTCGAAATTGACCGGGCACCCTGCTCGAAACGTACGGCCGTACCTGACTCATCTTACGGCCGTATGCCGCAACCCTTACGGCCGTAAGCCCTCTTCATCCGACATATCCTGAAAACCATGAACATAACTTACGGCCGTAGCCTGCCATCCTTACGGCCATATCTCGCCTTCGGCCAAAACCACCCTAAGCCAACGAATGCATGATTAGTTACGTCCGTAACTCATTGCTGGAAGTGATGAAATTGCGAGAACTCCATCTACAAACGATGAATGATCCGACATACAATACTTGTATGAATGTAATTAAGCCCAATAACATGTGATAGATGACACTACCAACACAAGGCTACCATTCACGATGTTTATGATAATACTCTCGTCTCGATCCTCAAACGGAGATGAATGACGATCGGTAACTGATACACGGTTACAAAATGCCAACGATGAACACAAATGAATGAATCATGAATGATGAGTTATTATTAATGAGTGAAAATTACTGAGTGACAATTACTGACTGATAATTACTGAATGATAATGAATGAATTACAACCGGGTATTACATACTCCCCCCTTAAAAAGAGTCTCGTCCCTGAAACTAAGGGTCAAACAACTCGGGATAACTCTCTCGCATACTATCCTCGGTTTCCCAAGTAGCCTCTTCGACTCCGTGTCTAGACCACTGAATCTTGACCAAAGGAATCGTCTTGTTCCTCAACTATTTGATTCGCCGCTCTAAAACTCATATAGGACGCTCCTCATACGAATGATCATCCACGATTTCGATTTCGTCGAACTGAAGTATGTGGATCGGGTCGGAAACATACTTCCGCAACTGAGAGACATGAAACACATTATGAATTCTGCTCAACGCCGAAGGTAAAGCCAATCGATAAGCTAGATTGCCTACTCGGTCCAAAATCTCAAACGGTCCGATGAATATCGGGCTCAACTTTCCCCGCTTCCCGAAACGGAAGATACCTCGACTCGGGGATACCTTGACCAAAACATGGTCACCTGTCTCGAACTCTAGTGGTCGACGATGATTATCTGCATATGATTTCTATCGACTTTGAGCGGTCAACAAACGACTCCTGATCAAAGCTACCTTCTCACGTGCGGCTATAAGCATATCGGGCTCGGTGCCGATTGATTCTGATAAGTCATCCCAACACAAAGGAGATCGACAACGACGACCGTACAAGGCCTCATAAGATACCATCTTAATTGAAGCATGCCAACTATTATTGTACATGAACTCGATCAACGGTAGTTGGGCTTCCCAGTCGTCTTTCGAATCGAGGACGCAATGCCTCAACATGTCTTATAATGTTAGAATAGTCCTCTCTGATTGTCCGTCGGACTGAGGATGAAAAGCGGTGCTGCAGATTAAGCTGAGTTCCCATAGCACGATGAACTGATTTCCAAAAATGTGACACGAATCGTCCGTCATGATCAGAAATGATACTCTTAGGAGTATCATGCAATCTCACTATCTCCTTGATGAACAACTGGGCAAGTCTCTCGAACCCCACATATCCTTAATCTCGAGGAAATGAGATGACTTAGTTAAACAACCCACAACTACCCAAATTGTATTCATGCCACGACGACTCGTCGGCAAACTCGTGATGAAGTCCATAGAAATATCTTCCCACTTCCACTCTGGAATAGGGAGCGGTTTTAGCATACCCGCCGGTCGCTGATGTTCTATCTTGACTTGTTGACAGGTTAAACATCTCGAAACAAATTCTGCGACTTCTTGCTTCATATTACTCCACCAGTAATTTTGTTTGAAGTCCTTGTACATCTTCCTAGACCCCGGATGAATGGAGTCAGGGGTAGCATGAGCTTCTCTCAAAATCGAGTTTTTCAACTCGTCATTCGCTGGTATGTATAACCGATTCTTAAATCGTAAAATTCCATCCTTGTGGACCACAAATCCAGGGGCTTTCCCCTGAGCCACATCCTCATGGATGCGCAACAATGCTGGGTCTGAACCCTTATTCACTCTGATTGTCTCCTCAAGTGGCGATGAAATCTCTAACATGAAAAGTTGTCCTTGCACTCGCTGTAACCAGACCTCGATCTCGGGTCTAAAAAATTCCTGTTGAAGTTCCCTATGAACTGTTAAACGAGCAAGAATTTACTCCTGAACGGATTTACGACTCAAGGCATCGGCGACCACATTCGCCTTGCCCGGATGGTACAGGATCTCAATATCATAATCTTTGATCAGTTCCAACCACCGCCTCTGTCGCATATTTAACTCCTTCTGAGTAAATATATACTTCAAACTCTTATGATCGGTGAATATCTGACAGGTGACGCCATAAAGGTAATGACGCTAAATCTTCAGCGCGAAAACCACGACTGCTAGCTCCAGGACATAGGTCGGATAATTAACCTCGTAAGGTCTCAATTGCCATGAAGCATAGGCAATAGCCTTCCCATTCTGCATTAATACATATCCAAGACCGTGTCCGGACATGTCACTATAAACCACAAATCCTTCTATCCCTTGTGGCAAGGAAAGGATAGGTGCTGAAATTAACCGGCTCTTGAGTTCCTCAAAACTCCGCTGACACACATCGGACCACATATATTTCTTATCCTTTCGCAAAAGGCTCGTCATTAGTTGAGCGATTTTAGAAAATCCTTCCACAAACCGCCGATAATAACCGGCTAATCCGAGAAAGCTTAGGATTTCCTTATCATTCTTCGGAGGTAGCCAATCTTGGATAGCCTCCGTCTTCTGAGGATCAACACGTACACCGTATAATGAAATTACATGTCCGAGAAACGTCACTTCGGACATCCAGAACTCACATTTGGAAAACTTTCCATAAAGTTTCTCTCGTCTCAACACATCGAGCACCTAATGACGGTGAACCTCATGCTCCTCTCAGTCACGAGAATAAATCAAAATGTCATCAATGAAAATAACCACGAACAGATCCAGATAATCGATGAAGACTCGATTCATTAACTCCATGAATACCTCAGGTGCATTAGTTAACCCAAACAGCATTACCACAAACTCATAATGACCATCGCATGTTCGAAACGCTGTCCTTGCGATATCCGACTCTCGAATTCGCAACTGATGATATCTAGATCTTAAGTCGATCTTGGAAAATACTGAAGCTCCCTGGAGTTGAACTAAGAGATCATCAATACGGGGTAGAGGATACTTATTCTTGATCGTCACCCTGTTCAACTCCCGATAATCAATACACAAATGAAAAGAACCATCCTTCTTCTTGACAAATAATACTGGTGCTCCCCGCGGGGACGCAATCGGTCGGATATAACCTTTCTCGAACAATTCCTCAAGTTGATTCTTCAACTCCTGCATTTCGGTCAGGGCCATCCGATACGGTGCCTTCGATATTAGAGACGTACCAGGCTCCAACTCAGTCATGAATTCCACATCTCTCTGCGGGGGTAAACCAGGTAACTCGTCTGGAAAAACATCGGCATATTCTCTCACTACCGGAATATCCGCCAACATTATTGATGATTTCTCAGTTTTAGTCATATAGAACCAATAACCAACACACCCCTGACGGAGTAATTTCACTGCTTTCAACAAGTTGATGACTCTCCCGGAACAACTGGGATTACCTTCCTAAAAAACACATTCGACTCCATCGTATGAAATGATAGTGACCATACGCTTGTGGACACTAATGATGGCATCGTGACGAACCATCCAATCAATACCCAAGATGACGTCGTCTCTCGGTCAATCTACCACGATTAGGTCTGCTAGCCATACATGGCCATGAAGCTGAATCGAACAATTCTGAATCTCATGATTTCCGATAATTCTTCTACCGTCAGGTAGACCAATGACATAAGGCTCACAACTAGTAGCATTACCCAGATGTAGTCTACTCAAACATTACTCGAAAATGAATGAATGCGATGCACCAGTATCAAAAAGGGTACACACAGGTTGAGATAGAATATCGAGTGTACCTGAGATCAACCGGGCCTCCGGATCGTCGGTCTTCTTCATATCATAAATTTGGGGCTTGACGGCCCCCGAACCGGACACTCCCGTCTGGTAGCTCTTGGCTCCGCCTTTGTTTGCTCCCATCGTCTTGAACGATGCAGACTGAGTGGCCTCAATATGAACAGCTGACTGCTTCGGGGCCTGAGATGACGCCGGAGTAGGTTTGGAGTCCCTTCGGCAAAAACGGGCCTTATGCCCAGCAATCCCACAGTTATGGCATGTGACAGTCTACCTCGGACACTTGGTGCTGATATGACCAAGTTCTCCACAGTTGAAATAGGTGATGGCCGAACTGGATGCTCGGGACTGCGATTCCGCAGGTCTGGGCACCACAAGAGGTCGCTCAGAGAAAGTAGAGCCCGCACGAGGCTTCTTGAAGTTTGCCTGACCGCCTTCAGACTAATTACGATTCGTTGACTTCTTGCTAGCAGATGAAGGTTGTTGCTTAGCAATCTCCTTAGCAATTGTGATTAAGCAACTGCATCTGCATACGGGGTTTCAGCCTCTTGCTGAAATACTTGATCTTGTCCGCATCGGAGTGAATGATAGATGAGGCGAAAGGAAGAAGTTCCTGAAATTTCTCGGCGATGGCAAGAACATCCTCGTCTGCTGAGGGGTTGGGAGTGAGTAATTCAGATAACTTGGCCTCTATGAGTGGGTCCGGATAATACCTCTCCATCATGAGAGTCTTGAATTGATCTCAAGTACATGATCCGTCGGTGGGCTTCAACGATAACCACCATGAATGAGCGCTCTTACCCAGATAGTAAGCCGCAACTGAAACTTTGTGTCCTTCGGGACATTCTACCATAGTAAATAACTTTTCGAAATACTCGAGCCAATGAACAATATCCGCTGGTTCAGATGAACCCTCGAAAGTAGGTGGCCTTTGGAGAGAGATGTCGCCAGTGATACTGCTTACACCCCTCTCTTGCCCCTGAGGTGGCGGCGGAGGAGCCTGCTGATTCTGAGCTGTTGAGTTCTACATCGTCTCTATGAGGTGTGCCATCTGAGTCATCTGGGCCATCATACCCTGCATAAAAGCGAGTGGATCGACTCGAACACCTTCTGATTGAGCGGTGTCTCAGATACGACTCCATGACAGTGAATGATCATTTCCGGGTGAATGAGTGGCAGCATCGCTGCTCGATGAGTTTGCATTATTCCTCGCATTCGCGGGTGAATTCACACGAGATCTCGAGTTTCGGCATGCACCGCGGCCTCGTCCCCCATGTCCTCTGCCTGCTCTCTCCATACTCAAGTAGGAAAGTCACATGATAATTATAGCTCTCGTATTAATATCAAATTATGATTACATAATGAAATGATGAGAATGAGCATACGCGCTCTAACACAGTGATTATATGAATGATTAACTGAGGTGACATGATTATCTGATAATATTCTTGAAATGATTATCTTGAACAAGTTAACAAGATTAATAATATGATCCTCAAGATAAACATCTGAACAGTAAAATGAACTGAGTGATTAATGAGTTAACATGATCGACATGATCAAAATGAATGATGATGAGGATTGTTGACAGTTGAATGATGAATGAGTGATTCTTATTGTCAGAAATTATACCATGGCGTTAGAAATCTTACAGTTATTTTGGTCTGAGGGGCTCGGCATTTGCACAGGTCACACGTAACGCGAGAGTCCAATGATACTAGTCTGATGATGATGATTTCAAATGAGACATGACTCGGAAGGTAGTATTCAAAACCACGCTCCGATACCAACTCTGTAACACCCTAAAATTCGGCGACTATTAGAGTGACGTGGACCCCCGACTAGGACCCACCTGGCGAATGAAAATTAATGACTTAGATAATATTATTGTAGTACCGAACCACATTATATCATCCATTACTCCGATAAGGAGTTTCAAGTACAACACACCCAAGATAATACAGAATACATGTATATTTTATGTGAAGATAAAATATACAACACTGAATGAAACAGAGTATTCAAGTGGAAATCTGCAGCGGGAAATAAAATGACGACAACATGAATGACCGAAAGGATTGGGCCCCCCTACTAGTATCACTGGGACTCCTCGCCGTCAACGTTCTTTTCCCTTGCTTTTGCCTTGCCATGACCTGAAAACAATATCCCCCAATGGGGTCAGTTACACAGAACAACAATCCTCAAGAGTTGAATATACACAATCATGATATATCCTAATTATGAAATTAAGCTGAAGAGGGGAATCGTAGTACGCCCATAATGGTATGTGCATGTGCACAAGACGAGTGACCGGACACACACGCCCTTGTACCTAATTAGTCTCACGGAGGTACGTTACCGTGTGCACAGTCCATTGTGTCGGTGAACCCGAACACGTGACTATCATGTGCCCGACAAAAAATCCCACACATCACCACCCGGCCACATAATACGAACCCAGAAGGTCATATGAATGATAATTACCATGATGAATATTAATGAATAACAATCCGACAAAGTCAAGAATGACTCACCGAGATGAAATAATAATGAAGTGAATGATAGCTCAATGAAATGATTGGAACCATCATTCCTCGTGAATGAAGTGATTATTCGACAATTACAAGTCTCAATACGGTTAATACATTTTGAATGAGTTATGATTATGAATGAACAATAACGAAAGGAATGAATATCCTTTTAACCGAGTAAGAATTAACTTACACAATACCGGTGGAGAATGTCCTTCCTCGAACAAACGTCCTACAATGAGATGTCAGTCGCTCGAACAACCATGAATAATACAATTACCAACAATCCGTTCAACATACAGATCAAACATGATTATAGCTAACTCAAAACGTAGATACGACTAAACCAAGTTCATTGGGGCATTATATCAAACACGTTGTAACCAATCTTTGATTGTTTACAATCAACCCTCGATTATACCAATATCAAATCCCCAAGGAGTGTTTCAAACCTGCAAAACATTTTCAATACAATCAATAATCCAATATGAATATCCAAATTCGTGATTACAACAACAACTAATCGAAAACCCCTAAATCCAACTCAATATTCAAAGTGTTCTTGAATAATCCTTCAATAATCCAATGAATATTTATACAAACTCATAATCATATGTATATCTCTTCATACAACATGATTATAACGTCCAAAACATCATATCTCAACACAAAATCGAAATCCAAGATGTTGAAGAAATTTACCTTTGAAGATCCAAACACTTTGCTCTGATGACCACATGTTAAATCGACTATCCAAACTTCCCAAACGAATGAAGATGATGAAAACCGAACACCCAAGTGATTGATGATGAAAAATCTCTCCCTCAAGCTCTCTCTCTCGGAACAAGGTGAAGTAATGATAGAAATAAGCTGAAAGTCCCGTCTAAGTCCTTTAAATACAGCCATGGATACGGCCATAACTCGGCCTACTTACGGCCGTAACATCCCAAGTCAACGGCCTAACGGCCGTAACTAGCCACCTCATACGGGAGTAACTCTCCCTCGTCCAAACACCTGCCGACAGTCATACGGCCGTACCGCACATGCCTTACGGGCGTAACTTGACTGTTACGGCTGTACTCGGCAAGACTTACGGGCGTATGACACCTTCGTCGAAACTGACCGGGCACCCTGCTCGAAATGCACGGCCATAACCGGCCAAGCCTTACGACCGTACCTACCTCATCTTACGGGCGTATGCCGCAACCCTTATGGCCGTAAGCCCTCTTTGTCCGACATATCCTGAAAACCACGAACACAACTTACGGACATAGCCTGCCTTCCTTACGGCCGTATCTCGCCTTCGGCCAAAACCACCCTAAGCTAACGCATGCATGTTATGGCCGTAATACATGATTAGTTACGACCGTAACTCATTGCTGGAAGTGACGAAATTGCGACAACTCCGTCTACAAATGATGAATGATCCGACATACAATATTTGTATGAATGTAAGTCTAATAACACGTGATAGATGATACTTCCAACACAAGGCTACCATTCATGATGATTATGATAATACTCTCGTCTCGATCCTCACACAGAGATGAATGACGATCGATAACTGATACACGGTTACAAAATGCCAACGATGAACACAAATGAATGAATCATGAATGATGAGTGATTATTAATGAGTGAAAATTACTGAGTGACAATTACTGACTGATAATTACTGAATGATAATGAATGAATTACAACTGGGTATTACAATATCATCTTCCTTAATATCAATACATGAAACATCAAGAATGTAACAACACTTCCTTAATCTTCCATTACAGAGAGTAATCATCGACAATAACATCAACATCCGAAACTGAGGAGAAGGATTAATCCACTTATCTCAAGAAAACGAACAACACAATTCAAACCACAAGAATCATATCAATATCTTCATATCAAGAATAACATCATCATAATCCGGTAATCCATCTCATAATCATGCTTATCAACTTGTTTATATGATAATCATCAACTCAAGAACATCATATGCAATCCAAAATGAAATCCCAAAGTGAAGAGTAATTACCTTTTTGAAGGAATGGATCCGTTTCCCATTGATTCCAAGCATCAAATGTTGTTATGGATGATTAACTCCACCTTAATCCAGTGTTTGGAACCTCAAATACTTCTCAAGGCTCTCTCTATCGGCTCACATGAAGAAATGGATGAAAATGATGAAGAATGGCCAACTGCACTTATATATATACTGTACATTATTAACGTATGCTAACATCTTCAGTTAACATACGTTACACACTTAGCGTGCGCTATCTGTCTTTGTTAGTGTGCACTATCGAATTCTAGAGGCAACTGTCTTACTGCATGAAATGATTTATGTACGCAATGCTCATGCAATAACATACGTAAATGCCTCTATTTAGCATACGCAAGTGTCCAACCTTAGCATGCGCTACTCATAGTTAACTCATTTGTCAGTATGCTCTGAAGACTGGTCCACACGCCGAAAGTGCTGACGAGGATAAGACTCCTTTTTGTCCGATATATCATTAGCGTGCGCTAACCTTTAGGGTTTAGCGTGCGCTAGTACTACATTACAAACATCCGTTGGCTTATCAGAACGTGTGCCGAAAGTGGCCTGGTCCACACGTAGATTCCTTCTGATCTGTTCTGCACTAGCGTGTGCTATGATTTTACCTTTAGCGTGCGCTACACTTGCACATTAGCGTGCGCTGCGAATGAGTATTAGCGTGCGCTAATCAGGCTATACTTAGCCATTTTCAGCCATTCTTGTACAATGTCTCAACATACAGAATACGAACATACGACATACTGAATACATATACTTCTTACATCCAATTGTCGACCAAGTACGACAATTATACCAATACAGATGTCTCAGTCCTTCATTTATTTTACCCATACTGTACAGATTCCACGCTGTACAACATAACTCGGATAAAATAATATTAAACAATAGTAGTGGAAATTCCAGATATTACACCAGATGGTCGGGTCGGTGCGGGCCGGGACGGGTCGAGATGGGCCGGGGCGCCCGGATGATGGAAGAACCTTCTAGGAGCCTCCTAGAAGGATGTAGTACTTGAAGGTTGTGGAGCATTCTAGATTTGTACTTAGTCTTGAACTTGGAGAATAATCTAGAATGTGTTTGTAAGACTTGTGTGTGTAGACAAGTGTGGATGATTCTAGAATTAGGTTCTAGAATTGAAATGTTGTAGATAGATCTAGAACCCTCCAAATGAGGAGGTGGAGTGGAAGGTTCTAGGTTCTAGGAGTTGTATAAATAGGTGAGGAGTGGCTTATTTGCAACCAACCCTCAAAGACTCAACATTCTTGTACTTGTAAAGTGTTTGTGAAATAGTGAAGTGTTTCTCTTAACTCCCAAGTGTTTAAACCCCTTCTTACACACTTAGCAACCGAGTGAGTTAGGCTTACTAGATAGAGATCGAGGCGATCTAGTCTAGTGTCGCACGGGTTCGAAGAGCTTTCGAGTGCTCAAAACCCAACCCCGTGACAGCACGCTAATAATATGTTTTTCAGCATATGAAGAAGGACTTGACACTATAAATACCCATATCACTTGGGTGTCTCAAACACACAACTTCAAGCATTCAAGTATACAAGCATTCAAAGCATTCTTGAGCTCAGGATTCTATTTATTATTGCATTCTAAGTTGTGAGGAAAAAGATACAAAGAGTGATACACATTGTAATATTTAGTATACTTTGTATTCTTTTCATTTGGTTGTGAGTGTTGCATCACTCATACACGAGCGTTAGAGAAACGAATTAAGAGTCACTAATACGGTGTTATTAGGATCTTTGATCCGGCATTATTAGGATTACACTGCAACATTCGTAAAGTGAGGATTGTCTAGTTCCGATAGAACACTAGATACAAAAGTTTAGTTTGAGAGTGGTTGTGCTTAGACCAATAGAAGACAAGCGGTTGTAACGGTTGTTGTTCTCGGACCGATCGAAGACGAGACAAGTGTATGGTTGTTCTTTAGCCAATAGAAAAAGATGTCGGAGAGAGGACGAAGGCAAGTTGCCGAACCTCTATAAATCCTTGAGTCTTTTACTTTCCACACAATTTTCTTTTATTCGCCAGAAAGTTCGATATTCCGCATTACCACTATTCACCCCCCTTCTAGTGGTGAATTTATCTCTTCAGTTTGGAAAGGATGAAAAGGTGATTAAACCGACTTATAAGCTTGGAGATGTTGACAGGTGAATGCAGCTCTAAGAGATCTCTCCAAAACGTATGGAGCAATATATTACCCGTACTTTTCTTAGTATTTTCAGTATTGGGTGACTTTTCATTGTTGGCAATTCATTTGTGATCCTCTCGACAATTTTAAACTACCTTGTTCTACTTAGCCTACCATCCTCCGAATGAATTTCGGAGCTGTTTTGTTGAATTCCGTGGATTATTGTGGCCTTTCCACATCCAAATTTGATTCTTGCAAACCTTGTTCGAAATTATTGTTCTCACACGTGCAATTAATATTTCCAGACGTGTTATGAGCTTGGATGCTGTTAGTCGAGCTTGAAACATGGCTTCAGGACGTCTAAGCGGTTTTGTGATTTTTCAAAACTCTTGGAGCTTTTATCTCCAAATTCGTACCCCTCCACTTCGACTTCTCGTGTTCATATATATTTTTATCACCTCGACTCACGTACCAGATACTTGCTTATTTAGTTTATTGTATTTCAAGGATTCTCGTGTTCGTGCATTGCTCGTGACGTTTTGGGGCTGAGCAAAGTAGTTTTTTTTCCTTGCTTGTACTACCGCTCTTTATCTTAATTTTCGGGACGAAACTTATTTTAAGGGGGGTAGAATGTAATAATCCTATTTTTCTCATTTTCGAATATCTCGATTTTTTTGATTTGTTGAATTATTATATTCTTTTCTCCCGAAATATTTCTCCCGGTGCGTAATTGATAATTGAGTTCTTGATTGGGATTCCTACCGAGCGTTTCATCATGTTCGTTTCTGTGCGATTTCGGAAAATTGGGTCGTCGAGTCATGCGGCTGGGCACCGGCCGGCCAGGTGCGGCGGTGACCGTCCAGGTTCGCATGAGCAGTCCACACAGACCGGCGCTCGTGCAGTGCTCGTGCAGAACAGGCAGACTGCTGGGCAGTCCCTGCGGCCGCGCACAAGAAGGGCGCACAAGAAAGGCGCACGGGCTGGCACTCGTGCGGTACTGGGCAGGAAGTAGCAGGCGCGCCCGAGCAGTGCTCGTGCGCGGTGCTCGTGCGGTGCGGCAGAGGCCAGGCAGTGCCGCGCATGAGCAGGCTACACGCCCGGACTCGCGAGCATCATGCTCGTGCATGTCCGGAAGACTCCCAGACGTGTCCAGAAGCTTCCGGCAGGTTCTTGGCGCAAGCGCCACACACGGCCGATGCTCGTGCGTGTCTGCTCGTGCATCGCACGGGGTTTATATAAATGACCTGGCAGACGTGTTCTTCACCCATTTTCTTCCCCCAACTCACCTTCTCCGCCGCCAAGACTTGGAGAACACGAAGGCATGGTGTCTATCTACCGATGCACGTTGTTTTTTAGTTCCTAACTGTCGTTGTCCAAAATATTATCCGGAGATGATATACTGGAATGGACGAGCAACAAACAAATACGAGAGCACGTCCGTGGGAAAGTAAATAACACAAGATTTGCTGGGTTTGTTAGGCCCGGGCTTGAATGCTCTCGCGAGATATTATTAATACGAACACGTTGGAGTACAAATATTAATGTAAGAGTACAATTTCAATGAGTATAAAAGACCCTAGTTATCTAGCTCTTGAGTGCTGGTGTTTGCCGGAAAAACCAGAGTTGAAGCTCTGTGAGTTCTTGCTCTCGTTTCTGCCGACCGTCTTAGGATTAAGAGGTTCCAAGAGCGAGAGAGAGAAAGATGTACGAAGTGTATAGCGTGGCCAAGAGTTCAACCGTTTTTGAACCTTTTTCCAAGTGCTGGAAGTCTTCTATTTATAGGAGCTGGGATGACTCAATCTTGACGGGCGATCGCCTTTGCTGTATTAAAATAAGGGGGCGATCGTCTTTTAGCACATGGGTTGATTGTCTTAAAGTCCGTGGCTGCTGCTGGCAGCCAGCTGTGCGAACCAATGAGAGGACTACACGTGTCTCCTGTCGCTGTCTCGGGATGTCCTACCTTGGACCTTTCGGCGGGTCTGTCGGTAGGTGAGTAGATGGTGACAGGCTGGGGTCAAAGGGCCTTATCCTACGGCACCTTTTCCGGATCTACACGTGGGTCTCTATCCCAAGATTCGGCCTTCGCAGACTTGACGGGTGCTGGCTCTATGCGGCATGAGGCGGTCGCCCTTGGTCGGGCACCAGAGTCGATCGCCAGGTGCCAAGAGACGATCGCCTTGGATGTCGATCGCTCGGCACTTAGACTTGATATGGGATCTCCGTTCTGTAGGTGTACCTTGGTCTATTTGACTCTGGCTCAGTCGCCTGGTCTTTATGCCGATTGCCTGTTGAGGTGTATAAATCTCGACATAACAATTGCCCCCCAGCTTGCTCCGATGTTGAAGACATGGGGTGAGGTGGTTCCACTGGCGATCATTTTAAGATAATGATGGGCGATCAGATCGTTTGGCGTGCTATCTTCGGTCTTGTATTTGTGATCTTCAATTTTGCAGATCCCTCGTGTAAAGCTGATTGTTTCGACGTTGAGGAACCATGCACGGTCGCGGAGTTCGATGGACCGACCTCCATGACCATGTATTTTGTGCGAGCGACATTCCACGTGTAGGCTTGTCTTGTGACTCATTTTATTGTGAGTGTCTTCCGTTAGGCTGCGCCCGCCTCGTATTTAAACGAAGGGCGTGCAGTCTTGGTCTGGAGGAGTCCTTGCACGGGGCGTCGTCGGATTAATCGACTCCACGTCCGCGGCTTGTTAGCAATTTTCTACCTTGGATCGTCATGTTTAGATGGCAATCCTCTACGGTATACGTTGTGGCGGGGGTAGGGACGCGTCGTATTGTCAGGGTCCATCATGTTAGATGATGAACCTTTGAGGGCAGGCGAGCGTGTCCACAGATTTGTTTGGAGGGTCCTTCGGCTACGCCCGCCTCGTTTTTAAACGAAGGGCGATCGATCGCAGCCCAAAGGAACCTTGCATGGACGAAGCTGTCAGTTCCATCGACCTCCAGGACCATGGCTTCACTCTTCTACCTCTGTAATACCCGAAAATTTTAAACTTATTAAATACCTAAAATACCCTCTAATTTGAAACTTTTGGAAGACGATTAAATAACCTAAAACATTTAATTATATTTAACCTAAGCATTATAAATACTAATGCTTGAACAATTCACAACTTTACTAACCTTTAAGACTTATGATAATTAAAAGTTACAACCATATACATGTGTACTAAATTCACACGCCTAATATTTTCTTTTGGGCCGAGTATATGGAGTTGATTTCAAGTGATCATAAGATAAACAAGCCCAAGTCCATTAATGAAACTAAATAAGGAACGAGATACCACAATCCCATATGCCACAACATTACTTGATTTCTCCTCTCTCCCATCACACGTTAAATACACACATCACACACAAAACAAACCCTAAGAATACATACAAACACATCGGCTGCTACCACTCTTCATAAATCCTTTCTCGTTCAAAAGCAAAAGGCTGCAGGGGTGTCTTGATCGTGGTCTAAGGTTCGGTTGGAGTTTGCTTGTGTTCGGCTCGTTTGTAGGCTGGTATTCGATCTTGTTTTGTCTCTCCTTTGTGTCACGCTACAAGGGTAACAAATCCAGACCTTGTTCAATTCCTCTTCCTTTTCTTATTTGATCATGTCGTATGATTTGAGAATCGGCTAGCAGGTTTTGTTTATGAATAAACTTGCAGAAAATCTTATGATACCACGTGGAATAATGAGATAAAAACCTTATAAAATTGAATATAAGTGTGTGGGTTGTGGAGTCGACATGTAAGGCTGTAAACATGTGTGATATTGGCGAAATAAACCTATGAGATGTGTGTGCAATCGGATTTAGTAGGGTTAAAGGATTGAAGTTGTTTTCTGCCTCACTTTCTTGCTGATAGAATATTAGAGTCGTTTTGAGCAGGGTGAATCTTGATGATACCCAAGTGTTTTTCTGAGTTTCTTAAGTTCAAAACTAAGTTTAAAGAGTTTACTAACTGACCCAATTGGTTTGGAGTGATTTAGAGTTGTTTTTGTCGTGTTTTTGATTTTTGTGTATTTAAGTATTGAATCTGAAATTCGGGAGTCTGAAATCAGTAAATTTGTCGATTTTTTATTCAAAAACCATAATGATTTGGGTCATAAAACTCTCCAGTATGTAACTTTTGTATGATTAGTAATACCACGAATTTTTGGGAATTTTTCCTGGATGTTTTGATAGGTCGTTGAGGCGAATACTTTTTGGGTACAACTGCAGGTCGATTTTCTGAATAGTCCAAGTTTGAGTATTTTTCGTGTGGGGTTAAACTAACAAATAAATTCTGGGATAATTTGTGTGGGTTTTAAAGACATTTAAGTACCTGTGTGAATATTTGTGAATTTTAATTCTGAGTTCTGATGTGGTTCAAAAATTCGTCAAGTTGTGACATGTTCATAGATAAAAGCTGATAAAAAGGTTAAAAGTCTAAATAAGGGTTATGTGTGTATTGTTAAACTTACGGGTTGAACTTATTATTTTCTAAACTAAAGGGATTAACTTGTGAAACCATGTAATTTTATGATACTTACATTTTATACCCTAATCTTACAATATTTGAACTATAAACCCTAAACTTATATAATTATCATTATGAACCTTAAACTATTAATATTGTCACGTTTGATACCTTAAATTGATTAAATGATAACTTTGGATAGTAATGACTAATGTTCTAAATATGGGAACCTTCTAAATATGGAAACGTACTATTTATATAAGTATACTAAAATGAGTAACCTAATTCAAATTGAGCTTAAAGTAATACTTGGTATTTAATTTGTATAGGTTCCGTGAAGCGGGAGTGATCCATCTCGTGTGACCTTTCTTTCCTTCAGCTTGCTTTGAATAAGGTACTGATATTCTGACCTTATCCCTTAAGGTTTCTCATGATTCGTTCACATCTGTTTGATATTAGCTTTGATTATCATACCTTGATCTGAGCCTTCTTAGTATGGCTTTCTTTGACTTATGCTCTATTTGAACCTTTGCTATGGACCCTTAGATTTGTGAACCTTTGGCATTTGAACTTTGATATGAACCTTTGCTTTGAACCTTCGATATGAACCTTTGAGATTTGGACTTTGATTATGACTCCTTGATGACTTGGACTTTGACTTTGATATGATATAACATTTGAACCCTTCAATTTGATACCCGAGCCAAGTTCGTTTCCTAGCCATGAAGGTAACATGGCTGTGTCATTGATGCACTAATGGCATGACTCTAGTGTGGTTGAGTGATGTTCCACACCATCCCATTTTGTTATGATATGTGCACTTTATATTTGTTATGGCCAATACGATTGTTCGGGGGCATATGGATGCATCCTAGGTTCGATTTGTAATTGATTGGATATGACATGATTTTGATATCATATGATATGTTCGGTGATTGATGCTTGTGTGCAATACACGTCTTTCACATGTTCGGGAGTTGGCTACTCCATGGTTACTTTGATATTTGACTTGATTTATGTTCGGGTTCGTGGTAGATTACTGACCTTTCCTTACTTTTGATATCTATTTGTTTATACCTCATGCTTTTCCCATTGCACCGTACTTTATAAGTTCGTTCCTTATCTTTTGGTTTCGTTTATATATGTCTGTTCACTGGGCTTTTTAAGCTCAACCGCATTTTCCTTTTCCTGCGGCAGGTATCTAAGCTAGGAGTTGGGGTTGCTTTGGGGTTGAGAGTTGAGCTTGTGGAGACTTTACCCTAGTCATCTTAGATTTAGTTTGCTATTGTTATGACATTGTTTAGACTTGGATGATTTGTTATTCCACCCTTTGGAGTATTTCTTTTTGTTGAACTTATGTTTTGGTTTAAGTCATATCGACTTAACTCCTTTTGATTATTTATGTTTAAGACTTCCGCTGATCATTATGTTCATTATCTATGCTTTGATATGTCACCATAATGTGATGCTTCTACCCTTGTCGGGTTGGGGTGTTTCAATTATGGTATCAGAGACTTAGGTTCGACCTGTAGAGCTTAGGTTATGACCTGTGAGGATTTGGGTAGACATTAGGTTTCCTTCTGCGTATTTTCCTCCCATACTTCATCTTTATTTGACCTTACAAATCGCTTTGTTGATCATTCAGATGGTGTATACGCATAGAAATCCTAATGGGGATGATATCCCTGACTTCAAGGCCATGATAGACACTGCTTTGGCTAATGCTCTCCCAAATCTCTCTGCTGAATTGAGGACCAGAATCGTCGATGACGTCAGAAATGGTGCTGGTTCGTCGGGTGGCGGTGCTCCACCTATCGGGATGCATGGTTGGATTGAAAAGTTCACAAAGCTTAAGCCTCTTTCTTTCCAATCGGCTGCCACCCCCACAGAGGCAGAAGATTGGATCACACATATGGAGAAGTTGTTCAAGGTCTTGGGTTGTGGTGATGAATTCAAGACGCGTTTGGCTACCTTCAAGTTGGAAGGTGATGCATTGAATTGGTGGAAGGCGTATGTTCTGGCTAAGGGAGAGAATTTTGCTGACACTTGTGCATGGAATACTTTCCGTGACATCTTCTATAAGCAGTACTTTCCTTTCTCCGAGCAGCAAAGGTATGAGCGCGAGTATGGGGCTATTCATCAGTTGGATCGGGAATCCTCTAGAGAGTATATGCAGAGGTTTCTGAGGTTAGCTAGTTTTGTTGGACCGATTGCGGGTAATGCTCATAAGCAGGCTAGGCACTTTAAGTGGGGGCTGAAGAAGTGGATATTGGACCGGATCGTGAATACTGATTACACCAATGTTGCAATAGTAGAGGACGTGGCCCGCAATATTGAGTTACTTCATTCTGATAGGGGTTCGAACAAGAGGGACAAGGATGGTGATCGTATTAACTATAGGGGTCGTCAGGACCAGGGTATTGAGCACATGGGTCGCCAGGATTGGGGTTTTGATCAGAGGCGACAGGAGTACAGGGATCAGGATCAGAGGGTTACTGGGAGGAATGGGAATGACCGTCAGGGTCATGGAAACAGCAACCAGCGTCAGTACAGGGATCAGTCGACTCGGGGTTCTCAGCAGGGTCGTTCTTCAGGTTCTTCGGGTCAGAGGAGGCCTACTGAGACCTTACCTCCTCCACCTCTCTGTGCAACTTGCGGAAAGCCTCACTCGGGCGTTTGTCACAAAGCTAATGGAGGATGTTTCACTTGTGGGTCCACTAATCACAAGGTGAGGGATTGTCCCCAGGAGAAACGGATTACATCAGTGAACTCCGCTAAGCCAGCTCCTACTATGGGTCGTGTTTATGCTACAACGCGTGATCAGGCAGCAAACTCATCAGGTACTATTATCGGCATTCTTTACATTGGTGATCGTACAGTTTTTGCAATATTTGATACCGGTGCCACACACTCCATTATATATGTTGCATTTGCCAAGAAACTTAATATGACCCCAACACCACTAACAAATCGTATATCCATCTCAACACCAATGAAAAACCATGTACTCATTGAACATGAATATGTGAATTGTCCCTTACGGTTTGATGACCGCATTCGTCTGGCGAATTTGCTCCCTATTGATATGATCGATTTTGATGTGATTTTGGGCATGGATTGGTTGGCTTCGCATAGAGATACCATTGATTGCCATGCCAGAAATGTGATCTTCGGCGACTTGCATCAGCCTGATTTTATTTATCATGGTTCTCAACCTTGATTTAAAAGTCTTCCTGTGGTCCAAGATTTTCTGCTATGAAGGCACGAACCTTGATTTCCCATGGTTGCCAAGATTTTCTAGCTTCTATTAAAGATACATCTTTGAAGAGTCCTAGTATTAAAAGTCTTCCTGTGGTACGAGAGTTTCCCGACGTTTTCCCCGACGAACTTCCTGGTATACCTCCTGCTAGGGAAGTTGAGTTGGCATTGAGTTGATCCCAGGTGCTGAACCTATTTCCAAAGCTCCGTACCGTATGGCGCCCTTAGAGTTGAAGGAGTTGAAGGAACAGTTACAGGAACTCTTGGAGAATGTTTTCATCCGACCCAGTGT
Organism: Orobanche coerulescens; assembly: GCA_033398695.1. Classification (NCBI taxonomy): domain Eukaryota; kingdom Viridiplantae; phylum Streptophyta; class Magnoliopsida; order Lamiales; family Orobanchaceae; genus Orobanche; species Orobanche coerulescens. The sequence goes on along the minus strand of CM065814.1, from coordinate 39,249,657 downwards.
TTCTCCTTGGGGTGCACCTGTTTTGTTAGTTAAGAAGAAGGATGGAAGTATGCAAATATGTATCGACTATCGTGAGCTTAACCGTATCACTATCCGTAATCGTTATCCTCTTCCGCGTATCGATGATTTGTTTGATCAATTGCAAGGGGCTAAGTTCTTTTCGAAAATCGATTTGAGGTCCGGTTATCACCAATTACGTGTGAAGGAGCAAGATGTTCCTAAGACCGCGTTTCGTACCCGATATGGTCACTACAAACGCTCCCGCTGTATTTATGGATCTTATGAATCGCGTTTTCCATGAGTATCTCAACAAGTTCGTTATCGTTTTCATCGACGACATCCTTGTTTATTCCAAAACTGACGGAGATCATGAGAAACATCTCCGGATTGTTTTGGAGACTCTTCGACAGCAGAAGTTGTATGCCAAGTTGTCGAAGTGTGAGTTTTGGCTAAAGCAAGTTGAATTCCTTGGTCATATTGTATCTGCAGATGACATCACCATGGATCCATCTAAGGTTGAGGCTATCACCAAGTGGCCGAGACCTACTACTGTGACTGAGGTTAGGACCTTTTTGGGACTTGCTGGCTACTATCGACGTTTTGTTGAGGGTTTCTCACAGTTGGCGTTACCTTTGACGCAATTGATGAGGAAGGGTGAGAAGTTTGTTTGGACGGAGGAACGCGAGCAGAGTTTCGAAGAGTTGAAACAGAGATTCGTGTCGGGTCCTATTTTGACTTTTCCATCTGGTTCTGAGGGCTATCAGATTTATAGTGACGTGTCGAAGAAGGGTTTAGGCTGTGCCCTTATGCAGCACGGTAAGGTGATTGCTTATGCTTCGAGGCAATTAAAGCCTTATGAAGAGAATTATCCTACTCATGATCTAGAGTTGGCTGCGGTGGTTTTTGCTTTGAAGATTTGGAGACACTACTTGTATGGCGAATCGTGTTATATTTTTACTGACCACAAGAGTCTCAAGTATATCTTCACCCAGAAGGAACTTAACATGAGACAAAGAAGGTGGTTGGAACTCCTTAAGGATTACGATACGAATATCCAATACCATCCGGGTAAGGCGAATGTTGTTGCCGATGCGCTTAGCCGGAAGTCTAGTATGATTGCTAGTTTAGAGATTGAGCCAAGGGTTCTTCATGATTTAGAACTTTTGGATGTTGAATTTTGTGTATGAGGTTATGACGGATATTGGGCTAGTATGAAGATAGAATCCAATCTTATACTACGGATTAAGGAAGCTCAAAAGGATGATGGTGAGCTTTGGGCTGTGGTTCAGAATATTCAGGAGGGTAAGCAGTCAGAGTTCAGGGTATATGACTCTAGTGTGGTATGGTTTGAAAATCAACTTTGTGTTCCTAATGATCCTGATTTGCGTGAGGCTGTTGTAATATCCGGAATTTCTACTACTGATGTTTAATATTATTTTATCCGAGTTATATTGTACAGCGTGGAATCTGTACAGTAGAGATAAAATAAATAAAGGACTGAGATATCAGTATCGATATAATTGTCGTATTTGGTCGACAATTACATTTGAGGATATTTTGTATCAGGTTGTCGTACTTTTGATATTGGGTATATCGTATGATGATATTATTGGATTCAGTGTTTGTGTTCAGTGTGTCTTATGTTCGCTTTTGGTATGTCGAGACGTTGGACAAGAACTGCGGAAAATGGCTAAGTATAGCCTTATTAGCGCACGCTGATATTCATGCATAACGCACGCTATCGTGCAGGATTAGCGCACGCTACGTTTATAGGTTAGCGTATGCTAGTGCAGACAGATCGGAAGGAATCTGCGTGTGGACCCATTGCTTCGGCGCACGTTACGGTAAGTCAACGGTTGTTGTCTGAAGTATTAGCGCACGCTAAAATATTAGGCTTAGCGCACGCTAACTATGTATCGATCAACAAGGAATCTTATCCTTGCCGGATCTTTGTCGGAATATGGGGCGAGTGGTAGGTGAACAACGTAGCAAGTCAACTTCGGATAGCGCACGCTAAGATAAATGACTTGCGACGCTAAGCGAGGATGTTTTACGTGCGTTAATGCATGGGCATTACGTACGTAAGTTAGTTCTGAAGCAAGGTAGTAGCCTCTGGGCTTCGATAGCGCACGCTAACAAAGTCAGTTAGCGCACGCTAAGGCGGTAGCGCACGCTAAACATGAGATGTTAGCGCACGCTAATAATGAATATTATAAAAGGGACAGAAGGGTGATATGAAGCATTTCGTCCATTCCTTCCTTGCAACCGAGAGAGAGAGTTTTTAGAGAGAGGTTTAAGGTCCCAAACCTCGAGAGATGATGATCTTTAACAAGATTAAGATGGAGAGCATGGATTCAAGCCTCGTTCTTCAAGTTATTCATGATTCTTGGAATGGAGTCTAGTGTTCTTATTCTTGGTTCATCCAATCCGTAATTTTCGTATCCTCTTGATGATGGTTCGTTTTCTTGGATGATTTCATGTCAGGAGCATGTTGGATAATCATATGATGATGTTATATGAGATTCAATGGAATTTTGATAAGAGTTTCGGATGTTAGTTAAGATTCTTCTTACTATAAGGATGGTGATTCGTTTAACCCGATCTAAGATGGATTTACGAATCTTGTTAATTATATTGATCGATTTAGAGGAGTTAAATCATGATACGAGGTTGAATTCGGATTGAATATGATATGATCCTTGTTATCGAGTCGGTTTGATTGTTGATGTTATTATTGATATATGGACATGGATATTATCCTTGTGATAGTTATGGTGTCGTTTATCTTCAAGAGATATGGAGATTTATGTCTCCCTTCATTCGGATTCGTAGTTGCAAGATGCTAGTCGATGCTTGGAATGCATGCCACCGTCTGACATTAGCGCACGCTAAGCTTCTTGGCTAGCGCACGCGCTAAGGAGCAACTTAGCGCACGCTACGTTAGGTGATTAACGTGCGCTAAGTAGGCGACAGTGCGATATTTTTGTGTTTTGATTAGGAATTCGTGATGGTTTGACTTGGTTGGTTATTTGTGTTTATTCGAGGTTGTGTTGAACCGTTGAGTTCGATTAGTTAGTATTGTCGATTGTTGATTGTTATCGGATATGTGTTATTTGATTTCTTCGATAGGTTGAGATTGCTGATCGGTGATTATAACCGGATATTGCGGTCGTGTTCGAGTATGTCCATTGTATTGCTTTTGATCGGGCCGAGGAGCTCGTAGACAAAGGCAATGTGTTCGGCTGACTTCGTGGTATCGGTATCGAGGCAAGTTATTACTTGCTCAGTTATAATATTTAATGAATGGTTTCAGTTTCATTTCGTTTATAATGCATATAGCGATGATTATTATTGTGAACTCTGGATATTCGGATCGCATATCGTTCTTTCGATTATGGGAGGTAAATCATAATGTATATGCTTTATCTCAGTTATTGGTAACCGAGTATCGAGGTTACATTATAATAAAGACGAAGATATGAGTATCTATAGTTCATTGTACGTTTGGATCGCCGAGCATTGAGGATAATCGTCGGTGATGATTGGACATCGAGGTTGCTCCCGAAGGACTCGGGGCAAGTATTCCATATTGATTATGGTTTAGTGTTATTTATTTTGGTCTCGTACATTTTCTTTCATGTTGTTGAACATGAAGTAGTCCTAGTATATTGTCATGTTGTCGTGCATGTTATGTTGTTCATGTGGATGAACGTGTTGATTTGCATATGTGTATGCATATTGTGTTGTTTTTGTTGTGTAAATAATCTGATGGGATTATGAGGATCTATGTTGAGGGCGCTGGATCGAATGTCCACCATGCGTTGGTTCGACGGGATCATCATGGGGATCTATCTCGAGGGCGCTGGATCGTTGGACGGAGTTTTCCACCATGCGTTGGTTCGACGGGATCATCATGGGGATCTATCTTTGAGAAGCTGGATCGTTGGATTACCGGTATTGTGTTGATGGAATCGGTGAATTCGCATCATTGATTTTATCATGTGTTGTTGTTCACATGTGTATTGTTAGTTATCCACCTTATGTTGATCGATAGGATCAACAAAGGGATCTATCTTGAGGGCGCTGGATCGTCGGATTTCCATTGAGTATACATGATTGTTATTGTTGTGATCATATTGACGTGGTCATATGAGTATGCATTTGTAGGTCTTGTGTTAGGACCTTGTCCGTATTGCATTGATCGATCTCGGATTAGTGGTATGATTGTCGTGGCACTTCATATCTCGAGGTATGTTCCGTATTTTCCTTTGGTATTTGTCTTGATGGACGATCGGTTATCCTCTTGGGATTTGATGATGTTATTCGATGGATCGTATTGGTCGAAATGGTATATTTCCGTATCGTGAGTTGGTTATGACAGGTTTGAGAACCTTGAGTATTGTTTGAGGTACAGTACTTATATTATGTTCGAGTTTATTGGTAAATCGAGTACATGATGTGAAATGTGATAATGGCTACTCGATGAGAATCACTTGAGTAAGCAAAGTTATGGCGGTAAGATTACATTGGTCGTATTCTTATGTTGTATTCTCATTGGTATGTTATTATTAATGTGATGTGACATTATCATTGTTGGATATTATGGTGACCCGTCGTGGGATTTCTTTTAGGTTCTCGGAGTATCGAGCTTGTAGCGGTCGTGAAGAGATGAGCTTCCCGGAGGATCTTGGCTAGGACATGTTACGTACATTGAGTTTCTTGATTGGTTCTTGTTTTCATTTGCTAGAGTATCGTTTTGGTTGGTCTTTTTCCATTGCGTGAGTATTTTGAGACGCTCTTTTGGTATCAGTGGCGAGGTTACTTTGGAAATCGTTTTCTAAACTTTTGAGTATCCATTGTTTGGCCTTGCGATTTCAAATGAGTTTCTGACGGTTTTTGATAAATGGATTTTATAAGTCTTTGTGAACCTTTAAAGTTAGTACCGTCGTTGGCCTCTTGGGCATTTGTAAATGTTTGTGAAAATTTCTTTTTAGCCTTGTGGGTTCCATCTCGGGGCCAACGGCGCTGTAATATTTCCGGTTAAATGCAGGGTGTTACGAGAATATGGTATCGGAGCTTAGGTTGAGAAAACCTAGGCATTTGGGTCGAGTTGGGTCGTGTTTTTGTTGCGTCATTCGAGTTGTCGATTGACAAATACTAGAGCCGTGAGTCTTTGTTGTTCACTCAGGCTTGTGCGTTATCGGATTTGCCAGTATCGTACTGGGCTTGTTATAACTTTTCCAAATGGTGTTTACGTGATATATTGTGTTCTTGAGTTGCACTGAGTTTGCAAAACGTGAGTTTTGAAAATACCTGTGTCGAGTAATTTCTTGAGTCTAGACATGTGCCAGTATCACGGGGAATCGTCGGCTTCACGATCTGTAAGTATTCGGATTTTTGAATTTCATTGAGATTTACTGCCGTTCTAAGTTGATATGTTTTGAGATTCAGCAGATATTATGCATTTCAATATAAGGTGACAGAGTTGGGATAGGATTGATGATCTTGAGAAGTTATGATTTTGGAAATCAATATATCAGCTAGATTTTGGAACGGAATTGTGTAATCGGGAGAAGGACTATGGATTGTTGAGAAGAACATGTAGCATGTTAATTCATTTGAGATACATGAACTGTTTTGAGCATTTGAAAATGATACTTTTCAAAATGAATATTTTACGGATGTTTTACGGAAAATGATTTTTGACGAGACCCAAACGATATTGAAATGCGTATATAACTCAGGACTTGAAGTCCGAAAAGGGTTTTCTACTTTTTAAACTTTTTGTAATGCGGAGCAGTTACGGGCTAAGACCCTAATGTTTCAAACGGCTTTTACATTTTCTTAAAACTCCGAGACTTGTAAAACACTTTACCAATCGTTTACCTATGTTATTTCCGCCTTTCGAGGCTTTGGTTTACTTGTTCAAATTGAACCTCTCGGGAAGTCTTTCGCTGTGTGGATTTGTTTCAATATTTTGTCATATCATATTTAAGGTGATCCAGGATGGGTTAATGACTGACGTTGCAAGTCATGTGTGGAAAAGGAGTTTAGTCGGAATTTATATATTGAGATTTTGGAACTCGATCGTGTGGTTTTCCGATGGAATATCAGTGGATATTGGTGACGAACCGAATTGGTATACAGGAGTATGGATATAGTCGAGCATTTGCATACTTTTCATTTTAAAACTTCGAAATCGTGTGGATTCGAAGGAAACTGTTATCAAATACTTGGCACCATCGAGCCAAGTTAATTTTTCGAAAATTGATTTTGTGGTCTTACCAAAATTTATGTTTTGAGTTTTCAAACTCTTGAAAGAATTTTCGAAAATTTGTCTTTTGACAAGAATATATGATTTCAAACTGGTTTTGAAAATGTGATTGATATACATACGCATTTAGTGCATAGTGCATATCATATTGATGGTACGATGGAAAAGGAATTCGAACTTCAGTATGTTAGTTTGATTATCCGGTGATGATCGGTTGAGTTATCAGATAAGAGAAATATGTTGCGTGTTGTAGATTCATGCACATAATATTATTTTGGAAACTTGGGATTTTGTGAAACCGGAACATATGTGCTATGTGATTCCATTGGTATGGTAGTAGCGCGATTTTACCTTACCGATTCTGGAATGATTTCCTTGTAAGCGTAGATTTGGGGATGGTGACCCCATCTTGGTTGTTTTAGATAGTGAGTGGTCGTTTCCACTCCGTGTATGATTGGGTATGTTCGTCGGTTGTGATTGGTTGTTCATATGCCGAGGGGTATGTTCGCGATCGGATATGTTTATTGAGATCCACCGTATGTGATCGGTGTGTCGTTTTGAATTTTGCTTTTTCGTATATCCATTTACGTGGTTCCGTGTTGATAGTGTTGGAGTTTACCGTGTGAAGGTATTCTCGATTTAGTTGATCGTTCGTTGGTTGTATTGGAGTTTATCACGTTGATGATATTCTCGATTGTGTTTTGACCTCTGGTTGGTCGATTGGAATTTATCATGTCGATGATAAATTCGGTTGATTGTTGATCATTGTTGGTGATCATCGGCGTTGATTGTCTATCGATGTTTCGGATTCGTTGCCATTGTATTGAGCGGTTGTTTCACGGATACATCGGATATTATTTGTTTTATCGAGTGAGACTTGATTATGTAATCGGGCGGAGACGATTTGATTCGGCGATTGTTTGATCCGAAGATGATATATTTTGTTGAGAATCGGGAATTGTGATCGTAAGCGTATTGAGGCATCGTGAGAACGCTGGCTAGTATCTCCGGAGATCGTCGACCTGCGTATTTGGAAGTATGCTCTTTTGGGATATTCGGTAATGATGATGATAAATCGTTGTCGTGATGGTTTTGGGATATTTTGAGTTGAACGGTATGTTTGTTCGTTTTATGATGGATTGCAAGTTTCGAGGACGAAACTTATTTTAAGGGGTGTAGAATGTAATATCCGGAATTTCTACTACTGATGTTTAATATTATTTTATCCGAGTTATATTGTACAGCGTTGAATCTGTACAGTAGAGATAAAATAAATAAAGGACTGAGATATCAGTATCGGTATAATTGTCGTATTTGGTCGACAATTACATTTGAGGATATTGTGTATCAGGTTGTCATACTTTTGATATTGGGTATATCGTATGATGATATTATTGGATTCAGTGTTTGTGTTCAGTGTGTCTTATGTTCGCTTTTGGTATGTCGAGACGTTGGACAAGAACTGCGGAAAATGGCTAAGTATAGCCTTATTAGCGCCTGCCGATATTCATGCATAACGCGCTATCGATGCGGGATTAGCGCCGCTACGTTTATAGGTTAGCGTACGCTAGTGCGGTGAATCGGAAGGAATCTGCGTGTGGACATTGCTTTGGCGCGCACGTTCGTAAGTCAACGGTTGTTGTCACGAAGTATTAGCGCACGCTAAAATATTAGGCTTAGCGCACGCTAACTATATCGATCGACAAGGAATCTTATCCTTGCCGGATCTTTGTCGGAATATGGGGGCGAGTGGTAGGTGAACAACGTAGCAAGTCAACCGGATAGCGCACGCTAAGATAAATGACTTGCGTACGCTAAGCAGGATGTTTTACGTACGTTAATGCATGGGCATTACGTACGTAAGTTAGTTTACGAAGCAAGGCAGTAGCCTTTGGGCTTCGATAGCGCACGCTAACAAAGTCATTTAGCGCACGCTAAGGCGGTAGCGCACGCTAAACATGAGATGTTAGCGCACGCTAATAATGAATATTATAAAAAGGGACAGAAGGGTGTTATGAAGCATTTCGTCCATTCCTTCCTTGTAACCGAGAGAGATAGTTTTTAGAGAGAGGTTTGAGGTCCCAAACACTGAGAGATGATGATCTTTAACAAGATTAAGATGTAGAGCATGGATTCAAGCCTCGTTCTTCAAGTTATTCATGATTCTTGGAATAGAGTCTAGTGTTCTTATTCTTGGTTCATCCAATCCAGGTAATTTTCGTATCCTCTTGATGATGGTTCGTTTTTCTTGGATGATTTCATGTAAGGAGCATGTTGGATAATCATATGATGATGTTATATGAGATTCAATGGAATTTTGATAAGAGTTTCGGATGTTAGTTAAGATTCTTCTTACTATAAGGATGGTGATTCGTTTAACCCGATCTAAGATGGATTTCTGAATCTTGTTAATTATATTGATCGATTTAGAGGAGTAAAATCATGATACGAGGTTGAATTCCGGATTGAATATGATATGATCCTTGTTATCGAGTCGGTTTGATTGTTGATGTTATTATTGATATATGGACATTGATATTATCCTTGTGATAGTTATGGTGTCGTTTATCTTCAAGAGATATGGAGATTTATGTCTCCCTTCATTCGGATTCGTAGTTGCAAGATGCTAGTCGATGCATGGAATGCATGCCACCGTACAGCATTAGCGCACGCTAAGCTTACTGGCTAGCGCACGCTAACGGGAGCAACTTAGCGCACGCTACGTTAGGTGATTGACGTGCGCTAAGTAGGCAGACAGTGCAGTATTTTTGTGTTTTGATTAGGAATTCGTGATGGTTTGACTTGGTTGGTTCTGACTGTGTTTATTCGTGGTTGTGTTGAACGGTTGAGTTCGATTGGTTAGTATTGTCAGTTGTTGATTGTTATCGGATATGTGTTATTTGATTTCTTCGATAGGTTGAGATTGCTGATCGGTGATTATAACCGGATATTGCGGTCGTGTTCGAGTATGTCCATTGTATTGCTTTTGATCGGGGCTGAGGAGCTCGTAGACAAAGGCAATGTGTTCGGCAGCAGCTTCGTGGTATCGGTATCGAGGCAAGTTATTACTTGCTCAGTTATAATATTTAATGAATGGTTTCAGTTTCATTTCGTTTATAATGCATATAGTGATGATTATTATTGTGAACTCTAGATATTCGGATCGCATATCGTTCTTTCGATTCTAGGAGGTAAATCATAATGTATATGCTTTATCTCAGTTATTGGTAACTTCGAGTATCGAGGTTACATTATAATAAAGACGAAGATATGAGTATCTATAGTTCATTGTACGTTTGGATCGCCGAGCATTGAGGATAATCGTCGGTGATGATTGGACATCGAGGTTGCTCCCGAAGGACTCGGGGCAAGTATTCCATATTGATTATGGTTTAGTGTTATTTATTTTGGTCTCGTACATTTTCTTTCATGTTGTTGAACATGAAGTAGTCCTAGTATATTGTCATGTTGTCGTGCATGTTATGTTGTTCATGTGGATGAACGTGTTGATTTGCATATGTGTATGCATATTGTGTTGTTTTGTTGTGTAAATAATCCGATGGGATTATGAGGATCTATCTTGAGGGCGCTGGATCGAATGTCCACCATGCGTTGGTTCGACGGGATCATCATGGGGATCTATCTTGAGGCGCTTGGATCGTTGGACGGAGTTTTCCACCATGCGTTGGTTCGGGGATCATCATGGGGATCTATCTTGAGAAGCTGGATCGTTGGATTACCGATTGTGTTGATGGAATACGGTGAATTCGCATCATTGATTTTATCATGTGTTGTTGTTCACATGTGTATTGTTAGTTATCCACCTTATGTTGATCGATAGGATCAACAAAGGGATCTATCTTGAGGTATTTGGATCGTCGGATTTCCATTGAGTATACATGATTGTTATTGTTGTGATCATATTGACGTGGTCATATGAGTATGCATTTGTAGGTCTTGTGTTAGGACCTTGTCCGTATTGCATTGATCGATCTCGGATTAGGTGGTATGATTGTCGTGGCACTTCATATCTCGAGGTATGTTCCGTATTTTCCTTTGGTATTTGTCTTGATGGACGATCGGTTATCCTCTTGGGATTTGATGATGTTATTCGATGGATCGTATTGGTCGAAATGGTATATTTCCGTATCGTGAGTTGGTTATGACAGGTTTGAGAACCTTGAGTATTGTTTGAGGTACGATACTTATATTATGTTCGAGTTTATTGGTAAATCGAGTACATGATGTGAAATGTGATAATGGCTACTCGATGAGAATCACTTGAGTAAGCAAAGTTATGGCGGTAAGATTACATTGGTCGTATTCTTATGTTGTATTCTCATTGGTATATTATTATTAATGTGATGTGTGATTATCATTGTTGGATATTATGGTGACCCGTCGTGGATTTCTTTTAGGTTCTCGGAGTATCGAGCTTGTAGCGGTCGTGAAGAGATGAGCTTCCGGAGGATCTTGGCTAGGACATGTTACGTACATTGAGTTTCTTGATTGGTTCTTGTTTTCCGCCGCTAGAGTATCGTTTTGGTTGGTCTTTTCCACTGCGTGAGTATTTTGAGACGCTCTTTTGGTATCTGGTAACTGAGGTTACTTTGGAAATCGTTTTCTAAACTTTTGAGTATCGGCTGTTTGGCCTTGCGATTTCAAATGAGTTTTACGATGGTTTTTGATAAATGGATTTTATAAGTCTTTGTGAATTTTAAAAGTTAGTACCGTCGTTGGCCTCTTGGGCATTTTTAAATGTTTGTGAAAATTTCTTTTTAGCCTTGTGGGTTCCATCTCGGGGCCCACGGCGCTGTAATATTTCCGGTTAAATCTGGGGGTGTTACAGCTGTGTTGTCAGAGGCCCATAGTTCCCCATTCACTATCCATCCTGGTTCTACCAAGATGTACAGGGATCTTAAGCAACACTTTTGGTGGAACGGCATGAAACAGGATGTAGCCCTGTATGTTGCTAGATGTATGACTTGCCAGCAGGTCAAAATCGAACATCAGAGGGCTAGTGGTTTACTACAACCGTTAGATATTCCTACTTGGAAGTGGGATGAGATTTCCATGGACTTTGTTACTAGTTTGCCTCTTACTCGGAAAAGACATGATGCAATTTGGGTAGTCGTCGATGGTCTAACCAAATCTGCCCATTTCTTACCTATTCGTATGGATATTCGTGTTAGTAGATTGGCGAAAAATTTTCAACAGGAGATTGTTAGACTTCATGGTACTCCGACATCTATCGTGTCAGACAGAGATCCGCGGTTTACTTCTCGATTTTGGAAAAGCCTACATAAAACTTGGGGTACACGTCTTAAGTTTAGCACGGCTTTTCATCCACAGACAGATGGTCAGTCTGAAAGGACCATTCAGTCTTTAGAAGATATGTTGAGGGCATGTGCTTTGGAGTGGACGGGAAGTTGGGACGAATACTTGTGCTTGGTGGAGTTTGCTTATAATAATAGTTGGCATGGTAGCATCAAGGCAGCACCGTATGAGCTTTTATATGGGAGGAAATGTAGAGCACCTATTTGTTGGGAGGAGTGTTGGCCACTAAGTATACTCGATACAGCTTGGGAAGTAGTTTAAGCAACAAGCTGTATTGATTTTAAATCTGAGTGCGTAGCGGAAGTCTTAGATACAGTAAGTTGTTGTGGATACAGCAACTCGATGTTCAGTGTATACTTAAATAATCATAGTAATTAAATCAAGTAAGGCAGAAGGTAAATAACACAATATTTAAAGTGGTTCGAGGTAAACCCCTCTAAGTCCACTAGTCCTCCACACAGGAGTAAAAAGTTTATTATAATTACTACGTACACAACTATGTAATTATAACAACACACAATCAATATATCGTTCACACAGATTGATATAAAGATCTTAGCTTCAACTGTTCACACAAATTGGTTTGAGCTAATGATTTGACTTGCTTCTTCACACACAGTTATGAAGCTTCTTCTTCTTCGATGCAAATCCTTCACACACAGTTTTGGAGTAGCAACGATTACTCAGTCCACACAGGGCTGATCTGGGTTTGTTCAAAGTATAGAACAGGGTATGAACAACATCTTTGACTTTATGAGTTTCTAGCTGATGAAGTGTTGTTCAAGATGTTGAGCACTGTATATCTCTTAGATCTGAGTTGCAGTAAGCTTTGGAGATATATTTTGTTCTGATAATAACTTTGATAGCTTGATAATTTCGGTCAATTAGGTAACTGATCTTCAATGCCTTGATGAGATATATATAGTCTCTGAAATATATATCCGTTGAGATATATCCGGTGAGCAAGATTCCGTTCTAACGGGATGAAAAGCACGATCCGAATTTAGCGAGATTTGAAGATCTGTTGACTGACAGTATTTAAATACTTTATCCTTGAGTATTTAAATACTTCTTATTCAACGGGACTTGACTTTTAAAGATTCCTTCTTTATCCTGTTGAGAGCTATATGGAAGATCACTGTATTGGTGATTCGAGACAGTTTCCATACTTGGTCTTCATAAGACTTCTTCGATGTACTGAAAGGTTCCAATATATGCTGGATTCGAGACAGGTCTTCGATACAGGTTGATGCTTCAACTCTACGATACAGTTTCCATACTGTATTGAGGATTGGCATATATGTCAAAACCTCTTATCAACACCATTCGACACAGGGATTGATTATCCCGGCTGTTTCGATACAGGGTTTATGTTTTCCCAACAATTTCCCCCTTTTTGACAATTTGCCAAGACTTTAAAAACTTTCAAGTCTTATTGATGATGCCAAAACCTTCTTAATGAAATAATCTTCTTTGATGACTTCTGGAAGATTTCTTGGTCTTCTGTCAAATGGTCTGTCTTTCAGCAACTTAGTCTAATTTATGAACTGCTCGCAGGCGAGTTCGATACACCTAAGAATTTTTACAACTTAAACTTATGATTGGCACGCAGGTACAATCTTACAATGTATTCTAAGCATACAACTGAAATTATGAACTGTTCGTAGATGAGTTCGTATAGCTTAATTTTCAAACAAGTTTCTATACTTGTGATTGTTATCTCAACAATTTAAGTTATGTAATCATACATCAACACAGTAGATTACGAGTTGTAATCTTTCAAGACAAACAAACACTTTTATTGATATTCCAACAATTAGAGTACATGGTTTGCTGTTTCGAAAGGAAAATTACAAACAAAACTAATATACTAAGAATTTCAGCCTTGCTTCTTCCCCCTTTTTGGCGTCATCAAGACGTTCTAGGATCTCTAGTGCGGCATCCTATTTCGTATCAATGTTAGTCATTCTTTCTACAAGGGTGTAAAGCACCTGCGACATGTCCTTGATACTTTTGTCGTGGGCTCGAAGATGATAAGTGGTTTCGATCATAGCAGCTGCGGTCTTGGCCTCAGCAATGCGCATTTTGGATGCTTCTTCTCTCAGGAGTTGCTCTTGTTTCTCTTGCATGATTTTCAGTGCTTGCTTGAATACTACTGGCAATACAGCGAAGGCTTCTACTACGCGAGAAACTTCATGCTGTAATGTAGTCATCTCTTCGACTGCAGAAGTGTGCATCCAATTAAGAGCTTTTTCGACTGAGTACAGGGCATTAACTGCATCCTGTATGAAGACAGTTTGAAGACCAAGAGCACGCAGGCGCTCTTTTATAGCAACAGTGTTTGGAGAATCCGGTTTGGCAAAATCTTCGGATCCATTCAGCCTTCTCAGATTCACGTTAGGGCGTGAATTGAGTTGGACATCCTCAGGTACCTTACCATCCTCGGATTCCACGGTTGGTGGGGCGGGAGCAGCATTTTTTGGTTCGGCGGCAGGGGGTGCTGTGTCCTACTATTGCGAAGGTGCGTCTGTAGACATGGATACAGGAGGGACTGATTCCTCCTGTTGTCTCTCGGCAACAACTTCTTCTTGAGCGGCGGCAGGCTCGGGTGCCTGTTCCAAAACTATTTCTTCTTCCTCCACTTGAGGGACTGATTCCTCGTCGTCAGGAATGTTCTCTTGCTATGGCGAAAGGGGCTCACTTCGACTTGATGGCCCTTCGTCATCCTTGGATTGAGAGGCATCTCTGTCTTGAGCCTCTTCACGACTCATTCTCAGACCAGCTTGTAAAGCATCGTCATCGTCGTCTGAGTCATCGTCATCTTTTGGATTTTGGGAGGAGTCCTCGGACTTATCTTTTCCTTTTCTCCTTGCGTCAGATTTTTGCAATAAATGGCTTTCAATCAATTCCTTGCAGTAGATATTGTTCCATTAGATCAGGGCTGCAACCTCTGTTGAGTCCGTCACTTCCAATACAAATCTCTCTTCATGGCTCCATTCGCTCCAGTTGTATAATGTGTCATACGGAGCTAGCCTGTAGCTTTTACATTTAAGTAATCTTTCATACGCAAGATCAATCTGCACAGAGAGAATGGTTTTGTTGATAATGGTGTCCGGGGATGGACTGCATACAATGTCTGAATCCGCTGTAGCGAGGGATTCTTCTACAGGTGTGGGATCCTGTAGGGAAGTGGGATTCCTTACAGGGGATGGTGCCCCGAAGGAAGATTGATCCTGTATGGGTGTGGAATCCCGTATAGGAGAAGTAGCGTTTGGCTCCATAGGGGCAGCCGAGTCACTAGAGTCTTCTATGTTGGCAGATGTCCGATCATCCGTCTTAGCCGCCAAGGGCTCAGGATCTACTGTCGATACAGTAGCGGACACCTCTTCCACAGGGGTTGGGCCCTGGGATAGTTCTTCAGTGGGTTTCGCCATGGTGGAAACTTCCTTGGAGGTTCTGGTGGTTTTAGCTTTAGAAAGCCTCCTTAGCTTCCTTTTCGGCTTCTCACCAGCAATGGGTGTCTTGCTGTGAGATCTTTTCCTCTTCCTTGAAGGCTCCACATCCTGGAACTTCAAAGACACATCCCTTGGGTCTTCAGAAACTGGCATACTTTTGACTTTAGGGTGGTTGCAGACCACAGTGCTCTGATTATACGCTGTAGGCTTAACGCCTCCCAAGTATATCCGGGAGCTGTTTTTATTCGCATTAGTGGATTTCGAAAGTCCACATTTCGTCAGAATATGGTTTACAATTAAACCAAATGAATTCTTCTGGGTGGCAGGCTTGCATACTTCATCCTGTAAGCGCTTCAAGATTATCTGGCACCAGTTGATCTTTTGACAGGTCAAAATTGCAACCATCATCCTAAATCTCAGATTAGTACACATTTCGAAAGCACCAGTTCGATTATCGATGATCGTGCAGCAAAAATCATGTAAATACACATATGGCAGGCAAAAATTCTTCTTGTGACATGTGGTTTGAACCATGTCAACAACAGTTGAGCCGGTGAACAGCCCACAATACTTAGTTATCAGCTCTTGAGACCCAGACGTCTCAAGTTGATCCATGGTCAGGCCATCAGCAGGTAGCCTGTAAATATTCTGGAGAAGATATCTGTCAATACAGATCTCCACTCCTTGAATGGTAGCAGTAATGTCAGCAACATGACCTCCCTGGGCCAGCGACAAAAAGCGAACGGCGGCGTTGAGGTAAAATTCCTCAACCAGGTGAACATCGTACTTCTCAGCGGTTTGACTTCCAAGGCGGTAAAGACCTTGTTGACGGAGACGAGTGTTGATGAACTCCATGGGTTCGACATGATTCGTCTCAGCGAGAATGCGTTCGATGATGACAGATCTTGAGAATATCCGTCCATCGATGTTGTTTGCGGTTTTCTTGAGTGCGGGAGAAGATGTCTGACCATCCATTGATGATTTGTTCAAGAAAATGTGAAAGAGAATACACGAAATTTGCAGTAAAACGCAGAAAACTATGTAGGCTGTATTTGCTTGAGAACTCTTAATTTTTGGAGAAAGCGTAAAGAGTCTCTAATGGCAGAGTACAAATGGTCAGATTTTAAGGGATGGGAACCGATTTTTGAAATCAACGGTCAAGATGGACTGAGTGTAACTGGTACCCTTATCCATTAAAATATTAAAATATGAGCGGGTCCCACTTCTGACATTTGTGTCATCCTAAATGCCTGAAACGGCGGTTTTAAAACATTAAACAATTTGAAACCATCGCGACTTTTTCAGTTGTCCAGATGTCGTGTAAGGCCTTTAATGTAAATGATGTTTTACATAAAAATAGGGCACGTGGACAAAAATCATTTTTAAAATGAAATTAATATAATATAATATTCACTGAATCGAAATTCTATAGTATGTGCTGTATCCGCGATGATACAGCGTTCCCCTTAAAAGGTACATATAGGTTTTAATTCCATACAACAACTTTTGGATTAGTGCTGTATTCATGGGTCATACTGTATTCCCCCTTAATTATTGCACACGTCAGCTGTAGGATGATTCATATGTCTTTGTTCACTACAGTGCTGTATTGACGGTTCTAAGTGTACAGATAATTAACGTTGGATACTGTATTCTTGGGTCTTACAGCATTCCCCCTCAATTGTTGAGTAAAAACAGTAAATTACTTACAGGGAGTCGGGCTGTAGCATTCCCAATTCTTGTCTAAGCATGTTGAATCTGGCTGTGTCGAGCAGCTTGGTGAAGATGTCGGCCAACTGAATCACTACTACAAAAACAGCATTTAACTGCGGTATTTTAACAGCGGTTCTAAAAAAACCGCTGTTAAAATGAAACGATGGCAATTTAACAGCGATTTTCCGCGGAACCGCTGTTAAATCTGCACATTTAACAGCGGTTCGAGAAGAACCGCTGTTAAATTGTACTTTAACAGCGGTTATAGGAAAGCTCATTAAATGCATATATTTAATGGTTCTCTTAGAACCCATTGTTAAACTATATTTTAACGGTTCTTTCTAGAACCGCTGTTAAATGTGCAATATATTGAATATTAAGATATTTTGTTATATATTAATATTAAAAATTATATTACATTATATATTAAAAATTATAATACATACATATTATTTTATGAATTATATTATATTAAATGTGCAATATATTTATATTAATATTAAAAATTATATTACATTATATATTAAAAATTATAATACATACATATTATTTTATGAATTATATTATATCAAATGTGGAATGTATTGAATATTAATATATTTTGTTATATATTAATATTAAAAATTATATTACATTATATATTAAAAATTATAATATATACATATTATTTTATGAATTATATTATGTCAAATGTGTAATTTATTGAATATTATATTCATATTAAAAATTATATTACATTATATATTAAAAATTATAATACATACATATTGTTTTATGAATTATATTATATCAAATGTGCAATATATTGAATATTAATATATTTTGTTATATGTTAATATTAAAAATTATATTACATTATATATTAAAAATTATAATACATACATTTTGTTTTATGAATTATATTATATCAAATGTGCAATATATTGAGAAAAATTAGAAGTGGGAAAAAGAATTATTCCAAGTAAAAAAAGAAAAGACAAGAGAGAAAAGAGTCATTACTGAGAAGAATCAATCCTCATAATGATACTGGTATGATTTCAATAACCCAGGAAAAAATAGGAACCATCAATATTAAACCACCTATTAGACTTTTGTCTTGAAGATAAATAAATAAATGGTGCTTCTAACAAATTACATTGCGCAACTATTAGCATCCGGATTTATTAGCTACTATCGTGTCTAGATTGATCATTAGTTATTAAATGTGCAATATATTAAATATTAATATATTTTGAAAATAATTCTGAAAATATTAACAAACATATACATATAATATATATATATATTTTATATATATATTTATATACATATATATATGGTTTATTGTACACTTACATAATATAAATCAATATTAGAACAACAAATGACTTTGGCTCACTGGTTTGATACCCACCTCCATCTCATTGAGGTCACAGGTTCAAATCCCGTGAGTAGCGGAAATGTACATTTATACATATTATGTGCGGGTCGCGTGCGGGCGGGTGGCGGGCGGGTTTGGGCGGGCGGGAATATAATATATTTTTTTAAAAAAATAATATATTAAAAAAATAATTTCAATTCATTAAAAAACATTATTTAAAAAAATAAATAAATTTAACAGCGGTTGTTAAACAACCGCTGTTAAAAGGGCTCCAGAACCGCTGTTAAATGCTGTTTTTGTAGTAGTGAATGTCTGTATGAACCTTTTCGAGGCGAACATCCTTGTTTTCGACATGATTCCTTATAAAATGATGCTTCATATTGATATGCTTAGTACGTGAGTGCAGGACAGGATTGTGCGTTATTGCAATTGCACTCGTGCTATCACACATGATTGGAGTCTCTCTGGCTTCAATTCCATAATCTGACAACTACTGCTGCATCCAAAGGATCTGCATACAGCAACTACCAGCAGCATAGTATTCTGATTCAGCCGTGGAAAGAGAGTTAGCCAATTGCTTCTTACTGAACCAAGAAACGAGTCTAGGTCCAAGAAAGTGACAAGTTCCACTTGTACTCTTCCTATCTAGCTTGCAACCTCCGAGATCCGAGTTGCTGTATCTAACTAAATTGAATCCGCCCTCTTTAGGATACCAAAGTCCTACATCGACTGTTCCTTTAATGTACTTCAGGATTCGTTTAGCTGTATTGAAGTGTGATTCCTTAGGTGCTACTTGATACCTCGCACACACTCCAACAGCAAACTGGATATCGGGTCTGCTAGCCATTAGGTACAGGAGCGAACCAATGAGCTTCCTGTAGAGTGATTGGTCAAACGGATTTCCGGCTTCATCAGCACTAATTTGCACGGAAGTTCTCATGGGGGGTTGACGATGATTTGGAAGTGTTCATTCCAAATTTGTTGAGAAGCTCCTTGTTATATTTTTCCTGGTTGATGAAAATACCTGTAGGCAACTGCATTACCTGCAAACCTAGGAAATAACTAAGTTCCCCCATCATTCTCATTTCAAATTTACTTTGCATGAGATGAGAGAAGCTTTGACGCAAAGCAAGGTTAGTTGAACCAAAAATTATATCATCTACATAGATTTGCACCATTAGAAGGTCATCACCTTCCTGTATTATGAACAATGTCTTGTCCACAGCACCTTTCTCAAATCCATTATCGGTTAGATACTGGGACAATGTCTCATACCAGGCTCTAGGGGCTTGTTTAAGTCCATACAATGCTTTCCTTAGCCTGTATACTAGGTCGATGCCTTCTGTGTTGGCAAACCCTGGTGGTTGTTCAACATAAACTTCTTCGGCAAGGTCTCCATTTAGGAATGCACTCTTGACGTCCATTTGGTATACAATAAAGCTCTTATGGGCGGCAAAGGCTAAGAATATCCTAATGGCTTCTAGTCTGACTACAGGGGCAAAGGTTTCATCATAGTCTATGCCTTCTTCCTGACTATAGCCTAGTGCGACTAGTCTGTATTTGTTCCTTATAGTAAGTCCATTTCGATCCTTCCTGTTTCGAAATACCCATTTGGTTCCTATAACCGATTGATGTGTAGGTCTGGGTACAAGATACCATACATTGTTTCTTTCGAAACCGTTAAGCTCTTTTTCCATAGATGTTATCCAATGAGAATTATTAAGAGCATCTATGGTCGAAACAGGTTCGGACTGGGCTAAGAATACACCGATAGTGCACATATTGAGTCTTCTAAGCTCGGATTGAGCTTTCCATTTAGGGAATGGTGATATCTCAGTATCTAGTTCTTATAGTGCACAAAGTACATTTCCTTGTGTACTCTGTATTCTTCTACGAGTAGAAACACCAGCATTTATGTTTCCAATGATCAGCTCTTGCGGGTGATCTCTCAACCATCTTCGGTCGGGTTCTAATTCAGGGTCCCGTACTGTATCGAGAGTTTTTGTAGATGCAGCTTCAGCTTGTACAGCATCGGCTTCATCCACGTCGATTCTTACAGCAGCGGGGTTGATTTCTAGATCAACGACAGGTTATATGGGAGTTGGAGGATCCAAGATAGAGAGATGTTAGATGTTCTGAGTAATATCATCTACTCCTGTAGGGTCATGGTGAGGTTCGTCGAACACCACATGAATTGATTCCTCGATCGTCAGCTTCCTTTTATTAAAGATCCTGTAAGCTTTGCTGACGGAGGAGTATCCTACAAATATTCCTTCATCTGATTTCTCATCAAAGGTTCTAAGTTGATCCTTCCCATTATTCAACACATAACACCTGCATCCAAAAATGTGAAAATTTGAAACTAACGGGGTTTTGTTGTTCCATACCTCATATGCTATTTTGTTGTGGTGCTTGTTGACGATACAGCGGTTTTGAGTGTAGCATGCTGTATTGGTTGCTTCACCCCAGAAACGCTGTGGCAACTTGCTTGCGGCGATCATTGTCCTTGTTGCTTCTTTAAACGTCCTATTCTTTCGCTCGGCAACACCATTTTGTTGAGGTGTACGGGCAGCTGAGTATTCGTGTTGTATCCCATTTTCCGAACAGTATTGCTCTATAAAGCGGTTAGTAAATTCCGTACCTCTGTCAGAACGAATGAACACAATACTCAATACCTTTTCATTTTGCAACTTTCTCAGGAGCTTGGGCAGCTTTGATGTTGTTTCCTTCTTCTTGCTTAGGAAAATTGTCCAAGCATACCTGGAGTAATCATCAACAACAACAAGACAGTATTTCTTACCTCCCAAACTTACTGGGTCTGCAGGACCATAGAGATCCATATGTAGCATTTCCAACACTCTTTGGGTTGAAAGGTAAGATTTGCTCTTCAGGGTTGACTTGATTTGCTTGCCTTTCTGACACGGTCCGCAGACGCTGTCCTTCTTGAATGACACATTTGGCAATCCTCTAACCATTCCCTGTCTTGAGAGCTTGTTTGTCGTCTTGAAGTTGACGTGAGACATCCTCTTGTGCCATAACCAGCTAAGATCTGCAGTGCCTTTGGCAACAAAGCATGGAATTGAGGAGCTCATAGGCTTCCAGTCAGCAATATACATGTTACGTGATATGCTTCCTGTAAGCACAACTTCTTTGGTCTGGATGTTCTTGAATCTACAACAATCTATATAGAATTTTACCGAGAACTGTTTATCACAGAACTGGCTAATGCTAAGTAGATTGTATTGTAAGCCTTCAACATATGCAACATCGGTGACTTTGAATTTTCCGACAAGTAAGTTTCCTTTCCCTCTTGTTCTTCCTTTAGATTTATCACCGAAACGAACTTTTGGACCGCGACCTTCTACAAAATCTGATAGCTTGCTTTTATCTCCGGTCATGTGCCGAGAGCATCCATTATCGAAGTACCAGGTGTCCTCCTCTAGGATGTCCTGTATGCAAAGAGATTAAGTAGATTTAGGTCCCCTTTGATTTTTGGGTCCATGATTGTTAGTTCCTCTAGGTACCCAAGTTTTCCTCGTAGCAATTGGTTTACTGTAGGTCATACTCGGTACAGTGTTGCGATATCTACGAGGGGCATATCCGTAGTCGCTATAACCATGATAATTATTATGCATGAAAAATTCAGGGTTATTATTATTAGTCCAGTACGAGTGTTGTCTTGGAGGTGGAGCCATTTTCTTTGGCCTAACAGCTTGCCTTCTGGGTCTCTAGTTGGATTCCCAATGCTGTGTTGATACTGAGCGGACACCTGCTGTCTCGAGGAATAACGGGGCTCCTGTATCCAATACCTCGGCGTGCTGTACTAATAGTACTGCCGTGCGGGTCTTTGGTATGTGGATACAGCCTTTCTTCTGAATGGGTGTTGGCGCTGTTGATATGCTCGGGGAGCATGCTGTTGAGTGCGCCTTTCAGGTCTGAATGGCTGGTGATTCCGCTGTCTGGAATAGGATTGCGGGGGCGGAATAGCAGCCTTTCTTTGTTCATCTGCATGAGTTCCTTCACGGGACTCGAAGTTTCTTTCGAAACAGGAATGTGTTCCACACTTTTGACGAAGACTGTACTAGTTTTCCCTTTGTTTGAACATGAGCTGTATCCTAAGCCACTTTTATCATTAGCATGTTGCCCAGTGCTCAGAATTTCTTCCATTCTTTTGGACGATTTCTCGAACGATTTCAGAGTGGTCTCAAGTTCAATTTCTCATTTTTCGAGAGTTGTGACTTTGGCTTGAAGTAGAACCAAATCATTTGTCTTGCTCTCGTTGTGAGTTTTAACCACACTTAGTTCATGAGCAAGTTGATGATTGCTCTCCATGAGTTTTTCAAAATCGACTTTGCTGGTTTCACAGTCAAAAGACATATTTTCATAATTTATCTTCAGCAAGTCATTTTGATCTTTCAGCTCTAGGTTAGACAGTTAGAGCTGTATATTCTCATTTTTCAATGTCTCATGGGCCTTTTGAATGTTTTTAAACTCATTCATCATGTTTTCAAAAGTATGAGATGCATTTGATGGAATAGCTGAGGTTGAGCCTACCTCATCATCGCTATCTTCACCTTCCGGAATGTCTTTGGCCATAAAGCACATATATGCTTTATCATCGAACTCATCGTCAGATGAATCACTTTCGGTGGCCACCTGAAGACATTCTTCTGATTTGGATGGTGTGGGGGAGGCTTCTGATTCTCCAATCAGGGCCTTGAGCTTGTTTTTCCAAGCACGTCTTCTTTCATCATTCTCTTGTTGCTCGGCCTCCGGCAACCTTTGAACTTTGGGATGAGGACATTTATTTGCATAATGCCCTGGTTTCCTGCAATTATAGCACAGGTTAGCATCACCGGATGAAGTTTCGGTACTTATCTTGTGGACAGGTTTGAGCCTGTAGGGAGTCTTTCCAGACTGCTTGATGAACCTTTTGAATTTGTGCATGAGAAGCGCCATTTAATCTTGAGACAGGATGTCGTCGTCACTGTCAGCATTCTTGTGACTAGGCTTTGACGAGCTGGGCATGTTGTGTCGACGATTCGATACAGCGGCTAGTGTTGTGACCTTTGAAGGAGATTCTTCAGCTTTCTCTCTTCTGTCAATATCATACTCAAAAGCTTTGAGGTCAGAGAAGAGATCAAAAGTAGATATTTCATTATGATTGCAAGATACACGCATAGCTGTGGTCTTAATGTCCCATCGGGCAAGGAGAGATCTGAAAATTTTTAAGTTCTTCTCCTTTTGGGTATAAATTTTGCCCAAAGCTTCAAGTTCACCAACAATACCAGTGAATCTGAGGTCAAGTTCCTCAAGTATCTCAGTTGGTTTCATTTCTAAAGATTCAAATTGCTGAGTCAGTTTTGAAATTTTATTTTCTTTTGAGAGCTCAGTTCCCTCACAAATCATCTTGAGTATATCCCAGATTTTGCTTAGCTGATTTACAGCTCTTTACCTTCGAGAAAGTGCCTTTGTCAAGAGTGACAAATAACGCGTTCTTAGCCACATTGTCGAGGTTGGCTCACTTTCTTTCAGATGTGGTCCATTGCTCGCGTTCCTTCTCGAGCATCTCAGCATGGGCTTGGACTTCAATCCTTGCGGCCGTGTTTACCTTCATGATCTTGATAGGACCATCCTGTATAACAAAAATTATATCTTCGTGCATTGCTGCAAGATGAGCCTCCATCCCAATTCTCCAATCATCAAATTCGTTAATAGAGAACATAGGGACTTTGTTGATCATTGATGTATCCATGTGAAAGTAAAGAAATGAAAGAGACTATTTTAAAGAGTAAGTGATTTTGGATCTGATTCGGTTAAAAATACGACTGATTCTTTTTAGAATCAACCACTCCGATACCACTTGTTGGCCACTAAGTATACTGGATACAGCTTGGGAAGTAGTTTAACCAACAAGCTGTACTGATTTTAAATCTGAGTGCATAGCGGAAGTCTTAGATACAGTAAGTTGATGTGGATACAGCAACTCGATGTTCAGTGCATACTTAAATAATCACAGTAATTAAAACAAGTAAGGCAGAAGGTAAATAACACAATATTTAAAGTGGTTTGAGGTAAACCCCTCTACGTCCACTGGTCCTCCACACAGGAGTAAAAAGTTCATTATAATTTCTACGTATACAACTATGTAATTATAACAACACACAATTAATATATCGTTCACACAGATTGATATAAAGATCTTAGCTTCAACCGTTCACATAGATTGGTTTGAGCTAATGCTTTGACTTGCTTCTTCACACACAGTTATGAAGATTCGTCTTCTTCGATACAAATCCTTCACACACAGTTCTGGAGTAGCAACGATTACTCAGTCCACACATGACTGATCTGGGTTTGTTCAAAGTATAGAACAAGGTATGAACAACAGCTTTGACTTTATGAGCTTCTAGCTGATGAAGTGTTGTTCAAGATGTTGAGCAGTGTATATCTCTTAGATCTGAGTTGCAGTAAGCTTTGGAGATATGTTTTGCTCTGATAATAACTTTGATAGCTTGATAATTTCGGTCAATTGGGTAACTGATCTTCAATGCCTTGATGAGATATATATAGTCTCTGAATTATATATCCGTTGAGATATATCCGTTGAGCAAGATTCCGTTCCAATGGGATAAAAACACGATCCGTATTTAGCGGGATTTAAGATCTGTTGATTGACAGTATTTAAATACTTTATCCTTGAGTATTTAAATACTTCTTATTCAATGAGACTTGACTTTTGAAGATTCTTTCTTTGTCCTATTGAGATATGTATGCAAGATCACTGTATTGGTGATTCGAGACAGTTTCCATACTTGGTCTTCATAAGACTTCTTCGCTGTACTGAAAGGTTCCACTATATGCTGGATTCGAGACAGGTCTTCGATACAGGTTGATGCTTCAACTCTACGATACAGTTTCCATACTGTATTGAGGATTGGCATATATGTCAAAACCTCTTATCAACACCATTCAATACAGGGATTGATTATCCCGGCTGTTTTGATACAGGGTTTATGTTTTCCCAACAAGGAGGTTGGTGAACGTGTGATCAAGGGGCCGGAACTTATTGAGATCTCTAATGAGAAAGTGGCTATAGCCAATGAGAAGCTGAAACAGGCTCGCACTCGACAGAAGAGTTATGCTGATAAGCGTCGACGTGACTTGGAGTTTCAGGTTGGGGATCGTGTATTTCTGAAAGTATCGCCGTTCAGAGGTGTGAAATGTTTTCGGATCAAAGGAAAGCTTAGTCCTCGATTCATTGGACCGTTCGAGATTCTTGAACGTATTGGGGAGGTTTCTTATCGTTTGGCTCTACCTCCACAGTTATCACATATTCATAATGTCTTCCATGTATCTCTACTGAGGCGATACAATTATCATCCTTTGCATGTGGCATCTTATCCGTTTGATCAGATTCAACCTGATATGTCTCTTATAGAAGAATCCGAAGCTATTTTGGATCGACAAAATCGAGTCATGAGAAACAAAGTCATTCCGTTTGTTAAAATTCTTTGGAAGAATCACCCAGAGCGTGAAGCTACCTGGGAAACCGAGGAATCGATACGAACCAGTTATCCTCATTTCTTGTCATAGTCTGGTATGTCTTCACTCCGTTTTCATATCAATTTTCGAGGACAAAAATTTTCTTTTAGAGGGGAAGAATTGTAATACCCGAAAATTTTAAACTTATTAAATACCTAAAATAAACTATAATTTGAAACTTTTGGAAGACGATTAAATAACGTAAAACATTTAATTATATTTAACCTAAGCATTATAAATACTAATGCTTGAACATTTCACAACTTTACTAACCTTTAAGACTTATGATAATTAAAAGTTACAACCATATACATGTGTATTAAATTCACACGCCTAATATTTTCTTTTGGGCCGAGTATATGGAGTTGATTTCAAATGATCATAAGATAAACAAGCCCAAGTACATGATTGAAACTAAATAAGGAATGAGATACCACAATCCCATATGCCACGGCATTACTTGATTTCTCCTCTCTCTTATCACACGTTAAATACACACATCACACACAAAGCAAACCCTAAGAATACATACAAACACATCGGCTGCTACCACTCTTCATAAATTCTTTCTCGTTCAAAAGCAAAAGACTGCAGGGGTGTCTTGATCGTGGTCTAAGGTTCGGTTGGAGTTTGCTTGTGTTCGACTCGTTTGTAGGCTGGTATTCAATCTTGTTTTGTCACTCCTTTGTGTCACGCTACAAGGGTAACAAATCCAGACCTTGTTCAATTCCTCTTCCTTTTCATATTTGATCATGTCGTATGATTTGAGAATCGGCTAGCAGGTTTTGTTTATGAATAAACTTGCAGAAAATCTCATGATACCACATGGAATAATGAGATAAAAACCTTATACAATTGACTATAAGTGTGTGGGTTGTGGTGTCGACATGTAAGGATGTAAACATGTGTGATATTGGCTACATAAACCTATGAGATGTGTGTGCAATCGGATTTAGTAGGGTTAAAGGATTGAAGTTGTTTCCTGCCTCACTTTCTTGCTGACAGAATATTAGAGTCGTTTTGAGCAGGGTGGATCTTGATGATACCCAATTGTTTTTCTGAGTTTCTTGAGTCCAAAACTAAGTTTAAAGAGTTTAATAACTGACCCAATTGGTTTGGAGTGATTTCGAGTTGTTTTGGTTATGTTTTTTATTTTTGTGGGTTTAAGTATTGAATCTGAAATTCGGGAGTCTGAAATCAGTAACTTTGTCGATTTTTTATTCAAAAACTATAATGAGTTGGGCCATGAAACTCTCCATTATGTAACTTCTGTATGATTAGTAATACCATGAATTCTTTTTGGGTCATGAAACTCTCCATTTTTTCCTGGATGTTTTGGTAGGTCGTTGAGGCGAATACTTTTTGGGTACAACTGCAGGTTGATTTTCTGAATAGTCCGAGTTTGAGTATTTTTCGTATGGGGTTAGACTAAACAATAAATTTTGCGAAAATTCGTGTGGGTTACCTGTGTGAATATTTGTGAATTTTAATTCTAAGTTTTGATGGGGTTCAAAAATTCGTCAAGTTGTGACCTATTCATAGATAAAAGCTGATAAAAAGGTTAAAAGACTAAATAAGGGTTATGTGTGTATTATTAAACTTACGGGTTGAACTTATCATTTTCTAAACTAAAGGAATTAACTTGTGAAACCATGTAACTTTATGATACTTACAATTTATACCCTAATCTTACAATATTTGAACTATAAACCCTAAACTTATATAATTATCATTATGAACCTTAAACTATTAATATTGTCACGGTTGATACCTTAAATTGATTAAATGATAACTTTGGATATTAGTGACTAATGTTCTAAATCTGGAAACCTTCTAAATATGGAAACTTACTATTTATAGAAGTATACTAAAATGAGTAACCTAATTCAAATTGAGCTTAAAGTAATACTTGGTATTTTATTCGTATAGGTTCCATGAAGCGGGAGTGATCCATCTCGTGTGACCTTTCTTTCCTTCTGCTTGCTTTGAATAAGGTATAGATATTCTGACCTTATCCCTTAAGGTTTCTCATAAATTGTTCACATCTGTTTGATATTAGCTTTGATTATGATACCTTGATCTGAGCCTTCTTAGTATGGCTTTCTTTGACTTATGCTCTATTTGAACCTTTGCTATGGACCCTTAGATTTGTGAACCTTTGGCATTTGAACTTTGATATGAACCTTTGCTTTGAACCTTTGATATGAACCTTTGACATTTGGACTTTGATTATGACTCCTTGATGACTTGGACTTTGACTTTGATATGATATAACATTTGAACCCTTCAGTTTGATACCCGAGCCAAGTTTGTTTCCTAGCCATGAAGGTAACATGGCCGTGTCATTGATGCAACAATGGCATGACTCTAGTGTGGTTGAGTGATGTTCCACACCATCCCATTTTGTTATGATATGTGCACTTTATATTTGTTATGGCCAATACGATTGTTCGGGGGCGTATGGATGCATCCTAGGTTCGTTTTGTATTTGATTGGATATGACATGATTTTGATATCATATGATATGTTCGGTGATTGATGATTGTGTGCAATACACGTCTTTCACATGTTCGGGAGTTAGCTACTCCATGGTTACTATGATATTTGACTTGATTTATGTTCGGGCTCGTGGTAGATTACTGACCTTTCCTATGATATTAGATTTAGTTTGCTATTGTTATGACATTGTTTAGACTTGGATGATTTGTTATTCCTCCCTTTGGAGTATTTCTTTTCGTTGAACTTATGTTTTGGTTTAAGTCATTTCGACTTAACTCCTTTTGATTATTTATGTTTAAGACTTCTGTTGTTCATTATGTTCATTATCTATGCTTTGATATGTCACCATAATGTGATGCTTCTACCCTTGTCGGGTTGGGGTGTTTCAACCTCGGATCGTCATGTTTGATGGCGATCCTCGACGGTATACGTTGTGCTGAGGAAGGCGATCTCGTGCCTATGTCCATCACGTTAGATGACGAACTTTAGATGGCGAGCGCGTCCTCCATTTTTGGCGATGTTGCTTGATTCTGGCGATCGGGTTGGAAGACTGATGAGCGTCGTTCGGTCGCCGATCGAGGCTTTTGATACTTTCCGCCTAAGGTTCCGGCTAAGTTACTCATAGGTGAAAAAGTAACCTCCGCCTGGCCAAAAAGTCTGCGGCCTTGGCGCGGAAGATTGCGTAGGTCGGGGGGATCTCCTTCGTAAGGTGCTTGGACATGGGCGAAAGACCATCGCATTTCCCTAGGACCGAGTAGAGGGCGATCTCGTCACTTACGGACTCGCCGTTGAGGATTATCTCATCCAACCGGTCGATGTAGTCTACGTCAGACTCGTCTTCCTCCTGCTTGATTTTCATCATGCGGTGGTGACCTTCTGGTCGAGCGATCTTGGCGGCGAAGTACGACGCGAAGTCGCTCGCCAGTTGTTCAAAGGAACTGATGGATCGCGGTGGCAATGAGGTGTACCACCTATGGGCCAGGTCGCCCAGCATTAACGGGAACATTCGGCACCGGTTCGCATCTGATGCCCCACATATGGTCATGTAGATCCGGAACTTGCTCAGGTGAGTCTCGGGATCCGACCTCCCCTCGTACAAAGGTGTTTGAGGAGGAGTGATTCTTGGTTGCACGGGGGCGAGCTCGATGTGGACGGCGAGTGGCTCGCTCGGTCCGATGATCTTTCTCTTGGTGCCTGCCCCAGTTTCCAGGAGCGCCTTCATGTCATCGAGTTGGCGTTGCATTGCGGCCATCGCCGTAACTTGGTCGCTCATGGTTTGGCTCTTGGAGCGGGATCCGAGGTGATCGTGTACTGATCCCCCGGTTCCGTGGTAGACGATGAGGTCGTCGTCGCCGATCTTTGTTCTTCGGCGAGGGGGAGCCAAGTGGCCGACCTGCCTTTTGGGAGTTGGGTACGCCGAGCTCCTGGTGATGGGTTCGGGCTCCGTCGTCTCATGGTTGGGGCCAGAATGCCCCGGTCGCCATGATGGGTCGCTTCCTAGGCAGCTGAAAATGGAATTGTCCCACCTTGCGAGCACCTTTTCCTGCGAATCGAGGCTTTAACCCCTTGAGTTTCTGTTTGCCTGCGCGGCGGATGGCTGATGGGGTAGTAGCGGGCGTACTGCATGCTCTCCGTCGCTCCCGCAGGATGGCCATGGCCTCCTAGATATGTTCCGCTGTTTGGAATTGATCGACCGAGAGGCTAGGGCCATCCCTCGGGGGCGGGATCGAGAGTCTCGCACCGCCGCGGCTACCCTCCACCGTAGGTTGGGGCTCGGATTGATCCAGAATAAGACGTCCGGCAGCTCGTAGAGTGGCTCTCTTCGATGTTGTGGCGAACATCATGATTCTGAAGGCTTTCTTTGAAGAACAGTGAGTGTTTCTTCAATTATATGCTCCGGAGAACAGTGAGTGTTCTTCGAAACGGTCGGAATGAAAATGAAGGTAGATCCCCTTCTTCTAGGGCCAATTGTTGTTTCCCAAAATATTATTCGGAGATGATATGCTGGAATGGATGAGCAACAAACAAATGCGAGAGCACATCCGTGGGAAAGTAAATAACACAAGATTTGCCGGGTTTGTTAGGCCCGGGCTTAAATGCTCTCGCGAGATATTATTAATACGAACACGTTGGAGTACAAATATTAATGTAAGAGTACAATTACAATGAGTGTAAAAGACCCTAGTTATCTATCTCTTGAGTGCTGATGTTTGCCGGAAGAACCAGAGTTTAAGCTCTGTGAGTTCTTGCTCTCGTTTCTGCCGACCGTCTTAGGATTAAGAGGTTCCGAGAGTGAGAGATAGAAAGATCTCCGAAGTGTATAGTGTGGCCAAGAGTTCAACCGTTTTTGAGCAATTTTCCAAGTGCTGGAAGTCTTCTATTTATAGGAGCTGGGATGCCTCAATCTTGACGGGCGATCGCCTTTGCTGTATTAAAATAAGGGGGCGATCGTCCTTGGTCGGGCACCAGAGTCGATCGCCAGGTGCCAAGAGACGATCGCCTTGGATGTCTATCGCTCGGCACTTGGACTTGATCTGGGATCTCTATTCTATAGGTGTGCCTTGGTCTATTTGACTCTGGCTCGGTCGCCTGGTCTTTATGCCGATCGCCTGTTGAGGTGTATAAATCTCGACATAACACTAACATCGATTAACCATCCTATATCCTTCTCCGATCCATCGAATCAAGGTATGATTTCCTAAAAATCTAGTTTTGGGGATTTCAATTTATTTCATTTATTTAGTCCGAATTAGCTTAGAATAATGATGGATTATCAAAGATTAAGTTGTATTATGTTAGTTTCATCATTTTGCACCGCTTTAGCCTTTCCGATCCGTCGTTTAATTGAGTTGTCAATTGACGCCTTCAAGGTGTCCGGGAAAATGCCGCAGAGAGCAATTCGGCCGTTTTATGATGTTTTTCCTCGTGTGATTGATTGTTTAATTGGTGATAGGATATTAGATCTGAACTCCTTGTGAAGAGCTAGTGTTGAACCCTTCCGATTGTTGTTTTCCTTGGAGTTTCGGAGTCTTCCGATTGACCGTATTCTTCGGAGTATTCATGAGAAATTACCAAGGCAAGTACCTTGATATACGAATTATATCTGCGTAAAATCATTATTGATGAAGTGTATGTAATATTTTTATACGGATATATATATATATATGTATGTATATAGATATATATACATATGTCGGTAAATGTTAAGTGATTAATGCCAATATTAGTTTGACGTACTCAACTTGGATTAAAGTATAAACTATATTTATAGAGATAATATGGTCGGGTATATGTATTCGGTTGAGTCACGATATAGGGATATATGTGCGGTGTTGGTTGTTTATGCCTGAAGGCGTATTGTGCCGAGTTTTGATTGATAACGTGCGTGGTGTTGTTTATCTGTGTTGTTAAGTACTGACAGGTAATTTGTGTGAACTGGTGTTCTGATTTGATAATTGTTGCAATGATTGACTGTGTGCTTGATGTTTGAAATAATGTGAGTACTTGTTGTGAGAGGTGTCGTATCTGGGAGCCTCTGAGGGCGGGGCGTGAACTCCGGCCTGGTGTACGCTGCAATGAGCGGCTCCATATGGTTGGTGAACGCCGGTGTTACATCATGCGTGAGCAATGGGCGGCTCTTGCGGGAGTGAGCACCGGCGCTGTGACATGTTCAAGGGGTGGCCAACATAGTGGGGTGAACGCCGGTGCACGCACGTGTGGAAGGGAGGCGTCTGGCTGGCTTATTAGTTACGGATATTTGAGTGACAGCTAAGACCCCGATACCGAATGATTTTTGTGTTTCAAAAGTTCTTTGAAATCGTTTTAAAATATTGGTCTCGATAAAGACTGAGATTTGCGCTTCTGAAGTTTATCTCAACTTGTTTAAAACGTTGGTATCAAGATTAATTAACCAAGGGTATCTGACAAGATTTCCGAAGGTTAATTAATCAAGGGTCTTGAGCATGATTTGTCGAAATGAGAAGTTGTGACCTTGATTGTGCTGTGATGATATTCTGTGGATTGGGTCGAGGACCCCGCGAGATTGTTGAAACGATTATTCTTGTGATGATATTCTGTGAATTGGGTCGAGGACCCCGTGAGACGATTGATATAATCGTTTCTGTGATGATAATATTGTAAATTGGGTCGAGGACCCCGAATAATGTTGAAATGGTTTTCTTGTGAAAATGTTTTTCATATATTGGGTCAAGTGTATCACCCCAAAACCATCCAGGATATTACAGCGCCGTGGGCCCCGCACCGGAACCCACCAGGCTAACAACCGTTAACAAAACCATTTCAAAAGCGTTTAAAAACGCCAAAAAGGCCGATGACGGTAATATTTTAAATACTCAAATATTTTCCAAAATATTGTTCTCAAATGCCGTCATCAAATACTATTTGAAAATACAAGGCAAAATGCCAAATCTCGACAGTTTCAAAATATACGTTAAGCCACCACTTATACGTACCGATAAAATAGTTTAGGAAGTGGGGTTTAACGAAATAACCCAAGTTTACGAAATACCCAAAAAGGCCATTTAAAATACACACGCTAGTAAAAATACTGGAAAGCCATTTTGAAATATACACACGCAGCGGAAAAAGACACAGTTCAAAATACACATTTGCAGCGGAAATAAAACAACCAGAAAGGAATATTCAATACTCAAAAATATGCCACAACCAGTATCATCCGGGAAGCTCATCCCTTCATGACCGCTACTAGCTCTATCTCCGAGTACCTAAAAATAAAGCCCACTACGGAGTCAGCCACAATACTCAATAATGATATCGATCACATCATCATAAATAATTACATACCAATGTAATGATACTGTAAGAATACAACCATCGTAATCTTACCGTCATAACCTTACCAATCCATGGCAACTCATAACAAATCAATCCTTACCATAATCCATATTCCGCATCCTCAAATGACAAAATGAACTCGACAATCATCATATGTACTGTATTCAAACAATACCAAGAATCCTTAAAATATAATCATAACTCACAAGTGCGGAATAATCCAATCTGTGCAAAATCCTGTCCGTCGGACTACAGAATCAAATCTCAACCTGGATAAAC
Source organism: Orobanche coerulescens (assembly GCA_033398695.1). NCBI lineage: Eukaryota > Viridiplantae > Streptophyta > Magnoliopsida > Lamiales > Orobanchaceae > Orobanche > Orobanche coerulescens. The sequence continues at coordinate 39,216,380 of CM065814.1, read as the reverse complement.
CAATAATACACAGCGTATCTGTTGATCAACTATCACATGATAATGATAACAAATCCCGAAACATCGACGTACAGTCTGAATGCTCATACGATCAATAATAATGATCAACCAAAACATCAACCGAGAGTATCATCGACATGAGAACTCCAATACGACTAACAAAGGATCAACGATAACCGAGAGTACCCTCAACGTGGTAAACTCCCAACACGATCAACAAAGGATCAACATTAACCGACAATACCCTCAACATGGTAAACTCCAAACGACTAACAAGGATCAACAATAACCGAGAATACCCTCAACAAGGTAAACTCCAAACGATCAACAATGATCAACAATAACCGAGAATACCCTCAACAAGGTAAACTCCAAACGATCAACAATAATGGATCTCAACCCCGACTGTTGAACATACCCCTCGGGCATACGAACAACCAGTCGCAAACCGTCGAACATATCCAATCATACATGGACTATGAACGACCCAACAATATAGCTCAAAAGATGGACGTCACAGTACGCCCGATCCGGAAATGTGTCCATGCACATGTCCACCCCGTATACGGAATCCAGGATATACGTGGGACATGTACCTAATTAGCCTCACGAACTACGTCTCGTGTGCACGGTTCAATGCGAAAACATCCACGCCTAACCATCATGTGCCCGGCTAAAAATCCTACACAATAACCAATCGGCACGCAGATATGACTCCAGATATGTCACGATGCAACATGACAACGAAACTCAAAGAATCACATACGCAATAAGGGTCAAAAGACTCACCGAAGTGAACAATGACAAACTGACAAAGAAAAGTCGACACGACTAATTAATATCCAAAACAACAATCCAGGGATCATCATCCCTGACAAATGATCAACACGATCAACGATCTCAATACAATCAGCCCTGGGATCATCATCCCTCAACGAAATAATTAATATGAACCCCAATCTATGAAATATCATCGTACAACATATACAACAACTCAACATAATAATTATCTTCATAACTGAACAATACTTAAATTACCTCAAAGCCGGAGACAATATCCTTTCCACGAACCAACATTCCTGAACGAATACACAGTTATACGAATAATCCCGAAATAGGTATACTCCATTTATACCAACAAACCACCGTCCCGATATCAATGTCGACACGGTATACCAGCCTCGATATCCGACATTCCATATCACTGACTAAATATAACTCACATCTCCGTATTCACCAACACATTTAAACCATATACATCATGATTTAATCCAAACCAAGGCACAATATGCAAACCATAATCTCGACAATTTATATTTATAATATCATTGCTATATGAATTATAAATGAAATGAAAACGAAATCATTCATCAAATATTATAAACTAAACAAGTATAACTTGCCTCGATACCGATACCACGAAGCCGTTACAAAAATCCATTGCCTTTGTCCACGAGCTCCTCAGCCCTGACCAAGAGCAATCTACGAACTCTTCGACCTCAACCGCAACACAACGGTCATAATCCACAATTAAATATCTCAACCTATTGAAGTAATCAATCAACAATAATCCGATAACAATCAATAACCGACATAGCCAACCAATCAACTCAACAACTCAACAATACCTCGATCATACACAAAACCGAACAATACAATTCAAACAATTTCGAACTCATATCCACGATACAAGCTGCAACTCGATAATAAATAAATAACAATCAATATACCCAACGGTTCCACAATATCCCGATTTAATACAAATCCAAACAACCCAAACCAATCAAACACGAATTCAAAACCACAATATGATTCCACAATCCGAAGATCATATCAATAATCAATTTAACCAAGTGTCTAAGCATTACTGATTCCACATTCAATCTTAAATATGGATACAAGTTTCCTCCTTGTAAATCCATAATAAAAACCAACTGCCGCTTATCATCATCAATTCGAACGATCTGATTAATTCAACATTATAGATAATCATATTCCAAAGGTTTCAAATAATTCCATTATCCTAATTGAACACTTGTTCAATACGTATGAATTCTCAAACTCAAAAGTGAATCATAATCCTATCAACCCGGAGCCATATTTGTATTCCTATACGAATATTTTACCAAAACACATAACTTAGTTCTAGATATGAATATTCTATATTCATATCCAAAACACCAACACCTCTTAAACATGTTCAACAATTCATATAATCCAAGAGTTCCTTAAGAACACAACTTATTCCGACATCACATTCAAAATCTCCAATAAGACATAATCCGATGTGTTCTAACATCTAAACAATTCTTATTCATAATTCAAGATGTACATTATCATATTCTCCAATATACGACCCTCCTAACATCGAGAATCGTAACATTATTACAAAGAACATCGATAATACTATGATTCCATAATCATAACAACATAATCAAGACATTGATCATCAATTCATTATCTTCCCTTAACAAAATTCCCGTAAATACCAAGAATCATCACAACAACTCCATAAACTAGCACCATACGAATTAATCATCGACAACAACATCTAAAATCTGAATTCAAAGAGAGGATTGTCCAACATACCTCTTAGAAGATGAAATACACAAGTAAACACTTGTCTTGATTAACACGGTGTGAAGAAATCGACGAAAGAAAAGAGTCCCGATCCAAACTCCTTCAAAAAGTTCATTCCTAAATCACAACGATATCAATTCAATCACAATTCTACGAAGACATATAGAACTTCCCAAGTTCTACCCATTGAAGCATTTTATCGGACACTTTGAGCGCATAGTCCAATTTAATCGATTAACGGAGAAATTCTCGAATTTGTTCCACAAAACTTCAAGAGTAATGAATGATTCAAAGAATACAATGAAATTCCATCAATAATCTGAATTAAAATGAAAGAAATCAGCCAAAGTATCATGAAACCTCAAAAATCCCCAAAACCAAGAGTTCAAGTGTTCTTACCTTCGATCCGGGCAAAAGATGACGTTAGACATGAGTCAAACTTCCAAAAAATGTTGCTCTATGATGTTCCCAATCAAATCCATCGATTTCTGATGAAGAACTGCGAAGAGAACGAAGAAAAAATGTGAAAATGCCACGTGACCCGGTCCAGGCCCTTAAATAGTCGAGACCTGTCGGTTCCTTACGGCCGTAACCGGCCATGACTTACGCACGTAACCGGCCATGGATACCCTACTGTCCAGTTTGGCCGACACCCTTATGGCCATTACCGGCACCAGCTTACGTAAGTAATAGGCTCTTACGGCCGTACCCATATCCGGATCCTGTCGGTTCCTCTTGTTACGTACTTAATGCCTTATGCATAACGTACGTAAAGCGTAGAATTTAGCGTACGTAAGTCCTTAAGCTTAGCGTACGTAATTGCCTTCTGTACTTGGCCAAAATCCAACTGTTCCTGTCCGACGTCTCGACATACTGGATACGAACATACGACATACTGAATACACATATTGGATCCGAAAATATTCTCAATATAACTGTCAATCAAAATTTCAATTACACAAGTATAACTGTCCGATGATCTCCCGTGATACTAGCACACGACTCCCATACGAAGTCTCAACATAATACCAACACACACCAATATCATAAATAGCAATTTGAAAAGACCTCAAAAATTTTGGAACCTCCAAAAATCAATTTGACTCAAAAGACAGAAAAATCACTTTCAAAACTCACGCCATTACCGTACCGGTAGAGCCACATAACACACACGCCCGGGTTTCACAAAACCCAAGCTCTGATACCATCTTCTGTAGCACCCCCAAAACCATCCGGGATATTACAGCGCCGTAGGCCCTGCGCCGGAACCCACCAGGCTAACAACCGTTTACAAAACCATTTCAAAAGCGTTTAAAAATGCCAAAAAGGCCGATTACGGTAATATTTTAAATACTCAAATATTTTCCAAAATATGGTTCTCAAATGCCGTCATCAAATACTCTTTGAAAATACAAGGGAAAATGCCAAATCTCTACAGTTTCAAAATATACGTTAAGAAAATACAAGGCAAAATGCCGAAAAAATAGTTTAGGAAAAGGGGTTTAACGAAATAACCCAAGTTTACGAAATACCCAAAAAGGCGATTTAAAATACACACGTTGGTAAAAATACCAGAAAGCCATTTCGAAATATACACACGCAGTGGAAAAGACAGTTCAAAATACACATTTGCAGCGGAAATAAAAACAACAGAAAGGAATATTCAATACTCAAAAATATGCCACAACCAGTATCACCCGGGAAGCCCATCCCTTCACGACCGCTACTAGATCAATCTCCGAGTACCTAAAAATAAAGCCCACGACGGGGTCAGCCACAATACTCAATAATGATATCGATCACATCATCATACATAATTACATACCAACGTAATAATACTGTAAGAATACTACCATCCTAATCTTACCGTCATAACCTTACCAATCCATGGCAATTCATAACAAATCAATCCTTACCATAATCCATATTTCGCATCTTCAAATGACGAAATGAACTCGACAATCATCATATGTACTGTATTCAAACAATACCAAGAATCCTTAAAATATAATCATAACTAACAAGTGCGGAATAATCCAATCTGTGCAAAATCCTGTCCGTCGGACTACACAATCAAATCTCTACCTGGATAAACCAATAATACACAGCATATCTGTAGATCAACTATCACATGATAATGATAACAAATTCCGAAACATCGACGTACAGTCTAAATGCTCATACGATCAATAGCAATGATTAACCAAAACATCAACCGAGAGTATCATCGACATGATAACTCCAATACGACTAACAAAGGATCAACGATAACTGAGAGTACCCTCAATATGGTAAACTCCCAACACGATCAACAAAGGATCAACATTAACCGAGAATACCCTCAACATGGTAAACTCTGAAGCAATCAACAAAGATCAACAATAACCAAGAATACCCTGTACAAGGTGAACTCCAAACTATCAACAAGGATCAACAATAACCGAGAATACCCTTAACAAGGTTGTAATATCCGAATTTTCGATTTCTGGTAATTTTTTTGCAGAAGTCCATCTTAGTGACTCTATTGTGACCATTTCGTCATTTTGAGAATGATTAATTCTACACTTTCTATCATCCGAGTTCGTCTCGGTGTCGTTCTGTTGAGTTCCGTGTTCTTAAACGACTTTTCCACGTATGAGTTCGACTTTGCAAAATCACCATTAATTCTTGGAAACTACAAAAATTCTTAATATTTACAATATTATAGAGTATCAAGTTAGCTTTCCAATGGTTCAAACGGTGAGTCAATCGGAGTCCAGACGAAGGAGTTATGGTCGAAATAGCTAAGACTGCACCATGTGCCTTTTGGTGCTGTAGCGGGCTGTACCGCGGGCCGCGGCTCCTGATGGACGGGCCGCGGCACTAAGCTGATTGCTGGGATTTTTTTGGCTGTGGGCCACGGCAAACTCAGCCTGTGCCGTGGCACACAGTGCAGTTTAGCTTATTTCAACGGATTTTGTGAGATGAATGCTCATTTCATCATTCTCTTTCCTTTTCCTCTCCTTGGGCGATCTTGTGGGCGATTTTTGAGCGTTTATCATCATTAATCTTAGATATTTCATACTCCTTGAGTTCTTGGTGTGGATTAACAATATCTTTTTGGATTCTTCATCTTAATTCAAGGTAATTTCTTCAACCCTAGGTTCGATTTTGAGTTGGAGCATGATGATTTGGATGTTGTAATCATGATATGTGAAGGGATATACGTATGATTATGAGTTTTTATGAACTATCATTGGATTTTTGGAGGATTAATCAAGAACATGTTGGATGTTGATTTTGGAATTGGGGGTTTCGATTAGATGTTGTTGGAATCTCGTTTTGTGTCTTCCTTTTGGATTATTAAGTGTATTGAGGATGTTTTGTTGGATTGAATCATTCTTTAGGGGCTTGGGATCGATATAACTGAGATTGGTTGTAAACATTTGTAGGTTGTCTACAACGTGTTTGTTGAATTGCCCCAATGAGTTGGGTAGTGTTGTATCGACTTTTTGAGTTGATTTTGATTATACATGGATATGTATATTAAGCGAATCATTGGTAATTGTGTTATTCAAGGTTGTTCGAGCGGCCGATAATTCCATTAAGGACGTTGTTCGTGGAAGGACTTTCTCGCCTTCGGTTTGAGGCAAGTTTTATACTTGTACTAGTCAATGAGATTAATGTTATCACATATGTGTATTAATGTGTTGTATCATTCCGAGACTTAGTCCCTTCATGAGTTCATTGATATTAGGGGATCGTTCGATACGATACTCTTCGGCAATTATGCTAAATGTTTATTATTGTTCATTAATGGCCGGTTCAAGGCATTGGGATACTCATTGTTAATGTTATTGTCGATATCCGGTTCGCGGTATCGATGTATCGATGTTGTTGTTAATATTTATGTCGATCTAAGACATTGTTGTAATCATCGTTATTAATGTTGGCGTCCTGTCATTCATGTTGTATTGGCCGATTGAAGGTATTGGCGTATTCGTTATCATCTTCATCGTCGGTAACCGATTAAAGGGGCCGAGGCATTCATTGTATCATTATTATCGATTGGCCGTTCTAAGGCAATCGAAGGGTTCAATCATTCATGGTATCATTGTTATCGGTTGGCCGTTCTAAGTCAATCGAGGTATTGAATCATCCGCTGCATTGTTTTTATCGATTGGCCATTCTAAGGTAATCGAGGTATTGAATTGGGATTATCACGGATAGTTCCCATCCGTTGTAGTATTTTTACCGATTGGCCATTCTAAGGTAATCGAGGTCTTGAATTGGGACCGCTGAGGATGGTGCCCATCTGTGAGTCATTGTTGTCGTGTTGGCCGACTCAAGGCAGCACACTATCATTCTCGTGAATTCGGTAATCTTGGGATCATTGCTGTTTGTGATTAGTTGTGTTTTGGAGATAGTCTCGACTAGTGCTTGATGGGTAAGTTTGGGGAGTTTGAAACCTTCACGGTTAGCTTCTCAACACCTACACTCAGTAGGTCAACGGCCATTGGATGGTTTCATTATGGGGTAAGTTTGGTGGGGCCTGAACCTTCGCGGTTGTTTCCCCCAACACCTACAACTCAGAAGGTCAATGGCCATTGGATGGTTTCATTACGGGGTAAGTTTGGTGGGGCCTGAACCTTCGCAGTTGTTTCCGCCCACACCTACAACTCAGTAGGTCAACGGCCATTGGATGGTTTCATTATGGGGTAAGTTTGGTGGGGCCTGAACCTTCGCGGTTGTTTCCCCCAACACCTACAACTCATTAGGTCAACGGCCATTGGATGGTTTCATTATGGGATAAGTTTGGTGGGGCCTGAACCTTCGCGGTTGTTTCCCCCCAACAGCTACAACTCAGTAGGTCAATGGCCAATGGATGGTTTCATTTTGATACGGCTTCGTGCCGTGGCTTCGGCCTTCATTGTTATAGCCTTGGGCTAGTTTGGTTCATCTTCATGTAATTCATTATAATTCATATTTAATTCAGTTCTGGTTTGGTTCATCTTCATGTAATTCATTGTGATTCATATTTAATTCAGTCCTGGTTTGGTTCATCTTTGTGTAATTCATTGTGGTGTTCTGTATAGCTTATTTGCCGTTGGGCACGTATACCTTAACCTGTTGAGCAGGTATTGATCATATGCCGTGGGCATAGTGTTTCACGAATACTCGGTTCTTACCTTGGGTTGTGAGCATTTCGTATTATTATTATTATTATTAATAATAATAATATTATTATTATTATTATACCGTTTCTTTCTGCCTTTGGATGCATATCATGTCATACATATATTTGATGTTCATTATCTGGTTGACTTACCCCGTGGGGGCGGAACATGTTTTCATGTTTTAGGTGCTTGCGAGGAGAGAGTTGAGACACAGGGGCATGACGATGACGACGAGGCATTCGAGCGATACTAGTCCAAGTTGTTCATGTTGGTCAGTCAGTTGGAGAGTTTTTTAGTTTGTCGGTCATTGTCATTATGTATTACCCGAGCAGATGCTCGTGGGTGTTGTTGTACTTTCATTTTGGCCGTGTAGGCCATCGTTGTCGTTGAAATTCCTTATCGGAATATTATGTCGGATATCATAGTAAGGACTGTGATTTGCATTGTTGGTTAATTTATAGTATTTTAGTCATGTTTCGCCTGGTGGATCTCTGGGTGTGGGGTCCACGGCACTGTAATAACCCAATGGGATTTGGGGGTGCTACAGAAGATGGTATCGGAGAGTTAGGTTGTGAGATACCCTGATATGTGAGTTATGTGGCTCTACCGGAACGGTAGTAGTGGACTGTCAGGTTATGACGATCTGGACAGTCAGGTTTTGTGAGTCGTGATATTTGTACGACTGCACGAGTCATTCATTCATCGAGTCGTCATCAGTGAAGACTAGTATCACGAGACCTCGAAGCTTTGTATGACCTGTGTAAGGACTCGATTCTCTTTACGTTCATACGTTCATCATGTCATTAATTATACATGCCTTGTTGAAACCTATATGTGACATTAGTGTTACGATTAATTCATGACTAATTTTCTTGGGGCACATGTGGCCTGTACAAGTCATAAGGATCAACTCATTCATCAGTCGACAATCCTCGATCATCATATTTGATCTTGTCGATTATGTTAATTCATTAATCACTCAGTCAACCTCGTTATTCAGTTGTTGATCATGTGGATCGAATTATCAACCTTGTTAACATGTTCAAGACAATCATTTCAAGAATTTCATCAGATAATCATGTTACCTCACTTGATCTTTCATGCGATTTTATCATATTTCGGCGTCATGATGATGATCATTTTATTGCATTATCAATGCATTCATTGTGATAAAGCATGTATGCTCATTATTATCATTCCGTAACATAATCATAATGCGATATTCATGCGGGATCTATAATTATCATGTGACTTTCCTGCTTCAATATGGATAGAGCTGTTAGGGGACGCATGAGAAGAGGCCGCAGTGCGGGCCAAAACCAGGGATCTCGTGTGAATACCCGCGCGGATGCGAGGAATAACATGTGTTCATCAGTTAGCTATGCTACTCATTCACTGTCAGGTGTTCGGGTGGACCTATTCATATGCATGTAGGGCATGATGACCCAGATGACTCAGATGACGCGTCTGATGGAGACCATGAAGACCTCGATGGTTCGTGGTCCACCACAGCAGGGATTCCAAGTGCCGTTTCATGGACAGACTGGAGGAGTGAATCAGATTTTTGGCGATATCTCTTGTCAGAGGCCGCCTACCTTTGAGGGTTTGTCGAAACTAGCTGATATTGTTCATTGGCTTGAGCATTTTGATAAACTCTTCGACATGGTTGAGTGTTCGGAAGAGAATAAGGTGGCAGTAGCGGCTTACTACTTGAGTAAGGGTACTTATTCTTGGTGGCTTTCCGTGAAACCCGCCGATCGTGATTGTGTTTGGAGTGAATTCAAGACTCTCATGTTAGAGAGGTATTATCCAGCTCCACTTCGTGAAGCTAAGTTTTCAGAGGTTTTGAACCCCGAATCCATCAAGGACGAGGGTTTTATTTTCATTGCTGAGAAGTTTCAGGGACTTCTTCAGTTTGCTTCGTTTGTTATCCGTACTGAGGTGGGTAAGATCAAGTATTTTAGCAAGAGGCTAAACCCGCAGTTGAGGATGCAGTTGTTCAATCATAATTGTAATTCACTTGGTGAATTCATTGAGAAAGCTCTTGGAGCAGAGCTTTTGATTAAGGAGCTTGCTCGTAAGTACCCTTCAGTTTCTTCTGGTGAGAGGACTAGGATGCCGGTTCGTTCTGAGGGACATCAGGCTCCGACGTCTAAGATGTCATTTTCTAGTCGTCTTCGTACTGGGAAAGCATTTTCTTCTCAGACGACGAGTTCGGCTGTTGTTTGCTTTAATTGTGATTCAGCAGGGCATGTTAGCACTCGTTATACGGTGCCCACTATCGTTTGTTTTCTGTGTGGGGGACAGGGACAATTTCAGAAATACTGCAGGAGTTATAGTGCCAGTAGATTTCGAGAGAGCTCGCAAGCCTCGAGAGGTTTTGTTACTCCAACCCATACTTCATTCAAGGGGTCCTATCAGGCTTCGGGAGCCAGAGGTAAGGACATTCATAACCAGCGTTAGAGGATTATCATTCCGTTCGTTGTTGTTCATTCATGCATGTAATTCATTCATAATATATCAATCATGTTGAGTCTTGTAATCATCAAACTAATCATTCAATTCACGAGGGACGACGGTCCCAATCATTTCATTGAGCTATCATTCATTGCGTCATTCACCTCAGTGAGTCATTCTTGATCCTTGTCGGATTTAGATTCATTATCATTCATTGTGATCATTCTTGTTCTTGTGACCTCCTGGGATCATATTGAGCAATGTGTTCAGATTTGGGTCTAAATCAATGAGATCCAGAAGATCGATTATCTGGATCGGTGTTGGGTACATTTGAGATGTAGCCTTAATTTTTGTATTTTCCTTTCTCTGTTTTCAGATTAATGTGTAACTTAATCCATAATAATGTATCGTGGTTGTGGAGCATTATTGTTGATCTATTTTATAATGATCGTATTTAAGAATCTTGAGATTTGGGTCATTTGATGTATTTTTTTCCTTTGTGTTGTACCCGAGATTTCGTGATAATCTATGTAATTGTTCATTGTGATTCGAGACGTCAAGTCATGAGAACTTGGGCGTCCGATGCCGATGAGAAGTGAGTTTTCGATTCTTGTGTATCTCGTTGATTTTTCCTGGCGGGATATTGCTTCTCCCTACTTGTTTTAAGTTTCGGGACAAAACTTCTTTTAAGGAGGGTAGTATGTGAGATCCGCATTTTGGATTTCCGGTAATTTTTTTTGCGGAAGTACATCTTAGTGACTCTATTGTGACCATTTCGTCATTCCGACAATGTTTAATTCTATACTTTTTGTCATCCGAGTTCGTCTCGGTGTGGTTCTGTTTAGTTCCGTGTTCTTAAACGACTTTTCCACATATGAGTTCGACTTTGTAAAATCACCATTATTTCTTGGAAACTAAAAAAATACTGAATCTTTTAAATATTATAGAGCATCAAGTTATCTTTCTAATGGTTCAAACGGTGAGTCAATCGGAGTCCGGACGAAGGAGTTATGGTCGAAATAGCTAAGACTGCACCATGCGCCTTTTGGTGCTGGAGCGGGCTGTACCGCGGGCCGCGGCCCCTGATAGCCGGGCCGCGGCACTAAGCTGATTGCTGGGCTTTTTTTGGCCGTGGGCCGCGGCATACTCAGTTTGTGCCGCGGCACACAGTTCAGTTTAGCTTATTTCAGCGGATTTTGTGAGATGTATGCTCATTTCATCATTCTCCTTCCTTCTCCTCTCCTTGGGCGATCTTGTGGGCGATTGGACGTTTATCATCATCAATCTCAGATATTTCACCCTCCTTGAGTTCTTGGTGTGGATTAACAACATCTTTTTGGATTCTTCATCCTAATTCAAGGTAATTTCTTCAACATGCTGATTTGGATGTTGTAATCATGATATGTGAAGGGATATACGTATGATTATGAGATTTTATGAACTATCATTGGATTGTTGGAGGATTATTCAAGAACATGTTGGATGTTGATTTTGGAATTGGGGGTTTCGATTAGATGTTGTTGGAATCTCGTTTTGTGTCTTCCTTTTGGATTATTAGGTGTATTGAGGATGTTTTATTGGATTGAATCATTCTTTAGAGGCTTGATATCGATATAATTGAGATTGGTGTAAACATTTGGAGGTTGTCTACAACGTGTTTGTTGAATTGCCCCAATGAGTTGGGTAGTGTTGTATCGACTTTTTGAGTTGATTTTGATTATACATGGATATGTATATTAAGCGAATCATTGGTAATTGTGTTATTCAAGGTTGTTCGAGCGGCTGATAATTCCATTAAGGACGTTGTTCGTGGAAGGACTTTCTCGCCTTCGGCTTGAGGCAAGTTTTATACTTGTACGAGTCAATGAGATTAATGTTATCATATATGTGTATTAATGTGTTGTATCATTGCGAGACTTAGTCCCTTCATGAGTTCATTGATATTAGGGGATCGTTCGATACGATACTCTTCTGCAATTATGCCAAAAGTTTATTATTGTTCATTAATGGCCGGTTCAAGGCATTGGGATACTCGTTGTTAATGTTATTGTAGATACCGGTTCGCGGTATCGATGTATCGATGTTGTTGTTAATATTGATGTCGGTCTAAGACATTGTTGTAATCATCGTTATTAATGTTGGCGTCCTGTCATTCATGTTGTATTGGACGATTGAAGGTATTGGCGTATTCGTTCTCATCTTCGTCGTCGGTAACCGATTAAAGGGGCCGAGGCATTCATTGTATTATTATTCTCGATTGGACGTTCTAAGGCAATCGAAGCATTCAATCATTCATGGTATCATTGTTACCGGTTGGCCGTTCTAAGGCAATCGAGATATTGAATCACCCACTGCATTGTTTTTATCGATTGGCCATTCTAAGGTAATCGAGGTATTGAATTGGGATTATCACGGATAGTTCCCATCCGTTGTAGCATTTTTACCGATTGGCCGTTCTAAGGTAATCGAGGTCTTGAATTGGGACCGCCGAGGATGGTGCCCATCCGTGAGTCATTGTTGTCGTGTTGGCCGACTCAAGGCAGCACACTATCATTCTCGTGAATTCGGTAATCTTGGGATCATTGTCGTTTGTGATTAGTTGTGTTTTGGAGATTAGTCTCGGCTAGTGCTTGATGGGTAAGTTTAGGGAGTTTGAAACCTTCGTGGTTGGCTTCCCAAAACCTACACTCAGTAGGTCAACGGCCATTGGATGGTTTCATTATGGGGTAAGTTTGGTGGGGCCTGAACCTTCGCGGTTGTTTCCCCCAACACCTACAACTAAGTAGGTCAACGGCCATTGGATGGTTTCATTATGGGGTAAGTTTGGTGGGGCCTGAACCTTCGCGGTTGTTTCCCCCAACACCTACAACTCAGTAGGTCAACGACCATTGGATGGTTTCATTATAGGGTAAGTTTGGTGGGGCCTAAACCTTCGCGGTTGTTTCCCCCAACACCTACAACTCAGTAGGTCAACGGCCATTGGATGGTTTCATTATGGGGTAAGTTTGGTGGGGCCTGAAAGTTCACGGTTGTTTCCCCCAACACCTACAGCTCAGTAGGTCAACGACCATTGGATGGTTTCATTTTGATACGGCTTCGTGTCGTGGCTTCCGCCTTCATGTTACAGCCTCGGGCTGGTTTGGTTCATCATCATGTAATTCATTGTAATTCATATTTAAATCAGTTCTCGTTTGGTTCATCTTCATGTAATTCATTGTGATTCATATTTAATTCAGTTCTGGTTTGGTTCATCTTCGTGTAACTCATTGTGGTGTTCTGTATCACTGATTTGCCGTTGGGCACGTATACCTTAACCTGTTGAGCAGGTATTGATCATATGCCGTAGGCATAGTGTTTCACGAATGCTCGGTTCTTACCTTGGGTTGTGAGCATTTCGTATTATTATTATTATACCATTTCTTTATGCCTTTAGATGCATATCATGTCATACATGTATTTGATGTTCATTATCTGGATGACTGACCCTGTGGGGGCGGAACATGTTTTCATGTTTTAGGTGCTTGCGAGGAGAGAGTTGAGACACAGGGGCATGAAGATGGCGACGAGGCATTCGAGCGATACTAGTCCAAGTTGTTCATGTTGGTCAGTCAGTTGGAGAGTACTTCAGTTTTTCGGTCATTGTCATTATGTATTACCCGAGCAGATGCTTGTGGGTGTTGTTGTATTTTCATTTTGGCCATATAGGCTATCGTTGTCATTGAAATTCCTTATCGGAATATTGTGTCGGATATCATAGTACGGACTGTGACTTCCCTTGTTGGTTAATTTAAAGTATTTTAGTCATGTTTCGCCTGGTGGATCTCCGGGTGTGGGGTCCACAGTGCTGTAATAACTCAATGGGATTTGGGGGTGTTACAGAAGATGGTATCGGAGAGTTGGGTTGTGAGATACCCTGATATGTGAGTTATGTGGCTCTACCGGCGCGGTAGTAGTGGACTGTCAGGTTATGACGATCTGGACAGTCGGGTTTTGTCAGTCGTGATATTTGTACGACTGCACGAGTCATTCATTCATCGAGTCGTCGTCAGTGAACACTAGTATCGCGAGACTTCGAATCTTCGTATGACCTGTGTAAGGACTCGATTCTATTTACGTTCATACGTTCATCATGTCATTAATTATACATGCCTTGTTGAAACCTATATGTGACATTGGTGTTACGATTGATCCATGACTAATTGTCTTGGGGCACATGTGGCATGTGCAAGCGATAAGGATCCAATCATTCATCAGTCGACAATCCTTGATCATCATTTTTGATCTTGTCGATCATGTTAATTCATTAATCACTCAGTCAACCTCATTATTCAGTTGCTGATCTTGTGGATCGAATTATCAACCTTGTTAACATGTTCAAGACAATCATTTCAGGAATTTCATCAGATAATCATGTTACCTCACTTGATCTTTCATGCGATTTTATCATATTCCGGCGTCATGATGATGATCATTTTATTGCATTATCAATGCATTCATTGTGATAAAGCATGTATGCTCATTATTATCATTCCATAACGTAATCATAATGCGATCTTCATGCGGGATCTATAATTATCATGTGACTTTCCTACTTCAATATGGATAGAGCTGTCAGGGGACGCATGGGAAGAGGCCGCGGTGCGGGCCGAAACCTGGGATCTCGTGTGAATACCCGCACGGATGCGGGGAATAACATGTGTTCATCAGTTAGGTATGCTACTCATTCACTGTCAGGTGTTCGGGTGGACCCACTCATATGCATGCAGGGCATGATGACCGAGATGACTCAGATGACGCGTCTGATGGAGACCATGCAGACCTCGATGGTTCGTGGTCCACAACAGCAGGGATTCCATGTGCTGTTTCATGGACAGACTGGAGGAGTGAATCGAATTATTGGCGATATCTCTCGTCAGAGGCCGCCTACCTTTGAGGGTTCGTCAGAACCAGCTGATATTGTTCATTGGCTTGAGCATTTTGATAAACTCTTCGACATTGTTCAGTGTTTGGAAGAGATTAAGGTGGCAGTAGCGGCTTACTACTCGAGTAAGGGTGCTTATTCTTGGTGGCTTTCCGTGAAACCCACCGATCGTGATTGTGTTTGGAGCGAATTCAAGACTCTCATGTTAGAGAGGTATTATCCAGCTCCACTTCGTGAAGCCAAGTTGTCAGAGGTTTTGAACCCCGAATCCATCAAGGATGAGGGTGTTATTCTCATTGCTGAGAAGTTTCAGGAACTTCTTTAGTCTGCGTCGTTTGTTATCCGTACTGAGGTGGATAAGATCAAGTATTTTAGCAAGAGGCTAAACCCGCAGTTGAAGATGCAGTTGTTCAATCATAATTGTAATTCACTTGGTGAATTCATTGAGAAAGATCTTGGAGCAGATCTTTTGATTAAGGATCTTGCTCGGAAGTACCCTTCTGTTTCTTCTGGTGAGAGGACTAGGATGCCGGTTCATTCTGAGGGACATCAGGCTCCAACGTCTAAGAGGTCATTTTCTAGTCGTCTTCGTACTGGGAAAGCATTTTCTTCTCAGACGAAGAGTTCGGCTATTGTTTGCTTTAACTTTGATTCAGCGGGGCATGTTAGCACTCGTTGTACGGTGCCCGCTATCGTTTGTTTTCTGTGTGGGAGACAGGGACACCTTCAGAAATACTGCAGGATTTCTAGTGCCAGTAGATTTCGAGAGAGCTCGCAAGCCTCGAGATATTTTGTTACTCCAACCCGTACTTCATTCAAGGGGTCCTATCAGGCTTCGAGAGCCAGAGGTAAGGACATTCATCACCAGTGTTAGAGGATTATCATTCCGTTCGTTGTTGTTCATTCATGCATGTAATTCATTCATAATATATCAATCATGTTGAGTCTTGTAATTATCAAACTAATCATTCAATTCACGAGGGACGACGGTCCCAATCATTTCATTGAGCTATCATTCATTGCGTCATTCACCTCAGTGAGTCATTCTTGATCCTTGTCGGATTTCGATTCATTATCATTCATTGTGATCATTCTTGTTCTTGTGACCTCCCGGGATCATATTGAGCAATGAGTTCAGATTTGGGTCTCCTTAAATCGATGAGACCCAGGAGATCGATTATCTGGAGGATATCGGTGTTGGGTACATTTGAAATGTAGCCTTAATTTTTGTATTTTCCTTTCTCTGTTTTCGGATTAATGTGTAACTTAATCCGTAATAATGTATCGTGGTTGTGAAGCATTATTGTTGATCTATTTTATAATGATCATATTGAAGAATCTTGAGATTTGGGCCATTTGATGTATTTTCTTCCTTCGTGTTATACCCGAGATTTCGTGATAATCTGTGTAATTGTTCATTGTGATTCGAGACGTCAAGTCATGAGAACTTGGGCGTCTGATGCCGATGAGAAGTGAGTTTTCGTTTCTTGTGTATCTCGTTGATTTTTCCTGGCGGGATATTGCTTCTCCCTACTTGTTTCAAGTTTCAGGACGAAACTTCTTTTAAGGAGGGTAGTATGTAATATCCGTATTTTCGATTTTCGGTAATTTTTTTTGTGGAAGTACATCTTACTGACCCTATTGTGACCATTTCGTCATTCCGAGAATGATTAATTCTACACTTTTTGTCATCCGAGTTCGTCTCGGTGTTGTTCTGTTGAGTTCCGTGTTCTTAAACGAATTTTCCACGTATGAGTTCAACTTTGTAAAATCACCATTAATTCTTGGAAATTACAAAAATTCAGAATCTTTTCAATATTATAGAGTCCAATGGTTCAAACGGTGAGTCAATCAGAGTCCGGACGAATAAGTTATGGTCGAAATAGCTAAGACTGCACCATGTGCCTTTTTGTGCTGGAGCGGGCTGTACCGCGGGCCGCGGCCCCTGATGGCCGGGCCGCGGCACTAAGCTAATTGCTGGGCTTTTTTGGCCGTGGGCCGCGACATACTCAGCCTATGCTGCGGCACACAGTGCAGTTTAGCTTATTTCAGCGGATTTTGTGAGATGAATGCTCATTTCATCATTCTGCTTCCTTCTCCTCTCCTTGGGCGATCTTGTGGGCGATTTTTGGGCATTTATCATCATCAATCTCAGATATTTCATCCTCCTTGAGTTCTTGGTGTGGATTAACAACATCTTTTTGGATTCTTCATCCTAATTCAAGGTAATTTCTTCAACCCTAGATTCGATTTTGAGTTGGAGCATGATGATTTGGATGTTGTAATCATGATATGTGAAGGGATATACATATGATTATGAGTTTTTATGAACTATCATTGGATTGTTGGAGGATTATTCAAGAACATGTTGGATGTTAATTTTGGAATTGGGGGTCTCGATTAGATGTTGTTGGAATCTCGTTTTGTGTCTTCCTTTTGGATTATTAAGTGTATTGAGGATGTTTTGTTGGATTGAATCATTCTTTAGAGGCTTGGTATCGATATAATTGAGATTGGTTGTAAACATTTGCAGGTTGTCTACAACGTGTTTGTTGAATTGCCCCAATGAGTTGGGTAGTGTTGTATCGACTTTTTGAGTTGATTTTGATTATACATGGATATGTATATTAAGCGAATCGTTGGTAATTGTGTTATTCAAGGTTGTTCGAGCGGCCGATAATTCCATTAAGGACGTTGTTCGTGGAAGGACTTTCTCGCCTTCGGTTTGAGGCATGTTTTATACTTGTACTAGTCAATGAGATTAATGTTATCATATATGTGTATTAATGTGTTGTATCATTGCGAGACTTAGTCCCTTCATGAGTTCATTGATATTAGGGGATCGTTCGATACGATACTCTTCGGCAATTATGCCAAAAGTTTATTATTGTTCCTTAATGGCCGGTTCAAGGCATTGGGATACTCGTTGTTAATGTTATTGTAGATACCGGTTCGCGGTATCGATGTATCGATGTTGTTGTTAATATTGATGTCGGTCTAAGACATTGTTGTAATCATCGTTATTAATGTTGGCGTCCTGTCATTCATGTTGTATTGGCCGATTGAAGGTATTGGCGTATTCGTTCTCATCTTCGTCGTCGGTAACCGATTAAAGGGGCCGAGGCATTCATTGTATTATTATTATCGATTGGCCGTTCTAAGGCAATCGAAGCATTCAATCATTCATGGTATCATTGTTAACGGTTGGCCGTTCTAAGGCAATCGAGGTATTGAATCATCCACTGCATTGTTTTTATCGATTGGCCATTCTAAGGTAATCGAGGTATTGAATTAGGATTATCACGGATAGTTCCCATCCGTTGTAGCATTTTTACCGATTGGCCGTTCTAAGGTAATCGAGGTCTTGAATTGGGACCGCCGAGGATGGTGCCCATCCGTGAGTCATTGTTGTCGTGTTGGCCGACTCAAGGCAGCACACTATCATTCTCGTGAATTCGGTAATCTTGGGATCGTTGTCGTTTGTGATTAGTTGTGTTTTGGAGGTTAGTCTCGGCTAGTGCTCGATGGGTAAGTTTAGGGAGTTTGAAACCTTCCTGGTTGGCTTCCCAAAACCTACACTCAATAGGTCAACGGCCATTGGATGGTTTCATTATGGGGTAAGTTTGGTGGGGCCTGAACCTTCGCGGTTGTTTCCCCCAACACCTACAACTCAGTAGGTCAACGACCATTAGATGGTTTCATTTTGGGGTAAGTTTGGTGGGGCCTGAACCTTCGCGGTTGTTTTCCCCAACACCTACAACTCAGTAGGTCAACAGCCATTGGATTGTTTCATTATGGGGTAAGTCTGGTGGGGCCTGAACCTTCGCGGTTGTTTCCCCCAACACATACAGCTCAGTAGGTCAACGTCCATTGGATGGTTTCATTTTTATACGACTTCGTGCTGTGGCTTCGGCCTTCATTGTTACAGCCTCGGGCTGGTTTGGTTCATCTTCATGTAATTAATTGTAATTCATATTTAATTCAGTTCTGGGTTGGTTCATCTTCATGTAATTCATTGTGATTTATATTTAATTCAGTTCTGGTTTGGTTCATCTTCGTGTAATTCATTGTGGTGTTCTGTATCGCTGATTTGCCGCTGGGCATGTATACCTTAACATGTTGAGCAGGTATTGATCATATGCCGTGGGCATAGTGTTTCACAAATGCTCGGTTCTTACCTTGGGTTGTGAGCATTTCATATTATTATTATTATTATTATTATTATTTTTATTATTATTTTTTTTAATTATTATTATTATTATTATTATTATTATTATTATTATTATTATTATTATTATTATTATTATTATTATTATACCGTTTCTTTCTGCCGTTGGATGCATATCATGTCATACATGTATTTGATGTTCATTATCTGGATGACTGACCCCATGGGGGCGGAACATGTTTTCATGTTTTAGGTGCTTGCGAGGAGAGAGTTGAGACATAGGGGCATGATGATGGCGGCGAGGTATTCGAGCGATACTAGTCCAAGTTGTTCATGTTGGTCAGTCAGTTGGAGAGTTCTTCAGTTTGTCGGTCATTGTCATTATGTATTACCCGAGCAGATGCTCGTGGGTGTTGTTGTATTTTCATTTTGGCCATGTAGGCCATCGTTGTCGTTGAAATTCCTTATCGGAATATTGTGTCAGATATCATAGTAAGGACTGTGATTTCCCTTGTTGGTTATTTAGAGTATTTTAGTGATGTTTCGCCGGGTGGATCTCTAGGTGTGGGGTCCACGGTGCTGTAATAACACATTGGGATTTAGGGGTGTTACAGAAGATGGTATCAGAGAGTTGGGTTGTGAGATACCCTGATATGTGAGTTATGTGGATCTACCGGTGCGGTAGTAGTGGATCCGTGTTATGACGATCCGATAATGGGTTTTGTGAGTCGTGATATTTGTACGACTGCACGAGTCATTCATTCATCGAGTCGTCGTCAGTGAAGACTAGTATCGCGAGACCTCGAAGCTTCGTATGACCTGTGTAAGGACTCGATTCTCTTTACGTTCATACGTTCATCATGTCATTAATTATACATGCCTTGTTGAAACCTATTTGTGACATTAGTGTTACGATTGATTCATGACTAATTGTCTTGGGGCATATGTGGCATGTGCAAGCGATAAGGATCAACTCATTCATCAGTCGACAATCCTCTATCATCATTTTTGATCTTGTCGATCATGTTAATTCATTAATCACTCAGTCAACCTCATTATTCAGTTGCTGATCTTGTGGATCGAATTATCAACCTTGTTAACATGTTCAAGATAATCATTTCAGGAATTTCATCAGATAATCATGTTACTTCACTTGATCTTTCATGCGATTTTATCATATTCCGGCATCATGATGATGATCATTTTATGCATTCATTGTGATAAAGCATGTATGTTGATTATTATCATTCCGTAACGTAATCATAATGCAATCTTCATGCGGGATCTATAATTATCATGTGACTTTCCTGCTTCAATATGGATAGAGCTGTCAGGGGACCCATGGGAAGAGGCCGCAGTGCGGGCCAAAACTCGGGATCTCATGTGAATACCCACGCGGATGCGAGAAATAACATGTGTTCATCAGTTAGCTATGCTACTCATTCACTGTCAGGTGTTCGGGTGGACCCATTCATATGCATGCAGGGCATGATGACCTAGATGACTCAGATGACGCGTCTGATGGAGACCATGCAGACCTCGATGGTTCGTGGTCCACCTTAGCAGGGATTAAAGGTGCCGTTTCATGGACAGACTGGAGGAGGGAATCAGATTGTTGGCGATATCTCTCGTCAGAGGCCGCCTACCTTTGAGGGTTCGTCGGAACCAGCTGATATTGTACATTAGCTTGAGCATTTTGATAAACTCTTCGACATGGTTCAGTGTCCGGAAGAGAGTAAGGTGGCAGTAACAGCTTACTACTTGAGTAAGGGTGCTTATTCTTGGTGGCTTTCCGTGAAACCCACCGATCGTGATTGTGTTTGGAGCGAATTCAAGACTCTCATGTTAGAGAGGTATTATCCAGCTCCACTTCGTGAAGCCAAGTTTTCAGAGATTTTGAACCCCGAATCCATCAATGACGAGGGTGTTATTCTCATTGCTGAGAAGTTTTAGGGACTTCTTCAGTCTGCTTCGTTTTTTATCCGTACTGAGGTGGATAAGATCAAGTATTTTAGCAAGAGGCTAAACCCGCAGCTGAGGATGCAGTTGTTCAATCATAATTGTAATTCACTTGGTGAATTCATTGAGAAAGCTCTTGGAGCAGAGCTTTTGATTAAGGAGCTTGCTCGAAAGTACCCTTCAGTTTCTTCTAGTGAGAGGACTAGGATGCCAGTTCGTTCTGAGGGACATCAGGCTCCGACGTCAAAGAGGTCATTTTCTAGTCATCTTCGTACTGGGAAAGCATTTTCTTCTCAGACGACGAGTTCGGCTGTTGTTTGCTTTAACTATGATTCAGCGGGGCATGTTAGCACTCGTTTTACGGTGCCCGCTATCATTTGTTTTCTGTGTGGGAGACAGGGACACCTTCAGAAATACTGCAGGAGTTCTAGTGCCAGTAGATTTCGAGAGAGCTCGCAAGCCTCGAGAGGTTTTGTTACTCCAACCCGTACTTCATTCAAGGGGTCCTATCAGGCTTCGAGAGCCAGAGGTAAGGACACTCATCACCAGTGTTAGAGGATTATCATTCCGTTCGTTATTATTCATTCATGTATGTAATTAATTCATAATATATAAATCATGTTGAGTCCTGTAATTATAAAACTAATCATTCAATTCACGAGGGATGACGGTCCCAATCATTTCATTGAGCTATCATTCATTGCGTCATTCACCTCAGTGAGTCATTCTTGATCCTTGTCGGATTTCGATTCATTATCATTCATTGTGATCATTCTTGTTCTTGTGACCGCCATCATATTGAGCAATGAGTTTAGATTTGGGTCTCCTTAAATCGATGAGATCCAAGAGATCGATTATGTAGAGGATATCGGTGTTGGGTACATTTGAGATGTAGCCTTAATTTTTGTATTTTCCTTTCTCTGTTTTCGGATTAATGTGTAACTTAATCCGTAATAATGTATCGTGGTTGTGGAGCATTATTGTTGATTTATTTTATAATGATCGTATTTAAGAATATTCAGATTTGGGTCATTTGATGTATTTTCTTCCTTTGTGTTGTACCCGAGATTTCGTGATAATCTGTGTAATTGTTCATTGTGATTCGAGACGTCAAGTCATGAGAACTTGGGCGTCTGATGCCGATGAGAAGTGAGTTTTCGGTTCTTGTGTATCTCGTTGATTTTTCCTGGCGGGATATTGCTTCTCCCTACTTGTTTTAAGTTTCGGGACGAAACTTCTTTTAAGGAAGGTAGTATGTAATATCCACATTTTCGATTTTTGGTAAATTTTTTTTGCGGAAGTCCATCTTAGTGACTCTATTGTGACCATTTCGTCATTCTGAAGATGATTAATTCTACACTTTTTGTCATTCGAGTTCGTCTCGGTGTCATTCTGTTGAGTTCCGTGTTCTTAAACGACTTTTCCACGTATGAGTTTGACTTTGAAAAATCACCATTAATTCTTGGAAACTCTAAAAATTCTGAATCTTTTCAATATTATAGATCATCAAGTTAGCTTTTCAATGGTTCAAACGGTGAGTCAATCGAAGTCCGGACGAAGGAGTTATGGTCGAAATAGCTAAGACTGCACCATGTGCCTTTTGGTACTGGAGCGGGTCAGATCGCTGGCCGCGGCACTAAGCCGATTCTCGGGCTTTTTTGGCCGTGGCCGCGGCATACTCGGCAGGCTGCGGCACACAAAGGCGCTTTAGCTTATTTCAGCGGATTTTGTGAGATGAATGCTCATTTTATCATTCTCCTTCCTTCTCCTCTCCTTGGGCGATCTTGTGGGTGATTTTTGGGCGTTTATCATCATCATCATCAATTTCAGATATTTCATCCTCCTTGAGTTCTTGGTGTGGATTAACAACATCTTTTTGGATTCTTCATCCTAATTCAAGGTAATTTCTTCAACCCTAGGTTCGATTTTGAGTTGGAGCATGATGATTTGGATGTTGTAATCATGATATGTGAAGGGATATACGTATGATTATTAGTTTTTATGAACAATCATTGGATTATTGGAGAATTATTCAAGAACATGTTGGATGTTGATTTTGGAATTGGGGGTTTCGATTAAATGTTGTTGGAATCTCGTTTTGTGTCTTCCTTTTGGATTATTAAGTGTATTAAGGATGTTTTGTTGGATTGAATCATTCTTTAGAGGCTTGGTGTCGATATAATTGAGATTGGTTGTAAACATTTGGAGGTTGTCTACAATGTGTTTGTTGAATTGCCCCAATGAGTTATGTAGTGTTGTATCGACTTTTTGAGTTGATTTTGATTATACATGGATATGTATATTAAGCGAATCGTCGGTAATTGTGTTATTCAAGGTTGTTTGAGCGGCCGATAATTCCATTAAGGACGTTGTTCGTGGAAGGACTTTCTCACCTTCGGTTTGAGGCAAGTTTTAAACTTGTACGAGTCAATGAGATTAATGTTATCATATAGGTGTATTAATGTGTTGTATCATTCCGAGACTTAGTCTCTTCATGAGTTCATTGATATTAGGGGATCGTTCGATACGATACTCTTCGGCAATTACGCCAAATGTTTATTATTGTTCATTAATGGCCGGTTCAAGGCATTGGGATACTCGTTGTCAATGTTATTGTCGATAGTTGGTTCGCGGTATCGATGTTGTTGTTAATATGATGTCGATCTAAGACATTGTTGTAATCATCGTTATTAATGTTGGCGTCCTGTCATTCATGTTGTATTGGCCGATTGAAGGTATTGGCGTATTCGTTCTCATCTTCGTCGTCTATAACCGATTAAAGGGTCCGAGGCATTCATTGTATCATTATTATCGATTGGCCGTTCTAAGGCAATCGAAGCGTTCAATCATTCATGATATCATTGTTATCGGTTGGCCGTTCTAAGGAAATCGAGGTATTAAATCATCCACTGCATTGTTTTTATCGATTGGCCATTCTAAGGTAATCGAGGTATTGAATTGGGATTATCATGGATAGTTCCCATCCGTTGTATCATTTTTACCGATTGGCCATTCTAAGGTAATCGAGGTATTAAATTGGGACCGCCGAGGACAGTGCCCATCCGCGAGTCATTGCTGTCGTGTTGGCCGACTCAAGGCAGCACACTATCATTCTCGTGAATTCGGTAATCTTGGGATCATTGCCGTTTGTGATTAGTTGTGTTTTGGAGGCTACTCTCTGCTAGTGCTCGATGGGTAAGTTTGGGGAGTTTGAAACCTTCGCGGTTGGCTTCCCAACACCTACACTCAGTAAGTCAACGACCATTGGATGGTTTCATTATGGGGTAAGTTTGGTGGGGCCTGAACCTTCGCGGTTATTTCCCCCAACACCTACAACTTAGTAGGTCAACGGCCATTGGATGGTTTCATTATGGGGTAAGTTAGGTGGGGCCTGAACCTTCACGGTTGTTTCCCCCAACACCTACAACTCAGTAGGTCAACGGCCATTGAATGGTTTCATTATGGGGTAAGTTTGGTGGGGCCTGAACCATCGCGGTTGTTTCCCCCAACACCTATAACTCAGTAGGTCAACGGCCATTGGATGGTTTCATTACGGGGTAAGTCTAGTGGGGCCTGAACCTTCGCAGTTGTTTCCCCCAACACCTACAGCTCAGTAGGTCAACGGACATTGGATGGTTTCATTTTGATATGGCTTCGTGTCGTGGCTTCGGTCTTCATTGTTACAGCCTTGGGCTGGTTTGGTTCATCTTCATGTAATTCATTGTAATTCATATTTAATTCAGTTCTGGTTTGATTCATCTTCATGTAATTCATTGTGATTCATATTTAATTCAGTTCTGGTTTGGTTCATCTTCGTGTAATTCATTGTGGTGTTCTGTATCGCTGATTTGCCATTGGGCACGTATACCTTAACCTGTTGAGCAGGTATTGATCATATGCCGTGGGCACAGTGTTTCACGAATGCTCGGTTCTTACCTTAGGCTGTGAGCATTTCGTATTATTATTATTATTATTATTAATATTATTATTATTATTATACCGTTTCTTTCTGCCTTTGGATGCATATCATGTCATACATGTATTTGATGTTCATTATCTCGATGACTGACCCCGTGGGGGCGGAACATGTTTTCATGTTTTAGGTGCTTGCGAGGAGAGAGTTAAGACACAGGGGCATGACGATGGCGACGAGGCATTTGAGAGATACTAGTCCAAGTTGTTCATGTTGGTCAGTCAGTTGGAGAGTTCTTCAGTTTGTCGGTCATTGTCATTATGTATTACCCGAGTAGATGCTCGTGGGTGTTGTTGTATTTTCATTTTGGCCATGTAGGCCATCGTTGTCGTTGAAATTCCTTATAGGAATATTGTGTCGGATATCATAGTAAGGACTGTGATTTCCCTTGTTGGTTAATTTAGAGTATTTTAGTAATGTTTCGCCTGGTGGATCTCCGGGTGTGGGGTCCACGGCGCTGTAATAACCCAATGGGATTTGGGGGTGTTACAAAGGTAAACTCCAAACGATCAACAAAGATCAACAATAACCGAGAATACCCTCAACAAAGTAAACTCCAAACGATCAACAATAATGGATCTCAAAGAAATAACCCCGACTGTCGAACATACCCCTCGGGCGTATGAACAACCAGTCGCAAACCGTCGAACATATCTAATCATACATGGACTATGAACGACCCAACAATATGGCTCAAAAAATGGACGTCACAGTACGCCCGATTCGGAAATGTGTCCGTGCACATGTCCACCCCGTATATGGAATCCTGGATATACGTGGGACATGTACCTAATTAGCCTCACGAACTACGTCTCATGTGCACGGTTCAATGCGGAAACATCCACGCATAACCATCATGTGCACGGCTAAAAATCCTATACAATAACCAATCGGCACACAGATATGACTCCAGATATGTCACGATGCAACATGACAATGAAACTCAAAGAATCACATACCCAATAAGGATCAAAAGACTCACCGAAGTGAACAATGACAAACTGACAAAGAAAAGTCGACACGACTAATCAATATCCAATACAACAATCATGGGATCATCATCCCTGACAAATGATCAACACGATCAACGATCTCAATACAATCAGCCCTGGGATCATCATCCCTCAACGAAATAATCAATACGAATCCCAATCTACGAAATATCATCGTACAACATATACAACAACTCAACATAATAATTATCTTCATAACTGAACAATACTTAAATTACCTCAAATCCGAAGACAATATCCTTTCCACGAACCAACATCCCTGAACGTTGTTATACGAATAATCCCAAAATAGGTATAGTCCATTTATACCAACAAACCACCGTCCCGACATCAATGTCGACATGGTATATCAGCCTCGATATCCGACATTCCATATCACTGACCAAATATAACTCACATCTCCATATTCACCAACACATTTAAACCATATTCATTATGATTTAATCCAAACCAAGGCATAATATACAAACCATCATCCCGACAATTTATATTTATAATATCATTGCTATATGAATTATAAATGAAATGAAAACGAAATCATTCATCAAATATTATAAACTGAACAAGCATAACTTGCCTCGATACCGATACCACGAAGCCATTACCAAAATCCATTGCCTTCGTCCACGAGCTCCTCAACCCCGACCAAGAGCAATCTACGAACTCTTCGACCTCAACCGCAACACAACAGTTATAATCCACGATCAAATATCTCAAGCTATTGAAGTAATCAATAAACAACAATCCGATAACAATCAATAACCGACATAGGCAACCAATCAACTCAACGGCTCAACAATACCTCGATCATACACAAAACCGAAAAATACAATTCAAACAATTTCGAACTCATATCCACGATACAATCCGCAACTCGATAATCAATAAATAACAATCAATAAACCCAACGGTTCCACAATATCCCGATTAAATACAAATCCAAACAACCCAAACCAATCAAACACGAATTCAAAACCACAATATGATTCCACAATCCGAAGATCATATCAATAATCAATTTAACCAAGTGTCTAAGCATTACTAATTCCACATTCAATCTTAAATATGGATACAAGTTTCCTCCTTGTAAATTCATAATAAAAACCAATTCCCGATTATCATCATCAATCCGGACGATCCGATTAATTCAACATTATAGATAATCATATTCCAAAGGTTTCAAATAATTCCATTATCCGAATTGAACACTTGTTCAATACGTATGAATTCTCAAACTCAAAAGTGAATAAAAATCTTATCAACCCGGAGCCATATTCGTATTCCTATACGAATATTGTACCAAAACACATAACTTAGTTCTAGATATGAATATTCCATATTCATATCCAAAACACCAACACCTCTTAAACATGTTCAACAATTCATATAATCCAAGAGTTCCTTAAGAACACAACTTATTCCGACATCACATTCAAAATCTCCAATACGACATAATCTGATGTGTTCTAACATCTAAACAATCCTTATTCATAATTCAAGATGTATATTATCATATTCTCCAATATACGACCCTCCTAACATCAAGAATCGTAACATTATTACAAAGAACATCGAGAATACTATGATTCCATCATCATAATAACATAATCAAGACATTGATCATCAATTCATTATCTTCCCTTAACAAAATTCCCGTAAATACCAAGAATCATCACAACAAATCCATAAACTAGCACCATACGAAATAATCATCGACAATAACATCAAAAATCCAAATTCAAAGAGAGGATTGTCCAACATACCTCTTAGAAGATGAAATACACAAGTAAACACTTGTCTTGATTAACACGGTGCAAAGAAATCGACGAAAGAAAAGAGTCCCGATCCAAACTCCTTCAAAAAGTTCGTTCCTAAATCACAACGATATCAATTCAATCACAATTCTACGAAAACATATAGAACTTCCCATGTTCTACCCATTGAAGCATTTTATCGGACACTTTGAGGGCATAGTCCAATTTAATCGATTAGCGGAGAAATTCTCGAATTTGTTCCACAAAACTTCAAGAGTAATGAATGATTCCGAGAATAAAATGAAATTCCATCAATAATCTGAATTAAAATGAATGAAATCGGCCAAAGTATCATGAAACCTCAAAAAACCCCAAAATCAAGAGTTCAAGTGTTCTTACCTTCAATCCGGGTAAAAGATGATGTTAGACATGAATCAAACTTCCAAAAAATGTTGCTCTATGATGTTCCCAATCAAATCAATCATTTTCTGATGAAGAATCGGGAAAAGAACGAAGAAAAAATGTGAAAATGCCAAGTGACCCGGTCCAGGCCCTTAAATAGCCGAGACCTGCCGGTTTCTTACGGCCGTAACCGGCCATGGCTACCCTCCTGTCCAGTTTGACCGACACCCTTACGGCCGTTACCGGCACCAGCTTACGTACGTAATAGGCCCTTACGTACGTTGATACGAAACCGACTACTCCAAGCGAAGAAGACGAAGTAAGAATGGATGTAAAACATCTCGACCATACTCTAACGTACTTGGGCGAGAAAACAGACACAAGACACGGAGTTACCTTGATAGTCGGAATCAGAATAACTTAAACAAAAGGCAACTTGCATCTTGGAAGGGAGGAGGTCCAAGTGGTAGCTAAACAATAAAAGAATGTTTAGCATTTTCTTACAAAAGCAGCAGGATTCTTGGCAAAAGGCGGCTGTCAACTTTCAACTTGGAAGACAAAGCCCAGCTTTTACTTTTGTTTGCAAGTGACATGGGGAACCTTTTCTTATCTTTTCATTATTTTAAGAACAACTTGTATTAGTTTAGTTTATCTTGTCAGGTTACTTTTGCCTATAAATAGTGGCAGTAGAGTTGTAATGAAGAGGATTGAATGTTGAGGAATTAAGAATACACTTTGTGTTTTCCCTGGTGAATGCTTTTCATCAAAACATTGATTATTATTCGACACGTCTTCGAATCTTAGTCCGATTGATTCTCAATAGGTCTTGAGAAGAAATCACTTTATCGAATTATAGGTCTAATTCGATAAAACAACTGTTTCTGTCCTGTTTCGATATTCTGTTTGTTTTCGATACAGTTTTATACTTGTTCGGTATTTCGCATAAAGTGTTGTTCGATCCTTCGAACTTGTTTCCTGTTTCAAATTCGCTTCCGACCGAAACGTGCTGTTCCGAGTGTCGCTGTTTGGAGGTGGCCTGTTTCGAGTCATTTTTATTCGACCAAGTTCATATCTTGTTGATGTATCGATCTACCGTCTTCATCGTGCGCGCATACTACTCGTCAGTATTGTTGCTGTAGAGAAGCATTGTTATCAGTTCCCGACAGTTTCTTGCCGATAGCTTCCGCTCGTCAAAACAACTTCCTGCTGTATCGATAGCGAATTCGCATCACTAGCGTGAATTCGTATCATAAGTGGCATCAGAGACCAAGTTCGTGATCTTTGGCATTAGGGATCTCAACGACGCTGATTTCTTGGCAAAACTTCGTGACACATAGCGTGACGTACCAGAACAACGCGACCAGTGTTGGCAACCTAGGTGTGGTGACTATGAACGACCCTCACGC
This sequence comes from Orobanche coerulescens, assembly GCA_033398695.1. Taxonomy (NCBI): domain Eukaryota; kingdom Viridiplantae; phylum Streptophyta; class Magnoliopsida; order Lamiales; family Orobanchaceae; genus Orobanche; species Orobanche coerulescens. Next base: position 39,186,591 of record CM065814.1, on the reverse strand, counting down.
CATGTCAAAGAATTCAAGGTGAACGAGCATCCAGAGTTCATTGGAGGGACAGACCATGAAGTTTACCTGGAATGGGAACGAAAAATTGATCATATGTTCGAGTTTAAAGACCTCGATGATGAGAAAAGGTGTAAGTATGCAATTCTCAAGTTGAGGAAAGGAGCTTCACTTTGGTACGAAAGAATTAAAACACGAAGAGCTCGTGCGGGGAAAGAAAAGATCCATTCGTGGGATTCATTAAAAAGAAAACTGCGTAAAAGATATGTACCAACATCACACCAGTTGTCTTTGTACAGGAGGATTGCAGATCTCATGCAAGGAAAGTTGAATGTCAGTGAGTACATTGAGGAGTTTGAGAATCTGACCCTAATGGGGGAAATAGAGGAGAATGAGGAGCAAAAGATGTCACGATTCTTGCGTGGCTTGAACTGAAGCATAGCTAACTCGGTAGAACTGTATCCATACGAGGACTTCGATACATTATGTGGGCTATGTGTGAAGTTAGAAGGTCAAAACAAGATGAAAATGTATAAACCCGAGTTTCCAATCAAATTTGGAAACCCAAGTGTTGGCTCTAGTTCAACTACTAAGGCAACTATACCGACTCCGGTCCCTGTTACGCTTCCCAAGAACCCCTATGTACCGAAGGAGACAAGTTTGGCCAAAGTAAGATGTTTCAAATGTCAAGGGTTCGGACATTATCAAAATGCTTGTCCGAACAAACGAGTGGTGACACTAAGAGAAGTTGTCACGATCCGAGACGAGTTGTTGGTTGAGGAAGAAAGACTGGGTGACGTATTTGATTTCAACATGAAGGATGAAGAAGGAGAATAATGTGAGACTTACGATGCTCTAAGCTATGACACAGCTTTAGTTCTGCGTACGCTACAATGTCGCTTCCAGCGAGATGGTGACTAAACTCGGGCTGGCCACTAGAACTCACCTAAAACCTTACACTTTGCGTTGGCTCGATGATGGGATCAAAGTAAGGGTGACTAAACAAGTGAGGATTGGACTAGCCATGGGCTCATATGAACAACGTATTATGTGATGTACTCCCGATGGATGCATGCCATGTACTGTTGGGAAGACCATGGATATTCAATAGGGACGTTTTACACCGAGGATGAAGCAATGAGTACGAGTTATGGGATAAGGGCAAGAAGATTATGCTTAAACCGATGTCACCTCAAGCTATTCACTCTATGAGTTCTAGTCGAAGTGAAAAGCCAAAACTGGCCATGGTTGCTAGCGAACGGGATGCGGAACATGCAATTAATGATGGCAAATGCGTGTACCTGTTGGTTCTGAAGGAGACACAGGATGGTAACATGGTTGTGCGAAACGACGAGAGGATGGATGCCTTATTGCACGAATTTTCGGATGTTTTTCCCGAAGAATTACCGTCGGGTTTGCCACCTATTCGTGGGATTGAACATCAGATCGACCTCATACCGGGTGTGTCGCTCCCTAACAAAGCTGCCTATAGATGTAATCCCGAGGAGACGAAGTTATTATAAAACCAAATCGAAGAACTAATGGATCATGGGTATGTTCGAGAATGCCTAAGTCCTTGTGCGGTTTCGGTATTACTGGTTCCTAAGAAAGACGGATCTTGGAGGATGTGTATTGACAGTCAAGCCGTGAATAATATAACCATCAAGTATCGATTTCTAATTCCAAGGCATGATGACATGTTGGATGAATTACACGGATCCGTGATCTTTTCAAAGGTTGACCTACGGAGTGGTTATCACCAAATCCGAATGAGAGAAGGAGATGAGTGGAAGACGGCCTTCAAAACTAAACACAGACTGTATGAATGGACCGTTATGCCGTTCGGCCTTACAAATGCGCCGATCACTTTCATGCGCTTGATGAATGAGGTACTTAAGCCATTTTTGGGGAAATTCGTGGTTGTATACTTAGATGATATTTTGATCTACCGCCGATCGTTACAAGAACATTTCGAACACTTGAGACAAGTCTTCGAAACCCTTAGAAACTAGAGGCTGTATGGAAAAAGGGAGAAATGCTCATTTTTGGTCGAAAGTATAGTCTTTCTTGGCTATATTGTTTCGAAGGATGGAGTATCGGTCGATCAAGCAAAGATTGAAGCAATTAAGTCCTGGCCAGTTCCCACTACAGTGATGGAAGTTAGATCGTTCCACGGACTTATTTCATTTTACCAAAGATTCATTCGAGATTTCAGTACCATTGCAAGCCCAATAACCGAATGTTTGAAGAAGGGTACGTTTAATTGGAGCCGGGCTGCTCAGGAGTCGTTTGCAAATTTGAAGGCGAAGTTATGCGAAGCACCAATCTTAGCATTACCTGATTTTTCGCAACCGTTCGAGTTAGAATGTGATGCTAGCGGAGTTGGCATTGGGGCGGTTCTCATCCAGGGAAAGCGACCTATTGCTTATTTTTCCGAGAAGTTAAACGGTGCTCGTCTAAATTATTGTATGTATGATAAGGAGTTTTATGCTATTGTGAGGGCTCTAGATCATTGGAGTCACTATCTTCGGCCGAAGCATTTCATCATACATTCGGACCATGAATCCTTGACGTATATTAACGGACAACACAATTTAAGTCCCAGGCATGCGAAGTGGGTGGAATTCTTACAATCATTTCACTTCTCATCAAAGTATAAGGATGGCAGGAGCAATTTTGTAGCAGATGCATTGTCTAGGCGTTATGCCTTACTCGCCACTCTTGTTGTTCGATTGCTTGGATTCGAGACAGTAAAGGAGTATTACGACAGTGATGCGGATTTTGGCGAGACCTTTGCCCTTTGCAAATCTGGGCCGATGGGAGAATTTTCGATACAGGAGGGCTTCCTTTTTAAGGGAAATCGTCTTTGCCTACCCAAGCACACGATTCGAGAATTACTAGTTCGGGAGGCTCACGGGGGAGGTTTGGCTAGCCATTTTGGTTTGACTAAGACGTTAGATGTGCTGAAGGAACATTTTTATTGGCCAAGGATGCCGGAGGATGTTAATAATATAATTAGTAAATGTGTGACATGCCATGTTGCAAAGAATTCGTTCAAACCAGGAGTCTACACACCTTTACCGATTCCGGAGAGGCCATGGGAAGATGTCTGGATGGATTTTATTGTTTCTTTGGCTCGAACCCAATGAGGTAAGGATGCGATTATGGTTGTTGTCGATCGTTTTTCAAAGATAGCTCATTTTGTTCCTTGTCACAAAACCGATGATGCGAGTAATGTTGCTGACTTGTATTTCCGGGAGGTGGTGCGATTACATGGAGTTCCAAAAACTATTGTTTCGGACCGGGACTCAAAGTTTCTAAGCTACTTTTGGAACACATTGTCGAGAAAGGTGGGAACCAAGCTTTTGTTTAGTACTTCACATCACCCTCAAACAGACGGACAAACTGAAGTGACTAATCGAACACTAGGAACACTGTTGCGAGGCTTGGTAAGCAAAACACAAAAGGACTGGGATCTGAAACTGGCACATGCGGAGTTTGCTTATAATCGATCTCCTACTCATGCCACGGCACACTCTCCATTTGAAGTAGTTTACGGGCTGAATCCTTACATACCGCTAGATCTAATTCCACTACCAAGTAACGAATTGGTGCATAAGGATGCGGAGTCAAACCTAAAATCAATGATGAAATTACACGAACAGGTGCGGGATCGAATCAAGGAAATAAACGAGACGTACAAAAGGAAGTCGAACAAGCAAAGAAAGCCAAGACTATTCGAGGTTGGAGATTTAGTTTGGTTACATTTGAGGGAGGGACGATTCCCGAGTAAGCGTAAGAATAAGTTAATGCCATGATCCGAGGGGCCATTTAAAATAATTGCGAAGGTGAACGACAATGCTTACAAGTTAGAACTTCCGGGTGATTACGGAGTGCATGCTACTTTCAACGTAGGCGATCTATCCCCTTATCTTGACGACAATGGGATTGCGGAATTGACGATAATTCCTTTTAAAGAAGAAGGGAATGATACCAAACCGACTACTCCAAGCGAAGAAGACGAAGTAAGAATGGACGTAAAACATCTCGACCATACTCTAACGTACTTGGGCGAGAAAACAGACACAAGACACGGAGTTACCTTGATAGTCGGAATCGGAATAACTTAAACAAAAGGCAACTTGCATCTTGGAAGGGAGGAGGTCCAAGTGGTAGCTAAACAATAAAAGAATGTTCAGCATTTTCTTACAAAAGAAGCAGGATTCTTGGCAAAAGGCGGCTGTCAACTTTCAACTTGGAAGACAAAGCCCAGCTTTTACTTTTGTTTGCAAGTGACATGGGGAACCTTTTATTATATTTTCATTATTTTAAGAACAGCTTGTATTAGTTTAGTTTATCTTGTCAGGTAACTTTTGCCTATAAATTGTGCCAGTAGAGTTGTAATGAAGAAGATTGAATGTTGAGGAATTAAGAATACACTTTGTGTTTTCCCTAGTGAATGCTTTTCATCAAAACTTTGATTATTACGCGTCTTCGAATCTTAGTCCGATTGATTCTCAATAGGTCTTGAGAAGAAATCACTTTATCGAATTATAGGTCTAATTTGATAAAACAACTGTTTCTGTCCTATTTCGATGTTCTGTTTGTTTTCGATACAGTTTTATATTTGTTCGGTATTTCGCATAAAGTGTTGTTCGATCCTTCGAACTTGTTTCCTGTTTCAAATTCGCTTCCGACCGAAACGTGCTGTTCCGAGTGTCGCTGTTTGGAGGTGGCCTATTTCGAGTCATTTTTATTCGACCAAGTTCCTATCTTGTTGCTGTATCGAGCTTCCGTCTTCATCGCGCGCGCATACTACTCATCAGTATTGTTGCTATAGCGAACTGTTGTTATCAGTTCCCGAGAGTTTCTTGCCGATAGCTTCCGCTCGTCAAAACAACTTCCTGCTGTATCGATAGCGAATTCGCATCACCAGCGAGAATTCGTATCAGCCATACCCGGCCACAACCTTACGGTCGTTATCGGCCAGTCCTTACGCCCAGCGAGTCACTGCCGACCGTGATCGGCCATCCCTGAGAGTCACTGTCGACCGTGATCGGCCATCCAGCGAGTCACTGCCGACCGTGATCAGCCATCCAGCGAGTCCTCGGTCACGACTCAGTCAGCTGCCTCCTAACGTACGTAACACTTAATCTATTGCGTACGTAATACGTACGTTGACTTGCTACAGTATATACTCGTATTACGTACGTAATACACCCTATATAACATACGTAAATCCATCAGTTAACTCACCTGTCTACATCCACTTCTGAGAGCTGTCGACACAGGGCCCACCTGTTGATCATATCCGGATCTTGTCCGGTTCCTCTTGTTATGTACGTAATGCCTTATGCATAACGTACGTAAAGCGTAGAATTTAGCGTACGTAAGTCCTTAAGCTTAGCGTACGTAATGGCCTTCTGTACTTGTCTAAAATCCAATTGTTCCTGTCCGACGTCTTGACATACTGGATACGAACATACGACATACTGAATACACATACTGGATCCAAAAATATTCTCAATATAACTGTCAATCAAAAACGTCAATTACACAAGTATAACTGTCTCAGTTCTCAATTTATTTTATCCATACTATATAGCACCAAGTTATACAATATATCTCAGATAAAATAAGGCAAAAAATTTATACTAAAAATACGGGTATTACATCAAGGACCCCAGAAATCTTGAAATTATTTTCGAAAGCATTTCCATTCAATTTTCAAAACTCCAAACCATTCAAAACGGCCCAAATCAATGATAATATTTTTAAACCATCTTATCAAAATATTTTTCAAAATATTTTCCTTGTTAAAAAGAGGGTTTTCGAACTGAGTTCTTTGACTCACTGGGGGCTCGTCTAAAGTTTTCATTGATGTTATGTTCTGTAAAGAAAATATGACTGTGTGAATATCTTTCACCTTGTGTAAGTGAATGATCTTCTGTGCTGGTTGTGTGAATGTGTGGTTCATGTTAATGATTTATAGCTGTTGAGTTTTGTGTTGATATTTTTCGTATATCTTGTATATTATGTACTTGTACTAGCAAATTTCAGTTTGCTAACCCTCAAGTATTCGGGGGGTGGGTGCCTGTTTTGCGCTCAAGTTGCAGCTCGGGAACAGTCACGGGATTGGCTTGGAAGGAGATGGAGGACAATGATGCTAATCACACAAGAGTCAGATTCTTTTCTTTGGTTTTATTTTGGTTGGTATTTCTCTTTTGGTCGAATATTCACCCTTGCACGGGTGAATTACGTTGGTTTTTGAATTGTTTAATGACCTTGTCGGTCTGTTTTGTAATTAATTTGACCCCAGTCGGTCAATCATTGAGTAGTCTTTTGGAGTTTAGCCTGGTATATCCTTGTGAGAAGGGTCTACGTCATGTGACATTCTTGGTCGAATTCTGGGGGTGTTACAATTATGGTATCGGAGTTTAGGTTTGTGAAAAATCTAGGTCGTTGGGCCAAGTCTGTAATATCCGTAACTTTCCGTTTTTAGTAGTTTCCATTTTTGGTGTATGTCTATTTTGATCGACTCGCTTGTAACCGTTTCGACATTTTGAATCTACTTTATTCTTGGAGTTTTTCCATTTGGACGAGTTTTGGTGATGTTTTTACGTGATTCCATTTTATATCATTTTTTGCCGTATGTACGTTCGATTCTCGTAAAACTCGTTCGTTTTCATAGTTTCTTTGTTTGCATAAGTTTGTATGGTTGAGTGTTCGTGTTGTGACTTTCGGTTGGTTAATCCGACGTCGTATCGTGATTTTCGGGCACTTGGGCCATTTTTGTAATTTCCTATAAGTTTAGGGAAATCCATATTCGTCGTCGTATTTCGGATTCCCGGGTAGTCGGAATGATGTTTTCTTGTAACGGTTAGACCCATCATCGAATATTCTTCGTATCCATATTTTCGGTTCGATAGCAGGTTCGAGTTTCGGAGTCATCCAGAACGGTTTGGACAGCAGCTGCTAGACTGCTGTCCAGCGGGCAGGCCAGAAACCCCATTTTCATTCCTTTCTCTTTATTTTCTTCATTCGGGCGACACCTGAGGCGATTCCACCAGTTTTGATCGGAGTTTTCTTCAAATTCCATCAACGTAGGCTCGTGCTAACATATCATCATCAGCGTAATCATCCTCCATCGTCCGAATCTGAGGTATTTTCTTAAGGAACCTAGCTTGTCAAATCTGGGGGGTTTTCGGGTTTTTCTTGAGTAATTCCGAATTGTCCATATATGTTGTATTATTCCTCACCGATTGTTGTTGTTGGGTGATTCCCACCTGTTTTCATCAAGTTAAATCCGTGAATTATCGATTCGGGGAGATTTTGCGTAAACCCTCGCCCGTATCGATTGAACGTTATTATCATAGCTTGTAATCGGGGTTATGGGTGTATTCCATTCAATTATTGTTGTCCGTTAGGACTGAGTTATGTTGATCCTTCATTTAGGAACCGTCGTTTTCCACACGGACCGTTCATAGTCATTTTTCATTCCCGATTCTTCAAAGATATCTTAAAGGCAAGTACTTTACATTTGTTTGAATTATGGCTACTCATGGTTGTTGTGGATGGATATGTGTATGTTCACCTATGGACGGTCCGACGGGGCCTCTAGGGATACGTATTGCTGTGTGTGTGTGTATCACGAACTGTGGTTGATCACCCGGGGATGTCCGACGGGGTTCTGCAGGTTACGGTGGCCGTGAGTCTTGTACCAACGGTTAACTTTGAATTGTTTTGTTGGAGAAATGTGTTCTGTGCTTGTGCACCGCAAATATTCCGGAATATAAATGATTTCTAAAATGATTTTTGGCGCATATATTCATCTGATTAGAATGTAGTTCAAATGGATTGTACTTGCACTAGCAGTTGTCGCTAACCACTTAAATGGGGGAAATACTTTTTGTATTTCAGGTACAGGTCTTGGAGACAAGCGAGCATACGAGCCGTATGAGGATGATGGGCGAGCATAATACTGTTCAGCGGTTGTCTGTTGGTGTCCTGTTTTGAATTTATGTACTATGTCATGGATTTAAGTACTCGAGTACTTCCTTATTGAATTTATTAATTGTGTACCCATTTTGGGAGTGGATTTGATGTCAGATTGTATTGTCGGATTTCAGTCTTTTATTTTGAATGTCGCGGATAGAGAAATTGTCCGTGTATTGATGATGTATGTCTTTGTTGTTTGTCGGGTCGGTTTGTTAGCCTGGTGGATTCCAAAGTGTGGGGTCCACGACACTGTAATATGCCCTGAACGTCTTGGGGGTGTTACAGAATATGGTATCAGAGCTTAGGTTTATGGATACCTAGGCTGTCGGTTATTAGGGTCTAGTCGAGTGTCGTTTTTGAACAGTATCACTGCCATGCCATCATCTCAGTACGTCGGTGCTCGTAAGTTTTTCCTAACTTAACTCGTTACGTTGTTCTGTTCTATTTCTTTCTTGGTATCTTGTTGCGTTTTGCGTTTGAATTGTACTCACCCGTTACTTCTTTAGAGTTCCTGTTGGTAGAGGACGCGGACGTGGTCGCGGATGTGGTAGGGGACGTGGCGCAGCCTGTGGGGTGGCCATGTCCGGTAACTCATGAACTGATTCGGCTATGCCTTCCTTGTCGAACAGTGTTCCGCCTAGTTCCGGGGGTCAGATGATGCTACTAACTCAGGCCGTCTTGGTCGTCTTGGTCGGCCAGGCTAATGCTAACCCGGTTTCGCCCACTGGATCCGGTAATGATAAGCTACTTCAGGACGTGATTCGTATGCGTCCTACGCAGTTTGATGGTGCTTCCGACTCCTCCGATTGGGAGAGTTGGATATTTGAGATGGAGAAAGTATTCGAGGCTGCTAACTGCTCTGAGGAGAGGAAGGTACCCATCGCTCAGTACTTCCTCGCCAAAGAGGCAGCAACGTGGTGGCAAGCGGTGAAACCGCTTGACCGGGAAGCCACATGGGCAGAGTTCCAAGAGCTGATGGAGGATGAGTTTTGTCCGTGGCCAGTTAAAGATGGGAGGATCGGAGCCTTCTTCGAGGCTAAGCCCCAGGATGTCCCGATTTCGCAGGCAATCAAGGACTACAACCAACAACTCCATTATGTGAGAAGCCAAGTCCGAGATGAACTTGATAAGATCCGCCACTTTGACATGCGGATGAAACCGAGGGTGCGTCACTACATGTCTGGTCTGGGGTGCACAACTTTGAAAGAGTATCAGAATAAGGTGATGGCTTATGAGATGTCGTTTTATGCGACAGAGACGGCAGCCGAGGGAAAGAAGCAGAAGACCTCCGGCCAGTTTTTGGGAGGCAAGTCTGGAGGGTATCAGAAGGCTCAGTCTGGTTTGCGAGCCTTCGGGAGTCAGTCCCCGTCATTTGGGCGAGGAAACGGTTCTAAGTCTGCTCTTACTAGTTCCGTTCGTCGTCCTACCTGCTTTAACTGTGGTCGTCCCGGACACATAATGAGTGAGTGTGACAGGCCTCCGATTCAGTCTCTTACTTGCTGTCGGATGGGACACCGTGCTAAATTTTGTACAGATGCTGCTCGGGCACCAGTTACTCAGATATCAGCCCCAGGTGTGGGGGAACCGTGTAAATCAGGCACCGATAGCTTCTCAGCCTCAACAAAGTTTTCTTAGAGGTCGAGGACGTGGACAGCCTCCTAGAGGGGGAGCTTCTAGTGCGGGGTCTGTTCCGCCCCATGTGTATGAGATGAGACGAGCCGGAGATCCCGATGCGACGGTGGATACAGGTACCATTCACATCCTTGACCATCCTGTTACCGTGTTAGTCGTTTCTAGTGCTACGCATTCTTTCATATCTATGGATTGTGTGCGTCGTCTGCATGTTGATTGCCTAGTTGCGTGTGAACCATTTGTTGTTAAAATGCCTAGTGGGGATAGCATCGTGGGGGATCGGGAGATTAGAGATTTTTCTGTGAGTATCGCGGGGAGGGTTTGGCCTTCTAATCTGATCGCGGTAGATATTAAATATGAGGATTTGATTCTTGGTGAGGATTGGCTGGACTTTCATGGGGCAATCATGAATTATAGAACGAGAACCGTTTCGATGTTAGCCTTTGACGGTACCGAGCATTCTTTTGTGGGACGCAAGCGGAGTAGTCAGAGATTTCTGATCAGCGCCATGAAGGCGGTGAGACTTCTTCGAGGAGGTTGCACCAGTTATTGGTGTTACGATTTGAGATCGGAAGAAGGGGGAGTCGAACTCTCGTCTATTCCAGTAGTGTGTGAGTATCATGATGTCTTTCCAGATGAGTTGCCGGGCTTTCTGCCAGACCGAGAGATTGAGTTTACTGTTGATTTAGAGCCGGGTGCGGCACTGATTTCTAAGACGCCATATCGTATGGCGCCTGCTGAGATGCTTGAGTTGAAGAAACAATTGGGGGAGTTGCTAGAAATGGGGTATATTCGACCGAGCGCTTCGCCTTGGGGCACACCGGTCCTGTTTGTGAAGAAGAAGGATGGGTCACTTTGTCTGTGTATCGACTATCGTGAGTTGAACAAAGTGACTATCAGAAACAAGTATCCACTTCCGAGGATTGATGATTTGTTCGACCAATTGCAAGGGGCGACCGTGTTTTCGAAGATTGATTTGAGATCAGGGTATTATCAGCTCCGAGTGAAGGATTATGATATTCTGAAGACGGCCTTTCGGACGAGATACGGTCACTACGAGTTTGTGGTTATGCCTTTTGGGTTAACCAATGCCCCAGCCGTGTTCATGTAGCTTATGAAAAAAGTCTTTATCAAGTACCTCGATAAGTGTGTAGTCATTTTTATCGACGATATCCTGATTTACTCGAGGAGCGAGGAGAAGCATGCTCGTCATTTGCATATCGTGTTAGGTATTTTGAGAACTCAGCATCTTTTCGCGAAGTTCTCAAAGTGTGAGTTTTGGTTACGGGAGGTTATGTTTCTCGGCCACGTGATCTCGGCTGAGGGTGTTCGTGTGGACCCACATAAGATAGAGGCAGTGTTGGATTGGGCGCTGCCCAAGAAAGTGATGGAGATCCGTAGTTTTCGGGGTTTGGCCGGGTATTATCGTAGATTTGTCGAGGGGTTTTCTAAGCTCGCTCGACCACTTACTCAGTTGTTACAAAAGTCAGAGAAGTTCGTGTGGACCGATGAGAGGTAGAAGAGTTTTGAGGAGTTGAAGAAGCGGTTGACGACCAATCCTGTTTTGGCCTTACCGGGCGGTAATGAGGGTTTCTCAGTTTTTAGTGATGCTTCGGGCCAAGGGCTCGGATGTGTACTCATACAGCATGGGAGGACGATTGCCTATGCTTCCCGTCAGTTGAAACCGTACGAGTTGAATTACCCTACCCACGATCTTGAGTTGGTCGCGGTTGTATTTGCGTTGAAGATCTGGCGTCATTACTTGTGTGGCTCATCGTGTCAGATTTTCACCGATCACAAGATCCTCAAGTACATATTCACGCAGAAAGATCTAAATATGAGACAGAGTAGATGGTTGGAGTTGATTAAGGATTACGACCTCGAGATCCTTTATCATCCGGGAAGGGCAAATGTGGTGGCAGATGCCTTGAGCCGGAAATCATTATCGCTTCGAGCGCTTGAGTTACTTATGGCTCAGCCAGGACTCCAGCGAGAGTTGATGAGTTTGAGCGTTGAGATTGTACTACCAGAGAGTTCCGGGCAGTTGCGTACTCTTGAGATTTCTTCGTCACTAGTCGATGACATTAAATCGGGACAGTTGGAAGACCCGATGCTTATTCAGCTTCAAGAAAATGTAGGGAAGGGGAAATCCCCGGGATTCGTGATACATGAGGATAGTGTGTTCAGATTCCAAGGTCGGCTTCGTGTTCAGAACGCGCGTCGCCTTACTCAGTCCATCCGGGCTCGAGTAAAATATATAAGGATTTGAGGAAGAATTTCTAGTGGAATGACATGCAGAATGAGGTAGTTCAGTTGTGGCTAAGTGTTTGACTTGTCGGCAAGTCAAAATCGAGCATCAGCGGCCAGCCGGATTGTTGAAACCACTTCCCGTCCCAGAATGGAAGTGGGAGGATATCTCGATGGACTTTGTCACGAGTTTGCCTAGGACGAAGACCAGAATGAATATGGTGTGGGTGATCGTGGACCGACTTACTAAGTCGGCACATTTTCTGGGCATCAAGGATAATGGGGTCGAGAAAGATTGGCTCGTGTTTTTATCGCGCAGATAGTGAGACTTCATGGTACGCCGAAGACTATTATTCCGGACAGAGATGGCCGGTTTGTATCGCACTTCTGGCAGGCGGTACATAAAGCATTAGGGAAACAGTTTCCTTTGAGTACATCTTTCCATCCTCAGACCGACGGGCAGTCTGAAGATACCATTCGGACATTCGAGGATATGTTACGCGCGTGTGTGTTAGACTCGAGTAGTGACTGGGATGAGCATCTGGCCTTTATTGAGTTTACGTATAATAATAGCTGGCACACGTCGATTAAGATGGCACCGTATGAGGCACTTTATGGCCAACGTTGCCGATCGCTGATATGTTGGGATGAACCGTCCGATTTAGTTGGCACCGAGCCGGACCTTGTTTTAGAGACGAGGGAGATAGTTGAATTGATTAGAAAGAGAATGTTGGCAGCTCAGAGTCGACAAAAGTCTTATGCGGATGTTAGGCGTCGACCTTTGGAGTTTGAGGTGGGAGGTCATGTTCTGTTGAGAGTGTCTCCATCGAAGAGACTTTTCCGTTTTGTAAAAAAGGGGAAGCTCAGTCCGAGGTATATTGGACCTTTCGAGATACTGGAGAGAGTTGGCGAGTTAGCATACCATTTGGCATCATGTACATAGTGTGTTTCACGTCTCCCAGTTGAGAAAGTATGTATCGGACCCGTCCCACATTATTAATTTCGGAGACGTGGAGATCGAGAAGGACGTCACGTTTGTGGAGAGGCCCGTCAGAATTTTGGAGCGTCGAGACAAACAATTAAGGAACAAAACCATTCATTTGGTTAAAGTGCAATGGTCGAGGAACGGAGTAGAAGAAGCAACGTGGGAGTTGGAGGAGGATATGCGTTCGAGGCACCCCGAGCTTTTTGATTCTTAAGTTTCGGGACGAAACTTCTTTTTAGAGGGGGAGAATGTAATATCCGTACCTTTTCGTTTTTAGCAGTTTCCATTTTTGATGTATGTCTATTTTCATCAACTCGCTTGTAACCATTTCGACATTTTGAATCTACTTTATTCTTGGAGTTTTTCCATTTGGACGAGTTTTGGTGATGTTTTTACGTGATTCCATTTTATATCATGTTTTGCCATATGTACGTTCGATTCTCGTAAAACTCGTTCGTTTTCGTAGTTTCTTTGTTTGCATAAGTTTGTATGGTTGAGTTGTTCGTGTTTTGACTTTCGGTTGGTTAATCGACGTCGTATCGTGATTTTTGGGCACTTGGGCCATTTTTGTAATTTCCTTATAAGTTTAGGGAAATCCATATTCGTCGTCGTATTTCGGATTCCCGGGTAGTTGGAATAATGTTTTCTTGTAACGGTTAGACTCGTCATCGAATATTCTTCGTAGTCATATTTTCGGTTCGATAGCAGGTCCGAGTTTCGGAGTCCTCCAGAACGGTTTGGACAGCAACTGCCAGACTGCTGTCCAGCAGGGTGTTGTAACACCCCAAACTAGGCGACTATTACAGTGCCGTGGACCCCCAACTGGGACCTACCAGGCAAATGAAAATGAATGACTTAAATAATATAATTGTAGTACCGAACCACATTATATCATCAACTACTCCGATGAGGAGTTTCAAGTACAACACACCCAAGATAATACCGAATACTTGTATATTTTATATGATGATAAAATATACAATACTGAATAAAATGAGCATTCAGATGGAAGTCTGCAGCGGAAATAAAAAATAAAGAAGACATGAAGACTGAAAGGACTGAGGCCCCCTTCTAGTATCACTGGGACTCCTCGCTGTCAACGTTCTCTTCCCGTGCCTTAGCCTTACCATGACCTGAAAACAACATCCCCCAGCGGGGTCAGTTACATAGAACAACAATCCTCAAGAGTTGAATAAACACAATCATGATATATCTCGATTATGAAATTAAGCTAAAGAGGGGCATCATAGTACGCCCATAATGGTATGTGCAAGTGCAGAAGATGAGTGTCCGGACACACCCGCCCTTGTACCTAATTAGTCTCACGGAGGTACGTTACCGTGTGCACAGTCCAATGTGTCGGTGAACCCAATCATATGACTATCACGTGCCCGACTAAAAATTCCACACATCCCCACCCGGCCACGCAATATGAACCCAGAAAGTCATATGGAAAAGAATGACCATGAAGAATATTAATGAATAACAATCCGACAAAGTCAGGAATGACTCACCGAGATGAAATGATAGTGAAATGAATGATAGCTCAATGAAATGATTGGAACCGTCGTTCCTCGTGAATGAAGTGATTATTTGACAATTACAAGTCTCAATACGGTTAATACATTATGAATGAATTATGATTATGAATGAACAACAACGAAAGGAATGAATATTCTTTTAACCGAGAAAGAATTAACTTACACAACACTAGTGAAGAATGTCCTTCCCCGAACAAACGTCCTACAATGAGATGTCGGTCATTCGGACAACCTTGAAACACAATTACCAATAATCCGTTCAATATACGTATCAAGCATGAATTACGATTAACTCAAAGGTCGGTAGAACAATATCCAAACTCATTGAGGCATTCAAACAAACACACATACATCCTTTGATAAAATCCAAACCCAAATATATCGAAACCAAACTCCAAAATGAGTAGTTCAAACCAACAAAACACCTTCAATGATATCAATAATCCAATAGGAGTCCACAAATCAAGTTAACGACAACGTCTAATCGAAAACCCCCAAAATCAAAGTCAACTCTAAAGTGTTCTCGATTAATTCTCCAAATATTCGTCAAATCCGAAAAACACATCAATAAATCAGTAGGAATACATGTATCCAAGGTAGATAATCCATATCTAACACATTCCAACAACAATCCAAGCTTACACGAAGAAATCGGAAGGAAAATACCCAAAATCCGAAATTCTAGATCCAAGAAATTATTACATTGATTTGATGTGATGGAGATGATGAAATGATGATTAATACGAATTATAAGCTAGATGATGATGATAGGTGAGTGCAGCTAGAAAAGATCTCTCCGAATCGCCCGAAATCGCCCAAAATCACCGAAGGAAGGAAGTGAGATGAAAAATAACGAATCTGGACCGCACTGTCCTATTTATACTGTTCCAGCTTAGCGCACGCTAAGCCCTCATATTTAGCGTGCGCTAGCGAGTTAACCGGACAGTACAGTGAGCTCTGACTAGCTCGTTAGATTGCGCTAACACCTCGATAGCGTGTGCTAACTCCTCCCGATAGCGTGCATTAACTCCAAATGTTAGCGTGAGATAGCTAAATACCTGATGTACAGTGACTGAAGTCCAGAACCTCCTGTCCTCTGACCTGCTCGCGATAGCGCGCACTACACCCAAAACTCAACGTGGGCTACTACACCATTAGCGTACGCTAATATCCATTCATAACGTGTGCTAGGAATTAATCCAAAATCAGTCCAGTACCCACTGGACCTTGCTTGATCGGCCTTAGCACGCGCTACACGAAATGCATAGCATGCGCTATCCAAACTTATTAGCGTGCGCTACTTAACATTCGTAGCATGCGCTACATCAACTCGACTGCAGTCCAGTGCCTTCTGGACTGTCAGTCTGAACCACGATAACGTGCGCTAATACTGAGAGATAGCGTGCGCTACCCGTACTCAATTAGCGTGCGCTAATGAAGAGTCCGTAGCGTGCGCTACTCATCACACACAGCCAGCTACAAAGATGACAATGAAAAGATGCTCGGTCCGATTCTCCAACCAGATAATATGACGAATAACAACTGATACACTATACAAATACACTGATCGGTGAATAAAATGAATGAATATGAACAATGAATGATCCTTAATGAGTGAATAATTACTAAGTAACAATTACTGAATGATAATTACTTAATGATAATGACTGAATTACAACCGGGTATTACATACACTCCCCCTTAAAAGAACTCGGGATAACTCTCCCTCATACTATCCTCGGTTTCCCAAGTAGCCTCTTCAACTCCGTGTCTAGACCACTGAATTTTAACCAAAGGAATCGTCTTGTTCCTCAACTGTTTGATTCGCCGCTCTAAGACTCGTACGGGACGCTCTTCATACGAATGATCATCCGCGATATCGATCTCGTCGAACTGAAGTATATGACTTGGGTCGGCAACATACTTCCGCACTGAGAGACGTGAAACACATTATGAATTCGGCTCAACGCCGGAGGTAAGGCCAATCGATAAGCCAGCTCGCCTACTCTATCCAAAATCTCAAACGGTCCAATGAATCTCGGACTCAAATTTCCTCTCTTCCCAAAACGGAAGATACCTCGACTCGGGGATACCTTGACCAAAACATGGTCACCTGCCTCGAACTCTAATGGCCGACGACGGTTATCTACATATGATTTCTGTCGACTTTGAGTGGTCAACAAACGACTCTTGATCAAAGCTACCTTCTCACGGGCACCTACAAGCATATCAGGCTCGGTGCCGATTGATTCAGGTAAGTTATCCCAACACAAAGGAGATCGGCAACGACGACCGTACAAGGCCTCGTAAGGTGCCATCTTAATCTAAGCATGCCAACTATTATTGTACGTGAACTCGATCAACGGTAGTTGAGCTTCCCAATAATCTTTCCAATCGAGGACGCATGCCCTCAACATGTCCTCCAATGTCTGAATAGTCCTCTCTGATTGTTCGTTGGACTGAGGATGAAAAGTTGTGCTGAGGTTAAGATGACTTCCCATAGCACGATAAACTGATTTCCAAAAATGTGACACAAATCGTCCGTCACGATCGGAAACGATACTCTTAGGAGTACCGCAGTCTCACTATCTCTTTGATGAACAACTGGGCAAGTCTCTCAGGACCCCACGTATCCTTAATCTCAAGGAAATGAGCTGACTTAGTTAGACGATCCACAATTACCCAAATTGTATTCATGCCACGACGACTCGTCGGCAAACTCATGATGAAGTCCATTGAAATGTCTTCCCACTTCCACTCTGGAATAGGGAGAGGTTTCAGCATACCTTCCGGTCGCTAATGTTCTATCTTGACTTGTTGACAGGTTAAGCATCTTGAAACAAATTCCGCGACTTTTCACTTCATATTACTCCACCAGTAATTTTGTTTCAAGTCTTTGTACATCTTGCTAGACCCCGGATGAATGGAATAAGGGGTAGCATGAGGTTCTCTCAAAATCGAGTTTTTCAACTCGTCATTCGTCGGTACGCATAACCGGTTTTGAAATCGCAAAAGCCCATCCTCGTGAACCACAAATCCAGGGGCTTTCCCCTGAGTCACATCATCTCGAATGCGCAACAAAAATGGATCTGAACCCTGATTCACTCTGATTGCCTCCTCAAGTGGCGATGAAATCTCTAACATGCAAAACTGACCTTGCACTCGCTAGAACCAGACCTCGATCTCGGGTCTAAGGAATTCCTACTGAAGTTCCTTCTGAACTGTTAGACGAGCAAGCAGCTGCTCCTAAACGGATAGACGATTCAAAGCGTCGGCGACAACGTTCGCCTTGCAAGGGTGGTAAAGTATCTCAATATCATAATCTTTGATTAGTTCCAACCACCGCCTCTGTCGCATATTTAACTCCTTGTGAGTAAATATATACTTTAAACTCTTATGATCGGTGAATATCTGACAGGTAACGCCATAAAGATAATGACACCAAATCTTCAATGCGAACACCATGGCTGCTAGCTCCAGGTCGTGGGTCGGATAATTAACCTTGTAGGGTCTCAATTGCCGTGAAGCATAAGCAATAACTTTCTCGTTCTGCATTAGTACACATCTGAGACCATGTCCGGACGCATCACTATAGACCACAAATCCTTCCGTCCCTTGCGGTAAAGAAAGGACAGGTGCTGAAATTAACCGGCTCTTGAGTTCCTCAAAACTCTATTGACACGCGTCGGACCACGTGTATTTCTTATCCTTCCACAAAAGGTTCGTCATGGGTTGAGCGATTTTCGAAAATCCTTCCACAAATCGCCGATAATAACTAGCTAATCCGAGAAAACTTCGGATTTCCTTAACATTCTTCGGAGGTTGCCAATCTCGGATAGCCTCCATCTTCTGAGGGTCAACATGAACTCCGTCTGATGAAATTACATGTCCGAGAAATGTCACTTCGGACATCCAAAACTCACATTTGGAAAACTTTCCATAAAGTTGCTCTCGTCTCAACACGTCGAGCACCTGATGAAGGTGAAACTCGTGCTCTTCCCGGTCACGAGAATAAATTAAAATGTCATCATTGAAGATAACCACGAACTGATCCAAATAGTCGATGAAAAACTGATTCATTAATTCCATGAATACCGCAGGTGCATTAGTTAACCCAAACGGCATTACCACAAACTCATAATGACCATAGCGTGTTCGGAATGCCGTCCTTGCGATATCCGACTCTCAAATTCGCAAATGATGATATCCAGATCTTAATTCGATCGTGGAAAATACTGAAGCTCCCTGAAGTTGATCCAAAAGATCATCAATACGGGGTAGCGGATATTTATTCTTGATCGTTACTCGGTTCAATTCCCGATAATCAATACACAAGCGAAACGAACCATCCTTCTTCTTGACAAATAACACTGGTGCTCCCCACGGGGATGCACTCGGTCGAATATAACCTTTCTCGGTCAAATCCTCAAATTGATTTTTCAACTCCTGCATTTCGGTCGGGGCAATCCGATACGGTACCTTCGATATTGGAGACGTACCAGGCTCCAACTCAATCGTGAATTCCACATCTCTCTGTGGAGGCAAACCAGGTAACTCGTCTGAAAAAACATCAGCATATTCTATCACTAGAGGTAACCCAACACACCCCTGATTGAGTAATTTTACTGATTTCATCAAATTGATGACTTTTCCGGAACAGCTGGGATTACCTCCCTGAAATACACATTCGACTCCATCGTCTGAAATGATAGTGACCATACGCTTACAGACACTAATGACAGCATCGTGACGATCCATCCAATCAATACCCAGGATGACGTCGTCTCTCCGTAAATCTACCACGATTAGGTCTGCTAACCAATCACGGCCATGAAGCTGAATCGGACAATCCTTAATCTCACGATTCCCGATAATTCTTCTACCATCAGGTAGACCAATGACATAAGGCTCACAACTAGTAGCACTACCCAGATGTAGTTTACCCAAACATGACTCAGGAATGAATGAATGCGATGCACCAGTATCAAAAAGGGTACACATAGGTTGAGATAGAATTTTGATTGTACTTGAGATCATTTGGGCCTCCGGATCTTCGGCCTTCTTCATCTCGTAAATTCGAGACTTGCCGGCCCCTGAACCGGACGCTCCCATCTAATAGCTTTTAGCTCCGCCTTTGTTTGCTCCTGTCATCTTAAACGACACAGACTGAGTGGCCTAATTCTGCATTGCTGACTGTCTTAGGGCATGAGATGACGCCTGAGTAGGTTTGGAGTCCCTTCGGCAAAAACGGGCCTTATGCCCAGCAATCCCAGAGTTATGGCATGTGATAGTTTGCCTCGGACACTTAGTGCTAAAATGGCCCTATTCTTCACAGTTGAAATAGGTGATTGCCGAACTAGCCGCATGGGACTGAGATTCCGTGGGGCTAGGCGCCATAGGAGGTCACTCAGAAAAAGTAGAGCCCGCATGAGGCTTCTTGAAAGTGGCCTGACTGCCTTCAAACTGATTACAATTCTTTGACTTCTTGCTAGCAGATGAAGATTGCTGCTTAGCAATCTCCTTAGTAGTAAGCTCATAAGTAAGAGCTTTCTCAATGAATTCGGCCAGAGTGGTGCAATTGTGATTATGCAGCTGCATCCGCATACGAGGTTTCAACCTCTAGCTGAAATACTTGATCTTGTCCGCCTCGGAGTGAATAATAGACGAGGCGAAAGGAATAAGCTCCTGAAATTTCTCGGCGATGGCGAGAACATCATCGTCCGCTGAGAAGTCGAGAACAAGTAACTCTGATAACTTGTCCTCCCTGAGTGGGGCCGGATAATACCTCTCCATCATGAGAGTCCTGAATTGATTCCAAGTACAAGATCCGTCGATGGGCTTCATTTTTTGATTTGAGCAGTCTAGTTGTCAGAACTAGGCTCATATCATATTGAGTTAGATGTCTTAATCTTAACTCGGCATGTTGAGTGTTATGTACTAAATTTTAGATTTGAGCAGTCTAGTTGTCAGAACTAGGCTCAGATCATCCGAATTAGATGTCTTAATCTTAACTCGGCGTGTTGGTGACCAATCATGTTATGTATGCTTTAGCCTTTATAGGAACCAGGCTTTCATCTGAATTTTAAAGAGTTGCCTTGCTTTAAATATTTAAGTCAGGCGTTAGTGCTCCAGACTTATTTTAACGTTGAGACATTGTTACGTAATATCTAAGCATGTACGAATTAAGTACTTGACAGAATGATGAAACGGGTTTTGATAGATAAAAGGCTATTACATCGAAAGTGTGAATGGACAGCTCATCTTAACTTCTTCTATTGGTAATACATTCTCAAGTGCTCTGAGTGCCATGGGTTTTTAAGCACTTTCTCTTCGGGTGTCTTGAGCATGTAGGTCCCCTCCCAGATAGTGTGGGTTACAATGTAAGGGCCATCCCAATTTGGAGAGAGCTTGTTTTGGTGAGCCTTTCGGTGAGTATACTCAATTTTTCTCATTACCCAATCACCTATTTCGAACACCCTTTTCTTAACCTTTTTGTCGTGATAGGCCTTGGTCCTTTGTTTGTAGTTAATCATCCTTAGCTGTGCAGCTAGTCTTTTCTCTTCAAGCAAGTCCAAATCCAGAAGTCTGTTATATTCATTGACCATTTCGTCATAGTTGGTTACCTTAAACTTCTGGAGTGCCATCTCTGCTGGAGCTAAGGCTTCTGAACCGTACGTCAAGGCAAAGGGTGTTTCCCCGGTCGGCCCCCGAGTCTTTGTACAAACTACCCATAGGGCAAGGGGAGGTCGTCCAACCACTTCTCCTCGCTTCCTTCCAGATTTTTTGTGAGGGCTGTCAAGATCAGTTTGTTGGCTGCTTCTGCTTGGCCATATCCCTGAGGATAACTAACTGAGGATTTCTTGTGCTGAACCCCCAATCTGTTAAGCTCTTCAGTCAAGGCATCCGAGAATTGAAGTCCATTATCCGTTACAATCATGTTAGGGACACCGAACCGACACCAGATGTAATCGTGTATGAAATTGATGGTGTTCTCCTCCGTGATTTTTGCCAAGGCTCTAGCTTCGACCCACTTGGTGAAGTAATCTACGGATACTATGACATATTTATTGCTTCCCTTGGCTAAGGGGAAAGGTCTGATAATGTCGATTCCCCACATATCGAAGGGCCAAGTCGGTATGATGAGGCTTTGTTCAACAGCCGGGACCTTAGGTAGGTCAGAGTACCTTTGACATTTATTGCATTTTTTCACGTAGGTCTGGGCATCTTCCCTCAAGTTAGGCCAACAATATCCAAGGCTTATGACCTTATCAGCTAAAGTCCTGGCCCCCGGGTGTCCTCCACAGACTCCATTATGGACCTCGGAAAGCAAGTTCTCCGTATACTTTGGAGGAACACATCTAAGTAGAGGCTTGGTGAAAGATCTTCTGTAAAGTACTCTGTTCCACATGATGAACCGCACAGTCTTCTTTTTAATCATTTTAACTGTCAATTCGTCTTTGGGTAGCATTCCATCTCTAAGGTAGTCCTTGTAGTCGTCTATCCAGCTTCTCTCTTCGTGGTCTATGTCCAAGATCTTTATCCTTTCAAATGCTGGTTGGTCAGCACAAATGACCAATGGATCAACGTTCTCAGCTGTAGCCATTTTGGAAAGCAGAATGGCCTCGAACTATTAGCCTTATCTCCTAGAACTCTAAATCCTTGGTTTTGTCAAGGACGGGGTCTTTGTACTGGTCATCATGTGGTTTTCAGTGTTGAACTCTCCTTGGACTTGCTTCACAACCATCTTTGAATCACTGTAAGCAGCCAACTTCATTGCTCCGAGGAACTTAGCCTTTTCAATCTCGAGGATAAGGGCCTCATACTCGGCCTGGTTGTTTGAAGATGGGAACAAGAATCGCAGAAAGTCTCGAATTATGTGCTCACTCCTAGGACTGACCAGGACAACTCCTGCCCCACTTCTTACTTTTGTAGCAGACCCATCTGCGTACAAAATCCAGCAGTCTCTTGTTAGGTCGGAGAAGAGTTCAGTATCCATGAGGGTCTTTATTTTCCGTACAGCGGGCACGTGTTCACTTGTAAAAGAGGTTTCAACTAGAAAATCAACCAGGGGTTGTGCAAGTAAAGTCTTCCTCGACTTATAGGTAATGTCAAACTCGGCCAGCTGGATAGACCAGTTGAGAAGTCGGTCCGAGCTGTCCATCTTGTGCAATATTTTTCTTTGGGGAGCATCTGTGTAGACCATGATGGGACGAGCTGAGAAGTAGGCCCTAAGATTTCTCGCAGCAATAACCAAGGTGTAAGCTATCTTCTCGGCATTTAAGAATCTCGATTCAACTTCTGATAATGCCTTTCTTACATAGTAGACTGGCTTCTGAGCGCCTCTGTCGTCACGGACTAGGACTGCTGCAACGGCATGGTCTGTTGCCTCCAAGAACACGAAAAGCATTTCTCCCACGACGGGGCTGCTGAGAAGAGGGGTGAACCCAAATATTTCTTCAACTCTCGAAACGAGGCCGAGCACTCGGGTGTCCATGATAAATCTTTTGTTCCTTTTAAGACATTAAAAAAGGGGAGTGATTTCTCCGCGGCTTTGGCTCCGAACCTTACCAATGTTGCCACTCTTCCGTTAAGCCTTTGGACTTCTTTGATGCAAGTTGGCTCTCGCGTATCTATCAATGCTTTGATCTTCTCTGGGTTGGCCTCAATGACCCTTTGAGAAACCCTGAAACCTAAGAACTTGCCTGCTGTGACCCGAATACGCATTTGCTGGGGTTAAGCTTCATGGCGTTTGCTTTCAGGTGACCAATGGTCTCCCAAGTCAGTGGTGTGGCTTCTCCTCCTAGTTTTTACAACCATGTCATCGATGTAGGCCTCCATGTTTCTTCCAATATGAGATTTAAAAACCTTATTGACTATCCTTTAGTAGGTCGCTCCCGCATTCTTGAGCCCGAACGGCATCATCACATAACAGTAAATTCCACCAGCTGCCTAGAAGGCCGTCTTCTCAATGTCTTCTTCAGTCATTTTGACTTGATGGTAGCCAGAGTAAGTGTCAAGGAAGCTAAGTGTTTGATGTCCCGTAATAGAGTCCACCAACTTATCAATCATTGGGAGGGGATAACTATCCTTTGGGCAGGCCTTGTTGAATTCCGTGAAGTCCACACATATTCTTCAATGGTGATTTTTTGGACCCTTTCCTTGCCCTCTCCATCTAGGTTCAGATTCTCGAGATCCAATAGTTGGTCCACCTTGGTTTCTGCTAAAGTTGTCTTAGTGGCGTCCGAACTCGGGGTGAGGGGGAAAGTCGCATCCAGTTCATTTGTCTGCAGAAGCGAGTGCTGGTCACCTGTGGTAATACTGGTCTCTTGACCGCCTCGGGGGATCTCAGCCATGATGGGTGGTTACCCGAAATAAGTTCTTCGACGTTTCCTGGCAATGGAACCAAACTGATGCTACCAAGACGTATTGGATCAGTCCTTATCCAAGCGGTTCGGATAATTCCGGCTAGTGAACTTCCTAATCGGACCTACACACAATAAAACACGTGACCTGAGCCGGGGCTTCACCAGCGAAGGCCCTCGGCGTGAGAGTAAGTATATTGAATATGTGGTGGAAATAAAATTAATTGACTGTATTGAGAATCAATAATTATGTCTGTCCCAGTGTAGGTGGAGCACACCTATTTATAAGCATGAATATTGCAACCCTAACTTGCGGAGAAAGTCACTGGGCCCGTGTTGATATTGGACTTATTATATATATTGGAAGTAGAATCCTGATAAGAATTGTGGATGTAGTTTCCTTGTGGAGAAGAGTCCTTGTTAGGTAAGGACATCTTTATTTGTCTCTATCTTGGATTTCGTTAGATTCCGTGTGCTTGAAGGATAGGAATTTCATCTACTGACAAGGAGTGTAGATTTGCTGATCTCGGCTTATTCTGTCACTGAGCCGAGTCGGCGCAACAATTCGGTTGTCTGAACCAAATCTTGGCTTGAGCCTGAGCTGAGGCACGCCGAGTATGGTCCTGGCTTTCAGGTCGACCTCGACGTCATGCTCTATGCCGAGATAATAAGTTTATTTTTGGGCTCTGTAGGGTCTTGATTTATGGACCTTGCTGGGCCTTACACTCAAGCTCTCTAGATCCATGTAATCAATTCAGTTTATGTCGTTCATATTTGTATTTTTATTAGTGTTTTATTTTCTATTCTATTCATGTTCTTCATGTTTTTAATGTTAATTGTTTTGTGTGATTGTTACTGTGTAATTATTGTGTATTACTTCTATTGTCCATTTTTTTTGTCAGTATTACTTCTATTGTCCATAATGTTTGTTGAGATTTTGTTGAACTTATTCCAACAAACTTTAGTGAATTTCACTTCTATTTATGTTGGATTTTACAATTCATTGTTGGGTTTATTATAAAAAAAATAAATAAATTAAAACAACCCCTGAAGTTTAATGTGGTTACAATTTTGGATATATAATTATTTCACCAAAAGTTGCTTAATTCATGAAAAAGAATTACTCATTTGATGATTATGGACTTTAGGTGAAATTGGTATTGGAAATAGTTTAATAATTAACCATTTATTAAGGATCAATATTGTTAATTAAATATTTATTGAATGATAATCTACGTCGTGACTAGATGAACATGGTATATTTAATATCTCTAAACCGATTTTCGATGAGTGAGATATTGTATGCTAAAGGTTGGATGTTTGTGTAGAAACTAGCATTTTATTTATATCTATATAAAGATTTAGTCTCAATAATTAAATATTGAGTCCTAATGATTAATGTCATTAAGATTGAGTCCCAATAATTAAATATTGGATCTTAATGATTAATATCACTAATACATCTTTACATATAAAGTCGATTATTTTTACTGTCTTGGATTTTTAGTACCATGTTAAAAATACTTATCATCAGTGCCAAAATATCACTGTCAAAATATGTTTTAAAAATGGTTAATTTTTTTTAAGTTGTCAAATATAATACAACCTTTAATTGTTTGGGGTTAGATTGAGGTAATCAACAGATTAGTCAAAAGTTTTAGGACCACAACTAGCTCAACTTTTTTTTTAT
Organism: Orobanche coerulescens; assembly: GCA_033398695.1. Lineage (NCBI taxonomy): Eukaryota > Viridiplantae > Streptophyta > Magnoliopsida > Lamiales > Orobanchaceae > Orobanche > Orobanche coerulescens. The sequence goes on along the minus strand of CM065814.1, from coordinate 39,161,139 downwards.
TTTTCACATTCGCAGATATTAAGAATTCTTGTTGGTTTTATGGTTGGTTAACAATCTTCAGTTATGTTGAAAGTGTTTTTGGATGTTGTTGTACATCGTTTGTAAAGGTAATGCTATTAAACCAGATAAAAACTTAGCAGGCGGCGTACGTACTATTGAAAAGAAAATCGTACCACAACCTATTAGTAAACACCAATTTGGTGCAACTCGACCCGACCCGATCCAATCAATTAACAAGTTATATTTAACAGTTTGAACAATTCTTTTATCAATACTTTTAACCATTTATGCTAAACATCAAATTTCAAACTTTTTTATATGATATGTGTGCAACGCACGTGTCTGAATGACTAGTGTTATATAAATGTTAGTTGTCCCACATTGATTGTATATGGATGTTTTGACTTGTATTTAAAGTCTTTGTCACTATGTGCTTAATAACAAGTTGGGTTGGTGTGTATCGGTATCCTCGCGCGCGCACACACACACACACAAGCCGGGTCGGGTCGGACCCGGGCCGAGGCCCAGGACGTGGATCTTAGCAATTGGTTCTTTGGGCTGGTGTTTGGGCCTTATCTTTTGGACCAAATCCACAAGTCCATTACCTTTTGATCTAGCCCATGACTCTTGATCTCACTAGTAAATGCTCCAAGACTCTTCATCCAATCGAGCCCTTTGGGCGTCTGAAACTGACAGCCTTCATGGCTTCTTCATGAATGGCCTTTATGGCGATGTGTCCCTTCACATGGTTCGAGAGCCTATATATAGGAGCATTCGTTCATTGCAGTAGTCAGACTTTGAAAGTTTTCTGCATTCTCATATCATCATGTTCAGTCCTCGTTCCAATCCAATTCGCCGGTGCTCGGTTCAGTTTTGCGGTGCTTCTAGTGTCGAGACATTCAGATCGTTTTAACCTTTGGGGATGAGCTGCCTTACCGTGAGCACTACCGGGGCGTATTCTCGTCTTGCGGGCAGAAGCTCTAGCTTCGGACAATCTCTAGTTATTTTTCTAGTTACTTCAATTTCATTGTAATACCTGTTAATTCTGTTCGTAGTTTAAGTTAAAGTTTCGAATATTATTGTTGTACACGTGCAAGTACCCGGTTCCTAATAATCGCAGGACGAGAATAACCGAAATTACTTGTTCGTGTGTTCCTGAAACTGAAGTTTAATTCTACACCTCTACTGCAAAAGAAAAAAAATATCGTCCAATCCAAGCACCGGTGCTTCCACTAATCCATCCACCGATTCTATAACCATTAGATCATCAAGCTCTTCTATGGCTCCAATTCACAATGCTGCTCGGCTCATGCCTATCGCCGAGAAACCTCCTATTTTCTCGGGCACTGACTTCAAATGCTGGTCTCAAAATATGTTGTTCTACATTACCACAATGGGGCTTGCGAGGTTCCTGCGTGAAGAAAGGCCTCCTGTCCCTGCTAAGAACGAGGAAAATGTTCAAGTGCGTACCAACTATGATACCTGGGTTCATTCCGACTATCTGTGTCGGAATATGTTGCTGAACGGGCTTGATGATGGCCTGTTCAATGTGTTCAACATCTAGGAGTCTGCCAAAGAAATTTGGGATGCTCTTGAGCTGAAATACCATGTTAATCCTGCCAGCACGAAGAAGTTTTTTGTGACGAGGCTCACCGAATCCAAATGGTGGATACTCGTCCAATGATGCTCTAAGTACAAGAGTTCCAACCACTTATACATGATTTTCATTCCAAGGGGATGCCACTACCCGAGGCGTACACTGTGGCGCTCTTGGTTGACAAGTTTCCGCCTAGTTAGAATTAGTTCAAGGGATACCTTAAGCATAAGCGAAAGGAGATGACTCTTGATATTTTGGTTGCTAAACTCCAAACTAAAGCTCAAGTCCGTGATCAAGACTTAAGTATCAAAGCTCCTATGGAGGCTAAGGCTAATATGACTGAAGGTGGGGGCGGACCTTCCAAAAAGCGTCCACGTCCTATCAAAGGCAAGGGAATGGATGTGGCACCTCCGACGAAGTTTACCAGAATGTGCTACAACTGTTATAAGCCCAACCATATGGCAAAAACTGCCGAAAGCCGAAGAAGAACAAGGGAAAGGGCATAGTCAACCATGTCGGGAAGGACTTTGACTCTTAGGACAAAGATGACCTTGCTGCCATGATCACCGAGGTATATCATGTCTAGGAACCTAACCCTGTTACTTGGTTTCTTGATACGGGTGTGATTGTTCACATTTGTGTGAATCAAGACTTGTTTTACACTTACAATGAGGTTCAAGACCGCTTCATCACCGAGACAAGTGATCGTACCTCTCCGGTTCTTGGAATTGGGACTATTGTGATTCAATTTACCTCCGGCGTGGAGATAACTCTAAAGGATGTGCTGCATGCTCTGGTAATCCGCAAGAACATGGTGTCTGGTTTCAAATTAGTTAGAGCTAAATTTGATATAGACCTTCGTAGTGATTTTATAATAATACGCAAGTTTGGAAAGACTCTTGGGAAAGTTCATATTGTCGACGACATGTTCAAACTTAGCATTCGCACTTATAAGCCTCCAAAGGCAGTTGCTAATAACAAAGCTACTACTTCTGCTTACTTGCTTGAGTGCTCAAATTTATGGCATTGTAGATTAGGTCATGTGAATCTAAATGCTATAAAAAGATTAGTAAACCTAGATTTACTAAAATTAAATAAAATCAATAATCAAAACAGATATGAGATTTCTGTTGAGGCAAAAATGACGAAGTCACCGTTTCATATGGTAAACCGGAATACAAAACCCCTTTAATTAATTCACACAGACGTATGTGATTTAAATTGTGCAAAGTAGAGGTGGTAAGAAGTAAATTATCACTTTCATCAATGACTGTACAAGATATTGTTATCTTTATCTTTTGAGAAGTAAAGATGAGGCTATTGAAGCCTTTAAGAACTTCAAGAATGAAGCCGAGACTCAAATATGCTGTCGTATTAAGATGGTTCGAAGTGATAGAGGAGGTGAATATGTAGACACATTTGAGGAATTATGCAACGAGAGTGGTATAAGTCATCAAACAACAGCTCCATATGCACCACAATCTAATGGCATTATTGAACGTAGGGATCGAACACTTAAAGATATGATGAATGGCTTAATAATTAGTTCAGGATTGCCCCAGAACATATGGAGGAAAGCTGTCATGACAGGCAACTACATATTGAACAAGATTCCACGCAAAGGTAAGAATGTTACTCCTTATGAGTTGTGAAAAGGTAGAAAACCATTGTACGAATATCTCAAAGTGTGGGGGTGTTTGGCGAAAGTTGATGTGCCTCTACCTAAACAAGTTAAAATTGGTCCTGAGACAGTCGATTTTATCTTTATTGGTTATGTACTTAACAGTAGCGCTTACAGATTTGTCGTATACAAATCGGAGATACCCGACATTCATATAAATACAACGATTGAATCAAGGAATGTTATGTTCTATGTCTATCCTTATAAGAATAAGGTTGATCCTAACTCTAGAAAGGGAGTTGATGATGAAGCTATAAGTTCTAAACTTGTAGCTGAGCCCATGTCTTCTAAAACTATAGATGAAAATGAAGCCTCAAGCTCAAATGCGGTGTTATTTGAACGACCAAATAGAAAGAGACCTAGGTCTACACTAGTCAATGTATAACTTAGATGAGGTACTATAGTGCGGAAATTAAAGATATATGGAGCGGACTGTAATACCCGAGATTTTCGTTCCGATTATTTTGAATTTTCCGGATATTTCTCGGTTTCCGAGTGTCCGTATTATTTTTCTCGACAATTGACTTTTCTGTTTAATTGGTCGCGTGTGATTATTTGTTGTGTTTTTTCGTTTCGGATCGATGATGTTGTCCACGAGCGTTTTGTCGTGTTCGTTCGGTGAGTTTTCGAAAAATCGGGTCGTCGAGTCTTGGCATCTGTGCACCGGCTGGCCAGGTGCACACGAGCAGGGCGCACGAGCCGGTGCTCGTGCGGAACAGGCAGACTGATGGGCAGTCACTGCCGGCCTCGCACGATCCGGCGCTCATGCGGCCCTAATTGTACGCACACGAGCTGGTGCTCGTGTGTCCCGGCAGATTGCTGACAGTGGGAGCGCACGACCCGGAGCACAACCGGCCGCTCGTGCGTATCTGCCCATGCATCCCTCGAGAGTATAAATATGATCGAGCATACGGGTTCTGCAAGTGCGCAGTATAAATATTATCCCTGGGCACCATTATTGTCTGCCCGTGTGTCCCTGGCCTAGTTCAGCATTCAATGAGAATTGATTCGTGAAGGAATTAAAGTATGGTCGCAAGGAGTCCAAGGGCAACTGTGAATGATGGAATTAACTTCGTCGTTAATCGAAGAAATAAAATCTAAGTAGTTGGATGACTCTCTGATTTTTCGGTTACGTGATGAAGTGAACAAAGGAAAGGCCCCATGATTCGTGATACATGATGATGGAGTACTGAGATTCCAGAGTCGACTTTGCATCCCCGATGACGATGCTTTGAAACAGACGATCATGAAGGAAACTCACAGTGCGCCCTATATTATTCATCCGGGCACCAGTAAGATGTAAAAGGATCTAAAGCAAAATTTTTGGTGGGGAAGTATGAAGAGGGACGTAGCGGAATACGTCTCGAAGTGTTTAACTTGTCAACAAGTTAAGATTGAACATTAGCGACCTGCCGGAATGTTGAAGCCACTTCTGATTCCTGAATGGAAGTAGGAGCATATATCGATGGATTTTATCACCAATATGCCAAGGACCAGAATGGGGATGAATATGATTTGGGTGATAGTTGATCGTCTAACCAAGTCGGCTCATTTTCTGGGTATTAAGGATACATGGGGACCAGAAAAGTTGGCATGGGTGTTTATTGCGGAGATAGTCCGATTGCCCGGGTGTTACGTGCTCACTCCTAAGACTGACCAGGACAACTCCTTCCCCACTTCTTACTTTTGTAGCAGACCCATCCGCGTACAAAATCCAGCAGTCTCTTGGTAGGTCAGAGAAGAGTTCAGTATCCATGAGGGCTTTTATTTTCCATACAGCGGGCACGTGTTCACTTGCAAAAGAGGTTTCAACTAGAAAATCAACCAGGGGTTGTGCAAGTAAAGTCTTCCTCGGCTTATAGGTAATGTGAAACTCGGCCAGCTGGATAGACCAGTTGAGAAGTCGGTTCGAGCTGTCCATCTTGTGCAATATTTTTCTTTGGGGAGCATCTGTGTAGACCGTGATGGGATGAACTGAGAAGTAGGCCCTAAGATTTCTCGCAGCAATAACCTAGGTGAAAGCTATCTTCTCCGCATTGAAGAATCTCGATTCAACTTCTGATAATGCCTTGCTTACATAGTAGACTGGCTTCTGAGTGCCTCTGTCGTCACGGACTAGGACTGCAACAACGGCATGGTCTGTTGCGGCCAAGAACACGAAAAGCATTTTTCCCACGACGGGGCTGCTGAGAAGTGGGGTGAACCCAAATATTTCTTCAACTCTCGAAACGAGGCTGAGCACTCGAGTGTCCATGCGAAATCTTTCGTTCCTTTTAATACCTTAAAAAATGGGAGTAATTTCTCCACGGCTTCGGCTATGAACCTTCCCAATGTTGCCACTCTTCCGTTAAGCCTTTGGACTTCTTTGATGCAGGTTGGCTCTCGCGTATCTATCAATGCTTTGATCTTCTCTGGGTTGGCCTCAATTCCCCTTTGAGAAACCATGAAACCTAAGAACTTGCCTGCCGTGACCCCGAATATGCATTTGCTGGGGTTAAGCTTCATTGTGTTTGCTTTCAGGTGATCAATGGTCTCCCAAGTCAGTGGTGTGGCTTCTCCTCCTAGTTTTTACAACCATGTCGTCGATGTAGGCCTCCATGTTTCTCCTAATCTGAGATTTGAAAACCTTATTGACCATCCTTTGGTAGGTCGCTCCCGCATTCTTGAGCCCGAACGGCATCATCATATAACAGTAAATTCCACCAGCTGCCTGGAAGGCGTCTTCTCAATGTCTTCTTCAGTCATTCTAACTTGATGGTATCCAGAGTAAGCATCAAGGAAGCTAAGTGTCTGATGTCCCGTAATAGAGTCCACCAACTTATCAATCATTGGGAGGGGATAACTATCCTTTGGGCAGGCCTTGTTGAAGTCCGTGAAGTCCACACATATTCTTCACTTACCATTATGCTTTTTGACCATCACTACATTGGCCAACCAGACCGGGTAAGTTGCCTCTCTTATGATGCCTGCTTTGCGTAATTTGTCAATAATATTGGGAATTGGCTATAATAGCTCCGATTATGCCTCTACTTTTTGATTAAATATTTTTAGTAGGAGATTAAACAACATTACATGCATCCGACTCATAACTCTATGAAAACTCGACTTTATTGATTAAATTTGAGCCTTTTTTATTCAGAATTGTCTATAACAGCTCCGATTTAATCTTTTAATTCTTGATTAAGTCATTTTGTAGCAATAGCTCCGATTAAGCATTTACTTCTTGATAAGTCTTGTTAATAGAAGATAAAACCACGTTACATGTATTCAAGTCGGAACTCTACGAAAACCCGGGTTTATTGATTATATTCGAGTATTTTATATTAAAGAATTGGCTATAATGGCTCCGATTAAGCCTTTACTTCTTGATTAAGTCTGGTTATGAGGAGGTGAAATCACGTTACATGTATTTGATTTGGAGCTCTATGAAAACTCGGGCTTATTAGTTAGCTTCGAGCCTTTTGTACTGAGAATTGACTATAACAGCTCTGATTAATCTTTTACTTCTTGATTAAGTCTTGTTGTAGCAAGGATTCACTGTAATATCTCCGATTAAGCCTTTACTTCTTGATTAAAAATTGTTCATAGGAGATAAGACCACGTTACATGCTTTCAAGTCGGAAATCTATGAAAACTATGGTTTATTGATTAGATTCAAGCCTTTTGTACTCAGAACTTGCTATAACAGCTATGATTCGTATTTTACTTCTTGATTATGTATTTTTGTAGCAAGGATTCACTATAATAGCTCCGATTAAGCCTTTAATTCTTGATTAAGTTCGGCTAATAGGAGATAAAACCACATTACATATATTAGAGTCGGAACTCTACGAAAACTCGGGTTTATTGATTATAGTCGAGCATTTTATATTGGGAATTGGCTATAATAGCTCCGATTATGCCTTTACTTTTTGATTAAGTAGTGCTAGTAGGAGATTAAACAACATTACATGCATCCGACTCATAACTCTATGAAAACTCGACTTTATTGATTAAATTTGGGCCTTTTGTACTCAGAATTGGCTATAACAGCTCCGATTTAATCTTTTACTTCTTGATTAAGTCATTTTGTAGCAATAGCTCTGATTAAGCATTTACTTCTTGATAAGTCTTGTTAATAGGAGATAAAACATCGGAACTCTATTAAAACTCGGGTTTATTGATTATATTCGATTATTTTATATTGAGGAATTGTCTATAATGGCTCCGATCAAGCCTTTACTTCTTGATTAAATCTGGTTAATAGGAGATAAAATCATGTTACATGTATTCAAGTCGGAGCTCTATGAAAACTCGGGCTTATTAGTTATATTCAAGCCTTTTGTACTCAGAATTCGCTATAAAAGCTCCGATTAATCTTTTACTTCTTGATTAAGTCTTGTTGTAGCAAGGATTCACTATAATAGCTTCGATTAAGTCTTTACTTATTGATAAGTCTTGTTAATAGGAGATAAAACGACATTATACGTATTTGATTCGGAATTCTATGAAACTCGAGTTTATTGATTAGATTCGAGTATTTGATATTGAGAATTGTATAATAGCTTAGATTAAATATTTACTTCTTGATTAAGTCGTGTTAATAGGAGATCAGACCACATTACATGTATTCGAGTCGGAACTCTATGAAAACTCGTGTTTATTGATTAGATTCGAGCCTTTTGGACCCAGAATTGGCTATAAAAGCACCGATTAATCTTTTACTTCTTGATTAAGTCTTGTAGTAGCAAGGATTCACTATAATAGCCTCGATTAAGTCTTTACTTATTGATAAGTCTTGTTAATAGGAGATAAAACCACGTTCATGTATTCAAGTCGGAACTCTACGAAAACCCAGGTTTATTGATTATATTCGAGTATTTTATATTAAAGAATTGGCTATAATGGCTCCGATTAAGCCTTTACTTCTTGATTAATTCTGGTTATGAGGAGGTAAAACCACGTTATATGTATTTGATTTGGAGCTCTATGAAAACTCGGGCTTATTCATTAGCTTCGACCCTTTTGTACTGAGAATTGACTATAACAGCTCTGATAAATCTTTTACTTCTTGACTAAGTCTTGTTGTAGCAAGGATTCGTTGTAATATCTCCGACAAAACCTTTACTTCTTGATTAAGAATTGTTCATAGGAGATAAGACCATGTTACATGCTTTCAAGTCGGAACTCTATGAAAACTCAGGTTTATTGATTAGATTCGAGCCTTTTGTACTCAGAATTTGCTATAACAGCTTTGATTCGTATTTTACTTCTTGATTAAATCTTTTTGTAGCAAGGATTCACTATAATAGCTCCGATTAAGTCTTTAATTCTTGATTAAGTCCGGATAATAGGAGATAAAACCACGTTACATATATTAGAGTCGGAACTCTACGAAAACTCGGGTTTATTGATTAGAGTCAAGCATTTTATATTGGGAATTGGATATAATAGCTCCGATTATGCCTCTACTTTTTGATTAAGTATTTTTAGTAGGATATTAAACAACATTACATGCATGCGACTCATAACTCTATGAAAACTCGACTTTATTGATTAAATTTGAGCCTTTTGTACTCAGAATTGGCTATAACATCTCCGATTTAATCTTTTACTTCTTGATTAAGTCATTTTGTAGCAATAGCTCCGATTAAGCATTTACTTCTTGATAAGTCTTGTTAATAGGAGATAAAACCACGTTACATGTATTCGAGTCGAAACTCTACAAAAACTCGGGTTTATTGATTATATTCGATTATTTTATATTGAAGAATTGTATATAATGGCTCCGATCAAGCCTTTACTTCTTGATTAAGTCTGGTTAATAGGAGATAAAATCACGTTACATGTATTCAAGTCGGAGCTCTACGAAAACTCGGGCTTATTAGTTAGACTCGAGCCTTTTGTACTCAGAATTGGCTACAAAAGCTCCGATTAATCTTTTACTTCTTGATTAAGTCTTGTTATAGCAAGGATTCACTATAATAGCTTCGATTAAGTCTTTACTTATTGATAAGTCTTGTTAATAGGAGATAAAACCACAATACATGTATTCAAGTCGGAACTCTACGAAAACCCGGGTTTATTGATTATATTCGAGTATTTTATATTAAAGAATTGGCTATACTGGCTCCGATTAAGCCTTTACTTCTTGATTAAGTCTGGTTATGAGGAGGTAAAACCACGTTACATGTATTTGATGTGGAGCTCTATGAAAACTCGGGCTTATTCGTTAGCTTCGAGCCTTTTATACTGAGAATTGACTATAACGGCTCTGATTAATCTTTTTCTTCTTGATTAAGTCATGTTGTAGCAAGGATTCGATGTAACATCTCCGATTAAGCCTTTACTTCTTGATTAAGAATTGTTCATAGGAGATAAGACCATGTTACATGCTTTTAAGTCGGAACTCTATGAAAAATCGGGTTTATTGATTAGATTCGAGCCTTTTGTAATCAGAATTTGCTATAACAGCCCCGATTCGTATTTTACTTCTTGATTATGTCTTTTTGTAGCAAGGATTCACTATAATGCTCCGATTAAGCCTTTAATTCTTGATTAAGTCCGGCTAATAGGAGATAAAACCACGTTACATATAATAGAGTCGGAACTCTACGAAAACTCGGGTTTATTGATTACAGTCGAGCATTTTATATTGGGAATTGGCTATAATAGCTCTGATTATGCCTCTACTTTTTGATTAAATATTTTTAGTAGGAGATTAAACAACATTACATGCATCCGACTCATAACTCTATGAAAACTCGACTTTATTGATTAAATTTGAGCCTTTTGTATTCAGAATTGGCTATAACAGCTCCGATTTAATCTTTTAATTCTTGATTAAGTCATTTTGTAGCAATAGCTCCGATTAAGCATTTACTTCTTGATAAGTCTTGTTAATAGAAGATAAAACCATGTTACATGTATTCAAGTCGGAACTCTACGAAAACCCGGGTTTATTGATTATATTCGAGTATTTTATATTAAAGAATTGGCTATAATGGCTCCGATTAAGCCTTTACTTCTTGATTAAGTCTGGTTATGAGGAGGTAAAATCACGTTACATGTATTTGATTTGGAGCTCTATGAAAACTCGGGCTTATTAGTTAGCTTCGAGCCTTTTGTACTGAGAATTGACTATAACAGCTCTGATTAATCTTTTACTTCTTGATTAAGTCTTGCTGTAGCAAGGATTCACTGTAATATCTCCGATTAAGCCTTTACTTCTTGATTAAAAATTGTTCATAGGAGATAAGACCACGTTACATGCTTTCAAGTCGGATATCTATGAAAACTATGGTTTATTGATTAGATTCAAGGCTTTTGTACTTAGAACTTGCTATAACAGCTATGATTCGTATTTTACTTCTTGATTATGTATTTTTGTAGCAAGGATTCACTATAATAGCTCCGATTAAGCCTTTAATTCTTGATTAAGTTCGGCTAATAGGAGATAAAACCACGTTACATATATTAGAGTCGGAACTCTACGAAAACTCGGGTTTATTGATTAGAGTCGAGCATTTTATATTGGGAATTGGCTACAATAGCTCCGATTATGCCTTTACTTTTTGATTAAACAACATTACATGCATCCGACTCATAACTCTATGAAAACTCGACTTTATTGATTAAATTTGGGCCTTTTGTACTCAGAATTGGCTATAACAGCTCCGATTTAATCTTTTACTTCTTGATTAAGTCATTTTGTAGCAATAGCTCTGATTAAGCATTTACTTCTTGATAAGTCTTGTTATTAGGAGATAAAACGTCGGAACTCTATAAAAACTCGGGTTTATTGATTATATTCGATTATTTTATATTGATGAATTGTCTATAATGGCTCCGATCAAGCCTTTACTTCTTGATTAAATCTGGTTAATAGGAGATAAAATCACGTTACATGTATTCAAGTCGCAGCTCTATGAAAACTCGGGCTTATTAGTTATATTCGAGCCTTTTGTACTCAAAATCGGCTATAAAAGCTTCGATTAATCTTTTACTTCTTGATTAAGTCTTGTTGTAGCAAGGATTCACTATAATAGCTTCGATTAAGTCTTTACTTATTGATAAGTCTTGTTAATAGGAGGATAAACCACATAATATGTATTCGATTCGGAATTCTATGAAACTCGAGTTTATTGATTAGATTCGAGTATTTGATCATGAGAAATGTATAATAGCTTAGATTAAATATTTACTTCTTGATTAAGTCGTGTTAATAGGAGACCAGAACATATGGAGGGAAGCTGTCATGACAGGCAACTACATATTGAACAAGATTCCACGCAAAGGTAATAATGTTACTCCTTATGAGTTGTGAAAAGGTAGAAAACGATTGTACAAATATCTCAAAGTGTGGAGGTGTTTGGCGAAGGTTGATGTGCCTCTACCGAAACAAGTTAAAATTGGTCCTGAGACGGTCGATTATATCTTTATTGGTTATGTACTTAACAGTAGCGCTTACAGGTTTGTCGTATACAAATCGAAGATACCTGACATTCATATAAATACAACGATTGAATCAAGGAATGTTATGTTCTATGTCTATCCTTATAAGAATAAGGTTGATCCTAACTCTAGCAAGGGAGTTGATGATGAAGCTATAAGTTCTAAACTTGTAGCTGAGCCTATGTCTTCTAAAACTATAGATGAAAATGAAGCCTCAAGCTCAAATCCGGTGTTATTTGAACGACCAAATAGAAAGCGACCTAGGTCTACACTAGTCAATGTAGAACTTAGACGAGGTACTATAGTGCAGAAATTAAAGATATATGGAGCGGACTGTAATACGCGAGATTTTCGTTCCGATTATTTTGAATTTTCCGGAAATTTATCGGTTTCCGAGTGTCGGTATTATTTTTCTCGACAATTGATTTTTCTGTTTAATTGGTCGCGTGTGATTATTTGTTGTGTTGTTTCGTTTCAGATCGATGATGTTGTCTACGAGCATTTTGTCGTGTTCGTTCGGTGAGTTTTCGAAAAATCGGGTCGTCGAGTCTTGGCGTCTGTGCACCGGCCGGCCAGGTGCGGTAATGACCGGCCAGGTGCGCACGAGCAGGGTGCACGAGCCGGCGCTCATGCGGCACTCGTGTGGAACAGGCAGACTGATGGGCAGTCACTGCCGGCCACGTACGATCCGGCGCTCGTGCGGCCCTGATTGTACGTGCACGAGCAGGTGCTCGTGTGTCCCGGCAGATTGCTGACAGTGGGAGCGCACAACCCGGAGCACGACCGGCCGCTCGTGCATATCTGCCCGTGCATCCCTGGGCAGTATAAATATGATCGAGCATACGGGTTCTGCAAGTGCGCAGTATAAATATTACCCCTGGGCACCATTATTGTCTGCCCGTGTGTCCCTAGCCCAGTCCAGCATTCAATGAGAATTGATTCGTGAAGGAATTAAAGTATGGTCGCAAGGAGTCCAAGGGAAACTTTGAATGATGGAATTAACTTCGTCGTTAATCGAAGAAATAAAATCTAAGCAGTTGGATGACTCTCTAATTTTTCGGTTACGTGATGAAGTGAACAAAGGAAAGGCCCCAGGATTCGTGATACATAATGATGGAGTACTGAGATTCCAGAGTAGACTTTGCGTCCCCTATGACGATGCTTTGAAACAGACGATCATGAAGGAAACTCACAGTGCGCCTTATATTATTCATCCGGGCACCAGTAAGATGTATACGGATCTAAAGCAAAGTTTTTGGTGGGGAAATATGAAGAGGGACGTAGCGGAATACGTATCGAATTGTTTAACTTGTCAACAAGTTAAGATTGAACATTAGCGACCTGCCAGAATGTTGAAGCCACTTCTGATTCCTGAATGGAAGTAGGAGGATATATCGATGGATTTTATCACCAATATGCCAAGGACCAGAATGGGGATGAATATGATTTGGGTGATAGTTGATCGTCTAACCAAGTCGGCTCATTTTCTGGGTATTAAGGATACATGGGGACCAGAAAAGTTGGCATGGGTGTTTATTGCGGAGATAGTCCGATTGCACGGGTGCTACGTGCTCACTCCTAGGACTGACCAGGACAACTCCTGCCCCACTTCTTACTTTTGTAGCAGACCCATCCACGTACAAAATCCAGCAGTCTCTTGGTAGGTCAGGGAAGAGTTCAGTATCCATGAGGGCTTTTCTTTTCCATACAGCGGGCACGTGTTCACTTGCAAAAAAGGTTTCAACTAGAAAATCAACCAGGGGTTGTGCAAGTAAAGTCTTCCTCGGCTTATAGGTAATGTCAAACTCGGCCAGCTGGATAGACCAGTTGAGAAGTCGGTCCGAGCTGTCCATCTTGTGCAATATTTTTCTTTGGGGAGCATCTGTGTAGACCGTGATGGGATGAACTGAGAAGTAGGCCCTAAGATTTCTCGAAGCAATAACCTAGGTGTAAGCTATCTTCTCGGCATTGAAGAATCTCAATTCAACTTCTGAGTGCCTCTGTCGTCACGGACTAGGACTGCAACAACGGCATGGTCTGTTGCTGCCAAGAACACAAAAAGCATTTCTCCCACGACGGGGCTGCTGAGAAGTGGGGTGAACCCAAATATTTCTTCAACTCTCTAAATGAGGCCGAGCACTCGAGTGTCCATGTGAAATCTTTCGTTCCTTTTAATACCTTAAAAAAGGGGAGTGATTTCTCCGAGGCTTTGGCTATGAACCTTCCCAATGTTGCCACTCTTCCGTTAAGCCTTTGGACTTCTTTGATGCAGGTTGGCTCTCGCGTATCTATCAATGCTTTGATCTTCTCTGGGTTGGCCTCAATGCCCCTTTGAGAAACCATGAAAGCTTAGAACTTGCCTGCCGTGACCCCGAATATGCATTTGCTAGGGTTAAGCTTCATTGCGTTTGCTTTCAGGTGATCAATGGTCTCCCAAGTCAGTGGTGTGGCTTCTCGTCCTAGTTTTTACAACCATGTCGTTGATGTAGGCCTCCATGTTTCTCCCAATCTGAGATTTGAAAACCTTATTGACCATCCTTTGGTAGGTCGCTCCCTCATTCTTGAGCCCGAACGGCATCATCACATAACAGTAAATTCCACCAGCTGCCTGGAAGGCCGTCTTCTCAATGTCTTCTTCAGTCATTCTGACTTGATTGTAGCCAGAGTAAGCATCACGGAAGCTAAGTGTCTGATGTCCCGTAATAGAGTCCACCAACTTATCAATCATTGGGAGGGGATAACTATCCTTTGGGCAGGCCTTGTTGAAGTCCGTGAAGTCCACACATATTCTTCACTTACCATTATGCTTTTTGACCATCACTACATTGGCCAACCAAACCGGGTAAGTTGCCTCTCTTATGATGCCTGCCTTGCGTAATTTGTCAATTTCTTCCTGGATCGCCTTCTCTTTGTCTTTGGCAAAGATTCGCCTTATTTTTTGACAGGTTTGAAGAACTTATCAACTTCCAGTTTATGTAGGGCTATGTCCTCTTTCACGCCAATCATGTCTTCTACTTTCCACGCGAATATGTCCAGGTCGTTCTAGTGAAGGGAAATTATTTCTTTCTTTTCTTTGGGAGGGAGCTGTCCTCCTATCTTGACCTTATGTTCGGGATAGTCCGAGTTAATGACGAACTCTTCCACCTGATCGACGGGTTCCAGTTTTGGTCCATCCCTGAACTTCAAGGTTTCAATGGTGATTTTTTGGACCCTTTCCTTGCCCTCTCCATCTAGGTTCAGATTCTCGAGATCCAATAGTTGGTCCACCTTGGTTTATGCTAAAGTTGTCTTAGTGGCGTCCGAACTCGGGGTGAGGGGGAAAGTCGCATCCAGTTGATTTGTCTGCAGAAGCGGGTGCTGGTCACCTGTGGTAATACTGGTCTCTTGACCGCCTCGGGGGATCTCAGCCATGATGGGTGGTTACCCGAAATAAGTTCTTCGACGTTTCCTGGCAATGGAACCAAACTGATGCTGCCAAAACGTATTGGATCAGTCCTTATCCAATCGGTTCGGATAATTCCGGCTAGTGAACTTCCTGATCGGACCTACACACAAGAAAACACGTGACCTGAGCCGGGGCATCACCGGCGAAGGCCCTCGGCGTGAGAGTAAGTATATTGAATATGTAGTGGAAATAAAATTAATTGACTGTATTGAGAGTCAATAATTCTGTCTGTCCCAGTGTAGGTGGAGCACACCTATTTATAAGCATGAATATTGCAACCCTAACTTGCGGAGAAAGTCACTGGGCCCGTGTTGATAGTGGACTTATTATACATATTGGAAGTAGAATCCTGATAAGAATTGTGGATGTAGTTTCCTTGTGGAGAAGAGTCCTTGTTAGGTAAGGACATCTTTATTTGTCTCTATCTTGGATTTCGTTAGATTCCGTGTGCTTGAAGGTAGGACTTTCATCTACTGACAAGGAGTGTAGATTTGCTAATCTCGGCTTATTCCGTCACTGAGCCGAGTCGGCGCAACAATTCGGTTGTCTGAACTAAATCTTGGCTTGAGCCTGAGCTGAGGCACGCCGAGTATGGTCCTGGCTTTCAGGTCGACCTCGACGTCATGCTCTATGCCGAGATAATAAGTTTATTTTTGGGCTCTGTAGGGTCTTGATTTATGGACCTTGCTGGGCCTTACACTCAAGCTCTCTAGATCCATGTAATCAATTCAGTTTATGTCGTTCATATTTGTATTTTTATTTCTGTTTTATTTTCTATTCTATTCATGTTCTTCATGTTTTTAATGTTAATTGTTTTGTGTGATTGTTACTGTGTAATTTTTGTGTATTACTTCTATTGTCCATTTTTTTTGTCAGTATTACTTCTATTGTCCATAATGTTTGTTGAGATTTTGTTGAACGTATTCCAATAAACTTTAATGAATTTCACTTCTATTTATGTTGGATTTTACAATTCATTGTTGGGTTTATTATAAAAAAAATAAATAAATAAAAACAACCCC
Source organism: Orobanche coerulescens (assembly GCA_033398695.1). Classification (NCBI taxonomy): domain Eukaryota; kingdom Viridiplantae; phylum Streptophyta; class Magnoliopsida; order Lamiales; family Orobanchaceae; genus Orobanche; species Orobanche coerulescens. Next base: position 39,144,961 of record CM065814.1, on the reverse strand, counting down.
TGAAGTTTAATGTGATTACAATGTTGGATATATAATTATTTCACCAAAAGTTGCTTAATTCATGAAAAAGAATTACTCATTTGATGATTATGGACTTTGGTGAAATTGGTGTTGGAAATAGTTTAATAATTAACCATTTATTAACGATCAATATTGTTAATTAAATATTTATTATTTAATTAAAATATTTATTGAATGTTAATCTACGTCGTGACTAGATGAACACAGTATATTTAATATCTCTAAACCAATTTCCGATGAGTGAGATATTATATGCTAAAGGTTGGATGTTTGTGTAGAAACTAACATTTTATCTATATCTATATCTATATAAAGATTGAGTCTCAATAATTAAATATTGAGTCCTAATGATTAATGTCATTAAGATTGAGTCCCAATAATTAAATGTTGGATCTTAATGATTAATATCACTAATACATCTTTACATATAAAGTCGATTATTTTTAATGTCTTGGATTTTTAGTACCATGTTAAAAATACTTATCACCAGTGCCAAAATATCACTGTCAAAATATGTTTTAAAAATGGTTAATTTTTTTTCTAAGTTGTCAAATATAATACAACCTTTAATTGTTTGGGGTTAGATTGAGGTTATTAAAAGATTAGTCAAAAGTTTTAGGAGCACAACTAGCTCAACTTTTTTTTATTTTTCACATTCGTATATATTAAGAATTCTTGTTGGTTTTATGGTTGGTTAACAATCTTAGGTTATGTTGAAAGTGTTTTTGGATGTTGTTGTCCATCGTTTGTAAAGGTAATGCTATTAAACCAGATAAAAACTTAGCAGGCGGCGTACGTACTATTGAAAAGAAAATCGTACCACAACCTATTAGTAAACACCAATTTGGTGCGACTCCACCCGACCCGATCCAATCAATTAACAAGTTATATTTAACAGTTTGAACAATTATTTTATCAATACTTTTAACCATTTATGCTAAACATCAAATTTCAAACTTTTTTATACAATACGTGTGCAACGCACGTGTCTGAATGACTAGTGTTATATAAATGTTAGTTGTCCCACATTGATTGTATATGGATGTTTTGACTTGTATTTAAAGTCTTTATCACTATGTGCTTAATAACAAGTTGGGTTGGTGTGTATCGGTGTCCTCGCGCACACACACACACACACACATACACACACACAAGCTGGGTCGGGTCGGGCCCGGGCCCAGGCCCAGGACGTGGATCATTGGCAATTGGTGCTTTGGGCTGGTGTTTGGGCCTTATCTTTTGGACCAAATCCACAAGTCCATTACCTTTTGATCTTGCCCATGACTCTTGAGCTCACTAGTAAATGCTCCAAGACTCTTCATCCAATCGAGCCCTTTGGGCGTCTGAAACCGCCAGCCTTCATGGCTTCTTCATGAATGACCTTTATGGTGATGAGTCCCTTCACATGGTTCGAGAGACTATATATAGGATCATTCGTTCATTGCAGTAGTCAGACTTTGAAAGTTTTCTGCATATCATCATGTTCAGTCCTCGTTCCAATCCAATTCGCCGGTGCTCGATTCAGTTTTGCGGTGCTTCTACTGTCGAGACATTCAGATCATTTTAACCTTTGGGGATGAGCCGCCTTACCGTGAGCACGACCAGGGCGTATTCTCGTCTTGCGGGCAGAAGCTCTAGCTTCGGACAATCTCTAGTTATTTTTCTAGTTACTTCAATTTCATTGTAAGACCTGTTAATTCTGTTCGTAGTTTAAGTTAAAGTTTCGAATATTATTATTGTACATGTGCAAGTACCCGGTTCCTAATAATCGCAGGATGAGAATAACCGAAATTACTTGTTCGTGTGTTCCTGAAACTGAAGTTTAATGCTGAAAAAGAAAAAAAATATCATCCAATCCAAGCACCGGCTCTTCCACTAATCCATCCACCGATTCTATAACCATTGTATCATCAAGCTCTTCTATGGCTCCAATTCACAATGCTGCTCGGCTCATGCCTATCGCCGAGAAACCTCCTGTTTTCTCGGGCACTGAATTCAAATGCTGGTCTCAAAAGATGTTGTTCTGCATTACCACAATGGGGCTTGCGAGGTTCCTGCGTGAAGAAAGGCCTCCTGTCCCTGCTGAGAACGAGGAAAATGTTTAAGTGCGTACCAACTATGATACCTGAGTTCATTCCGACTATCTGTGTCGGAATATGTTGCTGAACGGGCTTGATGATGGCCTGTTCAATGTGTTCAACATCTAGGAGTTTGCCAAAGAAATTTGGGATGCTCTTGAGTTGAAATACCATGTTAATCCTGCCAGCACGAAGAAGTTTTTTGTGACGAGGCTCACCAAATTCCAAATGGTGGATACTCGTCCAATGATGCCCCAAGTACAAGAGTTCCAACCTCTTATACATGATTTTCATTCCGAGGGGATGCCTCTACCCGAGGCATACACTGTGGCGCTCTTGGTCGACAAGCTGCCGCCTAGTTGGAATTAGTTCAAGGGATACCTTAAGCATAAGCGAAAGGAGATGACTCTTGATATTTTGGTTGCTAAACTCCAAACTGAAGCTCAAGTCCGTGATCAAGACTTGAGGATCAAAGCTCCTATGGAGGCTAAGGCTAATCTGACTGAAGGTGGGGGCGGACCTTCCAAAAATGTCCACGTCCTATCAAAGGCAAGGGAAAGGATGTGGCACCTCCGACAAAGTTTACCAGAATGTGCTACAACTGTGATAAGCCTAACCATATGGCAAAAAACTGTCGAAAGCCGAAGAAGAACAAGGTAAAGGGCAAAGTCAACCATGTCGAGAAGGACTTTGACTCTTAGGACAAAGATGACCTTGCTACCATGATCACCGAGGTATATCATGTCTCGGAACCTAACCCTGTTACTTAGTTTCTTGATACGGGTGTGATTGTTCACATTTGTGTTAATCGAGACTTGTTTTACACTTACAAGGAGGTTCAAGACCGCCCGTGCTTACATGATGGCTTCTATTTCTAATGAGCTTCAGAGATCTCATGAAAAAATGACTTCTGCTAGGCAGATTCTATCTCACTTAACCGAGCTTTATGGTGAGCACAGCAGAACTGTTATGTAACACCCCAACCCGACAAGGGTAGAAGTATCACATTATGGTGGCATATCATAAAATACATAATTAAACGCAAGTGGAAGTTTTAAACATAAATAATGAAAAGGAGTTAAGTCGAAGTGACTTAAACCAAAACATAAGTTCGACGAAAAGAAATACTCCAAAGGGATGAATAACAAATCATCCAAGTCTAAACAACGTCCTAACAATAGCAAAATAAATCTAATATGACTAGGGTAAAGTTCCACAAGCTCAACTCTCAACCCCAAAGCACCCCAGCTTAGATACCTGCCGCAGAAAAAGGAAAATGCGGCTGAGCTTAAAAAGCCCAGTGGACAGATATGTATAAACAAAACCAACGATATGGAACGAACATATAAAGTACGGTGCATTGGGAAAAGCATGAAGTATAAACAAATGGATATCAAAAGTAAGGAAAAGTCAGTAATCTACCACGAGCCCGAACATAAATCAAATCAAATATCATAGTAACCATGGAGTAGCTAACTCCCGAACATGTGAAAGACGTGTATTACACACAAGCATCAATCACCGAACATATCATATCATAATCATGTCATATCCAATCAAATACGAATCGAACCTAGGATGCATCCATACGCCCCCGAACAAATCATATTGGCCACAACAAATGTAAAATGCACATATCATATCAAAATGGGACGGTGTGGAACATCACTCAACCACACTAGAGTCATGACATTGGTGCATCAATGACATGGCCATGTTACCTTCATGGCTAGGAAACGAACTTGGCTCGGGTATCAAACTGAAGGGTTCAAATGGCATATCATATGAAAGTTCATATCAAGGTTTATATCAAATGTATCATATCAAAGGTTCAAGAATATCCGTATGAATATCAAAACAAACGAAACAACCGATACAATGGTAGAGAGAAGGGGGTATCAGGAATATCCGTACCTCCACCCACAAAATGCAAAACACGTCAGAAGATATAAAGATTAGAGTTTACTCCTTCTTCAGCGAATCTACACAAATTAGGTTCATTTTATGCTTATTAGTTCATAATGTCATAACGGGTTCTTAATTACTTAACACCATTTATTAATGTGATTAGAGTTTCGTTATTGGAATTAGGTTAACATATGACCGATTGTATCATAATTAATGTTCAAATGCATTTTAGGATTCAAGTATATTAAATGGTATTAAAATTACAACAATCTTAATCTTCTAACAAAATTCTGGTTTTATTATGTTTTAGCCTTCATTTTATGAACTTTAACACCACACCAGATATCAAAGTAAAAATTTATAAAAATTACCACTAGAGTATATATGTCTTAGAAGTCTACTTGAATTTTTTCAGATTTTATGCATTAGTAAAAGCACACAATAAAATCACTCTTTACACGACTATCCAGAACGTATACTGCTGAAACACCCAGAAGGTATACATTACAAAGGCATAACAAAACACCTTGAAAAAATCCACAAAAATTCCAGAACTTAGAAAACATATGAAATAGAACTCCTGTAAATTGGCAAATCATAACTCCTTATAGTTTTCAAATGAAAAATCGTGAAACCAGACTGAATTTAAATTCTTAAAACTCAGATTTTGACATATGATCCCGTAAAATTCAAAAGCATGACCAATACAACTCCAATTCCCTTCAAACCAATTGAAAAACTTAAATAAGACATTAAACTAAGTTTTTATGCAAAAGTATAGAATTAAATCCTTATGAAACTCGATCTATAATGCACACATATTCAGCTTTCCAAAACTGTCTACTTCAAAAATCCGTTTTAGACCATTTTTAACATGTTTTACTTACACAAACGCACACGAGACCTATATATATCACAAGACCTGGTTTGATTAATATATTAACCCACATGTTTCTAGTCTTTGATGATCATACACACTACACACACATAACACAGAATATACGAGCCAAGTAAACACATGAAATCATACCAAACAAGCCCTAGTTCTCTAGTATCAAATGCATATGTTTCTCATAACACTTAGGGTTTTAGATCAGATTTTAAAGGTACGTATTAGAGATCATATTAGATCGAATAGATCAGGTTTAGGGTCGAATTAATAAGGAGTTGAATCAGATCAGAAACATAAGTTGATTTGATTTGGTATTTACATATTGAAACATCCAATACAGTTATTATTTTATGTGATCTTCTATATACGTTTTAACAGATAATTCGAATAGAACAGATCAGACTTTTGTTTAGTATGTATACGAATTAGGTTTCAAGTTTATATATTCAGATTATATGTGAAATCATGTGTCGAATAGAAAAGAGATACAAGATCGATTAGAGATACCTTATGATGAATCGAATAAAGGAGAGAACAAGAACGAAACCCTCACGAATCAAACCCTAATCACGATCCAAACAACAATCACCAAGAGTTCATGATTACACGACCTCAGCAACACTTTTTAAGGGCCACGAACAGCAGCAACTTTGATCTTTGATAGAGAAAAATAGTAGCAGCCTTGTATGTGTGTGTTTTTGGTTAATTGTTTCGCATGAATGGAATGGGGAAGAAGAGTCAGAAGTTGTACACGTTACATCCCAAGATTGTAGGGAGCATGTGAGGCAAATAAGGAAGGTCATCAAGAGTCTTAATTTTGGTTTAATTGGGCATTAATATTCGGTTATGGTAGGGTGAGTAGTGGCCGAAATTTATGGAGTTTAGTGACAAATTTTTGGTTGTTAACATTGATTTGGAATGTGTGATAGATTATCATTTATAAAAGTTTCTTTGGTGTACAATTATTTAATTTAAACATAGATTTAGGTTACTAATTTCTTAATTTAATTATACCATATAGTATATAGGTTAAGGTTTAAAATGAATTATTACAATGTATAGGGAAATTTTGAAATTAGACGACAATTTGAGATTCGAAATTTTTGGGTTTTACAACTCTTCCCCTCTAAAAGAAAATTTTCGTCCTCGAAAATTGAATTGAAAACGAAATAGATAAGTACCAGACTACGAAAAGAAATGAGGATAACTTGTTCGCATCGATTCCTCGGTCTCCCAGGTTGCTTCACGCTCTGGATGATTCTTCCAAAGAATCTTAACAAATGGAATGACTTTGTTTCTCATGACCCTATCTTGTCGATCTAAAATAGCTTCGGGTTCCTCAGAAAGAGACATATCAGGCTGAATCTGATCAAAAGGATAAGACGCCACATGCAACGGATGATAATTGTATCCCCTTAGAAGAGATACATGGAAGACATTATGAACATGTGATAACTGAGGAGGTAGAGCCAAGCGATAAGAAACCTCCCCAATACGATCAAGAATTTCGAACGGTCCAATGAATCGAGGACTAAGCTTCCCTTTGATCCCAAAACGTTTCTCACCTATGAACGGCGATACTTTCAGAAATACACGATCCCCAACCTGAAACTCCAAGTCACGTCGACGCTTATCAGTATAACTCTTCTGTCGAGTGCGAGCCTCTTTCAACTTCTCTTTGGCTACAGCCACTTTCTCATTAGTGATTTGAATAAGTTCCGGCCCCTCGATCACACGTTCACCTACCTCGTCCCAACAAATCGGTGCTCTACATTTCCTCCCATATAAAAGCTCATACGGTGCTGCATTGATGCTAGCATGGCAACTATTATTATAAGCAAACTCCACCAAGTACAAGTATTCGTCCCAACTTCCCGTCCACTCCAAAGAACATGCCCTCAACATGTCTTCTAAAGTCTGAATGGTCCTTTCTGACTGACCATCTGTCTGTGGATGAAAAGCCGTGCTAAACTTAAGACGTGTACCCCAAGCTTTGTGTAGGCTTTTCCAAAAACGAGAAGTAAACCGCGGATCTCTGTCTGACACGATAGATGTCGGAGTACCATGAAGTCTAACAATCTCCTGTTGAAAAATTTTAGCCAATCTACTAACACGAAAATCCATACGAATAGGTAAGAAATGGGCAGATTTGGTTAGAGGATCGACGACTACCCAAATTGCATCATGTCTTTTCCGAGTAGGAGGTAAACTAGTAACAAAGTCCATGGAAATCTCATCCCACTTCCAAGTAGGGATATCTAACGGTTGCAGCAAACCACTAGCCATCTGATGTTCGATTTTGACCTGCTGACAAGTCATACATCTAGCAACATACAAGGCTACATTCTGTTTCATGCCGTTCCACCAAAAGTGTTGCTTAAGATCCCTGTACATCTTCGTAGAACCAGGATGGATAGTGAATGGGGAACTATGGGCCTCTGACAACACAGCCTCATGCAAATCAGGATCGTTAGGAACACAAAGTCTATTTTCAAACCATACCACACCAGATTCATCTACCCTGAACTCCGACTGCTTACCCTCCTGGACATTCTGAACCACAGCCCAAAGCTCACCATCATCCTTTTGAGCTTCCTTAATCCGTAGTATAAGATTGGATTCTATCTTCAAACTAGCCCAATATCCGTCATAACCTCGTACACAAAGTTCAACATCCAAAAGTTCTAAATCATGAAGAAGCCTTGGCTCAATCTCTAAACTAGCAATCATACCAGACTTCCGGCTAAGCGCATCGGCAACAACATTTGCCTTGCCCGGATGGTATTGAATATTCGCATCATAATCCTTAAGGAATTCCAACCACTTTCTTTGTCTCATGTTAAGTTCCTCCTGGGTGAAGATATACTTAAGACTCTTGTGGTCAGTAAAGATATCACACGATTCTCCATACAAGTAGTGTCTCCAAATCTTCAAAGCAAAACCACCGCAGCCAACTCTATATCATGAGTAGGATAATTCTCTTCATAAGGTTTTAATTGCCTCGAAGCATAAGCAATCACCTTACCATGCTGCATAAGGACACAACCTAAACCCTTCTTCGACGCGTCACTATAAATCTGATAGCCCCCAGAACCAGATGGAAGAGTCAAATAAGGAGCCGACACCAATCTCTGTTTCAACTCTTCGAAACACTGCTCACGTTCCTCCGTCCAAACAAACTTCTCACCCTTCCTCATCAGTTGCATCAAAGGTAATGCCAACTGTGAGAAACCCTCAACAAAACGTCGATAGTAGCCAACAAGTCCCAGAAAACTCCTAACCTCAGTCACAGTAGTAGGTCTCGGCCACTTGGTGATAGCCTCAACCTTAGATGGATCCATGGTGATGCCATCTGCAGATACAATATGACCAAGGAATGCAACTTGCTTTAGCCAAAACTCACACTTCGACAACTTGGCATACAACTTCTGCTGCCGAAGAGTCTCCAAAACAATCCGGAGATGTTGTTCATGATCTCCTTCAGTCTTGCAATAAACAAGAATGTCGTCTATAAAAATAATAACGAACTTGTCGAGATACTCGTGGAATACGCGATTCATATGATCCATAAATACAGCGGGAGCGTTTGTCAAACCAAAGGGCATAACCAAAAACTCGTAGTGACCATATCGGGTACGGAACGCGGTCTTAGGAACATCTTGCTCCTTCACACGTAATTGGTGATAACCTAACCTCAAATCTATTTTCGAAAAGAACTTAGCCCCATGCAATTGATCAAACAAATCATCGATACGCATAAGAGGATAACGATTACGGATTGTGATACGGTTAAGCTCACGATAGTCGATACACAGTCGCATACTTTCATCTTTCTTCTTAACAAACAAAATAGGTGCACCCCAAGGAGTGACACTGGGTTGGATGAAACCATTCTCCAAGAGTTCCTGTAACTGTTCCTTCAACTCCTTCAACTCTAAGGGCGCCATACGGTATGGAGCTTTGGAAATAGGTTCAGCACCTGGGATCAACTCAATGCCAAACTCAACTTCCCTAGTAGGAGGTATGCCAGGAAGTTCGTCGGGGAAAACGTCGGGAAACTCTCGTACGACAGGAAGACTTTGATACTAGGACTCTTCAAAGATGTATCTTTAATAGAATCCAGAAAACCTTGGCAACCATGGGAAATCAAGGTTCTTGCCTTCATGGCAGAAATAATTTTAACAGATTTAAGAGGTTGAGAACCATGATAAATAAAATCAGGCTGATGCAAGTCGCCGAAAATCACATTTCTGGCATGGAAATCAATGGTAGCTCTATGCGAAGCCAACCAATCCATGCCCAAAATCACATCAAAATCGATCATATCAATAGGGAGTAAATTCTCCAGATGAATGCGGTCATCAAACGGTAAGGGACAATTCACATATTCATGTTCAATGAGTACATGGTTTTTCATTGGTGTTGAGATGGATATACGATTTGTTAGTGGTGTTGGGGTCATATTAAGTTTCTTGGCAAATGCAACAGATATAATGGAGTGTGTGGCACCGGTATCAAATAATGCAAAAACTGTACAATCACTAATGTAAAGAATGCCGGTAATAGTACCTGATAAGTTTGCTGCCTGATCACGCGTCATAGCATAAACACGACCCATAGTAGGACTGGCTTAGCGGAGTTTACTGATGTAATCCTTTTCTCTTGGGGACAATCCCTCACCTTGTGATTAATGGACCCGCAAGTGAAACATCCTCCAGTAGCTTTGTGACAAACGCCCGGGTGAGGCTTCCCGCAAGTAGCACAGAGAGGTGGAGGAGGTAAGGTCTTAGTAGGCCTCCTCTGACCCGAAGAACCTGAAGAAAGACCCTGCTGAGAACCTCGAGTCGACTGATCCCTGTAATGACGTTGGTTGTTGTTGCCATGACCATGACGGTCATTCCCATTCCTACCAGTAACCCTCTGATCCTGACCCTTGTACTCCTGTCGCCTCTGATCAAAACCCCGATCCTGGTGGCCCCTGTGCTGAACACCCTGGTCCTGACGACCCCTATGCTCATGACCCTGGTCCTGACGACCCCTATAGTTAATACGATCACCATCCCTGTCCCTCTTGTTCGAACCCCTATCAGCATGAAGTAACTCAATATTGCGGGCTGCATCCGCTACTTGTGCAACATCGTTGTAATCAGTATTCACGATCCGGTCTAATATCCACTTCTTCAGCCCCCACTTAAAGTTCCTAGCCTGCCTATGAGCATCACCCGCAATCGGTCCAACAAAACTAGCTAACCTCAGAAACCTCTGCATATACTCTCCAGACGATTCCCGATCCAACTGATGAATAGCCCCATATTCGCGCTCATACCTTTACTACTCGGAGAAAGGAAAGTACTGCTTATAGAAGATGTCACGGAAAGTATTCCATGCACAAGTTTCAGCAAAGTTCTCTCCCTTAGACAGAACATGCGCCTTCCACCAATTCAATGCATCACCTTCCAACTTGAAGGTAGCCAAACGCGTCTTGAATTCATCACCGCAACCCAAGACTTTGAACAACTTCTCCATATGTGTGATCCAATCTTCTGCCTCTGTGGGGGTGGCAGCAGATCGGAAAGAAAGAGGCTTAAGCTTAGTGAACTTTTCAATCCAACCATGCATCCCGATAGGTGGAGCACCACCACCCAACGAACCAGCACCATTTCTGATGTCGTCGACGATTTTGGTCCTCAATTCAGCAGAGAGATTCGGGAGAGCATTAGCCAAAACAGCGGCTATCATGGCCTCGAAGTCAGGGATATCATCCCCATTAGGATTTCTACGCGTATACACCAACTGACTGATTATCAAAACGATTTGTAAGGTCAAATAAAGATGAAGTATGAAAGGAAAATACGCAGAAGGAAACCTAATGTGTACCCAAATCCTCACAGGTCATAACCTAAGCACTACAGGTCGAACGTATTGCTCCGATACCATAATTGTAACACCACAACCCGACAAGGCTAGAAGTATCACATTATGGTGGCATATCAGAAAATACGTAAATAAACGCAAGCGGAAGTCTTAAACATAAATAATCAAAAGGCGTTAAGTCGAAGTGACTTAAACTAAAACATAAGTTCAACCAAAAGAAATACTCCAAAGGGATGAATAACAAATCATCCAAGTCTAAACAACGTCCTAACAATAGCAAAATAAAATCATATTGGCCATAACAAATGTAAAGTGCACATATCATATCAAAATGGGACGGTGTGGAACATCACTCAACCACACTAGAGTCATGCCGTTGGTGCATCAATGACACGGCCATGTTACCTTCATGGCTAGGAAAAAAACTTGGCTCGGGTATCAAACTGAAGGGTTCAAATGGCATATCATATGAAAGTTCATATCAAGGTTTATATCAAATGTATCATATCAAAGGTTCAAGAATATCCGTACGAGTATCAAAACAAATGAAACAACCGATACAATGGTAGAGAGAAGGGGGTATCAAGAATATCCATACCTCCACCCGCAAAATGCAAAACACGTCAGAAGATATAAAGATTAGAGTTTACTCCTTCTTCAGTGAATCTACACAAATTAGGTTCATTTTATGCTTATTAGCTCATAATGTCATAACGGGTTCTTAATTACTTAACACCATTTATTAATGTGATTAGAGTTTCGTTATTAGAATTAGGTTAATATATGACCGATTGTATCATAATTAATGTTTAAATGCATTTTAGGATTCAAGTATATTAAATGGTATTAAAATTACAACAATCTTGATCTTCTAACAAAATTCTGGTTTTACTATGTTTTAGCCTTCATTTTATGAACTTTAACACCACACCAGATGTTAAAGTAAAAATTCATAAAAATTACCACTGAAGCATATATGTCTTAGGAGTCTACTTGAATTTTCTCAGATTTTATTCATTAGTACAAGCACACAATAAAATCACTCTTTACACGACTGTCCAGAACGTAAACTACTGAAACACCCAGAAGGTATACATTACAAAGGCATATCAAAACACCTTGGAAAAATCCACAAAAATTCCAGAACTTAGAAACCATTTGAAATATAACTCCTGTAAATTGGCAAGTCATAACTCCATATAGTTTTCAAATGAAAAATCGTGAAACTAGACTGAATTTAAATTCTTAAAACTCAGATTTTGACATATGATCCCGTAAAATTAAAAAGCATGACCAATACAACTCCAATTCCCTTCAAACCTATTGGAAAACTTAAATAAGACATTAAACGCAAAAGTACGGAATTAACTCCTTATGAAACTCGAGCTATAACGCACACATATTCAGCTTTTCAAAACTGTCTCCTTCAGAAATCCGTTTTAGACCATTTTTAACATGTTTTACTTACACAAACGCACACGAGACCTATATATATCACAAGACCTGGTTTAATTAATATATTAACCCACATGTTTCCAGCTTTTGATGATCATACACACGACACACACATAACACATAATATAGGAGCCAAGTAAACACATGAAATCATACCAAACAAGCCCTAGTTCTCTAGTATCAAATGCATATGTTTCTCATAACACTTAGGGTTTTAGATCAGATTTTAAAGGTACGTATTAGATATCATATTAGGTCGAATAGATCAGGTTTAGGGTCGAATTAATAAGGAGTTGAATCAGATCAGAAACATAAGTTGATTTGATTTGGTATTTACATATTGAAACATCCAATACAGTTATGATTTTATGTGATCTTATATATACGTTTTAACATATAATTCGAATAGAACAGATCAGACTTTTGTTTAGTATGTATACGAATTAGGTTTCAAGTTTATATATTCAGATTATATGTGAAATCATGTGTCGAATAGAAAAGAGATACAAGATCGATTAGAGATACCTTATGATGAATCGAATAAAGGAGAGAACAAGAACAAAACCCTCACGAATCAAACCCTAATCACGATCCAATCAACAAGCACCAAGAGTTCACGATTACACGACCTCAGCAACACTTTTTAAGGGCCACGAACATCAGCAACTTTGATATTTGATAGAGAAAAATAGTAGCAGCCTTGTATGTATGTGTTTTTGGTTAATTGTTTCGTATGAATGGAATGGGGAAGAAGAGTCAGAAGTTATACACGTTACATCCCAAGATTGTAGGGAGCATGTGAGGCAAATAAGGAAGGTCATCAAGAGTCTTGTGTTCGTCAGTTGTACGACCTCACCGGTCTGTGTAGTTGTTTATAATTGACCTTAACGGTCCATATCATTGTATTGTATGCCCCGGTCGGGCACATACTTGGTTGTTTTGTGAAGATTTGCCTGGTAGATCCTCGTGGGAAGGATCTACGGCGTGTAATATTCCACATGGTTTTGGAGGTGTTGCATGCGCTATCTATTCGTCACTGCATACAGCACAAATGACCGTTTGATCTCCGTGTTGAAATTCATTACAATGGATATATTCCTTCGTTAGCGTGCGCTAGCCTTCATCTGTAGCCTGCGCTAACTCAGTCATTTAGCATGCGTTGTTTCACTGTGTTGCGTATGTTATCCTTCAGATGATTTTTCAGGTGAGACATCAGGTGACTTTCTCAGCATGCGTTAATCTTTCTATGTAGCCTGCGCTAAGTCATCAGGTGACTTTTCAGGTCTGTTTCGAATCTCTTCGACTCCTTCGTTGTTTTGCTTCGTATTATTGATTCTTTTGTTGTTTTGGATTGATCGTCAGTTCATCATCAAAACCAATTTATGATTATATGGAATATAATACGCCAACAATCTCCCCCTTTTTGATGATGATAAAACAACAATCTTCGATGGGATTATATACCTCCAAAATTAAAACAATTTACGAATCAAAGTTTACGGCTTTGTCCGTTTTGTTAGTTTTCTTCTCCCCATCTTTTCTTTTCTCCTTCTCAACTACTTCTCATTTTTCAACTTCTTCTTTGATTTTCGACTTCTCGAATTTCTTCGTCTTTTCTCCTCCTTTCATAATCTGTAATTGTCTTTATTTTTCTCGTCATTCATTTTATCGACATTCTCACCGTTTCTCATACTCTCTCCTCATACTCTCTCTGCATACTCTCTCCCCCTTTCTGTCATAATCTAAAAGTGCAATAATAATTATAGAAAATTGATTAAGTATGACAATTATGGCTAAACCTCCCCCTGAAAAATAGATTTCCCTTAAAAAATAACTCCCCATGAGTTAAATATCAATTGTTAAAAATATAAATTATCAAAATACCAATTTATGGAAATATATTAATTTTGATTTTTGGGGATCCAACCGACTCTCGGTTTTTCTTTTGAAACATATACGATATTCGATATAGTGGTTCCTTTAGGAATCCAAACTTTGTTAATTTCTATCGTCCGTCTTGGGCTTTTGCAAATCGAAATAGTATGCCCACGTTTTAAACAATTCTCACAGCAGGGTATTTTAAAATTTAAGGATTCAGTTTTATTATTTGGTTTGAATCCCAACCCACGTTTATTTAAAGAGAATTTTTGAACGGAAAGCATTTGTTCAAATTTGTCATTTCCGCAAGAAAATTATTTGTTAAAACCTTAAGTTCGTTTTGAACTTTTGAAAGATCATTCTTTAATTTATTTTCAATTTCAAGACATTTAGAATAATCGGGTTCAATAAATTTCCCTTTTTCTTTTATTTTCGAAATTTCAATTTCCAACATTTTAATTTCGATTTGAGGGATTTTTTATCGAGTAAAGTATTTTGAAAATCGGTCTATAACAGTTCAAATGCTTCAAATAATTCACCGTGAGACGAGGTACTTACTTGGCTTTCGACGTCGCTTTAGTCGAATGAACTCCTTGCCATGAGTGCGAGGTTATTTTGAACATATTCATCATCATCCTCTTCGTCACTCCATGTTGCTATAAGAACTTCTTTCTTAGGAATTGAGCCTTGGCAATTTTTAGCAAAGTGGCCTGGTTTACCACAGTTTCGACAGTCGTAGAATCTCTTAGATTCCCCTGATTTGATGTCCATCCTTCTCCGGTTCAATAAGTTTTGAAACGTATTTATATTCTTGGCATAATATGCCGATTCTTCATCGTCTTCATCTACTGGGATTTCTTCTTTTCGAGACATCTTTGCTACCAAAGCTATGGATTTTTCCTTCGGTTTCGGTTTGGCATTTCGAGATTTAAGAACAATCTCACAATTAATTATGGAACCTACAAGGGCGCTAAAGTCAAGCGTGTTGAGATCTTTAGATTCCATGATCGCCGTCACGGTGTCGTCCCATTCTCTAGGTAGTGATCGTAAGATTTTCTTTTCTTTTACACTACTCGATAGCGGTTTCCCGAAGAAAGCAAGTCCATTGGTGATGACCGAAAATCGGTCGAACATGTTAGTGATTGACTCGTCACCCTTCGTCATGAATAACTCGTAGTCATGGAGAAGCATATTAATCTTCATCTCCTTGACTTGTGTTGTTCCCTCGTGTGTGATTTCAAGAAGTTTCCTGATTTCTTTAGCACTTTCACACGAAGAAATACGGTTGACCTCCTCTGGATTTAAGGCACAATATAAAAGTTGAGTGGCCTTACAATTGAGGTGATCGTTCTTCCAATCCTCGTCATTGTTCTCTTCGAAGCTCTTAAGTGACCCGTAGGATTTGGTTGGAACTTTCAGGCCAAGGAAGATGATCTTCCAAATTTCTATATCATGGGCACGAATCGAAGATCGACATCTTTTTCTTCCAAGTCATGTGATTTGATCCGTCGAAAAATGAAGGTCGAATTAAGGCAAGTCCTTCGACCGGCGCAAATTGAAATGCCATCGGATATTTTTATCCTCGGATATTGAGCCGATTTTTATGGATACCCTCTCCGATACCAGTCTATGGTTGCTTCCCCGCTCCTCGGCTACCTGAACATTAAACAAATGTCCACCCCCGCAGGGGTTAGCAAAATGATGCTAGTCCAAGTACCAAAATTATACAAAATCAGATATGCAACAACAATGCATAGCAAAAACACAAAACACAGACTTTCTATACCGGAATCCAACGATGCGAATCCAAGTGATTCCATTAACACAACTCAAGGTAATCTAATGATCTAGCGCCCTCAGCATAGATCCCAAGATGATCCCTTCGGACCAACACGAGGTGGAAAACCCGTCCAATGATCCAGCGCCGTCAGCATAGGTGCCAAGATGATCCCGTCGGACCAACACGAGGTGGACAACTGATCCAGCACCCTCAGCATAGATCACAAGATCCCATCGGATCAATACAACATATACAAGACAACTATGCAAATCAATATGTTCATCAACATGAACAACATATGAATCAATAACATGGACGACATCATGACAAATCAACTCGGATGATCTCATGTTCAACAATATAAATGACAATATGCATGATCAAAATCATCAACATTAAACCAAAATCAAATTCAGATACTTGCCTTAGAAATGACGACAAGGATCGATACTTCCAATAACCTTCCACCCGCTCGAAGAACTCTCACTTGATCAATTCACAATATATGAACCTTAATTATAAAATAACACCTATATAACTAACAGTTCCGGATAATCGCTTCTAAACATTAACAAACATGAAAAGGCATAATATATCTGATTATGATAAACACACTAATCTGCCCCAAGCCATACCAATCGAATCATCACTACAATTCTTATCCAAGCAATAATCTCATAATGTTTCAATCAAGTTTCAACACATCTTTAGATTAAATTATTCAATTATACCTCATGATAGTTCTTCCTACAAGGATCCTAACCATACCCATCAACAATCCAACACAACATGATTTTGGAATTATCTTGAAAAACACCATAATCATCAGATAAAACTCGATAATAGGTTTAACATGATCATCATATTCGTCTACAAGGAATAAATCCTAAGTTCAATCCATCTAGTTCTCTTATATGCATTGTTCAATCATATTGTTCATAATAAATTTGATAATCTCCATAACAAACTCAACAACTTCAGTAGCATGTTCATATTCGACAACTAGAACACGAAATATAGATTGGTGAATCGTCACATACCTTATACGGAAGAAAATGATAAAAAACATGATGAACTCAATGTTGAATGCTTGAACACAAATCCCCAAAGCTCCTTGCCTTTAATGATTATGTTTAGAGGCTGATATGAAGGGTTTAGGTAGAGAGGGTAACTCTCTAAGTCTCGGAAATCAGGTATAGGATGAAGTGAAAGCTGAGAAATGAAATGAGGTGGTGTCCTATTTATAAAGTTCTGAACTTTACGTACGTTATCCTAAAAGACTTACGTACGCTACAGTCTTAATGTACGATATTTGACATCCTTTGTGTACGTTAATATCCGACAGTAGCTCACTATCTCGTTTCTAGTCTTTTCTTACGTACGCTATCCAAAACCTTTATGTACGTAATCGTATGAACATAGCGCACGTTATCACCCATATCTAACATACGTTAAGACTCATTGACCAGCTTTATTAAAACTCCGTCCAGGTTCACGCGGAGAAAGTCCGACATATCTCCTCCTGGATCCACACGCCGACCTTATCTGATCTGCCTTTGACTGCTGCTTATGTACGCTATGCTTAGACTATAACGTACGTTATCTGCATCTCTTAACGTACGTTATGCTCAAAAGCTAGCGTATGTTACGACGTGCATATGCATGCATGTATGTATTGGAAACTCAAGAACGTAGGAATACGAATACGGGAAATCACACTTCGATTATTAATACCATATAATCAAATGCTACAAGTTTCGAATACAGGTAAAATACACAATAATTATCCGGGTGTTACATACTGTCCCTCTAAAAAGAAGTTTCGTCCCGAAACTTAAGACGGAAACAATTCTGGGTATCTCGACTTCATACAATCCTCAGTCTCCCAAGTTGCTTCTTCGACTCCATGTCGAGACCACTGAACTTTAACCAAGGAGATTGGTTTATTCCTCAATTGCTTGACTCGAATCTCGAATATATTGATTGGCTTCTCTTCGAACGTGTCATCATTATCCACCTTGATCTTGCTAAAATCGATGACATAACTAGGATCCGGAACATATTTCTAGAATTGGGATACGTGGAACAAATTATGAACATGACTCAGCGATGGCGGTAAACCCAACCTGTAAGCCACCTCCCCAACTCTTTCAAGAATCTCAAATGGTCTGATATATCTTGGGCTCAGCTTTTCTTTCTTCCCAAAACAAAAAATTCCTCGGATAGGATAAACTTTCAGGAATACGTAATCCCCAATTCCAAATTCTAATGGGTGACGGCGTACATCTGCATAAGATTTCTGCCGACTCGGAGCAGTCAACAGCCTTTCACGAATCAGAGCTACCTTCTCTCGAGTCTGTACTATCAACTCTGGTTCGGTCCTAATTAAATCAGACGAATCATCCTAACACAGGGGGGATCTGCATCTTCTTACGTACAATGCTTCAAAAGGTGCCATCCTAATGGAAGCATGCCAACTATTATTGTAGGTGAATTCAATCAACGGTAGATGAATTTCCCAATCCGTTGACAAATCAAAGGCATAAGCTCTCAACATGTCTTCTACTGTCTGAATAGTCCTCTCACACTGTCCGTCAGTCTGAGGATGATAAGCTGTGCTAAAGTTCAGCTCGGTTTCCAAGGCTCTATGAACTGCTTTCTAAAAATGTGACACGAAACGACCATCTCGATCTAAATAATGGTCTTCGGTGTACCATGCAGTCAGACTATCTCCGCAATAAACACTCGTGCCAACCTCTCTGGTACCCAAATATCCTTAATGCCTAGGAAATGAGCCCACTTGGTTAGACGATCATGTAACACCCCCAAGTCATTTAGGGTATATTACAGCGTCGTGAGCCCCACCATGGGACCCACAAGGCTATTCTTACGCGGAACTATAAAGTTTGACCGAGAATGTCCAAGTACAATGTAATGGAAGACAATAAAAATGGTATTCAAAACCATATTCAATACATTCGAATACAATACATCACAATTCAATACCGCGGCAACATAGGCCAGAACATCAAGGAAACCGAAAATCGTACACGTGTACTCAATAACCATTCCCGTACAACACCACTGAATGGAAGAAACACAAAATTTAACTGGAGACAAAATACAGTATCATACTTGCCGCCCATCATCTTCATGCCGACCCGATACAAGTCTGTCCGCTCTACTGGAACCTGAAATATATGAAAAGTATTTCCCCCATAAAGGGGTTAGCTGTCGAATAGCTAGTACAAGTATATCGAATATGAAATACAATACTTGTTGACAATAAAGTAAAAGTAACCGTCAATTCATCATTTCAAGACTAGTATTCCGGAATAACTAAATCTCATATCATCACAACAATACATACATGATCAACCGTGGAACCGCACCAGAGGCTACGGAACCCTTAGAGGACCCGTCGGTCCATCCCAGAGTGGTTAACCCAAATTATCCGCGGAATAGCACCAGAGGCTACGAAACCCTCAGAGGACCCGTCGGTCCGTCCCATAATGGATATAAATAATCATGCCAATCATATATCTTACTTTCAAAGTCGAGAACGTATAATCATAAACATATACTTGCCTTTGGATGAAGTCATTGACCTTGATGAAATATTGGTCCCTGTAGCCAGACTAGAAGCAATTAGAAATTCCTTGCATTTGTTGCTCACAAGAATTATATTGTCTATCAAATGGATGTGAAGTGTGCATTCCTAAATGGAAACCTATCTGAAGAGGTGTATGTCGAGAAACCTCTACGGCTTGCCAGCACGGAGAACGGCCATCTAGTCTACACGCTAAAGAAAGCCCTGTATGGACTAAAGCAGTCACCTAGATTCTGGTATGAGACCCTGTCGTTTTATCTAATCAACAGTAGATTCTAGAAATGTGTTGTCCACAAAACAGTTTTCGAAATACAGGAAGGTGATAATCTTTTTTATGGTATAAATATATGTCAATGATATTATTTTAGTTATACTAACCAAGACTTGTGTAAGAAGTTATCTCATCTCATGCAAAGTAAATTTGAAATGAGTATAATCGTGGAATTTAGTTATTTCTTAGGTTTGCAGGTGATGCAGTTGCCTACAAGTATTGTTGGCCACTAAGTATACAATAAATAGCTTAGACAGTAAGAATACAATGAGTTGTACAATTTTCGAGGTTAATTGCATAGCGGAAGTATGTTGTGAGTTGCTGTAAATACAACAACTAGGTGTTCTCCTATTTGCTTGATGCGTACCGGGTTTAACAGTGTATACTAGATAAATCACAGTAGAATGAAAACAGTAAAAACAGAAGGTAAATGACACACAGTTTAAATATTCGAGGTAAAACCCTCTACATCCACTGGTCCTCCACAGAGGAGTAAAGAGTTTATTAAAATCACTATGTACACAACTACGTCTATAATGACTATAACTAAACTTGTCTCTATATCGTTCACACAGATTGATACATGGACTCTAGCTTTGGGCCATTCACATAGATTGGCTTGAGCTCTATTTTGACTCGCTTCTTCTCACACAGATCGAAGCTTCATCTTCAATGCTATTCTTCCCGCATATGTCGGAATATGCAAGGATCCTTAGTCCACACAGGGCTAATGATAATCTCAACGGTATGGGTAGAACAAATCTCAAACAGTAGCTTTATCTCTGATGAACAATCGATGTATGCTGTGCTATTTCTTCGCTTGGATACTGCTGTATGCTCATAAAATATACTGCTTTGTAATCGCTAAAATGTCAGAGTAATCTGTCAGAGCTTTCGCGATAATGAATAACTTAAGTGTATAAGTCCTATGGATTGGGGCTATTTATGACCTTGGAAATGTATCCGTTATAAAGGTAGTTGTTGATGGTTGGTGAGATGTTGACGTCTATCTCTTGATTGGCGGATGCTGAATGTGTGAATTAAAGCAGATTGCATTTAATGCTTCAGACATCCTTTATGTCTTTGCATTAAATGCTCTTCAAAGCATTTAGACTTGTCTCTCTCTCTCCGGCTGCATTAAATGGTGTCCTATCAGTAATAAATGCTGCTTTAATGGTGAATACTTTATGAATAAACAATGTTTATTTCACAACGATTTAAAGCTTCTTATGTATAGTCCTGTTGGATGTGTTTTACTTTTCCCAAGTTAAACATCTTCAGTTTGTATGTTGTATCCAACATATTACGTCTCTTTGCTGTATGATGTATACTCTGTATGATGGACTATAGAAGATCTCTTTGCTGTATGTTGGGTCTGTATGAAGAGTTTTAACAGCTTCCATACTTGATAGTATTCTGACTTCTTTGACTACTTTGCTTTATGTTGGCAATTATCAAAAGAGGAATGTTTATCCCAACAATTTTCCCCTTTTTGATAATGCCAAAACTCTCTAACTTTAGATGTCTTTATATAGATACAGAGAGGCTGTCTTCGAGTATTCTGTACGATTGATCTGATCTTCCATACTTAGTCTAGAAATGTGAAATGCTTGCATGCAAGTTCTAAAAATGAACAAACCTACATGACTGAGTATTACAACTGAACTTATGATGGGCGCATTGGCACAATCTTACAATGTGGTCAAGATTTAATACAAATTTATCTATGAGCTGTTTGCAGACAAGTTCTTACAGCTTTAGGACTTAATAAGTTTATACTTGTTTAAATATTTGCAAAAGCTTCGTAAACAAATAGTAAAATAGTAAGCATAGATTATGAGCTATAATATTTCAAGAAAAATAAGTTTCATTGATAGTTAGGGAAAAATTACAAGTCTTTAAAGAAAAACAATGCAAAATAAATACTACATACTATATTGGTAAGCTAACAGAAGAAACAATACATCAAAAAGATAGATAGGATAACTCCTGTATTGAGAATGTCTCTAAGGCCTTCTGTCAGGATCATTTGCGATCCATTTCCACCAGTTGACTAGGGAGTCATTGCCTCGATCCCAATAAATGCTTCTTCCTTCTTGGGATTGATCAAAGGTAAGTATCCAATCTTCAGGGTGGGTGATCCTTTCACCTTTTTTATGCCTGGATTTCATTAGTATTTGCAGAGGGAGCCTTCCTTCTGCTAATAACCTCGAGAACTCATTTGCGGCATCGTGCAGCGTCTTGAATTTGTTGAACATGGTAGACTCCCCGATGAGCATATAGAAGTATCTCATCAGTTCATTTTGCTTCCAGTTTTTCAGATCATCGGCTGAAGGCTATCGGTCAGTGGGCAGTAACATCTTGGAAGGATTTCACACATTTTTCTTCCAGGGGATGTTGGGATCCTGGAACTCAGATCGAGAGCCAGATACCTTATATCCCCATGAAGCTTGACTAGGCCCGGGTTAGGCCAGTCTACCAATTGCAGCAACAACACTTTCTTCTAGCGCTGCTTCCATCTTTCTCTCTCTCTCTCTCTCCAATATCCATCTTCTGCTTGCCTTTCTGGCTTCTTACCCCTTTTTGGCAACATCAATGTCTGATACCTTGGTATGAATCTCCTGTAGGAGCTTCAGAGTTTCATCCTGTTTGGTCATCAGAGTATTGATTTTCTCAACCAAAGTACCGAGCACCAAAGACATATCGTCTATCTTATGATCATGGTCGTTACTGGTATGGTGAAGGACGGCAATCACCTTGGCCTCAGCAATTAGCTTTTCTTGTTCTTGCCTAAGGATTTTCTTCTGATGCTACTTGAGCTGATTGAGAGCTTGCCACAATACATTAGGCATTAGGCGGAATGCACCATGAACGTCATTGATCGCAAATTTTAATTTGGGGAGACCATCTTGGGCAGTCTCTCTCATCCAATCGAGTTCTTTCCCTACGTCATACAATGCCTTCATGCCATCTTGTAGGAACACTGTTTGTCAGCCGATGGCATGTAGTTGCACTATATGGGCTTCGGTGCGCGGGGAGACAGGGTGCGCGATCTTGGAATCCTCTGGTTCTTCAAGTTGACGAAGAACCACATGGTGACGGGGTCGTCGTAGTCTGTTACCGGTAAGAACCAGCATTGGAATCTGATTTGGAGCTAATAGAGATGGGAGATGGAGGGGCATCTTGAGCAAGCTCTTCGAAGGTAGGGGCTTTAGAAGCAGTAGATTCGGAAGCATGAGCTACGGAAGAAGGTGCAGCAAATTCAGTCTCAGGGACAGGAGGGACTAATTCCTCCTGTTCGGTTTGTTCGTCGGTAGTCGGAAGTACATGAGGGACTAAATCCTCCTGCCGACTCTCAGCTTCCGCCTGATCTGGCAGAGGGACTGATTCCTCTCGATAGATGGCGCGGGCAGTGTATTCTTGTTATGGGATAGGCTGGGCTTCCTATTCAAGAGCTACTTGCTCTTCAGTAGTGACAAGAGGGATTGATTCCTCCTGTTGTTGATCTTTGGCAGCTTCCTGTTATGGGGTAGGGGACTGTTGTCTATCAGATGTCCCATGACCGTATTGGTTTTGGTGATTGGACATCTCATGTTCCATGGACTCTTCATGGCTGATCCTCACACCGTCCGGTAGGGCATTGTCGTCAGCATCCGAGTCAGGGTCGGACTAGTGGCTAGTAGATGGAGATTTGTCACCGGACTGTGACTTCCTTTTAGTCTATCCTTCTCTTTCGCCTTGAAATAGTCAGATATAAGCTCATGGCAAAAGTGATCCTCCTAGCGGATGAAGACTTCGACGTTCTAGGTGTCCGTGACCTCCAGAGCAAAATAATTCCTCTTCCTTCCAGTTGGCCCAGTTGTACAGGGTATCGTATGGGGCGACCCTGTAGGACATACAGATTTCAAAGCGTTCATGCGCTTGCTCTATTTATACTTGGAGAAGAGTATTACTTATTATTTTGGATGGGGAGGGACTCCGTACATTAGTTGCATCTACCATCCATGGGATCTTCAACAGGCATGGGAGCCTATTTTGGAGAGGGATCCCGAAATGGGAATGATACCCTGTGGGGAGAGGGATCCTGTAGAGGTATGGGTACCCTGTCAGTAGTTGCGGATTTTGGCTCCGAGGGGGCATCCGACTCGCCAGAACCCTCCAGCTTGGCAAATAGTTGTTCATCCATCATAGCCGCTATAAGCTCGGGATATGCTATTTTTGCAGCAATTGTTTCTTCCATAGGGGTTGCGCCCTATGGGATAGATTCAGCGACAAGAGCAGAGGTGGCCTCTATAGTAATCACTACAGGTACTGTAGGCCCAGTCTTGGAAGACTTCTTAGCATTCTTCTTCTTTTTCTCGACAGCATGAGGTCATCGGCTATCAGAGACACTTCTTTTCCTTGTCTTCTCCTTGCCGCGATCCGCACAGTGATGTCCATTGGGTTACTCGAGATAGGTATGAATTTTGGGTTCGGCCTCTTAGCAATAAGAGGTGACTTGTTGAACATTGTGGAAGTCATCCCTCCAATGAACATCCCGGGGCCAATCTTCTTGGTATTCTCAGATTGTTTGACTCCACAGTTAGTGAGGATATAGTTCAGAATGAGGCTGAATTATTTCTTTGCAGTCTCAGGGGTGGCAGCCTCCTCCTGAATCCTCTTTAACAAAATCTGACACCAGTTAACCTTTTCTCTGGACGTGATGGCCACCATCATCCGGAAGTGAAGGTTTGTGCACATCTCGAAAGCTCCTGTCTGGTTCTCAACAACCCGGCAACAGAAGTCTGCAGGTAGACATAAGGCAGGGATAAATTCTTTTTGTGGCATGAGGAATGAACATTCTGTGCATTCTGATCACCAGTGAGCAACCTTCAGTAGGCTGTCAACAACTTCGCCGTCCCGAAGATCTCCAATTCTTCCATTTGCAGGCCATCAGATGGCATCCTGCAAAGTTTTTCTAGCAAATCTCTATTCATAGAGACCTGAATCCCTTGAACAGTTGGAGAAATCTCATAAACATCGCCTCCTTGTCTTTAGGACGAGTAAACAATCGATACGTCCAACTATAATTCTTCTACAATGTGCTCATCGTATAAATCGGCATGGCAACTAGCAAGGCGGTACAGCCCTTGCTGTTTCACCCTAGAAACAACCAATTCCATCCCGTCGAAAACTTCTCGTTCGACATTGATTCTTTCTATCACCACGGACCTGGCGAAGATGCATCCATTGATTATTGTTTCTTTCTTCTTCATGGAAAAGGAGAAAGTTTGGGAAGTCGACATTTTTGCAGAAAGAGTTTGAAGAAAATTGGAAAATATCTCAGAAAATTGCAGGAAATATAGAGAAATATGTAGGTTGTTTTGCCTGAGACTCATTTAAATTTGCAGAAAGCGTAAAGAGACTAAGGGAGCAAAATAAAGTCCTTTTATAGGGTGTAGGGAAGATTCTGGTTTCATACAGTGAATGGTCAAATGTAAGGGATGGGAACCGTCTTTTTAAATGAACGTACAGGATGGATTTAGAGTAACTTGTTTGTCTTATCCATCTATTTTTGAAATTATAACCGGTCTACTTCTGACAGTTCGTCTTCCCTTATTACATGAAATGGTGGTTTTAAAATTATTGAATTCGCGGTATTTGAGTCATTGAAGTCTAGGTGTCCTTAAGACATTAAAGGCTAAAAAATTTGAGATTAAAATAGGGCACGTGGACTTAAAACATTTTCTGTAGGAACAGAGTAATATTATATTAATTGACATCCTACAGTGTATGTATTGTGTCCGTGAAAATACAGCGTTCCCCCTTAAAAGGTGCACATAAGATTCAATTCTTACACCATTATTGGATTAATACAATATTCATAGGTCGTACTATATTCCCCCTTAATTAATGCACACGTCAGCAGTAGAAAGGTTTCATGCCTTCATTGTCCTATAGTACTATCTGATTGGTTCCGAGTGTACATTTAATTAAATTGGATAATGTATTCTTGGGTCTTACGGCATTCCCCCTCAATTGATGAGTAAAATGTAAAACTTACAGGGAGTCTAGCTGTAACATTCCCAATTCCTGGCGAAGCATGCAGAATCTGGTTGTGCTGAATGGTTTTGAAAAGATGTCGGCCAACTGAATGTCTGTATGAATCTTCTCGATCCAAACATCCTTATTCTCAACTTGATTCCTGATGAAGTGATGCTTCATATCAATATACATATTTCGTGAGTGCAATACAGGATAGTGCGCTATTGAAATTGCATTCGTGCCATCATACATGATTGGCGTCTCTCTGGCACTGATTCCACAATCCTATAGCTGCTGTTGCATCCGGAGAATCTGCATATAGTAACTTCTAGCGGCATATTATTTCGACTCAGTCGTAGAAAGCGAGTTGGCCAGTTGCTTCTTACTGAACCATGACACAAGTCTCAGTCATAGAAAATGACAAGTACCGCTTGTACTCTTCTTATCTAACTTACAGCCTCCGAGATCTGAGTCGCTGTAGCCA
Organism: Orobanche coerulescens; assembly: GCA_033398695.1. Lineage (NCBI taxonomy): Eukaryota > Viridiplantae > Streptophyta > Magnoliopsida > Lamiales > Orobanchaceae > Orobanche > Orobanche coerulescens. Next base: position 39,118,686 of record CM065814.1, on the reverse strand, counting down.
ACCAAATCGAATCCTTCTTCCTTAGGATACCGTAATCCTACATCAACTATTCCTTTCACGTACTTAAGGAATCGTTTGGCTGTTATGACATGTGACTACTTTGGTGCTACTTATACGGAGCACACACTCCTACAACAAATTGTATATCAGGTTTGCTATCCATTAGGTACAGGAGTGAGCCTATAAGCTTCCTATAGAGTGATTGATCAACCAACTTTCCAGCTTCGTCAGCACTAATTTGCACGGAAGGACTCATAGGTGTTGATGAGGAGTTGGAGTTATTCATCCCAAACTTGTTCAGTAGATCATTGCTGTACTTCTCCTTGTTGATGAAGATTCCTGTAGGCAATTGCTTCACCTGAAAGCCTAGGAAATAACTAAGTTCCCCCATCATACTCATTTCAAATTTACTTTGCATGAGATGAGAGAACCTTTGACATAAAGCAAGGTTAGTAGAAACAAATATAATATCATCGACATATATTTGTACCAATAATAGGTCATCTCCTTTCTTAATATTGAATAGAGTTTTGTCTATAGCACCTTTCTCAAATCTATTATTGGTATGGTACACGGACAGGGTTTCGTACCATGCTCTATATGCTTGCTTAAGTCCATACAGAGCTTTCTGTAGTCTGTATACTAGGTATCCACCTTCAGTGTTGACAAACCCTGGTGGTTGTTCAACATAGACTTCTTTGGCGGGATCTCCATTCAGGAATGCGCTATTAACATCCATTTGATATACTATAAAGCTCTTATGGGCGGCAAAGGCTAGGAATATCCCGATGGCTTCTAGTCTGTATACAGGGGCAAAAGTATCATCATAATCTATACCTTCTCCCTGTCTGTAGCCCTGTGCGACTAGACCGGATTCGTTCCTGATAACAAGTCCATTCTCATCCTTTTTGTTTCTAAATACCCATTTGGTTCCAATTACAGCTTGATGTTCTGGCTTGGGTACTAAATACCATACATTGTTTCTTTCGAAACCCTTAACCTCTTCTTACATAGAAGTGATCCAGTGAGAATTCTTCAAGGCTTCATTGGTAGAAACAGGTTTAGATTGAGCTAAGAATACAGATAGAGTGCACATAGCTAGTCTCCTAAGTTCAGCTTGAGATTTCCATACAGGAAAAGGAGATTTCTCATATTCAAATTCTTCTTGCGCACATAGTACAGTTCTTTGTGTACTCTATATTCTTCTTAGGGAGGATACACCAGCATCAATAACACCTATAATTAACTCCTGTGGGTGATCTCTCAACCATCTCCTGTCAGGTTCTAGTTCGGCATCCCATACTGTATCTTGTGGTGCTGTAATTTTAGCTTCATCTTGTACATCATCGGCTTCAACTACTTCTTATCTTACAGCTGCGGGATTAATATCTAAAACTACGACAGGCTCTATTGGGTTTGAGGGTCTTCAATGGAGAGTGTTCGGATATTCTGGGTTAAGTCTTCTACTCCTGTAGGATCAAAGTGAGGTTCATCGAACACTACATGGACAGATTCCTCAATTGTCAACTTCCTTTTGTTAAATATTCTGAAAGCTTTGATGACAGAGGAGTATCCTACAAATATCTCTTCATCTGAATTTTCATTAAAAGTTTTGAGTTGATCTTTCCCATTATTCAGCACATAACACTGGTATCCAAAGATGTGAAAGTACGCAACTAATGGAGTTTTATTATTCCATACCTCATAGGCTGTTTTGTGGTGATGCTTGTTGATGGTACAATAATTTTGTGTATAGCATGTTGTATTTGTTGCTTCACCCCAGAATCGCTGCAGAAACATGCTTGCTGCAATCATGGTTCTTGTTGCTTCTTTGAGTGTTCTATTCTTTCGCTCGGCAACACCATTTTGTTGAGGAGTCAGGGCTGCTGAGTATTCGTGCTGTATTCCATTATCCGAACAATATTGCTCTATAAAGCGATTTGAGAATTCAGTACCTATGTCGGAATGAATGGACACGATACTCATCTCTTTCTCATTCTGAAGCTTTTTCAGGTGCTCTGGCAACTTTGTTGTTGTTTCTTTCTTTTTGCTAAGAAAAAATTGTCCAAGCGTACCTAAAATAATCATAAACAATAACGAGACAATATTTATTATCCCCCAAACTTACAGGGTCTACAGGGCCATAAAGGTCCATGTGTAACATATCCAGTACCCCGTGGGTGGATAGGTATGATTGGCTTTTCATGGCGGTTTTGACTTGTTTGCCTTTCTGACAAGGTCCGCAAATGCTGTCTTTATGGAATGACACATCGGGCAAGCCTCTAACCATTCCCTATCTGGTGAGTTTGTTGATTATCTTGAAGTTGATATGAGACATTCTTTTATGCCATAGAAAGCTCTGATCGGCAGTTCCTTTGGCAACGAAACAAGGAATAGTGGAGCTCGTTGGCTTCTAGTCAGCAATATACATATTACCTGACCTGCTTCCTGTGAGAACAACTTCTTTGGTCTAGATGTCCTTCACTCTACAGTGGTCTATATAGAATTTCACCGAGAACTATTTGTCACAGAACTGGCTGATACTAAGCAGATTATACTGCATGCCTTCAACATATGCTACGTTGGTGACTTTGAACTTTCTTACAAGCAGGGTTCCCTTCCCTCTTGTTCTTCCTTTGGACTTGTCACCGAAGCGCACCTTTGGACCGCAACCTTATACATAATATAACAACTTGTTGATATCACCTGTCATGTGCCTAGAACATATGCTATTAAAGTACCAGACGTCCTTCTCTTCGATATCCTGTAAGCACAGGATTTAAGTAGATTTAGGTCCCCTTTAATTTTTGGGTCCATATATGTTAGTGTCTTTTGGTACCCATATTTGCCTAACAGCAATTGGTTTGTTGTAGGTTAGATTTGGTCCAGTATTTCAAATCATTATTTTAAATGTCAAGATTGTCTACGTGGGGCAGGCACATAGTCGCTTTAACCTTGATTAGTATGCATGTAAAATTTAGGATTATCATTATTCTAGTATGACTGCCGTCTAGGAGGTGGAGCCATTTTCTGCAACCTTACAGCTTGCCTTGTGGGTCTCAGTTAGATTTCCAGAGCTATTGATGGTACTGCGTGGTGACGTGCTTTCTGGATGGATAACGGGGCTCCTGTATCTAATATCTAGGTGCACTGTATTGTTGAAAGTACTGCGGTGCTTCTCTTTGATATTTAGATACAGCCTTCTTTCTGAAAGGTTGTTGGCGCTTTTGATATGCTTGGGGAGCATGCGGTTGATCACACCTTACAGGTCTAAGAGGCTTAGGTTTCCACTGTCTGTGATATGAACTTGGTGGCGGAATCGCAACCTTCATTGTTTGAGGGGCAGTTGTAGCCTTTGCAGGACTTAAAATATCTTCAGGTAAAGAAATGGGTTCCATACTCCTGACGAATACCGTACTAGTTTTCCCTTTGTTAGAGAATGAGTTATATCCTAAGCCACTTTTATCATGAGCATGTTGCCCAATGCTTAGAATTTCTTCTATCCATTTAGATGATTTCTCGAATGATTTTAGGATGGTCTCTAATTCTCCTTCTCGCTTCTCGAGAGTTTTTACTTTGGCTTCGAGTAAGCGAAACCAGTTGTCTTGCTCTCATTATGAGACTTAGCCTCATTTAGATCATGAGAAAGTTGATGATTGCTTTCCATGAGTTTTTCAAGTGTGACCTTGCTGTTTTCGCAATCAATAGACGTATTTTCATAGTTATTTTTCAGCAAGTCATTTTCATCTTTTAGCTCTAAGTTTGAAATTTCGAGTTGTATATTTTCTTGTTTTAAAGTCTCATGGGCCTTTTGAATGTTTTTAAATTCATTCATCATGTTTTGAAAGGTACGCTATGCATTTACAGGAATAATTGAAGTTGAGCTTACTTCATCATCGCTGTCCTCTTCGTCATATATTTCTTTGGCCATAAAGCACATATGCTTTATCTTCGGTCTTATCATCGGAGGACTCACTGTCAGTGATTCCCTGAAGGCACTGCTGGGCTTCTGGTTCGCCAATAAGGGCCTTGAGCTTATTTTTCCAAACACATCTTCTTTCGTCCTTTTGTTGTTGCTCAATTTCTGGCAACTTTTGCACTTTCGGATGTGGACACTTATTTGCATAATGTTCAGGTTTCCTACAGTTGTAGCATAAGTTAGAATCACCGGATGAGGGAGTTTATGAACTTACCTTGTGAAAAGGCTTGGGCCTATATGGACTCTTTCCAGACTGTTTGATGAACTTCTGAACTTGTGCATGAGGAGAGTCATTTCATCTTGTGACAGGATATCATCATCACTGTCTGCAGTCTTGTGTGCGGATTTAGATGTGCTGAGTGTAGAGTTATGACTCCTATTAGATATAGCGGCTAGTGATGTAGTCTTGGCATGTGACTCTTCAGCCTTTTCTCTCCTCTCAATATCATACCCAAAGTCTTTGAGGTCAGAGAAGAGGTCAAAGGTAGAAATATCATTAATATTACAAGATATAGGCAAAGTTGTAGTCTTAATGTCCCATCGGGCAGGGAGTGATCTAAGGATTTTTAAATTTTTCTCCTTTTGGGTATACACTTTACCCAATGCTTCAAGTTCATCGACAATGCCAGTGAATCTGAGGTCAAGCTCCTCAAGCGTTCCGGAAGATTTTATTTCAAAAGATTCAAATTCCTGAGTAAGTTTGGAAATTTTATTTTCTTTCGAGAGCTCCATACCCTCACAAATCAGCTTGAGTTTCTCCCAGATTTCCTTAGCTGTCTTAGTACTCTTTACCTTTGAGAATGTGCCTTTTGTCGAGAGTGACAAACAATGCTTTCTTAGCAACATTGTCGAGGTTCGCACGCTTGCGATCGTCCACTGTCCATTGATCGCGCTCCTTCTCGAGCATTTCAGCGTGAGGTTGTCCTTCTACCCTTGCGGGAGGATTAAAATTCACTATCTTTAGTGGACCTTCTTAGATGACGAATATCATCTGCTCATGCATGGGTGCAAGATGAGCCTCCATCCTAATTTCCAGTCATCAAACTCGTTAATAGAGAACATAGGAACCTTATTTATCATAGAGGTATCCATTTGAGAAATAGGAAAGATCATAAAAATATGATATGGTTTCCAAAAACTAGTGATTTGTGGATCTCACTCAGTTAAAAATCGACTGATTCTTTTTAGAATCAACCTCTCTGATACCAATTGTTGGCCACTATGTATACAATAAACAGCTTAGACAGTTAGCATACAATGAGTTGTACAATTTTTGAAGTTAATTGCATAGCGGAAGTATGTTTTGAGTTGTTGTAAATACAACTAGGTGTTATCCTGTTTGCTTAATGCATACAGGGTTTAACAGTATATACTAGATAAATCACAGTAGAATGAAAACAGTAAAGACAGAACGTAAATGACACACAGTTTAAAGTGGTTCGAGGTAAACCCCTCTACGTCCACTGGTCCTCCACACAGGAGTAAAGAGTTATTTAATATCACTATGTAACTAAACCTATCTCTGTATCGTTCACACAGATTGATACAACGATTGTAGCTTTGGGCCATTCACACAGATTGGCTTGAGCTTTATTTCGACTCATTTCTTCTCACATAGATCGAAGCTTCATCTTCAATGCTATTCTTCCCACACAAGTCAGAATATGCAAGGACCATCAGTCCACACAGGGCTAATGATAATCTCAACGGTAAGGGTAGAACAAATATCAAACATCAGCTTTATGTCTGATGAACAATCACTGTATGCTGTGTTGTTTGTGTTGAGGAATTGTATATTCCATCACTTGGATACTATTGTATGACCACGAAATATACTGCTTTGCAATCGCTAAAATGTCAGAGTAATCTGTTAGAGCTTTCGCGATAATGAATAGCTTTTGTGCATAAGTCCTCTGGCTTGGGGCTATTTATAACCTTGGAAATGTATCCGTTATAAATGTAGTCGTTGATGGTTGGCCGTTATAAATGTAGCCATTGATGGTTGGTGAGATGTTGACGTTTATATCTTGATTAGAGGCTGTTGAATGTTTGAATTAAAGCAAATCGCATTTAATGCTTCAGACATCCTTTTTGTCTTTGCATTAAATGCTCTTAAGAGCGTTCAGACTTGTCTCTCTCTCCGGCTGCAATAAATGTTGTCCTATCATCAATAAAATGCTGCTTTAACCGTGAATTATTTATGAATAAACAATGTTTATCTCACAACAGTTTAAAGCTTCTTATGTTCAGTCCTGTTGGATGTGTTTTACTTTTCCCAAGTAAAACATCTTCATCCTGTATGCTGTATCCAACATATTACGTCTCTTTGCTGAATCAAGTAGACTTTGTAGGATGGACTATAGAAGATCTCTTTGCTGTATGTTGGGGCTATATGAAGAATTCCAAGAGCTTCCATACTCGACAGTATTTTGACTTCTTTGACTACTTTGCTGTATGTTGGCAATTATCAAAAAAGGAATATTTATCCCAACGGGTATCTTCAACAACCAAAGGAAAATACAGCAATGAGTTGCTCAACATGTTCGGGATGAACACCTCAAAAACCTCATCAACTCCCATGCACTTCCATATACATAATTGTTGAAGAAGTTGGAGAGCCAGTAGACTAATCACTTTATAGGAAGCCAATAGCCTCACCCCTGTACCAAACAGCCAGTAGGCCCGATATCTAAAATTGTTGCAGGAGTGAGTGCACGATATCAGGTAGCACCTACAGAGTCACACTTTACCACAACCAAACGAATCCACAAGTATGTCAAAGGAACAATAAATGTAGGAATATGGTACCTTAAGGAAGGAGGATTTGATTTGGTTGGCTACAACAATTCAGATCTTGGAGGCTGCAATTTGGAAAGGAAGAGTACAAGTAGAACGCGTCACTTCCTTGGACCAATACTCGTATCATGGTTCAGCAAGAAGCAATTGGCTAATTCCCTTTCTACCATTGTGTTGGAGTATTATGCTATTGCGAGCTGTTGTATGCAGATCCACTGGATGCAACAACAGCTACAACACTATGGCATTGCGGCTAGAGAGATCCCAATCATGTGTGATAGTACGAGTGCAGTTGCAAACATGCACAATCCTGTATTGCACTCATGGAGTAAACACATTAATATGAAGCATCTTTTCATTAGAAATCATGTTGTGAACAAGGATGCTCGGATCAAGAAGGTCCATACATACATTCAGAATGCCGGCATCTTTACAAAGCGGCTAAGCACAACCAGGTTTTGTATTCTCCCTCACAAATTGGGAATACTACAGCTCAAATCCCTCTAGGTTTGTACTTTAAACCAAACCAAACCAAACATACCCAGTATATCCCGCATGAAGCAGGGTCTGGGGAGGGTAAAATGTACGCAGACCATTCCCCTACTTATTACGGTAGGGAGGCTGTTTCCGTGAAGACCCCCAGATTAGTGCACAACAAAGTAATGGGTGATATATACAAGAGCATATGATTCAAAAAAGCTCAAAACCATACCTGAGCCCATGGCTTAATTCACATGAGACTTACCTAAGGGGACTTTGGCAACTACACTCTCGATGTACGATGCTCTAACAGAAGAGAGGTTGAATCTGCGCACAGCTCCCTATAGCAAATACAACACACACAAAATGCAATACGATAAAATATGCAATAAAAGTAAAAGTAGAAAATGCAATGCTCTAGGCCAAAGCTAACCGAGACAACCCAACCCTGAGGCTCTCTACTACATCACCGCTCCCTACATAATAATCCACAACTCTTATCTGGTGCCTCCACGAGCACCTATCCACAGTCATTATCTCGGAAAGGTTTAAGGCCTTCAAATCTAATCTCAGTTGCTCCTCACACATACTCCTCGATATCCCTCTCCTCCTCCCCCCGACAACCAATAAACTCTCGACCCTCCTCACCGGAGCAGATGCCTGCCTCCTGCGGACGTGGTCAAACCATCTCAATCTCCCTTCCCTAACTTTCGCAGAAATTGGCGCCACTTCTAGCGCGTTCCTGAAAACCCCGTTTGAGATTCTATCCAACATTGTGCGACCACACGACCAACGTAACATTCTCATTTCAACCAATTCCAACTTGCTCTCAAGCGACTTCTTCATCGCCCAATATTCGGAGCCATACAACATTGCAGGTCTGATTGCCGCTCTATAGAATTTACCCTCTAACTTTAGAGGGACTTTCTTGTCGCATAGGACCCCTGTCGCTGACCTCCACCTTAGCTACCCCGCCTTGATACGATGAGTGACATCATCTTCACACTCACCTTCCTTCTGAATGATCGAACCCAAATAGTTGAACTTATCCGTATGGGGTATGATCTGATTTGCAATCATAACCTCTACTTCTTCCTCGTTGGCCTCACCACTAAAGTTACACCAGAGATACTCGGTCTTAGACCGACTCACACGCAAGCCCTGGGATTATAACTTAGACCTCCATAGCTCCAACTTCGAGTTCACCTCCCTCCTCGACTCCGCCATGAATACAATGTCATCAGCAAAAAGCATGCACCACGGGATGCCATCCTGTTTCCCCCGCAAAATGATGTCAAGGATTAGAGCGAAGAGAAGAGCGCTAAGCGCCGACCCCTGGTGTAGCCCTATGTCAACCGGTAAATACTCGGTGTCACCAACTGGGGTCTTAACGCAAGTCCTAGCTTGGGAGTACATGTCTAGGATCGCTCTAATAAATGGCAATGACACCCTCCTCTCTACTAGGCTCCTCCAAATAACATCGCGCGGAATGCTATCATAAGCCTTCTCTAGATCAATGAACACCATATGGAGATCCTTACGCCTCTCTCTAAACTTCTCCATAAGGTGTCTGACGAGATGAATAGCCTCAGTGGAGGACCTCCCCGGCATGAAGCCAAATTGGTTCTCTGAGATCTCAACTTATCTATTAACCTTGCATTCCACCATTCTTTCCCAAAGTTTCATAGTATGACTGAGGACTTTAATACCCTTATAGTTACTACAACTCTGAGCATCGACTTTGTTCTTGAAAAACGGCACGACAATACTATGCCTCCACTCCGTCGGCCTCTTAGAACCTCTGAGGAGGGTGTTGAACAGCTCTGCTAGCCACTGAACTCCAACTTCCCCCAGACAAAGCCACACCTTAATAGGGATATGATCTGGGCCTACAGCCTTAGCTCTAACCATTTTCATTAAGGCTCACTTTACTTCCTCCTTGCTGATGCTCTCACTGGAACTAAATGAACGAGCAGAAGATAGACTAACTCCATGCACCACCGAGTCGCTTCCCCTAGTCTCATTGAAAAGTTCAAAAAAATACATATTCCACCTCTCCTTAATAGCCACATTGTTCACTAACATTTGGCCCAAATCATCCTTAATAAACTTAACGGGGCCCATGTCGTGCCGCCCTCTTTCCCTAGCGTTCGCTAGTTTAAAAATAGCATTCATTCCTTTTTAGGATTCTAGACCCTTGTATATCTCCTCGTATGCCTCACCTTTAGCCTTAGCCACTGCCTTCTTAGCCTCTCTTTTCGCCACATTGTACGCTACAATCTCAAGATTCTCTCCTCCCCAGCACTAACCGTCAAAAGCTCCTTGAATAGTGCTTGTTGAGCCTTAACCTTCTTTTGGACCTCCTTATTCCACTACCATGCCTCCCTAGGTCCGCTAGACCTGCCCGAATAAACCTCTACCACCTTCTCGCCCACACTACTAATAGCATTTACCATGCTGGTCCACATAAGGTTATTATCGGCGCCCCACAAAAAACCTCCTTCGCGGGTCATAGACTTCCTAAATTCTGTCGCCTTCTCAGACTTCAGATCGTTCCAGAGAATCCTAGGTCTAGCTTCTCTAGCCCTACTAACAACACGACCTCCTATGGATAAATCCATAGCTAGTAGCCGGTGTTGAGAAGCACAAGCTTCGCTCCGGAACACCTTGCAGTCCACGCACGCCCTAACATCACGACTGCGCAAGAAAAGGTAGTCTATTTGCGTGTTGTGCCCCCACTACCGAAGGTGATGAGGTGCTCAGCTCTCTTCTAAAAAACAGAGTTAGCAATTACCAACTCATGCGCAGTGGCAAACTCCAGCAGTGCGGAACCTCCTTCATTCCTAACTCCGAAGCCGAAACCCGCATGAGCATTATGGCAACCATCCACCCCTCACGAATGTGCCCATTGAAATCGCCCCCGAAAACAATAAATTGATCATCCGGAATACACCCGACCAATTCATCTAAACAGACCCAAAAAACTTCCATAACAAGCACACCCAAGCCAACATGTGGTGCATACGCACAAACCATGTTAACCACCTTATACCCAACCACCACTCTAACGGTTATAATCCTATTGTTACACCTCATCACTTCCATGACGTTATCCTATGAATTGTAAGATTAGCCAAACTATATATATATTGGAAGTCGAAATCAAGATTGAGGTTTGGATTGTGGTGACATGTATATCCATGAATGCGTAGACGTCGACATTTCACCTCCGATATGGTTATTTGATTAGTATGAAGTATGTCATTATTCCAGCATAGCTTTCATCGAGTAGATAAACTGTGAACCGGCCTTACGCTAATGTTATCTCGGACATAACTTAAGATGCTAGGTGTTCGTACGTTAACTTTGTGAAGTAAGTTGAACCCTTTATTATTTCTTTTGAACAAGATCTGAGCCTTGCAAGTTGATTGTTCGAGGGAGGCGACCTTCGGGCATATTAACAGTCATTGGAGTATTTAATTCTTGCCATCTTTCTAAGGTAAGTATCGTAATTTGACTATTGGTTTAATGTTGATTATTTTGATCATGCGTATTGTTATTCATGTTGTTAAACATGAGATCATCCAAGTTGAATTGTCATAATGTCATTCAGGTCATTGATTCATATGTTGTTCATGTTAATGGATATATCGATTTGCATATGTATATGCACAGTTGTATTGTATATGTTGTATTTATCCGAAGGGATCGTGTGTTCTATGCTGAGGGCGCTGGATCAGTTGTCCACATTGTGTTGGTCTGACGGGATCATCTTGGGATCTATGCTGAGGGCGTTGGATCATTGGACGGGTTTTCCACCTCGTATGGGTCAGATGGGATCATCTTGGGATCTATGCTGAGGGCGCTGGATCATTAGATTACCCTGTGTTGTGTTGATGGAATAGTGTGGACTCGCAACGTTGGATTCCGGTAGAGGAAGTCCGCGTTTTGTGTCTTGCTATGCATTTTCGTTGCATATCTGATTTTGTATATTATGATACTTGTACTAGCATTGGTTTGCTAACCCCTGCAGGGTGGACATTTATTTTGATGTTCAGGTAGACGAGGAGAGCGGAAGCAACCACAGTACCGTCATGATGATGAAGGGGCACAGTGATGTTATCCGTTATATTGTTTTGGTATTCTGGTTTGGTATTTAGTACTCGAGTACGTGTGTTCTTTTGATGATTTGAGAAGTTTGTAATAAATGGATTGTTTTGGGGTGATTAAACCGGTTATTAAATTACTCAACTATTGGTGGTATCGTATTGTTCCACATTTCTTTTAATTTAGCCTTGTAAATTCTTATATAAAGGGTTTACGACACTGTAATTATTCCGAATATCTCGGGATGTTACATCAAGATCTACAATTAAACACAAGAAAAAATCGAACTCTCAAGCTTGAAGAAGCACTAATTCGGCCGAACCCCTATGTTGTATTTATAGGTGTTGTGGGCTACTCGGGGGATATTAAGGAGGATTAGGGAAAGGACTCCTAATAGACCTCAAATTTCTATATTAGGCCTTTCATAATATATTGAGTCTATTAATATCAACTCAGTCCACTAAAGAGTTAATATTTCACTTACTACCCAAATCCCAATTTACGAAATCGAGCTCCTTGTTTAAATATATTATTTCCCGTGTTTAAGATATTGAATGTCCATTAATTAATTTTAAGCTACTGACAACTTTAATTAATTAATATCCTATCCAAGAGCAGTACCATTCGAACCTTATTATTATGTCGGAATTAAATACACCTGCAGGGATTAATATAATAATTATTATCGAGCTCCTCACGGGGACATCATCAACCCACCACGAGTCAGGACACAATTTCTAGTAATAATAATAATTGTCATATAAATAATATTTTTGCCCAAAGATATGAAGCTTATTGAGTCAATCATTTTGACTCTCACCATGGTAAATTAAAGCCATAAATATAATAAATACATAATTAAATATTATATACTTAGAATTAAGGAATAATAATTATCCAAGATTTACGTTCTTCTTACAGTCAGTACAGAAGGCACTATCTCACTTTGACCTAGTGCAACGTATGCAAATACGCTAATGCATGCTAATAGTCAAGAACAACTAATCGCAAGCATACACTGCGACATTTCATATCATTTGTATAATAATTATATAGGTTTTGACCAGGTCGAATGAAAGAAGAAGATGACCCCAGTATTATCTTATTTTATAAGGAACCGATAATGTGATCTTCCGTGTGACACCAACACACCACATTATCTATAATATAAAAAATAGACAATTAATTTGCATAACCATTACATGACTAAATATGCAAAACATGTGATTATATGTAATTAATATTCTCATAGGTAGTTACAGTGAAATAAGGTAATACAAGAAGTATGCTTTGCAGTATACAACCCTAACACGCACGAGCTCCAAGTTGTGCGCATGGTCGTGAGCCAGGCCTCTGCCCGAGCACTGGTGTGCCGCACGAGGTACGCACGAGCTCTTGCTCGTCTGCCTGCTTGTGTGCCATAAATAAAGACTAGAATTGAGTCCGACAATACCTTTAAAGAGGTAAAATGGCAATAGAATACAACATGTCATATCACACAGACGTGCACACAATTTGTACGACTTACGCAACAACACGTTGCATCCGATGAACGCCACAACATGGTTCATCACACAGTACACAATAGAGAGATAACACCAATTAATCATCAACGACGAAAATAACCGGCACAAAATGACAAATAGTTCCAAGAAAACAGAAACGAAAATCTCGGGTATTACATTTGATCTATCCGTGTCTATGATGAATAAGCAGTGTTCCTCAAACTTCAAGGAATGGGAGATTAGGCTGCCTCTTTGGAGCCGACAGACACCTCTCCCCATAGGTCATCTGCCCCTATCGGGAGTCCCCCTCTGAATAGGTAATCCCACCCTATTATAAACCCATCTCGTCATAGGGATCCCAGACACATTGAGGATCCCAATCATGCATTAGCCTAAACTAATATAAGGAGTCCCTCCCCCACCAATATGATAAACCAAAGTCTTCTGGTCGTTGAGATTGAGGCTACAGTTGAGCGCTCCAGCATTTGGAAAAGCTACAGCTTAGCCGAGTATAATGTTTTGAACAACCGGGCTAAATGGGAGAAGAAGAGAGATTTGTACTGGCGGTGACAGATGCGGGCAATGTGGAGTCCCTGATAAGATTTGACGAACCCTTCTCTCACGGACTAATTGCTTAGTATTTTAGGGAGAGAGAAAAGGCCTTTTTGAAGAGAAAGAGACCCATACACAAAGGCGTATGGAGTCCAAGCCATCACTCTGATCTAGATTCTGATGTAAATTATGATGCCCTACAGGCAGGGATCCGTATGAGCCAAGAAGAGGCCCGTGAAGTAGAGTATGCAGAAACTCAGGCTGCCCAAGACCATGGGAAACTGGATGAACAGTCCAAGTCCCCCATGCAGAAGGAAGCTGCACAACAATAGGAGGAATCAATCCCTCTTGGGTCGATGCAAGAACAAGCAGCCATCCAACATGAGGATTCAGTCCCTCCTATTCAACAGGCTGCATAAACTGAAACCTGACAAGAGGAATAAGTTGCTAGGAGTATGCCCTCGAATGCAACTCAAAGGATGTTGAGTGAGGGCATTGTACTTGTTGTTATGTAAATCATTACCATAAGGCAATGAATGTTTATTTAATTACTGGTAGTTACTGGCACTCCTAACTCGTAAATATACATATAGAAACTAGTCCGTGTATTTGAGAGCAAAACGTTCCACTCCTAATTGGATAAGGGGGTCGGCACTGGAAAAGTTTATAGCTCAAATACTTAACGTTCGAAAGTTGATGAAACTTGACTGGGCATTAAGTTTATGTGAAGACTTGTATGACGTGTTCTTTGACATGGAGAGTGCATGTCGAACACTAATGTTTACTGGGAGCACACATTATAGGTATGCTAATTGGATTGGTATACTCGAACTGACTTACCCTCGATTCGTCACCCGGATTTCACTCCGAGACAGTCAATGACGGAATCGAAAGGTTGTGATAGGTATTCGTGAACCTTCGACTTGAGGATTTAGTAGGGATGTGCTTGTGGCGTCAAGATTTTCATTAGAGTAGTTTGACCCTGTAAACCGGAAGGCGGGGATCAACCTAGACGTGTATCTTGACGGGAAAGTAGCAGGTCCTACTGAATACCAAGATAGAATTCTTTCTCCTGTTAGTGAACGGGTTATATGTCATATGCGGTTATTGTAAGATGAGATCATAAGTCTTTGGCCAAAGCATTGGAGCTAGTTGTATTAGATACACGAGAGCTCGATGATCTCGATTTGCATTAACTCATGCATAGCGTCAAGTACAGATAGGGTTTGACTGATCCTGACCCTATAACTTGATTGGGACATTTGAAAGAAGGGTTTATACGTATATTGGTATTCACGATAGAATGGTTCTTGAATGATCCCAATCATTCGTTCTCAGTTGGGGTACAGTGTAGGCCGCCAGGCTGGCTAAGTGGTGCTACTACTCTTTGGTTCCTCCCATTGCTGACTGAGACAGACCTACCGAGTCGCGCAATAGGATTGACGACGGAATGAATCGAGCTTATTCTCTCATTATGAATATTAGATGTTGGATATCTAATCTTGGATATTGGATGTCTAAATTGATTTATTGGATAAATTAATTTACGGCCTAATGAATTAAATAAATTACTGGTGATTAATTTAATTCATAAATATAATTATTTCTTTGAGTAATTAATTATGTTATTTTGTATTGATATGATTAATTAATTGGATTAATTAATTGATATAAATACATCGGAATAGAATCGGAGTTTATCTGTTTGGACTCACAGTAGTCCGAAACGAACTGAACTCGTCCGATTTCCTCATCATGGCTGCCCCCCCTTCCACCTAACTTCCCCTTGTCTTTTATTTCCATTGTTTAAAGGATGATAAGGACTTGTGGGGTGACCCATCATGTGTATGATTTGTATCATGTGGGTGGGAGTTGAATAAAGAGAAGAAGAAAATCAATCTCTCAAACACACCAACTCATTTCATACGGTTCATAGGTGAGAGAGAGAGAAAGAGAGAGAGAGAGAGAGAGAGAGAGAGAGAGAGAGAGAGAGAGAGAGAGAGAGAGAGAGAGAGAGAGAGAGAGAGAGAGAGATAGAATCATTTTCTCAAGTCTTCTTCATCTTCTACACATTCTTCTTAAGTTTTTCTTGGAGGAAAAATTGAGATTAATAGAGCGATCAAAGATTATATACTTAGAGTGTTATAATCTTGATAAACAAGCTTCTACAACCTTGTTCTAGCCGTATTATTGGAGGATAACGAGGTTTAGTCATTCCGGTCATTTCTCCGACGCGTGGCAAGTAGAGACGCGGTCCTTTCGGCGTTGGATCATCCAAGAGCTTGGAGCAAATTGGATCATAGGGAATTCAACTAAAGCTTGGGGAATTGCTCAAGAGAAGGAATCCATTTAATCAACAGACTACATGGGTAAGTTTCTTTTATCTCTTGTGTTTCGTTTTATATTCGTATATACCTAGCTCGATCGATCCTCATAGGGATTCAGATCGAATTAATTTTTGTTTTACCACTTCTGGTGGGCTTTCGTTTTAGGCACCGAATCCCAACAGTGGTATCAGAGCATAGGTATTGTGATCGTATATACGATATTAGCATTTGGAATGCTTGATTACATGGTGAATGATTTGGATTCATTTATAGTCATAATCGTGGTATATCTTTTTTCGTTCGTTGTTGTTGTATTTTTCGTAAGTTTATGTCTAAATATAAATCTTTAATTTCTGGGAAATGTGATTTATATTGTAGATATGAAAGTTGAAAATATAGATATTGGATATCCGGTCGAAACTCTAGCCCCGAATCGTCATTGGACGATTTTTTGGACAAAGGCAGGATGCTGCCGGGCTGACCCGACCGTGTCATTTGACACGGCCGTGTCTGGCAGGCCAGCTTGGGAAGCTGTCGGGGTAACCCGACCGTGCCATTCGGCACGGGCCGTGTTTAGCCGGCAGACTGCCGATGGTGACTCGGCCGTGGCAGGCCAGTTTCGCCCCAGCTCAATTTTTCTGGGTATTCCAGAAAATTAATCTCCCGCATGTTAAATTGGATTTAATATGATTACAATGATTTATGGTATTTCATTCTATAAGGGAAATTTGATTAATTGGAATATTTATGGGTGACCGAATACTTTGAACGTTTTCATATTCCCGATTGTGTGAATTGATTGGATTGATTCTATTTATTGTTTGTATGTTGATTAGATCAATGTATCTCTATGCAATCCATTTATATAGTATTTATTGGATGAATGCTTTTGAATGGGGATGTGGTTCATGGACTTAGTTTTGAATCGTTTGGTGTTATTCGATTGGGTTGTAAAGGCCGTTTTGAGCCTATTTATTTTACTAGAAATATTTGTATCTAGGATGCAATTTTTCAATGTAAATTTTATATGTAATGACGAAGACCGGAGGAACATCCATTTCGAGAGGACGAAGATTCAAGACGAAGACTTGTACTTAGATTACGGAGTTTTCGTTTCTAGGAACGGTCCATGAACTACATGTTGGTAGAAACTAGGTTGTGAATGCTTATTCATATTGTATGAATGCTACAAACGCTCTTAGATGAATTAATGTGCAAAGTGTAACATTAATCGCGAAAATTCTCCCACAACAAATATTAATTTTATAAGGTTCAAGATTTTCCTTCCCTCCATCGAGCTTTTGGGAAATTGAAATCTAAACCGGATGTGCTATGCTTCCGAGTTATCGGGGTAGTCGTTCGGGCAGGATGAATAAATTATCGAGAGCACATTGGATGTCTTCGGTTGGAGCAAATTTTATCCCTAGAAACCTGATAGGTTGCCGGATAAGATTCAATTGTGAAACTGATTTGCGTCAATGGTATAAACTTAACTTGTTCACGAACCATATAAATCGTATAAGTTGAGGGGAGTGAACAAGGGGAAATAGAAGATCGTATCATCCATTAGATGGGTTGGTGTGGGACGCCACTTTATGGAAATTAATGGACTATAAACCTATTCGGTTGCCCTCTATTATAATTTATAAAGAACACGATCACCACTATGAAGTAGTGCGAACAATACTTTCGGATTTCACATGGCTGTGTGTTCTTCCGATAAAAATAGTGGGAGTTGGGTAACAAGAATAGAAAAGACCTTAATTCTATACTCAGGTCATAATTGATCGAGTCACTAATTAATCTATCATACTTAATGCATACATAACTCTCAATATGACAATGAACCCACTCGCAATTCTGCTCGAAAAGAACACCTTGATCAGACCTAACTTTGTGGATTGGCTCCGCAATCTGATGATAGTCCCCAGTATAGAGGCACTGGGATACGTCTTGGAGACGAACATTCCGGCACTTCCAGTGCGGACTAGATCCAATCAGGAAGAGATTGAAAACCACGAAAAGTGAGTTAAGGATGACGTGAAAGTCTGTTCATATATGATGGCTTCCATGTCTAATGAGCTTCAGAGAGCTCATGAGAAAATGACTTATTCTAGGTAGATTCTATCTCACTTAACCGAGCTTTATGGTGAGCACACTCGAACGGCTAGATATGAGATATCCAAGCAATTGTTCGGTTCTAGGATGAAGGAAGGTGAGAAGGTTGGGGACCACGTCCTCAAAATAATATCTATGATCGAGAGATTGGAGGCTCTTGATTTTAAGATGGATACTTCTATTCAAACTGACCTTATCCTACAGTCTCTCCCTGATTCCTTCTCATAGTTTGTTATGAAATTTAACTGCAATGAGATTACATGTATCTTAGCTCGGCTAATGAACAAAGTCGTGACGGCTCAGTCTCAGATGAAGACTCTGCAGATGAAGGAGTCCGCCCTTGTGATTTCTTGTAGACCACGGAGGTCTAAGAGTAAGAAGAAAAAGACCAAGAAGCAGACTGAACCACAAGTCAAGGACCTTATAGGTAAGGGCAAGGCCCC
Organism: Orobanche coerulescens; assembly: GCA_033398695.1. NCBI lineage: Eukaryota > Viridiplantae > Streptophyta > Magnoliopsida > Lamiales > Orobanchaceae > Orobanche > Orobanche coerulescens. The sequence continues at coordinate 39,100,379 of CM065814.1, read as the reverse complement.
GATGGTTCCAAAGAGCAAGAAGAAAAATGATGCATGTCTCAAGTGCGGTGAGCTGGGCCACTGGGCAAGAGACTGTCCGTTTCTTCATGGCACTTCAGGTACAGAACTTTTAGTTTTGGAAACAAATTGTTCTGCTACTGTATTTTCTACTTCTTGGATACTGGATTCTAGTGCTAGTTCTCATATTTGTACCATGAATCAGGATCTGGAACAAAGTAGGAAGCTTGGAGCTGGGGAAGTGATGTTTACTGTTGGAAGAGGGCGTAGTGTCGAAGCAACCGACATAGGATCACTTCTTTTGGCTTTAGAATCCGGTTTTATTCTGACTTTAGAAGATGTACTTGTTTTGCCCAAGTGGCATAAAAACATTGCATCCATTCCGGTCATGGACTGAAAAGGCTTTTCATTTTTCATTGGTGATGGTTCCTGCAAAATTTATTTCAGAAATAAACTAGTGGGTACGGCTACATTGTTAAATGGACTGTATCATCTAAACCTCAATAACAAAGTCATTGTGAATACTATGAGTAGGAAGCGTGGTAGGGATGAAACCAATCAAGTTTTGAAATGGCATCTTAGACTTGGTCATGTTGGTCAGACCAAGGTTTACAAAATGGAAAAAGATGGACTTATGGGTCCATTGGGATCGGATACCTTTCCTACTTGTGAATCTTGCCTTAAAGGCAAAATGACTAAGTCCCCCTTCACATGGACTTTTGAAGGAGCTGGTGATAAACTGGGATTAATCTATTCCGATGTATATGGTGCTTTGGAAGCAGCACGTGACAGATATCAATATTTCATTACGTTTATAGATGATCATACTAGGTATGGTTATGTATACTTAATGAAACATAAATCTGAGGCCTTTGAGAAATTCCAGGAATTTAAGGCCCTAGTCGAAAATCAAACTGGTAATCATATCAAAGCACTTCGGTCGGACCGAGGTGGCGAGTATATGAGTACGGAGTTTGACGAGTTCCTAAAGTAACATGGAACAGTATCACAACTAGCACCTCCAGGTACTCCTCAGTTAAATGGTGTGTTAGAAAGAAGGAACCAGACTTTGTTGAACATGGTCCATTCCATGCTGGGCTATATTTACCTACCGATTAACCTGTGGGGGTATGCACTCCTGAACGCCGCTTATATCTTGAACAGATGTCCTTCCAAATCCATTCCTAAAACTCTAGATGAGATGTGGGAGGGCAGAAAACCAAGTCTTAATCACATTAGGATTTGGGGTGTCCCGCCAAATGAGATGTGTCAAGAAGACTAAGGTGGACAAGTTGGAAGCGAGGTCCGTGAAGGAACGTCTTCATTGGATTCCCATCTGGGACGATGTGTTATCTATTCTACATGCCCAAAGATCGAAAGATCGTTGTTGCTTTGCATGCACACTTCCTGGAAGATGAGTTCATTCAGGAACACGGAGCAGGTAGAAGTATTTCTTTTGAAGAATACAATGAAACTCCTCAGGAGACACCTGTGTAAGAAATTGGAACCAAACCTTCTGAAACACAAGTACAACCACCTCGTAGGTCTGTTAGGGTGCGTCTCATTTACCTGAGAGGTATTGCCTTGTACACTTGGAGGAGCTGGGTCTCCATGAGGTTCCAAGTGATAGCCAAGAGACCGACCCAATGACCTATGACCAAGCAATGGTGGATGTAGACTCCATGAAATGGACTGTAGCAGTCTTCATGTAGTAGGGACTTTCGTTTTGACGAGACAGTCAAAGAGTTTGACGTCATGCAAAATGAAGAGGAACCTTGTGTATAGAAGAGGGTTAGTGGGAGCAAGATCACATTCTTAGTACTATTTGTAGATTAATAGGAAATGGTGTGGGGATGCTCAATTCTGTGAAAGCTTGGCTTTCGAGTAATTTCTTCATGAAAGACCTGGGAGAAGCAACCTATATTCTTGGTATTCGACTCTACCGGGATAGAGCGAAGAGAATAATACGTCTTTCCCAAGCCCTCTATATAGATAAAATCTTAAAGCGATTTAAGATGGATGATTCTAAACGAGGGTTCCTACCGATGCGACATGGAATAAAACTCACCTTGAATATGTCTCCTCATAGTGAGGAACTATGAAAGGAAATGAGTAATATACCATATGCTTCGGCCGTGGGTAGCCTTATGAATGCTATGTTGTGTACGAGACCTGACATTGCGCATGCTGTGAGCATGGTAAGTAGGTTTCAGGCAAACCCAGGTAGGGAACATTGGACTGCCGTAAAGAATGTTCTCAAGTACTTGAGAAGGACTAGAGATATGGTTATTATGTATGGTGGTAGAGAACTAAATGTGATGGGATTCACAGATTCGGACTTCCATGGATAGAAAGACGATTCGATGTCCACTTCTACCTATTTACTCTTAATGGAGGAGCAGTATCTTGGCACAGTGCCAAGTATAGCGCGACTGCTGGTTCCACCTATTAGGCTGAGTATAAAGCAGCCTCGGAGGCCTCCAAAGGAAGGGTTAGGAAGTTACTGTGTAAACTTCACGTGAAACCATGTGCTACACTGCCTATTTTCGTTTTTATACGATAACAATAGAGCAGTAGCATAGGCCTAGGAGCCGAGGTTTCATAACAATACAAAACATAATGAGAGAGAGTTTTATATCGTGAGAGAATTTGTTCGCAAAAGGGATACATTGTACTGCATAGAGTAGAGTCAGCCGACAACATCGCTGATCCACTGACCAAGCCACTTTCTCAGATTATCTTGGAGCGTCATCTAGAGAACATGTGTATTAGATACCATAATGTGTGGCATTGAGTGCAAGTGGGAGATTGTTAGGAGTATGCCCTCGAATGCCACTAAGAGGACGTTGAGTGAGGGCATTGTACTTGTTATTATGTAACTCATTATGATAAGGCAATGAATGTTTCATTATTTACTGGTAGTTACTCGCATTCCTATCTCGTAAATATACATATAGAAACTAGTCCGTGTATGTGAGAGCAAAACGTTCCACTCCTTATTGGATAAGGGGGTCGGCACTGGAAAAGTTTATAGCTCAAATACTTAATCGTTCGCAAGTCGATGAAACTTGACTGGGCGTTAAGTTTATGTGAAGACTTGTATGATGTGTTCTTTGACATGGAGAGTGCCTTCCGAACACTAATGGTTAGTGGGAGCACACGTTATAGGTATGCTAATTGGATTAGTATACTCGAACCGACTCACCCTCGATTCGTCACATGGATTTCACTCCGGGACAATCAATGATGGAATTGAAAGTTTGTGGTAAGTATTCATGAACCTTCGACTTGAGGATTTAGTAGGGATGTGCTTGTGTCGTCAATATTTTCATTAGAGTAGTTCGACCTTGTAAACCGGAAGACGGGGGTCAACTTCGACGTGCAACTTGATCGGCAAGTAGCAGGTCCTACTAAATACCAAGATATAATTCTTTCTCATGTTAGTGAACGGGTTATATGTCCTATACGGTTATTGGCATATGAGATCATAAGTCTTTGGCCAAAGCATTGGAGCTAGTTGTATTAGATACACGAGAGCTCGATGATCTCTATATTCATTAACTCATGCATAGCGTCAAGTGCATATAGGGTTTGACTAATCGTGACCCCATAACTTGATCGGGACATTTGGAAGAAGGGTTTATACGTATACTGGTATTCACGACAGAATGGTTCTTGAATGTTCCCAATCATTCATTCTCAGTTGGGGTACAGTGTAGGCCACCAGGCTGGCTAGGTGGTGCTACTAGTCTTTGGTTCCTCCCATTGCTGACTGAGACGACCCTACTGAGTCGCGCAATAGGATTGACGACGGAAGGAATCGAGCTTATTCTCTCATTATAAATATTAGAGATTGGATATACTAAATTGATTTATTGGATAAATTAATTTACGGCCTAATGAATTAAATAAATTACTAGGTGATTAATTTAATTCATAAATATAATTAGTCCTTGGAGAAATTAATTATGTTATTTTGTATTTGATATTAATTGGATTAATTAATTGATATAAATACATTGGAATGGAATCAGACTTTATCTGTTTGGACTCACGGGAGTCCGAAATGAACCGAACTCGTTCGATTTCCTCATCATGGCGCCCCCCCTTCCAACTAACTTCCCCTTGTCTTTTGTTTCCATTGTTTAATGAATGATAAGGACTGGTGGGGTGACCCACAATGTGGTATGATTTGTTTCATGTGGGTGGGAGTTGAATAAAGAGAAGAAGAAAATCAATCTCTCAAACACACCAACTCATTTCATATGGTTCATAGGTGAGAGAGAGAGAGAGAGAGAGAGAGAGAGAGAGAGAGAGAGAGAGAGAGAGAGAGAGAGAGTCTTCTTCATCTTCTACACATTCTTCTTAAATTTTTCTTGGAGGAAAAATTGAGATTAATAGAAAGATCAAGGATTATATACTTAGAGTGTTATAACCTTGATAAATAAGCTTCTACAACCTTCTCCGGCGCGTGGCAAGTAGAGACATGGTCCTTTCAGCATTGGATCATCCAAAAGCTTGGAGCAAATTGGATCATAGGGAATTCAACTAAAGCTTGGGGATTGCTCAAGAGAGGGAATCCATTTAATCAACGGACTACAAGGGTAAGTTTCTTGTATCTCTTGTGTTTCGTTTTATATTCATATATACGTAGCTCGATCGATACTCATAGGGATTCGGATCGAATTAATTTTCATTTTACTGCTTCCGCTGGGCCTTCGTTTTAGGCACCGAATCCCAACATCAATCCCTCTTTTCCCTCATATGGATGAACCTGCTCAGTGGGCAGAGGCTCGAAAATAGGTACATGGTCCTATTATTACAGGTTTCAAACCATGTGGCTCTGATGATACAACAAAAACAAGAGTGAAATCACTCAACTGAATATTTCATTTCCCCCTACTCCTACCCTCTCCATGCGAAATGTCGATGGCAAAGCTGACCTGGGAGCTCTTATTCAGTAGATTATATTTATAGAGGATATTGTCAAAGCACTCTATAAATGTGGTAAGGAGCTCGACTAGATTTGTGGTACAGCACAGGACAAGTTCTCATATCTTTGTTGATCCATGCAAGATGTAATAGAGGCATTTTTGCTGGTTCCAAATGCTCCACGCCATGTCTTTGCTTTGTTCAATGAACATCAAGAAAAGGACAATATTCGCCGAGGGCACTACTGTTGCCTCCCCCCAGACCACCAAAGAAAGGCTGGCTTGACATGACAACAAACCTAACTATAGTGGTCACCAGCCTTGTGGACATGGTCAAAGGGCTATAGGAGAACCAATCAAAGTCATTGGATATTATTTGGGAAATACATGGCAAAGTCGTAGACCTTGACAATTCCAAAAGGGGGAAGAAACTAAGGAAGCTAATGAGAAGTTGAGACTTGAAAAAGAGAGAGCATTTAAAGTAACTCTCAATGATTGTGTGGCTCAATCAATTTGCAGTCTGGTGGTCCAGGCATCGGCCAAGGAGCCAAAAGATACAAATTTGAAGGCTCTAGACCTGAATTCTATGGTCCTAAATTCCTGAGGAAAAATACAGTAGAAAAGCCAGTCGAGATTCTTTTACCCACACAGACAACCAACAGCGAAAGAACTGAAAGCCTGGATGAAGAACGGGCTTAATAGGTACTTATGTGTACTTATCAGGGAGTCACCCATGTTCAAACATTACAAGATGCTGGAGGCTAAATATAATGAATTCTCGAGGCTACTGGATGAAGAAAACCTTCCTCTACAGATCCAAATTAAGGGAAGATACATGAAGGGTGATCACCCGATGTACCTGGAGGACTGGACCTAGGGTTATGATAAAATCGCAGGAGAGAACAACTTATACAAGAGCAGAGGCCAGGATATGCTAGTAAATTTCTGGAAGTGGACGAATAATGATTCATACATAAGATCGACCTGACAGCATCATTCAAGATGCTAAATCTTTTTGAGGTATCTTCTATATTTCGTTTTCTTCCTTTGTTGACCCTGGTGTATTTCAATTTTTTAGTCAGTCAAGTACTATTGTCAATTGTCTATCAATAAAGAGGTTATTTCCTCTAAAAATAATACAACTCGTAATCTATGTAACTGTATGCATTTTATTCTTGACAAACTAATTGAAATTATTTTTCTTAGTATAAGACTTGAGCTATAAAAACTTGCTTATGAGCAGTTCCTAGACTATGTTTTGAGTTACTTACTGTATGACCGTGTCTGCAAGCCAATTATAGTTTTAAGTTACGAAATGCTTGTCTAAGTAGGATATAATTTTTAGAAGATGCCTCCGAGCTGTTCATTTTTAGTCTAAATTGTTTAAATATCAGACCATTTGAAACAAGATAGTTTTGGCATTATCAAAAATGGGGTGGATAATTCACCTTTAGTTTGATAAATGAATCAAACTACAGACATCATCCTACATTTGACCTCATACATCTTTGATCCGACACCGTTCATCCAACAGTGTATTGAAGTTCAAGATGCCTAAATAAAAGCTCCTGGTTGGCTACAGCAGGAATGTATGCACTTCATTTATGAAAAGTAAAGTGTAAATCCAAGAGGAAAGTACTTGGACCTCAAACTGTTGTGAGATAAGTCAGTCGTTACTCACAAAATATTCATGGTTTAGAAGAGCATTTAATGCTGATAGAGACAGCATTTAATAGGGCCGAAGATTATGGACTACGAAGTAATTAATGAAGGCTAAAAGAATGTCTGAAGCATTTAATGCTGACAAGATGGATTATTTTAATTAAAACATTCACCAAGCCGCCAATATGAAGTGTCCACATTTCACCAGCCGGCTAATGGACGCATTTATAACGAGGTTATAAATACCCCAGCCAGAGGACTTGCTCAATATATACGACTACAATTGAAATAGATTTACTAATCTTAAAATAAAAATAGCAAACACTCTAAAGCCTATAATGATATTATATATTGAAGAGACCTTCGATCCTGAATGAAAGAGAACAACACAACAAGTAACTTAAAAGCCTACAGCTGCTGTTCAAATACTTGATCTACCATATTTGATATTGAGAGTTAGCCTTGTATGAACTAACAAAGCGAACTAATTCTGGCCTATATGGTACGAAAAATTTCAAAATAATGAAGCTTCCCATCTTATGACAAGAAGTTAGAGTTCAAGAAGCCTACATCCAGTCCGTGTGGATGGCTCAAGCTACAGCCAAGTGTATCAATCCGTGCAAAAGATATAGCTTGGAAAGTTTAGTTAAAATCGTCCAGTTATGTACGCTTGGTTTTAATAAACAATCATCCGGTATGGAGAACCTGAGGATGTTGCCTCGAACCACATTAATTACTGTGCCTTTATTTACTTATTTACTTCAACATTACTATATGTGTTTTATTTATCCTTGCCCTGTAAACCTCTATAAGCACCGCCTACAGGAGAACATTCAGTTGTAATTACATAAACAAACTTATAGACTTTCGCTAAGCAAAATCTTTGAAAAAGAGTACAACTTATTCACCTCCTAAGATGTTACATTAGTATATTATGACCAGCAAGTGGTATCAAAGCAGTCGGTTCTACCAAGAATTAATTAATTTTTAACCTGATCCAGATCCATAATCACTAGCTTTAAAAACATGCATATTTTCGTCTATAAAACCATATCTTATTGCTAACTCTTCTATGATCAATAAGTTTCAATGTTTTTTATTAATGAATTCGATGGTTAGAGAATTAGAATGGAAGCATATCTTGCTTCTATGCACGAAGAGATGCTCTTCGTAACACGAGAAGGACCTATAACCATAATGACGGTCAATCCGGCAGCGAGGATAGAAGGCCAATCCCATGCCGAGATGTTGGAGAAGCCACGAGATTAATAGACACTAATGTAGCCAAGAATGTGCTATTTATCACTCTTGACAAAGGCATATTTTCTAAGGTAAAAGACTGTAAGACATCCAAATCTATCTGAGATAAACTCAATATGATATATGAGTTCACCAAGCTCTTCAAAGAAAAAAAATTCTAAACTCACTCAACAATCTACGTCATTTGTAATGAGATCTTCAGAAACTCCTGAGGTTATTAACCTCAGATTCACTTGCATTGTCTGTTGAACTTGAAGCAATGGACAGAAAGTACTCCCAAACGGAGAAGAACCTCAAAATATTTAGATCTCTCTCACTCCGATAGGACCTTAAGACCATAGTTATGCCTATATCTTGTAACCTTAATGAAATATCTACTTTTTATCTCTTCTATGACCTTAGGCTTTTAAGTATGATATTGACAGGAGAGAGAAGGCAGAGGAGTCACCTGCCAAGACTACAGATCTTGCGGCTCTATCTGACAGAAGACACAGCTCTGCTCCTAGTACCTCCAATGATATAAGAGATGATGATGATGTGCTTTGGAATAGAGTACAGCTCATACTCGAACTCAAATGGACAATACATTATGGTCCTTGTCAAATAGGGTGAAAGGTATTATCCATTAGGACCATAATGGAGTTCAAGTACCATAATTGGTCCTTACATAAATAGACAATACATTACAGCTCATACAGCTGTAGCTTTTCTTTTGTCTTTTGATACAGGGACTGTTCTTGGAATATCTTCAATTCGGGGACCAATTAATGTAAGGCAAATCTGGTACCCAAAGGCACAACTAACCAAGGAACCTAGCATATATGAGTACCTAAATCTGTTTAATTTGTATTGAGGATATCTAGGAGGCGGACATATAATATTGTGATAGCATATGTTCTTGGCACATGAGAGGACATATAAATTGTTGGGATTCGGTGCCTAAAACAAAGGCGCAGCGGAAGCAATATACGAATCTAATTCGATCCGAATCCCTACGAGGATCGATCAAGCTACGTATACATGAATATAATACGAAACAAAGGAAGATTTAAAATCATACCTTCGTAGTCCGTTGATTAAATGGTGTGTAGATGATGTCCCTTGTGAATCCTATCTGCAACAAGCTTTTTGATGATCCAACGCCAAAAGCACCGCATCTCTACTTGCACGCGCTGGAAAAACGACCAGAACGACTTTACCTCGTTGTCCTCGAAGAACACGGCTAGAACGAAGTGATAGGAGCTTCCTAATAACACTCTAAGTGTATAGATATATTTTCTCTCTATTTTTCTCTCAATTTTTCTCTAAGAATGTTGAAGAAGGGGATGAAGAAGATGAAGATGAATGTTGAAGACAAAGTCTCTATCTCTCTCTCTCTCTCTCTCTCTCTCTCTGTCTCTCTCTAATCTGTGAACCGTATGTCCTCTTCACAAGTGAGCAGTGGAGACTTTTATTCTAGTCTTCAATTATTCATCTCACATGACAAATCAACACATCCAATTCTTAATTCATCACAAGATGTCATGTCCCCCATGATAAAACCATATCATGATATTATATCATTAAGTCTTCCACCACATTAATTTGAAAACATGGGGGGGGCCTAGTTGAATATGTAAGGGAGTTCGGTTCGTTTCGGACTCCTGCGAGTCCAAACCAATAAACTCCATTCCATCTCGATGTATTTATATCAATCAATTAATCCAATTAATTGATTATATCAAATACAAAGTATAATTAATTCCTCCAAGAAATAATTATATATGTCAATCAAATTAATTACTTAGTAATTTATTTAACTCATTAGGCCGTAAATTAATTCATCCAATAAATTAATTTAGACATCCAATGTCCCGAAATCAATTAGACACCCGATACCCAGTAAATTAGATATCCAATATCTAATATATGTAAAGAGAGAATAAGCTCGATTCATTCCATCGTCAATCCTATTGTGCGACTTGGTAGGTCCGTCTCAGCTAGCAATGGGTGGAACCAAAGAGTAGTTGCACCACCTAGCCAGCTTGGCGGCCTACACTGTACCCTAACCGAGAATGAATGATGTGGATAATTCCAAAACCTTTCTGTCGTGAATACCAGTATACGTATAAACACTTCTCCAAATGTCCGGATCAAGTTATAGGGTCACGGTCAGTCAACCTTATCTGTACTTGACGCTATGCATGAGTTAATGCTAATCGAGATTATCGAGCTCTCGTGTATCCAATACAACCAGCTCCAATGCTTTGGCCAAAGACTTATGATATCATCTGCCAATAACCGCATAGGACATCTAACTCGTTCACTAACGGGAGAAAGAATCTTATGTTGGTATTTAGTAGAACCTGCTACTTGCCCGTCAAGGCGCATGTCGAGGTTAACCCGCACCTTTCAGTTTTGTAGGTCGAATTACTCTAATGAAAATCTTAACGTCACAAGCACATCCCTACTAAATCCTCAAGTCGAAGGTTCACAAATACCTATCACAACCTTTTGAATAAAGAAACATACAATTGCCTTATGATAATGATTTACATAATAACAAGTACAATGCCCTCACTTAACATCCTCTGAGTGGCATTCGAGGGCATACTCCTAACAATTTCCCACTTGCACTCAATGCCACACACTATGTTATCTAATGCCCATGTTCTTCAAATGACGCTCCAGGCTAGTCTGAGAAAGTGGCTTGGTCAGTGGATCAGCGACGTTGTCGGCTGAGTCTACTCTATGCAGCACAATGTATCCATTGCGAACAAATTCTCTCACGAGATGATACTTCCTCTCAATGTTTTTGGTACTATTGTGAAACCTCAGCTCCTTGGACTAAGCTACAGCTCTGTCGTTATCGCAGAAAAGCGGAACAAGCAGCTCAGCACATGGTATCACTTGAAGTTCTCCCAGAAACATCTTAATCCAGAACCCTTCCTTAGAAGCCTCCGAGGCTGCTTGATACTCAGCCTGACTGGTGGAATCAGCAGTCGCGCTTTGCTTGGCACTACACCAGGATACCGCTCCTCCATTAAGAGTAAATATATATCCAGAAGTAGACATCGAATTGTCTTTATATCCTTAGAAGTCTGAATCAGTGAAGCCCATCTCATCAAGTTCTCCCCTGCCATACATTAGAACCAGATCTCTTTTCCTTCTCAAGTACTTGAGAATATTCTTTATGGAAGTCCAATGTTCCTTGCCTGGGTTTGCTTGAAACCTACTTACCACGCTCACAGCATGCACAATGTCAGGTCTCGTACACATCATTTCATAAATAAGGCTACCCATGGCCGAAGCATATGGTATATTACTCATTTCCTTTCGTTGTTCCTCACTTTAACGACACATTTTCGAGGAGAGTTTTATTCCATGTCTCATCAGTAGGAACCCTCTTCTAGAATCATCCATCCTAAATCGCTTCAAGATTTTATCTATATAGAGGGCTTGGGAAAGACCTATCATTCTCTTCGCTCTATCCCTGTAGAATCGAATACCAAGAATATAGGTTGCTTCTCCCAAGTCTTTCATGGAGAAATTACTCAAAAGCCAAGCTTTCACAGAACTGAGCATTCCCACATCATTTCCTATTAGTAGAATGTCATCTATATATAGTACTAAGAATGCGATCTTGCTCCCACTAACCCTCTTGTATACACAAGGTTCCTCTTCATTTTGCACGAAGTCAAACTCTTTGACTGCCTCATCAAAATGAAGGTTCCAACTACGCGAAGCTTGCTTCAGTCGATAAATGGAACGCTGAAGCTTGCACACTTTCTGAATATTGACCTCAGGTACAAAGCCTTTAGACTGCTCCATTTAGATTTCTTCCTCGAGGAATCCATTTAGGAAAGCCATCTTTACGTCCATTTGCCATATCTCATAATCGCGGTAGGCAGCTATAGCAAGCATCATGCGAATAGACTTGATCATAGCTTGGTCATAGGTCGTTGGGTCGGTCTTTTGGCTATCACCTGGAACCTCATGGAGACCCAGCTCCTCCAAGTGCAGAAGGCCATACCTCTCAGGTAAATGAGACACTCTACTTGACCAATGAGGTGGCTGTAGTTGTGTTTCATAAGGTTCAGTTCCAACTTCTTGTACAGGTGTCTCCTGAGGAGTTTCATTGTATTCTTCCAAAGAAATACTTATACCTGCCCCACCTTCCTGAATGAACTCATCTTCTAGGAAGTGTGCTTGCAAAGCAACAATGATCTTTCAATCTTCGGGCATGTAGAATAGATAATCCATCATCCCATATGTGAATCCAATGAAACGTCTCTTCACGGACCTAGCTTCCAATTTCTCCACCTTAGTCTTCTTGACATAGGCAGGACATCCCCAAATCCTAATGTGATTAAGACTTGGTTTCCTGCCCTCCAACATCTCATGTGAAGTTTTAGGAACAGATTTGGAAGGACGTCTGTTCAAGATATAAGCAGCAGTCAGGAGTGCATACCCCAACAGGTAAATCGTTAAGTCAGTATAGCCTAGCATAGAACGGACCATGTTTAACAAGGTTCGGTTCCTTCTTTCTGACACACCATTTAACTGGGGAGTTCCTGGAGGTGTTAGTTGTGATACTATTCCATGTTCCTTTAGGAACTCGTCAAACTCCACACTCATATACTCGCCACCTCGGTCCGACAAAAGTGCTTTGGTATGATTACCAGTTTGTTTTTCGACTAGGGCCTTAAATTCCTGGAATTTCTCAAAGGCCTCGGATTTATGTTTCATTAAGTATACATAACCATACCTAGTATGATCATCTGTAAACGTAATGAAGTACTGATATCCATCATGTGCTACTTCCAAAGGACCACATATGTCGGTATGGACTAATCCAAGTTTATCAGCGACTCTTTCAAAAGTCCCTGTGAAGGGGGACTTAGTTATTTTGCCTTTAAGGCAAGATTCACAAGTTGGAAAGGGATCCGATCCCAGTGGACCCATAAGTCCATCTTTTTCCATTTGTAAACCTTGGTCTGACCAATATGACCAAGTCTAAGATACCATTTCAAACTTGATTAGTCTCATCTCTACCACGCTTCCCAGTCATAGTATTCACAACGAATTTGTTACTTAGGTTAAGATGATACAGTCCATTTAACAATGTAGCAGTGCCTACTAGTTTATTTCTAAAATAAATTTTGAAAGAACCATCCCCAATGAAAAATGAAAAGCCTTTCCGATCTATAACCGGAATGGATACAATGTTTTTATGCCCCTTGGGCAAAACAAGTACATCATCTAAAGTTAAAACAAAACCGAATTCCAAATCCAAAAGAAGTGATCCTATGTTAGTTGCTTCGACACTATGCCCGCTTCCGACAGTAATAATCACTTCTCTAGCTCCAAGCTTCCTACTTTGTTCCAAATCCCGATTCACGGTACAAATATGAGAAGTAGCACCAGAATCCAGTATTTAAGAAGTAGAAAATACAGTAGCAGAACAATTTGTTTCTAAAACTAACAGTTCTGTACCTGAAGCGCCATGAAGAATCGGATAGTCTATAGCCCAGTGGCCCAGCTCACCGCATTTGAGACATGCGTCCTTATTCTTCTTGCTTTTGGGAACCATCGGGGCCTTGCCCTTACCCTTAAGGTACTTGACTCATGGTCCCGTCTGCTTCTTGGTATTTTTCTTCTTATTCTTAGACCTTCGAGGTCTATAAGAAATCACAAGGGAATACTCCTTCATCCGCGGAGTCTTCATCTGAGACTGAGTAGTCACCAGTTTGTTCATCAACCCTTCCAAGTTGCAAGCAATTTCATTGCAGTTGAAATTCATAACAAACTGTGAGCAAGAATCAGGAAGAGACTATAGGACTGTAATATCCTGAAATTCTACTATGATTGTTTAATGTTATATTATCCAAATTATATTGTCGAGTGTGGAATCTGTACAGTATGGATAAAATGATTGAAGGACTGAGACATATGTATTGGGAATATTGTCGTATTTGGTCGACAATTGCATTTGAAAATATTGTGTGTCAGTCGTATTGTATGAGAATATTATTGGAAGGAGTATGTTTATTAAATATGTCATGTGTACGTATCTAGTATGTCGATAAGATGGACAGGAACAATTGGTAAGTACACCCTTATTAACATACGCTAGCACAATGACTTAGCGCATGCTAATGCAGAGATCTTAGTGCAGGCTAAAGATATAGATTTGCGCACTCTAATAGTAGATCGGTCAAAGGGAATCTTGGCTTTATTGGTTACTTTCGGTGTGTAGGACCCAGGCACATTCGGACATGTGCAGATTGTCGGGTCAATGAAGATTAGCGCACGCTAAGGTTGAAGATTAGCGCACGCTAATGGTGTATTACAGTAGCAAGTCAACGTCTCTATAACGTACGCTATGATAGTATTACGTACGTAAACCATTGTGTGAAGCAAGGCAGTAGCCTCTGGACCTCGAAAGCGCACGCTAACAAGGTAAGTTAGCGCACGCTAAAGCATGTAACGTACGCTAAATAAAGTTGTTAGCGCACGATAATAATGTACAGTATATATATGTGCAGTTGGGCATTATTCTTCATTTTCGTCCATTTCTTCCTTTGAACCGATAGAGAGAGTTCTTATAGAGATATTTGAGGTTCCAAACACTTGAGTATAGTGGATTTGATCGTCCTTAACAACATTGGAGCTCGGAATCAATTGGAAATGGATTCAACCTTGAGAATCAACCCATTTCTTCAAAAAGGTAATTACTCTTCACTTCGGGATTTCATCTTAGATTGAATATTGATGTTTCTGAGTTGGTAATCATCGCATGTACAAATTGATATGTATGATTATGACATGGATTACCCGAACTGTGCCGTTTACCGTTAAGAGATGTATTGGGTGATCTCTCGTTCCATTTTTGGATTTTTTATGTTGTGTTGTGGTTTAGTTCGTATGATGATAAATACGGAAGTGATGTTATGATTCTTGGTGTTCTTGGTATATATCACATCAAAGAGGAATACGTGATAGAATATAAATGATTTTGGATATACACATAGATTTGAGGATTAGAACCAATATTGTGTTGATTATAGTGGTCGAATTCGTATGTTCTTGATAAGTCATGGATCATGATGATGAGATTGAATTTGGAATGGTTATGATTGATCTTGGAGTATGATTTCCTTTACAATTGTATTCGTAATCGCAAGGTGTTTATCGGTACCTATAATACATGCCACTGCATGATGTTAGAGCACGCTAGCTGACTCGCTAACGCACGCTAAACTGGAATATTTAGCGCACGTAAATATTGAGGAATTACGTACATAAACTATGTTAGTTAGCGCATGCTATGTAATCTGACTAGCGTACGCTAAGTCAACAGACAACATATGTATATCGTAGTTTGGTTATGAGTTCGTAATTGTTTTGTTCAGACTGTGTTTAATCGAGATATTATAGAACCATTGGGTTTGTTGATTGGTTATGTCGGTTGTTGATTGTTATCAGATTATTGTGTATCGATTATTACAATAGGTTGTGTTGTTTGATCGTGGATTACGATCATTGTGTTGCGGTTGAGGTTGAAGAGTTCGTAGATTGCTTTGGTCGGGGCTGTGGAGCTCGTAAACAAAGGCAATGGGATTGGTAACGGCTTCATCATTGTTGTGTCGTTATTGAGGTAAGTTATTACTTGCTCAGTTTATAATATTTAATGAATGGTTTCAGTTTCATTTTATTTATGATGCATATAGCAATGATTATTGTTGTGAACTCTGGAGATTTGGATTGTATGCGGTTTTCCGATTTTTGGGAGTTAAATCATAATGTATATGATTTACATTTGTTATTGGTATACTTGGGTATCGAGGATACGTTACGATAAGATGAGGATATGAGTTATCGATGGCCGTGGTATTTTGGATCGTCAAACATTGAGGATAATCGTCGGTGATGATTTGACATCGAGATTGCTCCCGAAGGACTCGGGGCAAGTATCTTAATTTGATTTTGGTCTAATGTTGATGATTTTGATCATGCATATTGTAGCACCCCCAAGTTATTCATGGTATATTACAAAGCCGTGAGCCCCACCGTGGAACCCACAAGGCTATTTATACACTATGAACTTTGACCGAGGAATTCTAATATAATGAAATGAAGGACAATACAGATGGTATTCAAACCATATCCAATATATCTAAATACAATACATCACAATTCTATACCACGGCAACACAGGCCGGAACATCAAGGAAACTGAAAACGTACTCGAGTATTCAAAAACCATTCAAGTACAACAACGCTGAATGGAGGAAATATAAAACATAACCAGATACAAGACATAGTATCACAATTGCCCATCATCTTCATGCCGACCCGGTACATGCCTATCCGCTCTCCTGGATCTTGAAATACATGAAAGGTATTTCACCCATAAAGGGGTTAGCCGTCGAATAGCTAGTGCAAGTATATCGAATATGAAATCCAATACTCCTAGACAATAAAGTAAATGTAATCATCATCTCATCAATTCGCGACTAGTATTCCGTAATAACTAAATCTCAAAGCATCACATTCAATACATACATGATTAACCGCGGAACCGCACCAGAAGCTACTGAACCCTCAGAGGACTCGTCGGTCCGTCCCAGAGTGGTTAACCCAAAATATCCGCGGAACCGCACCAGAGGCTATGGAACCCTCAGAGGATCCGTCGGTCCATCCTAGAGTGGATATAAACCATTATACAATTCATATATCTTACTTTCAAAGTCGAGAATGCACAGTCATAAGCATATACTTGCCTTTGAGACAGCGAGAATTCGGAAGGAAAAGAGTATAAGTTCGGTAGGTCCAAGAACGCACTTCCGGCACCTAAACGATTCGTAAAGAATATGATAATCAATAATCCATACTCAAATCACACGAAGAAACTCCCGAAACCTGCCTACGATTTGCGAAACTATAAGGATAATCATCTAGAGGTTTGAAAATCTCCCAGACCTTCTCAAGTCCGAACAAGGTACAAAACAATCCATATAATCATGGGGGAAACATGGGTACGGGGTAGATGCATCATATTCTCAAAGATCCAAAGCTCCAAAATGGATAAATCGGACGAATCTGAGAAAATCCCCAAAAATTCCCAAAACTAGGGTTCTAAGGAATTTACCTTGATTTGGAAGGTATAAATGGATTAGATGCTGTGTAATCTTTGTTATTCAACCAAAGATGATGATAGCTGAAGAAGGATCTCCCCAAAATCGCTCCAAATTGCCCAAACCCGCTGCTCTCGTCGGAAAAAGGAAAGAAAGGATGAACATCACGATTTCAGGGGTTAACTGCCCCTTATATAATATGCCAGGTTAGCGCGCACTAAAAATCGGAGTTAGCGTGCGCTAACGGGGTCACCCGGTAGTCCAGTGGCTTCTGTCCTGAGACGTTAGCGCGCGCTACCACACCTTAGCATGCGCTAACTGTTGTCCTGCAAAAGTTTCAGTTCACTGCCCAACTCCACTAGCGTGTGCTACGACTGGGCACTATCGCGCACTACGCAACACCCTTAGCGTGCGCTAGCTACTGCCTAGCGTGCGTTACCTGCTAGTCTAGAAAGTAGAAATACCTCACTGCCTCTGCCGACTCAGCTCGTTAGCGTGCACTACGGACGATGTTAGCACGCGCTACTGACCACAAATAGCGTGCGCTAGCGAACTCCTAGCGTGCGCTAACTGCTAGTCCACAGAGCAGAATTAGCTACTGCCTCTGCCATCGTACGAAAATTAGCGCTCTCTAAGGCTCAAAGCTAGCGTGCGCTACTCAAGTAGAAATAGCTTGCATTAGCCTAGGCCTAGCGTGCGCTATCTGCCTATCCCAGAACACTTCCGAAAGGTCCAGTCAACATGATTATGATCCACAAAGGTACGAAACTCTAAATCAACATCGACAACATCTCAAAGTATTTACAGAGCGATAAAAGAGGAAGAACGGTAAGGTCAAACATTCAATATAAAGTACGAATATTACATTTCCCCCCTCTAAAAAGAACTTTCATCCCGAACCTTAAGAAATAAAAAGTTCGGGGTATTCCGATCGCAACTTCTCTTCCATCTCCCAAGTCGCCTCCTCGGCTCCATGTTTCGACCATTGCTCTTTAACCAACAGAATGGATTTGTGCCGAAGCTGTTTCTCACGACGTTCTAGGATTTTCACTGGCCTCTCCTGAAAGGTAACATCCTCGGCTACGTCAATCTCACTATAGTCGATAACATGACTTGGATCCGTCACGTACTTTCTCAACTGAGACACATGAAAAACGCTATGGACGTGACTCAAAGCTGGAGGCAATGCCAAGCGATATGCTAAATCTCCAACCCTGTCCAAAATTTCAAAAGGTCCGATATACCTCGGACTAAGTTTCCCCTTTTTCCCGAAGCGGAAAACTCCTCTGCTCGGCGACACCTTGAGTAGAACATGATCTCCCACTTCGAATTCTAAAGGTCGAAGACGAGTATCAGCATACGATTTCTGACGGCTCCGGGCAGTCAAAAATCGGTCCCGGATAATAGAAATCTTCTCTTTAGCTTCTAACAACATGTCTGGTTCCATTCCGACTAGCTCCGAAGCCTCTTCCCAATATAATGGCGATCTACACCGCCTACCATAAAGTGCCTCGAACGGTGCCATTTTGATCGACGCATGCCAACTATTATTATAGGCAAACTCGATCAACGGGAAGTGGAGCTCCCAATCATTACTCCAGTCTAGGGCACAATCCCGCAACATATCCTCCAATGTATGAATCGTCCATTCCGTCTGACCGTCTGACTGAGGATGAAAATACATGCTCAACCTCAATTCGGTACCCAAAGCTTGATAAACGGCCTGCTAAAAATGCAATACGAAACGACCATCTCGATCGGAAACAATGGTCTTAGGGGCACCATGCAACCTCACGATCTCAGCTATAAAAGTTCGAGCCAATCTCTCCGGTCCCCAAGTATCCTTAATACCTAGGAAGTGTGCAGACTTAGTCAACCAATCGACGATTACCCAAATCATATTCCTTCCGGCTCTAGTTCTCGACATCCCAGTGATAAAATCCAAAGAGATATCTTCCCACTTCCACTCGGGAATGGGAAGCGGCTTAAACAACCCCACCAGTCGTTGATGTTCAATCTTGACTTGTTGACACGTCAAGCACCATAGTACATACTTCGTCACATCTTTCTTCATATTATTCCACCAAAAATTTCGCTTTAAGTCCTTGTACATCATACTCGTTCCGGGGTGGATTGAGTAAGGCGTAGCATGAGCTTTTCGGAGAATTCTCTGCCTCAACTCTAGATCATTCGGGACATAAAGTTTGCCTTGAAATCTCAGAATGCTATCCTCGTGGACCATAAAACTAATGGCTTTTCCTTTATTTACATCTTCCTTCAGTTGAGAGATCATCGGGTCACTCCACTGTTTCCCTTTGATGTCTTCAACCATGGACGAAGTAATTTCAAGAGTGCACAACTGTCCTTGAACTCTTTGAAGCCAAACTTCTATTCCTTGCTCGATTAATCCTGATGAATCTTCGTCTTAGCTGTAAGAACCTCGAGCATCTGAAGTGATGCCGATTTGCGGCTCAAAGCATCCGCGACAACATTGGCCTTTCCCGGATGGTAAAGAATTTCTAAATCGTAATCCTTTATCAATTCCAACCAACGTCTCTGCCTCATATTCAGCTCTTTCTGGCTGAAAATATACTTTAAACTCTTGTGATCAGTATAAATCCGGCATGGAGAGCCATACAAATAATGCCGACAAATCTTAAGTGCGAAGACAATTGTGGTCAACTCCAAATCGTGAGTAGGATAGTTCATCTCATACGGCTTCAACTATCGTGACGCAAAAGCTATCGTCTTTTCATGCTGCATAATCACACATCCAAGCCCTTGTCCCGAAGTGTTGCTATAAACTGCAAATCCTTCCCTACCCTATGGTAAAGCTAAAATCGGCGCTAGTGTCAAACGTCTCTTTAGCTCATCGAAGCTCTGCTGTCTCTCAGTCATCCAAACAAACTTTTCTATCTTCTGGAGTAATTTCGTAAGTGGCCGAGCGAGTTTCCAGAACTCCTCGAGAAACCTACGGTAATACCCAGCAAGACCCAAAAAGCTACGAGCTTCTTTAACATTTTTAGGCGGTGGCCAATCTAGCACTGCCTCAATCTTGTGCTGGTCTACACGAACCCCTTCGGCCGAAATCACATGGCCGAGAAACATAACTTCTTCCAACCAGAACTCACATTTCGAGAATTTTGCATAGAGGTGCTCGACTCTCAAAATATCTAGTATCAAACGCAAGTACCGGGCATGTTCCTCCTTATCCCGAGAATTAATTAAGATGTCATCAATAAAGACGACCACACATTTGTCCAGGTATTCGATGAATATCTTGTTCATTAGTTGCATGAATATTGTTGGTGCATTAGTCAATCCAAAAGGCATGACCACAAATTCATAATGTCCATACCTCGTCCGAAATGCAGTCTTCGGAACGTCGGACTCTTTCACCCGGAGTTGATAGTATCCTGACCTCAAATCAATTTTCGAGAATATTGCGGCTCCCTGAAACTGATCAAATAAATCATCTATACAAGGTAAAAGAAACTTGTTCTTGATGGTCACTTCATTCAGTTCATGGTAATTAATGCATAAACGTAGTGAACCATACTTCTTCCTCACAAAAAGAACAGGCGCGCCCCAAGGCGAAGCGCTCGGTCTGATGTAACCCTTCTCCAATAGTTCTCCCAGCTGACTCTTTAATTCTTGCATCTCGGAAGGTGCCATCCGATAAGGTGCCTTAGAAATCGGAGCCGCGTCAGGCTCTAAGTCCACAGAAAATTCTACCTCTCGATCCGGCGGTAGTTCCGGAAGTTCGTCCGGAAAAACTTCGGGATACTCATTAACAACTGGAATCGAAGAGAAATCAACTTTGTTCCCTTCCGTATTCAACGCATAACACCAATAGCCCGTGCAACCTTTATTCAAATGTTTTACAACCTTCATGGCGCTGATAAGCAACTTAGATTGGCACGACTTACGTCCTATAAATGAGTACTCGGAACCATATTTAGTCATCATAGTGATAACCTTAGTACGGTAATTCATAATCGCTTGGTGACTGTCAAGCCAATCCTCACCGAGGATCACACCCTCGCCTTCCATATGAACTACAATCGAATTCGATCCATACCGGCTATATTCACCGGAAAATATCTAATCTCCCGGTTCCCCACGATTCTGTTGGGATTCGGTGCCTAAAACGAAGGCCCAGCGGAAGCGGTAAAATGAAAATTAATTCGATTTGAATCCCTACAAGGATCGATCGAGCTACGTATATACGAATATAAAAGTAAACACAAGATGATACGAGAGACGTACCCTTGTAGTCCGTTGATTAAATGGTATCCTTATCTTGAGCTATTCCCCAAGCTTTAGTTGCTCTCCACGAATCCAATCCGCTTGAATCTCTTGTATGATCCAACACCAAAATACCGCGTCTCTACTTGCCACGCGCCGGAGAAACGAACGGAATGACGATCACCTTGCTATCCTCCAAGGATACGACTAGAGCTAGGATGATGAAGATTTTGATTATAACACTCTAAGTGTATAAATCACACTCTCAATATATCTTGAATTTTCTCCAACAGAACTCAAGAACAAGGTGAAGAAGATGATGAAGACTTGAGAAGAATGATTTTCTCTCTCTATACCCTTAACTTACGGTTGGAAGGGTAATGAAGGAGTGAGAAGAGTCTTCATTTTATTATTCCTAATATCCTCCCCAAATCAAGCCCAAATCATTAATATAAATTAATTAAAGGATCTTGTCCCCTTGACACTTCAAGTCATCCACCAATTTAGGTGGAGAAAGGGTAAGGAAAAGAGGAAGGAAAAGGGGCGGCCATCTAGAAGGAGCCGGGACGAGTTCGGTGCGTTTCGGACTCCCGTGAGTCCAAACAGATAAACTCCTATTCCGTTCCGATGTATTTATGTCGATTAATTAATCCAATCAATTAATCACATTAAATACATAATAACAAAATAAATTTCTCCAAGAAATAATTATATTTATGAATTAAATTAATCAACCAGTAATTTATTTAATTCATTAGGCCGTAAATCAATTTATTTAATAAATCGATTTAGACATCTAGTGTCCCAAATTAGATATCCAATATCTAATATTTATAATGAGAGAACAAGCTCGATTCATTTGGTCGTCAATCCTATTGTGAGACTCGGTAGTTCCGTCTCAGTCAGTAGTGGGAGAAACCAAAGAGTAGTAGCACCACCTAGCTAGCCTGGCGGCCTACACTGTACCGAATTGAGAACGAATGATTGTGATCATTCAAGAACCATTCTGTCGTGAATACCAGTATACGTATAAACCCTTCTTTCAAAAGTCCCGATCAATTTATAGGGCCACAGTCAGTCAAACCCTATCTGGACTTGACGCTATGCATGCGTTAATGTAAATCGAGATCATCGAGATCTCGTGTGTCCAATACTGCTAGCTCCATTTCTTTGGCCAAAGACTTATTATCTCATTTGCCAATAACCGCATAGGACATATAACCCGCTCACTAACGGGAGAAAAAATTCTATCTTGGTATTCAGTAGGACCTTCTACTTGCCCGTCAAGATTCACGTTGAGGTTAACCCCCGCCTCCCGATTTACAGGGTTGAACTTCTCTAATGAAAATCTTGACGTCACAAGCACATCCCTACTAAAACCTCAAGTCGAAGGTTCACGAATACCTATCACAACCTTTCGATTCCTTCATTGACTGTCCTAGAGTGAAATCTGTATGACCAATCGAGGGTGAGTCGGTTCGAGTATACTAATCCAATTAGCATACCTATAACGTGTGCTCCTACTAACCATTAGTGTTCAACAGACACTCTCCATGTCAAAGAACACGTCATACAAGTCTTCACATAAACTTAACGCCCAGTCAAGTTTCATCTACTTGCGAACGATTAAGTATTTGTGCTATATACCTTTCCAGTGCCGACCCCCTTATCCAATAAGGAGTGGAACGTTTTGCTCTCAAATATACGAACTAGTTTCTATATGTATATTTACGAGTCAGGAACGCCAGTAACTACTAGTAAATAAAGAAACATCTATTGCCTTATATTGATGTTATACATAATAACAAGTACAATGCCCTCACTCAACATCCTCTGAGTGGCATTCGAGGGCATACTCCTAACAGATTCTACCCCCACTAGGTAGTTTCACAATGAAAGGATCGCAAGAAGTCATACAAGTTATATTCAAACGGCGTACACACTCCAATGAGATGAAAGAATATGTAGCACACGAATCGAAAAGTACACGAACTGGATGAGATAAGATGTGAATGGTACATGAGGACGCCGCTGCATCGGGTTCGTCTGCTAGACGCATCTCATAGACTCGTGAGTGTGCCGAACCGACGCTAGAATCTCCCCCTCTAGCATTCTGACCCCGTCCCCGGCCTCTACCGTAACTCTGCTGTGATTTTCCAACTGGTTGTCTCTGATTCATACTCTGGTCTAAAGGTCCTGGGGCAGAAACCCGAGTGTCCATCGTGTGATCTTGTTAGGGGCAATAAGCTACCCTATGCCCCATCTGTCCACAAGTGTGACACTTAAGGGGTGGGAAATTTCACTCCAGATTAACGTGGCCAAACGA
Source organism: Orobanche coerulescens (assembly GCA_033398695.1). Lineage (NCBI taxonomy): Eukaryota > Viridiplantae > Streptophyta > Magnoliopsida > Lamiales > Orobanchaceae > Orobanche > Orobanche coerulescens. The sequence goes on along the minus strand of CM065814.1, from coordinate 39,076,836 downwards.
CCACAATTAAAACAAGTTACCGGGCGAGTTGAGTTGCCCGGAGCAGAACGAAAACTCCTCTTCCATCTAGCAGAACGTGATGACTGCACGACAGAATGGTTAGTCGTCTGAGGTCTCTAGAAGTTGCCACCTTTAGAACCATAAAAGTTACCAACGATCTTATGCTTCTTCGGTTCCTCTGTGGTATCATTGTTGGGACTTAACATGTCATATGCCAAGGCCCTGTCTTGGTATTCCTTGAAGTTAGTACAATAAAATCTGGCCATATAATGCCGTAAATCCATATTCATCCGCATATCAAAGTAACGGATCTTGTCATGCTCATCCCGCACTTGATTCTTCACGTGGATCAGCTGTTGATTGTATTCCACTATCGCCTGCGAGACTGGAATATTCTGCGGCTTAGCCTCGAAAAAGGCTTGGATTCTGCATTCTTGCACTGGCCAAGAACAAAACTAGGCCTCTAATAGCTCTTTAAATTCTCCACACATAGCAGCATCATCCTGTGGCTTGATAACTTTCCACCAAGCCGCGGCCTCCTTGGTAAGGAAGTACTGAGTAATCGGTACCTTCCTCACTTCCGGACAATCAACCGCTTCAAACACTTTCTATAACTCTGCCAACCAATTCTCCCAACCCATCGGGTCTGTAGCACCGCAGAACTGCGGAGGGTGCATACGGATCACATTCTGAAGTAGGGCGTTCGATGTCGGGTTCGGATTTTTCAGTTGAACGGCTTGGGCCAGGATAGTCATCTGGTTAGCTAATTGCTGAAGGACATTAGTAACTCCAAAATCTGCATTATTCCCTTGGCCGGTCGACTAGTCGTGATAACCCTCGGTATCAGGATGCACTGAGTTAGATAAACTAGGGGTGGTAGACCTCGCAACAGAACTGAGGGAAGTGGCCGCGCCACGTCCTCGTCCGTGTCCACGACCATGGCCTCGTCTCTGTCCCCTATCAGCAGAAATTCTGAAGGATACACAAAGCACGTAAGTACAATTCAAACCGCACGTCATAGAAGTGACCGATTCCCAAAAATACCAAATCAGAAGCAAAGCGATAACGGAAACACTAGGAGAGTAAGAGGTCTTACAAGTACCGGTCGCACTGTGATGATGGGAAAGTAGTGATATTGTAGAGAAACGATGACAGTCGACCCAAAAGACCGACAGCCTATGTATCCATAAACCTAAGCTCTGATACCATATTCTATAACACCCCCAAGTTATTCAGGGTATATTACAGCGTCGCGAGCCCGGCAGTGGGACCCACAAGGCTATTTATATGCGGAACTATGAACTTTGACCGAGGAGGTCCAATACAATGAAATGAAGGACAATACAAATGGTATTCAAACCATACCCAATATATCCAAATACATCATATCACAATTCAATACCACGGCAACACAGGCCGGAACATCAAGGAAACTGGAAACGTACTCGAGTATTCAAAAACCATTCAAGTACAACAACGCTGAATGGAGGAAATATAAAGCATAACCAGATACAAGACACAGTAGCACAATTGCCCATCATCTTCATGCCGACCCTGTACATGCCTATCCGCTCTCCTGGATCTTGAAATACATGAAAGGTATTTCACCCATAAAGGGGTCAGCCGTCGAATAGCTAGTGCAAGTATATCGAATATGAAATCCAATACTCCTCGACAATAAAGCAAATGTAATCCTCATCTCATCAATTCGCGACTAGTATTCCGGAATAACTAAATCTCAAAGCATCACATTCAATTCATACATGATTAACCGCGGAACCGCACCAGAAGCTACTGAACCCTCAGAGGACTCGTCGGTCCGTCCCAGAGTGGTTAAACCAAAATGTCCACGGAACCGCACCAGAGGCTATGGAACCCTCATAGGATCCGTCGGTCCATCCTAGAGTGGATATATACCATTATACAATTCATATATCTTACTTTCAAAGTCGAGAATGCACAGTCATAAGCATATACTTACCTTTGAGACAGCGAGAATTCGGAAGGAAAAGAGTATAAGTTCGGTAGGTCCAAGAACGCACTTCCGGCACCTAAACGATTCGTAAAGAATATGATAATCAATAATCCATACTCAAATCACACGAAGAAACTCCCGAAACCTGCCTACGATTTGCGAAACTATAAGGATAATCATCTAGAGGTTTGAAAATCTCCCAAACCCTCTCAAGTCTGAACAAGGTACAAAACAATCTATATAATCGTAGGGGAAACATGGGTACGGGGTAGATGCAATTTATTCTCCAAGACCTCAAGCTCCAAAATGGATAAATCGAACGAATCTAAGAAAATCCCCAAAAATTCCCAAAACTAGGGTTCTAAGTAATTTACCGTGATTTGGAAGGTAGAAATGGATTAGATGCTGTGTAATCTTTGTTATTCAACCAAAGATGATGATAGCTGAAGAAGGATCTCCCCAAAATCGCTCCAAATCGCCCAAACCCGCTGCTCCCGTCGGAAAAAGGAAAGAAAGGATGAAAATGACGATTTCAGGGGCTGACTTCCCCTTATATAATATGCCAGGTTAGCGCGCGCTAAAAATCAGAGTTAGCATGCGCTAACGGGGTCACCCAGTAGTCCAGTGGCTTCTGTCCTGAGACGTTAGCGCATGCGACCACACCTTAGCGTACGCTAACTGTTGTCCTGCAAAAGTTCTCATTCACTGCCCAACTCTGCTAGCGTGCGCTACAATTGGGCACTAGCGCGGGCCATGCAACACCCTTAGCGTGCGCTAGCTGCTGCCTAGCGTGCGTTACCTGCTAGTCCAGAAAGTAGAAATACCTCACTGCCTCTGCCGGCTCAGCTCGTTAGCGTGCGCTACGGATGATGTTAGCGCGCACTACTAACCATGAATAGCATGCGCTGGCGAACTCCTAGCATGCGCTAACTGCTAGTCCAGAGAGCAGAATTAGCTACTGCATTTGCCATGCTCCGAACGTTAGCATGCGTTAAGGCTCAAAGCTAGCGTGTGCTACTCAAGTAGAAATAGCGTGCGTTAGCCTAGGCCTAGTGTGCGCTATCTCCCTGTCCCAAACACTGCCGAAAGGTCCAGTCAACACGATCATGATCCAAAAAGGTACGAAACTCTAAATCAACATCGACAATATCTCAAAGTGTTTATAGAGCGACAAAAGAGGAATAATGGTAAGGTCAAACATTCAATAAAAAGTACGGATATTACACATATTGTCATTCATGTTGTTGAACATGAGGTTGTCCAAGTTGATTTGTCATAATGTCGTTAATGTTATTAATTAATATGTTGTTCATGTTGATGACTATAGTGATTTGTATATGTGTATGCATAATTGTATTGCATATGTTGTATTGATCCGATGGGATGGTGTGATCTATGCTGAGGGCGCTGGATGAATTGTCCACCTCATGTTAGTCCGACGGGATCATCTTGGAATCTATGCTGAGGGCGCTAGATAATTAGACGGGTTTTCCACCTTGTGTTGGTCCGACGGGATCATATTGGGATCTATGATGAGGGTGTTGGATCTTTGGATTACCCTGTGTTGTGTTAATGGAATCATGTTGATTCCCATCGTTCGATTTACCATGTGTTGTTGTGCATATATATATATATATATATATATATATATATATATATATATATATTGTTGTTTATCCACCTCGTGTTGATCTTGTAGGATCATCTTGGGATCTATGCTGTGTGCGCTGGATCATCGAATATCCAATGAGTATACATTGTTGTTATCGTTATGAGCATATTGACGTTGTCATATGAGTATGCATTTGTAGTCTTGTGTTAGGACCATGTACGTTTGTTCTGTTGAACTGATCTCGGATTAGACTGACACGAGTCATCGTGGCATTGTGTATCTTGAGGTATGTTCTGTATCTCCTTCTTGTTTCTTGTCGTTGGATGGACAATAGATTATCATGTTGATATTGTTGATGTTGTGAGGGATTGAATTGGCCAGAGTTGGTATATTTCCGTAGTGGTGAGTCATGACGATGTTTCGAGAACTTGAGTATTGCTTGAAGTACAGTATAGATGTTCTGCATGAATTCATTGTTTAATGGAGATTACGAGATGTGGAATATGGTAAGGATTATTTTGATGAGGATTATCATCGAGTTGGTAAAGTTATGACAATAAGATTCCATTGGTCGTATTCTTATTTTGTGATATCATTGGTATGTAATTATTGATCTGATGTGACAAATATAATTGTTGAGTATTATGGCTGACCCCGTCGTGGGATTTCTTTTTAGGTACTTGGAGTAACGAACCTGTAGGGGTCGTGAAGAGATGAGCTTCCCGGAGGATACTGGCTATGGCGTGTGTTTGTGAATCGAGTACTTTGACTAGTTTTTATACTCCGCTGCTAGAGTATTTTTAGCTGTTTGTCATTTCCTGTGTGAGTATTTTTAAATGCCCTTTTGGTATTTGGCAACTTAAGTTATTTTGGAAAACCGTTTTCTAAACTATTTTTTCAATACGTGTAAGCAGTGACTTAACGTGTACTTTTGAAACTATTGAGTTTTGGCGGCTTGGCCTTGTACATTCAAATGAGCGTTTCTCGACGGTCTTGTTAAACGTATTTTATAAAGTGTTTGATTAATTCAAAAGATATTATCGTCATCGCCATTTAGGCGTATATGAAATTTTTGTAAAAATTCCTTTCAGCCTTGTGGGTTCCATTTCGGGGCCCACGGCACTGTAATATTCCTAGTTGGCTCTAGGGGTGTTACAGAATATGGTATCGGAGCTTAGGTTGAGAAAACCTAGGCTATCAGGTCGACTCGAGTCGTGTTGTGTCACATCATTTGAGTTGTAGATTGGAAAATATTAGAGCCCTGGGTTTTTGCTGTTCGCTCGGGCTTGTGTGATATGTGGTTTCCCAATATGGTACTGTGGTTGTTGTAAACTTTTCCAAATGGTATTAATGTATTTCTTTGGACAGAGATGTGTCGTATTTTGAGTTGAACTGATTTTGCACAATGGATGTTTTGAAAATATCTGTGTCGAGTATTTTCTAGAGTTGAGACACGTGCCAGTATCATGGGGAATCGTCGGCTTCACGATCTGTAAGTATTTGGATTTTGAATTGCATTGATCTTATTTGCAGTTATAATATTGTTGTGCTTTGAGATTAGAAAGTATATTATGTTTTACGTTATGAGATAGCACAACATAATAGTTGGGACAGAATCAATGATCTTCAGAAACTGATATTTTGGAAAATCGATGTGTCAGGTAAACATGGAAAATGAAATTATGTATTTGGGAAAGATGTGGTGGATCGTTGAGAGGAACATGTAGTCATGTTAGTTCATTTTGAGACTCACGAACTGGAAAACATATCGATGGTACGATGAAAAGTGATTCGAACTTCAATATGGTAGTTTGGTTATCCAGGGATGACCGGTTAGTTGAGTGATAAGAGGAATATGATGCGTGTTGTAGATTCATGTGCAGAATATGATTTTGGGACTCTGGATTTTGTAGAACCGGGGCACATGTGCTATGTGGCTCTATTGGTGTGGTAGCGTGATTTTGCTACAGTTATTTTTTACTTTTGAGCCATATTGATTGGAGTACGATTGGGTATATTCAACGGTTTGTGACTGGTTGTTCGTATGCCACGGGCTACGTTCAACAGTCGGTTGTGTTTCGTTGAGATCCACTGTATGTGATTTGTGTAACATTTTGAGAATCTATTCTCTCGTATATCTGTCTCTGTGGTTCTGTGTTGATCGTGTCGGAGCTTATCGTGTGAGGGTATTCTCAGTTATTGTTGATCGTTCATTGGTAATATTGATCTTATCATGTGGATGATATTCTCAGTTGTGTTTCGACCTTTGGTTGGTCGTATTGGAGTTTATCATTTCGATGATTTTTTCGGTTAATTTATTGGTTGATCGTTGACGGTGATCGTATGAGCGTTCGGACTTCGTGTTGATGTTTCGAGATTTGTTACTTCTATTTTAGGCAATTGTTTCATAGATGTATCATGTATTATTGGTTTTTATCAAGATTGGGACTTGATTGTGTAATCAGGCAGACAGGCTTTGACACGATAGATCATTCCAAAATCGAGTTATAACGATGTAGTTTGTTGAAATATGTGAAATTGTGATTGTAAGCAAATTGAGGCTTTGACATGAGGTCATTTGCTAGTATCGCAGGAGATCATCGACTTCATGCATTTGTAGGTATATTGTTTTGGTTATTTGTTAATGACGGTGATTGATCGATTTCGTGATGGTTCTGGATATTGTGGTTGAACTTTTGATTGTGACCGGATTGCAAGTTTCGAGGACGAATTATATTGTAGAGTGTGGAATCTGTATAGTATGGATAAAATGATTGAAGGACTGAGACATCTGTATTGGGAATATTGTCGTACTTGGTCGACAATTGCATTTTAAGATATTGTGTGTCAGGCGTATTGTATGAGAATATTATTGGAAGGAGTATGTTTATTCAACATGTCATGTGTACGTATCTAGTTTGTCGAGAAGATGGACGGGAACAATTTGTAAGTACAGCCTTATTAACATACGCTAGCACAATGACTTAGCGCAGGCTAATGCAGAGAGCTTAGCGCACGCTAATAGTAGATCGGTCATAGGGAATCTTGGCTTTATTGGTTACTTTCGGTGTGTAGGACCCAGGCACATTCGGACATGTGCAGATTGTCGGGTCAATGAAGATTAGCGCACGCTAAGGTTGAGGATTAGCGCACGCTAATGGTGTATTACTGTAGCAAGTCAACTTCTCTATAACATACGCTATGATCTTGGTATTACGCAGGTAAACTATTGTGCGAAGCAAGACAGTAGCCTCTGGACCTCGATAGCACACGCTAACAAGGTAAGTTAGCGTATGCTAAAGCATGTAACGTACGCTAAATAAAGATGTTAGCGCACGCTAATAATGTACAGTATATATATGTGCAGTTGGGCATTATTCTTCATTTTCGTCCATTTCTTACTTTGAATCGATAGAGCGAGTTCTTATAGAGAGGTTTGAGGTTCCAAACACTTGAGTATAGTGGAGTTGATCATCCTTAACAACATTAGAGCTCGGAATCGATTGGAAATGGATTCAACCTTGAGAATCAACCCATTTCTTCAAAAAAGTAATTATTCTTCACTTCGGGATTTCATCTTGGATTGAATATTGATGTTCCTGAGTTGATAATAATCGCATGTACGAATTGATATGTATGATTATGAGATAGATTACCGGGTTATGATGATGTTGTTGTTGATATATGGATATTGATATGATTCTTGTGGTTTTGAACTGTGTCGTTTACTGTTAAGAGATCTATTGGGTGATCTCTCATTCCATTTTTGGATTCTTGATATTGTGTAGTGGTTTAGTTCATATGATGATAAATACGGAAGTGATGTTACGATTCTTGGTGTTCTTGATATATATCACATCAAAGAGGAATACGTGATAGAATATAAATGATTTTGGATATACACATAGATTTGAGGATTAGAACCAATATTGTGTTGATTATAGTGGTCGAATTCGTATGTTCTTTATAAGACATGGATCATGATGATGAGATTGAATTTGGAAAGGTTATGATTGATCTTGGAGTATGATTTCTTTTACAATTGTATTCGTAATCGCAAGGTGTTTATCGATACCTATAATACATGCCACTGCATGATGTTACCGCACGCTAGCTGACTGGCTAACGCACGCTAAACTTGAATATTTAGCACACGTAAATATTGAGGAATTACGTACGTAAACTATGTTCGTTAGCGCACGATAATTCAATAGACAGCATACATATATCGTAGTTTAGTTATGAGTTCGTAAGTGTTTTGTTTAGACTGGATTTAATCGAGATATTGTAGAACCGTTAGGTTTGTTAATTGGTTATGTCGGTTGTTGATTGTTATTAGATTATTGTGTATCGATTATTACAATAGGTTGTGATGTTTGTTCGTGGATTACGATCGCTGTGTTGCGGTTGAGGTTGAAGAGTTCGTAGATTGCTTTGGTCGGGGCTAAGGAGCTCGTAGACAAAGGTAATGGAATTGGTAATGGCTTCATCATCGTTGTGTCAATATTGAGGCAAGTTATTACTTGCTCAGTTTATAATATTTAATGAATGGTTTCAGTTTCATTTCGTTTATGATGCATATAGCAATGATTGTTGTTGTGAACTCTGGAGATTTGGATTGTATGTGGTTTTCCGATTTTTGGGAGTTAAATGATAATGTATATGATTTACATTTGTTATTGGTATACTTGGGTATCGAGGATACGTTATGATAAGACGAGGATATGAGTTATCTATGGCCATGGTATTTTGGATCGTCAAAAAGTGAGGATAATCGTCGGTGATGATTTGACATCGATATTACTCCCGAAGGACTCGGGGCAAGTGTCTTAATTTGATTTTGGTCTAGTGTTGATGATTTTGATCATGCATATTGTCATTCATGTTGTTGAACATGAGGTCGTCCAAGTTGATTTGTCATAATGCCGTTCATGTTATTAATTCATATGTTGTTCATGTTGACGAACATATTGATTTGCATATGTGTATGCATAATTGTATTGTATATGTTATATTGATCTGATGGGATCGTGTGATCTATGCTGAGGGCGCTGGATCAGTTGTCCACCTCGTGTTGGTCTGACGGGATCATCTTGGGATCTATGCTGAGGGAGATGGATCATTGGATTACCCTGTGTTGTGTTGATGGAATCATGTGGATTCGCATTGTTGGATTTACCATGTGTTGTTGTTGTGCATATGTATATTGTTGGTTATCCACCTCGTGTTGATCTAGTAGGATCATCTTGGGATATATGTTGTATGCTGGATCATCGGATTTCCATTGAGTATACATTGTTGTTATCGTTGTGAGCATATTGACGTTGTCATATGAGTATGCATTTGTAGGTCTTATGTTAGGACCATGTACGTGTGTTGTATTGAACTGATCTCGTATTAGACTGACGCGAGTCATCGTGGCATTGTGTATCTTGAGGTATGCTCTATATCTCCTTCTTGGTTCTTGTCCTTGGATGGACAATCAATTATCGTGTTGATATTGTTGATGTTATACGAGGGATTGAATTGGCCAGAGTTGGTACATTTCCGTAGTGGTGAGTCATGACGATGTTTCGAGAACTTGAGTATTGCTTGAAGTAAAGTAAAGATGTTCTGCATGAATTCATTGTTTAATGGAGATTACGAGATGTGGAATATGGTAAGGGTTATTTTGATGGGGATTATCATCGAGTAGGTAAAGTTATGACGATAAGATTCCATTGGTCGTATTCTTATTTTGTGATTTCACTGGTATGTAATTATTGATGTGATGTGATAGTTATCATTGTTGAGTATCATGGCTGACCCCGTCGTGGGCTTTATTTTTAGGTACTTGGAGTTTCGAACCTGTAGCGGTCTTGAAAAGATGAGCTTCCCAGAGGATACTGACTATGGTGTGTGTTTGCGAATCGAGTAATTTCACTAGTTGTTATACTCCACTGTTGTTTGTCATTTCCTGTGTGGGTATTTTTAAATGCCCTTTTGGTATTTGGCAACTTAAGTTATTTTGGAAAACCGTTTTCTAAACTATTTTGTCAATACGTGTAAGCGGTGACTTAACGTGTAGTTTTGAAACTATTGAGTTTTGGCGGCTGGGCCTTGTACTTTCAAATGAGAGTTTTTCGATGGTCTTGTTAAATGGATTTTATAAAGTCTTTGATTAATTCAAAAGATATTACCGTCATCGCCGTTTTGGCGTATTTGAAATATTTGTAAAAATTCCTTTCAGCCTTGTAGGTTCCGTTTCGGGGGCCCACGACACTGTAATATTCCCGGTTGGCTCTGGGGGTGTTACAAGGATAAGGTCAGTTTAAAGAGAAGTATCCATCTTAAAATCAAGAGCCTCTAATCTCTCTATCATATATATCATTTTGAGGACGTGGTCCCCAACCTTCTCACCTTCCTTCATCCTTGCACCGAACAGTTGCTTGGATATCTCATATCTAGCAGTTCGACTGTGCTCACCATAAAGCTCGATTAAGTCAGATAAAATCTGCCTAGCAGAAGTCATTGTCTCATGAGCTCTCTGATGCTCATTAGACATAGAAGCCATTATATAAGCACGACCTTTTATGTCATCCTTAACCCACTTTTCGTGGTTTTCAATTTCTTCCTGATTGGCTTTAGTCCGCACTGGTGGCGCCGGAATGTCCATCTCCAAGACAAATCCCAGTGCCTCTATACTGAGGACAATCATCAGGTTGTGGATCCAGTCCACAAATTGAGGGCCTATTAAGGTGTTCTTTTCGAGTAGAATTGTGAGTTGGTTCATTGTCATATTGAGAGTTATGTTCTTCTGCATTAAGTATGACATATTAATTAGTGACTCGTTCAATTATGATATGAGTATAGAATTAAAGTCTTCTCTATTTTTTTAACCCAGCTCCCACTAATTTTATGGCAATAACACACTCCCATGTGAAATCCGGAAGTATCGTTCGTATTACTTCATAGTGATGATCGAGTTCTTTATAAATCTCAATAGAGGGCAACCAAACAGGTTTGTAGTCTACTAATTTTCATAAAGTGGTGTCCAACACCAACCCATATAATAGATGATTCGATTTTCTTTTTCCCCTTATTCACTCCCCTCAACCTATACGGTTTCTATGGTTCGTGAACAAGTCAAGTTTATACCATCGACACAAATCAGTTTCACAATTGAATCTTATCCGGCAACCAAACAGGTTTCTAGGGATAAAATTTACTCCAACTGAAGGCACTCAATGCGCTCCCGGTAATTTATTCATCCTCCCCGAATGACTAACCCGATAACTCGGAAGCATAGCACATCCAGTTTGGATTTCAATTTTCTGAAAGCTCGGTGGAGGGAAGGAAAACCTTGAAACCTTTTAAACTTAATAATTTGTCGTGGGAGAATTTTCGTGATTAATGTTACACTTTGCACATTAATTCATTTAAGCACGTTTGTAGCATTCATACCATATGAATAAACATTCACAATCTAGTTGCTACCAGCATTTAGTTCGTGAACCGTTCCTAGAATCAAAAAACTCCATAATCTAATTACAAGTCTTCGGTCTTGAATCTTCGTCTTCTCGAATGGCTCTTCATCCGGTCTTCGTTATTACATATAAATTTTACATTTGAAAAATTGCATCCTACATACAAATATTTTTAGTAAAATAAATAGGCTAAAAACGGCATTTACAACCCAATCGAATAAAACCGAACGATTCAAATATAGTTCCATGTACCACATCACCATTCAAATATAATGCATTAAACACATAAAATAAATAGCATTCACAGTTATTCTAAATATTGATCCAACCAATATAAATTAATCCATCCAAACGAATTAATTCAATTAATTCACACAACCGTTAATTTTAAATTGTTCCGAACGAGAAAATATTTCATTAAATTAATTCTCCTAAGAATAAAATTACTATAATTATATCTTTGTTAAATTAAATACAATTTAATTTATGGGAAATTAATTACCGAACGAAATATAAAAAACGGAGTCGAAAAACACACGGTCGGGCCAAGCCCGGCACTGCCCAGCACCTTGCCCAGCAGAACCGGACCGCGGTCCTCAGAATGGGACTGCTCGGCAGGCGTCTGGCAGGCTGCCGATCATGGCCAGCACAGGGCCAGACCACGGTCCGCATAGTGGGACCGCACGGCTGTGCCCAGCCAGCTCCAAGCTGCTAGGTCCGTTTACGTTTTCGGCTCTTTTTTTCGCCCCGATTCGAAAAATAATATTTTTCTAATCTTTATATTACACATTTAAATCAGTTTTTCAAAAGAAAAATAGATTTACATTGTAACATAAAATCAAGAAAAATTAATTTTTAGATGAACAATTGAAAATCAACGATTAATACGATTATGATTCCAAATCATAAACCATTCAATCAAGCATTCTAAATGCTAAATATCGTATATACAATCGCAAGACCTGTGCTCTGATACCACTGTTGGGATTCGGTGCCTAAAACGAAGGCGCAGCGGAAGCAATATACGAATCTAATTCGATCTGAATCCGTACGAGGATCGATCAAGCTACGTATATACGAATATAATATGAAACAAAGGAAGATTCGAAATCATACCTTCGTAGTCCGTTGATTAAATGGTGTGTAGATGATGTCCCTTGCGAATCCAATCCGCAACAAGCTTTTTGAAGATCCAACGCCTAAAGCACCACGTCTCTACTTGCCACGCACCGGAAAAACGATCGGAACGACTTCACCTCATTGTCCTCTAAGAACACGGCTTGAATGAAGTGGTAGGAGCTTGATAATAACACTCTAAGTGTATTGATATATTTTCTCTCAATTTTTCTCTCAATTTTCTCTAAGAAAAATGAAGAAGTTGATGAAGAAGACGAAGATGAATGTTGAAGACAAAGTCTCTCTCTCTCTCTCTCTCTCTCTCTCTCTCTCTCTAATGTGTGAACCATATGTCCTCTTCACAAGTGAGGAGAGGAGACTTTTATTCTAGTCTTCAATTATTCATCTCACAAGACAAATCAAGACATCTAATTCTTAATTCATCACAAGATGTCATGTCCCACATGATAAAAACATATCATGATATTATATCATTAAGTCTTCCACCACATTGGGTGGAAAACATGGGGGGCGGCCTAGTTGAAGATGTAAGGGAGTTCGGTTCATTTGGAACTTCCGCGAGTTCAATCCGATAAACTCCATTCCGTCTCGATGTATTTATATCAATAAGTTAATCTAATTAATTGATTATATCAAATACAAAGTAATATAATTAATTCCTCCAAGAAATAAATATATATGTGAATCAAATTAATTACCTAGTAATTTATTTAACTCATTATGTCATAAATTAATTCATCTAATAAATTAATTTAGACATCCAATGTCCCGAAATCAATTAGACACCCAATACCCAGTAAATTAGATATCCAATATCTAATATATGTTATGAGAGAATAAGCTCGATTCATTCCGTCGTCAATCCTATTATGCGACTCGGTAGGTCCATCTCAATTAGCAATGGGAGGAACCAAAGAGTAGTAGCACCACCTAGCCAGCCTGGCGGCCTAAACTGTACCCCAACTGAGAATGAATGATTGGGATCATTCAAGAACCATTCTGTCGTGAATACCAGTATACGTATAAACCCTTCTTCCAAATGTCCCGATCAAGTTATAGGGTCACGGTTAGTCAAACCCTATATGCACTTGACGCTATGCATGATTTAACGAAAATAGAGATCATCGAGCTCTCGTGTATCCAATACAACCAACTCCAATTCTTTGGCCATAGACTTATGATCTCATCTGCCAATAACCGCATAGGACATATAACCCGTTCACTAATGGGAAAAAGAATCCTATCTTGGTATTTAGTAGAACCTGCTACTTGCCCGTCAAGACGCATGTCGAGGTTGGCCCCCACCTTCCGGTTTTCTGGGTTGAACTACTCTAATGAAAATCTTAACGTCAAAAGCATATGCCTACTAAATCCTCAAGTCGAAGGTTCACGAATACCTATCACAACCTTTTGATTCCGTCATTGACTATCCCATAGTGAAATCCGTGTGATGAATCGAGGTTGAGTCGGTTCGAGTATACTAATCTCATTAACATACCTACAACGTGTGTTCCCACTAACCATTAGTGTACGACAGGCACTCTCCAAGTCAAAGAACACGTCATACAAGTCTTCACATAAACTTAATGCCTAGTCAAGTTTCATCGACTTGCGAATGATCAAGTATTTGAGCCCTAAACATTTCCAGTGCCGACCTCCTTATCCAATAAGGAGTGTAATGTTTTGCTCTTAAATACACGGACTAGTTTCTATATATATATATATATATATATATTTACGAGTCAGGAATGCCAGTGACTACCAGTAAATAAAGAAACTTATAACTGCCTTATGATAATAATTTATATAATAACAAGTACAATGCCCTCACTCAACATCCTCTGAGTGGCATTCGAGGAGATAATATAAGAAAACCTACAATAAACCAATTAATGTAAGGGAAATCTGGGTACCCAAAGGTACAACTAACCAAGGACCCAAGCAGATATGAGTACCTAAATCTGTTTAATTTGTATTAAGGATATCTAGTAGGAGGACATATAATACTTTGGTAGCAGATGTTCTTGGCACATTAGAGGACATATCAACAAGCTTATAGATTATAGCAATGGATGAGGTCCAAAGGTCCGGTTCGATAATAAGTACAAAGGAAGAACAAGAGGGAAGGGAACCCTACTCATAGGAAAGTTCAAGGTCACCGATACAGCCTTTGTAGAAGGACTGCAATATAATCCCTTAAGTGTTAGTCAATTCTGTGACAAACAATTTATACTCAAGTTCGTTAAAAAGTCTGTTTCGATAATAAGTCCAAAGGAAGAGCAACAAGGAAGGGAACCCTACTCATAGGAAAGTTTAAGGTCACAGATGTAGCCTTTGTAGAAGGACTGCAATATAAACTCTTAAGTGTTAGTCAGTTCTGTAATAAATAATTTACACTCAAGTTCTTCAAGGCAATTGTAAAGTGAAGGACATCAAGGCAAAGACGTTTGTCCTCCCAGGAACTCGGTCAGTAATATGTCTATTGTGTAATACCCGCAATTTCGAATTTCGGTAATTTTATTTTTCGGCGGAAGTTCGTTTTGACGACTCTTTCCTGACCGTTTCGTCATTCAGAGAATGATTAATTCTGGACTTTTTGTCATCCGAGTTCGTTTCGGTGTCGTTTTGTTGAGTTTCGTGTCCTTAATCGACTTTTTCACGTGGGAGTTCGACTTTGTAACGTCACTATTAATTCTTGGAAACTCCAAAAATTCTGAATCTTTGCAACATTATAGAGCATCAAGTTAGCTTTCCAATGGTTCAAATGGTGAGTCAATCGGAGTCCGGACGAGAGAGTTATGGTCGTTTTAGCTCACCCGCTCGTTATTGGCCAATCACTGCCGGCCGAACTCGGCCGTGTCGTCCGACATGGCCCGTGCCGTAATCGTCCGGAAATGCCGAAGTCTCTGCCTCAGGACCCGACCGTGTCGTCTGGCACGGCCGAGTCGAACTCTTCCGGATAGGCCAGAACCGACTGCCCAGACGCCCGACCGTGTTCCAGGACACGGTCGAGTCGTGCCGAGTCGCTGTCGGACGGGTCACTATCGGAAGGCCCCTCCGCGCCGCGACCGTGTCTAGCAGGACACGGTCGAGTCCCTGCCGGTCAACTGCGCGCCACGACCGTGTCAGGCGGACACGGTCGAGCCTGTCAGCCTATTTAAGGCACAGGCGTTTTTTCGACCATTTTCTCATTCTTTTCTTCCCGTACGCGGCTGTGGGTGTGTGAATCTTCTAGAGATGTTGTTGTACAATGAATCCATGAAGTTTGGAGGTTCATATCGTCAATCATCCGTCCTATAACATCCTCCGATCTACCGAATCAGGTCAGATTTCCTAGAAATCTAGTTTTGGGGAATTTGGGGGTTTTGGTTGTTTTCGTCCGTTTAATCCGATTTAACTTAGGTGTATTGATGAATATTTAGATGTATTATATCATTTCCTTTATTATTCCATGGTTGGATCATATCGATTCGTTGTTTGAGTCGAGTTCTTGACCGACGCCTTGAAGGTGTCCGGTAAAATGTCTTAGAGGGGTTTTCGGGCGTTCTACGATTATTCTTCATCGTATGATCGTTGATTTATTAATTGTATGATGTTAGGGTCGTGTTTCTTGCGAAGAAACCGTTTTGAACCCTTCCGTTCATCGTCGTCTTCCTTTTCGATAGCATCGGGCGTTTCGAAGCTTTCCGGTTGAGCCGTGTTCGTCGGAATACTTGCGTGCCAATTTCGAGGCAAGTATCTTGCCCATACATTTCATGTTTCGTTGATATAATTCTTGATAAATGATTTTATGCGAAATCCAATATTTAATGAACGTAAAAAGGGATCGGTATGTTCTCGATAAATGTTGTCTTTCAACGATAATTCGTATACTTCGTGAATATGTATTCTCGGAATATGTGTGTTGGTTTTGTATGTTGAAAGATAATATGATCATTTCGAGTGAGTTTGATAGACCGTAATCCTTTGTCGGGGATTACGTATTGTTATTATGTACTTGTTCGGTAAGAACGTAATGTGTGTGATATTAGTTGTTACTCCTTGAAAGGAGTTTGTGATGCTTAAAGTTGTTTGGATTGATAAGTGATTATTGTTGTGTGCTTGATGTATGTGATGTGCCTCCGGGTAGGATTGTTGAATCTCCGGGATGCATACTTGCTAGTATGGGTCGGGCGAAACTGTAAGGTTATCCAATACGGGTATGTCTTGCGGGGACTCCGAGGTTCGGGGCTTGCTAGCCCGATGCCGGGATAACTTGTGGGGTTATCATCGGGTATGTCTTGCGGGGACTCCGAGGTTCGTGGCTTGTTAGCGCGATGCCGGGATAACTTATGGTTGTGGTTTGGTTGTGATATTCGTGTCGTGGAGACATGTGATTTGATATGTTTTTCCTATTGGGTTATTCACTCAGGTTTGTTCTTCGGGAGCATCTGAGGTTCGTGGCTTGTTAGCACGGGACACGAATAATCCTTAGGAACATGTGATGTGTGATTTGGGTCACGGACCCCGTGTTTTGTGAAATGGGTTGTGGACCCTGCGTATTGTTACCGGAACTTGAATTTTGGAAAATGACTTTTGGGATGTGTCCCTAAATGTTTTCGAAATGTTTTAGAATTCTTATATCCCAAATGTTTTCTAAACTCCCGAGATCGTCAAATGTTTTGTAATATGGACATTGGGTTATTTCCTACCTTTCACGTTTTGAATGGTTTGATTAAGTGATTTACCTCGGGAAGTATGTTTATGATTAACATGTTCCGTGGAGTATGATATGTATGGCTCGTTTTCGTATTTTATACTTGCACTAGCAAAACAGTTGAGTTTTGCTAACCCCCGAGTATTCGGGGGGTGGATGTCTGTATTGCATTCAGGTTTTGGAGCAGAGCACAGGGTCGGCATGAAGGATGATGAAAGATGAACGATACTAATCACACGAGGACCCGTTGATGTCGTATTGGTATAGTTGTACCTTATTTTCCGCTGCTATATTTTTCCCGTTGTACGGGTGTGGTTGTATTTTGACCCCTGCGTGGGCATGAGTTGTATTCGAGTTGTATGTATTTATTGAAAGACCAAATCGGTCTACTGAGTCATTTTTGCCTTGAAGGCATTGTCGATATGTTAAATGTTGTTACCAGCCTGGTAGATCCTCGAGGAGAGGGTCTACGGCGTGTAATATCCCTGAGTGGATTGGGGGTGTTACAGAAATGGTATCAGAGCTTTAGGTTGTGGAAACCTAGGCTGTCGGGTCAGTGGTGTCTATTGAGTTTTTGTCTCGTCGGATTTTGTCTGACTAAGTCGTGTCGCGACGCGTCGTCTGAGTTTGTTGGTCGTGATTAGTATCATGGGCGATCATCATCTTCGTGCGACCTGTGAATGTAAGTCTCCCTTCTTTGTGTTGTGCCTCGTGTGACACGAGCTATTTTTTATGATTATTTGTTAAGTGACGGAATCCTCTTATGGATTTTGATTTTGTGATATGTGGTTATTTGACTCTCATATTTCGTTCATATGAGGAGTAGTGTTGCTCGATTGTGTATGTTGAACCGTATTTCTTTTATCCGCTGCGTGAGTTCTTTTGTAATGACTTTCGGTATTTTACCGACCGAGTTTTATTTCGAAAACCGATTCCCTTAACCGAGTTTTTGGCATTATGGCCTTGACCACTTTGACGAAATTCTTATGACGGTATTTAGTATTTTGTAAATGGCTTTCGTGAGTTTTTGAAATATTACCGTCATCGGCCTTTTTGGCATTTTTGTAAATGGTTTTTAGTCTGGTGGATTCCGGCGTGGGACCACGGCGCTATAATGTTCTGTGTAATTACCTGAAATTTTTGGGCATTCTAGCCCATTGAATTATTTTTGAAAACCTTGAGTATCTTAGAAAATTAAAATTCAAGACGTACTTTTAAAACGAATTATTTTCTCGTAGTACTTTCAAGGTGCCTTCTAGTACTGTAATATGTTTCAAAATCATTCCAATTGAGGACCAAAATATTTTGAGATATTTTCAATTACTTTTAGAAATGCAGTTGCTTAGACCCAAGTGTCGATTATTCTGAAAGTTTTTCACTACGAGAAGGTGTCCTCATTTTTGTTCAAACGCAAGATGATTTTCAAAGTCTCGAAAATGATGTTTGTTCAACTTTTTGTAAAATGATACTCAAGATCAACTGGTGTTTCCAAACTGTCTTCAAAGGTGGTTTTCGTTTTAAAACCTATCATTCCTGTTTGCGGACCGGAAATGCGTGTATGGTTTTCGAACTTTCGTTACGGTGTTAACCCCGAATTGTGATCGAATTGGTGGCATGAACGTCGAGGCGTTGCCACGCATTTGTTGTACTAGCCCTCTGTGAGAGGTGTGGTAGTATTCTTGTTTGTCGCCTCGTGGTGATTTGCGTGTTGTCGCACGGGTGTGAGCCGTTGAAGCTTGAGTTTGTACGTTTGTGTACATGTGTGATTGTTTCATGATGGTTGTAATTATGTCTTTGGTTATCGTTCGGGCCGTTGAGGTCGCCGAACGATACCGTCGTGCTTTGTAGTGTTTGTGTGTGTATTACTTTATGATGGTAATCGTTGTATATGGTATGTGTTATGATTCTTTGTTGTCCGAGTTGGCATCTCCGCTATGTTGTTTTGACGTTATGCCCCATTGTATCTAGCATTTGTATTTTCGGTATGCCGAGCAGGGCATTTCAACCGTGATGTTCGGGGCATACACGTGTAAATTGTCCTTCTCGTCGGTAACACATTTCAAGTGTGGACTCGAGGACACCGAATTCATTTGCGAATTGTCTACCGAGACTTTTGGAGTTCGCGCTTGGACAATATCATCGGAATCGGCCTTGAGAGGCCTTTGAGAGATGTTTCGTCGGTTGCTTGTTGTGTTGTCACCTTGATTTCGTGTTGTGAGTTTCGAAACGACACTTCTTTTAGAAGGGGTCGAATATAATACCCGTATTATTTTGGACTCTGCATTTCCTCTTTCTCGAGTCTATCGACTCGCTCGTGTTCGTTGAAACTTTCGAACTTGTTACGTATTTGGTTTCATCATTCGAACGAGCCGTGATCTTGTTTTTCCGTTTATCATTGTGACTTTTCCGAGTCCGGTTCGATACTTGTGAACCTTGTTCGGATGTAACATCTTTTGGTTCTACTAGTTCTTTTATTGAAGTGGATCGATTTTGAACTTGTATATTCTACTTTGTCGACTCATTTATGTTCGTTGACATTTCTGAGCTTGTCCTGCCCCTTGTTTTTGTTTATCGAACGAGTGTGGCATCATTTCGGAATAACTCGTTTGTCGATGTGACTTTTCAATTGTTATTCCCTTTCCTGTGGATCTTATGCGAGTGTGCATCTTGTTGTTTTCACCGGATCTTGTATTGTCTCGAGTCGAGATGTGAACCTTGGAGTTGTTGTTTGAATTTTATTGTTCTTCGTGATTCGAACATGATTGTTCGCTTTTGTTGTCTCGACCGTTGGGGTTCGATCGTTTGTTTGTTCGGTTTTTGTTCTCGTTTCGTGATTGTTGAGCGTTCAGGCTCCTTCCTAATTCCCTTAAGTTCGGGAAGTTAGTCTCGTTTTCAATCTTCCAACCCTTGGGCGGTGGAATTCCGTATTTGTTCAGCGGTTGGCTCGCGTTTTGATTGATGTACCATTGGGTTAGTCAATCATATTGATTTTCGTTCGTTGTGTTTTGTGATTGTCCGGATAATCGACTCGATTGTATTATCCGTTTGATGACGCTTGTCATTTGTTGGTTTTATTGTATCCCTAACGGCGACATTGTGTTGGTCGTCGTGGAGCGTGTTTTCACGCCGTATGTCTCTTTGCGTTTCTTGCAGCGTTTCGCCGTTGGGCGCGAGTTTTCTATTTTTGTGTATCTCGTCGAGTTTTCCTGGCGGGTATATTGCTCCCCCCTACTTGTTTTAAGTTTCGGGACGAAACTTCTTTTAAGGAGGGTAGAATGTAATATCCGCAATTTTGAATTTCGGTAATTTTATTTTTCGGCGGAAGTTCGTTTTGACGACTCGTTCCGGACCGTTTCGTCATTCCGAGAATGATTAATTCTGCACTTTTTGTCATCCGAGTTCGTTTCGGTGTCGTTTTGTTGAGTTCCGTGTCCTTAATCGACTTTTTCACGTGGGAGTTCGACTTTGTAACGTCACCATTAATTCTTGGAAACTCCAAAAATTCTGAATCTTTGCAACATTATAGAGCATCAAGTTAGCTTTCCAATGGTTCAAACGGTGAGTCAATCGGAGTCCGGACGAGAGAGTTATGGTCGTTTTAGCTCACCCGCTCGTTATTGGCCGATCACTGCCGGCCGAACTCGGCCGTGTCGTCCGACACGGCCCGTGCCGTACTCGTCCGGAAATGCCGAAGTCTCTGCCTCAGGACCCGACCGTGTCGTCTGCAGCGCGGCAGTCGAACTCTTCGGATAGGCGAACCGATCGCCCGGGCGCGGCCGTGTTCCAGACACGGTCGAGTCGTGCCGATTGTCGAGACGGGTCACTATCGGAAGGCCCCTCCGCGCCGCGGCCGTGTCTAGCGGGACACGGTCGAGTCCACCCGGTCAGCTGCGCGCCACGGCCGTGTCGGGCGGACACGGTCGAGCCTGTCGGCTATTTAAGGCACAGGCGTTTTCTTGACCATTTTCTCATTCTTTTCTTCCCGTCTGGCCGTGGGTGTGTGAATCTTCTAGAGATGTTGTTGTACAATGAATCCATGAAGTGTGGAGGTTCATATCGTCAATCATCCGTCCTATAACATCCTCCGATCTACTGACCAGTCGATTTCCTAGAAATCTAGTTTTGGGAATTTGGGGTTTTGGTTGTTTTCGTCCGTTTAATCCGATTTAACTTAGGATTATGATGTATTGATGAATATTTAGATGTATTATATCATTTCCTTTATTATTCCATGGTTGGATCGTATCGATTCGTTGTTTGAGTCGAGTTCTTGACCGACGCCTTGAAGGTGTCCGGTAAAATGTCTTAGAGGGGTTTTCGGGCGTTCTACGATTATTCTTCATCGTATGATCGTTGATTTATTAATTATATGATCTTAGGGTCGTGTTTCTTGCGAAGAAACCGTGTTGAACCCTTCCGTTCATCGTCGTCTTCCTTTTCGATAGCATCGGGGGTTTCGAAGTTTTCCGGTTGAGCCGTGTTCGTCGGAATACTTGCGTGCCAATTTCGAGGCAAGTATCTTGCCCATACATTTCATGTTTCGTTGATATAATTCTTGATAAATGATTTTATGCGAAATCCAATATTTAATGAACGTAAAAAGGGATCGGTATGTTCTCGATAAATGTTGTCTTTCAACGATAATTCGTATACTTCGTGAATATGTATTCTCGGAATATGTGTGTTGGTTTTGTATGTTGAAAGATAATATGATCATTTCGAGTGAGTTTGATAGACCGTAATCCTTTGTCGGGGATTACGTATTGTTATTATGTACTTGTTCGGTAAGAACGTAATGTGTGTGATATTAGTTGTTACTCCTTGAAAGGAGTTTGTGATGCTTAATGTTGTTTGGATTGATAAGTGATTATTGTTGTGTGCTTGATGTATGTGATGTGCCTCCGGGTAGGATTGTTGAATCTCCGGGATCCATACTTGCTAGTATGGGTCGGGCGAAACCGTAAGGTTATCCAATACGGGTATGTCTTGCGGGGACTCCGAGGTTCGGGGCTTGCTAGCCCGATGCCGAGATAACTTGTGGGGTTATCATCGGGTATGTCTTGCGGGGACTCCGAGGTTCGTGGCTTGTTAGCGCGATGTCGGGATAACTTATGGTTGTGGTTTGGTTGTGATATTCGTGTCGTGGAGACATGTGATTTGATATGTTTTTCCTATTGGGTTATTCACTCGGGTTTGTTCTTCGGGAGCATCTGAGGTTCGTGGCTTGTTAGCACGGGACACGAATAATCCTTAGGAACATGTGATTTGTGATTTGGGTCACGGACCCCGTGTTTTGTGAAATGGGTTGTGGACCCTGCGTATTGTTACCGGAACTTGAATTTTGGAAAATGACTTTTGGGATGTGTCCCTAAATGTTTTTGAAATGTTTTAGAATTCCTATATCCCAAATGTTTTCTAAACTCCCGAGATCGTCAAATGTTTTGTAATATGGACATTGGGTTATTTCCTACCTTTCACGTTTTGAATGGTTTGATTAAGTGATTTACCTCGGGAAGTATGTTTATGATTAACATGTTCCGTGGAGTATGATATGTATGGCTCGTTTTCGTATTTTATACTTGCACTAGCAAAACAGTGGAGTTTTGCTAACCCTCGAGTATTCGGGGGGTGGATGTCTGTATTGCATTCAGGTTTTGGAGCAGAGCACAGGGTCGGCATGAAGGATGATGAAAGATGAACGATACTAATCACACGAGGACCCGTTGATGTCGTATTGGTATAGTTGTACCTTATTTTCCGCTGCTATATTTTTCCCGTTGTACGGGTGTGGTTGTATTTTGACCCCTGCGTGGGCATGAGTTGTATTCGAGTTGTATGTATTTATTGAAAGACCAAATTGGTCTACTGAGTCATTTTTGCCTTGAAGGCATTGTCGAGATGTTAAATGTTGTTACCAGCCTGGTAGATCCTCGAGGAGAGGGTCTACGACGTGTAATATCCCTGAGTGGATTGGGGGTGTTACATATTGTTGATTGGATCCATATAGGAGCAGATATTCCATGTTTCACTTCCAAATGTATAGCAGATCAAAGTTAGATATGGCATTAAAGGATGTCACATCTAAACTTCAAGACCATCATCAACAAGCTTTCTATGAAGGAAATGGTCAGAGGTTTGCCATATATCACCTATCAAACAGACAGCGTATGTCGATCCTATCAAAAGGGCAAACAAGTCAAATCTACCATTAAGAACAAGTCAGCCCTGTCAGCCCACAGGGTCCTGGATTTATTGCACATGGACATGTATGGCCCTATGGACCCTATCAGCTTGGGAGGTAAGAAAATGATGATTCCTCTAGGTACACCTGGATAATATCTTGAGGGAAAAAAATAGTGTCAGGTTATCGGAACACCTAAAAAGCTAGTTAATGAAAAGGGGATGGCATTGTGTTGATTAAATCTGACAAAGGCACATAATTCACAAACCGCTTCATAGAGCAGTACTGTGGTGGATAATGGAATACAACACGAATATTTAACTAATAGTACCACACAGCAAAATGGTGTTACCGAATGTAAGAACTTGATGTTGAAACTGTTGGGATTCAGCAATTAAAATCGAATTATGCAGTGAAAAAAGTAAACGGATCAAACCGAATAAACCGAATCCCTAAGAATATCATTCATGCATTGTATATATGAATATAATTCACAAAGTATGAATTTAGAAATTATAACCTTGAAGACCTTTGATTAAATCTTGATGATGAACATGTTCCAAATTGTTGAAGCTTTTGGAATTCCCAAGCATTGAAAGTACTGTGCCTCCACGTATCACGCATCGGAAAGATGATAGGAAAATTCAACCACGACCACAATACCTCCAAGGTCGACGACTAATATGGGGTAGTGATAAGATAAATTTTTCTTTTAATTTTAACTCTCAAATAATTAAAATTTTGAAGATGAAATTATATCTCAAAATTATTTTGAAGATGAAATTTCTTCCTTTCTTTTTCTCTCTCCTTTTTCTCTTCTTTTCTTCCTCACCTTTTTGGCCGTGACTTTCTTCTACCATTCACTCATATGATTTCTTCTATCTAAAAACCAAGTCATGAAGGAAGAATAATAACAACCATATTAAATACTTCACATGAAAGGCATAATAATAGAAAAGTAAAATCACATGAGGGTGAGAATACCACAAAATTATTCTTGTGAATAATAAGACATGGACGGCCACATGAGAAAAAAATAGTTTGGTTCATTTCGGACCGTGGAACGGACCCTCGTTTATCTAATCCGATAGATAAACCTAGGTACGTTTAGATATTAATACAACTAATTAATTTAATTAACTATTATATCATATATTAATTCTCTAAGAAACAATATGAATTAAATTAATTAACCAGTAATTTATTTAATTCAGTAGGCCGATTTAATTTATCCAATAAATTAAAATAACAATTATTCAATAATTTAAATTAGACATCTAACATCTAATATTTATTAAGAGAGATAATCCTTAGTTTAATCTGTCATCTATCCTATGTCGCGACTCCATAGGTTCGTCTCAGTCGGCAATAGGAGTAATACTTAGTCAGTCCTGTGGCTCACATTGTAACCCAACTGACAACGAATGATGGGGATCATTCCAAAATCTTTACGTTATGAATACTGTATACGTATAAACCCTTCAATCATATGTCCAGACCAAATATTAGGGTCACAGTCATGTCAAACTCTATTATAACTTGACTCTGTGCATTTGTTAATGCAAATCGAGATCACCGAACTCTAGTGTGTCAAATACAACTAGCTCTTAATGCTTTGGAAAAAGACTTATAATCTTATTTTCCATTAACCCCATAAGATATTTACCTGCTCACTTACAGGAGAAAGATTCATCTTGGTATTTAGTAGAGACTGCTACTTGCCCACTAAGATACATTTCGAGGTTGAACCCACCAACCGGTGACTGGATCGGACTACTCTAATGACTAACTTAATATCAAAAACACATCTCCTACTAAATACTCAAGTCAAAGGTTCACGTATGCCTATCACGACCTTTCAATTTAGTCGTTATCTCGGAGTGAAATCCATATGATCGAATCGAAATGAGTCGTATTCGAGTATACAGATCCCATCAGCATACCTATAACGTGCGCTCCCACTAACTCTTAGTGAAGACAGGCACTCTACATTCCTCAGCATACACTATACAAGTCTTGTCTAAACATACTGCCCAGTTATGCTTTATCGACTTGTGAAACAGTAAAGCATTCATGCCCTAAACACTTCCAGTGCCTATCTCCTTATCTCCATAAGGAGTGGAATATTTTCTCTCAAATGCAAGGGCTGTTATTATATATAATAAATCACAATGCCAGTGATATACAATAATATAGAAATAATAACTGTCTTATTTAATTTAATATTCATAATTACAATTCAATTATCTCACTCTCTCATCCTCTGAGTGGCATTCAAGGGCATATTCCTAACAGTCTCCCACTTGCACTCAATGTCATAAACTATGGTATCTAATATCCATACTCTTCAGATGTCGCTCTAAGATCATCTGAGATAGTAGCTTGGTCAGTGGATCGGCAACATTATTTGCTGTGTCTACTATCTGTAGTATAACATTCCTTTCTGAATCATTTCTCTAACAAATTTATATTTCCTCAAAATATGTTTGGTGTTGTGGTGAGATCTAGGCTCCTTCGCCTGTGCAACAGCTCCGTCCTTGTCGCAAAACAGCATCATGGGTGCCTCTGCATCAGGGACCACAAGAAGTTCCTCAGTGAACTTCTTAATCTAGAAATATTTTTTAGCAGCCTCTGTGGTTGCCTAATATTTGGCTTGACATGTAGATATTGCAATCGTGCTTTACTTGGAAGTTATCCAAGATACTGCTCCACCATTCAGAGTAAATATATGCCCCGAAGTGGACATCTTCGCATCCATGTTTCTCAAAAAATCTGAATATGTATTACCCTCCACTTTTAGTTCTCCACCGCCATACGTAAGAACCAAGTCTTTAGTCCTCTTCCGGTACTTAAGAATATTCTTTGCAGCAGTCCAATGTTCCTTCCCTAGATTTAACTGAAACCGACTTACTATGCTCACGGTATAGGCAATGTCCTGTCTGGTGCAAATCATAGCGTACATGAGGATACCCATTGCCGAAGCATAGGGCTCCTTACTCATTTCCTTTCTTTCTTCCTCACTTTTAGGGCACATCTCTAAGGAAAGTTTTATGCCATATCGCATAGGTAGGAACCCTCTCTTAGAATCTTCCATCCTAAATCTCTTTAGGATCTTTTCTATATAGTGGGCTTGGAAAAGACCTAACATTTTTTTCGCTCTATCCCGGTAGAGATGAGTACCTAGAATATATATATATCTTCTCCCGAGTCTTTCACTAAGAACTCATTATAAAGACAAGCTTTCACATAATTAAGCATTCCTACGTCGTTTCCTATACGTAGAATATCATCCACATATAGTATTAAGAATGCAATTTTTCTCCCACTAACCTTCTGGTAAGTACAAGGCTCCTCTTCATTTTGGACAAAATCAAACTCTTTGACTGTCTCGTTAAAACGAAGATCCAACTTCATGAAACTTGCTTCAGTCCATAAATGGCACGCTGAAGTTTGCATACTTTATGAATATCGGTTTCAGATATGAATCCCTTAGGTTGTTCCATCTAAATCTCTTCCTCGAGGAATCCATTTAGGAATGTCGTTTTCACATCTATTTGCCATATTTCATAATCTAAGTGGGCTGCTATGGCGAGCATCATGCAACTAGACTTAATCATTGCTACAAGCGAGAAGGTCGTGAATTAATCGATTCCCTCTCTTTGATAATACCCCTTTGCCACAAGTCTAGCCTTATAGGTATCAACCTTGCCATCTTCATCAGTCTTTCTCTTGTAGATCCATTTATTTTCAATAGGCACCATGCCTTTTTGGATGATCCACTAAAGTCTAGACCTGATTAGCATGCATTGAGTTTATCTCAGCTTCCATATCCTCTCGCCACTTCGTGGAGTCAACATCTACCATCGCTTGGTCATATGTAGAGGGATCATTCTCTTAACTACATTCCATCATATCATGAGGACCTAGTTCCTCTTGATGCAGATAGCCATACCTATAAAGGTAAATGAGAAGCTATACTAGACCGGAGAGGTTGTGTTTGTATTACATAAGGTTCTGTTAGGTGTCTCATTTGGTGTTTCTTTTATTTCTTCTAAAGAAATATTTATACCTGTGCCACCTTCCTGAATGAACTCATCTTCAAGGAAGTGTGCTTGTAAAGCAATGATGATCTTATGATCTTCGTGCATATAGAATAGATATCCGATAGAATCACCTAAATATCTAATGAAACGACTTTCACATACCTAGCTTCCAATTTCTCTACTTCAGTATTCTTGACATAAGCCGAACATCCTCAAATCCTAATGTGATTAAGACTTAGCTTCCGTCGTCTCCACATCTCATGTGAAGTCTTAGGAATATATTTGGGAGGACATTTGTTCAAGATATGTGCAGTAGTAAGGAGCGTATCACCCCACAGGTAAATTGGTAGAACAGTGTAGTTAAGCATGGAGCGAACCATGTCTAATAAGGTTTGGTTCCTTCTTTCTGACAAACCATTTAATTGTGGAGTAGCAGGAGGAGTAGATTGTGACATTGTTCCTAGTTATTTCAAGAACTCATCAAACTCGGTACTCATATACTAGCCACCTCGGTCCGACCGAAGTGCTTTAATATGATATCCTGTTTGGTTTTCAACTAGGGCCTTAAATTACTTGAATATATCAAAGGCTTTGTATTTATGTTTCATTAAGTACAAGAATCCATACCTAGTATGGTCATCAATGAATGTAATGAAATACTGAAAACTATCTTGTTCCACTTCAATAGGGCCACATACGTTGGTATGGATCAATCCAAGTTTTTCAATCGACCCAAAAGCCCCTGTAAAGGGTAACTTAGTCATTTTGCCCTGAACACAAGATTCACATGTTGGATAGGATCTGATCCAAATCGACTCGTAAGTACATCTTACTACATTTTATGAACCTTGGTATGACCAACATGACCAAGTCTAAGATGCCACTTAAGTGCTTGGTTTGTTTCATCCCTACCACGCTTACTAGTTATAGTACTGATAGTTGTTTTATTCTTTAGATTCAAATGGTATAAACCATTTAATAATGTAGTAATACAACCCAATTTGTTTCTAAAATAAATCCGACAGGACCCGTCTCCAATAAAGAAATGATATCCGTTTTGGTCTAAGACCCGAATTGATACAATATTTTTATGCCCCATTGGGCAAAACAAGTACATCATCCAAAGTAATAAAAAAACCGAATTCCAAATCCAACATGAGTGATCCGATGTCAGTAGCCTCGACACTATGCCCACTGCCAACTGT
The DNA here is from genome assembly GCA_033398695.1 of Orobanche coerulescens. Classification (NCBI taxonomy): domain Eukaryota; kingdom Viridiplantae; phylum Streptophyta; class Magnoliopsida; order Lamiales; family Orobanchaceae; genus Orobanche; species Orobanche coerulescens. The sequence goes on along the minus strand of CM065814.1, from coordinate 39,048,521 downwards.
CACCATCACTTCTCGAGCTCCAACCTTCCTACTTCGTTCCAGATCCTGATTTACTATACGTATATGAGAACTTGCACTAGAATCAAGTATCTAAGATGTAGAATAAACATTTACATAATAATTCGTTTCTAAAACTAGTAGTTCTGTAACTGAAGGCGCATTGCCGTTAAATTTTGGACAGTGCCTCCGCTAGTGTCCTAGCTCACCACAGTTGAGGAAATCTGTCTTTTTGGCCACCTTACTCTTAGGAAACATTGGGGCCTTGCCCTTATGTTTTTGTACCCCACTTTTGACCTTGAACTACTTATTGCCCTTCTTCTTATTGTTCTTGGACCTCCAAGGCTGAGAAGAAATTACCAGAGCATCCTCCTTCGGCTTAGTCTTCATCTGATACTGTGGCGTACTCAGTTTGTTATTAGCCCAGCCATGTTGCGTGCAATCTCATTGCAGTTGAAGTTCATAACAAACTCAGAGAAGGAGTGAGGAAGTGACTGTAGGATAAGTTCGATCTGGCGAGAAGCATACATACTAAAATCAAGAGCCTCCAATCTCTGGATCATAGATGTCATTTTGAGGACGTGATTCCCAACTTTCTCACCTTTCTTCATCCGAGCACCAAACAACTGCTTCGATATCTCATACCGAGCAGTTCGACTGTGCACCCCATAGAGTTCAGTAAGATGTGTCAGAATCGCTCTTAAAAAGGGCATGTTACCATGGCCCCTCTAAAGCTCATTTTTCATAGAGGCCATCATGAAAACTCGGACCCTGACATTATCTTTAACCCATTTCTTATGGGCATCAACAGCTTCTTGGCTAGCCCTGGTCTTTGCAAGAGTCGGTGGGATGTCCGCATCTAAGACGTATTCCAACATCTCCATATTGAGGACTATCTTCAGATTCTGGAGCCAGTCCACAAAGTTAGGTCCAGTTGGAGTGTTCTTTTCGAGTAAAATTGCAAGTGGATTCATTGTCATTTTGAGAGATGTTTGTTAACTGCAGAGAATAATTTAATATTTGTTAGTGATTATTTAATTATTATCTGAGTAAGGAATTTAAGGACTTTCTTTATTCCTAACTTGGCTCCCAGTATTTTATCGGTACTTACACACTCCCATGTAAATTCGGAAGTCATGGTTGACTTCATAGTGGTGATCGAGTTCTTTACAAAGTTTAATAGAGGGCAACATATTCAGTTTATGTTCTATCATTCTATATAAAGTGGTATCTAGTAACTATAACACCCCCAAGATATTTAGGGAATATTACAGCGCCGTGGACCCCTACATGGGACCCCACAGGCTAATTAAGATATACCACTCGTCTAACTATCTTATTTAGCGAGAAAGCACACATCACCAGAACAAAAAATAAATGAAACGCTAGGTATAACTGGCAAAACAGACATCACTGCCATTCATAAATAACATATAATAATACAAACCATAATCACAGTAGAAATGTCTAAGTACTCACGAGTACTTTCTATGAGTTCACAAGTTTAAAGAAAAACAACTGCATCAAAAGGACAACGGAAATAAAGAGACTCAATTGCACACGTCATCAACCCTGACCAGCATCCTCGTACTGCCCCAGTGCCCGATCGTCCGGCTAAACATAACCTGAAACTCATAACAAGAATTTCCCCAAAACGGGTCCTCAAAGGGGTTAGAAATTACGCTAGTGCAAGTAACCAAATGAACAACTTACACCTTACACATATAGTCAAAGCATGCAAAGGAGAAAACATGAGTTTGAAACACACATTTCCGAAAATGCCATAACCCAAAAAAATTTATAAAACGAACCATAATTAAACGCGGATCCACGCCTCTGTGGACCACTATCGAGACCCCGTCGGATCTAACCCGTAGTGGTTAAAAGCCAAGCTCGTAGATCCATGCCTCTGTGGACCCCTACCGAGACCCCGTCGGATCTAACCCATAGTGAGCATACACACACGTTACTCATGCAATACTACCATGTTAAGAATGTAAGTTCATTAAGGGTACTTGCCTCGATTATCATGACGAAAAGATGGGATGAAACAATTGCGGTTGCAAGAAATTGGACACACCGAACCTAGACGATTCGTCAAACACCATTACAACCGATTCGACAAGAATAACAATAACGAAAGACACCCGAAACCCCACCTACGATTCATTTAAGTTCGTACAAAACAACGAGGATGGATCGCAATCGAACCCTCTCGATTTCACAAATACCATGAAACTTACCATGAACTCGTAGGGAAAATGCGAATACCACCAAGATTAATTATATACATCATGGATTAATCAACAATACGGAACTAATCGGACAAAAACTCAAAAACCCCCCAAATTCCCAAAAATAGGGTTCTAGGTGACTACCTTGGATTTAGGATGAAGAACCCAAGTAGATGTTAATCTACACCAAGAACTCAAGGAAAATGATTACTGGAGTGATTGGAAGAAGAAATCACCTCTGAAGAGAAGGAGAAGAAATGAGAAATGTGGCGGATCTGGTCAACTCTCTGGTTTATATAACCGGAGAGCTTAGCGTGCGCTAACGATCCATAGTTAGCATGCGCTAACCAGTCAAAAACCAGTCCAGAACCTACGGTTCTGGCCCGTTAGCGTGCGTAACTAGAGAATAGCGTGCGCTAACGGCCCCTCGATAGTGCGCACTATCGGGCCATAGCGTGTGCTACCTGGACACCAGACCGAGTCCAGAAACATTCTGCCCAGTCTGGACTACCGAGTTAGCGCGTGCTATTAGTCACCCAGCGTCCGCTAAGTCCAAACCATAGCTTGCGCTAATATACAAATGTAGCGTGCGATAAGCTGCTCGTCCAGAGAGCAGAAACAACCCACTGTCACTGCTGTGCTCGTGTCGTTAGCGCGCGCTACCAATCGAACGTATCATGCGCTACTCAACGACACTAGCGTACGCTAGGAAACAGGAATAGCGCGCGCTAGCGGGTGCAGACAGCAGTACAGACAGCACCCCCAAAGATGGAAAACATCGAATTCCACCTCAGATGAGCCGAAGAAGACACACGAACAACAAGATCAAGTCAGAACCAAAGGGCTAAAAGAAAACATGATTCTGACTACCCGAGGGTTCAGAAAACTACAACGTTAGTAATCACCCCAAAACTTTGGGAAATTACAAAATGGCCCAAAATATCTGAAACACACGATACATGATCGAAATAACATACGAAAGCTCACAACATGCATAATAACATGAGATGGATCTACGGCAACCCCGAGCCGGCGGTTCTGAACAACGATTACAAGAATCGAACGAAATAGCGACGAAAAGGCCATACACACGGAATTGAGTATAACATGTCCGAAACAAGCTTGGATGACAAAAAGTCCAGTATTAAATATTCTCGAAATATTAATACAGTTACAAGTGAGTCGCTAAAAATGAAAGATACACCAAAAATGAAAATATTGGAAAAAGAAAAATGCGGATATTACAATACCAACCCATCTAATGGATGATTCGATCTTCTTTTACCCCTAGTTCACTTGCCCTTAAGCCATACGACTTATATGGCACACTGAACTATCTAAGTTTAAACCGTCAATTCCTATCAATCTGATAATTGAATCTCACCCGGCAACCCATACGGTTTCTAGGGTTTGGTTTGTCACAACTGAAGGCATAAAATTTACTCTATGATTTTATCAACCTTCCCAAAACTATTACCCCGACATACTCGGACGAATAATATTTGGGTTTAGATTCCAATTTTCCATGACTATGACGGTGGGTAGGAAAACTCGTAACCTTTATAACTTAGTGTTTTGTAAGTGGGAGTATAACGCAATTATATGTTACACTTTGCACATTAATCTGTTTACAAGCGCGATTTGTCGGCTTGTTTGTTTGTCATACAATATGAAAACATAAACAACCTAAATCTAACAACGTGTAGCTCATGGACCGTTCCTAAGTACCGAGCCATTATTGACTCGATAAAATACAAGTAATCTAATTACATGTCTTGAATCTTCGTCTTCATGGAGGTTCGTCCTTAGCTCTTCGTCATAGCTAATTGATTACATTAATAAAAAACTGCATCACATACAATATTTATTAATAAATTAAATCGGCAGAAATCGGCCTTTACAACCCCAATGAATAAAGATTTAAAACTAAGTCCATAAACTACATCACTATTCACATAATAATGTAACAATCACATTAAAATAAATCGTGAAAATAATTAATCTAAATATTGATCCAATCAATATAAATTTAATCCACTCATAAGAATTGATACAATTAATTCACACAACTACTAATTTTAACTTATTCCGGACGAAAATAAATATTTTATCAAATTAGTTCCCATAAAAATAAAATTACCATAATTATATTTTAGTCAAATTATATCCAATTTAATTTGCGGGAAATTAATTTACTGAACGAAATATAAAAATAGAGTCCAAAAATACAAGGCCCAGGCTAGAATCGAACAAAATAGCGACGGAAAGGCAATAAACACGGAATTGAGTATAACAGGTCCGAAACAAGCTCGGATGACAAAAAGTCCAGTATTAAATATTCTCGAAATATTAATACGGTTACAAGCGAGTCGCTAAAAACAAAAAATACATCAATAATGAAAAATACTGGGAAAAGAAAAATGCGGATATTATATTCCACCCCCTCTAAAAATAAGTTTCATCCCGAAACTCAAGAATCAAACAACCCGGGGTACCTAGCACGCATGATATACTCGGTTTCCCAAGTTGCCTCCTCGACACCATACCTCGACCACTGCACTTTGACCAAAGGAATGGTCTTATACCTCAGTCGCTTCTCACGGTGCTCCAAAATCTTCAAGGGGCGCTCCTCGAAGGTAATATGCCCGGCGACATCAATCTCACCATAGTCGATGACGTGACTAGGATCCGAAACATATTTCCTCACCTCGGAAACATGGAAAATGCTATGAACGTGACTCGAGGCTGGAGGCAATGCCAAATGGTATGCCAAATCACTGACTCTCTCGAGAATCTCAAAGGTCCCAATAAATCTCGGACTCAACTTTGCCTTCTTCCCGAAGCGAAAAACTCCTCTCGTCGGCGACACCTTTAGCAAAACGTGGTGTCCCACCTAGAATTCCAAAGGTCGACGACGGACGTCAGCATATGACTTCTGTCGACTCTGAGCAGTCAACATCCTCTCCCAAATCAATTCCACCATCTCCTCGTCTCTATAGTGATATCCGATTCGGTCCCAACCAAACCGGACGCCTCGTTCCAGCAAATCGGCGATCGACATCGCCGCCCATAAAGCGCATCATACGGTGCCATTCGAATCGACGCATGTCAACTATTGTTGTACGTGAATTCGATCAACGACAAATGCTCCTCCCAATCACTGCTCCAATCGAGAGCACAAGCACGCAACATATCGTCAAATGTCTGGATAGTGCGTTCCGACTTCCCATCTGACTGGAAAAGAAGTACTCAGACGCAACCGAGTACCCAACGCCTTATGTATTGCCTGCCAAAAATGCGATACAAAACAGCCATCACGATCTGAAACAATAGACTTCGGAGTACCGTAAAGCCTCACAATCTGCGTAATAAACACACGAGCCAACTTCTCCAGACCCCAAGTATCCTTGATGCCCAGAAAGTGTGCCGATTTGGTCAGACGATCCACAATCACCCAAACCATATTCATACCAGACTTCGATGTCAGCAAGCTTGTGATGAAGTCCATCGAAATAACTTCCCATTTCCATTCCGGAACGGGAAGCGACTGCAATAACCCAGCCGGTCGCTGATGCTCGATTTTGACCTGCTGACAAGTCAAACATCTCGCTACAAACCATACGACCTCCTACTTCATGTTACTCCACCAAAAGTTCCTCTTAGGTCCTTGTACATCTTACTCGAACCAGGATGAACTGAGTAAGGCGTAGCATGGGCCTCACGCAAAATACTCTGCCTCAATTCGAAGTCGTTCGGTACACAGAGCCGACTCTAGAATCTCAACACACCATCCTCGTGAATCACAAACCCAGGAGACTTTCCCTTAAGAACATTCTCTCAGATTTGAGTAATCATTGGATCCTCCAACTGCTTCAGTTGAATTTCATTGATCAGCAACGACGAAACCTACAAAGTGCAAAGTTGCCCGACAGCTCTTGGAAACAAAATTTCAACACTCAACTCAATCAAATCCCGCTGAAGCTCAGATCGAGACGTAAGTATCTCAAGCGTCCGCAACGCAACTGGTTTTCGGCTCAAGGCGTCTGCCACGACATTTGCTTTGCCCGGATGGTAAAGGATTTCGAGGTCATAATCCTTAATCAACTCCAACCACATCCTCTGCCTCATATTCAACTCCCGCTGAGTAAAAATCTGACATGTTGAGCCAAAAAGATAGTGATGCCAAATCTTGAGCGCAAAAATTACTTCCGTTATCTCCAAATTGTGAGTAGGGTAGTTAAGTTCATATGGCCTCAACTGTCTCGACACAAATGCAATAGTCATGTCGTGTTGCATCAACACGCACCCAAGACCTTGAACTGAAGCATCGCTATAAACAGCAAAACCCTCGTTGCCACACGGCAACGCTAAAATCAGGGCTGAAGTCAAACGCCTCTTCAACTCCTCAAAACTCGACTGCCTTTCGTCATTCCAGACGAACTTCTCGGATTTATGGAGCAACTGTGTAAGTGGTCGAGCCAGTTTCGAGAACCCCTCGACAAACCTACGGTAGTATCCAGCCAAACCCAAGAAACTGCGGACCTCCTTCACATTCTTAGGCGGTGCCCAATCCAGCACTGCCTCAATATTTTGTGGATCCATATGGACCCCCTCGGCTGAAATCACGTGACACAGAAACATCATCTTCTTCAGCCATAACTCACATTTCGAGAACTTCGCATAGATTCGCTCGGTCCTCAAAATGTCTAACACCACACGGAGATGATGCGCATGCTGTTTCTCATTCTTCGAATAGATAAGGATATTGTCAATGAAGACGACGACACACTTATCCAAATACTCTATGAAAACTTTGTTCATAAACTGCATGAACACTGCTGGCGCGTTGGTTAGTCCAAAGGGCATAAACACAAACTCAAAATGTCCATATCTCGTCCGAAAAGCTGTTTTCGGAATATCGGACTCCTTCACCCAAAGATGATAGTACCCCGATCACAAGTCGATCTTCGAGAATACTACAGCTCCCTGCAACTAATCAAACAAGTCATCAATCCTCGGTAAGGGATACTTGTTCTTGATGGTCACCTTGGTTAGCTCGCGGTAGTCGATACATAAATGCAGTGAACCATAAGTCTTCCGCACAAACAGAACCGGTGCGCCCCAAGGTGAAGCGCTCGGTCGAATATACCCTGACTCAAGAAGCTCACTCAACTGCTTCTTCAACTCGGCCATCTCTGAAGCTGCCATGCGATACAGCGCCTTCGAAATTGGAGCCGCACCCGGCTCTAACTCGATAGCGAATTCAACCTCACGGTCCGGTGGCAACCCCGGTAACTCGTCAGGAAAGACATCAGGGAACTCACTAACGACTGGAATTGATGAAAACTCGACTCCACCATCCCCCGCCTTCAAGGTGTAGCACCAATAACCAGTACACCCTTTCCGCAGGAGTCTCATCACCTTCAATACATTAATTACAAACTTCTGGTTTCTCTTTCGCCCCGCGAAATAGTGCTCGGTGTTGTCCTAGGCTAACATGGTGATGATTCTCATGCGGTAGTTCATGATTGCACCATGCCGCTCTAGCCAATCATCCCCGAGAATCAAATCCTCACCCTCAATACTCACAACAATAAGATTAGAGAGCCAATCCCTCTCACAAATAAACACCGAACAGTCTCCGACCTCCTAATCACCAACGATCCTATCACCGCTAGGAAGCCTAATGATGAAAGGCTCATAAGGCGTCAAACAGTCGAGACTCAAACGGCGTACACACTCCAGAGAGATGAATGAATGCGTAGCACCCGAATTAAAAAGCACACTGACAGGATGAGACTGAATATGAACGTTACATGTGGCCACGGTGGCGGATGGATCATCGGCCCTCCTCATATCATAAACACGCGGATGGGCGGAGCCAACACTGGAAGCTCCCCTCTAGCGGGCTGACCCCTACCTCTCCCTCGACTGGCCCTCGGCGGAAACTAAGAAGCAAATGGCCCTTGGTTCAAACTCGGTTCCATAAGCGCTGGGAAGGAAGTCTGGGCGCCAAGAGTTCTCTCTCTCTCTCAGCACAGAAAGTAGCCTTGTGGCCCGGCTGGCCACACCGATTACACGTCAGCAAAGGACTCGGACAAGTTCGACTGATGTGGCCCGGTCGGCCACAGTTAAAACACTTCACATCACGTGAAGGAGTAATGGCAGCCCCGCGGAAACCCTCAGTAGAATGAGCTGGACCACCACCTGTGGGAAAATTAGCAGACTGAGATTTCTGCTGACCTCCACCTTTGTGGCCCGGAAAATTTCCGATGGACTTCTGTTTCTTGCTGTCACGAGCCGCCTCACTGGCCATCAAAGACATATCATATGCAAGAGATCTACTCTAATAATCCTTTAAGGTGGTGCAGGCGAGCCCAGACATGTAGTCACGAATCTTCAGTTTCATTCGTATGGAAAAGTGGAAAATTTTGTCGCTCTCCTCTCTAACTTGGGCCTTCACGAAGCCCAACTCCCGGTTGTAATCAGCAATAGCCTGAGAAACAGGAATATCCCGAGGCTGAGCATCATAAAAAGCATGGACTCGAGCCTGTTTAACTGGCCACAAGCAATATTCGGTCTCCATCAGGTCTTTGAGCTCGACCCATGAAGCAACATGTTCCTTAGGCTCAACAACCTCCCACCAGTCAGTAGCGTCCCCGGTGAGAAAGTACTGGACAATAGGGACCTTGCGATCCTCGGGACAGTTGATGGCAACAAAGACCTTGGATATCTCCTTGATCCACCCCTCCCAAACAATCGGGCCGGGTCTGTTTTAGCATGACTTCTTAAAGCCAATGATCTGCTCCGCCCCGAGTAGCATGGGCCGGAGTCGGGTTCTGGACCGCCTGAGCTATCGGCGCCACCACCGGTTGCGCCCTCTTGAGTAGCACTATGGCTCTGATGACCATCAGTACTACCAGCCCCAGAATTACGTGACGTGGCCGCCTCACTGGCTACCTGACATCCTCGACCGCGTCCACGACCACGGCCACGACCTCTACCTCAGCCTGTCCCAGCATCCATACTGAAGATAAGAGGCAGTAAATGTAATTCGATGATAAGTGCGAGAGGAAAAACAGTCACAGTTCAAAAATCTGAAGCATGACATAAGGAAACAAGGAATCGAGTAAGGAAAATTTACGAGCACTGGAAGTACCGATATGATGGCAGCGGGGTGACAATGTGCAAAACAAAACACAACTAGACCCAATTAACCAATAAGCCTAGGTATCCATAAACCTGGTGCTCTGATACCATTTTCTGTAACACCCCCAAGATATTTAGAGAATATTACAACGCCGTGGACCCTACATGGGACCCACCAGGCTAATTAGGAAATATCACTCGTCTAACTATCTTAGTTAGCGAGAAAACACATATCACCAGAACGAAAAATAAATGAAACGCCCGGTATAAACGCCAAAACATACATCACTGCCAATCATAAATAACACAAAATAATACAAACCATAATCCCAGTAGAAATCCCTAAGTACTCGCGAGTACTTTCTATAAGTTCATAAGTTTAAAGAAAAACAACCGCATCAAAAGGACAACGAAAATAAAGAGACTCAATTGCACACGTCATCAACCCTGGCCATCATCCTCGTACTGCCCCAGTTCCCGATCGTCCGGCTGAACATAACCTGAAATTCATAACAAGAATTTCCCCAAAATGGGTCCCCAAAGGGGTTAGCAATTATGCTAGTGCAAGTAACCAAATCAACAACTTATACCTTACATATATAGTCAAAGCATGCAAAGGAGAAAACATCAGTTTGAAACACACATTTCTGGAAACGCCATAACCCAAAACACATTTATAAAATGAACCATAATTAACTGCGGATCCACGCCTCTGTGGAACACCACCGAGACCCCATCGGATCTAACCCATAGTAGTTAAAATCCAAGCTCGTAGATCCACGCCTCTGTGGACCCATACCGAGACCCCGTCGGATATAACCCATAGTGAGCATACACACACGTTACTCATGCAATACTACCATGTTAAGAATGTATGTTCATTAAGGGTACTTCCCTCGATTATCATGACGAAAAGACGTGATGAAACAATCGCAGTTGCGAGAAATTGGACATACCGAACATAGACGATTTCTCAAACACAATTACAAACGATTCGACAAGAATAACGATAACGGAAAACACCCGAAACCCAACCTACAATTCATGTAAGTTCGTACAAAACAATTACGAGGACGGATCGCAACCGAACCCTCTCGATTTCACAAGTACGATGAAACTTACCATGAACTCGTAGGGAAAACGCGAATACCACCAAGATTAATTATATACATCATGGATGAATCATCAATATGGAACGAATCAGACAAAAACTAAAAAAACCCCAAATTTCCAAAAACAGGGTTCTCTGAGATTGCCTTGGATTTGGGATGAAGAACCCAAGTAGATGTTGTTAATCTGCACCAAGAACTCAAGAAAAATGATCTCTGGAGTGATTGGAAGAAGAAATCGCCTTCGAATCGCCTAAAGGATTGCCCGGCCGCGGAGAAGGAGAAGAAATAAGAAATGAGGCGGATCTTGGTCAACTCTCTGGTTTATATAACCAGAGAGCTTAGCGTGCGCTAAAGATCCATAGTTAGCGTGCGCTACCCAGTCAAAGACCAGTCCAGAACCTACGGTTCTGGCCTGTTAGCGTGCGCTACTAGAGAATAGCATGCGATAACGACCCCTCGATAGCGCGCGCTATTGGGCCATATCGTGCGCTACCTGGACACCAGACCGAGTCCAGAAAAATTATGCCCAGTCTGGACTACCGAGTTAGCGCGCGCTACCGGTCACCCAACGTGCGCCAAGTCCAAACCATAGCGTGCACTAATATACAAATGTAGCGTGCGGTAAGCTGCTCGTCCAGAGAGCAGAGAGCAGAAACAACCCACTGTCATTGTTGTGCTCATGTCCTTAGCACGCGCTATCAAACGAACGTAGCGTGTGCTACTCAACGACACTAGCGTGCGCTAGGCAACAGGAATAGCGCGCGCTAGTGGGTGCAGACAGCAGTACAGACAACACCCCCAAAGATGGAAAACAGCGAATTCCACCTCGGATGAAAACAACACGCATCCGACACCAAACAACGGGCCGAAGAAGACACACGAACAACAAGACCGAGTCAGAACCAAAGCGCTAAAAGAAAACACGATTCCGACTACCCGAGTGTTCGAAAAACTACGATGTTAGTAATCACCCCAAAACTTTGGGAAATTACAAAACGGCCCAAAACATCTGAAACACACGATACATGATCGAAACAACATACGAAAGCTCACAACATGCATAATAACATGAGATGTATTTGCGGCAACCCCGAGACAGTGGTTCCGAACAACGATTACGAGAATCGAATGAAATAGCGATGAAAGACGATAAACACAGAATTGAGTATAATAGGTCCGAAACAAGCTCGGATGACAAAAAGTCCAATTTAAATATTCTCGAAATAATAATACGGTTACAAGCGAGTCGCTAAAAACGAAAAATACACCAAAAATAAAAATACCGGGAAAAGAAAAATGCGGATATTACAATACCAACCCACCTAATGGATGATTCGATCTTCTTTTACCCCTAGTTCACTTGCCTTTAAGCCATACAGCTTCTATGGCACACTGAACTATCTATGTTTAAACCATCAACTCCTATCAATCTGAAAATTGAATCTCACCCGGCAACCCATACGGTTTCTAGGGTTTGGTTTGTCACAACTGAAGACATCAAATGTACTCTAGGATTTTATCAACCTTCCCAAAAATATTACCCCGACATACTCGGACAAATAATATTTGGGTTTAGATTCCAATTTTCCATGAGTTTGACAGTGGGAAGGAAATCTCGTAACCTTTATAACTTAGTGTTTTGTAAGTGGGAGTATAACGCGATTATATGTTATGCATTGCACATTAATATGTTTATAAGCGCGATTTGTCAGTTTGTTTGTCTGTCATACAATATGAAAACATAAACAACCTAAATCTAACAACATGCAGCTCATGGACCGTTCCTAAGTGCCGAACCATTATTGACTCGATAAAAATACAAATAATCTAATTACATGTCTTGAATCTTCGTCTTCATGGCGGTTCATCCTCAGCTCTTCGTCATAGCTAATTAATTACATTAATAAAAATTGCATCCCATACAATATTTACTAATAAATTAAATCGGCACAAAACGGCCTTTACAACCCCAATGAATAAAGATTCAAAACTAAGTCCATGAACCACATCACTATTCACATAATAATGTAACAATCACTTTAAAATAAATCGCGAAAATAATTAATCTAAATATTGATACAATCAATATAAATTTAATCGATTCATAAGAATTGATCCAATTAATTCACACAACCACTAATTTTAACTTGTTCCGGGCGAAAATAAATATTTCATTAGATTAACTCCCTTAAGAATAAAATTAACATAATTATATTTTAGTCAAATTAAATCTAATTTAATTTGTGAGAAATTAATTTTCCGAACGAAATATAAAAACTGAGTTCAAAATTACAAAGTCAGGGCTAAGCCCGGGGCCCAACAGGGGCTGCCCAATCATGGAGCAAAGTGCTCGGTCGCTGCCTGGTCTTGACAGACAGCTGCCGGCAGCCCTGAGCTGTAATGCTCGGATAATTATTGTGTATTTATCCTGTATTCGATCTTGTAAGATTCGAGTTTGTGACATATTAATCGATGACCATTTTTCCGTATTCGTATCCCTACGTTTTTGTATTCTTTTCCTATGCATGCATGCATAATTCTGCACGTCTTAACGTACGCTAAATGATGACCATAACGTACGCTACGACTGTAGTATAACATACGTTACAGGTGTAGCTTAACGTATGTAAACATAGTTAACTCGGAATCAGACAAGGGTCGGCGTGTGGGGCCTGACGAAGATGCGAGGAGATCACTCGCATGAACCTGGACGGATTTCCAGCTATGCAAGTCAACGGACTTAACGTACGCTAAGGGGTAGTTTTAACGTACGCTAAGGTTATAGTTGTTACGTACGTAAAACCTTTAAGCTAACGTACGTAAGCTAATACCAGAAACAGTCCAGTGAGCTCTGGCCAGACGTTAACGTACGCTAATGTTCGAGTATAGCGTACGCTAATACGGTTGCATACGTAGTAGACGTTTGGTAATGTATGTAACAGCTTATAATTCTATTTATAGAACTCGACCCCCACTTCATTTCTAACTTCTACGTTGGCCGATTTTCATGCTCTGAAGATTATCCCTCACCTAATATCCCTCATATCATCATCTAAACACGATTTTGAGAAGCTTAGACCTTGTGGATTGGAGATAAAGCTTCCGGTGAAGAGTTTCTTCAAGGATTTCATTGTTCTTCCCTTCTTTGAGGTATGTTAACTCTACACCAAGATGGATATTTCGTTCTTAGTTATATTATGAATTTTTCCTAGAGATTTTGAGCTTGTTGTGTCAAAATGAATCCAACACCATGTTTAAGAGGATTGTATTGGTTGAATTAAGTTTTCATTATTAATAAGTTGAGCCATAATCCTTACCAACCTTCGAATGGAATTTCCTGAGATGAACTAGCTTGATGATGTTTGTTGTGCGGCGATTTATACGCCTCGATGGCGATCGGCGTAATGATCAAGAGCCAGCCATAGAAGACAGATGCTGGGCAAGCGCCTAGCGATCGACGTCCAAGGCGATCGTTTATTGACATTTGGCGATCACCTATAATGTCCGACTGTAGACGATCGTCCCATGCGATGCGTGAATCTAACACCCGTCAAAGTCTTCGAAGACTGAATCTCGGACGTAGACCCACGTGCAGATCCGCAAAAGGCGCCGCAAGATAAGGCTTTTTGACCCCAGCCTGTCACCACCTTCACACCTACCGACAGGCCCACCGAAAGGTACAAAGTGGGTCCTCCCCTGACAGCGACTCAGGACGCATGCGGACTCCTCATTAGCCCGCACATATGGCTGTCAGCAGCAGACTCGGACTTTAAGGAAACAGTCCCACGTGATGGGACGATCGCCCTCATTATTCTAATATAGAATACGGCAGTCGCCCGCGATCACCGGAGAGGACCTAACAACCTCTTCTACTATAAATAGTAGGCCTCCAACAGTGGCCTGGAGGGACCATCTAAAAAACAGTGGACTTACTGGACAAACTCATTCACATATACAGAACACCAAAAAGCAAGAACTCACAGAGCTTCATATCTGGTTCTTCCGGCAATCTTCACGCTCTATAGCTAAGATAACTAGATTCTTTACACTCATTGTAATAGTATTCTAACATTAATATTTGTACTCCAAAGTATTTATATTAATAACATCTCGCGAGAGCATTCAAGCCCGGGACTAACAACCCCGACAAATCTTGTGTTATTTACTTTCCCATGGAAGTGTTCTCACATTTGTTTGTTACTCGACCATTCCAGCAATATCATCTCCGAATAATATTTTGGGTAACAACAATTGGCGCTAGAAAGAGGGCTTGAATCTTAACCTTCATTTTTATTCCGAGCGTCTCGAAGAACACTCATTGTTCTCCGGGGCATATACTTGAAGAAACACTCACTATTCTTCAAAGAAAAAGCCTTCAGAGACATGACGTCCACCACGACCTCAAAAAGAGCCACCCTGCGATCTGTCGGACCTCTCATTCCGGCCCAGACCGAATCCCAACCAATGGCGGAAGGCGACCACGGCGACGCTAGACTCCCACTCCCGCCCCTGAGGGACGGACCCAGTCTCTCACTCGATCAGTTCCAGACTTCGGAACAGTTCGAGGAGGCTATGGCCATCCTAAGGGAGCGACGGAGGGCATGCGACTCGCCCACCATTACTCCATCAGCCATCCGCCGGGCAGGCAGGCGGAAGCTTAAGGGGCTATACGTTTAGAAATCGTCGGAAAGCCTCGAGCCGTAGGAAAAAGGCTCTCGTAAGGCGGGACGATTCCGTCTTAAGCCGCTTAGGGAGCGATCCCTCATGGCGACCCGGGCATTCAAGCCCCAGCCAGGAGACACCGGAGTCCGAATCCATCACCAGGAGTTCGGCATATCCGACTCCCAGAAGACAAGCCAGCCAACGGGCCCCCGCTCGCCCAAGAATTGAGCCCGGTGGCAGAGAACTCGTCAGCTACCATGGGGCAAGGAGATCAGTACATGATCGCCTTGGCCCCCGCTCCGAGAGTCAATCAGCGAGCAGTCAGGCTACAGCGATGGACGCCATGTAGCGCCAGCTCGACGAAATGAAGGCGCTCCTAGAAACTGGGGCAGGCGCCAAGAGATCGATCGCTGGAGCGAGTGAGCCACTCGCGGCCCAGATCGAGCTCGCCCCAGTTCAACCAAAGATCGCACCCCCTCAAACGCCTCTATATGAGGGGAGATTGGATCATGAGACCCATTTGAGAAAGTTCCGGATTTACATGACCGGATGTGGGGCATCGGACGCGATGAAGTGCCGAATGTTCCCATTGACATTGGGCGATCTAGCTCATAGGTGGTACATCTCACTGCCACAGCGCTCGATCAACTGTTTCGAGAAGTTGGCGAATGACTTCACGTCGTATTTCGTGTAACACCCCCAAGACATTCAGGGCATATTACAGCGCCGTGGACCCCACACTGTGAAGTCCACTAGACTAACGTACCAACAAGACGTTCGACAACGACAAACAATCATCAATAAGAAGACAATTCATAATAAGAATACGAACCGACAATTAAAATCTGACATCAAATCCATTTCTCAAAATGGGAACACAACATTAACCAATTCAAATAGGAAGTACTCGAGTACTTAAACCAATTTTATAATACAGAAATCCCAAAACAATACATCAACAATAACCGACAGAACAAAACACCGATAATCGACTACTGGATAGTATCATGCTTGCCCATCATCCTCATATGGCTCGAGTGCTCGCTTGTCCCCATAATCGATACCTGAAATACAAAAAAGTATTTCCCCCATTTAAGGGGTTAGCGACAACTGCTAGTGCATGTACAATCCATTTGAACTACATTCTAATCAGATGAATATATGCGCCAAAAAGTCATTTTAGAAAACATTTTATATTCCGGAATATTTACGATGCACAAGACCAAAACACATTTTCTCCAACCAAAACAATTCAAAGTTAACCTTGGTACGTGACACACAGCCACCGTACCCCGCAGAGCCCCGTTGGACATCCTGTGGCGAGGAAATCCCTCACACTATGCCGCAAGTGCACGGTGTCAACAAGTAATAAAGTGATAAGTAAGATATCGTTCCCTCGAGGACTGATTTCACAAGTACCAAAATATAGTCAACTCGTAATTTTATTTGAAGAACAATTATATAGAAATTTATTTCTAACCTAATTGCAGAAAAATAAATAGAAAATAATAATAGTAATAATAAAAATAATAATAATAAGGTCGTAGGATTATGATTTTCACCTCAAACAATCATGAATGATTTCTTATTTAATTCAATCCACTTTTATTCAATTGATTGTAAGCCAGGAATTCCTAAATTATTCTAAAGCCTCTTCCAAGGCCGATAGAAAATACTAAGAATTATTAACTCGATATATCTCTATTCGAATTTGATAATTAATAGCTAAAATAGTTCATGAATTCCCACAATAAACAGGCTTCACAATTCCCATGAGTATATCCCCATCTCACAAAAATCATGATTCTTCTCACAAGAACTATGCCTAAATTTCATCTCCCGAATCTATAAAGACATTCAAATCAATTCAAATGTTGGGCAGATAATTAAAAGGTATTAAGAGCAATGAGAAAAATCCAACTCAATACGAATAACGAATGAATTGAAATAAAAATAAATAAATCAAACCATCATGTAATCGGCTACAATCACAATCCTACTCAAACAAATCTAGAAAATAAGATGCGGAAAAATTAAGAAAAACCTTAAGGGATCCGTGGTCTTGTCGTCGCCCCACAATTCTCCTCCAATAGTTCCTTGATGATATCCTACGATGTCTTGATCCCCCCTCTTTTCAGACCTTAAACCCCTATTTATAACTATCATTAGCCTCCAAAATGCGTCTGGGAATTGGGTCGAAAAAAGGGCTTCAAAATCAGCCCAAAAACGCGGAAGACTCAGCAAAACCGCCCCGTGGGCCGTGGCTCACTTAATCTGTGCCGCGGCCCCAACGTTCAGCGCAGATGCGTGGGCACCTTTTCTTCTTCCTGGGCCGTGGCTCAGCATGCTTGTGCCGCGGCTCACAGTACAGTTCGTTCAGCACTTGTTAGTCACCATCGTGTGCCGCGGCCCGCTTTTCTTGTGCTGCGGCTCATGACCAAAAATCGCCGTTTTGGCCCGTTTTTCGCCGTTCGGGCTTCCGGACTCCAATTTCCTACAAAACATATAGAGATAGTGCATTAAAAGCTCATTTATGCAGATTTAGGCTCAAAATGGATATAAAATAATGATAAATAAGCGCATAAATATACGCCTAACAAATACCCCCAAACTTGAGCCTTTGCTTGTCCTCAAGTAAAAATCAATTTTCAAATAAAAATTATCGTGAGTAATCGTGCAAATCCATAGTGCTCAACTTAATCAATACTACCCTGAAAATCTCGAAGAACAATACAAGTATCGAAATAGTGAGTCACATCCAGGACACTGATTCCACAAAGTAACCATTTTTATTGCTAATCAATCGTTCATGAAGAGAATCGAGCTCAAAGATTAACAAGCGTGAATTTAATCGACCGCCAATATGAAGGGTTAGAATAAACAAGCCAAGTCGCCCAGTCCCACAGTCTAGTGGCAAAATTTAAGAGTTTCATAATCAAAATTACTCCTCGGACAGCATTCCCTTATGTATGATCATAATAATGATTCGAGTTAACCACTAGGTTCGGATCTCGGTATGTTTCATCGGGATAATCCTAGGGTGGAATTCCATTCTCAGGTATTGGGGAACCGTTTGACGTAAAAGACACTCATGGGGCACATGGATGCTTCTAGTTACTAAGTCCCCCTCTACAGCGGAGAAAACTCGAATAGCAATTCCCGCATGTCAAGGTTTCCGTTTTACGCGAGAGTAAACAACCGGTCACGTGAATACCCCCGGTTACTAGGTTTCCCATCATCAGTAATGCGATATTTCTAAATCATTAGTCTATTCAGGGTTGTTGTTTTACGCGAGAGTAAACAACGGGACACGTGAGTACCCCCGGTTACTAGACTTCCCATCATAGAACATGTATAATATCTCGACTTTTTGGGAAAAATTGTCCGACTCTAAACTCACTTTAAGTGCCCACAAGACTAATGTTACTGGACGACTAGCTACGCGAAAAGTATAACCAAACGTATAGACAGCGATTTGAAAACACTTATGTCTCATTTCTTATACGCTAAGATTTCTACATAAACGAAAAATATAGACCTAAATGAATGCTCAGAGGAAACAGATATCGCTGACTACAACTCGACTAAAAGTCAACCGTTTATTCAAAGAGAAATCAGTATCGTAACATCAGTTTTACACACGGAAGCACGAAAAATTCACAAAAAATAAAGCAATGATGAAATTGCAATTTATAACCAAGAAAAATTAAGAAAATATCGCATGCTTGAATTTATTCCACTACACATAAAATCATCAACAATAAAACTCATGTGAAAATAAAAGAGGTAAGGAAAAGTGAATCTTATTCCAAATGTCTTCTTGAACGCCAGCACATGTCTGAGTGCAATCGTCTGTCAATCCATACTTCAAATAATGGCCAACATCACCAGGGACCCCCAAACTTAGTCTCTAGTCATGAAATAACTATAGACATTAAGTCAATAAAGACTAGAATATGAAGGTTAATACTCGTTGGGGTTAACAAAAAAAATATTAGAGAAATAAGGGCCAACAAGAATACACGAATCCAAACGAAATAACAAAACAAAGAAAAAAAAACAAATTATTAACGAAAAATCAAATCAAAACAACTAACTAGAAATCAAGTAAAAATGATGGGTTGCCTCCCATCAAGTGCTCTATTTTACGTCTTGAGCACGACGTGGCAAATAAAAAAATTAACGTGGCTTCTTTCTAGGGAGATTTCCAAATATCCCCTTCTTGCAATCTATGAGCCTTTTATTCCACAAGGGAGGCTTTGGTTCATGCCTGGTTGCCAAAAATAATGAGTAAGAATAATTGGTGATGTTGCAAAAACGGCGCCAAAAACTTATTGTGAGGAAATCCCTCACACTATGCCGCAAGTGCACGGTGTCAACAAGTAATAAAGTGATAAGTAAGATATCGTTCCCTCGAGGACAGATTTCACTAAGTACCAAAATATAGTCAACTCGTAATTTTATTTGAAGAACAATTATATAGAAATTTATTTCTAAACTAATTGCAGAAAAATAAATAGAAAATAATAATAGTAATAATAAAAATAATAATAATAAGGGCGTAGGATTATGATTTTCACCTCAAACAATCAGGAATGATTCCTTATTTAATTCAATTCACTTTTATTCAATTGATTGTAAGCCAGGAATTCCTAAATTATTCTAAAGCCTCTCCCAAGGTCGATAGAAAATACTAAGAATTATTAACTCGATATATCCCTATTCGAATTTGATAATTAATAGCTAAAATAGTTCATGAATTCCCACAATAAACAGGCTTCACAATTCCCATGAGTATATCCCTATCTCACGAAAATCATGATTTTTCTCACAAGAACTATGCCTAAATTTCATCTCCCGAATCCATAAAGACATTCAAATCAATTCAAATGTTGGCCAGACAATTAAAAGGTATTAAGAGCAATGAGAAAAATCCAACTCAATACGAATAACGAATGAATTGAAATAAAAATAAATAAATGAAACCGTCATGTTATCGGCTACAATCACAATCCTACTCAAACAGATCTAGAAAATAAGATGCGGAAAAATTAAGAAAAAACGTAAGGGATCCGTGGTCTTGTCGTCGCCCCACAATTCTCCTCCAGTAGTTCCTTGATGATGTCCTACGATGTCTTGATCCCCCCTCTTCAGACCTTAAACCCCTATTTATAACTATCATTAGCCTCCAAAACGCGTCTGGGAATTGGGTCGAAAAAAGGGCATCAAAATCGGCCCAAAAACGCGGAAGACTCAGCAAAACCGCCCCGTGGGTCGCGGCTCACTTAATCTGTGCCGCGGCCCCAACGTTCAGCGCAGATGCCTGGGCGCCTTTTCTTCTTCCTGTGCCGCGGCTCAGCATGCTTGTTCCGCGGCTCACAGTACAGTTCGTTCGGCACTTGTTAGTCACCTTCGTGTGCCGCGGCCCGCTTTCCTTGTGCCGCGGCTCATGACCAGAAATCGCCGTTTTGGCCCGTTTTTTCGCCGTTCGAGCTTCCGGTCCCTAATTTCCTACAAAACATATAAAGATAGTGCATTAAAAGCTCATTTATGCATATTTAGGGTCAAAATGGATATAAAATAATGATAAATAAGCGCATAAAAATACGCCTAACACATCCCTAGGTGATTAACCACAGTTCGTGATACGCACACACACAGCAATACGTATCTCTAGAGGCCCCGTCGGACCGTTCCTAGGTTAACATACACATATCCTCCCACAACAACCACATATATCCATAATTCAAATACTAGAACATGTAAAGAAATGTAAAGTACTTGCCTTTGAGACATTCTTGAAGAATCGGAAGTGAAAATCAACTACGGACGATCCGAATGGAAAACGGCGGTTCCAAAACAAAGAATTAGCATAACTCAGTCCCAGCAGACATCAATAACCGAAAGGAATACTCCCATAACCTCGATTACATGCTACGACAATGAACGATCAATCGATACGGGCGAGGGCTTGCGCAAACTCTCCCCGTATTGATAATTCACGGATTAAAACCAAGAAAAATGGATTTGGAATCACCCCAAAACCAAAATTGGTAAGGATATCATAACATAATTGAACAATTCGGAACTAATCCCTAGAACCCCGAAAATCCCCCAAATTCGTCAAAGTTAGGCTTCTTGAGGAAATACCTTGGATTCGACGGATGGATGATGATAATGTTGTAGATTAATCTCCCTTGATACATAATAGTCAATATCTAGAGGAAATCCACGGATTGCTCTGGACAAATCGCTCCAAAGGTGCTCAAGAACGCTCACGTCGCGAGAAGGGGCGAAGAAAAATGAAAAGAAACTGACTGAGGTTAAGTCAGGTTTAAAAACGCTGACAGCGCGTTACGTACGTTAACACAAGCTGTTAACGTACGTTATGATGGTTACGTACATAACCCAATACTGGTTAACGTACGTAACAAAATGCCTGCACTGATTTGGGAAGAGTCCTAACGTACGTTATGGATTATGCATAACGTACGTTATGCACGTAGCAGACCCCAGTTCTGGACACCAATTCTGCACAGTCGATCCAAAGACGAACCACAACACGAGGATAGAATCAAAAGTGTAAATACAAGGTATACATAACAACGAAGTTGAATGTTTGGCAGTAAATGCACTTCCAACTACCGAGGAATCCGAAATACGGCAATGAGAAGAATTGCCCTAAATCTATAGGAAATTACGAAAATGGCCCAAGTGCCCGAAAATCACGAAACGACGTTGGATTTATAAACCGAAAGTCTGAACACGACCAACTCAATCATACGAACTTGCTCAAACCAAGAAACAACGAATACGAACGAGTTTTGCGAGAATCGGACGATCATACGGCAAAAGATATCATAAAATGAAATCACGTGAAAACATCATCAAAACTCGTCCAAATGGAAAAACTCCAAGAATAAAGTAGATTCACAATGTCGAAACGGTTATAATCGAGTCGATAAAAATAGACATACACCGAAAATGGAAACTGCTAAAAATGGAAAGTTACGGATATTACATTCTCCCCCTCTAAAATAAAGTTTCGTCCCGAAACTTAAGAATCAAAAAGCTCGGGGTGCCTCGAACTCATAACCTCCTCCAACTCCCACGTCGCTTCTTCAACTCCGTGCCTCGACCATTGAACCTTAACCAAAGGAATGGTTTTGTGCCTTAACTACTTGTCTCGACGCTCCAAAATCCTGACGGGCCTCTCCTCAAACGTAACATCTTTCTCAATCTCCACGTCTCCAAAATCAATAATATGGGACGGATCCGGAACGTACTTCCTCAACTGGGAAATGTGAAATACGCTATGAACATGACTTAGTGACGGAGGCAAAGCCAAACGGTATGCCAACTCGCCAACTCTCTCTAATATCTCGAAAGGCCCAATATGTCTCGGGCTGAGCTTCCCCTTTTTCCCAAAACGGAAAACTCCCTTCGTTGGAGACACTCTCAACAGAACATGATCTCCCACCTCAAACTCCAAAGTTCGACGCCTAACATCCGCATAAGACTTTTGTCGACTCTAAGCAACCAAGATTCTCTTTCTAATCAACTCAACTTTCTCCCTCGTCTCTAACACGAGGTCTGGATCGGTGCCAACTAAATCGGACGGCTCATCCCAACATATCGGTGATCGGCAACGTCGGCCATAAAGTGCCTCATACGGTGCCATCTTAATCGACGCATGCCAGCTATAATTATAAGTAAACACAATTAAGGCCAGATGTTCCACCCAGTCACTACTCCAATCTAACGCACACGCGTGCAATATATCCTCGAACGTCTGAATAGTACGCTCAGACTACCCATCGGTCTGGGGGTGGAAAGAAGTGCTCAAACGTAACTTTGTCCCCAATGCTTTATGTACCTCCTGCCAAAAATGCGATACAAATCGGCCATCTCTGTCCGAAATAATGGTCTTCGGCGTACCATGAAGTCTCACTATCTGCGCGATAAAAATACGAGCCAATTTTTCTGGACCCCAAGTATCCTTGATGCCCAGAAAATGCGCCGACTTAGTCAGTCGGTCTACAATCACCCACACCATATTCATACCAGTCTTCGTTCTTGGCAAACCCGTGACAAAATCCATAGAGATATCCTCCCACTTCCACTCCGGGACGGGAAGTGGTTTCAACAACCCAGCTGGCCGCTGATGCTCAATCTTGACTTGCTGGCAAGTCAAACACTTAACCACAAACTGAACTACCTCATTCTTCATGTCGTTCCACCAGAAATTTTTCCTCAAATCTTTATACATTTTACTCGAGCCCGGATGGACTGAGTAAGGTGACGCATGAGCCTCTCGCATAATACTCTGTCTCAATCCCGAGTCGTTCGGAACACACAACCGACCTCGGAATCTCAATGCACTGTCCTCATGAATAACGAATCCCGGGGCTTTCCCCTTCCCTACACTCTCTCGAAGCTGAATAAACATCGGGTCCTCCAACTGTCACGATTTAATGTCATCGGCCAGAGATGAAGAAATCTCAAGAGTACGCAACTGCCCGAAACTCTCTGGTAGTACAACCTCAATATAAACTCTCGCTGAAGTCCTGACTGGACGGTAAGCAACTCAAGCGCCCGAAGCGCTACCGATTTCCGGCTCAAGGCATCTGCCACCACATTTGCCTTACCCGGATGATATAGAATCTCGAGGTCGTAGTCCTTAATCAACTCCAACCATCTCCTCTGTCTCATATTAAGCTCTTTCTGCGTAAAAATGTACTTCAGGCTCTTGTGATCGGTGAAAATCTGACACGACGAGCCATATAAGTAATGAGGCCAGATTTTCAACGCAAATACAACTGCAGCCAACTCAAGATCGTGCGTAGGGTAATTCAACTCGTACGGTTTCAGCTGACGGGAAGCATAGGCAATCGTCCTCCGTTGCTACATAAGTACACATCCGAGCCCTTGGCCCGAAGCATCACTGAAAACTGAGAAGCCCTCATTACAACTCGGTAAAGCCAAAACAGGAGCGGTCATCAACCGCTTCTTCAACTCCTCAAAACTATTCTGTCTCTCATCGGTCCACACAAACTTCTCTGACTTCTGTAACAACTGAGTCAGCGGTCGAACGAGCTTAGAGAACCCCTCGACGAATCTACCGTAATACCCGGCCAAACCCAGAAAATTGCGGACCTCTTTCATGTTCATGGGCGGCGCCCAATCCAACACGGCCTCTACCTTATGTGGGTCCACACGAACACCCTCGACCGAGATCACATGGCCAAGAAACATAACCTCCCGTAACCAAAACTCACACTTTGAGAACTTCGCAAAAAGATACTGAGTTCTCAAAATATCTAACACGATATGCAAATGACGGGCGTGCTCCTCCTCGCTCCTCGAGTAAATCAGGATGTCATCGATAAAAACAACTACACACTTATCGAGGTACTCGATAAAGACTTTTTCATAAGCTGCATGAACACGGCTGGGGCGTTGGTTAGCCCAAAAGGCATAACCACAAACTCGTAGTGACCATATCTCGTCCGAAAGGCCGTCTTCGGAATATCGGTATCCGTCACTCGGAGCTAATAATACCCCGATCTCAAATCAATCTTCGAAAACACGGTTTCCCCTTGAAACTGATCAAACAAGTCATCAATCCTCGGGAGCGGATACTTGTTTTTGATGGTCACTTTGTTCAATTCTTGGTAGTCGATACACAAACGAAGTGACCCATCCTTTTTCTTCACAAACAGGACCGGTGCGCCCCAAGGTGAAGCGCTCGGTCGAATATACCCCATGTCTAGCAACTCTCCCAACTGTTTCTTCAACTCAAGCATCTCGTCAGGCGCCATACAGTATGGTGTCTTAGAAATCGGTGCTGCACCCGACTCTAAATCGACGGTAAACTCGACCTCTCGGTCCGGCGGCAAACCCAGCAACTCGTCTGGAAAGACATCAGGATACTCACACACTACCGTAATTGACAAGAGCTCGACTCCCCCTTCTTACGATCTCAAAGCGTAACACCAATAGCCCGTGTAACCTACTCGAAGAAGTCTCACCGCCCTCAAGGCGCTGATGAGGAGTCTCTGGCTACTCCGCTTACGCCCCACAAAAGAATGCTCGGTACCGTCAGAGGCTAACATCGAAACAATCCTCGTTCTATAATTCATGATCGCCCCATGATGGTCCAGCCAATCCTCACCAAGAATCAAATCCTCATCTTTAATATCTACCACGATCAAATTAGAAGGCCAATCCCCCCCCGCAATACTCACAGAAAAATCTCTAATCTCACGATCCCCCATGATGCTATCCCCACTATGAAGTTTAACAACAAAAGGCTCACAAGCAACTAGGCAATCAACGTGCAGACGATGCACACAATCCATAGATATAAAAGAATGCGTAGCACCATAATCGAACAATACAGAAATGGGATGATCAAGGATGTGAACGGTACCTGTAGCCACCGTCGCGTCAGGATCTCCTGCTCGTCTCATCTCATACACTCGGGGCGGTACAGAACAAGCACTAGAAGCTCCCCCTATAGAAGGCTGCCAACGTCCTCGACCTCTACTGCGGCTGAGGAACTGTCGGTGCCTGATTCACACTCGGCTCTCCCACAACTGGGGCTGATATCTGAGTAACTGGAGCCCGAGCTGCCTCCGTACAAAACTTAACACGATGACCTATCCGACCACATGCAAGAGATTGAATCGGAGGCCTATCACACTCACTCATCATGTGGCCCGGACGACTACAGTTGAAGCACGTAGGACCACGAACGGAACCAGTAGGAGCCGACCTAGAACCGTTTCCTCGCCCAACTGATGGCGACTGAATCCCAAAGACTCGCGAACCAGACTGAGCCTTCGGATACCCTCCTGACTTGCCTCCCGAAAACTGACCAGAGGTCTTCTGCTTCTTTCCTTCGGTTGCCGTCTCTGCCCCAGAAAACGACATCTCATAAGCCATCGCTTTATTCTGTTACTCTTTCAAGGTCGTGCACCCCAGACTAGACATGTAGTGGCGCACCCTCGGTTTCATCCGCATATCAAAGTGGCGGATCTTATCAAGCTCATCTCGGACTTGGTTTCTCACATAATATAGCTGTTGATTGTAGTCCTTGATAGCTTGAGAAATAGGAACATCTTCGGGCTTAGCCTCAAAGAAGGCTCGGATCCTCCCCTCTTTCACTGGCCATGGACAGAATTCATCTTCCATCAGATCCTGAAACTCTGCCCACGTAGCTGCCCGGTCACGCGGTTTCACCGCTTGCCACCACGTTGGTGCCTCCTTGGCGAGGAAGTACTGAGCAATGGGTACTTTCCTCTCCTCGGAACAATTAGCAGCCTCAAATACTTTCTCCATCTCGAATAGCTAATTCTCCCAACCGGAAAGGTCGGAAGCACCATAAAACTGCGTAGGACGCATACGAATCACGTCCTGAAGTAACTAGTCATTGCCGGTCCAGTAGGCGGAACCAGATTGGCATTAGCTTGGCCGACCAGAATGGCCTGAGTCAGTAGAGTCATCTGGTTCGCTACTTGTTGTAAAATATTAGCCACTCCAACATTCTCATTAGCATTACCGAAGCTAGCAGATTGGTCCTGCTGACCTCCGGAACTAGGGGAACACTATTCGACAAAGAAGGCATCGCCGAATCAGTTCTCAAGTGATCGGACATGGCCGCCCCACCGGCTGCGCCACGTCCCCTACCGCGTCCGCGACCGCATCCGCGTCCTCTACCAGCAGGAATTCTGAAGAAGTAACGGGTAAGTACAATTCAAACGCAAAACGCAAGAAGATACTAAGACAGGAATAGAACATAATGGTGAAACGAGTCAAGTTAGGAAAAACTTACGAGCACCGGTGTACTGAGATGATGGCATAGCAGTGATACTGTCCCAAAAACGACACTTGACTAGACCCAAATAACCGACAACCTAGGTATCCATAAACCTAATCTCTGATACCATATTCTGTAACACCCCCAAGACATTCAAGGCATATTACAGCGTCGTGGACCCCATACTGTGAAGTCCACCAGGCTAACGTACCAACAAGACGTTCGACAACGACAAACAATCATCAATAAGATGACAATTCATAATAAGAATACGAACCGACAATTAAAATCTGACATCAAATCCATTTCCCAAAATGGGAACACAACATTAACCAATTCAAACGGGAAGTACTCGAGTACTTAAACCAACACTAGTACAAAAGTGACTTTTGGCCACGGTTTTAGAAATATAGGTTATCCACGGTTGGATTAAGAACCGTGGCTATAAGTTAGAGATAAAAATAATATTTTATTTTAGCAACGATTTAACATAATAACTGTGGCCAATACCAAACATGTCCAAACATAAAGACATGGTTTTACACAAACCATGACTAAATAGTGCCGTATAACCATGGTTTTTTATAGTGGCCATTAACCGTAGATAACTGTGGCCATAGGATATCATTTGGTCACGGTTGTGGTCTAAATCATGGCTTTATGTTATGACGCTTATTGTCTGTGGACAATGACAGACATATGGCTACATGAAGCTAGTATCTTGTGGCCAAAAAAGTAACGTAAATATTACCACGAAAATATGTTCACCGTTGCCAAAGTCACACGTGTTTATGGCTACACTTTAAATTATTTTTGTGACCAAAAGGTAACAAATAGTCACTATTTTAAAAGACACAGTAACCATATGTCATGTATTGATCACGGGTAATATGGAATTTCCGTGTCTATAAGTATAGCTAAGGCCATTGTTAAACTAAATTCATGTGGCTAAAAGGTAACCAATAGACACCGTTCTAAAACATTAGTTCATGTGGCTATTCAGTAATTTATGGCCACATTTTTTTGGAATTTTTCGTGACTAAATCGTAACCAATAGCCAGTTCTAAAAATTTAGTTCATGTGGTTAATAATTATTTTATGACCACGATTTTAGTAATTTTGTGTGTCCAAAAGGTAATCTGCAGCCACGGTTCTAAAGTCAACGTAACTACATATATCATGTATTAGCCATAATTTTTATTGTTTTGTGTGACCAAAATATAACTAATAATGATGGTTCTAAATATTAAGCATAACCATATGTCATGTATTGATCACGGGTAATATGGAATTTCCGTGTCTATAAGTATAGCTAAGGCCACTGTTAGACTAAATTCATGTGGCTAAAAGGTAACCAATAGACACCGTTCTAAAACATTAGTTCATGTGGCTATTCAGTAATTTATGGCCACATTTTTTTGGATTTTTCGTGACTAAATCGTAACCAATAGCCAGCTTCTAAAAATTTAGTTCATGTGGTTAATAATTATTTTATGACCACGATTTTAGTAATATTGTGTGTCCAAAAGGTAACTGCATGACCTACGGTTCTAAAGTCAACGTAACTACATATATCATGTATTAGCCATAATTTTTATTGTTTTGTGTGACCAAAATATAACTAATAATGATGGTTCTAAATATTAAGCATAACCATATGTCATGTATTGATCACGGGTAATATGGAATTTCCGTGTCTATAAGTATAGCTAAGGCCACTGTTAAACTAAATTCATGTGGCTAAAATGTAACCAATAGACACCGTTCTAAAACATTAGTTCATGTGGCTATTCAGTAATTTATGGCCACATTTTTTTTGGATTTTTTCGTGACTAAATCGTAACCAATAGCCACAGTTCTAAAAATTTAGTTCATGTGGTTAATAATTATTTTATGACCACGATTTTAGTAATTTTGTGTGTCCAAAAGGTAATATGCAGCCACAGTTCTAAAGTCAACGTAACTACATATATCATGTATTAGCCATAATTTTTATTATTTTGTGTGACCAAAATATAACTAATAATGATGGTTCTAAATATTAAGCATAATCATATGTCATGTATTGATCACGGGTAATATGGAATTTCCGTGTCTATAAGTATAGCTAAGGCCACTGTTAAACTAAATTCATGTGGCTAAAATGTAACCAACAACCACGCGTCTAATGAATTGATACGTATGAGAGAATTAAGTGATCAAGTGAACCATAATTTTTATTATTTTACGTGATCAAAGCCTAATCAGTTAACCATAACTATTTGTCATGTATTCACCATTATTTTTATTATTTTATGTGTGAAAGGTAAACAATAACCACAATTATTAAAAATAAGCATAACCATATGTCATGAATTGGCCACAATTAATATGAATTTGTTGTGGCTAAAAATATAGCTAAGGCTACGAGATAAAACAGATCAATGTTGCTAACAATTCGTGTGACTGATTAATAGTTCATGGCCATATTTTTATTATTATTTTGCGTGACCAATACCCATGGTTCTAAAATTAAGCGGAGCTATATGTCATTAATTGGCCACAGTTTTTATTATTTTATATGTCCAAAAGATAAGCAGTACACATGTTTCTCAAACTTAGACGTAACTATATGTCATGAATTGGCCACGACTAATATAAAATGTGTGTGTCTAAAAATATAGCTAACGCCACGACTAAAATAAATTAATGTGGCTAATAGGTAACCAATAGCTACGGTTCTAACAATTCAGGTTGTGTGGCTTGACCAATATTTTTATTATTTCACTTGACCAAAAGATAACTAGTAGCTACGATTTCTAAAAAACAATCATAGCTATATATCATGAATTAATCATGATTAATATGATATTCTTAGGGCTGAAAAAATAAAAGAAAATATTTAAATGAAGTATATGAGAGTTTATCCTCATAATGTTAAATTTTAATATATAGGTAGACTCTAAACACAATCCTCTTTTTCCTTATTTATAACATCAATAATTAGCAAAAAAAATCTCATCATTAATATGATTATTCCTGATCAACAAAGCACATAGCACAATTTAGTGTAATAATGTAAGCAAAAACATTGTGTGACGGAGTATCTTTTGTAACCATTTAAATTTGTGTTATATATCTCGTTATTTTAAAGATCTAAATTCATGAAATTCGTTACATCTTAATGATTTGAACAAACTCCGGATTTGGAGCCTAAAATAAAGCAACCTCTGGACAATGTTACTCTATAATTCATATAGTATACAATGTGTATTTATCTAATTATAATTTATATATAAAGAGCATGGGCCTAGGTTGGAAATCTCGAGGCAAGTATTAATTATTGCGTACTACATACTTTATGAGTTAAAAAAAGAGGGACAAATCCCTTTCGGCATAATTTTTTAAGTCATCAATGACTGAAGAGAATATTTAATACATACTATAATATAGGGAGTGATTTCTAAAGTTGTCAAAACAATCTACAACAGCATATATTATAGTCCCCGATATATTGTTTATTCAAACAATATGAATACTGAATCACATAAAATCTACACAATCTGTCCACAATAATCGCTCGCAAACAGCTTAAAAGGGTATCCAGTCGGTCTCTCACTGATTACATACCACTTTAAATATTATTGCAAATAAATTAAATTTGCAGCTGGACAAAGAAAATCCAGTATCTGAAAAAATATTAAAAGCACATAGGCCTGTCGAACGGTTCGGTTGCGGTTAACCGAAAAATCGGTTAACCGGAACCATTTTAGCGACAAAGGTGGACCCGCTAACCAGACCGCTTTACACTTTCGGTTAGCCGAACCCGTAAAATCGTTTCTTTTTCTTGTTCTTCTTCTTTCCTTCCTTTCTGTTATTACCTGTAACAGCACAACAATTTTTCTGTCAAAACAAAAAAAAAACTATTTTAAGACATTGAAAAATGTCTTAAAATATTATTTTTATTTTAAAAATAAAAAAATATTATTTTTAGTTTTTATTTTAAAAATAAAAACTATTTTTTTTCTGTAAAAAAAACTATTTTAAAACATTATTTTTATTTTCTCTCTAGTTTACCTTCCAAATACTCTATCATCAGGATCCGCCGCTTTTGTAAGACATTGAAGAGTGTCTAGGAAAATTTGTAATTTTAAAAATTGCAAAAGTTCTATTTTGTAATTAGCTGAAGAAATAATGCTACAAGAAAACCAATGCTACAAAAAATAATGCTACAAGAAAACCAATGCTACAAGTTTTTCTAGAATGTCAGTTCAGTTGATTCAGAACTTGAAAAAATCGGTTAATCGAACCATTTTAGCCACAAAGGTGGAACCGCAAACCGGACCGTTTACATTTTGATTCTTAGGAACCGCACCGAATTAATTCCGTTCCGGTTCGGTTAACCCGTAAAAACCGTTTTTTTTCCTCCTCCCTGTTATTACCTGTAACAGTAGCAACAGCAAAAAAATATTGAAATAGCAACATACATGATACATCGGTAATACATATGCTAAGAAGACCTTATTTTACCTATTTTGAACAGCAACATCATTTATACTAAAGTGAGCTTGAACTTACCTACTGATGTTGTTGTTGATTGCTGCTGTCTTATGTTGTTGAAGATACATTTTGATGTCCATAAGAAAGGAATATAACTAAACACATGTATCTATAGGCCAGAAATTAAAGGTAGCAGACATTTGAAAAAAAAAGACAATAAACCTCTCACAGTTTATATACTCTCTAGATTTTTACTTTTTCTATTGTGTACACATGCTTTTGGAATAAAGTTTATAGAGGGTCAAACAAAAAAAACAAATGATTCAAGAAGCATACGACCATGTATGGGTTTTAAGGGCCTTAATGGTTTATAGATAAAAATATAAAATGGCACAATAGAAGAACCACCAAACACCAAATGACCATATACATGGTGAACATCAAATTATAAATTATTGTTTAAACTCTCAAGCCAATAGGTAAGCGACCATGTCATAAAGACAACACATATATGGAACCAAAATGGACATACTTGCCATATCAAGGAAAACACCAGTCTAGATTATATTCCTACACATGCAATTATCAATCAAAAGATTCTAAAATATTGGATCAAGGATGAAGCAATTAGCTCGAAATGCAAATTCAACGAGTAGGCAATGACGACAAGACATGTAATTTTTTTATTAAGGAAGACACGAATATCCAAGTACACCAATAAAGTATTTGAATGCGAGAACACATATACAAGTATACAAAAATTCATCCAAATAAACTAAGAATATAGATTGAAATTGAATACATTATTACCTTGGCGATGTCGACCAAATTAAGAGAGTCAGTGCGGATCATTTGGCTTTGCGTAGAATGATACCCCGGTCGGTCCGAAAGTAATCATCTCGGGATTCCTTACCCAAGTCAAGTGGATCTACATGCGGCAAGATAGTATCATTCGAGGAAGAATTATCAGTACTAAATTCCTCATCGATGTCATCATAGGCATCTCTGTAATTCTTGGGAGGTGTCATAAGGACTATGGACTTTTTCTTATCAAGCGGGTCTTTCACATAAAATACTTGCCTAGCTTGTGATGCTAAAATGAAAGGATCATCCTTGTGTCCTAATCTATTGATTCAACCAAGTTGTAACCAAGACTATCTTTTTTGACTCCATGTTTGTTGTCAACCCAATCACACTTGAATAGAGGAATTTTTCTTGTATGATAATCTAGCACCCATATCTCTTGTAGAACACCATAATAGAATGCTTGACCGTAGGTTACGCCTTCCCTAGAAATGTGCATATCAGTTGCCTCAACGCAAACCCCACTGTTTTGGTAAATTCTACCTTCACGAGATTTTGTGCGAAACAGGTATCCGTTGATGTGATATACATCGTATTTCATTACCTCAAGGTGTGGGCCGTGTGATATCCACCTTAAGGTGTCCGAGATACTTTCTTTAGCGACCGCCAACTCTCTCTCAACCTGAAATTCATTATAAGGATAAAGCTCATCTTAAAAAAAAATAACAGATTAAACAAACCATTTCTGCAAAATCTTTACCTCAGTTCGTAACCATTTGCCGAACGTTTTACTATGCTCTTTCTCCAACCATGCTTGTCGTTGAGATGGATGTTGTTTTCTCAAATAGACCATGTGCCGACTAGAAATAATGAATGTTATACGTATTAGAAGCTTTCAAACAAATCAACAAACAATAAATTACTAACCAATACTTACTTTATATAAGGCTCGACTTCAGGCGTATTCTGCATTACATAGAAATGCGCTTTCAAGAATAGTTCAGGAGAAACTTGAGTCGACTTACTACCTGATAATGGTTTCCCGTCATCATAAGTAGTAGAAGCTGCACAACTTTCGTATGTGTTATGGTTGTCAGGTGGAATCCCAATTGTCTTCATGCTTCTTTGATACTCACTGAAAAACTCAATTGTCTCTTCTACAACATTCTCTTCGGCGATGCATCCTTCAGGCTTATTTTTATTCCGCACATGCCCTTTAATAATCTTCATACACCTTTCGAATGGATACATCCATCGAAAGCATACTGGACCACATAACTTCACTTCTCTAGTGAGATGCACAGTTAAATGAATCATTATATCGAAAAAAGATGGAGGAAAGTATTTCTCGAGCAAGCATAACGTCACACAGATATCTTCTTGCAATTTATCTAGCTCTTCCACATGGATTTCTTTACTAGATATTGATCTATAGAAGAAACAAAACCTGATAATAGCATATCTCGTGGGAGTCGGCATAATTGACCGTATCGCAATGGGTAAAAATTGTTGCATTAACATGTGATAGTCATGTGATTTAAGACCTATCAGCTTACGCTCTTTTCGATTCACCAGGCTGGAAAAGTTTGAACAATACCCTTGTGGAACCCTTAACTCGTATAATGTTTCACAGAACTTGTCCTTTTCCTCCTTGGTTAATGTGTAACATGCTGCGGGTAGTATTGTTCCGTTACCGTGTGTTCTAGGTTCCAACTCTGGTCTCAACCCAAAATGCACCAAATCCATTCGAGCCTCGAATCCATCCTTCGTCTTCCCAGGCATGTGCAACAATGTTCCGACAAGACTCTCACACACATTCTTCTCGACATGCATGAAATCTATACAGTGCTGGACTGAGTTAAATCGCCAATAACTAAGGCGTCGATGCCATATGTTGAATTTCTTCCAATAAGTGGTTTCCTTGTTTTCGTCATTACACTTAACCACTTCTTTTGATGCTTTCTTCCTTCTTTTCATCTTTCCACCTCTTCCAACTGAAGTCTGCACGAATTCCATTTCACCATCCCTCACTCCCTTTCCCCATGTGTTCTTTATAGATTTCACCTCATCGTATATTTCTTCACCACTCATAGGTGTCGGAGCAGTGCCTAACTCTTGTTTTCCATTGAATGCCTTCTTCTGCCTTCGAATGGATGATCATAAGGTAGGTACCTTCTATGACCAAGATAACCTTTGTTTGCACGAGTAAGGAAGCCTTACACATTGAGTTTTTTTCCTACATACTACACAACCTTTGTATCCGTTGTAGGGGCAACCACATAGTGTACCAAGAGCGGGGTAATCATTTATTGTCCATAAAACAACCGCACGTAGAGTAAACTTCTCTTGTGCATATCCATCGTATGTTTCGACTCCCACCTCGAATAAGAATCAAGATCATCAACCAAAGGTTCTAAGAAAACATCAATGTCCTTACAAGGAGCACGGATATCAATCACGACGCATGATGAACCTTCTTTTCATACACAACCACGGTGGAAGGTTGTAAATCACGATTAAGACCGGCCATACACTGTGATGTTTGTTGCCTCTGTTTACATCAACTCCATCAGCCGAAATACCTAGCCGCAAATTTCTTGGATCGTTAGCAATTTACGGGTATCTATTATCTACTTCTCTCCATGCTTGTGAGTCTCACGGATGACGTAAAACACCATCTTTTACGGTGGTCTCATGCCATATCAAATCTTTATTGTGGACTTTGATTGGAAGAGTCGTTTCATTATCGGGCAGTTAGGGAAGTAACATAGTACATTTTGCGGAATATTATAGTATATTTTTACCGTGTTGTCATCATTTTTACATCATGATTTACCACAACTTGGTCACACATTGAGATCCTTATCTTGGTTCCTATACAGAATGCAATCATTGATACATGCATGTATCTTTGTATACCCTGAACCCATTGCTTTCAATGTTCTTTTAGCCTCATATGTACTTTTCACCATTTCATTACCTTCAGGGAGCATCTTTTTTATCAACACTAGTAGTTCAGTAAAGAATTTATCTGATGCTCCGTACTTACTCTTCAAGTTGAATAGTTGAACCATTGCAGACAACTTTGTAAAATTGGGACATCCTTTGTACAACGGCTTTTCAGCATCTTGAAGTACCTCCTGAAACTTCTCATGGTCCCCTAGGAAATTGTCTTCTGTAGCTTGAACCATTTCTATAGTTTCTGTAGTATCTGTTGGAATTCTCATTTCAAAATCAGCAAAGTCTTTAGTGTGCAAGTCATTGTTGACATTAACACTTCTTGATGAGACATCTTTCTCCCCATGCTTAGTCCATTTGGTATAGTTTTGATCGATGCCCTTGCTGAATAGGTGATGATCTACCTCATCCACATCAAGAATGTAGTGGTTTAAACAGAACACACATGGACATGGAATCTGAATTTTTTCGCTTGTGTTTAATGGGTCCATGTTCCTCGAAATCTTCAATTGGTGGACAGCATACTTGAGAAATGCTGCAACTCCAACTTCATACGGTTTTTTGGTTCTATCTGTACGCATCCAAGATTTATCCATTCTGAATCACCAAGAGAGTGGCACCTACATGGACAAGACAAACTTGTTAATAACCACCCGTAAATTTTTGTGAAAAATAAATAATGAGAACTAAGATTGATAGTGGAAAGCATTCTTCACTGGTGAAGAAAGACAAAAACAAGGATAACACGACTTAAAATACAACCAAATACATTTTAAATTCTATAACAAAAGACAATATTTTGCTCGAATTTATTGTAAGTGGCTAACCAAATATATGTTCCTTTTCCGCACAAAATATATTTTCCAACCATGACACGACTGCATGTTTTTCCATAAATCGATCCGATATCTTGTAGTGTTTTTTGTAAGCTTAGAATCT
Organism: Orobanche coerulescens; assembly: GCA_033398695.1. Lineage (NCBI taxonomy): Eukaryota > Viridiplantae > Streptophyta > Magnoliopsida > Lamiales > Orobanchaceae > Orobanche > Orobanche coerulescens. The sequence goes on along the minus strand of CM065814.1, from coordinate 39,012,366 downwards.
ACTTTATCTTCTAAACTATCATTTTATCTTCTTTTCATTTCGGGCAAACACTTTTATATGAAAAAACAGCCTAACTCAAAGTCTTCTAGCATGTCAGATTTCCGCAAATAGTGATATTAAGGGTCTCAAGTAAATAAAAACTTAGCATCAAGAAATGAACAACACCAGTGGCGGATCTCCAAATTTACATAACATAAGGGGCACAAAAAATTAACTTAAAAACAGTATTGAAATATCATTACAAATCAGAAAGAACATATCAAAACTGTAGCCAAAATTGCTTCATCAAATGCAGTAAACAGAAAAAGCAGCTTAATTGGAATAATAAAGAAAAAAAAAACATAAATAAAAGCTAGATAGTTAGTGTCTACCATTTAAGGGGAACCGATTGGTGAAGTAGTGAGAATGTGAGAGCCGAGAGGGAGAGCCGGAGAGGAGCTCAAGCGGTATTGGAGAATTGGAAAATTGGAGAATTGGAGATGAGCAGAGAAGCGGGCGCGCGCGCAGTGCAAGTATTTCTTCAATGGGTTGTTTCTTTTTCTGTTTTACAAGTATACCTAATATTTTAGACAAAATTTCAATTTGAACCTGTTTTAACATACAAAAGAATTTCTTGTGCATAAATTATCGCGGATGCCACTACCGGACAAGGTGGCAAGGGCTCTATCATATTTCCCCTAGGTACAGGGTTCGATTCCCACAGGCGCCTTGCAATATTTTTTTTCCGTTTTTCTGCTGTTTTAACATACAAAAGAATATCTTGTGCATAAATTAACGCGAATGCCACTACCGGACAAGGTGGCAGGGGCTCTATCATATTTCCCCTAGGTACAGGGTTCGATTCCCACTGGCGCGTTGCAATAATTTTTTTTCCGTTTTTTCTCCTGTTTTAACATACAAAGTAATCTATACTTCTATTAAAAGAGAGTCGTGACACATATCACTCTCTAAGTTTTTTAATTTTTTATTTTAAAATATAGTTTATATATGGGAGTTTTATTCCACAACTTACACTCATCTACCAATAAAAAAACCCTTCCTGTTCCAGGAAATCCTTCCGGTATTGGTGTCTTACCTAATACTAGTTGTAGGGGGATAAGAGTTATGGTAGGTTCTAGACTCTTCCATAAGTAGTTGGATACTGTTAGATGTCTTACCTTAACTAGGAATCCTATGTATGGAAAGACTCTCTTTGTAATGCCTATATAAAGGCCCCTCTATTCATTGTTATCAATACAATTGATTGCTGTCTTTACTTTTCTCCTCAAACACGTTATCAGCACGTAGCTCGAACGAAAGAAAAAAAAATCGGCCAACAGCCTACCGCCGAGCTCCGCCGCCGGACCGCCGCCGTCAGCCTCCGACCGCCGCTGACACCGCCGCCTCCAGTCGCTGCCACCGCCAGATCCCGCCGCCGCCGCTGCCTGCTCCAGCCGCCCAGCGCCACAGCCCAGCTCCCGCCGGACCTCAGCTGCTCCGCCGCCCTGCTCCGCCGCCAGCTCCCGCCGGACCTCAGTTGCTCCGCCGCCGAACGCCGCTGCTCCGCCACCGGACGTCCAGCACCTCCGCAACCGGACCACCGCCACCGGACCGCCTCCGTCGCCGGACCGCCGCCAGCCAGAGCCGCCGGACCGCTGCCACCAACCGCCGCCCAGCACAACCGCCTGCCGCTGCCCAGCACCGCCGCCTCCGCCGACCGCGCAAGGCCGCGCCGCGGACTCAGCCCTAGTTCGACCTAGTTCGACCGATTCGACTCTCGGACCAAAACCCGAACATCAACTTATCTTGAGCCGTCAAAATTGCGCCTCCGGTTTCACGTCGTCGCATCGAGTACCAACCGGTAGATCGAAGCACAAGACAGATTCAGCACGTACCTAATTTTATAATCGAGGTAACTATCTGACTTGTCCCTTTTCAATTCTCTCTTTTTTTGGGAATTTTTCTTTTGGGGACACGGGTTTTGGGTTCTGTATCTCCCACGCTACTTTGCGGTGGATGAGACCGCGAGAGAAGTCGGTATCTCTGCGTGTCGAAGAAAACCGTGTGACGGTCCTGGGGGAGTCACGGAATTGTTGAAAAGTCGATACTTGTGGTTGTTGCATACACCACGTATCTGGGTGCGATCTGATATCGCCGTTTTTTTGTCGACTTTACTAAACAACAATTAAGGGAAGTAAATCGAGTAACGGTTATGTTACACGCTTTTAAAAGCATCGATTGTGACCGTTTACATTGTCACTGAAAATCCAACAAGACTAACTTCCCCTTGTTTATATCTTGTAGATGGCACAAAGCTCCAATGTTCATCCGGAGTTCGACATCCTTGACCATCTTTGGTAAGGAGTACCATAGGTGGGTCTCGGACGTTCGCTTGGCGTTCGTCGGTAAGAGATTTACTACCACCATCTTTCCCTCTAACGAGCCTAACGCTCAAGAACCGAGCGAGGAAACCAAGGCTAATGCACGATGTACTTGCGTAGACATATACATCCGTTGTTGAAAAAGTGTTATATGAACTTACAAACCCCTAAAGAACTATGGGACACACTCGAACAACGATTTAATAATGTGCATGATCGGCGCTTCCCAGTGCAACTTCGGTGGGAGCAAATCCGATTTACGGATTATGCGAATGTGGAAGCCTATAATCAAGTCATCCTCGATCTTGGCTGATCTTGGTTTTGTGGTGTCAAGAAGTCTGATCAAGATTTGATCGAGAAGACTCTTAACACGTTTCCGTGGGAGCAAGTGTAATTGCTCATCACCGCGTTGCCTATGAGGAAGGGAGAATTAAGAACTTTAGTGACCTTATCTCCCACCTCGCGAAAAAGAAAGGCACCATGAGATTATTCTCAATGGCAATGCGCGCCACTGGTACGAAGCCGATTAGGAAGTGAATCGGGCTACCTGAGAAAGCACCACGACAAAATAGAAAAGGCAACGCTACTCAGTTTTTGCAAGCACCACGGATGCATGACTCGAGCAAGCAAGGGAAAAGACGAGGTCGTCGTTCCAACGTGTGGAAGAGGCAAGGTGGCTCGGCCACGGGACCTAGTGGAACCCAACCACGTGGGCCGCCTCCTGCCGCCGGTAATGGAACCACTCCAAAGGAAGGCCGGAATTGCTATACTTGCGGATCGAAGAAGCATACTTACCGCAATTGCAAAGCGCCAAAGAACATCCAAGCTTACTACAAGCACTATAAACAATATTTGGCTCAAGAGTCGAATTACATGGAAGTAGACAATGAGAATACGGAGGTGAACCATATTGAGATCCGGACTGAGATCCCTCCTCTCACCATTGCGGACAAAGACCAACATATGGATGTTGCCGACTTTGACTAGTTTTACGCTTTGGTTATGTTTTGTCTTGTTTCTAGTTTCCGAGAACTACTTTGGATTTTCATGAATGTAATAAAGTTGGCTATGATGAATAAAATTCTTTTAATTCTTTGTGATTGTGCAAAGATGAATTTTATTTTTCCCCTCGAAAGCATGTTTGGTTTATCACAAAAATAATTGCTAGCAACGAATTGCTTGGTTAAAATAAAAATTTGATACATTGGTAGGATTTCATCAAAACTTTTGATCAAGACTAGGCGCATCCTCCTTGGTATTTGTTTATGCTTTGAGAGTTCAAAAGGAAACAGTGGTTTTTAACGACCTTAGTCATGTCTGACATTCCTACTTTCTCTGCAAGTCTACCAAGTTGGAGTTACCGAAAGGATCATTAGTAGAGATATAAATCGTAAACCAAGACGCGTTTTAAAGTATCTAAACGCTCCTATGGCCATATTTCCATAGTATTGTATCAAAAATAATGCCTTTGAAAAAGGTTTAAACCTTGCTCTTTCACTCAACAATAGGGAAATACCAAAATAGCAAATTAAAACGAGCACTGAGATCTGAGTTTAATGATGCAGAAAGTGCACGACCTATGGATAGAAAGATACGGAAGTCTAGTTTCCAGAACAACTGACCGTTCGTCCATAGCCTTCTTAACGAAGAAGTTATTGCTGTTTTAGTGAACAAAGGTCAAGCTGCGCGGAAATTATTTCAGCGATTGTGCTAACTTTGATCCTAACCAACTTGGTCGAATTTCCCCAAACTCGATGTAAATGAGTTTTCGCTATGTCTCTAAACATAAGACTAATTGAGTTTCATGTCTTATTGTAGATGTCTCGTGGCGAAATTGAGTGCCTTGCTGATAGTGGAACAACCCACACTATTCTTCGGAATAGGCAATTATTCAAGGATATTGTGCCATACATATCCTCAGTGACAACAATGATTGGTTCCTCCCAAGTAATTCAAGGGAGGGGACTGCTCATTTCTTGCTACCTAGCAGTACGCATATTAATGTCACAAATGCTCTCTATGCCCCAAGAGCAAACCGAACCTTGCTAAGTTTTAGGGACATCCGTGCCAACGGTTATCACCTTGATACACATTGTGAGAATGGGACGGAATTTTGTGTGTTACTGCGGCGGAATGCGGAAGACGCCGCGTTCTCGAGAAACTTATGAGTCTAAGTAGTGGTTTATACTGGACTACAATAAGGGTTATTGAATCTATCTTTGTGAGTCACGAAATGTGTGATTCCGAAGCATACCAACTATGGCATGACCGACTCGGTCACCCTGGACGCGACATGATGATTCGCATTTTGAAAAACTCACATGGTCATCCGTTTTTCAAATCCAGAAAACAATTGGAAGCACCACTCGATATCGGCATTGATGTGAGTGAGCTTGATACCGTATCAACGGGACTACAGATCGCACGCCCTAATAAGGTTGATGGTGCATCTCTCGTAAATCCCGAGGCTTCCGTGGCAATTTCTAATGCCCATAAATCGTTTTGTAAAGCCTGTTCACTAGCAAAGTTGATACCCTCTCCGTCCTTTGCTAAAGACTCAACACAAAATATTCGCTTCTTACAAAGAATTCAAGGGGACATATGTGGACCTATTCAACCAGAGTGCGGACCATTTAGATATTTTATGGTTCTGGTTGATGCATCGACGCGATGGTCACACGTCGCTCTGCTATCCACAAGAAACACTGCATTTGCTAAACTCCTAGCACAAATTATCAAGTTACGGGCTAACCACCCCGACTTCCCAATCTCGTCATTAAGATTGGACAATCTTTGGAGAGTTTACGTCAAAGTCTTTTGACGACTATTGCATGTCGATTGGGATTGATGTTGAACATCCGTCCCCACGTTCATTCGCGAGAATGGCCTTGCCGAGGCTATGATTAAGCGATTCTGACTTATCGCCCGAGCATTGGTATTGCGCACCAACTTCCCGATTTACGCATGGGGTTATGCAATTTTGCATGCGGCTATACTTATTCGCTTTCGACCTTTGCCAATCAACGTTTAGTGCGTACGGTTAGTAGCGGATATGAGCACGATATTTCACACTTACGCATTTTTGGTTGTGCGGTATATGTGCCAATTACGCCTCCACAGCGTACTAAAATGGGTCCGCAAAGACGATTAGGTATATATGTTGGCTATGAATCGCCTAAAATTATCCGCTATTTGGAACCTTTGACGGAGATGCATTCATTGCAAGATTTGCGATTGTCACTTTGATGAGACAAACTTCCCGTCGTTAGGGAGAGAGGAATCGAGCGATTCCGGTTGAACGCCAGAAATTATGCAGTGTGCTCCCTCCTTGCCTCATCAAGATCCCCGCCGCCTCAATCCGAGCTAGAAGTGCAACGTATTCTCGATCTTGAAAGTTGCGGATTCGATGCCCGGCGGCTTTGCGTCTGCGAAAGTGACAAGATCTACCATTCCCGCTGCGAATGTTCCTGCAAGGTTGGAAGTCCCAGTCATAGGGCAAGGTTCAGCCGCCCAAAGGAATGATGCCACCGGTGTCAACCTTAGTGGTGGGACGGCTGCTTCGGCTGCTCTTATCCCTGCTCGAAAGAGAGGGAGGCCAGTGGGTAGAAAGGATACCGAACCTCGAAAGAGAAGAGGAACGGAGGCACAAAATCCTCTCATCATCGACACAGTGACTCCGTCACACGAGATTATCTCTGACTACGGATATGTCCTCGAATCAACAATGGAACAATCGACGGACGCGTCGGAAACTTTGTTGATGTCAGAAAATAAAGAAATCTCGATGCAATGTACGAGTGAATACGTCTTATTGGGCCAGTCGTCCACGCTAGTCGACGATGCTTTTGCCTACTCCGTCGCTCAAGAAATTATTGAAGACGACGGCCGAGCCGCTCGGTTGCTAAGTGTCAACAACGAGCCGATTGGCGAAATGGAAAGATGCAATGCGGTGAACTAGACTCAATGGCTAAACGTGAGGTATTTGGCCGTATCGAGCCAATACCGTGGGCGTTAAACCATTGGACATAAATGGGTCTTTGTTCGTAAACGCAATGATAAGGATGAGGTCATGCGTTACAAAGCGAGACTAGTTGCCCAAGGCTTCTCGCAACGCCCGGCATTGACTACGAGGACGTATTCTCCCGTTATGGACATCATCACTTTCCGCTACATAGTCGGTTTGGTAGTGTCAGAAAAGCGAACATGCAGCTTATGGATGTGGTTACAGCGTATCTTTATGGGGATCTAGATACGGATATCTATATGAAAGTCCCCGAAAGGATTTCATGGCCCAAATCAAGTAGCTCTAAACCACGGAGCGCGTACGCTGTGAAATTGCGTCGTTCACTGTATGGCTTGAAACAATCCGGAAGGATGTGGTACAACCGCCTAAGTGAATACTTGGTTGGGAAGGGATACAAGAACAGTGACATCTGTCCATGCATATTCGTGAAAAGAACAGATGCAGGATTCGTGATTGTAGCCGTCTATGTAGATGACATGAATGTCATCGGTACCATAGATGAAGTCAATGAAACGGCCCGCTACCTTAAATCCGAATTCGAGATGAAAGATCTGGGGAGGACTCGATTCTGCTTGGGCTTAGAGCTAGAACATCGAGATGATGGTATACTCATTCATCAGTCTGCCTATGTCCACAAAATGCTCAGGCGATTTAGCATGGACAAGGCACATCCTCTTGCTACCCCCATGATTGGTCGAAGTCTGGAAATGAACAAGGATCCGTTTCGTCCTAAAGAGGAGGATGAAGAGGTCCTTGGAGCAGAAACACCGTACCTTAGCACAATCGGTGCGTTGTTGTATCTGGCTCAATGTACTCGTCCAGACATCGCATTCTCTGTGAATCTGTTAGCGAGATTTAGCTCCGCTCCCATGATAAGGCATTGGAATGGAGTAAAACACATCTTTCGATACTTGAAAGGCTCCAGTGACCTTGGATTGTTCTTTCCCTACGCAAAAGAGAGTGATATTCCGAAAGGAATTGTTGAGGTGAAGACGATGCATACCGACCGTCGATCTTCCTCTGATATTGCAGCTAAGCATGGTAGCTTGACTACCAGAAGTGCTAATGCGAGCAAGCTTACCCCTTATGCAGAGAATCCTAACGACACATTAGTTGGATTTGCTGATGCAGTTATCTCTCCGACCGCATAAGGGCGTTCCCAAACTGGTTATGTGTTCACCATTGGGAATACGGCGATATCTTGGCGATCTACCAAGCGGACCCTAGTTGCTACTTCCTCGAACCATGCAGAGATAATTGCATTGCACGAATCCGTAAGGGAGTGCATTTGGCTCCGGTCAGTCATAGACCATATACGAGGAACGTGTGGATTAGATCCCACTACAGCAACTCCTACTTGCATCTTTGAGGACAATGCGGCATGCATTGAGCAGATGAAGTTAGGTTTCATAAAGGGTGACAATACCAAGCATATTGCGCCGAAGTTCTTCTATAATCAGCAGCAGCAGAAATTGCTGAACATCGAAGTGAAACAAGTGAGTTCCGATGAGAATATCGCAGACTTGTTCACTAAGTCTCTGCCGAAATCTACATTTGAGAAACATGTGAGAAGCATCGGAATGTATCGATTATCCGAGCTCAACTAAAGATGGCTCGATGGAATGAGTCATGTATACCTCGGGAGTATACTTCACATGATTCGACATTTGTAGTTGGTGCGTTGCGCTCTTTTCCTCACCAAAGTCTTTGTTTTCCCACGGGGTTTTATTTGACTTGGAAAGGTTTTTACCGAGGCAACACATTGTGCACCATGTTAGTATTAGCGTTCGACACGGAGTGTTAGGAAATCCTTCCCGTATTGGTGTCTTACCTAATACTAGTTGTAGGGGGATAAGAGTTATGGTAGGTTCTAGACTCTTCCATAAGTAGTTGGATACTGTTAGATGTCTTACCTTAACTAGAAATCCTATGTATGGAAAGACTCTCTTTGTAATGCCTATATAAAGGCCCCTCTATTCATTGTTATCAATACAATTGATTACTGTCTTTACTTTTCTCCTCAAACACTTCCTTTATTTTTGTAGCTTAAAATTTTGAATGTTTATAATTTTTTAAATCAAGTTTATTTTTAATAAATATATCAAATTAATTTTTATTTCACAATTTTCAACTAGACATCCATATAAATATAATAAATTTGATGGATTTACAATAATGATCGATTGCACAAAAAAATTATATTATAAAAACTATGAATATTTATTTTCAGTAAAATTAATTGATGCAAAATAAAAATATATTAACTCATTTATTGCTTACATAAAAAATAAATTATGATATTTATTTAATTATAATAACTAAAAATAATAAAACATACACTGCACACACACATATATTAAGTCTTAATCACATATTACTTTCATCTCTAAAATTTGTTCCTACTTCTTTTCGGTATGTCCAGGAAATTTGTTCATGTAATGGACATTAATTGACTTAACACTCCGCTAATGTGGTACTCTTTCTTAAATTATATTACACCCCATAATATACTCACGCTAATATGATATTCATGTCGAAGATCATCAAAAATAAATTTAGAGATCGAGAAATTATTTTTTAATAAGAGAATATCTTATGCGGTGCATCGCACCGGAGAACATCTAGTTTCTTGTACAAAGGAATGTTATTGCACACTTTTTTTATCAATTAAGTTCAATTTTAATTTCAAACAAATTCCGATCAATTTCAATTTGAACCGATTACGTTCAAATTTTAGTTCGAACCGATTAAGTTCAAATTTCATTTTGATCAAGTTAAATTTGAACCGATTAAGTTAAATTTCAATTTGAACCGATTAAGTTCAAATTTCAAATCAATTAAGTTCAATTTCAATTTCAATCCGATTAAGTTCAAATTTCAGTTTGAACCGATTAAGTTCAAATTTCAATTTGATCAACTTCAGTTTGAACCGATCAATTTCAATTTGAACCGATTAAGTTCAAATTTCAAATCAATTAAGTTCAATTTCAATTTCAAACCGATTAAGTTCAAATTTCAATTTGAACCGATTCAGTTCAAATCTCAAATTGATCAACTTCAGTTTGAACCGATCAATTTCAATTTGAACTGATTAAGTTCAAATTTCAGTTTGAACCGATTAAGTTCAACTTTCATTCTGATCAATTTCGGTTTCAACCGATCAAGTTCAATTTGAACCGATTAAGTTCAAATTTCAAATCGATTAAGTTCAAATTTTAAACCGATTAAGTTCAATTTCAATTTGAACCGATTAAGTTCAAATTTCAAATCGATTAAGTTCAAATTTCAAATCGATTAAGTTCAAATTTCAGTTTGAACCGATTAAGTTCAACTTTCATTCTGATCAATTTCGGTTTCAATCGATCAAGTTCAATTTGAACCGATTAAGTTCAAATTTCAAATCGATTAAGTTCAAATTTCAATTTGAACCGATTAAGTTCAAATTTCAAATAAATTAAGTTCAATTTCAATTTCAAACCGATTATGTTCAAATTTCAGTTTGAACCGATTAAGTTCAAATTTCAAATTGATCAACTTCGGTTTGAACCGATCAAGTTCAAATTTCAAACCGATTAAGTTCAAATTTCAGTTTGAACCGATTAAGTTCAACTTTCATTCTGATCAATTTCGGTTTCAACCGATCAAGTTCAATTTGAACCGATTAAGTTCAAATTTCAAATCGATTAAGTTAAATTTCAATTTGAACCGATTAAGTTCAAATTTCAAACCGATTAAGTTCAAATTTCAGTTTGAACCGATTAAGTTCAAATTTCAAATTGATCAACGTCGGTTTGAACCGATCAAGTTCAAATTTCAAATCGATTACGTTCAAATTTCAGTTTGAACCGATTAAGTTCAAATTTCAAATCAATTAAGTTCAAATTTTAAACCGATTAAGTTCAATTTCAATTTGAACCGATTAAGTTCAAATTTCAAATCGATTAAGTTCAAATTTCAAATCGATTAAGTTCAAATTTCAGCTTGAACCGATTAAGTTCAACTTTCATTCTGATCAATTTCGGTTTCAATCGATCAAGTTCAATTTGAACCGATTAAGTTCAAATTTCAAATCGATTAAGTTCAAATTTCAATTTGAACCGATTAAGTTCAAATTTCAAATCAATTAAGTTCAATTTCAATTTCAAACCGATTAAGTTCAAATTTCAGTTTGAACCGATTAAGTTCAAATTTCAAATTGATCAACTTCGGTTTGAACCGATCAAGTTCAAATTTCAAACCGATTAAGTTCAAATTTCAGTTTGAACCGATTAAGTTCAAATTTCAAATCGATTAAGTTCAAATTTCAATTTGAACCGATTAAGTTCAAATTTCAAATTAATTAAGTTCAATTTCAATTTCAAACCGACTAAGTTCAAATTTCAGTTTGAACCGATTAAGTTCAAATTTCAAATTGATCAACTTCGGTTTGAACCGATCAAGTTCAAATTTCAAACCGATTAAGTTCAAATTTCAGTTTGAACCGATTAAGTTCAAATTTCAAATTGATCAACTTCGGTTTGAACCGATCAATTTCAATTTGAACTGATTACGTTCAAATTTCAGTTTGAACCGATTAAGTTCAAATTTCAATTTGAACCGATTAAGTTCAAATTTCAGTTTGAACCGATTAAGTTCAACTTTCATTTTGATCAATTTCGGTTTCAACTGATCAAGTTCAATTTGAACCGATTAAGTTCAAATTTCAAATCGATTAAGTTAAATTTCAATTTCAAATCGATTAAGTTCAAATTTCAAATCAATTAAGTTCAATTTAAATTTCAAACCGATTAAGTTCAATTTCAATTTGAACCGATTAAGTTCAAATTTCAAATTGATCAACTTCGGTTTGAACCGATCAATTTCAATTTGGTGATTAAGTTCAAATTTCGGTTGCACCGATTAAGTTCAAATTTCAAATTGATCAACTTGGTTTGAACGGCGTAAAATGTTAAATATTTAAAATATCACGGCGTAAAATTTTATAAATTTTAATATATCACGTTAATTTTACATAATATATATCAAGTTATATAATTTTATAAATATAATTTATATGAGTGTATAACATTTCAAATATTATATAACGTAAAATATTTTTAATATTTCAAATTGTATAATTTAAAATAATTTTACGCCACCTTGATATAATTTCAAGTTGATATTTAACATTATTAATTTTATAAATTTCAAATTTACTGCAATTTTTTTTTCGGTTTTTCTCCTGTTTTAACATACAAAAGAATTTCTTGTGCATAAATTATCGCGGATGCCACTACCGGACAAGGTGGCAGGGGCTCTATCATATTTCCCCTAGGTACAGGGTTCGATTCCCACAGGCGCCTTGCAACATTTTTTTTTCCGTTTTTCTGCTGTTTTAACATACAAAAGAATATCTTGTGCATAAATTAATGCGGATGCCACTACCGGACAAGGTGGCAGGGGCTCTATCATATTTCCCCTAGGTACAGGGTTCGATTCCCATGCGTTGCAATATTTTTTTTTCCGTTTTTTCTCCTTTTTAACATACAAAAGAATTTCTTGTGCATGAATTAATGCGGATGCCACTACCGGACAAGGTGGCAGGGGCTCTATCATATTTCCCCTAGGTACAGGGTTCGATTCCCACTGGCGCGTTGCAATATTTTTTTTTTCCGTTTTTTCTCAAGTTTTAACATACAAAGAAAATTCTTGTACAAAGGAATGTTATTGCACACTTTTTTTTATCAATTTTTTTATCTGGAATCAAACACATATTAAATTATTTTTTTTATGAAAAAATGTCAAATTGTTTTTTCATGCATCTGAAACCATTTTTTTTGTTAGCCAATTTATTACACTTCATTTTTTTTCACTCTTTATAATTGCATTTTCAAACAAAAAAAATACATAACTATTTACTAAACATAAATCATAAACAATTTCAGTTTGAACCGATTGAGGAAGCCAGGAAACTATTTTATAGCCTTGAAAAATACATAAAATTCTTTAGCTAGCCGATATAAAACAATTGAAAAACGAAAACGTAATATCACTATATTTCATCAAAAGTATAGATCAATATAACATATAGATTCATAAAAAACAGGTCGGTGTACATAATATCATATAAGTGCTTTCACTATATCTTAAACATTTACATAGACCTTTGAAAAATAGTAGGTGCCCAAGATAAAAGGAAATAACTAATAAGTAAAATAACTTATACAACATGTTTATATTTTAATATTGAGAAATAAAGAATGAAGACATGTGACAAAGTATTATGGGAGTAGCATGCTTATATTTTGTAATTATATATTAAAATTATATTAGAAATATATATTATATATACTTAATTTTGGATACGGATATTTTCGGATACGGATGCGCCTATATCCATATTCGTACCCGAATATTCGTATCCACTTTTTTGATATAAATAATATCCGCTTTTACGGATACGAATACGAGATATTTTGGACGGATCATCGGAATTTTGGATTTTTTTGAGCCTAGAAATAAACCCTAAAAATTGAAAATAAACTCTAAAATTGAAAATAAAATAAAAACTAAAATAAGTAATTATGAAAAATAAATTCAATAAATGAAAGCTGAAACCTAAGAAACAGATATTACAAAAATAATTCTCCCCTCATTACTACCCACGTCATTGCTATCCTAAATTGCTTCTCCTTCCTTAGGATTTCTCTCACCGGCAGATATGGTGGCGATTCGCCGAACCAACCCTAACCCAAACATGTTGCCGCCTTCATTTTCTTCTCCATCGATTTCCCGCCAAATCCTAACCTATATATTTAGGTCGAAGGTTTGTTTTCGGCATCTTCGTGGCTTCAACAGGTTGTTGATTGATCGTGGGTGCGCACTATTTTAGCGGGTAAGTGTTTCTTCTCAAACCACTATCTTCCTTATAATCCCGCAAATTGTTTTCATAATAATTTTCCATACATTTGATTGAATTCTACAATGTTTGTTTTGATTTGGGAAAAATGATGGAGCATATTTTAATATAATCATTTTAGCCCAATTGTTGAATTATGTAGAACTTTTGTAATTATTTCGACTTTGTGGATGATAGTCCTATGTTGCTTTCCATACGAGCACTCTTGTCTTGTATTCAGGAAAAATGTAATTGATATCACTAAGTCATGTAGCCGGAGAGTAACTCCACGATGCCCCGATGGCGAACCTTCGCGCTCGGCAATCCGTTTAATGATAAATGGAATAGACTCTTAATTATGATTTGTTTCTCTTCTTATAATCCTTCATGAATTGAAGGATTGCATAATGTTTTTTTATAACTTTTCCTAATGATTAATATGCGAGTGAGTACATTACGTAACCATGAAATCCATACCCATGTGTGGCTATTCCCATCATTTGCATGTTACCCAGTGATGTATGTTGTGTATGTTGTTACATTTTGTTGTTATGGTTATGGGCAACTTTCATTCTTCTTCTTCTTCTTTCGGTTGGATTTTGTTACTGTATGTTGTAATTGATAAAATGCCAAAAACTAGAATCACCCTTCCATGCAAAATTGCAGTAAATCAACCTGTCAACTTTCACCTTGCCTACAATATTCTTACATATGTCATATGTACAGTGTATGTTATGGATGTATCAGAGGGTTACAATGGGGATGAGGTAGAATTTGAGGCTGAAGAAAACAATGAGAATTTCGAGAAGGATGAGGTCTATGATAACAGTTCTACTGACTCTTCTGATGAATCCATTAGAAGTACCGATCAACAACTTGGTAATGTTTGGAATCTTGTTTATTTTATTAGATAGTTTTGTAATACCCGGTTGTGAATTCATTTATTATCATTCAGTAACTGTCACTCAGAATTTTTTTTCACTCAGTAATAATCATTCATCATTCATATTCAGTCAACTATGTTCACCATTCGGCGTATTTTGGGATCATCACTGTTTGAGATCGAGCCGAGATTATTGTCATCATCATCATCATGTTTTGATTTTCAGTTTGAGAGGTAGCGCACGCTACACATTGTAGTTAGCGCGCGCTAATGAGGTGCATGTAACGCACGCAATGATTCAGTATTAGCGCACGCTAGCGCAAGTGAGGCAGACAGTCCAGAAGGTACTGGGCTGATTTGGGAAATTCGTAGCGCACGCTACGAGTGGTAAGTAGCGTACGCTAACTATGCTGGTAATGCACGCTAACACTTCAGAGTAGCGCACGCTAGCGCGCTCAGAACAGGGGACAGTAGGTTCTGGACTCCAGGATTTTGGATACCAACTATCAGGTAGCGCACGCTAACATAAGGTTAACGTACGCTAAGGACAGGCTGTTAGCGCACGCTACCAAAGGTACTTAGCGCACGCTAACGATTCAGTCAGGGGGTACTGGACTACCCGGTACACGCGTTAGCGCACGCTAACATCAGGAGTTAGCGCGCGCTAAGCTGGGACAGTATAAATAGGACAGTTCGGTCCAACTTTCGTCATTTCTTCATTTCTCAATCATTTCGGACGAGCTCGGTGTAATATCCGCAAATTCGATTTCCGGTAATTTTCATTTTTCCGGCGGAGGTCCGTTTCGACAACTCGCTTGTCGCTGTTTTGGAATTCTGAACCTATTTTGTTCTTGGAGTTTCTCCACTTAGACGGGTCTCGATGATGTTTTTACGTAATTTCATCTTGTGTTATATTTTGTCTCATGTGTATTTGTCTCTCGTTAAACTCGTTCGATTTCGTCATTTTCTTACTTCCATGAGTTCGTATGATTGAGTAGAGCATGTTGTGAGTTTCAGATTGTTAATCCGACGTTGTATCGTGATTTTCGGATGTTTGGGCCGTTTGTGTAATTTCCTAGAAGTTTAGGGAATTTGTCCCTTGTTCGACTTTGGTTGTGCAACTCAGATCTTTTTGGGGGTTCCGTACTTCCATTTCGTGTTATTGTTGCCCAAATATCGATTCCTATTGCTTTTATTCTCTTTTCGGATCTTTTTCCGTCATTTTGGGACCCGAGGGGGGGTGTGAGCCGCGGCACAAGGATTGTGCGCCGCGGCACACATACTACCCAGTTGTTGGCCGAGCGGTATGCAGTGTGCCGCGGCACAAGGATTGTCTTGCGCGGCACTGTAGTCGGTGCCGCGGCACACTTGTCGGGCGCGGCACACCGTGTGGCACTGCCGGCTAAAACCTCTGTCGCGTGCCTCGGCACGATCGGCGATGCCGCGGCACATGCCGAGTCTGAGCCGCGGCACACTCCGAATGAGCCGCGGCACAACGAGCGGTCAGCCGACCACTGGGCGCAATCTTTGGCCCTGTGCCGCGGCACAGTTTAGCTGAGCCGCGGCACACGATGCGGTCAGCGCTATAACTGTGCGTTTTCAGCGAGATTCGCACATTTTCTTCCTCCCTTCCACCGTGCGCGAGAGAGAGAGGGTTGAGAGGGGGATTTCTTCGGATTATAGGGTTTGTATCTTCAAGAGGTAAGATCTCTTATACCCTAGTATGATTTTTGGGGAGGGTTTGGTGGTGATCTTGTGTTTTAATCCGAATTAACCGATGTTGTTGTTAGATTTTGATAGTACTCTCGTGACCCTTGGTTTTCTTGTTTTTGGTTGGGATGAAATCCCGTTAGTTCACCGTTAACCGATTTCAATTCCCTACGCACTCTTGGTGTTCGATAAATTGTCCCAACGGGTAGAACTAGGAGGGATTTCTTCGTATTCATGATGTGAGATTGATTATATATCATTATTGTGTTAGGGTCGGATTTGAGAGGATTGTTCGGACCGGAACCGATTCCTTCGTCGTCTCCTTCGCGTCGTATTACCAAGGCAAGTACCTCGATATACGAATTGTAACTGCGTGAAATCATTGTTGTCGAAGTGTATGAGTTTATATGGAGGTATATATATATATGTGTGTTTATATATATAGTTACATGTGAAATATATGTAGGTATATACGTATATTAATATATATGTTTATGTCGGTGATCGACGAGTGTTGAATTCTAACATTAGTTGACGTACTCAACTTGGATTGATGGGCGAACTATAGTTATTCATATAATATAGTGAGGTTATATATTTATATATACATATATATATCTATATATATAAATGTGTATATATTCGGTTGAGTCGCAACATAGAGATATATGTGCGGTGTTGATTAAGCTTGATTGATAACGTGCGTGTTATTGTTTATTTGTGTGGATATGGTGGCGGAGAAATTATGTGACTTGATGTACCGAGTTGTAAATTGTTGTGACAATTGTCCGTGTGCGTGATGTTTGAACAATGTGGATACTTGTTGTGAGAAACGTCATATCCGGGAACCTACGAGGCGGGCGGTGTACTCCGGCCTGGTGTACGCTGCAATGTGCGGCTCCATATGGGTGGTGAACGCCGGTGTCACCTAATGCGCGTGCAAGGGGCGGCTCTTGCGGGAGTGACGCCGGTGCGGTGACATGTTCAAGGAGCGGCCGACATAGTGGAGTGAACGCCGGTGCACAGGTGTGCGGTGGGCGCTGGCGAGCTTATTGGTTACGGGTATTCGAGTGTTAGCTAAGACCCCGTTACCGAACGATGTTCGTATCTCAAATTCTTTCAACTCGCTTTTTAATATTTGTCTTGATACAAACCGCAATTCATGTTTTTGAAAGCTTGTTTCAAATGGTTTTAAAGCGATGGTATCAGGGTTAGTTAACCACGGAGGTTTGACGAAATCTCCGAGGGTTAATTAATCGGGGGTCTTGAGCAGGATATGTCGAATGAGAGTTCTGTACCTTTGATTGTATTGTGGTGCTATTCTGTGTATTGGGTCGAGGACCCTGTGGAATGTTGAGATGATTGGTTTCGTGATGATGTTATTTGGAATGGGTTGAGACCCGGTGAGATGTTGTAATGATTTCGTTTGTAACGGTGTTCTATAAATTGGGTCGAGAACCCCAAATAAGTTGACTTGGTTTTTGTGTAATCGTTTTCCATACGTGGGGTCAAGGACAGAGTTTTTTGAAATTATTTCCGAAGTATTCCCATTCGATTTTAAAAACCCTAAACGGCCCGAGTCAATAATAATGATTGCAAACTATCTTATCAAAATACTTTTTCTTTTTTACAAAAGGGATCTTCGACTCCTTGGGCTCGTTTAAAGTTCTTAAATGTTATTTTCCGTAAAGAGAAAATTACTATGTGATTCCCTTTCACCTTGTGTATGCGAGTGTTATTAATGCCGATTGTGGGAATGTATGGTTTGTGTTGAGGCTTCACGGTTGAATTTTATGTTATTCTTGTTCGTATATCTTGTATATTATGTACTTGCACTAGCAAAATTCCGGTTGCTAACCCCGAGTTTTCGGGGTGGGTGCTGTCATGCGCTCGAGTTTTGGCGGCTCGGGAGCGATCACGGGATTGGCTTGGAAGGAGATGAAAGACGACGATGCTAATCACACCAGTCGAGTCTTTTCTTTTGTTTCATTTTGGTCGGTATTTTCCTTGTCGTTTGAGTATTCACCCTTGCATGGGTGTAGTTATCGATTTTTAAATTGAGTTGTCATTCTTTTACGTGTTCAAGTTTATCGTTGTCATTGTTGTATGAATGTCGTTAGTTTATGAATTGGTTTAAGACCTTGTCGGTCTACTTTGTATTAAATTTTGACCCGGTCGGTCAATCTTTGAGTAGTCTTTTGGAGTTTAGCTTTGGTGGATCCTTGTGATAAGGGTCTACGGCGTGTGACATTCGGTCGTGATACGGGGTGTTACATTTATGGTATCGAGCTTAGGTTTGCGAAAAACCTAGGCCGTTGGGTCAAGTCCATGTCTTGTGTAAGTCGCGCGCATCGAGTTGTGATTAGTATCGTGGTTCCGACATCATCTTAGGCAATCCGTGATGGTAAGCCTCCCGATCGTAAGTCCCCTTATATACGTATTTGATTACATTGTGCTAATATGCTTAATGTGAACTAGGAATTGGAACTTGTTGGTGATATTATCGTTTTAGGATATAACATGCGTATGCGGTCCGAATATAAATAGTTGCGTAGTATGCTTCGGAAGTCGGGCATGTTTATCATTTGGTACTTTATTAGAATAAATTTATGAATGATAATTTTATCCACCGCATGAGTATTTTAAGATAGTTTTTGTTATCTTGCAAACCGAGTGTTGATATTTTGGTCTTGCATGTTTTGATAGTATTCTTATGACGGTATATGATATTTTATAAATGACACCGGCAGAAATACTGCAGGGGTTCTAGCGCCAGTAAATCTCAAGAGAGCTCGAGGGCCTCGAGAGACTTCGTTACTCCAGCCCGTGCATCATCCAAGGACCACTATCGAGGCCTCGAGGGCCAGAGGTAAGGACATTCATCACCGGTTTGAACAAGTTAATTCTTGTGCGTTAATAGTATAATCATTCATTTCATTGTCGTTCATTCATTCATATAATTCATTCATCATATATATATCAATCATATTGGGACTCATAATTATCGATTAATCATTCAATTCACGAGGAACGGCGGTTCCAATCACTTCAGGGAACTATCACTCATGACGTTATTAATTCACCTTGGTGAGTCATTCCAAATCCTTGTCGGATTTGTAGTCATTTATCATTCATCATTCCTTTTTGTCACTTTCATTCTCGTGACCTTCTGAGATCATAGTTAGTGGCGAGTTCATCGTCGGATTTACCTTAAATCGTTGAGATAGAGGAAATCGATGATATGGGAGGATATCGATGTTGGGTACATTTGAGATGTAACCTTGTTTTTGGATGACTGTGTAAATCTATCAGTAATAATGTATCGTGACTGTGGATCATTTATTGTTGATCTATCTTATTATGATTATATTTGAGAATCTTGAGATTTGGATCATTTGTTGGGAGTTCATACCTCCGGCGTTGTGCTCGAGATTTCGTGATAATTTGAGAAATCGTTCACTGTGTTTCGAGACGTCAAGTCTTGGGGACTTGGGCTTGCGGTTGAGTTGGTCCCGAGGACTATTTGGGCGTTATTGTTTTCAGATCGTGATGGGTAGTTCATATCTCGAGTTGTTTACCCTCAGTTTCGAGGACGAAACTCTTTTTAAGGGGGGGAGTATGTAATACCCGGTTGTGAATTCATTTATTATCATTCAGTAACTGTCACTCAGAATTTTTTTTCACTCAGTAATAATCATTCATCATTCATATTCAGTCAACTATGTTCACCATTCGGCGTATTTTGGGATCATCACTGTTTGAGATCGAGCCGAGATTATTGTCATCATCATCATCATGTTTTGATTTTCAGTTTGAGAGGTAGCGCACGCTACACATTGTAGTTAGCATGCGCTAATGAGGTGCATGTAACGCACGCAATGATTCAGTATTAGCGCACGCTAGTGCAAGTGAGGCAGACAGTCCAGAAGGTACTGGGCTGATTTGGGAAATTCGTAGCGCACGCTACGAGTGGTAAGTAGCGTACGCTAACTATGCTGGTAATGCACGCTAACACTTCAGAGTAGCGCACGCTAGCGCGCTCAGAACAGGGGACAGTAGGTTCTGGACTCCAGGATTTTGGATACCAACTATCAGGTAGCGCACGCTAACATAAGGTTAACGTACGCTAAGGACAGGCTGTTAGCGCACGCTACCAAAGGTACTTAGCGCACGCTAACGATAGATCGAAGTCTTGGACTACCCGGTACAGCGTTAGCGCACGCTAACATCGGGAGTTAGCGCGCTAAGTGGGACGATATAAATAGGACAGTTCGGTCCAACTTTCGTCATTTCTTCATTTCTCAATCATTTCGGACGAGCTCGGGCGATTCGGAAAGGTCTTTTCGAGCTGCAATCATCTAGCATCATCTTCAAGCTTCTAAGTTGGATTAATCATCATCTAAATCAGTTTCATCACTCCAAATCAAGGTAATGATTCTTGGATCTAGAATTTCGGATCTTGGGTGTTTTGCTTTCGATCTCTTCGTGTAAATCGATATTATGTTGGAATATGTTAGATATGGATTATCTATCTTGGATACATGTATTTCTACGGATTCATTGGTGTAATTTTCGGAATTTGTGAATAATTGAAGAATTGTTCAAGAACCCTTACGGGTTGACTTTGGAATTTTGGGGGTTTTCGACTAAATGTTGTTGAAATATCGTTCTAAGTAGTCCTATTGGATTATTGATAGTATTCATGAGTTTTTGTGGGTTTGAATCATTCATTGGGAGTTGGTTTCGGATGTAATTGAGTTTTGGTTGTAAACAATTGGAGATTGTTTACAACGCGTTTGTGTAAATGCCCCAATGAGTTTGGGTATTGTTGTATCGACTTTTGAGTTGGTTGTGATCATGCTTGATTCATGTATTAAGAGAATTGTTGGTTTTTGTGTTGTTTCGGGTTGTTCAAGCGGCCGGTAATTTCATTAAGGGCGTTGATCGTGGAAGTACCTTCTCGCCTTCGGTTTGAGGCAAGTTTTATACTTATCTTGTCAATGAGCTAATGTCATCATGTATGTGTATGAATGTGTTGTATCATTCCGAGACTTAGTCTCTTCATGAATTCATTGATATCAAGAGATCGTTCGATACGATACCTTCCGGCAATTTTTCCAAATGTTTATTGTTGTTCGTTAACGGCCGATTCAAGGCATTGTAATACTCATTATTAATGTCATTGTCGATAGCCGGTTCGCGGTATCGATGTATCGATTGTTGTTAATATAGATGTCAATTTAAGACATCGTTGAGATCATTGTTATTCCTGTTTGGATCGTCATTAAAACTGTACAGGCCGATTAAAGGCATTGGCTTATTCATTTCTCACCTTCGTCGTCGGTAACCGATTAAAGGTGCCGAGACATCATTCGTATCATTGTCATCGATTGGCCGTTCTCAGGCAAATCTAAATGTCATATGTACAGTGTATGTTATGGATGTATCAGAGGGTTACAATGGGGATGAGGTAGAATTTGAGGCTGAAGAAAACAATGAGAATTTCGAGAAGGATGAGGTCTATGATACTTGATTCTCGACTCTTCTGATGAATCCATTAGAAGTACCGATCAACAACTTGGTAATGTTTGGAATCTTGTTTATTTTATTAGATAGTTTTGTAATACCCGGTTGTGAATTCATTTATTATCATTCAGTAACTGTCACTCAGAATTTTTTTTCACTCAGTAATAATCATTCATCATTCATATTCAGTCAACTATGTTCACCATTCGGCGTATTTTGGGATCATCACTGTTTGAGATCGAGCCGAGATTATTGTCATCATCATCATCATGTTTTGATTTTCAGTATGAGAGGTAGCGCACGCTACACATTGTAGTTAGCGCGCGCTAATGAGGTGCATGTAACGCACGCAATGATTCAGTATTAGCGCACGCTAGCGCAAGTGAGGCAGACAGTCCAGAAGGTACTGGGCTGATTTGGGAAATTCGTAGCGCACGCTACGAGTGGTAAGTAGCGTACGCTAACTATGCTGGTAATGCACGCTAACACTTGAGTAGCGCACGCCAGCGCGCTCGAGCGAGGGCGGTAGGTTACGGACTCCGAGTTTTGGATACCAACTATCGGGTAGCGCACGCTAACATAAGGTTAACGTACGCTAAGGACAGGTGTTAGCGCACGCTACCAATTGTACTTAGCGCACGCTAACGATTCGATCGAAGTCTTGGACTACCGGTACAGCGTTAGCGCGCTAACATCAGGAGTTAGCGCGCGCTAAGCTGGGACAGTATAAATAGGACAGTTCGGTCCAACTTTCGTCATTTCTTCATTTCTCAATCATTTCGGACGAGCTCGGTGTAATATCCGCAAATTCGATTTCCGGTAATTTTCATTTTTCCGGCGGAGGTCCGTTTCGACAACTCGCTTGTCGCTGTTTTGGAATTCTGAACCTATTTTGTTCTTGGAGTTTCTCCACTTAGACGGGTCTCGATGATGTTTTTACGTAATTTCATCTTGTGTTATATTTTGTCTCATGTGTATTTGTCTCTCGTTAAACTCGTTCGATTTCGTCATTTTCTTACTTCCATGAGTTCGTATGATTGAGTAGAGCATGTTGTGAGTTTCAGATTGTTAATCCGAAGCGTTGTATCGTGATTTTCGGATGTTTGGGCCGTTTGTGTAATTTCCTAGAAGTTTAGGGAATTTGTCCCTTGTTCGACTTTGGTTGTGCACCTCAGATCTTTTTGGGGGTTCCGTACTTCCATTTCGTGTTATTGTTGCCCAAATATCGATTCCTATTGCTTTTATTCTCTTTAGGATCTTTTCCGTCATTTTGGGACCCGAGGGGTGTGAGCCGCGGCACAAGGATTGTGCGCGCGGCACACATACTACCCGATTGTTGGCGAGCAGTGTCGTGTGCCGCGGCACAAGGATTGTGCGCCGCGGCACACAGCCAGTCGGTGCCGCGGCACACTTGTCCGGGCCGCGGCACACCCGTGTGGCACTGCCGGCTAAAACCTCTGTACCGCGTGCCCGGCACGGTCCGTGATGCCGCGGCACATGCCGAGTCTGAGCCGCGGCACACTCCGAATGAGCCGCGGCACAACGAGCGGTCAGCCGACCACTGGGCGCAGTTTTTGGCCCTGTGCCGCGGCACAGTTTAGCTGAGCCGCGGCACACGATGCGGTCAGCGCTATAACTGTGCGTTTTCAGCGAGATTCGCACATTTTCTTCCTCCCTTCCACCGTGCGCGAGAGAGAGAGGGTTGAGAGGGGGATTTCTTCGGATTATAGGGTTTGTATCTTCAAGAGGTAAGATCTCTTATACCCTAGTATGATTTTTGGGGAGGGTTTGGTGGTGATCTTGTGTTTTAATCCGAATTAACCGATGTTGTTGTTAGATTTTGATAGTACTCTCGTGACCCTTGGTTTTCTTGTTTTTGGTTGGGATGAAATCCCGTTAGTTCACCGTTAACCGATTTCAATTCCCTACGCACTCTTGGTGTTCGATAAATTGTCCCAGGAGTAGAACTAGGAGGGATTTCTTCGTATTCATGATGTGAGATTGATTATATATCATTATTGTGTTAGGGTCGGATTTGAGAGGATTGTTCGGACCGGAACCGATTCCTTCGTCGTCTCCTTCGCGTCGTATTACCAAGGCAAGTACCTCGATATACGAATTGTAACTGCGTGAAATCATTGTTGTCGAAGTGTATGAGTTTATATGGAGGTATATATATATGTGTGTTTATATATATAGTTACATGTGAAATATATGTAGGTATATACGTATATTAATATATATGTTTATGTCGGTGATCGAAGAGTGTTGAATTCTAACATTAGTTGACGTACTCAACTTGGATTGATGGGCGAACTATAGTTATTCATATAATATAGTGAGGTTATATATTTATATATACATATATATCTATATATATAAATGTGTATATATTTGGTTGAGTCGCAACATAGAGATATATGTGCGGTGTTGATTAAGCTTGATTGATAACGTGCGTGTTATTGTTTATTTGTGTGGATATGGACTGGCGGAGAAATTATGTGACTTGATGTACCGAGTTGTAAATTGTTGTGACAATTGTCCGTGTGCGTGATGTTTGAACAATGTGGATACTTGTTGTGAGAAACGTCATATCAAGGGAACCTGCGAGGGCGGGCGGTGTACTCCGGCACGGTGTCTGTTGCAATGTGCGGCTCCATATGGGTGGTGAACGCCGGTGTCACCTAATGCGCGTGCAAGGCGGCTCTTGCGGGAGTGACGCCGGTGCGGTGACATGTTCAAGGAGCGGCCGACATAGTGGAGTGAACGCCGGTGCACAGGTGTGCGGTGGAGGCGCTGGCAGGCTTATTGGTTACGGGTATTCGAGTGTTAGCTAAGACCCGTTACGAACGATGTTCGTATCTCAAATTCTTTCAACTCGCTTTTTAATATTTGTCTTGATACAAACCGCAATTCATGTTTTGAAAGCTTGTTTCAAATGGTTTTAAAGCGATGGTATCGGGGTTAGTTAACCACGGAGGTTTGACGAAATCTCAGGGTTAATTAATCGGGGTCTTGAGCGGGATATGTCGAATGAGAGTTACGTACCTTTGATTGTATTGTGGTGCTATTCATTGTATTGGGTCGAGGACCTGTGGAATGTTGAGATGATTGGTTTCGTGATGATGTTATTTGGAATGGGTTGAGAACCGGTGAGATGTTGTAATGATTTCGTTTGTGACGGTGTTCTATAAATTGGGTCGAGAACCCCAAATAAGTTGACTTGGTTTTTGTGTAATCGTTTTCCATACGTTGGGTCAAGGACCGAGAGTTTTGAAATTATTTCAGTATTCCCATTCGATTTTAAAAACCCCTAAACGGCCCGAGTCAATAATAATGATTGCAAACTATCTTATCAAAATACTTTTTCTTTTTTTTACAAAAGGGATCTTCTGACTCCTTGGGCTCGTTTAAAGTTCTTAAATGTTATTTTCCGTAAAGAGAATATGACTATGTGATTCCCTTTCA
Organism: Orobanche coerulescens; assembly: GCA_033398695.1. NCBI lineage: Eukaryota > Viridiplantae > Streptophyta > Magnoliopsida > Lamiales > Orobanchaceae > Orobanche > Orobanche coerulescens. The sequence goes on along the minus strand of CM065814.1, from coordinate 38,987,518 downwards.
CCTTGTGTATGCGAGTGTTATTCTGTCTTATTTGTGGGAATGTATGGTTTGTGTTGAGGCTTCACGGCGGTTGAATTTTATGTTATTCTTGTTCGTATATCTTGTATATTATGTACTTGCACTAGCAAAATTCCGGTTGCTAACCCCGAGTTTTCGGGGGGTGGGTGCTGTCATGCGCTCGGGTTTTGGCGGCTCGGGAGCGATCACGGGATTGGCTTGGAAGGAGATGAAAGGCAGCGATGCTAATCACACCAGAGTCAGAGTCTTTTCTTTTGTTTCATTTTGGTCGGTATTTTCCTTGTCGTTTGAGTATTCACCCTTGCATGGGTGTAGTTATCGATTTTTAAATTGAGTTGTCATTCTTTTCTTTGTTCAAGTTTATCGTTGTCATTGTTGTATGAATGTCGTTAGTTTATGAATTGGTTTAAGACCTTGTCGGTCTACTTTGTATTAAATTTTGACCCCGGTCGGTCAATCTTTGAGTAGTCTTTTGGAGTTTAGCTTTGGTGGATCCTTGTGATAAGGGTCTACGGCGTGTGACATTCTTGGTCGTATTCAGGGGGTGTTACATTTATGGTATCGAGCTTAGGTTTGCGAAAAACCTAGGCCGTTGGGTCAAGTCCATGTCTTGTGTAAGTCGCGCATCGAGTTGTGATTAGTATCGTGGTTCCGACATCATCTTAGGCAATCCGTGATGGTAAGCCTCCCGATCGTAAGTCCCCTTATATACGTATTTGATTACATTGTGCTAATATGCTTAATGTGAACTAGGAATTGGAACTTGTTGGTGATATTATCGTTTTAGGATATAACATGCGTATGCGGTCCGAATATAAATAGTTGCGTAGTATGCTTCGGAAGTCGGGCATGTTTATACATTTGTACTTTATTAGAATAAATTTATGAATGATAATTTTATCCACCGCATGAGTATTTTAAGATAGTTTTTGTTATCTTGCAAACCGAGTGTTGATATTTTGGTCTTGCATGTTTTGATAGTATTCTTATGACGGTATATGATATTTTATAAATGACACCGGCAGAAATACTGCAGGGGTTCTAGCGCCAGTAAATCTCAAGAGAGCTCGAGGGCCTCGAGAGACTTCGTTACTCCAGCCCGTGCATCATCCAAGGGACCCTATCAGGCCTCGAGGGCCAGAGGTAAGGACATTCATCACCGGTTTGAACAAGTTAATTCTTGTGCGTTAATAGTATAATCATTCATTTCATTGTCGTTCATTCATTCATATAATTCATTCATCATATATATCAATCATATTGGGACTCATAATTATCGATTAATCATTCAATTCACGAGGAACGGCGGTTCCAATCACTTCAGGGAACTATCACTCATGACGTTATTAATTCACCTTGGTGAGTCATTCCAAATCCTTGTCGGATTTGTAGTCATTTATCATTCATCATTCCTTTTTGTCACTTTCATTCTCGTGACCTTCTGAGATCATAGTTAGTGGCGAGTTCATCGTCGGATTTACCTTAAATCGTTGAGATAGAGGAAATCGATGATATGGGAGGATATCGATGTTGGGTACATTTGAGATGTAACCTTGTTTTTGGATGACTGTGTAAATCTATCAGTAATAATGTATCGTATTTGTGGATCATTTATTGTTGATCTATCTTATTATGATTATATTTGAGAATCTTGAGATTTGGATCATTTGTTGGGAGTTCATACCTCCGGCGTTGTGCTCGAGATTTCGTGATAATTTGAGAAATCGTTCACTGTGTTTCGAGATGTCAAGTCTTGGGGACTTGGGCTTGCGGTTGAGTTGGTCCCGAGGACTATTTGGGCGTTATTGTTTTCAGATCGTGATGGGTAGTTCATATCTCGAGTTGTTTACCCTCAGTTTCGAGGACGAAACTCTTTTTAAGGGGGGGAGTATGTAATACCCGGTTGTGAATTCATTTATTATCATTCGATGCTTGTCACTCAATTTTTTTCACTCAGTAATAATCATTCATCATTCATATTCAGTCAACTATGTTCACCATTCGGCGTATTTTGGGATCATCACTGTTTGAGATCGAGCCGAGATTATTGTCATCATCATCATCATGTTTTGATTTTCAGTTTGAGAGGTAGCGCACGCTACACATTGTAGTTAGCGCGCGCTAATGAGGTGCATGTAACGCACGCAATGATTCAGTATTAGCGCACGCTAGTGCAAGTGAGGCGCAGTCCAGAAGGTACTGGGCTGATTTAGGAAATTCGTAGCGCACGCTACGAGTGGTAAGTAGCGTACGCTAATTATGCTGGTAATGCACGCTAATACTTCAGAGTAGCGCACGCTAGCGCGCTCAGAACAGAGGACAGTAGGTTCTGGACTCCAGGATTTTGGATTTCAACTATCAGGTAGCGCACGCTAACATAAGGTTAACGTACGCTAAGGACAGGCTGTTAGCGCACGCTACCAAAGGTACTTAGCGCACGCTAACGATTGATCGAAGTCTTGGACTACGGTACAGCGTTAGCGCACGCTAACATCGGGAGTTAGCGCGCGCTAAGTGGGACAGTATAAATAGGGCGATTCGGTCCAACTTTCGTCATTTCTTCATTTCTCAATCATTTCGGACGAGCTCGGGCGATTCGGAAAGGTCTTTTCGAGCTGCAATCATCTAGCATCATCTTCAAGCTTCTAAGTTGGATTAATCATCATCTAAATCAGTTTCATCACTCCAAATCAAGGTAATGATTCTTGGATCTAGAATTTCGGATCTTGGGTGTTTTGCTTTCGATCTCTTCGTGTAAATCGATATTATGTTGGAATATGTTAGATATGGATTATCTATCTTGGATACATGTATTTCTACGGATTCATTGGTGTAATTTTCGAATTTGTGAATAATTGAAGAATTGTTCAAGAACCCTACGGGTTGACTTTGGAATTTTGGGGGTTTTCGACTAAATGTTGTTGAAATATCGTTCTAAGTAGTCCTATTGGATTATTGATAGTATTCATGAGTTTTTGTGGGTTTGAATCATTCATTGGGAGTTGGTTTCGGATGTAATTGAGTTTTGGTTGTAAACAATTGGAGATTGTTTACAACGCGTTTGTGTAAATGCCCCAATGAGTTTCGGGTATTGTTGTATCGACTTTTGAGTTGGTTGTGATCATGCTTGATTCATGTATTAAGAGAATTGTTGGTTTTTGTGTTGTTTCAGGTTGTTCAAGCGGCCGGTAATTTCATTAAGGACGTTGATCGTGGAAGTACCTTCTCGCCTTCGGTTTGAGGCAAGTTTTATACTTGTACTGGTCAATGAGCTAATGTCATCATGTATGTGTATGAATGTGTTGTATCATTCCGAGACTTAGTCTCTTCATGAATTCATTGATATCAAGAGATCGTTCGATACGATACCTTCCGGCAATTTTTCCAAATGTTTATTGTTGTTCGTTAACGGCCGATTCAAGGCATTGTAATACTCATTATTAATGTCATTGTCGATAGCCGGTTCGCGGTATCGATGTATCGATTGTTGTTAATATAGATGTAAATTTAAGACATCGTTGAGATCATTGTTATTCCTGTTTGGATCGTCATTAAAACATAACAGGACGATTAAAGGCATTGGCTTATACAATTCTCACCGTAGTCGTCTGTAACAGATTAAAGGTGCCGAGACATCATTCGTATCATTGTCATCGATTGGCGTTCTCAGGCAAATCTAAATGTTCAATCATTCACTGCATCATTGTTATCGATTGACCTTTCTAAGGCAATCGAGGTATTCACTTATTCATCGTGTCATTGTTATCGATTGGCCGTTCTCAGGCAAATCGAAGTGTTCAATCATCCGCTGCATCATTGTTATCGGTTGGCCGTTCTAAGGCAATCGAGGTGTTAATTTGGGACTGTCAAGGACGGTGTCTATCCGTGTGTTACTATCATCGTGTTGGCCGACTCAAGGCAGCACACTATCATTCATTGTGATACGGCTGGATGCCGTGGCTTCGGCCCTAATTGTGATACGGCTGGATGCCGTGGCTTCGGCCCTAATTGTGATACGGCTGGATGCCGTGGCTTCGGCCCTAATTGTGATACGGCTGGATGCCGTGGCTTCGGCCCTAATTGTGATACGGCTGGATGCCGTGGCTTCGGCCCTAATTGTGATACGGCTGGATGCCGTGGCTTCGGCCCTCATTGTGATACGGCGGGATGCCGTGGCTTCGGCCCTCATTGATCTGACGGGTTGTTCGACTTGGTGTTTGTGATATTTGTTAATTTCATTGAACGGCTTGTAAGCCTTTATTATTGTCCTGGTAATTTCATTGGAGCCTTCGGGCATTGTGATTCATAATTAATTCAATCCTGGTTTGGTTCATGTCTTGTAATTCATTGTGGTATTCTGTGATTTTGATTCGCCGTCGGGCACTTATGTTCTAACCTGTCGAACAGGTATTAATAGTATGCCGTGGGCATAGTATTTCACGAATGCTCGATTCTTACCTTGGTTTGTGAGCATCTCATATTATTATTATCATTGTACCGTTTCATTCTGCCTTTGGATGCATATCATGTTATACATGTATTTGGTGTTCATTATCTGGATGGTGACCCGTGGGGCGGAACATGTTTTCATGTTTTAGGTGCTTGCGAGGAGAGAGTTGAGACACAGGGGCATGACGATGGCAACGAGGCATTCGAGCGATACTAGTCCGAGTTGTTCATTGTTGGTCAGTCAGTTGGAGTGTACTCCGGCATCGTCAGTTGTTGTCATGTTGTATTACTCGAACAGATGTTCGTGGATGTTGTTGTATTTCATTTTGGCCATGTAGGCCACTTTTGTCATTGAAATTCCTTATCGGAATATTGTGTCGGACATCATGGTAAGGACTATGATTTTCCCTTGTTGTTCAATTTAATGTATATTAGTCATGTTTGCACGGTGGATCTCTGGTGTGGGGTCCACGGCCTTTAATAACTTGATAGGATTTGGGGTGTTACGAAATGGTATCGAGAGATTTGGGTTGTGAAATACCCCGAGATGTGAGTTATGTGGTCCTACCGGCGGTAGTAGTAGAATTTGTCGAGTTATGACAATCTAGTCAGTCGGGTTTTGTGAGTCGTAATATTAGTGCGACTGCACGAGTCATTCATTCATCGAGTCGTCGTCAGTGAAGACTAGTATCGCGAGACCTCGAAGCTTCGTATGACCTGTGTAAGGACTCGATTCTCTTTATGTTCGTACATTCATCATGTCATTAATTGCTCATGCCTTGTTGAAACCTATATGCGATATTAGTGTTATGATTGATTCATGACTAATTGTTTTGGGGCACGTGTGGCTTGTGTAAGCATTAAGGATCAACTCATTCATCAGTTAATAATCCTCAATCATCATTCTGATCTTGTCGATCATGTTAATTTATTCATCACTCAGTCAATATCATTACTTAGTTAATTCATCATTCAGATAATTCATTCATCACTCAGTCAATATCATTACTCAGTTAATTCATCACTCAGTTAACTCATTCATCACTCATTTAATTCATTCATCATTCAGTCAATATCATTACTCAGTTGCTTCGTTCATCACTCAATTAACCTCATCGTTCAGCTAATTCATTCATCACTCAATTAATCTCATCATTTACCTAATTCACTTGTCACTCAGTCAATCTCATTGCTCAGTTAATTCATTCTTCATTCAGCCAATCTCATTGTTCAGTTAATTCATTAATCATTCAGCCCATCTCACGGTTCAGTTGTTGATCTTGAGGATCGAATTTTCAACCTTGTTAACTTGTTCAAGATAATCATTTCAGGAATTTCATCAGGCAATCATGTTGCCTCATTTGATGTTTCATACGGTCTTATCATACTCTGACGTAATGTCGACGATCATTTCATTAAATCATTAATGAATTCATTGTGTTAGAGCGTGTATGCTCATTATTGTCATTCTGTAACGTAATCATAATGCGATATTCATGCGGAATCTATAATCATCATGTGACTTTCCTACTTCAGTATGGATAGAGCGGTCAGAGGACGCAGGGGAAGAGGCCGCGGTGCGGGCCGGAACCCGGGATCTCGTGTGCATGCCCACACGAACGGGAGGGATATCATTAATTCATCAAATAGCGAGGCTACTCATTCATCGTGAGATAATCATTCACTGTCAGGAGTCGTACAGAGGCATCTCACTCGGAAGGTGTTCGGGTTGATCCATTCATATTTATGCAGGCATGATGGCCCGAGATGACTCGAGATGACGCGGATAGTGGAGACCATGCAGACCTCGATGGGTTGTGGTCCACCGCAGTGGATACAGTGCCATTTCATGGACAGACTGGAGGTGTGAATCAGATTGTTGGCGATATCTCTCGTCAGATGCCGCCTACTTTTGAGGGTTCGTCGGAACCAGCTGATATTGTTCATTGGCTCGAGCATTTTGATAAACTCTTTGACATGGTTCAGTGTCCGGAAGAGAGTAAAGTGGCAGTAGCGGCTTATTACTTGAGTAAGGGCGCTTATTCGTGGTGGCTTTCTGTGAAACCCATCGATCGTGATTGTATTTGGAGCGAGTTCAAGACTCTCATGTTAGAGAGGTATTATCCGGCTCCACTTCGTGAAGCCAAGTTGTCAGAGGATTTGAACCCCGAACCCGACGAGGACGAGGGTGTTATTGTCATCGCTGAGAAGTTTCAGGGACTACTTCAGTTTGCTTCGTCAATTATCTGTACTGAGGCGGATAAAATTAAGTATTTTAGCAAGAGGCTAAATCCGCAGTTGAGGATGCAGCTGTTCAACCACAATTGTAATTCACTTGGTGAGTTCATCGGGAAGGCTCTTGGAGCAGAGCTTTTGATCAAGGAGCTTACTCAGAAGCATCCTTCAGTTTCTTCAGGTGAGAGGACTAGAATGCCGGCTCGTTCAGAGGGACATCGGGCTCCGTCATCCAAGGGGTCGTTTTCTAGTCGTCTTCGTGCTGGGACAGCATCTTCCTCTCAGGCGACGAGTTCGACTGTTGTTTGCTTTAACTGTGATTCAGCAGGTCACGTTTGTACCCGGTGCACGGTGCCAGCTATTGTTTGTTTTCTGTGTGGGAGGCTGGGACACCGGCGAAATACTGCAGGGGTTCTAGCGCCAGTAAATCTCAAGAGAGCTCGAGGGCCTCGAGAGACTTCGTTACTCCAGCCCGTGCATCATCCAAGGGACCCTATCAGGCCTCGAGGGCCAGAGGTAAGGACATTCATCACCGGTTTGAACAAGTTAATTCTTGTGCGTTAATAGTATAATCATTCATTTCATTGTCGTTCATTCATTCATATAATTCATTCATCATATATATCAATCATATTGGGACTCATAATTATCGATTAATCATTCAATTCACGAGGCAGCGGTTCCAATCACTTGAGGAACTATCACTCATGACGTTATTAATTCACCTTGGTGAGTCATTCCAAATCCTTGTCGGATTTGTAGTCATTTATCATTCATCATTCATTTTTGTCACTTTCATTCTCGTGACCTTCTGAGATCATAGTTAGTGGCGAGTTCATCGTCGGATTTACCTTAAATCGTTGAGATAGAGGAAATCGATGATATGGGAGGATATCGATGTTGGGTACATTTGAGATGTAACCTTGTTTTTGGATGACTGTGTAAATCTATCAGTAATAATGTATCGTGACTGTGGATCATTTATTGTTGATCTATCTTATTATGATTATATTTGAGAATCTTGAGATTTGGATCATTTGTTGGGAGTTCATACCTCCGGCGTTGTGCTCGAGATTTCGTGATAATTTGAGAAATCGTTCACTGTGTTTCGAGACGTCAAGTCTTGGGGACTTGGGCTTGCGGTTGAGTTGGTCCCGAGGACTATTTGGGCGTTATTGTTTTCAGATCGTGATGGGTAGTTCATATCTCGAGTTGTTTACCCTCAGTTTCGAGGACGAAACTCTTTTTAAGGGGGGGAGTATGTAATACCCGGTTGTGAATTCATTTATTATCATTCAAGAATCGTCACTCGAATTTTTTCACTCGGTAATAATCATTCATCATTCATATTGATCAACTATGTTCACCATTCGGCGTATTTTGGGATCATCACCGTTTGAGATCGAGCCGAGATTATTGTCATCATCATCATCATGTTTTGATTTTGAGTTTGAGAGGTAGCGCACGCTACACATTGTAGTTAGCGCGCGCTAATGAGGTGCATGTAACGCACGCAATGATTGATATTAGCGCACGCTAGTGCAAGTGAGGCGCAGTCCAGAAGGTACCGGGCTGATTTGGGAAATTCGTAGCGCACGCTACGAGTGGTAAGTAGCGACGCTAACTATGCCGGTAATGCACGCTAACACTTCAGAGTAGCGCACGCGCTTCGCAAACGAGGGGCAGAGGTTACGGACTCCAGGATTTTGGATACCAACTATCGGGTAGCGCACGCTAACATAAGGTTAACGTACGCTAAGGACAGCCGTTAGCGCACGCTACCAAAGGTACTTAGCGCACGCTAACGATTGATCGAAGTCTTGGACTACCCGGTACAGCGTTAGCGCACGCTAACATCGAGTTAGCGCGCTAAGTGGGACAAGATATAAATAGGACGATTCGGTCCAACTTTCGTCATTTCTTCATTTCTCAATCATTTCGGACGAGCTCGGGCGATTCGGAAAGGTCTTTTCGAGCTGCAATCATCTAGCATCATCTTCAAGCTTCTAAGTTGGATTAATCATCATCTAAATCAGTTTCATCACTCCAAATCAAGGTAATGATTCTTGGATCTAGAATTTCGGATCTTGGGTGTTTTGCTTTCGATCTCTTCGTGTAAATCGATATTATGTTGGAATATGTTAGATATGGATTATCTATCTTGGATACATGTATTTCTACGGATTCATTGGTGTAATTTTCGGAATTTGTGAATAATTGAAGAATTGTTCAAGAACCCTTACGGGTTGACTTTGGAATTTTGGGGGTTTTCGACTAAATGTTGTTGAAATATCGTTCTAAGTAGTCCTATTGGATTATTGATAGTATTCATGAGTTTTTGTGGGTTTGAATCATTCATTGGGAGTTGGTTTCGGATGTAATTGAGTTTTGGTTGTAAACAATTGGAGATTGTTTACAACGCGTTTGTGTAAATGCCCCAATGAGTTTCGGGTATTGTTGTATCGACTTTTGAGTTGGTTGTGATCATGCTTGATTCATGTATTAAGAGAATTGTTGGTTTTTGTGTTGTTTAAGGTTGTTCAAGCGGCCGGTAATTTCATTAAGGACGTTGATCGTGGAAGTACCTTCTCGCCTTCGGTTTGAGGCAAGTTTTATACTTGTACTGGTCAATGAGCTAATGTCATCATGTATGTGTATGAATGTGTTGTATCATTCCGAGACTTAGTCTCTTCATGAATTCATTGATATCAAGAGATCGTTCGATACGATACCTTCCGGCAATTTTTCCAAATGTTTATTGTTGTTCGTTAACGGCCGATTCAAGGCATTGTAATACTCATTATTAATGTCATTGTCGATAGCCGGTTCGCGGTATCGATGTATCGATTGTTGTTAATATAGATGTCAATTTAAGACATCGTTGAGATCATTGTTATTCCTGTTTGGATCGTCATTAAAACTGTACAGGCCGATTAAAGGCATTGGCTTATTCATTTCTCACCTTCGTCGTCGGTAACCGATTAAAGGTGCCGAGACATCATTCGTATCATTGTCATCGATTGGCCGTTCTCAGGCAAATCTAAATGTTCAATCATTCACTGCATCATTGTTATCGATTGACCTTTCTAAGGCAATCGAGGTATTCACTTATTCATCGTGTCATTGTTATCGATTGGCCGTTCTCAGGCAAATCGAAGTGTTCAATCATCCGCTGCATCATTGTTATCGGTTGGCCGTTCTAAGGCAATCGAGGTGTTAATTTGGTACTGTCAAGGACGGTGTCTATCCGTGTGTTACTATCATCGTGTTGGCCGACTCAAGGCAGCACACTATCATTCATTGTGATACGGCTTCGTGCCGTGGCTTCAGCCCTAATTGTGATACGGTTGGATGCCGTGGCTTCGGCCCTAATTGTGATACGGCTGGATGCCGTGGCTTCGGCCCTAATTGTGATACGGCTGGATGCCGTGGCTTCGGCCCTAATTGTGATACGGCTGGATGCCGTGGCCGGCCCCTAATTGTGATACGGTGGATGCCGTGGCTTCGCCCTCATTGTGATACGGCCGTGCGTGGCTTCGCCCTCATTGATACTGACTTGAGTACATTACGACAGTGTTTGTGATATTTGTTAATTTCCGTTGAACGGCTTGTATGCCTTTATTATTGTCCTGGTAATTTCATTGGAGCCTTCGGGCATTGTGATTCATAATTAATTCAATCCTGGTTTGGTTCATGTCTTGTAATTCATTGTGGTATTCTGTGATTTTGATTCGCCGTCGGGCACTTATGTTCTAACCTCGAGCAATGTATTAATAGTATGCTGTGGGCATAGTATTTCACGAATGCTCGATTCTTACCTTGGTTTGTGAGCATCTCGTATTATTATTATCATTGTACCGTTTCATTCTGCCTTTGGATGCATATCATGTTATACATGTATTTGGTGTTCATTATTTGGATGACTGACCCCGTGGGGGCAGAACATGTTTTCATGTTTTAGGTGCTTGCGAGGAGAGAGTTGAGACACAGGGGCATGACGATGGCAACGAGGCATTCGAGCGATACTAGTACGAGTTGTTCATTGTTGGTCAGTCAGTTGGAGTGTACTCCGGCATCGTCAGTTGTTGTCATGTTGTATTACTCGAACAGATGTTCGTGGATGTTGTTGTATTTCATTTTGGCCATGTAGGCCACTTTTGTCATTGAAATTCCTTATCGGAATATTGTGTCGGACATCATGGTAAGGACTATGATTTTCCCTTGTTGTTCAATTTAATGTATATTAGTCATGTTTGCCTGGTGGATCTCCTGGTGTGGGGTCCACGGCACTGTAATAACCCAATAGGATTTGGGGGTGTTACAAGTTTAGCCGTATTAATATAAAAAAAAACTCTAATACGTATAAGAGCATAGTATGACCTTTGAAATGAATATTTGGACAAAAATGCAGGTGTTTGATACGTCAATTCTTGCACAAAAAAAATATACTCACTTTACATTTCTTCGAATATTTTTAGGAGGATGATTAGGAAGATTTCACATTATCCTTCTCTTTTTCTTTATCACTGGCATATCAATGTTCATAGATATTTATACTGTAATTTTAATCACTCTATTTTCACCATACCAGTTGATAAATCATTGTCTCCATTTATGCTATTTTCATACACAGAGAATCCTGAGCAAGACATGGTGAATCAACAACAAGACACATTGAATGCACAAGAAGAAATAGGAAAATCAATAACGTCTACAAGGAAAAGGGTCAGGGGGTTGACAAGATTAGTAAAGCTACATAGAGATTTTGAAGATTCCAACGAGAAGCATGAAGTAGACTTTGATGCATTAGGTAGAGTTACTGGGAAATATAGATCAGAATTTGCTAGTTTTTTGGGTGACTTGGTACGGCGAGATGTTGGACTTAGGTACATGAAATGGAAGAAGGTGACAAAGGAGGTGAAGGATAAGTTATGGGAGCAAGTAACGGTATGCATCTACTGATTCTATATGCAAAATAAATTTTATCTTTATTTTTCATTTCTATTGAGTACGAGCTGATACTAACATTCCATAATATATTATGGTAGCGTTTTTATAAAATAGATGCATCGAGGATGGAATACACAATGTCTCATCTTTGTGATCATTTGCGCGACTTTAGAAGACGATTATATAAAGTATATACTGCCCAATATGGGTAAACCTGCCAAACTTAAAGTTGTTCCAAGACAATATCGTGCGTATGTGGATCAAGAACATTGGGATGAGTTCGTAAACTGTAGACTTTCAGATGAATTCAAGGTTATGCATTACATATAATTATACTCGTCGATTGATGTTTATTTTCTATCCAAAATATTGATGAAATTATTTTTAACTCTGTTGCAAGTGTATGTCCGAAGCGGCAAAAGAAGCGCGTGCAAAGCTCAAGTACCCACATCGGTTGGGACGATCAGGCTACTCGGGACTAAGAGAAAGATTAGTAAGTTCGATTATGTTTTTGCACACCCCAGATACCTACATATGCCCGACAAAAATATTTGGTATATATAGGCCCTTTGGAAATTGAAATATAGCTAAAAAACCAAAAATTTTGTTTTCTTACATTTGTGTAATTATGGTTGACATGGTATGATTAACAAAATAAGCACATATACTATATTGGTCATCTTTGTGTTTAGATGTACATATTATATGTATTTGATATTTACTAGGTCAAAGATAAAGAACTTCTTGAAGATGAACTTCCATCGCGGTCTTTCATGTGGAGAAAGGCACGTTTGAGCAAAGACGGAGATTACAAAGATAATGATCTTATGGTTATTGCAAATAAAATTGTAATAACTCACTCATCTATTTATTTTGTTGGAATGTATTCCATTTTGTCCTTATATACTATTCATATATGATTTGTATAGGTCGACCATGAAAAAGAGATTCAAGATGGATGTATAAAACCTGATCACGGCACTGATGCCCTCACACTTGTATTTGGCAAAGAGCATGGTGGGCGTGTAAGAGGGATTGGCAGGGGAGTCACTCCATCCAAATACTGGCACATTCCTCCACATAGAAGATCGTCAAAAGAATTCATCACGCAGCTACAGACGCAGTTAGATAATGAAAGACGTGAACGTGAGTTGAAGTATGAGGAAGTTAAGGATTTGAAGATAAAGATGGGAGAACAAGGCCAACAATTAAATTTAATATTAGCTCATCTGGACTCTCAAGGAATAGGAATACCACCACTGCCAACATCTCAAGGAAGTGTGTCACAACTTCAAGCCACAAATACCAGTTTCGATGGACGAGTAAGAAACAGGATATACTCCCTCCTACTTTACATACATGTTGTCTTTGAGTATTGCACACTAATTAATGAATTTTTCTTTTGACAAAATTAACCATAACTAATGACAGTTAATCCAGTTAATTATGATTAACTAACACAGTGTAATATCCGTACTCTGCAGAATTCTTGAAAAGTTGTTTGCCATCTCGGCAAGGAACTCATGCAACTAGCAACCGCTCCAATGGATCTCTCTGACCGTACTATTAAAAATCTTCAACAATAGTTCGGCAATCTCCACAGCTAGATTGTAGACTGGATTTATGCAGGACTCTCCTCATGCTATTAAGTCACAAGAATTTAAGACTATGGCATCTCAATTATTGCCAAACGAAGGCTTAGTAGTAAGTTTTTAAGGTATATGAAATTATTTTATTTTAGATTGAACTTTATGATGTTCATGCACCATATATTTTTGCAGACTATAAAATGCAAACTGTCACATCCATTTGAGAAACATAGTAGCACACGGTACTATCTACTACTCATCGAGAAAAGCAGACGGTACATGGAGTTCCATCAAGGGTGATTGCTATAAAGTTTCCATTGACGATTTAAAAAGCCACCGCCTTTTTACCCATCCAAGTGGTGATCACAAAGCGATGAGGGGATGCTCATCGGAGTTTTGTGGCTTGGCCAAAAACCTTGTGATCCCCGATTCGAAGGTTAGCTTCTTATTTGATTTTATATATCGCTAACGGTTAATTATCGAAACCCAACTCCTTAGCATGTGCATGGTAAGTTTCATCTTTTGCAAGAATATAGTTTGCTAGATATGTGACACCAAAATTTGATGGGTTATTTGTACTTTGAAACTTTTTTGGGTTATTTTATAATTACCTAAATTTCTGGGGTAGATTGTGTGCTGAGACCTTATGTTTGAATGGTCATGGTTATGGATAGTTTAATGTGATACTTGGCACCAAAAGTTGAGGGGTCATTTGAACTTTGAAGATTTTTTTGGGTTATTTTGTAACTACCCAAATATTTCGTGTTTTTCTGTTTCTCAGTGTATTTAGGATAATTGCATGGACTTACTGTTGCTAATGTAGAGAAGGGTATTACTGCTTTTAGTGAACAACCTGTGATTAATGTGGTTAATGTAACTACTGATTGTTTTGCCTATATTTTCTGGAATGCTGCCTTTTTCGTGTTTTGCCTATATTTTCTCTTCCTATATGGATAGGATTTTCTGAAAAGGAGCGGTCCAGTGGGTTGGGGAGGGGATACATATTGCGTATTGCATCCCTTTTCTGAAAGGGAGCAGTCCAGTGGGTTGGGGAGGGGATACATATTGCGTATTGCATCGCTTTGCTGTTTATAAACCTGTACTTGAGAAAAATCTGTCCAGTTTAGAAATCAAACGGCAGTTACATAATATGCTTAAAATAATATGCTTGAGTTCTATTATTATCTTGGTTGTGATTAATGTTGTTTAGGTAGGGTAATATGTTTGGGTGCTACTGATGTTTTGTGTTTCTGGTCAAATATTTTAACATTTTTTATGTTCTTCTAAGGCACTGCTTGGTTTGACATAGTATTGAACAATTGATTGCAGGTACCGCAACCAATTTCTGACGAACATAATGAGAAGCCAAAATCTAAGAAGATAAAAAAGAATTACACAACTATTAATGAGATACTGAGGCCGAAGCATACGAGGAGTAGCTTTAATAAGTAGAAGTAATGTTTTAGAGAATTAGTGATGGTGGATTTACCACTGATGTTCTTATACAATATTCATGCATTTATCACTGATTATTATTATTAATATTAATTTGATGTTTCTGATTTGATTGTTATTTTAGATTTTTTTAATTTTTAACCATTTTTGTACCCTATTAGAATGTGGTTAAAAGGTAATTAATAGCCACATTTATTACGAAACTTGTGTAGCCATAAGTAGTTTTTGATCTCGGTTTTTTATCCAATATGATCAATAGATAATCAACAAATATTTTTTACAATTTAGCATAACCAGATGTCATGCACTTGCCACAGTTAATATGAAATTTTTGTGATCAAAAGATACTTAATAGCCACGGTTACAATTTCACGTAACCATATAGCATGCATTAGCCACGAGTTTTATTATTTTGTGTGACAAAAAAGATAACAAATAGTAACAGTTTTTAAAAATTAAGTGTAACTATATCTCATGAATTAGTCACGATTAATATAAAATTTGTGTATCTATAAGTATAGCAAAAACAACGGTTAAATTAAATAAATGTGGTTAAAAAATAATTAATAGCCACAATTTTAAAAATTAAGTGTGACCAATGTCATGCATATCTGCCACATTTATTAAGCAGTTTTAGTGGCCATAAGTAGTTTATGACCACGGTTCGTCATTCAATGTGACTAAAAGATAAGCAATAAGCTACGACTTTTTCAATTTAGCGTAATCATATGTCATGCATTTGCTACAATAAATTCGAAATTTGTATGGTCATAAGTTGTTTATGGTCACAGTTTTCTAAAATTTTGTGTAATCAAATGTTATGCATTGACCACGTCTAAGCAAATTTTCATGGTCATAAGTAGTTTATGGCTACAATCCGAATTATTTCATGTGGCCATAATTTAACTAAAGACCACGAATCTTATTTCCGTATTACTAAAAGGTAGCTAATGGCCACTGTTTTAAAAAAATAACGTAACCAGATGTCATGCACTTGCCACAGTTAATATGAAATTTGTGTGATCAAAAGATATTCAATAGCCACTGTTGTTACAATTTCGCGTAACCATGTAGCATGCATTAGCCACGATTTTTATTATTTTGTGTGACAAAAAATAACCAATGGTCACAATTTTTAAAAATTAAGTGTAACTATATGTCATGAATTAGTCACGATTAATATAAAATTTATGTATCTATAAGTATAGCAAAGACAACAGTTAAATTAAATAAATATGGTTAAAAAATAATTAATAACCACAATTCTAAAAAATAAGTGTGACCAATATCATGTATTTGCCACAATTATTATGCCGTTTTAGTGGCCATAAGTACTTTATGACCACGGTTCGTCATTCAATGTGACTAAAAGATAAGCAATAAGCCACGACTTTTTCAATTTAGCGTAATCATATGCCATTCATTTGCTACAATTAATACGAAATTTGTATGGTCATAAGTTGTTTATGGTCACAGTTTTCTAAAATTTTGTGTAAGCAAATGTTATGCAATGACCACGTCTAATCAATTTTTCATGGTCATAAGTAGTTTATGGCTACAGTCTGAATTATTTTGTGTTGCCATAATTTAACTAAAGGCCATAAATCTTATTTTCGTGTTACTAAAAGGTAACTAATTGCCACTGTTTTAAAAAATAGTGTAACCACATGTCATGCATTAATCGCGGTTGATATGAACTTTACGTTGTCATAAGTAGTTTATGGTCATAATTTTGGTTAATCTGCGTCACCATAAGGTAACCAATAGCCACAATTTTAACTATTTAGTAGAACCATATATCATGCATTTACCTCGGTTAATATGTAATTTGTGTGCCCATACGTCATTTACGACCACTGTTTTGGTCGTTCCGTGTACCAAAAGGTAGTCAATAGCCATGGTTTTAACAATTTAGCATGACCAAATGTCATTCATTTTTCACGGTTAATATTAAATACTTGAGGCCATAAGTAGGTTCTGGCCACAGTTTTAGGAAAATGTTTAAATATCATTAAAATTTGATACCCTTATAGCCACGGTTTTTTATCTTTGGCTACAATTTTTGATGTAATATAGTCACATAATTTAAATGTAGTCGTAAGGGTGTCAAAAATCACGGGAGGATAGGCTACGGTTTTGGTAAAGAAAATAACCGTGGCTAAAGACCTACGGCCACAGTTTTTAATCGTGGCCTATGTGACATTTTGTACTAGTGCAATTTTATAATACAGAAATCCCAAAACAATACATCAACAATAACCGACAGAACAAAACACCGATAATCGACTATTGGAAAGTATCATGCTTGCCCATCATCCTCATACGGCTCGAGTGCTCGCTTGTCCCCACGATCGATACCTGAAATACAAAAAAGTATTTCCCCCATTTAAGGGGTTAGCGCAACTGCTAATGCAAGTACAATCCATTTGAACTACATTCTAATCAGATGAATATATGCGCCAAAAAGTCATTTTAGAAAACATTTTATATTCCGGAATATTTACGATGCACAAGACCAAAACACATTTTTCCAACCAAAACAATTCAAAGTTAACCTTGGTACGTGACTCACGGCCACCGTACCCCGCAGAGCCCCGTCGGACATCCCTGGGTGGTTAACCACAGTTCGTGATACGCACACACACGGCAATACGTATCCCTAGAGGGCCCGTCGGACCGTCCTTAGGTGAACATACACATATCCTCCCACAACAACCACATATAACCATAATTCAAATACTAGAACATGTAAACAAATGTAAAGTACTTGCCTTTGAGACATTCTTGAAGAATCGGAAGTGAAAATCGACTACGGATGATCCGAATGGAAAACGGCGGTTCCTAAACGAAGAATTAGCATAACTCAGTCCCAACGGACATCAATAACCGAAAGGAATACTCCCATAACCCCGATTACATGCTACGATGATGAACGATCAATCGATACGGGCGAGGGCTTACGCAAAATCTCCCCATATTGATAATTCACGGATTAAAACCAAGAAAAATGGATTTGGAATCACCCAAAAACCACAATCGGTAAGGAATATCATAACATAATTGAACAATTCGGAACTAATCCCTAGAATCCCGAAAATCCCCCAAATTCGTCAAAGTTAGGGTTCATGAGGAAATACCTTGGATTCGACGGATGGATGATGATAATGTTGTAGATTAATCTCCCTTGGTACACAATTGTCAATCTCTAGAGGAAATCCACGGATTGCTCTGGACAAATCGCTCCAAAGGTGCTCAAGAACGCTCACGTCGCGAGAAGGGGCGAAGAAAAATGAAAAGAAACTGACTGAGGTTAAGTCAGGTTTAAAAACGCTGACAGCGCGTTACGTACGTTAACACAAGCTGTTAACGTACGTTATGATGGTTACGTACGTAACCCAATACTGGTTAACGTACGTAACAAAATGCCTGCACTGATTTGGGAAGAGTGCTAACGTACGCTATGGATTATGCATAACGTACGTTATGCACGTAGCAGACCCCAGTTCTGAACACCAATTCTGCACAGTCGATCCAAAAACGAACCACAACACGAGGATAGAATCAAAAGTGTAAATACAAGGTATACATAACAACGAAGTTGAATGTTCGGCAGTAAATGCACTTCCAACTACCGAGGAATCCGAAATACGGCAAGGAGAAGAATTTCCCTAAATCTATAGGAAATTACGAAAATGGCCCAAGTGCCCGAAAATCACAAAACGACGTCGGATTTATAAACCGAAAGTCTCAACACTACCAACTCAATCATACGGCAAAACATATCATAAAATGAAATCACGTGAAAACATGATCAAAACTCGTCCAAATGGAAAAACTCCAAGAATAAAGTAGATTCACAATATCGAAATGGTTATAAGCGAGTCGATAAAAATAGACATACACCGAAAATGGAAACTGCTAAAAATGGAAAGTTATGGATATTATATTTCGCCGCCAAAGTTGCTCGGCCCGAAGGCCCCCACCGCATGATGAAAATCAGGCAGGGGAAGAACGAGCCTGATGAAGATTACATCGACCAGGTGGATGAAATAGTCCTCACCGGCGAGCCTATTAGCGACGAGCTCGCTCTCTACTCGGTCCTAGGGGGATTCTATGGCTATTTGCCCATGTTCAGGCACCTTACAAAGGACATCCCCCCGACCTACACAATCTTCCGCGTCTGGGCCGCTGATTTTCTAGCTAGGCAGAGAATGCTCACCCTGCGCTTAGGCGAGGGATCTGCCGGGGAAGGGAAGACACCTACTTCCACCCCGAGGAAGGCGGTCGCCAAGCCAAGAAAGGCAATCGCGAAGCCGCCCGGCGAATTCAAAGCTTTCGAGGATGTGGAGGACCACCTCCTCCACAACCTCAATCTATCTCCGGCCCACATTTTCAACGCCATCAAGGGGTGCGAATGGCTTAGCAAACCGAAGCCAATAAGGGACGACAGTCATTTAGACCGCAGCAAATTTTGTGCCTACCACAAGAGTCCCGGCCACAACACCAGCCAGTGTCGCGACCTCCTCAAACAACTCTGGAGACTGTTTGAGGAAGGCAAATTGGATAAATTGGTTACCAAGCCAGAGCCCCGAGCAGAGAGGACCAGGGGGCGCGAGCACCGACAGAACGACGGAATCATCCCAATCCGGTCGCCAGGATCGAGTAGAACGAGCCGGAGTATTATAACGAATCAATCCCTCCGATTAACCCTGGCGGTCGGATAAATATGCTTCAGGTGGGAGGTGGAAACCTCGGAGGACATTCCCCGGTTTCCACCATGTCGAACAGAAATCGTAAGGCCAAACTAAGGGCATTCGCCGGGGTCCATGTCGTGGTACCCCCAGAGCCGACCATCTCCAAAGACGCGCTTATCACTTTCTCCAACAAGGATAGGGAGGGAGTGCAGTGCCCCAAAGAGGATGCATTGGTAATCTCTGCGTGTATCCTTGGTAAAATGGTCGATCGCGTGCTGGCCGACAATGGGAGCTTTTGCAATATCATCTTCAAATCTGCTCTTGACCAGCTCGGCAACCTGACCATGTTTATCAAGCCATTTGACACCGTGCTCCAAGGATTCAGCGACAACACCGTCCAAGCCTACGGCAGGATCAAGCTCTCTGTCGAGCTAATATGTTATTACGATCCCAAGGTTAGGATTACTAGGAACCTAAATTTTGTAATCAGAGATAGGCCCAGCATCTATAACGAGTTCCTGGGTCGCCCATTTCTAGAAACCTTCAGGGCGGTCGCCTCTTCTTTCTTTTACTGTATCAAATTCCCCACCGCCGATGGGATGGTCGGTACTGTAAAAGGAGACCAGCTAATGGCTAAGAAATGTTTGAATTACTCCTGTGTCATAACTTCTTTCAATGCTTCCCATACTATTTATAACATTGAGACGATCAACAATCAACCGATGGAGATCGACGAGTCAAGCACCTCGAACCAGGCCGACTCAGAGGGCGGCATCTCACTTCGATTGACGGACGACATCGAGCCAAGGATCGGTTTCGAGCCAAGCCTCGACATCGATCCAAGAATCAAGTCCGGAAATCATTCCAAACGAGAAGCGACCGTCCCCATTGAAGAGTTGGAAAGTATAACGATAGATCCGGCTCTCCCGGAGCGGGAAGTACAGATCGGCAAAAGTGTCGGCCTCGAGATGAAGGATGATCTTATCAGTTTACTGCATAAGAACATCGGAGTCTTTGCCTGGTCGCATCAAGATATGGTCGGCATAAGTCCTGAACACGCCTGCCACTATCTAAAGATCGACCCGGCAAGGAAGCCTGTTCACCGAAAACGTAGGAAATTCGGTCCTGAGAAGTATGCAGTGCTCGACATAGAAGTCAGAAAGCTACTCGATAACAAACTAATCGGAGTAGCTACAAATGAGCCACAGTGGGTAGCCAACGCGGCGCTCGTCAAAAAGCCGAGCAACTCCTGGAGGTTACGCATCGACTTCACCGACCTCAACGCGGCATGTCCAAAAGATCATTTTCCGATGCCTCATATTGACCACTTGGTCGATAGAACAGCAGGCTGCGAAATGATGTCGTTCATGGATGCCTTCGCCGGGTACCATCAGATCCCCATGGCGGAGAAAGACATAAAACACACATCGTTCCACACGGAAAAATACGTGTACTTTTAAGTCCGAATGCCGTTCGGTCTGAAGAATGCAGGGGCGACCTACCAAAGGCTAGTCAACGGGATGTTCGCCAACCAGATTGGCAATACCATGGAGGTCTACATTAACGACATCGTGGTCAAAAGCCTCAAAAAGGAAGATTACCTCAATGACCTTGCCGAGACGTTCGCCATCCTCGAGAAGTTCAATATGAAGCTGAACCCCATGAAATGCAACTTCGGGGTGAGCTCTGGAAAATTCCTGGGGCACATCGTGGGCCAAAGGGGGATCGAGGCGAACCCCACTAAGATCCAGGCGATCCTCGACATGCAGGAGCCACGAAATGTCAAGCAGGTGCAACGCCTCACAGGTTGTCTAGCTGCCCTCAACTGTTTCATTTCTCAGCTCAGAGATAAAAGCAAGCCATTCTTCATGACCCTAAAGAACAAGAAGTTCGCATGGACAAAGGAGAGTCAAATAGCGTTCGCCAAAATCAAGGAGTATCTATCTAATCACCAGATCCTAGCAAAGCCGATCCCCGGCGAAAAGCTATTCCTTTATCTGGCGGCCTCAGAGGTCGCGCTGAGTGATGTTTTGGTATGAGCAGAGGGGCAAATCCACTTCCCAATCTACTTCGTTATCCAAGCGCTCCCTGACGCGGAAACGCGATACACGCCTCTGGAAAAGATCGCCTACGCTCTAGTCATGAGTGTTCGCATGCTAAGGGCCTATTTCTTCGAACATCAAGTGGAGGTTGTGACAACTCTCCCTTTAAAGCAAGTTCTACACCGACCTGACACCAACGGGCGAATCCTCAAGTGGTCACTGGAGATCGCCCAATACGGTATCACGTACGCTCCTCGCACGGCGATCAAAGGCCAAGCTCTGTCGGACTTTGTGGTGGAATTAACATTCCCGCCCAGTCCGACTTAGGTCGGTCGTCCTGCTTGGAAGTTGTACGTGGATGGCTCGGCAACCAACTCACGAGCAGGCGCAGGGATTGTCCTCATCAGTCCCGACGGCCAAAGTTTCACAAATGCTGTGCGTTTCGGGTTTTGCGTGACCAACAATGAAGACGAGTACGAAGCCTTGGTAGGCGGGCTCAATCTAGCCCTCGCCCTGGACGTTCGCCGCCTCCACATCTTCATGGACTCCCTCTTGGTCGTGAACAAAGTCAAGGGAGAATATGAGGAGCGCGGTGAACAGATGGTCAAATACCAAGAATTGGTCGCCGAAATGTGCACGAAGTTTGAAGAAGTGCTGATTGAACAAGTCCCGAGAGAGCACAACTCTCAGGCAAATGCCCTATCTAAACTAGCATCGTCAGAGGGGGCGGCCGATTTCTCTAACATCCAAATCATGAAATAAACAAAGCCGACGATCGATAGGAGCCTGATTACCACAGTTACCATCGACGAAGAGAACTGGATGACTCCGTTCATTAAATACTTGAAGGACGGGACGGTCCCCGACGACCGTATCAAAGCTCGCCAGCTTCAGCTCCGTGCAACCAGATACATCCTACTGGACGACCAGCTTTACAAGCGAGCTTTCAGCCTTCCCCTCCTCAAGGGCATTACGCCGGAGGAAGGCCGGCTCGTTTTAGCCAAGATCCATGATGGGATCTGTGGAAACCATGCTGTCGGGCGAGCTCTCATCCACAAAACAACCAGGCAAGGTTTTTTCTGGCCTACACTACAAAAAGACGCGATCGCCTACGCCCGATCGTGTCACAGATGTCAAATAATGGGCCCAAACATCAAACTCTCCCCCAAACAGCTCACTTCTATGTACAGCCCATGGCTGTTTGCCCAATGGGGCATCGACCTCATCGGTCCCTTGCCGATGGCGCCAGGAGGCTGTAAGTTTGCCATCGTGGGGGTCGATTATTTCACGAAATGGGCTGAGGCCGAGCCGCTCAAAAAGGTCGTCTAAGAACAAGTAATCAAGTTTATTTGGAAGAACATCATATGCCAATTCGATCTGCCCCAGGCTATAATCTCCGACAACGGAAAGAAGTTCGATGGCTTGGAAGTCATGCAATTCTGTGAGAAGTGGGGAATCAAAAAGCTGTTCTCATCCCCCTATCACCCTCAGACGAACGGGCACGTAGAGGCTGTAAACAAAATCCTCAAACACGCAATCAAAGCACGACTCGAATCCAGACAAGGACGATGGGCGAGCGAGCTTCTGGACGTTTTGTGGTCCTATCGAACGACGACCCGAAACTCAACCGGCAAAACCTCATTCGCCCTCGCCTTCGGAACAGAAGCAGTGATCCCTTCGGAGATCGCCGTCCTCAGCCACCGAACTGAACAAGAGATGACGACGACCAATGATGTGGCCCGACGAATCGACTTGGACATGCTCGAAGAATGGCGACTTACCTCAGAAATGAAGAACACAATCCACAAAAGGAGATCCGAGAAGTTCTTCAATTCGAAGGTCAAAGAAAGACGGTTCCAAGTGGGCGACCTAGTCCTCAAAAAGGTCCAGACTCACACAGGAGTCTTTGGCCCGAATTAGGAAGGCCCCTTCAGGATATCTAAGTGGCTAACTAGGGGAGCCTACGAACTTGAACACCCTGACGGCACTCCGGACCAATATCCCTGGAACGCCATACATTTGAAGAAATACTACCAGTGAAAACTCTGTATTCAGTTACCCAATGTACAAAGAGTATAATGAGATTTTCCTATCCCATCTGTATGATTCGCCTCAATGAAAACAAACAACTAAAAAGAGGATGACTCGCTCGCCCTACAAGAGGTCGTCGTCTAACCTGACAGACCTATGTAAGCGATCGCCCCCCCCCCCCCAAGCACAACGTATACCGTCGAGGATCGTCATTCAACATGGCGATCCGAGGTAGAAAAGTGCAGCCATGGTCCTGGAGGTCGATGGAACCGACAGCTTCGCCATGCAAGGTTCGTTTGGGCTGCGATCGCTAGCCCTTCGTTTAAGTACGAGGCGATCGTAGCCGAAGGACCCTCCAAATAAATCTGTGGACACGCTCGCGCGCCCTAAAAGTACATCATCTAACATGATATACCCGGACAAGGCAACGCGTCCCTACCCCGTCATAATGTATACCGTCGAGGGTCGCCATCTAACATGGCGTCATAACCAAGACCGCTCGCCTTTCGTTTAAATACAAGGCGGGCGCAGCCTAACGGAGGACCCTAACAATAAAGTGAGTCGCGAGACAGACCTACAGATGGAATGTCCCTCGCACACAAAGACATGGTTATGGAGGTCGGTCCATCGAACTCCGCGACCGTGCACGATTCCTCAGAGTCGAAACAGTCGACCTCCCTCGAAGAATCGGCAAAACGAAAGATAGATCTCCAAACATACTATTTTCATTCCCTTACTTACACTAAGTAAACAAAAACAAGGAGCAAATTGGAGCTATTCCTAAATGCGATCGGGAGGAAGGGACCATACACAATCGGCTTCGTTCAAACACACACGTGACGATCGGTTTTGTTCAAGAAATTTACAAGTAAGAATTTTCAAGTGTACCAATTCATTCAGATCCATTCAACATTCAAATAGTCGATCATGCAAACAAGGCATCAGGTGCGATTGTGTGAACACTTGTATAAATTCATATGCAAATATTCAAAAGAGGCGATCGTACATATAAAGAATCATATGCGAAGAAGAATTATTTTATTCCATTCGAAAAGTTCGTACATACAAGCCCGACTGGCAATACAAGAGACAACTGGAAATTACAAAGCAAAGGAAAACAAATCAGACTCTAACGTCACTCAGGCCACCCCCGACCGGCCTTCGCCTCTAGCAGACGGATCGGCACGCACCTCATCACCGGCTTCAGGATAAACAAGTTTATCCGGAAATGGATACCAGCTCAGATCGATCCCTAAGTCGGTGAGGTCGAGGATCGGTAGGGAGAAGTCCGGCTGCAGGGGATGCTCGAGTACATAGGCCTTGAAGGTTTCCATCATAGGGCCTACCTCGATCCCTACCTTTTTGGCTACACGAATAGCATCGGCGTAAGCCATATAATATGCGAACTCACCGACGTACTCCACATTAAGCTAAGGATCGATCTCGATCACCTTTAACTGCTCCTTCAGCCCCGTGGCCGTCTTGTCTGCTTCCGCGAGCTCGGACACCTTGGCAGCCAGTTCTCCCTTCACCTTCTCTAGCTCTCCGTTGAGCCAATCCACTGTTGCCTTCAGCCCAATCAACTCCTCCTGCGAGGCCGCGTGCAACCGACGAGCATCCATCATCTGGTCGCGGAACTGATCGGCCACCTCCCTAGACTGGCCAAGCTCTTGCTTCATCCGGTCAAGGTCTTGTTTGGGCCGTTTGGCCGTCTCAATATGTTCCTTCTCCAGGGCCACGATCCGGTTAGCGAACTTGGCATTCTGGTTCCGAATAGTCTCAAGATCTTGATGGAGACGAGCAGTAGAGGGTCGCCCCTCATAATCTTTAGCAGCCTGGACGGCCATCGTCGCCGCCTGGAGAGTCAGGGCGAGACTTGCCTGCATGGCATCACGAAACCGACGATGCGCAATCGCGTCCAGGTCGGCCGTCCAAGCCTTAGGAAGAGAGGTGATGGCCCGGGAGACGTAACAAGGGACGTCGACAACCTCGCGCGGGGACTTGCTCACCAGGAAATCCAGCACCATCGGCGAGACGTCCGGCGAAATAAAGAAACAAAGGAGTTAGTATACATCCTACACAAATAGCCTAACTCAGAAAGATCAAACCGCTCTTACCTGGCGACCAACTCGGGGTCATGGCCGAAATAGGGCTTGCCCCAAGGAGTTTCTCCTTCGGCGATCACCGCGATCTTCAGGAAGGCAGCTGACGGCCTGGACCCCTCTGCCATCAGAACAGCAGAGATAGGTGGCGCGGAAACCGACGGCTCCAAAATTTATAACTCCACGTCAGCAGTCGGCAGGGACTCCTCCAGCCTCCACCTCTTGCGGTTGCACTGGAGCTGGTCTTCCTCCCGAGCTTCCGGCTCGACGACCGGCACCGTAGTAGGTCTCAACACAGGGACAGGACGGGATGTCGTTGCAGGGGCACGACCCGTCTTCTTTCCCTGGTGAAGACGACCCAAAAGACCGGGGTTCGACATATCGATCTCTTTCGGGGGCTCGGAATAACGGGGAAAATAGATCTCTGTCAAAGAAGAAATTCAGTCAAGTTAGACATCTATCTCAATCAGACGATCGTCAAAAAGGAAAGGGAAAATAAAAATTTATACCTGGAACCTTCAGATGGCGAGGGAAGCGAAACAATCGGGCGCCCAACCAATGAGGTTCGTAGTTGACTGTGCGAACGTCGATATAGGAGTCCGGCAGACCGCAACTTCGCTCCCAGACGATCAATAAGTCGAAAGAGAGATCGCCGATCGCAGGAACAAGGAATCCTGCAAAAAGGAAACCAAATTAGATCAGTCCAAGGTGTATCCGATCAAAGAGAGAGTTAAAACCCTTACTCGGATTCCTCTACCGAAAACTGGTGGGGATGTCCAACTCTTCCTCTGGATGATCGCTCGACGCCGACCTCCACGCTCCACCGACCCAGCACCATTTTGCCAGGTCGCCCCGAACTTTATTCGGCACCCCAAGGACCACCCTACCCATGCGACCTTGAATGTGATAACTGCCGACCGATCCCTTCTGCGCCGTCAATTTAAAGAGATAGTTCATTTCCAGCGCAAAAGGTAGACGGAACAACCGATGACCGCCAAAAATTGTCAAGGTGCTAATGATCTGCAGCGAGGCATTCGGCGTCAGCTGAAGCGGCGCCACATTCCAGGCGATCAGCAAATGTGACACGGCGAACGGCAAGGGGAACCTCAAGCCGGCCTCCAGAATCATTTTGTTGACCGCGACAGACCCTCGGGAGGTTGGTCGGCATGCTTGTTCTCCGAGGGCACGTACAGCGAGACGTCAGAAGGGATATGGAATTTTGCCCTCCAGCGACTCAAGTCTTTCCTGGTCGCCGAGCTCCGAATTTGACCGAGGGTCCACAGGGAGCGGTCCGCGGCCTGAAATGCCGTCCGCTTCACGGGTTCATAGGGGTGGGCGGCAGAATATGCTTCGAAGTCAAACTGGGGACATGGTCCGGTAATCCTCTCCATAAGATCGGCGAACTCCAAAAAAGCCCGGCCAAATACGCTGTTCTGCTCCCAGTACCGCCTCACCGTTTCATCCTCATCAACCAGCGAGCCCCTCTGCCTCGTCGTCGCCGCCGATCTCGCCGCATCGGCCTCGTTGAAGAGCTCTTCAGCCTCCGCGGGTGTGATCCCCGCACGGATGGCCTAAACGGCCATCTCCATGTGGAGAACCACAGAGGTTTCTTCCAGGTCAGGCGAAGCCGCGGCGGCAGAAGAGCTGCCGGCCTCATAAACTTTGGATCCTCCTCCAGACATGTTTCGAAAAGTAAAAGAGGAGAGAAAATGTTTGTTCTTACCTAGAAGGAAGTCGGTCGGCACAAAAATCTTTGAAGAAATTCGGCAAAATCTTGTCTGAAAAGCAAGGGCGCATAAAGAGTTGAACTGAAGTGGCCCTAGCCCTTTTATAGGCGAGTGCAAGGACCTCTGTGCAAATAGGCAGAATCCCGAGGGCTGAAGGTCAACCGTCGGGAGGGGGACACATTAAATGCAGCCCTCGAAACCCACGTACGCATCGTTTCTAGGGTACGCCAGACGACAAGTCTGACAAAACCGTTGGACTCCCCCAACGGTAGCACGATGCGTGTCCCTGCAACATTTTGAGAGCCCGCCTCCAATTCCCGCTATTTCCAGCGCATAAGGAGATCGTCCGGATTCGAAATCAGATCGTCCAGGCGACGATCGTCCTTGTCATAAGCAGACGAGTCAATCGTCTAAAACAGGCGATCGCCAACAGTGCCACCTCACCCCATGTTTTCAATATCGGAGCGAGCTGGGGGGCAATTGTTGTGCAGCGATTTATACGCCTCGATGGCGATCGGCGTAATGATCAAGGGCCAGCCATAGAAGACAGTCGCTGGGCAAGCGCCTAACGGTCGACGTCGAAGGCGATTGTCTATTGACATCTGGCGATCGCCTATAATGTCCGACTGTAGACGATCGTCCCGTGCCACGTGTGAATCTAAAACCCATCAAAGTCTTCGAAGACCAAATCTTGGACGTATTCCCACGTGCAGATCCACAAAAGGCGCCGCAAGATAATGCTTTTTGACCCCAGCCTGTCACCACCTTCACACCTACCGACAGGCCCGGCGAAAGGTACAAAGTGGGTCCTCCCCCTGACAGCGACTCAGGACGCGTGCGGACTCCTCATTGGCCGCACATCTGGTTGCCAGCAGCAGCCTCGGACTTTAAGGAAATAGTCCCACGTGATGGGACGATTGCCCTCATTATTCTAATATAGAATACGGCGGTCGCCCGCGGTCGCTGGAGAGGACCTAACAACCTCTTCTACTATAAATAGTAGGCCTCCAACAGTGTCCTGGAGGGACCATCTAAAAATCAGTGGACTTACTGGACAAACTCATTCACATATACAGAACACCAAAAAGCAAGAACTCACAGAGCTTCATATCTGGTTCTTCCGGCAATC
Source organism: Orobanche coerulescens (assembly GCA_033398695.1). Taxonomy (NCBI): domain Eukaryota; kingdom Viridiplantae; phylum Streptophyta; class Magnoliopsida; order Lamiales; family Orobanchaceae; genus Orobanche; species Orobanche coerulescens. The sequence goes on along the minus strand of CM065814.1, from coordinate 38,959,097 downwards.
TTCACTCTCTATAGCTAAGATAACTAGATTCTTTACACTCATTGTAATAGTATTCTAACATTAATATTTGTACTCCAAAGTATTTATATTAATAACATCTTGCGAGAGCATTCAAGCCCGGGACTAACAACCCCGGAAAATCTTGTGTTATTTACTTTCCCACAGAAGTGTTCTCGCATTTGTTTGTTACTCGACCATTCCAGCAATATCATCTCCGGATAATGTTTTGGGTAACAACAATGTTTTCGTAACACTCTTTTAAGGAACACATATTAAGGTTTACCCCTATGTAAGATAAATTCAAGTAGTTGAATGTGAAGGGTGTTCTATTTGATTCTTGCCTTAGAAGACTTGTTGTTAATCTTCTTGAGGATAGTTAGAACCATGTAAGGATATTTCGAACAATCCTTTTTTAATGAAGAATTTGATAAGAAGAATTACCCGCGGAAGAACAAGAATCGTAGAGAACTAGGTTGTATGTGATTGTCTCGATATGTATCGTTGTAGCAACCAAACCAAGCATTTGGGTTAATAATCGAAATTAGAGTTTGGAACATGGGATATAATGATATGATGAATGTCTTTGCAATTGTAGACACCGACTTTGTGTTCCGTTATGATCTCTTGAATTCGCATGCCTTTTTACAAACTTAGTACTAGTCGGCAAATAGGACCGAGAACCGATTGTCCATTATTAATAACTCGATTATAACTTGAGGCGTTCGGTAGTCGTACGTTAGTTTCGGGAGGTTTATTGAATTCCTTGTTATTCCGTTGTACAAGGTGATCGATCGAGGGGCGGCGACCTTCGGACGCGTGACATTCGTGGGAGTATTTAATTCTTGCCATCTTTGAGGCAAGTATCGTATTTTGAAATTGGTTAATATTGGGATTTTGATCATGCATATGGTTTATTCATGTTGTTGAACATGAGATTAACTCCTTTGAATTGTCGTGGTATTCTTTATTGATTTATTGATTGTTCATGTCGATGAACATATTGATTTGCATATGTGTATGCATAATTGCATTGTTTATGTCGTAAATGATCCGATGGGGTCATGAGGATCTATGCTGAAGGCGCTGGATCGGATGTCCACCATGCGTTGGTCCGACGGGATCATCATGGGGATCTATGCTGAGGGCGCTGGATCGCTGGATGGATTTTCCACCATGCGTTGGTCCGACGGGATCATCATGAGGATCTATACTGAGGGCGCTGGATCGTTGGATTACCCTGTATTGTGTTGATGGAATCGTGAGGATTCGCATCGTTGGATTCCGATGACGAAAGTCCGTTTTGTATGTTTTGATGCATTGTTGATTTATGTATTATGATACTTGTACTAGCATCATTTGCTAACCCCTTCGGGGGTGGACATTTGTTTGGATGTTCAGGTAGCCGAGGAGAGGGGAAGCTGTAACACCCCAAACTAAGCGGATATTACAGTGTCGTGGACCCCCGACTGGGACCCACCAGGCGAGTGAAAATGAATGAAATACACAGGGTAAATGTAGTACCGAACCAAATTACATCATTAATTACTCCGATGAGGAGTTTCATACAGCATACCCAAGATAATATAGTATACGTGTATATTTTATATGAAGATAAAACATACGACACTGAATAAAATGAGTATTCAAACGGAAGTCTGCAGCGGAAATAAAATATATAAAACACGAGTGAATGAAAAGGACTGGGCCCCCCTACTAGTATCACTGGGACTCCTCGTCGTCAACGTTCTCTTCCCGTGCCTTAGCCTTGCCATGACCTGAAAAACAAAATCCCCCAACGGGGTCAGTTACACAGAACAACAATCCTCAAGAGTTGAATAAACACAATCATATATGCTGTATAAACCACAAGTTCGATCAAAAATCTCAAACCGTCGAACACATGCCATCAAAATTGAATCGGTCAGATTATAACCCAATCCTGTTGAAAACATACGTAATCAAACATGCTGTATGAATCAACTAACGGTACGGCTCAAAGGGTGGCGCCACACTACGCCCGGGATGGAAATGTGTCCGTGCACAAGCCACAAACGAGTATCGATCGAATACACGTGTGGTCTTGTACCTAATCAGTCTCACGAAGTGATCTTCTCGTGTGCACAGTCTAATGTGAGGCCAACAACCAACACACGACTTAATATGTGCCCGACATGAAAATCCTACACATACCAACCGGCACGCCAGTATGACTCGGAATGTCACGAGATAACAAAAGTGACATCGAAATCAATAATGACTCACCGAGATGAAAATGATAGTGAAATGAATGATAGCTCAATGAAATGATTGGAACCATTGTTCCTCGTGACTGAAGTGATTAATTGACAATTACAAGTCTCAATACGGTTAATACATTATGAATGAACTATAATTATGAATGATCAACAACGAAAGGAATGAAAATCCTTTTAATCGAGTAAGAATTAACTTACACAACACCGATGAAGAATGTCCTTCCACGAACAACGTCCTAAATGAGATTTCGGTCGCTCGAACAACCTTGAATAACACAATTACCAACAATCCGGTTCAACACACGAATCAAACACGAGTATAACTAACTCAAAACGTCGATACGACTAAACCAAGTTCATTGGGGGATTATATCGAACACGTTGTGGCCAATCTTCGATTGTTTACAACCAAACCTCAATAATACCAATATCAAATCCCTAATAAGTATTTCAAACTAACAAAACATCTTAAATACGATCAATAATCCAATATGAATATCCAAATTCGTGATTTCAACAACAATTAATCAAAAACCCCCAAATCCAACTCAATATTCAAAGTGTTCTTGAATAATCCTTCAATAATCCAATGAATATCGTTAAGAATTCATAATCACAAGTATATCACTCCATACAACACGATTATAACGTCCAAAACATCATATCTCAACACAAAATCGAATTCAAGGGTTGAAGAAGTTACCTTAGATTAGGATGAAGAATCTACAACTATGTTGTTGATCCACACTACAACTTGAAGAAGATGAGAATCTCTGAGTTTTGATGATGTTAAAACACCCCAAGATCTCCCAAAATCGCCCCAAGGAAGAGAGGAAGAAGTGAAATGAAGAAATGAGCTTGTTCTCCTCAACAAAACGCAGTTATAGAAGAATCTGCACTGTGTGCCGCGGCACGGGCTGAGTGTGCCACGGCACAAGGCCAAAAATGCCCAGCAAAACAGTTTTGTGCCGCGGCCCGGCCATAAGGGGCTGCGGCCCGCGGTACAGCCCGCTCCAGCATCAAAAAGGCACACGATGCAGTCTTAGCTATTTCGACCATAACTCCTTCGTCTGGACTCCGATTGACTCACCGTTTGAACCATTAGAAATCTAACTTTATTCTCTATAATACTGAAAAGATTCAGAATTTTTGGAGTTTCCAAGAATTAATGGTGATTTTACAAAGTCGAACTCATACGTGGAAAAGTCGCTTAAGAACACGGAACTCAACAGAACGACACCGAGACGAACTCGGATGACAAAAAGTGTAGAATTAATCATTCTCGGAATGACGAAACGGTCACAATAGAGTCGCTAAGATGGATTTCCACCAAAAAAGAAATTACTGGAAATCAAAATTGCGGATATTACAGCAACCACAGTACCAACATGACGATGAAGTGGCTCAGTGATGTGGATCATGTTGTCTTGTTTTCTGGTTATTTGTTTTAGTACTCGAGTACGCGTATGTTGTTGATGATTTTGGGAATGTTTTGTAATGATGGACTCATTTGAATTGTTGAACTGGTTTGAATTATAACCTTAACGGTACTTTGATATTATTATTCTTTTCCGTATTTCTCAAATTAGCCTTGTAAATTCTTACATAAGGGATTTACGGCGCTGTAATTATTCCGAATATATCAGGGTGTTACAGAATATGGCATCGAAGATAAGATTCATGGATATCTTGGCAGTCGGGATTAGTTGGGTGTGTTTACATTATTTGATTTATGGGTCGTTTGTAACATCACTGCTCAGCCAGCGTCGTCATGTGGACTGTGGTTGTAAGTTTCCTAATCTTTTATACTACCGTCTTAATTTAATTTCTGTTTTGTGAATATTAACGGACTTTCTTTTAGAAAATTTTGCCCTGGATATTGAGTATTTGTATTTACAGTATGTTGCGGGGAGGTCGTGGACGCGGACGTGGAAATGCGAGACAGGAGGATTCAGCGTCTACCCCTGAATTAACGGCTAGTCGAACTGATTCCCATTCTGGAGGGCAACAGGGATCAGCGAATGATAATGCAAATCCGAACATGATGGGGGTGCTCCAACAGGTGGTCGCTCAGATGACCCAGTTCGCTCAAGTAGTTGACCGCATGCAGACAGCGATAGGCCAACAGTGCAACGAGGATAATCGGGGAGACAAGTGGCATGCGGAGGTGGTCAAATTGCACCCACCAAAATTTAACGGTTCTACTGAGATGACTACTTGGGATCACTGGCTGAAGGAATTGGAGAAGATATTTTCGGGGATCAACTGTCCCGATGACCGAAAAGTTCCTATCGCCCAGTATTTTCTGACCGGGGAAGCTTTCGACTGGTGGGAGGATGTTCGACCTGAGGATCATAATTCTGACTGGACAGAATTCAGATTAATGATGGAAGCACAGTATTGTCCTCGTCCAGTTAGAGAGGCTAGAGTCCGAGAGTTTTTGTCCCCGCAGAGTTCGAAAGCATCTATGACAGACATAATCAAGACTTTTAATCACCAACTGACTTGTGTGCGACACTTGGTCAGGACGGAGGCGGAGAAGATTTTCCATTTCGATATGCGGATGAAGCCGGAGATTCAGCAGTATATGTCCGGATTCGAGTGTACTACCTTGTGACAGTATCAGGACAAAGCGCTGGCCTACGAAATGAAAGAGGTGGCGGTGGAGAAATCGATAGAGGCAAAGAAGCAGAAAGTGTCCGGCAACTTCATGGAGAACAAGAGTAGTGGGCCCCGTAAGGGCCAGTCTTCATTTTATTCGTCTAGAAAACCTCCACATCCTTCTTGAGGTGGAAAGAAGTTTCGGGCAGCATCAATAGTTTCAGACGCAGCGAAGAAGTGTTATAACTGTGGCAAAATAGGGCATGTTCGACGTGATTGTTACTTGCCTGCTGTGACCTACTTTGAGTGTGGACAGGAAGGGCATTATGCGACGTTCTGTGGAAATGCGACTAGATCTATTAGTACTCGCACTCCTGCACTGGTTTCGAAAGATACGAGTGTGAACAAGATGCAACAAAGTGGTTTCCAGCAGCAGAATGTTGGGATAAGAGAGGCGTCCAGTGCTGGGTCCGTTCCTCCATGCCTTTACGAGATGAGGAGGTCAGACGATCAGAACACTGCTATTGCATCAGGTACGATTCAGGTTCTTTTGCAACCAGTTAGTGTCTTATTCGATTCAGGAGCTACGCATTCTTTAATATCTTTGAACTGTGTTAATCGTTTGAAAATCTCGTGTTTACATGATTGTGAGCCTTATGTTGTGGGATTACCGAGCGGAGAGAGAATTGTGGGAACCCTAGAAACTAGAGATTTTCCAGTATCTATAGGAGGGATAGATTGGCCATCAAATCTTATTGTGGTCGACATCCATGGTGACAATTTAATTCTCGGAGACGATTGGCTCGACCGCTATGGGGCTATTTTTAATTACCGAAGGAGAGTTATTGCTATCATTGCTGATGACGGAACTGAACATTTATTCAAATGATGGAGACTGGGAAGCTCAGGAAAATTGATCAATGCTATGAAAGCAGTGAAATTACTGAAGTAGGGTTGTCACGGATTTTGGTGCTATGCCATGAAGAAAGAAGAAGGAGTATTGCTCTCATCTATTCCAGTTGTGAACGAATTCTCAGATGTATTCCCTGACGAACTGCCTGGGTTACCTCTGCGGAGAGAAGTAGAATTTAATATCGAATTAGAACCTGGAACCACTCCTATTTCGAGAGCACCATACCTTATGGCGCCAACTGAGATGTATGAACTAAAAAAGCAGCTGCAGGAATTATTGCAGAAGGGTTACATTCAACCTAGCGTTTCTCTTTGGGGAGTTGTCCGGAAGAAAGATGGATCCCTCCGATAGTGTATTGATTACAGGGAGCTAAACAAGGTGACGATCAAGAACAAGTATCCTATACCGTGGATCGACGACTTGTTTGATCAACTAGAGGGGGCAAGGGTATTCTCGAAGATGGACTTGAGATCAGGATACCATCAGTTGAGAATTAAGGAATCGGATATACCAAAATCTGCTTTCAGATCCCGGTACAGACACTATGAATTTTGGTGATGCCATTCGGACTTACTAATGCTCCTGCAGTATTTATGCAATTGATGAATCGGGTATTCCTAGAGTACTTGGATAAATTCGGGGTCATTTTTATCGATGATATCTTGATCTATTCGAAGGACCCAAAAGAGCATGCAGAGCATTTGCGTATCGTTTTGAGTACTTTGAGTAATGAATAATTTTATGCGAAACTTTCTATATGCGAGTTCTGGCTTAAGGAAGTAACCTTCCTTGGTCCTGTGATATCATCCGACGGAGTTCAGGTGGACCCGAAGAAAGTCGAAGCAATCTTGTAATGGGAATCTCCTAGTAACATGAAAGAAGTCCGAATTTTCTTAGGACTTGCTGGATATTATCGCCGTTTTGTCGAAGGATTTTCCAAAATTGCTCGTCTGCGTACTCAGCTGTTCCAGAAGACTCAGAAATTCCTGTGGAATGAGAAGTGCCAGGCTAGTTTTGATGAACTTAAGAGAAGACTGACGACAGCACCTATACTAGCGTTACCAGATAGAACCGATGGATTCATAATATACAGCAATGCTTCAAATCAAGGTCTGGGTTGTGTATTGATGCAAAATGATAGGGTGATTGCCTATGCCTCTCGACAGTTGAAACTATACGAAGTTAATTACCTGACTCATGATTTAGAGTTAGCAGCTGTAGTCTTTGCCTTAAAAATTTGGCGACATTATTTGTACGGCACTCATTGTCAGATCTTCTCAGACCATAAGAGCCTTAAGTATATTTTCAGTCAGAAGTAATTAAATATGAGGCAGAAGGTGGCTGGAATTAATCATGGATTATGACCTGGAGATTCTTTATCATCCAGGCAAAGCAAATGTGGTAGCTGATGCACTGAGCCGCAAAGGGATTGAACTATGGTCATAAGGAGTCCAAGGGCAACTATACGTGATGGAACTAACTTCGTCATTAGTCGAGGAAATCAAATCTAAGCAGTTTAATGATTCTATGATTCTTCGGTTAGGTGACGAAGTGAAGAACGGGAAGGCCCCAGGATTCGTGATACAAGATGATGGAGTTCTGAGATTTTAGAATCGACTGTGCGTTCCCGATGATAATGTTTTGAGGCAGACAATTCTGAAGGAAGCTCACAGCGCGCCCTATTCTATTCACCCGGGCACCAGTAAGATGTATAGGGATCTAAAATAAAATTTCTGGTGGGGAAATATGAAGAAGGACGTAGCTGAATATGTTTCGAAATGTTTAACCTGTCAGCAGGTTAAGATTGAACATCAGCGGCCTGCCGGGATGTTAAAGCCACTTCTAATCCCTCAGTGAATGTGGGAGGATATATCGATGGACTTCATCACTAATATGCTAAGGACGAAGACGGGAATGAATATGATTTGGGTTGTAGTTGGTCGACTAACCAAGTCGGCTCATTTCCTAGGAATTAAAGACACTTGGGGACCCGAGTGTTTATTGCAGAAATAGATCGATTGCATGGTACACTGAAGACCATTGTTTTGGATCGAGATGGTCGCTTCGTGTTGCATTTTTGGAAGGCAGTTCATAAGGCCCTGGGAACCGAGTTGAACTTCAGCACGGCCTATCATCCTCAGACGGATGGTCAGTCCGAAAGGACTATACAGACAGTAGAAGATATGCTAAGAGATTGCTCTTTAGATTGGTCAACCAATTGGGAGGTTCATTTTCCGTTGATTGAATTCACCTACAACAATAGTTGGCATGCTTCCATTAAGATGGAACAGTTCGAAGCGTTGTATGGGAGAAGATCTAGATCGCCCCTATGTTGGGATGATTCTTCTGGTTCGATTGGGACGGAACCAGAATTGATAGTTCAGACTCAAGAGAAGTTAGCTCTGATTCGTAAAAGGCTGTTGACTGCCCAGAGTCGACAGAAGTCGTATGCTGATGTGCGCCGTCGCCCGTTGGAGTTTGAGATTGGGGATCACGTGATGTTGAAGGTTTCCCCTACCCGGGGAATTTTCCGATTTGGGAGGAAAGGAAAGCTGAGTCCGAGATATATCGGGCCATTCGAGATCCTTGAAAGAGTTGGGGAATTAGCATACAGGATGTCTTTACCGCCATCACTGAGTCATGTTCATAATGTATTACACATATCCCAATTGCGGAAGTATGTGTCGGATCCCAGTCATATCATCGATTTTGGCGAGATTGAAGTGGCTAATGATGGCTCGTTCGAAGAAAAGCCAATCAAGATACTTGAGAATCGAGTCAAGACATTGAGGAATAAATTGATATCCTTACTTAAAGTTCAGTGGTCTCGACATGGAGTCGAAGAAGCAACTTGGGAGATGGAAGATAGTATGAGGTCGAGATACCCGGAATTGTTTTTGTTTTAAGTTTCGGGCCGAAACTTCTTTTTAGAGGGGTAGTATGTAATGCCCGGATAATTAATGTGTATTTATCCTGTATTCGACCTTGTAAGATTCGACTTTGTGACATATTAATTGATGATCAGTTTTCCGTATTCGTATCCCTACGTTTTTGTATTCTTTTCCTATGCATGCATGCATAATTCTTCACGTCTTAGCGTACGCTAAAGGATGACCATAACGTACACTACGACTGTAGTATAATGTACGTTACAGGTGTAGCTTAACGTACGTAAACATAGTCAACTCGGAATCAGACAAGGGTCGGCATGTGGGGCCTGACGAAGATGCGAGGAGATCACTCGCATGGACCTAGACGGCTTTCCAGCTATGCAAGTCAACGGACTTAACGTACGCTAAGGGGTAGTTTTAACGTACGCTAAGGTTATAGTTGTTACGTACATAAAACCTTTAAGCTAACGTACGTAAGCCAATACCAGAAACAGTCCAATGATTTTCTAACTTATAATTCTATTTATAGAACTCGACCCCCTTTTCATTTCTAACTTCTACCTTGGCCGATTTTCATGCTCTGAAGATTATCCCTCACCTTGTATCCCTCATATCATCATCTAAACCCGATTTTGAGAAGCTTAGACCTTGTGGATTCGAGATAAAGCTTCCGGTGAAGAGTTTCTTCAAGGATTTCATTGTTCTTCCCTTCTTTGAGGTATGTTAACTCTACACCAAGATGGATATTTCGTTCTTAGTTATATTATGAACTTTTCCCAGAGATTTTGAGCTTGTTGTGTCAAAATGAATCCAACACCATGTTTAAGAGGATTGTATTGTTTGAATTAAGTTTTAATTGTTAATAAGTTGAGCCATAATCCTTACCAACCTTAAAATGTAATTTCCTGAGATGAACTAGCTTGATGATGTTTTCGTAACACTCTTTTAAGGAACACATATTAAGGTTTACCCCTGTGTAAGATAAATTCAAGTAGTTGAATGTGAAGGGTGTTCTATTAGATTCTTGCCTTAGAAGACCTGTTGTTAATCTTCTTGAGGATGATTAGAACTATGTAAGGATATTTGGAACAATCCTTTTTGAATGAAGAATTTGATAAGAAGAATTACCCGCGGAAGAATAAGAATCATAGAGAACTAGATTGTACGTGATTGTCTCGATATGTATCGTTGTAGCAACCAAACCAAGCATTCGGGTTAATAATCGAAATTAGAGTTGGGAACATGGGATATAATGATATGATGAATGTCTTTGGAATTGTAGACACCGACTTTGTGTTCCGTTACGATCTCTTAAATTCGCATGCCTTTTTCCAAACATAGTACTAGTCGGGAAATAGGATCGAGAACCGATTGTCCGTTATTGATAACTCGATTATAACTTAAGGCGTTCGGTACTCGCGTGTTAGTTTCGGGAGGTTTGTTAAATTCCTTATTATTCCCTTGTACAAGGTGATCGATCGAGGGGCAGCGACCTTCGGACGTGTGACATTCGTGGGAGTATTTAATTCTTGCCATCTTTGAGGCAAGTATTGTATTTTGAAATTGGTTAATATTGGGATTTTGATCATGCATATGGTTTATTCATGTTGTTGAACATGAGATTAACTCCTTTGAATTGTCGTGGTATTCGTTATTGATTTACTGATTGTTCATGTCGATGAACATATTGATTTGCATATATGTATGAATAATTGCATTATTTATGTTGTAAATGATCCGATGGTGTCATGAGGATCTATGCTGAGGGCGCTGGATCGGATGTCCACCATGCGTTGGTCCGACGGGATCATCATGGGGATCTATGCTGAGGGCGCTGGATCGCTGGATGGGTTTTCCACCATGCGTTGGTCCGATGGGATCATCATGGGGATCTATACTTAGGGCGCTGGATCGTTGGATTACCCTGTATTATGTTGATGGAATCGTGAGGATTCGCATCGTTGGATTCCGATGACGGAAGTCCGTTTTGTATGTTTTGATGCATTGTTGATTTATATATTATGACACTTGTACTAGCATCGTTTGGTAACCCCTTCGGGGGTGGACATTTGTTTTGATGTTCAGGTAGCCGAGGAACGGGGAAGCAACCACAGTACCGACATGACGATGAAGTGGCTCAGTGATGTGGATCATGTTGTCTTGTTTTCTGGTTATTTTTCTTAGTACTCGAGTACGCGTATGTTGTTGATGATTTTGGAAATGTTTTGTAATAATGGACTCATTTGAATTGTTGAACTGGTTTGAATTATAACCTTAACGGTACTTTGATATTATTATTATTTTCCATATTTCTCAAATTAGCCTTGTAAATTCTTACATAAAGGATTTACGGCGCTGTAATTATTCCGAATATATCGGGGTGTTACATGAGCTGGCCGGTCCGGCCACTTTTCCGACTCGTCTTTATGTCCCAAATCAAAAAATATTATTTTTTTAATTTTTATATTACACATTTAAATTAGTCTTTCAAAAGAAAATAGATTTATATTTTAACATAAAATCATGAAAAATAATTTTTAGATAAACAATTAGAAATTAGTGATTAAAATAATTATGATTCTAAATTAGTAAATTATTTAATCAACCATTCTAAATGCTAATATCGTATATACAATCGCATAAACCTTGCTCTGATACCACCGTTGGGATTCGGTAATTAAAATCGAATTACGCAGCAGAAAAATAAACAGATCAAACCGAATATACTAAACCCCTAAGAAGATTATTCGTGCATCATATATACGAATATAATTCACAAAGTATAAATTTAGAAATTATACCCTTGAAGACCTTTGATTAAATGTTGATGATGAAAACGTTTTAAATTGTTATAAACAGATCGGTATCGTCGTTTCGAGATAGAGTTATAAAACTCTTTCGCGTTGCGGAAGCGATTTAATTAAAAGTGCGGAAAATAATTCGACACAGGATTTATAGAGGTTCGGCCAAACATGCCTACGTCCTCTCTCAGTATCTTCTATCGGTCCGAGTAACCCATTCAGTCACTTGTCTTTATGTCGGTCCAAGTTAAAATGTTTTCCTTTTCTATTAGGCAAGGAATCAACCACTCTAGCTTTCTACTGGTACTAGATAAACCTCACTTAGATATTGATCTTCTCTAACGGTATTGAGCTTGGAAGTGATTGTAAATGGATTCAACCTTAGGATTCAATCCATTCTTCAAAGATGTAATTACTTTTCACTTTGGATTTCATTTTGGATTGGATATTGGTGTTCCTGAGTTGATAATATATATGATTATGAGATAGATATGCTTATCTCTTTGGATAATGATTATTGATGTGATTATTGTGGTGTTGCATTGTGTTGTTCATCTTCAAGAGGTATGTTGGTTAATCACACTATTCATTTTCGAGTTCTTGATGTTGTTGTTGTTGTTTGCTTCGTATGATGATAGATATGGAGTTTGTATTGAGCAAGATGATATATTGAACTATGAGTTTAGATGGTAGTTTAGATGCTAGAACACATATTGGGTTATGTTGTTTTGTCGATTATGAACAAAGTAGTGTTAATCGAACATGAATTATAGATTAATTGGTGTTCTTGAAAAAGTTTTTGGTGAATAACATATCAAGACGATTATATGTGAATTTTTTATGTTTTGGATATGAATATGGAATGTTCATATCTAGAATCAAGTTATGCTAATTGATGATGTGATTTTCATATAGGAATATGAATATGATTATGAGGTTAAGGATGTTTATGCATCCATGAGTATGTGTTCATACGTATTGAATAAGTGTTCAATTTGGAAGTTAGGATTATTTGATAACCTGGACTTGTGATTGTTATGAAGTTGATGGATATGAATAAGAGATGAGCACATTGTTGGAATATTTTATTCCACACATTCATGTTAAAGGTTTTGATGATAAGTAGATAAACAAAGAAAAATAACAATTAATCAAGAAGAAGTCAAAGACGCAAGAGCTGGACAGAAAAGCAAAGAACCATGCAATTAATGCACGCTAAAGCAGAAGCTACCGCACTCTAGTCATTAAGACAGAGAGTTATGTAATCTGCATTGGAACAGTTAACGCACGCTATGGTGCAAGTTAACGCTCGCTAAGAGCAAAATATAACATATAATATACAAAGCAAATAATATACGCTAAGAAGTTTAAATATCAGCCTGTTGGAGGATTTTGGAAGGTCAAACATCACAACAGTCACAAAGAATAGCGCACGCAGCATGACAGAATTAGCGCATGCAATATGGTACAATAACGTACACTATGGGATAAGAATAACGTATGCTATGAGTATTCAAATTCGAACTTGGATCGTTGACGTCATGGAGTATGTAATCATTTCAACGGCTATCTGAGGTTACATTAACGTATGCTATGTAAAGACATTAACATACGCTATGGATGAAACAGAAGCTACTTGACTGAATTGATCAACAGATAACGTACATAACAGGTGAATCTTACGTATGCTAAAGATCTTAATGTACCCTATGCAAAGTATATAGCGCACGCTAAAAAAGAGCAGGCAACAACGGCTAAGTTGGATCTCGAGCCTATAAATACCAATGCATTTGGTGTTATTCAAAACAACAACTTCAAGAAAATTCTTATACATCTGATATACGTTATAAACATTATTGTTTTTGTAATCGAGCATAATTGATAAGAGTATGAGTGTTTAATTCACTCAACCATACACGAGAGAAAAAAAGTATTGTAGATTTGATTAAGTGTTATTAGAATTGTGGATTCCGGCATTGTTAGAATCATAATCTAAATCCAAGAGAGGTTTTTCTAGTACCGATAGAAAGCTATAAAGGTTGATTCCATATATGATAGAAAAGGAAAACAGTTTATCTTGGACCGACATAATGACAAGATTGTAATGGTTTATCTTGGACTGATAGAAGACAAGATTATAACGGTTTATCTTGGATCGATAGAAGATAAAATTGTAACGATTTCCCTCGCACCGATAGAAGACAATAGGAAAAGATTTATCCTAAACCTATAGAAAAAGATAATGAGAGAGGATATAGGCACATTGTTGAACCTCTATATATCACTGTGTCATTTACATTCCACACTTTTATCCCTTCCGCAATCGCAAAATAAGTCTCTATTCTTAATCCCGCTATCCGACCCTTCTTCAAGTAGTGGTACCATACTCGACAATTGGTATCAGAGCAGGTATCTCTAATAGTCGGCTTAACATTCGAGGAGAAAAAAATCCAATGGCGCTTCATTTTGCCCCAGTCGAAGGCCTAGCCTTAAATCGACCTCCATTTTTTATGGATCAAACTTCATGACATGGAAGAAGAAAACGTCAATATTTATTCGAGCCTATGATATCAAGCTTTGGAAGGTAATATGTCTTGGTCCAAAAATTCCTATAAAATTCGACGGCTCTCTCAAAAGCTTCAAAGCATACGATGATATGGTTGGAAAACGATCATTACAATTAAAAAGCAACATAATTGCTTTATTATGCTTTAAATCCAGAAAAACACAATATGATTTCCTCGTGTGATAGTGCTAAACAAATTTGAAAAATGTTAGAAGTAACTCACGAAGGAACATCACAAGTCAAGTAGATGAAGATAAATATGGTTCTCTGTAATACCACGGGTATTTCATGCTATTAAGTTATATATTGCGTTCCATATCATGATGCTTGTGCTTTATATGTTCTGTTTAGACCGTGTTGTTTCGACTAAAACCTTGTCCACATTTAGTTGTTACAGTGACGAAATTGTATGATGATTGATGACGTGTCGGTGACACACCTTGATGATACTGAAGCAATTACTGGTGTGAATATGACAGTGGCCAACGTCTTGTTCCCCGAGGAAATTACATTACGCGCCTAAAGGAAGTCACACTATGATGGTTAAGTATGATATATAACTAAGTGGTTTAACCATACCTAACATACATTAAAGTGTATGCATTATGTATGTTGTTTGCTTAGTCTTACGTACGTTAAAGGGTGTGCCTTACTTACGTTAATAGATTGTGTTACGTACGTTAAAATATATGGTTACGTACGTAATCCATCCCTCAGTCTACCGAGAAGAATCTTCAATTATGCATTATCCAGACAACTTTCGGCGCTATAAAGACAAACAAGTTAACTGACCGTAAAGTACATTAAAAGATCAACCTTATGTACGTTACACATGATTTGTTACGTACGGTACAACGATGCTGCATACGTAAAAGAAGGGGTCATTTCGGGCAGTGGCTTCTGGCCCTTACTTACGTACGTTAAGCCATTCAGGATAACATACACTAAAAGTTTATGTACGTAATGTTTGAGGCATAACGTACATAAAGCGATGTCAGCTGTTATATATCAAGCACCTATAGCCCATTCCTCACGAAGTAAATCGTCCCTCTCTCTCTCTCTAAAAACATCCTCTAGCCTTCTCAATGGAATTCTAGCCTCCCTAGCCGTGTGTTATCATAGTAGAGGTTCAAGCTCCGGAGAAGGTTTTGAAGGTGTTGTTTCCCGTTCTTCATCGTCCTTCATTGTTCTTCCTCATCCTTCGTCAGGTAAGGTTAGTTTATCTAACCATTGAGTCCATTTCGGTATTACAGTTGTATTGTATCGGATTTTGGGTGTTTTGGGTAGTTTTGAACTCTTGAAGATAATCGAATCGTTAAAACTAGCACTAATCATAATCGTTAAAACGAAAGTCTATCTCAAGTTAGTATTTTGTATGATTTTTGGTAATAATCATAATTGGATTGTAAAACTTATGATCAAACTTATAAACCGCCAACATCATAAAATTTTCATGTAATAGATTGTGTTAGTAATCCAATTACCGTACGGTAAACTCCTTGGAATTATTAAAATGAGCTAGTTATCAATTACCGAAATTAGATAGGTAATCAAGTATATGGGGATTTTGCTAGAATCATGCTTATCTGTTCTGCCCTAGGATTGAGGAATTTCTAATTCAAGTAATTAGCAAATCGACAAGTTGGTTATAGTTGTAGTCGTATCGTAGAAATATTGTAAGAACATTATGGTTAAAAGGATTTGATTAATTGATAATCAATGGGTTGAGGATTTAAGTAATTCGCATTATTATTAAATGTAGGAATTTTAGTTTCAGCATTATGAATTGAACTAAGTTTAAGATTCAATCAGGGCGGGGTAATTGTCGCTATTCATCATTATCACCCGGAGGTATTAATCGATGAACATGTAATAGGTTGAGCTCTCGATTGTGGGCGTTCGAGCCGTTGTGTTATGAAGGAAATGAATCTCGTCGGAATTAAGGCAAGTGATACTTTGCTCAGACTATGTTATGTTAAATTCCGAAATTTATTGTGTGTCACTATTTGTGGAATATGTGTTTCCGTCTTACTTGAAGACTTGATTGATGGACCGATGTGTTGGGGGTAAAATCTGTATGGTACCCGTATAGAACTCTGTTGAGGGATAAAACCTGAATGGTACCCACGTCCAGAGTATTTCTGTGTAGACTTGTTTGCGATCCTGGGAGTTCACGTGACGGTAGAAAAGACAAATGTTGAGTATTCTGTTATCTATTGCCAAGCCTAATGATAATATCGTACTGTGGATTTATCTTATTCTATTAATGAATTCTTATTCGTATTGTCTGACCTAGGTTGGCTGGCACGATTCGTCGTGATAGGCAAATTTGTTGAATATGTGCAGGACATTCCCGAAGGTTCCGGTCAGGCTTGAGCAGTGTTTGGGAGAAGCCTTGTTATTCGTTTCTTTTAAACTGAATTCTGAAAATATTCTAAGTTCATGTAATAACCGTGTTTGTGAACTTATTTTTCTAAAGTATTTCACTTCGTAATTGTATCATCGTGGAGTTACTTTCATAAAAATTATTTAATGTAGAAATTTTAAGCTCTGGGCGCTCTCCGCTGAGCTGGCCCTCACGGTTTTGTTTCTGGGAACCCAGTGAGCACCTTCCCAAGAGGTCACCCATCCTAAGATTGCTCTCGCCTCGAGCACGCTTAACTTCGGAGTTCTCATCACCCCGAAGCCGTTGGTCTCCCAAAAGGCCTCATGCTATAAGGTGTCACGTAACGCTCAAATAAGGCACTTCGCTCGCTCTCTGCTAGTCGGTGTAGGATATCACAATCCGCCCCTCCTCAAAGGACCCGACGCCCTCATCGGCACACTCGCACGACACGGCAGAGTGGCTCCAATACCAAATTATCAAATCCCGTGACCCCTCCGTCGTAGCATGATATTGTCCGCTCTGGGCGCTCTCCGCTGAGCTGGCCCTCATGGTTTTGTTTCTGGGAACCCAGCGAGCAGCTTCCGAGGAGGTCACCCATCCTGAGATTGCTCTCGCCTCGAGCACGCTTAACTTCGGAGTTCTCATCACCCCAAAGCCACTGGGCTCCCAAAAGGCCTCATGCTATAAGGTGTCACGACACGCTCAAATAAGGCACTTCGCCCGCTCTCTGCTAGTCGGTGTGGGATAAGACACAATGGGACTTGGTGAGATTTAAGAACAGGATCTGTATCCCGCCAAATGACGAGCTAAAGCAAACTATACTGAAGGAAGCTCATTGTACTCCTTATTATGTGCATCCCGGGGTGAGCAAAATGTACAAGGGTCTTCGGAAGAGATTTTGGTGGAAGAACATGAAACAAGAAGTAGCAAGATTCGTTGCTCAATGTATGACATGTCAGCAGGTAAAGATCGAACACCGCAGACCAGCCGGAATCATGCAGCCCTTACCCATTCCAGAATGGGAATGGGAAAGCATATAAATTGATTTTGTCACCAAGTTACCGGTGACGACGGGAGGATAGGACATGATATGGGTCATTGTATACCGATTGACGAAGTCAGCACATTTTATTTCTATCCAGGAAACTATCGGAACAAAGCAATTGGCCACCATTTTTATCCGAGAAGTCGTGAAACTACATGGCACCCCCTTAACAATCATATCAGATAGAGACACCAGATACATGTCCCATTTATGGACAACTGTCCACAAGGCTATGGGTACTCAGCTACATTTCAGCACATCCTATCACCCTCAAATAGATGGACAGACAGAACGTACGATACAGACCCTGAAGGATATGTTGAGAGCATTTGTACTTGATTGGGGCAAAGACTTGGTTAAACATCTCTGTTTAGAGGAGTTTTCATACAACAACAGTTGGCATGCAAGCATAGGCATGGCACCCTTCGAAGCCTTCTATGGTAGAATGTGCAAGTCTCCCTTATGTTGGGATGACGCTTCCGATGTCGTTGATACCGAGTTAGATCTGATCCAGGAATCTATTAAGAAAATTTCCATTGTTCAGAAACACATGTTAGTGGCACAGAACCGCCAGAAGTCATACGCTACGGACCGCCAGCGACCGTTGCAATTTCTAGTTGGGGACCACATTTGGGTCAAAGTATCATCGATGCGGGACATTTGACGTTTTGGCCAGAAGGGCAAGTTGACGCTTTGAGATTTTAGACCGAATTGGTAGACTCGCTTATCGATTAGCACTACCACCATCATTAGACGGAGTGCATATTGTCTTCCACGTCTCCCAATTGAGGAAGTACGTTTACGATCCGAGTCACAAGATCAATTTCGAAGAAGTAGAGATTTCTAATGATGATACCTTCAGAGAAGTGCCAATCGCGATTCTAGATCGACGCATAGACTCTAAGGAATAAAAACATACCTCTTGTGATGGTTCAGTGGTCGCATCCCGGCATTGAAGAAGCAACTTAGGAAACCGAGTCGAGCATGAGAGAGAGTCACCCCGAGCTATTTTCTTAGTTTCAGGACGAAACTATTTTTAAGGGGGGTGGTAGGTAATACCACGGGTATTTCATGCTATTAAATTATATGTAATCCATTTTTAGCAATTATTGCGCTCCATCTCACGATGCTTGTACTTTTATATGTTGTGTTTAGACCGTATTGTTTAGAATAAAACCTTGTCCACATTTATTTGTTACGGTGATGAAATTGTATGACAATTGATGACGTGTCAGTGACACACCTTGATGACGCTGAAGCAATTACTGGTGCGAATATGACGGTGGCCAACATCTTGTTCCCCGAGGAAATTGCCTTACGCACCTAAAGGAAGTGACACTATGATGGTTAAGTATGATACATAACTAAGTGGTTTAAACATACCTAACATACATAAAAGTGTATGCATTATGTATGTTGTTTGCTTAGTCTTACGTACGGTAAAGGGTGTGCCTTACATACCGTAACAGACCATGTTACGTACGTTGAATATATGGGTTACGTACGCAATCTATCCCTCAGTCTACCGACAAGAATCTTCATTTATGCATTATCCGGATAACTTTCGGTGTAACACCCCAAAAAGGCGGCCGCTACAGTGCCGTGGACCCCACACTGGGACCCACCAGGCGATACCCAAAATACAGATTAAATACGCAATATTTGTGATACCGAACCACAATACATAGTATTTACTCCGAGTAGGAGTTTATAGTAGTATGGCCAACGGCCTTATTACACAGAGGATCCGAAATACGAGTATAATCCATATGGAGATGGAATATACCATAAATAACAGTACATTAGTCCACAATTTAAAATAAAGCGGAAAGATAACATTACATGGTTCAAACAAAACCGGAAAACAAAAGATTTGGGCCCCCCGAACTGTATCCTTCGAACCCTTCGCCGTCACCATGATCTTCCTGTGCCTTGACTTTTCCTAGACCTAAAATACAACACAAGTATTTCGCCCAATACAGGGTCAGATATACATGATAAATGGTTTCTCAAGATATTATACAATTCACATATATTAGATTTCAAGGAAAACAACCCGACTAACAAACATACCCCTCGGGCGTATGAACGATTAGTCACAAAATGTCGAACACATCTAAATATATAAATGGACTATGAACGACCAAAATAGTACGGCTCAAGATAGACATCACAGTACGCCCGATCTGAAAATGTGTCAGTGCACATGTCCACCCCGTATACGGAATCCAAGATATACGTAGGACAATGTACCTAATTAGCCTCACGAACTACGTCTCGTGTGCACAGTCCAATATGGAAACATCCACGCATGACTATATATGTGCCTGACTAAAAATCCTACACAATAACCACTCAGAACGCATATATGATTCCGGATATGTCACGATACAACATGACAACAAATTTAATAAATCACATATCCGATTAAGGATCAAGAAACTCACCGAAATGACAATAAGGATCAATGATATCAATGGTTCAAAAGTGACGAACTTGGGAATGCAATCCCACGATGAAAACGGTACATCATCAAGAATAATATCAAATCATGGGTCACAAATTTATAAGTGTTTCACATAAACGAAACGTATGATCATCACAAGAATCCAAACATCATTATAACCAAGCAAGATAACTTGCCTCAATACGGAGACGAGAATAGTCCCTCCTTGTCGAACGAACGAATGGTCCTCGACTTAATATCGGTTACCCGAACAATCAACCTTGTAAGGGATACAATCCATTCAATAACACATTCTCATAACTATCGATATCTAGTTCAGTGAATCGATATACTGAATTCAATTCGCTTAGTTCAACTATCTTTGTTTCATAATTCCATTTCAAGGATTCATACTAACTTCAATTTATACTCATTATCGGTTATCATTCAAGGTGTTCTCGATTATTCGTATAGTTCAAACGGATGAGAATTTATCAAGAACAATCATCAAGGAGAACTATGCTAAAATTGATATGCCGATAGGATTTCTTAAAAACAACATCAATATTTTGAAAGATATAATCCAAACAACTACGTTTCATAAAACATTGATCAAAGTGAAGGTCACTCAGCGATTATCATTGTTCGAACGAATCATGAATTTGTAAATTTATTACTTTGTTCATCGGTTATGAGTTCACCTCGTTAGATTAACGATATAGTTGAGTTATTCATCACACGATCATCACGATATCATCATTAAGGTGAATTAAACACCTCTGAACTATAACCTTATGTTGATATGATTCAAGGTTCAACCAAATCAGATGAAAATCCTAAGTTCATTTAGTTTAGAATCTTCCTAAACATGATGGTTCGATTCAATATAATGATAACAATCCTACAAATCAACCTATTTACAATGAAACTAAGGATCATTATTGTTCTAGTGATGTTAATATTCCAGCAAGAAGAGTGTGTTTCAACTAAACATGATTACTACCATTTAAGACATCAAGAATACATCATATCAAACCCTTAATCACCATATTCATCATTTAGTTGTTAAAAGCTTAACTACAAATATATTTAGCTTGATTAATTCAACATTAGGTGAAGTATACATTATCACTAACAGTATAACTAAGAGATTATAGGGTGAAATCATATAACATACCTTCAAAAATAAAGAACAATACACCAAAACCATAAGAACACACTGTAAGCTTCAAGAATGACTCCAAACTTCCAATCAACAAGCTCCAAATCGAGATGCAAAGCTCAAATACAAGTTGGAAGAAGGTAGAATTGGACTAGGGAGGCAGGGGGATGATTATAGGGGTGAAAAACCGGGTGTTGGACGTGCAAAATGAAAGACACAAGTTGTCTTTTTATAACAGCACAGTTCATTACGTACGTGATACACAAGAGAATAACGTACATTAGCATCTTTACCTACGCTACACCAAAAGCATTACGTACGTAAGCTAGTTCCAGAGGCTACTGACTAAAAACACGGACAACATTACGTACGTTATGGCTTGGAGCATTACGTACGTAATGTAGGTCAACTAGGCTGCTCCAAAAGATCAGATATTACGCACGACCCCACATGCCGAAAGTTGAGATCGGATAAGACTACAAGCCTAACGTACGTAAACAGCACTTCCTTACATACGTAAAACCAACAAGATAGTGTACGTTATGCTAAAGGGTTAGCGTACGTTAAAAACAGAATTACTAGCCCAAAAATGCACTTATCTATACAACGTCGAGAAATCAATCATAGTGTGAATGGTAGTTATTCAAGTATATTATGATATATTCCAACATTAATAAATATTAAACAAATGCAACAAGGCTACAATAGTGTTGAATTATCCGAATAATACAATAGTAGGTAAGAATTTCCGTCGGATATTACATTTGGCACTATAAAGACAAACATGTCAATTGATCGTAACGATGTTAAAAGATCAACCTTACGTACGTTACGCACGATTTGTTATGGTACAGCGATGCTACGTACGTAAAAGAAGGGGTCATTTCTGGCAGTGGCTTCTGGCCCTTACTTACGTACGTTAAGCCAATCAGGATAACGTACGCTAAAAGCTTTACATACGTAATGTTTGAGGCATAACGTACGTAAAGCGATGTCAGCTGTTATATATCAACCACCCTTCTCCCATTCCTCACGAGGTAAATCTTCCCTCTCTCTCTCTCTAAAAACATCCTCCAGCCTTCTCAATCGAATTCTATCCACCTTAGCCGCGTGTTACCTGTTGGGATTCCGGATACAAAAATGAGTATGCAGCGGAATAATAAAACTCAATTTAAAGAATCCCAAATAAGATCGATCAAATAACGTATACATAAAAATAAATTGAACGAATACAAAGGATTAAAGTCCCATACCTTTGAAGCCTTTGATAATATCTTCGTAAGTTGATAATGATCACGAACCCGAACACGAGCACAAATCCCCTTTGTCGCAAACACCAAAACTAAGATTTCTCTAAGCGACGGAACTTGACAGGAATCAACGAGACTCCCTTCTATCAGGAACACGGCTAGGAAAACTCGTAGGAATTTTTCTCTCTTATTTTTTCTCACTTCTTTTCACCTCAAAGATGATGAAGAACTTGAAAAAAAAATTCTCTCTCTCCTTCTCTCACCCTCTCGGCCGTAGCATCAATGTGTCTTTGGAGTAGTTTTGATTTGTACATTTTATAAGACAAAGTGATGGAAAAAGGATATTAAAATGATATGATCTAATCATGTCATTTGGAAGCATGTGTGGAAGACTAACATGCCTTGTCTTATAACAATAAAACACACCAAGACAATCATGAGGGGAGGGGCGGCCTTAAGAAGGTGGGAGGAAACGGGCCGAGTCACTCCGCTCGTGTATTGGATGTTCGTCAAACGACTCCATTAAATATACTTCGTTTAATCTCAAAGGTATTTATACTTAATTAATTAATCCAATTAATTAATTATTTCAAACAAATATATTTCTCTAAGAAATATTATTTATGAATTAAATTAATTACCCATAAACTTAATTTCAATTCATAAGAATGCTATTTGATTTATCCAATAAATTATAAATAGATATCCAATATCTAATATTAATAGAGATATGGTAAATTCATTTTTATCCGTCAACGATCATGATGTGCGACTTTGTAGGTCCGTCTCAGCCGGCATTGGGAGGAACCAGTGAGTGCGGGCAGCACTTAGCCAGCCTAGCGGGCCGCACTGTAAACCCCAACTGAGAACGAATGATGGGATCATTTCAGAACCATTATGTCTTGAATACCCTTCATCATATGTCCCGGTCAAGTCTTCGGGTCACGGTAAATTCAAACTCTACTGTTGACTAGACACTATACATATGTTAATGCAAATAAAGACCGACTGATTACTAGTGTATCCAATACAACTAGCTCAGAATGCTTTGGCCAATGACTTATGATCTTATTCGCCTGCTCACTAACAGGAGATAGAATCCTTTCTTGGCGTACAGTAAAGACTGTTACCTGCCCGTATAGTCCGCACTTTGAGGTTGACTCAGCAATTAAGCAAATGAGTCTAACTACTCTAATGACAAACTAAACGTCACAGGCACATCTCTTACTAAACCCTCAAGTCAAAGGCCTATGTATACTATCACAACCTTTCGATTCGTCATCAACTCTCCAAGAGTGAATACCGTGTGACTGAATCAAGTATGAGTTGTATTCGAGCACACTGGTCCCACCAATATACTTATAACTATGCTATCAAGACATGCACATGTCCTAGCATCAGTTATACAAGTCTTACTCAAAACTTAATGCCCAATTAAGTTTATCGACTTGCGAACAGTTTACGTAAATAAGCTTTAAACACTTCCACTGCATTTTCTCTTATCCGATAATGAGAGTGGAATGTTTGCTCTTATTTACATGGACTTCACTTCAATGTTTACCAAATCAAGAATGCATTTGAAATACAATAAACAATGATAGAATCATATTGCCTTTATTAATTATTCCATAAGTACAAGTACAATGCCGTTTCTCTGCCATCTCCTGAGTGGCATTCGAGGGCATATTCCTAACAATCTCCCACTCGCACTCAATGCCACACATCATGGTATCCAATACCCATGTTCTTCAGATGTCTTTCCAAGACAGCCTGAGATAACAGCTTAGTCAGCGGGTCAGAGACATTGTCTTCTGAGCCTATTCTTTGCAACGAAACATATCCTTTTTTAACCATCTCTCGAACAATGTGATAGTTTCTCTCTATATGCTTAGTGTTGTGGTGAGCCCTTGGCTACTTGGCTTGGGCGAGAGCTCCATCATTATCACAAAATAGTGATATAGGCAGCTTCACATTATGCACCACTTGAAGTTCTTGCACAAACTTTTGCATCCAAAATGCTTCCTTGCTAGCCTCTAAGGCAGCTTGGTACTCTGCTTGGCAGGTGGAATCTACAGTATCGCTTTTCTTGGAGCTTCTCCAAGATACTGCTCCTCCATTGAGATTAAACAAATACCCAGATATTGACTTAGAGTCATCCTAGTCTCCTTGAAAATAAGAATCGGTGAATCCAACCACCTTCAGTTCTCCACCACCGTAAGTAAGAACCCTATCTCTAGTCCTTCTTAAGTATTTAAGAATGTTAGCGGCAGTCCAGTATTCCCTTCCTGGGTTTGGTTGAAATCGACTTACCACACTTACAGCGTAGTCTAAGTCTGGTCTTGTGCATAGCATAGCATACATGAGGCTACCCACTGCCGAGGCATAGGGTACCTTAATCATCTCTCTTTTGTATTCCTCACTTTGAGGACACATTTTCTTGGTGAGATGAATTCCATGTCGCATGGGAAGTAATTCTCTTTTAGAATTATCCATCTTGAATCTTCTAAAGATCTTATCTATATAGAGGGCTTGGGAAAGTCCTATCATTCTTCGCGGTCTATCTCTGTAGAGACGGATCCCTAGAATATAGGAGGCTTCTCCCAAGTCTTTCATGGAGAATGTTTTGTGAAAGCCAAGCTTTCATAGTGCTGAGCATTGCTACATTATTTTCCATAAGTAGAATATCATCTACATATAGTACTAAGAACCCAATGTTGCTTCCACTGACCTTTTTGTAAACACATGGATCCTCCTCGTTTTGCACGAAGTCAAAGTCCTTGACTGCTTCGTCAAATCGAAGGTTCTAACTCCGAGAAGCTTGCTTTAGCCCATAAATGGCTCGTTGCAGCTTACACACCTTATGAATATTAGCTTTGGACAAAAACCCTTAGGCAATTCCATGTATATTTCCTCCTCGAGGTATCCATTTCGAAAAGCTGTTTTGATGTCCATTTGCCAAATTTCCTAATCGTAATGAGCAGCAATGGCAAGCATCATGCGAATTGAATTGATCATAGCTACGGGCGAGAAGGTATCATGATAATCGATCCCTTCCCTTTGGGTATAACCCTTTGCCACAAGCCTGGCCTTATAGGCGTCAACCTTGCCATCCCCATCAGTCTTTCTCTTATACATTCATTGACTTCCAATAGGCTTCATGCCTGTTGGTAAATTTACTAGAGTCTAGACCTGATTGGCATGCATCGAGTCTATCTCAGCTTCTATACCTTCTTGCCATTTATTGGAGTCCACATCCACTATCACTTGGTCATAGGTGACAGGGTCATCCTCACGGCTATCATGTACTTCGTGAAGACCCAGCTCCTCGACGTGTATAGCCATACCTCTCAGGTAAGTGAGACACCCTATCAGAACTTAGAAGTGAAGGTTGTGTCACAATAGGTTCGGTTCGTGATCCTGATCAGATGTCACCTCAGGACTTTCTTTCTGCTCTTCCAAACAGACATTTCTACCCGAGCCACCTTCCTGAATGAATTCATCATCAAGGAAGTGCGATTGTAAAGCCACAACGACCCTATGGTCTTCTGGCATGTAGAATAGATAACCCATCGAGTCCTCTGGGTATCCAATGAAACGTCCCTTGACGGACCTTGCTTCCATTTTGTCCGCCTTAGCCTTTTTAACATAGGCTGGACATCCCCAAATCCTTATGTGATTAAGACTTGGTTTCTTACCCTTCCACATATCATGCAGAGTGATAGGAACGGAGTAGGAAGGACATCTATAAAGGATATAGGCAGCGGTAAGTAAGGCGTACCCCCAGAGGTAAATTGGTAAATCAGTGTAATTCAACATGGAGTGGACCATGTCCAACAAAGTCTAATTTCTCCTATCTGAAACACCATTTAACTGTGGGGTTCCTAGCGGCGTGAATTGTGAAACTATTCATGCTCTTTAAGGAACTCATCAAACTCGGTGCTCATATACTCGCCACCTAGGTCTGATCGAAGTGACTTGATATGACATCCAGTCTGTTTTTCAACTAGAGCCTTAAATTCCTTGAATTTAGTAGAGGCTTTAGATTTATGTTTCATCAAAGTACACAATCCCATACCTAGTATGATCATCTGTGAACATTATGAAATGTTGATATCCATCTCGGGATGCTTCTAAAGCACCAAAACCATCGGTATGTACCAACCCTAGTTTCTCAGCAGCCCTTTTAAATGACCCTGTGAATGGGGACTTAGTCATCTTGCCTCTAAGGCAGGATTCACAAGTTGGATAGGGTTCTTCACCCAATGTAGTTAAAAGTCCATCTTTCTCTATTTTATGAACCTTGGTCTGACCAACGTGACCAAGTCTAAGGTTCCACTTAAGAGCTTGATTAGTATCATGCCTGCCACGTTTCATAGTTATAGTGTTCACTACTCATTTATTTTGTAAGTCCAGATGATATAAACCATTCAACAATGTAGCTGTGCCAACTAATTTATTTCGAAAAATAAATTTTACAACTACCATTGCCAATGAAGAAAGGAAATCCTTTCCGGTCCAAGACTGGAATGAATATAATGTCTTTATGCCCCCTGGGCAAAACCAGTACTTCATCTAATGTCAAAATAAAACCGGATTCGAAACCCAGTAGGAGTGATCCAATATTAGTTGCCTCGACTCTTTGTCTGCTTCCGACAGTGACCATCACTTCTCCAGCTTCAAGCTGCCTACTTCGTTCCACATCCTGATTCATAGTATAAATATGAGAAGTATCACTTGATTCCAAAATCCATGAAGCAGAATATACAATAGCGGAACAATTGGTTTCAAAAACAAAAAGTTCCATACCTGATGCGCCATTAATCTTGGGACAAGTCCTACGCTAGTGGCCCAGCTCACCACATTCAAGACATTTATCCGTAGGTTTGGGACCGCCTACCTTCTGAACCTTTAGGGCCTTGACCTTGCCTTTCTGCACCATTTTCTTGGGTTTATACTGCTCGTATATCTTTTTCCTTTTGTTCTTGGACCTCCGAGGCCCAGAAGAAATCACAAGAGCAGCCTCCCTCGGCTTAGTCTTCATGTTAGACTGTGTCGTCACCAGTTTGTTCATTAGGCCAGCTAATGTGCATGAAATTTCATTACAGTTGAAATTCATTACAAACTGCGTGAAGGAGTCAGGTAGAGATTGAAGGATGAGATCAATTTGGAGGGATAAATCCATGTGAAAGTTGAGCACTTCAAGCCTCTCAATCATGAAGATCATTTTGAGGACATGGTCTCCCACTATCTCCCCTTCTTTCATCCTAGCACTGAATAACTGCTTTGATATCTCATATCTAGCAGTCTTACTATGCTCTCTATAAAGCTCGGTCAAGTATGCGAGAATCTGCCTAGCAGAAGTCATTTTCTCATGCGCTCTCTGTAGCTCATTAGTCATTGAGCCAATCATAAATCCACGGACCAGCACATCATCCTTGAACCATTTTTCATGGACGTCAATTTCTTCCTGATTACCCCTAGTCCGGACTGGAGTCGGCAGAATGTCTGCCTCCAAGACATATCCCAGAGACTCAATGCTAAGTACAATCATCAGATTCCGCAACCAGTCAACAAAGTTGGATCCAGTCAGGAAATTCTTTTCAAGTAGTAATGCAAGTGGGTTCTTTGCCATTTTAAAGAGATATTGTTTCGTTTCTATGCATTGATTTGGACAAGATTGAATTAGTGACTTGTTATATTATGACCAAGTATAAAATTTAAGGGCTTGTATAATTCTTGTCTCGGCTCCCACTAATTTTATCGGGATTACACACTCCCATGTTATAACCCGGAAGTCATGGTTAGATTGACTTCTTTAGTGGTGATCGAGTTCCTTACAAACGCAACCTGTCAGGTTTCTTGCCTATTAATTTCTGTAAAGTGGTGTCCAACACCAACCCGTCCAATGGATGATTCGATCTTCTTTTACCCTTAGTCTTCATGCCCTCAACCTCTCAGGTTTCTTGGAAATCCAGACTGTAACACCCCGAGATATTCGGAATAATTACAGCACCGTAAACCTTTTAGGTAAGGATTTACAAGGCTAATTTTAAAAAGAGTGTAAATATAAACCAATCGTACAAATGAAGCTCAAATACAGATTTGATTCAACCGATCAAATAAGTTAACTTATACAACCATATCGAAAGGACATTATTAAAACAGACGTACTCCAGTACTAAAATAGACTAAGGAAACACATCACAATAACAATAAACATCAACCACATCACTGAGCCATTCCATCGTCCTGTCGGTACTGTGGTTGCCTCCCCGCTCCTCGGCTACCTGAACATCAAAACAATGTCCACCCCCGAAGGGGTTAGCAAAACAATGCTAGTACAAGTATCATCATACAATAAATCATTAATGCATCAGGAAACATGCAAAACGGACTTCCGCCACCGGAATCCAACGATGCGAATCCTCACGATTCCATCAACACTATACAAGGTAATCCATCGATCCAGCGCCCTCAGCATAGATCCCCATGATGATCCCGTCGGACCAACGCATGGTGGAAAACCCGTCCAACGATCCAGCGCCCTCAGCATAGATCCCATGATGATCCCGTCGGACCAACGCATGGTGGACATTCGATCCAGCGCCCTCAGCATAGATCCCCATGATCCCCTCGGATCATTTAAACCATAAATCCATCAAGTATGCATACACATATGCATTTCAATACATTCATCAATACGAACAAATAACAACTAATATCACGAGAATTTTCAGAAATACGTCTCATATTCAACAATATGAACAAAACCACAAGCATGATCAAAGTTTCAATATAAGTCGAACTCGACATATGATAGTTGCCTCGGAGATGGCAAGAATGTAATACTTCGACAAACGTCACGCGTCCGTATGTCACCGCCCCACGATCGACCCCTATGCAAGGCTCGCACCTTGTTCAAAAAGAAATACAAGGAACTTAACATACCACTCGATACTAACATACGCTCACCGAATACTAATATCAAGATCGTAAAGTAGTGACACTAGGTTGGTTCACGGTTAGAACACTAAGTAAGAACCAGGCAGGAGCGATAAGGCACTCTATAAGGGCTGAACGATCATTTCGAATATGAAGTACCGTTGTTTAAAAGTTCATTGTTTCACAAGATGTTTAGGGTTTCGTGTTAAATAAGGAAATGAATGTCAAATCCCCATATGATCGGCCAAGATGATTCGACCCCCAATATTACTCAAGACGACAAGCATGCTTAAATATTACGCAAGGAAAACGACACTACGGTGATTCGGTTTAAGTTCAAGGACCTGGTCGATATATATATGTATTACCTCAAGAACATGGAGGACAATGTCATAACAATTTCTTCTAACATATATGAATTTCTCCAATGGAACATAAAAAGGAATCAGAGAATATAACCGAAATCATGCTTATTACTCCCACGAATTAAGGATGCTACAAGTTAAGGTTTCATCCACCGAGGCTAAAATCAAGACTCTACGTAATGAAAGAAAGATAAGGTATAATCGGGTTCTAAACTTCAAAACATGGTGTTGGACTCAAAAGATCATTATCTAGTCCAATGATTTCCAAAAACAAGCTCAACGTATAGTTAAGAATGTAAACTTTAGCTTGGTGAATCGTAACATACCTTAAGAGATGTAAGAATAAGAGAATCTTCAATAAACTCTTCACCGGAAGCTTGATCACCAACTCTCCCGGTCTAAGCTTCCCAAAATCGGAGGTAAATGATGATATGAGGGATATGAGGTGAAGGATAGTCTCAAGGACACAAAAATCGGCCAAGGCAAAAGTGGGAAATGAAGTGAGGGTCATGTTCTATAAATAGATTTCTAAGTATTACGTACGTTATGCAATAACCCCTTACGTACGTAACAAGCTTAACGTACGTTATACCCTAGCCTTTAGCGTACGTAATCGCCTGACCAGAGTTCCCTGGACTGATTTCGCCATTTCTTTACGTACGTAATCACACGGGTTTTACGCACGTAATACTCATGTCTATAGCGTACGTAACACATGCACCATAGCGTACGTAACGCCTATGTCCAGGTTCATGCGGGAATCACACGAATCTTCCCCGGCCCTCTCTTCGGCCCCCACAAGCCGACCCTTATCCGAACCCAAGTTGACTTAGCTTACGTACGTTAAGAACATCAGATAACGTACGTAACACTGCATCCTTAGCGTACGTTATGAACGCTTGTTAACGTACGTTAGTACGTGCAAAATCATGCATGCAATGCTTAAAGTTATAAAAACATAAGGGCGCAAATGCGGGAAACGAGTCTACGATTTATAACATCACGAAGTCGAAATAATACAAGGTTGAGTACAAGGTAAATACACCAGTTATTCGGGCATTACATACTACCCCTCTAAAAAGAAGTTTCGGCCCGAAACTTAAGACGAAAATAATTCCGGGTATCTCGACTTCATACTCTCCTCCGTCTCCCAAGTTGCTTCTTCGACTCCATGTCGAGACCACTGAACTTTTACCAAGGAGATCGGTTTATTCCTCAACTGCTTGACTCGACTCTCGAGTATCTTTATTGGTCTCTCTTCGAAGGTGCCGTCATTAGCTATCTCGATCTCGTCGAAATCAATAATATGACTGGGATCTGGTACATACTTCCGCAATTGGGATACGTGAAACACGTTGTGAACGTGACTCAGCGATGGCGGTAAGGCCAACCTGTATGCTAAATCCCCAACTCTCTCGAGGATCTCAAACGGTCCGATATATCTCGGACTTAGCTTGCCTTTCCTCCCAAAACGGAAAATTCCCCGTGTAGGAGACACCTTCAATAGTACGTGATCCCCAATGTCGAACTCCAGAGGGCGACGACGTACGTCCGCATAAGACTTCTGTCGACTCTGGGCAGTCAACAGTCTTTCTCTAATCAAAGCTATTTTCTCTTGAGTCTGAACTATCAATTCCGGTTCCGTCCCGATCAAATCCGAAGAATCATCCCAGCACAGGGGTGATCGACATCTCCTCCCGTACAAAGCTTCAAATGGTGCCACCTTAATAGAAGCATGCCAACTGTTATTGTAGGTGAATTCAATCAATGGCAAATGGACTTCCCAATCAGTCGACCAATCCAAAGCACAAGCTCTAAGCATGTCTTCTACTGTCTGTGTAGTCCTTTCGGACTGATCGTCCGTCTGAGGATGATAAGCCGTGCTAAAGTTTAGCTCGGTCCCCAAGGCTCTGTGAACTGCCTTCCAGAAGTGCGATACGAAGCGACCATCTCGATCCGAAATAATGGTCTTCGGCGTCCCATGCAATCTGACTATCTCCACAATAAATACTCGCGCCAATCTCTCGGGTCCCCAAGTATCTTTAATTCCTAGGAAATGAGCCGACTTGGTTAGTCGATCAACTATAACCCAAATCATGTTCATTCCCGATTTTTTCCTTGGCATACTGGTGATGAAGTCCATCGAGATATCCTCCCACTTCCACTCAGGGATCGGAAGCGGCTTTAACATTCCGGCAGGTCGCTGATGTTCAATCTTGACCTGCTGACACGTCAAACACTTCGAAACGTACTCTGCTACGTCCTTCTTCATATTCCCCCACCAGAAGTTTTGTTTAAGATCCTTATACATCTTACTACTGCCTGGGTGAATGGAATATGGCGCGCTGTGAGCTTCCTTCAGAATAGTCCGTCTTAAATCACCATCATTGGGAACGCAAAGTCGATTCTGAAATCTCAGAACTCCATCGTCTTGTACCACGAATCCGGGGGCTTTTCCCTTCTTTACTTCATCACATAATCGAAGGATCAGAGAATCGTTCAGTTGTTTAGACTTGATTTCCTCGACTAGTGATGAAGTCAGTTCCATCACATAAAGTTGCCCTTGGATTCCTGGTGCCCATACTTCAATCCTTTCGCGGATCAGTTCTCGTTGAATGCTGGTTTGGGACGTAAGTGCTTCCAACACTCGAAGAGAAACAGGTTTTCGGCTCAAGGCATCGGCTACTACGTTTGCTTTTCCCGGATGATAAAGAATCTCCAAATCGTAATCCTTGATCAATTCCAACCACCTTCTCTGCCTCATGTTTAATTCCTTCTGACTGAAAATGTACTTGAGGCTCTTATGATCGGTAAAGATCTGACAATGAGTGCCGTACAAATAATGTCTCCAAATTTTCAGTGCAAAGACTACAGCTGCTAACTCCAGATCATGAGTCGGGTAATTGACCTCATACGGCTTCAATTTCCGAGAAGCATAAGCAATCACTTTATCCTTCTGCATCAATACACAACCCAGACCCTGATTCGAAGCGTCGCTGTATACCATGAATCCATCAGTCCCCTCTGGCAGCGCTAATATAGGTGATGTCGTCAGCCTCCTCTTAAGTTCGTCAAAACCAGCCTGGCACTTCTCATTCCACATGAATTTTTGAGTTTTCTGTAACAGCTGAGTGAGCGGACGAGCAATTTTGGAAAATCCTTCTACAAAGCGGCGATAATATCCAGCAAGTCCTAAGAAGCTTCGGACTTCTTTCACGTTTTTAGGAGCTTCCCAATCCAAGATTGCTTCGACTTTCTTTAGGTCCACTTTGAACTCCGTCGGTGATATCACATGCCCAAGGAAGGTTACTTCCTTAAGCGAACTCGCATTTTGAAAATTTTGCATCTGTTGTTCCTTCCTCAAGGTGCTCAAAACCACACGCAAGTGCTCGGCATGCTCCTCTGCGTTCTTGAATATATCGGATGTCATCAATGAAGACGACCACAAATTTATCCAAGTATTCCAAGAATACCCGATTCATCAATTGCATGAATCTGCGGGAGCATTGGTAAGTCCAAGCGGCATCACTACGAATTCATAATGCCGTCTGGGATCGAAAGCGATTTGGTATATCTGATTCCTTAATTCTCAACTGGTGGTATCCTGATCGCAAGTCAATCTTCGAGAATACCCTTGCCCCTTGCAGTTGATCAAACAAGTCGTCGATCCGAGGTATAGGATACTTATTCTTGATCGTCATCTTGTTGAGCTCCCTGTAATCAATACACACTCGGAGGGATCCGTCTTTCTTCCGGACAAAGAGAACGGGCGCTCCCCAAGGAGAAACGCTAGGTTGGATATAGCCCTTCTGTAACAATTCCTCCAGTTGCTTCTTGAGTTCATACATCTCGGTTGGCGCCATGCGGTATGGTGCTCTGGAAATAGGAGCTGCTCCAGGCTCTAATTCGATAGTGAATTCCACTCCCCTCTGCGGAGGTAACCCAGGTAGTTCTTCGGGAAATATATCTGAGAACTCATTCACAACTGAAATAGACGAGAGCTCTACTCCTTCCTCTTTCCTCATGGCATAATACCAAAGTCCGTGACATCCCTGCTTCAGTAATTTCACAGCTTTCATTGCCTTGATCAATTTTCCCGAGCTTCCCGGTCTCCATCCTCGGAATAAGTGTTCAGATCCGTCATCAGCAATGATGGAAATGACTCTCTCTCGGTATTTCAGCACAGCTCCATAACGGTTGAGCCAATCATCCCCGAGAATTAAATCGTCACCGTAGATGTCAACTACAATAAGATTCGATGGCCAATCTCTTCCTTCTATAGATACTGGGAAATCCCTAGCTTCAAGGGTTCCCACAATTTTCTCTCCGCTCGGTAATCCCACAACATAAGGTTCACAATCAAACAAGCACGAGATTTTCAAACGATTAACACAGTTCAAAGATATAAAAGAATGCGTAGCTCCCGAATGGAACAAGACACTAACTGGTTGCAAAAGGATCTGAATCGTACCTGATGCAACGGTGTGTTACGATCCTCGATTTCCTCATTTAAATGCAGGCGCGGAGGAACGGACCCAGCACTGGATGCCTCTCTCTTCCCAGCGTTCTGCTGCTGAAATCCACTCTGTTGTGTCTGGTTCACACTCGTCTCCCTCGGGATTGGAGCTGGAGTACGAGTACCAAAAGATCGGGTCGCATTCCCACTAAATGTTGCACGATTTCCTTCCTGTCCACACTCGAAACAGGTCACAGCAGGCGCGAAACAATCACGTCGAACATGTCCCGCTTTGCCACAGTTATAGCACTTCTTCCCTGTGTCTGAAACAGTTGGTGCTGCCCGGAACTTCTTTCCACCTCGAGAAGGATGCGGAGGTCTCCTGGATGAATGAAAAGAGGACTGACCCCTGCGAGGCCCGCTGCTATTATCCTCCGTGAAGTTGCCAGACACCTTCTGTTTCTTTGCTTCCGTCGATTTCTCTACTGCTGCCTCTTTCATATCATAGGCTAACACCTTGTCCTGATACTGTCGCAAGGTGGTACATTCAAATCCGGACATATACTGTTGAATTTCCGGCTTTATTCGCATGTCAAAATGAAAAATCTTCTCCGCCTCGGTCCTGACCAAGTGGCGCACATAAGTCAGCTAGTGATTAAAAGTCTTAATCACGTCCGTCACAGATGCTCCCGAATCTTGTGGTGAGAAAAACTCCCGAATCCGGGCTTCTCTAACTGGACGAGGACAATATTGTGCCTCCATCATCAATTTGAATTCCGTCCAGTCAACATTGTGCTCCTCCGGTCGAATGGCCTCCCACCAGTCGAAAGCCTCCCCGGTCAAAAGATACTGGGTGACCGGAACCTTCCTATCGTTGGGACAGTTAATACCTGCAAAAATCTTCTCTAATTCCTTCAGCCAGTGATCCCAAGAAAGCGTCTCAGCAGAACCGTCAAATTTCGGAGGATGCAATTTGACCACCTCGGTAAGCCATTTATCTCCCCGATTTTCCACGTTATCTTTCTTTGTCCCATCGCCGTCTGCATGCGATCCACAACTTGAGCAAACTGGTTTTTCTGGGCAACCACCTGCTGAAGCACTCCCGGCACGTTAGGATCTGCATTATTATTTGCCGATCCCTACTGTCCCCCGGAATGTGAATCCGTTTGACTAGCGGCTATCTCTGGGGTAGATACCGACTCTTCTTGCCTCGCATTTCCACGTCCGCATCCACGACCGCGTCCGCGTCCACGACCTCCTCTCAACATAATGTAAACATAAATACTCAATATCCGGGACAAACTTTCTCAAAGTACATCCATCAATGTTTACAAGACATGAATTAAATAAAACAGTAGTATTCGAGATTAGGAAACTTACAACCACAGTCCACACGACGATCTTTGGCTCGTGATGATGTTACGAACGACCAATAATCAAATAACGTAAACAGACCCAACTAACCCGACTGCCAAGATATCCATGAATCTTAGCTCTGATACCATATTCTGTAACACCCCGAGATATTCGGAATAATTACAGCGCCGTAAACCCTTTAGGTAAGGATTTACAAGGCTAATTTTAAAAAGAGTGTAAATATTAACCAATCGTACAACTGAAGCTCAAATACAGATTTGATTCAACCGATCAAATAAGTTAACTTATACAACCATATCGAAAGGACATTATTAAAACAGACGTACTCGAGTACTAAAATAGACTAAGGAAACACATCACAATAACAATAAACATCAACCACATCACTGAGCCATTCCATCGTCACCGATGCTTGTGGTTGCCTCCCCGCTCCTCGGCTACCTGAACATCAAAACAATGTCCACCCCCGAAGGGGTTAGCAAAACAATGCTAGTACAAGTATCATCATACAATAAATCATTAATGCATCAGGAAACATGCAAAACGGACTTCCGCCACCGGAATCCAACGATGCGAATCCTCACGATTCCATCAACACTATACAAGGTAATCCAGCCATCCAGCGCCCTCAGCATAGATCCCCATGATGATCCCGTCGGACCAACGCATGGTGGAAAACCCGTCCAACGATCCAGCGCCCTCAGCATAGATCCCCATGATGATCCCGTCGGACCAACGCATGGTGGATATTCGATCCAGCGCCCTCAGCATAGATCCCCATGATCCCCTCGGATCATTTAAACCATAAATCCATCAAGTATGCATACACATATGCATTTCAATACGTTCATCAATACGAACAAATAACAACTAATATCACGAGAATTTTCAGAAATACGTCTCATATTCAACAATATGAACAAAACCACAAGCATGATCAAAGTTTCAATATAAGTCGAACTCGACATATGATACTTGCCTCGGAGATGGCAAGAATGTAATACTTCGACAAACGTCACGCGTCCGTATGTCACCGCCCCACGATCGACCCCTATGCAAGGCTCGCACCTTGTTCAAAAAGAAATACAAGGAACTTAACATACCACTCGATACTAACATACGCTCACCGAATACTAATATCAAGATCGTAAAGTAGTGACACTAGGTTGGTTCACGGTTAGAACACTAAGTAAGAACTGAACCGGGAACGATAAGGCAATCTATAAGGGCTGAACGATCATTTCGAATATGAAGTACCGTTGTTTAAAAGTTCATTGTTTCACAAGATGTTGAGGGTTTCGTGTTAAATAAGGAAATGAATGTCAAATCCCCATATGATCGGCCAAGATGATTCGACCCCCAATATTACTCAAGACGACAAGCATGCTTAAATATTACGCAAGGAAAATGACACTACGGTGATTCGGTTTAAGTTCAAGGACCTGGTCGATATATATATGTATTACCTCAAGAACATGGAGGACAATGTCATAACAATTTCTTCTAACATATATGAATTTCTCCAATGGAACATAAAAAGGAATCAGAGAATATAACCGAAATCATGCTTATTACTCCCACGAATTAAGGATGCTACAAGTTAAGGTTTCAACCACCGAGGCTAAAATCAAGACTCTACGTAATGAAAGAAAGATAAGGTATAATCGGGTTCTAAACTTCAAAACATGGTGCTGGACTCAAAAGATCAATATCTAGTCCAATGATTTCCAAAAACAAGCTCAACGTATAGTTAAGAATGTAAACTTTAGCTTGGTGAATCGTAACATACCTTAAGAGATGTAAGAATAAGAGAATCTTCAATAAACTCTTCACCGGAAGCTTGATCACCAACTCTCCCGGTCTAAGCTTCCCAAAATCGGAGGTAAATGATGATATGAGGGATATGAGGTGAAGGATAGTCTCAAGGACACAAAAATCGGCCAAGGCAAAAGTGGGAAATGAAGTGAGGGTCATGTTCTATAAATAGATTTCTAAGTATTACGTACGTTATGCAATAACCCCTTACGTACGTAACAAGCTTAACGTACGTTATACCCTAGCCTTTAGCGTACGTAATCGCTGACGAGTTCCTGGTGATTTCGCCATTTCTTTACGTACGTAATCACACGGGTTTTACGCACGTAATACTCATGTCTATAGCGTACGTAACACATGCACCATAGCGTACGTAACGCCTATGTCCAGGTTCATGCGGGAATCACACGAATCTTCCCCGGCCCTCTCTTCGGCCCCCACAAGCCGACCCTTATCCGAACCCAAGTTGACTTAGCTTACGTACGTTAAGAGCATCAGATAACGTACGTAACACTGCATCCTTAGCGTACGTTATGAACGCTTGTTAACGTACGTTAGTACGTGCAAAATCATGCATGCAATGCTTAAAGTTATAAAAACATAAGGGCACAAATACGGGAAACCAGTCTAAGATTTATAACATCACGAAGTCGAAATAATACAAGGTTGAGTACAAGGTAAATACACCATTTATTCGGGCATTACACAGACTATCTAATCTGTTGACCATCAACGTCTATCAGTTTGACTATTGAATCTCGCCCGGCAACCTATCAAGTTTCTAGGGGCGAAACTTATCACCAACCGAAGGAATCTAATGCACTCAGGAATTTATCAACCTCTACCAAATGTACTACCACGAAAACTCAGAAGCATAGCACACCGGCGCGGGTATCAATTTTCTACGAGTTTGATGGAGGATAGAAACCTCGTAACATTTTCAAACATAGACTATTTGTCACGAGAATTTCGCAATTAATGTTACACTTTGCACATTAGTTCATTTATAAGCGCGTTTGTGTTTGTCAATCATTCAAAATGAAAAACAGTAAATAGCAACATAGTTACTACCAACATATAGCTCATTGACCTTTTCCTAAGTACTGGGCCAAGCGAATGACCCAATAAAGAAAATAAAAATACAGTCTCGATTCTTCATCTTCTCGATCGGTTGTCTTCTGTCTTCGTTACAGCTAAATAAATAATTACATCATTGGAAAATGCATCCTATTATACAAATTTTCTAGTTAAAATAAATAGGCTCAAAACGACTTTTACAACCCAATCGAAATGGACAAGTCAGAAACTAAGTCCACAAGCTATATCACCATCACATAAGGCATTCCATACAACATGTAACGAAAATAAAATTAAATAATTAATTTAATATATTAATCTAATTAATATATGAAATTAATCTATTCAATTCCTATAATATTAATCCAATTAATATTTAGTGGCATTAAAATTAAATAATCAATTAATA
Source organism: Orobanche coerulescens (assembly GCA_033398695.1). Classification (NCBI taxonomy): domain Eukaryota; kingdom Viridiplantae; phylum Streptophyta; class Magnoliopsida; order Lamiales; family Orobanchaceae; genus Orobanche; species Orobanche coerulescens. The sequence continues at coordinate 38,920,340 of CM065814.1, read as the reverse complement.
TTTTAATCCAATTAATATAAAAATTAATCTATTCAATATTAATTGTATTAATCCAATCAATACTTATAATCTTCATTTTAATTCGTTCGAAGTAGTCCGGCCAAAATAATATTCTCGTTTAATTTATTTCCCTTAATAAAAATATTCCAAATATTTATTTATGTCAAATTAAATCCAATTTAAATTTTGGGAAATAATTACAACGAAAAATAAACTCAAAACAAAGTCTTGCATAATCCGGTATCAGGCCCAGCCCGCGACCCGATTCAAAATCGGGCCAAGACCCGAGAGGCAGCATTTCCGAGCCATGTCTCGGCAACTCTCGGCTGCCTGGATGAGAGACATCTCGGTAGCCTGGGCAGCAGGCCCAAGCCGCACTGCCAGCAGCCCTGTTTTACCCGTTTTTCTAGCTCATTTCCAAAACGGGAAAATTATAACGAATAATTAAATATCTCCGATTATACCAATTATGATACTAAATCATAAACATCATCCAAAAGCATTCAAAATGCACATATAATCATATATACGTTACCATTGACCTCTCTCCGATACCACTGCTGGGATTCCGGATACAAAGATGAGTACGCAGCGGAATAAATAAAACTCAATATAAAGAATCCCAAACAGGATCGATCAAGTAACATATGTAAAAAAATAAAACGAATTAAAACAAAGCATTAAAGTCCCATACCTTTGACGCCTTTGATAATATCCTCGTAAGTTGATAATGATCATGAACCCGAACACGAGCACAAATTCCCTTTGTTGCAACTTGACCGGAAAAATCAACGAGAGACCGTTCTATCAAGAACACGACTAGGGAAACTCGTAGGAAATTTTCTCTCTTATTTTTTCTCACTCCTTTTCACCTCAATAATGATGAAGAACTTGAAAACAAATTTCTCTCTCTCCTTCTCTCACCCTCTCGGCCGTAGCATCAATGTGTCTTTGGAGTAGTTTTGATTTGTACATTTAATAAGACAAAGTGATGGAAAAAAGGTAAAATGATATGATCTAATCACGTCATTTGGAAACATGTGTGGAAGACTAACATTCCTTGTCTTATAAAAACAAAACACACCAAGACAATCATGAGGGGGAGGGGCGGCCTTAGGAAGGGGGGAGGAAACGGGCCGAGTCACTAGGCTTGTGTACTGGACGTTCGTCAAACGACTCCGTTAAATAGACTCAGTTTAATCTCAAATGTATTCATACTTAATTAATTAATCCAATTCATTAATTATTTCAAATACAAATATATTTCTCTAAGAAATATTATTTATAAATTAAATTAATTACCTAAGACCGCTATTTGATTTATCCAATAATTTCTAATTAGATATCCAATATCTAATATTAATATAGAGATCATAATTTAATTTTTATCCGTCAACGATCCTAATGCGCGACTCTGTAGGTCCTTCTCAGCCGGCATTGGGAGGAACCAATGAGTGCGGGCAGCACTTAGCCAACCTAGCGGGCCGCACTGTAAACCCCTATTGAGAACGAATGATGGGATCATTTCAGAACCTTTATGTCGTGAATACCATATATGTATAGACCATTCATCAGATGTCCCGGTCAAGTCTTCAGGTCACAGTAAAGTCAAACCCTACTATTGACTAGACATTATACATGTGTTAATGCAAATCAAGACCGAATGATTACTAGTATATCTAATATGACTAGATCATAATGCTTTGGCCAAAGACTTATTATCTTATTTGACATTAACCGTATAGGACATTCGCCTGCTCACTAACAGGAGTTAGAATCCTTTCTTGGCGTATAGTAAAGACTGCTACCTGCCCGTATAGTCCGCACATCGAGGTTTATCCAGTGATTAAGCAAATGAGTCAAACTACTCTAATGACAAACTAAACATCACAGGCACATCTCTTACTGAACCCTCAAGTCAAAGGTCCACATATATATCACATTGTTTCGATTCGTCATCGACTCTCCTAGAGTGAATACCGTTTGACTTAATCAAGTATGAGTTGTGTTCGAGTACACTGGTCCCACCAATATACTTATAACTATGCTATCAAGGCATGCACATGTCCTAGCATCAGTTATACAAGTCTTACTCAAAACTAAATGCCAAATTAAGTATATCGACTTGCGAACAGTTTACATAAATAAGCTTTAAACACTTCCAGTGCATTTTCTCATATCCGATAACAAGAGTGGAATATTTGCTCTTATTTACATGGACTTTACTTCAATGTTTACCAAATCAAGAATGCATTTGAAATACAATAAACAATTAATGAATCATATTGCCTTTTATTAATTATTCTTTAAGTACAAGTACAATGCCCCTTTTCTCTCATCCCCTGAGTGGCATTCGAGGGCATATTCCTAATATTATTATAGTAGAGTGGATTGTTCAAGCTCCGAAGACGGTTTTGAAGATGTTGTTTCCTGTTCTTCATCTTCCTTCGTTGTTCTTCCTCGTCCTTCGTCAAGTAAGGTCAGTTTATCCAACCTTTGAGTTCATTTCGATATTATAGTTGTGTTATATTGGATTTCAGGTGTTTTGGGTAGTTTAGAACTCTTGAAGATAATCGAACGTTGAAACTAGCACTAATCATAATCGTTAAAACGAAAGTCTATCTCAAGCTAATATTTCGTATGATTTGTGGTTATAATCATAATTGGATTGTAAAACTCATGATCAAACTTATAAACCGCCAACACCATGAAATTTTCATGTAATAGATTGTGTTTGTAATCTAATTATCGTACGGTAAACTGCTTGAAATTATTAAAATGAGCTAGTTATCAATTATCGAAATTAGATAGGTAATCAAGTATATGGGGATTTCGCTAGAATCATGCTTATCCGTTCTACCCTAGGATTGAGGAATTTCGAATTCAAGTAATTAGCAAATCGAGAAGTTGGTTATAGTTGTAGTCTTATCGTAGAAATATTGTATAAGAACATTGTGGTGAATGATAATCAATGGGTTGAGGATTTAAGTAATTCGCATTATTATTAAATGTAGGAATTTTAGTTTCAACATTATGAATTGAACTAAGTTTAGGATTCAATCGGGACGGGGTAATTGTCGTTATTCATCATTATCACCAGGAGGTATTAATCGACGAACATCTAATAGGTTGAGCTCTCGATTGTGGGTGTATGAGCCGTTGTGTTATCAAGGAAATTCCTCTCGTCGAAATTAAGGCAAGTGATACCTTGCTCAGACTATGTTATGTTAAATTCCGAAACTCATTGTGTGTCACTATTTGTGGAATATGTGTTTCCATCCTACTTGAAGATTTGATTGACGGGCCGATGTGTTGGGGGTAAAACCTGTATGGTACCCGTACGGAGCTGTGTTGAGGGATAAAACCTGAATGGTACTCACATCCAGAGTATTCCTATGTAGATACTTCCGTGACCCTTGGTTGCGCCCTAGGGAGTTTATGTGTTGGTAGAAAAGACAAATGTTGAGTATTCTGTTATGTATTGACAAACCAAATGATAATCTCGTACTGTGGATTTATCTTATTCTATTGATGAATTCTTATTCATATTTTCTGACCTAGATTGGCGGGCCAATTCGTCGTGCCAGGCAAATTTGTTGAATATATGCAGGACATTCCCGAAGGTTCCGGTCAGGCTTGAGCAGTGTTAGGGAGAAGCCTTGTTATTCGTTTCTTTTAAACTGAATTCTGAAAATATTCCAAGTTCATGCAATAACCGTGTTTGTGAACTCATTTTCCTTAAGTATTTCGCTTCGTAATTGCACCATCGTGGAGTTACTTTCATAAAAATTATTTAATGGAGAAATTTTAAGATCCTTAAAATATGCCTTGTGGGTCCCACACGGGATTCACGGCACTGTAGTGTTCTGGTAAATTTTAGGGCGTTACATTCTTCATGACTACGAGCTATTCATTATGAAGAATGACGAGTCCATAACAAACATGCTCGATCGATTCTCGGTCATTACAAATGGACTAGCTTGTTTTGGGAAACCATTATCAAGTAGTGAAAAAATGAAGAAAATCTTGCAATCACTACCTTGTTAATGGGACGGGACGGTCACGGCTATCATGGAGTCGAAAATATTAACTATGAGATCGTCTTAAAATCTATAGCTCTGAAAGCTTAAAAGATGTTTAGAAATGAAGAAGAAATCTCGTTGATGATGATAATGAAGAATCAACATTTTATGCCGAAAAAATCAATAAGTATCAAAAACATATTAAACCAAAGAAGAAAATACTTCAACTTGCGAGTCCGGAATGAGTTAAATCGGTTTGATAATAATTGTCAAAATTGTGGAAAACCCGACCACTTTGCGAAGAATTGTCGTGGCTCGACTTCTAGGAAGGAAGTACTAACAGCCATCCGGAGTAACAAAGAAGATGGAGATGCAAATATTCAAAATAATCTCGCACTCATGGCAAAGAGCTCATTTGACGATAGTGACGACGAAAGCCAGGTAAGTACCTCGTCTCACGATGAACTATGTAATGCCTTTGAGTTATTGCACACAGATTTTTAAAATTCATTAAAAGATAATAAATCCCTCAAAATACAAAACAAATTATTGGAAGACGAAATCTCAAAAATTCAAGAAAAGGGGAAATTTATTGAAACTGATCATTCTCTTTGTTTAGAAAGAGAGAATATTTTTAAAAATGATTCATTAAAAGTTCAAAACGAACTTAAAAATTTAAGAACAAATTTTCTTGCGGTAACGAAATGTTTGAAAAATTACTGTCGATTCGTTAAATAAAGAAGGATTAGAATTCAAACCAATTGATAAAAAATGAATCTAACAAATCCTTAAATTTGAAAATACCTAGCTGTGGTAAATGTTTGAAAATCGGGCATCATAATACTAATTGTAGAAGCCCAAGACGAATGATAAAAATAAAGAAAATATGAATTCCAAAGGTAACCATAATATCAAATATCGTCTATTTGCCAAATGAAAAACGACCAAGAGTTGGTTGGATCCCCAAGATTCAAAATTGACTATTCAAATAAATTTGTATTTTAACTTGGGGGGAGTTATTATTTTCAGGGGGAGCTTTTAGCCATTTCTTTATAAAATAATTGGTATCATTTTAATGATTAAATCTGCTCTTTACTAATGACAAAAAGAGGGATAAAAATGGGAAGAAAGCAGAAGAGAAGAGAAGGTATGATGGGGAGACTATAATAACGTACAAAGACAAAAACTTTGATCTGTATATTTTTGTATTTTATAGGTATTAATCCCATCGAAGATTTGTTGTTCTGTCATCATCAAAAAGGGAGAGATTATTGGAATATTTTATTCCACACATTCATATTAAAGGTTTTGGTGATAAGTTAATAAACAAAGAAAAACAACAATTAATCAAGAAGAAATCGAAGACGCAAGAGCTGGATATAAAGCAAAGAACCATGCAAATTAACGCATGCTAATGCAGAAGCTAGCGCACGCTAGCCATTAAGACATAGAGTTTTGCAATCTGCATTGTAGCAGTTAACGCATGCTATGGTGCAAGTTAACGCTCGCTAAGAGCAAAATAAAACGTAGGCTATACAAAGCAAAAAACGTACGCTAAGAAGTTTGAATATCAGCCCGTTGGAGGATTTTGGAAGGTCAAACGTCACAACAATCACAAAGAATAGCACACGCAACATGACAGAATTAGCGCACGCTATATGCTACAATAATGTACGCTATGAGATAAGAATAACGTACACTATGAGTATTCAAATTCAAACTTAGATTGTTGATGTCATGGAGTATGTCATCATCTCAATGGCTATCTCAGGTTGCATTAACATATGCTATGTAGAGACATTAACGTATGCTACGGAAGAAGCAGAAGCTACTGGACTAAATTAATCAACAGATAACGTACGTAACAGTGAATCTTACATAGTCCATAGAGCTTAACGTACGCTATGCAAAGTATATAGCGCACGCTAAAGAGGAGCAGGCAACAACGGCTTGTTTAGCTCTCAAGCCTATAAATACCAATGTATTTGGTATTATTAAAAACAACAACATCAAGCAAATTGTTATACATCTGATATATGTTATAAACATTACTGTTGTTGTAATTGATCAAATTGATAAGATTTTGAGTGTTAAATTCACTTAACTATATAGGAGAGAAAATAAAGGATTGTAGATTTGATTCCGTGTTATTAGGATCGTGGATCCAGCATTGTTAGAATCATAATCTAAATCCAAAAGAGGTTTTTCTAGTACCGATAGAAAGCTGGAAAGGTTGACTCCCTAACCGATAGAAAAGTAAAATGGTTTATCTTGGAGCGACCTAAAGACAAAATTATAACCGTTTATCTTGGATCGATAGAATACAAGATTGTAACAGTTTATCTTGGACCGATAGAAGACAAAATTATAATGATTTCCCTCAGACTGATAGAAGACAAGGCGAAAAGGTTTATCTTAAACCTTTAGAAAAGGATAAGGAGAGAGAATGTAGGCATATTGCTGTACCTCTATATATCGTTGTGTCATTTACATTCTACACTTTATCACTTCTGCAATCACAAAAGAATTCTATGTTCTTAACCGCACTATCCAGCCCCCCTGCAAGTAGCGATACAATACTCAACACACATTATTTTGGATATGAGGTTGAATTTGGAAAGGTTATGATTTATCTTAGAATATTATTATCCATGGTATTGAACTATTTGGATACTTATGATAGTCGATAAAATCTATATTCTTTACAATGAATTTACGATTATGAACAAGGAGGAATCTTGTTAATTCGTATATGAGGTTGAATTCGGAATTATGATGTAATCCTTGTTATCAGGTTGAATTGATTGTTAGTATGGTTATCGGGTTGTGGAATCGTATTGTGGTTATGAACTCATGATATTGGAGTGGATTGTTCTATTTTGTGTTTAATCGAGATATTGTGGAATCATATAGTTTTATGATTGGTTATATCGATTGTTATTTTTATCGAACTTCTTGTTAATCGATCATTGCAATAGGTTGTGATAATTGATCATTGACTATAACTATTGTGTTGTCGTTAAGATTGAGGAGTTCGTGGATTACTTTGGTCCGGGCTAAGAAGATAGTGGACAAAAGCAAGGGAATTGGTAACAGCTTTGTCATCATCAAATCGGTATGGAGGCAAGTTTATACTTATTCAGTTTATAATATTTATTGAATGGTTTCGGTCTCATCTCATCTATAATTGATATAGCAATGAGTATAAATGTGAATTCTGGAGACTTGGGTTGTATGTTGTTTTTCGACTTTGGAGTTAAATCATAAGGTATATGATTTATAGTTGTTATTGATATACTTGAGTATGGTGGATATATTTGGGTAAATACAATGATATGAATTATCTAAAGTCTACGATATTTGGATCGCCGAATATTGAGGAAAATTTTTAGTGATAGTTTATGACATCGAAATTTCTCTCGAAGGAATCGGGGGAAGTACTCTAATCACTTACTCTAATCACTTTTGCCATTAACATGTCGTCATGCATTTGCGTATTGTTGATATCATGCATTTGTTTATTGTTTTTGTAGGTCCACCACGTGTTGGTTCGGTGGGATCATCTTGGGATCTATGCTGGCGCTCGTTGGATCACTGAATGGGAATTTTCTGTTAGGAATATGCCCTCGAATGCCACTCAAGGTATGAGAGAGTAAGGGCATTGTACTTGTAATTATGGAATAATTAATAAAAAGGCAATATGATTCATACACTGTTTATTGTATTTGAAATGCATTCTTGATTTGGTAAACATTGAAGTGAAGTCCATGTAAATAAATTGAACATTCCATTCTCGTTCTCGGATAAGAGAAAATGCACTGGAAGTGTTTAAAGTTTATTTACGTAAATCGTTCGCATGTCAATAAACTTAAATGGGCATTAAGTTTTAGTAAGACTTGTATAACTAATGCTAGGACATGTGCATGTCTTGATAGCATAGTTATAAGTATATTGGTGGGACCAGTATACTCGAACATGACTCATACTTGACTTAGTCACACGATGACGAATCGAAAGGTTGTGATAGTATATGTGGACCTTTGACTTGAGGGTTCACTAGAAGATGTGCCTGTGACGTTTAGTTTGTCATTAGAGTAGTTAGACTCATTTGCTTAATTACTGAGTCAACCTCGAAGTGCGGACTATACGGGCAGGTAGCAGTCTTTACTGTACGCCAAGAAAAGATTCTATCTCTTGTTAGTGAACAAGCGAATGTCCTATACGGTTAATGGCAAATAAGATCATAAGTCTTTGGCCAAAGCATTCTTATATAGTCGTATTAGATACACTAGTAATCAGTCGGTCCTGATTTGTAACACACCGAGATAATCGGAATAATTACAGCGCCGTAAACCCTTTTAAGTAAGGATTTACAAGGCTGATTAAAAGATATGTAAATATAAACCAACAATACCACCGAAATTCAAATTACAAAACCGGTTCCAACTGATTCATTACAACCATATCGAAATGACATTAAAAGACACGCGTACTCGAGTACTGAAAATAAACCAAGAAGACAAATCACAAAAACAACAAACATTTAACATCACTGAGCCACTTCATCGTCATGACCATCTTGTACGCTTCCCCGCTCCTCGGCTACCTGAACATCAAAACAAATGTCCACCCCCGAAGGGGTTAGCAAAACAATGCTAGTACAAGTATCGGAACACACAAATATGCAACGACAATGCATAAAAACATACACAATATGGACTTCCGCTACCGGAATACAACAATACGAATCCACAAGATTCAATCAACACAACATGGGTATTCCAACGATCCAGCGCCCTCAGCATAGATCCCAAGATGATCCCGTCGGACCAACACGAGGTGGAAAAAAACCCATCCAATGATCCAGCGCCCTCAGCCTAGATCCCAAGATGATCCCGTCGGACCAACACGAGGTGGACATCCGATCCAGCGCCCTCAGCATAGATCGCTTGATCCCTTCGGATCATCACAACTTACACATAACACAAGTATGCATATATATATGCGAGAAAATCGACATGTTCATCAATATGAACGTACATTAAATCGATAGCAAATGTCATGACAATTTAATGAAATAATCTCATGTCAACAATACGAATAACCCATATGCATGATCAAAATCATCAATTATTCACAAACTTTCAAAATACGATACTTGCCTCGACAAATGGCGACAAGAATCTCTACTATCAATAGTCTTCAATCCGTTCGGAGAATTCTCACTCGGTCGGCTCACCGGAATGCAAACCTTCATCGAACAATAACGTCGGTATAACTAACGGTTCCGGATAATCGTTCAAATCATCAAAAGGCATGATACACCCTATAATGGCGATGGACTATTCTGCCCTAACACAATTTGGTTGGACCGATACTACGCCATTCGTTCTTGCAATAGCTCAATGGAATACTTTCTAAGTTCCAACACAATTCCTTCGGTTGATTGTTACTACATAACATGGAATTCATCCTAGGAGGATTCTAATCATGTTCTATTATAACAAGATATCTGAACTTGATGAATCATCATAAAGGCTAGTTCCAATATCATCTCCTTCTACGAATTAATTCTTAAGTTCAATCCATTAATTCTTCATCGAAATGTTCGATCATAACATTCTCATGAACTAAGATAATCTTTGAAAACTAGATATGATTGGGTTTACAATCTCAAGATACACTAATCAATAGTCTAATCACTAGAGGGTTTGCTCAACGATTACAACAACCAAGAGGAATCGAAAATAATTGAATTTAATCTTCTAAACCATGATGAAGGGCTCCTCAAGAATAAAACTGGTTCGGTCTACTCAAAACAGGTCCAAAACGTTACTAAGATCATGCTAAGTTAGTTGGTGAAGGATCACATACCTCAATAAATTGATGAACAATGAAGAACTTGAATAAACTCAACCACCGGAAGCTTGAACACCAATCTACAAGGCCTAAGCTTCCCAAGAATTGTCTCAGAAGATGATATGAAGGATAAGAGGTGATGAAAGATCTCCAGAACACGAAAAATCGGCCAAAGGAAAGGTGAGAAATGAAATAGGGTCGAGGTCTATAAATAGAATTCTGGACATTACGTACGTTATGCAATTAACCTTACGTACGTAACAAACTTAACGTACGTTATACCCTAACTATAGCGTACGTAGTCGTCTTACCAGAACTCACTGGGCTGATATTGCCATTTCCTTACGTGCGTAGTCACAAGGGTTTTACGTACGTAATATCCATGTCTTTAACGTACGTAAAACATTCACCATTGCGTACGTAACACCTATGTCCAGGTTCACGCGGAAATCACACGGATCTTCCCCGGCCCCTTCCTCGGCCCCCACACGCCGACCCTTATCCGATCCCAAGTTGACTTAGCTTACGTACGTTAATCACCTTAGATAACGTACGTAATACTGCGGTCTTAACGCACGTTATGGCCGTCTGATAACATACGTTAACACGTGCAGAAATATGCATGCAAAATACTGGCGATACCAAAACGTAAGGATACGAAAAATACGGGAAACCAACCTCCAAATAATAACATCACAATGTTGATTCTTACAAGATAAATACACAACAATTATCCGAGCATTACATACTACCCCTCTAACAAGAAGTTTCGGCCCAAAACTTAAATCGCAAACAATTCTGGGTATCTCGACTTCATACTATCTTCCGTGTCCCAAGTTGCTTCTTCAACTCCATGCCGAGACTATTGAAATTTAACCAAGGGTATTGGTTTATTCCTCAATTGCTTGACTCGACTCTCAAGTATCTTGATTGGTCTCTCTTCGAAGGTGCCGTCATTAGCTATCTCGATCTCATCGAAATCAATAACATGACTGGGATCTGGCACATACTTCCGCAATTGGGATACGTGAAAAACATTATGAACATGACTCAGCGATGGCGGTAAGGCCAACCTGTATGCTAAATCCCCAACTCTCTCGAGGATCTCAAATGGTCCGATATATCTCGGACTTAGCTTACCTTTCCTCCCAAAACGGAAGATTCCCCGAGTAGGAGAAACCTTCAATAGCACATGATCCCTGGTCTCAAATTCCAGCGGGCGACGGCGCACATCTGCATAAGATTTCTGTTGACTCTGGGCAGTCAACAGTCTTTCCCGAATCAAAGCTATCTTCTCTTGAGTCTGGACTATCAATTCCGGTTCTGTCCCGATCAAGTCCGAAGAATCATCCCAGCACAGGGGTGATCTGCATATCCTCCCGTATAAAGCTTCAAATGGTGCCATCTTTATATAAGTATGCCAACTATTGTTGTAGGTGAATTTAATCAACGCCAAGTGAACTTCCCAATCAGTTGACCAATCCAAAGCACATGCTCTAAGCATGTCTTCTACTGTTTGTATAGTGCTTTCGGACTGACCATCCGTTTGAGGATGATAAGCCGTGCTAAAATTTAGCTCAGTCCCCAAAGCCCTGTGAACTGCCTTCCAGAAGTGAGACACGAAGTGACCATCTCAATCTGAAATAATGGTCTCCGGCGTCCCATGCAATCTGACTATCTCTGCAACAAATACTCGCGCTAATTTCTCGGGTCCCCACGTGTCTTTAATTCCTAGGAAATGAGCCGACTTGGTTAGTCGATCAACTATAACCCAAATCATGTTCATTCCCGTCTTGGTCCTTGGCATATTGGTGATGAAATCCATCGAGATATCCTCCCACTTCCATTCAGGGATCGGAAGCGGTTTTAACATTCCGGCAGGTCGCTGATGTTCAATCTTAACCTACTGACAAGTCAAACACTTCGAAACGTATTCTGCTACGTCCTTCTTCATATTTCCCCACCAGAAGTTTTGTTTTAGATCCTTGTACATCTTACTGCTGTCCGGGTGAATAGAATAGGGTGCGCTGTGAGCTTCCTTCAGAATTGTCTGCCTCAAAACGTCATCATCGGGAATGCAAAGTCGACTCTGAAATCTCAGAACTCCATCATCTTGTATCATGAATCCCGGGGCCTTTCCTTTCTTTACTTCATCACATAACCGAAGGATCAGAGAATCGTTCAACTGCTTAGATTTGATTTCCTCGACTAGCGACGAAGTCAGTTCCATCGCATATAGTTGCCCTTGGATTCCTGGCGACCATACTTCAATCCCTTCGCGGATCAGTTCTCGTTGAATGCTGGTTTGGGAAGTAAGTGCTTCCAACAGTCGAAGAGAAACAAGTTTACGGCTCAATGCATCAGCTATTACGTTTGCTTTACCCGGATGATAGAGAATTTCCAAGTCGTAATCCTTGATCAATTCTAGCCACCTTCTCTGCCTCACGTTTAATTCTTTCTGACTGAAAATGTACTTGAGGCTTTTATGATCTGTAAAGATTTGACAACGAGTGCCGTATAAATAATGTCGCCAAATTTTCAAAGTAAAGACGACAACTGCTAAATCCAGATCATGAGTCGGGTAATTAACTTCGTATGGTTTCAACTGTCGAGAGGCATAGGCAATCACCCTATCCTTTTGCATCAACACACATCCCAGACCCTGATTTGAAGCATCGCTGTATACCATGAATCCATCAGTCCCATCTGGTAACGCTAGTATAGGCGCTGTCGTCAGTATCCTCTTAAGATCATCAAAACTAGCCTGGCATTTCTCATTCCACACGAACTTTTGAGTTTTCTGTAATAGCTGAGTGAGAGAATGAGCAATTTTGGAAAATCCCTCTAAGAAACGGCGATAATATCCAGCAAGTCCTAAGAAACTCCGGACTTCTTTCACATTATTTGGAGATTCCCACCCCAAGATCACCTCGACTTTCTTCGGATCTACTTGAACTCCGTCAGATGATATCACATGCCCAAGGAAAGTCACTTCCTTAAGCCAGAACTCACATCTAGAAAGTTTCGCATACAACTGTTCATTCCTCAAGGTGCTCAAAACAATACGCAAATGCTCAGCATGTTCCTCGGGGTCTTTCGAATAGATCAAGATGTCATCAATGAAAACAACCACGAACTTATCTAAGTATTCTAAGAATACTCGATTCATCAATTGCATAAATACCGCAGGAGCATTGGTAAGCCCGAATGGCATCACTACAAATTCATAATGCCCGTACCGGGATCTGAAAGCAGATTTCGGCATATCCGATTTCTTAATCCTCAGCGGATGATATCCTGATTGCAAGTCAATCTTAGATAATACTCTGGCGCCCTGTAGTTGGTCAAACAAGTCGTCGATCCGAGGTATAGGATACTTGTTCATGATCGTTGCCTTGTTTAGCTCCCTGTAATCGATACATAATCGGAGGGATCCATCTTTCTTTCAGACAAAGAGAGCGGGTGCTCCCCAAGGAGAAACGCTAGGTTGAATGTAACCCTTCTGCAAAAATTCCTCCAGTTGCTTCTTTAGTTCATACATCTCGGTTGGCGCCATACGGTATGGTGCTCTGGAAATAGGAGCGGCTCCAGGCTCTAATTCGATGTTAAACTCTACTTCTCTCTGCGGAGGTAACCCAGGTAGTTCGTCAGGGAATACATCTGAGAATTCGTTCACAACTGGTATAGATGAGAGCTCTACTCCTTCTTCTTTCTTCATGGCATAGCACCACAATCCGTGACAACCCTGCTTCAGTAATTTCACTGCCTTCATAGCTTTGATTAATTTTCCCGAGCTTCCTGGTCTCCATCCTTTGAATAAGTGTTCAGATCCGTCATCAGCAATGATAGGAATGACTCTCTTTCGGTAATTCAGAATAGCTCCATAACGGTTGAGCCAATCGTCTCCGAGAATTAAATCGTCACCATGGATATCAACTACAATAAGATTCGATGGCCAATCTCTCCCTCCTATAGACACTGGAAAATCTCTAGTTTCTAGGGTTCCCATAATCCTCTCTCCGCTCGGCAAACCCACAACATATGGTTCACAATCAAATAAACACGAGATTTTCAAACGATTAACGCAGTTCAATGATATGAAAGAATGTGTAGCTCCTGAATCGAATAAGACACTAACTGGTTGCAAAAGGATATGAATCGTACCTGATGCAACAGCGGTGTTCTGATCGTCAGATTTCCTCATCTCGTACAGGCGCGGAGGAACGGAACTAGCACTGGATGTCTCTCTCTTCCCAACATTCTGCTGTTGAAATCCACTCTGCTGCGTCTGGTTCACACTCACCTCCTTCAGAACTGGCATTGGAGTGCGAGTACCAAATGATCTAGTCGCAACTCCACAGAAAGCCGCATGGTGCCCTTCTTGCCCAAAATCGAAACAAGTCACAGAAGATGCGGGGCAATCACGTCGAATATGCCCTGTTCGACCACAATTATAGCATTTCTTTGATGCGTCCGAAACTACTTATGTTGTCCGGAACTTCTTGCCACCTCGAGAAGGATGTGGAGGTTTCCTAGATGAATAAAATGAAGACTGGCCCTTGCGGGACCCACCACTCTTGTTTTTCGAGAAGTTGCCGGACACTTTATGCTTTTTTGCCTCCATCGATTTCTCCACCGCTGTCTCTTTCATGTCGTAGGCCAGCGCTTTGTCTTGATACTGCTGCAACGTACTACACTCGAATCCGGACATGTACTGCTGAATCTCCGGCTTCATCCGCATATCGAAATGAAAAATCATTTCTGCCTCCGTTCTGACCAAATGTCGTACACAAGTCAGCTGATGGTTAAAAGTCTTGATTATGTCTGTCACAGATGCTTTCGAACTCTGTGGTGAGAAAAACTCTCGGATTTTTGCCTCTCTAACTGGACGAGGACAATAATGTGCTTCCATCATTAGTTTGAATTCCGTCCAGTCAGCATTATGATTCTCGGGTCGAATAGCCTCCCACCAGTCAAAAGCCTCCCCAGTCAGAAAATACTGGGCAATAGGAACTTTCCGGTCCTCGGGACAGTTAATACCCGCAAATATCTTCTCTAACTCCTTTAGCCAATGATCCCAAGTAAGTGCCTCAGCAGATCCGTCAAATTTTGGCGGGTGTAATTTGACCATCTCAGCAAGCCATCTATCTCCCCGGTTATCCTCATGGTGCTGCTGTCCCATCGCCGTCTGCATGCGGTCAACTACCTGAGCGAACTGGTTTATCTGAGCCACCACCTGTTGAAGCACTCCCGGCATGTTAGGATTCGCGTCGTCATTCGCTCATCCCTGCTGTCCTCCAGAATGGGAATCGGTTTGACTAGCCGATAATTCTGGGGTAGTTGCGGAATCCTCCTGTCTCATGTTACCACGTCTGCGTCCACGACCGCGTCCGCGTCCACGTCCTCCTCTCAACATACTGTAAACACAAGTTCTCAATATCCAGGACAAAAATTTTTAAAAATAAAGCCGTCAATACTCACAAAACAGAAATTAAGTAAAACGGTAGTATAAGAATTTAGGAGACTTACAACCACGGTCCACATGACGACTTTGGCTGAACAGTGATGTTACGAATGACCCGTAAATCAAATAACGTAAACAGACCCAACTAAAACCCGACTGCCAAGATATCCATGAATCTTATCTCTGATACCATATTCTGTAACACCCCGAGATAATCGGAATAATTACAGCGCCGTAAACCCTTTTAAGTAAGGATTTACAAGGCTGATTAAAAGAAATGTAAATATAAACCAACAATACCACCGAAATTCAAATTACAAAACCGGTTCCAACTGATTCATTACAACCATATCAAAATGACATTAAAAGACACGCGTACTCGAGTACTGAAAATGAACCAAGAAGACAAATCACAAAAACAACAAACATTTAACATCACTGAGCCACTTCATCGTCATGACGGTACTGTGGCTGCTTCCCCGCTCCTCGGCTACCTGAACATCAAAACAAATGTCCACCCCCAAAGGGGTTAGCAAAACAATGCTAGTACAAGTATCGGAACACGCAAATATGCAACGACAATGCATAAAAACATACACAATATGGACTTCTGCTACCGGAATCCAACAATACGAATCCACAAGATTCAATCAACACAACATGGGAATTCCAACGATCCAGCGCCCTCAGCATAGATCCCAAGATGATCCCGTCGGACCAACACGAGGTGGAAAAAAACCCGTCCAATGATCCAGCGCCCTCAGCCTAGATCCCAAGATGATCCCGTCAGACCAACACGAGGTGGACATCCGATCCAGCGCCCTCAGCATAGATCGCTTGATCCCTTCGGATCATCACAACTTACACATAACACAACTATGCATATACATATGCGAGAAAATCGACATGTTCATCAATATGAACGTACATTAAATCGATAGAAAATGTCATGACAATTTAATGAAATAATCTCATGTCAACAATACGAATAACCCATATGCATGATCAAAATCATCAATTATTCACAAACTTTCAAAATACGATACTTGCCTCGACAAATGGCGACAAGAATCTCTACTATCAATAGTCTTCAATCCGTTCGGAGAATTCTCACTCGGTCGGCTCACCAGAATGCAAACCTTCATCGAACAATAACGTCGGTATAACTAACGGTTTTGGATAATCGTTCAAATCATCAAAAGGCATGATACACCCTATAATGGCGATGGACTATTCCGCCCTAACACAATTTGGTTGGACCGATACTACGCCATTCGTTCTTGCCATAGCTCAATGGAATACTTTCTAAGTTCCAACACAATTCCTTCGGTTGATTGTTACTACATAACATGGAATTCATCCTAGGAGGATTCTAATCATGTTCTATTATAACAAGATATCTGAACTTGATGAATCATCATAAAGGCTAGTTCCAATATCATCTCCTTCTACGAATTAATTCTTAAGTTCAATCCATTAATTCTTCACCGAAATATTCGATCATAACATTCTCATGAACTAAGATAATCTTCTAAAACTAGATATTATTGGGTTTACAATCTCAAGATACACTAATCAATAGTCTAATCACTAGAGGGTTTGCTCAACGATTACAACAACCCAGAGGAATCGAAAATAATTGAATTTAATCTTCTAAACCATGATGAAGGGCTCCTCAAGAATAAAACTGGTTCGGTCTACTCAAAACAGGTCCAAAACGTTACTAAGATCATGTTAAGTTAGTTGGTGAAGGATCACATACCTCAATAAATTGATGAACAATGAAGAACTTGAAGAAACTCAACCACCGGAAGCTTGAACACCAATCTACAAGGCCTAAGCTTCCCAAGAATCGTCTCAGAAGATGATATGAAGGATAAGAGGTGATGAAAGATCTCCAGAACACGAAAATCGGCTAAAGGAAAGGTGAGAAATGAAATAGGGTCGAGGTCTATAAATAGAATTCTGGACATTACGTACGTTATGCAATTAACCTTACGTATGTAACAAACTTAATGTACGTTATACCCTAACTATAGCGTACGTAGTCGTCTGACCAGAACTCACTGGCCTGATATCGCCATTTCCTTACGTACGTAGTCACAAGGGTTTTACGTACGTAATATCCATGTCTTTAACGTACGTAAAACATTCACCATAGCGTACGTAACACCTATGTCCAGGTTCACGCAGAAATCACACGGATCTTCCCCGGCCCCTTCCTCGGCCTCCACACGCCGACCCTTATCCGATCCCAAGTTGACTTAGCTTACGTACGTTAATCACCTTAGATAACGTACGTAATACTGTGGTCTTAACGCACGTTATGGCCGTCTGATAACGTACGTTAACACGTGCAGAAACATGCATGCACAATACTGGCGATACCAAAACGTAAGGATACGAAAAATACGGGAAACCAACCTCCGAATAATAACATCACAAAGTTGATTCTTACAAGATAAATACACAATAATTATCCGGGCATTACATGATTTGCATTAACACATATATATAGTCTAGTCAACAGTAGAGTTTGACTTTACCGTGACCCGAAGACTTGACCGGGACATCTGATGAAAGGTCTATACGTATATAGTATTCACGAGATAATGTTCTAGAATGATCCCTTCATTCGTTCTCAGTCGGGATTTACAGTGCAGCCCGCTAGGCTGGCTAAGTGCTGCCCGCACTCATTGGTTCCTCCCAATGCCGGCTGAGATGGACCTACAAAGTCGCGCATCAGGATCATTGATAGATAAATGAGAATTTATCATCTCTCTATTAATATTAGATATTGAATATCTAATTATAATTTATTGGATAAATCAAATAGCGATCTTATGAATTGAAATTAAGTTATTGGGTAATTAATTAATTCTTAAATAATATTTCTTAGAGAAATATATTTGTATTTGATATAATTAATTAATTGGATTAATTAATTGGTATAAATACATTTGAGATAAAATGGAGTATATTTAATGGAGTCGTTTGACGAACATCCGGTACACGAGCCGAGTGACTTGGCCCGTTTCCCAGCAATTTCCTCCATGGCCGCCCCACCCCATGTTACTCTCTTAAAATCTTTGTCTTTGTTGGTTGTAGATGGTGTTATTTCCACATGGTGTCATATGACATTATACGAGGAGATTCTTTTTATTTTTAAATGATTATCATCTTAATCATGAGAAGACTTCATAAAAAAATAAAAACTCACACCACTACTTCATAAGAGATTTTCAGCCGAGAGTTTTAGGGGGAGAGGGGAGAAATTTATTTCTTCAAATGTTGTTCATTTTGGAAGTGAAAACAAGTAAGAAATATTGAGAGAAAAATTCCTATAGTGATTTCTAGCCATGATCCTTCAAGAACGAATTACTGTAGATTTTTCCGGGCAACTTCCAACGCGTGGTGACGTAGAGACATCGTATTTTCGGTATTGGAGACTATTGTGTCGAGATTTATACATCTCAACAGGCGATTGGCACAGAGACCGGGCGACCGAGCCATAGCCTAGCAGCCGAGGTAGTTTGGCTGATCTCGGGTCCCAGGTCAAGACCCAGTGCCGAGCGATCGACATCCAATGCGATCGTCTCTTGGTACTTGGCGATCGACCCCTGGTGACCGGCCAATGACGACTGCCTCATGCCACGCGAAGCCAGCGACCATCTAGTCGGCAAAGGCCGAAGCTCGGGATAGAGACCCACGTGCAGATCCGGAAAAGGCGCCGCAAGCCATGGATCGTTGACCACGGCCTGTCAGCATCTTCTCACCTACCGACAGACCCGCCGAAAGGTGCACAGTGGGACCGCCCGTGACAGCAACTCAGGACGCGTGCCGGCTCCTCATTGATCACATACACTGGCCGCCAGCAGCATGCAGACTTTAAAGCGCAGACCCATGTGTCATAAAGACGATCGCCCCTTATTATATTACATGAAAGGCGATCGCCCGTCAGTAAACAGAGCATCTCAGCTCCTATAAATAGAAGGCTACCTACACATGGAAAACTCTCTGACTTTGTATGGATTTTCAGCTCATAATTTGGCTTTCTCACTCTTGGCAACAGCTATCTCTCGGCTTTTCTCTCTCAGCACCTCTCAATCCTGAGACGGTCGGCAGAAACGAGAACAAGAACACGCAGAGCTTCGCTCAAGAGCTAGATAAATAGGATTTTTTACACTCATTGTAATCGCATTCTTACATTGATATTTGTACTCAAACGTATTCTTATTAATAACATCTCGCGAGAGCATTCAAGCCCGGGCCTAACAAACCCGGCAAATCTTGTGTTATTTCTATTCCCTCGGACGTGCTCTAGCAATTTGCTGTTGTCCATCCATTCCAGCAATATCTATCTCCGGATAATATTTCGGGCAACAACAATTGGCGCTAGAAGAAGGGGATCTTAACCCTCATTTTTATTCCTACTGTCTCGAAGAACACTCACTGTTTTCCGGGGCATATACTTAAAGTGACACTCACTGTGCTTCAAAGAAAACCTTCAGAATCATGACTTCTGCCTCTGCATCGAAGAAAGCCACTGGCCGATCCGCCGGACGCCTCATTCCATCTCAATCCGAGCCACAGCCTATGGCAGAGGGTAGACGCCGCGGTCCGAGACTCTCGATCCCGCCCCCGAGATTTGGCCCAAGCCTCTCGCTCGATCAGTTCCAAACCGCAGAACAGATCGAAGGAGCCCTGGCCATCCTATGGGAGCGACGGAGAGCTTTCGACGTGCCGCCTTCTTTAACCCCCTCGGCCATCCGCCGCGTGACCAAATGGAAGTTCAAGGGGTTACTGACCGAGCGATCACCAGTAGGCCCCGATTCACAAGAAGAGGCACTCGCAAGCCAGGGCACCTCTATTTTCAGCCCCCTAGGCAGCGACCCATCATGGCGACCGGGGAAATCTGGCCCCAGCCACGAGACGACGGAGCTCGAGTCCGTCACAAGAGTTCGGCAGATCCGAATCCCAGAAGGCAGGCCAGCCATCTGGCTCCTCCTCGCCGAAGAACCGAGGTCGGCGACAGCGGAGTCAGGAGATCGGTACACGATTGCCTCGGCTCCCGCTCCAAAAGCTGAGCCACGAGCGACCAAGCTACAGCAATGGCCGCGATGCAACGCCAGCTCGAAGAAATGGAGGCGCTCCTAGAATCTGGGGCAGGCGCCAAGAGAGAGATCGCCGGGCCGAGCGAGCCACCCGCGGTCCACATTGAGGTCGCCCCCATGCAGCGTAAGATCGCTCTTCCGCAAACACCTCTGCACGAGGGAAGGTCGGATCCCAATACTCACCTGAGCAAGTTCCGGATCTACATGACCGGGTGTGGGGCATCAGACGCGACCAGGTGCCGAATGTTCCTGCTAACGCTAAGCGACCTGGCCCATAGATGGTACATCTCATTGCCGCCGCGATCCGTCAATTCCTTTGACCAACTGGAGAACGACTTCATAGCGTACTTCGCCACTAAGGTCGCTTGGCCGGAAGGTCCCCATCGCATGATGCAGATCAGGCAAGAGGAAGAAGAGTCCGACGCAGACTACATCGACTGGGTAGACGATATCATCCTCAACGGCGAGCCCGTAAGCGATGAGATCGCCCTCTACTCGGTCCTAGGGGGATTCCATGGTCTTTCGCCTATGTTCAGGCATCTTACGAAGTACCTCCCCCCAACCTACGCGATTTTCCGCGCTAAAGCTGCAGATTTTCTGGCCAGGCAAAGGTTACTTTATAACCTATGAGCAGCGTGATCGGCAGCCGAACGACGATCACCAGTCTTCCAACCCGATCGCCGTTATCAAGCAACATCACCAAAACTGGGGGACTCGCTCGCCATCTACAGTTCATCATCTAACATGTTGGACTAAGGCAAGAGATCACCTCCCCCGCACAACGTACACCGTCGAAGGTCGGCATCTAACATGACGATCCGAGGTAGAAGACAGCAGCCATGGTCCTGGTGGTCGATGGAACCGACTGCTTAAGACATGCAAGGTTCCTTTGGGCTGAGATCGCTCGTCCTTCATTTAACTACGAGGCGGGCCTAGCCGAAGGACCCTCCAAGCTTATCAGTGGACACGCTCGCCCGACCTCAAAGGTTCATCATCTAACTTGGTGAACCCGGACAATCCGACGCGTACCTACCCCCGTCTCAATGTATACCATCGAGGATTGCCATCTAACATGACAATCAGAGGTATAAAAGAGCTAACTAGCCGCGGACGTGGAGTCGATTAATCCGACGACGCCCCACGCAAGGACTCCTCCAGACGAATACTGCACGCCCTTCATTTAAATATGAGGCGAGGCGCAGCCTAATGGAGGACCCTCAGAATAAAATGAGTCCCGAGACAGACAATGTCGCTCGCGCACAAGACATGGTCATGGAGTCGGTCCATCGAACTCCGCGACTGTGCACGGTTCCTCAACGACGAAACTATCAAGTTTCTATGAGGGATCGGCAAAATTATTTTTTACAGGTACAAGACCGAAGATAGCTCGCCAATCGACCAGATCGCCCAAGTCTGAGAACAAAGTCCACTCAACGGATTGCCCATCTTTATCCTTAACGATCGCCAGCAAGAACCACCTCACCCCGTGTCTTTAACATCGGAGCAAGCTGGGGGGAAATTGTTGTGTCGAGATTTTTACATCTCAACAGGCGATCGGCACAGAGACTGGGCGACCGAGCCATAGCCTAGCAGCCGAGGCAGTTTGGCCAATCTCGGGTCCCAGGTCAAGACCCAGTGCCGAGCGATCGACATCTAAGGCGATCGTCTATTGGTACTTGGGGATCGACCCCTGATGACCGGCCAATGACGACCGCCTCATGCCACGCGAATCCAGCGACCATCTAGTCAGCAAAGGCCGAAGCTCGGGATAGAGACCCACGTGCAGATCCAGAAAAGGCGCCGCAAGACATAGATCGTTGACCACAGCCTGTCAGCATCTTCTCACCTACCGACAGACCCACCGAAAGGTGCACAGTGGGACCGCCCGTGACAGCAACTCAGGACGCGTGCCGGCTCCTCATTGGACCGCACAGTGTTTGCCAGTGATATGCAGACTTTAAGGCGGTGACCCATGTGACATGAAGACGATCGCCCCCTTATTATATTACATGAAAGGCGATCGCCCGTCAGTAGACAGAGCATCTCAGCTCCTATAAATAGAAGGATGCCTACACTTGGAAATCTCTCTGCTTTTCAACCAGTTCACGCCCAGTTCAGAAGCTCAACTCATAACTTGGCTTTCTCACTCATGGCAACAGCTATCTCTTGGTTTTTTCTCTCTCTCAGCACCTCTCAATCCTGAGACGGTCGGCAGAAACGAGAACAAGAACACGCAGAGCTTCGCTCAAGAGCTAGATAAATATGATCTTTTACACTCATTGTAATCGCATTCTTACACTAATATTTGTACTCAAACATATTCTTATTAATAACATCTCGTGAGAGCATTCAAGCCTGGGCCTAACAAACCCGACAAATCTTGTGTTATTTCCTTTCCCACGGACGTGCCCTCACAATTTGCTGTTGCTCGACAATTCCAGCAATATCTATCTTCGGATAATATTTCGGGCATCAACAGAGACGAAGGCATTTTGTGCTCGTTCTCGGGTTCGTGAACATCATCAACTAACGAAGATATTTTCAAAGGCTTCAAGGGTATGGGACCTTTATCCTTTTATCTTCGTATTTTTATTTTCGTATATACGTTACTTGATCGATCCTGTTTGGGATTCGTTAATATTATTCCGCTGCGTATTTCATTTTGTTTCCGAAATCCTAATAGTGGTATCGAAGCAAGGTCAATGATACCGTATATACGATTATTTGTGCATTTTGAATGCTATTGGTTGATTTTAATGATGTAGAATCATTATTGGTATAATCGTGGATTTTAAATTGTTCGTCGTAACATCACATTTTGGAAACGATCCGAAAAAACGAGCCGAACGGAGATCGGACTCGGTAGCCAGTGCCCAAGTCAGCGCCGGGCGGTGCACTGGCGAGTGGCCGGACAGTGCACTGCTTGCCGGACAAGACGGCGTGTGACTCGCTCCATCGAGTCACCCTCGGCCAGCCCCCTTTTTCGGGCTCTGTTTGCTAGGAATTGTCTTTATATGATTTTCATGAAAGATAGAGCCTGTTGTTTGAATAAGCCTTCGGCTGTGGTGGCGTAGGAGGCATGCTGACAAAGGAACTACCTTCGGGTATGACACCTACTCTACTAAATAAAGAACTCTGAAGCATATGATGGTCTTGCAGAGCCTACTACTACTCAGGAACTCGGAAGTCACTCAACCCTCAGAACTGCATCTTGGCTAACAGACAGGAGCGCCACTACTTCAAGACTTCTTAGCGACCAATGCTTCAACTATGACTTCCGGACTAGACGCTTCTTCCTCACTCCTTGGTATCAAAGATTCCGACTTGTCCGGGACTTCGTTTAGTCTCTGTATTACGTTGTAATATTTTCCCACATTTTAAATTGGATTCAATTTGATTAAAATGAATATTTGGAATATTATTTTAAATGGGAAAGATATTGAACGAGAATACTATTTTTTTAGCCGAATTACTTCGAACGAATTGAAGTGACGATTATTAGTATTAATTGGATTAATACCATTAAAATTGAATAGATTAATTTTTATATTGATTGGATTAATACATTAATTGATTATTTAATTTTAATGCCATATATATTAATTGGATTAATATAGTAGAAATTGAATAGATTAATTTTATAGATTAATTGAATTAATTTATATTAAAATTAATTATTTAATTTCATTGCCGTTACATGTTGTATGTGTAATACCCATAATTTCGATTTCCGGTAATTTCTTTTTTTTCGGCGAAAGTCCGTTTTGATGACTCGCTCATGACCATTTCGTCATTTCGAGAATGTTTAATTCTGCACTTTTTCTCATCCGAGTTCGTTTCGGTGTCGTTTTGTTTAGTTCCGTGATTTTTGGCGACTTTTCCGCACTTGAGTTCGATTCTTGCGAATCTCATCCGAAACTGTTGTTTCGACTTTCTCGTAAGTTAATTTAATGTTAATATTCATGTTGCGAGCTTTGGCTTGGTGTTTCAATCATGTATCGTGATTTTCGGACGTTTTGGGCCATTTTCGTAATTTCCCAAAGTTTGGGGTAATTACTTTCCGTTGTCGAATTTCGAGCCTTCGGGTGGTCGGAATCGTGTGTTCTCTTAGTGCTCGGATTCGCCTTTGCGATTACTTCGTAACCGTATCTTCGATTCGTACTCAGGTTCGGATTTCGGGGTCGTTCGGGCTGTCGGAATTGGTCCCGGCCGAGTCATGGCCGGGCATGCTCGGGCCAGGCATGCTCGGGCCAGGCCAGCCCTGGCCGAGTAACGTACGTTAGTGCTCGGCCGTTACGTACGTAAGGGCGATTCGTCGTAAGGCCTGTCCGTGCGTCACGTAGCGGCGGCGATTTTAGGGGCGATGACTCGATTACGTCGTAAGCCTTGGCGATTACGTCGTAACCGTGGCAATCGGCCTATTTAAGGCACAGCGGCGTTTTCTTCAGCCATTTCTCACTTCTCTTCTTCCCTTCCGCGGCTGGAGCTGGGGTAATCATGGAGAGATGTTGTTGGAAAATAAATCCATGAAGTTTTGAGGTTCATATCATCAATCATCCGTCCTATAACATCCTCCGATCTACCGAATCAAGTCAGATTTCCTAGAAATCTAGTTTTGGGGAAATTGGGTGTTTTGGTTGTTTTCATCCATTTAATCCGATTTAACTTAGGATTATGATGTATTGATGAATATTGAGATGTATTATATCATTTCCCTTGTTATTCCATGGTTGGATCATATCGATTCGTTATTTGGGTCGAGTTCTTGACCGACGCCTTGAAGGTGTCCGGTAAAATGTCTTAGAGGGGTTTTTGGGCGTCCTACGATTATCCTTCCTCGTATGATCGATGATTTATTGATTATATTGTTGTTAGGGTCTAGTTTCTTGTGAAGAAACCGTGTTGAACCCTTCCGTTCGTTGTCGTCTTCCTTTTCGTTAGCATCGGGCGTTCCGAAGCTTTCCGGTTGAGCCGTATCCGTTCGTGGTTCCGTGCTCGTGGTATCGAGACAAGTACCTTGTCCATACCATTCTTGTTTTGTGGATATGATAATTGGTGATCATCTTGGTGTGTTTGTTTATTTGTTTGAAATGAGTTTTCAAAGGATTCGACTAGCCTCGTTAAAGGCTCACTTTCAAAACGCGTGTGTTTTGTAAATTGTGTGGGTTGTAAGTGACTACATGAATCCTTTGGATATAATTGGTGTTGATGTTGCGCTTGATAATGCGTTTGTACGTGTATTGCTTATTTCTGTCGCCTTATGGTTGACGTGTGTGTTGTTATTTATTCGTGTGGTCGTGGACTAACGGATGAATTATGTGAATTGGTGTATCGATTTGATAATTGTTACAACGATTGACTGTGTGCTTGATGTTTTTGATAATGTGGATACTTGTTGTGAGAAACGTCGTATCCGGGAACCTCTGAGGGCGGGGCGTGCACTCCGGCCTGGTGTATGCTGCAATGTGCGGCTCCATATGGGTGGTGAACGCCGGTGTTACCTAATGCGCGCGCAAGGGGCGGCTCTTGGGGGAGTGACGCCGGTGCGGTGACATGTTCAATGAGCGGCCAGCATGATGGAAGTGAACGCCGGTACACAGGTGCGCAAGGGAGGCGCCTGGCAGGCTTATTGGTTACGGGTATTGATACGAGATCAACATGGCCAACCGAAGAAAGACGACGTAGACGACCATGCAACCATGCATACGGCCATGCACACACATGCACCTACACGACATGCACTTACTTCTTTGGACGAGACGACTAATACAAGACTTGAAGCAACCTTGAACACATTTTACATTTGCTACTAGTCCGAGAGAAAAAGGCGAAAAGCGGACAAAATTACCAATTCCCGCGCGTATGACTACTCCGTAGCAGTTTTGGTATTTTAATCATAACTCTCTCATACGAAGTCCGATTTAGGTGATTCAAGCGGCCATGGAAAGATAAAAGAAAGATCTATAAATCATGTGAAACGGTCAAAGGTCCAATTATGCTTCTATCAAGCCACACGAACCGTTCAAATGTGCAGTGATTTTTATGGCCGAAAATTGACAAAGATTTGTGAAGATTTGATGAAGGATCCATGAAGGATCTTTGTCCCCACTACTTTAAAATTTGTTTTCATTTTCAAAGCCCACCATATCAAAGTCAAGGATAGAGATTTGATTCACTCCACCCTTTTGAAATGAAAACAAACGAACCACATGTAGAGGAAGACACCAAGATGTTACTTTCATGATCAAGTCCTTGTCAAGCCTTTCAAAATATATCACATGACAAGGATCTTGTCCACTCCCTCAAGTACCCCACGGCTGATTTGGAGAGGAAGGAGCCAAACATGTTGTTATTTTCTTTTCCTTGTCAAAGTCTTTGTAGATAGTTTAATAAGTGCTTGTATTTTAGCTAGATTTTGTGTGATCTTGTTTGGCTTTGTTAGGAGTTGTAAATGGCTATATAATAGCCTCATCCTCCACATTTTGTAAGCATCTCGAAATTTATAAAACATTGTATTTCTCTTGAAATATACGTTGAACGAGTTCAACAAAACCTTGGTTATTATTTCGACGCGTCTCGAATTATAACTTGATCAATTCTCAATAGGTCTTGAGGAGAGATTATCTTTATCGAGTTATAGGTCTAATTCGATAAAACACATTCAAATCCATACACTATCCTACCTCACGGCCGAAACCCATATAATTTCGGCCACCACCTTTTATTTTCATTGTTACTTTGATACTTGTAAAAACCGTGATAATCTTCCGTTGTATTTTATACGTTTTACGTACACTTATATACGTAATTCGTATCATAAGTGGTATCGGAGCCCAAGGTCATCTCCTTGGGTGATGAACTATATTCAACGAATTTTTTTTTGTTGAAGTATTTAGTCACCTTCTTGGGTTGTTCTTCACGGTTAGAAGAATTTTCGCATAACATTGGCAGATTAGCGCAGTCGGAAGAAAATAAAGTTTCCCGTGGATTCGACCGTTGGATCGTCACGAAATTTTGACAAAGCTAATCCAACTCATTGAACTACAGTCTGAACGGTGGAGATCGGATTCTTTAATCATCTTCTTGGTTCATTCTTCACGGCTTTCTTGGCAAATTTTCTGTTCGATTTCTTGATCATTGGAAGAGATGGACTTTTCCAATACCGAATTCTTGGTAAAGCTACGTGATGCTTTACATGACTTACTGGAACCTCGACGAGGAGGAGAAGGCCTGTGTTCCCCACGCCATACTAACGAGTTCGAGTTGAACGAACTTCCGAAGTTCATCGGAGGTACCGATCCCGAAATTTATTTGGAATGGGAACGTAAGATGGATCGCTTGTTCGAGTTTAAAGGTCTTAACGATGAGGAGCGTTGCAGATATGCAATTATCAAGTTGGTTAAAGGTGCTTCAGTTTGGTTCGAATGTAAGAAGAAGAAAAGGACTCGTGCTGGAAAAAAAAAGATCCGTTCGTGGGAGTCGTTGAAAAGAAAACTTCGCAAGAGATACGTACCTTTCGGCTCGAGTTCGGCTCTCAAAATCGTAACAACATCAGCCCCCAACTCGGTTTCTAAAGCTCTCGACTTGCCTAATGAGACGAGTTTGCTGGAGGTGAGTTGTTTCATTGGACAAGGGTTCGATCATGTGCCAGATGTTTGCCCGACTCTTGCTACCCGAGACGAGTTAATAGCCGAGGAAGAACAAGAAAGGCTAGGCGACATTCTCAAGTTTGATATAGAGGACGAAGGAGAAGAAGAATGTGTAGTTTACGATGCTCCCGATTATGATACAGACTTAGTTCTTCGTACTTTAGAAACCAAATCGGTTTCAAATGATTTAGAGCATCAGGACGAGTTAACGAGTGAGGAACTCACAAGTATACTTTTTAGTTCTACACAACCGTCCGTTTCCCGAGCTACAGAAGATGAAGAGATTGAGGACAAGGCGATTGTTCCCCAAAATTTCTATGAGGTTATTTCTATTATTGATAAAAAAATTGGAGGATCCCAATCCAATTGTTCTCGTTGATCCGGTTCCCAACACCGACCAACGTAAAAGCTATGTGGTTACATGTGACTGGAAAATAGTAAAAGACGAACTCATTGATGGAAGAAATGAGGACAAGATTTGTGCCCACATGACGCCGGAAATGGAAAGTATTCCGTTAAACCACAAATCTTTTTTTGGGGATTCCGTTAAGGGAAATGGTAGACACCTAGATATGTCGTTTGTTTTTATTTTGCAGGTTGGTCTTTTAAAAATGCAATCCCAAGCAAACGTCAACACATCCGACGAAAATTACATCTTCAACCCGGGAGGAGCACAACCCTATCCGGGATACCAAACGTCCTTGGACTTTAGATTCGAGGACGAATCTCTTTAAAGGAAGAGGGGATGATACGAGATCAACATGGCCAACCGAAGAAAGACGACGTAGACGACCATGCAACCATGCATACGGCCATGCACACACATGCACCTACACGACATGCACTTACTTCTTTGGACGAGACGACTAATACAAGACTTGAAGCAACCTTGAACACATTTTACATTTGCTACTAGTCCGAGAGAAAAAGGCGAAAAGCGGACAAAATTACCAATTCCCGCGCGTATGACTACTCCGTAGCAGTTTTGGTATTTTAATCATAACTCTCTTATACGAAGTCCGATTTAGGTGATTCAAGCGGCCATGGAAAGATAAAAGAAAGATCTATAAATCATGTGAAACGGTCCAAGGTCCAATTATGCTTCTATCAAGCCACACGAACCGTTCAAATGTGCAGTGATTTTTATGGCCGAAAATTGACAAAGATTTGTGAAGATTTGATGAAGGATCCATGAAGGATCTTTGTCCCCACTACTTTAAAATTTGTTTTCATTTTCAAAGCCCACCATATCAAGATCAAGGATAGAGATTTGATTCACTCCACCTTTTTGAAATGAAAACAAACGAACCACATGTAGAGGAAGACACCAAGATGTTACTTTCATGATCAAGTCCTTGTCAAGCCTTTCAAAATATATCACATGACAAGGATCTTGTCCACTCCCTCAAGTACCCCACGGCTGATTTGGAGAGGAAGGAGCCAAACATGTTGTTATTTTCTTTTCCTTGTCAAAGTCTTTGTAGATAGTTTAATAAGTGCTTGTATTTTAGCTAGATTTTGTGTGATCTTGTTTGGCTTTGTTAGGAGTTGTAAATGGCTATATAATAGCCTCATCCTCCACATTTTGTAAGCATCTCGAAATTTATAAAACATTGTATTTCTCTTGAAATATACGTTGAACGAGTTCAACAAAACCTTGGTTATTATTTCGACGCGTCTCGAATTATAACTTGATCAATTCTTAATAGGTCTTGAGGAGAGATTATCTTTATCGAGTTATAGGTCTAATTCGATAAAACACATTCAAATCCATACACTATCCTACCTCACGGCCGAAACCCATATAATTTCGGCCATCACCTTTTATTCTCAATGTTACTTTGATACTTGTAAAAACCGTGATAATCTTCCGTTGTATTTTATACGTTTTACGTACACTTATATACGTAATTCGTATCAAGGATCTTCTTCATGACGTCCACGACGATACGCATGGCCATGCATCATTATACTTGGGAGAAAAGAATACGCGGATTGGAGTTACGTTGTTAATCGGAATCGGAGTAACGTAAAATTCGACGACGGAATCGGTCCGAAAGCATGAAAAATCGGCCATATCATGCTTGAAAGGGACCTCACTTGACTTCATATCTTTGACAAGATAATGAAGATATTTCCTTCCCCACCATAATAACAAAATCGGCCCATGCATAGATTTGAAGAAGACTTTCATCCTTCATGTCCTTGTCCCTCATGTCATGATCACCTACATAATTCCAAAGAGGTTGATATCATACAAAATCCTCCTAATCACTTGGTATCTTTCGGCCGATTTGAAGCTTGCAAGAAAGGACAATTTGTGAAGATTTTCATCAAGGATCTTCTTCATGTCACCATCACCTTAATAAAGTCCAAGATATCTTCATGTCTCATTCAACATAAAAATCCAAGATGCTTGGTATCTACTTGGAGATTTTCGGCCGATTAGGATGTTACTAGGAAGTTTCGTTTTCTCGTTTTGTTGTATTTTCTTTCGGTTGGAAACTACTATATATAGTAGTGCTCGTTGTATTTGTAAGATAGCTGGAAAGTAATAAACCTTGTATTTCTTTGAAATATACGTTGAACGAGTTCAACAAACTTTAGTTATTGTTTCGACGTGTCTCGAGATTTTAACTTGATCAATTCTCAATAGGTCTTGGGAAGAGATTACCTTTTATCGAGTTATAGGTCTAGTTCGATAAAACATATCAAAATCCGTACATCACACTACCTCACGGCCGAACACCATTCAAACTCGGCCACCCTTAGTAATTTTCAAGTGTTGCTTTGATACTTGTTAAACTTCCGTTGTATTTTATACGTATTACTTACGTAATTCGTATCATAAGTGGTATCAGAGACATTTGTCTCACAGTTCTCGACGTTACTCAAGAAGATGGCATTCACCGATGAAGAAGTAGCACAACTACGTGACGTTCTTCGTGGCTTACCGGAGCCCAGAATCCAAGCACGACGAGGATACGACACCATGCATGCACCACGACATGCTGATGAATACAAGACAAGCGAACTTCCGGAGTTCGTAGGCGCCACCGATCCCGAGGTTTATTTGGAGTGGGAAAGAAAAATTGAACGAATGTTTGAGTTCAAGGATCTCAATGACGAGGTACGTTGCAAGTATGCGATTCTCAAACTTGGAAAGGGAGCTTCCCTTTGGTTCGAGCGAATGAAGACACAAAGAGTTCGTCTAGGAAAAGAGAAGATACGTTCGTGGGATTCTCTAAAAAAGAAACTACGAAAAGATATGTCCCGACTACACACAAGTTAAGCTTGTATCGAAAAATTTCGAACTCACGCAAGGAAAGCTAAGTGTCGAGGAGTACATCGAGGAGTTTGAAAACTTATCCTTGATGGGAGAACTTGAAGAAAGCGAAGAATTGCGGATGTCCGTTTCCTACGAGGTTTGAACAAAAATATTGCTAATTAGTGGAACTCTACCCCTATGCCGACTTTGATACTTTATGCGGGCTTTGCATAAAGTTGGAAAATCAAAACAAAGCAAAACTTTCTAAACCCGAATTCCCATCTAAATACGGAAATACCAACTTTGCGCGAGTTCTAGCTCGTCTCCAAAAGCTGTCACCACAAGCCAACCCGTTACTACCATTCAAAAACTCCTATCACCCCAAAAGAAACAAGCCTATCTAAAGTACGGTGTTTCAAATGTCAAGGATTTGGACACTATCAAAGTGCTTGTCCAAATCGGAGAATTGTGACGTTACGAGAAGCCATAGCCGCCCGAGAAGAATTACTAGCCGAAGAAGAAAAATTGGAGACGTTTTTAACTTAGAAGGTGAAGAAGAAGAAGAATGCGAGGCATACGATGCCCGAACTATGACACGAACCTCATCCTTCGCATGTTACAAGCGAAGCGGCCCAGTGACGAAGAACAACGAGACCAAATCTTCCACACGAAGTGTCGTGTCGGAGATAAATGGTGTAGCTTGATCATTGACGGTGGAAGTTGTACAAACGTGGCATCAAGCGAGATGGTCTCAAAACTCGGTTTGATCACCACGGCCCATCCAAAGCCGTATGCACTCCATTGGCTCGACGATGGAAACAAGGTGAAAGTATCAAGGCAAGTAAAGGTCGGACTCACCATGGGTTCGTATGGTGATGATATTACATGCGATGTACTACCGATGGACGCATGTCACGTGTTATTAGGAAGACCTTGGTTATTTGATCGGGACGTACTACATCGAGGGAGGAGTAACGAGTATGAGTTACGTGACAAAGGTAAAAAAAATGTTCTTAAACCTATGTCACCTCAAGCTATCCGGACGATGAGTTCGAAAAAAGTCGAAGGACCGAAACTTATGATGTTTGCAAACGAGAAAGAAGTCGAACACGCCATTGACGATGGCGAACGTGTTTATTTGATGATGATCAAAGAGGTCTGAAATCTTGCCACCAAATCACACCATAAAGAAGAGATAGATGCGCTATTACACGAGTTTTCGGACGTATTTCCCGAAGACTTGCCGGTAGGATTACCACCTATCCGCGGAATTGAACACCAGATTGATCTTATACCGGGAGCTCCATTACCGAACAAAGCGGCGTATCGTTGTAATCCCGAAGAAACCAAAGAACTACAACGTCAAATTGATGAACTCATGAATCACGGATATGTCCGAGAAAGTTTAAGTCCGTGTGCGGTTCCAGTTCTACTTGTGCCAAAAAAAGACGGATCATGGCGAATGTGTATTGACAGTAGAGCCGTGAATAACATCACCGTCAAGTATCGGTTCCCCATCCCGAGACTAGACGACATGTTGGACGAGTTACATGGCTCGGTTATATTTTCCAAAGTTGATTTACGGAGCGGATACCATCAAATCCGCATGCGAGAGGGAGACGAATGGAAAACGGCGTTTAAAACAAAGAATGGACTTTACGAATGGGTTGTGATGCCATTCGGCCTCACTAACGCCCCGAGCACTTTTATGAGGTTGATGAACGAGGTTCTCAAACCTTTCTTGGGAAAGTTTGTTGTCGTATACCTAGACGACATTTTGATCTACAGTCGATCCGTAGAGGAGCATCTCGAACATTTGCGGCACGTATTTGAAACACTAAGGAACAAAAACTTTATGGAAAACGGGAGAAGTGTACTTTCCTAGTCGAGAGTCTTGTCTTTCTCGGCTATGTTGTTTCGAAGAAGGAGTTTGGTCGACCAAGAGAAGATCGCGGCAATCAAGTCGTGGCCGACCCCAAAGACCATCACGGAGGTACGATCATTTCATGGCCTCGCTTCTTTTACCGACGATTCATACGGGACTTTAGCACTATCTCGATCCGATCACGAGTGTCCGAAAAAAGGAACCTTTGCATGGAACGAGGCGGCCCAAAAGGCTTTTGAAAATTTAAAGGGAAAATTATGTGAAGCGCCGATTTTAGCGTTACCCGATTTTTCACAACCGTTTGAGGTGGAATGCGACGCTAGCGGAGTTGGAATCGGGGCAGTGCTTATTCAAAGAGGCCGTCCCATCGCCTATTTTTCGGAGAAGTTAAGTGGCGCCCGAGTGAATTATTGTACTTACGATAAGGAGTTCTATGCTATCGTGAGAGCACTCGATCATTGGAGTCACTATTTACGTTCGAAACATTTCGTGTTACATTCGGACCACGAGTCGTTGAAATACATCAACGGACAAAGCAAGCTAAGCCCGAGACATGCAAAATGGGTGGAATTTCTACAATCTTTTCACTTTTCATCCAAGTACAAAGACGGGAAGAGTAATATAGTGGCGGATGCACTATCAAGACGGTATGCCTTACTGTCGATTCTAGATGTTCGTTTGTTGGGGTTCGAGACTTTGAAAGATCATTACAGCGACGATTTGGACTTCGGGGAAATTTTTAACCGTTGTAAAACAGCCCCGTACGAGGAATTTGTTTTACAGGATGGCTTTCTTTTCAAGGGAAATAAATTATGTGTGCCGAGACATACAATTCGGGAATTGCTAGTTCGGGAGGCGCACGGAGGAGGACTAGCAGGTCATTTCGGCTCGGCCAAGACTATAGAGGTGTTGAAAGAACATTTCTTCTGGGCAAAGATGTATGGTGACGTGAGCACAATCGTGAGTAAATGCGTCACTTGTCATATGATGAAAAGTTCGTTCAAGTCGAGTACATACATGCCGTTGCCAATACCGTTACGACCATGGGAGGATGTCTCGATGGATTTTATTGTGGCTTTACCTCGTACTCAACGAGGCAAAGACTCAATCATGGTGGTCGTCGACCGTTTTTCGAAAATGGCTCACTTTATAACATGCCACAAAACCGATGATGCAAGCAATGTGGCGGACTTGTACTTCCGGGAAATAGTTCGTTTACACGGAGTTCCAAAAACTATCGTGTCGGATCGAGATTCCAAATTTCTGAGTTACTTCTGGAATACTTTATGGAGAAAAGTGGGCACTAAACTCCTATTCAGTACTTCACATCACCCACAAACCGATGGACAGACCGAGGTGACGAATCGAACCTTGGGAGCGTTATTGCGAGGATTGGTGAATAAAACACAAAAGGATTGGGACGTTAAACTTGCTCATGCGGAATTCGCATACAACCGATCACCCGGTTATGCCACGGCCCATTCACCTTTTGAAGTAGTATACGGATTAAATCCGCACTTGCCATTGGACTTGATTCCCTTGCCGAGCAACGAATTGGTTCACAAAGACGCCGAAGCAAAACTCAAATCAATGATGAAGTTACATGAAAAGATATGGGAACGGATTAAAGAAGTGAATAAAATTTACAAACGGAAGTCGAACAAAAATAAAAAAGCGAGATTATTTGATGTTGGCGACTTAGTTTGGATACATTTGAGAAAAGAAAGATTCCCAAGTAAACGGAAGAACAAATTGATGCCGAGAGCCGAGGGTCCGTACAAAATTGTGGAAAAAGTGAACGACAACGCATACAAAGTCGAACTTCTGGGCGAATACGGAGTACATGCGACTTTCAACGTAGGTGATCTCTCGCCTTACCTTGACGACGATGGCATTACGGAATTGAGGTCAATTCCTTTCAAAGAATGAGGGAATGATACGATATCTAATATTCCAATCGAAGAAGCTCCAATAAAAATCGACGTCCACGACGATACGCATGGCCATGCATCATTATACTTGGGAGAAAAGAATACGCGGATTGGAGTTACGTTGTTAATCGGAATCGGAGTAACGTAAAATTCGACGACGGAATCGGTCCGAAAGCATGAAAAATCGGCCATATCATGCTTGAAAGGGACCTCACTTGACTTCATATCTTTGACAAGATAATGAAGATATTTCCTTCCCCACCATAATAACAAAATCGGCCCATGCATAGATTTGAAGAAGACTTTCATCCTTCATGTCCTTGTCCCTCCTATCATGATCACCTACATAATTCTAAAGAGGTTGATATCATACAAAATCCTCCTAATCACTTGGTATCTTTCGGCCGATTTGAAGCTTGCAAGAAAGGACAATTTGTGAAGATTTTCATCAAAGATCTTCTTCATGTCACCATCACCTTAATAAAGTCCAAGATATCTTCATGTCTCATTCAACATAAAAATCCAAGATGCTTGGTATCTACTTGGAGATTTTCGGCCGATTAGGATGTTACTAGGAAGTTTCGTTTTCTCGTTTTGTTGTATTTTCTTTCGGTTGGAAACTACTATATATAGTAGTGCTCGTTGTATTTGTAAGATAGCTGGAAAGTAATAAACCTTGTATTTCTTTGAAATATACGTTGAACGAGTTCAACAAACTTTAGTTATTGTTTCGACGTGTCTCGAGATTTTGACTTGATCAATTCTCAATAGGTCTTGGGAAGAGATTACCTTTTATCGAGTTATAGGTCTAGTTCGATAAAACACATCAAAATCCGTACATCACACTACCTCACGGCCGAACACCATTCAAACTCGGCCACCCTTAGTAATTTTCAAGTGTTGCTTTGATACTTGTTAAACTTCCGTTGTATTTTATACGTATTACTTACGTAAAACGTATAAAATACAACGGAAGATTATCACGGTTTTTACAAGTATCAAAGTAACAATGAAAATAAAAGGTGGTGGCCGAAATTATATGGGTTTCGGCCGTGAGGTAGGATAGTGTATGGATTTGAATGTGTTTTATCGAATTAGACCTATAACTCGATAAAGATAATCTCTCCTCAAGACCTATTGAGAATTGATCAAGTTATAATTCGAGACGCGTCGAAATAATAACCAAGGTTTTGTTGAACTCGTTCAACGTATATTTCAAGAGAAATACAATGTTTTATAAATTTCGAGATGCTTACAAAATGTGGAGGATGAGGCTATTATATAGCCATTTACAACTCCTAACAAAGCCAAACAAGATCACACAAAATCTAGCTAAAATACAAGCACTTATTAAACTATCTACAAAGACTTTGACAAGGAAAAGAAAATAACAACATGTTTGGCTCCTTCCTCTCCAAATCAGCCGTGGGGTACTTGAGGGAGTGGACAAGATCCTTGTCATGTGATATATTTTGAAAGGCTTGACAAGGACTTGATCATGAAAGTAACATCTTGGTGTCTTCCTCTACATGTGGTTCGTTTGTTTTCATTTCAAAAGGGTGGAGTGAATCAAATCTCTATCCTTGATCTTGATATGGTGGGCTTTGAAAATGAAAACAAATTTTAAAGTAGTGGGGACAAAGATCCTTCATGGATCCTTCATCAAATCTTCACAAATCTTTGTCAATTTTCGGCCATAAAAATCACTGCACATTTGAACGGTTCGTGTGGCTTGATAGAAGCATAATTGGACCTTGGACCGTTTCACATGATTTATAGATCTTTCTTTTATCTTTCCATGGCCGCTTGAATCACCTAAATCGGACTTCGTATGAGAGAGTTATGATTAAAATACCAAAACTGCTACGGAGTAGTCATACGCGCGGGAATTGGTAATTTTGTCCGCTTTTCGCCTTTTTCTCTCGGACTAGTAGCAAATGTAAAATGTGTTCAAGGTTGCTTCAAGTCTTGTATTAGTCGTCTCGTCCAAAGAAGTAAGTGCATGTCGTGTAGGTGCATGTGTGTGCATGGCCGTATGCATGGTTGCATGGTCGTCTACGTCGTCTTTCTTCGGTTGGCCATGTTGATCTCGTATCAGGTATTTGAGTGATAGCTAAGACCCCGTTACCGAACGATGTTCGTATCTCAAATTCTTTCAACTCACTTTTAAATGTTTGTCTTGATATAGACCGCGATTAGTGTTTTTGAAAGCTTGTTTCAACTTGTTTTTAAAGCGTTGGTATCAGGGTTAATTAACCAAGGAGGTTTGACGAAATCTCCGAGGGTTAATTAATCGGGGGTCTTGAGCAGGATATGTCGAATGAGAGATTGTACCTTTGATTGTATTGTGGTGCTATTCTGTGTTTTGGGTCGAGGACCCTGTGGAATGTTGAGATGTTTGATCTCGTGTCGATATTATTTGGTTTTGGGTCGAGAATCCCGTGGAAATATTTGTGAAGACTCGTTTGTGTTGATCGAATGGCTTTCTTGCAAATTGTTTTCTATTAAAACTCTCGATGGCATCTTTAAAACTGTTTTATAAATGGTTTCCCTTTATCTGTGATCTTTCAGTTTTGAGAAATGTTTATCAAACTCATGCCTCGGGAAG
The DNA here is from genome assembly GCA_033398695.1 of Orobanche coerulescens. Lineage (NCBI taxonomy): Eukaryota > Viridiplantae > Streptophyta > Magnoliopsida > Lamiales > Orobanchaceae > Orobanche > Orobanche coerulescens. The sequence goes on along the minus strand of CM065814.1, from coordinate 38,882,540 downwards.
TACTTTTCGTTATGTTTGGATTTTTGAAGATTCCTGGGTATTGTTATTCGTGAAATGTGAATGGTATGGCTCGTATTTGCACTTTGTTCTTACACTAGCAAAACAGTGGAGTTTTGCTAACCCCCGAGTATTCGGGGGGTGGATGTCTGTTTTTGTATTCAGGTTTGGGAGCATAACACAGGGGCGGCACGGAGGATGATGAAAGATGAACGATACTAATCACACGAGGATCCGTATGAGGTCATTGGTATAGTTATAGTTTATTTTACGCTGTAGTATTCTTTCCCGTTGTACGGGAGTGTGTTGTACTCGACCCCTGCGTGGGCATGTAATGAGTTTGAGTTGTATGTATTTATTGAAAGACCAAATCGGTCTACTTAGTCATTTAACCTTAAAGGCATTGTCGAGTTGTTCTATGTTGTTACCAGCCTGGTAGATCCTTGAGGAAAGGTTCTACGACGTGTAATATCCCTGAGCGGATTGGGGATGTTACAGAATGGTATCAGATATTAGGTTGTGGAAACCTAGGCTGTCGGGTCAGTGGTGTCTATTGAGTTTTTGTCTCGCCGGATTTTGTCTGACTAAGTCGTGTCGCGACGCGTCGTCTGAGTTTGTTGGTCGTGATTAGTATCGTGGGCGATCATCATCTTCGTGCGACCTGTGGATGTAAGTCTCCCTTATTTGTGTTGAGCCTCGTGTGACACGAGCTATTTTTATGATTATTTGTTAAGTGACGGAATCCTCTTATGGATTTTGATTTCTTGATACGTGACTATTTGACTCTCATATTTCGTTTGAATGAGGAGTATTGTTGCTGGACTGTGCATGTCGAACTGTATTTGTTTTATCCGCTGTGTGAGTTCTTTTGTAATGGATTTCGGTATTTTACCGACTGAGTTTTATTTCGAAAACCAATTCCCTTAATCAGGTTTTTAGCATTATGGCCTTGATTATTTTGGCGAAATTCTTATGACGGTATTTAGTATTTTGTAAATGGCTTTTGTAAGTTTTTGAAATATTACCGTCATCAGCTTTTTGACGGTTTTGTAAACGGTTTTTAGCCTGGTGGGTTCTGGCGTGGGGCCCACGGCGTTAGAATGTTCTGTGTAATTACCTGAAATTTTTGGGCATTCTAGTCCATTGAACTTTCTTTGAAAACCTTGAGTATCTTAGAAAATAAAATTCGAGACGTACTTTTAAATGGATTGTATTTTCAAGGCGCCTACTGGCGCAACTATCTGTTTCAAAATTCTTCTACCTTGAGGACCAAAATATATATATTTTTTTTTCTTTCTTTCCAGTAATTTTGGAAATGCTTTGGTTAGACCTGAGGGTCGAATATTTTTGAAAATTTTTCACTAAAAGGAAGGTGTCCTCATTTTTATTCAAACGCAAGATGGTTTTCCAAAGTCTCGATAACGATGTTTCACGTTTGTATTTTTTTTTGAAAGGTGATACTCAAGATCAACCGGTGTTTTTCTAAATTATTTCAAAAGGTGGTTTTCATTTTTTCTTTAAATCTATCAATTCCCGTTTGTGTTTGGGAATGTATGTATGATGTTTGCTTTGTCGTTACGATGTTGCTCCCGAGTTTGATCGAATTGGTGGCATGAACGTCGAGGCGTTGCCACGCATTTGTTGTACTAGCCCTCTGTGAGAGGTGTGAACTGGTATTTACTAATTGTCGCCTCGTGGTGATTTGCGTGTTGTCGCACGAGGGTGAGCTGTTGAAGCTTGGATTTTTGTGCGTTTATGCACATGAGTGTTTGTTTCATGATGTTTGTGATTGTGTGTTGGCTATCGTTCGGGCCGTTGTAATCGTCGAACGACGCCGTTGTTGTGGTGATTTTTGTATGCATTGATATGTTGTGTGGTATTGGCATCTCGGGTTTGTTGCTTTGTGATCTTATGTTCCATTGTGTCGAGCATTTGTATTTTTGGTATGCCAAGCCGAGACGTTTCAACCGTGATGTGCCGGGGCATGCACGTGTAAATTGTCCTTCTCGTCGGTAACACATTTCAAGTGTGTACTCGAGGGACACCGAATTCAGTTTTGTGAATTGGCTACCGAGACTTTCGGAGTTCGCGCTTCAGCACAGTTATCAGAATCGGCTTTGAGAGGCCTTCGAAAGATGTTTCTGTCGGTTGCATGTTGTCTTGTCACCTTGATTTCGTTGTTGCGAGTTTCGGGAACGACACTTCTTTTAGAAGAGGTCGAATATAATACCCGTATTATTTTTGGCTCCTGCATTTTCTCTTTCTCAATTCTATCGGCTTGCTCGTGTTCGTTGATACTTTCTAAACTTGTTCTGTATTTCGGTTTCATCGTTCGAACGAGCTGTGATCTTGTTTTGGGTCGATCTGGTTATCGCTGTAACTTTTCCGAGTTCGGTTCGATTCTTGTGAACCTTGTTCGGAGGTAACATCCTTTGGTTCTACTAATTCTTTTATTCGAAGTGGATCGGATTTGGAACTTCTGTATTTTCGACTCTGTCGATTCGTTTATGCTCGTTAACATTTTCTGAACTTTCCCTATCCCTTGCTTTTGTTGATCGAACGAGGGAGGTATTGTTTCGGAATAACTCGTTTGTCGTTATGACTTTTCATTTGCTATTCCCTTTCCTGTGGATCTTATGTGAGTGCGCATCTAGTTGTTTTCACCGGATCATGTTTCGTCTCGAGTCGAGATGTGAACTTCGGAGTTTGTCGGTTGAACCTTCTTCGTGATCCGAACATGATTATTCGATTTTTGTTGACTCGATCGTTGTGGTTGATCATTGATTGTTCGGTTTTTGTTGATCTCGTTTCGTGATTGTTGACGTTCAGACTCCTTCGTAATTCCCTTAAGTTCGGGAAATTAGTCTCGTTTTCGATCTTCCAACCCTTAGGCGGTGGAATTCTGTATTTGTTCAGCGTTTGGCTCGCGTTTTGATTGATGAACCGTTGGGTTGGTCAATCGTATTGATTTTCGTTCGTTGTGTTTTATGACTGTTCGGATGATCGGCTTGATTGTACTATCTGTTTGATGACGCTTGTCACTTGTGGGTTTTATTATGCCTCTACCGGTGGCGTTGTGTTAGTCGTCGTGGAGCGTGTTTTCACACCGTATATTCCTTTGCGTTGCCTGTAACGTTTCGCCGTTGGGCATGAGTTACGCGCTTCTTGTGTATCTCGTTGAGTTTTTCCTGGCGGGATATTTCTTCTCCCTACTTGTTTTAAGTTTCGGGACGAAACTTCTTTTAAGGAGGGTAGAATGTAATACCCGTAATTTCGATTTCCGGTAATTTCTTTTTTTCGGCGAAAGTCCGTTTTGATGACTCGCTCATGACCGTTTCGTCATTTCGAGAATGTTTAATTCTGCACTTTTTCTCATCCGAGTTCGTTTCGGTGTCGTTTTGTTTAGTTCCGTGATTTTTGGCGACTTTTCCGCACTTGAGTTCGATTCTTGCGAATCTCGTCCGAAACTGTTGTTTCGACTTTCTCGTAAGTTCATTTAATGTTAATATTCATGTTGCGAGCTTTGGCTTGGTGTTTCGATCATGTATCGTGATTTTCGGACGTTTTGGGCCATTTTCGTAATTTCCCAAAGTTTGGGGTAATTACTTTCCGTTGTCGAATTTCGAGCCTTCGGGTGGTCGGAATCGTGTGTTCTCTTAGTGCTCGGATTCGTCTTTGCGAGTACTTCATAACCGTATCTTCGATTCGTACCCAGGTTCGGGTTTCGGGGTCGTTCGGGCCGTCGGAATTGGTCCCGGCCGAGTCATGGCCGGGCATGCTCGGGCCAGGCCAGCCCTGGCCGAGTAACGTACGTTAGTGCTCGGCCGTTACGTAGGGCGATTACGTCGTAAGGCCCTGGCCGTAACGTCGTAGCGGGCGGCGATTTGGCGATGACTCGTTACGTACGTAAGCCTTGGATTCGTTACGTAACGGCCCGTGATCGGCTATTTAAGGCTCGGCAACGTTTTCTTCAGCCATTTCTCACTTCTCTTCTTCCCTTCCGCGGCTGGAGCTGGGGTAATCATGGAGAGATGTTGTTGGACAATAAATCCATGAAGTTTTGAGGTTCATATCATCAATCATCCGTCCTATAACATCCTCCGATCTACCGAATCAGGTCAGATTTCCTAGAAATCTAGTTTTGGGGAAATTGGGTGTTTTGGTTGTTTTCATCCGTTTAATCCGATTTAACTTAGGATTATGATGTATTGATGAATATTTAGATGTATTATATCATTTCCCTTGTTATTCCATGGTTGGATCATATCGATTCGTTATTTGGGTCGAGTTCTTGACCGACGCCTTGAAGGTGTCCGGTAAAATGTCTTAGAGGGGTTTTTGGGCGTTCTACGATTATCCTTCCTCGTATGATCGATGATTTATTGATTATATTGTTGTTAGGGTCGAGTTTCTTGTGAAGAAACCGTGTTGAACCCTTCCGTTCGTTGTCGTCTTCCTTTTCGTTAGCATCGGGCGTTCTGAAGCTTTCCGGTTGAGCCGTATCCGTTCGTGGTTCCGTGCTCGTGGTATCGAGGCAAGTACCTTGTCCATACCATTCTTGTTTTGTGGATATGATAATTGGTGATCATCTTGGTGTGTTTGTTTATTTGTTTGAAATGAGTTTTCAAAGGATTCGGCTAGCCTCGTTAAAGGCTCACTTTCAAAACGCGTGTGTTTTGTAAATTGTGTGGGTTGTAAGTGACTACATGAATCCTTTGGATATAATTGGTGTTGATGTTGCGCTTGATAATGCGTGTGTACGTGTATTGCTTATTTCCGTCGCCTTATGGTTGACGTGCGTGTTGTTATTTATTCGTGTGGTCGTGGACTGAGGGATGAATTATGTGAATTGGTGTATCGATTTGATAATTGTTACAACGATTGACTGTGTGCTTGATGTTTGTGATAATGTGGATACTTGTTGTGAGAAACGTCGTATCCGGGAACCTCTGAGGGCGGGGCGTGCACTCCGGCCTGGTGTATGCTGCAATGTGCGGCTCCATATGGGTGGTGAACGCCGGTGTTACCTAATGCGCGCGCAAGGGGCGGCTCTTGCGGGAGTGACGCCGGTGCGGTGACATGTTCAATGAGCGGCCAGCAAGATGGAAGTGAACGCCGGTACACAGGTGCGCAAGGGAGGCGCCTGGCAGGCTTATTGGTTACGGGTATTTGAGTGATAGCTAAGACCCCGTTACCGAACGATGTTCGTATCTCAAATTCTTTCAACTCACTTTTAAATGTTTGTCTTGATATAGACCGCGATTCGTGTTTTTTGAAATCTTGTTTCAACTTGTTTTTAAAGCGTTAGTATCAGGGTTAATTAACCAAGGAGGTTTGACGAAATCTCCGAGGGTTAATTAATCGGGAGTCTTGAGCAGGATATGTCGAATGAGAGATTGTACCTTTGATTGTATTGTGGTGCTATTCTGTGTTTTGGGTCGAGGACCCTGTGGAATGTTGAGATGTTTGATCTCGTGTCGATATTATTTGGTTTTGGGTCGAGAATCCCGTGGAAATATTTGTGAAGACTCGTTTGTGTTGATTGAATGGCTTTCTTGCAAATTGTTTTCTATTAAAACTCTCGATGGCATCTTTAAAACTGTTTTATAAATGGTTTCCCTTTATCTGTGATCTTTTGGTTTTGAGAAATGTTTATCAAACTCATGCCTCGGGAAGTACTTTTCGTTACGTTTGGATTTTTGAAGATTCCTGGTTATTGTTATTCGTGAAATGTGAATGGTATGGCTCGTATTTGCACTTTGTTCTTGCACTAGCAAAACAGTGGAGTTTTGCTAACCCCCGAGTATTCGGGGGGTGGATGTCTGTTTTTGCATTCAGGTTTGGGAGCATAACACAGGGGCGGCACGGAGGATGATGAAAGATGAACGATACTAATCACACGAGGATCCGTATGAGGTCATTGGTATAGTTATAGTTTATTTTCCGCTGTAGTATTCTTTCCCGTTGTACGGGAGTGTGTTGTACTCGACCCCTGCGTGGGCATGTAATGAGTTTGAGTTGTATGTATTTATTGAAAGACCAAATCGGTCTACTTAGTCATTTTAGCCTTAAAGGCATTGTCGAGTTGTTCTATGTTGTTACCAGCCTGGTAGATCCTTGAGGAAAGGTACTACGGCGTGTAATATCCCTGAGCGGATTGGGGATGTTACAGTATGGAATCTTTATGTGATGGTGATATAGCTCGTGGACTGAGTTTTGATTTGTTCGATTCGATTGGGTTGTAAAGGCCGTTTTGAGCCTATTTATTTTTACTAGAAAATTTGTATAATAGGATGCATTTTTCTATGATGTAATTATTAATTTGGCTATGACGAAGACCGAAGACAACTGACTGAGAAGACGAAGAATTGGAGACTAATTTTTTTCTTTATTGGGTCATTCTCTTGCCCAGTACTTAGGAACCGGTCCATGAGCTATATGCTGGTAGTAACTAGGTTGCTATTTAGTGTTTGTTATTTTGAATGATTGACACACAAACGTGCTTATAAATGAATTAATGTGCAATGTGTAACATTAATCGCAAAATTCTCCCAACAACAAACAGACTAAGTTTGAAAAAGGTTACGAGGTTTCCTACCCTCCATCAAACAAGTAGAAAATTGTTACCTGAGCTGATTTGCGATGCTTCCGAGTTATAGGGGTAGTACATTTGGTAGCGGTTGAAAAATTCTTGAGTGCATTAGATGCCTTTGGTTGGTAATAAAATTCGCCCCTAGAAACCTGATAGCTTGCCGGGTGAGATTCAATAGTCAAACTGATAGACGTTGATGGTCAACAACTTAAATAGTCTGGATTGCTAAGAAACCTGATAAGTTGAGGGCATGAAGACTAGGGGTAAAAGAAGATCAATTCATCCATTGGACGGGTTGGTGTTAGACACCACTTTACAAAAATTAATTGGCAAGAAACTTGACAGATTGAGTCGTTAAAATTTGAAAAGTACTTGATCACCACTAAGAAGTCGATCTTACCATGATTTCCGAATTATAAAATGGGATTGTATAATTCCGATAAAATTTGTGGGAGCCGAGACAAGAATTATACAAGCCCTTAAATTCTATACTCGGTCATAATAAAACAAGTCACTAATTCAATCTTGTCTAAATCTATGCAGAGAAACGAAACTAAATCTCTCTAAAAATGGCAAAGAACCCACTTGCAATACTACTTGAAAAGAATCTCCTAACTGGCCCCAATTTCGTTGACTTTTTGCGGAATCTGATGATTGTACTCAGCATGGAGTCTCTGGGATATGTCTTGGAGGTGGACATTCCACCGACTCCAATCCGGACTAGGGGTAATCAGGAAGAGATTGACGTCTATGAAAAATGGGTCGAGGATGACGTGCTCATCCGTGGATTTATGATGGGCTCAATGACTAATGAGCTGCAGAGAGCGCACGAGAAAATGACTTCGGCTAGGCAGATTCTCGCACACTTGACCGAACTTTATGGAGAGGACAGTAGGACTCCTAGATATGAGATATCAAAACAATTATTCAGTGCTAGGATGAAAGAAGGGGAGAAAGTGGGAGACCACGTCCTCAAGATGATCTCTATGATTGAGAGACTCGAGGTGCTCAATTTTCATATGGATTTATCCCTTCAGATTGATCTCATCCTTCAATCTCTGCCTGACTCCTTCATACAGTTTGTAATGAATTTCAATTGTAATGAGATTTCATGCACATTAGCTGGGCTAATGAATAAACTGGTGACGGCAGTCTAACATGAAGACTAAACCGAGGGAGGCAGCTCTTGTGATTTCTTCTGGGCCTCAGAGGTCTAAGAACAAGAAGAAAAAGACCTGCGAGCAGTATAAACCCAAGAAAGGGGTGCAGAAAGGAAAGGGAAAGGCCCAAAAGGTTCAAAAGGTAGGCGGTCCAAAACCTACGGACAAATGTCTTGAATGCGGTGAGCTAGGCCACTGGCGTAGGACTTGTCCTAAGATTAATGGCGCATCAGGTACGGAACTTTTTGTTTTTGAAACCAATTATTCTGCTACTGTATATTCTGCTTCATGGATTCTGGATTCAGGTGCTACTTCTCCTATTTGCACTATGAATCAGGATCTGGAATGAAGTAGGCAGCTTGAAGATGGGGAAGTAATAATCACTTTTGAAAGCGGACAAAGTGTCGAGGCAACCGATATTGGATCACTCCTTTTGGGTTTAGAATCCGGTTTTATTTTGACGTTAGATGAAGTACTTGTTTTGCCCAAGGGCCACAAAAACATTGTATCCATTCCAATCTTAGACCGGAAAGGATTTTGTTTCTTCATTGGTGATGGTAGTTGTAAAAATTTATTTTCGAAATAAATTGGTTAACACAACTATATTGTTGAATGGTTTATATCACCTGAACTTACAAAATAAAATAGCAGTGAAGACTATAACTAGGAAACATGGCAGGCAAGATACTAATCAAGCTCTTAAGTGGCACCTTAGACTTGGTCATGTTCATCAGACCAAGGTTCTGATAATGGAGAAAGATGGACTTTTAAGTCCATTGGGTGTAGAACCCTATCCAACTTGTGAATCTTGCCTTAGAGGTAAAATGACTAAGTCCCCCTTCACAAGGACATTTGAAAGGGCTGCTGAAAAACTTGGTTTGGTACATACCAACATTTGGGGTGCTTTAGAAGCAGCCCGAGATGGATATCAATATTTCATAACATTCACATATGATCATACTGGATATGGGATTGTGTACTTAATGAAACATAAATCCGAAGCCTTTACTAAATTCAAAGAATTTAAGGCCCTAGTTGAAAAACGGACTGGATGTCATATCAAAGCACTTCGGTCGAACCGATATGGCGAATATATGAGCACATAGTTTGATGAGTTCCTTAAGGAACATGGAATAGTTTCACAATTCACGCCGCCAAGATCCCCACAGTTAAATGGTGTTTCAGAAAGGAAAAATCGGACTTTGTTAGACATGGTCTGCTCCATGTTGAATTACATTGATTTACCAATTTACCTATGGGGGTAAGTGTCCTTACTTGCCGCTGCCTATATCCTAAATAGATGTCCTTCTAAATCCGTTCCTATCACTCCGCATGAGATGTGGAAGGGTAAGAAACCAAGTCTTAATCACATAAGGATTTGGGGATGTCCAGCCTATGTCAAGAAGGCTATGGTGGACAAACTGGAAGCGAGGTCCATCAAGGGACGTTTCATTGGATACCCAGAGGACTCGATGGGTTATCTATTCTACCTGCCAGAAGACCATAGGGTCGTTGTGGATTTACAAGCGCACTTCCTTGAAGATGAGTTCATTCAGGAAGGTGGCTTGGGTAGAAATATCTCTTGGGAAGAGCAAATGAAAGTCCTAAGGAGACATCTGATCAGGGATCAAGAATCGAACCTATTGTAACACAACCTCCACTTCGAAGGTCTGATAAGGTGTCTCACTTACCTGAGAGGTATGTCTATACACCTGTCCAGGAACTGGGTCTCCACGACGCACCTGATAGCCATGAGGACGACCCTGTCACCTATGACCAAGCGATAGTGGATGTAAACTCCGATAAATGGTAAGAAGTAATGGAAGCTGAGATAGACTCGATGCATAGTCTGGACTCTATTAGATCTACCAACTAGCATGGGGACTATTGGAAATAAATGGATCTATAAGGGAATTGAGGCAAAGGGTTATACCCAAAGGGAAGGGATTGATTATCATGATACCTTCTCGCCTATAGCTATGATCAAGTCGATTCACATGATGCTGGCCATTGCTGCCTATTGCGATTATGAAATATGGCAAATGGACGTCAAAACGGTTTTTCTAAATGGATACCTCGAGGATGAATTCTATAGGCAACAGCCTAAGGGTTTTGTGTCCAAAGCTAATATTCATAAGGTGTGTAAGCTGCAAAGAGCCATTTATGAGCTGAAGCAAGGTTCTCGGAGTTGGAACCTTTGATTTGACGAAGCAGTCAAGGACTTTGACTTCGTGTGAAATGAGGAGGAACCATGTATTTACAAAAAGGTCAATGGGAGCAACCTTGCGTTCTTAGTACTATATGTAGATGATATTCTACTTATAGGAAATAACATAGCAATGCTCAGCACTGTGAAAGCTTGGCTTTCTAAAACGTTCTCCATGAAAGACTTGGGAGAAGCTTTCTATATTCTAGGGATCCGTATTTACATAGATAGACCGCGAAGAATGATAGGACTTTTCCAAGCCTTCTATATAGATAAAATCCTGAGAAGAATCAAGATGGATGAATCTAAAAGAGGGTTCCTTCCCATGCGACATGGAATTCATCTCACCATGAAAATGTGTCCTCAAAGTGAGGAAGACAAGAGAGAGATGAGTAAGGTACCCTATGCCTCGGCAGTGGGTAGCCTCATGTACGCTATCTTGTGTACGAGACCAGATTTAGCCTACACTGTGAGTATGGTAAGTCAATTTCAAGCAAACCCGGGAAGGGAACACTAGACTGCCGTAAAGAACATTATTAAGTACTTGACAAGGACTAGAGATATGGTTCTTACATATGGTGGTGGAGAACTGAAGGTGATTGGATTCACCGATTCTGACTTTCAAGGAGACAATGACGGCTCTAAGTCAACATCTGGGTACTTGTTTACTCTCAATGGAGGAGCAGTATCTTGGAAAAGCTCCAAGCAAACCGCTACTGCACATTCCACCTGCTAAGCAGAGTACCAAGCTGCCCCAGAGGCTAGGAAAGAAGCATTTTGGATGCAGAAGTTTGTACAAGAACTTCAAGTGGTGCCTAATGCGGAGCTGCCTATATCACTATTCTGTGATAAAGATGGAGATGTCGCCCAAGCCAAGGAGCCGAGGGCTCACCACAACACCAAGCATATAGAGAGAAAGTATCACATCGTTCGATAGATGGTCTAAGAAGGATATCTTTCGTTACAAAGAGTAGACTTAGAAGACAATGACTCTGACCCGCTAACTAAGCCATTATCTCAGGCAGTCTTGGAAAGACATCTGAAGAACATAGGTATTGGATACCATGATGTGTGGCATTGAGTGAAAGTGGTAGATTGTTAGGAATATGCTCTCGAAACTCAGGAGATGAGAGATTAGGGGCATTGTACTTGTAATTATGGAATAATTAATAAAAAGGCAATACGATTCATTCACTGTTTATTGTATTTCAAATGCATTCTTGATTTGGTAAACATTGAAGTGAAGTCCATGTAAATAAATCAAACATTCCATTCTCGTTATCGGATAAGAGAAAATACACTGGAAGTGTTTAAAGTTTATTTACGTAAATCATTCGCAAGTCAATAAACTTAAATGGGCATTAAGTTTTAGTTAGACTTGTATAACTAATGCTAGGACGTGAGCATGTCTTGATAGCATAGTTATAAGTATATTGGTGGGACCAGTATACTTGAACATGACTCATACTTGATTCAGTCACACGGTATTCACTCTCGGAGAGTCGATGATGAATCAAAAGGTTGTTATAGTATACGTGGACCTTTTACTTGAGGGTTCAGTAGAAGATGTGCCTGTGACGTTTAGTTTGTCATTAGAGTAGTTAGACTCATTTGCTTAATTGCTGAGTCATCCTCGAAGTGCGGACTATACGGGAAGGTAGCAGTCTTTACTGTATGCCAAGAAAGGATTCTATCTCCTGTTAGTGAGCAGGCGAATGTCCTATACGGTTAATGGCAAATAATATCATAAGTCTTTGGCCAAAACATTCTAATATAGTCGTATTAGATACACTAGTAATCAGTCGCTCTTGATTTGCATTAACACATGTATAGAGTCTAGTCAACAGTAGGGTTTGACTTTACCGTGACCCGAAGACTTGACCAGGACATCGGATGAAGGGTCTATACGTAAATAGTATTCACGACATATTGGTTCTGGAATGATCCCTTCATTCGTTCTCAGTCGGGATTTACAGTGCGGACCGCTAAGCTGGCTAAGTGCTGCCCGCACACATTGGTTCCTCCCAATGCCGACTCCGATGGACCTACAGAGTCGCGCATCAGTATCGTTGATGGATAAGTGAGAATTTATCATCTCTCTATTAATATTAGATATTGGATATCTAATTATAATTTATTGGATAAATCAAATAGTGGTCTTATAAATTGAAATTAAGTTACTAGGTAATTAATTTAATTCATAAATAATATTTCTTAGAGAAATATATTTGCATTTTATATAATTAATTAATTAGTATAAATACATTGGAGATAAAATGGAGTATATTTAATGGAGTCGTTTGACGAACATCCAGTACATGAGCCGAGTGACTTGGCCTGTTTCCTAGCAATTTCCTCCATGGCCGCCCCACCCCATGTTACTCCCTTAAAGTCTTTGTCTTTGTTGGTTGTAGATGGTGTTATTTCCACATGGTGTCATATCACATTATAGGTGGAAATTCTTTTTATTTTTAAATGATTATCATCTTAATCATGTGATGACTTCATAAAAAAATAAAAACTCACACCATTACATCACAAGAGATTTGAGTTTTAGGGAGAAAGGGGAGAAATTTATTTCTTCAAGTGTTGTTCATTTTGGAAGTGAAAACAAGTAAGAAATATTGAGAGAAAAATTCCTATAGTGATTTCTAGCCGTGTTCCTTCAAGAACGAATTACTATAGATTTTTCCGGGTAACTTCCGATGCGTGGTTACATAGAGCAATCGTATTTTCGGTGTTGGAGACGAAGGGATTTCGTGCTCGTGCTCGGGTTCATGAACATCATCAACTAACGAAGATAATTTCAAAGGCTTCAAGGGTATGGGACCTTTATCTTTTTATCTTCATATTTTTATTTTCGTATATACGTTACTTGATTGATCTTGTTTGGGATTCGTTATTATTATTTCACTGCGTATTTCATTTTGTTTCCGGAATCCCAATATTTCCACCACGTGTTGGTTCGACGGGATCATATTAGGATCTAGGCGGTGAACATTGGATCACGGATTACCATGAGTGTATGTTGTCATTGTCGTTCTGATTGTATATTATAGTTGTCTTGTTGAACATATTGATGTCATGTGAGTATGCATTTGTAAGTCTTTTGTTGGCACCATGTCCGTATGTTGTTTTGGTCTAATCGCGGATTTAGACTGATATGATTCATTGTGGCATTGTATATCTTGAGGTATAGTTCGTTCTTTCTTGGTACTTGCCTTTTGATTGACACTCGATTATCATGTTGAGAATTGATGATGTTTTTCGATGAGTTGGATTGGATACGGATCATATATTACATAAATATGCGCCGTGATGACGTTTTGGGGATCTCTGTATTATTGAGTATTGTAGAGAATTTTATTCATCTCGTGACTTGAGAATTCAAGATGCAGAATATGGTAGCGATTGATTTGATATGGATTACCATGAGTTGGTAAAGTAATGACGGTAAGATTACATTGGTAGTATTCTTAATCTGTAATTACATTGGTATGTAATTATTGATATTGATGTGATCGTTATCATTGTTGATTATTATGGTTGACCCTATCGTGGACTTTATTTTAGGTATTTAGAGATCGAGCTTGTAGCGGTCGTGAAAAAGATGAGCTTCCCAGATTATACTGGATGTGACGTGTATTTGGGAATCGAGTATTTTGTCTGATTGTTATATTCCGCTGCAATGTATCTTTAACTTTTGATTATATTAGTTGCGTGAGTGTTTCAAAATGGCTTTCTGGTACTTTGCAACTTGGATTTATTTTGGAAAACCGATTCTCTAAAGTATGTTGTCGGTTCATGTAAGCGGTGGCTTAACTTACTTTCAAATGGCATTTTATGACGGGACTTTGAAAATGGATTTTGTATAGTCTTTGAGTATTTTGAAAGAAATTGTCGTCGTTAACATCTCGGTCATATTTGAAATGTCTGCGAAAATATCTTTTAGCCTTGGGGGTTTCAGTGTGGGGCCCACAATGCTGTAATATTCCCAGATGGCTCTGGGGGTGTTACATTTTGTATCTTGAGGTATGTTCCATATTCTTTCTTGGTACTTATCTTTTGATTGACAATCGATTATCGTTGTGGTTTGATGATGTTAGCCGATGGATTGGATTGGACTGAGCTGGTATATTTCGTGTTGGTGAGTTATGATGATGTTTTGAGAATTTGGGTATAGTTTTGGATACAGTACAGATGTTTATGTACGACTTCATTGTGTTACTGAGAATACGAGATGTGGAATATGGTAAGGGTTATTTTTATGAGGATTATCACGAGTTGGTTTACATTGGTAGTATTCTTACATTGTAATTACACTATTATGTACTTAGTGATGTTGATGTGATTGTTATCATTATGGAATATTGTGGCTGACCCCGTCGTGGGCTTTATTTGTAGATTCTTGGAGATCGAGCTTGTAGTGGTCGTGAAGAGATGATCTTCTCAGATGATACTGGTTGTGATGTGTATTTGGAAATTGAGTATTTTGACTATTTGCTATTTTCTACTACAAATGTATCTTTATCATATCCGTTGCGTGTGTGTTTTCCAGATGGCCTTCTGGTAATTTACAAAAGTTTCGATTTTTGGCATTTAAGCGGTGACTTAACCTACGTTTTGAAAGTGTTGAGTTTTGGCATTTTTGGCCTTGTACTTTCAAATGAGATTTTATGACGGTATTTAGAAGATAGATTTTTGGAGAGTATTTGATTATTTGAAATATATTACCTTCTTTGGTATTTTGGCTTGTTTGAAATGGTTTTGAAAATATCTTTTAGCCTTGTGGGTTCGATCTGAGGCCACGGTCTTGCAATATTTCCGGATAGCTACGAGGTGTTACCTCTATAATGGTGCATTCTTGACGAGTTTAATTAGTTTTTTAATCATATACTATTAATACATCATTATATATGATTTCATGGTGAATTTAAATTATAACCATACATTATGCTCGAATAAAATGTAAATTCAATCGTAGAGCTATAAAATACCACTCAACCGTGAAAAATCAAAAATATTGCAATCATAATGGGTTTAATGTAGTTTTTCAATCATATTAATGTTAAATACATATTTATACATGATTCATGTTGAATTTGGGTTTATATATGCATCCTGCTTGAATAAATTGCAAGTTCAGTCGTAAAGCTGAGAATACCACTCGACGATGATAACATAGAGCATGGTGTATTCTAAACGAGTTTAATGTTCTTTTTCAATCTTATTATTTTCAAATACATCGCTATACATTATTTCTTGTTGAATTTGGGTTGAAACATTTCATCATGCACGAATAAAATGCAAGTTCATTCTTAGAGTTGAATAATACTACTCTATTGTGAAACATCTAGAAGAATGCATTCTTATCGAGTTTAATGTAGTTTTTAGATCATATTACTATGATCTAGGTTGAAATCATACATCATGCTTGAATAAAATGTAAATTCAATCGTAGAGCTACCACGCAATCGGTAAACATAGAGAATGGTGCATTCTTAATGAGTTTAGTTTATTTTTTCAATCATATTAATGTTGAATACATAGTTATACATGATTTCGTATTGAGTATGGTTTGACATCATGCATCTGTTGGAACATTTTGTTCCATACATGTATTAATAATGTTTTGATGATTAAAGTTGCTAAACAAAGCAAAACAACAAAAAGGCGAAGCAAAGCATCGAAGGAGTCAAAGTGCAAAAAGCTAGAATTATTCAAAGCTAACGTACGTAAACACTAATACGTAGCGTACGTAAGATATGGAGTTTTACGTACATAATGAAAGTTATATAACGTACGTAAGGGTGTTCAAACCAAGTGAACGTTGGAGGAGTCAAAGTTAGAAAAGCGGCAACGGATATATGACGTCAGCAATGACATGAGCCTTAACGTACGTAATAGATGGTATGTTAACGTACGTAACCAAAATGACGAAACTCCCTGAACTGATTTGTGAAGAGGCTTACGTACGTAACCTTTCGAGGTTAACGTACATAATCAAGCTTACGTACGTAATGTAGAGAAGATAGCATACGTAATGATGGTTCTGGCAGCTAACGGCTAGTTGGATGATGGAGCCTATAAATACCATTCTATGGTATTGTTTCAAGTGCAACAACTTGAAGCATACGACATAATCATCTGATATTCATATTGATATTATTGTTGTTGTAATATTGAGCTTAGATTGAGTGATTGAGTGTTATACACAAAATAATACATGAGTGGTAAAAGAAAAGATACGATTGGATTCGTTGATATTAGGATCAAAGATCCAGCATTGTCAGAATCGCAATTGCTATCTTCATGAGGTTTATCTAGTACCGATAGAAATCTAGAGAGGTTGATTCCTTGTCCCACGAAAAGGAAAATGGTTTAACTTGGACCGATACAATGACAAGTACGATGGTTTATCACGGACCAAAGAAAGACGTGATTATAACGGTTATCCCTCGACCGATAGAAGGGAGGCGTAGAGGTTTTTATCTTCAACCTATAGAAAAAGATAACGAGAGAGGACGTAGGCTTCGTTAATAGCCGAACCTCTATAAATCGCTGTCTGCTTTATTTTCCGCACTTATATTTACGCTTCCGCAACATGGTGCAAATATCCGATCTTGTACCCAACAATTGGTATCAGAGCGGTACTCCAATACGCAGCTTAACATCTGAGGAGAAAAGATCTAATGGCATTTCAATATGCTCCAGTTGAAGGCCTTGCTCTCAACCGACCTCCATTCTTTGATGGCTCAAATTATTTGACATGGAAGAAAAAGATGTCGATCTTTATTCGTGCTTACGATATAGAGATTTGGAAGATCATTTGCCTTAGCCCAAAAGTTCCAATCAAACCCGACGGATCTCTCAAGAGTTTCGAAGAATATAACGACGAGGATTGGAAGAAGGATCATCTAAATTATAAGGATACTCAATTTCTATATAGTGCCTTAAATCCTGAAGAAGTAAAATGTATCTCGTCGTGTGAAAGTGCGAAAGAAATATGGAAAAATCTTGAAATCACACATGAAGGTACAACTCAAGTCAAGAAGACGAAGATAAATATGCTTCTCCAAGACTACGAGTTATTCATGATGAAGGGTGACGAGTCCATCACCAACATGCTCGATCGATTTTCGGTTATCACTAATGGACTAGCTTCATTCGGTAAACCATTATCTAGTAGTGAAAAAGTCAAGAATATTTTACGATCACTACTTAGCGAATGGGACGGCACTGTGACCGCGATTATGGAATCCAAAGATCTCAATACGCTCGATTTTAGCGCCCTTGTTGGTTCGCTAATTAATTATGAGATCGTGTTAAAATCACGAAGTGTCAATCCAAAGCCGAAGGAACGATCGTTAGCCATGAAGGCTAAGATGTCGAGAAAGAAAGAAGAAATCCCGGTGGAGGAAAGCGACGAAGAAATGGCATATTATGCCAAAAACATTAATAAGTTCCAAACTTTATTAAACCATAGGAAGAAGGACATCTCGAGCGAATCTAAGAAGTTCGACAATTCTTGTCGACTATGTGGAAAACCAGGCCACTTCGCTAAGAATTGCTGAGCTAAACCCAAGAAGGAGGTTCTCGTGGCAACTTGGAGCGATGAAGACGAAGACGACGAATTTATCAATCAACATAATCTCTCTCTAATGGCCCGGAGTTCGTTCGACGACAGCGACGTCAGAAGCCAAGTAAGTAAATCCTCTCGTGACGAGTTATTTGATGCATTTGAGTTATTATATACGGATTTCCAAAATGCTTTATCCGAGATCAAATCCCTTAAATCTAAAATTAAATCTTTGGAAATTGAAAATCCCAAAATTATCGAGAAGGGAAAATTCGTTGAAATCGATCATTCGAAATGCATTGAAAATGAGAATATTTTGAAGGATGATCTTGCTAAAATTCAAACCGAGCTTAAATCTTTGACAAAGAAATTATCCTGTGAAACGAGAAATTTGAACAAATGATTGGTGTTCAGAAATTCACTTTAAATAAAGAGGGGTTAGGATTCAAACCACGTTCGAAAAATGAATCCGTCAATTTTAAAATACCCCATTGCAAAAAATGTTTGAAAATTGTGCATCATATTTCAAACTGTACAAGCCCAAGACGGACGATTAAAATTAAGAAAATTTGAGTTCCTAAATGAACGAATATTTCAAATATCGTCTATGTCTCCAAACAAAAACCAACTATCGGTTGGGTCCCCAAAAATTAATTTTTGATATTTTACTCAGGGGGAGTATATTTTTTTATGGGAGATAATATTTTCAGGGGGAGTTTTTCTACCCTTTATGTATTTATTTATCATAAATTGGTATCATGCATATTTTATTTTTTTGGTATCATTCAATTGCTATTTTATTCACTTTTTGATGAAAACAAAAAGGGGGAGAGAAAGGAGGAAAATGGGATTAACCCTGAAAGGGGGAAAAATCGACGAAAAATACAGCATACAAAAACGGGGAGAAACAAAGGAGTTGAAAAATGAAAAGGAGAAGTCGAAAAATGACAGAAAAGGAAAAATGAGGAGACGTCGAAAAGAGATAAAAATTAAAAATGAGAAAAGGAGAAAAGAAAAGAAGGAGTCGAAAAATAAATGGGAGAAGAAACTAAAGAAACGGACAAAGTCGAAAACTTTGGTATGTACACATATACATATATTTGTACTTTTGCAGGTAAATTCCATTGACGAAGTGTTGTTTTGTAATCATCAAAAAGGGGGATATTGTTGGAACATTTTGTTCCATACATGTATTAATAATATTTTGATGATTAAAGTTGCTAAACAAAATAAAACAACAAAAAGGAGCAGCAAAGCATCGAAGGAATCAAAGTGCAAAAAGCTGGAATTATTCAAAGCTAACGTACGTAAACACTAATACGTAGTGTACGTACGATATGGAGTTTTATGTACGTAATGAAAGTTATATAACGTACGTAAGGGTGTTCAAACCAAGTGAACGTTGGAGGAGTCAAAGTCAGAAAAGCGGGAACGGATATATGACGTAAGCAATGACATAAGCCTTAACGTACGTAATAGATGGTATGTTAACGTACGTAACCAAAATGACGAAACTCCCTGAACTGATTTGTGAAGAGGCTTACGTATGTAACCTTTCGAGGTTAACGTACGTAATCAATCTTACGTACGTAATGTAGAGAAGATAGCGTACGTAATGATGGTTCTGGCAGCTAACGGCTAGTTTGATGATGGAGCCTATAAATACCATTCTATGGTATTGTTTCAAGTGCAACAACTTCAAGCATACGAGATAATCATCTGATATTCATACTGATATTATTGTTGTTGTAATATTGAGCTTACATTGAGTGATTGAATGTTAAACACAAAATCATACACGAGTGGTAAAAGAAAAGATACAATTGGATTTGGTGTTATTAGGATCAAGGATCCGGCATTGTTAGAATCGCAATCGCTCTCTTTGTGAGGTTTATCTAGTACCGATAAAAAGCTAGAGAGGTTGATTCCTTGTCCTATGAAAAGGAAAATAGTTTAACTTAGACCGATACAAAGACAAGTACGAGTGGTTTATCACGGACCAAAGAAAGACGTGATTGTAATGGTTATCCCTCGACTGATAGAAGGTGTAACACCCCCAAAACCATATGGGAATATTACACGCCGTAGACCCTTTCCACAAGGATATACCAGGCTAAACATCCATAAACAACTAAATGCTTGCCCGACCAGGGTCAAACAATAAAGTAATCCAGGCCATTATGGTCACTTACACGTGAATACACAGACCGATGAGGTCACACAACCCAATCAACAAAACTGACTTAAACGACATTACCCACACAGGGGTCGAAATACAATACAGTGGAAGACTGAAATCAACTCTAACAATACAACAAAAATTAAACAACTCTCGACTCATGATTAGTATCGCAGCTCATCATCCTCTTGTGCCAATCCTATGACTGCTCCCCTAAATCTGCATGTACCTGGACGCAAAACAGACATCCACCCCCTGATTACTCGGGGGTTAGTAAAACTCCACTGTTTTACTAGTGCAAGTATCAAATCATACGAAATGTAACAAGCAAGTAATAATCGTGAATCAAATATAATAATCAAGTATCAAAATATCCCCGAGAGGTTTTCACAAGGGAAGACAAGCTATGAAGCATTCGAAAATAAGATTATCATCTCGGGAATTTTTAGAATTTCAAAACCTTAAGACCTCAAGTCCTGATTCACAAAACCTTTCGAAATACTTTAGGTCCTTAACCCAAATCTTGTTTCATAATTCAACAGTTTACAATACGGAAAAACATTTACTCAAGCTTAGGACTCGGTCCAACATTCATTTTCATAGAACTTTGATTTGAAGAAGATCATGCTCATGACACCGTGATCCACTGTCACGTGTCTCCGTAGGTTCGACAACCCGCACGGACTACATCACGCACAATTAAACAAGCATAATGGATTTTGTATAGTCTTTGAGTATTTTAAAAGAAATTGTCGTCGTTAACATCTCGGTCATATTTGAAATGTCTGCGAAAATATCTTATAGCCTTGGGGGTTTCAGTGTGGGGCCCACAACGCTGTAATATTCCCAGATGGCTCTGGGGGTGTTACATTTTGTATCTTGAGGTATGTTCCATATTCTTTCTTGGTACTTATCTTTTGATTGAGAATCGATTATCATTGTGGTTTGATGATGTTAGCCGATGGATTGGATTGGACAGAGCTGGTATATTTCGTGTTGGTGAGTTATGATGTTTTGAGAATTTGGGTATAGTTTTGGATACAGTACAGATGTTTATGTACGACTTCATTGTGTTACTGAGAATACGAGATGTGGAATATGGTAAGGGTTATTTTGATGAGGATTATCACGAGTTGGTAAGGTTATTACGGTAAAATTACATTGGTAATATTCTTACATTATAATTACACTATTATGTACTTAGTGATGTTGATGTGATTGTTATCATTATGGAATATTGTGGCTGATGTTAGGCGTATTTTTATACGTTTATTCATCATTATTTTGTAGTATTTTGGAGTGTGAAATCATCTAAATGAGCTTTTAATGCCTTAATTTTGTATGATTGACAGGAAATTGAAGTCCGGAAGCTTAAACGAGGCAAAACGGGCGAAAACGGCAAAACTGGACTATGAGCCGCGGCACAAGGAAGCTGAGCCGCGGCAAAGGAAGACACCAGCCGAAGGGCAGAGTAGGCTGTACTCTGTGCCGCGGCACAGCCCATGTGAGCCGCGGCACAGAAGGATTTAATTACGCCCAGGTATTCAGATTTTGGCGATGTGCCGCGGCACAGGTTCAGTGAGCCGCGGCACACTTAGCGGGTTTGGTACGTCTGCGCGGATTTTGGGCCGTTTCGAAGCCAGTTTTCAACCAACGAATACGGACGCGATTTATGGAGATGCTGAGCTATAAATAGGGCTTAAGACCCTAATTTAATTATCTTGGATTTGATTGAATCTAGACCTAAGGGAGCTTAAGCTTGGAGACAGAGAAGAGGAGGAAAGCAGAGGAATTCAAGGGCAGAAGGCGGAAGCTGAAGAACGGAGGAATCCGAGCTTCATCTGCGTTTGAATTTTATGCTTTCGTTTATTTACTTTGTATTTTCAGTTTTTAGTATGTCAGGCTAAAGCCCTAATCTAGGGTTTTGATGAAACCTTTATTTTGACGAATTGATTGAGGTTATCCAATTTATTACCTTTTTATTGAGTTTTCCCAATTATGTTTTATGCTTGCAATTATCTGGCCAATAGTTGTATTGATTTAATCATTCACTTGAATCGGGAGAGGAGATGTGGTGAGGAACTATTGGTGAGGACCGTTTATTCTCGTGTGAGATAGGAATATACTCATAGGAACTACGTGGCCTTTAGGAGATTTCATGCTTTTTGCCTAGCGACGAGATAATTCACCTAGGGATAGAGTGCGTTAGTCGCCGTTAGATAAATTTATTGACCTCGGGAGAGGCGGTAGAATATATTAGCAATCTCCGCCTTCAATAAATTGGGAAAATTATTTATTACGGATAATCAAGATTAAATTCGGATAAATTAAGGTGGATTCAGAACTCTAGACTTATTTATAATTTGATTTCTTTTATTCAAGCTATCGTTTTCTGTTTAGTCTTTCAGTAATTCTTTTAGTTATTAATCCAAAAAAACCCAACTTCGATTGTTCAAATAAAATTGGGATACGAAAACGTCGGTAGTTAGAGAGTCAATCCTCGTGGGAACGATACTCTACTTATCACTTTATTACTTGTAAACGATGACGTGCACTTGCGTGTAGGAAATATCGCAACAAGTTTTTGGCGCCGTTGCCGGGGAATGAAATTTTTCTAATATCGACTTAAGTATTTCCAGTCTTAATTTGAACGTTTGTTTTTATTTTATTTTTTTTTTTTTTTTGCGTATTTAATTTCGTTTATTTGTTTTCCTTTTCAGGACCTTTCGTGTAGTGCATGAGAAGACTCGGTAACGGAGGCTTACTACCTTTGGACACCGAGCTCGAGCGCACTCTAAGAAGGAATAAAAAGAAAAAAAGAGAGTTGCATTTACGGTCAAGATGGCGAAAATATTGAAATCCAAGGAGGAGACAACCAAGTGCGGCAAGTTCAACCGGAACTCGCTCTTCGAGATTATGCCATGCCGCAAGTCAACGCAAATTTTTCGGGAATTCGGCGTCCCACCGTCCAAGCTAATAATTTTGAAATCAAGCCCGCCATTATTCAGATGGTACAGGCGAGCCCTTTCTGTGGATTGCCGAAGGATGACCCGAATGCCCACATTGCTTCGTTCCTTGAGATATGCGACACATTTAAAAAAATGGTGTCACCGACGATGCCATCCGATTGAGGCTTTTCCCTTTTTCTTTGAGGGATAAAGCAAAGTTTTGGTTGAATTCCTTACCACGGGTCGATTACAACTTGGGAGAGGTTAGTGCAAGCCTTCCTTGCAAAATTTTTCCCACCGGCTAAGACGGCGCGGTTGAGAAACGAGATAACTACCTTTGCCCGATTCGATATGGAATCGCTCCACGAGGCGTGGGAGCGATATAAAGAATTACTCAAGATGCCCTCATCACGGCATTCTGATTGGCTTGTTGCATACGTTTTATGGTGGTTTGAGTGCTTCTACACGCACTCTTGTCGATGCAGCCTCGGAGGGACATTCATGGGAAAATCTATGGCCGAGGCTCACGTGCTTTTGGAGGATATGGCCGAAAACGCTTACCAATGGCGTGAGAAGATTGGCACGAAGAGGGTAATGGAAGTTTCGAGCAATGATCCGATCTCCGCCTTGTCGGCTCAAGTCGCCGCTTTGACACAATGACTCGAACTTTTCGCATGCACCAGCCCCGTTACCATTGAGACGTGTAATTGGTGTAACGGATCACACCCGTGCGGAATGTCAATTTGGAAATCCGTTCGAGCAAAATCATATGGAGCGAGGCTCAATTCGTAGGAAATGGGAATCGATGAATAACCCGTACTCAATACTTACAATTCGGGGTGGCGCAATCACCCCAACTTTTCATGGAGAAACGGATAACGCACACCAGCCCCCTTTCACTCAATCAACGGCGGCCCACTTCCGCTCCTAAAGTGTCTCTCGAGGAAGCACTTGCAAAATTGGCGGCAAATACGAGTCAATTTATGACTCGGACGAAGCTACACTACAAAATCATTCGCTTCCATTCGAATTTGGAGGTTCAGTGGGCCAAATCGCTAATGTATTGACAAATCGTCGGAGGGAGCATTGCCGAGTACAAATGAAACTAACCCTAGAGAGAGTCTAAACGCAGTTAGCTTGAGAAGCGGGAGAAAGTTCTTTGGATCAGCCCGAGGTGGTAAAGAGGAGAAGGTGATTGAGGAGTCGAAGGAATTTAAGCCGAGGAGTCGAAAAACTTGAAGGCGGAGATCTCGAAGACATGTGTCCCCCTGCTCCGCTTCCGCAGACTACAAAGAAAGGAGGGCGGACAAACAATTTTCTAAGTTCCTTGAGGTGTTCAAAAGCTTCACATAAATATTCCGTTCGCGAAGCATTGGAGCAGATGCCGAGTTATGTCAAGTTCATGAAAGAGATATTATCTAAGAAGAGAAAACTTGAAGAGTTTGAAACGGTTGCCTTGACAGAGGAGTGCGGTAATTCTTCAAAAGAAGCTTCCACCTAAATTGAAAGATCCGGAAGCTTCAACATACCATGCACCATGGGGAATCTTTCGTTTGATAAGGCATTATGCGATCTTGGTGCAAGTATCAACCTCATGCCTCTATCGATTTTCCAAAAGTCTGAATATTGGGAAGCCAAGCCAACCATCTCCTTACAATTGGCGATCGATCGATTAAGTATCCGAGGAGTGATCGAGGATGTTTTAGTTAAAGTCGATAAGTTCATCTTTCCTACTGATTTCATCGTACTAGACATGGAGGAAGATGAAAATATTCCGATCATCTTGGGACGACCATTTCTAGCTACGGGCCGCACCCTTATAGACGTGGAAAAGGGGGAGTTAACTCTGAGGGTCCAAGACGAGCAAGTCACTTTTCAAGTGTTCAAATCGCTCCCATGTCCCGGAAGTGCTGATAAAGAGTCTCAACTTGAAAGCGTGGATGTTGTTGAAAGAGGAAAGCACCGAAAACATCGTCGGTGGAAAAATTCAGATTTTGTGTTGAATGGCCCAAGTTTTAAGAAGGATGTTGAACGAGTGGCATTCCTCGAGCATGAGGAAAAATCTGCTGTAGTCGTGAGTTCGTTGGCAAAGGAGGAGAGTGAGCCGAAAGCCAAGAGAAAAATTAGTCATGGAGAAACCGGGTGTTTCGGGAAGTTTTTCAAGTCGAAACCTCTTCGCAAACACCATTTGATTACCGAACCGAGAATCGAACTGCAGATGACCGATGGTCATAATTTTAACCAAAATATAAACGGTTCGATAAACGGGGCGGAAGCCAAATGGAGTTTGCGAAAAGCAAACTAACGTTGTTCAATAGGTCCGGCTGACGACTATAAACTTAGCGCTTCTCGGGAGGCAACCCGAGCTCGTAGTTGTAGAATCTTGCATTTCTTTATTTTTCTTGTTTTTCGTGATTCTTAGTTTTCATCATTTTTGTGCTTCTATCGCTTCGTCCTCTCGTTTTTAACGTCTTCTTTTCAAAATCACATGCGGGAAAGTCCTGTGGAGAAATCGGAGTATGAGCCGCGGCACGGCTATTGTGAGCCGCGGCACACATCATTCGCCAGGGAAGGCAAAACCAATCGTACTTTGTGCCGCGGCACGGCATAAATGAGCCGCGGCACACTTGAGCAATGAGCCGGGCACACGGAATTTAAGCCGCGACACGATAAAACGAGACACGAGTAAAAGGGATCAGACTTTGTGCCGCGGCACGCTTATTGTGAGCCGCGGCACACTATGCGGAATTTGAAAGGCTGTAGCATATAACGAGCACTCGGCCGGCATTTCAGGTAAGTTTTCCTATTTCATTGCCTTCCCTCCCAGCGCGAACCGGCCGAAGCGATTCTTCAATTTTTTTCCTGCGATTTTTCTTGTAATCTTCAAAAAGGTACGCTTGAATCTTGAATTCTTATGTGCTTATGGTTGATATATGGAAGTGTCTATGCTTTAAATGATTGGAACATGTTTATTTTTCTTCATATAGTTTTGCGATTGTTCGAGAATAACAGGGGAGTTTCATCGATTTTTCTTGGTTAAATTGGAACACAAATGAGTTGAATGTGTTAAGTTGTTGCTAATTGAATTACATTTCTGTTTTTGGGGGTTGAATCGAGCTAGAACTATGTTTATTCTTCAAGTAAACATGCACCCTCAAGGTGTCTGATAAATTGCCCGAATGAAAATTTTCTTTGAAAAAGCAATTGTTTTGAAGTTTCTTGCAACGTATACGTTTTCAATCTACAGCATGCCCAACCCGTACATCCAGTTGAGATGTTTAAGTCCAAATTCATCTTCCTCTCTCGTATGCGCTAGTGTCTTAATTTTGGAATTTCTGGTTTGATGTCTTTAGCCACGCATATATCATCGTTACTATTGTTGCGTAAATAAACCCTCGTGTTGTACTTCTCAGGACTGATTATGGCGCGCACGAAGAAGTTGACCAAGCGTGCTAGGACCGAGTCATCCCCTACGCGAGGGGAGACCTCTCGGGGTCGGGCCGAAGCGGAGGGGCACCAATTTTCGGACCCCGAGATCCACAAGATATTCAACGAAAAAATCCGTCCGCGTCCTCTTATTCCCGAGAGAGGTTTTACTCCAGCTCCTCAGGATGGGGAGTTGCTCATGATGATTGACGAGATGGGATGGGCTAGATTTACCGCACCTCCTGAGCGGCAGTCATTTCGATCGTCTGTGAGTTTTATGCCGGCGCTCGTTGAAGCACATCAGTAAGGTGGCATACGTTGCCATCTCTAGAGTCTCGGACTCGTGTCGACGTCCGAGGGGTCACAGTTGACTTCTCCCGACCGCTATTCGGAGGCTTTTTGGGTTTCCGGCGGTGGACGAGACGGCTATGACCGCGTGATGACCGGCCTCACTAAGGAGGCCCCGCTTGAGACGATTGCACGGCCGGTACCGATCGGGAGCGGAGCACAGAGCTCATCTACGTTTCACTTCAGAGCTCGCGCCTCGGCTCGGGCGAGCACGGCTTTACTTTATTTGTGCCCGCATTGACCCCACCTCCCGGATCCGTACGCTTTTCTCTCCCGCTCGGATACTTTTGCTATCACCTCCGGGTTGCGTTTTGACGTGGCCCCCATTACGGTTCGATCTATCTTCCGAGTATCCAAGGGGGCCAAGACGGGTTGAAGCACCCCTCCTCATCTCGTGCTTTATGCCGTGATGGCCGACATGGTCAGTCGACGAGCCGATGCTTGCCCCACAGGCTCCGATCGACCACCGCATCATATCGCACTTTGAGCAGTGGGGCGGAGCGCCGGCACACGCTCGGGGGCGAGGATTTTTGCTCGAGGAGGCTCATGAGGGATCCCCCGAGCCACTTTTGTTGACGCACGGAGAGGCCGGCCCGCAGCCTGACAGAGCGAGGTTAGAGGAGCTGTTTGATGGGCTGCGGGAGGAGCTGAGGAGAGAGAGAGAGGAGCTGAGAGAGGAGTTGAGGAGAGAGAGAGACGAGATGAGGAGAGAGAGAGAGAGAGCTGGATGGCTGCCTTACGAGAGGAGCAGCGGGCGGCGCGGGAGAGTGTTGTTGCTGCCGCCAGAGCCGAGATGAGAGAGCAGGCCCGCCGGGCTAGCCGACGAGCGGAGAGGCGTCTTGCTGCGAGGGAGGCTTATCAGCAGGAGCACCTCGCCGCATGGACGGCCCACATCATGCATCCCGACGGGCCATTTACTGCGCCCGCCCGGCCAGCCACACCACCTTCCTCACCGGACGATGCTGCACCGCCTCCCGAGCAGACTGGAGGGGAGTACTTGACCTTTTACTTTTCTTGCATTTCATTTTTTGTCCATTGAGGTCAATGTACGTCCTAAGTTTGGGGGAGGGGTTTACTTTCAGTCTACATTCACTGCTGTACTCTATTTTGTGCTGTACATTATATTTTGTTGCACTTTTCTTTCTTTGCGAAAATTTTTTTTTTAATAGCCTTGCTTGCCGTAGTTTTTCTTTATTCGTGAATTTTCGTGCTTATATTATGTGTGATACTGATGTTACGACACTGTCTTTCTCGTTGAAGAAGCGGGCAAGTTTTAGTCGAGTTGTAGTCAGTTATTTCTGCTCTGCTTAGTATTCAATTAGGTCCGAAATTTTTCGTGATTGTAGAGGTCTTGGCAGACAAGAGACGATACATACTTGTTTTTAATCCCTATCAATACGTTTGGCTACATTTTCCGGATAGTGAGTCGTACTGTTTCTTTAGTCGTGTTGGCACTTAAATGGAGTTTAGAGTCGGTCAGTTTTTCCCCAAAAGTCGAGATAATGTGTTCTATGAAGGGAAGTCTAGTAACCGGGGGTATTCGCGTGACCCGTTGTTTACTCTCGCGTAAAACGACGACCCCGATTAGACTAGTGATTTAGTGATTCACATGTGCCAATGATAGGAAGCCTAGTAACCGGGGTATTCGCGTGACCATTGCTTTACTCTAGCGTAAAACGGCAAACATGATTCGGACATGACGAAATTTTGTATTCGAGTTGTTTCTCCGTCAGAACGGGAACTTAGTAACTAGAAGCATCCATGTGCCCCATGAGTGTCTTTTACGTCAAACGGTTTCCTAATACATGAGAATGGAAGTTCCACCCTAGGATTATCCCGATGAAACATCCCGAGATCCTAACCTAGTGGTCGACTCGAATCAAATTCTTGAGCATATTTATATAAGGGGATACTGTCCGAGGTTTATTTGTTATGAGACTCGTGAAAAATTGTGCCTCTAGACTGTGGAACGCGACGAACTAGCTTGTTTATGTTAGCCTTTCCTATTGACGGTTGATTTGACTCATGTTTTGTTGATCTTTGAGCTGAGTTTTCTTCATGAACAAATGACTAGGACTGAGCTTGATCTCTTTGCGGAATCATTATTCTGAGTGCAGCTCGCTTTTATGACACTCGTATTATTTAGAGAGAATGGCAGGATAGTATTGATTAGGTTGAACACTGTGAGTTGCACGATGATTCACGACATTCTTTTATTAACTTTAATTCTTTTTGCTTGAGGACAAGCAAAGGCTTAAGTTTGGGGGTATTTGTTAGGCGTATTTTTATACGTTTATTCATCATTATTTTGTAGTATTTTGGAGTGTGAAATCATCTAAATGAGCTTTTAATGCCTTAATTTTGTATGATTGACAGGAAATTGAAGTCCGGAAGCTTAAACGAGGCAAAACGGGCGAAAACGGCAAAACTGGACTATGAGCCGCGGCACAAGGAAGCTGAGCCGCGGCAAAGGAAGACACCAGCCGAAGGGCAGAGTAGTCAGTACTGCGTGCCGCGGCACGGCCCATGTGAGCCGCGCACGTAAGGATTTAATTACGCCTGGTATTCAGATTTTGGCGATGTGCCGCGGCACAGGTTCAGTGAGCCGCGGCACACTTAGCGGGTTTGGTACGTCTGCGCGGATTTTGGGCCGTTTCGAAGCCAGTTTTCAACCAACGAATACGGACGCGATTTATGGAGATGCTGAGCTATAAATAGGGCTTAAGACCCTAATTTAATTATCTTGGATTTGATTGAATCTAGACCTAAGGGAGCTTAAGCTTGGAGACAGAGAAGAGGAGGAAAGCAGAGGAATTCAAGGGCAGAAGGCGGAAGCTGAAGAACGGAGGAATCCGAGCTTCATCTGCGTTTGAATTTTATGCTTTCGTTTATTTACTTTGTATTTTCGCTTTTAGTATGTCGCTAAAGCCCTAATCTAGGGTTTTGATGAAACCTTTATTTTGACGAATTGATTGAGGTTATCCAATTTATTACCTTTTTATTGAGTTTTCCCAATTATGTTTTATGCTTGCAATTATCGGCCAATAGTTGTATTGATTTAATCATTCACTTGAATCGGGAGAGGAGATGTGGTGAGGAACTATTGGAGAGGACCGTATTATTCTGTGAGATAGGAAAATACTCATAGGAACTACGTGGCCTTTAGGAGATTTCATGCTTTTTGCCTAGCGACGAGATAATTCACCTAGGGATAGAGTGCGTTAGTCGCCGTTAGATAAATTTATTGACCTCGGGAGAGGCGGTAGAATATATTAGCAATCTCCGCCTTCAATAAATTGGGAAAATTATTTATTACGGATAATCAAGATTAAATTCGGATAAATTAAGGTGGATTCAGAACTCTAGACTTATTTATAATTTGATTCCTTTTATTCAAGCTATCGTTTTCTGTTTAGTCTTTCAGTAATTCTTTTAGTTATTAATCCAAAAAAAACCCAACTTCGATTGTTCAAATAAAATTGGGATACGAAAACGTCGGTAGTTAGAGAGTCAATCCTCGTGGGAACGATACTCTACTTATCACTTTATTACTTGTAAACGATGACGTGCACTTGCGTGTAGGAAATATCGCAACAAGTTTTTGGCGCCGTTGCCGGGGAATGAAATTTTTCTAATATCGACTTAAGTATTTCCAGTCTTAATTTGAACGTTTGTTTTTATTTTTTTTTATTTTTTTTTGCGTATTTAATTTCGTTTATTTGTTTTCCTTTTCAGGACCTTTCGTGTAGTGCATGAGAAGACTCGGTAACGGAGGCTTACTACCTTTGGACACCGAGCTCGAGCGCACTCTAAGAAGGAATAAAAAGAAAAAAAGAGAGTTGCAGACGACGGTCAAGATGGCCGAAAATATTGAAATCCAAGGAGGAGACAACCAAGTGCGGCAAGTTCAACCGGAACTCGCTCTTCGAGATTATGCCATGCCGCAAGTCAACGCAAATTTTTCGGGAATTCGGCGTCCCACCGTCCAAGCTAATAATTTTGAAATCAAGCCCGCCATTATTCAGATGGTACAGGCGAGCCCTTTCTGTGGATTGCCGAAGGATGACCCGAATGCCCACATTGCTTCGTTCCTTGAGATATGCGACACATTTAAAACAAATGGTGTCACCGACGATGCCATCCGATTGAGGCTTTTCCCTTTTTCTTTGAGGGATAAAGCAAAGTTTTGGTTGAATTCCTTACTGGTCGATTACAACTTGGGAGAGGTTAGTGCAAGCCTTCCTTGCAAAATTTTTCCCACTACTAAGACGGCGCGGTTGAGAAACGAGATAACTACCTTTGCCCAGTTCGATATGGAATCGCTCCACGAGGCGTGGGAGCGATATAAAGAATTACTTCAAGATGCCCTCATCACGGCATTCTGATTGGCTCAATTGCATACGTTTTATGGTGGTTTGAGTGCTTCTACACGCACTCTTGTCGGCGCAGCCTCCGGAGGGACATTCATGGGAAAATCTATGGCCGAGGCTCACGTGCTTTTGGAGGATATGGCAAAACGCTTACCAATGGCCAGCAGAAGATTGGCACCGAAGAGGGTAATGGAAGTTTCGAGCAATGATCCGATCTCCGCCTTGTCACTCAAGTCGCCGCTTTGACACAATGACTCGAACTTTTCGCATGCACCAGCCCCGTTACCATTGAGACGTGTAATTGGTGTAACGGATCACACCCGAGTGCGGAATGTCAATTTGGAAATCCGTCGAGCAAAATCATATGGAGTGCTCAATTCGTAGGAAATGGGAATCGACTGAATAACCCGTACTCCAATACTTACAATTCGGGGTGGCGCAATCACCCCAACTTTTCATGGAGAAACGGACAGAACGCACACCAGCCCCCTTTCACTCAGAATCAACAGCAGCCCACTTCCGCTCCTAAAGTGTCTCTCGAGGAAGCACTTGCAAAATTGGCGGCAAATACGAGTCAATTTATGACTCGGACAGAAGCTACACTACAAAATCATTCTGCTTCCATTCGGAATTTGGAGGTTCAGCTGGGCCAAATCGCTAATGTATTGACAGCTCGTCCGGAGGGAGCATTGCCGAGTACAACAGAAACTAACCCTAGAGAGAGTCTAAACGCAGTTAGCTTGAGAAGCGGGAGAAAGTTGCTGGATCAGCCCGAGCAGGGTAAAGAGGAGAAGGTGATTGAGGAGTCGAAGGAATTTAAGCCAGAGGAGTCGAAAAACTTGAAGGCGGAGATCTCGAAGACATGTGTCCCCCCCGTTCCGTTTCCGCAGAGACTACAGCAAAGGAGGGCGGACAAACAATTTTCTAAGTTCCTTGAGGTGTTCAAAAAGCTTCACATAAATATTCCGTTCGCCGAAGCATTGGAGCAGATGCCGAGTTATGTCAAGTTCATGAAAGAGATATTATCTAAGAAGAGAAAACTTGAAGAGTTTGAAACGGTTGCCTTGACAGAGGAGTGCAGTGCAATTCTTCAAAAGAAGCTTCCACCTAAATTGAAAGATCCGGGAAGCTTCAACATACCATGCACCATGGGGAATCTTTCGTTTGATAAGGCATTATGCGATCTTGGTGCAAGTATCAACCTCATGCCTCTATCGATTTTCCAAAAGCTGAATATTGGGAAGCCAAGCCAACCACGCCTCCTTACAATCGCGATCGATCGATTAAGTATCCGAGGAGTGATCGAGGATGTTTTAGTTAAAGTCGATAAGTTCATCTTTCCTACTGATTACATTGTACTAGACATGGAGGAAGATGAAAATATTCCGATCATCTTGGGACGACCATTTCTAGCTACGGGCCGCACCCTTATAGACGTGGAAAAGGGGGAGTTAACTCTGAGGGTCCAAGACGAGCAAGTCACTTTTCAAGTGTTCAAATCGCTCCCATGTCCCTAAGTGCTGATAAAGAGTCTCAACTTGAAAGCGTGGATGTTGTTGAAAGAGGAAAGCACCGAAAACATCGTCGGTGGAAAAATTCAGATTTTGTGTTGAATGGCCCAAGTTTTAAGAAGGATGTTGAACGAGTGGCATTCCTCGAGCATGAGGAAAAATCTGCTGTAGTCGTGAGTTCGTTGGCAAAGGAGGAGAGTGAGCCGAAAGCCAAGAGAAAAATTAGTCATGGAGAAACCGGGTGTTTCGGGAAGTTTTTCAAGTCGAAACCTCTTCGCAAACACCATTTGATTACCGAACCGAGAATCGAACTGCAGATGACCGATGGTCATAATTTTAACCAAAATATAAACGGTTCGATAAACGGGGCGGAAGCCAAATGGAGTTTGCGAAAAGCAAACTAACGTTGTTCAATAGGTCCGGCTGACGACTATAAACTTAGCGCTTCTCGGGAGGCAACTCGAGCTCGTAGTTGTAGAATCTTGCATTTCTTTATTTTTCTTGTTTTTCGTGATTCTTAGTTTTCATCATTTTTGTGCTTCTATCTGCTTCGTCCTCTCGTTTTTAACGTCTTCTTTTCAAAATCCTGTGCAGGTAAGTCCTGGGGAGAAATCGAGTATGAGCCGCGGCACGGCTATTGTGAGCCGCGGCACACATCATTCGCCAGGGAAGGCAAAACTAATCAGTACTTTGTGCAGCGGCACGGCATAAATGAGCCGCGGCACACTTGAGCAATGAGCCGGGCACACGGAATTTAAGCCGCGCACACGATAAAACGAGACACAGTAAAAGGGATCGTACTTTGTGCCGCGGCACGCTTATTGTGAGCCGCGGCACACTATGCGGAATTTGAAAGGCCAGTAGCATATAACGAGCACTGGCCGGCATTTCAGTAAGTTTTCCTATTTCATTGCCTTCCCTCCCCAGCGCGAACCGGCCGAAGCGATTCTTCAATTTTTTTCCTGCGATTTTTCTTGTAATCTTCAAAAAGGTACGCTTGAATCTTGAATTCTTATGTGCTTATGGTTGATATATGGAAGTGTCTATGCTTTAAATGATTGGAACATGTTTATTTTTCTTCATATAGTTTTGCGATTGTTCGAGAATAACAGGGGAGTTTCATCGATTTTTCTTGGTTAAATTGGAACACAAATGAGTTGAATGTGTTAAGTTGTTGCTAATTGAATTACATTTCTGTTTTTGGGGGTTGAATCGAGCTAGAACTATGTTTATTCTTCAAGTAAACATGCACCCTCAAGGTGTCTGATAAATTGCCCGAATGAAAATTTTCTTTGAAAAAGCAATTGTTTTGAAGTTTCTTGCAACGTATACGTTTTCAATCTACTGACATGCCCAACCCGTACATCCGGTTGAGATGTTTAAGTCCAAATTCATCTTCCTCTCTCGTATGCGCTAGTGTCTTAATTTTGGAATTTCTGGTTTGATGTCTTTAGCCACGCATATATCATCGTTACTATTGTTGCGTAAATAAACCCTCGTGTTGTACTTCTCAGGACTGATTATGGCGCGCACGAAGAAGTTGACCAAGCGTGCTAGGACCGAGTCATCCCCTACGCGAGGGGAGACCTCTCGGTCGGGCCGGGCGGAGGGGCACCAATTTTCGGACCCCGAGATCCACAAGATATTCAACGAAAAAATCCGTCCGCGTCCTCTTATTCCCGAGAGAGGTTTTACTCCAGCTCCTCAGGATGGGGAGTTGCTCATGATGATTGACGAGATGGGATGGGCTAGATTTACCGCACCTCCTGAGCCAGCAGTCATTTCGATCGTCTGTGAGTTTTATGCCGCGCTCTGCTGAAGCACATCAGGGCAGGGCATACGTTGCCATCTCTAGAGTCTCGGACTCAGGTCGACGTCCGAGGGGTCACAGTTGACTTCTCCCCGACTGCTATTCGGAGGCTTTTTGGGTTTCCGGCGGTGGACGAGACAGCCTATGACCGCGTGATGACCGGCCTCACTAAGGAGGCCCTGCTTGAGACGATTGCACAGCCCGGTACCGACTGGGAGCAGCGAGCACAGAGCTCATCTACGTTTCACTTCAGGAGCTCGCGCCTCAGCCGGCTCGGGCGAGCCTGGCTTTACTTTATTTGTGCCCGCATTGACCCCACCTCCCAGATCCGTACAGTTTTTCTCTCCCGCGCCCGGATACTTTTTGCTATCACCTCCGGGTTGCGTTTTGACGTGGCCCCCATTCTGGTTCGATCTATCTTCCAGAGTATCCAGGGGGGGGCCAAGACGGGGTTGAAGCACCCCTCCCTCATCTGTGCTTTATGCCGGCAGTCGGGGCTGACATGGTCAGTCGACGAGCCGATGCTTGCCCCACAGGCCCCGATCGACCACCGCATCATATCGCACTTTGAGCAGTGGGGCGGAGCGCCGGCACACGCTCGGGGGCGAGGATTTTTGCTCGAGGAGGCTCATGAGGGATCCCCCGAGCCACTTTTGTTGACGCACGGAGAGGCCGGCCCGCAGCCTGACAGAGCGAGGTTAGAGGAGCTGTTTGATGGGCTGCGGGAGGATTTGAGGAGAGAGAGAGAGGAGCTGAGAGAGGAGTTGAGGAGAGAGAGAGACGAGATGAGGAGAGAGAGAGAGAGAGCTGGATGGCTGCCTTACGAGAGGAGCAGCGGGCGGCGCGGGAGAGTGTTGTTGCTGCCGCCAGAGCCGAGATGAGAGAGCAGGCCCGCCGGGCTAGCCGACGAGCGGAGAGGCGTCTTGCTGCGAGGGAGGCTTATCAGCAGGAGCACCTCGCCGCATGGACGGCCCACATCATGCATCCCGACGGGCCATTTATCGCGCCCGCCCGGCCACCACACCACCTTCCTCACCGACGATGACGATGCACCACTCCCCAGTGCTGGAGGGGAGTACTTGACCTTTTACTTTTCTTGCATTTCATTTTTGTCCATTGAGGTCAATGTACGTCCTAAGTTTGGGGAGGGGTTTACTTTCGCCTACATTCAACTTGTACTCTATTTTGTCCGTACATTATATTTTGTTGCACTTTTCTTTCTTTGCGAAAATTTTTTTTTTAATAGCCTTGCTTGCCGTAGTTTTTCTTTATTCGTGAATTTTCGTGCTTATATTATGTGTGATACTGATGTTACGACACTGTCTTTCTCTTTGAAGAAGCGGGCAAGTTTTAGTCGAGTTGTAGTCGATTATTTCGCTCGCTTAGTATTCAATTAGGTCCGAAATTTTTCGTGATTGTAGAGGTCTTGGCATAAGAGACGATACATACTTGTTTTTAATCCCTATCAATACGTTTGGCTACATTTTCCGGATAGTGAGTCGTCTTGCTTTCTTTAGTCGTGTTGGCACTTAAATGGAGTTTAGAGTCGGTCAGTTTTTCCCCAAAAGTCGAGATAATGTGTTCTATGAAGGGAAGTCTAGTAACCGGGGGTATTCGCGTGACCCGTTGTTTACTCTCGCGTAAAACGACGACCCCGATTAGACTAGTGATTTAGTGATTCACATGTGCCAATGATAGGAAGCCTAGTAACCGGGGGTATTCGCGTGACCCGCTGTTTACTCTCGCGTAAAACGGCAACCTTGATTCGGACATGCGGAAATTTTGTATTCGAGTTGTTTCTCCGCTGTAAACGGGAACTTAGTAACTAGAAGCATCCATGTGCCCCATGAGTGTCTTTTACGTCAAACGGTTTCCTAATACATGAGAATGGAAGTTCCACCCTAGGATTATCCCGATGAAACATCCCGAGATCCTAACCTAGTGGTCGACTCGAATCAAATTCTTGAGCATATTTATATAAGGGGATACTGTCCGAGGTTTATTTGTTATGAGACTCGTGAAAAATTGTGCCTCTAGACTGTGGAACGCGACGAACTAGCTTGT
This sequence comes from Orobanche coerulescens, assembly GCA_033398695.1. Classification (NCBI taxonomy): domain Eukaryota; kingdom Viridiplantae; phylum Streptophyta; class Magnoliopsida; order Lamiales; family Orobanchaceae; genus Orobanche; species Orobanche coerulescens. Next base: position 38,846,350 of record CM065814.1, on the reverse strand, counting down.
TTATGTTAGCCTTTCCTATTGACGGTTGATTTGACTCATGTTTTGTTGATCTTTGAGTGAGTTTTCTTCATGAACAAATGACTAGGTCGAGCTTGATCTCTTTGCGGAATCATTATTCGAGTGCGGCTCGCTTTTATGACACTCGTATTATTTAGAGAGAATGGCGGGATAGTATTGATTAGGTTGAACACCGTGAGTTGCACGATGATTCACGACATTCTTTTATTAACTTTAATTCTTTTTGCTTGAGGACAAGCAAAGGCTTAAGTTTGGGGGTATTTGTTAGGCGTATTTTTATACGTTTATTCATCATTATTTTGTAGTATTTTGGAGTGTGAAATCATCTAAATGAGCTTTTAATGCCTTAATTTTGTATGATTGACAGAAATTGAAGTCGGAAGCTTAAACGAGGCAAAAGCGGTAGCGGCAAAATCTGGACTATGAGCCGCGGCACAAGGAAGCCGAGCCGCGGCAAAGGAAGACACCGGCCCAAGGGCGAGTAGTGTACTGCAGCGCGGCATGGCCCATGTGAGCCGCGTAGAAGGATTTAATTACGCCTGGTATTGATTTTGGCGATGTGCGCGGCACGAGTTCAATGAGCGGCACACTTAGCGGGTTTGGTACGTCTGCGCGGATTTTGGGCCGTTTCAAGCCGCCAACCAACGAATACGGACGCGATTTATGGAGATCTTTGAGCTATAAATAGGGCTTAAGACCCTAATTTAATTATCTTGGATTTGATTGAATCTAGACCTAAGGAGCTTAAGCTTGGAGACGAGAGAAGAGGAGGAAGCGAGAGGAATTCAAGGGCGAGAAGGCGGAAGTCAAGAACGGAGGAATCCGAGCTTCATCTGCGTTTGAATTTTATGCTTTCGTTTATTTACTTTGTATTTTCGCTTTTAGTATGTCGGGCTAAAGCCCTAATCTAGGGTTTTGATGAAACCTTTATTTTGACGAATTGATTGAGGTTATCCAATTTATTACCTTTTTATTGAGTTTTCCCAATTATGTTTTATGCTTGCAATTATCGCCAATAGTTGTATTGATTTAATCATTCACTTGAATCGGGAGAGGAGATGTGGTGAGGAACTATTGGTGAGGACCGTTTTATTCGTGAGATAGGAATATACTCATAGGAACTACGTGGCCTTTAGGAGATTTCATGCTTTTTGCCTAGCGACGAGATAATTCACCTAGGGATAGAGTGCGTTAGTCGCCGTTAGATAAATTTATTGACCTCGGGAGAGGCGGTAGAATATATTAGCAATCTCCGCCTTCAATAAATTGGGAAAATTATTTATTACGGATAATCAAGATTAAATTCGGATAAATTAAGGTGGATTCAGAACTCTAGACTTATTTATAATTTGATTCCTTTTATTCAAGCTATCGTTTTCTGTTTAGTCTTTCAGTAATTCTTTTAGTTATTAATCCAAAAAAAAACCCAACTTCGATTGTTCAAATAAAATTGGGATACGAAAACGTCGGTAGTTAGAGAGTCAATCCTCGTGGGAACGATACTCTACTTATCACTTTATTACTTGTAAACGATGACGTGCACTTGCGTGTAGGAAATATCGCAACAGCTGACCCCGTCGTGGGCTTTATTTGTAGATTCTCGGAGATCGAGCTTGTAGTGGTCGTGAAGAGATGATCTTCTCAGATGATACTGTTGTGATGTGTATTTGGAAATTGAGTATTTTGACTATTTGCTATTTTCTACTGCAAATGTATCTTTATCATATCCGTTGCGTGTGTTTTCGATGGCCTTCTGGTAATTTACAAAAGTTTCGATTTTTGGCATTTAAGCGGTGACTTAACCTACGTTTTGAAAGTGTTGAGTTTTGGCATTTTTGGCCTTGTACTTTCAAATGAGATTTTATGACGGTATTTAGAAGATAGATTTTTGGAGAGTATTTGATTATTTGAAATATATTACCGTCTTTGGTATTTTGGCTTGTTTGAAATGGTTTTGAAAATATCTTTTAGCCTTGTGGGTTCCAGTACGGGGCCCACGGTGCTGCAATATTTCCGGATAGCTCTGAGGGTGTTACCTCTATAATGGTGCATTCTTGACGAGTTTAATTAGTTTTTTAATCATATACTATTAATACATCATTATATATGATTTCATGGTGAATTTAAATTATAACCATACATTATGCTCGAATAAAATGTAAATTCAATCGTAGAGCTATAAAATACCACTCAACCGTGAAAAATCAAAAATATTGCAATCATAATGGGTTTAATGTAGTTTTTAAATCATATTAATGTTAAATACATATTTATACATGATTCATGTTGAATTTGGGTTTATATATGCATCCTGCTTGAATAAATTGCAAGTTCAGTCGTAAAGCTGAGAATACCACTCGACGATGATAACATAGAGCATGGTGTATTATAAACGAGTTTAATGTTCTTTTTCAATCTTATTATTTTCAAATACATCGCTATACATTATTTCTTGTTGAATTTGGGTTGAAACATTTCATCATGCACGAATAAAATGCAAGTTCATTCTTAGAGTTGAATAATACTACTCTATTGTGAAACATCTAGAAGAATGCATTCTTATCGAGTTTAATGTAGTTTTTAGATCATATTACTATGATCTAGGTTGAAATCATACATCATGCTTGAATAAAATGTAAATTCAATCGTAGAGCTACCACGCAATCGGTAAACATAGAGAATGGTGCATTCTTAATGAGTTTAGTTTATTTTTTCAATCATATTAATGTTGAATACATAGTTATACATGATTTCGTATTGAGTATGGTTTGACATCATGCATCTGTTGGAACATTTTGTTCCATACATGTATTAATAATGTTTTGATGATTAAAGTTGCTAAACAAAGCAAAACAACAGAAAGGCGAAGCAAAGCATCGAAGGAGTCAAAGTACAAAAAGCTGGAATTATTCAAAGAGTGCGTAGCGTGCGCTACTCCTCACACACAACCCACTATGAAGATGACAATGATGATAAACACGTTGTTTCCTTGTCCGATAGAAAATGAAAAAAGGTTTATCTTGGACCGACAAATATATCAGATTATAACGGTTTATCTTGGATCGATAGAATACAAGATTATAACGGTTTCTCTTGGACCGATAGAAGATAAGATTGTAACATTTTACCACAGACCGATCCAAGACAAGGCGAAAAGGTTTTATCTTGGACCTATAGAAAAAGATAGTGAAGGAGAGAAGACATAAGCACATTGCCGAACCTCTATAAGATTACTTCTGACATGGCCTTGCACACAGTAGTCTATGCCCTTAGCGTGCGCTGAGCTTGCACAATAGCGTGCGCTATGCTTGAATAATAGCGTGCACTAATCAGGCTATACTTAGCCAATTCCAACTGTTCTCGTCCGTCATCTAGATATACTAGATACATGCACACGACATACTGAATACATATATCCCTTCCAATAATATTCTCATACAAGACGCTTGATACACCATATCTTTAAATGCAATTGTCGACAAAGTACGACAATATTACCAATACCGATGTCTCATTCCTTCAATTGTTTTATCCCTACTGTACAGATTCCACACTGTGGAGTATAACTTGGATAAAATAATATTAAACAACTATAGTAGAAATTCAGGATATTACACCACTTAAAATAAGTTTCGTCCTCGAAACTTACAATCCGTCATAAAAAACAATGTTCATCCAAAATATCCCAAAACCATCACGACAATGATCAATCATCACCACACGCAAATAATCAAAATGGATTACTTACAAGTATACGAAGTGGATTATCTCCTGTGATTACTAGCAAATGATTCCCCTTCAAAGCCTCAACATGCTTACTATCACAATTTTATGAATTCAATAAAATGCGTCGTTATAACTCAATTATGGAATAATCCATCCATGTCAAAGTCTGTCTGACTGATTACCCCATCAAGTCCTAATCCTGATAAACAAATAATACACGATACATCTGTGAAACAACTGCCCAAAACAATGGCAACAAATCCCGAAACACCGATACAATGTCTGAACGCTCAGATGATCATCAACAACGATCAACCAATAAATTAACCGAGAATATCATCGATATGATAAACTCCAATATGACCAACCAAAGGTCAAAACACAACCGAGAATATCATCCACATGATAAACTCCAATATTACCAATAAATGATCAATAATAACCGAGAATACCATCACACGGTAAGCTCCAACATGATCAACACAGAACCACATGGATAGATACACGAAAGAATAAAATTCTCAAAACATTACACAAATCACATACCGTGGATCTCAAAGAAACACACATGACTGTTGAACATACCCTTCGGGCAAATGAACAACCAGTCACAAACTATCGAACATACCCAATTATACATGGGGTCGGAATGACTAATCAACATCCAAAACAACCATCGTGGGGTCACCATTCCCAAATCTACACTTACTAAGAAATCACTCAAAATACCACATGCGAAGAAAAAAAACAGTTGGCCCAAAAGTCAAACACTATAGCAAAATCACGCTACTACCACGCCAATGAAGCCACAAAGCACATATGCCCCGGTTCTACAAAATCCAAAGTTCCAAAATCATATTATGTACATGAATCCACAACACGCATCATATTCCTCTTATCTGATCAACCAACCGATCATTCCTAGATAACCAAACTACCATACTAAAGTTCGAATCTCTTTTCATCGTACCATTGATGTGTTATCCAGTTTGTGAGTCTCACTCATAACTTCATCATGATATGCATCATGTACTAAATTTGTACGTATACCAATCACATTTTCAAAACAGTTTGAAATCATATAATCTTGTCAATAAAAACCAATTTTTGAAAGTTCTTTCAGGAATTTCAAAACTCAAAACACATATTTTTGTAAGACCACGAAATCAATTTTCGAAGAGTTAAATCGGCTCACTTATGTCAAGTTCTCGATGACAATTCTTTTAGAATACACATGATTAAATAAAATTAATTAGGCAAATGATTAACCACATCCATACTCCTGTATACCAATTCGGCTCGTCACTAACTCCACTGACATTCGGTCGAAAAATCACACGATAGAATCCAAAATCTTATTGTATAGACTTTGTTGAAATTCATCTTTTCCACATATGACTCGCAACATCGACCACTATTCCACTCTGCAACACTTCAACTATGCTATGAAGAAACATGTTTTTAAAGACAACAATATTATCTCTCAAAATAAATTTAAGAAAATATATTTTCATGACAGTGAGCAAAATTGTTTATTTAAAATATATCATTTTGAAAAGTATTATTTCCAGATGTTCAAAAATAGTTTTGGCGTCTCTCAAAGTGAACTAGAATGACTACATGTCCCACTCAACAATCCACAACATTTTTCCCAAATACATAACTCCATTTTCCCAAGTTTAACCGACATATCGATTTTCCATAATCATAGCTTCTCAGGATCATCAATTTTGCCCCAATTATTATATTTTGCTACCTCATACAATGACACATAGTATTCTTCTGAATCCCAAAGCATATCAATTTAGAATTGAGATTAACCTCAATGCAATTCAAAAATCCAAATACTTACAGATCGTGAAGCCGACGATTCCCCGTGATACTGGCACATGTCTCAACTCTAGAAAATACTAGATACAGATATTTTCAAAACATACATTTAGCAAAATCAGTTCCACTCGAGAACACAACACATCTCTTTCCAAAGAATCACGTTAATACCATTTGGATAAGTTTAAAACAACCACAGTACCACACTGGTAAACCACGTAACACACAAGCCCGAGTGAACAACAAAAACCAAGGGCTCTAATATTTGCCAACCGACAACTCAAATGACGTGACAAAAACACGACTCGACTTGACCCGACAGCCTAGGTTTTCACAACCTAAGCGCTGATACCATATTCTGTAACACCCCCAGAGCCATTCGGGAATATTACAGCGCTGTGGGCCCCGAGACGGAACCCACAAGGCTAAAAGACATTTTTACAAATATTTTAAGTATGCCTAAGCGGCGATGACGCTAACATATTTTTAAAATATTAAAAGGCTTTATAAAAATCCATTTTCCAAATAACGTCACGAAATAACATTTTTTTAAAGTATAAGGCCAAAACGCCAAAGCTTAACAGTTTCAAAAGTGTGCGTTAAGCCATCACTTGCACGTACCGATAAAATAGTTTAGAAAACGATTTTTCAATATAACTTAAGTTGCCAAATACCAAAAGGGCATTTAAAAATACTCACACAAAAGAAATGACAAACAGTTAAAAATACTCTAGCAGCGGAACATAACAACTAGTCAAAGTACTCGATTCACAAACACACGCCATAGCCAGTATCCTCCGGGAAGCTCATCACTTCATGACCGCTACAAGCTTGATATCCCAAGAACCTAAAAAGAAAACCCACGATGGGGTCAGCCATAACACTCAACAATGATAACGATCACATCACGTAAATAATTACATACCAATGAAAATACTAAGTAAGAATACTACCAATGTAATCTTACCGTCATAACTTTACCAATTCGTGATAAACCTCATCAAAATAACCCTTATCATATTGCACATCTCGTAATCTCGATTAACCAATAAACTCAAACATAACATCTATACTTTACCTCAAACAATACCCAAGATTCTCCAAACATCATCATAACTCACAATACGGAAATATACCAACTCTGACTAATTCGATCCATCGGATAACATCATCAAATCCCAACACGATAATCGATTGTCCATCAAAAGATAACTACCAAAGGAAATATGGAACACACCTCAAGATACGCAATGCCACGACAGTCATGTCAGTCTAATCCGAGATCAGATCAACACAACATATGGGCCTGGTCCTACAAGAGACCTACAAATGCATACTCACATGACGACATCAATATGCCAACAATAATAACAACAATGTATACTGAATGGAAATGTAACACCCCAAACTAGGCGGATATTACAGTGCCATGGACCCCCGACTGGGACCCACCAGGCAAGTGAAAATGAATGAATTACACAGGGTAAATGTAGTACCGAACCACATTACAACAATAAGTACTCCGATGAGGAGTTTCAATTACAACACACCTAGGAAAAATAGAATACATGTATATTTCATGTGAAGATAAAATATACATCGCTGAATAAAATATAGTTCAAATGGAACTGCAGCGGAAAATACATAAAAAGACAACATGAATAAATGGAGAGCTGAGGCCCCCTACTAGTATCACTGGGACTCCTCGCCTTCAACGTTCTCTCCCTGTGTTTTCGCCTTGCCATGACCTAAAAACAATAATCCCCAACGGGGTCAGTTAAACAGAACAACAATCCTTAAGAGTTGAACAATATACAACAATCACATGAATGAATTAATGAATTGAGTTGAATGATGAGCATCATAGTACGGCCGAATGGAATGTGTGAGTGAACAAGTAGCCGAGTGTCCGGAGACCCGCATATACACCCGCTATTGGCCTAATTAGTCTCACGGTCCAATGTGTCCGGAGTCCCGCATATACACATGACTATAGTGTGCCCGACTAAAAATTCCACACATACGCCATCCGGCAACGCAATAGAAGCCCGGAAGGTCACAAGAACAAAAGCGACCAAAAAAGAGAGATAATGAAATGAATCCGACAAGGATGGAGAAACGACTCACCAAGATTACGTAATGATACAACGAGTGATAGCTCAATGAAATGATTTGGAACCGTCGTTCCTTGTGAGTTACATGATTAGTTGATGAAATACAGGTCTCGACATGAATGATATATTATGAGTAAATTACATATATGAATGAACAACAACATAAGGAATGAATATCCCTTTAACCGAGTAAGAATAAACTTACCTTAACACCGGTGATGATACGTCTTCTCTCGAACAACGTCCTAAGGGAAACTACCGGTCGCTCGAACAACCTTGAATAACACAATTATCAACAACTCGCTTAATATACGAACCAAAAGTGATCATAACCAACTCAAGATGTCGATACAATAAATCCAAACTCATTGAGGCATTTCGACAAACACCTTGAAAACAAACTCCCATCCTAAACAACTAATCCCATTTGTGTCGAAAACCAACTTCTATTGAATGATCCAAACCACCAAACCACCATCAATATAATAGATAATCCAATAGGAATACTCAAATCGAGTTTACGATAACATCAAATTGCAAAACCCAACTCCAAGTCAACCTTCAAAGTGTTCTTGAGAAAAACTTCCTACAATCCGATGATAACTCGTAAAAACTCATAATCATACATATATCCATCACAATTCATGATTACACCATCCAAAACATTATGCTCCAACTCAAAATCGAATTCAAGGGTTGAAGAAGTTACCTTAGATTAGGATGAAGAATCCACAAATATGTTGTTGATCCACACTACAACTTGAAGAAGATGAAAATCTCTGAGTTTTGATGATGTTAAAACACCCCAAAATCGCCCAAAATCGCCCCAAGGAAGAGAGGAAGAAGTGAAATGAAAAAATGAGCTTGTTCTCCTCAACAAAACGCAGTTATAAAGAAGTCTGCACTGTGTGCCGCGGCACGGGCTGAGTGTGCCGCGGCACAAGGCCAAAATCTGCCCCCAGTGCTCGGCAGTGTGCCGCGGCCTGGCCGAGTGTGCCGCGGCACAGGGCCAGAAATCTGCCCAGTGGCTCGGCAGCGTGCCGCGGCCCGTCCGGTAGGAGCCGCGGCCCCCGGTACAGAAGGGTCGGCCACAAACTGCAACATGTGTGTGCCGCAGTGCACACTCCCTTGTGCCGCGGCGCACACCACTCGGGTCCTAAAATGACGAAAAATGACCCGAAAAGAGAATAAAAGCAATAGGATTCAATATTGGAGATAATAACACGAAATGGAAGTGCGGAAACCCCAAAACGGTGGTTCCAAGCAATGATTACAAGGGTTCGCCCAACAATAGCACGATTTGAACAATGAGGAGATTTGAAATGACATGAACTCCAATGTCAACATCAACTAATGCATCAATTACAACAATCAAGATAATATTCTTGTCTCGATAAGGTTGAAACAATGAACAATATCGATACACGACTCGAAGTTATTCCGAATGGTGAACACGAATGAATGAATGTGGATGATGAATGATTATTAACAAGTGAAAATTATTGAATGATAATTACTGAATGATAATGACTGAATTACAACCGGGTATTACAGGAAATCCGATGATCCAGCGTACACAGCATAGATCCCAAGATGATCATGTTAGATCAACACGGGATGGATAACCAATAATATACATATGCACAACAACAATACATGGTAATCCAACAATACAGCACACACAACTATAGATTCCCATGATGATCCCGTCGGACCAACGCATGGTGGACGAAAAACTACAATGCACAACTAGGCGGCTATTACAGTGCCGTGGAACCCCAACTGGGACCCACCAGGCGAATGAAAATGAATGAATTACATAATATAATTATAGTACCGAACCACATTATATTATCAAATACTCCGATGAGGAGCTTAAGTACAATACACCAGGACATTACAGAATACTAGTATATTTTATATGAAGATAAAATACACCACCTTGAATAAATAAACATCCCAAACGGAATTTGCAGCGGAATTACAAATGAAGAGAAACAAGAATGACTGAAATGACTGGGACCCCCTACTTGTATCACTGCGACTCCTCGCCGTCTTCTCTTCCCGTGCCTTATCCTTGCCATGACCTGAAAACAACATCCCCCAACGGGGTCAGTTACACAGAACAACAATCCTCAAGGGTTGAACAAACACAATCATGCGACAACAACAATACACGAATATATCACAACATGATCGACACTAAATAACAAAAATGATTAGAGTACTTGCCTCGTGTCCTTCGAGAGCAATCTCGATGTCAAAACCATCACTAACAATTTCCTCAATATTCACGATCCAAAAGTACCACGGACTGTAGATAACTCATATCCTCGCATATACCACAATATATCCTCGATACCCAAATATACCAATAACGAATGGAAATCATATACATTATGATTCAACTCCCAAAAATCGAAAAACAACATACAATCCAAATCTCCTGAGTTCACAATAATAATCATTGCTATATGCATTATAACCGAAATGAAACTGAAACCATTCATTAAGTATTATAAACTGAACAATTAATAACTTGCCTCAATATCGATACAACGATAATGAATTCCTTGCCTTCGTCTACAATCTCCTCGGATCTGACCATAGTAATTCACGAACATCCTCGAACTCGACTGCAACATATTATTCTAATCAACGATCAAACCTATTGTAATAATCAATAAACCACAATTCGATAACAATCAACAACCGACATAACCAATCAACAAACCCAACGGTTCTAAAATATCTCGATGAAACACAGTCTGAACAATCCAACTCAAACACTTACAAATCCATAACCACAATACGATATACGTACGTTGTCTGTTGACTTAGCGTACGCTAGTCGCATTACATAGCGTGTGCTAATTGTCACTGACTTGTATCTTACTCAGAACATAGTTTGCGTACGTAAAACCTCAATATTTACGTACACTAAATATTCCAATTTAGCGTGCATTAGTCAGTCGGCTAGCGTGCGTTAACGTCATGCAGTTGCATGCATTACAGGTACCGATCAACACCTTGCGATTACGAATACAAATGTAAAGGAAATCATACTCCAAGATCAATAATAACCTTTCCAAAATTCAATCTTATCACCATACTCGTATTTTTATATGGAAATCACATCATCAATCAACATAACTTAATTCTAGATATGAACATTCTATGTTCATATCCAAAAACATCAATACTTCAGCATATAGTCATCTTGCTATGTTATATTCACCAAGAAGTTCTTTAAGAACACCAAATAATCCATAACCATGTTCATAACAAAGTAACATAATTCAAGATATATATATACAACCCAAGATCCATGAAACACCAAGAATCATTACAACACTTCCATAATCTATTATTATAGGGAGTAATTATCAACAACAACATCAACATCCGAAAATGAGGAGAAGGATTAACCAACATATCTCAAGAAGACGAACAACACAATTCAAATTCCAAGAATCATATGAATATCCATATATCAACAAGGTCAACATAATTCGGCAATCCATCTCATAATCATACTTATCAACTCATTTATATGATAATCATCAATTCAAGAACATCAATATTCCATCCAAAATGAAATCCAAAGTGAATATTAATTACCTCTTCGAAGAAATGGGTTGATCTCAAGGTTGATTCTGTTTCCCATTACTTCCAAGCTCAATAACGTTAAGGATGATCAACTCTACAAATACTCAAGTGTTTGGAACCTCAAAACCTCCTCCAAGAACGCTCTCTATCGGATGAAGGGAGGAAATGGCCGAAATGAATAAAAATCCTCAACTGCACATATATACTGCACATTACTAGTGGCGCTAACATCTTCATTTAGCATACGTTACATGCTTTAGCGTGCGCTAACTTACTTTGTTAGCATGCGCTATCTAGGTCCAGAGGCTACTGCCTTGCTTCGCACAATGGTTTACATACGTAACACCAAGGTCATAGCGTACGTTATAGAGACGTTGACTTGCTACAATAATACACCATTAGCGTGAGCTAATCTTTAACCTTAGCGTGCGCTAATCTTCATTGACTCGAAAATCTGCACATGCTCCGAATATGCCTGGGTCCTACACGCCGAAAGTAACCAATAAAGCCAAGATTCCCTTTGACCGATCTACAATTAGCGTGCGCTAATCCTTATGTTCAGTGGGCGCTAAATGCCATTGACGCATGAAAATCGGAAGCTGTCGATAACCTTACCTACCACTAGGATTACTTATGACATGGCATTGCGCATGCTAGTCTATACCCTTAGCGTGCGCTAAGCTTGCACAATAGCATGCGCTATGCTTGAATGTTAGAATGCGCTAATCATGCTATACTTAGCCAATTCCAACTGTTCTCATCCGTCATCTCGATATACTAGATACATGCACACGACATACTGAATACATATATCTCTTCCAATAATATTCTCATACAATACGTTTGACACACCGTATCTTCAAATGCAATTATCGACCAAGTACAACAATATTACCAATACAGATGTCTCATTCCTTCAATTGTTTTATCCCTACTGTATAGATTCCACACTGTGTAGTATAACTTGGATAAAATAACATTAAACAACTATAGTAGAAATTCAGGATATTACAGTCTCCAATAAAATAGTCCTATGAAAAGGCAAAAGTGATAGGTGAAAAGTTTAGTACGAAAAAAGAAAAAAATGCAAAAATAAATCAATATTAAAAAATAAATAAAACATATTAATAATCATTATACAAAAAAAACCCAAACATAATCAACCAACCGAATTCTCTCCCTCCACGTCGTCTTTGTTGGGATTCGGTGAATAAAATTGAGATACGCAGTGAAAAATAAACCGGTCCAACCGGATAAAACCAAACCCCAAAAACGGACCGATCAAGCATCGTATGAACGAATATAAATAACGAGAATGATAATCAAAGAATACTTACCCTCGTAGTCCTTTGATAATATAATCTTCGAAGGAAAAACCCGAGCAAGCCTTTTCCTGGTTACCGACAGGAACACGAATCAAATTCGTTGTAGCTTGTTGAATGATCCAACACCGAAAATGCCGAATGTCTCTCCTTCACACGTGTTGGATATTGATTAGAAAAATAGTATGTCAATTCATTCTCAAAGAACACGACGAGGAATCGACACGATATTTTCCTTCTCCTCTCTTCTTCCTTTTCTTTCTCTCTAAGATGAACAAGAAAAATGAAAATAAATGTTTCTCCCTCCTCTTGTGAACTCATGGCTAGATCAGCACCTTTGTAAGGTGTGTGTGTGTGTGTTTGTTCAACTCATCAAATGGTGTGATAAACTATATCATTTATATTACAAAGTGAGATCAAATGATCAGATTCTAAATCTCATCCATTTGTCCTCATCTTCATAAAATAAGTCTATCACACCCCACACACATGCAAGACACCTTCCATGCATGAGGGGGGGTGGCACTAGAGTATGGTGAGAAAATGGGCCAAGCGACTCGGTTCGTGTACCGGACGTTCGCGTGGCTAGTCCGTTAAGTACACTTTATTTTATCTCAAATGTAGTTATACCTAATTAATTAATCCAATTAGTTAATTTTATCAAATACAAAATTATAATAATATATTTCCAAGTAATAATTATTTATGAATTAAATTAATTACCACTAGACCGCATGATTTATCAAATAAATCAAATTAGATATCTAATATCCCATATTAATGAAGAGATAATAAATACATATGTATCCCTCAAATATCCTTCTGCGCGACTCCATAGGTCCGTCTTAGTCGGCAATGGGAAGAACCAAAGAGTACGGGTAACACTTAGCCAGTCTAGTGCTCCGTACCGTAACCCAACTAAGAACGAATGATCGGATCATTCAAAACCATTATGTCGTGAATACCATATACGTATAAACCCTTCAATCATATGTCCCGGTCAAGTATTAGGGTCACGGTAAAGTCAAACCCTATTGTAACTTGACTCTATGCATTCTGTTAGTGCAAACCGAGATCATCGAGCTCTCGTGTATCAAATACAACTAGCTCTAAATGCTTTGGACAAACACTTATGATATCATTTACCATTAACCGCATAGGACATTTACCTGCTCACTTACAGGAGAAAGAATTCTATCTTGGTATTCAGTATAGACTGCTACTTGCCCACTAAGTTGCATTTCGAGGTTGACCCCACCTACCGACGATTGGATCGAACCACTCTAATGACTAACTTAATGTCACAAGCACAGCTCCTACTGAAACCTCAAGTCAAAGGTCCACATATACCTATCACAACCTTTCGATTCAGTCATTGACAAACTCTGAGTGATATCCATATGACCGAATCGAGGTGAGTCGTGTTCAAGTATACTAATCTCATTAGCATACCTATAATGTGTGCTCCCACTAACTCTTAGTGAAGACAGGCACTCTACATGTCAAAGTACACGTTATACAAATCCTCGCTAAACTTAATGCCCAATTAAGTTTTATCGACTTGCGAACTTAGTTAAGCATTCGAGCTCTAAGCACTTCTAGTGCCTATCTCCTTATCTCTATAAGGAGTATAATGTTTGCTCCCAAATGCAAGGACTATTATTCTATAAATCAAATCACAATGCCATTGATATACAATAATATAGAAATAATAATTGCCTTATTAAATATTCATAATTAAAATACAAATGCTCTCACACTCTCATCCTCTGAGTGGCATTCGAGGGCATATTCCTAACAATCTCCCACTTGCACTCAATGCCACAAACTATGGTATCTAATACCCATACTCTCAGATGTCTCTCTAAGACCTTTTGAGATAGTGGCTTGGTAAGCGGATCAGCAATGCTATATGCTGTGTCTACTCTCTGCAGTATAACATTCTCTTCCTGAACCATTTCTCTAACAAAATGATATTTTCTCGCAATATGTTTGGTATTGTGGTGAGCCCTAGCCTATGCAACAGCTCCGTCGTTGTCACAAAACAGCGTCATGGGCTTCTCCGCATTAGGAACCACTTGAAGTTCCTCAGTGAACTTCTTAATCTAAAAAGCTTCTTTAGCAGCCTCCATGGCTACTTGATATTCGGCTTGACATGTAGAGATAGCAGTCGAACTTTGCTTGGCACTTCTCCAAAAACTGCCCTACCATTCAGAGTGAAGATATACCCTGATGTGGACATCTGAGCATCCATGTCTCCTGAAAAATCTGAGTCTGTATAACCCATCACTCTAAGTTCTCTACCGCCATATGTAAGAACCAAGTCTTCAGTGCTCTAAAGGTACATAAGAATATTCTTTAAAGCAATCTAATGTTCTTGCCTTGGATTTGACTGAAACCACTTACTATGCTCACAGTATTGGCAATGTCCGGTCTAGTGCAAATCATAGCGTACATGAGGCTACCTACTGCCGAAGCATAGGGCACCTTACTCATTTCCTTTCTGTCTTCCACACTTTGAGGACACATCTCTAAGGAAAGTTTCGCACCATGTTGCATAGGAAGGAACTCTTTTTTAGAATCTTCCATCCTAAATCGCTTCAGGATCTTTTCTATATAGAGGGCTTGGGAAAGACTTAACATTCTTTTCGCTCTATCCCGGTAGAGGTGAATACCCAGAATATAGGTAGCTTCTCCCAAGTCTTTTATTAAGAACTCTTTAGAAAGTCAAGCTTTCAAGAACTGAGCATTCCTACGTCGTTTCCTATAAGTAGAATGCCATCTACATATAGTATTAAGAACGTAATTTTTCTCCCACTAACCTTCTTGTAAATACAGGGCTCCTCTTTGTTTTGCACAAAATCAAACTCTTTTACTGTCTCGTTAAAACGAAGATTCCAGCTCCACGAAGCTTGCTTCAGTCCATAAATGGCATGCAGAAGTTTGCATACTTTATGAATATTGGTTTGAGATATGAATCACTTAGACTGTTCCATGTAAATCTCCTCCTCGAGAAATCTATTTAGTAATTCCATTTTCACCTCCATTTGCCATATTTCATAATCTAAGTTGGCTGCTATGGCAAGCATCATGGGAATAGACTTAATCATAGCTACAGGCGAGATGGTCTTGAAATAATCGAGTCCTTCTCTTTAGGAATAACCCTTTGCCACAAGTTTGGCCTTATAGGTATCAACCTTGCCATCTCTATCAGTCTTTCTTTTATAGATCCATTTGTTTCCAATAGGCACTATGCCTTTAGGATGATCTACTAAAGTCCAGACCTGATTAGCATGCATTGAGTCTATCTTAGCCTCCATAGCTTCTTGCCACTTGGCGGAGTCAATATATACCATCGCTGGGTCGTATGTAGAAGGATCATTCTCTTGATTACTTTCTGTCATCTCATGGACACTCAGTTCCTTTTGATGTAGATAGCCATACCTCTCAGGTAATTGAGAAATTCTACTAGACTTGCGAGTTTGTGTTTGTATTTCAGAAGGTTCAGTTCTAATATCTTACACATGTGTCTCATTTGGTGTTTCTTTTATTTCTTCCAAAGAAATATTTCTACCTGCGCCTCATTCCTGAATAAACTGATCTTCTAGGAAGTGTGCTTGTATAGCAACGATGATCCTATGATCTTCGTGCATGTAGAATAGATATTCATGGAATCCCATTGATATGCTATGAAACGACCTTTCACAGACCTAGCTTCCAATTTCTCTACTTTAGTCTTCTTGACGTAAGCAGGGCATCCCCAAATCCTAATGTGATTAAGACTTGGTTTCCTACCTCTCCACATCTCATGTGGAGTCTTAGGAACAGATTTAGAAGGACATCTGTTCAAGATATGCACATCAGTAAGGAGCGCATGACCCCACAGATAAATTGATATATCATTATAGTTAAGCATGGAGCGAACCTATCCAACAAGGTCCGGTTCCTTCTTTCTGATACACCATTTAATTGTGGAGTAGTTGGAGGAGAGAATTGTGACACTATTCCTAGTTCTTTTAAGAACTTATCAAACTCAGTACTCATGAACTCACCACCTTGGTCTGACCGAAGAGTCTTAACACAGTTACCTATTTGATTTTCAACTAGGGCTTTAAATTCCTTGAATTTATCAAAAGCTTCAGACTTATGTTTCATTAAGTACACGAATCCATACCTAGTATGGTCATCAATGAATGTAATAAAATACTGAAAGCCATCTCGTGCCACTTCAAAAGGACCACAGACGTCGGTATGGATCAATCCAAGTTATTAAGCAGCTCTTTCAAAAGTCCCTGTGAAGGGTAACTTAGTCATTTTGCCTTGAAGGCAAGATTCACAAGTTGGATAGGGATCTGATCCCAATGAACCCGTAAGCCCATCATTCTCTAATTTATGAACCTTGGTCTGACCAATATGACCAAGTCTAAGATGCCACTTAAGTGCTTGGTTTGTTTCATCCATACCACGCTTCCTAGTTATAGTGTTCACTGGTGTTTTATTCTTTAGATTCAAATGGTATAAATGATTTAATAATGTAGCAGTACCAACCAATTTATTTATGAAATAAATTCGACAAGACCCATCTCCAATAAAGAAGTGAAATCCCTTTCGGTCCATAACCAGAATTGATACAATATTCTTATGCCCCTTTGGAAAAACAAGTACATCATCTAAAGTAAGAATAAAACCAGATCCTAAATCCAACATAATAGATCTTATATCAGAAGCCTCGACACTATGCCCACTTCCGACGGTGACCATCACCTCCCCTGAATCCAGCTTCCTACTGCGTTCCAGATCCTGATTCATTGTACAAATGTGAGAACTCCCACTAGAATCAAGTATCCAAAAAGTAGAATATACAGTTACAGAACAATTTCTTTCTAAAACCAGTAGTTCCGTACCTGAAGGCGCATTACGGTCAAGCTTTGGACAGTACCTCTTCCAGTGACCTAGCTCACCGCGGTTGAGGCATACATCCATTTTCTTGGCCCCCTTGCTCTTTTGAACCATTGGGGCTTTGCCATTTCCTTTATCGATCTTGGTTATTGAACCTAACTGCTTTTTGTTCTTTTTCTTCTTATTCTTGGACTTCCAAGTCTTAGAAGAAATCACAAGTGCAGCTTCCTTTCCCTTTGTCTTCATCTGACACTGGGCAGTCATCAGTTTGTTCATTAGCCCAGCTAAGTTACATGCAATCTCATTGCAGTTGAAGTTCATTACAAATTGGGAAAAGGAGTCGGAAAGTGACTGCAGGATAAGGTCAGTTTGGAGAGATGCATGTATCTGAAAATCAAGAGCTTCTAATCTCTCAATCATCGATATCATCTTGAGGAGATGGTCCCCAACCCTCTCTCCTTCCTTCATCCTAGCACCGAATAATTGCTTCAATATCTCATATCTAGCAGTTCCACTATGCTCTCCATAGAGCTCAGCCAGGTGCGCTAAGATGGCTCTCGAATACGTCATATTTTCATGGGCACGTTGAAGCTCATTTGTCATTGAGCCTAACATGTACCCACGAACTCTTACGTCGTCTTTTACCCATTTCTCAAGGGCATCGACTTCTTCCTGATTGGCTCGGGTTCTTGCAGGAGCCGCTGGGATATCCACCTCCAAGACGTATCCCAGCATTTCCATAGTTAGGACAATCCTCAAGTTCTGAATCCAGTCCACATAGTTCGGACCAGTCAGGACGTTCTTTTCTAGTAGTATAGTGAGTGCGTTCATTGTCATATTGAGAGTTATTGTTAACTGCGGAGAATAATTTAAGATTCGTTAGTGATTGTTTAATTATGATCCAAGTAAAGAATTTAAGGACTTTCTTTATTCATAACTCGGCCCCCACTATTTTATTGGCATTTACACACTCCCATGTTAAATCCAGAAGTCTTGGGTGACTTCATAGTGGTGATCGATTTCTTTACAAAGTTTAATAGAGGGCAACCCATACAGTTTCTATTCTATTATTTTCTATAAAGTGGTGTCTAACACCAACCCATCTAATGAATGATTCGATCTTCTTTTACCCCTAGTTCACTTTCCCTCAACCCATTCGGTTTCTATGGCTCGCTGAACTATCTAAGTTTAAACCGACAACTTCTATTAGTCTGATAATTGAATCTTACTCGGCAACCCATATAGTTTCCAGGGATTTGATTTGTCACAACCAAATGCATCTAATGCACTCTAGAAATTTATCAACCTTCCCTAAAAATATTACCCCGACATACTCGGAAGAATAATATTCCAGTTTAGATTTCAATTTTCCATGAGTTTGACGGAGGATAGGAAACATCGTAACCTTTATAACTTAATGTTTATAAGTGGGAGTATTAACGCGATTATATGTTACACTTTGCACATTAATCCGTTTATAAGCGCAGTTTGTCGGTTTGTTTGTTTGTCATACAATATGAAAACATACACAACCTAAAACTAACAAAATGCAGTTCATGGACTGTTCCTAGAACAAAAACATCATAATCTAATTACGTCTTCGGTCTTGAATCTTCGTCTTCTCGAGCGGATCTTTCTCCGGTCTTCGTCATTATATATAAATATTACATTTGAAAAATTGCATTCTATACCAATTTTCTAGTAAAATAAATAGGCTCAAAACGGCCTTTACAACCCAATCTAACAAAACAACTGATTCAAAACTAAGTCCATGAACTACATCCTCATTCAAAATTAATGCAACAATTACATTAAATAAATGGTAAAACTGATTAATCTAAATATTGATCTAATCAACGAAAATTAATCTAACTATTAGAATTAATCAAATTAATTGACTTAATCGTTAATTTTAATTTATTCCGGATAAATAAATATTTCCTTAACATAATTACCTTAAAATAAAATTACTATAATTATATTTTAGTCAAATTAATCCAATTTAATTTGCGAGAAATTAATTTACCGAAGAAATATAAAAATGGAGTCGGAAAACACAAGGCCCGGCCAAGCCTGTGGTCTGGCAGGTGCCGCCAAAGACAAATTTGACTTGTTGTTAGGCGATCCGGCACTTGAGCCAGCTGGTCTGAGCCGCGGTCCGGCCATTTTCCATTGCTTTTTCGTCCCAAATCCAAAAATAATATTTTCCAAATTTTTATATTACACAATAAAATCAGTTCTTTAGAAGAAAATTAGATTTATATTGTAACATAAAATCATAATTTTTAGATGAACAATTAAACATCAACAATTAACACAATTATGATTCTAAATCATAAAAAATAACCAAGCATTCCAATTGCAAATATCGAATATATGATCGCATAGACCTCGCTCCGATACCACTGTTGGGATTCGGTGAATAAAATCGAGATACGCAGTGGAAAATAAATCGGTCCAACCGGATAAAACCAAACCCCAAAAACGGACCGATCAAGCATCGTATGAACGAATATAAATAACGAGGATGATAATCAAAGAATACTTACCCTCGTAGTCCTTTGATAATATAATCTTCGAAGGAAAAATCCAAGCAAGCCTTTTCCCGGTTACCGACACGAACACGAATCCAATTCGTTGTAGCTTGTTGAATGATCCAACACCGAAAATGCCGAATGTCTCTACTTCACACGCTTCAGATATTAATCGGAAAAATAGTATGTCAATTCATTCTCAAAGTACACGGCTAGGAATCGACACAATATTTTTCTTCTCTTCTCTTCTTCCTTTTCTTTCCCTCTAAGATGAACAAGAAAAATGAAAATAAAATTTTCTCCCTCCTCTTGTGAACTCACGGCTGGATTAGCACTTTTGTAAGGTGTGTGTGTGTGTTTTCAACTCATCAAATGGTGTGATAAACTATATCATTTATATTACAAAGTGAGATCAAATGATGAGATTCTAAATCTCATCCATTTGTCCTCACCCTTTATAAAATAAGTCTATCACACCCCACACACATGCAAGACACCTTCCATGCATGGGGGGGGGCACTAGAGTATGGTTAGAAAACGAGCCGAGCCACTCAGTTCGTGTACCGGATGTTCGCGTGTCTAGTCCGTTAAGTACACTTTGTTTTATTTCAAATGTATTTATACTTAATTAATTAATCCAATTAATTAATTTTTTTCCAATACAAAAGTATAATAATATATTTATAAGAAATAATTATTTATGAATTAAATTAATCACCCGATAATTAATTTCAATTCACTAGACCGCATGATTTATCAAATAAATCAAATTAGATATCTAATATCCAATATTAATGAAGAGATAGTAAATACATCTTTATCCATCAAATATCCTTGTGCGCGACTCCATAGGTCCGTCTTAGTAGGTGTTGTTACCCAAAATATTATATGGAAGGGTTTGCTGGAATGAATGAGTAACAAATAAAATGCGAGAACACGTCCGAGGGAATGTAAATAACACAAGATTTGCCGGGGTTGTTAGTCCCGGGCTTGAATGCTCTCGCGAGATATTATTAATACGAATACTTAGGAGTACAAATATTAATATTAGAGTACAATTACAATGAGTGTAAAGACCCTAGTTATCTAGCTCTTGAGTGATGATGATTGCCGGAAGAACCAGAGTTGATGCTCTGTGAGTTCTTGTAACAAAGATTGGATGCTGTGTAGAATTCTGTGTAGGATTCTATGTTTTTGATCCAACTCTCGGAAGACTGATCGTTTCTGAACCTTTTTCCAGTTGCTGGAGGTTTCCTATTTATAGGAGGGGAGGTAGTTGGGCGATCGCCTTTACTGTATTAAATTAAGCAGGCGATGGTCTTAGCACATGGGTCGGTTCCCTTAAAGTCCGCATCTGCAACTGACAGCCAGCTGTGCGAACCACTGAGAAGACAACACGCGTCTCATGTTGCTGTCTTGGGAGGTCCCACCTTGGACCCTTTCGGTGGGTCTGTCTGTAGGTGAGGAAGTCCTTGTTGTCTACAGCTGGTGTTGGGCTGGAGTCAAAGAACCTTGTCTGGCGGTGCCTTTTGCGGATCTGCTCGTGGGTCTTTATCCGAGATTCAATCTTCGTAGACTTTGACGGATGACAGCCTTACACGTTGTAAAACCCAGATTTTTGAACATGTTAAATTACCCTTTAATCTCGAACCTATAAAAGACGTTTAATTATTTAAAATATTGCATTACGATTATAACCTAAGTATTTAAATTGTTAACATTTGAACAAATTAATGTAATACGAATATAAGACTTATACTGAAATAATTTGTACATATTTAAAATTGTCACACGTTTTCTATTTTTATCCCTACCCGAATGATATATTGTACACAAACATATGGAATCGTGAATTATGTCAAGTTTCGTGATGGGTTTTAAATTTGGCAAAGTCTTCCATCAAATCTCCATAATTTAGGTATTTTCCTTTTTGAAATCCCTCCCCACTCGCCTATATATATCACACACACATACTTCACAAAACTAAAAACCCTAAAATCTAAAACTAAAAACGGTGGCTACCTAGTTCTATACCATTCCCATTCGATCGAGGCATGCACAAAGGAAGGCTTGGTGTAGATTGAAGGTCTCGGGTGCGTTGGTATGATTAAACACGTTATATGATGACTTAAATGAATTCTGGAATTAAGACAGCTTGTATACCTGAATTTGTAAACAAGATAGTTCATGATATATAATGATTTAATTTAGTTTCCTTTAATGAAAACCTAGTTTTATGTCTTAGTTAAGTTCTCCAATTGGTTTGGAGTGATTTCGAGTTGTTTTGGTCGTGTTTTTGATTTTTGTGTGATTAAGTGTTGAATCTGAAATTCAGGAGTCTGAAATCAGTCCACTTTGTCAATTTTTGATTCAAAATCTATTATGAGTTGGGCCATGAAACTCTACAGTATGGAATTTCTATATGATTAGTAATACCATGAATTTTTGGGAATTTTTCCTGGATGTTTTGCTAGGTCGTTGAGGCTGATACTTTTTGGGTACAACTGTAGGTCAGTTTTCTGAATAGTCTAAGTTGGAGTATTTTTCGTGTGGGGTTAAACTAACTAATAAATTCTGGGAAAATTGGTGTGGGTTCTAAAGACAATGAAGTACATGTGTGAATTTTTGTGAATTTTACTTTTGAGTAATGATATGCTTCAAAAATTCATCAATTTGTGACCTGTTCATAGATAAAAGCTGATAAAAAGATTAAAAGGCTAATAAGGGTTAGGGTTGTATTAAATTTATCTACAGGTATGCTGTCAGGTTTTTGGGTCATTCTTAAGTCTAAAATCAAGTTCTGGAAAATTAATTTCTGAATATGTAAATCTTGTAATTTTTAGAAGTGGAGAGAATGTCTTTTCTGATTTTACAAGTTCAAGTGTCAAACCTGTCAATTAGTAATCCGAATTTCAACCTTGGTTTATGATTTTTGTTTTGAAATCAGTAAGGAATCATTAACTCAAATTGGACAGGGCTTAAATATAAGATGTGTTTGGCCTCTATGATTTTTGGTGAAAATTTTAGAGTAGCAGATCATGGTCTCTTAATTGCTTACTTTTTGAGTCTCAGATCTATCACCGAATCTGGACTAGTTTTGATAAGGAATTTTTGTTCTATAGCTATACTATCTGGAAATTCTACAAAACATTTCACAAAGTAGAAAACATATGTATATACCTGGGGTAATTTTGCTAAGGCTCCAGGAGGTGCAAAAGTATACTTTAAAAATCCGGAAACGTGATACATGTTTTTTGATACTAAAAGCTGAGTTTTCTTAAAAAGGTGGTTACACACTCAAAGCCTATTATATTACTAAAATGAGTAACCTAATTCATTTGGACTTAAAGTAATACTTGGTTATTGATCCGTATAGGTTCTGTGAAGCGGGAGTGATCCTGTATCTTGTGATCCATCTATCTTTGTTTACTTTTGTTGTTGAATAAGGTACAGATATTCCGTACTCTTTCAGCAAGAGTACAACTACTTTCTCTCTCATGACCTTTCTCTCTCTTCTATATTATTTGCCTATCTTATATTAGACTGTTGGTATTCGAACTCTTCGTTTGAACCTTTGACATTGTATCTTTGATTTGATACATGTGAATTGAACCTTTGATATTAGCCCTTTGATTATTTGAACCTTTGATATTGAACTTTGACTATATGATTATGACCTACACTTTGATTTGGACTTGTACTTTTTGACCCTTCAGTATTTACCCAGGTATTATCTACACCCAGTTATGGGGGGTCCATGACCGTAGCATTGATGCAAAAATGTTATGACTCTAGTGTGGTTGGAGAGATGTACCACACCGTCCCTTATCTACTATCTGCTATGGCCATTATTATGATTATGATTTGTTTGCAGGGGCGTATGGATGCATCCTAGATTTGTTTGTTATTTGTTTGGGCTACTATGATGATATGTATATATATATATATATGTTTGGTGATTGGGCATGCGTGCATGCAGTCCCTTCACATTTGGGAGTTGATCACTCCATTGGGCTACTATTTGTTTAGATATTTGTTTGGGCCTGGGGTAAAATACTGATTCCACATTCATACACTTTATACTTAAACTTTGATATCCTTTTGATTATCCATTAACACCATATATAATCTATCTTTGCATTCCTTTGATTATCTTATCTCGTTTGGTCTGTTTTGTTATTTGCTTTATATCTGTTCACTGAGCTTTTATGCTGAGCCGCTTTTCTTTTCCATGCGGCAGGTACTTAAGCTAGGAGCGGGGTTATTAGCTTGGTGATGAGAGAAAATGGATTACCCTATAGCTTTATTTAAATAATGGACTTTATTTCCTTATCGTTATTTCCAGATTTCGGACATTTGTATTACTTTCTTTTTTTTGGTTTCGGGGACACTTGGTGTTGTTTTAGTCCCCTTTTGATACTCTTTTGATAATTTTATTTAAGACTTCCGCTGTTTGATTTGAATCTGTTGTGTCTGATATGTCACCATAAAGTGACGCTTCTACCCTAGCCGGGTTGAGGCGTTACAATTTATGGTATCGGAGACAGGTTTGAATCTTCAGGGCTTAGGCCATGACCTGTGAGATTGGGTAGACGCTAGGCTTTCGTTTCATCTTCGTAATTACATTTGTTTGTCTTTCGCTAATCGTTTGGTATCGTTTTAGATGGTGAACACAAGCAACGGCGCTGGTGGTGATAACCCTCCTGATTATGATGGTATGGTTGCTCGAGCAGTAGCTGCTGCTATCCCTCAGATTCTTGAGACTCTACGAAATACTGACGGGGCTAGGAGCAACAATGAGGGTATTCATATGTGGATTGAGTGTTTCAACCAGTTGAAGCCCATCTCTTTCAAGTCCGCGGCTACTCCTACCGAGGCAGAGGACTGGATTACTCATTGTGAGAAGCTGTTCCAGGTAGTGGGTTGTCCTGATGAGGTGAAAGCACATTTAGCCGCTTTCAAGCTTGAGGGTGATGCCCTCAATTGGTGGAAGGCGCATGTTCAGGCGAAGGGCGATAATTATGCTGAGACGTGTACTTGGGCAGTGTTTCGTGAAACCTTTTATAAGAGGTACTTCCCTTTCTCAGAACAGCAGAGATATGAAAGGGAGAACTCGGTGGAGTACATGGAGCGTTTTCTTAGGTTGGCTAACTTCGTGGGACCTACTGTGACTGGGGATGCACACAGACAAGCTCGTCACTATAAGTGGGGATTGAAGCATTGGGTGCTTGACCGTATTGTTAACACGGAGTATGCTGATGTGTCGATGGTTTGTGATGCGGCATGTAATATTGAGCTGTTACATGAGTGTGGAGTGTCGAACAAGAGGAATCGTGATGGGGACAGGATACAGTCTGGGTCTTTTGGGCAGCAGAACTGGGGTTTTGACCATCGGGGTCGTTCTGAGCAGGGTTTTGATCACCGCGGTCATTCGGACCGTCAGTTTGAGCACAGGGGACAGTTCAACCAGGGACATGATCAGGTTCGACAGGTCCGGAGGGGTTCTGATTATAGATCTTCGGGTAGGCATGGTGACAGGTCGGGTAACACCAACGAGAGGCAGTTTTCGAGGGGCAACCAACATAACAGGTACTCGGGTTCTAGGTCTTTGCATCAGTAGTACCGTTCTGGGAACTCGTCGGGTCAGCAGAGCCATGCTGAGATTTTTCCACCCCCACCACTTTGCCCTACATGTGGTAAGGCACATCCAGGGCCATGCCACAGAGCTTTGGGAGCTTGTTTCGAGTGCGGTGCCACTGATCATCGGGTGAAGTATTGCCCGAAGAGGACTAGCATTGTTCCTGCAGGCTCTTGTCAACCTTCTACTTCCTCCGGCCGTGTTTCCTCTCTTACTCGCGAGCAGGCGGATAAATCTACAGGTACCATTACGGGTTTTCTGCATATTGGTGATCATACCGCATTTGTTTTATTTGATACTGGCACAACTCATTCTATTATATCTGTCACATTCTCTAAGAAACTGAAATTAAGCCCAACACCATTAATTGATCCCTTATCTATATCTACGCCTATGAAAAAAAACGTTATCATTGATCAAGAGTTTGTTGATTGTCCGGTACGTTTTGATGATCGCATACGTCCGGCTAATCTTCTTCCGCTTGACATGTTTGATTTTGATTTGATTCTTGGTATGGACTGGTTGGCTTCTCACCGAGCCACTATTGTTTGTCATGCGTGGAAGGTTATATTTGGAGATTTGCTTAAACGTGAAATTTGTGTACTCTAGTTCCCAACCACTTCTATCTGTTAAGATCATATCTGTTTTGAAGGCGCGTACTTTAATATCCCACAGTTGTGCGGGTTTTATCGCTTCTATTCAAGACACTTCTAAGGAGAGTCCTACTATCGACAATATCCGAGTTGTCCGTAATTTTGCCGATGTATTTCTGTAAGAGCTTCCGGGTCTTCCTCCTAATAGTGACGTAGAATTTGGCATTGATTTGATTCCGGGTGCGGAACCCATTTCTAAGGCTCCCTACCGTATGGCTCCTGCGGAACTGAAAGAGTTGAAAGATCAACTGCAGGAACTCCTTGAAAATGAATTCATTCATTCGAGTGTATCTCCTTGGGGAGCACCTGTACTATTTGTGAAGAAGAAGGACGGTAGTATGAGATTATGTATAGACTACCAGGAGTTGAATCGTATTACCATCCGTAACCGTTATCCTTTACCTCGTATTGATGATTTGTTTGATCAGCTCCAAGGAGCTAAATGTTTCTCCAAGATCGATCTTAGGTCCGGTTATCATCAACTCCGGATTAAGGAGCAGGATATCCCTAAGACTGCTTTTCGAACTCACTATGGACACTATGGGTTTTTGGTTATGCCTTTCGAACTGACTAATGCTCCGGCAGTGTTTATGGATCTTATGAACTGCGTATGCCCTTCTTTTCTCGACAAGTTTGTTATCGTTTTCATCGATGACATTTTGGTTTATTCGAAGTCCGAGAAGGAGCACGAGCAGCATCTTAGTACGGTTTTGCAGATTTTGAGGCAGGGGAAGTTGCATGCGAAGTTCTCCAAGTGTGAGTTCTGCCTTAGTCAAGTTACTTTCCTTGGTCATGTTATATCTGCTAGTGGTATCACTATGGATCCGGCGAAGGTTGAGGCTATCACTAAATGGCCGAGACATACTACGGTGACCGAGGTCCGGAGGTTTCTTGGTTTGGCAGGTTACTATCGGAGATTTGTCGAGGGATTCTCACAACTTGCCTCACCATTGACTAAGCTGATGAGGAAGGGATTGAAGTTTGATTGGACCGATGAACAAGAAGAGAGTTTTGAGACTCTGAAGCAGAAACTTATGTCAGCTCCCATTTTGACACTTCCATCTGGTAATAGACGGATATCAGATTTATAGTGATGCTTCCAAGGAAGGGTTAGGTTGTGTTTTAATGTAGCACGGGAAGGTTATTGTGTATGCCTCACGCTAGTTGAAACCCTATGAGGAGAACTACCCTACGCATGATCTAGAGTTGGCTGCAGTTGTTTTTGCTCTTAAGATCTGGAGGCATTATCTGTATGGGGATTCCGTTGATATCTTCACGGATCATAAGAGTTTCAAGTCCATATTTACCCAGAAGGAGTTGAACATGAGACAGCGTAGATGGTTGGAGTTACTCAAGGACTACGACACTAACATTCAGTATCACCCGGGTAAGGCTAATGTAGTTGCTGATGCTCTTAGTCGTAAGTCGGGCATGATTGCTAGTCTGAAGTTTGAGCCTAAGATTTTGCATGATCTTGAGCTCATGGAGGTCAAGTTCTGTCTGCCTGAGCGCGACGGTTATTGGGCTAGCTTGAAGGTCAAGTCTAACTTGATATTGAAGATTAAGGAAGCTTAGCGTGACGATGGTGAGTTGTGGGCCATTGTTCAGAATGTGGAAGAGGGGAAACAGTCTAAATTTTGGGTTGATGATGACGGCATTGTTTGGTTAGGAGATCGCCTTTGTGTTCCGAGTGATCCTGAACTTCGTGAGACAGTAATGTTAGAAGCTTACAGTTCTCCTTTCACCATACATCAGGGATCTACTAAAATGTATCGGGATTTGAAACAGCATTTCTGGTGGAACGGGATGAAGCAGGATGTAGCTTCGTATGTTTCTAGGTGTTTGACTTGCCAATATGTAAAGATTGAGCACCAAAGAGCTAGTGGTCTTTTTGCAGCCGTTAGAGATTCCCCATTGGAAGTGGGAAGAGATAACGATGGATTTTGTTACGGGTTTACCGATCACACGAAAAGGACATGATGCGATCTGGGTAGTCGTTGATCGGCTAACCAAGTCAGCTCATTTCTTACTGGTCAAGAAAGGTTATGGTGTAGCGAAGTTGGCAGAAACCTTCCAGCAGGAGATTGTTAGATTGCACGGCACTCCGGTTGCGATTTTTTCTGATAGAGATCCGAGGTTTACTTCGCATTTTTGGAAGGCATTACATAAGGCTTCGGCCACTCGTTTTAAGTTCAGTACCACTTTTCACCCACAGACGGATGGTCAATCTGAGAGAACTATCCAAACGTTAGAGGACATTGTTACGAGTTTGTGCACTTGATTGGACTGGTAGTTGGGACGAGTACTTGTGTTTAGTCGAGTTTGCGTATAACAACAGTTGGCACGCTTGTATCTGGATGGCACCATACGAGATGTTATATGGGCGTAAGTGTAGATCACCTACTGTGTGGGATGAAGTAGGTGAACGGATTATTGAGGGCCCTGAAATGATTGAGATCACCAACGAAAAGGTGACTGTTGCTAGAGAGTGGCTTAAGGAAGCCAGGTCCAGACAGAAGAGTTACGCCGACAAGCACCGACGTGAGTTAGAGTTTCAGGTTGGCGACCGAGTATTTCTGAAAGTTTCTCCTATTCACGGCGTCAAACGTTTTGGCATTAAGGGCAAGTTGAGTCCCCGTTTCATTGGTCCTTTTGAGATTTTGGAGCGTGTGGGCGAGGTGTCTTATCGTTTGGCTCTTCCACCTCAGCTAGCATATGTGCATAACATTTTCCACGAATCTCTTTTGCGGGGATACAACTATCATCCTCTACATGTGGTGTCATACCCTTTTGACCAGATTCAACCAGACATGTCACTTCCGGAAGAACCGGAAGCCATTCTTGATAGGTAGGAGAGAGAGTCATGAGAAATAAGGTCATTCGCTTTGTTAAAATTTTTTGGAAGAATCACCCAGAGCATGAAGCTACCTGGGAAACCGAGGAATCGATGCGAACAAGTTACCCTCATTTCTTTTCGTAGTTTGGTACGTCTTCATTTCCGTTTTCATTTCAATTTCGCAGACGAAATTTTTTTTAGAGGGGAAGAGTTGTAAAACCCAGATTTTTGAACATGATAAAATACCCTTTAATCTCGAACATATAAAAGACGTTTAATTATTTAAAATATTACATTACGATTATAACCTAAGTCTTTAAATCGTTAACATTTGAACAAATTAATGTAATACGAATATAAGACTTATACTGAAATAATTTGTACATATTTAAAATTGTCACACGTTTTCTATTTTTGTCCCTAGACGAATGATATGTTGTACACAAATATATGGAATCGTGAATCATGTCAAGTTTCGTGATGGGTTTTAAATTTGGCAAAGTCTTCCATCAAATCCCCATAATTTAGGCATTTTCCTTTTTGAAATCCCTCCCCACTCGCCTATATATATCACACACACATACTTCACAAAACTAAAAACCCTAAAACCTAAAACTAAAAACGGCGGCTACCTAGTTCTCTACCATTACCGTTCGATCGAGACGTGCACAAAGGAAGTCTTGGTGGTAGATTGAAGGTCTCGGGTGCGTTGGTATGATTAAACACGTTATATGATGGCTTAAATGAATTATGGAATTAAGATAGCTTGTATACCTGAATTTGTCAACGAGATAGGTCATGATATATAATGATCTAATTCAGTTTATTTTGATGAAAACCTAGTTTTATGTCTTAGTTATGTTCTCCAATTGGTTTGGAGTGATTTCGAGTTGTTTTGGTCGTGTTTTTTATTTTTGTGTGATTAAGTGTTGAATCTGAAATTCGGGAGTCTGAAATTAGTACATTTTGTCGATTTTTGATTCAAAAACTATAATGAGTTGGGCCATTAAACTCTTCAGTATGTAACTTCTATATTAATAATAATACCATGAATTTTTGGGAATTTTTCCTGGATGTTTTGTAAGGTCGTTGAGTCGGATACTTTTTGGGTACAATGGCAGGTCGGTTTTCTGAATAGTCTGAGTTTGAGTATTTTTCGTGTGAGGTTAAACTAACTAATAAATTTTGGGAAAATTCGTATGGATTATAAAGATATTGAAGTACCTGTGTGAATTTTTGTGAATTTTAGTTCTGAGTTCTGATGTAGTTGAAAAATTCATCAAGTTGTGACCTGTTCATAGATAAAAGCTGATAAAAAGGTTAAAAGGCTAATAAGGGTTAGGGTAGTATTGAATTTATCTCCAGGTATGCTGTCAGGTTTTTGGGTCATTCTTAAGTCTAAAATCAAGTTCTGGAAAAGTACTTTCTGAATATGTAAATCATGTAATTTTTAGAAGTCAAGAGAATGTCTTTTCTGATTTTACAAGTTCAAGTGTCAACACTGTCAATTAGTAATCCGAATTTCAACCTTGGTTTATGATTTTTGTTTTGAAATCAGTAAGGAATCAGTAACTCAAATTGGACAGGGCTTAAATATAAGATGTGTTTGGCCTCTTAATTGCTTACTTTTTGAGTCTCAGATCTGTCACCGAATCTGGACTAGTTTTGATAAGGAATTTTTGTTCTATAGCTATACTACCTGGAAATTCTACAAAAAATTACACAAAGTAGAAAACATATGTACCTACCTGGGGTAATTTTTCTAAGGCTCCAGTAGGTGCACAAGTATACTTTAAAAATCCGGAAACGTGATACATGTTTTGATACTAAAAGCTGAGTCTTCTTAAAAAGGTGGTTACACACTCAAAGCCTATTATATTACTAAAATGAGTAACCTAATTCATTTGGACTTAAAGTAATACTTGGTTATTGATCCGTATAGGTTCTGTGAAGCGGGAGTGATCCTGTATCTTGTGATCCATCTATCTTTCTTTACTTTTGCTGTTGAATAGGGTACAGATATTCCGTACTCTTTCAGCAAGAGTACAACTACTTTCTCTCTCATGACCTTTCTCTCTCTTCTATATTATTTGCCTAACTTATTTTGGACTGTTGATATTCGAACTCTTCATTTGAACCTTTGACATTGCATCTTTGATTTGATACATGTGAATTGAACCTTTGTTATTAGCCCTTTGATTATTCGAACCTTTGATATTGAGCTTTGACTATATGATTATGACCTACACTTTGATTTGGACTTGTACTTTTTGACCCTTCAGTATTTACCCAGGTATTATCTGTTCCCAGTTATGGGGGGTCCATGACCGTAGCATTGATGCACCAATGTTATGACTCTAGTGTGGTTGGAGAGATGTACCACACTGTCCCTTATCTACGATCTGCTATGGCCATTATTATGATTATGATTTGTTTGCAGGGGCGTATGGATGCATCCTAGATTTGTTTGTTATTTTTTTGGGCTACTATGACGATATGGATATATATTATATTTGTTTGGTGATTGGGCATGCGTGCATGCAGTCCCTTCACATTTGGGAGTTGATCACTCCATTGGGCTACTATTTGTTTGGATATTTGTTGGGGCCTGTGGTAAAATACTGAATCCACAATTATACACTTTATACTTAAACTTTGATATCCTTTTGATTATCCATTGACACCATATATATTCTATCTTCTCATTCCTTTGATTATCTTATCTCATTTGATCTGTTTTGTTATTTGCTTTATATCTGTTCACTGATCTTTTTATACTCAGCCGCTTTTCTTTTCCATGCGGCAAGTACTTAAGCTAGGAGCGGGGTTATTAGCTTGGGGATGAGAGAAAGTGGATTACCCTAAAGCTTTATTTAAATAATGGACTTTATTTCCTTATCGTTATTGCCGGATTTCGGACTTTTATATCGTACTTTCTTTTGTTTAGTTTAGGGGACACTTGGTGTTGTTTTAGTCCCCTTTTGATACTCTTTTGATTATTTTATTTAAGACTTTCGCTGTTTGATTTGAATCTGTTGTGTCTGATATGTCACCATAAAGTGACACTTCAACCCTTGCCGGGTTGGGGCGTTACACACGTGGCATAGGACGGTCGTCCTTGGTCGGGCACTAGAGTCGATCGCTAGGTGCCAATAGGCGATCGCCCTGGATGTCGATCGCTCGGTACTTGATCTCGGTCTTGACTCTTCGCATGGTAAGTGTGCCTCGGTTTATTTGATGCTGACTCTGGTCACTCGGCCTTTGTGCCGATCGCCGCTGAGGCGTATTAATCGCCGCACAACAATTGCCCCCGAGATCGCTCCGATGTTGAAGACGTGGGGTGAGGTGGTTTCACTGATTTTGAATTTGGACGACCTATTCGATCGCTGAAATGAGCGGGAAATGACAGCGGTCTTGAAACGTCATGGGGCAGGTGTCGCGTTTCTGTTGGGGGAGTCCGACGGTTTGTCAGACTCTGTCCTTTGGCATGCCCTCGAAACGACGCACACGCGGGATTCGAGGGCGGCATTAAATGCTGACTTTCCCGACCTTTGCGCTTCGGTCCCCGAGATTCGGTTTATTTACCCAGAAGCCCCCGCCCTTTCCTATAAAAGGGACTAGGGTTACAGGGTAAAAACCTTATGTATTTTCATCTGAGAAGAAGACATAGCCGAATTCCCTTGAAGCTTCATGTGACGATCGTCGTTCGACTCAGACTCTTTAGGTAAGAACAAAAACTTCTCTCTTCCTTTTCTTTCTTCTCAAGATGTCCAGAGGAGTTTCAAAGGTGTTTGAGGCGGGTAGCACCTCCGCCGCCGGGAGTTCGACTGCTCGGGATGAAACCTCTGTGGATTTTCATGTGGAGACGGACGTCGAGGCTATCTGTGTCGGGATTGAACCCGTAGAAGTTGAAGAACTTTTCAACAAAGCTGACGCGGCCAGGTTGGCAGAGGCGGAGCGGAAGCGCTCGCTGGCCGAAGAGGAGGCGGCAATAAGAGTGTACTGGGCGCAAAACAGTGTGTTTGGCAAAGCCTTTTTAGATTTTGCCGAGCTTATAGAAAGATTAGCCGGCCCACTCCCTAAGTTCGACTTTCGTGCATACTCGATCGCCCATCCTCATGAACCTGAAAAGCGGACGCTATTCCGGGCTGCGAGCCGCTCCCCGTGGACCCTCGGCCAAATCAGGAGCTCGGTGACCAGGAACGACTTGGCTCGGTGGAGGGCGGAGTTCCATGTCCCCTCCGACGTTTCCCTTTACGTGCCCGCTGAGAATGAATGTACCGACCAACCTCCTGAGGGAATGGTCGCCATTAACGAGGCGATCATGGGGGCCGGACTGCGGTTCCCACTGCCGTTTGTCGTGTCTTACTTGTTGACTGCTTGGAATGTGGCGCCGCTCCAACTGACGCCGAATGCCTAGCTGCAGATCGTCTCAACCTTTACTTTGTTTGGCGGTCATCGATTGTTCCGTCTTCCTTCGGCGCTAGAGATGAACTATCTCTTCAAGCTTACGGCTCAGAAGGGTTCCGTCGGTGGCTACCACATTCAAGGTCATTTGGTCCGGGTGATCCTTGGGGTGCCGAACAAGGTCTGGGGCGACCTGACGAAATGGTTTTGGGTCGGCGGAGCGTGGAGGTCGGCCGCGAGTGACAACCCGACCGACGAGTTGGATATCCCCACCGGATTCCGGGAGAGAAATCCGAGTAAGGGTTTTGACTCTCCTTTCGTTCGGATATATCCTGAACTGATCTAATTTGGCTTTCTTTTTGCAGGTACACTTGTTCCGGCAGCAGGCAATCTACCTTTTGATTTTGCGATCGTCTGGGAGCGTATATATAGTCTTCCGGATAGTTATATGAATGCTCGCCGAATCAACAACGAAGCTCATTTGTTGGCCGCTCGGTTGTTTCGCTTTCCCGCCACTTAAGGGTCCCAGGTACGAATTTTAACACTCCTCATTTGTGTGACGATCGCCTTGATTTGATGAAGATGACTAACTTTTGTCGATCGCTTTCTTTGCAGAAGTTCACTTCCCCTGCTTCTCAGAGCCACCAAAAGAAGTTGCCATGTCGAACCCCAGGATCATGAGTCGTCTGCGCCAGGGGAAGAAGTCTAGTCGGGCTCCCCCTGCGACGCTCCGAACTGTCCCGGAGGTGAGGCCTCATCTGGAGCTGGTCACAGAGGAACAAGAAAATCGGGAGGAGGGACTATGGCTGAACCGTAAGATACGGAGGGCGAATGAGCCTCCGGCATCCGCCAACGTTGATGAGCATCCGATCGTCGCGTCTCCGCTCTCCGCGGTTCGCCAGGTGGAGGGGTCCACGCCCTCATCTGCTTTCCTATAGGCCATGGCGACCGCCGATGCCGAGACCCCGCGTGGGAGGCCGTTCTTTGGCCGAGACCCAGAGAAAGTCGAAAGGTAAGCTTAGTCGCTCTGCTGAGTTGTCACTTGAGTAGGAAACATACTAACTCTCTTGCTCTTTGTGCAGGATCCGCCACTCCGATCCGAACTGCTCGCCGATGGTGTTGGACTTCCTGACGAACAAAGTTCCTCGCGAGGCCAGCGATTTCCCTTCTTGTATTGCTCGGGCTACCGCCTCCCTGCCGAAGGCCTGGACGACCGATTTGGATGCGATCGTGCACCGGCGATCTGCTGACACGATGCAGGCGACTTTCGCTGGCCCTTCAGACGGTGACGATGGCTCCTCAGGCCGTGAGGGACTATGCTCGTATCCATGTGGACCTCGAAGCCGCATGGAAACAAAATACCGAGTTTGCCGACAGGCTCGTGGCCATGGAGAAGAGCTCCGTGGAGGAGGCTAAGCAGGCGAGGCAGGATCTTGACCGGGTGCGGGCGACGACTGACCGGATGCGGGACCAGATGACGGATGCTCGCAGGTCGCACGCGGCCACACAGAAGGAGGCCGATCAGCTGAAAAGGTGACCGTCGCCCGACTGACCAGCGAGCTAGCATCATCGAAAGAAGAGGTGGGCGACAAGGCTGCCGAGCTCGAGGGCGTGAACCAAACGGTTGCGGAGCTGAGGGGAAAGCTGGAGGCGACTGAGGCTGATCCCTTCCTTAACGTGGAGTACGTCAGCGAATTTGCCTACTATATGGCTAATGCTGACGCGATTTGCGCCGCTAAGAACGGAGGGCTTGAGGTCGGCCCTCTGGCTGATAATTTCAAACCCTATGCGCTTGAGCACCCTCTGCAGCCAGCCTTCACCGTGCCGATCCTCGACCTTTCCGCGGATCATGGGATCGATTTGAGCTGGTACCTGTTGCCGGGCAACCTTGTTCATCCGGGTTCCCCAGAGAATGGGGGCTCAGAGCCCGCTGTTGGCGATGGAGCGAACGTCGATCCCTGAGCTTTTCTCGCTTTTTACTTGTAATTTTATAGCTTTCGTTGTATTTTGCCTTCGGGGGACCGTGCTTGTATTTGTATTCCAAGTGAAATGAAATAAATATTTTCTTCTCTGATTTCTCACTTGTATGATCGTCTTTCTGAGTCTTTTGCATTTGACTTTATACAAAAGTGTTGAGGAGCGATCGTTGTAGGTGCAGCTCCAAGCGGATTGATATACTTAAACTCTTGCTGGTGATTTTCAGAACAAAGTCGATCGTTGTACGTATATTTGAACAAAGACGATCCTCGTATGTTGTAGCTCCGCTCTCCCCCTTGTTTTTGTTTACTTAGTGAAAGTAAGGGAACGAAAATAAATTGTTTAGCGGGCGGTCTTCAATTTTGCAGATTCCTCAATGAAGGCCGACCATCTCGGCCTAGAGGAACCGTGCACAGTTGTGGAGGTCGATGGACCGACCTCTGCGGCCGTGTCTTGTGCGTGAGCGACATTCCGTCTGATGGCCTACTTCTCGCGACTCACTTAATTATGAGGGTCCTCCGTAGGCTACATTTTACCTCACAATGTAGCGATGGAGCGGACGATCTCACCCTGGAGGAGTCCTTGCACGGGGCACCGTCGGATGAATCGACTTCGCGACCGTGGCTTGTCAGCACTTTTCTGCCTGGGTCCGACATGTTAGATGGCGGACCTTTGAGGGCATACGTTGTGACGGGGGTAGGGACGCGTCGCATTGTCCAGGTTCACCATATTAGATGATGGGCCTTTGAGTGCGGGCGAGCGGGTCCACAGATCTATTTTGGAGGGTCCTTTGGCTACGCCCGCCTCGGACTTAAATGAAAGGCGAGCGATCTCTGCACAAAGGAACCATACATGGTCGCAGAGATCGGTTCCATCGACCTCCACAACCATGTCGGCACTCTTCTACCTCGGACCGTCATGTTAGATGGCGATCTTTGACGGTATACGTTGTGCTGGGGGAGGCAATCGCTTGCCTAGATCCATCATGTTAGATGACGACCTTTAGAGGGCGAGCGAGTAGCCTTTGGTTCATTTTGCTGCAGAAGATCACTTGTGGAGGATTGGAGAATCTCGTCAAGCTCTTTGCACATTGAGTAAACTGTCCAGCTTTCCTTCCTCGAACAATCTCCAGAGTTGTCTGAGGAGGTCGCGGCATTGGTTGGTGTTGTGGCCGGGACTTTTGTGGTAGGCACAAAATTTATTGCGGTCCAGATGACCGTTGTCCCTTATCGCTTTTGGCTTGCTTAGCCGCTTGCGCCCTTTGATGGTGTCGAAAATTTGGGCCGGAGATAGATTAAGGCTGTGGAGGAGGTCGACTTCCACATCCTCGAAGTCCTTGAAATCACCGGGTGGCTTGGCGACCGCTTTTTTGGATATGGCGATCGCCGTGTTTTAGATGGGAGACGGCGTCTCCTCACCTAGGCGAAGGGTGAGCAGCCTCTGCCTGGCCAGAAAATCGGCTGCCTTGGCGCGGAAAATCGCGTAGGTTGGGGGGATGTCCTTTGTGAGGTGCCTGAACATGGGCGAAGAACCATCAAATCCCCCTAGGACCGAGTAGAGGGCGATCTCGTCGCTTATGGGCTCGCTGGTGAGGACTATTTCATCCACCCGGTCGATGTAATCCGCATCGGACTCGTCTTTCCCCTGCCTGATCTTCATCATGCGGTGGGGACCTTCTGGCCGAGCGACCTTGGCGGCGAAGTACGACGTGAAGTCGTTCGCCAGCTTCTCAAAAGAGTTAATAGAGCGCGGTGGCAATGATATGTACCACCTATGGGCAAGGTTGCCCAATGTCAACGGGAACATTCGGCACCTCGTCACGTCTGATGCCCCGCATTCGGTCATGTAGATCTGGAACTTGCTTAGGTGAGTCTCGGGGTCCGATCTCCCCCCATACAAAGGCGTTTGAGGAGGAGCGATCTTTGGTTGCACGGGGGCAAGCTCGATCTGGACCGCGAGCGGCTCACTCGGTCCGATGACCTTTCTCCTGGCGCCTGCCCCAGTTTCCAGGAGCGCTTTCATCTCGTCGAGCTGGCATTGCATAGCGGCCATCGACGTGGCCTGGATACTCGTGGCCCGGCTCTCGGAGCGGGAGCCAGGTGATCAAGTATTGATCCCCTGGCTCCGCTGTAGATGATGTCTTTGCCGTGGAGCTCGATTCCTCGGCGAATGGGAGCCAAACAGCCGACCCGTTTTTGTTTGGGAGTTGGGTATGCCGAACTCCTAGTGATGGATTCGGACTCTGTCGTCTCGTGGCTGGGGCCAGAATGCCCCGGTCGCCACGATGGATCGCTTCCTAGGCAGCTGAAAACGGAACCGTCCCGCCTCGCGAGTGCCTTTTCTTGTGAATTAGGCCTTTCTGACGATTGCTCGACAAGTAACCCCTTAATCTTCCGTTTGCCCACGCGGTGGATGGCTGAGGGGGTTATAGCGGGCGCTTCGCATGCTCTCCGTCGCTCCCTTAGGATGGCCATGTCCTCCTCGATCTATTACGCAATTTGGAACTGATCGAGTAAGAGGCTGGGGCCGTCCCTCGGGGGCGGGATTGAGAGTCTCGCGTTGCCGCGGCTACCTTCCACCGTAGGTTGGGACTCGGCTCGGGCCGGAATAAGACGTCCGGTGGATCGGAGAGTGTCTTTCGTCGAAGTGGTGGAAGACGTCATTATTCTGAAGGTTTTTCTTTGAAGAACAGTGAGTGTTTCTTCAAGTATATGCTCCGGAGAACAGTAAGATTGCGCGCTCTGGCTCTTGGCGCACAGAGGCACGAATTGATCAACTCCAAGCCATCAGTCACCGAACTATGTTCCTGCAGGATGCCATCAAGGCCCTCTATGATTTCAGAATGAGTTAGACTGGATGCACGAAACAGGTCGTGACGATCTCCCAAAGCTAAGAAGGGCCATCAATGATGTGGAAGAGGCTTTTCGCCTCATACAAACAGCACTGTGGCAGTCCCTGAATCAATTGAAACAGCATCAGGAGCGGATCCTTAAGCAAGAGCAAGAGAAGCTTCATGTCGCTGAAGCCAAGACTGTCGCCGCCCTTGAATACACCGACTCTAAACTTACTGACCACGATCACAAGATCGAAGATCTTACAGTAGTGGTTACGAGGCTGGTCGATAGTGTGAATGATCTGAAGACCCAACAGTCCGAATATATGAAACTCATTCAGGATATTCACGACAAAGTCTGCGATCTTGATGATGCCAAAAAGGGGGAAAAGTCTAGAGAGGCTGCCAGGAAGTGGAGGTTGGAGAGAGAGAAATTGAGGTTTCACTGGATGAAAGCGTCACTACTGCCATCGGACGACTAGCCGGACCCAAGCCAGGTCAAGGAGCGGAAGAATACGGTATGAAAGCCTGTTGAGATATTGCTTCCAACGGACCGACACCTTCAGCAGAGGATTTGAAATCATGGAAAAACAATAAACTCTGAGATACTTTTGTAGTTGCATCAGGGAGTCCGCCATGTTCAAGAGATTCAAAACACTGGAGGATGCCGCTAACGAGTTCTCGAGGCTACTAGTAGAAGGAAAGCTTCCCTTATAGCTAAAGATGATGTCTAAACACCAGAAGGGTGAATGGGTAACACAACCAGAAGATTGGATCTTTGTCTATGATGTCTCTTATGAAGGACGAAGCATCTACACGGACCGAGGCAGACACTCTTTAATCAACTGGTGGAGAGGAACCGATCATGATCCCTCTCGAAAGACTTGGAAACATTCTCATTTTAGGGACTAGCTTATGTTAGTCATATGATGTATTTTATCCTACTATATGCTCTTCGATGCAGTATTCATTTTTATCTTTCAATGTAATTTTCAATCATCAATAAAATTTTGGTTTCTTGAAAAATTACAGCTCGTAATATACTTTGACAGTTTTTACTGTTTTGATTAAGATGTATTGATATATTCAACACGTACAAACTTGTTAATTTACAAGATGTAAGAACTTGTCTGTGAACAATTCATATATTAAGTTGTATTCAATCAAGATTACATCCTGTAAGATTATGCCGACGCGCCAATCATAAGTTAAGTTGCAATACACTTTGTCTAGTAGAATTTTCATTTTAGAACTTGCCTACGAGCAGTTCAAAATTTTAAACTAAGCCATGAAGATCAGATCTTTTGAACACAAGACTTGAAGACAGCCTCTCCGCATCTAGGAAGTTTTGGCATTATCAAAAAGGGGGAAATTATTGGGATAAACACAGCCTGTTTTGATAATCGCCATCATACAACAAGAGTCTTCAAAGACAACAATTCTCTAAGTATGGAAGTTGTCAGTAAACTCCGTACAGCCTATCCAAACAGCAAGACATCTTCCTGCAGAGTCCAATCTATAGTTCCTACATCATTGTACAACAGAAGTAAAGAGAGTTGGATACATCAATCTTGCTATAGGAGTTTTACTTATGAAAAGTCAACACATCGAACAGGACTGAAGAATAGCTTTAGACCATTGTAAAATAAACTTTATTTATTCATAAAATATTAACAGTTAAAGCAGCCTTTATTGCTGATAGGACAACATTTAATGCGGCCGGAAGAGACAACAGTCTAAACGCGCTGCAGAGCATTTAATGCAAAGTCAAAGCAAATGTCTGAAGCATTAAATGTGAATCGCCTTTAATTCAAACATTCTGCAGCCGCCAATCAGAGCTGTCGAAATCTCACCAACCAACCGACGACTACATTTATAATGGATCTATTTCCAAGTTTATATATAGCCCCAAGCAAGAGGACATTGCTCACCAATCATCTCGCGCATTACATCTGACAACCATCTCTGACAATCTGGCTAAGAAAGAGGAGTATATTTCCTGAGAATACAGCATTATCAAAGAGAATAAATATACAGCCCTCAATGCAAACAGCATAGCATACAGCGATCACTCATCAAAGCATACCGTTGCTGTTTGAACTTCCCATCTTTACCGTTGAGATCAACCTTAAACCTGCATGGAATAAGTCCTTGCTAATTCCGACCTAGTGGGAAGAATAACATTGAAGACGAAGCTTCAATCCGTGTGAGAAGAAGCAAGTCGAAAGAGCTAAAGCCAATTTGTGTGAATGCCCCAAGTTGTGGTCACTGTATCAATATGTGTGAATGATATAGAGACAAGTTTAGTTAAAGTCACGTAGTTGTGTACGTAGTGATTCTAATAAATATTTTACTCCTGTGTGGAGGACTGATGGATGTAGAGGGGTTTACCTCCAACCACTTATATATGTATGTATTTTGCGTTTCGTCCTTACTATTGTACCATCCAGGAATTTTAAATTTGAAATTTTAACGGTATTAATTTTTTTAATTAATTTATTTCATTTTTATTTTTATTAGGTGATTAATTAAAAGTCGGGCAGACTATTGACAAATTAGATCAAGATGTTAGTGAGTCATTGATAGTTGGTGTTATTTGTCGCGATATGAATTAATTGGATAATCGAGCCACGAGAATGAATAATAGAGATGGATTTAATAATAGAGAAAATTGTGGGGCTAAGATTCTAATCTACCAAAGATGGCAATTATAACTCCTTAATCCTTAATCATAATTTATTTTATTATATTATATAAAACCAAAAAAGGGTCCACACTATCTCCC
This sequence comes from Orobanche coerulescens, assembly GCA_033398695.1. Taxonomy (NCBI): domain Eukaryota; kingdom Viridiplantae; phylum Streptophyta; class Magnoliopsida; order Lamiales; family Orobanchaceae; genus Orobanche; species Orobanche coerulescens. The sequence continues at coordinate 38,805,169 of CM065814.1, read as the reverse complement.
CATCTCATTATCTCATTATTTTTTTTTTTGATAACTAGGTGATCCCAGCATAGCCGGACTAATCATAATCCTTCAATGAATCCACTCCTAACCCATTGAGAGAAGTAAATCGCGAGTCGCTCGAGCAATTCCAGGGTTCCCAATGCCTTTTCTGTACACTTCTGTGCACAAGGAGAAGCCCTTAACTGATTAACGCTTCGTGCTCCTAACACGCTTCTGAGAATGATCGACTGGCCAACACCACCGGTTCCCAAAGAAGGAAATACTCCCACACCGCTGACGCGAGATTAAACATTGACACGGTTGCTGAAATGCAATTTCTGAAACAGAGGATCATAAAGAGAAAACTTCATCTTTCACCTCCTTCATGGGGTTAACCCTGCACCTCTCCAAAGTTGCCTTTAGAGAAAGGCCCCTACCACCTGACCAACGACCCTTCCCCCATTGTCTCATAATTCTTTTCTCTCCATATCTCATTGTTTTCCTTCCCACCTAACCCCCAAAAAAAAAAAAACAAAAAAAAAAAAAAAACAAAGAGAAGAAATTGACTCTCGTTGGCCTTCGGGAGGAGGACGACTCCCAGGATTCCGTGCCTCCAATGTTGAATCGGGATTTCAGGAGAGGAAGGGGGGCTTGTGCTATTTCAGTCGTGGGTTTTAGGAGAGAGCTTGAGGTCATGGCTATGGCTGCCTTGTGATCGGTGATGTGGCGTAAGAATGACGGATGTCGGGTTGTTCATGACTCGGGTTCGCGGGTTGGAGCCTCGGGTGAAGGATTATAATTCCGATCGGGTTGTGCCGCTGTTGTGGATATATGTGGGCTGAAGGTGGAGCTAGTCACGACTGGATTTATTATTCTCCAGTGAGCCACCGACGAGAACATCAACGTGTGCGTCGGCTCGGGGAGGAACTCCGATGGGTTGTTTCGATTTTCGATGGGCTTGAGTTGATTTCCGGCGAGGCGTCTAATGGCTGAGACGTTGGGTTTTGCTGCTTTCCAGGTTTAGAGATTGGGATTGTTCGAGGCTTTGCGTGTTCGCACCTGGGTTCGGTGGTTGGGTTTCAATCGCAGCTACAGTGTATCATTGTGTGTGTGTGTGTCCTATATATAAGTATGTAGTATGCATGTGTGTTTTACAATATTGTAGCCGTATGTAATAAGCCTGAATCTGTCGTCGCCCGGCTCCTGCTTCTCCTATCTTCTTCACCTCCCTCTCGCGCAAGCTCCCTGCTTCGGCCTTCACCGTTACAGCTCCTCCTTCATTTCTCTTCTTTGTGTTGTCGTTCTTCGCTCATTCTTTATATTTTTTTTGTTCCCTCAGTGTATACCTTGCAAAGCTGCGGTATGTTTTTTTAGGGTTTTTGGTTTTCTTATATTTACGAGGTCTATTTCGTTTATCTTCTCTCTTATTTTTCGAATTTTTGCATCAATTTAGTGGGGTTCGTTGCTGATGTTCTCCTCTGATTGTTTTTGACGGTATACTTCGGTAATTTTTTTTTTTTTGGTTTTGGGTTCCCTTTTTTTGTCCGGTGATTTACCTTGTGTGTGTGTGTGTATGTGTGGATGTGTGCTTTCGTGTGTTGTCTGTGTGTTTTGAGGATGGAAAAAGTGGCATGCTTCATTTACGCATAGTTATCTTTTGGATCTTGCTCTCTGGTTTGGATTTGTTATCTTGAACTGTTGTCCAAAGCTTAGTTTGTGTGTTTTTTTTGTTCTGGCGATTTTCTGCCTAATATTATTAAAAAAATTCCAATTTTATGTAATAAGTCTACATCTTTCGTCGCCCGGGTCCTGCTTCTCCTGTCTTCTTCACCTCCCTCTCGTGCAAGCTCCCTGCTTCGGCCTTCACCGTCACAGCTCCTCCTTCATTTCTCTTCTTTGTGTTGTCGTCTCTTTGCTCATTCTTTCTATTTTTTTTGTTCCCTCAGTGTATGCCTCGCAAAGGTGCGATATGTTTTTTTAAGTTTTTGGTTTTCTTATTTTTATGAGGTCTATTTCGTTTATCTTCTCTCTTGTTTTTCGAATTTCTGCATTAATTTATTGGGGTTCGTGCTGAGCTTCTCTTATGATTGTTGTTGACAGTATACTTCGGTAGGGTTTTTTTTTTTTTTTTGGTTTTGGGTTCCCTTTTTTTTGGCCCGCGATTTACCTTTTGTGTGTGTGTGTGTATGTGTGGCTGTGTGCGTTCGTGTGTTGTGTTAGTGATTTTTTTTATCTTGCTCTCTGGTTTGGATTTGTTATCTTGAACTGCTGTCCAAATCTTAGTTTGCGTGTTTCTTTTTGTGGCGATTTTTTGCCTAATATTATCAAAAAAAAAATCCAGATTTATGTACTTGATTTGATTCTGGATTTTCTTACTTCTCAATCAGGTAATTGGTTCTTAGATTTTTTGGTACATTTAGTTTCATCAACATTTAGTTTCTCTTACCAGTTTCTCGTAATGGCCTTCTTCTGAGTTGGTCCTGGATTTTCTCTAGTCCTACGATTTCTCGGTACTGTTAATTTCCTGTCGATGGTGTTTAGTGCGTCATATCTGTGCTGGTGCGTGTGCCTGTGTGTATGTATGGCTAAATGCGTGTGTGTGTGTATGTATGTGTGTTGTTTGTGTGCTCTGGGGAAGGACATGCTAGCATCGTTCATTTACACATAATGATTTCCTCGGTCTTGTTTTCGAGTTCGAGTTCGTTATTTTGAACTGGTTTGTAAATTTTTTCGGCGGTGCTTCTCATTCAAATGATTGCTTCTACATTTACTTTCGTGGGCCAGGTTATGGGATGTGGTTGTTCTCTACCTCTCAAAAAAAATATTGTTTTCTAGCTATGGAGGTTTTTTTCGTATTCTGTAATGGGAGTTTTTTTTGGGTCGCGCCGACTGTTTTGGGAAATGAAATGTGTTTATTTGAGATCGGAGCTGTATTTTTTCTTGTGATTAGAGGTTTACAGACTGGTAACCTTGCGATCGAAAGGACTCTTTGGAGGAAGATTACGACTCCTTAGAAGGACTGGTCTGATAGGTATAACAACGTCACATACCTCTAACTGTTCGTGTGTCTCTGCATGTTTATTTATTTATATGTGTGTATGTATTTGTTTATTGTTTGGTTCCGGATTGACCTCAACCTCAGCAGTCCACTTCTCAGGTTTTATTTCTTGTCTACCTACACTTCTGTACTGTGTATTTTACTGGTGGCCCGTTCTTGCAAGAGAACATTTTGTTCTTCTTATTTCTATAGGTTTCAGGATTGTTCTTTCATCAGTTTGTTTGTGTGATAGCCAGTGGTGCAGGTGGGATTCTCTAGAGTTCCTGTACGTTGTTGTTGGTCTTAAATTTACACTTTTGTTTTTGTGCCTCATTTGTTTATTTTTTTTCATCTGTAGGTGAGACAATTCAAATCAAGGCAGAGTGGGGTACGGACTTTAACAAACTTTAGGTGTCTTTGCTCTCTTTCATGTGTAGTAACGCTTTTGATTGATTGACTCACTGCTATAATAATGTTTATTTTTTGTATAATCTTTATGTCAACCATTACAAGGATGTAACATATTTACCTTTCTTTCACTTTATATTTATATGTTCAAGTTTTGTCTGTTTCAGGAATTTTAACACCGTAAAGCATGGAGATATCGTTAGTGTGAAGCATGGAGATATCGTTGGTGTGACTGGTTTCCAAGGTGCCTAACTCTTCTTCTTTTTCTTCTTAGTATCACATGTACAGACATTTACTTTTCCTTACACATACATTTGTTGGCAGGCAGGGAAAGGAAATTCAGGGGAGCTTATCATTTACCCCAACTCTATTGAAGTTTTGTCCCCTTGCCTTCATCTTATGCAATATTTTCCAAAGGAGTTAACAAAATTTTCCCCGGGAAATCCAAGAGATTCACACAGGTACATATTAAAGCAGGTAAACTTACTACTACTTTTGGGTACTATCCTCAATTCCTCACTGAGAAATTTGTGAATGGTGAATGATAATAAACACTTTCTGTATGTAGGAACATCGGGCCCACAACCGATTCTTAGGTCTGATTTTGATAAGAGATGTCCGACAAAAATTTGAAACCCGACCAGATTATCTCATATTTGAGGACATTTCTTGACCACCTAGATTTTCAAGAGGTAAATGTTAGTGTGTTACCACATTTTTGGCCCCTCTTTTTAAGTTTGTTACGTTTTTTATTGCATGATTCCATAATTTTCATAATTTTGTTATCTCCTTGCTATTTCCCTTGCTTTTAGGTGGAAACGCCTATCTTAAGTTCCATCCCTCGTATTGGTACGGGATGTCCATTTGTAACGGAGTATAAAAATATGAAACTCTGCCTACATGTTGCTCCATAGGTGAATCCGAAGAAGTTAGTTGTGGGTGGACTGGATCGTGTATATAAGATAGGATGGATGGATCCTATATTTGTTCATTTTTTTTTGATAGATTATTCATTCTATTATGGACGTTATGTAGAATGTGTCTTTTGTATAAATGTTTAAACTTGAGTTTTTACCCATTGGCAGGTGAAGAGTCGACCTATGCTGGAGTTCTCATGTCCTCCATTATTTAACAGGGATTGGGTGTTGGTGATGTCATTTCTTTGTTGTGCTTTAAACGAAGTCTTCCTCATTACTGCACTCATTTTATTGGGGTGGCTTGTGTAATCTTGTACCATTCCTCCATTGCTAACCCCCAAATATTAATAAACTACCATTTAAACTGGAGCTGAGAAGGTGTTTGGTTGTAAAAGCTCTCAAACAGCTTATATAAGCTCTTTAAAAGTATCTTTTTTTTCCTTAGCTTTTTTTCCCTATAAGAAAACCCATATCGGCTCCCAAATGTCATGTCAGAATCCTATAAGCTATTTGTAATCCATTTCTTTATTTTTCTCCTTTTTAAGAAAAAAACATTGAAAGATACTTTAACATTCCCATCTAATTTTGGCTATCTTAATTACAAAAATATGATTGTCAATAGTTTAAATCCCTATTTTCTTTTCTTATTATATACAGTTCAATTTTTTTTACAAATAAATTCTAACATCTTATAGGCTCTAAAAACATCTTGTCAAATGTAGGAGTTTATAATATCTTTTATAGAAATGCTGACTGGATTGGCACCTCTTCTCTTAATACTTTTATTGGCTAATATTCCCCGGGAAATCCAGGAGATGTGCACAAGTACATATTGATGCAGGTAAACTTACGATTACTTTTGGGTACTATCCTCAATTCCTCACTGCGACATTTGTGAATGGTGAATGATAATAAACAATCTCTCTTTGTAGGAAGCTCGGGCCCGCAACCAATCCTTAGATCTGATTTTGAATAGAGATGTCCGACAAATATTTGAAACCCGATCAAAGATTATCTCATATTTGAGGACATTTCTTGACCACCAAGATTTTCAAGAGGTAAATGTTAGTGTGTTACCACATTTTTTGCCCATCTTTTTTTCGTTTGTTTCGTTTTTTATTGCATGATTCCATATTTTTCTTAATTTTGTTATCTCCGTGCTGATTACTTTGCTTCCAGGTGGAAACGCCTATCTTAAGTTCCATCCTTGGTAATGGCACGGGATGTCTGTTTGTAACGGAGTATAAAAATATGGAACTCTACCTACATGTCGCTCCAGAGATGAAACTGAAGAAGTTAATTGTGGGTGGGTTGGATCGCGTATATGAAATAGGATGGATCTTATATTCATTCAGTTTTTTTTAATAGATTGTTCATTCTATTGTTGACATTGTGTAGAATGTGTCTTTTGTATAAATGTTTAAACTTGAGTTTTTACCCATTGGTAGGTGAAGAGTCGGCCTATGCCGGAGTTCCTATGTCCTACATTATTGAAAAGGGATTGGTGTTAACCGATCAAAAAAAAAAAAAAAAAAGGGATTGGTGTTGGTGATGTAATTTATTTGTTGTGTAAAACCCTAAATTCTGAATTCCTAATTTTACATCTAATTTTAAATTTTTCCTAAAGTTGTAATAATTTATGTAAAACCCAGAATTTTGAACATGTTAAAATACCCTTTAATCTCGAATCTATAAAAGACGTTTAATTATTTAAAATATTGCAGTACGACTATAACCTAAGTATTTAAATCGTGTAATACGAATATAAGACTTATACTGAAATAATTTGTACACATTTAAAATTGTCACATGTTTTTTATTTTTGTCCCTAGCCAAATGATATGTTGTACACAAACATATGAAATCGTGAATCATGTCAAGGTTTGTGATGGGTTTTAAATTTGGCAAAGTCTTCCATCAAATCCCCATAATTTAGGCATTTTCCTTTTTGAAATTCCTTCCCACTCGCCTATATATATCACACACACATACTTCACAAAACTAAAAACCCTAAAACCTAAAACGAAAAACGGCGGCTACCTAGGTCTCTACCATTCCCATTCGATCGAGGCGTGCACAAAGGAAGGATTGGTGGTAGATTGAAGGTCTTGGGTGCGTTGGTATGATTAAACACGTTATATGATGGCTTAAATGAATTTTGGAATTAAGACATCTTGTATACCTGAATTTGTGAATGAGATAGGTCATGATATATAATGATCTAATTCAGTTTCTTTTGATGAAAACCTAGTTTTATGTCTTAGTTAAGTTCTCCAATTGGTTTGGAGTGATTTCGAGTTGTTTTGGTCGTGTTTTTTATTTTTGTGTGATTAAGTGTTGAATCTGAAATTCGGGAGTCTGAAATTAGTCCACTTTGTCAATTTTTGATTCAAGAACTATAATGAGTTGGGCCATGAAACTCTCCAGTATGTAACTTCTATATGATTAATAATACCCTGAAATTTGGGAATTTTTCCTGGATGTTTTGTTAGGTCGTTGAGTCCGATATTTTTTGGGTACAACTGCAGGTCGATTTTCTGAATAGTCTGAGTTTGAGTATTTTTCGTGTGGGGTTAGACTAACTAATAAATTCTGAAAATATTTGTGTGGGTTCTAAAGACATTGAAGTACCTGTGTGAATTTTTGTTAATTTTATTTTTGAGTTCTGATGTGGTTCAAAAATTTGTCAAGTTGTGACCTGTTCATAGATAAAAGCTGATGAAAAGGTTAAAAGACTAATAAGAGTTAGAGTTGTATTGAATTTATCTCCAGGTATGCTGTCAGGTTTTTGGGTCATATTGAAAGGGGTCCATTTTAATGATACCAATGTGTTTTTGGGTAATTCTTGAGTCTAAAATCAATTTCTGGAAAAGTACTTTCTTAAAATGTAAGTCTTGTAATTTTTAGAAGTCGAGAGAATGTCTTTTCTGATTTTACAAGTTCAAGTGTCAAACCTGTCAACTAGTAATCCGAATTTCAACCTTGGTTTATGATTTTTGTTTTGAAATCATTAACTCAAATTGGACAGGACTTAAATATAAGATGTGTTTGGCCTCTGTGATTTTTGGTGGAAATTTTATAGTAGCACATCATGGTCTCTTAATTGCTTACTTTTTGAGTCTCAGATTGTCACCGAATCTGGACTAGTTTTGATAAGGAATTTTTGTTCTATAGCTATACTACCTGGAAATTCTACAAAAAAATTACACAAAGTAGAAAACATATGTACCTACCTGGGATAATTTTTATAAGGCTCCAGGAGGTACACAAGTATACTTTAAAAATCCGGAAACGTGATACATGTTTTAATACTAAAAGCTGAGTTTTCTTAAACAGGTGGTTACACACTCAAAGCCTATTATATTACTAAAATGCGTAACCTAATTCATTTGGACTTAAACTAATACTTGGTTATTGATCCGTATAGGTTCCGTGAAGCGGGAGTGATCCTGTATCTTGTGATCCATCTATCTTTGTTTACTTTTGCTGTTGAATAAGGTACAGATATTTCGTACTTTTTCAGCAAGAGTACAACTACTTTCTCTCTCATGACCTTTCTCTCTCTTCTATATTATTTGCCCATCTTATTTTGGACTGTTGATATTCGAACTCTTCATTTAAACCTTTAACATTGCATCTTTGGTTTGATACATGTGAATTGAACCTTTGATATTAGCCCTCTGATTATTCGAACCTTTGATATTGAACTTCGACTATATGATTATGACCTACACTTTGATTTGAACTTGTACTTTTTGACCCTTCAGTATTTTCCCAGGTATTATCTGTTCCCAGTTATTGGGGGTCCATGACCGTAGCATTGATGCATCAATGTTATGACTCTAGTGTGGTTGGAGAGATGTGCCACACCGTCCCTTATCTGCTATCTGCTATGGCCATTATTATGATTATGATTGATTTGCAGGGGCGTATGGATGCATCCTAGATTTGTTTGTTATTTGTTTGGGCTACTATGATGATATGGATATATATTATATTTGTTTGGTGATTGGGCATGCGTGCATGCAGTCCCTTCACATTTGGGAGTTGATCACTCCATTGGGCTACTATTTGTTTGTATATTTATTTGGGCCTGGGGTAAAATACTGAATCCACATTCATACACTTTATATTTAAACTTTGATATCCTTTTGATTATCCATTGACACCATATGTATTCTATCTTCGCATTCCTTTGATTATCTTATCTCGTTTGATCTGTTTTGTTATTTGCTTTATATCTGTTCACTGAGCTTTTTATGCTCAGCCGCTTTTCTTTTCCATGCGGCAGGTGCTTAAGCTAGGAGCGGGGTTATTAGCTTGGGGATGAGAGAGAGTGGATTACCCTATAGCTTTATTTAAATAATGAACTTTATTTCCTTATCGTTATTTCCGGATTTCGGACATTTGTATCATACTTTCTTTGTTTGGTTTCGGGGACACTGAAGAGATAAATTTACCACTAGAAGGGGGGTTGAATAGTGGTAATGCGGAATAACGAAATTTCTTGTGAATAAATGAAAGATAGTGCGGAATTTAAAGACTCAAAGATTTATAGAGGTTCGGCAACTTGCCTACGTCCTCTCTCCGACTTTCTTTTTATATTGGCTCAAGAACAACCACAATCTTGACTCGTCTTCGATCGGTCCGAGTTCACAACCGTTACAATCGCCTGTCTTCTATCGGTCCAAGCTCAACCTCTCTCTCAATATAAACTTTTGTATATCTAGTGTTCTATAGGAACTAGATAGTCCTCACTATACGAATATGGGAGTATAATCCTAACAATGCCAGATCAAAGATCCTAATAACACCGGATTAGTGACTCTTGATTCGTTTCTCTTACGCTCAAGTGTAAGTGATGCAACACTTACAATCAAATGAAGGAATGCAAAGTATAATAAATATTACAAGGTATATCACTCTTTGTATTTCTCTTCTCACAACTTAAAATGCAATAGAAGATATGAAACTGAGCTCAAGTATGCTTTGATTGCTTGTATTCTTATATGCTTGTATGCTTGAAGTTGTGTGTTTGATACCCAAGTCCTTTGGGTATTTGTAGGTGAAAGCCATCCTTCAAATACTGAAAAACGTATTATTAGCGTGCGCTAATAATGTCTTCTAGCGTGCGTTATCGATCTTGACTTGGCTTTTCTGAACGGTCACAAAGACTGTTGCAACGGTAAAATTATAAGGCTAGCGTGCGCTAGTCATGTATCCGTAGCGTGCGTTATCGGCTGGTCAACAGGTCTTCAATCTTGACTTTGAAAATATTGGTTTGTCTCCCCAACGTCTCTTTATCCAACGGCTAAATTTGAGCTTAGCGTGCGCTAGCAAGTATGCATAGCGTGCGCTAGTATTAATTAAATCCAACTTTTCCAGATTTCACGGATCTTCATTGACCCTTGCCTTCCAAAGGTAGAAAATCCAACGGTAAGATGCTGACTCTTTTTAGCGTGCGCTAATGCTTATATCTTAGCGTGCGCTAAATATTTCTTTCAGTAACGTATGTTACCCTGTGTAGCGTACGTAAAGTCCTTGACATTTTGAGTCCAGTAGCTACTGGACTACTGACCATGATATCCGGTAGCGTGCGCAAGTATTGAGTAATAACGTGCGCGAAGGCCTTGTATTAGCGTACGTAAATAGTTGTTCATAGCGTGCGTAAGACCGTTTCCTTTTTCTTTCCAGACCTTACTATCCTCTGACTGAATGATGCGATAGCGTGCATTAATATTGATTGTATAGCGTGCGCTAACTGTAGTTACTTAGCGTGCGCTAATGTTGAAAGACTTGCGTGCGCTATCCATCAGGTGACTTCACTGGGCTGCAGCTGACTGACTGGGCTGTACATGCATTTCTCGATAGCGTGCGCTACTATGATATGGGTAGCGTGCCCTAACACTATTTAGCTCCTTCAATATAATATCGAACTGAGATTGATCTAATTAAATATTTTGAATGGAATTATCATCAAAATACATTTTGAGTCAACAATCTCCCCCTTTTTGATGATGTCAAAACATTTAATTTATACCTGCAAAAACATTTTAAATGATTCTAATCAAGGTAACTTGTTCGATATATTAGTATATTTCGGTTTTTGGAGTATTCTCCCCCTTTTTGACATAAACAAAAAGGAACTCCCCCTGAATTGTTGCATTTTTAACAAATACCAACGAAAATGCCATTAACCAAAGTGAAATTACGTAAATAACAATACACGTAAACAAATACCAAATGAAGTGAAATGCGAATATCATTAAGATAGAGTTCAAGCAATACATACAGTTTTCATGACATGAACCATAAAGACCATTCGAATTATAAGCTTCTACAAACAAGCATCAATTTCCTAGTTTCTAGGGTGCTGCATCAGAAGAGGAGGACGGGAATGGGAATGACGGATGTGTGTAACGAATGAAATCGGAGATCAGCCCACGAACTTCCCCGATTTCCGAACGAAGAGACCCGACTTCCGTGTGTAGAGACCGAACATCCTCTCGAATTTCAAGCTGAGAGGTCTCGATGCTCCGCATCCGAGCGCAAAGGTTGCTTTCCTCTTCCTCCGTGACGACGTCTTTCATCGGGCGCTTGCCCTTGGAAGTGGGCTTCCTCACGAACTCCCCGGTTTGCATCTCTCGAAGAGTATGTGGTCCCCAGTGAATGATTTTCTCCTCTGGAGTAGGCATGCGCGACCCTTTTTCCACTTGGTCGTCGTCGCGAAGATATGGGAATAGGATCCACCCTCGGTTGGACGTCCACACATAATGCATGGCTTTTAGCGAAGAGTCCGAAATCTCATGACCGAGAGAGACGGGGACAGCCTTGTCTTTTGACAAATCAATGTGATGAAATCTGAATATTGCCGTGAGAATGGAACCATAAGGCATTCCAGCCTTGCGGGAACGAGACGCGTAGTTCTTCGACCGAAAAAGGTCTCCCTTCACTTTCATCCAGCTGGTGACGATATCAGCAAAATTCACTTTATCATCATTAAAAACGCGATACACCACGTGTTTGTCGACTCCCACTAATTTATGTTGAGTATTCACCTTCGGCATTATACACTTTGTAAGAGCCACTAAGAGTAGACGAATGTTGATCCCAAAGTCATTGTTCTCGAAGAAATCGTCGGTTATGTCAATAACAGCTTTTGAACTGAGGAACTCTTTGACATCGATTTCCCTGACTCCAGTATCATCGGCAATCATTTTTCCAGTACATAGAAACCCATCGGATGGTAAACCAAAAATCTGCGATAAAATATCCGAGGAAACTTTCACTCGCGTTCCTCCAACTAAACTTCCTAAAACAAGGGATGATGACCCTTCACTGTCGGCCACATGAAGATTGGTGTAGAATTCGCGGACAAGTTCAGGAAAAATAGGGTCTTTACATTCTACGAAATGGGCAATTCCAATCGAAGAAAAGAAATCAGAGATAACGACATTTACCCGTTCCAGACTTAGAAAGTTGAAGAAATAACAATCCGTAATATGCTCTTGTGGAAGGACTTCAAAGAATACCCTCGATGCGGTGGATGAGATGAATCGAGTCGCATCGTATTGTGCGTTGAGAGGACGTTTTAGGTTTTTGTATGTTTTTTCCATGGTTTTTCGATTCTTGCTTGACATCAATCAGAGAGAAGTTGAATATATGAGGGAGAAAACGGAAGTTGAAGATTCGGATTTGCGGCTAGGGTTTTTCTGAAAAATGTGTTCTTGCGATTGCGTGCATTAGAAAAGGGTGAAAGAGTTACAGGGTCGTACGGACTATATATAGTCAACTGAGTTTTTAGTTAGCGTACGCTAGGAACATAGAGTTAGCGTACGTTAGGTAAAAATGAAAAGCTTATTGGACTGTCCAGTAGCTAATTTGGAATACGAAAAATTTTTTAATTAGCGTACGCAAGGCAGTGAGGTTAGCGTACGCTATCGAAATCAGTTTTTAGCGCGCGTTAAGAGAGTGAAGCTAGCGCGCGCTAGCGAATGAAGCGAATCAGGGGTATTAATATCTTGAGTAGAAAGCTTATTTCAAAAGTTGTCTATATGACCCATACCAAGTTGTAAACGAATAGAATTAAACGATTCTTCGGGAAGAGGTTTTGTAAAAATATCAGCAAGTTGGTCCTTCGTCCCGACAAAAATTAAACAGATATCCTTTTTCTGAACATGATCGCATAGAAAATGATGTCTAATATCTATATGTTTAGTTCTACTATGCAACACAGGATTTTTACTCAGATTAATTGCACTAGTGTTATCACATAGAATAGGGGTATTTTCAAAATATATGCCGTAGTCGCGGAGTTGATTTTTAATCCATAACACCTGAGCACAGGCGCTCCCTGCAGCGTCATATTCGGCCTCAGCTGTAGACAATGCTACACTGGTTTGCTTTTTACTTCCCCAAGATATTAAACATGATCCAACAAAATGACAAGTACCACTAGTACTCTTTTTGTCAATTTTACATCCGCCGAAATCGGCGTCACTATATGCAATTAAATTAAAATCCAAGCAAGAAGGGTACCATAGACCTAGTCCGATAGTCCCTTTCAAGTAGCGAAAAATGCGTTTACAAGCAATTAAATGTGATTCCTTGGGATTAGCTTGGAATCGAGCACATAAACATGTAGCAAATATTATATCTGGCCTAGATGCAGTTAAATATAACAAAGATCCGATCATACCTCGATATAATTTTTGATCTACAGATTTGCCATTTTCATCTTTTTGGAGCTTTAATGATGAAGACATTGGAGTAGATATTACCTTGCTACTTTCCATTTTGAATTTCTTGAGGAGGTCGTTTGAGTACTTCGTTTGATGGATAAAGATTCCATCTTCGCATTGCTTGATTTGAAGCCCGAGGAAGAGTGTTAATTCTCCCATCATACTCATCTCGAACTCTCCTTTCATAAGATTAGAAAAATCTTGGCACAAAGATTCATTAGTAGCTCCAAATACAATGTCATCAACGTAGATTTGGCAAACAAGTATATCATCATTCAATATTTTAACAAACAAGGTATTATCGAATTTGCCTCTTTTATAGTCATTTGCAATTAAAAATTGACTTAAACGATCATACCATGCTCGGGGTGCTTGCTTCAACCCGTAGAGTGACTTGTTGAGCTTGTAGACATGATCCGAAAATTGATGATCTTCAAAACCGGGAGGTTGCTTGACGTAGACTTCTTCTTGAATGTAACCATTCAAGAATGCACTTTTCACATCCATTTGAAATAGTTTGATCTTTTTATGGGCGGTAAAATGCACATAACAAGCGAATGGCTTCGAGTCGAGTCACGGGAGCAAAACTTTCTTCATAATCAAGACCTTCCTCTTGATTATACCCTTGAGCGACCAAACGAGATTTATTTCGAATTGGATAACCGTCTTCGTCACTCTTAATTTTGTGCACCCATTTAGTTCCGATAATTGTTTTATTTTTAGGAGCGGGAACTAAATTCCATACATTATTGTGCATGAATTGCACAAGCTCCTCTTCCATTGTCATCACCCAACTTTCATCATCGAGATCTTCGGATATATTCTTGGGAACTATTTCGGATACAAAAGCACAATGAGCCATAAATTCGGTGGTTCTCATTCGGGTTTGAACACCGTCTTCAATGTTTCCAATCACGAGATCCTTTGGATGGTCTTTGATGTGCCTCCAATCTTTCGGTAAATCAACGATTGTGTTCGTTTCGATTTCTGAAATTTTCTTCACTTCGGGTGAGGGATCCGGAAAAGTACCTGCATCATCACAGTATTCTACCTTTCTCGGGGATGAGATCATATCATTGAATTTAACATGTATGGACTCTTCAACTTTATTCATTCTAATGTTATAAACGCGATATGCTTTGCTATTTGTACAATAACCAAGAAATATTCCGGAGTCGGATTTAGCATCAAACTTGCCCAAGTTATCCTTACCATTGTTCAAAATAAATACGTTGCAACCAAAAGGATGAAAATAAGCTATGTTGGGCTTTTTGCCCTTCCATAATTCATATGGGGTTTTAAGATGAGTTCTACGAACATGAACCCGGTTAATCACATAGCATGCGGTAAAGATTGCTTCGGCCCAAAAATATCGTGGAAGAGAGTATTCATTAAGCATAGTCCTTGACATTTCTTCCAAAGATCGGTTTTTCCTTTCAACAACTCCATTTTGTTGAGGCGTTCTAGGGGCTGAAAAGTTATGATTAATCCCGTATTTATCACATAGGAGTTCAAACGGAGTGCAATCAAATTCACCTCCGTGATCGATGCGAATAGAAATTATGGAGAGATTTTTCTCACTTGAAACCAAACGACACCATTTAGAAAACTCGGAAAATGCATCATCCTTATGTGCTAAAAATCTAACCCAAGTAAATCGATAGAAATCATCAACAATAACTAAAGTGAAAAGTTTGCCATTTAAACTAACATGTCTAGATGGTCCAATCAAATCCATATGCACTAGTTCAAGAACTCGACTAGTGGAAACCTCGAATTTTGGTTTAAAAGATTCTCGAGTGTGTTTCCCTTTTATGCATGATTCACACAAATGCTTTCTATCAAACTTGAGTTTGGGCAATCCACGAACAAGGTCGTGTCTAGATAAAATAGAAATGATAGGTAGAGAAGTGTGGCCCAATTTTTGATGCCATAAATATGCATTGTCATCCAAGGTAATAAGACATTTTTCATTGAATGAACTTTTATCGTTAAGATCAACAATATAGATGTTTCCACATCTCAAACCAATGAAAGCAATTTTATTATTTCTAAATGCCGTGCAATGCATTTGCTCAAATAGAATTTTAAAACCTTCATCGCAAAGTTGCGAAACGCTAAGAAGATTATGATGCAAACCTTCAACAAACAATACTTTGTTGATAGAAGGAGAAGGTTCCTTACCGACTTTGCCGATGCCTTTGATTTTTCCTTTTTGATTATCTCCAAAGGTCACATGTCCTTGTTCTTGATATTCGAGGTCTTCAAATAAGTCCTCGGAGCTGCACATGTGCCTTGAGCATCCGCTATCAATGTACCACTTGCTTTTCCTTGGTGCCGGTACCTACAAACATAGAGTTTCTCGGTTGTTTCGGTACCCAAGCCCGTCTGGGTCCTCCAAAGTTAACTATGCTTATAGCATTTGGAACAATTGTCCCTTTAGGAACCCATATTTGCTTAACTTTGATGGTTCTCAACTTTGAACGAACATTAACATCATGAACTCATTTGGAAGAATCTTTTGAATTCTCGGTTTCGGTTTTCTTTATTTTGTCAAGGTTGATAAGGGATTGTTCCCGTTTAAAAGGATCGAAATCAAGACCGTGTTTGAGCAAGGGTGATTTTTAGATAGATAGAAGCCTTTCAAATTTCTCGTTTCCGAGAGTAAATTTGTTCAAAATATATTTTAGCTCCTTTTGAGTTTTTGTCAACTCGATTTTCAAAACATTTTCTTTTTCAAGGCATAATGTATGGTCGATCTCAATAGTTTTGCCTTTGTTTTGAAGAGAGGAATTTTCGAGTTCTAGAGATTTTATTTTTCTCTTTAAAGATATGTTTAATTTAACCATCTCGTCATACTCCGTATTCAAGGATTCAAACGCACTCAATAACTCATCATCATGATGAACTTCTTATGAATCACAAAAATCAAAAGAGTCATATTCGTCATCATTGAGTTTAGAACTTACCTCGTTATTACTTTCGGAGTCGACTGCCATGAATGCGAGATTGCGTCTAGAGATCTTTCAATCTCCTCCTCGTCATCACTCCAAGAAGCGATTAGGACCTCCTTCTTTTTGAATCTTTCCATTTGAGGTTTTGAAGAGGATCCTCGGCATTCTTTGGCATAGTGACCGGCTTGACCATATTTCCGACAATTATTGTCGAACTTCTTTATAGGAGTATAGCCACTCTTCTTTTGCTCCGGTTTGCCATCCCGACCAAGAAAACTTCGCCTCTTTTGAATTAGGTTTTTATACCTTCTAAAGTTCTTGGCGTAGAGAGAGAGTTCCTCATCGTCTTCATCTTCGGGAACATCTTCCTCAACGTCGCTATCAACATTGAATATGACAACTCTTTCCCGAGGCTTAGGTTTGGTGCCTCTAGACTTGAGAACGATCTCATATTTGATGAGTGACCCAATGAGGGCACTAAATTCGAGCTTGTTGAGATCTTTGGATTCCATGATTGCAGTGACTGTGGCATCCCATTCTCGTGGCAACGATCGAAGAATTTTCTTAGCTTTGTCGCTTCTCGATATAGGCTTTCCGAAAGATGCAAGACCATCAGTTATAGCCGAAAATCGATCCAACATATTTGTGATCGTTTCCTCGTCTTTCATGGAGAAAAGTTCGTAGTCATGGAGTAACATGTTGATTTTGGTCTCCTTGACTTGGGTGCTTCCCTCATGAGTGACTTCGAGAATTTCCCAAATTTCTTTTGCGCTTTCATAGGACGATATCCTATTGATTTCTTCGGGATTAAGAGCGCAATAGAGAAGTTGAGTAGCTCGTGAATTGACATGTGTGTTTCTCCAATCCTCGTCGTTGAATTCTTCGATCTTTTTCAATGATCCATCCTCTTTCTTAGCAATCTTAGGACCAAGAGCAATAACTTTCCAGATTTCAATATCGTAGGCTTGAACGAAGATTGCCATCTTCTTTTTCCATGTCATGAAATTGGAACCGTCGAAGAAAGGAGGACGATTGAGAGCATTTCCTTCAATTTGGCCAAGAAGTGCCATTTGCGGATCTTTTTCTCTTAGGTGGTTAAACCTTTAAAAAGAGACCCGTTCCGATACAAACTGAAGAGATAAATTTACCACTAGAAGGAGGGTTGAATAGTGGTAATGCGGAATAACGAAATTTCTTGTGAATAAATGAAAGATAGTGCGGAATTTAAAGACTCAAAGATTTATAGAGGTTCGGCAACTTGCGTTTCTTTTTCTATTGGCTCAAGAACAACCACAATCTTGACTCGTCTTCGATCGGTCCAAGTTCACAACCGTTACAATCGCTTGTCTTCTATCGGTCCAAGCTCAACCTCTCTCTCAATATAAACTTTTGTATATCTAGTGTTCTATAGGAACTAGATAGTCCTCACTATACGAATATAGGAGTATAATCCTAACAATTCCGGATCAAAGATCCTAATAACACCGGATTAGTGACTCTTGATTCGTTTCTCTTACGCTCAAGTGTAAGCGATGCAACACTTACAATCAAATGAAGGAATACAAAGTATAATAAATATTACAAGGTATATCACTCTTTGTATTTCTCTTCTCACAACTTAAAATGCAATAGAAGATATGAAACTGAGCTCAAGTATACTTTGATTGCTTGTATGCTTGTATGCTTGTATGGTTGAAGTTGTGTGTTTGATACCCAAGTCCTTTGGGTAGTTATAGGTGAAAGCCATCCTTCAAATACTGAAAAACGTATTATTAGCGTGCACTAATAATGTCTTCTAGCGTGCGCTATCGATCTTGACTTGGCTTTTCTGAACGGTCACAAAGACTGTTGCAACGGTAAAATTGTATGGCTAGCATGCGCTAGTCATGTATCCGTAGCGTGCGTTATCGGCTGGTCAACAGGTCTTCAATCTTGACTTTGAAAATGTTGGTTTGTCTCCCCAACGTCTCTTTATCCAACGGCTAAATTTGAGCTTAGCGTGCGCTAGCAAGTATGCATAGCGTGCGCTAGTATTAATTAAATCCAACTTTTCCAGATTTCACGGATCTTCATTGACCATTGCCTTCCAACGGTAGAAAATCCAACGGTAAGATGCTGACTCCTTTTAGCGTGCGCTAATCCTTATGTCTTAGCGTGCGCTAAATATTTCTTTCAGTAACGTACGTTACCCTGTGTAGCGTACGTAAAGTCCTTGACATTTTGAGTCCAGTAGCTACTGGACTACTGACCATGATATCCGGTAGCGTGCGCAAGTATTGAGTAATAACGTGCGCTAAGTCCTTGTATTAGCGTACGTAAATAGTTGTTCATAGCGTGCGCAAGACCGTTTCCTTTTTCTTTCCAGACCTTACTGTCCTCTAACTGAATGATGCGATAGCGTGTGCATGCGCTAACTGTAGTTACTTAGCGTGCGCTAATGTTGAAAGACTTGCGTGCGCTATCCATCAGGTGACTTCACTGGGCTGCAGCTGACTGACTGGGCTGTACATGCATTTCTCGATAGCGTGCGCTACTATGATATGGGTAGCGTGCGCTAACACTATTTAGATCCTTCAATATAATATCGAACTGAGATTGATCTAATTAAATGTTTTGAATGGAATTATCATCAAAATACATTTTGAGTCAACAGACACTTGGTGTTGTTTTAGTCCCCTTTTGATACACTTTTGATAGTTTTTATTTAAGACTTCTGCTGTTTGATTTGAATCTGTTGTATCTGATATGTCACCATAAAGTGACGCTTCTACCCTTGCCGGGTTGGGGCGTTACAATTTATGGTATCAGAGCGACCGGGTTTGAATCTTCAGGGCTTAAGCCATGACTTGTGAGATTGGGTAGACGCTAGACTTTCGTTTGGTCTTTTCTTTTTCGTACTTACATTCATTTGTCTTTCGCTAATCATTTGGTACCGTTTTAGATGTTGAACACACGCAACGACGCTGGTGGTGATAACCCTCCTCATTATGATGGTATGGTTGCTCGAGCAGTAGCTGCTACTATCCCTCAGATTCTTGAGACTCTACGAAATACTGACAGGGCTAGGAGAAACAATGAGGGTATTCACGTGTGGATTGAGCATTTCAACAAGTTGAAGCAATGCGTCGATCAAGAACTCGACCAAAACAACGAATCGATACGATCCAACCATGGAATAACGAGGGAAATGATATAATACTTCTAAATATTCATCAATCCATCATAATCCTAAGTTAAATCGGATTAATCGGACGAAAACAACCAAAATACCCAAATTCTCCAAAACTAGATTTCTAGGAAATCTGACCTGATTCGGTAGATCGGAGGATGTTATAGGATTGATGATTGATGATATGAACTCCAAGACTTCATGGATTTATTGTCCAACAACATCTCTCCATGATCAACATACCCCCAGCCGCGGAAGAGAAGAAAACTGAGTGAGAAATGGCTGAAGAAAACGTCTGCTGGCCTTAAATAGCCGATCACGCCGCCTTACGTATGTAATGTACATGGCTTACGACGAATCGCCATGGCCAACTCGCCGCTAGAAATGCCGGAAGCGTTATGTACGTTCGCCAGTGGCCTTACGTACGAATCGGCCTTACGACGTAATCGCCGAGCACTAACGGCCGTAACTCGGCGATCTTGGCCGGGCCTGCATCGCCGGCCATGACTCGGCCGGGGCCAACTCCGACGGCCCGAACGACCCCGAAACCCAAACCTGAATACGAATCGAAGATACGGTTACGAAGTACTCGCAAAGACGAATTCGAGCACTAAAAGAACACACGATTCCGACCACCCGAAGGCTCGAAATTCGACAACGGAAAGTAATTACCCCAAACTTTGGGAAATTACGAAAATGGCCCAAAACGCCCGAAAATCACGATACGTGATCGAAACACCAAGCCAAAGCTCGAAACATGAATAATAACATTAAATGAACTTACGAGAAACTCGAAACAACAGTTTCGGACGAGATTCGCAAGAATCGAACTCAAGTGCGGAAAAGTCGCCAAAAAGCACGGAACTCAACAAAACGATACCGAAACGAGCTCGGATGACAAAAAGTGCAGAATTAATCATTCTCATAATGACAAAACGGTCATTAGTGAGTCGTCAAAACGGACTTTCTCCGAAAAAAAAGAAATTACCGGAAATCGAAATTACGGGTATTACAGTATGGGTGCATCCTAGATTTGTTTGTTATTTGTTTGGGATACTATGATGATATGGATATATATTATATTTGTTTGGTGATTGGGCATGCGTGCATGCAGTTCCTTCACATTTGGGAGTTGATCACTCCATTGGGCTACTATTTGTTTGGATATTTGTGTGGGCCTGGGGTAAAATACTGAATCCACATTCATACACTTTATACTTAAAACTTTGATATCCTTTTGATTATCCATTGACACCATATGTATTCCATATTCGCATTCCTTTGATTATCTTATCTCGTTTGATCTGTTTTGTTATTTGCTTTATATCTGTTCACTGAGCTTTTTATGCTCAACCGCTTTTCTTTTCCATGCGGCAGGTACTTAAGCTAGGAGCGGGGTTATTAGCTTGGGGATGAGAGAGAGTGGATTACCCTATAGCTTTATTTAAATAATGAACTTTATATCCTTATTGTTATTTTCGGATTTCGGACATTTGTATCGTACTTTCTTTTGTTTGGTTTCGGGGACACTTGGTGTTGTTTTAGTCCCCTTTTGATACCCTTTTGATAATTTTTATTTAAGACTTCCGCTGTTTGATTTGAATCTGTTGTATCTGATATGTCACCATAAAGTGACGCTTCTACCCTTGCCGGGTTGGGGCGTTACAATTTAATTTGAACCCTAAACTATATGTTAAGTATAATAACACACCTAAAATTAGTTAACCTCTTAATTATGCATATATAATTATATGTTACATAAATTAAAACATTCTTAATAACCCTCTACATGCACACGTTTGACATGTCTTATAATATCCTAATTGATTGCATTCGAATCCCTTAATTTCGGTACTATCATAATACCTATAACTGATCTAAATTAATCTCAATCAAACACAATTTATGACAATAAAAACCTTCCTAATTTGTACCCCGCTCCTCCCCTAATTATCAGGTTATAACGCGCCTTTCTTTATCCCCCTCCCATTCCTATCATACGAAACACAAACACAAACAAACACACACAAAAGCTGCTGTTAATATTCTCCATCAAAGTCCAAGTATTCGAAGTGTTGTTGTGGTTGTTTTGATCGCGGTATAAATTTTTGATGTTAGGGTTTGATTCGTGAGTGTTGTCCTCTTGTTTCCTTTGCTTCGTATCCATCACAAGGTATCACCAATCTCCCTTGTTTCTGTCCAATTCGAATATATGTTGGTCTAATCTGTTAAAGAACGTGTTAATAAGAATCACATGAAATCATGAACTTTTTTTTTGAGAAGAAATAATACATTCATACATAATCAATCAAGTAAAAGCAGTACAAGTCAGATCACCCAATCTCAGGTAAATCTGTCAGTCCATCTCTATCCTCAACTACATGTTGTGCAAAGTTATGGGCCAAGTTATTTGCGGAACGGTAAACGTGCGAAAAGGAAATAGAGTCAAACAAGTACAAAAGTTTTAATGAACTCAATAAAATGCCCTCCAGGTGATAAACAAGTAGTGGCAGAGTTGATAGCTTTTATGACGGATTGACAATAGCTCTCGATGATGATTCTTTTCCACGCGAACTCAATGGCCAACTCAATCCCACACTTCACAGCAAGCGTTTCTGCTGTTTCTGGGCAGATTTGATGCGGCATTAATCTTTGTCTCCAAGCTAGCGTGTCGCCTGCTCCATTTCGTGCTACGATCCCCAACCCTGCTGCTTTATCAGATCTGAATATGGCTGCTTCAACATTTATTTTCACGTGCAGGTCATTAGGTGGCATCCAGGTTGAAGCTGATTCCGGTGGCCTTGGTTGCGTAAAATGTTGGCTGGATGAATGGAATCGGTTCAGGTACTCCGCTGCGAACTGTACCAACTCCTATGGATCTCCTTCTTTATTTGAATTGGTGAGTTGATTTCGGTGATACCAAATCCCCCAACTGATACATGTATAGCACGCAAATTGCTTTGCTGATAGAACCTGTTTTACCACACAAATCCAAAACCAAACATCAGTACTAGAATCAGAACAAATAGATGCAGGTAGGCCAGAGGTTGCCCAGACCAATCTTGCAAATGGACAATTTCGAAATACATGAATAGCAGATTCTGAATTTTCTCTACACAGCAAACAGAGAGGGTCCACAGGTACGTGTCACTGAACTAGATTCTGGAGAATAGGTAACCCATTAGAAAAAAGTCTCCAGAGGAAAAATCTAACTTTGTTTGGTACACCTACTTTCCACACGAAACTCCAATCACAACTAACAGGATTAGAACTAGAAGTTGCATTAAGATTTCTATTGTATTTCAGTTTGCGAGCTAGGTGGTAAGCCGAGCTAACTGAGTACTGGCCATTCTTATTAAAATACCAAATCCGAGTATCAATCGAATTAGGGGAGCCAAGAGGAATTTGAGTGATAAAATCTATGTCCTCCTCCTAGAAGACCCAACGCAACCCATCCATATCCCACCCCTTCCCGTTCGACAGGATGAAATTCGCCACAGAGATATTGCCTAAGTGATAAATATCAAGTGTGATGGGCTTACGCACGCTGTCCCTACGTATCTAGTTATCCTTCCAAATGCTGACTGGAGATCCATTACATATGCGCCAAATGATGCCATTTCTTACCATCTCAATCGAGCTATAGATGCTCTTCCATGTAAAGGACGAATTACTGTTTGGCAAAACATCGAGGATATCACAGTTTGGAAAGTACTTAGCTTACAAAATACGACTAAGTAAAGAGACGGGATTTTGTATAACATGCCACACTTGCTTTCCCAACATCGCCATATTAACGGAATTCAAATCTCTAAAGCCCATGCCTCCAACTCTTGTACTCTCACAAAGATGGTAAACATGGTAAAACATGTATGTTCAACTTAGATTCTAACCTGTTCGACCTAAATATATTCGACCCTTATAATCTTTTCTGATTTTGATATGATTCGACCTTTGTTATCTTTTCTATTCGACTTATGTTTCTGCTTTATATATCGACTTATAAACTGATCTAATCGACCATGTTTTCTGTTTGTGTTCGACTTGTAATCTGAACCATTCGACCTCTTAATCATTCGACCATAACCTAATCAATCCGACCCTAATCTAATTCGTAATAACATGCTTTCTAAAACTGATTCAAAACCTAGAATAATTAATAGGAGGCGTATGAAATTAATGGTACGAAATAGGGCTGGTTTATGACATTTTATGTGAGTTGATGATTCGTATAAATTGTGGTTGTGTATAGCGTGTGTGGGTGATCATCAAAGGTTGGAAACATGTGTGTTAACATGTTAATTAAACCAGGTCTTGTGATATATATAGGTCTCGTGTGCGTTGTATAAGTAGAACATGTTTAATGATGGTTTAAAACGAGTTTTTGAACGAAACAGTTTTGAAGGCTGAATATGTGAATGCTATAGCTTGAGTTTTATAAGGGTATAATACTGGATCTTTGCTTTTAAACTTAGTTTAATGTCTTATTTAAGTTTTCCAATTGGTTTGAAGAGAATTAGAGTTGTATTGGTCATATTTCTGAATTTTATGTGATCATATGTCAAAACAGCGTTTTCAGAAAATTTCTTCAGTCGATTTGTCTGATTTTTCATGTCAAATATATAAGGATTTAGGAGCTCTCCTTTTACATAGGTAATATATAAGTTATAATGGACTTCTTGGAAGTTTTGTGGATTTTTCTAAAGTGTTAAAATGGGTTAGTTAAAGGCAAACTTTCTGTGTGTATCTGCAGATCCGAATCTGAACATATTGGAATAAACGATTTTGACAGGGAGTTCCACTTAAAAATAAAATCTGGGAAAAATTCAAGTAGACTCCTAAGACTTTATAGCTTCTGTGAGAATTTTGGTGAATTTTTATCTTGACATTTGCTGTGGTATTAAAATTCGTAAAGTGAAGGCTAAAGCATAGTAAAACCAGAATGTTGTTAGAAGTTAAGATTTTTGTGATTTTAATACCATTTAATATATTTGAACCCTAAAATGTACTTGAACATTTATTATGATATAATTGGTCATATGTTAACCTAATTCCAATAACGAAATCCTAATCACATTAATGAATAGTATTAAGTAATTAAGAATCAGTTATGACATTAAATGAGCTAATAAGTATAAAATGAACCTAATTCGTGTAGATTCGGTGAAGAATGAGTGACTTCCTATTCTTATGTTATGACATGGTTTTGTTAGCGGTTTAAGGTACGGATATTCTTGATACCCCCTTCTCTCTACCATTGTTATCGGTTGTTTCGTTTGTTTGATTATTCCTACGGGTATTCTACCCTTTCTCAGTAAGGGTTATGATTCTATGTACTATTGTTATTGTTTGTTTCGTATCGGTACAGATATTATGACCTTATCTCTTAAGGTTTCTCATGATTCATTCACATCTATTTGACATTAACTTTGATTATGATACCTTGATCTGAGCCTTCTTAGTATGGCTTTCTTTGACTTACGCTCTATTTGAACCTTTGCTATGCACCCTTAGATTTGTGAACCTTTGGCATTTGAACTTTGATATGAACCTTTGTTTTGAAACTTTGATATGAACCTTTGACATTTGGACTTTGATTATGACTCCTTGATGACTTAGACTTTGATATGATATCACATTTGAACCCTTCAGTTTGATACCCGAGCCAAGTTCATTTCCTAGCCATGAAGGTAACATGGCCGTGTCATTGATGCACCAATGGCATGACTCTAGTGTGGTTGAGTGATGTTCCACACCGTCCCATTTTGATATGATATGTGCACTTTATATTTGTCATGGCCAATATGATTTGTTCGGGGGCGTATGGATGCATCCTAGGTTCGATTTGTATTTGATGGATATGATATGATATGATATGTTCAATGACTGATGCATGGGTGCGATCCATGTTTTTCACATGTTCGGGAGTTAGCTACTCCATGGTTACTATGATATTAGATTTGACTTATGTTCGTGCTCATGGTAGATTACTGACCTCTCCTTATTTTTGATATCCTTTTATTTATACCTTATGCTTTGCCCAATGCACCATATTATTCTTTGTTCCTTATCTTTTGTTGCGTTTATATATATCTGTTCACTGAGCTTTTTAAGCTCAGCTGCATTTCTTTTCCTGCGGCAGGTTTTAGTTGGAAGCTGGGTTGGGTGCAGAGTGCATAGGAGCTCTTAGTGGACTACCTTGAGGATTAGAAGCCCATTTGCATCTCGATTAGACTTGGATTGAATTTACTTTGGGTTTTGTATTACATATTGTATAGAATTAGCATTTCTTTTGTTCCCTTAGAATACTTCGTAATTATTATGTTTAGAAGTCTTCCGCTTGTGATGTATGTTCTAATTTGACACCATAATGTGATATTTCTACCCTTGTCGGGTTGGGGTGTTACATGTTGTGCTTTAAACGAAGTCTTCCTCATTACTGCACTTGTTTTATTGGGGTGACTTGTGTAGTCTTGTACCATTCCTCCATTGCTAACCCCCAGATATTATTGAACTACCATTTCAATTGGAGCTAAGAAGGTGTTTGGTTGTATAAGCTCTCAAACAGCTTATATAAGCCATTTAGAAGTATCTTTTTTTCCTTTAGCTTTTTTCCCCTCTAAGAAAATCCATAGAAGCTCACAAATGTCATGTGAGGATCCTATAATCCATTTGTAATCCATTTCTCTATGTTTTCTCCTTTTTTAAGAAAAAAAATTTGAGAGATACTTTAACATTCCCATCTAATTTTAGCTATCCTAATTACAAAAATATCGTTGTTAATATTTTAAACCCCTATTTTATATTCTTATTTATATATAATTCAATTTTTTTATAAATAAATTCTAACATCTTATAGGCTCTAAAACCATCTTGTCAAATGTAGGAGCTTATAATATCTTTTAAAGAAATGTTGCATGTATTGACATCTCTTCTCTTAATACTTCTATTGGTTGCGAGCTTTGCATCATGTTGTCTGCTGATCATGATTCATGTGTGTCGTTCTTTGGTCTAGTGCCCTACTTTGAAACTGGGGTTTCAATGTTGCACAATTTCTTCGCATTCGTGGGTTTACTTCGCATGGGTTATTACTGAGTGAGTACTGGTGATTTATTTTTTCCCCGACTACACAATTTACTTTTCGTATTTCTTATTTCGCTTATCCTCTCTCATGTTCTTCAATCTTGTACACCAATTTCTTCGGGTTCGTTGGTTTGCTTCTCTTCGGTTATTACTAACTGAGTACTAGGTGATTTCTTTTTTATTCTTTTTTTTCGATTTGGTAGTTTTGATTTATGTGTAATCTCGCAGATGGATTTTTCTTTTTTTCGCTTAGCGAGGATTGCACCAAAGTGTAATCCGAAGTGGTTCTAATGTTATATAGTTTCACACTCCGCTGAACTGAGATGGTCTATTATTTCAAAAAATTCTCGTTTGTCTGCAGTTCTTTAACTTTTGCATGTTTATATTGACCATTGCAGCTTTCTTGAGATTTATGATATTTAGTTCATTAATGATGTTAGTTTTTTTTCTTGGTTATTCATATTGAAAATCTGATGTTTAGTACGATTGGAGATATATAGGCCCGAAAACTTACATTTGCGACAACTCTTTCGTGAAATCAACTGCAAGTTTTTTAGGTGTTTCTGAGAGTGTCATGAGAAATTACATTATTTTATTTGTGATTGGGACTGTAATCTTTCTTATGATTAGCGGTATATAGACCGGCAACCTTGCGACCGAAAGGACTCTTCGGAGGACGATTACGACTCCTTAGAAGGACTGGTCTGATAGGTGTAACAACGTCACGTACCTCTAATCGTTCGTGTAGATGTGTGTGGTTATTATTTATATATGTATATGTATTCAGGTGTATTTTAGTTTCACATTTACCTAAAAACTCCGAGCTCGCGCATGTACCTAGGTTATGGTCATAGTATAGTTGTAATAGTATGTACGTATTTTTAAAATTTCGTTTTTCGTTTTGGAATATCTTAGTTCAAATACATTCTGGTGCTTTTCGTCTGGATGTTATTTGTGCTTCTGAGTTTCATTTTGACCAGCTTCATAAATGTAGACCTCTCATAAGTTTTTTATTATTTTCTAATCTCATATATCTACATTCTGTGTAAAATAGGGAAATAAAGTTGAAAGATTGTTGCACAAAGGCCATGTCGAACTATTGAAAAATTGTTTGAATATTGATGAAGCCTATATTATATCAAATGCGCTGGTATGGCCTGTCAAACCAGGGTTCGAGAATTCTCTGGTGAATAACAAATATCAATGGATAAATGGTGCAAAAACAGTGATTCTACCAACTGAAAAGAAAGCATTTGTTTCTTCTACGCTGGCTCCTATATTTACACAATATGATCATTTTCATAGGTTTATATGAACCAGAACACTTGTAAGCAAGTAAATAATTAGAGTTATTAACATATTTATATTCAGATTCAATCTTCAAATACATACTCGTACAATATTAGATTGCCGGCATCTTAATTTTTTTTACGATTCACAGGTACTGTTGCCATTATAATTGCCAGGCATGAACTGAGGTCAGTGTCATCAAAATTCAAAGAGAACACATTGCACCAATATGTGGCAGTTGACAATGTATATGAACTAACTTTACTGTCTCTACTATATACCTAATATCCTTTAACTGCTTATATACTAATTGTTTATTTTTCAATTTCAAATCTAAAAAACAAATACAATATTTCTAATACGAAGATTTCTTATAGTTTCAGGCCCTTCATTATTAATTTTTCGAATGACGCTGTTACAAATGATATATACAATCTGCTCGACTCCATTCAGAACTCAGCAAGTTATAGTTGCGCTCAGTTTTGCTGTCACCAATTATCACAGTAATATTTTTCCTCCTTTCCAAACACACCTACTTCAATTTAATCACCGACATCTCAAAGACATCCAAAATTGTAGGTCACACATGACTACATCACCCTCACTTACTGAAAATGTTATTGCAGCATATTCTTCTGCAGGCACGCTCAAAATACTACACAGATCACCGACCTCTTGCACCAAGATAGACTTTTACAAGAAACACATACAAATTTCAATGTGGATACTCGGGAAACAAAGTCAGTACATACCATCTTTACAACAGCCGAGGTGAACACAGTATGAGTATTTAATAAACATCTAATCTCATTGTGCCTAAACATTTTTCTTCGTGCAGCCCGACAGGTTTGATACCATTGTCAAAGAAAAATTAGCCCCAAGGAACCAAAGTTTTGTCTACCTACGCTGTGACCATTTCCACTGTTCGGCATCTGTAGCATATGGCTCCCTCTTCGAATGCCACTCTTGCCACATCAACAAAATAGCAATCCCAATGTATTCAGCCGTCCAATGCATTATTTTTTTCGAAAAACTTTAGCATGTTCGCCATACTGCATCCAGAAATATTTCCAGCTTCATTCAATATTTAAACTACATGATCCTCTCACCTGAAAAAAAATAGCTATGTTGAAAGATACAAAATCTAGACTCTCGAAAAAGAATACTGAAGAAATTCAAATACAAGATGGCACACATACTGCTAACAAGACCACCATTCAGGAAATCAAAAAATATCAGTCATTGTATTTTTCATGGTGTCCCACCTGTAACACCCCAATTCACAAATGGGACATTACACGCCGTAGAACCCTCGTGAGGTCTACCAGGCTAACGCATGACACATAAACCACGACGTAATCCCAAATGATTCACTCAAAAAGTAAGTAAGGCCGTGGCCTCGGCTAAAACATTTTAACGGAGTACATGAACATAAGATAAATACCAATTCATTGCCCACGCAGGGGACTTAAACCAAGTTTCAAAGTAACCAGTCTAACTCCAGTACTCGACAAATGAAATGACAAAACATAAAAATACAGACTCGAGCCACATCATCAAGCCAGCCCATCCTTTGCGTGCGTGTCCCGTGCCTGCTCCTCAGCTCTCCCGGTACCTGAAATGCATAAGACGCATTTCCGCCATTTAAGGGGTTAGCATTCGAATAGCTAGTACAAGTACACCATTACACAACATCATATACATACACGATTCAACGCAAACAAATCATTAGAAAAATCATTTTGAAAATCAATATTCCGGAATATCACATTTACACCAAAACAGTATATCATCAAGCTTTCCACATCACAATTATCCACACTTGGTAACTCACGGCCGTACCCATTAGTATCGGCCCCCAGAGGTCCCGTCGGACCGTCCCCAGGTGAAAAACCACTTCCGCGGCCGTACCCATTAGTATCGGCCCCCAGAGGTCCCGTCGAACCGTCCCCAGGTGGAAGAACATCAACGCACGCACCCAAGTCCACTTCCGTGGCCGTACCCATTAGTATCGGCCCCCAGAGGCCACATGCCATCCCCAGGTGGAAGAGGAACAATCACACTCGTTCAATAATACCATTTACATCATTCGCATCCAAATTATACGCACATAACAGAATGTAATACATGTACTTGCCTTGGATAATACGACGCGAAGGAAATGACGAAGGAATAGGTTTTGGTCCGAACAATCCTCCCAAATCCGCTCCTAACATAATAACGGTATACAACAAGTCTCAATAATGCGGAAAGGCAAGAATTAATCCTAATTCTACCCGTTGGGGCAATTCATCGGACACCAAGAGTGCATAAGGAAATGAAATCGGTCAACGGTGTAATAACGGGATTTCATCCCAACCAATAACAAGAAAACCAAGGGTCACGAGTATACTATCAAAATCTAATAACAACATCGGTTATTTCGGATTGAAATACAAGATCGCCACCAAACCCTCCCCAAAATCATACTAGGGTCAAAGGAGTTCTTACCTCTTGAAGATTCAAGCACTCTAATCCAAAAACCACGTGTTAGATCCGCAATCCGAGCCTCAAGATCGAAAAGAGATGAAGAAATTTACACAATCAAGTGATATATGGAGGAACTCTCCCTCCCAAGCCACTCTCTCTCGTACGGTTGAAGAAAGGAAGGGAAATGAGTGACTCTCGCTGAATAAAAACGCAGATATAGCGCTGACCGCGTTGTGTGCCGCGGCTCAGCTGAACTGTGCCACGGCACAGGGCCAAAAATTGCGCCCAGTGATCGTCAGACCGCTCGTTGTGCCGCGGCCCATTCGAAGTGTGCCGCGGCCCTGACTCGGCATGTGCCGCGGCCCTGCCGGACTGTGCCGCGGCACGCGGTATAGTAGGTTTTGGCCGGTAAGTGCCACACGGGTGTGCCGCGACCCAGACAAGTGTGCCGCGGCAGTGACTCGGCAGTATGCCGCAGTGCACAATCCTTGTGCCGCGGCACACGATACAGTCTGCTCGGCCAGTAACTGGGCAATGTGTGTGCCGCGGCGCACAATCCTTGTGCCGCGGCCCACACCCCCCCTTGGGTCCCAAAATGATGAAAAATGATTCGGAAAGAGAATAAAAGCAATAGGAATCGATATTTGGGCAACAATAACACGAAATGGAAGTACGGAACCTCAAAATGATCTGAGGTACACAACCAAAGTCGAACAAGGAACAAATTCCCTAAACTTCTAGGAAATTACAAAAACGGCCCAAACATCCGAAAATCACGATACAACGTCGGATTAACAATCCGAAACTCACAACATGCTCTACTCAATCATACGAACTCATGGAAGTAAGAAAATGATGAAATCGAACGATTTTAACGAGAATCGAATACACATGAGACAAAATATAACACAAGATGAAATTACGTAAAAACATCATCGAGACCCGTCCAAGTGGAGAAACTCCAAGAACAAAATAGATTCAGAATTCCAAAACAGTGCCAAGCGAGTTGTCCGAAATGAATATACACCAAAAATAGAAATTACTAAAAATAGAAAACGCGGATATTACATTATCTCCCCCTAAAAATAAGTTTCGTCCCGAAACTTACAACACGAATAACTCGGGGTATCTCGACCTCATACTCTCCTCCGTTTCCCACGTGGCTTCCTCGGATCCATGCCTCGACCACTGCACTTTGACCAAAGGAATGGTTTTGTGCCTGAGTTGCTTCACCCGACGCTCTAAGATCTGAACCGGCCTCTCCTCGAAGGTAATGTCGGGTCCCAACTCGATCTCTCCAAAATCAATAATATGGCTAGGGTCTGATACGTACTTCCTAAGCTGGGAACATGAAATACGTTATGCACGTGGCTCAGGGACGGTGGCAAACCTAACCGATATGCAAGCTCTCCAACTCTCTCTAGAATCTCGAACGGTCCAATAAATCCCGGACTAAGTTTACCCTTCCGACCGAAGCGGTAAACTCCCCGTGTCGGCGACACCTTAAGCAACACATGGTCTCCTACCTCAAACTCCAACGGCCGGCGATGTGTATCAGCATAAGACTTCTGCCGGCTGTGGGCCGTCACCAACCTATCGCGAATCAGAGCAATCTTCTCTCTCGTCTCAACCACCATGTCGGGCTCGGTACCAATCAGATCGGACGCATCGTCCCAACACAACAGCGATCTACACCTTCTCCCATATAATGCCTCAAATGGTGCCATTTTAATCGAGGCGTGCCAACTATTGTTGTACGTGAACTCGATTAACGGCAAGTGCGACTCCCAATCATCCTTCCAATCTAAGGCACAGGCTCTCAACATATCCTCCAACGTCTGGATCGTCCGCTCTGACTGTCCGTCAGTCTGAGGGTGGTATGACGTACTGAGTCTCAACTCAGTCCCCAAAGCTCGATGAACAGCCTGCCAAAAATGTGATACAAATCGGCCATCACGATCTGAAACAATACTCTTAGGAGTCCCATGCAATCACACAATCTCCGCAATAAACACTCGCGCCAGCCTCTCCGGTCCCCAAGTATCCTTAATACTCATAAAGTGAGCTGATTCGGTTAGTCGATCAACAATAACCCAAATCATGTTCATTCCAGTCCGAGTCCTAGGCATCCTGGTAATGAAATCCATAGAGATGTCTTCCCACTTCCATTCTGGAATGGGAAGTGGTCGCAGCAACCCCGCGGGCCATTGATGCTCAATCTTAACCTGCTGACAAGTCAAGCACTTCGCCACAAACTCGCTAACGTCCGACTTGAAATTGCTCCACCAATAGTTACTCCTCACATCCTTGTACATTTTGCTCGTACCTGGATGTATGGAATAAGGCGTAGTATGAGCCTCACTCAAAATCTTCTGTCTCAACTCCATGACATTCGGTACACATAGTCTGCCGCGAAATCTTAGAACTCCATCATCCTGAACCACAAATCCATGGGCTTTACCCTTTCTCACATCCTCCCTCAACTGGACCAAAAACGGATCGTCAAACTATTTTGCCTTGATATCATCAGTCAAAGACGAAGTGATCTCCAACGTACATAACTGACCCTGAACTCTCTGAACCCAAACCTCGATATTCTGACAGATAAAATCCCGCTGGATCCTACTCTGTGGTGTAAGTACCTCTAGCATCTGTAATGCCATCGGTTTCCTGCTTAACGCATCAGCCACTACGTTAGCCTTACCCGAATGGTAAAGTATCTCGAGGTCGTAATCTTTAATTAGCTCCAACCACCTATGCTGTCTCATATTCAACTCTTTCTGACTGAAGATATACTTCAGACTCTTGTGGTCCGTAAAAATCTTACACGACGATCCATAGAGATAATGTCTCCATATCTTTAAGGCGAAAACGACCGCGGCTAACTCCAAATCGTGCGTGGGGTAATTCGCCTCATACGGTTTCAATCAAGCGGACGCATAAGCAATCACCACGTCTCTCGCATCAAAACACATCCGAGTCCGAGGCCCGAAGCATCACTATATACCACGAAATCCTCATTCCCCGAGGCAACGCTAACACGGGTGCGGTAGTTAGTCGTCTCTTCAACTCGTCAAAACTACTCGCGGCCTCTGCGGTCCACTCAATTTACGAGTCTTCCGGAGCAACCGAGTGAGTGGTCTAGCGATCTTAGAAAATCCCTCAACAAATCTACGGTAATAACCGGAAAGACCCAGAAAACTCCTCACTTCCTTCACGTTTTTGGGCGGTTCCCAAGCCATCACCGCCTCTATTTTCTGTGGATCCACCCGAACTCCTTCTGCTGAAATCACATGCCCGAGGAACATCACCTCCTTGAGCCAAAACTCACACTTAGAGAACTTCGCATACAACTGCTCAGCTCTCAAAATGTCTAATACAATCCGGATATGTAAGGCGTGCTCCTCCCGACTCCGTGAGTAGATCAGAATATCATCGATAAAGACGACTACGAATTTATCTAGATACTCAATAAAAACTTTGTTCATTAACTGCATGAACACTGTTGGGGCATTGGTTAGCCCGAAAGGCATAACCACAAACTCGTAATGGCCATATCTCGTCCGAAAGGCAGCTTTCGGTATATCGATGTCCCGAATCCTCAATTGGTAGTATCCCGATCGCAAATCAATCTTCGAAAAGACTGTCGCCCCCTGAAGCTGATCAAACAAGTCGTCTATCCGGGGCAAAGGGTATTTATTTTTGATGGTCATCTTGTTTAATTCTCGATAATCGATGCATAAACGAAGCGACCCATCCTTCTTCTTAACAAAAAGTACGGGCGCACCCCAAGGCGATGCGCTCGGTCGAATATACCCTTTATCTAACAATTCTCCCAACTGATTCTTCAACTCTAACATCTCCGATGGTGTCATACGGTACGGTGCTCGAGAAATAGGGGCTGCATTCGGCTCAAGATCGATATGAAACTCCACCTCTCGCTGCGGTGGTAATCCCGGCAAGTCGTCTGGGAAAACATCGGGATACTCACTAACAACTGGAATTGACGACATGTCAACTCCACCATCCTCCGCCTGCAGAGTGTAACACCAATAGCCGACACAACCCTGGTTCAGAAGTTTCATCGCCTTTAAGGCGCTAATCACACTCCCCGATCTCCCCGACTTTCGACCGATGAGGGTATGCTCGGAGCCGTCCTCGGCTACTATCGAGATGGTACGAGTCCGATAGTTAAAGATAGCACCGTGACGCTCTAACCAATCGTCCCCGAGGATTAAATCCTCACCCTTAAGGTCTATAACAATGAGATTCGAGGGCCAATCTCGGCTCCCGATCCTCACGGGGCAATCCCTAACTTCCCGGTCCCCAACCATACGATCCCCGCTAGGCGTACCCACCACAAACGGTTCACACACAAACAAGTAGTTAAAGCCAATACGATTCACACAATCCGATGCAATAAAGGAATGGGTAGCACCCGAATCAAAAAGCATGGAAACTGGATGAGTAAGGATCTGAGTGGTACCTGACGCCATCGGAACGTCTGCCTCCTCCGTGCGCCTCATCTAATACAATCGGGGGTGAACTGAACCCGAACTCAACGCTGTACGGCGATCCGGCTGACCCCGACCTCTACCACGACCCGAACCCTGCGGAACATGGGTAGCTGGAGTGCTGTGATCCCTCTGATCGGCAATGGTAGTTGGAACTCTAGCGGCCCTGGTGGCCCTCTCACAATGAGCTGCCCGATGCCCAGTTTGTCCGCAAGTAAAGCAAGCAACTAACGGAAATGGGCAATCTTTCACAACGTGTTCGGGCTAACTGCAATTAAAACAAACTCTCTCGCCCGGTGCCACAGACTGGACCGAACGGTTACCCTGAGATCCACCGGCCTGATGGAACGGCCTCTTCCCAGGAGTAGGAGAAGAACGAGACCTCGAAAACTGTCCACCTTTCCCGGTCGAGAATCCACCGGTAGTCTTCTGCTTCTTAGCTTCCGAAACCGACTCTGATTCCGGGACGGCCATCTCGATCGCTAGAGCACGATCCTGGTATTCCTTCAAAGTGGCGCACATGAGCGGCGCCATACTCTGCCTAATATGCGGCTTCATGCGCATATTGAAGTAACGGATTTTATCAGCCTCCGTTCTCACTTGATCTCTTACGAAACCCAACTGCTGATTGTAAGAAATGATGGCCTGAGAAATAGGCACATCCTGAGGTGTAGGGGTGAAGAATTCCACAATTCTACGCTCCTTGACTGGCGGCGGACAATACTCTGCTTCCATAGCAACCTTGAATTCCTCCCAAGTAGCTCGACGATCTCTGGGCACAACGGCCTCCCACCATTCTGCAGCTTCCTTATCCAGGAGGTACTGGGCAATATGTACCCTCCTGTCTTCAGGACAAGCTACGGCATCAAAGGTCCTGGACAACTGGAAGAGCCAATTCTCCCAACCGAGGGAGTCAGAAGATCCGGAGAAACGAGGAGGGTGCATCTTAGTCACCGTCTGAAGCCACTTACTAGCTTCCTCTTCAGGTGTCGGGGGCAGATTCGGGCGTCCACCCTGAGCTATCTCAGCAAGCTGGGCTACTAACTACTGAAGTACGGCAGTAGCCCCGGCGTCGGCATTATTACCCGACGGCACTGAGTGAGAGGCTGAGTCCGCAGAGGACTGAGAAAGTGAGCCCTCTTCATTATCAGCACCCCGACCACGGCCTCGGCCGCGTCCCCTAGCTGGTCTACCACGACGACCTCTCAACATACTAGAGGAAGAATGAAAAGGACAAAATCAGAAAGATTCACAATTGACAAAGTTGGTATCACAATTCACAATCCCGAACAACGCAAGAAAACGAATTACAGGAATATAAGAGTTCGAGGAGACTTACAGCCACGGGTCGTACGAAAAGACGGTATCATGATGATATTAGGCTCAACGACTGACTCTAATGATGCCACTAACAGACCCAAAATTAACCGACAGCCTAGGTATTCAAAACCTAAGCTCTGATACCATAAATGTAACACCCCAATTCACAAATGGGACATTACACGCCGTAGAATCCTCGTGAGGTCTACCAGGCTAACGCATGACACATAAACCACGACGTAATCCCAAATGATGCACTCAAAAAGTAAGTAAGGCCGTGGCCTCGGCCAAAACATTTTAACGGAGTACATGAACATAAGATAAATACCAATTCATTGCCCACGCAGGAGACTTAAACCAAGTTTCAAAGTAACCAGTCTAACTCCAGTACTCGACAAATGCAATGACAAAACATAAAAATACAGACTCGAGCCACATCATCAAGCCAGCCCATCCTTTGCGTGCGTGTCCCGTGCCTGCTCCTCAGCTCTCCCGGTACCTGAAATGCATAAGACGCATTTTCCCCATTTAAGGGTTAGCATTCGAATAGCTAGTGCAAGTACACCATTACACAACATCATATACATACACGATTCAACGCAAACAAATCATTAGAAAAATCATTTTGAAAATCAATATTCCGGAATATTACATTTACACCAAAACAGTATATCATCAAGCTTTCCACATCACAATTATCCACACTTGGTAACTCACGGCCATACCCATTAGTATCGGCCCCCAGAGGTCCCGTCGGACCGTCCCCAGGTGAGAAACCACTTCCGCGGCCGTACCCATTAGTATCGGCCCCCAGAGGTCCCGTCGAACCGTCCCCAGGTGGAAGAACATCAACGCAAGCACCCAAGTCCACTTCCGTGGCCGTACCCATTAGTATCGGCCCCCAGAGGCCACATGCCATCCCCAGGTGGAAGAGGAACAATCACACTCGTTCAATAATACCATTTACATCATTCACATCCAAATCATACGCACATAACGTAATGTAATAAATGTACTTGCCTTGGATAATACGACGCGAAGGAAATGACGAAGGAATAGGTTTTGGTCCGAACAATCCTCCAAAATCCGCTCCTAACATAATAACGGTATACAACAAGTCTCAATAATGCGGAAAGGTAAGAATTAATCCTAATTCTACCCGTTGGGGCAATTCATCGGACACCAAGAGTGCATAAGGAAATGAAATCGGTCAACGGTGTAATAACGGGATTCATCCCAACCAATAACAAGAAAACCAAGGGTCACGAGTATACTATCAAAATCTAATAACAACATCGGTTAATTCGGATTAAAATACAAGACCGCCACCAAACCCTCCCCAAAATCATACTAGGGTCAAAGGAGTTCTTACCTCTTGAATATTCAAGCACTCTAATCCGAAAACCACGTGTTAGATCCGCAATCCGAGCCTCACGATCGAAAAGAGATGAAGAAATTTACACAATCAAGTGATAGATGGAGGAACTCTCCCTCCCAAGCCACTCTCTCTCGTACGGTTGAAGAAAGGAAGGGAAATGAGTGACTCTCGCTGAATTAAAACGCAGATATAGCGCTGACCGCGTTGTGTGCCGCGGCTCAGCTGAACTGTGCCGCGGCACAGGGCCAAAAATTGCGCCCAGTGATCGGCAGACCGCTCATTGTGCCGTGGCCCATTCGAAGTGTGCCGCGGCCCTGCCGGACTGTGCCGCGGCACGCGGTACAGTAGGTTTTGGCCGGTAAGTGCCACACGGGTGTGCCGCGGCCCGGACAAGTGTGCCGCGGCAGTGACTCGGCAGTGTGCCGCGGCGCACAATCCTTGTGCCGCGGCACACGGTACAGTCTGCTCGGCCAGCAACTGGGCAATGTGTGTGCCGCGGCGCACAATCCTTGTGCCGCGGCCCACACCCCCCCTTGGGTCCCAAAATGACGAAAAATGATCCGGAAAGAGAATAAAAGCAATAGGAATCGATATTTGGGCAACAATAACATGAAATGGAAGTACGGAACCTCAAAACGATCTGAGGTACACAACCAAAGTCGAATAAGAAACAAATTCCCTAAACTTCTAGGAAATTACAAAAACGGCCCAAACATCCGAAAATCACGATACAACGTCGGATTAACAATCCGAAACTCACAACATGCTCTACTCAATCATTCGAACTCATGGAAGTAAGAAAATGACGAAATCGAACGAGTTTAACGAGAATCAAATACACATGAGACAAAATATAAGACAAGATGAAATTACGTAAAAACATCATCGAGACCCGTCCAAGCGGAGAAACTCCAAGAACAAAATAGATTCAGAATTCCAAAACAGTGCCAAGCGAGTTGTCCGAAACGAATATACACCAAAAATAGAAATTACTAAAAATAGAAAACGCGGATATTACACCACCCATGCATCATAATAGTATATAATCCATATACTCTTCCAGAGAGGTGATGGCCGAAGCGTACAAATAAATTCCAAATCATCGAACACATGTAAACAAAATATCAAATTTCTAATGCATAAAACTTGTGGAATGATCATATTTAAATAGAAACTCAAACAATACTTTTAACAATACATCCATTGGTAGAAAAATTGCTACATAGACTAAAATATTTTCAAAGGTAAATCATGGACTATATATATATATATATAATTGCCTAATACTTTCCCTCACATTTTCTTCCACTTTATTGCTATGTATTTTCACCTTTTTCCTCAAATTTTGAGTTTGTACTGGCTCGTTTGAACAAGAGTAGTATTTAGTAAAAAAAAATATAATAACTAAAAAATAAAAAGCAAACAAATAAGAAAAATTACGAAATTAAATAGAGGCAATACGTCATATATGAATGTGTTTAATGTACTTGAATGCATTTAATGTACTTGAGCACTCAAATATTTTTAAAGTAGTCTATGTGCAACTTCCATCATGTGTTTTTGATGTAGTTTAGGAGGTACAATATAAATATCTAAAGAGAAATTCTTTTAGCAATATAAAACTAGACTGGAAATATCGAACGTAAAACATCATCTATGGGCAACCCCGTGCATCGCATGGGGTATATATATATATATATATATATATATATATATATATATATATATAAGTGTGTAGTATGTGTTGTGTGTGCGTGTGTGTGTACGGTATGTATATATATATTTTATGTATATATATGTGCTGCTGTGTGTGCGTGTGCTGGTATGTGTGTGTGTGTTGTGTGTGTTTGTGTATATATATATATAGTGTAACTTTTTTTTTCAGAACCCTGTTAAGTGTGAGAACTGCGAGAACCACTTTTTGTACTCCTAATAATACATAATGTACATTATGTTAATGCATACAACCCCTACTGATCATAACCTCTACTATATAGTTGGGGTTATATATAGGGGTTATCATCAGTAGGGGCTATTATAGCAGGGGCTATCTCCCGTAATAAAAGTATTTTAGTATAATACCATTTTGAATTAATAATATTTTTTAATATTTAAAAAAATCTCATTGGTTTAGAGGAGTTCTCGCAGTTCTCGAACTTAAGAGAGTTCTGAAAATAAAGTCCCCTATATATATATATATATTGATTGTTATATACATATATGTGTGTATGTGTATCCATGTGTGTGTATATCAGTACTATAAAAATAGGCAAAGAGACCCGTTCAAATCGGCCTTAGAGACCGCCCCTGAACGGGTCTCTATCTCACAGGTCTATTTGATAAAGAGACCACCTCTAATGAGGCGGTCTGCTTTTCAGAAGGAAGAGACCCGTCGTTAGACTAAGGGGGTCTATTATCTAGTGATACTAAGAATAATTAATAGGAGAAGAGACCCGTTGTTACAAAAGTGGGGTCTCTTTGCTATATGAAAGAGACCCGTCTTTCAAGTAATTGGGTCTCTTTGCTAAATAAATTCAGACCCCATATTTAAGATAGGCGATCTCTTTGATATTTTAATATTTTTTAATTTGTTATACCTGAAAGAGCCGTTTTTATACATAACGAGTCTCCTATCAATTTTTATTTTTTTTAATCAGCATTACACCTGCATTAAACCTACAATATCTATTCAAAAATGACAAATAAATTTATCAAAAATCAACATTAATCCCGCGTAATAATTTCATAATAATTCGTACTATTATACAATAAATTCACCGAAAATCAACATTAATCCCGCGTAATAATTTCATAATAATTCGTACTACAAATAAATTCAAAATACCTGCCACTTTAAATTAATTAATCTCTAAAAATAAAAAACCAACTAAAAAAATGATAATTAGGCGACTCCGGTCCCGTTTACGGTCAACACAAGCAGATTATTAGGCCATACAGTGGGCAAACCATACCTTCAGCCAAAAAAGAAAACCACCCCTGATGTTTAGTCTAATTACAAAAAAATCTCAATTGTCTTCTAAAATTATAAACACCTGTATAAATTGCATCCTCAATAGGGGTTTATTTGTCAATAAAATACAAATACAAATCAATTTCATGTTTAAAACTAATTTTTAACCGGCCCTATTTAATAGAGTATTACTACCATATTTAACATTCTGTAAAAATTGAAGAAATCTGATGAAGAAGTTACCAAGCAGAGAGCAGGCAGTTGAGCAGAGTCATGGTATAGGGAAGTCCAGAAAACTGTTCTGTAGACTTTTTATTCACAATTCTTTTGAAGGTAATCCTATATATATCAAGATAGATTTTCTTTTTATCGATAAATTACCAAATTAAAAATAAAAACATCATGATTAACAAAAGGGTTAGTTAGTGCATGAACGATCGAGAAAGAACGAGAGCATGAACAATCAAAACGACACGCTACAATAGTAAATAATTATATCTCTCCCTCCCCTCTCTCTCTCTCTCTCTCTTATTTTTTCCTTCAAATTTCAAAAAAGCCAGAAAAACTCACAATAGTGCCAAGAAAAGGAACAGGGCAAAAGCATTTCCTGTATGATGTCAAGAAAAGGGGAAAAATAAATAAAAACCCAGAAATCGAAAACCAAGAAAAACATGTTCTATATTGAAAAAGAAATCAAGAAAGTGCTCACCCAAAATTTCGATCACAAAGTGCAGAATGTTTTCCATTTCTTCAATTTCGTCTTAGAATGCCGTTTACAAGAAAAACATGTTCTATATTGAAAAAGAAATCAAGAAAGTGCTCACCGAAAATTTCGATCACAAAGTGCAGAATGTTCTCCATCTCTTCAATTTCGTCTTAGAATGCCGTTTAATGAACAAACACCGCAAGGTAGTTATTCTTTTTGGTTTCTGCTCAAGAAGGTACCGCATTTCAGGTACTGAGAAGACCACTTAAAAAATACAACAATTGCAAAATAATTAAATAAGGATTCTGTAACAAAGGCAAGCATCAACTTTCACTTCATAAAGACTTTAACAAAAAACTAAATGGAACAAAAAATTGAAACAAAAACAAGTCACATCAGAAATTACACGATAACTTTACACAAAAATGCTATGACAGAGCACTATTAATGGTCATATTGGTTATAGTAGACACTAGCTTAGATTTTCAATACTTTTCTCAAATTATGATATACCTTGTAGACTAGGCATTCTAAATCTCAAATCCATGCCAATTACCTATAAAGAAATTCTCAACAAAACAAGTCAACAATATAAATCACCATCACACAAATAAATCTAGTATCACAGACTGTAACACCCCCAAATCCCATTGGGTCATTACAGCGCCGTGGACCCCACACCACGAGATCCACCAGGCTAACACGACCAAAAATACAATTAACTGACCAAAAGGGGAATCACAATCCCTATACTGACATCCAACATAATATTCCGATGTGGAATTTCAATGACAGCAGTGGGCCTACATGGCCAAAATAAGATACAACAACATTCACGAGCCTTGCTCGGATAATACAAAATGACAGAGACTGAACAAAATTGGAGTACTCCAACTGTCTGACTGACATGAACACCAAAATATCTCGGACTAGTATCGCTCGAATGCCTCGTCGCCACCGTCATGCCCCTGTGTCTCGACTCTCTCCTCGCAAACACCTAAAATATGAAAACATGTTCCGCCCCCACGGGGTCAGTCATCCAAATAATGATTATCAAATACATGTACAACATGATATGCATCCAAAGGGAAGAATGAATAGTATAGTAATGGTAATACGAGATGCTCACAAACCAAAGTAAGAATCGAGCATTCGTGGAATACTATGCCCACGGCATACGATCAATACCTGCTCAACAGGTTAGAACACAAGTGCCCAACGGCGAATCATCAATACAGAACACAACAATACATCACCCGAAGGTAAACCAAGCCAAATATTGAAATAGATACGAATCACAATGCCCGAAGGCTCCAACAGGAATACCGATACATCATAATGGCCTGAAAGCCGAACAGGCCGAAGCTGTTTATCATCATAATACCCTGAATGTCACTCAGCCGAAGCTGTCAATCACCACAATGGCCCGAAGCCAAAACAGCCCGAAGTTGTATAAATGAGGGCCGAAGCCACGGCACGAAGCCGTATCATAATGAGGGCCAAAGCCACGGCACGAAGCCGTATCACAATGAGGGCCGAAGCCACAGCACGAAGTTGTATCACAATGAGATCATCCAATGACCGTGACCTGCTGAATTGCAGGTGCTGGGAAACCAACCGCGAGGGTTCAAGCCCCAGACTTACTCATAATGAGATCACCCAGTGACCGTGACCTACTGAATTGTAGGTGTTGGGAAACCAACTGCGAAGGTTCAAGCCCCAAGCTTACCCATCGAGCATTAGCCGAGACTAGCCTCCAAAACATAATTAATCACAACAGTAACAATCCCAAGATTACCAAATTCACAAGAATAATAGCGTGCTGCCTTGAGTCGGCCAACACGACATAAACAACTCATGGATGGGCACCGTCCACGCCGGTCCCAATTCAAATACCTCGACTGCCTTGGAATGGCCAATCGATCACAACAACTTAACGGATGGAAACTATCCTTGACAGTCCCAATTCAATACATCGATTACTTTAGAACAGTTAATCGATAACCAATGATACAACGGATGGGAATTATCTTCGATAATTCCAATTAAATACATCGATTACCTTAGAACGGTCAATCGATACACAGTGATACAACGGATGGGAATTATCTTCGATAATCTCAAGTAAATAAATCGATTACCTTAGAACGGTCAATCGATACACAATGATACAACGGATGGGAATTATCTTCGATAATCCCAATTAAATACATCGATTACCTTAGAACGGTCAATCGATACACAATGATACAACGGATGGAAATTATCTTCTATAATCCCAATTAAATACATCGATTA
Organism: Orobanche coerulescens; assembly: GCA_033398695.1. Taxonomy (NCBI): domain Eukaryota; kingdom Viridiplantae; phylum Streptophyta; class Magnoliopsida; order Lamiales; family Orobanchaceae; genus Orobanche; species Orobanche coerulescens. The sequence continues at coordinate 38,761,932 of CM065814.1, read as the reverse complement.
CCTTAGAACGGTCAATCGATACACAATGATACAATGGATGGGAATTATCTTCGATAATCCCAATTAAATACATCGATTACCTTAGAATGGTCAATCGATACATAATGATACAACGGATGGGAATTATCTTCGATAATCCCAATTAAATACATCGATTACCTTAGAACGAAATTAACGTCAACAATAATAATCGATACATCGATACCGCGAACCGGATGTCGACAACATCAGTATCAACAAGAATCTCAATGCCTTAAACCAGCCATTAACGAATAACAATAATATCTAGCATAATTGCCGAAGGGTATTGCATCAAACAATTCCCGAATATCAACAAATCACGGAGAGACTAAGTCTCGAAATGATACCATACATTCATACACATATATGATAACATTAATCTCATTGACCAGTACAAGTATAAAACTTGCCTCAAACAGAAGGCGAGAAAGTCCTTCCGCGATCAACGTCCTGGCACGAAATGACGAACGGCGCCTCCCGACGATCATAAACACTCGAACAACCTTGAATGAAAACGATTCATTCAAAAACACAAAATCAATAGAAAACAACGACAAGGACAAAGCCCGATTCAAACACGAATCGATCACACCGCACGAACGAATATCATAGTTTTCAACTATGAATTCTAGCATCCTCCAACACCTCGATGATCAATTAACATGATCATTACGTTCTTAACACTTGTGAAATCCATTCAACAAGATTCACTTAAGAACAATCATCAAAACAATCATCTCAAAATGATAATATCACCAATATCATCAAATTGATCCTCCTACAATGATAATATTATCAATATTATCATTATCACCCCAAGAACATCATCAACTCAATAATCATGATGTCTGAAACAAAAATCCTTCATCAATACATCATGAATTCGGATTAAACAACAAGATTCACTCGACCATTTTCAAATTATGATAATCACCCTCTAAATCATCATAAATCCATACTAAAATGGCTAAAATCTTTCAAGAACACCACCAACAACAGAAATCATCTCAAGGCTATGTTAGTCATATAACAATCTTAACATAATCCTTCCTAGACATGATCAAAAACCTCCAACAATCTAAAACATCAAGAACATAATCCAACTCAAGTGATACTATCATGTTCTTCATCAAAAGTTTATCAAAACCATGAAGAATTATGATATACTCCATTAATCAAACAATACCTGAAGAAAACAACAAAAAAAACTCGAAAATCACTTGAAGAACAAGAGATTGAGGGAACTTACCAAAGAAGAACAAGAAGAAGCCTCCAAACACCAAAGGAGCACCAACAAGCTTCCAACTTCAAGCTTCAATCCAAGCTAGGATGATCAAGATCGAGTTGGAAGGGCTAAACATCAATAACAAGTCCAAACGGACGATTCTAGGGAGAGAAATTGTGTTTTGGTTCGTGAGGAAATGAAAGACGAAACCAAGATAAATAGACTGACCAATTCATTATGTACGTTATACACTATGGTTAACGTACGTAAGAGGCATTACGTACGCAATGCTAAGAAATTAACGTACGTAATGTAAATCCAGAACTAACTGGACTAAAATACGAAGGCCTTAACGTACGTAAACAAAAACATATTACGTACGTTAACAAGACCTGCATTACGTACGTAGAGTTCACCTCTTAACGTACGTAAGGGCCCGTTGACTGCAATAGTGAGATCCAATCGGAAGATGCTCGGGACCTACCGGCCGAAAGTGACTACGAGGAAGGTTCCTGCCACCTACCAAGCATTACGTACGTAACCTTACAGGCATAACGTACGTAATAGCAACACGCTAGCGTACGTAATACTACATCCGTAGCGTACGCTAAGGCTATGAACTTAGCCAAAAATCCAAACTCTCCAACCAACATTCAAACGACGAAACCAACCCGACGACAAGTATAATATTTCGATCCCGAAATATTCTAATACAACATACATTGTATCAGTCCAAAACAACAACACTTGTACAATTCCAAATGAATATGTACAACTCAACAGTAACACGAAAAAAAATTATCCCCGGATATTACATACTCCCCCCCTTAAAAAGAGTTTCGTCCCCGAAACTCAGGGTGCAAAAACACGGGGTACGAACTATCTATCAAGATCTGAAAACAACATATCCAGGAATACCCCTCAATATGAGCAACTCCGTCTAAGTAATCGGGCCAACCCCACGGGTTCCCGCGTCTCCTCTGCCTGAACACGTCGAAAAACAAGTGATAAAAATACTCAACCAAGTGCGAGATCAATCGAATCATAATTCTCCCGCTAGAGACCAGCCAGGAAGTCGTACCAACCGCATGACTAGTAGTACCGGCGTACACATCCCGCGGGAGTCGCCCATTGTACATGCCTACAACCATCGGTGTACACTCCCCTTGTCCTCATTAGCATCGAACGTCTATGCTATCATTGACTCACGCCACGCAAATATAATGACAACACAAACATAGTCCTCAGGACCATATCAACCGCACGCCCAAGTCCTCACGACTCGGCATCCCGAATTGAGATGAACAATTACCCAGATTATTACAAAATCTCGGGTACAACACCAAAAGGAAGGAAAAACACATCACACGACCTCAAATCTCAAGATTCTCAGATACAATCATTACAAGACAGATCAACCATAAATGGTTCGCAACCACAATATTACAATACAGACTGAGTCAAATATCAATCCGAGAAACAAGGAAATTACAAATCAAGACTACATCTCAAATGTACCCGAAATCAACCTCCTCCAGATCATCGGGCTCCTCGATCTCATCGACTCACGGAAGACCCAAATCTGGACTCGCTGCTCCTCTTTGGCTGTCCATACCTCTGGCTCTCGAAGCCTGATACGACCCCTTGGATGAAGTACGGACTAGAGTAACAAAATCTCTTGAGGCCCGTGAGCTCTCCTGAGATCTACTGGCACTAGAACTCCTGCAATATTTCTGAAGGTGTCCCTGCCTCCCACACAGAAAACAAGCAATAGATGGCACAGTACAACGGGTGCTAACGTGCCCCGCTGAATCACAATTAAAGCAAACAACAGTCGAACTCGTCGCCTGAGAAGAAGATGCTTTCCCAGCACGAGGACGACTAGAAAACGACCTCCTGGACGTCGGAGCCCGATGTCCATCTGAACGAACCGGCATCCTAGTCCTCTCACCGAAAGAAACTAAAGGGTTCTTCCGAGCAAGTTCCTTGATCAAAAGCTCTGCTCCAAGAGGCTTCTCGATGAATTCACCAAGTGAATTGCAATTATGGTTGAACAACTGCATCCTCAACTGCGGGTTCAGCCTCTTGCTAAAATACTTGATCTTATCCGCCTCAGTACGGATAACAGATGAAGCAAACTGAAGGAGTCCCTGAAAATTCTCCGCAATAACAATAACACCCTCGTCCTCGATGGATTCGGGGTTCAAAACCTCTGACAACTTGGCTTCACGAAATGGAGCCGGATAATACTTCTCTAACATGAGAGTCTTAAACTCACTCCAAGTACAATCACGATCGGTGGGTTTCACAGAAAGCCACCAAGAATAAGCGCCTTTACTCAAATAGTAAGCCGCTACTGCCACCTTACTCTCTTCCGGACACTGAACCATGTCTAAGAGTTTATCAAAATGTTCAAGCCAATGAACAATATCAGCTGGTTCCGACGAACCCTCAAAAATAGGCGGCCTCTGACGAGAGATGTCGCCGATTATCTGACTCACTCTCCCGGCCTGTCCATAAAACGGCACCTGGAGTCCTTGCTGCTGTGTACCACGAACCATCGAAGTCCGCATGGTTTCCATTATCTGCATCATTTGAGTCATTTGGGTCATCATGTCCCTCATAAGCAAGAAAGGGTCGATGTCAGTCTGATCGACTCCTCGAGTATGATGTTCCGAAGGGGAACCGGTCGCATAAGTCACATCTCCGGCAGAATTCTGATCCATATCGGCATCCGTACGCGTATAAACATGAGGTTCTGGGTTTCGGCCTGCTCTGTAGCCTTTACCCCCTCTGCCACGTCCTCGGATTCCTCTTTCCATACTGAAAGAATAACGTTCGATCATGAACAAAGCTCAAATATGCCTCAACGGCCAATCCACAATGCTAAGTCATTAGCCAAACACGAGTATACATACTCAACAGATAAATAGTCACCTCAAACATGCTAATTATAGCCAATACTGAGCCCACACGCTCCAAAACAAATAATCATGAATGAAACGTAACACAAATGTTACCTACAGATTTCAACAAAACATGTATAATCAATGGCATAATGAATGTATGAACATACAAGAGAATCGAGTCCTTACACAGGTCATACGAAGCTTCGAGGTCTTGCGATACTAGTCTTCACTGACGACGACTCGATGAAAGAATGACTCATACAACGTTCAACTACCACGACTCACAAAGCCCGACTGTCCAGATTGTCATAACCTGACACTCCACTACTACCGCTTCGGTAGAACCACATAACTCACATATCAGGGTATCTCACAACCCAATTCTCTGATACCATCTTCTGTAACACCCCCAAATCCCATTGGGTCATTACAGCGCCGTGGACCCCACACCAGGAGATCCACCAGGTTAACACGACCAAAAATACAATTAACTGACCAAAAGGGGAATCACAATCCCTATCTTGACATCGACATAATATTCCGATGTGGAATTTCAATGACAACAGTGGGCCTACATGGCCAAAATAAGATACAACAACATTCACGAGCCTTGCTCGGATAATACAAAATGACAGATCGAACAAAATCGAGTACTCCAGTATCAGTCGACATGAACACCGAAATATCTCGGACTAGTATCGCTCGAATGCCTCGTCGCCACCGTCATGCCCCTGTGTCTCGACTCTCTCCTCGCAAACACCTAAAACATGAAAACATGTTCCGCCCCCACGGGGTCAGTCATCCAGATAATGATTATCAAATACATGTACAACATGATATGCATCCAAAGGGCAGAATGAATAGTATAGTAATGGTAATACGAGATGCTCACAAACCAAAGTAAGAATCGAGCATTCATGGAATACTATACCCACGGCATACGATAAATACCTGCTCAACAGGTTAGAACACAAGTGCCCAACGGCGAATCATCAATACAGAACACAACAATACATCACCCGAAGGTAAAGCAAGCCAAACACTGAAATAGATACGAATCACAATGCCCGAAGGCTCCAACAGGAATACCGATACATCACAATGGCCTGAAAGCCGAATAGCCCGAAGCTGTTTATCATCATAATACCCTGAATGTCACTCAGCCGAAGCTGTCAATCACCACAATGGCCCGAAGCCAAAACAGCCCGAAGCTATATCAATGAGGGCCGAAACCACGGCACGAAGCCGTATCACAATGAGGGCCGAAGCCACGGCACGAAGCCATATCACAATGAGGGCCGAAGCCAAGGCACGAAGCCGTATCACAATGAGATCATCCAATGACCGTGACCTGCTGAATTGCAGGTGCTGGGAAACCAACCGCGAGGGTTCAAGCCCCAGACTTACCAATAATGAGATCACCCAGTGATCGTGACCTACTGAACTGTAGGTGTTGGGAAACCAACCGCGAAGGTTCAAGCCCCAAGCTTACCCATCGAGCACTAGCCGAGACTAGCCTCCAAAACATAATTAATCACAACAGTAACAATCCCAAGATTACCAAATTCACAAGAATAATAGCGTGCTGCCTTGAGTCGGCCAACAAGACAACAACAACTCATGGATGGGCATCGTCCACGGCGTTCCCAATTCAAATACCTCGACTGCCTTGGAATGGCCAATCGATCACAACAACTAACGGATGGAAACTATCCTTGACAGTCCCAATTCAATACATCGATTATTTTAGAATGGTTAATCGATAACCAATGATACAACGGATGGGAATTATCTTCGATAATTCCAATTAAATACATCGATTACCTTAGAACGGTCAATCGATACACAATGATACAACGGATGGGAATTATCTTCGATAATCCCAAGTAAATAAATCGATGACCTTAGAACGGTCAATCGATACACAATGATACAACGGATGGAAATTATCTTCGATAATCCCAATTAAATACATCGATTACCTTAGAACGGTCAATCGATACACAATGATACAACGGATGGGAATTATCTTCGATAATCCCAATTAAATACATCGATTACCTTAGAACGGTCAATCGATACACAATGATACAACGGATGGGAATTATCTTCGATAATCCCAATTAAATACATCGATTACCTTAGAACGGTCAATCGATACACAATGATACAACGGATGGGAATTATCTTCGATAATCCCAATTAAATACATCGATTACCTTAGAACGAAATTAACGTCAACAATAATAATCGATACATCGATACCGCGAACCAGTTGTCGACAACATCAGTATCAACAAGAATCTCAATGCCTTAAACCGGCCATTAACGAATAACAATAATATCTAGCATAATTGCCGAAGGGTATTGCATCAAACAATTCCCGAATATCAACAAATCACGGAGAGACCAAGTCTCGAAATGATACAATACATTCATACACATATATGATAACATTAATCTCATTGACCAGTACAAGTATAAAACTTGCCTCAAACCGAAGGCGAGAAAGTCCTTCCACGATCAACGTCCTGGCACGAAACGACGAACGGCGCCTCCCGACGATCATAAACACTCGAACAACCTTGAATGAAAACGATTCATTCAAAAACACAAAATCAATAGAAAACAACGACAAGGACAAAGCCCGATTCAAACACGAATCGATCACACCGCACGAACGAATATCATAGTTCTCAACTATGAATTCTAACATCCTCCAACACCTCGATGATCAATTAACATGATCCTTACGTTCTTAACACTTGTGAAATCCATTCAACTAGATTCACTTAAGAACAATCATCAAAACAATCATCTCAAAATGATAATATCACCAATATCATCAAATTGATCCTCCTACAATGATAATATTATCAATATTATCATTATCACCCCAAGAACATCATCAACTCAATAATCATGATGTCTGAAACAAAAATCCTTCATCAATACATCATGAATTCGGATTAAACAACAAGATTCACTCGACCATTTTCAAATTATGATAATCACCCCCTAAATCATCATAAATCCTTACTAAAATGGTTAAAATCTTTCAAGAACACCACCAACAACAAAAATCATCTCAAGGCTATGTTAATCATATAACAATCTTAACATAATCTTTCCTATACATGATTAAAAACCTCCAACAATCTAAAACATCAAGAACATAATCCAACTCAAGTGATACTATCATGTTCTTCATCAAAAGTTTATCAAAACCATGAAGAATCATGATATACTCCATTAATCAAACAATACCCGAAGAAAACAACAACAAAAACTCGAAAATCACTTGAAGAACAAGAGATTGAGGGAACTTACCAAAGAAGAACAAGAAGAAGCCTCCAAACACCAAAGGAGCACCAACAAGCTTCCAACTTCAAGCTTCAATCCAAGCTAGGATGATCAAGATCGAGTTGGAAGGGCTAAACATCAATAACAAGTTCAAACGGGCGATTCTAATGAGAGAAATTGTGTTTTGGTTCGTGAGGAAATGAAAGACGAAACCAAGATAAATAGACTGACCAATTCATTACGTACGTTATACACTATGGTTAACGTACGTAAGAGGCATTACGTACGCTATGCTAAGACATTAACGTACGTAATGTAAATCCAGAACTAACTGGGCTAAAATACGAAGGCCTTAACGTACGTAAACAAAAACATATTACGTACGTTAACAAGACCTGCATTACGTACGTAGAGTTCACCTGTTAACGTACGTAAGGGCCCGTTGACTGCAATAGTGAGATCCGATCGGAAGATGCTCGGGACCCACCGGCCGAAAGTGACTACGAGGAAGGTTCCTGCCACCTACCAAGCATTACGTACGTAACCTTGCAGGCATAACGTACGTAATAGCAACACGCTAGCGTACGTAATGCTACATCCGTAGCGTACGCTAAGGCTATGAACTTAGCCAAAAATCCAAACTCTCCAACCAACATTCAAACGACGAAACCAACCCGACGACAAGTATAATATTTCGATCCCGAAATATTCCAATACAACATACATTGTATCAGTCCAAAACAACAACACTTGTACAATTCCAAATGAATATATACAACTCAACAGTAACACGAAAAAAAAATATCCCCGGATATTACACAGACATCATGTTTCAGCAATTTACAGTTTCAACACCCTAGTTTGATGAAGCGAGATCTAAATTGATTATTCACTGCGCGTCCAATTATTTGACATAGACAACTAACAAGAAATTAATACTCAACATTATAAACCCAAAACTCAGAAGAGAATAAGCAGTAAGAAGGGACAATACAATAACATGATTACCAAAAACGAACCCTTATTATCACATAGAATAAAATGTTATTTCAAGATTAAGAGAAGCAACTAATTATTTCAGAAACTAAAAGGCCCAATGTTGATAAATTTCATCTCTGTAATGCCCCGATTTCGCATATACACTTATTGTGAATTATTAAAAACATGTTCAATATTATTAAATTAATGCCCAAATAATTTTATTATTTAATTCATTTCATTCTCATTATCATGCAAATTCATTTATGCCATTATTATTCATCATAAGTCATGTGATTCGTTCGTTTCATTTCTTATTTTAAATTCATTGTTTCATCTCGTCATTTCTAGGCCCGAGTCAACTTTTAAGCGATATTAATCGTTACCCAAAAAATTTTACAAGCTAACTAATAATATTATTTGTTATTATTGTTATTATTATTACTATTATTATTATTATTTAGTTTAGCCCAATTATTATTTATTTTCATTGTAGGGCGATATTAATTTTGTGGGCTAAATTCTTTTACTAGTCTAATTGAATGAGTTGGCCCAAGCTCTTCTCCTAGCCCAATGACATCTCAAACTCATCTATTTTTCCCCAACTTTTCTACCCTAAGCCAAATTCCAAATACAGTATAAATATTGTATTCTATATACCATACAAACCCTAAGAATACACAACATACAAAATAATGTTCTTCATATTTTGGAAGGACCGTTCCAGCAGCAATTCCAACCCTTCTTGAATTATCAAATTTCTGAAACTTTCCTTCTTCACCAAAGGTAAACTCAACCCTCAAATTGTTTACTGTTATCCATGTTTCATATCAATACTTTTATAAACCATAACTTTCAGTATACACAACCCTAACCCCAAATCCCAGACACTGTTGATGTAATATCAGGTATTTTCATTTCCGTTATCTTGTATTGTTTGTGTTTTTACGCTGGAGATTTTTCTTGTTGATGTATATCAGAATGATTTCTATCGTGATACTATGTGTGTTACTATCATGTAGTGATTTTAGCTGAGGATGACTTATTGTCATTTGTGTCTTTTCGATTGTGTATATGTTGAGGTATCGTATGTTACTCCTCGTAGCGTGTTTGTTATCTTTTTGGTGCATTTGTGTGACCGAGACGTTGTCGAGTGTCCGACCCGACTGTCGGAATTTTTGAGTTTTGTTACCTTGTTCACCAGAACACATACGGCAGTAGACCATATAAGTTACGGCCGTGTATTACGATAGTTACGGCCGTAAGGATGGTGTGTTACGACCGTAAGGTGATCCAGTGTTACGGCCGTAATATCTTATTGATAACGTCCGAAACACCTTCGTATTTTAGGCAGAAGCCCAGAGTAGTGCTTACGGCTGTAAGCCGTAGATATTACGGCTGTAAGATGCACGAGTTACGGCCGTAAGGTACTTCGTGTCTAATACCATCCTCTAATTAGTTCGTCTGGATCGAAGGTAAATTTTTATAATCTCCTAGGGTTGACCTTCGAGATTTTCTTATTGATTTTAATGATTCGTTCGATGTTGGTGGTTTGGATGATGTTATTGAGTATTGTAAGCATGTTCTACGGATTGTATATTCTAATTTCGAGTTCGTTGGAACCCAATCGGTATTTTTGGTGTTGTAAGGAAATCTTGAACATTTAATGTCCGATTAAATGCCTCAGAGGGTTTCCTTTGTTATTTAGATGTGTTTTCCATTGTTTTTAGTCGTTATACTCGTAGTAATCATATTTCCGTTGTGTTTTCATGGAGGATTGTAGGTGTTTGGGGTTTTCCAAGTTGTGCCATGTTCGTAGGAATATTCGGGTGTCGACTATCGAGGCTAGTATCTTGCTTATACGTTTGGTACCTTGTGAATATGACTTACGTGTTGAAATGAATGATTTGTGGTTAGTTGTGATAATCTTGGAAATGTATATGTTGTTCGATTGTACACTTGGATGTGTATCGTGTTATAGGTATTGATCTTATGTGGCATTGATTTGATCGGTGATTTGGATGATAATATTGTGTTATATGTGTTTGGTTGTGTAAAGCTCGTATTGGTTGTAATGTTGACTTCGTGCTATGTGTGCTAGTTGTGTGAAGTTGTAATAGACAAGGTGATTGATTGATTGTGAGCATATTGGTGTGATGTAAATGTGAATGTTATGTGCTGGAATGCTAAGTTCACTCGTGTGGGTTCGATAGGGTCTACCAGGATTTATGGCACAGGTCCATGGGATCAGAACTTAGTATGTGGTGTTGAGGTCCAATCGCGTGGGTCTAACGAGGCCTACGATGACACATGGCACATGTCCATGAGGTCAGGACACAGTACGTCCAACCGTGTGGGTTCGACGGAACCTACGGTGACACCTGACACAGGTTCACTGGGTCAGGAGTGGTTGTTGTGATTTATGTTTATGATTCCAACCATGCGGGTTCGGCGGAACTAACGGTGACACGTGACACAGGTTCACCGGGTCAGGACTGGATGTTGTGATTGATGTGTTTGATTCCAACTGTGCGGGTTCGGCAGAACTTACGGTGACACGTGACACAGGTTCACGGGGTCAGGACTGGTTGTTGTGATTGATGTGTTTGATTCCTTCCGTGCGGGTTGTCGAACCTACGGAGACTCGTGGTAGGAGATCACGGAGTCATGATTATGTTTTGATAAACCTAGATTCGAAAGAAAATTATCAAGGAAAGAATGTTGGGGCTAGCCCCACGAGATTTGTGGAAATATTTTCGTACTGTAAATTGCCGAAATACGAATCGAGATTTGGGTTAGAACCCTAAGGTTTTCGAAAAGGTTTTACAAATCAGGACTCGAGGTCCTAAAGGTTTTGTATTTCTAAAAATCTTCGAGATGAGAATTTTACTTGCGAATAATTCCTTGCTCGTTTTCTAAATTGTTAAAACCTTTCGAGAATGATTTGGTACTTGGTTATTTGTATATGATCAATGGTTGATGTTTTCTTGTTACACTTCGTACGATCTGATACTTGCACTAGTAAAATAGTGGATTTTTACTAACCCCCGAGCAATCAGGTTGGATGTCTGTATTGCGTCCAGGTACATGCAGATTCTTGAGGAGCAGTTCCAGGATCGGCACAGGAAGTGACGAGCTACGATACTAATCAACAGTTGAGAGTTTGGTATAGCAATGTTGTATTGTCAGAGTTGTAATTAGTCTTCCACTGTATTGTACTTCGACCCCTGCGTGGGTAATGTTGTATAAAGATAATATCTGTTGATTGAGTTGTGTGACCTCATCGGTCCATGTAGTTTATTTGTATTTGACCTTAACGGTCTGTATTATTATTTTGTTTGACTCTCGACGGGCAAGCATTTGGTCGTTTTGTGATGTTTATCCTGGTTGATCCTTGTGGAAAGAATCTACTGTAACACCCCCGATATATTCAGGAATATTATAGCGCCGTAAATCCTTTACATAAGAATTTACAAGGCTGATTAGAAGAAAAGACAATAACAGATACCGCTTTATGAAATTGTTGAAGTAAAATACAACCGTCTGGTTCAAAAACCGAAATACAAATATCTAATGAAGATTTATTATTACATCACTAAAATCCAAACATTATAAACGGACGACGTACTCGAGTACTTATTAAAATAACCAACAAATAACAGACAGTAAACCCGGCCGGAACATCACTTTGCTCCCTCGTCGTCATGCATCTCCAGTGGTTGTTTCCCCGTTCTCCTAGATCCTGAACAAACACAATGTTCACCCCCGAAGGGGTTAGCACAACGATGCTAGTACAAGTACAATAATCATACAACAGTGATATAATCAACAATTATATCATAACAAGTTTCTCCAACGAGAATATCCACAACACATATCATATCATAACAAGTTTCAACATACTCGTGGTATTCCAACGATCCAGCACACACAGCTATAGATTCCCATGATGATTCCCGTCAGATCAACGCATGGTGGACATATATTCACAACATATTTACACTATACAATCATATCATAATTGTCATAATATAAACAATTCTAATTAGAGTACTTGCCTCGATTAGAAGATAGAACAATACTTCACGAAAACGAGACACTCGAAGGTCGCCCCTCTCGATCAATCACGCAACAAGATCAAACCTTAACAAAAGAAATGATATAGGATTTATCTCACGTCGTACGAATGTTTAACAATTCGATTCACGGCCAAAAGTTCATAAAATGCAATCTGCCTGAACTGCTTAGCGCACGCTAAGTACTCTGTGTAGCGTGCGTTAAGTCTGCTCGATAGCGCACGTAAACAACAAAGCCTAGCGTACGCTAACTATGCATGGTCAGTACTTCACTGACCAGCCGTCTGACTCGTCTGATGGTCTAGCGTACGTTACGTACTAAACGTAGCGCACGCTAACTCGTGCTCGATAGCGCACGTTAATATTCATAGCATAGCGTGCGCTATCTGTGCATGGCAGTTTCTTTGACGATAAAGCTCTCGCCATGATCGAAACAATGAAATCTTCTGTGATACTTCATGTTACCTCCATGAATATCATGTATATACGATTCTGAATGATCTTACGGATAACAACAACTTCGGATTCAAGGATATGCATACCATATAAACCATATTCCATTTGGACTACAATTCTTCATATGACGATTCGAAAAGCTTAACGGTTGATATCAACACCTTGTATCAATCAATATTATCATGCTGAAGTTGTTTAAACGTTCCATCTATACTAGATAAATCTTTCCATGATCAATCCTTTAGATTTATCCAACAATAATGATTGTTAAAGTCAAGTCCATGATTATTATGAAGTCATCTACTAGATTCGAATTACCAATGATAGAAGCTTCTCTTTACATAATCAGTGTAATAAGATTCAAATCATGATGATTATAATCAAGGTACTTAAGGCTTATTCATCTCACTATCCCAAACATGATATACTTAGATAATTCATCTATGAAAATCCATATCTTGTTAACATGATCATCCAAATCGTTAGAATCCAACTCTAAGTCTTGAGATAGATTGAACATACCTTAATATGATGAAAATCACTGAACCGTAAGGTAGAATCCAACTCCGGTTGGTTGTATGCCACTCCAAGGTGCTATTCCTCTTCAATGATTACTCCCAAGTGATAGCCAATATACAAACACCAACAATATGTGTTCTAAGTATGTAGTAGGATATCTCAGCTCTCTGGCCTCTCAAGTATGCAGAAGGAACGAGTAAAATGTAAGCCCAAAACGAGTTGTTGTCCCATTTATAATATTCTGCATTTTAACAAGTTAGCGCACGCTACTAAGCATTCCTTAGCGTGCGCTAATAATGGTTGACTTCAGAATTGTCCGGGTGCATCCGCGAGAATCTTATCCGGACCCATGTCATTTGGCGCATGTCTTATTTGTCTCGCTCAATAATTGAGTCCTTTGCGCACGCAACTCCTACCTGCATAGCGTGCGCTAATAATAGCCCGATAGCGCGCGTTAAGATACATTCTTAGCGTGCGCTATCACGAGGTTGTTTGAGCAATTTTGCATGTTTCTATACTTATGTACAATGATATCAATGCACGAAATATCATACTCCAATAATCAAAACCACCAATCCGAATAATACATGGTTTGAATACAGATGAAATACACCGTAATAAATCTGGATATTACATACTCTGCTACTAAAAAGGAGTTTCGTCCCGAAACTCAAGACGAAAATAACTCGGGATATCTAGACTTCATATCAGCTTCCGTTTCCCAGGTGGCTTCTTCCATTCCATGACGTGACCATTGAACTTTGACCAAAACGATTGGTTTGTTCCTCAGTTGCTTAACTCGACTCTCGAGTTTCTTGACTGGTCTTTCTTCAAACGTCCCATCCTGCTCGACTTCGATCTTGCCGAAATCAATTATATGACTGGGATCTGGTATATATCTCCGTAACTGGGATACGTGGAACACGTTATGAACATGGCACAATGACGGCGGCAATGCCAATCTGTATGCCAACTCCCCAACTCTCTCGAGGATCTCAAATGGTCCAATTTATCTCGGACTCAGCTTTTCTTTCCTTCCGAAACGAAAGATTCCCCGAGTAGGAGAAACCTTCAAAAGTACATGGTCTCCAGTATTGAACTCCAATGGGCGACGGCGTACGTCTGCGTAAGATTTCTGGCGACTCTGGGCAGTCAACAGCCTTTCACGAATCATGGCTATCTTCTCTCGAGTCTGCACGATCAACTCTGGTTCTGTTCCGATCAAGTCCGATGAATCGTCCCAGCATAGGGGCGATCTGCATCTCCTTCCGTATAATGCCTCAAACGGTGCCATCTTAATGGAAGCGTGCCAACTATTGTTGTAGGTAAATTCAATCAACGGTAGATGAACTTCCCAATCGTTTGAACAATCTAAGGCACAAGCCCTCAGCATGTCTTCCACCGTTTGTATAGTTCTCTCAGATTGTCCGTCAGTCTGCGGGTGGTAAGCTGTACTGAAGTTCAATTCGGTCCCCAAGGCCTTATGAACTGCTTTCCAAAAGTGAGACACAAAACGGCATCTCGATCAGAAACAATGGTCTTAGGCGTACCATGCAATCGAACTATCTCCGAAATAAATACTCGTGCCAACCTCTCTGGTCCCCACGTATCCTTAATGCCTAGGAAATGAGCTGATTTGGTTAAACGATCAACTATCACCCAAATCATGTTCATTACATCACGGTTTTCGGCATATTAGTGATAAAGTCCATCGATATGTCCTCCCACTTCCATTCGGGAATCGGGAGTGGCTTCAACATTCGTGAGGCCGTTGATGCTCGATCTTAACCTGGCGACAAGTCAAGCATTTGAAACATAGTCCGCTACATCTTTCTTCATGTTGCCCCACGAAATTCCGCTTCAAGTCCTTATGCATCTTCTTGGTGCCGGGTGGATAGAATAGAGTGACCGTGAGCTTCCTTCATAATTATGCATTTGAGAACATCATCATCGGGAACACAGTCGGTTACGAAATCTCAAAACTCCATCATCATGAATTATGAATCCGGGGGCCTTTCCTTTGATCACTTCATCACGTAACCGAATCATCAGAGGATCATCTGCTGTCTAGATTTGATTCCTTCGGTTAACGATGAAGTTATCTCCATCACGCCTGATTGTCCTTGGACTCTTTGTAACCATACCTCAATTCCTTCACGAATCATCTCTCGTTGAAGGCTAAGTTGGGAGGTCAGCGTCTCCAGCATCTGAATAGAAACAGGCTTGCGGCTAAGTGCATCGGCCACTACATTCGCTTTGCCTGGATGATATAAAATCTCCAAGTCATAGTCCTTAATCAGTTCCAACCATCTTCTTTGCTGCATGTTCAACTCTTTCTGACTGAATATGTACTTGAGACTTTTATGATCCGTAAAGATCTGGCAGTGAGTCCCGTAGAGATAATGCCTCCAGATCTTCAAAGCAAAAACTACTGCTGCTAGCTCCAAATCATGTGTCGGGTAATTCACTTCATAAGGTTTCAGCTGTCGCGACGCATAAGCGATTACCTTATCATTCTGCATCAATACGCACCCAAGTCCTTGGTTTGAAGCATCACTGTAAACTATAAATCCTCCAGTTCCCTGTGGAAGTGATAGAATTGGTGCCGTCGTCAATCTCTTCTTCAATTCATCAAAACTAATCTGACACAACTCATTTTACTCAAACTTTTGAGTTTTCTGCAGGAGTCGAGTAAGTGGGCGGGAGACTTTAGAAAACCCTTCCACGAATCGACGATAGTATCCAGCAAGTCCCAAGAAGCTTCGGACCTCTTTCACGTTCTTTGGAGGCTTCCAATCCAATATTGCTTCGATCTTCTGAGGATCTACTCGGACTTCTTTAGCTGACACCACATGGCCGAGGAACATTACTTCCTTTAGACAGAATTCACACTTAGAAAGTTTGGCGTACAATTGTTCGTTTCTCAAAAGTTCCAACACAATCCGCAAATGCTACGCATGTTCTTCCAGGCTCTTAGAATACACCAGAATGTCATCAATGAACACGACCACAAATTTGTCCAAAAATTCAATGAACACTCTGTTCATCAATTGCATAAATACAGCAGGTGCGTTAGTGAGACCAAACGGCATCACTACAAACTCATAATGTCCGTAGCGAGTTCTGAACGCTGATTTTTGAACATCAGATTCCTTAATCCTCAGCTGATGGTATCCTGATCTCAGATCGATTTTATAAAATACTGTTGCCCCTTGAAGCTGGTCAAACAGATCATCAATCCGTGGCAACGGATATTTGTTCTTAATCGTCATCTTGTTCAGCTCTCGATAGTCAATACACAGTCGGAGCGACCCATCCTTCTTTCGGACAAAAAGAACTGGCGCTCCCCAGGGTGAAACGCTTGGCTGAATATAGCCCTTGTTCAGTAACTCCTCCAGCTGCTTCTTCAGTTCGTACATTTCAGTAGGTGCCATACGATACGGCG
Source organism: Orobanche coerulescens (assembly GCA_033398695.1). Lineage (NCBI taxonomy): Eukaryota > Viridiplantae > Streptophyta > Magnoliopsida > Lamiales > Orobanchaceae > Orobanche > Orobanche coerulescens. The sequence goes on along the minus strand of CM065814.1, from coordinate 38,745,000 downwards.
CCTTGGAAATTGGTGTAGCTCCGGGTTCCAGTTCGATGGTAAATTCCACATCCATTCGTGGAGGTAGTCCAGGTAACTCGTCAGGAAATACATATGGGAATTCGTTCACAACAGGAATGGATGAAAGTTCCACAATTTCGTCTTCTTTCTTCATTGCATAACACCAGTACCCGGTACAACCCTGTTTCAACAATTTGACAGTTTTCATCGCCTTGATCAATTTTCATGAGCTTCCCGGTTTCCACCCCTCGAACAATATTTCGGAACCATCGTCAGCGATCAGCGAGATATTCCTCCTTCGGTAGTTCACAATTGCTCCATATCGATTAAGCCAATCGTCTCCGAGTATCAGGTCGTATCCTTGCATTTCTATCACGATTAGATTTGAGAGCCACTCTCTGCCTACAAATGATATAGGGAAATTTCTAGTTTCTAAATTTCCGACAATCCTCTCTCCACTTGGTAAACCAACAACATAAGGTTCACAAGTATCAAAACCGGAAATATTCAAACGATTTACACAAGACAAAGATATAAAAGAATGCGTAGCTCCTGTATCGAATAAAACGCTAACTGGCTAGGAAAGGATCTGGACAGTACCTGATGCGACAGCAGCATCCTGATCGTCTGTCCTTCTCATCTCGTACAGACGTGGGGGAACAGATCCGACACTCGATGCCCCCTTTTGGTCCCATTGTCCTCTGCCTCGTCCACGGCCAAAATTTTGAGGCATCTGAACACTTTGCTGCGTCTGTTGGACACTAGCTTCCTATTGAACTGGCTGTGATGTACGGGTTCCTTTGTATTTGGTGGCGTCTTTGCGAACGTCGCATGGTGCCCTTCTGTCCGCAATCAAAACATGTAAGCAGAAGTGCAAAGCGATCGCGCCAAAGGTGGCCTGGGCGACCACAATTAAAGCACTTCCTAGCTGTATCCGTCGTGACTGACATTGTTCCGTAATTCTTTCCGTTCTTAGATGGGTGCGGAGGTTTCTTGAAAGAAAATGAAGACTCGACCTTACGGGGCCCACTGCTTTTGTGCTCTGTAAAAGTACCAGAGACTTTCTGTTTCTTCGACTCCATAAACTTCTCCATTGCTGCTTTTTTAATTTCATACGCCAACGCCTTATCCTGGTATTGGCGGAGAGTGGTACATTCAAAACCGGACATGTACCTCTGGATTTCTGGTTTCATTCTCATTTCAAAATGAATCATCATCTCCGCATCTGTTCTGACCAGATGTCGAACAAATGCTAATTGCTGGTTAAACGTCTTAATCGTCTGGGATACGGGTTCGTCTGATGGGTGAGCAGAGAAAAATTCTCGAATTTTGGCGCATGTGCTAGCTGTCTCGCTCAATAATTGAGTCCTTAGCGCACGCAACTCCTACCTGCATAGCGTGCGCTAATAATAGCCCGATAGCGCGCGTTAAGATACATTCTTAGCGTGCGCTATCACGAGGTTGTTTGAGCAATTTTGCATGTTTCTATACTTATGTACAATGATATCAATGCACGAAATATCATACTCCAATAATCAAAACCACCAATCCGAATAATACATGGTTTGAATACAGATGAAATACACCGTAATAAATCCGGATATTACATACTCTCCTACTAAAAAGGAGTTTCGTCCCGAAACTCAAGACGAAAATAACTTGGGATATCTAGACTTCATATCAGCTTCCGTTTCCCAGGTGGCTTCTTCCATTCCATGACGTGACCATTGAACTTTGACCAAAACGATTGGTTTGTTCCTCAGTTGCTTAACTCGACTCTCGAGTATCTTGGCTTCCCTCACAGGACGAGGGCAATACTGAGCTTCCATCATCATTTTAAATTATGCCCAATCGGCATCATGATCTGCGGGTCGGATAGCTTCCCACCACTCGGATGCTTCTCCTATCAGAAAGTACTGGGCAATAGGAGCTCTCCTGTCATTCGGGCAATTAATTCCAGCAAAAATTTTCTCTAGTTCCTTCAACCAATAGTCCCAAGTGGGAGTCTCGGAAAAGCCGTCAAATTTGGGTGGTTGCATCTTTGCCACCTCTTGTAACCATCGGTCACCTCGATTTCCCATTTCTGGAATCCTTTGTTGTCCATCTCCCTGCTGAATTCCTGCCGCCACTTGCATTCGGTCCACGACCTATGCGAACTGAGTCATCTGGTTCACGACTTGACGAAGGATTTCTGGTACACCAGGTTCCGGTTCGTTATTGATGGATTGTTGCGGCTCGCCTGAGCTATGACTAGCCTGATTAGAAGGCGACGCCTCCCTTTCAGCATTCCTTCGTCCGCGTCCACAACCGCGACCACGTCCACGTCCGCCTCTCAACATACTGTAAACATAAATACTCAATATACAGGAAGCAACATCGTTCTAATATTCGAGTATAAAGAGACACAATATGTAAAGAACGAGATAGAGTTTAGGAACTTACAACCACCGTTCGCATGAAGACGTAGGCAGTGCGGTGATGTCATTCACGGCTGGTTACCTCAAAAGACATAAATGACCCCTATTTTAACCCAACAGCCAAGATATCCATAATCTTATCTCCGATACCATATTCTGTAACACCCCCGATATATTCAGGAATATTACAGCGCCGTAAATCCTTTACATAAGAATTTACAAGGCTGATTAGAAGAAAAGACAATAACAGATACCGCTTTATGAAATTGTTGAAGTAAAATACAATAAATGCGGTTCAAAACCGAAATACAAATATCCAATGAAGATTTATTATTACATCACTAAAATCCAAACATTATAAACGGACGACGTACTCGAGTACTTATTGAAATAACCAACAAATAACGATAAACCCGGCCGAACATCACTTTGCACCTCGTCGTCATGCATCTCCGGTGGTTGTTTCCCGTTCTCTGGATCTAACAAACACAATGTTCACCCCCGAAGGGGTTAGCACAACGATGCTAGTACAAGTACAATAATCATACAACAGTGATATAATCAACAATTATATCATAACAAGTTTCTCCAACGAGAATATCCACAACACATATCATATCATAACAAGTTTCAACATACTGGTGGTATTCCAACGATCCAGCGCACACAGCTATAGATTCTCATGATGATCCCGTCGGACCAACACATGGTGGAACTACCTGTCGAACGATCCAGCGCACACAGCTATAGATTCCCATGATGATTCCCGTCGGATCAACGCATGGTGGTCATATATTCACAACATATTTACACTATACAATCATATCATAATTGTCATAATATAAACAATTCTAATTAGAGTACTTGCCTCGATTAGAAGATAGAACAATACTTCCACGAAAACGAGACACTCGAAGGTCGCCCCTCTCGATCAATCACGCAACAAGATCAAACCTTAACAAAAGAAATGATATAGGATTTATCTCACGTCGTACGAATGTTTAACAATTCGATTCACGGCCAAAAGTTCATAAAATGCAATCTGCCTGAACTGCTTAGCGCACGCTAAGTACTCTGTGTAGCGTGCGTTAAGTCTGCTCGATAGCGCACGTAAACAACAAAGCCTAGCATATGGTAACTATGCATGGTCAGTACTTCACTGACCAGCCGGCTGACTCGTCTGATGGTCTAGCGTACGTTACATACTAAACGTAGCGCACGCTAACTCGTGCTCGATAGCGCACGTTAATATTCATAGCATAGCGTGCGCTATCTGTGCATGGCGATTCTTTGGCGATGAGCTGTTCTCGCCATGATCGAAACAATGAAATCTTCCGTGATACTTCATGTTACCTCCATGAATATCATGTATATACGATTCTGAATGATCTTACGGATAACAACAACTTCGGATTCAAGGATATGCATACCATATAAACCATATTCCATTTCGACTACAATTCTTCATATGACGATTCGAAAAGCTTAACGGTTGATATCAACACCTTATATCAATCAATATTATCATGCTGAAGTTGTTTAAACGTTCCATCTATACTAGATAAATCTTTCCATGATCAATCCTTTAGATTTATCCAACAATAATGATTGTTAAAGTCAAGTCCATGATTATTATGAAGTCATCTACTAGATTCGAATTACCAATGATAGAAGCTTCTCTTTACATAATCAGTGTAATAATATTCGAATCACGATGATTATAATCAAGGTACTTAAGGCTTATTCATCTCACTATCCCAAACATGATATACTTGGATAATTCATCTATGAAAATCCATATCTTGTTAACATGATCATACAAATCGTTAGAATCCAACTCTAAGTCTTGAGATAGATTGAACATACCTTAATATGATGAAAATCACTGAACCGTAAGGTAGAATCCAACTCCGGTTGGTTGTATGCCACTCCAAGGTGCTATTCCTCTTCAATGATTACTCCCAAGTGATAGCCAATATACAAACACCAACAATATGTGTTCTAAGTATGTAGTAGGATATCTCAGCTCTCTGGCCTCTCAAGTACGCAGAAGGAACGAGTAAAATATAAGCCCAAAACGAGTTGTTGTCCCATTTATAATATTCTGCATTTTAACAAGTTAGCGCACGCTACTAAGCATTCCTTAGCGTGCGCTAATAATGGTTGACTTCAGAATTGTCCGGGTGCGTCCGCGAGAATCTTATCCGGACCCATGTCCCGGCTGGTGCATGTGCTAGCTGTCTCGCTCAATAATTGAGTCCTTAGCGCACGCAACTCCTACCTGCATAGCGTGCGCTAATAATAGCCCGATAGCGCGCGTTAAGATACATTCTTAGCGTGCGCTATCACGAGGTTGTTTGAGCAATTTTGCATGTTTCTATACTTATGTACAATGATATCAATGCACGAAATATCATACCCCAATAATCAAAACCACCAATCCGAATAATACATGGTTTGAATACAGATGAAATACACCGTAATAAATCCGGATATTACATCTACGGCATGTAATATTCCCATATAATTTTGAGGGTGTTACAGTTGAGCCTAGAAACCAAAATTTCATCCAGTCCGACCTATCACAGATCCAAAACCGCCGCCCTAATTCCACGCCAGAAACCCAAATCGCCAAACTCAGAACCTGCACCGCCGCGTAACCTGATTTTGACCGTCGCCATTTTCCGACTCAGCCACAATCGAGCCCATCTTTTGAAATAATAACTTACCTAGCCTGAATCCACAACGATTCTCGATTTACCCAGTCGAGTCGATTTTTTTTCCTTCCCTGGCCCGCCATGGCAACCCTTCTTCCCCATCCGCTTCCACATGAAACTTCCATCTTCAGTGATGTTTCCCCGCCCGTCTTCTGTGCGTCCACCGTGACGGGTGTTTGTGTCTATATATGTGCGTACATATATGCATATGTCTAGTGTTTGTGTATCTAAAGGATTGTGTGTTACGTCTGTGTGTGAGGTGAGTTTGAGAGAAAGAAATTAAGGGATGAGACACTAAGTGAAAAAGGGGGACGGTTGGGAAGAGAGAGAGACCGATTGGAAAAAAACATTAGGCGATGACTTTTCTAGAGAATGATTCAGAGAGGGTTTTTATACCCCAAGCTTTTGGTCAAAATTTAATTATACCCCATATTTCAAGGTTCCTTCAATTTCAGCCCCCAACTTTCAAATTCTTGCAGATTGACCCCAATCAGGTCCTATATTTTAAATCAGACCCTTGTTGACCAAGCCATTAAACATGGTGACTTTTTAATTAATATTAATATTCAATTTAAGTTATGTCTTGTATATTATTTTCAATTTAGTATTATATTAATAATAAACTGTTATTATTATATGTAGATATTAACAAGGATTTACGGCCTAGGATTATCGAGTCAAGCATCTTCATCACATTCAAGTTCAACAACTACATTTTATCCAGGCGTGGGGATTTATTACGCTTTTATTTATTTTAATTGCTTTATATATTGTCTTGTATGTGCACGTGGAATCAGTCAGAAGCACTTAAATGTGCAAATCTGACTTAAATGTGCAAATCAGTCAGAAGCACTTAAATGTGCAAATCAGTCCGAAGCACTTAATTGTGCGTAAAGCCTTCGGGCTAGCCGACGGGCTTCAGAATTTATCAGTCATGTTGTTTATACTTGCTAATATATTTAGTAATTAACCTAGACATATTGCATACATCCACACTGAGCGAGTTGGAAGCTCACCCCACTATTTAACCCTTTCAGGTTGAGGAGCTCGATGTGGCATGCGCTTGAGTGTGGGGTGATCAAACTTCATGAATAGTTATTTACTATTATATTTCTAAAGCTATGCTTTATGAACCAGTGTCGATTTGTTTTATTTTTATGTCAAAGTATATTTTGTTTTAACGATGACTCGAGAATATTACTTGCGATTATTAAGTTTGTCTTTTTCAAATGTATTTCCGCTGCAAAATTTTTATTTATTCTTCTTAAAATTTGAAGAATTATTTTTCTAGAAAAGTGGTCTCTACATAAGTGGTATCAGAGCGGGTCTACGGCTGAAATTTCATTTTCGCAAGTAGTCAAATATTTTTAGCAATTATGATCATCCACCTCGGCCACTCCACGTCGACTCCCAGATACATTAAATTTTTATTATTCATTATGTGATAAATACAGTTTGCCAGATCAACCATGATTCATGCTTTAAAGATGCATCTTCAGTCTATTTTGTACAAAAGAATTTTATGATAAAGTATTTGGGCATGAAATTGTTTTCTTATAAATTCATAAGTATATGTGTGACATGCGTAAATCATCATTGCTAGAAATCCTTGGTTCTCAACCTATAGATGCAATTTAACTCTCCATTTTATTTCTCCCTCTCGTTGGGTAAGTACTGAAGGATCGTTGCGTGTGGTATGCCTTAGGATAATGGCAACTCCTGGACGTGGACGCCCAGCTAACTAAGGTGCAGATAATCTCGGTGTTCAGAATGCCAACCTTGGTGCTAGTGGTGGTGGTGAAGGAGGTCAGGATAACCACAATAATAATGTGCCATCTCCTACTCAGGCACAAGTTGTGCAACAGTTCCGGCGTTTCACCCCACCATCATTCAACGGCCGGGAAGGACCAGCTTTTGTTGATGAATAGTTCATGTCGCTCGAGCGCACTTTTGAGCTCATTGGATGCACTGATGAGCAAAGAATTCTTTTCGGCCAATATCAAATGGTGGAGGATGCTGGACGCGGGTGGATAAGCTATTGGCGTTTGAGGCCGGTGGCCGAGCATGCTACATTAACTTGGGATCGATTCAAGGAAATAGTGATGGAGCAGTACTACCCACAGCACTACCGAGAGTAGATGGAGAGAGAGTTTTGGAATATCGAACAAGGAGGAATGACGGTTGAAGAATATGAGAGAAAATTCAACCAAATCAGCTTCTTTGTGGAGCACATGGTGGATAAAGATCGAAAGAAGGCCCTTAAGTTCCAGAGTGGTTTACGCCCGAGTATTCGTCATATTGTTGCTGGTCATGGGGTGCTACCGTATATTGAGACATTGTTTCGAGCTCAAAAGGTTGTGGATTCTAATAAGCAAGCAAAGGTTGATCAAAGGTCGGGACCTAAGCCTCAAATCAGTAAGCCAGAGTGCTCGAAGTGTGGTAAGAATCATGGAGGGGAGTGCCTGTACGGTAAAGGTGTCTGCTACAGATGCAAGGAGCTATGGCATTCATCTTCGAACTGTCATCTCCAAAGGGACAAAGGTCAAGGTTCTGGAGGAAAAGCTCGCATTTATACTTTGAGCCAAAAGGACGCGGATGAAAATCCCGGTATGGTGTCAGGTATGCTTATGATCTCTAATGTGCCTGCTTCCGCTTTATTTGACACTGGTGCCACACATACTTTTATGTCTGCAAAGTTTTATCATACCATTGGTCATAGAAGCGTTAGGACTGTTGAGTCTCTTGAGGTTAGCTTACCGTCAGGAAATACGATCCTCACTAATAGAATGATCGACGAGAATATTGAGATAGGAGGTAGAGAATTTTACGCTAGCCTGTATTTGATTAGCTCGATGGATTTTGACGTGATCCTTGGTATGGACTGGCTCGATAGACATGATGCCGATATAAGGTGCCGTGAGAAGAAGGTCACATTGAGGTGTTCCAAAGGCGATTCGATCACCTTTTATGGTACTAAGAGTAGGACAGTACCAAGAGTAATCACGGACATAAAAGCACTAAGAAGTCTAAGGAAGGAGAAATGTCAGGGTTACTTGGTGAGTTTCGCCGACACTTGTACTAATGAGGTCTTCCCTACAGACGTACCTATAGTACGGGAGTTTTTAGATGTGTTTCCAGAAGATTTTTCGGGAGTCCCACCCGACCGGCAAGTGGAGTTTAGTATTGATTTGGTCCCTGGGGCGGCCCCAACTATAACACTCTGAAATATTCGGAATAATTACAGTGTCGTAAACCCTTTATACAAGAATTTACAAGGCTAAATTAAAGAAATGCGGAATAATACAAAATACCATAAAAATTTAATAGTTCGGCAACTGGTTCAAACAACCCAAATGAATCCAATTATTATTACAAACATCTCAAATCATCAACAAGACACACGTACTCGAGTACTGAAAATCAAACCAGAATAACAAAACAACACAACAGATAACATCACTGATCCCCTTCGTCATCATGTCGGTACTGTGGTTGCTTCCCCGCTCCTCGGCTACCTACATCAAAACAAATGTCCACCCCCAAAGGGGTTAACAAAACGATGCTAGTACAAGTATCATAATATACAAAATCAAATATGCAAGAATGATGCATATCAAAATACATAACACGGACTTCCGCTACCGGAATCCAACGATGCGAATCCTCATGATTCCATCAACACAAAATGGGTAATCCAATGATCCAGCGCCCTCAGCATAGATCCCAAGATGATCCCGTCGGACCAATACGGGGTGGAAAAACCCGTCCAATGATCCAGCGCCCTCAGCATAGATCACAAGATGATCCCGTAGGATCAACATGAGGTGGACATCTGATCCAGCACCCTCAGCATAGATCACATGATCCCTTTGGATCAACACAACATGTGCGACACAACTATGCATACACATATACAAAATCTATATATCCATCAACATGAACATACAATCAACAACGAATATCATGACAATTCAACGGGAATGATCTCAAGTTCAACAACATGAATAACATTATACATGATCAAAATCATCAACATTAACTCAATATTCAAAATACGATACTTGCCTTAGAATTGGTGATAAGGATCGCTACTACGAAAAATCTTCAACCCGCTCGAAGAACTCTCACTCGATTATTCTATAAAAATTCGAACCTTCAACGAACAGTAACATTGGTATAACTAACAGTTCCGGATAATCGTTCTAAACATCAAGCTAGCATCAAGAGGCGTAATCTGCCCGACCATAAAAGTGTATGAATCTGCCCCAATCCAAACAGTTTGAATCATCACTACGCTACTAATTCGAACAAAAATTACATGATCTTCCAAACAAGGTTAAATACATCATTCGGTCGGGTTCTACAACTATAACACAATGTAGTTCGACTAACATGGATTCTAACCATAACTTCCAATAATCCAACGTAGCAAGATTCTGGACATATCTTGAAGAACACCATAAAAATTCGGTTATTAGGTTCGCATGTTTATCATCTTCTTCTACAAGGAAAAACCCTAAGTTCAATCCCTTAAGTTTCCCTATACGTGTTGCTTGATCAAGTTGTACGCAAGAAACTGAATATTCTCAGTGATACACTTAACAATTCCTGTAGCATGATCATTAATGACAATAAGAACCCATAACTTGTAGGTCACAAGTCGTCCAGGAACAAGTCTAGGGGGGGATGAATAGACTTGTTGAAACTCTTAAACTCTTTTTCCTGAAGAGTGAGTTTCTTCAGCTGATAGGTAAACAAATGACTTGGAGTCGTTTGTTCTTTAATATATGCGGAAGTCAGCTGATGACGAATATAAAGCAACTAATGAAACACTTAACAATTAATGCAGCAGTTAAAGTATGATGCAATAAAACAGTAAAGAACGCAGGCAATTATAGTGGTCTCAGAGGTGGGGTAATCCTCTACTAATCCACTATTCTCCAAACCAGTTGGAGCTGAATTCACTATAATTCTCAACCAGTAATAAATATTACAGTGATTCAAACAAAACTACAACAGCTTCCAACCAGTGGAAATCCGTGCCGTTGTACCACACTTGACTGCCTTGCACCTCTTGATCCTCGATCCTTGGATGCCTTTACAGTCTCTAACTTCAACCAGTGAAGTACCCCGAACTCAGGATTATAGACAAGAGTTTTTGTCTTCTCCAACTAAGAGCTTCTTTAAGTGTGAACTTTTAGAACCGCTCTTTTCTCGATGCTGTATTTTGCTTTTTGATACCTTGAATGCTTTGATCGCTTGAAAGTATGTTAGCACCGGTAGTTGTTATCATAAGGTTATTCTCAGCTTTCAAATCTTCGGATATATATAGGTCACGATCTCTGAGATTTTCCTTATAGCCGTTGCAAATCTTTTTAACAAATCCGTCCGTTGGAGAGGTAGACTTCATTGTTTTCTTTCTGAACGTTGCAGGGCTGGATTCCCATATTTTAATCTATCTTCCGACCATTGTGAAGACTCTGCATGTGATGCGCCGAATCTTTTAAATATAATATGATTAAAGTCTTCAAGGTGGGTCTGGATGATTTATTTAAATCATATCTCTTGCGGGAATCACTCCAATTTGTCTCTTCACGTTGCATGTGACTTTCCGTAATACTTGACTTTTCAACGCATGCTGACATGGACTTGGAGTACTTGGCTGATCTCGACTAGGCTAATGAGCAGTTAACATCTCTGCAGTCTGGACCTCTTTGATGTTCACTGTTTGTGACTTAACTGATCAGGTGACTTGTCTGAGGTACCTTGGCTGTGATCAGTCAAACATCACGATAATTTTTGTTGACGTAACTACTCTGACTTGACTCGGCTGATCCTCTCTGATGGACTTAGCTGTACTTAGTACTTAGCCGATTTTTAGCCTAACTTATTTTTGGCCTATAGAAGATACTCATTTGGTTCTTCTTTACATTTTGCCAAGTTTTATACTTAACATATTTGGCCTATGGAAGATACTCATTTGGTTCTTCCTTACATTTTTGCCAAGTAATAAACATTTGAATTTATACTGATGACATCATCAAAATCTAACAAGTATTCCTAACAAATTCCCCCTATTTTGATGATGGCAAAACTTTAAACAAGTAATCAAATGATCAAGTCTGCACTTAAGTGCAAGACACAAACTAAAGTCAGTCTAAGTTTTGAGACAACTGGGAATTGTCATTCAAAAAGACTGTTATCAAATTAATTTTCTGTTGATTACAAGTACATGGCTGAATTTTACAAGAAAATTTTCAAGTACATAAATCATTACAAGTACAAAAAGGTAAGTGAGAGTCATCTGCCTCTTCCTCTGCCTCTTCGAATAGGTTGTTTGGCAGGTCTGAAGGGTTTAGCTCCGATTGGTCTTGTCTTGACTGGGGCAAGACCATACTTCCTTTTCACGACAAGAGTTGCGAAGGCTTGCTCTTCTTGGGATGAAAATTTGTTCTCAAGACATAGTTTCTTGATTTTCCTTTGTAGCGCAAGTTCATCCAACGCACCTCCTCTTTCCAAAGTAGGAGGATCTTTGGCAGTGAATGAAGGAATGATGGGATAGGCATTTAATTTCTCAGCATGTTTCTTCAGAATAGCCCAGAGTTGCGGATGAGCTTCTTCCATGAAATTTATGAAGATCTTCTGTGGGGAGAGATTATCATCCTGGAGTATTTCCCAGATGTAGTAGTCTCTGATAAACTTCTTTCTTGCAGATCCCCACATTTCCAGGGCTTCATATGGAACAAAATCCTCCACAAACCAAAACTCCTTTCCTTCCCACTCTAGAGTAGGCTCAAAACCTCCTCTAGTCCTCCTCTTCTTGCCTTCAGGCTGGTCAGCCTGTTCTTCTGGATCTGCTCCTCCCTTCCTCTTGGCTGAGGATGTCCCAACAGTGATCATCTGGACATCCTGCCTTTTCTTCGATCTAAACTCCTTCCTTATCTCTTCTTGATCATTTCCTTCCCCCTGAATCTTATCTTCCCCCTTTTTGCCAGCATCAACTAAGGTAGTCAATTGCTGCTCCATTCTGCTCATCCAGTCAGACATGCCAAATGGCATTCTGTTGTTGGTAGGGGGAGGAGCCTAAGGAACTTCTCTATGCAGTAAAGTGTCAATCTTTGCATTGATGGATTGGAGGTCAGGAGTGACCTGAGATGCCAGCAGCTCTCCAATCGTATCTTTCACTATCTGCCTGATCAGCTCAGTCACGGCAATTGAGACCTGAGCTGGTGGAGAGTGCTCGTCTGAGCCTTCTGCAATTGAAGCACTGGACTGTAAGCTTCTGTCTGCAGCTGGTACTCCGGATGGGGTCTTCTCTGGGGTCCCTGATCTGGAGTCCTCAGCTAACTCCGCGTCTAGGCTAGTGTATCGGGCAGGTACCTCAGTCCTATCTACAGCCTCTTGTGTTGGCTCTGGCTCCGGCTCCTTTTCTCCTTCTTCCTTCTCCTGCTCTTTCTCGTGCTCTTCCTCCTTTTCTTCTTCAATATTTTCTTTTTCTTTTTCTTATCCAGCTCCTTCATCCCCTCCTTCATCATTATCCTCATCATCATCATTATTGTCATCATCTTTCCCATCTTTTTCTCCTTCATCCTCATCATCCTTTTCTTTTTCATCATCCTCCTCCTCTACTTCATCCTGTTCTACTTCTTCTCCTTCTTCTTCGTCTTCTTCATTCAACTCTTCTGTTTTCTCAACTTCCTCAGGTTGATTTTCAACTAAAATCTTTTCTTCTTTTCTTCTCTCTTCCTGCTCTTCTTCTTAATCGTCTAAAACAACAACTTCTTCATTTTCTTCTCCATTGTCTAAAACAACAACTTCTTCATTTTCTTCTCCATCAACCTCCTCAATCCTTATTTCGTTTTCAACTTCCTCCTCAACAGCTTTCTCATAGGATCTATCAAAAATACTAAGCATAATGGAATGGATGAACTGGTCCATGTTGGTTTTAAAATTTGACATGAACCAGTCCTCCTGAAGGATCAAAATTGTGTCTGATGTTTTACAAAAATCTATCAGCACATCCTCCGTGGCTTGGGATAGTCCCAACCACAAGTGTCAATGAAAGTTTGAAGTTTGACAAAAGATAGGGATTTCAAAAATTTCCATTCTTCAAAAACTTCAAGGAACGATTGTTTTAAGGCTAGAGGTTTAACAAGTTGTAATTGTTCGATGGATAGATTGAAAACATTATTTTCAAGTAGGTTAAAGATATAATTGGCTTCAGGGATTGAAATAATTAGACCTGCTTCTTCTTCCTCAGAGATGTAGGCTGGGGTGAGGACAGCCACAATCTGAGTCTCGAGGGTGCCTGGGGCAGGCTGGTCTTCCAGGTGAGTAGGTGACCTCGCTGCAGGGCTAGTATGATGATCTGACTGCTCTTTCTCACTAAACTGCAGTCTCTTGGGCCTCTTGGGAGAGGGTTCTGGTGATGACTGCATGATAGAGGGTTCTTCAGGGGCTGGTCCCCTTCTCTTAAAACGGACTGCTATGGGAGTGTTGTCGGACTCGGAGTCTGACTCGACTGCAGTTGGGTTGTCGGCTGCAGGTCGGTCCGACTCGCCTGACAAATAATATCTAGGGTAGGTTCTTGTGTCAGGTAGCTCCTTCAACATCTGGGATGCTCTCCTTGTGCCTCCCAATTTTCTCAGCGTCTCTTGGTCTAGATGACCAAGTCTTTTGTTGGGGTGGAATGGGTCAGTACTTCCTTTCGCCATGCTTGTCTTTTCCAGCATCCAACTTAGCTGCGTTCCAAACGCCAGCTTTGTTTTAAATCTCTTCTCATCAACAAGCCGTTCGGATTTGTTGACTTCTCGAACGAGTTGCCTAAATATGTAATCTGCCGAATCAATTTCCTCATCTTGAATTAGTGCTCCCAGCACCATGAACTTCGCCGACGACAGTTGATCATAACTGCCGGCCATCCCCATGATGATTTTGTTGGTTATGTCCAATGCAAAACGATAAACCTTTTTAATCTCACTCCTTTTAGCAGTGAGTTTCAGCTTTTCCGGCAAATTATCTACCTTGATCTTCTTCCAGGTTTCGGCGTCGGATTGCTTGAGAGCTTCGACAGCTATACCGCGGTGCTTCATACCAAAAACTGTGCGAATCGAATCACGCGATATGTCGACTTGATTTCCACCAACTGTGCTTCGAATTCCATCTTAAATCAGACAGGCTTCGCGATAGAACGCGATAACATCCTCCTTGTACAAATGTTGAGGGTTGATGTCCAGGAATGGGTAGATCCCATTGAGCTTCATCGAGCGGATTAGGTTAAGCACATCGTAATCCTCCATATTAGCTTCCAATAAGACTTCGAAATCGACGACCAGCGTGAAAATAATCTGGTCCTTGACCGCCTTCAGGTTGACGCCTTCGAAGTATGATTCCATTTCTGCAAACACAAGATTTCTTAGTGTATTTGGAGTTCAGTAATTTTTGCTCTGTAAATTTCTGCTCTGTAGATCTAGGGTAAGCGTAAAAGGTAAAGTGAAGGGGTTTCTTTCCTTATAAAGAAGATGAAAAGACGTATGGATTAATTTATTATATATTTGAAATGGTGGTACGCCTTTTGAGATTCTTTTGAATTTCAAATTTGAATCGGTGGTCCATTTTTAAAATTTGACGGTTAGTTTTGATTGGCCACCGTGGAGGTTGATTTAATAAGCGATTGCCACGTGTATTTAAGATGCCACTTGTGAATCGAACATTAATATATTTAAATGCCATTTATGAACCAAAGTTAATATAATAATATTATAAATATGGCAGATAATAATTAAATATTCAGAGATCGGTTGAGTTTAGAAAACTTAGCTGGTCTGACTTGTTGACTGTTGACCGCTCTGCATCAGGTGAGTTGACTTCATGGACTTCTCGCCTGATATTCTGATTAGCTAGGTTCCTTTGTCCGTCCTTTGTCTTCTTGCCTGCATCAGCTAGGATCTGATTCTTCAGCTTGCTTCAGTACTAGATTCCCAATCTAGTAATCCAAGATCTCTGCTCAGCTCCAAATACCTTTCTTCTGGCAAAGGTTTGGTAAAGATGCCAGCTATTTGGTAGTCTGTGCTGACTCTTTCAACTCTAACCCTTTTGTTAAGCACATGGTCTCTGATGAAGTGGTGCTTAACATCAATGTGCTTCGTCCTTGAATGCAAAACCGGATTGTTGGTTATTGCAATAGCACTATTGTTGTCACACCAGATAGGAACTTCATTGGCAATGATATTATAATCCCTTAGCCATTTATCCGATCCATAAAATCGAGCACTGTGACTACTTGCAGCTAGGTATTCTGACTCTGTGGTGGAGATAGAGTTACAAAACTGCTTCTTGCTAAACCAGGATATCAGTCTGGTTCCTAGGAATTGGCACGTTCCACTAGTGCTCTTCCTGTTGATTTTGCATCCTGCGAAATCTGCA
The DNA here is from genome assembly GCA_033398695.1 of Orobanche coerulescens. Lineage (NCBI taxonomy): Eukaryota > Viridiplantae > Streptophyta > Magnoliopsida > Lamiales > Orobanchaceae > Orobanche > Orobanche coerulescens. Next base: position 38,729,441 of record CM065814.1, on the reverse strand, counting down.
TCTGAGTATCCTGACATCTCGAAGTTATTATCCTTGGGATACCATAGTCCAACATTGATTGTAGACTTAAGGTATTTTATTATCCTCTTGGCTGCATCTAGGTGTGATTGCTTCGGCTTGAACCGGAATCGTGCACAAACTTCTACGGCATAGGATATGTCTGGCCTGCTTGCAGTGAGGTACAGAAGAGATCCAATCAGTCCTCTGTAGTGGGTTGAGTCCACTGATATGCCTGCCTCGTCTGCATCCAGGTGAGTACTTGTGCTCATAGGGATTCTTGCTGGCTTGGCTGATTCCATTCCATATCTCTTGATTAGGTCTTTGGTATACTTAGCTTGGTTGATGAAAATTCCTTTTTCCATCTGCTTAACTTGTAGTCCGAGAAAGAAGTTAAGCTTTCCCATCATACTCATCTCAAATTCTCCTTGCATGAGGTTGGAGAATTTCTCGCATAACTCTGGATTGGTTGAGCCGAATATGATGTCATCCACATATATCTGGACTATTAATATGTGGCCTTCGTGCTCCACTCTGAATAAAGTCTTGTCCACCTTCCCTTTGCAGAAACCATTCTTCTCAAGAAACACAGACAGTGTTTCATACCATGCTCTTGGTGCTAGCTTAAGTCCATAGAGAGCCTTCAACAGCTTATAGACTTTGTCTCCTTTGACAAAACCTGGGGGTTGCTCTACATAGACTTCTTCTTCTAGGATGCCATTTAGAAACACACTCTTTACATCCATCTGATATACTTCAAAATCCTTAAATGCAGCATATGCAAGGAATAGTCTGATGGCCTCTAATCTTGCAACAGGTGCATAGGTTTCATCAAAATCTATTCCTTCACACTGTGCATAACCTTTTGCTACAAGTCTGGCGTTATTCCTAACAACAGCTCCGTCTTCATCACTTTTATTTTTGTACACCCATTTGGTGCCAATAACCTTCTTGTGATCAGGTCTATCTGTTAGTTCCCAAACTTTGTTTCTTTCCATCTGCTCCAATTCCTCTTGCATGGCATTTATCCATGAATAATCTTCTAAGGCTTGTTCTGTCGTTTTAGATTCTATCTGTGACATAAAGCATGAGAACATAGCCATTCCTGCTGGTAGAGTTGACTGTCTCGTCTTAACTCCATCAGTCAGCTTCCCGATGATTTGCTGGATTGGGTGATCCTTGAGCCACTTGGGGATATCGTCTTCATCTGGGTCTGTTCCCCTTGTTGGATTGCTCTGGTGGATTTCCGCATCAGCTGAGTTCTGGTCTGCAACTGGATCAGCTACCGTCTTGTCATCTGCAGGTTGGATCTGATCTGCAGGTGAGTCTTTATCAGCTACGGCTGGGTCTTCATCAGCAGCAACTGGATCAGATCGGTTTGGTGATCCTGTCTGATCTGCAGTTGGGTCTTGGCAGCTCTGATTGGGTCTTCGGTGAGTCTGCAGGTGAGTCCACCATTCCAGTGTCATGTATAATGACTTCTTCAAGGGTCGCTGATTTGAGCTTGTTCTCAATTAGCTCAACTTGCTTCCTGTACTCAATGTTAGATTCATCAAAAACAACATGGGGTGTTTATTCCACAACTAAGGTTCTTTTATTAAAAACTCTATATGCCTTGCTTCTTTGTGAATATCCCCATAAAGAGACCGTCATCAGTTTTAGCATCAAAGGCATTTAGTTGTGTTTTACCGTTGTTGTGGATGAAACACTTACAACCAAAAACATGAAAGTAAGAAACAGTAGGAGTTCTATTATTCCAAACCTCATAGGGAGTTTTGCCATGTCTCCCTACTATCATACTCCTGTTCTGAGTATGACAAGCTGTGTTGACAGCTTCAGCCCAGAACCTCTTGGGCAGGTCCGCTTCTGCAATCATGGACCTTGCTGCTTCCTTAAGGATTCTGTTTCTTCTTTCAGCAACACCATTCTGCTGAGGGGTCCTGGATGCAGAGAGCTCATGCTGGATCACATTCTGATCGCTGTAATCAGTTATCACCTTGTTGAGAAACTCTCCTCCTCTATCTGATCTGATCTTGATGATGGATAGGGATTTCTCATTCTGGATCCTTCTCAGCAGCTCAGGTAGCTTGGTCAAGGTTTCACTCTTCTTATACAAGAAGATAATCCAGGTGTACCTTGAATAATCATCTACTATAACAAGTGCATGCTTTCGGCCGCTCAAAGTCCTTGGCATGATAGGACCAAATAGATCCATGTGGAGCAGATCTAAGATCTTTGTTGTGAGAGTTGTAGGCTGGACTGGATTGAATGATGCTTTTGTCTGCTTTCCTTTCTGACATGCATCACAAAGTGCTTCCTTCTTGAATGCTTCATTTGGAAGTCCTCTGACCAGCTTCTGAGAACTAATCTTGTTGATGGCTTTGAAGTTCAGGTGACATAGTCTTTTGTGCCACAACCATCCATTCTCAGCTACTGTCTTGGATAGAAAACAGGAGTTAGGTGTTCATGTGTTTCAATCTATCATGTAGACATCTCTCCTTCTGAAACCTTGGAGCTTCACTTCTCCAGATAAGATATCTATCACCATACATTTCCAGATGGTGAAGACTACTAGGTTTTTCTCGTCGCAAAACTGGCTTATGTTCAGAAGGTTGTACTTGAGCCCTTTGACATAATGAACTTTGGATATCACAATATTTCCTCGGTGCAGCTCTCCAAAGCCCTTTGTTTGTCCTCTAGAGCTATCTCCAAAAGTTACATCAGGACCTCTTTCTTTGGTGTATTTGGATAGCATCTTCTTGTTCCCGGTCATGTGCCTCGAGCATCCAGAGTCTACAAACCATTCTCCACCTCCAAAATTTGAGCTTGTGGAGATGTGGTTGTAGTCCTTCCACCTTTCTGCAATCAGACAAGCAGATATTTAGGTATCCAAATCTGTGTGGGTCCTTTGGGGTTAGCTGGTTTCCTGGAGAATTGATTTCTCCTTGGATTGTAAAAGTTATTATTATTATAACCCTCATAAGGTGTGTAAGGTCGAGGTCTGAATCTCCTGTTGGGATTGTATACTGGATATTCCTCAAAATTTTGATAGTGTGGGCTATTTCTAAATCTTGGCTGAGACCATTTATTAAATCTTTGAGGTCTCCACACTTGTTCATTTTGGAAATTGGGATAACCTTGAGGTTTCCATCTGCCCCTCCCATTTTGAAATCTGTTTTTAGGGAGTTGTTGATAATAGTGGGCATGTTATGCAGAATTTCTTTGCTTTTGCAGGCCATTGCCTAGTCGCTGTCTAGGTGGTGCCTTGTGTGACTTTATTGCGGCTAGACATGTGATTTGGGCATTACTGTTTTTAAATATCGGTTTATATGTAGGCTCAACGGTCGAGACAATTGTTTCTCCCTTGATAAACTTTCTTTTAGAACTAGAGGAGTGTGAGGATCATATCCAAGGCACGATTTGGAATATAGTGGCCTTTTATTGGTACACAATTCTTCGAGTTGAAGACACCTTCGGGGAGGTTATTTCCTGCTTTGAGTCTTATTTATCCGAGTCACTTAGTAAACTCGGCTTTGGCATGAGCAAGTGCGGTGATTTTTCTTTAAGTAAAATGGTTAGTCGGTTTATCTCAGTTGTATTAACATCACCTGGTTTTTAAAGTCACCGCAGTTATCTCAACCTTATTCGATTCTAGGTGAGTTTTGAAATCATTTTTCACCGCTTATTCTCATCTTGCAGTGAGTCTTCTCTCTTGATCTGATTTGGTGTGCAGATTTGAGTGTTTCAAAATCTTTAAATAGCTGGTTTACAGATTCGTGCAGATCCATATCTTGTGACATGGCTGAATTGTTATTTGAACAAGAGGGTTTAGAAGTTACCTCTTCATCAGCTAGGTTGGCCATCAGGCAGTCATACTCTTCATCATCATCAGAAAAGAATCCGCTGTTTGATTCTACATGCTCCTGGTCTTCTCCGATGAGGGCCTTTCTTCTATCTTCTTTTCTGCCCACATCCTTCTTGCTCTCGTCCTTCTTGAGGTCAGGATAGTCCATTTGGATGTGTCCTGTCTTGTGACAATTGTAGCACTCCACCTTCCAGCTCCCAGCTTTCTGATTTCTCCTATGATTCGCCTTATAATTTTTCTTGTATTTGGAGTAGTTCTTTCTAAAGTTGCTGAACCTTTGCATTATAAACACCATTTCTTCCTCAAAATCTAATGGATTTGGAGGCTTTACATCAGATAGGCTCTTGGCGGGGGACTCGGCTGCAAATGCTATTCCCTTCTCTGCAGGCTCAGCTGAGGATGAACTTGGAAGCTCGAACTCATAGGCCTTCAGATCAGAGAACAGCTCTTGAATTTTTATCTTATTCAGGTCCTTGGACTTTCTCATGGCCACGGCCTTCATGATCCATTAAGGGTTGAGAGATCTGAGAACCTTCAGTGCCATTTCCCTGTTGCCATAGGTTTTGCCGAGGGAGTTGATTTCATTAATAATCTCAGTGAACCTTGTGTCCACTTGATCTATGTATTCGCCATTCTTCATTTTAAAATTGTCAAACTTTTGAATAGCGATTGACAATTTATTTTCTTTGATTAGCTCCGTTCCCTCACACATTAAGGCTAATGTGTCCCAGATTTCCTTGGCATTCTTGCAGTTCTTGATCTTGACCATGGTGGATTTGTCAAGAGTTTGATATAGCACATCTCTGGCCCGGTTGTCAAGGTTGGCCAGCTTTCTTTCTTCGGGATTCAGCTCTGTCCTCTTCTTTGGAATCTTCTCTGGCTTCCCTGCTGCAATCTCCTCTGCTGTGTTGTACTTCTCAAAGATGAATGGACCGTCCTCGATGATGCACCACATATCATCATGGATCGAAGATAAGTGTGCCTGCATCTTTATCTTCCAAAGATCATACTCGTCAACTGAAAACACAGGGAGTCTAGAATGCATGTGTTCCATTATAAAGTGAGAGTAAAGATATATCTCTGATATAGATCTGGTTCATGAAATAAATGAACCAACCTCTCCGATACCACTTGTAGGTCACAAGTCGTCCAGGAACAAGTCTAGAGGGGGGGTGAATAGACTTGTTGAAACTCTTAAACTCTTTTTCGTGAAGAGTGAGTTTCTTCAGCTGATAGGTAAACAAATGACTTGGAGTCGTTTGTTCTTTAATATATGCGGAAGTCAGCTGATGACGAATATAAAGCAACTAATGAAACACTTAACAATGAATGCAGCAGTTAAAGTATGATGCAATAAAACAGTAAAGAACGCAGGCAATTATAGTGGTCTCAGAGGTGGGGTAATCCTCTACTAATCCACTTTTCTCCAAACCAGTTGGAGATGAATTCACTATAATTCTCAACCAGTGATAAATATTACAGTGATTCAAACAAAACTACAACAGCTTCCAACCAGTGGAAATCCGTGCCGTTGTACCACACTTGACTGCCTTGCATCTCTTGATCCTCGATCCTTGGATGCCTTTACAGTCTCTAACTTCAACCAGTGAAGTACCCCGAACTTAGGATTATAGACAAGAGTTTTTGTCTTCTCCAACTAAGAGCTTCTTTAAGTGTGAACTTTTAGAACCGCTCTTTTCTCGATGCTGTATTTTGCTTTTTGATAGCTTGAATGCTTTGATCGCTTGAAAGTATGTTAGCACCGGTAGTTTTTATCATAAGGTTATTCTCAGCTTTCAAATCTTCGGATATATATAGGTCACGATCTCTGAGATTTTCCTTATAGCCGTTGCAAATCTTTTTAACAAATCCGTCCGTTGGAGAGGTAGACTTCATTGTTTTCTTTCTGAACGTTGCAGGGCTGGATTCCCATATTTTAATCTATCTTCCGACCGTTGTGAAGACTCTGCATGTGATGCGCCGAATCTTTTAAATATAATATGATTAAAGTCTTCAAGGTGGGTCTGGATGATTTATTTAAATCATATCTCTTGCGGGAATCACTCCAATTTGTCTCTTCACGTTGCATGTGACTTTCCGTAATACTTGACTTTTCAACGCATGCTGACGTGGACTTGGAGTACTTGGCTGATCTCGACTAGGCTGATGAGCAGTTAACATCTCTGCAGTCTGGACCTCTCTGATGTTCACTGTTTGTGACTTAACTGATCAGGTGACTTGTCTGAGGTACCTTGGCTGCAGTCTGGTCAAACATCCCTGATAATTTTTTGTTGACCAGAACTACTCTGACTTGACTTGGCTTATCCTCTCTGATGGACTTAGCTGTACTTAGTACTTAGCCGATTTTCAGCCTAACTTATTTTTGGCCTATAGAAGATACTCATTTGGTTCTTCTTTACATTTTGCCAAGTTTTATACTTAACATATTTGGCCTATGGAAGATACTCATTTGGTTCTTCCTTACATTTTTGCCAAGTAATAAACATTTGAATTTATACTGATGACATCATCAAAATCTAACAAGTATTCCTAACATAACTCAGCTTGGTGAATCATTACATACCTTAAACGGAAGGAAAAGATGAAATAACTTGATGAACTCCATGCCAAAAGCTAGAACACAAATCCTCAAAGCTCCTTGCCTTCAATGGTGATGTGTAGAGGCTGATATGAAGGTTTAGGATGGAGAGAGTAACTCTCTATGTCTCAGAAATCGAGTGTGGGGGAGAGGTGGAAACTGGAAAATGAAATTAGGTGCTGTTCTATTTATAGAAAATGGTTATTAGAGCGCGCTACTGCTCCTTTGTAGCATGCGCTAACGGGCTCACAGCCTACTGCATATGTTTGTTCTTGGTTTAGCGTGCGCTAACATCCCTTACGTACGTTAATTACAACGCTTAGCGTACGCTACCACGCTAATATAGCGTGCGTTAACGAGTTTTATGAAGCTCACTGGACTCACTGTACTCGACTTAGCGTGCACTGGCATCATTCCCTTAGCGTGCGCTAAGCACCATTGACTCGACTTTTGCAAAAGCCGTCCAAATTCATCCCGACAGAACAACATTCAAGATTCGCGATCTGATCTTACCTACCGCCTGTCTCAGTCAAGCTGACCATGTATAGCGCGCGCTAAGCCTCATATGTAGCGTGCGCTAGCTTACATATTTAGCGCGCGCTACACTTAAACATTAGCGTGTACTAAACGTACATAAGTACATGCATGAAACAACAACTACGAAATCAAACACTCGTCGATACAGGATCAAGAAATATGGAGGTTTATACTCAGATCAAAGTACAACATGCTATGCCACAAGGTTCACATACAGATAAAATACACAATAATTATATGGGCATTACATACTACCCCTCTAAAAAGAAGTTTCGGCCCGAAGCTTAAAACGAAAATAATTCTGGGTATCTCGACTTCATACTATCTTAAGTCTCCCAAGTTGCTTCTTCGACTCCATGTCAAAACCACTGAACTTTAACTAAGGAGATCGGTTTATTCCTCAATTGTTTGATCCGACTCTCGAGTATCTTGATTGGTTTCTCTTCGAACGTGCCATCATTAGCTATCTCAATCTCGCCGAAGTCAATGACATGAATAGGATCTGGTACATACTTCCTTAACTGGGATACATGAAACACATTATGAACATGACTCAGCGATGGCGGCAAGGCCAATCTGTACGCCAACTTACCAACTCTTTCAAGAATCTCGAATGGTCTGATATTTCTTGGACTCAGCTTCCCTTTCTTCCCAAAATGGAAAATTCCCCTAGTAGGAGAAACCTTCAATAGCGCGTGGTCCCTAATGTCAAACTCTAACGGGCGACGACGCCCGTCTGCATAAGACTTCTGTCGACTCTGGGCAGTCAACAACCTTTCACGAATTAGAGCTACATTCTCTTGAGTCTGAACTATCAACTCTGGTTCTGTCCCGATCAAATAAGAAGAATCATCCCAACACAGGGGCGATCTGCATCTTCTCCCGTACAACGCTTCGAACGGTGCCATCTTAATGGAAGCATGCCAACTATTGTTGTAAGTGAATTCAATTAATGGCAAATGAACCTCCCAATCTGTCGACCAGTCAAAGGCATACGCTCTTAGCATATCTTCTAATGTCTGTATAGTCCTTTCGGACTGTCCGTCCATCTGTGGATGATAAGCTGTGCTAAAGTTCAGCTCGGTTACCAAGGCTTTATAGACTGCCTTCCAAAAGTGAGACACAAAGCGACCATCCCGATCCGAAATAATGGTCTTCGACGTACCATGCAATCGGACTATCTACGCAATAAATACCCGTGCCAACTTCTCAGGTCCCCAAGTGTCCTTAATACCCAGGAAATGAGCCGACTTGGTTAGTCCATCAACTATCACCCAAATCATGTTCATTCCTATCCTGGTCCTTGGCATATTGGTGATAAAGTCCATCTATATATCCTCCCACTTCCACTCACGAATCGGAAGTGGCTTCAACATTCCGGTAGGTAGCGGATGTTCAATCTTAACCTGTTGAAAAGTTAGACACTTCGAGACGTATTCTTCTACATCCTTCTTTATATTTCCCCACCAGAAATTCTGTTTTAGATCTTTATACATCTTACTGGTGCCCGGATGAATAGAATAGGGCACGCTGTGAGCTTCCTTCATAATCGCCTGCTTCAAAATATCGCCATTGGGGACGCAAAGTCGACTCTGGAACCTTAGAACTCCATCATCATGTATCAAAAATCTTGGGTCCTTTCCTTTGCTCGCCTCACCACGTAACCGAAGAATCAAAGAATCATCCAACTGCTTAGATTTGATTTCTTCGATTAACGACGAGATTAATTCCATCATACTCAGTTGTCCTTGGACTCCTTGCGACCACACTTCAATTCCTTCACGAATCAGTTCTCGTTGAATGCTGGATTGGGACGTAAGCGCTTCCAACACTCGAAGAGAAACAGGTTTGTGGCTCAGTGCATCAGCTACCACGTTCGCTTTGCCTGGATGATAAAGAATTTCCAGGTCGTAATCTTTGATCAATTCCAGCTATCTCCTCTGCCTCAGGTTTAATTCCTTTTGACTGAAAAGATACTTGAGACTCTTATGATCTGTGAAATCTGACAATGAGTGTCATACAAATAATGTCGCCAAATTTTGAGGGCAAGGACAATAGCTGCTAACTCTAAATCATGCGTCGGGTAGTTAACCTCATACGGTTTCAACTGTCGAGAAGCATAGGCAATCACTCTATCCTTCTGCATCAACACGTAACCCAGACCCTGATTTGAAGCATCGCTGTATACCATGAATCCATCGATCCCATCTGGTAGTGCTAGTATTGGCGCCGTTGTCAGTCTTCTCTTTAGTTCATCAAAGCTAGTCTGACACTTCTCGTCCCACACGAATTTCTGAGTCTTCTACAACAGCTGAGTAAGCGGATGGGCAATTTTGGAAAATCCTTCCACAAAACAACGATAATATCTAGCAAGTCCTAAGAAACTTCGGACTTCCTTCACGTTCTTAGGAGATTCCCACTCCAAGATTGCCTCAACTTTCTTCGGGTCTACTTAAACCCCATCAGTTGATATCGAATGTTACTTTCTTAAGCCATAACTCGCATTTAGAAAGTTTCGCGTAAAGTTGTTCATTCGTCAAAGTATTCAAAATGATACGCAAATGCTCCGCATGCTCTTCTGGATCCTTCGAATAAATCAAGATGTCATCAATGAAAACGACCACGAATTTAGCCAAGTATTCTATGAATACCCGATTCATCAATTGCATAAACACCACAGGAGCACTAGTAAGTCCAAATGGAATCACCACAAATTCATAGTGCCCGTATCGGGATCTGAAAGATGATTTCGGTATGTCAGATTCCTTAATCCTCAATTGATGGTATCCCGATCTCAAGTCGATCTTCGAGAATACCATTTCCCCTGCAGTTGATCAAATAAATCGTCGAACTGAGGCAATTGGTATTAATTGTTGATCGTCACCTTGTTTAGCTGTAACACCCCTAAATCCCATTGGGTCATTACAGTGCCGTGGACCCCACACCAGGAGATCCACCAGGCGAAAACGACTAAAACACAACAAACTGACCAAAAAGGGAAATCACAGTCCCTACTATGATATCCAACATAATATTCTGATATGGAATTTAAATGACAAGAATGGGCCTACATGGACAAAATAAAAATACAACAACATCCACGAGCCTTGCTCGGATAGTACGAAATGACAACAACTGACAAAACTGGAGTATTCCAAACTGTCTGACCGACATGAACACCAAAACAACATGGACTAGTATCGCTCGAATGTCTCGTCACCATCGTCATGCCCATGTGTCTCAACTCACTCCTCGCAAGCACCTAAAACATGAAAACATGTTCCGCCCCCACGGGGTCAGTCATCCAGATAATGAATATCAAATACATATACAACATGATATGCATCCAAAGGCAGAATAAAATGGTACAATAATGGTATTACGAGATGCTCACAAATCAACGTAAGAATCGAGCATTCGTGAAATACTATGCACACGGCATACGATCCGTACCTGCTCAACAGGTTAGAATACAAATGCCCAACGGCGAATCATCAATATTGAACACAACAATGCCTTACCGGAGGTAAACCAAACCAAAACTGAAATAGATACGAATCACAGTGCCCGAAGGCTCCAACGGAAATACCAAAACATCATGATGGCCTGAAAGCCACTCAGCCGAAGCTGTCAATCATCATAATGGCCCAAAAACAAACAGCCCGATGCTGTATCACATGAGGGCCGAAGCCACGACACGAAGCCGTATCACAATGAGGGCCGAAGCTACGGCACGAAGCCGTATCACAATGAGGGCCGAAGCTACGGCACGAAGCTATATCACAATGAGGGCCGAAGCCACGGCACAAAGCCGTATCACAATGAGGCCATCCAATGACCGTGACTTGCTGAATTGCAGGTGCTGGGAAACCAACCGCGAAGGTTCAAGCCCCAGACTTACCCATAATGAGATCACCCAGTGATCGTAACCTACTGAACTGTAGGTGTTGGGAAACCAACCGCGAAGGTTCAAGCCCCAAACTTACTCATCGAGCACTATCCGAGACTAGCTTCCAAAACACAATTACTCACAAACGGCAATGATCCCAAAGTTTTCGAATTCACAAGAATGATAGTGTGCTTCCTTGAGTTGGCCAACACGACAATAATAACTCACGGATGGACACCGTCCTCGGTGGTCCCAATTAAAGTACCTCGACTGCCTTGGAATGGCCAATCGATCACAACATCTCAAAGGATGGGAATTATCCTCGACAGTCCCAATTAAACACCTCGATTGCCTTATAATGGCCACTCGATAACAACGACACAACGGATGGGAACTATCCTCGATAATCCCAATTCAACACCTCGATTGCCTTAGGATGGCCAATCGATAACAACGACACAATGGATGGGAACTATCCTCTATAATCCCAATTCAATACCTCGATTGCCTTAGAATGGCCAATCGATAACTACGACACAACGGATGCCTCAGCACCTTTAATCAGCTACCGAAGACGGAGATGATAAATGAATACGTCAAAGCCTTCAATTGACCAATACAATATCAATAGAAAAACACCGATATCAATAACGACGATCACAACAATGTCTCAATAGAACATCAGTCAACAATAACAATCGATACGTCGATACCGCGAATCGGCTATCGAAAACAATATTACCAACAAGTATCGCAATGCCTTGAACCGACCATTAACGAACAACAATAATCATTTGGCATGATTGCCAAAGGGTATTGTATCAAACAATCCCCTAATATCAACGAAAATCATGAATAGACTACGTCTCGAAGTGATACAACACATTCATACACATATATGATAACATTAATCGATTTTGGTTCGTGAGGAAATGAAATACGAAACTAAAATGTATAATCTGACAAGCATATTACGGCCTCTAACCACAACGCATAACTTTTGTTAAGCCACCTTACGTACGCTACCATCCCTGCATAGCGTACGCTACGCCAAGTCAGAACCCACTGCCTCGAAATGGGACCGGCATTACGTATGTAATCCAAAGACTCTAACGTACATTATCTAGCCACATCTGACGTATGTAAATACCCTCACATAGCGTACGTAAGCCCCCATTGACTACAATAGTGAGATCTGATCGAAAGATACCCGGCCCTACCAGCCGAAAGTCGAGTCCGAGGAAGGTTCCCCCTGTCTGTGCCCCTTTACGTACGTAACATGAATATAATAATGTACATAATGCCGAGGTCCTAATGTACGTTAAGCACACAAGCTAACGTACGTTATCTCAAAAAGTGAACAACCAAGTTGTTCCAACAAATCTCAACCCGAAATGAACGAACACAATCCAACGCACCTCAACAAACACGAATGATGTAATACAACGACATTTGTATGATTTCAAATGAATACGTACAACTCAATAGTGAAACGAAAAAAAGTTACCCCCGGATATTACATTAGCTCCCTGTAATCAATACACAATCGGAGGGATCCATCCTTCTTCCGAACAAAGAGAACGGGTGTTCCCTAAGAAGAAACGCTAGGTTGAATGTAACCCTTCTGAAATAATTCCTCAAGTTGTTTCTTTAACTCATACATCTCGGTTGGCGCCATACAGTATGCTGCTCTGGAAACAGGTGCGGCTCTGGGCTCCAATTCGATATTAAACTCTATATCTCTCAATGGAGGTAACCCATGTAGCTCGTCAGGGAACACGTCCGAGAATTTGTTTACAACTGGAATGGATGAGAGCTCTACTCCTTCTTCCTTCTTCATGGCATAAAACCAAAATCCGTGACAACCTTGCTTTAGCAATTTAACTGCTTTCATGGCTTTAATCAGTTTCCCTAAGCTTCCTGGTCTCCATCCTTCGAATAAGTGTTCAGATCCATCATCAGCAATAATCGAGATAACTCTCTTCCGATAATTCAAAATAGCTCCATAACGATTGAGCCAATCGTCCCCGAGAATTAAATCGTCACCAAGGATGTCTATCAGAATAAGATTTGATGGCCAATTTATCCCTCCTATAGACACAGGAAATCTCTAATTTTTTGAGTTCCCACAATTCTCTCTCCACTCGGTAAACCCACAGCATAAGGTTCACAATCATGTAAACACGAGATTTTCAAGCGATTAACACATTTCAATGATATGAAAGAATGCGTAGCTCCTGAATCGAATAAGACACTAATTGGATGCAAAAGGATCTGAATCGCACCTGATGCAACAGCAGTGTTCTGATCATCTGATCTCCTCATCTCGTAAAGGCGCGGAGGAACGGACCCAGCATTGGACGCCTCCCTTTTCCCGACATTCTGCTGCTGAAAACCACCTTGCTGTGTCAGGTTCACACTTGTCTCTTTTGGAACTTGTGCTGGAGTGCGAGTATCAATTAATCTAGTCACATTTCCGCAAAAAGTCGCACGATGCCCTTTCTGCCCACATTCAAAACAGGTGACAGAAGGAGCGGAGCAATCATGCCGAATATGCCGTGTTCGACCACTGTTATAACACTTCTTCGATGCGTCTGAAAACGTTGATGCTGTCCGGAACTTCTTTCCACCTCGAGATGGATACGGAGGTTTCCTAGATGAATGAAATGAAGACTGGCCCTTGCGGGGCCCACTACTCTTGTTCTCAGTGAAGTTGCCAAACACATTCTGCTTCTTTGCTTCTGTAAATTTCTCCGCCGCTGCCTCTTTCATCTCGTAGGCCAGTGCTTTGTCTTGATACTGCCGTAGAGTAGTACATTCAAATTCGGACATATATTGTTTAATCTCCGGCTTCATCCGCATGTCGAAATGAAAATTCCTTTCCGCCTCGGTCCTGACCAAATGTCGCACACAGGCCAGCTGGTGATTAAAATTCTTGATTATGTCTATCACAGATGCCTCCAAATTCTGTGGTGAGAAAAACTCTCGGATTCTAGCCTCTCTAACTGGACGAGGGGAATATTGAGCTTCCATCAATAACTTGAATCATGTCCAGTCAGCATGATGATCCTCAGGTCGAATGGCCTCCTACCAGTCGAAAGCTTCCCCAGTCAGAAAGTATTGAGCGATTGGAAATTTTCGGTCATCGGGACAGTTAATTCCCGAAAATATCTTCATTAATTCCTTCAGCCAGTGATTCCAAGTAGGCATCTCTGCAGAACCGTCGAATTTCAGTGGGTGTAACTTGACCACTTCTGTAAGCCACTTGTCTCCTCGATTATCCTCATTACGCTGTTGGCCCATCGTTGTCTGCATGCGGTCAACCACCTAAGCAAACTGGGTCATCTGAGAGACCACATGTTGAAGCACTCCTAGCATGTTAGGATTTGCGTCTTCCTCCATAGTTTGCGTTCTGTCATCATTTACCGATTCCTGTTGTCCACCAGAATGGGAATCAGTTTGATTAGCTAACAAATCTGGGGTATATGACGAATCTTCCTGTCTCGCATTACCACGTCCGTGTCCACGACCGCGTCCGCATCCATGACCTCCTCTCAACATACTGAAAACACAATTTCTCAATAACCAGGGCAAAATCTTCTAAAAGGAAAATCCGTCAACATCCACAAAACACAAAATAAATAACATGGTAGTATATGAGATTAGGTGTAATACCCGGTTGTAATTCATTCATTATCATTCAGTAATTATCAATCAGTATTGGTCACTCAGTAATTTTCACTCATTAATAATCACTCATCATTCATGATTCATTCATTTGTATTCATCGTTGGCATTTTGTAACCGTGTATCAGTTACCGATTGTCATTCATCTCCGATTGAGAATCGAGGCGAGTGTATTATCATAATCATCGTGAATGGTAGTCTTGTGTTGGAAGTATCATCTATCACGTGTTATTGGACTTAATTATATTCATACAAGTTTTGTTGTCGGATCATTCACCGTTTGTAGCGAGTAGACAGAGTTGTCGTATTTTCATCATTTCCAGCAACGAGTTACGGCCGTAACTAATCATACATTACGGCCGTAACATGCTTTCATCGGCTTAAGGTTGTTTTGGCCGAAGATGAGATACGGTCGTAAGGAAACCAGGCTACGGCCGTAAGAGGTTTTCGTGATTTTCAGGATTTGTCGGACGAGGAGGGCTTACGGCCGTAAGGGTTGCGGCATACGGCCATAAGATGAGGCAGTTACAGTCGTAAGGCTTGGCCGGATACGGCCGTACGTTGCAGGCAGGGTGCCTGGTTAGTTTCGACGAAGGTGTCGTACGCCCGTAAGCCTTGCCGAGTACGGCCGTAACAGGCTAGTTACGCCCGTAAGGCATGTGCGGTACGGCCGTATGACTGTTGGTAGGTGTTTGGACGAGGGAGAGTTACGCCCGTATGTAGTGGCTGGTTACGGACGTAAGGCCGTTGACTTGGGATGTTACGGCCGTAAGTTGGCCGAGTTAGGGCCGTAACTATGGCTGTATTTAAAGGACTTGGACGAGACCTTGAGCTCATTTATATCATTTCTTCACCTTATTCCGAGCGAGAGAGCTTGAGGGAGAGATTCTTCATCATCAATCACTTGGGTGTTCGGTTTTCATCATCTCCATTTGTTTGTGAAGCTTGGTAGTCGATCTAACACGATTTCATCAGATCAGAGTATTTGGATCTTCAAAGGTAATATTCTTCAACATCTTGGTTTTTGATTTTGTGTTGAAATATCATGTTTTGGATGTTATAATCATGTTGTGTGAAGAAATATACGTATGATTATGAGTGTGTATGAATATTCATTGGATTATTGAAGGGTTATTCAAGAACACTTTGAATATTGAGTTGGATTTGGGGGTTTTCGATTAGTTGTTGTAATCACGAATTTGGATATTCATATTAGATTATTGATTGTATTGAAGATGTTTTGTTGGTTTGGAACACTCCTTGGGGATTTGATATTGGTATAGTTAAGGATTGGTTGTAAACAATCGAAGATTGGTTACAACATGTTTGATATAATGCCCCAATGAACTTGGTTTAGTCGTATCGACGTTTTGAGTTAGTTAGTATTGTGATTGGTTCATTTATTGAGCGGATTGTTGGTAATTGTGTTATTCAAGGTTGTTCAAGCGACCGACACCTCATTTAGGACGTTTGTTCATGGAAGGACATTCTTCATCGGTGTTGTGTAAGTTAATTCTTACTCGGTTAAAAGGATATTCATTCCTTTCGTTGTTGTTCATTCATAATCATTACTCATTCATAATGTATTAATCGTATTGAGACTTGTAATTTTCGAATAATCACTTCATTCACGAGGAATGACAGTTCCAATCATTTCATTGAGCATTCACTTCGCTATTATTTCATCTCGGTGAGTCATTCTTGACTTTGTCGGATTATCATTCATTAATGGTCATCATGGTCATTCTCATTCATATGACCTTCTGGGTTCGTATTGCGTGGCCGAGTGGTGATGTGTGGGATTTTAGTCGGGCGCATGATGGTCATGTGTTCGGGTTCACCGACACAATGGATTGTGCACACAGTAACGTACCTCCATGAGACTAATTAGGTACAAGTATGGGTGTGTCCGGTCACTCGTCTTGTGCACATGAACATACCATTACGGGCGAACTACGATGCCCCTCTTCAGCTTAATTTCATAATTAAGATATATCATGATTGTGTATATTCAACCCTTGAGGATTGTTGTTCTGTGTAACTGACCCCGTTGGGGGATATTATTTTCAGGTCATAGCAAGGCAAAAGCACGGGAAGAGAACGTTGACGGCGAGGAGTCCCAGTGATACTAGTAGGGGGCCCCAATCCTTTCAGTCATTCATGTTGTCGTCATTTTAATTTCCACTGTAGATTTTCTGTTTGGATACTCCGTTTCATTCAGTGTTGTATATTTTATCTTCATATAAAATATACATGTATTCTATATTATCTTGGGTATGTTGTACTTGAAACTCATTATCGGAGTAATGGATGATATAATGTGGTTCGGTACTGTGATTATATTATCTAAGTCATTAATTTTCATTCGCCTGGTGGGTCCCAGTCGGGGGTCCACGAAACTGTAATAGTCGCCTAGTTTGGGGTGTTACAGAGTTGGTATCAGAGCATGGTTTGAATACTACCTTCCGAGTCATGTCTCATTTGAAATCATCATCATCAGACTAGTATCATTGGACCGTTGCGTCACGTGTGACCTGTGCAAATGCCGAGCCCCTCAGACCGAAAGAACTGTAAGATTTCTAATGCCATGGTATAATTTCTGGTAATGAGAATCATTCATTCATCATTCAACAGTCAACAATGCTCATCATCATTCATTTTGATCAGGACGATCATGTTAACTCATTAATCACTCAGTTCATTTCACTGTTCAGTTGTTGATCTTGGGGATCATATCATTAATCTTGATAACTTGTTCAAGATAATCATTTCAATAATATCATCAGATAATCATGTCACCTCAGTTAATCATTCATGTAATCACTGTGTTAGAGCGCGTGTGCTCATTTTCATCATTTGATGACGTAATCATAATGTGATATTCATATGAGAGCTATACTTATTATGTGACTTTCCTACTTCAGTATGGAGAGAGCAGGCAGAGGACGTGGGGGATGAGGCCGCGGTGCGAGCCGAAACCCGAGAGCTCGTGTGAATACACGTGCGAACGCGAGGAATAATGCTAATTCATCGAGCAGCGACGCTGCCACTCATTCACCCAGAAATGATCATTCACTGTCAGGGAGTCGTACCCGGGACACAGCTCAGTCAGAAGGTGTTCAGGTTGATCCACTCGCTTTTATGCAGGGCATGATGGCCCAGATGACACAGATGGCACTCCTCATGGAGACGATGCAGAAATCAACAACTCAGAATCAACAGGCTCCTCCGCCGCCACCTCAGGGGCAAGAGAGGGGTGTAAGCAGTATTATTGGCAACATCTCTCGCGAAAGGCCACCTACTTTTGAGGGCTCATCTGAGCCGGCGGATATTGTTTATTGGCTCGAGCATTTCGAGAAGTTATTTGCTATGGTAGAGTGTCCCGAAGGACACAAAGTTTCAGTTGCGGCTTACTATCTGGGTAAGAGCGCTCATTCATGGTGGTTATCGTTGAAGGCCACCGACGGATCTTGTACTTGGGATCAATTCGAGGCTCTCATGATGGAGAGGTATTATCCGGCCCCACTCATAGAGGCCAAGCTATCAGAACTACTCACTCCCGACCCCTCAGCAGATGAGGATGTTCTCGTCATCGCCGAGAAATTTCAGGAACTTCTTCCTTTCGCCTCATCTATCATTCACTCCGAGGCGGACAAGATCAAGTATTTCAGCAAGAGGCTGAAACCCCGTATGCGGATGCAGCTGCTTAATCACAATTGCATCACTCTTACTTATGAGCTTACTACTAAGGAGATTGCTAAGCAGCAACCTTCATCTGCTAGCAAGAAGTCAAAGAATCGTAATCAGTCTGAAGGCGGTCAGACAACCTTCAAGAAGCCTCGTGCGGGCTCTACTTTCTCTGAGAGACCTCCTGTAGCGCCTAGACTGACGGAATCACAGTCCCGAATGGCCAGTTCGGCCATCACCGGTTTCAACTGTGGGGAACTTGGTCATGTCAGCACCAAGTGTCCGAGGCAGACTATCACATGCCATAACCAAGGGATTGCTGGACATAAGGCCCGTTTTTGCCGAAGGGACTCCAAACATACTCCAGCGTCATCTCAGGCCCTGAAGCAGTCAGCTATTTATAATCAGGCCACTCAGTCTGCGTCGTTCAAGACGACAGGAGCAAACAAATATAGAGCCAAGAGCTACCAGACGGGAGCGTCCGGTTCGGGGGTCGGCTGTAACACCCCCAAATCCGCTCAGGGATATTACACGCCGTAGACCCTCTCCTCGAGGATCTACCAGGCTGATAACTAAAATCAAACATCTAAACCTCGCCTTTAAGGCTAAAATGACTCAGTAGACCGATTTGGTCTTTCAACAAATACATACAACTCAAATACAACTCATACCCACGCAGGGGTCAAAATACAACACACTCCCGTACAACGGGGAAAGAATACTGCAGCGGAAATAAAATGCAACTAAACCAATAACATCATACGGATCCTCGTGTGATTAGTATCGTTCATCTTTCATCATCCTTCGTGCCGACCCTGTGCTATGCTCCAAAACCTGAATGCAATACAGACATCCACCCCCCGAATACTCGGGGGTTAGCAAAACTCTACTGTTTTGCTAGTGCAAGTACAAGTGCAAAAATACGAGCCATACAATACAAGTTCCAAGAACAATAATAATCAGAAATCCTCAAAGTTCCAAACGTAATGAAAAGCACTTCCCGAGGCATGAGTTTGGTAAAACATTCCAAAACCGAAAGATCACAAATCAAGGGAAAACAATTTATAAAACAGTTTAAAATGCCATCGAGAGTTTTAGTAGAAAACAATTTAGGATTTCCGAATCCTTGTCTTTCAAAAAAAAGCAATAGGGTCACAGCCCAAATGTTTTGTTTTCGCAAATAGGAAATCACCAACAATTTACAGGGTCAGAGCCCAACATCACGTGTCCTCAACGGACGCAAAATCAACGAAACATAATCACGCACGCGCATCGCCTAGGACCGGGACGATACCACCGACATCCCACCCGAGGCCTCGAAGGACCCTCCCGAGCTGGCTAGCGAAACAAATCACACACATCTCACGGTTGGATCAATCGCTTGTTGCATCCTGGCCACATGATCACATGCCATGTGCCACCGTAGATTATCTCAGGCTCTCACGGTTGGATCAATCACTTGTTGCATCCTGGCCACATGATCACATGCCATGTGCCACCGTAGACCTTCAACCATATCCTCACATTCACACAAATAACACAATGCAACAAAGATATCGAACAATTCGCGGAGGCATCAAACACTTAGCAAAAACACCACGTCAATCCACAACGCACCGAAATGAAATAATATACGTCCACACCCAATACCAAGCGCAACATCAACACCAAACACATCCATAGAGTTCACATAGTCATTCTCAATCCACACCATTCACAAAACACACGCATTTTGAAAGCAAGCCTTTAACAAGGCTAAAGATCTTTTGAAAGTTCAATTCAAACGACCACACAAACACATTTAAACGATCACCAATTATCATATCCAAAAAACAAGAATTATATGGACAAGGTACTTGCCTCGAAATCGGCACGCAAGTATTTCGACGAACACGGCTCAACCGGAAAGCTTCGGAACGCCCGATGCTAACGAAAAGGAAGATGACAACGAACGGAAGGGTTCAACACGGTTTCTTCGCAAGAAACTCGACCCTAACAACATATAATCCATAAATCAACAATCATACGAGGAAGGATAATCGTAGAAGGCCCGAAAACCCCTCTATGGCATTTTACCGGACACCTTCAAGGCGTCGGTCAAGAACTCGACCCAAATAACGAATCGATACGATCCAACCATGGAATAACAAGGGAAATGATATATTACATCTAAATAATCATCAATCCATCATAATCCTAAGTTAAATCGGATTAATCGGACGAAAACAACCAAAATACCCAAATTCCCCAAAACTAGATTTCTAGGAAATCTGACCTGATTCGGTAGATTGGAGGATGTTATAGGATTGATGATTGATGATATGAACTCCAAAACTTCATGGATTGATTGTCCAACAACATCTCTCCATGATTACACCATCTCCAGCCGCGGAATGGAAGAAGAGAAGTGAGAAAATGCTGAAGAAAAACGCTGCCAGGCCTTTTATAGGCTGACTGCCGGCCGGGTTACGTACGTAACCGGCCATGGCTTACGTACGTAACCGGCCATGGCCGAACTCTCTGCCTGGAAAATGCCGGAACGTTACGTACGTTACCGGCCAGGGCCTTACGTACGTAACCGGCCTTACGTACGTAATGGCCGATCATTACCGCACGTTACCCGGCCAGGGCTGGCCTGGCCCGATCATGCCCGGCCATGACTCGGCCGGGACCAACTCCGACGGCCCGAACGACCCCGAAACCCGAACCTGAGTACGAATCGAAGATACGGTTACGAAGTACTCGAAAAGACGAATCCGAGCACTAATAGAACACACGATTCCGACTACCCGAAGGCTCGAAATTCGACAACGGAAAGTAATTACCCCAAACTTTGGGAAATTACAAAAATGGCCCAAAACGCCCCAAAATCACGATACGTGATCGAATAACCAAACCGAAGCTTGAAACATGAATAATAACATTAAATGAACTTACGAGAAAGTCGAAACAACAGTTTCGGACGAGATTCGCAAGAATCAAACTCAAGTGCGGAAAACCGCTAAAAAGCACGGAACTCAACAAAACGACACCGAAACGAGCTCGGATGACAAAAAGTGCAGAATTAATAATTCTCGGAATGACGAAACGGTCATGAGCGAGTCGTCAAAACGGACTTCCGCCGAAAAAAAAGAAATTTACCGAAAATCGAAAATTGCGGATATTACATTCTACCCTCCTTAAAAGAAGTTTCGTCCCGAAACTTAAAACAAGTAGGGAGAAGCAATATCCCGCCAGGAAAACTCAATGAGATACGCAAGAAACGCGTAACTAATGCCAAACGGCGAAACGTTACATACAACGCAACGGAATATACGGTGTGAAAACACGCTCCACGACGACCAACACAACGTCGCCGTTAGGGATATAATAGAACCGACAAGTGACAAGCGCCATCAAACAGATAATACAATCAAGTCAATTATCCAAACAATCACAAAACACAAAGTACTTGTTACAAGAAAACACGCACAGTCGAGAAAACAGAATAAACACAAAACGATCCACAAGGGCAATCATAAATAATTCGGACTACGCCGAAATCCTCAAAACCACACTAGGCATCTCCGTGTCCTTTCGGAGCAGACGCAACCTCGATCCCCAAACCTCTCGGCTACCGTCTCGCAATGTACGGATCGGTGACCCACACAGCCACACTCAAACAGTGACTAACGGTGAACGACAATTCTTCGCAGTATGGCCCGCTCGACTACGGTTATAACATATCTTGAAGTGCTCACATTACTCACTGCAGGGGTACTACTCCTCCGATCACGCGATCTAGGAACCATTTTGGGATGACGAAACGAAGTCCCAACCTCAAGGGGCCCACTCCCCGATTTCTGAAAAGTTCCCAACGGTTTTCTGTTTCTTCGAGTCGACATACCCTCGGTCGATAATCTGGATAGCTCATAGGCTAACGCCCTATTCGATAATCTCTCGGGAAGTACAAGCGAGACTGCCATGTCTTGACGAATCTCCGGCTTCATCCGCCTACTAAAATGACAAATCTTGTCCTCCTCTGTCCTTACTTGATTACGCACATAGCCGAAATTTGTTTGCTAAAATCAATAATAGCTTGAGACAATGGTACATCCGTGGTTTCGCCGAAAGAATTCATTAATCCTCGATTTCTGATCGGTTAGGACAAAACTCATCTCTCATGAATTTACGGAACTCGCCCACGTGACAACACGATCTCGAGGCTTATGACCTCCCACCGCCTAGCGGCATCTTTGTCGAGAAGATACCGAGCGACGGTACCTTACGTTCTTAGGACAATCAACTACCTCGAATATCTTTTCCAACCGGAAGAGCCAACCATTCCAGCCTAATGCATCTGCAGCACTAAATAAACGAGGGGGATTCATACGAACCACTTCTCGAAGCCACCGATTTGCACCGGTGTTCTGGGTCACATCCGTAACACGCTGAAGCTGCTGAGTCAATCGAGTCATCCGAGTGGCTACTGCGCAAAATAGTAGCAACACCAATACCAATACCATCACCGGCAGCATGATCCCGATCACGCATCCGGTCGCCACGACCACGACCTCGGCCCCTCGGCATCTTGAATAAGTAACCATTGACTGTGAAAATCATAGCACATACCACATACAATGATTTCCATCGTAAAGCAACACGCATATTAGAATCATAGCAACGACGGTATCGTTCAGCAACCTCAACGGCCCGAACGATAACCAGCACATAATCACAAAACATCATGGAACAATCACACATATACACGAATGTACCAACCCAAGCTTCAACAGCTCACACCCGTGCGACAACACGCAAATCACCACGAGGCGACAAACAGTAAATGCCAGTTCACACCTCTCACAGAGGGCTAGTACAACAAATGCGTGGCAACGCCTCGACGTTCATGCCACCAATTCGATCATACTCGGGAGCAAACACCATAACGACAATGCAAACATCATACACACATTCCCAAACGCAAACGGGAATTGATAGGTTTTAAAACAAATGAAAACCACCTCTTGAAAATAATTTAGAAAAACAACGGTCGATCTTGAGTATCACCTTTCAAAAAAAAAAAGTAAAAACGTGAAACATCGTTATCGAGACTTTGGAAAACCATTTCGCATTTGTTAAAAATGAGAACACTTTCTTTTAGTGAAAAGCTTTCAGAATATTCGACCCTCGGGTCTAAGTAAAAGTGTTTATAAAACATTTGAAAATATCTCAAAATATTTCGGTCCTCGAGTTAGAAGAATTTTGAAATATATTGTGGCACCTTGGACGTACCACGAGAAAATAATTCATTTTAAAAGTACGTCTCGAATTTTAATTTTCTAAGATACTCAAGGTTTTCAAAAATAATTCAATGGGCTAGAATGCCCAAAAATTTCAGGTAATTTCACGGAGATATTACACCCCCGGTTCAACCCGAGAATATTACACGCCGTGGGCCCCGCGCCGGAACCCACCAGGCTAAAACCATTTACAAAAATGCCAAAAGGCTGATGACGGTATTATTTCAAAAACTTACAAAAGTCATTTAGAAAATACTAAATACCGTCATAAGAATTTCGCCAAAACGATCAAGGCCATAATGCCACAAACTCGGTTAAGGGAATCGGTTTTCAAAATAAAACTCAGTCGGTAAAATACCGAAAGCCATTACAGAAGAACTCACGCAGCGGATAAAAGAAATAAAGTCAAACATGCACAGGACAGCAACACTACTCCTCATATGAACGAAAAATGGGAGTCAAATAATCACGTATCACGAAATCAAAATCCATAAGAGGATTCCGTCACTTAACAAATAATCATAAAAATAGCTCGTGTCACACGAGGCACAACACAAAGAAGGGAGACTTACAGCCACAGGTCGCACGAAGATGATGATCGCCCCACGATACTAATCACGACCAACAAACTCAGACGACGCGTCGCGACACAAATCAGTCAGATAAAATCCGACGAGACAAAAACTCGATAGACACCACTGACCCGACAGCCTAGGTTTCCACAACCTAAGCTCCGATACCATTCTGTAACACCCCCAAATCCGCTCAGGGATATTACACGCCGTAGACCCTCTCCTCGAGGATCTACCAGGCTGATAACTAAAATCAAACATCTAAACCTCGCCTTTAAGGCTAAAATGACTCAGTAAACCGATTTGGTCTTTCAACAAATACATACAACTCAAATACAACTCATACCCACGCAGGGGTCAAAATACAACACACTCCCGTACAACGGGGAAAGAATACTGCAGCGGAAATAAAATGCAACTAAACCAATAACATCATACGGATCCTCGTGTGATTAGTATCGTTCATCTTTCATCATCCTTCGTGCCGACCCTGTGCTATGCTCCAAAACCTGAATGCAATACAGACATCCACCCCCCGAATACTCGGGGGTTAGCAAAACTCCACTGTTTTGCTAGTGCAAGTACAAGTGCAAAAATACGAGCCATACAATACAAGTTCCAAGAACAATAATAATCAGAAATCCTCAAAGTTCCAAACGTAATGAAAAGCACTTCCCGAGGCATGAGTTTGGTAAAACATTCCAAAACCGAAAGATCACAAATCAAGGGAAAACAATTTATAAAACAGTTTAAAATGCCATCGAGAGTTTTAGTAGAAAACAATTTAGGATTTCCGAATCCTTGTCTTTCAAAAAAAGCAATAGGGTCACAGCCCATGTAATATCCGCAATTTTCGATTTCCGGTAATTTCTTTTTTTTTCGGCGGAAGTCTGTTTTGACGACTCGCTCATGTCCGTTTCGTCATTCTGAGAATGATTAATTCTACACTTTTTGACATCCGAGTTCGTTTCGGTGTCGTTTCGTTGAGTTCTGTGCTTTTTAGCGACTTTTCCGCACTTGAGTTCGATTCTTGCGAATCTCGACCGAAGCTAACGTTTGAGTTTCCCGCAAGTCCGTTTAACTTTGTTAGACGTGTTGTGAACTTCGGTTTGGTTATTCGATCACGTATCGTGATTTTCGGGCATTTGGGCCATTTTCGTAATTTCCCAAAGTTTGGGGTAATTACCTTCCGTTGTCGAATTTCGAGCCTTCGGGTGGTCGGAATTGTGTGTCCTACTAGCTCTTAGATTCGTCTTTGTGAGTACTTCGTAACCGTATCTTCGGTTCGTATTCAGGTTCGGGTTTCGGTGTCGTTTTGTTGAATTCAGGATTACTAAACGACTTTTCTAAGTATGAGTTCGACTTTGTTAGATCATCATTAATTTTTGGTGACTCCAAAAATTATAAATCTTTGCAATATTATAGAACATCGAATTAGATTTCCAATGGTTCAAACGGTGAGTCAATCGGAGTCCGGACGAGAGAGTTATGGTCGTTTCAGTTTTTGGCCGAGCACTCCCAGGAGCCTTTCGGCCGATAGGGGGGGCCGATAGACTCTACTGCCTACATTCAGTATGGCTATCGGTTGGGCCTATCGGCCGATAGGCCGGCCGATAGGTCCTGCTGTGTTACACTATAAATGTGTTGTTTCAGCGTAAATCGCTCATTCCTCCCCCTTCTTCAACCGTGAGCGAGAGAGAGAGTCTTGAGAGGGAGAGTTCCTCCATCTATCACTTACTTGTGTAGATTTCTTCATCCCTTTTCGATCGGGTGGCTCGGATTGCGGATCTAACCCGTGGTTTTTGGATTTGAATGCTTGATTCATCAAGAGGTAAGAATTCCTTTAACCCTACCTTTTGGATAATTGGGGATTTTGGGGTTTTGTCCGATTCTTTCCGTTTTGTTGATGAATTCTTGATGAATATGATTAATCTTGTTAGTATCTTTAGTTTTCCTACGGATTCATGGATATTTTGTGGATTTTTACGGAATCGAGAGGGTTTGGTTGTGGTCCGCCCTCGTTGTTGTTTTCGGTATGAATATACATGAATCGTAGGCGGGGTTCCGGGTGTATTCCATTTCCATAATCGTTTAGAAGTGGTTGTGATTGTGCTATTCGAATCGTTAGGTTCATTTCCGCCGGTTCCTTGCGGTCGTGTTCAACTCTTCCGTTCCGTTCGTGTCATCGTCTAATTATTCGAGGCAAGTACCTTGTCCATACATTTCTTGTTTCGCGGATATGATGATTGGTGATCGTCTTGGTTTGTTTGTTTGTTTGAAATGAGTTTTCAAAAGATTTGGTTAGCCTCGTTAAAGGCCTCTTTCAAAACCGTGTGTGTTTTGTGATTGGTGTGGTTCGAGAATAACTATGTGAATTCTATGAATATGCTTGGTGTTCATGTTGCACTTAGTATTGTGTGTGGACGTATATTATGTCATTTCGGTGCGTTGTGGATTGACGTGGTGTTTGGCTAAGTGTTGATGCCTCTGGATGAATTATTTGGATATCTTTGTTGCATTGTGATATGTGTGTGATTGTATGAATGTGGGCGGGGCCTACGGTGGCACATGGCATGTGATCATGTGGCCAGGATGCAACAAGCGATTGATCCAACCGTGAGAGCCTAAGGAAAACTACGGTGGCACATGGCATGTGATCATGTGGCCAGGATGCAACAAGTGATTGATCCAACCGTGAGCGCCAAAGTTAATCTACGGTGGCACATGGCATGCGATCATGTGGCCAGGATGCAACAAGTGATTGATCCAACCGTGAGATGTTGTGATTTGTTTCGCTAGCCAGCTCGGGAGGGTCCTTCGAGGCCTCGAGTGGGATGTCGGTGGTATCGTCCCGGTCCTAGGCGATGCGCGTGCGTGATTATGTTTCGTTGATTTTACGTCCGTTGAGGACACGTGATGTTGGGCTCTGACCCTGTAAATTTTTGGTGATTTCCTATTTGCGAAAACAAACGTTTGGGCTGTGACCCTATCGATCTTTTGGAAAGAGAAGGATTTTATAATCCTAAATTGTTTTCTATTAAAACTCTCGATGGCATTTTAAACTGTTTTGTAAATTGTTTCCCTTATTTGCGATCTTTCGGTTTTGGAAATGTTTACCCAAACTCTTGCCTCGGGAAGTACTTTTATTTACGTTTGGATCTTTGAGGACTCCTGATTATTATTGTTCTTGGAACTTGTATTGTATGGCTCGTATTTTTGCACTTGTACTTGCACTAGCAAAACAGTGGAGTTTGCTAACCCCAGTATTCGGGGTGGATGTCTATTTTGCATTCGTGTTTTGGAGCATAGCACGAGTCGGCACGAAGGATGATGAAAGATGAACGATACTAATCACACGAGGTTCCGTTGATGTCGTATTGGTCCAGTTGTATTATCTATTCCGCTGCGGTATCTTTTCCCGTTGTACGGGAGTTTATTTTATTTTGACCTGCGAGGGTATGTGATTTGGAATGAGTTGTATGTTATTATAGAAAGACCAAGTCGGTCATCGAGTCATTTTAGCCTTAAAGGCGATGTTTAGATGTTTGATTTTAGTTATCAGCCTGGTAGATCCTCGAGGAGAAGGTCTACGGCGTGTAATATCCCTGAGTGGATTGGGGGTGTTACATAAATGGTATCGGAGCTTAGGTTGTGGAAACCTAGGCTGTCGGGTCAGTGGTGTCTATCGAGTTTTTGTCTCGTCGGATTTTATCTGACTGAGTCGTGTCGCGACGCGTCGTCTGAGTTTGTTGGTCGTGATTAGTATCGTGGGGCGATCATCATCTTCGTGCGACCTGTGGCTGTAAGTCTCCCTTCTTTGTGTTGTGCCTCGTGTGACACGAGCTATATTTTTTATGATTATTTATTAAGTGACGGAGTCCTTTTATGGATTTTGATTTTTTTGATACGTGACTATTTGACTCTCATATTTCTTTCATGTGAGGAGTAGTTGCTGGATTGTGCATGTTGGACTGTATTTCCTTTTTCCGCTGAGTGAGTTCCTTTGTGATAGCTTTCGGTATCTTACCGACTGAATTTTATTTCGAAAATCGATTCCTTTAACCGAGTTGTTGGCCTTGACCGTTTTGACGGTAGTTGGGTGTTTTCAAATGATTTTGTGAGTTTTGATAAGTACTACCGTCATCGACCTTTTTGGGCATTCTTGTAATTGGTTTTTAGCCTGGTGGGTTCCGGCGCGGGACCCACGGCGCTATATTGTTCCTTGTAATTACCTGAAATTTTTGGGCATTCTAGCCCATTGAATTATTTTTGAAAACCTTGAGTATCTTAGAAAATTAAAATTCGAGACGTACTTTTAAAACGAATTATTTTCTTGCGGTGTTTTCAAGGTGTTTTCTAATGCCTCAATTCATTTATATAATTTTCCGGTTGAGGACCAAAAATATTTTGAGATATTTTGAAATGCGTTGCTTAGATCCAAGGGTCGAATATTTTTGAAAGTTTTTCACTAAAAGAAAGGTGTCCTCATTTTTGTTCAAACGCAAGATGACTTTCAAAGTCTCGATAATGGTGTTTGTACTACTTTTTGTAAAATGATACTCAAGATCAACCGGTGTTTCCAAACCGTCTTCAAAGGTGGTTTTTGTTTTAAAACCTATCATTCTGTTGCGGACCGGAAATGCGTGTATGGTTTTCGAACTTTCGTTACGGTGTTAACCCATTGTGATCGAATTGGTGGCATGAACGTCGGCGTTGCCACGCATTTGTTGTACTAGCCCTCCGTGAGAGGTGTGGTAGTGTTTCTTGTTTATCGCCTCGTGGTGATTTGCGTGTTGTCGCACTAGTGTGAGTTGTTAAAGCCTCGATTTTTGTGCGTTATAAACATAAGTGATTGTTTCATGATGTTTGTGATTGTGTCTTGGTAATCGTTCGGGATGTTGTAATCGTCGAATGATGCCGTTGTTGTTGTGATTTTTGTATGCGTTGATATGTTATGCTGAGTTGGCATCTCCGGTATGTTGTTTTGCGGTGTTTTGATCCATTGTATCGAGCATTTGTATTTTTGGTATGCCGAGCCGAGACGTTTCAACCGTAATGTGCCGGGGCATGCATGTGTATATTGTCCTTCTCGTCGGTAACACATTTCAAGTGTGGACTCGAGGGACACCGAATTCAGTTTTGTGAATTGGCTACCGAGACTTTCGGAGTTCGCGCTTCAGCACAGTCATCGGAATCGGCTTTGAGAGGCCTTCGAAGGATGTTTCTGTCGGTTGCTTGTTGTGTCGTCACCTTCCTTTATAAGAGGTCGAATGTAGTACCCGTGTTGTTTTTAGACTTCTGTATTTTCTCTTTCTCCAGTCTGTCGATTCGCTCGTGATCGTTGGTACTTTATGAACTTGTTCTATATTTCGGTTTCATCGTCCGAACAGTGTGATCTTGTTGTGGGTCGATCGGTTATCGATGTTACTTTTTCGGTTGATTCGATTCTTGTGAACCTTGTTTGGGAGTGACATCATCTGGTTCTACTAGTTCTTTTATTCGAAGTGGATCGGCTTTGGAACTCTTGTGTTTTCGACTCTGTCGACTCATTTATGTTCGTTGACATTTCTGAGCTTGTCCTGCTCCTTGCTTTTGTTGATCGAACGAGTGTGGTATTATTTCGGAATTACTCGTTCGTCGATGTGACTTTTCAATTGTTATTCCCTTTCCTGTAGATCTTATGCGAGTGTGCATCTTGTTGTTTTCACCGGATCATGTTTTGTCTCGAGTCGAGATGTGAACCTCGGAGTTGTCGGTTGAACCTTATTGTTCTTCGTGATTCGAACATGATTCTTCGATCTTTGTTGTCTCGATCGTTGTGGTTTGATCGTTTGATTGTTCGGTTTATATTGACCTCGTTCCGTGATTGGCGAACATTCAGGCTCCTTCGTAATTCCCTTCAGTTCGGGAAATTAGTTTCGTTTTCGATCTTCCAGCCCTTAGGCGGTGGGATTTCGTGTTTGTTCAGCGGTTGACTCGCGTTTTGATTGATGTACCGTTGGGTTGGTCAATCATATTGATTTTCGTTCGTTGTGTTTTGTGATTGTCGGATAATTGACTTGGCTATATTATCCGTTTGATGACGTTTGTCACTTGTTGGTTTTTATTATATCCCTAACGGCGACGTTGTGTTGGTCGCCGTGGAGCGTGTTTTCACGCCGTATACTCCTTTGCGTTGTTTGTAACATTTCGCCGTTGGGCGTTAGTTACGCATTCTTGTGTATCTCGTTGA
This sequence comes from Orobanche coerulescens, assembly GCA_033398695.1. Taxonomy (NCBI): domain Eukaryota; kingdom Viridiplantae; phylum Streptophyta; class Magnoliopsida; order Lamiales; family Orobanchaceae; genus Orobanche; species Orobanche coerulescens. The sequence goes on along the minus strand of CM065814.1, from coordinate 38,699,094 downwards.
GTTTTTTTTTCTGGCGGAATATTTCTTCTCCCTACTTGTTTTAAGTTTCGGGACGAAACTTCTTTTAAGGAGGGTAGAATGTAATATCCGCAATTTTCGATTTCCGGTAATTTCTTTTTTTCGGCGGAAGTCTGTTTTGACGACTCGCTCATGTCCGTTTCGTCATTCTGAGAATGATTAATTCTACACTTTTTGACATCCGAGTTCGTTTCGGTGTCGTTTCGTTGAGTTCTGTGCTTTTAGCGACTTTTCCGCACTTGAGTTCGATTCTTGCGAATCTCGACCGAAAGCTAACATTTGAGTTTCCCGCAAGTCCGTTTAACTTTGTTAGACGTGTTGTGAACTTCGGTTTGGTTATTCGATCACGTATCGTGATTTTCGGGCATTTGGGCCATTTTCGTAATTTCCCAAAGTTTGGGGTAATTACCTTCCGTTGTCGAATTTCGAGCCTTCGGGTGGTCGGAATTGTGTGTCCTACTAGCTCTTAGATTCGTCTTTGTGAGTACTTCGTAACCGTATCTTCGGTTCGTATTCAGGTTCGGGTTTCGGTGTCGTTTTGTTGAATTCAGGATTACTAAACGACTTTTCTAAGTATGAGTTCAACTTTGTTAGATCATCATTAATTTTTGGTGACTCCAAAAATTATAAATCTTTGCAATATTATAGAACATCGAATTAGCTTTCCAATGGTTCAAACGGTGAGTCAATCGGAGTCCGGACGAGAGAGTTATGGTCGTTTCAGTTTTTGGCCGAGCACTCCCAGGAGCCTTTCGGCCGATAGGGGGGGCCGATAGACTCTACTGCCTACATTCAGTATGGCTATCGGTTGGGCCTATCGGCTGATAGGCCGGCCGATAGGTCCTGCTGTGTTACACTATAAATGTGTTGTTTCAGCGTAAATCGCTCATTCCTCCCCCTTCTTCAACCGTGAGCGAGAGAGAGAGTCTTGAGAGGGAGAGTTCCTCCATCTATCACTTACTTGTGTAGATTTCTTCATCCCTTTTCGATCGGGTGGCTCGGATTGCGGATCTAACCCGTGGTTTTTGGATTTGAATGCTTGATTCATCAAGAGGTAAGAATTCCTTTAACCCTACCTTTTGGATAATTGGGGATTTTGGGGTTTTGTCCGATTCTTTCCGTTTTGTTGATGAATTCTTGATGAATATGATTAATCTTGTTAGTATCTTTAGTTTTCCTACGGATTCATGGATATTTTGTGGATTTTTACGGAATCGAGAGGGTTTGGTTGTGGTCCGCCCTCGTTGTTATTTTGTTATGAATATACATGAATCGTAGGCGGGGTTCCGTGTATTCCATTTCCATAATCGTTTAGAAGTGGTTGTGATTGTGCTATTCGAATCGTTAGGTTCATTTCCGCCGGTTCCTTGCGGTCGTGTTCAACTCTTCCGTTCCGTTCGTGTCATCGTCTAATTATTCGAGGCAAGTACCTTGTCCATACATTTCTTGTTTCGCGGATATGATGATTGGTGATCGTCTTGGTTTGTTTGTTTGTTTGAAATGAGTTTTCGAAAGATTTGGTTAGCCTCGTTAAAGGCCTCTTTCAAAACCGTGTGTGTTTTGTGATTGGTGTGGTTCGAGAATAACTATGTGAATTCTATGAATATGCTTGGTGTTCATGTTGCACTTAGTATTGTGTGTGGACGTATATTATGTCATTTCGGTGCGTTGTGGATTGACGTGGTGTTTGGCTAAGTGTTGATGCCTCTGGATGAATTATTTGGATATCTTTGTTGCATTGTGATATGTGTGTGATTGTGTGAATGTGGGCGGGGCCTACGGTGGCACATGGCATGTGATCATGTGGCCAGGATGCAACAAGCGATTGATCCAACCGTGAGAGCCTAAGGAAAACTACGGTGGCACATGGCATGTGATCATGTGGCCAGGATGCAACAAGTGATTGATCCAACCGTGAGCGCCAAAGTTAATCTACGGTGGCACATGGCATGCGATCATGTGGCCAGGATGCAACAAGTGATTGATCCAACCGTGAGATGTTGTGATTTGTTTCGCTAGCCAGCTCGGGAGGGTCCTTCGAGGCCTCGAGTGGGATGTCGGTGGTATCGTCCCGGTCCTAGGCGATGCGCGTGCGTGATTATGTTTCGTTGATTTTACGTCCGTTGAGGACACGTGATGTTGGGCTCTGACTCTGTAAATTGTTGGTGATTTCCTATTTGCGAAAACAAACGTTTGGGCTGTGACCCTATCGATCTTTTGGAAAGAGAAGGATTTTATAATCCTAAATTGTTTTCTATTAAAACTCTCGATGGCATTTTAAACTGTTTTGTAAATTGTTTCCCTTATTTGCGATCTTTCGGTTTTGGAAATGTTTACCCAAACTCTTGCCTCGGGAAGTACTTTTATTTACGTTTGGATCTTTGAGGACTCCTGATTATTATTGTTCTTGGAACTTGTATTGTATGGCTCGTATTTTTGCACTTGTACTTGCACTAGCAAAACAAAGGAGTTTTGCTAACCCCCGAGTATTCGGGGTGGATGTCTATTTTGCATTCGGGTTTTGGAGCATAGCACAGGGTCGGCACGAAGGATGATGAAAGATGAACGATACTAATCACACGAGGTTCCGTTGATGTCGTATTGGTCAAGTTGTATTTTCTTTTCCGCTGCGGTATCTTTTCCCCGTTGTACGGGAGTTTATTTTATTTTGACCCCTGCGTGGGTATGTGTTTGGGAATGAGTTGTATGTTATTATTGAAAGACCAAGTCGGTCTACTGAGTCATTTTAGCCTTAAAGGCGATGTTTAGATGTTTGATTTTAGTTATCAGCCTGGTAGATCCTCGAGGAGAAGGTCTACGGCGTGTAATATCCCTGAGTGGATTGGGGGTGTTACAGCCCAAATGTTTTGTTTTCGCAAATAGGAAATCACCAACAATTTACAGGGTCAGAGCCCAACATCACGTGTCCTCAACGGACGTAAAATCAACGAAACATAATCACGCACGCGCATCGCCTAGGACCGGGACGATACCACCGACATCCCACCCGAGGCCTCGAAGGACCCTCCCGAGCTGGCTAGCGAAACAAATCACACACATCTCACGGTTGGATCAATCGCTTGTTGCATCCTGGCCACATGATCACATGCCATGTGCCACCGTAGATTATCTCAGGCTCTCACGGTTGGATCAATCACTTGTTGCATCCTGGCCACATGATCACATGCCATGTGCCACCGTAGACCTTCAACCATATCCTCACATTCACACAAATAACACAATGCAACAAAGATATCCAAACAATTCGCCCAGAGGCATCAAACACTTAGCAAAAACACCACGTCAATCCACAACGCACCGAAATGAAATAATATACGTCCACACCCAATACCAAGCGCAACATCAACACCAAACACATCCATAGAGTTCACATAGTCATTCTCAATCCACACCATTCACAAAACACACGCATTTTGAAAGCAAGCCTTTAACAAGGCTAAACCGAATCTTTTGAAAGTTCAATTCAAACGACCACACAAACACATTTAAACGATCACCAATTATCATATCCAAAAAACAAGAATTATATGGACAAGGTACTTGCCTCGAAATCGGCACGCAAGTATTTCGACGAACACGGCTCAACCGGAAAGCTTCGGAACGCCCGATGCTAACGAAAAGGAAGATGACAACGAACGGAAGGGTTCAACACGGTTTCTTCGCAAGAAACTCGACCCTAACAACATATAATCCATAAATCAACAATCATACGAGGAAGGATAATCGTAGAACGCCCGAAAACCCCTCTATGGCATTTTACCGGACACCTTCAAGGCGTCGGTCAAGAACTCGACCCAAATAACGAATCGATACGATCCAACCATGGAATAACAAGGGAAATGATATATTACATCTAAATAATCATCAATCCATCATAATCCTAAGTTAAATCGGATTAATCGGACCAAACAAACCAAAATACCCAAATTCCCCAAAACTAGATTTCTAGGAAATCGGACGGTCAGTAGATCGGAGGATGTTATAGGATTGATGATTGATGATATGAACTCCAAAACTTCATGGATTGATTGTCCAACAACATCTCTCCATGATTACACCATCTCCACCGCGGAATGGAAGAAGAGAAGTGAGAAAATGTCAAGAAAAACGCCAGGCCTTTTATAAGCCGATAGGCCGTTACGTCACGTGAATCGGCCACGGCTTACGACGTAACCGGCCATGGCCGAACTCTGCACGAAAATGCCGGGCGTTACGCACGTTACGGCCAGGGCCTTACGTGCGTAACCGGCCTTACGACGTAATGGCCGATCATTACCGCACGTTACCCGGCCGGTGGCACAGCCTATCATGCCCGGCCATGACTCGGCCGGGACCAACTCCGGCCCGAACGACCCCGAAACCCGAACTCGAGTACGAATCGAAGATACGGTTACGAAGTACTCGAAAAAGACGAATCCGAGCACTAATAGAACACACGATTCCGACTACCCGAAGGCTCGAAATTCGACAACGGAAAGTAATTACCCCAAACTTTGGGAAATTACAAAAATGGCCCAAAACGCCCCAAAATCACGATACGTGATCGAATAACCAAACCGAAGCTTGAAACATGAATAATAACATTAAATGAACTTACGAGAAACTCGAAACAACAGTTTCGGACGAGATTCGCAAGAATCAAACTCAAGTGCGGAAAACCGCTAAAAAGCACGGAACTCAACAAAACGACACCGAAACGAGCTCGGATGACAAAAAGTGCAGAATTAATAATTCTCGGAATGACGAAACGGTCATGAGCGAGTCGTCAAAACGGACTTCCGCCGAAAAAAAAGAAATTTACCGAAAATCGAAAATTGCAGATATTACATCGGCAAGCCCTGAATTTGTGAGATGAAGAATACCGACGATCCGGAGGCTCGGATGATCTCCGGTACACTCGATATTCTATCTCAACCTGTGTGTACCCTTTTTGATACTGTTGCATCGCATTCATTCATTTCCGAGTCATGTTTGAGTAGGCTACGTCTGGGTAGTGCTACTAGTTGTGAGCCGTATGTCATTGGTCTACCTGATGGTAGACGAATTATCAGGAATCGTGAGATTAAGAATTGTCCGATTCAACTTCATGGCCGTGTTTGGTTAGAAGACCTAATCGTGGTAGATTTACCGAGAGACGACATCATTTTGGGTATTGATTGGATGGATCATCATAATGCCATCATTAGTGTCGGTAAGCGTATGGTCACTATCATTTCAGACGATGGAGTCGAATGTGTTTTTCAGGGAAGTAATCCCAGCTGTTCTGGTAAGGTCATTAATTTGATGAAAGCAGTGAAATTACTGTCAGGGGTGTGTTGGTTATTGGTGCTTTATGACCAAAACTGAGAAATCATCAATAATGTTGGCGGATATTCTGGTAGTGAGAGAATATGCCGATGTTTTTCCAGACGAGTTACCGGGTTTACCTCCACAGAGAGATGTGGAATTCATGATTGAGTTGGAGCCCAGCACGTCTCCAATATCGATGGCACCGTATCGGATGGCCCCGACCAAAATGCAGGAGTTGAAGAATCAACTTGAGGAATTGTTCGAGAAAGGTTATATCCGACCAAGTGCGTCCCCGTGGGGAGCACCAGTGTTGTTTGTCAAGAAGAAGGATGGTTCGTTTCGCTTGTGTATTGATTATCGGGAGTTGAATAGGGTGACGATCAAGAATAAGTATCCTCTACCCCGTATTGATGATCTCTTAGATCAACTTCAGGGAGCTTCAGTATTTTCCAAGATCGACTTAAGATCTGGATACCATCAGTTGCGAATTCGAGAGTCGGATATCGCAAGGACAGCGTTTCTTACACGCTATGGTCATTATGAGTTCGTGGTAATGCCGTTTGGGTTGAGTAATGCACCTGCGGTGTTCATGGAGTTAATGAATCGAGTCTTCATCGATTATCTGGATCAGTTCGTGGTTGTTTTCATTGATGACATTTTGATTTATTCTCGTGACCGAGAGGAGCACGAGGTTCACCTTCATCAGGTTCTCGACGTGTTGAGACGGGAGCAACTCTATGGAAAATTTTCCAAATGTGAGTTCTGGATGTCCGAAGTGATGTTTCTCGAACATGTCATTTCATCAGACGGTGTACGTGTTGATCCTCAGGAGACGGAGGCTATCCGTGATTGGCTGCCTCCGAAGAATGTTAAGGAAATCCAAAGCTTTCTCGGATTAGCCGGTTATTATCAGCGGTTTGTGGAAGGATTTTCTAAAATCCCTCAGCCAATGAAGAACCTTTTCCGAAAGGATAAGAAATACACGTGGTCCGACGCGTGTCAGTGGAGTTTTGAGGAACTCAAGAGCTGGTTAATTTCAGCACGTCCTTTCCTTGCCACAAGGGACGGAGGGATTCGTGGTCTATAGTGACGCGTCCGGACACAATCTCGGATGTGTATTAATGCAGAATGGGAAGGTTATTGCCTATGCTTCACGGCAATTGAGACCTTACGAGGTTAATTATCCGACCCACGGCCTGGAGCTAGCAGTCGTGGTTTTCGTGTTGAAAATTTGGCGTCATTACCTTTATGGCGTCACCTGTCAGATATTCACCGATCATAAGAGTTTGAAGTATATATTTACTCAAAAGGAGTTAAATATGCGACAGAGGCAGTGGTTGGAACTAATCAAAGATTATGATATTGAGATCCTTTACCACCCGGGCAAGGCGAACGTTTTCGCCGATGCCTTGAGTCGTAAGTCCATTCAGGAACAAATGCTTGCTCGTTTAATAGTTCAGAAGGAGCTTCAGTAGGAATTTCTTAGACCCGAGATCGAGGTCTGGTTACAGCGAGTGCATGGGCAACTTTGCATGTTAGAGATTTCATCGCCACTTGAGGAGACAATCAGAGTGAATCAGGGTTCAGACCCATCATTGTTGCGCATCCGAGAGGATGTGGCTCAGGGGAAGGCCCCTGGATTTGTAGTCCACGAGGATGGACTATTGCTATTTAAGAATCGGTTATGCGTACCGGCAAATGACGAGTTGAAAAACTCAATTTTGAGAGAAGCTCATGCTACCCCTTACTCCATTCATCCGGGGTCTAGCAAGATGTACAAGGACTTGAAAAAAAATTACTGGTGGAGTAATATGAAGCGAGAAGTCACAGAATTTGTTTCGAGATGTTTAACCTGTCAGCAAGTCAAGATAGAACATCAGCGACCGGCAGGTATGCTGAATCCGCTCGCTATTCCAGAGTGGAAGTGGGAAGATATTTATATGGACTTCATCACGAGTTTGTCGACGAGTCATCGTGGCATGAATACAATTTGTGTAGTTGTGGACCGTTTAACTAAGTCAGCTCATTTCCTCGAGATTAAGGATACGTGGGGTCCCGAGAGACTTGCCCAGTTGTTCATCAAAGAGATAGTGAGATTGCATGGTACTCCTAAGAGTATCGTTTCCGATCGTGACGGACGATTCGTGTCATATTTTTGGAAGTCAGTTCATCGTGCTATGGGAACTCAGCTTAATCTCAGCCCGCTTTTCATCCTCAGTCCGACGGACAATCAGAGAGGACTATTTAGACATTGGAGGACATGTTGGGAAGCCCAGCTACCGTTGATTGAGTTCACGTACAATAATAGTTGGCATGCTTCGATTAATACGGCACCTTACGAGGCCTTGTACGGTCGTCGTTGTCGACCTTCTTTGTGCTGGGACGACTTATCAGAATCAATCGGCACCGAGCCCGATATGCTTATACCCGCCCGTGAGAAGGTAGCTTTGATCAGGAGTCATTTGTTGACCGCTCAGAGTCGACAGAAATCATATGCAGATAATCGTCATCGGCCACTAGAGTTCGAGACATGTGACCACGTGTTGGTCAAGGTATCCCCGAGTTGATGTATTTTCCGATTCGGAAAATGGGGAAAGTTGAGTTCGAGATTCATCGGACCGTTTGAGATTTTGGATCGAGTAGGCAGTCTGGCTTATCGATTGGCTTTACCTCTGGCGTTGAGCCGAATTCATAATGTGTTTCACATCTCTCAGTTGCGGAAGTATGTTGCCGACCCGAGTCACATACTTCAGTTCGACGAAATCGAGATCGCGGATGATCATTCATATGAGGAGCATCCTATACGAGTTTTAGAGGGACGAATCAAATAGTTGAGGAACAAGACGATTCCTTTGGTCAAGATTCAGTGGTCTAGACACGGAGTCGAAGAGGCTACTTGGGAAACCGAGGATAGTATGCGGGAGAGTTATCCCGAGTTGTTTGACCCTTAGTTTCGAGGACAAAACTCTTTTTAAGGGGGGGAGTATGTAATACCCGGTTGTAATTCATTCATTATCATTCAGTAATTATCAATTAGTATTGGTCACTCGGTAATTTTCACTCATTAATAATCACTCATCACTCATGATTTATTCATTTGTATTCATCGTTGGCATTTTGTAACCCTGTATCAGTTACCGATTGTCATTCATCTCCGATTGAGAATCGAGGCGAGAGTATTATCATAATCATCGTGAATGGTAGTCTTGTGTTGGAAGTATCATCTATCACGTGTTATTGGACTTAATTACCTTCATACAAGTTTTGTTGTCGGATCATTCACCGTTTGTAGCGAGTAGACGAAGTTGTCGTATTTTCATCATTTCCAGCAATGAGTTACGACCGTAACTAATCATACATTACGGCCATAACATGATTTCGTCGGCTTAAGGTTGTTTTGGCCGAAGACGAGATATGTCCGTAAGGTAGGTAGACTACGGTCGTAAGAGGTGTTCGTGATTTTCAGGATTTGTCGGACGAGGAAGGCTTACAGCCATAAGGGTTGCGGCATACGGCCGTAAGATGAGGAAGGTACGGTCGTAAGGCTTGGACGGATACGGCCGTACGTTGCAGGCAGGGTTCCTGGTCAGTTTCGACGAAGGTGTCGTACGCCCGTAAGCCTTGCCGAGTACGGCCGTAACAGGCTAGTTACGCCCGTAAGGCATGTGCGGTACAGCCGTATAACTGTCGGTAGGTGTTTGGACGAGGGTGAGTTACGCCTGTATGAAGTGGCTGGTTATGGCCGTAAGGCCGTTGACTTGGGATGTTACGGCCGTAAGTTGTCCGAGTTACGGCCGTAACTATGGCTGTATTTAAAGGACTTGGACGGGACCTTGAGCTCATTTCTATCATTTCTTCACCTTATTCCGAGAGAGAGAGCTTGAGGGAGAGATTTTTCATCATCAAGCACTTGGGTGTTCGGTTTTCATCATCGTCATTCGTTTGTGAAGCTTGGATAGTCGATCTAACACGATTTCACCGGATCAAAGTATTTGGATCTTCAAAGGTAATATTCTTCAACTTCTTGGTTTTTGATTTTGTGTTGAGATATGATGTTTTGGACGTTATAATCATGTTGTATGAGGAGATATACGTATGATTATGAGTGTCTATGAATATTCATTGGATTATTGAAGAGTTATTCAAGAACACTTTGAATATTGAGTTGGATTTGGGGGTTTTCGATTAGTTGTTGTAATCATGAATTTGGATATTCATATTGGATTATTGATTGTATTGAAGATGTTTTGTTGGTTTGGAACACTCCTTGGGGATTTGATATTGGTATAGTTAAGGATTGGTTGTAAACAATCGAAGATAGGTTACAATGTGTTTGATATAATGCCCCAATGAACTTGGTTTAGTCGTATCGATGTTTTGAGTTAGTTATTATCGTGATTGGTTCATTTATTGAGCGGATTGTTGGTAATTGTGTTATTCAAGGTTGTTCGAGCGACCGACATCTCATTTAGGACGTTTGTTCGTGGAAGGACATTCTTCATCGGTGTTGTGTAAGTTAATTCTTACTCGGTTAAAAGGATATTCATTCCTTTCGTTGTTGTTCATTCATAATAATTACTCATTCATAATCTATTAACCGTATTGAGACTTGTAATTGTCGAATAATCAATTCATTCATGAGGAACGACGGTTCCAATCATTTCATTGAGCTATCATTCACTTCACTATTATTTCATCTCGGTGAGTCATTCTTGACTTTGTCGGATTATCATTCATTAATAGTCATCATGGTCATTCTCATTCATATGACCTTCTGGGTTCGTATTGCGTGGCCGGGTGGTGATGTGTGAGATTTTTAGTCGGGCACATGATGGTCATGTGTTCGGGTTCACCGACACAATGGACTGTGCACACGGTAACGTACCTCCATGAGACTAATTAGGTACAAGGACGGGTGTGTCCGGTCACTCGTCTTGTGCACATGCACATACCATTACGGGCGTACTACGATGCCCCTCTTCAGCTTAATTTCATAATTAAGATATATCATGATTGTGTATACTCAACCCTTGAGGATTGTTGTTCTGTGTAACTGACCCCGTTGGGGGATATTGTTTTCAGGTCATGGCAAGGCAAAAGCACGGGAAGAGAACGTTGACGGCGAGGAGTCCCAGTGATACTAGTAGGGGCCCCCAATCCTTTCAGTCATTCATGTTGTCGTCATTTTATTTTCCGCTGCAGATTTTCCATTTTGATACTCCATTTCATTCAGTGTTGTATATTTTATCTTCATATAAAATATACATGTATTCTGTATTATCTTGGGTATGTTGTACTTGAAACTCCTTATCGGAGTAATGGATGATATAATGTAGTTCGGTACTGCGATTATATTATCTAAGTCATTAATTTTCATTCGCCTGGTGGGTCCCAGTCGGGGGTCCACAGCACTGTAATAGTCGCCTAGTTTGGGGTGTTACATTAGGAAACTTACAACCAAGGTCCACATGACGACGCTGGCTGAGCAGTGATGTTACAAACTACCAATAAATCAAATGACGTAAACAGACCCAACTAACCCGATTTCCATGATATCCATAAATATTAGCTCCGATACCATATTCTGTAACACCCCGAGATATTCGGAATAATTACAGCGCCATAAACCTTTTATATAAGAATTTACAAGGCTAAATTAAAGAAATGCTGAATAATACAAAATACCATAAAAATTTAATAGTTCGGCAACTGGTTCAAACAACCCAAATGAATCCAATTATTATTACAAACATCTCAAATCATCAACAGGACACACGTACTCGAGTACTGAAAATCAATCCAGAATAACAAAACAACACAACAAATAACATCACTGAGCCCCTTCGTCATCATGTGGGTACTGTGGTTGCATCCCCGCTCCTCGGCTACCTAAACATCAAAACAAATATCCACCCCCGAAGGGGTTAGCAAAACGATGCTAGTACAAGTATCAAAATATACAAAATCAGATATGCAATAACGATGCATAGCAAAATACATAACACGGACTTTCGCTACCGGAATCCAACGATGCGAATCCTCATGATTCTATCAACACAACATGGGTAATCCAATGATCCATCGCCCTCAGCATAGATCCCAAGATGATCCCGTCGGACCAACACGAGGTGGAAAAACCCGTCCAATGATCCAGCGCCCTCAACATAGATCCCAAGATGATCCTGTCAGATCAACACGAGGTGGACATCTAATCCAACACCCTCAGCATAGATCACACGATCCCTTCGGATCAACACAACATGTGCGACACAACTATGCATACACATATACAAAATCTATATGTCCATCAACATGAACATACAATCAACAACGAATATCATGACAATTCAACGGGAATGATCTCAGGTTCAACAACATGAATAACATTATACATGATCAAAATCAACAACATTAACTCAATATTCAAAATACGATATTTGCCTTAGAATTGGTGACAAGGATCGCTACTACGAAAAATCTTCAACCCGCTAGAAGAACTCTCACTCGATTATTCCACCAAAATTCGAACCTTCAACGAACAATAACATCGGTACAACTAACAGTTCCGGATAATCGTTCTAAACATCAAGCTAGCATCAAGAGGCGTAATCTGCCCGATCATAAAAATGTATGAATCTGCCCCAACCCAAACCATTTGAATCACCACTACGCTACTAATTTGAACAACAATTTCATTATCTTCCAAACACGGTTAAATACATCATTCGGTCGGGTTATACAACTATAACACAATGTAGTTCGACTAACAAGGATTCTAACCATAACTTCCAATAATCCAACGTAGCAAGATTCTGGAGATATCTTGAAGAACACCATAAAAATTCGGTTATTAGGTTCGCATATTTATCATCTTCTTCTACAAGGAAAAACCTTATGTTCAATCCATTAAGTTTCCCTATACGTGTTGCTTGATCAAGTTATACGCAAGAAACTGAATAATCTGAGTGATACACTTAACAATTCTCGTAACATGATCATTAATGACAATAAGAACCCATCACTACTACAAAAACAGCATTTAACAGCGGTTCTGGAGCCCTTTTAACAGCAGTTCTGGAACCGCTGTTAAATGTCCCGCTGTTAAATTTAACAGCGGTTGTTGGACAACCGCTGTTAAATATATTTATTTTTTTAAATAATTTTTTTAATAAATTGAAATTATTTTTTTAATATATTATTTTTTTAAAAAGTATATTATATTCCCGCTCAGTCCGCACCCGCCCCGCCCGCCCAAACCCGCCCGGTACCCGCCCCCACGCGACCCGCACTTAATATGTATAAATGTGCATTTTTGCTACTCACGGGATTTGAACCTGTGACCTCAATGAGATGGAGGTGGGTATCAAACCAGTGAGCCAAAGTCATTTGTTGTTCTAATATTGATTTATATTATATAAGTGTACAATAAACCATATATATATGTATATAAATATATATATATATATTATATGTATATGTTTGTTAATAGTTTCAGAATTATTTTCAAAATATATTAATATTTAACAAAATATTTTAATATATAATGTAATATAATTTTTAATATTAATATATAACAAAATATATTAATATTCAAATTATTCCATATTTGATATAATATAATTCATAAAATAATACGTATATATTATAATTTTTAATATATACAACAACATCTAAGCCTTAGTCCCAAAATGATTTGGGGTCGGCTAACATGAATCAAACTTTGAAACCGTCAATAATCGTTACATAAATAACATAAAAGGAAAAAAGAGGGAAAAAGTAGAGAAAAAAGCAAATAAAAAAAGAGAGTGGAAAAAAAAAAAAAAGATAACATGAAATAAAAGAAAATAGGAATTAAAAAAAAAAAAAAAAATCAGACTCCATCCACCATCCGTATTCTTTCCCGCCACATTTGCCTCTCCATCCGTATTTTAATATATAATGTAATATAATTTTTAATATTAATATATAACAAAATATATTAATATTCAATATATTCCACATTTGATATAATATAATTCATAAAATAATATGTATGTATTATAATTTTTAATATATAACGTAATATAATTTTTAATATTAATATATAACAAAATATATTAATATTCAATATATTGCACATTTAATATAATATAATTCATAAAATAATATGTATGTATTATAATTTTTAATATATTATGTACTATAATTTTTAATATTAATATATAACAAAATATATTAATATTCAATATATTCCACATTTGATATAATATAATTCATAAAGTAATATGTATATAATATAATTTTTAATATATAATGTAATATAATTTTTAATAATAATATATAACAAAATATATTAATATTCAATATATTCCATATTTGATATAATATAATTCATAAAATAATATGTATGTATAATAATTTTTAATATATAATGTAATATAAATTTTAATATTAATATATAACAAAATATATTAATATTAAATATATTGCACATTTAATATAATATAATTAATAAAATAATATGTATGTATTATAATTTTTAAAATATAATGTAATATAATATTTAATATTAAAATATAACAAAAAATATTAATATTCAATATATTCCACATTTGATATAATATAATTCATAAAATAATATGTATATATTATAATTTTTAATATATAATGTAATATAATTTTTAATATTAATATATAACAAAATATATTAATATTCAATATATTCCACATTTGATATAATATAATTCATAAAATAATATGTATGTATTATAATTTTTAATATATAATGTAATATAATTTTTAATATTAATATATAACATAATATATTAATATTCAATATATTGCACATTTAATATAATATAATTCATAAAATAATATGTATGTATTATAATTTTTAATATATAATGTACTATAATTTTTAATATTAATATATAACAAAATATATTAATATTCAATATATTGCACATTTAATATAATATAATTCATAAAATAACATGTATGTATTATAAATTTTAATATATAATATAATATAATTTTTAATATTAATATATAACAAAATATCTTAATATTCAATATATTGCACATTTAACAATGATTCTAGAAAGAACCTTTGTTAAAATACAAGTTTAACATGTTCTAAGAGAACCATTGTTAAATGTATGATTTAACAATGTTCTATAAAAACCCATTGTTAAATGTACGATTTAATGGTTTTCCTATAACCGTTAAAGTACAATTTAACGGTTCTTACCGAACACATTAAATGTGCAGATTTAACAGCGGTTCCGCGGAAAACCGCTGTTAAATTGCCATCTTTTCATTTTAACAGCGGTTTTTTTAGAACCGCTGTTAAAATGCCGCAGTTAAATGCTGTTTTTGTAGTAGTGCATAACTCAGCTTGGTGAATCGTTACATACATTAAACGGAAGGAAAAGATGAAATAACTTGATGAACTCCACGCCAAAAGCTAGAACACAAATCCTCAAAGATCCTTGCTTCCAATACTGATGTTTAGAGGCTGATATGAAGGTTTAGGATGGAGAGAGTAACTCTCTATGTCTTAGAAATCGGGTGTGGGGAGAGGTGGAAACTAAAAAATAAAATTAGGCGATGTCCTATTTATAGAAAATGGTTATTAGCGCGTGCTACTGCTCCTTTGTAGCATGCGCTAACGGGCTCACAGTCCACTGCATCTGTCTGTTCTTGGTTTAGCGTGTGCTAACATCCCTTACGTACGTTAATTAGAACGCTTAGCATACGCTACCACGCTAATATAGCGTGCGTTAACTGTACTCGACTTAGCGTGCGCTAGCATGATTCCGTTAGCGTGCGCTAAGAACCGTTGACTCGACTTTTCCAAAAGCCGTCCAGATTCATCCCGACAGAACAACATTCAAGATTCGCGATCTGATCTTACCTACCGCCTGTCTTAGTCAAGATGACCACATATAGCGCGCGCTAAGACTCATCTGTAGCATGTGATAGCTTACATATTTAGCGCACGCTACACTTAAACGTTAGCAGGCGCTAAACGTACATAAGTACACGCATGAAACAACAACTACGAAATCAAACACTCGTCGATACAAGATCAATATGGAGGTTTATACTCAGAACGAAGTCCAACATGCTATGCCACAAGGTTCAAATACAGATAAAATACACAATAATTATTTGGGTATTACACCAACATCCAAAACCCCATATATAATGGCTCTGAAAGAACGTCAAGAATTGAAAGTCCAAATTCAAGAGCTATTGGAGCTCGGATTTGTTCGTCCTAGTGTGTCACCATGGTGGTGCACCAATGCTGTTTGTAAGAAAGAAGGATGGGTCACTTCGGATGTGTAGATTACAGAGAGTTGAATCGACTCACGATGAAGAACTAAGTACCCACTACCGAGAATCGAGGATCTATTCGATCAGTTGAGGGGAGCCGGAACCTTTTAGAAGATATATTTACGGTCAGGGTACCACCAACTGAAGATTAGGGAGTGTGACATTCCCAAGACGACTTTTAGGACCCGTTATGGGCATTATGAATTTGTAGTGATGCCATTTGGTCTGAGTATGCACCGGCAGTCTTTATGGATTTGATGAACAGGGTGTTCCAAGCTTACTTTGATAAGTTCGTGATCGTCTTCATAGATGACATCTTGGTGTATTCTAAGGACAAGGAACAACACCAAGAGCATTTGAGGATTACATTGGAGGCACTTCGCAAGGAGAAGTTGTATGCCAACACTACTACAAAAACAGCATTTACTGACACTTAGTTTCTGACACTTTATCAAAAGTGTCAGTAACTTCAGACATTTGACTCATTTTTTGTTTTTAACATAATTGGGTCATAAGATACTGACACTTAAGTATCAATAACTTGAGTATCATAATTTGCTGACACTTAAATATCAGTAATCAAAAAAAAAAATTGTACATCTCAGGGATCGAACCTTGGACGCGGTGATGATATCACCGAACAGAAACCAATTTAGCTATATGGATAATTTACCTTGTGTCACAATATTAAATAGAATAACCATAACAAATGAATATTAATTCGTAAATCAATATTAAAAACCAATATTAGAAACCCGTAACACTTTACCCTAAGTTCATCTTCTTCCGCAGCCTCGCCTGTAACACCCCCAATACCATCTGGGATATTACAGCGTCGTGGGTCCCGCGCCAGAACCCACCAGGCTGAAAACCATTTAAAAGAAAGTTTAAAAACGCCAAAAGGACGATGACGGTAATGTTTTAAATAGTCAAATGTTTTACAAAATATAATTCTCAAATACCGTCACAAAATACCAGTTGAAAATACAAGGCGAAAACGCCAAAACTCAACAATTTCAAAATGTACATTAAGCCACCACTTAAGCGTACTGACAAAATAGTTAGGAAAAAGTGTTTGACGAAAAACCCAAGTCCGCAAAATATCAAGAGGCCATTTTGAAAGTATACATGAGTTGGCAAAAATACCGGAAGACCATTTAAAAATACACACGTGGCGGATATAAACACAGTTCAAAAATACACAATTGCAGAGGAATGAAACAACAGGTCAAAAATATTCGATTCTCCAAAACATGCCACAACCAGTATCACCCGGGAAGCTCATCTCTTCACGATCGTTACTAGCTCGATCTCCGAGTACCTAAAAATAAAGCCCACGATAGGATCAACCACAATACTCAATAATAATATCGATCACATCATCATAAATAATTACATACCAATGTAATAACAAAGTAAGAATACTACCAATGTAATCTGACCGTCATAACCTTACCAACCCATAGCAATCCATACCAAATCAATCCTTAACATATTCCACGTTTCGCATTCTCAAATGACGAAATGAACTCAACTACAACCATTGGTACAGTAATCAAACAATACCAAGAATCCTCAAAACATCATCATAACTCATAAGCATGAACTGATTCATTCGTGCCAAATCTTATCCATCGGATTTTCACCATCAAATCTCAATCTGGTTAAAAACTAATATAACACAATATATCTGTAGATCAAATACCACAAGACAAAGATAACGAGTCCTGAAACATCGAAGTATAATCCGAATACTCATACGATCAAGAACAATGATCAACCAATACATCAACCGATAATATCATCGACATGATAAACTCCAATACGACCAACAAAAGATCGACGATAACCGAGAATACCATCAACATGATAAACTTCGACACGATCAACAAAGGATCGACAATAACCGAGAATACCCTCAACATGGTAAACTCCAAACACGATCAACAAAGGATCAACAATAACCGAGAATACCCTCAACAAGGTAAACTCCAAACACGATCAACAATAACTGAGAATACCATCAACAAGGTAAACTCCAAATGATCAACAATAATGGATATCAAAGAAATAACTCCGACTGTCAAACATACCCCTCGGGCGTATGAACAACCAGTCACAAACCGTCGAACATATCCAATCATACATGGACTATGAACGACCAAACAATATGGCTCAAAGATGGACATCACAGTACGCCCGATCCAGAAATGTGTCCGTGCACATGTCCACCCCGTATACGGAATCCAGGATATACGTGGGACATATACCTAATTAGCCTCACGAACTATGTCTCGTGTTCACGGTTCAATGTCGAAAACATCAACACATAACCATAGTGTGCCCAGCTAAAAATCCTACACAATAACCAATCGGGACGCAGATATGATTCCGGATATGTCACGATGCGACATGACAACGAAACTCAAAGAATCACATATTCAATAAGGATAAAAAAGACTCACCGAAGTGAACAATAACACACGGATAATGAAAGATCGACACGACTGACAATATCCAGAACAAACATCCTGGGATCACAATTCGCAAAGAATGACCAATGCGAGCAACAATCTCAACACTACCATCCTGGTATTAACATCCCTCATCGAACAACCAATACGAATCTCATTATACGAAACCTCAACATATATAGCAACTCAACATACTAATTATTCTCATAACTGAACAATGCTTAAATTACCTCAAAGCCGAAGCCAATATCCTTTCCACGAAAAAACCATCATCCTGAAAATTTACACTTATAATATCATTGCTATATAAACTATAAATGATATGAAAGTGAAATCATTCATTAAATATTATAACTGAACAAGTATAAACTTGCCTCAATACCGATACCATGAAGACATTACCAAAATCCATTGCCTTCGTCTACGATCTCCTCAGCTCCAACCAAAAGCAATCTACGAACTCTTCAGTCTCGACCGCAACACAACGGTCATAATCAACGCTCAATTATCGCGACCTAATGCAATAATCAAATGACAACACATTCGATAATAATCAATAACCGGTATAACCAACCAATCAAACTCAGCGGCTCAACAATACCTAGATCATATACAAACCGAACAATACAACTCAAACAATTATGAACTCATGTCCACAATACCAACTGCAACCCGACAATCATAATTAACAATCAATATAACTGATCAAAAACCCAACGGTTCCACAATATCTCGATTAAACACAGTCTGAACAATCCAAATCAAACCATCACGAATTCATAATCATAACACAAAAATACTGCACTGTCTGCCTACTTAGCGCACGTTAAACACATAACGTAGCGTGCGCTGAGTAGCTCCTGTTAGCGTGCGCTAATGCTGTACAGTTGCATGCATTCCAAGCATCTACTAACACCTTGCGACTATGAATGTGAATGTAACGAAAACCATACTCCAAGATCAAATGCAACCTTTCCAAATTCAATCTCATCATTATGATCCATATCTTATCATACGAACTCAATCACTAAAATCAACATAATGTTAGTTTCAATTATCTTATCCATGTTTACAATCAAAACCAATATATATCCTTTCTCTTTGATGTGATACCAAGAACACCAAGAATACCATGATTCCATAATCATGTTCATGAAAACCATCATAATCCGATATGCTAACATGTAAATAATCACCCAAGTCATATATATATATATATCCATATATCATCTTAACATCAAATCTGAAATGAAGGGAGACATATATCGCCATATCTCTTGAAGATAAACAACACCATAACTATCATCATATGAAGGAAAACATCATTATCCATATATCGACAACAACATCAACATAGTTCGGTAATCCAATTCGTAATCATACTTATCAACTCATTAATATGATAATTATCCACTCAAGAACACCAATATTCAATCCCAAAAACGAAATCCAAAGTGAAGGTTAATTACCTCTTCGATGAAATGTGTTGATTCTCAAGGTTGAATCCATTTCCAATCGATTCCAAGCTCCAAACGTTGATAAGGACGATCAACTGCATCATAATCCAGCATTTAGAACCTCAAGACTCTCTCTATGAACTCCATTCCAAGAATCATCAATAATCTCAAGAACAAGGCTTTAATCAATGCTTTCCATCTTAATCTTGTTAAAGATCATCATCTCAGAGTGTTTAGGAACTTCAAGTACCTCCCAAGGCTCTCTCTATCGAATGAAGGAAGGAGAATAGACAAAATGCCTCTCAGCACCCGTCTGTCCCCTTTTATAAAACAAATTACTAGCGTGCGCTAAACCTTATATTTAGTGTAATATCCGCAATTTTAATTTCCAGTAATTTTATTTTTTGGCTAAAGTCCATATTAGCGAATTTATTGTGACCGTTTCGTAATTTCGAGAATGATTAATTCTACACTTTTAATCATCCGAGTTCGTTTCGGTGTCATTTTGTTGAGTTCCGTATCCTAAATCGACTTTTTCACGTGTGAGTTCGACTTTGTAAAGTCACCATTAATTCTTGGAAAATCCAAAAATTCTGAATCAATGCAATATTATAGATCATCAAGTTAGATTTCCAATGGCTCAAACGATGAGTCAATCGGAGTCCGGATGAATGAGTTATGGTCGAAATAGCTAAGACTGCACCGTGTGCCTTTTGATGCTGGAGCGGGCTGTACCGCGGGCCGCGGCCCCTTCTGTCCGGGCCGCGGCACAAAGATGATTTCTGGGCCGATACTGGCCGGTAGCACACGCTAGTCCGGAAGGCTAGCGCACGCTAGGCCGTGCCAGTATAAATATGACTGAGCAGTCATATTTCAACTCATTTTTCATTTCTTTTCTTTTCTGTCCGCGGCTGAAGGATCGGAGAAGGGGAAGGAATGTTGTCAAACAACGAATCCAGGAAGTCTTAGAGCTTATATAATTAATTAATCATCATATAACATCCTTTGATCGAGTGAATCAGGTCAGATTTTCTAGAAATCCTAATTATGGGGAATTTGGGTATTTTGTTTGATTTCGTCCGTTTAATCCGATTTAGCTTAGGATTGTGATGGTTTAATGATTATTTAGATATATTGTATCATTTCCCTTGTTATTCCATGGTCAGATCGTATAGATTCGTCGTTTTGGTTGAGTTCTTAATCGACGCCTTGAAGGTGTCCGGTAGAATGTCATAGAGGGGTTTTCGGGCGTTCTACGATTATTCTTCCTCGTATGATCATTGATTTATTAATTGTATGATGTTAGGGTCGAGTTTCTTGCAAAGAACCCGTTTTGAACCTTTCCGTTCGTCGTCGTCTTCCTTTTCGTTAGTATCGAGCGTTTCGAAGCTTCCCGGTTGAGCCGTGTTCGTCGGAATACTTGCGTGCCGATTTTGAGGCAAGTATTTTGCCCATACTTTTCATGTTCCGTAGATTCAATAATTGATAATCGACTATGTGTGTTTACTTGGAGTACTCATAACGAACTTTCAAGAGGATTGATACAATCCCATTAACGGTTTTCTTTGAAAACGCCCGAGTGCTTTGCAAATAAATGAGTTCTACGGATATGTGTATTGTGGTTGCGAATTGAAATATATTGCCTTCGTGCTACGTGATTATAAAAGCCCTTTTCCCTTGTTAAGGGTTATATGCTCGAATATGTATTCGTTTGAGGAATGCACATATGTTGTGTTGTATTGCTTGTCGACTCCCTTGTGATGAGGTGGTACTATTTGGTGTTGTTGGAGATTATATCTCCTCGTGGTTGTGATCATTCTACATATTCACTCTGGGACGGACTGACGGGTCCTCTGAGGGTTCCGTAGCCTTTGGTGCGGTTCCACGAATATATTTGGGTTAACCACTCTGGGACGGACTCACGAGTCCTCTGAGGGTTCCTTTGCCTCTGGTGCGGTTCCATGGTTAATCACCCATATAATTGAAAAGTGACGCACAATGAGACTTAGTACTCCGGAAATACTAGTCTTAAGTTTTATATGATTGTATATATCCACTCTGGGATGGGCCAACGGGTCCTCTGAGGGTTTCGTAGCCTCTCGTGCGATTCCGCGGATATTTTGGGTTAACCACTCTGGGACGGACCGACGGGTCCTCTGAGGGTTCCGTATCCTCTGGTGCGGTTCCACGGTTGATCATGTATGGACTGATGTCATGCTATGAGATTTAGTTATTCCGGAATACTAATCTTGAATTGTACGATTATATTTATTTCACCATCGATTACATGTGACCCTCAGTTATGTACCATTGTTTGGTTTAGATTATTATACTCTTGGAATATGTTATGTATGGCTCGTATTTGCACTTTATACTTGCACTAGCAAAATAGTGAAATTTTGCTAACCCCCGAGTGATTGGGGGGTGGATGTCTGTATTGCATTCAGGTACGTGCAGGTTCCTGAGGAGCATGACACGGGATCGGTACGAAGGATGATGGAAGACAAATGATACTAATCACATGAGGTCCAGTATTGGGATTTGTTGGTTGAGTTGTATTATTCTTTTCCACTGTAGTTTTTACCACGTCGTGTGGAAGTGTCGTTGTATTTTGACCCTTGCATGGGTACGAGTTGGGATAGAGATGTATATGAAGTTTAAGTTGTATGTCATTGATGAAAGGCGAAATCGGTCTACTGAGTCGTATTTAGCCATGTTGGCACTTGTTTTTTGATGTCTTGTTTTGGTATCTAGCCTGGTGGATTCTCACTCAGAGAGTCTGCGGTGCTGTAATATTCCCGAGTGAATTGGGGGTGTTACAGAATATGGTATCAGAGCTTAGGTTGTGGAAACCTAGGCTGTCGGGTCAATTCGTGTATTGTTGAGTCTTGTCTTGTCGGACTTTTTCCGACTGAGTCGTGTCGCGTCGCGTCGTCTGTGATGTCGGCCGTGATTAGTATCAAGGTGCAGCCCTCATCTTCGTGCGATCTGTGGATGTAAGTCTCCCTACTACATGTCGTACCACGAGTTATAGGAGCCTGCATGATTCCGTGTTATGTAGTGGTATTTAAAGGTGCATCGTGAGTAAGTGACATATATTTGTTGATTTCTGTCCTGTGCTAGAATGAAGTATGATATTGCTGAATGTGTCTTCGTATAAACTGTTTTCTGGCCAGAGTAACAACCTTGGAATTTTAAGTTTTCGAATGCTTTCAGGGAGTCACGTAAAATTTTTAAAATGTCCTCCAAGGGAGGAAAAAGTTTTATTTTCGTATGATCGACCCCAAGGCTGAGAGTTCTGAAAACTCAAATTATTGATGATTATTTTGTATTGTGTGCTATAAGTTTTCAAAACACGAGTTTTAAACTAAAATGAGGTCTTCAAATATACTCAAGACGTGACTCTC
The DNA here is from genome assembly GCA_033398695.1 of Orobanche coerulescens. Lineage (NCBI taxonomy): Eukaryota > Viridiplantae > Streptophyta > Magnoliopsida > Lamiales > Orobanchaceae > Orobanche > Orobanche coerulescens. The sequence goes on along the minus strand of CM065814.1, from coordinate 38,676,111 downwards.
GTTTGTAACTTTTCGGTTTCATGAATGCTAGCCAGAAGATATGTGTTGATGATGTTACCGCCGTTTGGGCAATGATGCCCAATCTTATGATTAAGATGGGAGTGTGAACTCCGAGCAATTCGGTATTTTCCCGTTGAGATAACCCTCTATGCTGAGAGGAGAAATTTTGGTTTTGAATGATGATTGTCTTTTGATGGTTGCTTGTGAGATGCTGTAATTATGTGAATCGATGGCATTCAGACTCGTATGTTGATGCTTATTTGTAACCTTCGATTCTAGTATTGTCGTGTATATGTTTGTAATCGTGTTGTTGATTAGAATAGTTAGCACAGGCTTAGTACGATGCTAACGCGTGCTAACGTAGTATGTTTAGCGCATGCTAATCTTTGTTGTAACACACACTAATCAACCTGGGCAGAGGCTATGGAACCGCATTTTTAGCCGTGAGGTCTCTGTTTTGCAGTCAATCACCTTCGACTGTATTCTATGTTTATTGTCTAGTGATGACAATTGTTGTGTGGGAATATGTGTTAGGACTTTTTGTAGAGCTAGGCGATAATTGATTATGTTCAAATTATGTCTGTTGTATGTGTGTTCGAGAACGCTTTCCTGATAATTTCATAAAGTTTCGACGATTCGATGAATCGGCGGCTCCGTGTATACTTTGGAAATTATTGTAATTGGCGAGCCGGCCTCGGTTTCTCAATTAAAACCTCGACGGTATTTGAAAGAGTTGTTTTAAAGTACATGTAGACATTTTGTAAAATGTTACCGTCGTTGATTTTCATGTAGTGTTGGGAGGATTCTCGAAAATGATTTTAATATATTGTTGTATTTTCAAATAATTTGAGTACATGATTTCATAATCTTTCACACAATAAAAATATTTTATTTCAAAAACCAATACGATTTTTATTTTCAAAAAAACATGGTGAAAGATGAAAAATATCACTCGATGTAAACTTCAAACTCAGATTTGGGAAAGATTCATGTTTGATTAAAGTACGAACGAATGGGTTGATGACCTTGCGCAGTTACCTTGTTTGTTATTAACGGTGATGCTGGTGTGTAGTGGCGTGGTGTTTTGGACAATGCCGGTTGCACAGAAAATATTATTTTGCAAATAATTTCGAAATGAGACGGTTAAAGTCTATTGTTTACAAGTTTTGATGAAGCAACCCGAGGTACCAAATCTACTTTTAATGTTTTATTTGGAATAGCATTCAAATCCAAGGATTTTCAAATGATATCATTTAAAAGGATACCTCGTGGATTTTCTTATCAAGTTGTTACTAGTTACCATATGTGATATGTCGTGCTGAGTTGGTACTTTACATTTATTCTTGCGAAGTTGTGCCATCGTATCGAGTGAGAATCTGCTTCGTATGCCGAGGGATAGAGGATGCGGTCGTGACCGCAGTACAGTTGGTCATTGTTGGCCACTTAAGTATACTGGATACAGTTTGGGAAATAGTTTAAACAACAAACTGTACGGATTCTAAATCTGAGTGCGTAGCGGAAGTCTTGGATACAGTAGGTTGCTGTGGATACAGCAACTAAGTGTATGGTGTATACTTAATATATCACAGTAGTTTTAAAACAGTAAAAGCTAAAGGTAAATAACACAGTAATTAAAGTGGTTCGAGGTAAACCCCTCTACGTCCACTGGTCCTCCACACAGGAGTAAAAAGTTTATTATAATTACTGCGTACACAACTACGTAATCATAAACAAACCTATCCTTGTATCATTCACACAGATTGATACAAAGAATGTCGCTTTCAACCGTTCACACAGATTGGTTAAAGCTTCCTTCTTGACTAGTTTCTTCACACACAGTTCCAAAGCTTCGTCCTTATTCGTCCCACACAGGTCAGAATAACTTGTTGAGTTCACACAGAGCTCAGTTTTTACACAGAGGTAAAAGGTAGGTAACCGGGTAAGAACAGCAGCTTTGAATATGAAGTTCTTGAGCTGATGATGGCTGTTCTTGATGTTGAGCACTTTATATCTCTTTCGTTCTTAATTGCAGTATGCTTTGGAGATATGTTTGCTCTGATGATAACTTTTGATAGCTTGAGTGTTAGGTTACTTGGGTAACTGATCTTCAATGTCTTCATAGGATATATATAGTCTCTGAAGAAAGTATCCGTTGAGATGTATCCGTTTGAATAAGATTGCGTTCCAACGGGATTATGACACGATCCGGATTTCGGGATTCTCAAGATTCAAGATCGGCAGTATTTAAATACTTTATCCTTGAGTATTTAAATACTTCTTTGTTCAACGGGACTTGACTTCTGTTCCTTCTTTGTCCTGTTGTGAACTGTATGGAAGATAACTGTATTTTGAGCATCGAGACAGTTTCCATACTTCGTCTTTTACAAGTCTTCTTGCTGTACTGAAGAGCTTCACTTTATGCTGATTCGAGGCAGGTCTTCGATACAGGATAAAGCCTTAAAGCCTCGATACAGTTTCCTTTACTGTATTCGGATTGGCATATATGTCAAAACCTCTTTATCAAATCATTCGATACAGGGATCGGGTATCCCGGCTGTTTCGATACAGGGTATTTGTTTTCCCAACAATTTCCCCCTTTTTGACAATTTGCCAAGACTAACTTTCTTAACTCTTCGAGTCTTCTTGATGATGCCAAAACCTTCTTTATGACGCGATCTTCTTTGATGACTTCTGGCAGATTTCTTGGTCTTTCGTCAAAAGGTCTGACTTAGTGACTTAGTCTACAATAATGAACTGCTCGCAGGCAAGTTCGATACAGTTTAAGATTTATTACAACTTAAGCCTATGATTGGCGCGCAGGCACAATCTTACAATGTATTTCTAAGTTTTACAACTGAAATTATGAACTGTTCGTAGACTAGTTCGTACAGCTTATTTTTCAATCAAGTTTATCTAACTTGAGATTCCTATCAAACAATTTAAGTAATCATACATTAACACAGTAGATTACGAGTTGTAATCTTTCAAGACAAACAAACGTTTTTATTGATATTCAAAATGATTGAGTACAGAGTTTGCTGTTTCGAATAGAAATTAAAAAAAATATACATAGATTTCATCTCCTTTATCTATAATCCGCATGCCTCCATGGTCTTTTTCCTGGTTCATTCTCGGTGCCACGCCACCAGTTTTGAAGAGAGTCATTGCCTCGATCCTGATATATCGCTCTTCCTTCGTAAGATCGATCAAAGGCAAGTATCCAATCTTCTGGATGGGTGACCCGATCTCCTCTTCTATGTTTGGATTTCATTTCGATTTGGAGAGGGAGTTTACCTTCTTCTAGCATCTTCGTAAATTTATCTGCGGCCTCCGCTAACGTTTTATAATTTTTGAAGATGGCGGATTCCCTGATGAGTCTGACAAAGTATCTCATCGCCTTCGTTCTTCCTCCAAAGGCTTCACTTCGGCGGTTGGGTTGTGGTTGGTCCTGCACGAATTTCCAAGGTCTCGAATAAGAGTTTGCCAAGGGACATTGGGATCATGAAATTCTGGTCTGGAGCCCGAAATTTTAAAACTTTGGGATGGAGGTGCTAGCTTGTTCAATTCGGCGGGATACTGCTTCCGAGCAAATTTCAAATTCCCTTTCTTGTTGCAGCCTTATTCTCCTAGCAGCTTCTCGTGCCTCTTCCCCCTTTTTGGCTTCATCAAGACTTTGCAGGATTTCAAGAGCAGCGTCCTGTTTTGTCTCGATGCTGGTCATTCTTTCAACAAGGGAGGAAAGAGTCTGCGACATTTCCTGAATGCATTTGTCGTGAGCACGCAGTTGAGAGTTGTTCTCAATCATTGCACAAGCGGTCTTGGCTTCAGCTATCCTCGTCTTTGTAGCTTCCTCCTTCAGCAGTTGCTCCTGCTTATCTTCCATGATCTTCAAGGCTTGCTTGAAAACTTCTGGCAAAAGAATGAATGCGTCGACAACACGAGATACTTCATTTTGAAGAGTGGTCATTTCTTCGACGGCAGAGGTGTGCATCCAATTCAATGCTTTTTCAACGGAAGATAGAGCGTTTACTGCATCTTGGATAAATACAGTCTGAAGTCCAAGAGCTCGCAGGCGCTCTTTTCGTGCGGCAAAGATCGGAGAATCTGGTTGGGCAAGGTCTGCAGTGCTGTTCAACCTTCTTACATTCACGGATGGACGTGAAGTAAGTTGGACATCCTCAGGTTCGATACCGTCCTCGGATTCCACGGTTGAAGGAGCGGGAGAAACTTCTTGTGGTTCGGCGACAGTGGGTTGAGAAGCGTCCTGTTGCGAAGATTCTTCAGCAATCATGGATGCAGGAGGGACTGAATCCTCCTGTTGGCTTTCAGGAATGGCTTCTTCTTCGGTCACAGCAGGCTCAGGTGCCTGTTCCAAAATTTCTTGAACTTCCTCGACTGGAGGGACTGATTCCTCTTGGTCGGGAATGTTCTCCGGCTGTGGCGAAGGGGGATTGGCCTGGGTAGAAGGCCCTTCGTCATCTCTGGGTGGAGAGGCGTCTCGAGCTTCAGCCTCTTCACGACTCATTCTCAGACCTGCTTGTAAAGCGTCGACGTCGTCGTCTGAGTCATGATCTTCGTCATCTTTTGGATTGGTGGGAGAATCCTCTGACTTATTCTTTCCTTTCTTCCTGGCGTCAGATTTGTGCAGAAGGTGTCTTTTAATTAGATCCTTGCAAGAGGCGTTGTCCCATCGAAGCAGGGCCTCAATTTCAGTTGAGTCTGTTACTTTGGAGACAAATCTCTCTTCGTGGCTCCAATCGCTCCAGTTGTACAGTGTATCGTACGGAGCTAGCCTGTAGCCTTTCCATTGCAGAAATCTTTCGTAGGCATGTTCAATTTGAACCGAAAGAAGTGTCTGATTAATGATCGAGTCAGGGGAGGGACTTCGAATAACGTCTGGAGATGCTGTTTTGAGGGATTCCTGTACAGGTATGGAATCCTGTACGGAAGAGGGACTCCTTACAGGGGATGGTGCCCTGAAGGATGATGGATCCTGTACGGGTGTGGGATCCCGCAGAGGAGAAGTAGCTTTTGGCTCCGAATGGGCAGCCGACTTGCTAAAGTCTTGAGCGTTGGCAGATGTCTCTATATCCGTCGTAGCCGCCAAAGGCTCGGGATCTACTGTCGATACAGTAGGAGACACCTCTTCCACAGGGGTTGGGCCCTGGGGTTCTTCATCAGTGGGTTGCGCCACGGGGGAGACATCCTTGGAGTGCTTGGCAGATTTGATTTTTGAAAGCCTCCTGAGTCTCTTCTTGGGCTTCTCACCAGCAGAGTGTTTCTTGCTGTGAGATCACTTTCGCTTCTTTGAAGATTCCATTTCTGGGACCTTCAAGGTTTCATCTCTTGGGTTGTCAGAAATAGGCATGTCCCTGGTTCTCGGGTGGTTGCAGTGCATGGTGCTCTGGTTATACGCAGTGGGCTTGACGCCTCCTAAGTATATCCTCGAGCTATTTTTCTTCGCGTCGGCGGATTGCGTCAGTCCGCACTTCGTCAGGATGTAATTCAGCATTAAACCAAAGGATTTCTTTTGGGTGGCAGGTTTGCACACCTCTTCTTGTAAGCGTTTCAGAATTATTTGGCACCAATTGACCTTTTCACAGGTCAAAATAGCAACCATCATCCTGAATCTTAAGTTCGTGCACATCTCGAACGCACCGGTTCAGTTTTCAATGATCCTGGAGCAAAAGTCATGAAGATACACAAAATGAAGAAGAAAATTTTTCTTGTGACAAGTAGTTGTCACCATATCAACCACTTTGGACCCTGTAAATAGTCCATAAAACTTAGTAATGAGCTCTTGAGACCCGAACGTCTCAAGTTGGTCCATGGTCAGGCCATCGGCGGGCAGCCTGTAGATTCTCTGGAGCAGATCGCGATCGATACGGATCTCCACTCCCTGGACAGTTGCAGTGATGTCAGCGACATGACCTCCCTGGGCCAGTGACAGAAAACGGACGGCGGCGTTGAGGTAGAATTCCTCAACCAGATGGGCGTCGAATTTGTCGGCGGTCTTGCTTCCAAAGCGATAGAGGCCTTGTTGTTGAAGACGAGTAATGATATATTCCATAGGTTCTGAGTCATTGGTTTCTGAGAGAATACGCTCCATGATGACAGGTTTGGAGAATATCCGGCCATCAATGATGTTGGAGGATTTCTTCAGAACAGGGGAAGAAGATTGACCAGCCATTGATGTTTTCTTAAGAAATAGGGTGGAAGAGAACAATCGAAATACGCTGTGAGTATGCAGAAAAATATGTAGGCTGTTTGCTTGAGAACTCTTGTAATTGCAGAAAGCGTAAAGAGTCTCTAATGGCAGATTCAGTCCTTTTATAGTTAGGCGGCGAAATAGGGTTTTTGCAGAGTACGAATGGTCAGATTTTAAGGGATGGGAACCGGTTTTGAAATCAACGGTCAAGATGGATTGAGTGTAACTGGTACGCTAATCCATTAAGAAGTTTAAAAATAGAGCGGGTCCCACTTCTGACATAAGTTGATACCCTAAATGCCTAAAACGGCGGTTTAAAAATAATAAACAATTTAAAAACATCGCGGCTTTTGAGATTCAGTTGTCCAAATGTCGTGTAAGGCATTCAATGAACATGACTTTTGACGTAAAAACAGGGCACGTGGACAAAAAATTATTTTAAAAGGAAATAATATTATATTATATACTGAATCGAAATCCTATAGCATGTGCTGTTTTCCACGTCGATACAGCGTTCCCCCTTAAAAAGGTACTAATAGGTTTTGAATTCCATACAGCAATATTTGGATTAATGCTGTATTCATGGGTCCTATAGTATTCCCCCTTAATTATTGCACACACCAGCTGTAGGATTCATATGCGTTCGCTCGCTACGATCGTATTGATGATTCTCGTACAGCTTAATTAATGTTGAATCGTATTCAAGGGTCTTACAAAGATTCCCTCAATTGTTGAGTAAAACAAGAAATTACTTACAGGAGTCCGGGCCGTAGCATTCCCAATTCTTGTCTCGAGCATATTGAATCTTGGCCGTGTCGAGAGGCTTGGTGAAGATGTCGGCCACCAACGCCTCTGTATGAACTTTTTCCAAGCGAACATCCTTGTTCTCGACATGATTCCTGATAAAATGATGCTTCATGTTGATATGTTTAGTGCGCGAGTGCCGAACAGGATTGTGCGTGATTGCAATTGCACTCGTGCTATCACACATGATTGGAGTCTCTCTAGCATCGATTCCATAGTCGACGGTTGTTGCCGCATCCAAAGGATCTGCATACAAGCCTACCAAAGAAAGATAGTACTCTGATTCACCGTGGAAAGAGAGTTAGCCAATTGCTTCTTCTTGAACCAAGAAACGAGTCTAGGTCCGAGAAAGTGACAAGTTCCACTTGTACTCTTCCTATCTAGCTTGCAGCCTCCGAGATCCGAGTCGCTGTATCCAACTAAATCGAATCCGCCTTCCTTAGGATACCATAGTCCTGCATCGACTGTTCCTTTAATGTATTTCAGGATTCGTTTAGCTGTATTGAAGTGTGATTCCTTAGGTGCAACTTGGTATCTCGCACACACTCCAACAGCAAACTGGATATCGGGCCTGCTAGCCGTTAGGTACAGGAGCGAACCAATGAGCTTCCTGTAGAGTGATTGGTCAAATGGCTTTCCGGCTTCATCAGCACTAATTTGCACGGAAGTGCTCATGGGGGTTGGCGAGGATTTGGAATTGTTCATTCCAAATTTGTTGAGAAGTTCCTTGCTGTATTTCTCCTAGTTGATGAATATACCTGTAGGCAACTGCTTTACTTCCAAACCTAGGAAATAACTAAGTTCCCCCATCATACTCATTTCAAATTTACTTTGCATGAGATGAGAGAACCTTTGACATAGAGCAAGGTTAGTTGAACCAAAAATAATATCATCGACATAGATTTGTACCATTAGAAAGTCATCACCTTCCTGTATCTTGAACAAGGTTTTGTCCACAGCACCTTTCTCAAATCCGTTGTTGGCTAGATACTGGGACAGGGTTTCGTACCAGGCTCTAGGGGCTTGTTTAAGTCCGTATAGGGCTTTCCTTAGCCTGTAAACTAGATCGATACCGTCTGTGTTGGCAAACCCTGGTGGTTGTTCAACATAAACTTCTTCTGCAAGTTCTCCATTTAGGAAAGCACTCTTGACGTCCATTTGGTATACGAGAAAACTCTTATGGGCGGCAAAGGCTAAAAATATCCTAATGGCTTCTAGTCTCGCTACAGGGGCGAAGGTTTCATCATAGTCGATTCCTTCTTCCTGACAATAGCCTTGTGCTACTAGTCTGGATTTGTTCCTTATGATAAGTCCATTTCGATCCTTTTTGTTTCGAAATACCCATTTGGTTCCTATGACCGATTGGTGTGTCGATGCAGGTACAAGATACCATACATTGTTTCTTTCGAAACCGTTAAGCTCTTCTTCCATAGATGTTATCCAATGAGAATTGTTAAGAGCGTCTATGGTCGAAACAGGTTCGGACTGGGCTAAGAATACAGCGATAGTGCACATATTCAGTCTCCTAAGTTCGGATTGAGATTTCCATTCAGGAAACTGTGAAACTTCAGCATTAGATTCTTCTTGTGCACAAAGTACATTTCCTTGTGTACTCTGTATTCTCCTACGAGTAGAAACACCGGCATTAATGTTTCCAATGATCAGCTCTTGCGGGTGATCTCTCAACCATCTTCGGTCGGGTTCTAATTCAGGATCCCGTACTGTATCGAAAGTTTCTGTGGATACAGCTTCAGCTTGTACAGCGTCGGCTTCATCCACATCGATTCTTACAGCTGCGGGGTTGATTTCTAAATCAACGACAGGTTCTATGGGTGTAGGTGGATCCAAGATAGATAGATGGTGAATGTCCTGAGTGATATCATCTACTCCTGTAGGGTCATGGTGTGGTTCGTCGAACACTACATGAACTGATTCCTCGATCGTCGACTTCCTTTTATTAAAGATTAAAGCTTTGCCGACGGAGGAGTATCCTACGAATATTCCTTCATCGATTTTTCATCAAAGGTTTTAAGTTGGTCCTTCCCATTGTTCAATACATAACACCCGCATCCAAAATGTGAAAATACGAAACTAATGGAGTTTTGTTATTCCATACCTCATAAGTGTTTTGTTGTGGTGCTTGTTGACGATACACTGTTTTGAGTGTAGCACGTTGTATTGGTTGCTTCACCCAGAAGCGCTGTGGCAATTTGCTTGCGGCAATCATTGTCCTTGTTGCTTCTTTCAACGTCCTATTCTTTCGCTCGGCAACACCATTTTGTTGAGGTGTACGGCATTGAGTATTCGTCTTTGTATTCCATTCTCCGAACAGTATTGCTCTATAAAGCGGTTAGTAAATTCAGTACCTGTCGAACGAATGCACACGATACTCGACGCTTTTTCATTTTGCAACTTTCTCAGAGCTCGGGCAGCCTTGATGTTGTTTCCTTCTTCTTGCTAAGAAAGATCATCCAAGCATACCTGGAATAATCATCAACAACAACCATGCAATATTTCTTACCTCCCAAACTTACTGGGTCTACAGGACCGTAGAGATCCATGTGTAGCAGTTCCAACACTCTTTGGGTTGAAAGGTAGGATTTGCTTTTCAGGGTTGACTTGATTTGCTTGCCTTTCTGGCATGGTCCGCAGACGCTGTCCTTTTTGAATGACACATCTGGCAAACCTCTAACCATACCCTGTCTTGAAAGCTTGTTGATCGTCTTGAAGTTGACGTGAGACATCCTCTTGTGCCATAACCAGCTAATATCTGCAGTGCCTTTGGCAACAAAACATGGAATTGAGGAGCTCATAGGCTTCCAGTCAGCAATGTACATATTACCTGATCTGCTTCCTGTAAGCACAACTTCCTTGGTTTGGGTGTTCTTGACTCTACAGCGATCTATATAGAACTTCACCGAGAACTTTTTATCACAGAACTGGCTAATACTAAGTAGATTATACTGTAAGCCTTCAACATATGCAACATCGGTGACCTTGAATTTCCCGACAAGTAGGTTTCCTTTCCCTCTTGTTCTTCCTTTAGACTTATCACCGAAGCGAACTTTTGGACCGCGACCTTCTACAAAATCAGATAGCTTGCTCCTATCTCCGGTCATGTGACGAGAGCATCCACTATCGAAGTACCAGGTATCCTCCTCTAGAATGTACTGTAACAAAGAAATTAGATAGATTTAGGTCCCCTTTGATTTTTGGGTCCATATATGTTAGTTCCTTTAGGTACCCAAACTTTCCTGACAGCAATTGGTTTACTATAGGATGTACTCGGTACAGTGTTGCGATATCTACGGGGGGCATATCCGTAGTTGTTATAATCATGATAATTACTATGCATGTAAAATTCAGGGTTATTATTATTATTCCAGTACGAGTGCCGTCTAGGAGGTGGAGCCATTTTCTTAGGCCTAACAGCTTGTCTTCTGGGTCTCCAGTTGGATTCCCTATGCTGTTGTTGATACTGAACTGGCATCTGCTGTCTTGAGGGATAACGAGGCTCCTGTATCCAATACCTAGGCGCACTGTACTGAGGGTACTGCCGTGCGGGCCTTTGGTGGTTGGATACCGCCTTCTTTCTGAATGACTATCGGCTTTGATGATATGCTTGTGGAGCATGCTGTTGATTACGCTTTCTGAGTGGCTGTTGGTTCCACTGTCTCGAATAGTAGAGTTGTGGGGGCGGAATTGCAGCATTTGGTTTTCTCGGTACAGCAGGTTCCTTTATGGGACTGGGAGTATCTTCCGATTCTGGAATGTGTTCCACACTCTTGACGAACACAGTACTAGTTTTTCCTTTGTTCGAACATGAGCTGTATCCTAAGCCACTTTTATCATGAGCATGTTGCCCAGTGCTCAGGATTTCTTCCATTCTTTTGGACGATTTTTCAAAAGACTTCAGAATGGTCTCAAGTTCAGTTTCTCGCTTTTCGAGAGTTGTGATTTTGGTTTGTAGTAGAACCAAATCATTTGTCTTGCTCTCATTGTGGGTTTTAACCTCATTTAGTTCATGAGCATGTTGATGATTGCTCTCCATGAGTTTTTCAAAATCGACCTTGCTGGTTTCACAATCAAGAGACATATTTTCATAATTTATTTTCAGCAAGTCATTTTCATCTTTCAGCTCTAGATTTGTTAATTGAAGCTGTATATTCTCAGTTTTTATAGTCTCATGGGCTTTTTGAATGTTTTTAAACTCATTCATCATATTTTCGAAAGTATGAGATGCATTAGATGGAATAGCTGAGGTTGAACTTACCTCATCGTCGCTGTCTTCACCTTCTGGAACATCTTTGGCCATAAAGCACATGTATGCTTTATCATCGAACTCATCGTCAGATGAAACACTTTCAGAGACCACCTGAAGACATTATGCTGATTTAGATGGTGTGGGGAGGCTTCGATTCTCCAATCGTGGCCTTAAGCTTGTCTTTCCAAGCACGTCTTCTTTCTTGTCTCTCTTGTTGCTCGGCCTGAGGCAATCTTTGGACTTTGTGATGAGGACATTTGTTTGCATATTGGCCTGGTTTACTGCAGTTATAGCACGAGTTAGCATCACCAGATGATGTTTCGGTACTTACCTTGTTGAGGTTTGGGCTCGTAGGAGTCTTTCCATCGCTTGATGAACTTTTTGAATTTATGCATTAGAAGCACCATTTCATCTTGGGACGGATGTCGTGCCATCGTCATCATTCTTGTGACCGGGCTCACGAGCTAGGCATGTTGTGTCGACGGTTCGTCTGAGCGAGAGCCGTGACTTTTGAAGGAGATTCTTGACTTTCTCTTCTCACAATGTCATACTCAAAAGCTTTAAGGTCGGAGAAGAGATCAAAAGTGGATATTTCATTAAGATTACAGGGATACACGCATAGCTTGTGGTCTTAATGTCCCATCTGGCCGAGAGATCTGAAAATTTTTAAGTTTTTCTCCTTTTGGGTGTAAATTTTGCCCAACGCTTCAAGTTCACCAACAATACCAGTAAATCTGAGGTCAAGTTCCTCAAGTGTTTCCGTTGGTTTCATTTCAAAAGATTCAAATTGCTGAGTGAGTTTTGAAATCTTATTTTCTTTTGAGAGCTCAGTTCCCTCACAAATTAACTTGAGTTTATCCCAGATTTCTTTGGCTGTTTTGCAGCTCTTTACCTTTGAGAACGTGCCTTTGTCAAGAGTGACAAATAACGCGTTCTTAGCCACGTTGTCAAGATTGGCTCGCTTCCTTTCATCTGTTGTCCATTGCTCGCGTTCTTTCTCGAGCATTTCAGCATGGGCTTGGCCCTCAATCCTTGCTGCTGGATTGACCTTCATGATCTTGATAGGACCATTCTGTATAACAAAAATCATCTCTTCGTCCATTGCTGCAAGATGAGCTTCCATTCTAATTCTCCAGTCGTCAAATTCGTTAATAGAGAACATAGGGACTTTGTTAATCATAGAAGTATCCATACTGATAATATAGGAATGAAAGAGACTGTTTTGAAAATAAGTGATTTGAATCTGATTCGGTTAAAAATAAATACGACTGATTCTTTTTAGAATCAACCTCTCTGATACCACTTGTTGGCCACTTAAGTATACTGGATACAGTTTGGGAAATAGTTTAAACAACAAACTGTACGGATTCTAAATCTGAGTGCGTAGCGGAAGTCTTGGATACAGTAGGTTGCTGTGGATACAGCAACTAAGTGTATGGTGTATACTTAATATATCACAGTAGTTTTAAAACAGTAAAAGCTGAAGGTAAATAACAGAGTAATTAAAGTGGTTCGAGATAAACCCCTCTACGTCCACTGGTCCTCGACACAGGAGTAAAAAGTTTATTATAATTACTGCGTACACAACTACGTAATTATAAACAAACCTATCCTTGTATCGTTCACACAGATTGATACAAAGAATGTCGCTTTCAACTGTTCACACAGATTGGTTAAAGCTTCCTTCTTGACTAGCTTCTTCACACACAGTTCCAAAGCTTCGTCCTTATTCATCCCACACAGGTCAGAATAACTTGTTGAGTTCACACAGAGCTCAGTTTTTACACAGAGGTGAAAGGTAGGTAACCGGGTAAGAACAGCAGCTTTGAATATGAAGTTCTTGAGCTGATGATGGCTGTTCTTGATGTTGAGCACTGTATATCTCTTTCGTTCTTAATTGCAGTATGCTTTGGAGATATGTTTGCTCTGATGATAACTTTTGATAGCTTGAGTGTTAGGTTACTTGGGTAACTGATCTTCAATGTCTTCATAGGATATATATAGTCTCTGAAGAAAGTATCCGTTGAGATGTATCCGTTTGAATAAGATTGCGTTCCAACGGGATTATGACACGATCCGGATTTCGCGGGATTCTGAAGATCTGAAGACTGGCAGTATTTAAATACTTTATCCTTGAGTATTTAAATACTTCTTTGTTCAACGGGACTTGACTTCTGTTCCTTCTTTGTCCTGTTGTGAACTGTATGGAAGATAACTGTATTTTGAGCATCGAGACAGTTTCCATACTTGGTCTTTTACAAGTCTTCTTGCTGTACTGAAGAGCTTCACTTTATGCTGATTCGAGGCAGGTCTTCGATACAGGATAAAGCCTTAAAGCCTCGATACAGTTTCCTTTACTATATTCGGATTGGCATATATGTCAAAACCTCTTTATCAAATCTCATTCGATACAGGGATCGGGTATCCCGGCTGTTTCGATACAGGGTATTTGTTTTCCCAACAGTCATGGAGATCAGATGCAGGACCAACAGGATATGGCCGGGAAGGTTGCTATTCCAGCTCTTCGTACTCGTTGTTTAGGTTTCGGGGACGAAACCTCTTTTAAAGGTGATATGATGTAATACCTATATTTTTTTCGCTTCCGTTTCGTCGACTGTATCGATTTGATTGTGTTAGTTGATACTTCTGACCTTGTGTTGTTTCTCACCCTTGTCATTTGAGCGAGTTCGGATATTGTCCCAAATTGATCTGTATATCGTTGTGATCTTTCCGAGTTCGGATCGATTCTTGTAAACCTTGTTCGGAAGTAACATCTTTTAGTTTACCTGCTCTTCTAATGTCTCGAGTTGAAGTGCGAACTTCGGAGTCATTATTCAACCGTTGTGTTCGATCATTGTTGTTCAATTGTGGTTGTCTGACTGTCGCTGCATGATCTCGTACCGCGAAGAATTGTCGTTCGTCGTTAGTCAACTGTTTCGAGTGTGGCCAAGTGGGTCACTGAACCGTGCATTATGAGTCGGTATCTAAGAGATTTGAGGATCGAGGTTGCGTCTCTGCTCCGAAAGTACATGGAGATGCCTAGTGTGGTTTTCGAGGATTTCGGCGTAATCCGAATTAATTGTGGTTATTTTCTGTTTTCTTGATTGTGCATGTTTTCTTGTATTAGCACCTCCTGTTTTGTGATTGTTTGGATGATTGACTCGATTTTATTATCTGTTTGATGACGTTTGTCACTTGTTGATTTCATTATGTCTCTACCGGTGGCGTTGCGTTGGTCGTCGTGGAGCGTGTTTTCACGTCGTATGTGCCTTTGCGTTGCTAGTAACATTTCGCTGTTGGGCGCGAATTTTCGGTTCTTGTGTATCTCGTTGAGTTTTCTTGGCGGGATTTTGCATCTCCCTACTTGTTTAAAGTTTCGGGACGAAACTTCTTTTAAGGAGGGTAGTATGTAATATCCGCAATTTTGATTTCCGATAATTTTCTTATTTTGCCGAATTTCTATCTTAGAGACTCTATTGTGACTGTTTCGTCATTCCGAGAATGATTAATTCTACACTTTTTGTCATCCGAGTTCGTTTCGGTGTCGTTATGTTGAGTTCCGTGTCCTTAATCGACTTTTTCACGTGTGAGTTCGACTTTGTAAAGTCACCATTAATTCTTTGAAACTCTAAAAATTCTGAATCTTTGCAATATTATAATTCATCAAGTTAGCTTTCCAATGGCTCAAACGGTGAGTCAATCGGAGCCTGGGCGAAGAATTTATGGTCGAAATAGCTAAGACCGCACCGTGTGCCTTTTGATGCTGGAGCGGGCTGTACCGCGGGCCGCGGCCCCTTCTGGCCGGGCCGCGGCACAAAGCTGATTTCTGGGCCGATACTGGCCGGTATCGCATGCTAGTCCGGAAGGCTAGCGCACGCAAGGCCGTGCCAGTATAAATATGACTGAGCAGTCATATTTCCACTCATTTTTCATTTCTTTTCTTTTCTGTCCGAGGCTGGAGATTCGGAGAAGGCGAAGGCATGTTGTTAAGCAACGAATCCATGAAGTCTTAGAGCTTATATAATTGATTAATCATCATATAACATCCTTTGATCGATCGAATCAGGTCAGATTTTCTAGAAATCCTAGTTTTGGGGAATTTGGGTATTTTGTTTGATTTCGTCCGTTTAATCCGATTTAACTTAGGATTGTGATGGTTTAATGATTATTTAGATGTATTATATCATTTTCCTTGTTATTCCATGGTCGGATCGTATAGATTCGTCATTTTGGTTGAGTTCTTAATTGACGCCTTGAAGGTGTCCGGTAGAATGTCATAGAGGGGTTTTCGGGCGTTCTACGATTATTCTTCCTCGTATGATCGTTGATTTATTAATTGTATGATGTTAGGGTCGAGTTTCTTGCGAAGAACCTGTGTTGAACCTTTCCGATCGCCTTCGTCTTCCTTTCGTTAGTATCGAGCATTTCGAAGCTTCCCGGTTGAGCCATGTTCGTCGGAATACTTGCGTGCCGATTTTGAGGCAAGTATTTTGCCCATACTTTTAATGTTTTGTAGATGCAATAATTGATAATCGACTATGTGTGTTTACTTGGAGTACTCATAACGAACTTTCAAGAGGATTGATACAATCCCATTAACAGTTTTCTTTGAAAACGCCCGACTGCTTTGCAAATAAATGAGTTCTACGGATATGTGTATTGTGGTTGCGAATTGAAATATATTGCCTTCATGCTACGTGATTATAAAAGCCATTTTCCCTTGTTAAGGGTTGTATGCTTGAATATGTATTCGTTTGAGGAATGCACATATGTTGTGTTGTATTTCTTGTCCTATTTTGCTAGTGCAAGTATAAAGTGCAAATACGAGCCATACATAACATATTCCAAGAGTATAATAATCTAAACCAAATGATGGTACATAACTGAGGGTCACATGTAATCGATGGTGAAATAAATATGATCGTACAATTCAAGATTAGTATTCTGGAATAACTAAATCTCATAGCATCACATCAATACATACATGATCAACCGTGGAACCGCACCAGAGGCTACGGAACCCTCAGAGGACCCGTCGGTCCGTCCGAGAGTGGTTAACCCAAAATATCTGCGGAATCGCACCAGAGGCTACGAAACCCTCAGAGGACCTGTTGGCCCATCCCATAGTGGATATATACAATCATATAAAACTTAGGACTAGTATTTCCGGAGTACTAAGTCTCATTGTGTGTCACTTTTCAATTATATGGGTGATTAACCATGGAACCGCACCAGAGGCAATAGAACCCTCAGAGGACTCGTCAGTCCGTCCCAGAGTGGTTAACCCAAATATATTCGTGGAACCGCACCAAAGGTTACGGAACCCTCAGAGGACCCGTCAGTCCGTCCTAGAGTGAATATATAGAATGATCACAACCACGAGGAGATATAATCCCCAACAACACCCAATAGTACCACCTCCTCACTGGAATTTTGCTAACCCCCGAGTGATCGGGGGGTGGATGTCTGTATTGCATTCAGGTACATACAGGTTCCTGTGGAGCATGACACGGGATCGGTAAGAAGGATGATAGAAGGCAAATGATACTAATCACATGAGGGATAGTATTGGGATTTGTTGGTTGATTTGTATTATTCTTTTCCGCTGTAGTGTTTACCACGTCGTGTGGAAGTGTTGTTGTACATTGACCCTTGCATGGATACGAGTTGGGATAGAGATGTATATGAAGTTTAAGTTGTATGTCATTGATGAAAGGCCAAATCAGTCTACTGAGTCGTATATAGCCATGTTGGCACTTGTTTTTGATGTCTTGTTTTGGTATCTAGCCTGGTGGATTCTCACTCAGAGGGTCTGCGGCGCTGTAATATTCCCGAGTGGATTGGGGGTGTTACATTTAGCGTGCGCTATAGCTTTAGCGTGTGCTAACTGACTTTGTTAGCGTGCGCTATCGCAGGCCAGAGGCTACTGTCCTGCTTCGTACATCAACTTACGTATGTAATGTCCATGCATTAACGTACGTAACTATTCTGTATAGCGCACAAAAGTCCTCAACCTTGGCGTACGCTATCCGCAGTTGACTTGCTACAGTCTGCACATACCACCCGTGCCCCCACATGCCGAAAGCATCCACGATTATCGAGATTCTCTCTGCCCGATCTGGAATTAGCATGCGCTAACCATAGAGTTTAGCGTGCGCTAGCCCTACATGACAAACATCCGTTGACCTTATCCGGTCACGCGTCGAAAGTGGCCGGGTCCACTCGCCGAAAGCTAAGATTCCCTGTTGACCGATCTGAAAGCGTGCGCTACCAAAATGCATTAGCGTGCGCTAAGTGCATATAATAATCAACCTGGGACTGCCTGTCGGCCACCTTCCAAACCTTATCCAGAATACCTTACGTACGTTAGGGGCCTCCTTAGCGTACGTAACACAAACCTCTTAGCGTGCGCTAAGTATGCACCATAGCGTGCGCTAGGCTTACATTGTAGCGTGCGCTAACGTGGTTGTACTTAGCCAATTCCAACTGTTTTCGTCCGTCGTCTCGATATACCAGATGCATATACACGACAAACTGAATATATATATTCAATCCAATAATATTCTCACGTGATATATCCAATATCAAAAGTATGATAACCTGATACACGATATCCTCAAATGTAATTGTCGACCAACTACGACAATTATACCAATACATTTGTCTCAGTTTTGAATTTATTTTATCCATACTGTATAGACACCAAGCTATCCAGTATACCTAAAATAAAATAATGCGAAAAATTTATACTAAAAATCCGGGTATTACATACTACCCCCTTTAAAATAAGTTTCGTCCTCGAAACTTGCAATCCTGCCACAAACAACAGATCGACCCAAAATTTCCAAACTCATCGCAAAAGCAATCAATCATCGCCACAAGCAAATAACCAAAACAGTATACTTACAGGTACATGAAGCCGATGATCTCCCATGATACTAGCACATGACTCCCATACGAAGTCTCAAAAAAATACCAACACACACCAATATCACAAATAGCAATTTGAAAATATCTCAAAAATTTTGGAACGTCCAAAAATTGGTTTGACCGAAAGGTCAGAAAAATCATTTTCAAAAGTCACGCTACTACCGTACTGGTAGAGCCACATAACACACATTCCCGGATTTCACAAAACCCAAGCTCCGATACCATCTTCTGTAACACCCCCAAAACCATCAGGGATATTACAGCGCCGTGTGTCCCGTGCCAGAACCCACCAGGCTGAAAACCATTTAGAAGAAAGTTTAAAAACGCCAAAAGGCCAATGACGGTAATGTTTTAAATACTCAAATGTTTTACAAAATATAATTCTCAAATACCGTCACAAAATACCAGTTGAAAATACAAGGCGAAAACGCCAAAACTCAACAGTTTCAAAATGTACGTTAAGCCACCACTTAAACGTACTGACAAAATAGTTAGGAAAAAGAGTTTGACGAAAAAACCCAAGTTCGCAAAATATCAAGAGGCCATTTTGAAAGTATACATGGGTTGGTAAAAATACCGGAAGACTATTTTAAAATACACACACAACGGATATAAACACAATTCAAAAATACACAATTGCAGCGGAATGAAACAACCAGTCAAAAATACTCGATTCTCCAAAACATGCCACAGCCAGATCACCCGGGAAGCTCATTTCTTCATGACAGTTACTAGCTCGATCTCCGAGTACCTAAAAATAAAGCCCACGATGGGGTTAGCCATAATACTCAACAATGATATCGATCACATCATCATAAATAATTACATACCAATGTAATAACAAAGTAAGAATACTACCAATGTAATCTGACTGTCATAAACTTACCAACTCTTAGCAATCCATACCAAATCAATCCTTAACATATTCCATATCTCGCATTCTCAAATGATGAAATGAACTCAACTACAACCATCGGTACTGTAATCAAACAATACCAAGAATCCTCAAAACATCATCATAGCTCATAAGCATGAACTGATTCATCCGTGCCAAATCCTATCTTTCGGATTTGCACCATCAAATCTCAATCTGGATAAAAACCAATATAACACAATATATCTGTAAATCAACTACCACAAGACAAAGATAACGAGTCCCGAAACATAGACGTACAGTATGAATACTCATATGATCAAGAACAATGATCAACCAATACATCAACCGAGAATATCGTCGACATGATAAACTCCAATACGACCAACAAAGGATTTAAGATAACTGAGAATACCATCAACATGATAAAATCCGACACGATCAACAAAGGATCAACAATAACAGAGAATACCCTCAACATGGTAAACTCCAAACACAATCAACAAAGGATCAACAATAACCGAGAATACTCTCAACAAGGTAAACTCAAAACACGATCAACAAAGGATCAACAATAACTGAGAATACCATCAACATGGTAAACTCCAAATGATCAACAATAATGGATCTCAAAGAAATAACCCCGACTATCGAACATACTCGGGCGTATGAACAACCAGTCGCAAATCGTCGAACATATACAATCATACATGGACTATGAACGACCAAACAATATGGCTCAAAGATGGACATTACAGTACGCCCGATCCGGAAATGTGTCCGTGCACATGTCCACCCCGTATACGGAATCCAGGATATACGTTTGATATGTACCTAATTATCCTCAAGAAGTACGTCTCGTGTGCACGGTTCAATGTGGAAACATCAACACATAACCATAGTGTGCCAAGCTAAAAATCCTACGCAGATATAATTCTGGATATGTCACGATGCGACATGACAACGAAACTCGAAGAATCACATATCCAATAAGGATCAAAAAGACTCACCGAAATGAACAATGACACACGGATAATGAAAGATCGACATGACCGACAATATCCAAAACAAACATCCTGGGATCACAATCCCCAAAGAATGACCAGTGCGAGCAACAATCTCAACACTACCGTCCTGAGATCAACATCCCTCATCGAACAACCAATATGAATCTCATTATATGAAACCTCAACATATACAACAACTCAACATACTAATTATCCTCATAAATGAACAATGCTTAAATTACCTCAAAGCCGAAGCCAATATCCTTTCCACGAGCAAACCATCATTCCGACAATTTACACTTATAATATCATTGTTATATGAACTATAAATGAAATGAATGCGAAATCATTTATTAAATATTATAACTGAACAGGTATAAACTAGCCTCGATACCAATACCACAAAGCTGTTACCAAAATCCATTGCCTTCGTCTACGAGCTCCTTAGCTCCGACCAAAAGTAATCTATGAACTCTTCAGCCTCGACCCCAACACAACAGTCATAATCAACGCTCAATTATCGCGACCTAATGCAATAATCAAATGAAAACACATCCGATAATAATCAATATCCGGTATAACCAACCAATCAAACTCAGTTTCTCAACAATACCTCGATCATATACAAAACCGAACAATACAACTCAAACAATTATGAACTCATGTCCACAATACCAACCGCAACACGACAATCATAAATGACAATCAATATAACTGATCAAAAACCCAACGGTTCCACAATGTCTCGATTAAACACAGTCTGAACAATCCAAATAAAACCATCATGAATTTATAATCACAACACGAAAATATTGCACTGTCTGCCTACTTAGCGCATGTTAAACACATAACATAGCGTGCGCTAGCCAGTAATCTTAGCATGCGCTAATGCTGTACAGTTGCATGCATTCCATGCATCGACTAACACCTTGCGACTATGAATGTGAATGTAACGAAAACCATACTCCAAAATCAAACGCAACCTTTCCAAATTCAATCTCATCATCATGATCCATATCTTATCACACGAACTGAAGGTTAGTTTCAATTATCTTATCCATTTTTATAATCAAAATGAATATATATCCATCCTCTTTGATCTGATATATACCAAGAACACCAAGAATACCATGATTCCATAATCATGTTCATGACAACCATCATAATCCGATATGCTAACATGTAAATAATCACCCAAGTCATGAATATCCATATATCATCTTAACATCAAATCCGAAATGAAGGGAGACATAAATCGCCATATCTCTTGAAGAAAAACAACACCATAACTATCATCATATGAAGGAAAACATCATTATCCATATATCGACAACAACATCAATATAGTTCTGTAATCCAATTCGAAATCATACTTATCAACTCAATAATATGATAATCATCAACTCAAGAACACCAATATTTAATCCCAAAAACGGAATCCAAAGTGAAGGTTAATTACCTCTTCGATGAAATGCGTTGATTCTCAAGGTTGAATCCATTTCCAATCGATTCCAATCTCCAAATGTTGATAACGACGATCAATTCCATCATAATCCAGTATTTGGAACCTCAAGACTCGCTCTATGAACTCCATTCTAAGAATCATCAATAATCTCGAGAACAAGGCTTTAATCCATGCTTTCCATCTTAATCTTGTTAAAGATCATCATCTCAGAGTGTTTAGGAACTTCAAGTACCTCCCAAGGCTCTCTCTATCGACTGAAGGAAGGAGAATGGACAAAATGCCTCTCAGCACCCGTCTGTCCCATTTTATAAAACAAATTACTAGCGTGCGCTAAACCTTATATTTAGCATGCGCTATAGCCCTAGCATGCGCTAGCTTACTTTGTTAGCGTGCGCTATCGCAGCCCAGAGGCCACTGTCTTGCTTCGTACATCAACTTACGTACGTAATGTCCATGCATTAACGTACATAACCATTCTGTCTAGCACACGCAAGTCCTTAACCTTGGCATACGCTATCCGCAGTTAACTTGCTACAGTCTGCACCTACCACCCGTGCCCCCACGTACCGAAAGCATCCGCGATTACCGAGATTCTCTCTGCCCGATCTGGAATTAGCATGCGCTAACCATAGGGTTTAGCGTGCGCTAGCCCTACGTGACAAACATACGTTGACCTTATCCAGTCATGCATCGAAAGTGGCCGGGTCCACTGACCGAAAGCCGAGATTCCCTGTTGATCGATCTGAAAATAGCGTGTGCTACCAAAATGCATTAGCATGCGCTAAGTGCATATAATAATCAACCCGGGCCTACCTGCGGCCACCTTCTGAACCTTATCCAGAATACCTTATGTACGTTGGGGATCCTCCTTAGCGTACGTAACACAAACCTCTTAGCGTGCGCTAAGTATGCACAGTAGCATGCGCTAGTCATACATTGTAGCGTGCGCTAGGCTTACATTGTAGCGTGCGCTAGGCTTACATTGTAGCCTGCGCTAATGTGGTTGTACTTAGCCATTTCCAACTGTTCTCGTCCGTCGTCTCGATATACCATATGCATATACACGACATACTGAATAAATATATTCAATCAAATAATATTCTCACATGATATACCTAATATCAAATGTACGATAACCTGATACACGATATCCTCAAATGTAATTATCGACCAACTACGACAATTATACCAATACACCTGTCTCAGTTCTGAATTTATTTTATCCATACTGTATAGACACCAAAATATCCAGTATACCTCAGATAAAATAATGCGGAAAATTTATACTAAAAATCCGGGTATTACATCGCCCTTCTCCCGTAACAATTTACCCTAAGTTCGCTGTGTTTCATCTTCTTCCTTGATAGTTGCAGCGCCAATTCCGACTTCTCCCCATAACGCCAAATTTTGATTCTCTTACTTCTATCCGAATCAAATTCAATCCCTTTACCAAAACCCTAGAGCTTTCAGATTATAATTATCCCGTAAAAGTTGAATAAAAATGCTATACTGGCTATTGAATCTGCGCTCTGTAGCTAGATGGGGGAATAGCTTGTATGTTACTTCAGAATGCACAGTAAATTCTATTTTTTGGTTAATTTTTAGTAGTTTTTGCAAGATTATTAAGTTTTTAATCTATTTATGGACAACTTTAGTTAAATAATATGATTATTTTTGTGTTGTTGCTCACATATTGTGGAGTACTGACTTTGAACTTGATTTTTTGATTCCTTATATGTGTGATTTCACTGTTTAATGTTTACAATTTTTTTGATGCATTTTAAAATTTTATAATTAATTAGTTTTATGGAGAAAACCCCTAGAATTTGTATTAATATTTGATATGGTATTTTTGTTTTTGCAAATTTTTCATCTGCTCATATTGTTAAATTTTGGGTTTTGTTTTCGATTTGCTGCGACCTTTGTTTCTGCAAGAAAAACTCCATGTCTGGTAGGCTTGTAAAATGCAAGAAAAAGTTTTTCTTCTCATAATTATACATGCTAGTTTGCAACATTGATTGAGAATTGGCAATTTTAAGTTCCTTCGGGTCCACATTGTTTGTGTAACTTCTGTGCTTTTTGTGGTTTGAGCTCATTGTTGGCCATTTGATATTCTCTTTATCCAGATTTGCGGTATCTATTTCTCAGTCTTAATATTTCTGGACTGCGATTGATTTTTTCAAAAACCTGCTTTATATATGTTTAAGGAAATTCCTTGTTGGTTTCCTGTTATTTTTTGTAATGATTATATTAAACTCTAAATCTGCTCTTATGTATTTCTTTGGGGTTTTGATTGTAGTTTGTAACAACTACCGTTAAACTTGTTAATGAGGAGGCAGTCTCGAGTTGAACAGGAAGGTAAGCATAGTTTCCCCATTCTAATAACAGATTATGTTTTTGTGTATAAATAATTACATAATGCTTTCTGATAAACAAGTGCTACCATTTATTACAAATGCTACATATAACATATCAATATTTTTCTGGTGTTTGCTGATTTATTGGTAATTTTGTACATGAATTTGCTTTAGTTTGTATACCATTGCTTATGTTAAAATAAAATGATTTGAGTTCTTTGTAATTATCTTAAAATACACATCTATGTGCTGACATAGATGTGTATTTTAAAATACACATCTATGTGTGAGCACATAGATGTGTATTTTGTTGGACATAGTCGGTTAGTGTTGGTGATTTCTTGGAGGTATATGGTGATAGGAGGTCTATAGTGTTGGTGATTTCTTGGAGTTTTCTATTTTGAATGTTGAAAATCGAATATCAGTTAGATATCCTTGCACATTATGTTACAATATGGAGTTTCATAAGCTTTAACTAGAAAAGCTTCATTTATTTCAAAACAATTTTCTTGAGTCGTATGTCATTTGGACTAAGCTGGTCTTTCTTCCTCCACAAACTGTCAGAAACATACACCTAGTAAAAACTTTAGATGTCAAGATTTTAATTATGGTCTTGTGATGACATATGTATATGTCATAAATATAGGTATTTTAATTCTTCTTTTCTTCATACTTTTGCTTTTCGAATCTGGTTGTCCATCTTTTCATGTTCTTTTATGTTTCGAGAGTTCTACCTTTGCGTAGTCTCTATCCATATTGTAAGGGCCCATGAGTTAGTTTCTTTTATCTTCTGAGCTTCTAAAACACCAGTTGCCGCTTATTCTCTTATATTGTAGAATAATGTATTTGTACTCCTTATTGTTTTTCCAAGCCCTCGTGTGATTTCACTGTTTAATGTTTACAATTTTTCTGATGCGTTTTACGGATTTATAATTAATTAGTTTTATGGAGAAACCCCTAGAATTTGTATTAATCTTTGATATGGTATTTTTGTTTCTGTAAATTTTTCATCTGCTCAGATTGTTAAATTTTGGGTTTTGTTTTCGATTTGCTGCGACCTTTGTTTCTGCAAGAAAAACCCCATGTCTGGTAGGCTTGTAAAATGCAAGAAAAAGTTTTTCTTCTCATAATTATACATGCTAGTTTGCAACATTGATTGAGAACTGGCATTTTTAAGTTCCTTCGGGTCCACGTTGTTTGTGTATCTTTTGTGTTTTTGTGGTTTGAGCTCATTGTTGGCCATTTGATGTTCTCTTTCTCCAGATTTGCGGTATCTATTTCTCAGTCTTAATATTTCTGGACTGCGATTGATTTTTTCAAAAACCTGCTTTATATATGTTTAAGGAAATTCCTTGTTGGTTTCCTGTTATTTTTTATAATGATTATATTAAACTCTAAATCTGCTCTTATGTATTTCATTGGGGTTTTGATTGTAGTTTGTAACAACTACCGTTAAACTTGTTAATGAGGAGGCAGTCTCGAGTTGAACAGGAAGGTAAGCATAGTTTCCCCATTCTAATAACAGATTATGTTTTTGTGTATAAATAATTACAGAATGCTTTCTGATAAACAAGTGCTACCATTTATTACAAATGCTACATTATAACATATCAATATTTTTCTGGTGTTTGCTGATTTATTGGTAATTTTGTACATGAATTTGCTTTAGTTTGTATACCATTGCTTATGTTAAAATAAAATGATTTGAGTTCTTTGTTATCATCTTTTTTGGGCATAGTCACTTAGTGTTGGTGATTTCTTGGAGGTAGATAGTGTTGGTGATATGAGGTCTATAGTGTTTGTGATTTCTTGGAGTTTTCTATTTTGAATGTTGAAAACCGAATATCAGTTAGATATCCTCGCACATTAAGTTACAATATGGAGTTTCATAAGCTTTAACTAGTAAAGGTTCATTAGTTTCAAAACGATTTTCTTGAGTCGTATGTCATTTGGACTAAGCTGGTCTTTCTTCCTCCACAAACCGTCAGAAACATACACCTAGTAAAAAATTTAGATGTCAAGATTTTAATTCTAGTCTTGTGATGACATATGTATATGTCATAAATATAGGTATTTTAATTCTTCTTTTCTTCATACTTTTGCTTTTCGAATCTGGTTGTCCATCCATGTTCTTTTATGTTTCGAGAGTTCTACCTTCGCGTAGTCTCTGTCCATATTGTAAGGGCCCATGAGTTAGGTTCTTTTATATTCCGAGCTTTTAAAACACCAGTTGTCGCTTCTTCTGTTAAATTGTAGAATAGTGCTCCTTATTGTTTTTCCAAGCCCTCATGTGAAGCTTTTATGTTATATATTATTGGTCTCATGACCAGTCTTTGTAAATGTTTTATATCATAGCGAAAAGGCATCTACAAAAGTAAGTAAATATAAGAAATTTTTTACTGATTTGCTATTCAGTTGAGCCTTAGTTACTTATCATCTGTTAGACTACTTCTCCATTCTTATGTTTAAAATCTTGATGATTATTTTATTAGTTTTAAGTTGAATTTTGTATTCTATAATAGTTGATATCATATTTAATACTAACTTATGGTATCATTTGGTCAATATTAAAAGAAAAAGATATTGAGCAAGTTAAAATTATTTTTGTGGCAAAAATATTTCTTATATGCATGTCTATGAACTGATATAAATACAGCCCGACACTGAATATTATATATTCGTAGGTAAAGGTATTTGAAATGGACAAAACTTGGATACCTTGTTATAGAAGGTCTTTAGAGTATAAAATTGGTGTTATTGATTTCTTAGAATTTGCAATTTTGAATGCTGAAAACCGAATGTCAATCCGATGTCCTTGCACATTTTGTTGCAATATGGAGTTTCGTAAGCCTGAACTGGTGAAGCTTTATTTGTTTCAGAAAGGTTTTCTTGAGTCATATGTCATATGGACTAAGCATGGGGAAGTTGACCCTTCTACCTCCACAAAGTGTCAAGACCATCCATCTAATGAAAGATTTAGATGTCAATATTATAATAATGTAGTTGATATGGTCCAAGATGTTTATGAGCATTATGATAAAGACCCTAGTACTTTAAAACACATGCTTGATGATGCTGAAAAACCTTTATATCCGGGTTCAAAGCATTCAAAGCTTGTCGGTTTGATGAAGCTCTATAGTGTTAAAGGGAATTATGGGTGGTCTGATAAAGGGTTTGCGGCTTTGTTAGATGTCCTTGCTGTTATTTTTCCTATTAATAATGATTTGCCTAAGTCAGTTTATGAGGCTAAGAAAACTATGAAAGTGTTAGGCTTAGATCATGAGAAAATACATGCTTGTCTAAATGATTTCATTTTGTATAGAAAAGAGTTTGTTGATCTGGTTGAGTGCCCGAACTGTGGAGCATCTAGGTGGCAGAGAGAAAAAATTGGATCGAAAAAACTAAAAAATGGTGTGCCTGCAAAGGTGTTGTGGTATTTCCCCCCTATTCCTAGGTTCAAAATAATGTTCCAATCACCACAAACTGCTCAAAATTTGACATGGCATGCAAATAAGAGTATTGAAGATGGCAAACTTCGTCACCCAGCAGACTCGCCACTAGGCATGGCAACGGGGCGGGGATGGGGCGGGGATCGCCATTCCCGGCCCCGGCCCCAGTTTGTAAAACCCGGCCACGGCCCCGGTCAAACCCCGGTCAAACCCCTGTCAACGCTCGATTTAATATAAAATATATAATTTTTTTAATATATATATATATTTAATAAATATATAGTTTTTTTTAATATATATATATATATTTAGTAAAATATATAATTTTTTTAATATATATATATATGGTCCAAGGCAGTCGAGACCCCATCCCGGCCGGTTTTTAAATGGAGAATCCCGGCCCGGCCCGGCCCGGCCCGGCCGTGCCGGTTTGGCGGGGAATCCCCGGCCCCGGTCGGGTCGGGGGGAGCGGGTTTCGGGGCGGGGCGGGTCAAATTGCCATGCCTACTCGCCACCTTGGCAATTAATTGACAATAAGTGTCCACAATTGGCAGAAGAGGATAGAAATCTTCGTTTAGCTCTATCAACTAATGGGGTTAATCCACATAGTACACTTAATAGTACTTATAGTTGTTGGCCTGTTTCTTTGATTACATATAACCTTCCTCCGTGGTTATGTATGAAGAAAAAGTTTATGGTGTTGTCTCTTTTGATATCTAGTCCTTAAAAAACCTGGAAATGATCAAGATGTATACTTAGCACCCTTGGTTGAGGACTTGAAACTTCTCTGGGACGAAGGTGTTGATGTTTATGATGCAAGGAAAAATGAAACATTCAACTTACGAGTTATCCTAATGTGAACAATCAGTGACTTTCCAGCAAATGGAAACCTCTCTGGTTGTATTGTTAAGGGATATTATGCTTGCCCAGTTTGTGGAATAGACACTTGGGCATCTTGGCTACCACATAGTCGAAAAATGTCTTATATGGGCCATTGCCGATTCTTACCATGTGGACACCCATTTAGAAAACATAAAAAGGTTTTCAATGGGGAGCAAGAGTGGGCTGAGCCTCCTAGGACTTTATATGGTTTGGAAATCTTAAATATGGTAGAAGCTATTGATACTAACTTTGGAAAGAAAAAAGTTAAGAAGCGAAAACTTGACAATGTTGATGATGATGATGAGGGAATAACTAGAAAATGGTTAAAAAAGAAATCAATCTTTTTTCCCTTGATTATTGGAAAAATTTGTTAGTTCGCCATCAATTAGATGTGATGCATATCGAGAAAAATGTGTGTGAAAGCATTTATGGTACACTACTTCATCAACATGGTGGGACAAAGGATGGGTTTAACGCTAGAAACGATCTTGAAGATCTTAAACTCAAAACAGTGATGTTAGGATTGTTGGTAACCCTCTACAAATATCAAGCTCAAAAGACAAATGACCTCATTCTGGTGACATGGCCTTCTATGGAGTCATTGATGAAATCTGGCAGCTTGATTATCTGATGGTTAAGAAGATACTTATCAAATGTGATTGGGTAGATAGTCAAGGGGTTAATATGGATGATTTTGGTTTGACCGTCGTTGATCTAAATCGAACTGGTTATAAATCAGATTGTTTTATTCTAGCTTGTCATGCAAATCAAGTATTCTATGTGAAAGACCAATTAGATGACAACAAGTCAGTAGTCTGTTCCGTGAGTGACAAAGCATATAAGTTAGATGGAGAAAGGTGTGAAGATATTGATGTATATACTCCATTAAGCAACAAACTTCCAGTATGTGAGCTAGATGAGAAGGATGATGAGGCAATTTACGACAGAAAAGATTGTGATGTTGTTCCATTAAATGATGATTAACAGATAAATAAATGCATTATTGTAAATAGTGAATTCTTTTTTTTACTGCTGGTGTATTACTTTTGAAGTTAATTTATGTACTAACTTATTTAAACAACTCTCAATTGTAATATCCGCATTTTTCCTTTCTCTTAATATTCTCATTTTGGTGTATTTTTGTTTTTGGCAACTCGCTTGTAACCGTATTTAATATTGGACTTTTTGTCGTTCGAGCTTGTTTCGGACTCGTTTTACCCGATTCGGTGTTTCATATTGTTTTCGTCGCTATTTCGGGTATTCTCGTAAATCGTCGTTCGGAACCGCCGTTTTGGGGTTGTCAAGGATCCATCCCATGTTAATATGCGTTTTGTGAGTTTTGTTTGGTGTTTCAACCATGTATCGTTCATTTCAGATGTTTTGGGCCGTTACGTAAATTCCCCAAAGTTTTGAGATAATTACGATGGTTGTTGTTTTCCCGAACCTTTGGGTAGTCGGGAATATGTTTTCTTTTAACACTTTCATTCGTCGCCTCAAATCCTTTACCGTCGTACCATCATGAATTGTTCACCATTGTATTTCGACTCTTTTCGGTACCCCCCCCCCTTCTCTTGTCTAATTCTGGCATGTACTCCCCAGGAAGGGATGTTACGTACGTAACACACCTTTGGTTACGTACGTAACGGCCTGTGCAAAATGGTACAGGCATTTCTGCCTTTTTGGTTACGTACGTAAGGTCCTTATGGCTTACGTGCGTAACACAGCTTACGTACGTTAGCAAGCGGTGGATAACGTACGTAACGCGTCCTGGGTTTATAAACCCAGGAGTTGACCGATTTCGGCCATTATCATTTCTCCTCCTCCCCATCCGACTCCTAAGCGATTTTCATGGCATTTCGAGCGATTTGAAGCGTGGTACCTCCGAGCCATCATCTTCCTCGAGTTTTTGGAGTATATTATCTTCATCTAATCATGTTCTTCGTCATTAATTCGAGGTAAACTCCTAAAACCTTGTTTTGGGTAAATTAAGGGGTTTTCATGTTTTCGTCCGATTCGTTCCGTATGATAGATTAATTCATAATGAATATGATTAATCTTGTTGGTATTGTTGGTTCTCCTACGGATTCATGGTATATTTCGTGATATTTTTGTGATCGAGAGGGTTTGGTTGTGGTCCGCCCTCGTTGTTGTTTTTATACGAATATACATGAATCGTAGGCGGGTTTTCGGGTGTATTCCATTTCCGTATTCGTCTAGAGTTGGTTGTGATTATGTTCTTCGAATCGTTAGATTCGGTGCCGTTGGTTCATAGCGTTCGTCGGTGATTTTCCTTTCCGTTCGTTGCATCGTCAATTATTCAAGGCAAGTATTTTTTTGGAAACCTTTATGCTTAACGTGAAATGGTAATGTATATTGTGTGTGATTGTGCTCACCCCGGGAGGGTCCGACGGGGCCTCGGGGGAATCTATGACTTCACTCTGGATTCATGAGTTTGTTTAGCTAGCCAGCCCGGGAGGGTCCTTAGAGGCCTCGGGTGGGATTTGTGGCTTCGTCCCTATCCTAGGCGATGCGTGTGCGTGATTTGTTTTATGATAAGGCCAGCTCGGGAGGGTCCTTAGAGGCCTCGAGTGGGATTTGTGGCTTCGTCCCGGTCCTAAGCAAATTTGATTGTGACTATTTGTTTCCGGAAAAGACATGTCTGGTTTTGGGTTTTTGAATGAATTGGTGCATGTACTATGAAACGTGTAAGCGAATGGTTTGCCTTGATTACTTGTTCTAGCATAATTGCTAACCCCTTTGGGGACCTGTTTTGGGGAAATTCTTGTTATGGATTTCAGGTCATGTTCTACCAGACGAGCGGGCGCTAGGACAGTACGAGGATGTTGGCCAGGGTCGTTGACATGTGCATTCGAGTCTTCTTATTTCTCTTGTCTAATTCGATATGGTTGTTTCCCACATTTATAAACTTATAGATTGTACTCGCGAGTACTTAGGCTTTTCATTTCAAACTTCGTTTGTATTAACTTAAATTGCTATATTGTCGGTTGACATTTATTACGCCGGTTGCTCCGGGCGTATTTTCATATGTTGTATTATTTAAATGTGTGTCCTCGCTAACCGAGATGGTTAGTCGAGTAGTGTTTTCTTGTTATAGCCTGGTGGGTCCCATGCAGGGGTCCACGGCACTGTAATATACTCTGAATATCTCGGGGGTGTTAAAGAAAATGGTATCGGAGCACTAGGTTTATGGATACCTAGGCTTGTTGGTTATTTGGGTGTAGTCGTGTTTTGTTTTGCATATTGTCACACCGCTGCCAGCATCTCGGTACTTCCAGTGCTCGTAAGTTTTCTTATTCGGCCCTTCTGTTTCTTGCATTGTATTTTCACTTCTTGAATCGTAGTTGTTTTTTCCTCCCTTACTCATTATCGATATACTTCTGTTATCTCTTAACACCATTATGGATGCCGGAGGAAACCGTGGCCGTGGTCGTGGTCATGGCCGTGGACGCGGCCGGGGACGTAGGGTAGTCGGTGGGGCGGCCACGTCGCATTCTTCGAAAGCCGGCAGTACCGGTGACCGTCACAGTCATGCTTCTTCTCAAGAGCGCGCCGATCTTGGTATTGCGTCCGTTATGCAACAAATGGTTAATCAGATGGCGGCGATATCTCAGGTGGTTCAGAATCCGGATCAGGCCCATGCTAATCGGGGCGGAGCAGACCGTTGGCTCCAAGATGTTATCAAGCTGCATTCTCCTCAGTTTTCGGGAGCATCAGACCCGATCGGCTAGAAGGGGTGGATCAAGAAGATATCTAAAGTCTTCGTTGCCACCAAATGTCCCGAGGACCGTAAGGTCCCTATTGCCCAATACTTTCTCACTGGGGACGCTACGAATTGGTGGGAGGCCGTTGGGCCCAAAGACCATGTTGCTTCATGGGCCGATTTTCAGGAATTGATGGAGACTGAATATTGCCTGTGGCCAGTTAGACAGGCTCGAGTGCATGCTTTCTATGATGCTCAACCACGGGATATCCCCGTATCTCAAGCTATTGCTGATTTTAATAAAGAGTTGGGTTATGTGAAGACCTAAGTTGTCGAAGAAAGCGACAAAATTTTTCATTTTTCCAGGAGGATGAAACTGACTATTCGGGACTATATGTCTGGGATCGTCTGCACTACATTGAAGGATTATCAAAGTAGGGCTCTTTCTTACGATATGTTGGTGACGGTTAGTGATGTGGCTCGTGAGAGCAAGAAGCAGAAGTCAGCCGGAAATTTTTCTGGTCCCAAGGGTGGAGGCCAGCAGAAATCTCAGGCTGCGAATGTTTCTACGGGCGGTTCGGCTCGTTTCTCTGGGAGTTTTTGAGGTGCTACCGGAACCTCCGTTCGTGAACCCACATGCTTTAACTGTGGCCATCAGGGCCATAGGAACCGACAGTGTTCTCGCCCGAAGTTGACTTGTCATACTTGTGGACAGTCGGGCCACAAGGCCCTCTTCTGTGATCAGGTCAGACAGCTTCGCGAGTCCCGTGATTCTTTCCCAACACTTAGAGAGCCGAGTGTGAACCAGGGCTCGTTTGCTCCGCAACCCCCGCCGAGTGCCGGTCGAGGTAGAGGCCGGGGTCAGCCCGCTAGAGGAGGAGCTTCCAGTGTCGTCTCTGCCCAGCCGCGTATCTATGAGATGAAGAGGGCCGATGATCCAGCGGCCACTGTGGCGACAGGTACCGTTCATATCCATTATCATCCCGTCACTGTGCTTTTTGATTCTGGTGCTACACATTCGTTCATATCGCTGGGGTGTGTGCGCCGTTTGAGTCTCGACTGTTTGTCACCCTGGGAGTCTTTCATCGTTAAACTTCCTAGCGGTGATAGGATCGTTGGTGATCGATAAGTCCGAGACTGCTCCGTGTTTATTTGTGAGAGAGCTTGGCTCTCTAATCTTATTGTTGTTGATATTGAGGGTGAGGATTTGATTCTCGGGGATGATTGGCTCGAGCGGCATGGCGCAATCATGAACTACCGCACGAGAATCATCACTATGTTAGCCGAGGACGGCACCGAGCACTCTTTCGTGGGGCGAAAGAGGGGAAACCAGAAGTTCGTTATTAACGCCTTGAAGGCAATAAGACTCCTGCGAAAGGGTTGTACTGGTTATTGGTGCTACGCCTTGAAGGCGGAGGATGGTGGAGTCGAGCTTTCGTCGATTCCAGTCGTTAGTGAATTTCCTGATGTATTCACTGATGAGTTACCGAGATTGCCACCGGACCGTGAGTTCGAGTTTGCTATAGAGTTAGAGTCGGGCGCAGCTCCGATTTCGAAAGCGCCGTATCGCATGGCACCTTCAGAGATGTCAGAGCTGAAGAAGCAGTTAAGTGAGCTTCTTGAGTCGGGGTATGTTCGACCGAGCGCCTCGCCTTGGGGCGCCGGTCTTGTTTGTGCGGAAGAAGGATGGTTCACTGCGTTTGTGCATCGACTATCACGAACTAAACAAGGTGACCATCAAGAACAAGTATCCTTTGCCGAGGATTGACGACTTGTTCGATCAGTTACAAGGAGCGGCGGTATTCTCGAAAATTGATTTGAGATCGGGGTACTACCAGCTTCGGGTGAGGGAGTCCGATGTGCCGAAAACATCTTTTCGGATGAGATACGGACATTATGAGTTCGTGGTTATGCCTTTCGGCTTAAATAATGCGCCGGCGGTGTTCATGTAGCTGATGAACAAAGTCTTTATCGAGTATTTGGATAAGTGTGTCGTCGTCTTCATTGACGATATTCTCATTTATTCGAGGAATGAGGAAGAGCATGCCCATCATTTGCGGATAGTGTTAGACATTTTGAGGACCGAGCAACTCTATGAGAAGTTCTCGAAATGTGAGTTCTAGCTGAAGGAAGTGATGTTTTTGGGTCATGTGATTTCAGCCGAGGGAGTTCGAGTGGATCCGCAGAAGATTGAGGCAGTGTTGGATTGGGCACCGCCAAAGAATGTGAGGGAGATCCATAGTTTCTTGGGTCTGGCCGGCTACTACCATAGGTTTGTCGAGGGTTTCTCGAAACTATCTCGGCCGCTTACACAGTTGCTCCAGAAGTCTGAGAAGTTCGTCTGGAATGACGAGAGACAGTCGAGTTTCGAGGAGCTGAAGAGGCGTTTGACTTCAGCCCCGGTTTTAGCGTTGCCGTGTGGCAATGAGGGTTTTGTTGTTTACAGTGATGCTTCGGGTCAGGGCCTTGGGTGCGTATTGATGCAGCACGGCAAGACCATTGCTTATGCGTCGAGACAGTTGAGGCCGTATGAGCTTAACTACCCTACTCACGATTTAGAGTTAGCGGCAGTTGTTTTTGCGCTCAAAATTTGGCGACACTATCTTTTCGGCTCTGCATGTCAGATTTTTACCGATCATAAAAGTCTGAAACAGCGGGAGTTGAATATGAGGCAGAGGAGGTGGTTAGAGTTGATTAAGGATTATGACCTCGAAATCCTTTATCATCCGGGCAAGGCGAACGTTGTGGCCGACGCCTTGAGTCAAAAACCAGTCTCGTTGCGAACACTTGAGATCCTTACGTCTCAGTCTGAGCTTCGGAGAGTTTTGATCGAATTAGATGTTGAGGTTCTGTTGCCTGGAACTGTCGGGCGACTTTGTGCTTTAGAGATTTCGTCATCTCTGATTGACGAAATTAAACTGAAACAGCTGGAGGATCCGATGATTGTGCAAATCAGAGATAATGTTCTTAAGGGAAAGTCTCCTGGGTTTGTGATTCATGAAGATGGTGTGTTGAGATTCCAGAGTCGGCTGTGTGTACCGAATGACTTGGATTTGAGACAGAGTATTTTACGTGAGGCCCATGCTACGCCTTACTCCATTCATCCTGGTTCGAGTAAGATGTACAAGGACCTGAGGAGGAATTTCTGGTGGATTGATATGAAGGAGGAGGTCGCACAGTTTGTAGCGAAGTTTTTGACTTGTCAGCAGGTCAAAATCGAGCATCAGCGACCGACCGGGTTATTGCAGTCACTTCCCGTTCCGGAATGGAAATGGGAAGATATATCGATGGATTTCATTACGAGCTTGCCGAGATCGAGGTCGGGCATGAATATGGTCTGGGTGATTGTTGATCGCCTGACCAAGTCGGCACATTTTCTAGGCATCAAGGACACTTGGGGCCCGGAGAAGTTGGCTCGTGTGTTTATCGCGCAGATTGTGAGACTTCACGGTACTCCGAAGTCTATTGTTTCGGATCGTGATGGCCGTTTTGTATCGCACTTTTGGCAGGTAGTGTATAAGGCGTTGGGTACTCGTTTGCGTTTGGGTACCTCTTTTCATCCCCAGTCAGATGGACAGTCGGAACGAACTATCCAGACGTTCGAGGATATGTTGCGTGCTTGTGCTCTCGATTGGAGCAGTGACTGGGAGGAGCATTTTCCATTGATCGAATTCACGTACAACAATAGTTGGCATGCGTCGATCCGGATGGCACCGTATGAGGTGCTTTATGGGAGGCGTTGTCTATCGCCGATTTGTTGGAACGAAGCATCCGATTTGGTCAGGACCGAACCGGATATTGTTTTAGAGACAAGGCGGAAGGTGGATTTGATTCGAGAAAGGATGTTGACCGCTCAGAGTCGACAGAAGTCGTATGCCGACGTCCGTCGTCGACCTTTGGAATTCGAGGTGGGGGACCACGTTTTGCTAAAGGTGTCGCCGACGAAGGGAGTTTTTCGCTTCGGGAAGAAGGGAAAGTTGAGTCCGAGATTTATTGGACCCTTTGAGATTCTCGAGCGAGTCAGTGAGTTGGCATACCGTTTGGCGCTACCTCCAGCCTTGAGTCACGTTCATAGCATTTTCCATGTTTCGCAGCTGAGGAAATATGTTCCGGATCCTAGTCATATCATCGACTTTGGCGAGATCGATATTTCCGAGGACGTTACCTTCGAGGAGCGTCCCTTGAAGATTTTGGAGCACCGTGAGAAGCGAATGAGGCATAAGACCATTCCTTTGGTCAAAGTTCAGTGGTCGAGACATGGTGTCGAGGAGGCGACTTGGGAAACCGAGGATATCATGCGTGCTAAGTACCCCGAGTTGTTTATTTCTTAAGTTTCGGGACGAAACTTGTTTTTAGAGGGGTAGAATGTAATATCCGCATTTTTCCTTTCTCTTAATATTCCCATTTTGGTGTATTTTCGTTTTTGGCAACTCGCTTGTAACCTTATTGACATTTTGAGGATATTTAATATTATACTTTTTGTCGTTCGAGCTTGTTTCGGACTCGTTTTACCCAATTCGGTGTTTCATGTTGTTTTCATCGCTATTTCGGGTATTCTCGTAAATCGTCGTTCGGAAATGCCGTTTTGGGGTTGTCAAGGATCCATCCCATGTTAATATGCATTTCGTGAGTTTTGTTTGGTGTTTCAACCATGTATCGTTCATTTCAGATGTTTTGGGCCGTTACGTAATTTCCCCAAAGTTTTGGGATAATTACGATGGTTGTTGTTTTCCCGAACCTTTGGGTAGTCGGGAATATATTTTCTTTTCACACTTTCATTCGTTGCCTCGAATACTTTACGTTCGTACCATCATGAAGTGTTCACCGTTGTATTTCGACTCTTTTCGGTACCACCCCTCTCTTGTCTAATTCTGGCCTGTACTCCCCAGGAAGGGATGTTACGTACGTAACACATCTTTGGTTACGTACGTAACGGCCTGTGCAAAATGGTACAGGCATTTCTGCCTTTTTGGTTACGTACGTAAGGTCCTTATGGCTTACGTACCTAACACAGCTTACGTACGTTAGCAAGCGGTGGCTAACGTACGTAAGTCGTCCTGGGTTTATAAACCCAGGAGTTGACCGATTTCGGCCATTATCATTTCTCCTCCTCCCCATCTGACTCCTAAGCGATTTCCTTGGCATTTCCAGCGATTTGAAGTGTGGTACCTCCGAGCCATCATCTTCCTCGAGTTTTTTGAGTATATTATCATCATCTAATCGTGTTCTTCGTCATTAATTCGAGGTAAACTCCTAAAACCTTGTTTTGGGTAAATTAAGGGATTTTCATGTTTTCGTCCGATTCGTTCCATATGATATATTAATTCATAATGAATATGATTAATTTTGTTGGTATTGTTGGTTCTCCTACGGATTCATGGTATATTTCATGATATTTTTGTGATCGAGAGGGTTTGGTTGTGGTCCGCCCTCGTTGTTGTTTTTATACGAATATACATGAATCGTAGGCGGGTTTTCGGGTGTATTCCATTTCCGTATTCGTCTAGAGTTGGTTGTGATTATGTTCTTCGAATCGTTAGGTTCGGTGCCGTTGGTTCATGATTTTCCTTTCCGTTCGTTGCGTCGTCAATTATTCAAGGCAAATATTTTTTTTGGAAACCTTATGCTTAACGTGAAATGGTAATGTATATTGTGTGTGATTGTGCTCACCCCGGGAGGGTCCGACGGGGCCTCGGGGGAATCTATGACTTCACTCTGGATTCATGAGTTTGTTTAGCTAGCCAGCCCGGGAGGGTCCTTAGAGGCCTCGGGTGGGATTTGTGGCTTCGTCCCTATCCTAGGCGATGCATGTGCGTGATTTGTTTTATGATAAGGCCAGCCCGGGAGGGTCCTTAGAGGCCTCGGGTGGGATTTGTGGCTTCGTCCCGGTCCTAGGCAAATTTGATTGTGACTGTTTGTTTCCGGAAAAGACATGTCTGGTTTTGGGTTTTTGAATGAATTGGTGCATGTACTATGAAACGTGTAAGCGAATGGTTTGCCTTGATTACTTGTACTAGCGTAATTGCTAACCACTTTGGGGACCTGTTTTGGGGAAATTCTTGTTATGGATTTCAGGTCATGTTCTACCAGACGAGCGGGCGCTGGTACAGTACGAGGATGTTGGCCAGGGTCGTTGACATGTGCATTCGAGTCTTCTTATTTCTCTTGTCTAATTCGATATGGTTGTTTCCCACATTTATAAACTTATAGATTGTACTCGCGAGTACTTAGGCTTTTCATTTCAAACTTCGTTTGTATTAACTTAAATTGCTATATTGTCGGTTGACGTTTATTATGCCGGTTGCTCCGGGCGTATTTTCATATGTTGTATTATTTAAATGTGTGTCCTCTCTAACCGAGATGGTTAGTCGAGTAGTGTTTTCTTGTTATAGCCTGGTGGGTCCCATTCAGGGGTCCACGGCGCTGTAATATACTTTGAATATCTCGGGGGTGTTACATCAATTGCAGGAGATATGGCTGAAAATAATGAGTTGGCTGAAAATAATGTGTTCACACTTCCAGAACTTGAGGGAAGGCCGAGAAGAAGGAAGCAAACAAAAAAAAGGGTTGCAAAAAGAAGAATTGGCTAACCACAATGTGATTGAGTACAATTCTTATGGTGTTCCACTTGGAAAGAGAAGAAATGATCTGAGGAGTTATATCGGTGTTTTCGTGTGAGAAACAATTTAGATTTTACATGATGACTGGAGACATGTTCCAATGGACATGAAGGATAATTTGTGGCTTCATTTTCAGGTACAGTTCAGTTGTTTAATAATTTATTTTATTAGTTTGCATGCATGTAATGCATATATTGTGTTTGAACTGGAGCAATTCTGGATGGTTTTGTAGAAAAAGTTCAAGTTGAGTGTGAAAAGTAAAAACCAAGTGTTGAAATGGATGGGGGTTGCATTAAAGAACTTTAGAAGTGAGCTGACCAATGATTTCATTTTGTCTTGCAGAGACGATCTTACGTCATTGGCTTTGCCTCCTATTGAAAATCCTAGCATTAAAAGAAAAGATTGGAAGTTTTTTGTTGATAAGGTTCTCTCTGAAGAATTCCAGGTATATTGTTTATTACTTTACTTGGTTTATATTACTAAGCAGGAGTTATAACTATTTTGTTCTGATAACTATTTTTGCAGGATAAAAGTAAGAAAGCAAGAGAAAAAAGAGCTAAGAATGTCTACAATCATCGGTTGGGTAGCACAGGATATGGTGGCATGTTGTATATGAAAGTATGTAAATACTTGTCTGCCATCTAAATATAAGTTATTTTCAGGTTTAATACATTTTCATTGTTATTAATATAATACAGAAGAAACAGACTGGAGTTTCTGAACGAGAAATTGATCGTAGTGATGCTTGGTTAATGGCACGAGCTGACAATAAAGGAGAGTATGCTCCTTAAATAATGCAAGTAGTTGACAAGATAGTAAGTTAAATTGTACTCTTATTAGTAATAATGACTAAACAAATCTATAATATTAAATATTTCCTTTTGTAGAGTGAATTGAAGAGTCAAACTAAAGAAGGAACGTTCCAATCATCAGGGTCAAATGACATTTTAGATGCATCCCTCCAGAAGCAGCCAAGTGGAAGTAGGATACAGGGATTGGGGCAATTTATCACCCCATCCATGTACTTCCACATTCCTGATGCTACAGAGTTGGCGAAGGAAAGAAAGACGTATCAAGATAGTTTCCAGTTTATGTCTAATCAACTGGAAATTATGAATGCGAGATTGAATGCATACAGAAACACTGAAATTGGAAGTTCTAGCTTTCCAAAACCCAAATATTTCTCTGGTAATCAGTTTGAGACTGACAAACAGTTCCCAGAAATTCTTGGAAAAAGAAAGGTTAGTAAATGAAATATTACATGTCTTTATTATATCCTATCTTGGTATCCATGTACTAATAATGGTGTGTGTATATATATATATATATATATATATATTTATTTATTTCATATGCTATTTTCTCCTTGCAAATAACTACTCCGAAGTCTGTGAATAGTAAAATAAATGAGACTTGTGAAATAACTCCACATAAGCTAGATTTCGAAGTGAATTCAAAACCTACCCCGAAGAAGAATCCTATGGCATTAGAAGAATCCTTTAAGCCATTATATAAACCAATTTCTCCGAACACTCCTGTAAATGATGTGCAATTTCTCTACGACAAGAGAGTACAAAAGAATGAATTGTTGGGATTCGGTGCCTAAAACGAAGGCCCAACGAAAGCGGAAAAATGAAAATTAATTCGATCCGAATCCCTACGAGGATCGATCGAGCTACGTATATACGAATATATAAACGAAAACACAAGAGATGTAAGAAACTCACCCTTGTAGTCCGTTGATTAAATGGGTTCCTTCTCTTGAGCTATTCCCCAAGCTTTGATTGATCTCTATGTATCTAATCCGCTCTAAGCTCTTGGATGATCCAACGTCTAAAAGACAACGTCTCTACTTGTCACGCGCCGGAGAAACGACCGGAACGACTAAACCTCATTATCCTCCAAGGATACGGCTAGAAGAAGATTATAGAAGCTTATTTATCAAGATTATAACACTCTAAGTATATAATCTTTGATCTCTCTATATTGATCTCTTGATTTTTCTCCAAGAATAATCAAGAACTAATGAAGAAGAAGAAGAAGACTATTGAGAAAACTATTTTCTCTCTCTTGAACTCTCTCAATGAGCCGTGAGTTTCTCTCCCTTGAGTGGGAGTGGAAGTCTTCATTTATTCCTTTATCAACATCTCCCCAAATCACCTTTCACATTATAATAAGAGATACCATATCTCTTAAGTATTTGGTCTTCCATTTATAAAATGGAGACAAAGACTAAGTGGAAGGTTGGTGGAAGGGGTTGGCCATCTAGAAGAACCGAGATGAGTTTGGTTCGTTTCGGACTCCCGAAAGTCCAAACAGATAAACTCCAATTCCGTTCCGATGTATTTATATCAATTAATTAATCCAATTAATTAATCATATCAAATACAAGATAACATAATTAATTTCTCGAAGAAATAATTATATTTATGAATTGAATTAATCACCCAACAATTAATTTAATTCATTAGGCCGTAAATCAATTTATCCAATAAATCGATTTAGACATCCAATGTCTCAAAATTAGATATCCAATATCTAATATTCATAATGAGAGAATAAGCTTGATTCATTCCATCGTTAATCCTATTGCGCGACTAGGTAGGTCCGTCTCAGTCAGCAATGGGAGGAACCAAAGAGTAGTAGCACCACCTAGCCAGCCTGGCGGCTACACTGTACCCCAACTGAGAATGAATGATTGAGATCATTCAAGAACCATTCTGTCGTGAATACTAGTAAACGTATAAACCCTTCTTTCAGATGTCCCGATCAAGATATAGGGTCACGGTCAGTCAAACCCTATCTGTATTTGACTCTATGCATGCGTTAAAGCAAATCAAGATCATCGAGCTCTCGTGTATCCAATACAACTAGCTCCAATGCTTTGGCCAAAGACTTATGATCTCATCTGCCAATAACCGCATAGGACATATAACCCGCTCACTAACGGGAGAAAGAATTCTATCTTGGTATTAAGTAGGACCTACTACTTGCCCGTCAAGATGCACGTCGAGGTTGACCCCCACCTCCCGGTTTATAGGGTCGAATTACTCTAATGAAAATCTTGATGTCACAAGCACATCCCTACTAAATCCTCAAGTCGAAGGTTCACGAATACCTATCACAACCTTTCGATTCCGTCATTGACTGTCCCGGAGTGAAATCCGTGTGACGAATCGAGGGTGAGTCAGTTCGAGTATACTAATCCAATTAGCATACCTATAACGTGTGCTCCCACTAACCATTCGTGTTCGACAGGCACTCTCCATGTTAAAGAACACGTCATGCAAGTCTTCACATAAACTTAATGCCCAGTCAAGTTTCATCGACTTACGAACGATTTAAGTATTTGAGCTATATACCTTTCCAGTGCCGACCCATTTATCCAATAAGGAGTGGAACGGTTTGCTATCAAATACACGGACTAGTTTCTATATGTATATTTATGAGTTAGGAATGCCAGTAACTACCAGTAAATAAAGAAACATTCATTGCCTTATATAAATGATTTACATAATTACAAGTACAATGCCTTCACTCAACATCCTCTGAGTGGCATTCGAGGGCATACTCCTAGCAATCTCCCACTTGCACTCAATGCCACATACTATGGTATCTAATACCCATGTTCTCCAGATGACACTCCAAGCTAGTTTGAGAAAGTGGCTTGGTCAGTGGATCAGCGATGTTGTCGGCTGAGTCTACTTTATGCAGCACAATATATCCCTTGCGAACAAATTTTCTTATGAGATGATACTTCCTCTCAATGTGCTTGGTACTGTTGTGAAACCTCGGCTCCTTGGCCTGTGCTACAGCTCCGCGTTGTCGCAGTAAAGCGGAACAGGCAGCTCAGCACATGGTATCACTTGAAGTTCTCCCAGAAACTTCTTGATACTCAGCCTGGCATGTGGAATCAGCAGTCGCACTTTGCTTGGCGCTACGCCAAGATACTGCTCCTCCATTAAGAGTAAATATGTAGCCAGAAGTAGACATCGAGTCCTCCTTCAGTCCTTGGAAGCCTGAATCAGTGAATCCCACCACATCCAATTCTCCACCACCATACATCAGAACCATATCTCTAGTCCTTCTTAAGTACTTGAGAACATTCTTTACGGCAGTCCAATGTTCCCTACTTGGGTTTGCCTGAAACCTACTCACCACGCTTACAGCATGCGTAATGTCAGGTCTCGTACACAACATACCATACATAAGGCTACCCACGGCCGAAGCATATGGTATATTACTCATTTACTTTCGTTATTCCTCACTTTGAGGACACATCTTCAAGGAGAGTTTTATTCCATATCGCATCGGTAGGAACCCTCTTTTAGAATCATCCGTCTTAAATCACTTTAAGATTTTATCTGTATAGAGGGCTTGGGAAAGACCTATTGTTCTCTTCGCTCTATCCCGGTAGAGTCGAATTCCAAGAATATAGGTTGCTTCTCCCAAGTCTTTCATGGAGAAATTACTTGAAAGCCAAGCTGTCATAGAACTGAGCATTCCCACATCATTTCCTATTAGTAGAATATCATCCACATAAAGTACTAAGAATGCGATCTTGCTCCCACTAACCCTCTAGTATACACAAGGTTGCTCCTCATTTTGCATGAAGTTAAATTCTTTGACAGCCTCGTCAAAACGAAGGTTCCAACTACGCGATGCTTGGTTCAGTCCATAAATGGAATCCATTAAGAAAAGCCGTCTTTACGTCCATTTTCCATATCTCATAATCGTGGTAGGCAGCTATAGCAATCATCATGCGAATAGACTTGATCATGGCTATGGGTGAGAAGGTATCATGGTAATCGATCCCTTTCTTCTGGGTATAAACCTTTGCCACATGCCTGGCCTTATAGGCATCAACCTTGCCATCACCATGAGTCTTTCTCTTGTAGATCCACTTGTTCCCAATAGGCACTATGCCCTTGGGGCGGTCTACTAGAGTCCATACCTGATTGACATGCATCGAGTCTATCTCAGCTTCCATAGCTTCACGCCATTTCGTGGAGTCTACATCCACCATAACTTGGTCATAGGTCGTTGGGTCGGTCACTTGGCTATCACTTGGAACCTCATGGAGACCCAGCTCCTCCAAAGGCACAAGCCCATACCTCTTAGGTAAATTAGACACCCTACTAGACCTACGAGGTGGTTGTACTTGTGTTTCAAAAGGTTCGGTTCCAGTTTCTTGTACAGGTGTTTCCCGAGGAGTTTCATTGTATTTTTCTAAAGACATACTTCTACCTGCTCCGCCTTCCTGAATGAACTCATCTTCCAGGAAGTGTGCTTGTAAAGCAACAACGATCTTTCGATCTTCGGGCATGTAGAATAGATACCCCATCGTCCCAGATAGGAATCCAATGAAACATCCCTT
This sequence comes from Orobanche coerulescens, assembly GCA_033398695.1. Classification (NCBI taxonomy): domain Eukaryota; kingdom Viridiplantae; phylum Streptophyta; class Magnoliopsida; order Lamiales; family Orobanchaceae; genus Orobanche; species Orobanche coerulescens. The sequence continues at coordinate 38,632,153 of CM065814.1, read as the reverse complement.
CGCGGACCTCGCTTCCAACTTCTCCACCTTAGTCTTCTTGACATAGGCGGGACATCCCCAAATCCTAATATGATTAAGACTTGGTTTCCTGCCCTCCCACATCTCATGTGGATTTTAGGAATGGATTTGGAAGGACATCTGTTTAAGATGTAAGCGGCAGTCAGGAGTACATACCCCCACCGGTATATTGGTAAGTCAATATAGCCCAGCATGGAACGGACCATGTTCAACAAGGTATGGTTCCTTCTTTCTGATACACCATTTAACTAAGGAGTACCTGGAGGTGTTAGTTGTGAAACTATTCCATGTTCCTTCAGGAACTCATCAAACTCCATACTCATATACTCGCCACCTCGGTCCAACCGAAGTGCTTTGATATGATTACCAGTTTGTTTTTCGACTAGGGCCTTGAATTCCTGGAATTTCTCAAAGGCCTCGGATTTATGTTTCATTAAGTATACATAACCATATCTAGTATGATCGTCTGTAAACGTAACGAAAAATTGATATCCATCACGTGCTGCTTCCAAAGCACCACATACGTCTGTATGTATTAATTCCAGTTTATCAACGGCTCTTTAAAAAGTCCCTATGAAGGGGCACTTAGTCATTTTGCCTTTAAGGCAAGATTCACAAGTAGGAAACGGATCCGATCCGAATGGACCCATAAGTCCATCTTTTTCCATCTTGTAAACCTTGGTCTGACCAACATGACCAAGTCTAAGATGCCATTTCAAAACTTGATTGGTTTCATCTCTACCACATTTTCTAGTCATAGTATTCACAACTACTTTGTTGCTGAGATTTAGATGATACAATCCATTTAACAATGTAGCAGTACCCACTAGTTTATTTATGAAATAAATTTTGCAGGAACCATCACCAATGAAAAATGAAAAGCCTTTTCGGTCCATGACCGGAATGGATACAATGTTTTTGTGCCCCTTGGGCAAAACAAGTACATCTTCTAAAGTCAAAACAAATCCGGATTCTAAACCCAAAGGAAGTGATCCTATATTGGTTGCCTCGACACTATGCCCGCTTCCGAATGTGATCATAACTTCTCCACCTCCAAGCTTCCTACTTTGGTCAGTTCCTGATTCACGGTACAAATATGAGAACTAGAACCAGAATCCAGTATCCAGGAAGTAGAAAATACAGTAGCAGAATAATTTGTTTCCAAAACTAAAAGTTCTGTACCTGAAGTGCCACGAAGAATCGGACAGTCTCTAGCCCAGTGGCCCAGCTCACCACACTTGAGACAGGCATCCTTCTTATTCTTGTTCTTCGGAACCGTCGGGGCCTTGCCCTTACCCTTAAGGTCCTTAACTTGTGGTCCAGTTTGCTTCTTGGTCTTTTTCTTCTTATTCTTAGACCTCCGAGGTCCAGAAGAAATCACAAGGGCAGAATCCTTCATCCGCGGAGTCTTCATCTGAGACTGAGCGGTCACCAGTTTGTTCATTAACCCAGCTAAGTTACATGCAATCACATTGCAGTTAAATTTCATAACAAACTGTGAGAAGGAATCAGGGAGAGACTGTAGAATAAGGTTGGTTTGTAGAGAAGTATCCATTTTAAAATCAAGAGCCTCCAATCTCTCGATCATGGATATAATTTTGAGGACGTGTTCCCCAAACTTGTCACCTTCCTTCATCCTTGCACCGAACAGTTGCTTGGATATCTCATATCTAGCAGTTCTGCTGTGCTCACCATAAAGTTCGGTTAAGTGAGATAGAATCTGCCTAGCAGAAGTCATTTTCTCATAAGCTCTCTCAAGCTCATTAGACATAGAAGCCATCATGTACGCACGGACTTTTATGTCATCCTTAACCCACTTTTCGTGGTTTTCAATCTCTTCCTGATTGGCTCTGGTCCGCACAGGAGGCGCCGGAATGTCCGTCTCCAAGACGTATCCTAGTGCCTCTATACGGAGGACAATCATCAGATTGTGGAGCCAGTCCACAAAGCTAGGTCCAATCAGGGTGTTCTTTTCGAGTAGAATTGCGAGTGGATTCATTGTCATATTGAGAGTTATGTCTGCATTAAGTATAACAGATTAATTAGTAACTTGTTATATTATGTTCTGAGTACAATATTATGGTCTTTTCTATTCTTGTTACCCAGCTCCCACTATTTTTATCGGAATAACACACTCCCATGTGAAATCCAGAAGTAACGTCGCTCTACTTCATAGTGGTGATCGAGTTCTTTATGAATCTTAATAGAGGGCAACCGAACAGGTTTCTAGTCTATTAATTTTCATAAAGTGGTGTCCAACACCAACCCATCTAATGAATGATTCGATCTTCTTTTTCCCCTTGTTCACTCCTCAACCTATACGGTTTCTATGGTTCGTGAACAAGTTAAGTTTATACCAACGACGCAAATCAGTTTCACAATTGAATCTTATCCGACAACCTATCAGGTTTCTAGGGATAAAATTTGCTCCAAACGAAGGCATCCAATGCGCTCCCGGTAATTTATCCGTCCTCCCCGAATGACTACCCCGAAAACTCAGAAACATAGCACATCCTGTTTGGATTTCAATTTATCGAAAGCTCGATGGAGGGAAGGAAAACCTTGAAACCTTATATACTTAATAATTTGTCGTGGGAGAATTGTCGCGATTAATGTTACACTTTTCACATTAATTCATTTAAGCGCGTTTGTGGAATTCATACAATATGAAACAACCATTCATAACCTAGTTGCTACCAACATGTGGTTCATGGACCGTTCCTAGAAAACAAAAACTCCGTAATCTAATTACAAGTCTTCGTCTTGAATCTTCGTCTTCTCGAAATGGATCTTCCTCCGGTCTTCGTCATTACATATAAATTTTACATTGAAAATTGCATCCTAGATACAAATATTTCTAGTAAAACAAATAGGCTCAAAACGGCCTTTACAACCCAATCGAATAAAACCGAACGATTCAAAAACTAGGTCCATGAACCACATCACCATTCAAAATAATGCATCCAACACATTAAATAAATGGCATTCATAATGAATCTGAATATTGATCCAATCAATATAAAACAATCCATCCAAAATGAATTAATCCAATTAATTCAAACAACCGTCAATTTTAACTTGTTCCGAACGAGAAAATATTTCATTAAATTAATTACCCTAAGAATAAAATTACCATACTTAAATCTTAGTCAAATTAAATCTAATTTAATTTGTGGAAAATTAATTATCGAATGAAATATAAAAAAAACGGAGTCGAAAAACACGGTCGGGCTAAGCCGGCTAAGCCGACATCGCCTGCCAGCAGGCCTGCACAGCCGCCTAACAGGCTCGCACATGCCGCCGAGCATGTCCGTGGGGCATGCGGTCCGCAGTGGCAGAGCGAGCGGCGCTTGGCTCGTTTTTCACCCCAATTCCAAAAATAATATTATTCTAATCTTTATATTACACATTTAAATCAGTTTTTCAAAAGAAAAATAGATTTATATTGTAACATAAAATCATGAAAAATTAATTTTTAGATGAACAATAGAAAATCAACAATTAATACGATTATGATTCTAAATCATAAACCATCTAATCAAGCATTCCAAATGCTAATATCGTATATACGATCGCAAGACCTATGCTCCGATACCACTGTTGGGATTCGGTGCCTAAAACGAAGGCCCAGCGGAAGCGGTAAAATGAAAATTAATTCGATCTGAATCCCTACGAGGAACGATCGAGCTACGTATATACGAATATATAAACAAAAACACAAGATATGTAAGAAACTCACCCTTGTAGTCCGTTGATTAAATGGATTCCTTCTCTTGAGCTATTCCCCAAGCTTTGCTTGATCTCTACGTATCCAATCCGCTCCAAGCTCTTGGATGATCCAACGTCGAAAAGACAACGTCTCTACTTGTCACGTGCTGGAGAAACGACCGTAACGACTAAACCTCGTTATCCTCCAAGGATACGGCTAGAACAAGATTATAGAAGCTTGTTTATCAAGATTATAACACTCTAAGTATATAATCTTTGATCTCTCTATATTGATCTCTTGATTTTTCTCCAAGAATAATCAAGAACTAATGAAGAAGAAGAAGAAGACTATTGAGAAAACTATTTTCTCTCTCTTGAACTCTCTCAATGAGCCGTGAGTTTCTCTCCCTTGAGTGAGAGTGGAAGTCTTTATTTATTCCTTTATCAACATCTCCCCAAATCACCTTTCACATTATAATAAGAGATACCATATCTCTTAAGTCTTTGGTCTTCCATTTATAAAATGGAGACAAAGACTAAGTGGAAGGTTGGTGGAAGGGGTTGACCATCTAGAAGAACCGGGATGAGTTTGATGCATTTCGGACTCCCGAAAGTCCAAACAGATAAACTCCAATTCCGTTCCGATATATTTATATCAATTAATTAATCCAATTAATTAATCATATCAAATACAAAATAACATAATTAATTTCTCCAACAAATAATTATATTTATGAATTGAATTAATCACCCAGCAATTAATTTAATTCATTAGGCCGTAAATCAATTTATCTAATAAATCGATTTAGACATCCAATGTCCCAAAATTAGATATCCAATATCTAATATTCACAATGAGAGAATAAGCTCGATTCATTCCGTTTTTAATCCTATTGCGCGACTCAGTAGGTCCGTCTCAGTCAGCAATGGGAGGAACCAAAGAGTAGTAGCACCACCTAGCCAGCCTGGCGGCCTACACTGTACCCCAACTGAGAACGAATGATTGGGATCATTCAAGAACCATTCTGTCGTGAATACCAGTAAAAGTATAAACCCTTCTTTCAGATGTCCCGATCAAGATATAGGGTCACGGTCAGTCAAACCCTATATGTACTTGACTCTATGCATGCGTTGATGCAAATCGAGATCATCGAGCTCTCGTGTATCCAATACAACTAGCTCCAATGCTTTGGCCAAAGACTTATGACTCATCTGCCAATAACCGCATAGGACATATAACCCGCTCACTAATGGGAGAAAGAATTCTATCTTGGTATTCAGTAGGACCTACTACTTGCCCGTCAAGATGCATGTCGAGGTTGACCCCCACCTCCCGGTTTATAGGGTCGAACTACTCTAATGAAAATCTTGACGTCACAAGCACATCCCTACTAAATCCTCAAGTTGAAGGTTCACGAATACCTATCACAACCTTTCGATTCCGTCATTGACTGTCCCCGAATGAAATCCGTGTGAGGAATCGAGGGTGAGTCGGTTAGAGTATACTAATCTAATTAGCATACCTATAACGTGTGCTCCCACTAACCATTAGTGTTCGATAGGCACTCTCTATGTCAAAGAACACGTCATGCAAATCTTCACATAAACTTAACGCCCAGTCAAGTTTCATAGACTTGCGAATGATTTAAGATTTGAGCTATAAACCTTTTCAGTGCCGACCCCTTTATCCAATAAGGAGTGGAACGTTTTGCTCTCAAATACACGGACTAGTTTCTATATGTATATTTATGAGTTAGGAATGCCAGTAACTACCAGTAAATAAAGAAACATTCATTGCCTTATATAAATGATTTACATAATTACAAGTACAATGCCTTCACTCAACATCCTCTGAGTGGCATTCGAGGGCATACTCCTAACATGAACCACTTGTCATCAAACCATTGGATCGGAAGCTTGACCGAAGTAAGAATATTCGAGGAGCTGCACAATCAAAAGAGAGTCGCAAGAGTGAATATATAAACATGTTCACCATGTTTGTTGAGAAGTCACTACCACGATCGATCCTTATTGGGCACGACACAACAACGTTCGGTTAACTTTGGGAAACACCCCTGGATAAAGTGATTTGTGATGAAATCATCATCTTGCAGAATGTTTCAAATTGCGTTATTAACATATGGATCAAGTACGGTACAAGTGTATTATGTGATACTATGATTTTGTTTGATCAAAATGCACTTCATACAATATTTATTTCTTGTAGGTATTTGTGCGAGGAGATGAACAACAGCGGAATTGTCAACCCATTTCAGTTTGGGCTTTTTTAAAAGCTACATCAAACAAAGTTCGGAGTCAATGACAGATCCCAATACATTTCGAAACATTTGGGTTTGACTGAGTTAGGACAAGTCGTCGTATTTCCTTATAATCCTGGGTATAATCTTTACTTTTTACTATTCATATATTTTCTTAGACAATAATAAGTTAATTTTAATATGAATTTTCATCACAAACCGTGATTTCATTTTTTTATTGGCTATTGGGTGTTGTTTGCAATTGACTTAGTGGGCCATACTGTAACACCCCCAAATCCCATTGGGTCATTACAGTGCCGTGGACCCCACACCCGGAGATCCACCAGGCGAACACGACTAAAATACAACAAACTGACCAAAAAGGGAAATCACAGTTCTTACTATGATGTCCGACATAATATTCCGATATGGAATTTCAATGACAAAAGTGGCCCTACATGGCCAAATAAAAATACAACAACATCCACGAGCCTTACTCGGATAATACAGAATAACAACAACTGACGAAACTGGAGTACTCCAAACTAACCGACATGAACGCCGAAACAACTCAGACTATTATCGCTCGAATACCTCGTCGCCATCGTCATGCCCCTGTGTCTCAACTCTCTCCTCTCAAGCACCTAAAACATGAAAACATGTTCCGCCCCCACGGGGTCAGTCATCCAGATAATGAATATCAAATACATGTACAACATGATATGCATCCAACGGCAGAATAAACAGTACAATAATGGTAATATGAGATGCTCACAAACCCAAAGTGAGAATCGAGCATTCGTGAAACATTATGCCCACGGCATACGATCGGTACCTGCTCAACAGGTTAGAACACAAGTGCCCAACGGCGAATCATCAACACAGAACACAACAATGAACTACCCGAAGGTAACCCAAACCAAAGCTGAAATAAATACGAATCACAATGCCCGAAGGCTCCAACCGAAGTACCAAAACATCACAATGGCCTGAAAGCCCTCAACCGAAGCTGCCACAATATCACAATGGTCTGAAAACCACTCAGACGAAGCTGCCAATCATCACAATGGCCTGAAAGCCGAAAAGCCCGAAGTTGTATATCATCACAATACGGATCTCAAAAAAACAAACCCGACTGTCGAACATACTCCTCGGCGTATGAATAACCAGTCGCAAATCGTCAGACATATCCAATACAACATGGACTATGAACGACCAAAACAATAAAGCTTAGGAGGGACATCACAGTACGCCCGATCCGGAAATGTGTCCGTGCACATGTACACCCCGTATACGGAATCCAAAATATACGTGGGACAATATACCTAATTAGCCTCACGAACTACGTCTCGTGTGCACGGTCCAATGCGGAAACATCCACGCATGACCATCGTGTGCCTGGCTAAAAATCCTACACATAACCAATCGGCACGCAGATATGATTCCAGATATGTCACGATGCAACATGACAACGAAACTCAAAGGATAACAAATCCAATACGGATCAAAAGACTCACCAAGGTGAACGATGACACACGGATAATGAAAGATCGACACGACCAACAATATCCAAAACAACCATCCTGGGATCACAATCCCTAAGGACCGATTAACGCGATCAAAAATCACAACACAACAATCCTGGAATCCTCAACCCTAATCGATCACAAAATTACCGAGTTTACAAGAATGACAGTGTGCTGCCTTGAGTCGGCCAACACGACAACAATAACTCACGGATGGGCACCATCCTCGGCATTCCCAATTTAAATACCTCGACTGTCTTAGAATATCCAATTGTTAACGACACAATGGATGGGAACTCTCTTCGATAATCCCAATTCAATACCTCGATTGCCTTAGAATGGCTCATCGATGACAACGACACAACAAATGGGAACTATCCTCGATAATCCCAATTTAATACCTCGATTACCTTAGAACGGCCAATCGATAACAATGATACAACGGATGGGAAATGTCTTCGACAGTCCCAATTCAATACATCGATTACCTTAGAACGGTCAATTGATAACAACGATACAATGGATTGGAAATGTCTTCGACAGTCCCAATTCAATACATCGATTACCATAGAATGGTCAATCGATAACAATGACTCAAGGGATGGGAAATGTCTTCGACAATCCCAATTTAATATCTCGATTGCCTTTTGAACGATCAATCGATAACCACAATACCACGGATGTCTCGGAACCTTTAATCGGTTACCGATAACGAATATGAAAATCGAATACGTCAATGCCTTCAATCAGCCAATACAACATCAATAACGAAGCACCAATATCAATAACAATGATCACAACTATGTCTTAAATCGACATTAATATCAACAACAACAATCGATACATCGATACCGCGAACCGGCTATCGACAACAATATTACCAACAAGTATCGCAATACCTTGAATCGGACATTTGCGAACAACAATAACATTTCGCATAATTTGCCGAAGGGTGTCGTATCAAACAATCCCCTGATATCAACAAAACCATAAAGAGACCGAGTCTCAAAATGATACACACATTCATACACATATATGATAACATTAATCTCATTGACTAGTGCAAGTATAAAACTTGCCTCAAATCGAAGGCGAGAAAGTCCTTCCACGATCAAAGTCCTCCCACGAAATGACGAACGGCATCTTCCGACGATCACAAAAACTCGAACAACCTTGAATGAAATACAATTCATTCAATAACACAAAATCAATAAAAAAAACACCAAGGACAACCCGATTCGATCACGAATCGATTAAACTCCACAAACGAATACCATAGTCCTCAACTATGAATTCTAACCTCCTCCAACACCTTAATGATTGATATGATCAAACGTTCTTAACACATGTGAAAACAATTCAACAAGAATCACTTAAGAACAACATCAAATTGATCCTCCTGCGATGATAATATCATCAATATTATCACTATCACCTCAAGAACATCACCAAGACAACAAACATGACGTCTAAACAATAATCAATCACCAATTCATCATGAATTTGGATTAATCAACAAGGTTAAATCATATTTCAAGATTATGATAATCATTACATAATTCATCATAATCCTTTCTCAAAATGGTTATAATCTCCCCAAGAAACACAAACAACAACATCAATCATATCAAGACTATATTAATTATATAACAATCTTAACATAATCCTACCTAGACAAGATTAAAACCTCCAAACATCCTAAAATATCAAGAACAACTCCTCCTCAAACCACAATCACCATGTTCTTCATCATAAGTTATAGAAACTCATCAAGAATCATGATATACTCCAACAATCACCAACTATACGAGGAAAACAACAACAACATCATCATACTCGAAAATCACTTGTAGAACAAGAGATTAAGAGAACTTACCAATGAAGAACAAGAAGAACTCTCCAAACACCAAAGGAGCACCAACAAGCTTCCAACTCCAAGCTCCAAATCAAGTTATGATGATCAAAAATATGTTGGAAGAGGCTAAATATCGAGAACAAGTCCAGGGGGACGGTTCTAGGGAGAGAAAATCGATAATGGTTCGGGACGAAATGAAAAACGAACCTAATATATATAACCTGACAATCACATTACGTATGCTATGCACAAAGCATAACGTACGTAAAGACCATTACGTACGCTACGCCAACAACTTAACGTACGTAATGCTATTCCAGAACTGTTTGACCAAAAATATGAAGACCTTAACGTACGTAAACAACAACCATTTACGTACGTTAACGAGCTACATGAATAACGTATGTAAAGCTCACATCCGAACGTACGTAAAGAGCCTGTTGACTACATAGTAGATCGGATCAAAGATACCCGGGACCCACCGTCCGAAAGCTAACCACGAGGAAGGTTCCCTCCACCTACCTCTAATTATGTACATAACATAAACGTAATAACGTACATAATGCCGAAGTCCTAACGTACTTTAAGCGCACAAGCTAATGTACGTTAGCTCAACAAAGTGGAAAACCAAATTGTTCCATCAATTCTCAACCCGAATGAATGAATACAATCCAACGCACGTCAACAAACACGAATGAAATGATACAACAACAATTGTACAATTCCAAATGAATACATACAACTCAACAGCGAAACAAAAAAAAATTACCCCCGGATATTACATACTCCCCCCCTTAAAAAGAGTTTCATCCCCGAAACTCAAGGTGCACAACTCGGGGTACGAACTGTCCATCAGGATCTGAAAACAACATCTCCAGGAATACTCCTCAATACGAACAACTCCGTCTGACTAACTGGGCCAACCCCTCGGGTCCCCGCGTCTCCCCTGCCCGAACATGGTGAAAACCAAGTGATAAAAACACTCAACCCAATACGAGATCAGTCGAATCATAACTCTTCCGCCAAAGACCAGCCAGAAAGTCGTACCACCTGCATGACTCGTAACACCGGCGTACACAACCCGCATGAGCCGCCCATTGTACATGTCTACAATCATCGGTGTACACTTCTCCGTTCTCTTCGGCATCGGACGCCCATGCAAACACTGACTCACGCCACGCAAAGATAATACAACATAGACATAGTCCTCGGGGTCATATCAATCGCGGGCCCAAGTCCTCATGACTTGACATCTCGAATCACAATGAACAATTACCCAGACTATCACAAAAAATCTCGGGCACAACACCAAAAGAAAAGAAAAACACATTAAAAGACCCCAGGTCTCAAAATTCTCAATTACTATCATTACAAGATAGATCAACAATAAATGGTTCACAACCACAAAACATTATTATAGATGAAGTTGAACATTAATCCGAAAAACAAGGAAAGGAAAATACAAATCAAGGCTACATCTCAAATGTACCCAACACCGATATCCTCCAGATCATCGATCTCCTCGATCTCATCGATTCAAGGAAGACCCAAATCTGAACTCACTGCTCCTCCTTGGCTGTCCTTACCTCCGGCTCCCGAAGCCTACTAGGACCCCTTTGGATGAAGTACGGTCTGGAGTAATAAAATCTCTCGAGGCTCTTGAGCTCTCTCAAGACCCACTGGCCCTAGAACTCATGCAGTATTTCTAAAGGTGTCCCTGCCTTCCACACAGAAAACAAGCAATAGTGATGTCCTATTGTATCACAGTTAAAGCAAACAACAGTCGAACCCGTCGCCTGAGAAGAAAATGCTTTCCCAGGACGAAGACGACTAGAAAATGACCTCTTGGATGTCGGATCCCGATGTCCCTCTGAACGAACCGGCATCCTATTCCTCTCACCAGAAGAAAATGAAGGGTGCCTCCGAGCAAGCTCCTTGATCAAAAGCTCTGCTCCAAGCCTTCTCGATGAATTCACCAAGTGAGTTACAATTATGATTGAACAACTGCGTCCTGAACTTCGGGTTTAGCCTCTTGCTAAAATACTTGATCTTATCCGCTTCAGTACGGATAACAGATGAAGCAAACTGAAGAAGTCCCTGAAACTTGTCAGCAATGACAATAACACCCTCGTCCTCAACGGATTCGGGGTTCAAAACCTCCGACAACTTGGCTTCACTAAGTGGAGCCAGATAATACCTCTCCAACATGAGAGTCTTGAACTCACTCCAAACACAAACACGATCGGTGGGTTTCACAGAAAGCCACCAAGAATAAGCGCCCTTACTCAGATAGTAAGCTGCGACTGCCACCTTACTCTCCTTCGGACACTGAACCATGTCGAAGAGTTTATCGATATGTTCAAGCCAATGAACAAAGTTAACTGGTTCCTACGAACCCTCAATAATAGGCGGCCTCTGACGAGAGATATCACCAAAAATCTGACTCACTCCCCCAGTCTGCCCATGAAAAGGCACCTGGAATCCCTGCTGCGGCGGACCACCAACCATCGAGGCCTGCATGGTCTCCACTATCTGCGTCATCTAAGTCATCTGGGCCATCATGCCCCTCATAAGCAAGAAAGAATCGATGTGTCCACTCTCAGTCTGATCGAACTCTTGAGTATGATGTCCCGAAGTAGAATCGGTCGCGTAGGTAACACTACCAACCTAACTATGATCTATCTCGGCATCCGCACGCGCATAAACATGAGGTTCTGAGTTTTGGCCTGCTCTGTAACCTCTACCCCCTCTGCCACGTCCTCGGATTCCTCTTTCCATACTGAAAGAATAGCGTTCGATCATGAGCAAATCTCAAATACGTCTCAACGGCCAAATCAGAATGCTAAGTCAATAGTCAAACACGAGTATACATACTCAACACAATCACATCAATCATGCTAATCATAGCCAATATATCTCTAAAACGTTCCAAAACAAATAATCATGAATCAATCGTAACATAAATGTTACACAGGTTTTCAACAAAACATATATAATCAATGACATAATGAATGTATGAAAATAAAAGAGGATCGAGTCCTTACAGGGGTCATACGAAGCTTCGAGGTCTTGCGATACTAGTCTTCACTGACGACGACTCGATGAAAGAAAGACTCATACAATCGCCCAACTATCACGACTCACAAAACCTGACTGTCCAGATTGTCATAACCTGACAGCCCCACTACTACCGCGTCGGTAGAGCCACATAACTCACATATCAGGGTACCTCACAACCCAATGCTCAGATACCATCTTCTGTAACACCCCCAAATCCAATTGGGTCATTACAGTTCCGTGGACCCCACACCCGGAGATCCACAAAGCGAACACGACTAAAATACAACAAACTAACCAAAAAGGGAAATGACAGTTCCTACTATGATGTCCGACATAATATTCCGATATGGAATTTCAACGACAAAATTTGGCCTACATGGCCAAATAAAAATACAATAACATCTATGAGCCTTACTTGGATTATACAGAATAACAACAACTGACGAAACTGGAGTACTCCAAACTCTTAGACCGACATGAACGCCGAAACAACTCAGACTAGTATCGCTCGAATGCCTCGTCGCCATTGTCATGCCCCTGTGTCTCAACTCTCTCCTCGCAAGCACCTAAAACATGAAAACATGTTCCGCCCCCACGGGGTCAGTCATCCAGATAATGAATATCAAATACATGTACAACATGATATGCATCCAACGGCAGGATAAACAGTACAATAATGGTAATATGAGATGCTCACAAGCCTAAAGTGAGAATCGAGCATTCGTGAAACACTATGCCCACGGCATACGATCAGTACCTGCTCAAAAGGTTAAAACACAAGTGCCCAACGGCGAATCATCAACACAGAACACAACAATGAACTACCCGAAGGTAACCCAAACCAAAGGTGAAATAGATACGAATCACAATGACCGAAGGCTCCAACGGAAGTACCAAAACATCACAATGGCCTGAAAGCCCTCACCCGAAGCTGCCATTGGATCCTCGAATTTTGATGGAAATTCGGTTTTGAAAAACTTCACCTTATTCTGGGCCTCTATCTTCACACATAGTCCACAAAGTATCGAAATCTTCATATGAATATAACTCCACCGTGTTGCCTATGTTTTTGTTTAAGCCACATAAAAAACATGACATCTTTTGCTCTTCGTTTTCTTCTAACTCTCCTATTAAGATCAAGCTTTCGAACTCTTCAATGTATTCACCAACACTTAGTTTTCCTTGTATGAAATCGTCAATCTTCCAGTACAAGGTTAACCGATGTGATGTTGGCACATACTTCTTACGAAGTTTTCTTTTTAAAGATTGCCACGAACGTATTTTTGCTTTTCCCGCCCGAGCTCTTCGTGTCTTCACTCCTTCGAACCAAAGAGAATCACCCTTCCCTAACTTGAGAATTGCATATTTGCAACGTTTCTCGTCGTTAAGGTATTTGAATTCAAACATGCACTCAATCTTCCATTCCCACTCCAAATAAGCTTCGGGATCGGTACCTCCAACGAACTCCGGAAGTTCGTTTACTTTAAACTCGTCCGCATAGTGCGTTGTACGTGCGTTGTCTCCGCGCCTTGCTTGCATACGTTGCTCCGGTAGGCTGCTTAGTGCATCCCGGAGATTCATCAAGAAATCGGGATCGGAAAAATCCATAACAAGAGTTAAGAGATATTTTTTTAACAAGAAATCGTCGATAAAATCGCCAAGGAGGTAATCTTAGGCTCCGATGCCACTAATGATACGAATTCGCTCGGAAAGTAAATATGTATCAGATAGATATCGTATAAGTACGTAAGTATATCGTAACGGAAGTCTTATTTTGTGAATATAATAAATCGAAGGTATGAATATGGATGTAATATCGGGTAAAGAAATAATATCGATCAAGAAGACTCGAACGATCAAGAACAAAGGTTTATCGAATTAGACCAATAATTCGATAAGATGATTTCTTCTCAAGACCTATTGAGAATCGATCGGATTAATACTCGAAAACGCATCGAATAAAAATCAAGAGTTTGATGAAAATCATTCAACAAGGATAGAAATACAAAGTGTATTCTTATTTCAACATTTTATGTTTCTTACAAAATTATTAAAGCCTACTTATAGGAAAACCCAAGTCTCCCTACCATAATTAAAGAAAACAATTCAAAAATTACAAAATCTTTGAATAATCAAAACAAATCAAAATAAAATACAAAGGGGAACACAAAATCACAATTTAGGGGAAACACAATCCCTAAAATGAGTAAAGAAAGAAAACAATCCACCCGGAACGTTCGTAGTCGCGTTTCACTTCCGTTTCTTCAAGAATGTCTCAAAGGCAAGTACTTTACATTTGTTTACATGTTCTAGTATTTGAATTATGGCTGTATCGTGGTTGTTGTGGATGGTTATGTGTATGTTCACCTAGGGATGGTCCGACGGGGCCTCTAGGGATACGTATTGCCGTGAGTGTGCGTATCGTGAACTGTGGTTAGCCACCTAGGGATGTCCGACGGGGCTCTGCGGGGTACGGTGGCCGTGAGTCTCGTGCCAACGGTTAACTTTGAATCATGATTTGTTGGAGATAATGTGCTTTGTGTTTGTACATCATAAATATTCCGGAATATAAAATGTTTTCTAAAATGACTTTTTGGCGCATATATTCATCTGATTAGAATGTAGTTCAAATGGATTGTACTTGCACTAGCAATTGTCGCTAACCCCTTAAATGGGGGAAATACTTTTTGTATTTCAGGTACCGATCGTGGGGATAAGCGAGCACCCGAGCTGTATGAGGATGATGGGCAAGCATGATATTGTCCAGTATTTGATTTCCGGAGTTATGTCCGTCGGTTATTATTGATGTCTGATTTTGGGACTATGTACTATAAAATTGGTTTAAGTACTCGAGTACTTCCTATTTAAACTTGTTACTGTTGTGTCCCCGTTTGGGAAATGGATTATTGTTGGATTTTAATTGTCGATTATAGTCTTTTATTTATCTTGTCGTTTTGTTTATGATGGTTTGTCGTTGTCGTATGTCCTGTTTTGGTACGTTAGCCTGGTGGATTCCACAGTGTGGGTTCCACGGCGCTGTAATATGCCCTGAATGTCTTGGGGGTGTTACAGGGCAAAGGCGTGGCGTGATAATAATATTTATATGCTTCTTCATTTATTTCGTTTATTTAAAATTATAACTTTTGCTTCAATGTTATGGATGTTTTGAAATGTTGAGAATTTATTTTATATTTACTTGCGAAATGGATGACGACATTTCATTTTCCGCTGTAATTATTCAATTATTTTTCTTAAGGGTATTTAATCTCCCTTGAAATTATTTTAAATGACATTTTGAAAAGTGGTCGCTACATAAGTGGTATCGGGGCGGGTCTACGGTTCTGTAGACTCGTTAAAATAATTTCTTTTTCAAACTAAATTTTCCTTTTTCGCAAGTTGTTAAAACTTTAATGGTATCTATGATTATTATCAGTCGCCGCTCCACGTCAACTTCAAGGTACACATTTCAAGTTATGTTTATGTTGTAGTCGTAACAAAATTTGACGGTTATGAGATTCAATTCATTTTTGAATCATGTTGCAATACCATGTTTATATTTTAGAGATGATATGCTATTGAGATTCATAATAAATGTTGGACATGTATGTGCTTTCTTATAAATTTATAAACATATGTAAATGCGTTAGTATAGCACTTCTATAACATCTATTGGGAGCAGTTAACCCTTAGACGCGATATATACTTTTATTTCCATCCCTTATGAGTAGATTCCTAAGAAGTTATTGGCTATAATGCACCTTAGGACCATGGAAACTCGTGGACATGGACGCCCAGCTAACCGATGTGCTGATAATCTAGGTGGTCAGAATGCCAACCCTGGTGCTGGAGTTGGTGGTGATGGTAATGGAGGTCAAGATAACCACAATAATAATGAGCCAGCTCTTACCTAGGCACAAGTTGTGCAACAGTTCCGACGTTTCACACCACCATCATTCAATATTATATCATGATGTATTTTAATAACATTTGTATGGTTTATTATATCATGATGTATTTTAATAACATTTCTTATAATATAATATAATCTACATCTAGTTTCATTTTATTTTACTTGATTGTTTCGTAAATAATAAATTAATTGCAAGTTAAAGTAGAATATTGATTTACCTAATGGGCTATGTGTACCAACATTTACTAATATAAACTCACTAATGGCCTCAAACCAACTTAATAAAATTCCTAAATCTTGAATTTATAGTTGAAGGCTCAACCCAACTATTTAATCCATTTACAAATAAACAAATACCCAACTAATTATATTAACATCCTACACACTTAAAATACAATATATATATATATATACACAACACACACACACACACAAAATGGGCGGCCAAGTGGAGAGGGGGAGGACATCTAGAGTCTTCATGTCCTTCTCATGCAAGACATAACCTTGTGTCTTGTTTGAACCCTTAAAATATGCACCACCCCTACATTTCAACACAAACAAAAATCTGCATTGAGAGACTAGAGAGAGGAGAGGGCCGAACCAAAGAAGAAGAGAGAAGGAAGAAAGGGTTCAACAAGAAATAAGTAATCTCCTTTCCTACTTTTTTTCTCTTCTAAGTATATAAAAAAAAAGTTCCTAATCTAACTCTAATCTCAAAACATGCAAACAAAATATACACCATGGATGCATGAATCAGCCGAACCATATAGAGTAGGAGGGGAGATCATTTTTCTACTTCCGGGACCTAGAATCGACTAAATCCGGCAAGAAATCGAGGTGGGTAAAATTATTTTCTTTTTTTTCTCTTATTTAAAATTATTACAAGTTAAATATATAAGGTGCATGCAAGTATTATGACTTTAGTTAGCTATACTTGATTAAAAATGACATTCATTACCATGCATGTAATGATCTTTGCAATTGTTGAATTTTAGTTTGTCATATTTTGATTATATGTGCAAATTAATTCATTGGTGGAAACTTTGGTTGAATATGGCAAATATGACCTTTGGTTATTAAAACTCCAAAAATACATGAGTATATACTGGACTATGGTAAGAGAATAATTAGCACCGGAAGATTTGATAATTCGAACATAAGTTCGAAAGATAACTAAAATAATTTAAATAAGATAAATTTTGGGATAAAATTGTTAAAATCCATAATTATGGTCTTATGTCCTGAAAGTAAGTCTTAATATATCAAAAATAAGTTCTCTATAAAATTTCACCTAAATCGGAATTTACTAAAATAGAAAATCGGGGCAAAAATGTAAATTTCAAGAATTCGGGGCCAAAACTGTAATTTACAGAAACTTACTGTTTCGAAAATAAAATTCAAGAAAAGTTGAGCTCGCTGGACTCGTAATAACATAAGGATCTTACCCCGAAAATTTGAGGTCAATCCGACAAGAAATGAAAAGGATATGTCAAGAATACTAAATACCGATTAAGGCAAAATGAACGGGTGAAATTATAATTTCTAAAAGATTAGAAATTAGAACTGAACGTAATCTAAAAGTACAAGCCATAAGGTTCAAATCGCAACTAGATTCATAATTTTAGGAGTTTAAATGAATCCAAACGAATTAATCAAAATTATAAGACAAAACTAAATAAAAATAATAATAATAATAATACTTTAATTTCGAAGGGCAGATTTATAATTTATGGAAGGAAAAATATCACGCCCCCAATATCGGGAAGGACGAGGGCGCGACGCATCGGTCGAGAAATCAATCAAAATGCGACAATAAATAGCGGAAGCAAAATAAATATTGGATAACATTTCAAAACAACCATCTTAGCCCGATGTACAAAGATTCGTTGTGACAAAGTTGATAAGCGAAATTACACTGTTCATAAGTTTGCAGCGGAAAAATACCAAACGAATTAAGTATGAAGCATAACTAACTATTACAAGTTAGGATAACAACAGAAATTCTAAGAACAGAAATCCTAAAATCTTGAAGGCAATCTTCTATTCGGCCTCTTCCACGAAGCCTTCTTCATCCTTTGTTGTTTGCTCATTCTCTGGTTTAAAAGGGAAAATGGTGGGGTGAGACAAAAGGTCTCAGTGAGTGGGTGATCGTGTGCGGGTGTGGCTCTTTCCTCTGAAAATTTTTAAGTGATGCATGATTTTATCAATTATAAAAAAAATGAGAACAATTACAATTACGTCGAAATTTTATAAACAATAATCATTGTGTAATTGTAATATTATAATTCTGTCCCCGTGGACGGATATCAAGTCAAGAAGTCAGTCAATCAGTCAATCAATCAATTCAGTTTCGAATCCTGCCGATGTGGACTTTGGATTATAGACTCTCCTTATTACTCCTAGCAAGATAGGCCGTCGCCCCAAGATTTGGACCGTCGTCCCAAGATTTGGACCGTCGCCCCAAGATTGCTGAGCCTTCGCTCTCACACTTAGCGTGTGCTTCCTTATCTCTTATTTGGGCTCGGTATGTCCTTAGCTGTGAGTCAATACCCGGATCACACCATAATCGCGATTATACCCCAAGTCTACGACCCAGGTCCCTCGGAACACTCCGTTCCTCGGTTATGGGAATAGGAAACAACGGTAGCCTTGTTCATGAACCGCATCCGCACTGCTCGATATAATACTCGGTCTAACCGTCCCTGACATGATTTGGGACTCTAGAGGTGGCTCCTACAGCTCAAGAGGTGGCCCCCAGATTATAGGTCGGCACTCTGTTTCATATGGACTCAAGAGGTGGCCCCCGTCCGTCGACGTGGCACTTTGTTCCGATAGAGTTAGAGGCGGACCCGTCCGTGGCACTTTATTTGTATAGCACTTAGTTCCCGGACAGTCACATTTATCAATTTGACGCGTTTCACAAGTATCACGTAAACGTTCGGTCAGTGAAATTAATAGCGTCTTTTGATTAAGTATGGAATATGGTTAATTTTATTTGTGGCCCGGTAATGCGGAATAGGACTTGTATATAAACTCGAAAATATTCTCAATAATTTATTAACGGTCTGATGGGTTCGGATCAGATATATTAACTGGGTAGGTTCGACGAAACGAAAAGAGAGTTTCGTAAATAGTTTGAAAGGACGTTTCTACCCTTGGGTTCAAACCTAAGCGTTGGAGTATGAAACGAAATCGGATGGTTATGAAATTTTACGAGGAAGCCAAAAATAATTCCTCGACTCCAGATTTAAGGAAAATTCGGAAATTTCCAGTTTCGGGACTGAATTTTTCAGAAATTACGATATTGCCCCAAAACTTAAGGAAATCGTTCCGAGGCATATAAGGCTATGAATTTAGCTCGGAATTTAACGAAATTTTACGAGATGACTCGTGATGAACCTGGAATTACAGATTTTTGAAAATTCCAAAAAATTTCGGGCCTGGTACAGAAGTTTGGAATTTTTGCGTTTTGGCCCCGAAATTATTTAAAATTTGCGATTTGGACTATTAAGTTTAGATATCGAACTCCGAATCGCTTGAAACTTTATGGACAGCCTATACGTGGTATAATACGTACTTTCCAAGGTCCAGAATGTTGTATTTTTCGAAATTTTCAGTTTAGTCCTCAAACTTTGAGAAATTACAATTTATGCCCAAAAGCTCTGTTTACTCGTTTCAAGTCCCGTTTTGGCTGCAAATAAATTATCCATATATCATAACATAATCATATAATACAAGATTTCAGATTTTGGTAGGGTTTTAACAACATTTAGAAGAAAATATATAACTTTCAAGTTATCACAAAATCGGCACCCGACTACCAAATCGGTTGTCGTTTAAATTCGATAAATCATATTGCATGTTGTTATAACCGTAACATTCATCTTTAAAAATATGCATTTATACAAGAATTTCAGATTAGTACATACTTTCATATTTTTCATAATATTTGAAGATTATGTTTAAGAAAAACGAATTTCACATAGTTATACACAAAATCATAACATGTAATTTTAACATGAAAATTTTAACATAGATCATATCAATAGAATCTTGAAATACTTCAGATTTAACATACGCATCACAAGTAAAGAAGATATTTATACTCTAAAGTTGGAAAGAGTTTTCACCCACCTCGATCTTGTCGGATTTAGTCGGTTATAGGTCTTGAAAGTTGGAAAACGACTTCTCCTCTACTACTACATGGTTTGGCCGATCCATATGTACCTCAAGGTGAGAATTATGTTTGCATGTATTAAGATTAAGGTTAGGTTATGGAGGTTTTCATAAGAAATTATGGAAATAGTTATAAGGGATGAGATTACCTATTTCTTGTTGAAATTTTTCTTCCTCCTTATTCTTCCTCTTGGTTCGGCCCTCTCTCTTTATTAGACTCTCAATTGCAGATTTTTTGGTTGTGTAGGAGGTGTAAAATGAGGGTTATGTTAGGGTGTAAGTATTTAAAGTTGGGATAAGGAGGGTTGGGAAGTAAAATGTGTAGAAGACTTGTTACATGTGTCAAGATGTTTCATGCAAGTCTTGCATGTGATGAGTGAAGAATCTAGAGCTACACATTTCCACTCCATTTTGGTCACCCATATGTATGTATATATACATATATTATTATTTTTTTGTTAAATTAAGAGTATAATTAAAATGGTAAAAGATTTAATTAGTTGGGTTGGGCTTTTAAGTGTAACTTCAAGTCTTATGATTTTTAATAAGTTGGGTTGAGTCCATTAGTGAGTCCTCATATAGTTAGGTGTTGGCAATTAGCCCAATAGGTAAATCAACACACTATTTTAATTTTTATTATTTGGTTAATTAAGTAAATTACAAAGTTAAAGAGTGAAATAAAATAAAATAGATGTAGGTTATATCATGACATAAAATAACTATTATTAAATTACACCATGGTTTGATATATTATACATGTGATAAGTTATCGAATTTAGGGGGTTTTACAAAAAACCTCCATGCAATTTCTGATCTTAGAACCTTATATTATAACGGACTTTTCGCTACAAAGTTCATAATTTTCGGACATACAATCAAACCGTTCCGACTTAATCAAATTTATAATATTTTAGTAAAAATAATGATAGTACTTAAAAGACGGAAGGGCAGAATTGTAATTTATGAAATGTAAAACTTTCATACAACTTCTGATCTTCAATCCTCGTATCATAACGGACTTTTAGCAATAAAGTTTGTAATTTTCGGACGTATAATCAATCCGTACCGAATTATCCAAATTCATACAATTACAGTAAAAATAATAATGATAGTACTTAAAAGACGGAAGGGCAGAATTGTAATTTTCGAAAGGTAAACTTTCACGCAACTTCTGACCTTCAATCCTCATATCATAACAGACTTTTTGCAATAAAGTTCGTAATTTTCGGACGTATAATCAATCTGTACCGAACTATTCAAGTTTATGAGTTTATTATAAGATTATGCTAAGACTCGCACAATAGCAATCTAATCATCAACCGGTTGAACTAATTCCTTTAGTTTATCCAAGTCCATTTACTATCAAATAATCATATTGATATCTTATAATATGCATAATCATTGTTAATCATGACAATAATTGTTATTCAATAGAAATCGGGAGTAAGTGTTGTGCGGAGCTAAGTGCTACGACCTTCGGGCGGGAGCCACCGCTAGAGTCCATACGAGTACCTCTAAAGTCCCTTTTTCTATTTATATGGTTAGTCTAAGTCATGAATCGAGCAGCGTGGCTGCGGTTCTAGGCAAAGCTACAGTCGTATCCTATTTCCTTGAAGCCGAAGGACGAAGTGATCCTAAGGTGACTGGGTCGTAGAATTCGAGTATAGTCGCGATTATGATATGATCCGGGCATAGACCCAAGCTAAGGACATATCGATCCCAGATAAGAGATAAGACAGCACGTCACCAAGCGTGAGAGCGATAAAGCTCAAAGGCCAATGTTATAGTGATGGTCCGACAAACGCCCAAGGCTACGATTATCAAACCAAAGGTCGTGGCGATAGTCAAAGGTCAAAACTGATAACGGTCTTAGACGTTATAAGGAGGCTAAGGGATTAGTCATGTAGACGACCTCCCAAAGCTAAATACTCATTGGGCGCTCGATGCCGTGCATTCTTCATACTCAACCGCAATCTACGGAGATTGACTGTAATTCATGTCATAATTCATAATATTCTTCTTGAAAACTTGCACCAATTTTTTTTAAACAACACTATTTTTCATAAGTGGGAGAAACATAATATTTATTAAATAATAAACTCATTAAATATCAAACCCCGACTCACTGAGAATCCATTATTCTCACCCCATTTTGAATTGTTTTTGTAAAACCCCACTAGATGAAGAGAATCAAGAGGAAGAAGAGACAAATGCTGACGACCACTGAAGACCATCCTCAAAGTATTGCCAAGACATAGGAAATTAGGATACTGCATTAATGCTTCTTTTATTTCCTGTGTCAAAATGTATTTTGATTTCCGATGTACTCTTTTGCACTTGATGTAATAATTCTGCTGTACTCATGAATGTTTCTTCTATCGAATAACCAGACTTAGTTAACCGGGCTGAGATCTGGCACTTGTATGCTTACTGAAATTTCTTTATCACAAACGTTATTTATTACGTTAACTGTCGCATTCTCGTCCAACCCCGGTGTAGGGGCGTGACAGGAGTGGTATCAGAGCTCGGTTTGTAAGAAGGACACTTACATCGAGCTTTCCAGGATAAGATTCTTCGGACTTAGATGGAAATTCCACCTAGGGCGAAGTGAACCATAGAAATGAGACCTAATGTAGATTTCTCAAGTCAATTCTCATTAAGATCTCTTTCGACTTGTCACTATTCACTTGGAATATGCATAGTCAAATTCAAATTTCCTAAGTCATTGGCCAAGATACTTGATTAAGTATTCACGGCAATTCCCCGATTAAATCAATTCTCCTATTGAACTCTTGAAACGGACATAGCTTATTTCACTTATCAGATCCTCTGAACTCCACTAAACCTCATTACCTTTCAAAATGGGGTATTTTTATTTCTTGGTCGCTGATGTCGTATAAGCATATTTGTTGCGTCATTAAGTTATCCTTGATGATAATTCATGCTTAATAGAGTTTTATTATTGGATATTTCATTCCATTTGCTATTCGTTCAGAGTAAGCGTCGCCAATTGACATTGTCTAAATTAATTAAGTCGCTATACTATTCGTTTGGAATAGTGATGACTAATTTCAACTTATTACAAGTTCTATGTTGCTACGTACATTCTAGTCAATCTAGCTACGATATTCGTTCGGAAAGCATAAAGCCAATATTACAAGGAATTATTTAAAATATTCGACCATCCGAATGAGGTGAAATCTAAACCTCGCAAAAACTCAAAAGTTCGCATTGAATTATTAAGACTTACCTCCTTAATAATTATATATATATATATATATGTGTGTGTGTGTGTGTGTGTGTCTGTCTATTTTAGTTGTCTCGCTGGGACGCTACTTACGATAAGAATCGTGTTAGTTACTGACTTAGACCTTGGTTTGGTAGGCATGGATTCCGAAATAGAGATGGTCGCTGAGCTCATGCGTCTGACAGAAAGGGGCAAAATCTTAAAAGAACAGGCCACTCACTGGCGACAGAGCTGGGCAGATCAATTTAGAGCGAAGCTAAGGGACCAAGATCGGATCGAGACACTCGAGCAGCAAATTCAGACCCTGACGGAAGAGCTGAATAGAGCTGGCTAACACATATCGCATCCAGAGGAATGAGGCAATGCAGATACTCGAGTTTCGTCGAGAAGAATGCAGGAGCTTGGAGATAGCATTACGCGAGTGTAGTAATTATGCAGTGATACAAGAGGCCGCCATTTAGAACCTCCAGCATGCATGTTCACAGTTCAATTCTCATGTTGATACTCTTGAAAGTACCCTGGCTACTAAGCGCCTGCGACATATGGAGTTTTCAGATTCGATGAGAGATCGGATGACCGAGTTAGCTGAGTTGATTCCAAATCTGCTTACTACCCCACCAGGAGGGACGACCACAGTATCCTCTAGCTCTGAGGAAGAGGACCCTGAAGAGGACCCGATGGAGACAGGAGAGGACTGAGAGTGTTGCTATTATATTCTTACTATGATGTTTAACTATTATAATAATGATGTGATCGATATTTTAGTTCTTAAGTATTGTGGGGTGATGGTTAGGTAGGGTAATTTTCTAATTTATCCCTATCCGAAACTGTAATTTTCCATGTCAAAGTAGACCATCAGGATGTATCAACTATGATGATATGATATTCGTGTTTTATTATAATAAGATTTAAAATAATGTGTGCGCATTTAAATTCTCTATATTTACCACTTGAGTTAAGCTAACTATAATAACCATTAACTGTGATAGATGGCTGATCGATGTGGAAGTGGAAGACCTCGTACCCAACGTAATGACAATGAAGAACCACACGGAGGAGATGGAAATCCATTCCAAGAGGATAACAACACTGCTCAAGCAATCGCCCAATTGGTGACCTTCCTACAACAACATATCACACCGAACCCAAATGCACCCGAAACAAATGATCGGGCATTAGAAAGGTTACTCAGATTTAAACCCCCTACTTTTCTCGGAGAACCGGATGACACGATAGCTGAACACTAGCTTGAAAGGATAGAAAGTATATTTGCAACCCTACAGTTTGGAGGAACAAAAGCTGTCACTCACAACCTTTCGATTGGAGTCTGCAGCTCACGACTGGTGGAAGATTACAAATGAAAAATGTACAAGGGAAGCTACTGACCGAACATGGGAAAACTTCGTAAAGGCTTTCCGTGATCAATACATTTCTCAGGCCGCTCGTGAAGCTCGTCGTGACGAGTTCTACCATCTTAAACAAGGGGCAATGACTGTAGCCCAGTACGAGTCTCAATTCAATCGACTCTCAAAATACGCGCCAGGACTGGTGAGCACAGAGGAGGACAAACTGTACAAATTTACGCGCGGGTTGAGGTTTACGCTACAACAAAGCTTGCTGTCAGTGAGAATGGCTACAATGACAGAAGCTGTCGAGGCTGCCAGCCGAATCGAAAGCGGGATGACCCGGTTGGGACAGGCGAAGGATCGCTCAAGTGGGAAGTTCAAGAGATCCGCACCAAATCCATCATCCAGACTACCCCAAAAATTTCAACGCAAGACTACTGGACAGAATACCGGAAGGAGGCCTATGAATAACCTACCGCCATGTTCCCACTGTAATAAGATGGGACATAAATATGAAGACTGTTGGAAGAAGCAAGGGAGATGCTTGCGTTGTGGAGATAATCAACACCCAACTAGGGAATGCCCAACGTGGGAGACACAGGGAAACAATCAGCAGAAAAATGCAGCTAAGAAGGATGATCGCAAAGGTAAGGGGAAGGCACCAGCAAGAGTTTATGCCTTAGCTGGACAAGAAGCCCTTAACACAACAAATGTGGTGGAAGGTACATTTCTTGTGTCAAACCACTCTGCTCATGCATTGTTAGATCCAGGATCATCACATTCTTTTGTTGCACCTCATTATGCACAAAAACTGAATGTCGACATGGAGTCACTACCCATAAGCTTAGAAGTATCCACACCTATGGGTACGAGCCGAGAAACAGATTTAGTATTTAGAGATTGTGAAGTGATCATTAAAGGTCACTGTTTTCCTGCCGACCTAATTCTTCTCCCTATACTTGAGTATGACCTCATACCTGGGATGGATTGGCTATCTAAACACTTTGCACAACTCGACTGCCATTCTATAATAGTTCGATTCTGCAAACCCGATCACCCAGTAGTTGAACTACATGGGGATGCTATAATTAACTCGGCCCCAATCATATCAGCCATGAAGGCGAGAAGGGCCATCTCGAAGGGAGCAATGGGGTATTTGGATTTTGTCATTAACAAACCCAAGAGTAAAATGGAGATTGAAGCTACACCAGCAGTATCAGAATATCGTGATATTTTCCCCACAGAACTTACTTCTCTACCTCCAGATAGGGAAGTTGAATTCAGCATTGATATCTTGTCGGGAAAGGCACTTGTGGTTAGAACGCCATATCGAATGGCCCCACTAGAACTGCAAGAACTGAAGGTTCAGTTGCAGAAATTGCTAGAGGTTGGATTTATCCGACCTAGTATATCTCCTTGGGGAGCACTAGTGCTATTCGTAAAGAAGAAAGATGTCACACTAAGATTGTGCATCGATTACCGAGAACTTAACAATATTACTGTTAAGAACAAGTATCCACTTCCCAGGATCGACGAACTATTCGACTAACTACAAGGAGCAACGGTTTACTCAAAGTTCGATCTTCAACAAGGATATTACCAATTGAGGATCAAAGAGAATGACATACCGAAGACTGCCTTTCAAACTAGGTATGGTCATTACGAATTCGTGGTAATGCCTTTTGGATTGACCAACGCGTCGGCTGCATTTATGGATTTAATGCACTGCGTATTCTAACCATATCTGGATCAATTCGTAGTGATTTTTATTGAAGACATACTCGTTTATTCCAAGTCGGATCAAGATCACGAAACTCACCTGAGATTGGTACTAGAGACACTAAGGAAGCATAAATTGTACGCCAAATTCATCAAGTGTGAATTATGGTTAAGAAAGGTAGCGTTTTTAGGACACATAATATCTGGAGATGGAGTCGCTGTAGATCCATCAAAGGTGGAGACTATTCTGGACTGGAATAGTACATAAACAGTCATGGAGATACGAAGCTTTCTTGGACTTACGGGTTACTACCGCAAATTCATTAAGATTTTTCCAAAATCGCAGGACCACTCACAAGACTGACACAGAAACACGTCAAATTTGAGTGGAACGATAAGTGTGAGTTGAGCTTCCAGGAACTCAAGAGAAAACTCACTACCGCACTGTACTAACACTTCCCGAAGGGGGTGAAGGGTTTGTGGTATACAATGATGCATCAAAGGAAGGATTAGGAGTTGTGCTGATGCAAAATGGCAAGGTTGTGGCTTATGCATCACGAAAGCTAAAAATCCACGAGATGAATTATCCGACCCATGACCTTGAACTAGCAGCAATAGTGTTTGCTTTGAAGAAATGGAGACACTTCCTGTATGGAGCTATATTCACGATCTTTACCGGCCATAAGAGTCTCAATTTGTTCTCCCAGAAGGAGTTGAATCTAAGACAGAGACGGCGGATAGAACTTCTTGATGATTATAACCTCACCATTCAGCATCATCCGGGCAAGGCCAATGTCGTAGCAGATGCCTTAAGTAGGAAAGCAAGTGTGGCCAGACTCATGATAACGGAATCGGATGCCCTAAGAGAAATAACCCAATGGAACCCAAGACAGTCTAAGACACACGTTGTGTACGCTAATTTGTAAATGAAGCCGGACTTACTTAAGGAAATCCAAGAAGCACAGACCAAGATGGGAAGTTGTGTAAACTTAAGGAAAGGGTCGCACAAGGTGAGAAATCTAAGTTTAGCATGTCGGAAGATGGAACACTAAAATTCAAACACCGTATATGTGTTCCCGATAATGACGAACTCAAAAAGAAAATCTTAGCAGAGGCTCACTGCTCTCGGTATACAATTCATCCAGGTGGTAATAAGATGTATAAGGATCTAAAGAAACACTACTGGTCGGTGAATATGAAGAACCAAGTTGCAGAATTCGTAGCAAGGTGTTTAACCTGTCAAAGAGTGAAGGCTGAACACCAGAGACCATCAGGATTGCTACGACCCCTCAAGATTCCTGAATGGAAATGGGAACTAATTACGATGGACTTCGTGATGGATCTACCAACAACCAGTGGAGGATATAACACAATCTGGGTAGTCGTGGATAGACTTACAAAGTCAGCTCACTTCCTACTCGTAAGAAAGAATGATAGTCTCCAGAAGCTAGCAAGGACATATATCCGAGAAATCGTTAGATTACATGGAGTACCTGTAGACATTGTGTCAGACCGTGACCCCAGATTTGTCTCCAGATTCTGGAAGAGCCTTCATCAAGAACTTGGGACGGCATTAAGTTTCAGTACTACAGCACACCCTCAGACGTACGGACAATCCGAGCAAACGATACAAGTCCTTGAGGATATATTACGGGCATGTGCACTAGATTTTCAAAGGAGTTGGAGTCACCAACTACCATTAGCTGAGTTTGCTTACAACAACAGCTATCAGGCAACTATCGGGATGGCTCCATATGAAGCATTATATGGAAGAATGTGCCGATCACCAATACATTGGGAGATTGACGACCGATGGACACCAAGGACTAAGCAGAACCGAAACCCGATACCAAAAGTTGATCTAGTAGAAGATGCCATGGATATGGTTCGAATCATTTGGGATCGAATTCGCACTACTCAGAGCCGACAGAAGAGTTATGCAGACCAGAGGAGAAGAGATTTAGAATTCGACACAGGCGACAAAGTATTCCTTCGTTTATCACCACGTAAGGGTTTTATCAACTCGAAGAAGGGAGGGAAGCTTAGCGCTAGATATGTCGGACCTTTCACCATCCTAGAACGAATTGGATAATTGACATATCGTCTCGAGCTGCCAACCGATCTTTCCGGAATGCACAACGTATTTTGTATCTCAAGGTTGAGGAAATATCATCCAGATCCTGAACATGTCATCACGCATGACATACCACCAATCAAAGAATATTTAACTTATATCGAGAAGCAGATTAGGATCGTGGATCAACAAGTACGCGAACTAAGAGACAAGAAGATACCATTGGTCAAGGTCGTTTGGACAAATCACAATAGAGAGGAAGACGCTACATGGGAAGCTGAAGAAGAAATGAAGAAATCATATCCTGAGTTGTTCGAGAAGGAATTAGGGGACCAAATTATTCTAAGGAGAGGAGGATGTAGAACCCCCTAAAATTCGATAGCTCACTATATGTGCGGTTTATTATATCATGATGTATTTTAATAACATTTGTTATAATATAATATAATCTACGTCTAATTTCATTTTATTTTACTTGATTGTTTCGTAAATAATAAATTAATTGAAAGATAAAGTAGAATATTGATTCACCTAATGGGCTATGTGTACCAACATTTACTAATATAAACTCACTAATGGACTCAAACCCAACTTAATAAAATTCCTAAGTCTTGAATTTATAGTTGAAGGCCCAACCCAACTACTTAATCCATTTACAATTAAACAAATACCCTACTAATTATATTAACATCCTACACACTTAAAATACAAAAAAAAAATATATACAACAAACACACACACACACACAAAATGGGCGGCCAAGTGGAGAGGGGGAGGACATCTAGAGTCTTCATGTCCTCCTCATGCAAGACATAACCTCGTGTCTTGTGCTCCCTTTCCCCATGCCTTGACCACCATTTGAACCCTTAAAAATATGCACCACCCCTTACATTTCAACACAAAAAAAAATCTGCATTGAGAGACTAGAGAGATAAGAGGGCCGAACCAAAGAAGAAGAGAGAAGGAAGAAGAGGGTTCAACAAGAAATATGTAATCTCCTTTCCTACTTTTTTTCTCTTCTATAAGTATAAAAAAAACTTCCTAATCTAACTCTAATCTCAAAACATGCAAACAAAATATACACCATGGATGCATGAATCGGCCGAACCATATAGAGTAAGAGGGGAGATCTTCCACTTCCGGGACCTAGAATCGACTAAATCCGGCAAGAAATCGAGGTGGGTAAAATTGTTTTCTTTCTTTTCTCTTATTTAAAATTATTACAAGTTAAATATATATGTTGCATGCAAGTATTATGACTTTAGTTAGCTATACTTGATTTAAAATGATATTCATTACCATGCATGTAATGATCTTTGCAATTGTTGAATTTTAGTTTGTCATATTTTGATTATATGTGCAAATTAATTCATTGGTGAAACTTTGGTTGAATATGGCAAATATGACCTTTGGTTATTAAAACTCCAAAAATACATGAGTATATACTGGACTATAGTAAGAGGATAATTAGACACCGGAAGATTTGATAATTCGAACCTAAGTTCGAAGGATAACTAAAATTATTTAAATAAGATAAATTTTGGAGTAAAATTGTTAAAATCCATAATTCTGGTTTTATGTCCTGAAAGTAAGTCTTAATATATCAAAAATAAGTTCTCTATAAAATTTCACCTAAATCGGAATTTAGTAAAATTGAAAATCGTGGCAAAAATATAAATTTCAAGAATTCGGGGCCAAAACTGTAATTTACAGAAACTTACTGTTTCAAAAATAAAATTTCCTGAAAAGTTGAGCTCTCTGAACTCGTAATAACATAAGGAGATTACCCCGAGAATTTTAGGTCAATCCGACAAGAAATGAAAAAGATATGTCAAGAATACTAAATACCGATTAAGGCAAAATGAAGGGGTGAAATTATAATTTTTAAAAGAATAGAAATTAAAACTGAACGTAATCTAAAAGTACAAGCCATTAGGTTCAAATCTCAACTGGATTCATAATTTTTGGAGTTTAAATGAATCCAAACGAATTAATCAAAATTATAAGACAAAACTAAATAAAAATAATAATAATAGTACTTTAATTTCGAACGGGCAAAATTGTAACTTATGGAAGGAAAAACCTCCATGCAACTTATGATCTCAGAACCTTATATTATAACGGACTTTTCTCCACAAAGTTCATAATTTTCGGACGTACAATCAAACCGTTCCGACTTAATCAAATTTATAATATTTTAGTAAAAATAATGATAGTACTTAAAAGACGGAAGGGCAGAATTGTAATTTCTGAAAGGTAAAACTTTCATACAACTTCTGACCTTCAGTCCTCATATCGTAACGGACTTTTCGCAATAAAATTCATAATTTTCGGACGTATAATCAATCTGTACCGAATTATCCAAATTCATACAATTATAGTAAAATAATAATGATAGTACTTAAAAGACGGAAGGGCAGAATTGTAATTTCCAAAAGGTAAACTTTCATGCAACTTCTGATCTTCAATCCTCATATCATAACGGACTTTTCGCAATAAGGTTCATAATTTTCGGACGTATAATCAATCCGTACCGAACTATTCAAGTTTATGAGTTTATTATAAGATTATGCTAAGACTCGCACAATAGCAATCTAATCATCAACCGGTTGAACTAATTTCTCTAGTTTATCCAAGTCCATTTACTATCAAATAATCATATTGATATCTTATAATATGCATAATCATTGTTAATCACGACAATAATTGTTATTCAATAGAAATCGGGAGTAAGTGCTGTGCGGAGCTAAGTGCTACGACCTTCGGGCGGGAGCCACCGCTAGAGTCCGTATGAGTACCTCTAGTCCCTTTTTTCATTTATATGCATGAGGGGCAGTTAGTCTAAGTCATGAATCGAGCAGCGTGGCTGCGGTTCTAGATAAAGCTACCGTCGTATCCTATTCCCTTGAAGCCGAAGGACGCAGTGATCCTAAGGTGACTGGGTCATAGAATTCGTGTATAGTCGCGATTCTGATATGATCCGGGCATAGACCCAAGATAAGGACATATCGAACCCAGATAAGAGATAAGGCAACACGTCACCAAGCGTGAGAGCGATAAAGCTCAAAGGCCAATGTTATAGTGATGGTCCGACAAACGCCCAAGGCTACGGTTATCAAACCAAAGGTCGTGGCGATAGTCAAAGGTCAAACACTTATAATAGTCTAAGACGTTATAAGGAGGCTAAGGGATTAGTCATGTAGACGACCTCCCAAAGCTAAATATTAATTGGGCGCTCGACGCCGTGCATTCCTCATACTCAACCGCAATCTACGGAGATTGACTGTACATTCATGTCATAATTCATAATATTCTTCTTGAAAACTTGCACCAATTTTTTTTAAACAACACTATTTTTCAAAAGTGGGAGAAACATAATGTTTATTAAATAATAAACTCATTAAATATCAAACACCGACTCACTGAGAATCCATTATTTTCACCCCATTTTGAATTGTTTTTCTAAACCCCACTAGATGAAGAGAATCAAGAGGAAGAAGAGACAGATGTTGACGACCACTGAAGACCGTCAAAGTATTGCCAAGACATAGGAAATTAGGATACTACTTTAACGCTTCTTTTATTTCCTGTGTCAAAATGTATTTTGATTTCCGATGTACTCTTTTGCACTTGATGTAATAATTTCACCGTACTCGTGAATGTTTCTTCTATCGAATAACCAGACTTAGTTCACTGGGCTGAGATCTGGCACTTGTATGCTTACTGAAATTTCTTTATCACAAACGTTATTTATTACATTAACTGTCGCGTTCTTGTCCAACCCCGATATGGGGGCGTGACAGACCAACTTTTGTCGATGAATGGTTGATGTCGCTGGAGCGTACCCTTGAGCTCATTAGGTGCACCGATGCGCAAAATATTCTTTGCGCCCAGTATCAAATGGTAGAGGATGCTGGACACTGGTGGATGAGAAATTGGCGTTTAAGGCCGGCAGCCGAGCATGCTGCATTAACTTGGGATTAGTTCAAAGAACTAGTGATGGAACAGTACTATCCACAGCGCTACCGAGAGAAGATGGAGAGAGATTTCTAGAACCTTGAGCAAGGGAGGTTATCGGTTGATGAATATGAGAGAAAATTCAACCAAATCAACTTCTTTGTAGAGCACATGGTAGATACCGACCGCAAGAGGGCCCTTAAGTTCCGGAGTGGTTTACGCCCGAGTATTCGTCACATTGTGGCTGGTCATGGGGTGCTACCATATACTGAGACAGTGTTCTAAGCTAAAGAGGTTGAAGCTAGTCAGAACTTGAGTTCTCAACCAGCTGCTAAGTCAACTTCTGGTAAGAGAGGTTGGAATGGGAATCAGTCTAAGTCGACGGCTTCCAATAAGCAAAGAAGGTAGATGAGAAATCTGGACCGGGCTCGGTGATCACTAGGCCTGCATGCCCAAAGTGTGGTAAGAATCATGGCGGGGAGTGTTTGTATGGAAAGGGTGTCTGCTATAATTGCGGGAAGCCAGGTCACACAAGCCGACATTGTCCACAATCTAAGGGCAAAAGACAAGCATCGAGAGGTCAAGCTGGAGTCTACTCAATGAATCAGGCTGATGATAGTCCCGGCACAGTATCAGGTATGCTTATGATCTCTAATGTGCCTGCTTTCGCTTTGTTTGACACTGGTACCACACACTCTTTTATGTCTGTAAAGTTCTATCATGCCATTGGTCATAGAAGCGTTAAAACTGTTGAGTCTCTTGAGGTTAGCTTACCGTCAGGAAATACGATCCTCACTAACAGAATGATTGACGAGAGTATCGAGATAGGAGGAAGAGAATTTGACGCTAGTCTGTATTTGATTAACTCAATGGATTTTGATGTGATCCTTGGTATGCAGTGGCTCGATAGACACGATGCCGATATAAGCTGCCGTGAAAAGAAGGTGACATTGATGTGTTTCGAAGGCGAGTCGATCACCTTTTATGATACTAAGAGTAGGGCAGTACCAAGAGTAATCACAACCATGAAGGCACTGAGAAGTCTAAGGAAGGAGGAATGTCAGGGTTACTTGGTGAGTTTGGTCGACACTCGTACTAATGAGGTGTCCCCTATAGATGTACCTATAATACGGGAGTTTTTGGATGTGTTTCCAGAAGATTTGCCGGGAGTCCCACTCGACCGGCAAGTGGAGTTTAGTATTGATTTGGTCCCTGGGGTGGCCCCAACATCCAAAGCGCCATATAGAATGGATCCGAAGGAACTTCAAGAATTGAAAGTTCAAATTCAAGAGCTGCTGGAGCTTGGATTTGTTCATCCTAGTGTGTCACCATGGGGTGCACCAGTGCTGTTTGTAAGAAAGAAGGATGGGTCACTTCGGATGTGTATAGATTACAGAGAGTTGGATCGACTCACGGTGAAGAACAAATACCCACTACCGAGAATCGAGGATCTATTCGATCAGTTGAGGGGATCCAGAACCTTTTCGAAGATCGATTTTCAGTAGGGGTACCGCCAACCGAAGATTAGGGAGTGTGACATATAATACCCGGTTGTAAATTCATTCATTATCATTCAGTAAATTGTCACTCAGTAATTTTTCACTCATTAATAATCATTCATCATTCATATTCATTCATTGTATTCACCATTCGGCGTTTTTTGAATCGTATATCAGTTATCATTCGTCATTCAACCTTGTTTTGAGAATCGAGACGAGGATATTATCATCATCATCATATTTTGGTTGCTGGATGTGAAGAGTAGCGTACGCTGCATACTCTTTTTAGCGCACACTAATTGTGTACTAGTAGCGCACGCTAACGTTCAGTATTAGCGCACGCTATTGCATTTCAGGCAGACACTCCAGAAGGTACTGGACTGAATTTGAGTTGTAGTAGCGCATGCTATGAAAGGAAATTGCACACGCTAGTAGTTTGGATAGCGCACGCTAAGCAATCAGTATAGCGCGCGCTAAGGCTCATTCAGACAGTCCAGTAGGTACTGGGCTGAAATGGAATAATTCATAGCGCAGGCTACGAGTGGATCATAACATACACTAATGGTATCAGTAGCGTATGCTAAGTTATAGGTGTAGCGCACGCTAACGCGAGAAAGGCAGAGGACAGTAGGTTTTGGACTCCAATTCTGGGCATCAACTATCAGGTAGCGCACGCTAACACAATGTTAACGTAATCTAATAAGAGGCATTAGCGCATGCTACCAAGTACGTAGCGCACGCTAACGATGTCGACAGTGGATACTGGACTACCCGGTGAACCCACTAGCGCACTCTAAGCATAGGAGCTAGCGCGCGTTAAGCTGGGTTTAGTATATATTGGACAGTTTAGCCCCATTTCGTCATTTTCACATCTCACCTCCTTCCTTGGGCGATTTTGGGCAATTTTGGTCTATTTGGGAAGATCTCTTCGAGCTGCAATCACCTATCATCATCTTCAAGCTTCTAGTTCAGATTAATCATCACTTAATCCTCTCCAACATACCAAATCAAGGTAAATATTTTCTTGAATCTAGAACTTCGGGATCTGAGTGTTTTCCTTCCGATCTCTTCAAGTTAGCTTGCTATTATGTTGAAATATGTTGGATATGGATTATCTACCTTGGATACATGTGTTCCTATGAATTTATTGGTGTATTTTCCGGATTTGTTGAGTATGTGGGGATTTATTCAAGAACCCTTGAGGGTTGACTTTGGATTTTGGGGGTTTTCAATTAGATGTTATCGTAATCTCAAGTTGTGTATTCTTATTGGATTATCGATTGTGTTGATGGTGTTTTGTTTGAGTGAATCACTCATTTGGAGGTTGGTTTTCGATACAATTAGGATTGGTTGTAAATAATGGGAGATTGTTTACAAAGTGTTTGTCATAATGCCCCAATGAGTTTGGATATTGTTGTATCAACTTTTGAAGTGGGTTGTGATCATGCTTGATTCATATATTAAGCGGATTGTTGGTAATTGTGTTATTCAAGGTTGTTCGAGCGACCGATAATTCCACATAGGACGTTTGTTCGAGGAAGGACATTTCATCACTGGTATTTGTGTAAGTTAATTCTTACTCGGTTAAAAGGATACTCATTCCTTTCGTTATTGTTCATTCATATTCATAATTCATTCATGGTATATTATTCATGTTGAGACTTGTAATTATCAAACTAATCATTCAATTCACGAGGAACGACGGTTCCAATCATTTCAGTGAGCTATCATTTATTTCATTATTATTTCATCTCGGTGAGTCATTCTTGACCCTTGTCGGATTATTATTCATTAATATTCATCATGGTTACTTTTGTTCTTGTGACTTTCTGGGATCATATTGCGTGGCCGGGTGGTTATGTGTGGATTTTTTAGTCGGGAACGTGATAGTCATGTGATTCGGGTTCACCGATACACTGGACTGTGCACACGGTAACGTGCCTCCGTGAGACTAATAAGGTACAAGTGTGGGTGTGTCCGGACACTCGTCTTGTGCACTTGCACGTCCCATTACGGGCACACTATGATGCCCCTCTTCAGCTTGATTTCATAACTAAGATACATAATGATTGTGTTTATTCAACTCTTGAGGATTGTTGTCCTGTGTAACTGACCCCATTGGGGATGTTGTTACGTACGTTAACATACCTTGTTAACGTATGTAAAATTATCCTAGGGGCTACTGCCTCAATTCGTGGCATGCATTACGTATGTTATTTCCTTGCCGTAGCGTACATAATGTATCTGTTGACTTGCTACAGTGCAATACTTATTTACATACGTAATGGGCTATCCTTAACGTAAGTAAAGCTCGATGTTGTCCACATCTACGCCTAAAGTTGCCGACACCAAGCCCACTCGTTATTCACAGCTCGGATCTGTCCGATTACTCTACCTAACATACGTTAAGCTCGCATCGTTACGTACGCAAGCTCCTTTGCTTAGCATACGCTATGCTTGCACCATTACGTACGGAAGCTCCGATGCTTAACGTACGTAGTGGCTTTTATACTTAGACATTTTTGCTCCTGTCTGTCGTCTCAATATACCGAAAAAGGGACTTTCCTAAAGTACTCGAGTACCATTTATTATTACAAGGATGAAACGGACCAAATAGAATAATGCCCAAACAAAGGGAACACAACTAGCCACAGTATCACGCCTCGCCATCATCATCGTACCGTCCCGGTGCTCGCTCGTAAGGATCCTTAGAACCTGAAAAACACAAAAGGAATTTTCCTCACATGAGAGGGGTTAGGGCAAGTATTACAAGTGAAACATCACATCTTACACATAAAAGCATATGCACCAATTTCAAAGCCATGATAATGATTTTCCGGAAAATGCAATTATCCAAACATATCTCAATAATGACAATATCTCTTGATTAACCGTGGACTCGACAATGCGCGAATCCCTCCTGGACCCCATCAAGTCATCTCGGAGTGGCTAACCCAAATGTTCATAGAACTGTCATAAGCGGAACCCTCCTCGGCCCCGTCAGGCCCTCTCGGAGTGAACGAATATAACTCTCACGCTCATATGCATTACTTTCCACATTCAAGAATATAACTTCCACAAGAATCACTTGCCTGGAATGAGAGAAAAGGGTACGAACGACAAGGTATCAAGATTGAAGGAATCGACAACTCCGAACCTAGACAAATTCGTAATCAACCATCAATAATCCATCGGTAGGAAAATAAGTTGGAATCCACCCTAAAATACTACCCACGATACATGTATTCCGGTAATAAAATTCCTAGATGGTGAATCTTACTCAACCATCCCAAATACTGAACAACTCCGGAAATATACCAATAAATCCATAGGAAAATATGTATCCAAGGTAGATAATCCATACTCCACATATTCCAACACAATAGCAAGCTAACTCAAAGAGATCGGAAGGAAAACCCCTAAATCCCAAAATTATAGGGTTATGTAAAGTTTACCTTGATTTGGAGCGGTGGAGAGAATTAAACGTTGAATAATCCGAAATAGAAACTTGAAGAAATCTTCACGAATCGCTCAAGGTTGCCCGAAATCGCCCAAGAAAGGGGAAGAAGTGAAAAAATGATGAATTGGGGCGGAAGTGTCCTATTTATACTAAATAGGAACTAGCGTGCGCTAATTATGAAGAATAGCGCGCGCTATCGGACTCACCGGGTAGACCGGTGGCCTCTGCCAGCATCGTTAGCGTGCGCTATACATATTGTAGCGTGCACTAATGCCTTCCCTTAGCGTGCGCTAGCCGAGAGTTAGCGTGCACTACCTGGTAGTTGATGCCCAGAAATTGAAGTCCAGAACCTACTGTCCTCTGCCCTGCTCGCCTTAGCACGCGTTACTCCAATAGCTTAGCGTGCGCTACTAATACAGCTAGCGTGTGCTACCATCACACATAGCGTGCGTTATGAATTCTCCATTTCAGTACAGTACCTACTGGACTGTCTGCCTCAAATACACTGGTAGCATGCGCTAATGCCGACCCATAGCGTGTGCTACTAGCACTCAATTAGCATGCGCTAAAAAGGGTGCGCAACATGCGTTACCCTTCACACGTAGGTGGTATAATCTCATCAAGGATCCAAAACAGCAACGATCCGAATAAGAAAGGGTAAATTCCAAATAATATGAATACCAAGATCAACATCAACTTACTAAACACGTACAACGAGTGTCA
Organism: Orobanche coerulescens; assembly: GCA_033398695.1. Lineage (NCBI taxonomy): Eukaryota > Viridiplantae > Streptophyta > Magnoliopsida > Lamiales > Orobanchaceae > Orobanche > Orobanche coerulescens. The sequence continues at coordinate 38,593,617 of CM065814.1, read as the reverse complement.
AAATTACAGAAGCACCAGAGCAGGAAATTTACAAAAAGTACGGGTATTACATCCACCCCTCTAAAAGGAAGTTTCGCCCCAAAACATAAGAAATGAACAACTCCGGGTATTTAGCACGCATGCTCTCTTCGGTTTCCCATGTTGCTTCCTCAACTCCGTGCATCGACCACTGGACTTTAACCAATGGAATGGTTTTGTGCCGGAGTTGTTTTACACGATGCTCTAGTACTTTCACTAGTTTCTCTTCAAACGTGACATCATCTTCTATCTCGATGTCCCCGTAATCAATGATATGACTTGGGTCGGGAACATAGCTTCCCAGTTGGGAAATGTGAAACACATTGTGAACGTGGCTAAGGGCTGGAGGTAACGCCAACCGATAGGCCAACTCACCAACTCTGTCGAGAATCTCAAATGGTCCAATATACCTCGGGCTAAGCTTGCCCCGACTAAATTCCAAGGGTCGACGACGAATGTCAGCATAGGATTTTTTTCGACTCTGAGTAGTCAACAATCTATCTCGGATGGTAGAGATCTTCTCTTTGGTTTCTATCAACATATCGGGCTCTGTCCCGACTAAATCTGAAGCTTCATCCCAACAAAGTGGGGATCTACACTGACTACCATATAATGCCTCAAAAGGTGCCATTTTGATCGATGTGTTCCAACTATTATTGTAAGTGAACTCAATCAACGACAGGTGTATTTCCCAATCGCTACTCCAGTCCAGGGCACATGCCCTCAGCATATCTTCCAATGCCTGGATCATCCACTCAGTCTGACCGTCAGACTGCGGATGGAAAGAAGTACTCAGCCTCAACTCGGTGCCCAAAGCCTCATGGACCGACCTCCAAAAATGTGACACGAAATGACCATCTCGATTGGAAAAAATAGACTATGGCGTACCGTATAATCTCACGATCTCTGATATAAAAATCCGGGACAATCGCTCCGGTCCCACGTGTCCTTAATGCCAAAAAAATGTGCCGACTTAGTCAATCGGTCAACAATAACCCAAATCATATTCATCCCCGTCTTAGTCCTCGGCATCCCGGTGATGAAGTTCATGGTAATATCTTCCCACTTCCATTCGGAAATAGAGAGAGGCTTCAACAGCTCGGCCGGCCATTGATGTTCAATTTTGACTTGCTGACATGTCAAACACCTTGACACAAACTCGGTGACATATCTCTTCATGTTATTCCACCAAAAACTTCTCTTAAGATCTTTGTTCATCTTACTCAACTCCGATCTGATCTTCACTTGAGGTGTAAGTACATCAAGCATCTAAAGAGATACCGACTTCCGGCTCAACGCATCAGCTACAACGTTGGCCTTTCCTGGATGGTAAAGGATCTCCAAGTCGTAATCCTTTATCAACTCTAACCAACGACGCTGTCTCATATTCAGTTCCTTCTGTCTAAAAATGTACTTTAGGCTCTTGTGGTCGGTATAAATTCAACATGAAGAACTGTACAAATAGTGACGCCAGATTTTCAATGCAAACACTACGGCAGCTAACTCCAAATCATGTGTAGGATAATTCAACTCATACGGTTTAAGTTGCCGTGAAGCATAGGCGATAGTCTTATCATGCTGCAAGAGTACGCACCCAAGTCCTTGACCTGATGCGTCACAATAAACTGAATACCCACCGATTCTCTGTGGCAGGGCTAAAACCGGTGCGGTAGTCAGACGCCCTTTCAGCTCTTCGAAACTCCGTTGTCTCTCTTCATTCCATTCGAACTTTTCAGACTTCTGAAGTAATCGAGTAAGTGGTCGAGCAAGTTTAGAGAACCCCTCAATGAACCTTCGATAATACCCAGCCAGACCCAAAAGGATACGAACTTCCTTCACGTTCTTAGGCGGTGCCCAATCTAGTACCGCCTCAATCTTCTGGGGACCTACCCGGACCCCTTCTGCTGAAATCACATGCCCGAGGAACATGACTTCCCATAACCAAAATTCACACTTAGAAAACTTCGCATAGAAATGCTGAGTCCTCAAAATTTCCAACATTAATTGCAAATGTCGAACGTGTTCCTCGTCATCACGAGAATAGACCATAATATCGTCGATGAAAATGACTACACAGTTATCAAGATGCTCAATAAAGATCTTATTCATCTGCTGCATAAATATCGTCGGTGAATTGGTTAACCCAAAAGGCATAACCACAAACTCATAATACCCGTACCTAGTACGAAAAGCGGTTTTAGGAATGGCTGATTCCTTTATCCGAAGTTGATAATAACCGGACCTCAAGTCGATTTTCTAGAACACCACGGATCCTTGCAGTTAATCAAAGAAATCATCGATACACAGCAAAGGGTATTTATTCTTGATGGTCACTTTGTTTAGCTCCCGATAATCAATACACAAATGTAGTGAACCATCTTTCTTTCTTATGAACAAGACCAGTGCACCCCAAGGTGAAGCACTAGGCCTAATATACCCTTTATCCAGCAACTCTCCCAGCTGTCTTTTCAACTCTTGCATTTATGAACATGACATACGGTACGGTGCCTTATAAATCGGGGTTGCACTCGATTCTAAATCAATTGTGAATTCAACCTCCCGCTCCGGTGGTAGTCCCGGTAAATCATCTGGAAAAACATTCGGAAATTCATTTACTACAGGAATCGAGGGAAGTTTGACTTTCCCATCCTCTACCTTCGCGGCATAACACCAATATCCAACACAGCCTTCTCTAATAAGTTTTGTCGCATTCAAGGTGCTAATTAAGAATTTCTGACACCCCCTCTTGTACCCCGTAAATGAATGCTCGGTATAGTCTTCGGACAACATTGATATGACCTTCGTGCGATAATTCATTACCGCTCCATGTCTATCAAGACTGTCATCGCCGAGGATTAAATCTTCATCAACGATATCCACGACGATCAAATTTGAAAGCCACACTCTTTCAGCAATTAACACCAGACAATCTCTCACTTCTTCGTTCCCTACGATTCTATCCCTGCTGGGTAGTTTAACCACAAAAGACTCACAAGCAGTCAAACACTCAATATTCAATCGACGTACACAATCCAAAGAGATGAACGAATGGAAAGCATCGAAATCAAAAAGCACTCTAACTGGATGACATAAAACATAAACGATACATGTGGCTGCGGTAGCCTCGGGATCTCTAGCTCTCCTCATCTCATAGACACTGGTTGCACCGAACCAGCACTGGGGGCTCACCCTCTAATGGACTGACCACGGCCTCTGCCCCGACCGTAACTCTGGGATGGGTGACCCGCAGACGATTTCTGATTAACACTCGGTTCTCCAGGCATAGGGACTGACGCTTGAGTTCCAAATGTATTTTATTCTTCCATATAGTACATAGCTCTATGGCCTTCCTGGCCGCAATTAAAACACTTCAAAGGAGGTAGACTGCAATCACGATTAAGATGACCTTGTTGGCCACAATTAAAACACGTCACAACCTAGTTGGACACACTAGTACCAGATCTGAAATTCCGTTTGCTTCCCGACGCACGGGAAGACCCTCTGACTGGATAACTCGTGGATTGAGACACACGTTGGTTGTCACCTCTACCGCTAGAAAACTTTGCATTGGTCTTCTGCTTCTTACTCTCACTTGCCATTTCGGTATTAGTGAAGGACATATCATATGCCAACGCTCTGTCCTGGTACTCCTTCAGGGTGATGCAAACGAGTCCTGACATATAGTGTCAAACTTTTGGTTTCATCCACATGTCAAAGTGACGGATTTTATCTCTATCTTCTTTCACTTGACTCTTCACATGATTGAGTTGATGATTGTATTCAACGATCGCCTGAGATACAGGGATATCCTGAGACTTAGCCTCGTAAAAGGCTCGAATCCTGGCATCCTGGACAGGCCACGGGCAATACTCGGCCTACATCAATTCCTTAAACTCGTCCCATGTAACCACACGATCTTGGGGTGCGACAACTTGCCTAGCCGCATCCCTTGATAAAAAGTACTGAGCAACTGGCACCTTACGTGCCTCTGGACAATTTACGGCCATGAAAACCTTATTCATCTCATTAATCCAATCTTCCCAGCCATTCGGATCATTTGCACCAATAAACTGGGGAGGGCGCATATGAATAACATCTTGTAACCATTTCTCTGCCCCAGTATCGGCCACAGGAGGTGGTTGGTTGAGCAGAATCGCCTAGGTTAAAAGAGCCATTTCATTTGCCACTTGCTGCAGTATAGTGGTGACGCCCACATCCGGTTGGCTCCCTGCGGAAGTTCCCAGACTGGCTGACGGCTCCTGATGACTACCGGTGCTAGGTTGAATCGAGTTCGACAATCTAGGCGTAGCTGAGCCTTCTACTGAGAAGAGGGACACGGCCGCTCCACCGGCTGCGCCACGCCCTCGGCCACGTCCACGTCCTCTACCAGTTGACATTCTAAAGAGGAAAAGGGAAGTAAGCTCATAAGTATAACTCGTATCATTCCCATATTAGATACGGATTACTTATGTCCCATAATCGAATAACAATGAGGAAATAAAGAGGGTAAGGAAGATAGGGAACTTACGAGTACCGGTGGTACGAGATGATGGTAGCGCGATGATACTATGCTCTCGGAACAATACAATTAGACCCAACAAACCGGCAGCCTAGGTATCCATAACCTAAGCTCTGATACCAAATTCTGTAACACCCCCGAGATATTCGGGTAATATTACAGCGTCGTGGACCCCTGCCTGGGACCCACTAGGCTAAATTTTCACACGTGACACAACCCACTTCAGAACATCCACTTAGGGAATAATGAATTCGATACAGACAAGGAAATTCAAACCAACGACATCCAAGGTCACGAAGAAATACAAGAAAGTTATACGTCAACCGAAAAAGGGACTTTCCTAAAGTACTCGAGTACCATTTGTTATTACAAAGATGAAACAGACCAAATAGAATAACGCCCAAACAAAGGGAAAACAACTAGACACAGTATCACGCCTCTCCATCATCATCGTACCGTCCCGGTGCTCGCTCATAAGGATCCTTAGAACCTGAAAAACACAAAAGGAATTTTCCCAACGCGAGAGGGGTTAGGGCAAGTATTACAAGTGAAACGTCACATCTTACACATAAAAGCATATGCACCAATTTTAAAGCAATGATAATGATTTTTCGAAAAATGTAATTATCCAAACATATATCAATAATGACAATATCTCTTGATTAACTGTGGACTCGACAATGCACGAATCCCTCCTCGACCCCGTCGGGTCATCTCGGAGTGGCTACCCAAATATTCACGGAACCGTCATAAGCGGAACCCTCCTCGGCCCCGTCAGGCCCTCTCGGAGTGAACGAATATAACTCTCATGCTCATATGCATTACTTCCCACATTTAAGAATATAACTTTCACAAGAATCACTTGCCTGGAATGAGATAAAAGGGTACGAACGACAAGGTACCAAGATTCAAGGAATCGACAACTCCGAACCTAGACAAATTCGTAATCAATCATCAATAATCAATCGGAAGGAAAATAAGTTGTAATCCATCCGAAAATACTACCCACCATACATGTATTCTGGTAATAAAATTCTTAGATGGTGAATCTCACTCAACCATCCCAAATACTCAACAACTCCAGAAATATACCAATAAATCCGTAGGAAAACATGTATCCAAGGTATATAATCCATACTCCACATATTCCAACATAATACCAAGCTAACTCGAAGAGATAGGAAGGAAAACCCCCAAATCCCGAAATTCTAGGGTTATGTAAAGTTTACCTTGATTTGGAGCGGTGGAGAGGATTAAACGTTGAATAATCCGAACTAGAAGCTTGAAGATGTTGATAGATGATTGCAGCTCGAAGAAATCTTCACGAATCGGTCAAGGTTGCTCGAAATCGCCCAAGGAAGGGTAAGAAGTGGAAAAATGACGAATTGGAGCGGAAGTGTCCTATTTATACTAAATAGGAACTAGTGTGCGCTAATTATGAACAATAGCGTGCGCTATCGGACTCACCGGGTAGACTAGTGGCCTCTGCCAGCATCATTAGCGTGCGCTATGCATATTGTAGCGTGCGCTAACGCCTTCCATTAGCGTGCGCTAGCCAAGAGTTAGCGTGCACTACCTAGTAGTTGGTGCCCAGAAATTGGAGTCCAGAACCTACTGTCCTCTGCCCTGCTCGCCTTACCACGTGTTACTCTGATAGCTTAGCATGCGCTACTAATACAGCTAGCGTGCGCTACCATCACACATAGCATGCATTATGAATTCTCCATTTCAATCTAGTACCTACTGGACTGTCTGCCTCAAATACACTAGTAGCGTGCGCTAATGCCGACCCATAGCGTGCGCTACCAGCAATCAATTAGCGTGTGGTAAAAAGGGTGCGTAGTGTGCGGGACCCTTCACACGTAGGTGGTATAATCTCATCAAGGATCCAAAACAGCAACGATCCGAATAAAAAGGGCAAATTCCAAATAATATGAATACCAAGATCAACATCAACTTACTAAACACTTACAACGAGTGTCAAAATTACAGAAGCACCAGAGCAGGAAATTTACAAAAAGTACGGGTATTACATCCCCCCCTCTAAAAGGAAGTTTCGTCCAGAAACTTAAGAAATGAATAACTTTGGGTATTATCAGACGGTTCTAGGGCGGTTTTCAAGTATACTTGGACTGCTTACAGCCCTACCCGTGATGCTTGCAAAAATTGAGCAGCATTGCCTTTTCCATTTTGTCTTGGTGCCTTCCTGTGGGTAGCCTGATTAACTTCCGGAATTGGCTTCGTACAAGCTGGGCGCACATTACTGTTGAGAATGATCTAATGATCCCTTTCTTCTTTCGCAAGATGGGAAGGTCGCTAAAAGTTTTAATTCTCCCTTACTAATAGGCAACGTGTAGCTGATGAGCAATCACATTTGCTCCCACGAGAAACATGTTAAGAGTCATTTTGATCAAGTTTTGATCAGACTTCTTGACACCACAAAAACCCAAATCAGCAAGAAGATCGAGGACGACTTGATTATAGGCCTAATCCAAAAACTAGATTTTCTCTCATTAAAGTTGCAATTCGGGGAAGCGTTGATCATGCACATTATTAAAACGTTGTTCAAGTGCATCCCATAGTTCTTTGGATGTTTACAAATTCTTATAACACTTTTTTAAAGATGGATGTATATGTCCCTGCAAGTACATCAGTGCATTAGCCTTGGATTTCTCACTCAGTTCTTGAGCAACAAGCTCATTAGAGGGAAAGATGGTGGTTGTAGATCTCTTACCGACGAACGCCAATCGAACGTATGATACCCACCTATGGTACTCCTTACTAGCGTGGTCAAGGATTTCAAACTCCGGGTGAATATTGGAGCTTTGTGCCATCTACAAGATATAAAAAAGAGAAAGTTAGTCTTATTGTATTTCCAATGACAATATAAACTGTCACAATCTGTGCTTTAAAATCATGTAATATAACTGTTACTCGATATACTTACCTTAATTGTTGTTAGTAAAGTCGACAAAAACGGCGATATCAAATCGCACCCAGATACGTGGTGTATAAAACAACCAGAAGTATCGACTTTCAACAATTATGTGACTCCCCCAAGACTGTCACACCGTTTTATTCGACACCAGAGATACCGACTTCTCTTGCGGCCTCATCCATCATAAAGTAGTATGGGAGATAAAAAACCCAATAACCTATGTCCCCAAAAAAAAGTTCCCAAACAGAGAGAATTGAAATAGGGACAAGTTTAGATAATTACCTCGATTATAAGTTTTGGCACATGATATGGAGCAATAGGCGGTGTGCTTCAATCTATCTATTGGTACTCGATGCGACGATGTAAAACCGAGGGCACAATTTTGGCGGGTCCGGAAAGTCAAAAATTAAATCGGTGTTTGGATCTTTAGAACAAAATTTTGAACTGGGTCGGACCGATTAGTCTGGATTGTGTCGCGGCTTCAGGCAGCGGGCGACTGGACTGGAGTTGGTCGGACCAGACGGCGGGAGGTGGCGGTCGGCGTAGGCGATCTGGACTGAATCGGGTCAGGCCGTATGACTGGAGGTGGAGCTTGGTGCAGGGCTTGCAGGTAGCTGGGTTGGATCAGTTGAGTCGAACTCGGTGGTCTTGGCACACTGAATCGTCTTGTGGGTGGTGGGTGCTCGTCTTGGGGCTCGGTCGGGCAGTGGAGGCAGGAGCCTGTGTCGGATCGCGGCAGATGCAGATGGGACACGACGGATTCTGATGGGGATTGTCGGGTCGGACGACACGAGGGAAAACCGGGCAGGGTGATCGAGCTCGGTTGTGGCAGTCAATCGCAGTGGGGGCCGAGTAGAGATGATCGTGGTGGATGGTTGTGCAGCAGAAGCAGGGTCCTGGTGTTAGGAGTATGCCCTCGAATGCCACTCAGAGAATGTTAGAGTGATGGAATTGTACTTGTTATTATGAAAATATTTTTATTATTTTACCTCTTCTGTAGTTATTCTTCTGGGTTTATCTTGTCATTCGGATTGAGTATTGCTCCCATAGTATTTTTAGATATCATGAATAGAGTGTTCCACATGTACTTTGATAAATTTGTCTTGGCGTTCATAGATGACGTTCTCATTTACTCTAGAAACGAAAAAGGCATGAATAACACCTCACGAGAGTGTTACCTCAATTACGTCTCGATAGGCATAGTTTTCATTAGGGGGGAAAAGCTAATGTCATTGGAGGTTGGGGCCATGCTTAAGTGCTCGACCACGTAGAAATAATGAATTAGCATCTTTCAAACATTAGATTTTTCAACCATTTGGTCGTACCGAAATAATAAGATTCCAGAGGAAAATGCACCTAATGTCAAATATTTCGAGCAACACTAAAAACTGAGGAACTCTACGCCAAATTCAGTAAGTACAATTTTTTTCTAAAATAAGTAATGTTTCTTTGGTACATTGAGTCAGTAGATGGTATTTAGGTGGATCTCGCTAAAGTGAAAGCAGTACGTGACTGAAAGTCACCAACCAACCCTAATGAAATTACGAGTTTGTCGGGTCTAGCTGGATATTACATGAGGTTCATTGAAGGATTTTCCAATATTGTTAGACCAATGACATAACTGCTCAAGAAAGGAATCAAGTATACATGGACTGATGAATGTGAAGAGAGTTTTTTGGAACTCAATAGAATATTGACTAGTGCTCCAGTTTTAGCAGTACTAGACACGAATAAGAGGTATGTGGTTTACACTGATGCCTCCAACAATGGACTAGGTTATGTTTTGATGCAAGATGGAAAGTTTACATGTCAAGAAAACTTAGGCCGCATGAGGTGAATTATCCCACGCATGATTTGGAACTAGGAAAAGTTGTGCATTCATCAAAGATCTGTAGACATCAGCTTCATGCAGGATGGTGTGAATTTTTTTTACTAATCACGAGAGTTTAAAGCACTTTTTTAAGCAGAAGGACTTCTTGAACATGAGACAAAGGAGATGGCTTGAACTAGTCAAGGATTATGATTGTGGTATTAACTATCACCACAGTCAGCCTAATGTGGCAGCAGATGTCTTGAGTCATAAGACTCAATCATAGTTGAAATATCTCCTTACCGTAGAATAGGGACTTATCCAAGATTTTGAAGGAATGAGTTTAGAGGTTATCACCAATTGGAAACGACAATGGGGCATGTTACAACGTTAGTGATGATACTGGATACGAGAGAATGGATAGTGAATGCAAAAAGGAGGGACAAAGCATTCGAGAAATCACATATGAGAATTAGATCCGATAACCCTAGAGGTTACCACGAAGCGGCTAGCAACACAATTAAGCTTGAAAGGAGGATATATATTCCACATAATGAAGAGCTGAAGAATGAAGTCATGGGTGAAGATCATGATACTCCTTACACCCCTGAACCAGTAAGTACTCAGACCTGAAGAGAATTGAAAGGTTTTGAAACAAGATGTAGTTTCATTTGTCGAGCGATGTCTGCGATGTCAGCAAGTGAATGCACTACACCAATAGCCTTATCGAAACTTACAGCAATGGCCTTTTCGAAAGTGGCACCCGTTGGAAATTTTATAATGGAAGTGGGAAGTAATAGCAATGGATTTTCTGACTAGTATGCCAAAGTACGGAACGGGAAACAATGTTATATGGTTATAGTAGACAAACTTATACATTTAGCTCACTTTTTGCCAATTCTGGTCACTTATGGATCTGAGAGGTTAGCATAGTTATATGTTAGTGAAATTGCTCATTTACACGGAGTGCTAATGTCCGTCAGATCACAATGAGATCCAAAATTTACCTTTGGACTTTGGATAAGCCTACATAAGGAATTGAGTAAGCACCTGAACATTAGTATCACTTTTCACCCATATATCGTGGACAATCAGAAAGGACGATTCAGACACTAGAAGACATGTTGAGATCTATTGTTTTAGAGCGGGGCGAAAATTGGGAGTATGTTTTTTCGTTAAAATTTGCTTACAACAACAGTCATTAGGCAACGATAGGTATGGCACCTTATAAATTTTATATGGGAGGAAACACAAATCACCACTTTGTTGGGAGGAAGTGGGTGAGATAAAGATACTAGGGTCATATGCAGTTAGTTCGAGATGTTTTGCAAGATATGATAAAGAATACAAGAGGCTTAGACTCGATAAAAGTCTTCTGCTAATACACGTCGAATGAAATTATATTTCAAAAGTGGGGGTAAGTTTTTCCTAAAAGTTTCTCCTTCAAATGGAATAATTAGATTGGCTTTAAATGGAAGCTTATGCCATATTTTATAGAACCGTATAAGATTTTTGAGAGAATAGGCCCACTTTATTATAGGTTGGCTTTGCCACATAGTCTTAGGAATGTTCACAATATATCCATGTTTCTTAGCTGGGAAAGTATGTATTTGATCCCAAGCATGTGATTCATCAAGGTGACATAATACTTAGTCAGATTATGAGTTACGAAGAGTGGCCTCAAGCTATTTTAGATCAGAAGGTGTAAGAATCATGGAATAAGTCGATTTCTTTGGTGAAAGTCTTATGGAGTCACCACAGTCACGAAGAAGCTATGTGGGAACTTGAAAGCTAGATAAGGGAGAAAACCATAACTCTTTTATGAGGTATGTAAATTTCATGATGAGATTTCTTATTAGAGGGGTAAAATGTAATAGCCCAGTCTTTTAATGCATAACTGATTATAACCCAACATTCGACATTAAGACTTTACATTCATAAGTAATTAAATTTCAACAAATTAGATATGCTTAGATCTATTTGCATGTTTTAATTTCAGAAATTAGATATACGATTATGTAGTTAGGATTCCATCGAGTTTTGACTTTCCTTTCGATAGACGGAATCATTATTTCACCGCCTTTTACATACACTATTTTTACACAGGTATGATTTCCAAAGTTCATTTTTTGAGCTTTCAGATATATCTTATATCACGTCGTTTTCTCAATAATTCGTGTTATATAAATCGCTTAACTTTGTCTGACTATAAAATTTAAGTTCGACCCGGCAATTTAATTATGCAACATTCCTACGATGCCCGGAGAATTTTATCTGCGTAAAAGGGAATCTTAAAATTTCCTACATGTTTCAGGAGAATGTAAGAAAGCAGTAAATATAAATCAATCAATTGTATTCAGAACACTGATAGAGGCGGCCTTTATATAGACATTACAATGAGAGTCTTTCCATTTATAGGATTCCTAGTTAAGGTAAGACACCTAATGGGATCCTACTACCTCTAGAAGGATCTAGAACCTTTCATCTATATATCTTCCTACAACCAGTATTAGGCAAGACACATACAAGGGAAGGATATCCCGGAACACTCTCCCTGTGTAGAGCACTAATACAATCATGGTGCATAAGACGTTGTCTCAGTAAAAAAGCTTCCCCAGTCAAACAGAACCCAGTGGGAAAAAAATAAAGAAATGGTGAGGAAAAGGAGCACAACACACCAACTACAAATGCTAGAATCATCTAAAGTATACTCCCCATGAAGTATACACAACAGCTCATTCCAATGGGCTATCATGCCAATGTAGATTTTGGCAGACTTAGTGAACAATTCTGTGATATTCTCATCGGAACTCACTTGTTTCACTTCAATATTCAGCAATTTCTGTTGTTGCTGATTGTAGAAGAACTTACCCGAGATATGCTTGGTATTATCACCCTTAATGAAACCTAACTTCATATGCTCAATGCATGCCACATTGTCCTCAAAGATGCAAGTAAGGTTCATTGTAGTGGACTTTAATCCACAGGTTCCTAATATATGGTCTATGACTGACCGAAGCCAAATTCACCCCCTTACGGATTCGTGCAATGCAATTATCTCTGCATGGTTTGGGGAAGTAGCAATTAGGGTATGCTTGGTAGATCTCCAAGATATCGCCATATTCCCAATGATGAATACATAGCCAGTTTGGGAACGTCCTTTATGCTTGTGAAAGAGATAACCGGCATGAGCAAATCTAACTAACATATTGTTGGGATTCTCTGCATAGGGGACAAGATTGCTCGCATTAGCACTACTGGTAGTCAAGCTGCCATGCTTAGCTGCAATATCAGTGGAAGATCAATAGTCAGTATACATTATCTTAACCTCAACCATTCTTTTCGGAATATCGCTCTCTCTTGCATAAGGAAATAACAATCCAAGATCACTGAAGCCTTTCAAGTATCGAAATATGTGTTTTACTCCATTCCAATGCCTTATTGTGGGAACGGAGCTGAATCTCGCTAACAAATTTATAGAGAATGCGACGTCTGGGCGAGTATATTAAGCCAGATACAACAGCGCAGTGATTGCACTAAGGTACGGTGTTTCTGCTCCAAGTACTTCGTCATCCTCCTCTTTAGGACGAAACGGATCCTTGTTTATTTCCAGACTTCGACCAACCATGGGGGTAGCAAGAGGATGTGCCTTGTCCATGCTGAATCACTTGAGCACTTATGGACATAAACAGATTGATGAATGAGTATACCATCATCTCGATGTTCCAGTCCTAAGCCCCAGCAGAATAGAGTCCTCCCCAGGTCTTTCATCTCGAATTCGGACTTAAGGTAATAGGTTCTTTCATCGACCTCACTATGGTACCGATAACATTCATGTCATCTACGTAGACAGCTACAATCACCAATCATGTATCTGTTCCTTAAAAATGCATGGACAGATATCACCGTTCTTGTATCCCTTCCAAATCAAATATTCACATAGGTGGTTATACCACACCCTTCAGGATTGCTTCAACCCATACAGTGAACGATGCAACTTTACTGCGTAAGTCCTACAGGGTTTAGAGCTACTTGATTCGTGCAACGAAATCCCTTTAGGGACTTTCATATAAATTTCTATATCTAGATCCCCACCAAGATACACTATAACCACATCCATAAGCTGCATATTCAGTTTTTTGGACACTACCAAACTGACTAGGTAGCGAAAAGTGATGATGTTTATAACGGTATGTCTCCTCAGAATCAATTTTAGGACGCTGTGAGAAGTCTTAGGCCTATCATTCTTATCATTGTGTTTACGAACAAAGACCAATTTATGTCCATTAACGCCCACGGGTACTGGCTCGATATGGCCAAATACCTCACATTTAGCCATTAGGTCTAGGTCAGCTTATATTACATCTTTCCATTTCAGCCAATCGGCTCGTTGTTGACATGAGCAATCGAGCTGGCTCAACATTTTCGTCTTCAATAATTTCTTGAGTGACGGAGTAGGCAAAAGCATCATCAACTAGTGCGGACGACCTATCCAATAGTATGTGTTCAATTGTACATTGCATCGAGATTTCTTTATTCTCTGACATAAATAAAGTTTCCGATGCATCCATCGATCGTTCCATTTTTGATTCGAGGACATATCCATAGTCAAAGAGAATCTCGTGTGATTGAGTCACTATGTCGATAATAAGAGAATTGTGTGCCTCTGTTCCTCTTCTCTTTCGAGGTTCGGTATCCTTTCTACCCACTGGCCCCCCTCTTTCGGGCAGTAATAAGAGTAGCCGAAATAGCAGTCCCACCACTAAGGTCGACGATCAGGGCATCATTCCTTTGCGAGGCTGAACCTTGACCTATAACTGGGACTTCTAACCTTGCAGAAACATTTGCAGCGGGAATGGTAGATCTTGTCACTTTCTCAGTATCAGTAAAGTTGTCAGGCATCGAATCGGCAACTTTCTGAAGACTGAGAATACGTTGCACTTGTAGCTCGGATTGAACCATGCGGGGATATTGATGAGGCAAAGAGGGAGCACACAGACAATTTCCTAGTGTTCAACTGGAATTGTTTGATTCCTCTCTCTCCCTATCGACGGGAAGTTTTTCTCATCAAAGTGACAGTCTTCAAATCTTACAGTAAATAGATCTCCTGTCAAAGGTTCCAAGTAGCGGATAATTTTAGGTGACTCATAGCCAACATATATACCTAATTGCCTTTGCGGGCCGATTCTAGTATGCTGTGGTGGCGTAATTGGCACATAGACTGCATAGCCAAAAATACATAAATGTGAAATATCAGGCTCATATCCAGTTACGAATTGGTAGGCGCTAAATGGTTGATTGACAGTGCGTCGAAAGCGAATAAGTATAGATGCATGCAAAATTACATCAAGTTGTTGTGCAACACCAATGCTCGGGCGATAAGCTGGAACCACTTAATCACAGCCTCAGCAAGACCATTCTATGAATGAACATGGAGTACGGGATGCTCAACTTGAATCCCAATCGACATGCAATAGGCATCGAAGGACTTAGACGTAAACTCACCAGATTGTCCAATCTTAAAGACGAGATTTGAAAGTCAGGGTGGTTAGCTCGTAACTTGATAATTTGTGCTAGAAGCTTAGCAAATATAACGTTTCTTGCGGATAAAAGAGCGATGTGTGGCCATAGCGTTGATGCATCAACCAGCACCATAAAATATCTGGATGGTCTGCCCTCTGGCTGAATAGGTCCACAAATGTCCCCTTGAATTCTTTATAAGAAGCGAATATTTTTTGTTGAGTCTTTAGCAAAGGATGGAGAAGGTATCAACTTTGATAGTGAGCAGGCCTTACAAAATGATTTATGGGCATTGGAAATTGCCATGGAAGCCTCGGGACTTGCAGAAGATGCACCGTCAACCTCATGAGGGCATGTGATTTTCAATCCTAGTGATACCGTACCAGACTCACTCACATCAATACCGATGCCGAGCAGTGATTCCAATCATTTTCTGGACTTGAAAAATGGATGACTATGTGAGTTTTTCAAAATGCGAATCATCATGTCGCATCAAGGGTGACCAAGTCGGTCATGCCACATTTGATATGCTTCGGATTCACAAAGCTCGTGAATCACAGCATAGGATTCAATAACCCTTATTGTAGTTTGGTATAAACCACTACTTAGACGTATTAGTTTCTCGGGAACGCGACATCTTCCACGTTCTTCCAAATTAACACATAAAAATTCTATCCCATTCTCACAACGTGTATCAAGGTGATAATCGTTGGCACGGATGTCCCTAAAACTTAGCAAGTTTGGTTTGCTCTAGGGTCTTAGAGAGCATTTGCGACATTGATATACGTACCACTAGTTAGCAAGAAATGAGCATATCCTCTCCATTGGATTACTTGGGAGGAACCAATCATTGTTGTCGCTGAGGATATGTATGGCACAATATCCCTGAAAAATTGCCTATTCCGAAGAATAGTGTGGGTTGTTTCACTCTCAGCAAGGCACTCAATTTCGCCACGAGATATCTACAATAAGACATGAATATCGATTAGTCTTGTGTTGAAAGGCATAGTAAAAACTCACTAATTCGACTTTGGGGAAATTCGACCAAGTTTGTTAGGATCAAAGTTAGCACAATCGATGGAAATAATTTATGTGCAACTTGACTTTTGTTTACTAAAACAGCAATAAATCTTTTGTTAAGAAGTCTATGGACGATTGGTCAGTTGTTCTGTATACTATACTTCTGTATCTTTCCATCTATAGGTCGTGCACTTTCTGGATCATTAACATTAGATCGTAGTGCTCATTTGAAGTTGCTATTTCGGTATTTCCCTATTTTTTAGTGGTAGAGCAAGGTTGAATCCTTTTCAAAGGCATTAACATTGATGCAATATTATGGCAATGATGGCCATAGGAGCGTTTAAATGTGTTAAAACGCAGCGGGGTGTTCGATTTATATCTCGACTAATGATCCTTTTGATAACTCCAACTTGGTAGACCTACAGAGCAAGTAGGAATGTCTGTACAGGTAAGGCTGTTTAAAAACCACTGATTCTGTTTGAACTGTCAAAGAATAAATAATTACCAAGTAGGATGAGCCTAGTCGTGATCAAAAGTTTTTGATAAAATCCACCAGTGCATCAAATTGACCAAGCAATTTTTATTGAGCAATTGTTTTGTAATTAAACCAAACCAAACATGTTATTTGAGGGAAAAATAAAATTTATTTTTGCACAATCACATCAATTAGTAGAAATTTATTCATCATGGTCAACTTTATTACATTCATAAAAAATCCCAAAGTAGTTCTCAAACTAAAACTAGAAACAAGATAAAGCATAAGCCAAAGCTTAAAAATTAGTCAAACTACGATGATCTAGTCAAAGTCAGCAGCATCCAAATGCCGATCTTTGTTCAAAATGGTGATAGTAAGGATCTCAATATGTTTCACCTCCATATTCTCATTATATTCCATCATGTAATTTGAATCTCTAGTCAAGTACTGCTTATACTGCTTGTAGTAGGCTTGGATGTGCTTTGGTGCTTTTCAATTGCGGTAAGTATGCTTCTTTGAACCGAAAGTATAGCAATTCCCGCCTTCCTTTAGAGTGGGTCCATTTTCGGTAGCCAGAGGTGGTCCACGTGGTTGGGCTCCACTAGGACCGGCGGCCAAGCCACCTTGCCTATTCCATACATTACCACTAACAATGACCTCGTCTTTTCCCTCGCTTGCTCGAGGCACCCGTGGTTAGGCCTGTTACCGATTCGGTTCGGTTCGAGTATTGTCTTAGCATGCCAAACCCAATAAGGTTACCCGGTATACCCGAGACCAGGCCGATAAGTTATCGGTTATAATGTTAGAATAGAAACCGGTCTGATACGCCAACCGGATATTTTAGACCCGAGACCGATAGGACCAGGACCAGTTAAGAATTGATAAGTCCCGATTCGTGGACTCATGAAATACCCAAAATAGACCTGAAAGTCCCGATTTGTGAACTCGAATCAAGCTCGAACCAAGCTCGAACATGTTTGAAGCTCAAACTCGAGCTCGAATCAAGCTCAAACTTGAACTCGAAAAAAAAGGTTAAACATCGTTACGGTCAAGCTCAAACCAAGCTCAACTACCCTTTGATTGCTTTTACATGTGTGAGATATATAGAGGGCACAAAGAGGAAAACTTCTATAGCTAGCCGATGTGTTACAATCCCATTTATACGAAGGAGGCTGAAGCTCCATATGTTCTACCAAAGTGATGTGGGAAGCCACTGTCCAAATCTTTAGCAAACAAGTTTACCTCCTACACGACACTTGACCATCACATCATTATTATTATTTTTTAAGACGTCACTTCGGTATTATTATTATCTATATAAATAACTCATGTCTCAATTTAAGTTATTATTATTATTGAGTAATTGATTTTGATCAAATAAAATTATTATTCCTTTGATATAAAATAGAAATCTAATCTGCAATTTTGTAACTGTTATAAACAAATCAATTTAATTTATTAATAATTTTTGATATTATATTTTATAAATTATATTATAAAACTAATTATATATTAAAAAAATCGAGTATCCATGAGCTTATCGAGTTGAGTATTGGATAGCTAAGGATATATTTGGTATGCATAAAATTAGTGAAAAAAATTCAGTATTTTACCGGGTTAACGATTTCGGTCCTTATCGGTTTCAGTTCCAACTTCAGTATTAGTATCCGGACCGCTAATGTTTTGGGTAAGTATTGGTCTGGGGTATTATCAAACGGTTCTAGGGCGGTTTCCAAGTATACTTGGACCGCTTACAACCCTACCCGTGATGCTTGCAAAAACTGAGCAGCATTGTCTTTTCCATTTTGTCGCGGTGCCTTCTTGTGGGTAGCCTGATTCACTTCCGGAATCGGCTTCGTACAAGCTGGGCGCACATTGCTGTTGAGAATGCTCTAATGATCCATTTATTTTTTCGCGAGATAGAAGGTCGCTAAAAGTTTTAATTCTCCCTTACTCACAGGCAACGCGTAGCTGATGAGCAATCACACTTGCTCCCACGAGAAACATGTTAAGAGTCTTTTTGATCAAGTCTTGATCAGACTTCTTGAAACCACAAAAGCCAAAATCAGCGAGAAGATCGAGGACGACTTGATTATAGGCCTAATCCAAAAACTGGATTTTCTCTCAATGAAGTTGCAAGTCGGGGAAGCGTTGATCATGCACATTATTAAAACATTGTTCAAGTGCATCCCATAGTTCTTTGGATGTTTACAAATTCTTCTAACACTTTTTCAAAGATGGATGTATATGTCTATGCAAGTACATCAGTACATTAGCCTTGGTTTTCTCGCTCGGTTTTTGAGTGGCAGGCTCATTAGAGGAAAAGATGGTGGTAGTAGATCTCTTACCGACGAATGCGAATCGAACGTATGAGACCAACCTATGGTACTCCTTACTAACATGGTCAAGGATCTCAAACTCCGGGTGAATATTGGAGCTTCGTGCCATCTACAAGATATAAAGAAAAGAAAGTTAGTCTTATTGTATTTCCAGTGACAATGTAAACGGTCATAGTCTATACATTAAAATCATGTAATATAACTGTTATTTGATATACTTTCCTTAATTGTTGTTAGTAAAGTCGACAAAAACGGCGATATCAAATCGCACCCAGATACGTGGTGTATGCAACAACCACAAGTATCGACTTTCAACAATTCTGTGACTCCCCCAAGACCATCACACAGTTTTCTTCGACACGTAGAGATACCGACTTCTCTTGCGGCCTCATCCATCGTAAGATAGTGTGGGAGATAAAGAACCCAATAACCCATGTCCCCAAAAAAATCCCAAACAGAGAGAATTAAAATAGGGACAAGTTTAGATAATTATCTCGATTATAAAATTAGGCACGTGATATGGAGCAATAGGTAGTGTGCTCCGATCTATCTATTGGTACTCGATGGACGATGTAAAACCGAGGGCACAATTTTGGCGGGTCCAGAATGTCACAAATTAAATCAGTGTTTGGATCTTTAGAATGAAATTTTGAACTAGGTCGGACCAATTAGGCTGGATTATGTCGCGGCTTTGGGCAGCGGACGACTGGACTGGAGTTGGTCGGGCCAGACGGTAGGAGGTGGCGGTCGGCGCGGGTGATCTGGGCTCAATCGGGTTAGGCCATACGACTGTAGGTGGAGCTTGGTGCAGGGCTTGCAGGTGGCTGGGCTGGATCAGTTGAGTCGAACTCGATGGTCTTGGCACAGCGAATCGTCTTGTGGGTGGAGGGTGCTCATCTTGGGGTTCGGTCGGGCAGTAGAGGCAGGAGCCTATGTCGGATCGCGGCAGACGCAAATGGGTCGCAGTGGATTCTGATGGCGATTGTCGGGTCGGACGACACGTGGGAAAACCGGGCAGGTGATCGAGCTCAGTTGTGGTGGTCGATCGCTGTGGGGCGTGAGTAGAGCTGATCGCAGTAGATGGTCGGGCAGCAGAAGCAGGGTCCTAGTGTTAAGAGTATGCCCTTGAATTCCACTCAGAGGATGTTAGAGTGAGGGCATTGTACTTGTTATTATGTAAAACATTATGAGAAGGCAATTTGTATATTTCTTTATTTACTAGTAGTCACTGGCATTCTTGACTCGTATATATATATATATATATATATATATATATATATATATAAACTAGTCCATGTATTTGAGAGCAAAACATTCAACTCCTTATTGGATAAGGGGATCAGCACTAGAAAGGTTTATGGCTCAAATACTTAATCATTCGCAAGTCGATGAAACTTGACTGGGCATTAAGTTTATGTAAAGACTTGTATGACATGTTCTTTGACTTGGAGAGTACCTGTAGATCACTAATGGTTAGTGGGAGCACAAGTTATGGGTATGCTAATGAGATTAGTATACTCCACCCTCAATTCGTCACACGGATTTCACTCCGGGACAGTTAATGACGGAATCGAAAGGTTGTGATAGGTATTCGTGAACCTTTGACTTGAGGATTTAGTAGGGATGTGCTTGTCATGTTAAGATTTTCATTAGAGTAGTTAGACTCAGAAAACCAAAATGTGGGGGTCAACCTCGACGTGCATCTTCACGGGCAATTAGCAGGTTCTACTAAATGCCAAGATATGATTCTTTTTCCTGTAAGTGAACGGGTATATGTCCTATGCGGTTATTGGCAGATGAGATCATAAGTCTTTGGCCAAAGAATTGGGGCTAGTTGTATTGGATACACGAGAGCTCAGTGATCTCGATTTGCATTAACTCATGCATAACGTCAAGTACAGATAGGGTTTGACTGACCGTGACCCTATAACTTGATCGGGACATTTGAAAGAAGGGTTTATACGTATACTGGCATTCACGACAGAAAGGTTTTGGAATGATCCCCATCATTCGTTCTCAGTTAGGTTACAGTGTAGGCCGCCAGACTGGCTAGGTGGTGCTATTACTCTTTGGTTCCTCCCATTGCTAACTGAGACATACCTACAGAGTCGCGCATTAGGATAAACGTCGGAATAAATCGAGCTTATTCTCTCTTTATAAATATTAGATATTGGACATCTAATTTATTGGACGTTGGATGTCTAATTAATTTTGGGACATTGGATGTCTAAATTAACTTATTGGATAAATTAATTTACGGCCTAACAAATTAAATAAATTTCCGGGTAATTAATTTAATTCACTTATATAATGATTTGTTGGAGAAATTAATTATATTATTTTTTATTTGACAAAATTAATTAATTAAATTAATTGATTAATATAAATACAACAAAACGGAACAGAGTTTATCTGATTGGACACACCAGAGTCCGAAACGAACCAAAATAGTCCGGTGCTTCTAGATGGTTGTCCCCCTCTTGTATTTTAATTCTTGGTCTTTGATTCCACCATATATGGTGGAGGACCAAAGATAAAATAATTAAAATCATTTCATGTGATGATTATAATAATGAGGGAAGACTTGGAAAAGTTAAATGAAGAAATAAAAGACTTCTCCTCCCCTCACTTTGGTCACTTCAGCCATGAGTTAACAAAGAGAGAGAACTTTGATTTCTTCTTCATTTTTCCTTTCTTCATTTTATTAGAGAATATAGAGAGATAATTATATTTATACACTTAGAGTGTGATAAATAGAATTTATATAGCTTCACAACCTTATTCTAGCCATATCCTTGGAGGATAATAAGGCGGGTGTTATTCCGGTCGACTTCCGGCGCGTGACAAGTAGAGACACGGTGTTTTCGGTGCTCGGGATATCAAAAGCTTTGACTAATCGGATTCGTGGCGGAGATCACTAATCTCAACATTTAATCAAAGGACTTCAAGGGTATAATTTCGAATCCTACACTTGTTTAGTTTTATATTCGTATATACGTTGCTTGAATCGATCCTCTTTTGGGATTCGTGTTAAACTTCTTTTTTTCGCTTCTGCTGCGCCCTTTCATTTTGTATGCGAATCCAAACAGTGGTATCGGACCAAGGCCTTGCGATCGTATATACGATATTTAGCAATTGAAATGCTTGATTGGGTGTTCTTATGATTTGGAATCATAATCGTTTTAATCGTTGATTTTCAATTGTTCATCTAAATGTGTAATATAAATATTAGAAAAATATTATTTTTGGATTCAGGAAGAAAAAACGAGCCGGAAAAATGGCCGGACCCAGAAGCTTTTCTGGTCACGGGTCATGGATGCCCGGCAGCAAGCCGCTCTTTGGTCATTGGTCAATTGGCGACCACATGAGGCCGCGGGCTTGGCATGGGCATTGTGTTTATAGATGTTTTTATATTTCATTCGGTAAATTAATTTCCCTAAAATTAAATTGGCTTTAATTTGACTAAATATAATTGTAGTAATTCTATTTTTAATGGAATTAATTTAATGAAATATTTATTTATCCAGAAGAATTTAAAATTAATGGTTCTGTGAATTAATTGGATTAATTCTAAATGTTGGATTAATTTTTGTTGATTAGATCAATATTTAGATTAATCAATATTGCCATTTATTTTAATATAATGGTTGCATTATTTTTTTAATGGGTGATGTAGTTCATGGACTTGGTATTTTGAAATTTTATTCGATGGGGTTGTAATGGCCATTTTGAGCCAATTTATATTTTTTCAGTAAATTTGTATAGGATGCAAATTTTATTATTGTAATAAATTAGCTACGACGAAGAGCCGAGGACAAGCAACCATGAAGACGAAGATTCCACACTTGTAATTTGATTACTTGTATTTTTATTTTTATCGAGTCGATGATGACTTGGTACTTAGGAACGGTCCATGAACTACATGTTGGTAGCAACTATGTTGTGTATGTTTTATTCATATGGTATGGATGCTACAAACGCGCTTAAATGAATTAATGTGCACAGTGTAACATTAATCGCGAAAGTTCCCCCACATCAAAATATTAAGTTTAAAAGGTTTCAAGGTTTTCCTTCCTTCCGTCGAGCTCTTGGAAAATTGAAATCCAAACCGGATGTGCTATGCTTCCAAGTTATCAGGGTAATTATTCTGGGAGGGTCGATATATTCCGAGAGTGCACTGGATGCCTTAGGTTGGAGCAAATTTTATCCCTAGAAACCTGTTAGGTTGCCGGATAAGATTTAGTTGTGAAACTGATAAGCGTCGATGGTGTAAACTCAACTTGTTCCTGAACTATAGAAACCGTATAGATTGAGAGGAGTGAACAAAGGGAAAAGGAAGATCGAATCATCCATTAGATGGGTTGGTGTTGGACACCACTTTATGAAGATTAATAGACTAGAAACCTGTTCGGTTGCCCTTTATTAAAATTTATAAAGAATTCGATCACCACTATGAAATAATGCGAACAAATACTTCCGGATATCACAAGGGAGTGTGTTATTCCGATAAAAGTAGTGGGAGATGGGTTAAAAGAATAGAGAAGACCTTAATTCTAAACTCAGATCATAATTGAACGAGTCACTAATCAATCTGTCGTACTTCATGCAGACAAACAAAATATCAACTCTCAAAATGACAATGAACCGCTTACCATTCTACTCGAAAAGAACACCTTAAATGGTCCTAACTTTGTGGATTGGCTCTGCAACCTGATGATAGTCCTCAGTATGGCGGCGCTGGGATACGTCTTGGAGGCGGACATTCCGGCGGATCCGGTGTGGACTAGAGCCAGTCAGGAAGATGTTGAATACCATGAAAAGTGGGTTAAGGATGACATTAGAGTCCGTGGCTATATGATGGCCTCTATGTCTAATGAGCTTCAGAGAGCTCATGAGAAAATGACTTCTGCTAGGCAGATCTTATCTCACTTAACCGAGCTTTATGGTGAGCACAGTCGAACTACTAGATATGAGATATCCAAGAAAATGTTCGGTGCCAGGATGAAGGAAGGTGAGAAGGATTGGGACCACGTCCTCAAAATGATCTCTATGATCGAGAGATTAGAGGCTATTGATTTTAGGATGGATGCTTCTCTCGAGACCGACCTTATCCTACAGTCTCTTCCTGATTCTTTCTCATAGTTTGTTATGAACTTCAACTGCAATGAGATTGCTTGCAATTTAGCAGGGTTGATAAACAAACTCATAACCGCTCAGTCTCAGATGAAGACTCCATGGATGAAGGAGTCTGCTCTTATGATTTCTTCTGGATCTCGGAGGTCCAAGAATAAGAAGAAAGAGTTGGGTCCACGAAGCAAGGACATTAAGGGTAAGGGCAAGGCCTCGTTCGTTCCTAAGAGCAAGAAGGTGAAGTCGGACCAATGTCTGAAATGCGGTGTGCTGGGCCACTGGACAAGAGACTGTCCGATCCTTCATGGCACTTCAAGTACGAAACTTTGAGCTTTGGAAATAAATTGTTCTGGTATTGTATTTTCTTCTTCTTGGATATTGGATTGAGGTGATAGTTCTCACATTTGTACCATGAACCAGGATCTGGAACAAAGTAGGAAACTTGTAGCTGGGAAAGTGATGATTACTGTCGGAAGCGGACATAGTGTCGAAGCGACTGATATAGGATCACTTATTTTGGTTTTGGAATCCGACTTTGTTTTAACATTAGATGAAGTACAAGTATTGCCCAAGAGGCATAAGAACATTGTATCTATTCCGGTCTTCGATCGGAAAGGCTTTTGATTTTTCATTGGTGATGGTTGTTGCAAAATTTATTTTCGAAATAAATTAGTAGGCACTGCCACATTGTTGAATGGACCGTATCATCTAAACATAGGTAACAAAGTTATTGTGAACATTATCACAAGGAAGCATGGTAGGATGAAACTAATCAAGTTTTGAAATGGCATCTTAGACTTGGTCATGTTGGTCAGACCAAGGTTTACGAAATGGAAAAGGATGGACTTATGGGTCATTGGGATTGGATCCCTTTCCAACTTGTGAATCTTGTCTTAAAGGAAAAATGACTATGTCCCTCTTCACACGGACTTTTAAAAGAGCCACTGATAAACTTGGATTAGTCCATACCGACGTGTATGGTGCTTTGGAATCATCATGTGACGGATATCAGTATTCCATTACGTTCACAGATGATCATACTAGGTACGGTTATGTGTACTTAATGAAACAGAAATCCGGGGCCTTTGATAAATTCCAGGAATTTAAGGCCCTAGTCGAAAAACAAACTGGTAATCATATCAAAGCACTCCGATTAGACTGAGGTGGAGAGTATATGAGTTCAGAGTTTGACGAGTTCCTTAAGGAGCACGGAATAGTGTCACAACTAACACCTCCAGGGACTGCTCAGTTAAATGGTGTGTCGCAAAGAAGGAACTGAACCTTGTTGGACATGGTTCATTCCATGCTTAGCTACACCAACTTACCGATTTACCTGGGGGGTTAGGCGCTCCTTACTGCTGCTTATATATTGAATAGATGTCCTTCCAAATCCGTTCCTAAGACTCCACATGAGATGTGGGAGGGTAGGAAACCAAGTCTTAATCATATTAGGATTTGGGGATGCCCCGCCTATGTCAGGAAGACTAAGGTGGAGAAACTGGAAGCTAGGTCCGTAAAGGGACGTTTCATTGGATTCCATCTGGGACGATGGGTTATCTATTCTACATGCCCGAAGATCGAAAGATCATTGTTACTTTGCAAGCGCACTTCCTGGAAGATGAGTTCATTCAGGAAGGCGGAGCAGGTAGAAGTATTTCTTTGAAAGAATACAATGAAACTCCTCAGGAGACACCTGTACAAGAAATTAGAACCGAACCTTCTGAAACACAAATACAACCACCTCATAGGTCTAGTAGGGTGTCTCATTTACCTGAGAGATATAGTTTTATGCACTTGGAGGAGCTGGGTCTCCATGAGTTTCCAGGTGATGACCAAGAGACCGACCCAACGACCTATGACCAAGCAATGGTGGATGTAGACTCCCCGAAATGGTGGGAAGCTATGGAATCTGAGATAGACTCGATGTATGTCAATCAGGTGTGGACTCTAGTAGACCGCTCCAAGGGCATAGTGCCTATTGGGAATAAGTAGATCTATAAGATAAAGACTGATGGGGATGGCAAGGTTGACACCTATAAGGCCAGGCTTGTGGCAAAGGGTTATACCAGAAAGAAGGGATCGATTGCCACGATACCTTCTCGCCCATAGATATGATCAAGTCTATTCGCATTGTGCTTGCTATAGCTGCCTACCACGATTATGAGATATGGCACATGGATGTAAAGACGGCTTTCCTTAATGGATTCCTCGAGGAGGAAAGCTATATGGAGCAGCCTAAAGGCTTTATGTTCGAGGTCGATATTCATAAGGTGTGCAAGCTTCAGAATTCCATTTATGGACTGAAGGAAGCTTCGCATAATTGGAACCTTCGTTTTGACGTGGCAGTCAAAGAGTTTGACTTCGTGCAAAATCAAAAGGAACCTTCTGTATACAAGAGGGTTAGTGGGAGCAAGATCGCATTCTTAGTGCTATATGTAGATGACATTCTACTAATAGGAAATGATGTGGGAATGCTCAGTTCTGTAAAAGCTCGACTTTCGAGTAGGTTCTCCATGAAAGACTTGGTAGAAGCTACCTATATTCTTGGAACTCGGCTCTACCGGGATAGAGCGAAGAGGATGATAGGTCTTTCCCAAGTCCTCTATATAGATAAGATCTTAAAGCGATTTAAGATGGATGATTCTAAAAGAGGGTTCCTACCGATGCGACATGAAATAAAACTCTCCTCGAAGATGTGTCCTCAAAGTGAGAAACAACGAAAGGAAATGAGTAATATACCATATGCTTTAGCCGTGGGTAGCTGTAATATCCGCCATTTATATAATATAATATTATTATTTATAATAATATTAATAATGCATTTCGTTTCATTTAATCCCATTTAGAGGATCATGAATATTTATTTCGACGTATCACAAGTTCTATCCCGAGTCATTTTGTCAGATATATTCAAGTAGTCATTATTTATTTTTATAATCGTGTTATTATTCATCCAAGCATAATACTAACACTACTATTATTAGTATTATCATTATTATCATTAATAATATTATTAATACTATTTTATTAGTACTAATAGTATTATTATTATTATTATTATTATTTTTCAGATATTATTATCAATATTACCAAATTATTATTTTTACATTACTATTATTACTATTATTATTATTATATCATTTATATTTAAACATGTGTCTTAAATTAACCAACTATGATTAAACTTAATTAACCACAATTAAGAACTCCTCTTTCCTCACCGATCGTTCCAATCAGAGTTCTCACTTCACCAAACTCTTTATCTTTATCCTAAAATACAAGCCTGATTCAACTAAAATAGTTTAAAACCTATATCTATAAATATACTAATGCATAAAATCAGAATTTTTTTATCATCACGTTCAGCATCCAAAGAAAATACACATAATACACCATACACTTTTCTCCCAACAATTCTGATTTCTCACATTGAAGAAAAAAAAAAGGAAACACAATCGCACGACAGAAGAAGAAGACATCTGCCATAAACACTTCACTGGGCAAAAACATAAACACAAAGTACTTCTATTGTAGATTCTGGAGCAATCCATTGGTGCGAATTTTCTTCTTTACCTTCTGCAAATCTGCTCTTTTCCAGCGAAGGTAATTCAATCTTTTCTCTTCTTTGTACATGTCGTTCTTGTTTTGTATATCTACTGTTAGATTGATTCATCAGTATCAATTAATTAAGAAATAACCAAGTATTAATCACATCTTATGTGTTGTACTTTCTTTCATCCACCTATGCACAATCACAAGCGTATAACACCTGAACAGAACCGAGCTCAATTCTCCACCACAGTGCGATTTCTGAACTCAAGTCGAGTTCGCTCGTCATAACCACATCTCATAAAAACGAATCATTCCAGAACCACCACCATCACTAAGCCCTTTCAAGATCTAAACAAAATCAAACCAGAAACATCACGTCCGGTTCCTTCCAAAACCCGAAATTTTCTAATTTTAATCGGACTCAAAATCCATTTTCAGAAGTAAGAAACCCTTACCTTATTCAGCCTTGAGATTTTTCCGCTGCACCGCCTGAAGCTGAGGTCGCCGCCGCTCTACGAATTCAGGCCGCCGCTGCCATATGGCACGATTCGAAATCCGGCGGAAAGCCTTTCGGTCCCACCACCATCACCCAATTTCAGCCCAGCCGTAATCGACGGGAGTGTGTGTCTGTGTGTGTTTGTCAGCCCAAGAGTGTGTGTGTGTATATGTGATCGACCGAGTGTATGTTGTCTGGATCTCTATATATTATGTGTATATGTGTTGTTTTAGAGAGAGGGATCGATAGAGAGAAGACCCAAGAGCAGAAGTGAGAAATGGGTTGCGGTCGATCGATGCTTGAGGGTATTTATACCCGTGGGATATTAGGGTTTTTCAGTTTAGCCCATTTTCCAGTAACTTTCGATTTAATCCCAGACACCTTTTAATTATTTAAAATTGACCCCAGACAGATTTTTATACCTTCAATTCAGTCCTATTTTGACCCAAAACATTAAAATGTTGACTCTTCAATTAATGTTAATAATTAGTCCAATTTTATGCATATATTTTTAATTTCAGTCATTATATCATAATATTTTATAATGATTAAATTATTATTATATACAGACATTAACAAGGATTTACGGGCTTAGGACTGTGAGTCGAGTATCTTCATATTCAAGTTCAAGCAGCAGCATTTATTCAGGTGGGAGTTTTCGCTATCACTTTAATTGCTTTAATTGGATTGTATGTGTGATATTCTATTCATGTTTAAAATTGATGATACATGTTGTAAATCAGGCTCACCTGTGTACGTGTAAGAGGCTATCTTAAGATATATGTTGTGTCTGCACAACCTCAATATTCACATGCGTGCTCGATTCATGTTATATGTGGTATTGTGTGTATGTATTCATGTTGAGGAAAATGTTATTGGTAGAATAATCATTTAAATGCTTTCCATGAGATTGTATATTACTGTGATATGTGTGATTTCCACGATATGAAGGAAGCTCACCCCCACCTTTATTGATCCCGCAGGTTAAACCGAGTCGTATGGACGAAGGAGCGAGCCGAGAGGGCATATGAATGAAATTTTATTAAATGATATTTTATTAAACGATGTTTTTCTTTATATCTCATGTTTTTTTGAAATTTATTTGGGTAAACTTTTTTTAGAAACTAATAATTTATAATTTGTTCTTCCACCGAAATTATTATTTCTTATCTATGACGTGTTGTTGTCTTAATTAAGGTATTTATTTTATGTCAGTGTAGCGACTCGACTTTGTAGACGAGAATTTTAATATTCTCAAAAGAAATTATTTTTGTCAAAATTTACCTTTTACTTATTTTCCCCTATAATTACCCCTAGAAAGTCGGGGCATTACATAGTGGTATCAGAGCGGGTTTTAACTTTCTATAGACTCGCTAAAATATAAAATATCATATGTTCTCAGCTTTGCCACTTCGTCACTCCGTCCAAGGTACCAAATTTTTCAATCATTATTCATGCATATATCATTCCATTTTATTTACATGACTGTATATGTATGTACGAATTGTTAGAATGGCTAAACTTAGGATGACGCCACGTAAGAGGGTTCCTGCTACATTTGACTCGCATCTTCTGGCACGCAAAGATTGGTGGGATGATCCGAGTTTACCAGAAATGCACCACACTATGTCATCAACAGGCTGAGCAAGTGGTTGCAGTCTGGGAAACGAGGTTCCGTCATGCAACAGCTGGAACACCTAATGGGGAAGTTACCCGAATATTGGAGTTACTGCATCTTTTGACTTTGGAAAGAGTCCATCAAAAGATCACCAGAAGAGCGAGAGACAGCAGATGATTTCCAGTTCGTAGCTGGACGTTTATTGGATATGTACGCTTGAGTGGCGATACCAGCTGCAAATTGGAGTTCCGACTCTATGGATGAAGAAGACTTAGAAGAGGATTCCGAAGAAGACCCTGAGGAGGATTCTGAAGAAGATCCAGAGGAAGATCCAGAGAAATTTCCCGATGAGAGCTCAAAGGTGGACCTCGCAGAAAATATGAAGGATGTGTTGATGGCAGACATCGAGTCTAATGATGAAGTCACTTTGTGGATTGAGCTGCGACCCCCTATTCCTGTTATAGAGATTATTAGCAGTGACGATGAGGAGTAGCCGTAGTGTTAGTTCATTTTATTATATAACTGCTATGTTGATATTTCAAGTGGATGTTTCGAGTTCCATTTCTTTCAAAACATATTATATAATGAATATCATTTATTCTATTGCCTTTATATTTTTATGTGTTGCGATTATTATATGCGTTCTACCTATCATCTAATTCTTTATTTCTCGCAGTGCGTCGACTAATGGGTTTTACAACTCGTTGGCAGACTCATGGCTAACTGAGGAAACCGCAATGCTCAACCCACCCAAGATCAACTTTTCGCTGGATTGGCCACTTTACTTCAAGACGCAACCATTTTACCGCCTAATAATCCTGAGCAAGCTCAATCTCAAGTTATCAAGCAGTTCAATCATTTCAATCAGACCATCATTCTTGGTCATAAGGGACCAACAGCAATAGAAGAGTGGTTGTTGAACCTAGACAGCATCTTCGACTACATGGCGTGCACCGATGCTCAGAAGGTATCATGTGCCGTGTTCCAGCTCAAGGAGGATGCTTGGACATGGTGGATTGGAGTGTGGAGGCTCAAAACCCAAGACGAGTAGGACATGTTCACTTGGGACCAGTTTAAGAAAACAGTTATGGAGAAGTACTACCCGAGGGCGTACAAAACCAAGATGGAAAGGGAATTCCTCGATCTGACCCAAAGAGGAATGGCGGTCACTGATTATGAGCGCAAGTTCAACCACGTGTGCCGTTTTGCTCCTCACATGGTCGAGACGGATGACATGAAGTGTCAGAAATTCTGAGATGGACTACGTGACCGGATTCATCACCATTTGGCTGGCCATGGGCGTCTGACCTATAATGAAGCAGTTGCAAGGGCCGAGGACATTTATGCTAGTTTGGATGTGGAGAAGGCAAGAGCACCACCAGTTGCGGCTAATAGCAAGCACAAGTGGCACGATCAAGGGAGTGGAAGTAAGAAGAATGCTAAGACTGGATTTTCGAGGGCAAAACCCCAGTCAGATAAACCTACATGTGCTATTCGTGGTAAGAGACATAAAGGTGCATGTATGCTTGGTCAGAATCGGTGCTACTTTTGCCGAGAAGAAGGACACATGGCCTCAGCATTTCCGAACAAATGAAAAGGCCCAGGCAATAGTGTGCAAGTTCAAGGCCCAGGAGGGAAATATCGAGTGTATAGCATGGTCGAGGCCGAAGAAGAGACTGAACCCCAAACTATGTTAGGTATGTTGTCAGTTGCAAATATTCTTGCTTTGGTGTTGTTTGACACGGGTGCATCTCATCCATTCATCTCTATGAAGCTTTGTACTATGATTGGTTGTAGAAGTAGTAAAGCCCCTAGATCTCTGTTAGTTAGCATGCCTGCGGGGGAGTAGTGCGTGTAGATTCGATAACTAACAATGTGAAGATAGAGATTAAGGAACATAGCTTCTTAGCCGACTTGCACATAGTTGAACTCAGTGATTTTGATGTTATTTTGGGTATAGATTGGTTGGACAAACATAGAGCTGTAGTTGAGTGCTCCGAAAGAAGGGTAACCTTATGTCCGTCTGTTGATGTCAAGAACGTATTCAAGGGAGTAAAACACTCTAGTACCCCGAAAGTGATTTCAGCCATGAAAGCTGTGAAGATGTTGAAGAAGCGTAGTTGCCAAGGATTCCTAGTGAATGTGATGGGGAAATCAACTTCGGAGAAGACAGTAGCTGATGTACCTATCGTCAATGAGTATCCATATGTCTTTCCCGAAGACTTGCCGGGAGTTCCACCGAGTCATCAAGTTGAGTTCTCGATTGATTTAGTGCCAGGAGCGGCACCAATATCGAAAGCTCCCTATAGAATGGCGCCCAAGGAATTACAAGAGCTGAAAGTGCAACTTCAGGAGTTACTCGATTCTGGATTTATCCGGCCGAGTGTTTCGCCATGGGGTGCGCCAGTACTCTTCGTGAAGAAAAATAATGGAAGTTTGAGGATGTGCATAGACTACTGTGAACTTAATCGACTCATGATAAAGAATAAATATCCACTTTCTAGAATAGAGGACCTATCCGATTAACTTGGAGGATCAGGAGTGTTCTCGAAAATAGATTTGAGATCCGGATATCACCAACTGAGGATTAAGGATGATGATATCCCGAAGACAGCATTTCGAACTTGATATGGACACTATGAGTTTATAGTGATGCCATTTGGTTTGACCAATGTGCCAGCAGTATTCATGGACCTCATGAACCGTGTATTTCAACCTTATTTGGATAAGTTTGTCATTGTGTTCATAGATGACATACTTGTGTATTCAAAGAGAAAGGTTGAACATGAGCAGCATCTTAGAACAGTATTGGGAATACTGCGCAAGGAGAAGTTGTATGCGAAGTTCAACAAGTGTGAATTCTGGATTAATCGAGTTGCATTTTTGGGACATGTGATCACTTCTAGAGGAATAGAGGTTGACTCGGTTAAGGTAGAGGCAGTCAATGATTGGAAAATACCGAGTAATGCAAATGAAGTTCGCATCTTCTTGGCTTTAGCTGGTTATTATCGGAGATTTATCGAGGGATTTTCGAAGATAGCTGCACCAATGACTAGATTGACAAGGAAGGGAGAAGTTTTCTTATGGAATGAGAAATGCGAAAAGAGTTTCCAAGAACTTAAGTGAAGCTTGACTGCAACACTAGTTTTGACCATCCCCGATCCGATGAGAGAATTCGTCATCTACAGTGATGCATCCAAGCAAGGCTTGGGATGTGTATTGATGTAGGAGGGCAAGGTAGTTGCCTATGGTTCGAGGCAACTAAAACCGCACGAGATGAACTACCCTACTCATGATTTGGAATTAGCAGCGGTAGTCCATGCCTTGAAGATTTGGAGACATTACCTGTATGGACGTAAGTGTGAAATTTATACAAACCACAAAAGTCTAAAATATATTTTCACACAAAAGGAATTGAATATGAGGCGGCGCAGATGGCTAGAGTTGGTCAAAGACTACGATTGTAGAATTCATTACCACCCTGCTAAAGCAAACGTAGTTGCTGATGCACTTAGCCGTAAGGCGAGAGGAGACCTAGCCTGTTTGTTGACCAAAGAGGAAAGCTTGGTCAAGGAATTTGCAAGAATGAACCTTGAGATGGCTACACCATCGAAGCCAGTTGAGTCATTATTAGATAGTTTGGTGGTACAACCAACCTTGAGGAAGCAGATCAAGGAAGATCAAGGACAAGATGACTTTTGGTCAAAATGAAAGAACGTACTCTTTCAGGTGAGGATAAGTGATTCAGTGTGTCTGTTGATGGCACAGTACTATGAAGGGAGGATTTTTGTGCCCAACGTTGTCAAGCTGAGAGAAGCAATAATGAAAGAGGCACATAGTACCCCATATACAGCACA
Organism: Orobanche coerulescens; assembly: GCA_033398695.1. Classification (NCBI taxonomy): domain Eukaryota; kingdom Viridiplantae; phylum Streptophyta; class Magnoliopsida; order Lamiales; family Orobanchaceae; genus Orobanche; species Orobanche coerulescens. The sequence goes on along the minus strand of CM065814.1, from coordinate 38,560,325 downwards.
CCTTGGAAGTACAAAGATGTACCAGGACCTTAAGGGGACATTTTGGTGGGAAGGTTTGAAGAGAGATGTGGCAGACTTTGTCAGAAAGTATATAGTTTGTGAGCAAGTGAAGGCAGGACACCAATGCCCCTTTGGACTACTTAAATCGCTTCATATTCCGGAATAGAAATGGGAACACATTATGATGGACTTTGTGGTAGGTTTGCCTCGAACGGAAAGAGTAAACCACGCTATTTGGGTTATTGTGGACCGACTCACAAAGTCAGCTCTTTTCATCCCAGTCAAGATGAACTTTCGAATGGATCAGTATGCTCAACTTTACATCAGTGAAATTATTAAGTTGCATGGAGTGCCAGTCTCTATAGTATCCGACAGGGATACTCGTTTTACATCGCATTTTTGGGAAAGTTTGCAAGAAGCCTTGGGAACACAGTTGAATTTTAGTACGGCCTATCATCCTCAGACTGATGGTCAGTCTGAGAAGACCATTCAGATTCTTTAGGATATGTTGCGAGCATGTGTGTTAGACATGGGCAATAATTGGGAACAATTGTTACCTTTGGTAGAATTTGCTTACAACAACAATTATCAGTCGACGATTGGTATGGCACCGTATGAAGACTTATACGGTAGGAAGTGTCGATCACCACTATATTGGGACGAAGTAGGTGAAAGGAAAATCTTAGGTCCCGAGATGATCGAACAAATAGTAGATATGGTGGATAAGATTCGTGAGAGGATCAGGATGGCACAAGATCGTCATAAGTCTTATGCCGACAAGCATAGGAAAGATCTCGAATTCTGTGTTGGCGACAAAGTATACCTGAAGGTATCTCCTACCAAGGAAATTATTAGTTTTGGTCCAAGGATCAAGTTGAGGCCGAGATATATTGGACCGTTCGAAATTCTTGAATGAATTGGACAATTAGCTTACCGCTTGGCTTTACCCCAGAACTTTCGGCCGTGCACAACGTTTTTCATGTATCGTTGTTGAGGAAGTATGTTCACGATCCCGGCCACGTCATCAACTATACTGCCGTGGAGGTGAACAAAGATCTTACTTATGAAGAACAACCTGAAGTTATTCTCGACCGATCAGTTCGGCAGTTGAGGAACAAAGAGAATGTGTTTGTAAAAATTCAATGGCGTAACCACAGTAAAGATGAAGCCAATTGGGAGTGCGAAGAAGAACCTCAAGCTCGTTATCCGAATTTCCTCAATCGAGGTATGTCATTTATTTTCGAGGACGAAAATTGTTCTAAGAAGGGTAGGATGTAATATCCGTCATTTTTATAATATAATATTATTATTTATTATAATATTAATAATGCATTTCGTTCATTTAGAGTATCATGAATATTTATTTCGATGTATCATAAGTTCTACTCGAGTCATTTTGTCAGATATTTTCAAGTAGTCATTATTTATTTTTATAATAGTGTTATTATTCATCCAAGCATAATACTAACACTACTATTATTAATATTATCATTATTATTATTAATAATATTATTAATACTATTTTATTAGTACTAATATTATTATTATTATTATTATCATTTTCACATATTATTATCAATATTACCAAATTATTATTTTTATATTACTATTATTACTATAATTATTATATCATTTATATTTAAACATGTGTCTTAAATTAACCAACTATGATTAAACTTAATTAACCACAATTAAGAACTCCTCTTTCCTCACCGATCGTTCCAATCAGAGTTCTCACTTCACCAAACTCTTTATCTTTATCCTAAAATACAATCCTAATTCAACAAAAACACTTTAAAACCTACATCTATAAATATATTAATGCATATAGAATCAGAATTTTTTTACAATCACGTTTAGCATCCAAAGAAAATACACATAATAGACCATACACTTTTCTCCCAACAATTCTGATTTCTCACGTTGAAGAAAAAAAAAAGGAAATACAATCGCATGACAGAAGAAGACATCTGCCATAAACACTTCACTGAGCAGAAACATAAACACAAAGTACTTCTATTGTAGATTCTGGAGCAATCCGTTGGTGCGAATTTTCTTCTTTACCTTCTGCAAATCTGCTCTTTTCCAGCGAAGGTAATTATATCTTTTCTCGTCTTTGTACATGTCGTTCTTGTTTTGTATATCAACTGTTAGATTGATTCATCAGTATCACTTAATTAAGAAATCACCAAGTATTAATCACATCTTATGTGTTGTACTTTCGTTCATCCACCTATGCACAATCACAAAGCGTCTAACATCTGAACAGAACCGAGCTCAATTCTCCACCACAGTGCGATTTCTGAACTCAAGTCGAGTTCGATCGTCATAACCCCATCTCAGAAAAACGAATCGTCCCAGAACCACCACCATCACTGTGATACCCGAGCCTGACATTACTCATTTGGTCAATATGATTCATGCATTACTTGTTAATTATGTGTTATTTGGATTACTTGACGTTCCATGGTTCAGTTGATCTTATAGTTAATTTCACTACATAGAAATGTGCTAAACATTTGAACTAAAGTCTAAAGCACTATTGTGGAATATGTTACAGAACTAAGTTACGTTATTCATATTATTTCTAATACGAAGATAAAATATATGCAAAGATCTTTTAGAACTCTGAGTACACGTGATGAGCCTAGAAGTCATAAAGGTGTCACTAACGTGTCTATCGAAGGATAACTAGCTTATCTCGAGATTTTAGTCGACGCGTGTACTGGGTCACTTTAGATTGATGATTCAAGTGAATAACCATCATTTAATATACTAACGCGTGTCAAGTACCTTGATTCTTTTCAATACCCTATAGGATGCAATCTATGATTGCAGTGGTAACGGTGGTAAAATATTGTCATCTGTCTATACCTTATTCGTTCGAACTTCGGTAGGAATTGAACTGATCTTTTAGTTTATTGTATTAATTATATCTTATTAAAAATGAGTCCTTCCATTCTTATCTACAGTGTCGTATTTGTGAAGTTTTAGAAATTTTGAAAATAAACTCCTTCACTAGCAATTTCAACATTGTTCGCATGAGTAACCGAGTTTAAGCAATAAAAATACACCTTAAACTTCTACTAAACCCTTTTAAATATCATCCATACCCTAAGTGAGGTCAATATATAGTAGGGACCGGTCCAAACACTCCAAGAACTGGACGTAATATGCCCAAACCGGCCTACACCATGAAAGATGGTTTTCTAGAGCTTACTAAGGGTTGTTTTGTAATTTCCTCTTTATAACCGACTTTTTCTCTTAGATAAACACTAAAACCGACCCTACACCCTCATATACTGTCTGAATATTATAAATAAGCTTTCACCCTTCGAAAATTCACCAAAAATTCAAGAAGAAATCATCAAAACATCAACACCTCAATTCCTTTGACAATCAAGGTGAGTTTTCTTTGTTTCTTCCTTGTTCTTGCTATTTTTCTTAGCTATTTCGAAGGTGTGAGAGATTTTATATGTTCTTAAACATGTTATCATGATGTTAAGAATTCATCCATGGATTACCCTTGTATTTAATATGGATTTATAAGGCTTAAAACTCACTAAGGCAATAAAGGAATCAATTCTGCCACCTTTTGGAATTAATGGTATATGTTACTTGATCCGTATGTTTCAGGGGCAGGAATTTCAATATTCTTGTTCTTAAGTATCTTAGGGATATTATGTCAAAAATGGGTGCTAATACAACTTAAATTCTAGTTGTTATAAACAAAACAAAATCTGTTATGACAAGACTTTGATAAACTCTCTTAATCAAGTGTATTGTTATAAAATCTTGGAATTTTAAGTTGTGATAGTTGAATGGACTTTATAAACAGAGACTAATAGATTATTAATGAATTATAAGTGCAAAATTTATGGTTAATGGGCTGGTATACATCGATAAACAGACATAAAGTACATAGAACACCGGTTATGTGTCTACATATGAAGTGGTAAACCCTTTCGATATGAAGAGAGTTAAACCTTGTGTGTGGTGTGTAAATCCTTTAAACACTTTCCTTGAAATAGGTTCTAAAGATATATCATCACAACCTCTGTAACACCCCCGATATATTCAGGAATATTACAGCACCGTAAATCCTTTACAAAATAATTTACAAGGCTGAAGAAATGAAAAGACAATAACAGATACCAACATATCAAAGTAACTGAAATAAAATACAACAACTGTGGGCCAATTCCGAAAATACAAATATCCAAATGAAGAATATTACATCACCAAATCCAACATCACAAACGACGACGTACTCGAGTACTTATTAAAAACAACACAAACAACAGACAATTAAACCCGGCCGGAACATCACTCTGCACCCTCGTCGTCATGCAGTTCCAGTTATTGTTTCCCTGCTCTCCTGGATCCTGAACATAAACAAATGTTCACCCCCTAAGGGATTAGCACAACGATGCTAGTACAAGTACGATAATTATACAACAATGATTTAATCAACAATAATCATGACAAGTTTCTCCAACGAGAAATAATAACAATCACATATCACATCATGACAGTCTCAACATACTCATGGTATTCCAACGATCCAGCGCACACAGCTATAGATTCTCATGATCATCCCGTCAGACCAATGCATGTTGGAACTACCTGTCCAACAATCCAGTGCACACAGCTATAGATTTCCCATGATGATTCCCGTCGGATCAACGCATGGTGGACAATTAATCACCACACATGTACACAGTACAATCATAACATAACCGACATAATACGAACAATTCTAATTAAAGTACTTGTCCCGAATTGATGTCAAGAATAAAACTTCGATGAATATTAATACACTCGAAGGTCGCCCCTTCAATCAATCACGTTGCAAAGCTCAAACCTTAAACAAAAGAAATAATATAGAATTTATCTCACGTCGTACGAACATCTAACAATCCAGATTACGGTCGAAAGTTCATAAAACGTATCCTGTCTGACCTGCATAACGTACGTTACATACCCTCTGTAGCGTACGTTAAGCCTACTCTTTAGCGTACGTAAGCTACAAAGTCTAGCGTATGCTAACCATGAATCGACGGTTTCTCTCTGATCAGTCGACTGACTCGTCTGATAATATAACGTATGTTACGTAACCAAACGTAACATACGTTAATTACGCCCGTTAGCGTACGTAAGCTACAGAGCCTAGTGCACGCTAAACACACATATGACAGTTTCTCACTGAGCAGACGACTGTCTCGATTGGTGATGTAGCGTACGAAATCCTCAGTGATTAACGTATGTTATCCTCATACATATCACGCTCATACAATTATGAATGATCTTACCGATTAAAACATCTTCGAATTCAAGGATACGTATATCATCACAACACTATATTCAATCTCGATTACAATTCTCATGTGAATTTCGGGTGATCTAAGGTTGATGCGCTTGTTTCCAATATCATCATTACATTCAAACTTTATCTTAAAGATGAACTAACAAATCCAACTTATAAGAAATGATTCAACCTTTGATTCTTTCTTAAGTCCGTTTAGCAAAAGTGATGTCAACTCCAAGTCTACAATCAATATGGCAACACCATTCAATATGGATTATCCAACTCATAACACTACTCTTATTGTTTGTTGTAACAAGGTTCCAACTATAATGTTCTCAATAGAGGTAACTTAAGCATAATCATCCCAACTTCCTAAACATGATATTTGGTTGAATAAATCATCTATGGAACTTAATATCCTTGGTAGCATGATCATGACATCCTTAAGAATAGGAATTCAAGATTGGAGATAGCATAACATACCTTAAGATGAAGAAAATGCTGAGACAATGGGTAGAATCCAACTCCGGTTGCTTGTGTGCCAATCCAAGATGTTCTTCAACTTCAATGATCAAGTTATAGTGTTATCCAATCTTCAATGATCAATTAAAAGTGTTCTAAAGGTGTATAAGGTGGCTGGGAACTATCTGGGAATGAAGTATGTTGAAGGATAAGTGAAAGAAACGAAATGAAACGAAATGGGGTGATGTCCCATTTATAACTTTCTAACCTTAACGTACGTTAGCCTTCATGCATAACGTACGTTAGTCGTTTAGCGTACGCTACCCAGTATACTTAGCGTACGCTATCGTTCACTGATAGTTAACTGTTCTCATTCTGTACTCGATTACGTATGCTACACCATCAGGTTACGTACATAAGCCAGACCCATTAGCGTACGCTAGACACATACCTTAGCGTACGTTAACACCCGTTGACTTCAAAACTGTCCAGGTTCATCCGCGGGAATATTATCTGGACCATCATCCGGATGGCGCATGTGCTATCCACCCAACTCAATTATTGGCTGCTTTACGTATTCTATGCTTCATTCGTAGCGTACGCTAACTTTGACGGATAACGTACGTTAAGCTTCCTTCTTAGTGTACGTTATCACGTAATTGCATGAGAAAATTTACATGTTGCTATAATCATGTACAAGGACACAAATACGAGAAATATCATACTTCGATTATCGATATCACAAATCCGAATAATACAGGGTTCAATTACATATGAAATACTCAATAATTAATCCGGATATTACATACTATCCTTCTAAAAAGGAGTTTTGTCCCGAAACTCAAGATGAAAATAACTCTGGAAATTTGGACCTCTTGCTATCTTCCGTTTCCCAAGTGGCTTCTTCCACTCCGTGGCATGACCACTGAACCTTAACCAAATCGATCAGTTTGTTTCTCAATTGTTTAGCTCGACTCTCGAGTATCCTGAACGGTCTCTCTTCAAACGCGCCATCCTAAGCGACTTCGATCTCGCCAAAATCAATGACATGACTAGGATCTGGTATATACTTCCGTAACTGGGATACGTGGAATATGTTATGAACATGACTCAATGACGGCGGTAATGCCAATCTGTATGCCAACTCCCCAACTCTCTCAAGAATCTCAAACGGTCTGATATATCTCGGACTCAACTTTCCCTTCTTCCGAAATGAAAGATTCCCCGAGTAGGAGAAACCTTTAAAAGTACGTGATCTCCAGTACTGAACTCTAATGGGCGACGGCGCACGTCTGCGTAAGATTTCTGCCGACTTTGCGCAGTCAACAGTCTTTCGCGAATCAAGGCTATCTTCTCTCGTATCTATACGATCAATTCCAGTTCCGTCCCGATCAAGTCTGATGAATCATCCCAACATAGGGGCGATCTGCATCTCCTCCCGTATAATGCCTCCAACGGTGCCATCTTATATTGGAACATTTTGTTCCATACATGTAATAATAATGTTTTGATTGATTAAAGTTGATAAACAAAGCAAAACAACAACAAGTTGAAGAAAAGCATCGAAGGAAACAAAGTGCAAAAATATGGATTAATACATGCTTAACGTATGTAAGAGGGACATCTTAACGTACGTAATGTTGCTATGTTAACGTACGTAAAACGAGAATGATAACGTACATAACCAAGTGTTCAAAATTCAAACAAGAAGAACGTTGGACGAGTCAAAGTCAAAAAGGTGGCAACGGACATATGATGTCGGCAATGACGTACACTTAACGTACGTAATGCGAGATTGGCTAACGTACGTAAGGAAAAGAACAAAACCTACTGAACTAAAATGCATACACGTTAACGTACGTAACAGTGGTGATATAACGTACGTAAAGTTTCTTGCATACGTAATGGACATCATATAGCGTACATAATGGAGCTTCAGGGTGCTAACGGCTAGTTGAGGCTTTGAAGCCTATAAATACCATATCCTTGGTATTCAGCCATACAACAACTTCAAGCAAACATCTCATTGATCAGATATTCATACTGATATTATTGTTGTTGTGATATTGAGCTTATATTGTTAGTTTGAGTGTTTATACATTCAACATCATACACGAGAGATAAAAGAAAAGATACGATTGGATTCGGTGTTATTAGGATCAAGGATCCGGCATTATTAGAATCACAATCGCTATCTAGCGAGGTTTATCTAGTACCGATAGAAACCTAGAGCGGTTGATTCCTTGTCCGATAGAAAAGGAAAACGGTTTAACTTGGACCGACATAAAGACAAGTACGAGTGGTTTATCACGGACCAATAGAAGACGTGATTGTAAACGGTTATCCCTCGACCGAGAGAAGAGAGGTGCATAGGTTTTTATCTTGAACCTATAGAAAATGATACCGAGAGAGGACATAGGCTCATTTATAGCCGAACCTCTATAAATTTGTGTGTCGTTTAATTTCCGCATTTAATTTACGCTTCCGCAACACGGCGCATATTCCGATCTCGATCCAACAATTGGTATCGGAGCAGTACCTCCAATACATGGCTTATCATCCGAGGAGTCGATCCAATGGCGTTTCAATTTGCTCCAATCGAAGGCCTTGCTCTTAACCGACCACCATTTTTTGATGGCTCAAATTATATGACGTGGAAGAAAAAGATGTCGATCTTCATTCGTGCTTATGATATTGATATTTGGAAGATCATTCGTCTTGGCCCAAAAGTTCCTCTCAAATCCGACGGTACGCTTAAATCTTTCGAAGAATATAACGACGAGGATTGGAAGAACGACCACCGAAATTGTAAGGCTACTCAATTTCTATTTTGTGCCTTAAATTCGGAAGAGATCAATCGTGTTTCATCATGTGAAAGTGCTAAAGAAATATGGAAAATTCTTGAAATTACACACGAAGGGACAAATCAAGTCAAGGAGACGAAGATCAATATGCTTCTCCATGGCTATGAATTATTCATGATGAAAGGTAACGAGTCCATCACCAACATGCTCGATCGATTTTCGGTCATCACTAATAGACTTGCTTCATTCGGTAAACCATTATCTAGTAGTGAAAAAGTCAAGAAAATTTTACGATCACTACCTAGCGAATGGGACGGCACCGTGACTGCGATCATGGAATATAAAGATCTCAATACGCTTGATTTTTGCCCCCTCGTCGGTTCGATAATTAATTATGAGATAGTGTTAAAATCACGAAGTGTCAAGCCAAAGCCGAAAGAACGATCGATAGCCTTAAAGGATAAGATGTCAAAGAGAGAAGAAATTTCGTTGGTTGATAGCGACGAAGAATCGGCATATTATGCCAAAAATATTAATAAGTTTCAAACCTTATTAAACCGGAGTAAGAAGGACATCCAAGCGAGCGAATCTAAGAAATTCGACAATAATTGTCGACTATGTGGTAAACCAGGCCACTTTGCTAAGAATTGCCGAGCTAAACCAAAGAAGGAAGTTCTCGTTGCAACATGGATCGATGACGACGAAGATGATGATTTTATCAATCAAAATAATCTCGCTCTCATGGCCGGAAGTTCATTCGACGATAGCGACGTCGAAAGACAGGTTAGTACCTCGTCTCACGACGAATTATTTGAAGTATTTGAATTATTGCATACAGATTATCAAAATACTTTATCCGAAATTAAATCCCTTCAATTTAAAAATAAATCTTTGGAAATTGAAAATTCCAAAATTCTTGAAAAAGGGAAATTTGTTGAAATCGATCATTCAAAATGCATTGAAAATGAAAATATTTTAAAGAATGATCTTGTTAAAATGCAAACCGAGCTCAAAAATTTAACAAATAAATTTTCTCTCGGAAATGAGAAATTTGAAAATATGCTCTCGGTGCAAAAGTTTACATTAAATAAACAGGGGTTGGGGTTCACACCTCGTTTTAAAAATGAATCCGTAAATTTCAAAATACCCCATTGCGAAAAATGTTTGAAAATTGGGCATCATATTACGAACTGTAAAAGCCCACGCCAGACGATTAAAATTAAAAAGATTTGGGTTCCTAAAGGAACAAATATTTCAAATACCGTCTATGTTTCAAATGAAAAACCAACTCTCGGTTGGATCTCCAAAAATTAATTTTTAACAATTGGTATTATACTCAGGTGGAGTAATATTTTTAAAGGGGAGATATTATTTTCAGGGGGTGTATTATATCCTATTATTGCATATTTTTTTTATGCATATTTTTTCCCTATATTCAAATTGGTATTTTTTTTACACTTTTTGATGAAAACAAAAAAGGGGGAGAGAAAAGAGAATGAAAGGAGAATGGGATTAACCCTGAAAAGGAAAGGAAAATCAAAATCAAAGAAAAGTCAAAAAGATAAAGTTGAAAAGAAAAATGAGGAGACGTCGAAAAGATGATGAAAATTTGAAAATGAGAAAAGAAAAAGAGAAGGAAAGAAGAAGTCGAAAAAGGAATGGGAGAAGAAACTAACGAAACGGACAAAGTCGAAAACTTTGGTCTGTACACACACACACGCACACACACACACACACACACACACATATATATATATATATATATATATATATATATATATATATATATTTGTATTTTTGCAGGTAAATCTTGACGAAGTGTTGTTTTGTAATCATCAAAAAGGGGAGATTGTTGGAACATTTTGTTCCATACATGTAATAATAATGTTTTGATGATTAATGTTGATAAACAAAGCAAAACAACAACAAGACGTAGCAAAGCATCGAAGGAAACGAAGTGCAAAATGCTGGAATAATACATGCTTAACGTACGTAAGAGGGACATCTTAACGTACGTAATGTTGCTATGTTAACGTACGTAAAACGAGAATGATAACATATGTAACCAAGTGTTCCGAATTTAAACAAGAAGAACGTTGGACGAGTGAAAGTCAAAAAGGTGGCAATGGACATATAACGTCGGAAATGGCGTACACTTAACGTACGTAATGCGAGATTGGCTAACGTACATAAGGAAAAGAACGAAACCTACTGAACTAAAATGCATACACGTTAACGTATGTAACAGTGGTGATATAACGTACGTAAAGTTTCTTGCGTACATAATGGACAGCAGATAGCGTACGTAATGGAGCTTCAGGGTGCTAACGGCTAGTTGAGGCTTTGAAGCCTATAAATACCATATCCTTGGTATTTATCCATACAACAACTTCAAGCAAACATCTCATTGATCAGATATTCATACTGATATTATTGTTGTTGTGATATTGAGCTTATATTGTTAGTTTGAGTGTTTATACATACAACATCATACACGAGAGATAAAAGAAAAGATACGATTGGATTCGGTGTTATTAGGATCAAGGATCCGACATTATTAGAATCGCAATCGCTATCTAATGAGGTTTATCTAGTACCGATAGAAAGCTAGAGTAGTTGATTTCTTGTCCGATAGAAAAGGAAAACGGTTTAACTTGGACCGACACAAAGACAAGTACGAGTGGTTTATCACGGACCAATAGAAGACGTGATTGTAAGTGGTTATCCCTCGACCGATAGAAGCGAGGTGCAGAGGTTTTTATCTTGAACCTATAGAAAAAGATACCGAGAGAAGACGTAGGCTCATTTATAGCCGAACCTCTATAAATCCGTGTGTCGTTTAATTTCCGCATTTAATTTACGTTTCCGCAACACGGCGCATATTCCGATCTCGATCCAGCATCTTAATAGAAGCATGCCAACTATTGTTGTAGGTGAATTCAATCAACGGTATATGAACTTCCCAATCAATTGACCAATCTAAGGCACAAGCCCTCAACATGTCTTCCACTATTTGAATAGTCCTTTCGGATTGTCCGTCTGTCTGCGGATGATAAGCTGTGCTGAAGTTCAATTCGGTTCCCAAGGCTTTATGAACTACTTTCCAAAAATGAGACACAAAGCGACCGTCTCGGTCAGAAATAATGGTCTTCGGCGTACCATGCAATCGGACTATTTTTGCAATAAACACTCGTGCCAACTTATGTGGTCCCCAAGTGTCCTTAATGCCTAGAAAATGAGCTGATTTGGTTAAACGGTCAACTATCACCCAAATCATGTTCAGCCCTGTTCTGATCTTCAGCATATTAGTGATAAAGTCTATCGGTATGTCCTCCCACTTCCATTCAGGAATCGGGAGCGGCTTTAGCATCCCAGCAGGTCATTGATGCTCGATATTAACCTACTGACAAACCAAACATTTCGAGACGTAATCGGCTATGTCTTTCTTCATGTTGCCCCACCAGAAATTCTGCTTCAGATCCTTATACATCTTACTGGTGCCCAGGTGGATAGAATAGGGCGTACTGTGAGCTTCCTTCAGAATTGTTTGCTTCAAAACATCGACATCGGGAACACAAAGTCGGTTCTGAAATCTCAAGACTCCATCATCATGAATTACAAATCCTGGGGATTTTTCCATCGCGTAACCGAATCATCAGAGGATCATCCAATTGCTTAGATTTGATTTCTTCGGTTAACGATGAAGTTATTTCCATCACACACAGTTGTCCTTGGACTCTTTGCAACCATATTTCAATTCCTTCACGAATCAATTCTCGTTGAATGCTGGTCTGGGAGGTGAGAGTCTCCAGCATTCGAATAGAAACAGGCTTGCGGCTCAGTACATTGGCCACTACATTCGCTTTGCCTGGATGATATAGAATCTCCAAGTCGTAGTCCTTAATCAGTTCCATCCATCTCCTTTGCCTCATGTTTAACTCCTTCTGGATGAAGATGTATTTGAGACTCTTGTGATCCGTATAGATTTGACAGTGAGTCCCGTACAGGTAATGTCTCCAGATTTTCAAAGCAAAAACTACCGCTGCCAGCTCCAAATCATGCGTTGGGTAATTTAATTCATAAGGCCTCAACTGTCGTTACGCATAGGCGATCACCTTCTCATTCTGCATCAATACACACCCGAGTCCTTGGTTCGAAGCGTCACTGTAAACTATGAATCCTCTAGTTCCCTGTGGGAGTGCTAAAATCGGTGCCGTCGTCAATCTCTTCTTCAATTCATCAAAGCTAGTCTGGCACATCTCGTTCTACTCAAACTTTTGGGTTTTCTGCAGTAATCGAGTAAGTGGGCGGGTAATTTTGGAAAAACCTTCCACGAACCGACGATAATACCCAGCAAGTCCTAAGAAACTCCGAACTTCCTTCACGTTCTTAGGAGACTTCCAATCCATAATTGCTTTGCTTTTTTGGGAATCTACTCGAACTTCTTCTACCGATACCACATGACCGAGGAATATTTCTTCCTTTAGCCAGAATTCACACTTAAAAAGCTTGGCGTACATTTGCTCATTTCTCAAAAGGTCTAAAACGATCCGCAAATGCTGTGCATGCTCTATCAAAAGGTCTCCTTGCATTTCTATCACAATCAAATTTGAGGGCCACTCTCTGCCTCCAATTGATACAGGGAAATCTCTAGTTTCTAAGTTTCCCACAATCCTCTCTCCACTCGGTAAACCCACAACATAAGGCTCACAATTATGAAAACCAGAAATGTTCAAACGATTTACACAAGACAAAGATATAAATGAATGCGTAGCTCCTGTATAAAAAAACACTAACTGGTTGTGAAAGGATCTAAACATGAATTACACATTATACATACAGGAACTCGTTTGACATAAAATATAGAGAATACGATTGTAAAACTTACCTTAGCTGATGCTATCACTGTGAGACCCGTATTTTTAAACTAGTGTAACTTGCAATGCTGTAATCGCTTTGTGATTCTGTCACTTGTATAAAGAGTGAAATTATTATTTCCCATTACTGAAATCGTCACCTAACGTTAACAATAATATGGTATGTAAATAGACATTACCATTAGTTATCACATTCTGATGTTAACTTGATAAGCCTAGGGGTTACCCTACATATCAATGCGTCGAACTTCACCACTTAATCGTGTGATGTTTGAGATTTGCACGAATGTTACACACTCCAATTATCACAGTAACCATGGCTAGCGACCATTAAGGGCCATGGTTAGAGGCTTTTAATGGGCATAGGTTAATACCGACAATCCTTAACCTACCTCAGAGTCGAAATGAAGCTTCGAGTGGCCAACCGCCATGCTAATGGCCGCCAGTAGCCATGAGTAGTGGACGCATCGGCCAAATGAATTTTTGAGGATAGAACTGCCTCCTCAGTGGCTGCTAAGGGAGTTCATAGTGGCCGCAATGGCCGCCGACTTTAGGTACCCTTCATGTATAAATAGGATAGTTTTGAGGTTTCAACCTCATTCTATTCGTATCTCTTCGACCAACTTCCATTCCTAGCACATGAATAAGTGTTTAACTATGTTTGTGTGATATTAACACACATCTAACATCTGAGAATCGAATTAGCAAGTATGTTGCAGTCGATTTCAGAAGTTTCTTCAGATTCGAGGTAAGTACAACCCTGAACACTAACCTTGTTCTTCTAGATCTGTGATTAATGGTTGTTTAGTAGTTGAAACGGATTGTATATAAAGTATCCTATTGTTGTTCTTATTGATTCTAGCTGGGCAGAAATCAAATCTTGCGTTTAGATCATCCTATTCATGAATGACCGCTAGGTGTCTGATAAAATGTCCCAACAAGTATCGAGCAAGAGTTTTTATATTATTTTGTTTTGAATAGCTAGACCTAACATTAATCAAATTGTACATCTCTTAGGATGTTTGAATACTTAAGGTTTCGAATCTTAGTCGCAACTTGATTAAAGATCTTAGATCTAAAGTTATTAGGTCAGTACCTTAATCGTGCTTTATATATTACCTTGCATTTGATGTTATACTATGATGTTTTTGATAAGAAATGACAATGATTTGACAAACTTTCTGAAATTAACATGGTCTTTGAGTTGTGTGGGCCGAGTAAAAGCCAGGACTTCCTTGACGAGGGCTCCGGGATACGTTATGCTGAGCCAGCGTATCACTCGGAGGTTATCCATCCTGGGATTGCCCTGACGAGGGCTCCGGGGTATGAAACTGAGTAATACTGGTATAACCCTATGATTTTTTTTATTGTTTGCTGATATACATATCATTTTGGAATAATGACGTGATATGAATAGACCACTGTTAGTTTTTATATTTTCTACACGTTATACATACTTATGTTATCAATGTACTTGAACCGGCTGTTTGCTGACACCTTCCGGGGTGGATACATTGTTTGTGCATTCAGGTATAGTATTCCATGGCGATCAGGCATAGGGAGGGCACGAAGACGAAGAGCACTAAGTATATCGCCCCTGATGTCCCAGTTATTTATAAAGCGTTGTTGTCTCAAGTTTTGTCCGTATATTCGTGAGTATGGTGTGTTGTTGTTGTTGGTGGTTTGTTATGCCCGTGTATGGGCTCAGTTCGAATTAGGTATTGCATTTTGGATGTTAAACAGGTATTGTCAGATGGTTTTGTTATGGTGTAGTCCTTCAGTATCAGATTGTGTTGTTTCTCAACCTTACTGGTCGACATGAATTATCAGGTTTTATTATATGACTGGACGGTCTATGTTTGTAGGTTTCTATGTTGTGGATCCCCGAAATGGATTCACAACATTGTAGTAATCCTGGCCTGGGACGGGGTTGTTACATAATATGGTATAAGAGATTTGTTATAGAGATACCTAGGGTGTTGGTTATTAGGTCTTGTTGTGTCGTGTCATAGTTTCGTTCTGGTTGGGGAGTATCATTGTACTGCTATCATCTCCTGCAACCTGCGTTGTAAGTATCCCTAATCTCTATCTCTTTTTCAAATTAATTAATGTGTCAAATTAGGGGATTCACCTCATATATGGTATGTTATCGATATATGCTTATTATTTCTTCTTTCGCCAGTATGTTGAGAGGACATGCTATTCGTGGTCGTGGTCGAGGTCCCGGTCGTGGTGCAGCTGGAGACGAGGCTGCACCACACATTTACGAAGCTGGGTCTGTATCCATGTTTGACGAGGCTCAGTCGTCGGATCGAGGTCATAATGGAGGAGGTGCGGCTAGGGAGGACGTTTCTAATGTCCTCCAGCAAGTCGTCCCATATGGCACAGTTAGCGCAAGTGGTTCAACAAATGCAGCGACCAATATGGCCCAACTTGCAGTGCCAGCTTTCGATAAATGGCTCCAGGAAATAGTGAAAATGAACCTGCCAAAATTTGATGGATCTGCAAACGCTATGAGCTGGAACCACTGGCTTGTAGAGTTGGAAAAGATGTTTGATGGCATTCACTGCCCTGAGGACCATAAGGTGGCCATCGCACAATATATTCCAATTAAAAATGCATCGGATTGGTGGCAAGCTGTTAAACTCAGATATCAGAAGTGAGTTGGATGGAGTTTAAGGAGCATATGGGAACTGAGTGTTGTCCACCCTCAAATCATGAAGCCCGGATTCGCGAGTTCCTTTCTGCAAAATCCCAAAGTGTACTGATCTTGCAAGCCATCAGGACTTTTAATCAGCAAATGGTTTTTGTTCAATACCAAGTCAAGGAGGAAAAGGATAAGATCTGACATTTTGATATGAGGATGAGCGCAGAGGTTCGTCGCTCTATATCCGGCTTCGAGCGTACCACCCTAAGGCAGTATCGGGACAAGGCTTTAGCTTTTAAAGCTGTTCAGCCATTGTTGAGGTTGCGACCAAAGCAATGAAATCAAGAGGTGTCGCTAGCTTTTTGGGAAGAAAGAGGAGTACGTTTACTAGACCTCAGTACTCTTACCAATCCTCATGAGAGACATCTCGTCTAGCAGAAGGCTCCAAAAGTGTGAGAGGCAGAGTTATTTTTTATGACCGCAGCAATTCGGGTTGTACCCATACGAGTTGCCCACGCCCCCAATCACTTGCGACAACTGTGTACATAAGGGAGACCGGACCACGTATTGCGAAGCTGATACCAAATGAATTGAAGCCCAGGTCCCAGTCCCAGCTATCCAAGGACCAAGTGTCAGCCAGCAGCTTCCATCCGGTCAGCCAACTTCAAGTATAGGTCATGGGATAGGACAGGCAAATCGCTAAGGGGCATACAAATTGCTGAATCAGCCCCTAGCTGTATCTACGAGATGATACAGGTATTATTCATATTTTCACTCATCCTATTAATGTTTTATTTGACTCAAGCGCCATGTATTCTTTTACATCTTTATCGTGCGTGCGCCGATTTAACCTCGATGGTATGTCTCCTTATGAGCCATTTAATGTAGGAATGCGAAGTGGAGATAGGATTATCGGGGATCGCGAGATTCACGATTTCCATACCCATATTGGGGACTGTGATTGGTTCTCGAATTTTATTTTTATTGATATACATGGCAAGGACTTGATCCTCGGTGAACATTGGCTAGACAATCATAGAGATATTATGGAATAACAAAGGAAAACCATTTCGATGATTGCGAGGGATGGGACCAAACACGTATTCGAGGGACAGAAGCCAGGTACTTATGGGAAGATTGTACGGCCCCTGAAGGCGACGAAACTGATGAGCCAAGGCTGCATTGGCTACTGGTGTTACATAATGAAATCTGAGAATGGAGAGATCCCTCTATCATCTATTCTAGTCGCAAACGAGTTTTGGGACATATTTCTGGACGATGTGCCGGGACTACCACCACAGTGTGATGTGGAGTATACCATCGAGCTAGAACCCAATGCAGCACCTGTGTTGAAGGCACCATATCGTCTCACACCTTTGAAATGCTAAAGTTGAAGAAACAGCTGGGCTATCTACTAGACAAAGGATACATTCAACTGAGCGCCTGGGCGCATCAGTACTTTTTGTCCAAGAAGGATGGATCATTTCAGTTATGTATCGATTATTGCGAGTTGAATAAACTCAATGTCAAGAACAAGTATTCGTTGCCACGAATTGATGATCTATTCGATCACTACAAGGAGCTACTGTGTTCTCAAAGATAGACATGAGATTAGGGAATTATCAATTACAAATTTGGGATTCCGACATCCCAAGATGACGTTCAAGCCAAGGTACGAGTATTATGACTTTGTGGTTATGGATTTTGGCATGACCAATGCTCTAGATGTATTTATACAGTTAATGATTCATTGAATACCTTGATGAGTTTGTAGTTTGGTTTACCGATGATATCCTCATCTACTCACAGGATGAGATCGAGCATGCCGAGCACTTGCGCATTTTGCTAAGTGTTCTGAGAACCGAGAAGCTTTATGCCAAACTCTCAAGTATAAGTTTTGGTTGAAAGAAGTTACCTTTCAACAATATTATCTCAGCTGAAGGTGTCAGGGTCGATCCTCAAAAGGTCAAAGCAGTGTTAGCGTGGGACCCCCCCAAGAGTGTCAAAGAAGTTAGAAGTTTTTAGGGTCTCACCGGCTACTATTGCAGATTTGTTGAAGGCTTCTCAAAAATCGCACGACCCGTTACCCAGTAATTTCAAGACTCATAAGTTCGAATGGAGAGATGCATGGCAGAAGAGTTTTGATGAGTTGAGGAAGCGACTAACCACGGATATAGTTCTAGCCCTACCCCAGGAACCGATGGCTCTTTTACATACATCTATGCTTCTAAACAAGGGCCCGGGTGCGTGCTAATGCAGCACGAATGAGTGATCACTTATGCGACTCATCAGAGAAAGCCGTATGAGGCTAACTACCCCATTCATGGTCTAGATTTAGCATAGTTGTTTTCGCGTTGAAGATGTTGAGGCACTATCTGAATGGTTCTTATTGCAAAATATATACCGACTACAAGAGCTTGAAGTATATTTTTACACAAAAAGAACTCAACATGCGCCAGCGATGACGGCTGGAGTTTCTTAAAGATTATGACATTGAAACCTTCACCACCCCAGTAAAGCTAACTTGGTCACGAATGCATTGAGCCGCAAGTCAATAATCTTAGAGACTGGAACTACTTACATCCCAACTAAAGATTCAACAAAGGTTGATTGAGAAGGAAATTAAAGTATGGCTTTAGAGAGCTCAGTGTGACAGGTCGGGCGAAAGCGTCCCGGATGACCCTAACAAGAGTCTCTATGTGTCGGAAGGTTCCGAAAGGTTCTAGAATGATCAAGAAAGACCGAGAGATCTCTACATACTTGTAGATTCGTAGATGACTCTAGAAACATGTAGAAATATACTTTTTACACACACATTGTAGAATAATCATGTAAAGTGCTAAATGTATCTAGAGTTTTCTATCTAGAAGGATCAATCTAGAGAGTTCCACTCGATAACTCTCCTAGGTTGGTATAAAAGGAGGAGGAGCCTAATTTGCTCACTCCATCCAGAAATCCTCAAGCAATCAAGCATTGTAAGGCTCTCTTGTACCAAAGCATTCATCTAATAAAATCCTTTTGTGCCATTGTCCCTTTTCTCGTTACTTTCAGGCTTACTTAGCAACTCGAATCAACTTATTTGTTTAAGTGCTGCACGGGTTTGCTGCGCAAAACTTCCATCCCGTGACAAGTGGCATCGGAGCCACGGTTTGCACACAACCGACTCATATCACACGAGAACAATGGCCAACACTCAGGATGTCCCTATTGATGCTACCCAAGAGCAGTAACGCGGTCGTGAGGAACAACGAGGTAACAAGGTCCGAGGCATGTCCAAGGGAGCCTCTGCCGATGCCTTCGAACCTCGGATGGCCACACTAGAAGCCTCGATGGCTAGCTTGGAGGAGAACCTTGATCAAGTCCATGAAAAGTTCAACACTCTGGAGATGGAATACGCCGACATCGCTGGCGTGCTGAAGAAACTTATGTTGGATCAGTCGGATATGTTGCGTGGGCAGCTTATTGAATTCCAAAAGGAGATTCATGGCCTCCATAGCTTTGTCCAGGAAGAGCTACGCTCTATTCGCTCCGAAGTGGAAGAAGTCCGAATAGAATGGGCGACACACAAGCGAGCCGCATCATTTAATTCTCCTGCCCCATTCTCTTTTGATGCGCGCCGCTTGGATGTGCCGAAGCCCGAAACCTACGATGGTACTCGGAATGCCACGGTGGCCAATAACTTCTTATTCGGCCTGGAACGGTACTTTGATGCTATGGGCATGAATGATGAAGAACTAAAGGTCAGTGGCGCACCAAATTACTTGCATGGTGCCGCACAACTCTGGTGGCGCCGGAAATATGGCGATATGGGCAAAGGGATCTGCACCATTGACACTTGGGCAGACTTCCAAAGAGAACTCTGAAAACAATTTGCCCCAAGCAATGCTGAACGAGGTGCGAGAGCCCACCTCCGAAGACTCAAGCAGACAGGTACGATTCGTGACTATATCAATGAATTTACGACTCTCATGCTTGAAGTTGAAATGTTCGATAAAGATGCACTTTTCTATTTCAGCGATGGCCTCAACAATTGGGCCAAAACCGAGCTAGATAGATACGGTGTTCAGACCCTTGACGAAGCTATCGCCAAGGATGAATAACTCTCTGACTACTCTGGGCAAGGTAAAGATAAGCGGTCCATTCATGGCAAAGGTGGGGGAGAAAATCACAAAGAAGGATATGGCGGTAATCGCAAGAATTGGGGAACTAACCAAACCCCAAGTGGAAAGATCGGGCAACAAAAATTTCCAGGAAGGAAGGAGCAATCAAAGCCTGAAAGCCCTTACTTTATATGCAACGGAAACCATTGGATACGTGATTGTTCGGAGAAGAAGACTCTAAACGCCCTTGCTGCCCATTTAAAGATTAATGCCGACGATACCTCGACCCCTCCATTAGAAGAACCCCAACACAGCATGGGTTCCCTTCAATATATGTCCGCTCTGAAGGAACAAGCCCCAACGCCCGTTACTCCAAAGAAAGGGCTCATGTTTGCTCGCACCACTATTAACGGTAACACCGTTAGCTTGTTACTCGACATTGGGGCATCTAATAACTTCATGTCCGAGGAAGAAGCCAAGCGCCTAGGGCTCAAGATGGTCTATCGCGGAGGTGCGATGAAGGCAGTAAACTCACCTGCCAAGCCTATATCTGGAATTGCCCATGAAGTCCCACTCTCTCTTGGGACATGGTCCGGAAAGCTCGACTTTTCTGTCGTCCCCATAGACGATTTCAAGATGGTTCTAGGCATGGAATTCTTCGACAGATTCCAAGCCTTTCCTATGCCAGCCACAAACACACTCGCCATCTACGACGGGGACAAGGCATGCATGGTCCCTATTGAATGAACCCATGTCGAGAAGAAATTGATCTCAGCCATGCAATTTAAGAAGGGGATGTGAAAGTACCCTAACTACTTGGTAACAATTCGGCAGCTCAATGACGAAGAAGAACTTAACTCATCACAGACTAACCACCCGCAAATCTTGAAAAACATTCTCGAGGAGTACAAGGATGTGATGCCCAAAGAGTTGCCTAAGAAACTTCCACCCAGGGAGAGGTGGATCATTGCATCGAACTGGAACCTGGTGCCAAACCTACACCTGCTGCCCCCTACGGCATGGCACCGCCCAAACTCGCGGAACTACGAAGGCAAATCAAGGACCTTCTAGAAACAGGATACATATGTCCCTCTAAGTCTCCCTACGGTGCACCCGTACTATTCCAGAAGGAGAAGGATGGCACCCGTCGAATGTGCATAGATTATCGGACACTCAACTGGATTACTATCAAGAACAAATACCCAATACCATTGATAGCTGATCTCTTCGATCAACTTGGCAAAGCGCGGTACTTCACCAAACTTGACCTGCGCTCGTGGTACTATCAAGTACGAATTGCTGAAGGAGATGAAGCCAAGACCACATTGTGACTCGCTACGGTGCTTTTGAGTTCCTTGTCATGCCCTTCGGTCTCACGAATGCACCTACAACCTTTTGCACCCTCATGAACAAGGTACTACACCCTTTCCTTGATCAATTTGTTGTTATTCACTTAGATGATATTGTGGTATACAGTCGACTCTCGAAGAACATACTCAACGCCTTAAGCAAGTCTTCCAAGTACTACGCGAGAATGAGCTCTATGTCAAGAAGGAAAAGTGTTCATTTGCTCAAGAAGAAGTTAAATTCCTCGGTCACAAGGTTAAAGGAGGCAAAATCATGATGGAAAATGCAAAGGTGAAGGCGATTCTGGCTTGGAAACCCCCGACCAAGGTTCCAGAACTTCGATCATTTCTTGGCTTGGTAAACTATTACCGCCGCTTTATAAGAGGATACTCGGCCAAAGCAGCCCCACTGACCGATCTACTTAAGAAAAACCAAGTATGGCATTGGTCCAGCAAGTGTCAGCAAGCTTTCGAAGAACTCAAGCAAGTGATGTCCGAGGAACCCATACTGGCCTTGCTGGATCACACAAAAGCTTTCGAGGTACAAACTGACGCCTCT
The DNA here is from genome assembly GCA_033398695.1 of Orobanche coerulescens. Classification (NCBI taxonomy): domain Eukaryota; kingdom Viridiplantae; phylum Streptophyta; class Magnoliopsida; order Lamiales; family Orobanchaceae; genus Orobanche; species Orobanche coerulescens. The sequence continues at coordinate 38,538,222 of CM065814.1, read as the reverse complement.
GATTTTTCTATTGGAGGAGTGATCATGCAAGATGGACACCCCATTGCCTTTGAGAGCCGGAAACTCAATGAGATGGAAAGACGGTATATGGTGCAAGAAAAGGAAATGACTGTGGTCATACACTACCTGCGAACATGGCGACACTACCTGCTTGGCTCACACTTTGTCATTATGACGTATAATGCTGCTACGAGTTATTTCCAGATGCAAAAGAAGTTAAGTACCAAGCAAGCTCTATGGCAAGACTTCTTGGCGGAATTTGACTACCAAATCGAGTACAAGCCGGGGAAAGCTAATGTAGTCGCGGATACCCTAAGTAGAAAGGCAGAACTGGCCACTTTGAGTTCAAGTTTGCCGAAGTCCGACCTCATCCCACGAATTAAGGAAGGAGTCCAACAAGACGCCCAACTCAAAGATCTCTTGGACAAAATAAAGCAAGGCAAAACAAGGCGATTTGGGGAGGAAGATGGTATCGTACACATTATTGGCGATCGGATATTTGTGCCTAAGTGGGGAAAACTTCGAAAGGAGATCATAAAGGAGTGCCATGACACTAAGTGGGCTGGTCACCCAGGAATCGAACATACCACTGCACTCGTGCAGACCTCTTACTATTGGCCGCAAATGAGGGACGAAATTGAAGCCTATGTGAAGACTTGTCTAGTGTGCCAGCAAGACAAGAATGAGCAAAATCTACCGGCAGGATTGTTGGAGCCCCTGCCCATTGCTTCAAGACCCTGGGAGAGTGTCTCTATGGACTTCATCACGACTCTCCAAAAATCAGAAGGATTCGGAAGCATCATGGTGGTTGTGGACCGATACAGTAAGTATGCTACTTTTATTGCCACATCACCCGATTGCAATGCTAATGAAGCTGCCCGTCTATTTTTCAAACATATCATCAAACTCTGGGGGATTCCTTTAAGCATTGTGAGTGATCGAGACCCTCGATTCACTGGATGGTTTTAGAGAGAATTGTTCGAACTATTGGGAACCGACCTTAAGTTCTCGACAAGTTTCCATCCCCAAAGATATGGAAAGACTGAACGAATCAATGCATTGCTGGAGCTATATCTAAGGCACTATGTGAGCTCCCATCAGAAGGACTGGCCAAGAATACTTGATGTGGCCCAGTTTTCCTACAATCTGCAGAAAAGTGAGGCAACAGGTAGGTCTCCCTTCGAAATCATTATGGGATTTCAGCCACTAACCCCAAATGTTGTAGCCTCGACACACGGAGGGAAAAGTCTCGAAGCTCATTGCATTGCCCGATAATGGCATGAGGAAAGAGACATTACGCGCGCCGACCTTGATAAGGCCGCCCGAAAGATGAAGAAGTGGGCTGATCCTAAAAGAAGAGACATTAAGTTCTAGGAAGGCGATCAGGTCATGGTCAAACTTTCTACCAACCAATTCAAGGCGTTATGCAAGGTGCACAAGGGTATGGTGAGGAGGTACGAAGGACCATTTACAATAATCAGACGTGTTGGAAATGTCTCTTATATGTTTCAACTCCCTTCAAGACTTAAAATACATCCGGTCTTCCACGCGAGCCAATTGAAACTCTAGCATGCTGACTCGGAAGACCCACATCGAGGAGAGTCTAATCGTGCACCTACTGCTGTAATCACCTCACTCGACAAGGAGGTGGACTATATTGTGACAGAACGAATTAGTCGGAAGAGGGGCGTGCCTCCCTGCACAAAGTACTTGGTAAAATGGAAAAACCTCCTTGATAGCGAAGCCACATGGGAATGGGAAGACGAACTTTGGCAATTTCAAGATCACATCAAGAGGCTCTGACAAGAGAACGCGCCAAGGACGTCGCTGAAATAGGTGGGGGAGGATGTGACGAGTCGGGCGAAAGCGACCCGGATGACCCTAACAAGAGTCTCTATGTGTCGGAAGGTTCCGGAAGGTTCTAGAATGATCAAGAAAGATCGAGAGATCTCTACAAACTTGTAGATTCTTAGATGACTCTAAAAACATGTAGAAATATACTTCTTACACACACATTGTAGAATACTCATGTAAAGTGCTAAATGTATCTAGAGTGTTCTATCTAGAAGGATCTATCTAGAGAGTTCCACTCCAGAACTCTCCTAGGTTGGTATAAAAGGAGGATGAGCCTCATTTGCTCACTCCATCCAGAAATCCTCAAGCAATCAAGCATTGTAAAGCTCTCTTGTACCAAAGCATTCATCTAATAAAATCCTTTTGTGCCATTGTCCCTTTTCTCGTTACTCAGGCTTACTTATCAACTCGACTCATCTTAGTTGTTTAAGTGCTGCACGGGTTTGCTGCGCAAAACTCCCATCCCGTGACACCAGGGACAGTTACGTTTCTTAGAGATTACCTCCTCAGTAATTGATGATATCCAATGCAGATAGTTTGAGGATCGATGATGGTCCAGATCCGGGATGATGTTACAAAAGGAAAAGCCCCTGGTTTTGTGATCCATGAAGATGGAGCTGTGCGATTCCAAGGCAGACTGTGCCTGCCAAATGATGCCTATCTCAAACAAACGATCCTAAATGAAGCACATTCTACGCCGTATTAGATTCACCCAGGTATGATTAAAATGTACAGAGATCGGAAGAAGAACTTTTGGTGGCCCAACATGAAGAAGGAGGTTACAGAGTTCGTTTTGAGTTGTTTGACCTATTAGCAAGTCAAAATTGAACACCAGAGACATGCTGGGATGTTGAAACCAGTGCCTATCCCAGAATAGATGTGGGATATGGATTTCATAGTAGGGATGCCGAGAACTCGTGCAGGTATGATCATGATCTGGGTGATTGTTGATCGGCTAATCAAATCTGCGCACTTTTTGGTAGTCAAAGATACGTGGGGCCCCGAGCGCCTAGCTCGAATATTTATTCCTGAAATCATAAGACTACACGATATGCTGAAGTGTATCATTTCAGAACGTGATGGTCGATTTATGTCGCATTTTTGGAAATCCGTCCATCGTTCATTGGGTACTGAGTTGAGATTCAGTACGTCTTACCACCTTTAGGTTGATGGTAAATCCAAGCGGACAATCCAGACGTTGGAGGATATGTTAAGGGCTTGTGCCTTAAACTGTAAGGATGATAGGGAAACTCACTTATCATTAATTAAATGTACCTACAATAACAGCTGACACAGCTCCATTGGTATGGCACCATTCAAAGCGCTTTACGACAGACGATGTAGATCGTCTTTATGCTGAGATCAGTCATCCAAATTTATGGGTGTCGAGCCGGATCTATTAGTGCAAACGAGAGAAAAGAGCGCCTTAATTTGAAAAATATTGTTAGCCGCATAGAGTAGACAAAAATCTGATGCCGATGTTTGACGATGCCCACTAGAATTTGAAGTGGGAGACCACATATTGCTAAATGTGTCACCAACTCAAGGGGTTATACGATTCGGGAAGAAAAGAAAGTTGAGTCCGAGGTACATCGTGTAAAACCCCCAATCCACTCGGGAATATTACAGCATCGCAGACCCTCTCCATGAGGATCTACCAAGCTAGATCCCAAAACAAGACATCACATCAAATGTCAACATGGCTAAATACGAATCAGTAGACCGATTTGACCTTTCATCAATAACTTGCATTTAAACTTCATAAACATCTTTATTTCAAAATTCATACCCACACAGGCGTCAAAATACAACAACACTCCCATACGATGGGAAAACACTACAACGGTAAGGAAAATACAATTCGACCAACAATACCAAGTACTGGCCCTCATGTGATTAGTATCATTTGTCTTTCATCATCCTTTGTACCGATCCCGTGTTTTTCTCCTCAAGAACCTGTACATACCTGAATGTAATAACATGCATCTACCCCCGATTATTCGGGGGTTAGAAAACTGGAATTTTGCTAGTGCAAGTATAAAGTACAATTACGAGTCATAAACATCATATTCCAAGAATACAATAATCTTGAATAATCAACGAATCAACACAACGAAAGACTTCACGAGATATTTTATTTGAGCAAAATAATCGAAAACCATGAAAGGCAGTAATAAAGCAAGTAAACGATTTGTAAAGCATTTTACAGATCTCGGGAGTTTTTAGAGGAGAACATTTAGGATTGAAGAATCCTTATATTTTTGAAAATCACTTAGGGTCACAACCTAAAGAGTTATTTTCCCGAATTACTTGTCCGATAATAAATCACAGGGTCCACGACCCAAGCATCTACATTAATCATTCACACAAGGATTATTCTCGTTCCATGCTAGCAAGCATGAACCTCAGAGCTTCCTCGTGCATACCCGACTGAATAAACCAATGGTAAATAAATGTAATCACACATCCTCATGACAATAGTCACGCACATTACTCAGAGACTAGAGATCCGCAACATACATATGATATACACTCATAGTTACCCTGCCATCGTGCTAGCAAGAAACGAACCTCAGAGTCTCGCAACGACGTACCCGGTTTGGATAACCTATGACGAGTATGTCACATGTTCAAGTACACACTCATAAGTGATCCTGGCATCGTGCTAGCAAGCCCCGAACCTTGAAGTCTCCTCGAGACATACTCGGTTTGGATAACCCTATGGTAAGTATGTTATGAAATATATGCCATAAGTTATCCTGGCATCGTGCTATCAAGCCACAAACCTCAGAGTCTCCTCGAGACATACCCAGTTTGGATAACCCTATTGCAAGTATGTTACATATCCAAATATACGCCCATAAGTTATCCTTGCATCATGCTAGCAAGCATGAACCTCGGAGTCTCCTCGATACATACCCAGTTTGGATAACCCTATGGTAAAACTTGACCCATAATAACAAGGACGGATCCCAGAGGTTTCAACGAACCCTACCCTGTAGAACATCACTTTACACAATCACATACCACGAGGAGATATACTTCTCGAACAACACCGGATAGTACCACCTCCTTACAAAGGAGTCAACAAACAATACAACACAACATTACGCACTCACCAAATAAATATATATTCCAACATAACACCCTTAACAAGGGAAGAGAGCTTTTTTAACCACATAACACGAAGACAATATATTTCAAATTCGCAACCACAATACAACGTATCCGTAAAACTCATTTATTCACAAAGTACTCAACTGTTTTGAAAGAAAGCCGTTAATAAGATTATATCAATCCTTTTGAAAGTTCATTATGAGTACTCAAATAGCACACATAGTCGATTGCCAATTATACATCTATGAAACACAAAATGTATGGACATGATACTTGCCTCGAAAATCAACACATGAATGCCTCGACGAATGCAGCTCGACCGAAAAGCCTCGAAACCTACAACCTCCGCAAGAAACAATGACAACACAATTACTACGAGGATAAGGACCAATAACAATAGAAATCACAACCAACAACCGTAGGAAACTCATTGAAAAATTTAATCGAACATTAAATCTTCACAATTCTTCAAGAGCACCCAAAATCATCAACTGGGTTGAATGAACCAAATATACTGATATACAATCCATAGAACATGATCAATAACAATGATAACACCAATCGATTTACCCAAAACCAGATGGAAGTCAGAATCAAGAACAAAACCCTCAAAAAGTTAATTTTAGGGAAATCAAGAAAATACCTCGATCCGACGAAGAACAAGGATTAGATGTTGTTAATCCATACCAAAACCTTGATGATTATGTTGAAGGATGAAAGATTGATGAACCTTCATGAAGAATCGCCCTGAAATCGCCGGAGAGGAAGAGAAGGGATGAAAAATGAGATGAAAACCCAACTATCAAGTTTTTATACTGTTGTAGGTGACACGGCAATGTCCATGGATAAAACTGCCTGCTGGGCTGCTGCCAGATGACACGGCCATGTCCTTTGATAGGACCAGATTTTTTATAGATAGTTTTACTAATATGAGCATAACTTTCTCATCCAAACTCAGATTGACTCATCGTTTGAATCATTGAAAGATAACTTGATGCTATATCATACTGTAATGTTTCAGATTTTTGGAGATTCGTTGAATTTATGGTGATTTTACAAAGTCGAACCTAAACGTGGAAAAGTCAAGATAATATGCCGATTAATCCGAAACAATATCAAACTTGATCGAATGACGAAAAGTGCCGAACAAAACATGTCCAAAATGTGTCAATGAACATAAGCGAATTCCTAGAATCGAAAAATACAGAAATGAAAAGTACGGGTATTACATTCTACCCTCCTTAAAAAGAAGTTTTGTTCCTGAAACTTAAAACAACGAAAGCAAGGCAAAAACATAGCAAGAAACTGACAGACAGTATCTCTCAAGGACCTCTCAGAGTCGATACTGATATTGATGTTGAAGTCCGCGCCTTGGGAGACTCGGAGACTATCTCGCAAAACTGGATTCTGTGCCCCTCGAGTCTGTACTTATAACACGTTACTAGCAGCCATGGACAATGTGCATGAATATGACCCGGCACATTACAGTTGAAACACCTCTTGCTTTACCAGGAGTCAACACTGATGACTTGGAACTCTCAGTTCCACTCGTCGAGCAATGGAGCTTCATGGCAGAAAGACCACAATGTTGCAGTTTAGAAACTCTAACTCCTGAACTGATAGAAAAATCATCAAATGTCCTCTTCTTCTTCGACTTGGGCATATGCTCAGTCAACGATAAGGCTATCTCGTAGGTTAATGCTTGATTCTGATACTCGCTCAACGTAGTACAAGTGAATCCCACCATATACTAGTGAATCTACAGCTTCATCCACATATTAAAATGATGGATCTTATCTTCCTCTTTCCACACTTATTCCCGTATATAGCTGGGTTGTTCGCTATAATTGATGATAGCTTGAGACACCAGTACATGTTGCAGTTTTGCAAAATAAAAATCACGAATTCTCTGCTCTTTGATCGGTTCCGGACAAAACTTTGCTTCTATTAATTCATGGAATTTCGCCCACGTGACAATACGATCGCGAGGCTTAACAGCCTCCCACCAATTAGTGGCATCTTTGTCAAGAAGATATCGAGCGATAGGTACTTTCCATTCTTCGAGACAATCAATTACCTCGAATATCTTTCCCAACCGGAAAAGCCAACCATCCCATCCCAATGCCTCCGTGGTACCAGCGAAACAAGGAGGATCCATATGAACCATTTCTCGAAGCCATTTGTTTGCGTCGACGTTCTCGGTCAGATATGTGTTACGTTGAACCGACTGGGTCAACTGAGTTATCTATGCTGATTAATTCGAAACAATATCAAAACTTGCTGAATGACGAAAAGTTTCGCGCAAAATATGTCCAAAATGTGTCAATGAACACAAGCGAGTCACTAGAATCGAAAAATACAGAAATGAAAAATACGGGTATTACATTCTACCCTACTTAAAAAGAAGTTTTGTCCCCGAAACTTTAAATAACGAAAGCAAGAAAACAACATAGCAAGCAACTGACAGACAATATCTCTCAAGGACCTCTCAGATTCGATCCTGATATCGGTGCCGAAGTTCGTGCCTCGAAAGACTCAACGACCATCTCGCAAAACTGGATTATATGCCCCTCGAGTCCGCACTTGTAACACGTTACTGGATGGGAAGGATAATGTGCACGAACATGCCCCGACACACTACAGTTGAAACACCTCCTGCTTTACCAGGAGTCAATGTTGATGACTTGGAACTCCCAGTTCCACTCATCGAGCGATGGAGCTTCATGGCAAAAAGACCACAGTGTTGTAGTTTAGAAACTCCAACTCTTGAACTGATAGAAAAATAATCAGACGTCCTTTTCTTCTTTGGCTCGGGCATATGCTCAGTCGATGATAAGGCTAGCTCATAGGTTAATGTTCGATTCTGATACTCGCTCAACATATTACAAGTGAATCCCGTCATATACTGGAGAATCTCCATCTTTATCCGCATGTTAAAATGATGGATCTTATCATCCTCTTTCCACACTTGTTCCCATACATAGCTGAGTTGTTTGCTATAATCGATGATAGCTTGAGACACCAGTACATGTTGCAGTTTCGCCAAATAAAAATCATGAATTCTCTGCTCTCTGATCGGTTCCGGACAAAACTCAGCTTCCATTAATTCATGGAATTCCACCACCATGACAATACGATCCCGAGGCTTAATAGCCTTCCACCAATTAGTAGCATCTTTGTCAAGAAGATACCGAGTGTTAGGTACATTCCGTTCTTCGGGACAATAAATTGCCTCGAATATCTTTCCCAACTGGAAAAGCCAACCATCCTAGACCAATGCCTCCGCGGCACAAGCGAAATGAGGATGATTCATATGACCCACTTCTCGAAGCCATTGGTTTGCGATGACATTCTGGGTCAGATATGTGTTTCGTTGAACCGCTTGGGTCAATTGAGTTATATGTGCCGATTAATCCGAAACCATATCAAAACTTGCCCGAATGACGAAAAGTCCGAACAAAACATGTCCAAAATGTGTCAATGAACACAAATGAGTTGCTAGAATAAAAAAATACAGAAATAAAAATACAGGTATTACACATCGGACCATTCGAGATTATAGAAAGGCTTGGCGAAGGAGCATATCGGCTGGCACTGTTGCCGTCTTTTAATCATGTGCATAATGTATTCCACGTCTCCCAGATCAATAAATATATCTCGGATCCTTATCACATTTTTGACTTTGGGGTAACCGAGGTAAGGAGCCATTCCAATTGTACTTTGATAACTGTTATTGTAGGAGAATTCAATCAGGGGTAAATGCTTACTCCACTGGCCTTGAAAGTCCATAACACAGGATCCGAGCATATCTTCAAGAGTTTGTATAGTTCTTTTTGATTGCCCATCCGACTGTAGATGATAAGCAGTGCTGAAAGACAAGTGGGGGTACCCAATGCTCTATGCAAGATCTTCCAAAAAGATGATACAAATTGTGAAGCTCTGCCCGATACAACAGATAATGGAACTCTATGTAGCCTAACTATTTCCTGTATATATAGTTGAGCATAGCGATCAATGGAGTATGTCATACAAACAGGTAGAAAGTGAGCAGATTTTGTCAATCGATCAACTATAACCCAGAGAGAATCTTGTCCTTTCACCGTTCTTGGTAAACCTGTCACAAAATCACTTCCATTTTGGAACAAATAAAGGTTGCAAGGTTCCTGCTGGTCTTCAATGCTCTGCTTTTACCTGTTGACGTGTTAGGCATTGCTCCACATATTATGCAATATCTTCTTTCATACCTGGCCACCAATAGTGTAATTTGAAGTCTCTGTACATTTTGGTTGCTCATGGATGTACTGAATATGGTGTTGAGTGCGCCTCTAGTAATATTTCTTTGAAAACATCTTCAAAATTAGGCACACATAAACGATTTCTAAATCGAATAAAACCATCTTCTGACAATTGAAAGTCTGACGAGGTTCCTAATTTAATGTTCTTTTTTATTTTCTCTAACTCTTGATCCTCTTTCTGGCCTTGCTGAATTCTATCAGTTAAAGTAGGTCGAATGGTTAATACTGACAAGTTTGCTTCTAGCCATACATGTTGGATAATTTCTACATCCATATTCATCAAATCGTGTAATTCTGGCTTCTGGATCAAGGTCATGGCTGTAATGGATTGTGCTGATTTTCTGCTTAAGGCATCTGCTACCACATTAGCTTTACCAGGGTGGTAGTTGATAACACAATCATAGTCTTTAACAAGTTCTAACCATCTCCGTTGTCTCATATTCAATTCTTTCTGAGTGAAGAAATATTTCACGCTCTTGTGATCAGTATAAATTTCACAGCGTTCTCCATATAGGTAATGCCTTCATAATTTAAGTGCAAACACAACTGCAGCAAGTTCCAAATCATGTGTCGGGTAGTTCTTTTCATACTCCTTCAGTTTTCTAGATGCATATGCTTATACTTTACCATTCTGCATCAATACACAACCTAGACCATTCTTTGAAGCATCACTGTAGACTTTAAAACCTCCAGTTCCCACTAGAATGGTCAAGATCGGTGCCGATGTCAACCGCCTATTCAGTTCTTGAAAGCTCTGCTCGCATGATTATGTCCACTTGAAGGGAACATTCTTTCTAGTCAATTGTGTTAATGGAGAGGCAATCTTGGAGAATCCCTCTACAAATCAACGGTAATATCTAGCCAGACCAATAAAACTGCATAATTCTGTAGAATTTGTGGGTTGTGGCTAGTTATTGATTACTTAAACTTTGCTTGGGTCTACTGAAATCCCTACTCCAGATATAACATGCCTCAAGAATACCACTCGGTCTAACCAGAATTCGCACTTTTTAAATTTAGCATATAACCGTTTCTATTTCAAGACTTCTAAAACTTTCCTTAGATGCACTTTATGGTCGTCTTTGGTCTTCGATTATATGAGAATATCATCAATAAACACGATAATAAACTTATCCATGAAGTCTTTAAAGACTCTATTCATTAAATCCATAAATGCTGCTGGGGCATTTGTTAGGCCAAATGGCATCACCAAAAACTCATAGTGTCCGTACCTCGTACTGAATGCCGTTTTTGGGATGTCTTCTTCCTCTATGTTCAATTGATGGTACCCTGATCGCAGATCAATTTTGAAAAATATAGATACGCCTTGAAATTGATCAAATAAGTCATCAATTCGAGGCAAAGGATACTTGTTCTAGATCGTGACTTTGTTGAGCTCTCGATAGTCTATACACATCCTCAAGGAGCCATCCTTCTTACGAACGAACAATATTGGCGCTCCCCATGGTGAATAACTAGGCCTAATGAGGCCTTTATATAACTCATAGTGTCCGTACCTCGTACTGAATGCCATCCTTCTATTCATTAAATCCATAAATGCTGCTGGGGCATTTGTTAGGCCAAATGGCATCACCAAAAACTCATAGTGTCCGTACCTCGTACTGAATGCCGTTTTTGGGATGTCTTCTTCCTCTATGTTCAATTGATGGTACCCTGATCGCAGATCAATTTTGAAAAATATAGATACGCCTTGAAATTGATCAAATAAGTCATCAATTCGAGGCAAAGGATACTTGTTCTAGATCGTGACTTTGTTGAGCTCTCGATAGTCTATACACATCCTCAAGGAGCCATCCTTCTTACGAACGAACAATATTGGCGCTCCCCATGGTGAATAACTAGGCCTAATGAGGCCTTTATATAACAGCTCTTGCAACTCGATATTTAATTCATTTAATTCAGCTACTGCCATTCTGTATGGTGACTTCGATATTGGTGTCGTTCCCGGCTGCAAGTTAATCACAAACTCTATTTCACGATCTGGTGGAAGTCCCGGTAGATCGCCAGGAAACACTTCAGGGTATTCTTTCACCACTGGTACTTCATTGACGTTCGAGTGATCTTGCTTTTCAATGCTCATTACACTTACTACATAGCCTCCACAACCACTATTTAATAGACGTTGTGCCTTCATTGCTGAGATTACTGGAAATCTAAAATTCTTACTAACCCCGACAAAATAAAAAGGTTCTTCCCCAGGGGGTTGGAGTGTCACAATCTTTCTCCGACAGTCAACAGTAGCATGATATTTTGATAACCAATCCACACCTAAGATTATATCATAGTCATTCATGTCCAACACAATTAAATCAGCATAGAGTTCCCTATTTTCAATAGGAATACAACACGCTCGTATGATCTCCTTTGTTTGTTTTGGATCTCCAGAGGGGGTAAATACATTATAACCTACCTCAATTATTTTTGGTATTCTACCGAGCCTACTCACATACTCGGTAGATGCAAATGAATGTGTAGCACCAGGATCAAATAATACCGATGTTGAAATACCAAAGATAAGAAGGTTACCTGTGATAATAGACGGATTAGCTTCAGCATCTTCTATGGTTATAGTGTAAACTCTAGCTGGTACCCTTTCCTGCGCTTTGGCTTTTGTCTTGTTTGGGCAAACGTTTGCCATATGTCCAGGTTGTCCATATGGAAAGCATACTTTAGAACCAATAAGCAAACTCCACTATGTTTTTTCCATAGTTAGGGCATGTGGGTAATTGTACAAAGGGTCTACCCTCTTCAGACTTCATACGCTTACTTGGATCTCCTTGTTCTTGCCCCTTTTTAGATAGAAAATCAGCCTTGGGATTCTGAGATTGAGGTGATCTCTTATTTTCATTCTTAAACCAGCATTGGCCTTGTCGTTGAGCAAATTGCCGCCAAACCCCTTGTGCCTGTCGCATCCCCAGTTCTACCTGTTCTGCGACCAATGGTCTCTCAGCAATTATTGAATAAGTTGTCCCTTGAATTCCTTCCATGCTGACATCTCTATATAGATCCGGTCTCAAGCCTTCAAGGAACCTCTCCACTTTCAGTGTTTCCGTGCTAACCATATGCTCAGCAAACCTAGACAACATTTCGAACTTACAGATGTAGTCTGAAACCGTCATGCTTCCCTATTTCAACTGTATAAATTCGTTCATCTTCATTGCACGAACAGGAGCTGTAAAGTACTTATTTCTGAAGAGTTCCTTGAACTTAGCCCAAGTCATTGTTGCCACATTCTCAATAGCGCTTATCGTATCCCACCAATGACCTGCACTGCCCCGTAACATGAAGGATGCACAAAGTACCTTATTCTCTTCAGAAACCTTGCTATACTGGAACATGTTTTCTATAGTCTTTAGCCAATCCTCTGCTTCTGTAGGATCCACTGCGCTCTCAAATGTTGGGGGATTCAACTTCCTGAACCTTCCTCCATCTAATTCAACTTGTTCTAATCAAAGTGGCGGTCGATTCATATCATCTCTCTGCTGTCCTCGCATGTCTCTTTGTTGGATGGGTTGTTGGATTTGTTGAGATTGCCTTTCTACTAGTTCAGTCAATCGACCAATGATCAGATCACGATCAGAACTTGTGGACGTCATATCTGGATCATGTTTTCTACCCCTGTCACTGCCTTCAGTTCTTGTTCGCGGCATTATTTTCTAGTTATGACTGAGCCCTATATCATATGGTCAATATAATTCATGAAATATGAGTGCACACAAGTAAAATAACACTTACTACATGCTCTGAGCTCGTGTACATGGACAGTCTACAGGGCAAAAACTGGGCTCCAATACCACCCGAAATGACTCACACTAACTACCTAACCTAAACTATCTTATATCATATTAGTACTTATAAATTACGGTGAAATTTCGGTAGAGTTTCCCCTAAACTAGAACCTATCCCAAAACCGGTGATATAAAACCAACACAAGTATCACACAAAGACATCTAGTCTCAATCCGAATCAAACTCATGACATCAATATCCCCGTAGCTACAACCACACAAGATTAGTAAATAATAAAACTCTAGTTTTCCCAAATCACTCACTTATTTATTTTACATTACAATATTTAAGCAACCTCACCAGCTACATAAACATACTAAGAAAACTTAAAGTACACCTCATACCATCAACGACACTCTAACGTATGAGTACATTACCACCACTCCTATTTATAAAACAAGGTTCAGAAATAAGAACTAAAACATGTTAAACCCATGGTTAAGCCCGACAGGTCGTCATCCATGTACATCGACCCTCAGCAGCAGTGGAACTCCAACCCATCCAACGAGGAAACATGCTCAAGTATCAGGATTACCTACATTGAATAAACTACGTGAGCTAAAGCCCAATAAGTAGAAATCATGCATGTATCATGTCTGATGTAACATATGACATATGATCATCAATGAGAATCTCTCAAAATCATTTTCTTATTCTTGGTCCCGTTGAACTACGTACTAAGCACCGAAATGAGCTCAATATCATATCATATCATAAGGCATGTATCTACCATGCCAGATATGTAAGGCATCCATCTACCACACCAAATATATCGTGAGAATACGCATCTACCATGTATCACACATCATATAAGAATGCATCTACCGTGCTAAACATATCATAAAAGCATGCATCTACCATGCCTCGGTGCTCTAACAGCGGCCAATAAAATATTTTTCTTTTCTTTCTTTCCATGATCGTACCATGCATGCAGACACTAATGAGTCTCTTGTTATGCATGCATGTGGAGATGCTAATGGATGTTATGATCATGTAAGGTGCACAAAGCATAATACATATCAATCATACAATACAATAGAACACTCTCAAGATATCATCAAGTTCAACAACTAGTTATACAAACAATACTATGTTTATTCATTGTAGTTGCAGTGGATTTCTAATTACCTTAATCGGGTAATACCCTTACGTTTATACCAATAGGGGGTGGTTGTAATATCCGGATTAATTATTGAGTATTTCATCTGTAATTGAACCCTGTATTATTCGGATTTGTGATATCGATAATCGAAGTATGATATTTCTCGTATTTCTATCCTTGTGCATGATTATAGCAACATGTAAATTTTCTCATGCAATTACGTGATAACGTACGCTAAGAAGGAAGCTTAACGTACGTTATCCACCAAAGTTAGCGTACGCTACGAATGAAGCGTAGCATACGTAAAGCAACCAATAATTGAGCTGGGCGGCTAGCACATGCGCCAGCCGGACGATGGGTTCGGATAAGACTCCCGCGGATGAACCTGGACAGTTTTGAAGTCAACAGGTGTTAACATACGCTAAGGTATGTGTCTAGCGTATGCTAATGGGTGTTGCTTACGTACGTAACCTGATGGTGTAGCGTACGTAATCGAGTACAGAATGAGAATAGTTAACTATCAGTGAATGATAGTGTACGCTATGTAAACTGGGTAGCGTACGCTAAGCGACTAATGTACGTTATGCATGAAGGCTAACATACGTTAAGGTTAGAAATTTATAAATGGGACATCACCCCATTTCATTTCATTTCGTTTCTTTCACTTATCCTTCAACATACTTCATTACCAGAGATTTCCCAGCCACCTTATACACCTTTAGAACACCTTTAATTGATCATTGAAGATTGGATATCACTATAACTTGATCATTGAAGTTGAAGAACATCTTGGAATGGCACACAAGCAACCGGAGTTGGATTCTACCTATTGTCTTAGTATTTTCTTCATCTTAAGGTATGTATGCTATCTCAACCTTGAATTCGTATTCTTAAAGATGTCATGATCATACTACCAAGGATATTAAGTTCCATAGATGATTTATTCAACCAAATATCATGTTTAGGAAGTTGGGATGATTATGATTAAGTTACCTTTGTTGAGAACATTATAGTTGGAACCTTGTTACGACAAACAATAAGAGTAGTGTTATGAGTTGGATAATCCATATTGAATGGTGTTGCCATATTGATCGTAGACTTGGAGTTGATATCACTTTTGCTAAACGGACTTAAGAAACAATCAAAGGTTGTATCCTTTCTTATAAGTTGTATTTGTTAGTTCATCTTTAAGATAAAGTTTGAATATAATGATGATATTGGAAACAAGCGCATCAACCTTAGATCACCCGAAATTAACATGAGAATTGTAATCGAGATTGAATATAGTGTTGTGATGATATACGTATCCTTGAATTCGAAGATGTTTTAATCCATAAGATCATTCATAATTATATGAGTATGATATGTATGAGTATAACATACGTTAATCACTGAGGATTTCGTACACTACATCACCAATCGAGACAGTCGTCTGCTCAGTGAGAAACTGTCATATGTGTGTTTAGCGTGCGCTAGGCTCTGTAGCTTACGTACGCTAACGGGCAAAATTAACGTACGCTACGTTTGGTACGTAACGTACATTATATCATCAGACGAGTCAGTCGACTGATCAGAGAGGAACTGTCGATGCATGGTTAGCGTACGCTAGACTTCGTAGCTTACGTACGCTAAAGAGTAGGCTTAACGTACGCTACAGAGGGCATGTAACGTACGTTGTGCAGGTCAGACAGGATACGTTTTATGAACTTTCGACTGTAATTTGGATTGTTAGATGTTCGTACGACATGAGATCAATTCTATATTATTTCTTTTATTTAAGGTTTGAGCTTTGCAACATGATTGATCGAAGGGGTGACCTTCGAGTGTATTGATATTCATCGAAGTTTTATTCTTGACATCAATTCAAGGCAAGTACTTTAATTAGAATTGTTCGTATTATGTCAGTTATGTTTAGGACTGTAAACGGACCGAACTATACCGAACTATGGTACATTTGAGTATACGTTTGAAAATGTCAAACCTTAGGTTCGAACATGTTTGAAAGTGTCGATTCTTAAAATTTAACGTTTCGGTATACGTTTGAACACCTCGAATCGAGCCGAACTTTTGCAAATCGAGCCGAACCGTTTGATTAAACGTTTCAAAATTTATACGAGTGACTGAATTAAATGGACGAGAGTTGCTGAGAAATGAAAAATATGAGATGTAATGATGATAAATTTGTATCTTTATCAGATTTTCAACATAGGTTTACATTATATTTGAGGCATGAAGCAAAAATTTTGCATAAACATCCACAAATTGGACTAGGGTTGTGCTTTTGCTTAAATGGATTGATAAAATTAGTTGGGCCGAGGGAGAGTTATTTTTAAAAGACCTCTGCTACAGTAATTGAGGCGAGCCGAACCATTTGGTCCGGTTTGAGAACCCCAAATATTAGGGTTTGACTCTAAGTTTGAGGGACCGAATTGAGCCTCGGATCGAGCTTTTTCGAGCCGAATATCTCGAACTGGATCAAACTTTCAGATTCGTTTACAGCCCTAGTTATGTTATGATTGTACTATGTACATGTGTTGTGATTAATTGTCTACCATGCGTTGATCCGATGGGAATCATCATGGGAAATCTATAGCTATGTGTGCTGGATCGTTGGACAGGTAGTTCCGCCATGCGTTGGTCTAACGGGATCATCATGGGAATCTATAGTTGTGTGCGCTGGATCGTTGGAATACCATGAGTATGTTTGTAATATCCGGAATTTCCACTACTGTTGTTTAAGATTATTTTATTCGAGTTATGTTGTACAGCGTGGAATATGTACAGTATGGGTAAAATAATTGAAGGACCAAGACATCTGTATTGGTATAATTGTCATACTTGGTCGACAATTGGATGTAAGAAGTATATGTATTCAGTATGCCGTATGTTCGTATTCTGTATGTTGAGACAATTGGACAAGAATAGCTGAAAATGGCCAAGTGTAACATTATTAGCGCACGCTAATAATCAGGAGTAGCGCACGCTATCGTGCAGGTTTAGCGCATGCTACGGATATAAGATAACGCACGCTAATGCAGCCAGATCGGAAGGAATCTGCGTCTGGACCAGGCCACTTTCGGCGCGCGTTCTGATAAGTCAACGGATGTTGTAATGTAGTGTTAGCGCATGCTAATGCATGTTGATTAGCGCACGCTAACTGTATATCGGACAAAAAGGAATCTTATCCTCGTCAGCACTTTCGGCGTGTGGACCAGTCTTCGGAGCATACAGACAAACGAGTCAACTATGAGTAGCGCACGCTAAGGTAAGACACTTGCGTACGCTAAATAGAGGTATTTACGTACGCTATTGCATGGGCATTGCGTACGTAAATCACTTCATGCAGTAAGACAGTTGCCTCTGGACAGCGATAGCGCACGCTAACAAAGGTCAGTTAGCGCACGCTAAGGCCGTAGCGCACGCTAAACATAAGGTTTAGCACACACTAGTAATGTATTCTATATAAGGGACAAACGGGTATTATGAAGCATTTCATCCATTCTTTCACCTTTAGACGATAGAGAGAGGTCTTAGAGAGAAGTTGAGGTCCCAAACACTTGAGTTGATCATTCCTAACAACATTTGAAACTTGGAAGTGATTGAAAACGGATTCAACCTTGGGATTCAATCCATTCCTTCAAAGAGGTAATTACTCTTCATCTTTGGATTTCGTTTTGGATTGAATGTTGATGTTCTTGAGTTGATGATTATTACATAAACAAGTTGATAAGCATGATTATGAGATGGATTACCGGATTATGATGATGTTATTGTTGACATGAAGATATTGATATGATTCTTGTGGTTTGAATAGTGTTGTTCGTTTTCTTGAGATAAGTGGATTAATCCTTCTCCTCAGTTTCGGATGTTGATGTTATTGTCGATGATTACTCACTGTAATGATAGATTATGAAAGTGTTGTTACGTTCTTAATGTTTCATGATGTTGATATTGAGGAAGATGATATATGGATATAGAACTTGGATTATAAGTTGGATGATTATTTATATGTTAAAGGATATCGGATTTCGTTGTTTTGATAGCTTTGAACATGATTCAGAATCACTTGGTGTTCTTGAAATCGCCATAAGTTGATCGGTATCTGAAAAACATGCATCATGCGGCATTAGCGCACGCTACGTTCTTGCCTAGCGCGCGCTAACGGGAGCAACTTAGCGCACGCTACGTTAGGTGATTAACGTGCGCTAAGAAGGCAGAAAGTGCAGTATTTTCGTGTTGTGGTTGTAAATTCGTGCTGGTTTGAGTAGGATTGATCCGACTAGTGTTTAATCGAGATATTGTCAAGCCGTTGGGTTTGTAAATTAGTTTTATCGATTGTTAATTGTTGTCGAACTTGTTGTCTATCGATTACTGTAATAGGTTGAGAATATTGATCAGTGATTACAATCGTGTGTTGCGGTCGAGCTCGAGAATGTTCGTTGATTGCTTTGGTCGGGACCGAGGAACTTGTAGATGACGGAAATGGATTTGGTAATAGCTTCCTCGTCATTGTATCGGTATCGAAGTAAGTTATTACTTACTCAGTTTATAGTATTTAATGAATAGTTTCCGTTTTATTCGTTTATAATTCGTATAACAATGTTTATAATCGTAATCACAGGAGACTTGAGATTATAAATCATATTCGAGTTTTGGGAATCTAAATCATAATGTATATGATTTGCTTTTGTTATTGGTATACTTGTATATCGAGGATATATCGTGATAAAAACGGAGATATGAATTATCTGCAATCCGTGATACTTTGGACCGTCGAGTATTGAGGATAATGGTTCGTGATGGTTTAGGCATTGAGATCGTTCTTGAAGGACTCGGGGCAAGTACTCTAATCATTTTTATCATTTGAGTCGATCATGTTGTGATACATTCATTTATCGTTGTTGTCATGCATTTGTGCATTGTTGTTGTCGTGTATTGTGCACTGTTGTTTTGTGCAGTTGTGCATTGTTGTCATATGTCCACCATGCGTTGGTCCGACGGGATCATCATGGGAATCTATAGCTGTGTGCGCTCGATCATTTGGACGAGTAATGCCACCATGCGTTGGTCCGATGGGATCATCATGGGAATCTATAGCTGTGTGTCTTTGGATCGTTGGATTACCATATGTTGTTGTTATTGTGCATATGTATATTATGGGTGGCCATAAGTATACATTGTCGTTATTGTTGTAATCATATTGACGTTGTCATATGAGTATGCATTTGTAGGTCTTGTGTTAGGACCATGTCCGTATGTTGTGTTGATCTGATCTCGGATTAGACTGACGTGATGGTAATGGTATTTCGTATCTTGAGGTATGTTCCGTATTTCCTTGGTACTTGTCTTTGATGGACAATCGATTATCGTATTGGAATTGTCGATGTTATCCGATGGATTGAATTGGCCTGAGTTGGTATAATTTCCGTATCGCGAGTTATGATAATGTTTTAAGAACCTTGAGTATTGTTGAGATACCGTACAGATATTTCGGTATTATTTTAATGTGTTGTTAAGGATACGAATCATGGATTCTCGTAAAGTTACGACGGTAAGATTATATTGGTCGTATTCTTACTTAGTATTTCCATTGATATGTAATTATTGATGAGATGTGATGGTTATCATTGTTGGATATTATGGCTGACCCCGTCGTGGGCTTTCTTTTTAGGTTCTTGGATTATCAAGCTTGTAGCGGTCGTGGAGAGATGAACTTCCCGGAGGATACTGGCAAGGGCATGTATTTGTGTTTTGAGTTTCTGATCAGTTGTTGTATTCCGCTGCTAGAGTATTTTAATTGTTTGTCTTTATCCGCCGCGTGAGTATTTTTAAATGACCTTTTTGGTATCTGGTAACTTAGGTTACTTTGGCAATCATTTTCTAAATCTATTACGTAGAGTGCGTGTAAGCGATAGCTTAACGTATGTGTTTTTAAACTGTTGAGTTTTGGCATTTTGGGCCTTGTGGTTTCAAATGAGTTTTTACGACAGTTTGATAAACGAGTTTTATAAATCTTCGAATGTTTTTAATAGATAATACCGTCGTTGGCCTCTTGGGCATTTGTAAATGTTTGCGAAAATTTCCTTCAGCCTTGTGGGTTCCACCTCGGGGCCCACGGCGCTGTAATATTCCCGTTCGGATCTGGGGGTGTTACAGAATATGGTATCAGAGATTAGGTTGAGAAAACCTAGGCAGTCGGGTTGAGTTGGGTCGTGTTTCTGTCGCGTCATTTGAGTTGTCGATTGAAAAATATTGGAGCCGTGAGTTTTGTTGTTCACTCGGGCTTATGTGTTGTGCGATTTGCCAGTGTAGTACTGGTCTTGTTATAAACTTTTCCAAATAGTATTAACGTGTTTCTTCAGATAGAGCTGTGTTGTTTTCTCGAGTTGAACTGAGTTTGCAAAAAGTGTGTTTTGAAAATATCCGTGTCGAGTATTTTCTTGAGTCGAGACATGTGCCAGTATCACGGGGAATCGTCGGCTTCACGATCTGTAAGTATTGGATTTTTGAATTGCATTGAGATTTATTGTCGTTCTAAGTTGATATGTTCTGAGGTTCAGAAAGATATTATGCGTTACAGTATAAGATGACAGAGTTGGGACAGGATTGATGATCTTGAGAATTTATGATTTTGGAAATCAATATATCGATTAAGTTTTGGAACGGAGTTTTGCATTTGAGAGAAATATTGTGGATTGTTCAGGAGAACATGTAATCATGTTAGTTCATCTTGAGATATATGAACTGTTTTTGAGCATTTGAAAATGATACTTTTCAAAATGAATGTTTCTGAGATGTTTTAGTAAGCGATTTTGGGCGAGACCCAATAGATTTTTGAAATTGTTTTATAACTCAGGACTTGGGGTCCGAAAAAGAGTTTCCTAATTTTTAAACTTCTTGTAATGCGGAACGAGATACGGGCTGAGACCCTAATATTTCAAAAGACTTTTCTGTTTTCTTAAAAACTCCCGAGACTTGTAAAACACTTTATCAATCGTTTATCTATGTCGTTCCTGCCTTTCGGGGTTCTGGATTACTTGTTCAAAAGAAACTTCTCGGGAAGTCTTTCGCTGTGTTGATTTGTTTCAATGCATTTTCATAGCATAATTGAGGTGATCCAGGATGGAAAATGATTGACGTTGTGAGTCATATGTGGAAAAGGAGTTTTTGTCGAAGTTTATACATTGAGATTTTGGATTCTATCGTGTAGTTTTATGATGGAATATCAGTGGGATTTGTGACGAGCCGGATTGGTATATAGAAGTACGGATGTGGTCAATCATTTGCATAGTTTTCATTTTAAAACTTCAAAATCGTGTGGATTCGAAGTAAACTGTTATCAAATACTTGTCACCAGCGAGCTAGTTTATTTTCCGAGAACTGATTTGGTGGTCTTACCAAAATTTATGTTTTGAGTTTTGAAATTTTTGAAAGAACTTTCGAAAATTTGTCTCCTTGACAAGATTATATGATTTCAAACTGGTTTTGAAAATGTGATTGATGTACATACGCATTTAATGCATAATGCATATCGTGGTGATGTTCTGAATGAGATTCACGAACTAGATAAGACATCAGTATGGTATGAGGAAAAGAGATTCGAACTTTAGTATGGCAGTTTGATTATCCGGTGATGATCGGTTGAGTTATCGGATAAGAGAAATATGTTGCGTGTTGTAGATTCATGCACATAATATTATTTTGGAAACTTGGGATATTGTGAAACCGAAACATATGTGCTATGTCATTCCATTGGTGCGGTAGTAGCACAATTTTAACATAGTGATCTTTGATTGATTTCTTTGTAAGTGTAAATTTGGGGATGGTGACCCCATGCTGGTTGTTTTGGATATTGAGTGGTCGTTCCCACTCCTTGTATGAATTGGTATGTTCGTCGATTTGCGATTCGTTGTTCGTATGCCGAGGGGAATGTTCACCAGTCGGTTGTGTTTCGCTGAGATCCACTGTATGTGATTGGTGTGTCGTTTTGAGAACTCTATATCGGTCTCCGTGGTTCTGTGTTGACCGTGTTGGAGTTTATCATGGTGATGATATTCTCGATTGCGTTTCGACCTTTGGATTGGTCATATTAGAGTTCATCATGTCAATGATATTCTCGATTAATTTATGAGTTGATCATTGCTGGTGATCATCTGAGCGTTCAGATTTTGTGTTGATATTTCGGGATTCGTTGCCATTGTGTTGGGCAGTTGTTTCACAGATGTATGGTGTATTATTGATTTGTATCAGGATTTGGACATGATTGTGTAATCAAGCAGACAGGATTTGAAACGGATAAATTATTTCTTCCGAAGATGTTATATTTTTGTTGAGATCCATGGAATTGTGATCGTAAGCGTGTTGAAGCTTTACAGTGAAGTCACTTGCTAGCATCTCAGTAGAGCGTCGACTTGGCGCATATGTAAGTATGCTATTTTGGTTATTCGGTAATAATGATGATTGATCGTTGTCGTGATAGTTTCGGGATATTTTGGTTGAACGATTTGTTTGTTTTTATGACGGATTTCAAGTTTCGAGGACGAAACTTATTTTAAGTGGTGTAGTATGTAATATCTGGAATTTCCACTACTATTGTTTAAGATTATTTTATCCGAGTTATGTTGTACAGCGTGGAATATGTACAGTATGGGTAAAATAATTGAAGGACCAAGACATCTATATTGGTATAATTGTCGTACTTGGTCGACAATTGGATGTAAGAAGTATATGTATTCAGTATGCCGTATGTTCGTATTCTGTATGTTGAGATGATTGGACAAGAATAGCTGAAAATGGATAAGTGTAACATTATTAGCGCACGCTAATAATCCGGAGTAGCGCACGCTATCATGCAGGTTTAGCGCATGCTACGGATATAAGATAACGCACGCTAATGCAGTCAGATCGGAAGGAATCTGCGTCTGGACCAGGCCACTTTCGGCGCACGTTCTGATAAGTCAACGGATGTTGTAATGTAGTGTTAGCGCACGCTAATGCATGTTGATTAGCGCACGCTAACTGTATATCGGACAAAAAGGAATCTTATCCTCGTCAGCACTTTCGGCGTGTGGACCAGTCTTCGGAGCATACAGACAAACGAGTCAACTATGAGTAGCGCACGCTAAGGTAAGACACTTGCGTATGCTAAATAGAGGCATTTACGTACGCTATTGCATGGGCATTGCGTACGTAAATCACTTCATGCAGTAAGACAGTTGCCTCTGGGCTGCGATAGCGTACGCTAACAAAGGTCAGTTAGCGCACGCTAAGGCCGTAGTGCACGCTAAACATAAGGTTTAGCGCACGCTAGTAATGTATTCTATATAAGGGACAAATGGGTATTATGAAGCATTTCGTCCATTCTTTCACCTTTAGACGATAGAGAGAGGTCTTAGAGAGAAGTTGAGGTCCCAAACACTTGAGTTGATCATTCCTAACAACATTTGAAACTTGGAAGTGATTGAAAACGGATTCAACCTTGGGATTCAATCCATTCCTTCAAAGAGGTAATTACTCTTCATCTTTGGATTTCGTTTTGGATTGAATGTTGATGTTCTTGAGTTGATGATTATTACATAAACAAGTTGATAAGCATGATTATGAGATGGATTACCGGATTATGATGATGTTATTGTTGACATGAAGATATTGATATGATTCTTGTGGTTTGAATAGTGTTGTTCGTTTTCTTGAGATAAGTGGATTAATCCTTCTCCTCAGTTTCGGATGTTGATGTTATTGTCGATGATTACTCCCTGTAATGATAGATTATGAAAGTGTTGTTACGTTCTTAATGTTTCATGATGTTGATATTGAGGAAGATGATATATGGATATAGAACTTAGATTATAAGTTGGATGATTGTTTATATGTTAAAGGATATCGGATTTCGTTGTTTTGATAGCTTTGAACATGATTCAGAATCACTTGGTGTTCTTGAAATCGCCATAAGTTGATCGGTATCTGAAAAACATGCATCTGTACAGCATTAGCGCACGCTACGTTTACTGCCTAGCGCGCGCTAACGGGAGCAACTTAGCGCACGCTACGTTAGGTGGTTAACGTGCGCTAAGAAGGCAGAAAGTGCAGTATTTTCGTGTTGTGGTTGTAAATTCGTGCTGGTTTGAGTAGGATTGATCCGACTAGTGTTTAATCGAGATATTGTCAAGCCGTTGGGTTTGTAAATTGGTTTTATCGATTGTTAATTGTTTTCGAACTTGTTGTCTATCGATTACTGTAATAGGTTGAGAATATTGATCAGTGATTACAACCGTGTGTTGCGGTCGAGCTCGAGAATGTTCGTTGATTGCTTTGGTCGGGACCGAGGAACTTGTAGATGACGGAAATGGATTTGGTAACAGCTTCCTCGTCATTGTATCGGTATCGAAGTAAGTTATTACTTACTCAGTTTATAGTATTTAATGAATAGTTTCCGTTTCATTCGTTTATAATTCGTATAACAATGTTAATAATCATAATCACAGGAGACTTGAGATTATAAATCATATTCGAGTTTTGGGAATCTAAATCATAATGTATATGATTTGCTTTTGTTATTGGTATACTTGTATATCGAGGATATATCGTGATAAAAATGGAGATATGAATTATCTGCAATCCGTGATACTTTGGACCGTCGAGTATTGAGGATAATGGTTCGTGATGGTTTAGGCATTGAGATCGTTCTTGAAGGACTCGGGGCAAGTACTCTAATCATTTTTATCATTTGAGTCGATCATGTTGTGATACATTCGTGTATCGTTGTTGTCATGCATTTGTGCATTGTTGTTGTCGTGTATTGTGCACTGTTGTTTTGTGCAGTTGTGCATTGTTGTCATATGTCCACCATGCGTTGGTCCGACGGGATCATCATGAGAATCTATAGCTGTGTGCGCTGGATCGCTGGACAGGTAATGCCACCATGCGTTGGTCCGATGGGATCATCATGGGAATCTATAGCTGTGTCTATTGGATCGTTGGATTACCATATGTTGTTGTTATTGTGCATATGTATATTATGGGTGGCCATAAGTATACATTGTCGTTATTGTTGTGATCATATTGACGTTGTCATATGAGTATGCATTTGTAGGTCTTGTGTTAGGACCATGTCTGTATGTTGTGTTGATCTGATCTCGGATTAGACTGACGTGATGGTAATGGTATTTCGTATCTTGAGGTATGTTCCGTATTTCCTTGGTACTTGTCTTTGATGGACAATCGATTATCGTATTGGAATTGTCAATGTTATCCGATGGATTGAATTGGCCAGAGTTGGTATAATTTCCGTATCGCGAGTTATGATAATGTTTTGAGAATCTTGAGTATTGTTGAGATACCGTACAGATATTTCGGTATTATTTTAATGTGTTGTTAAGGATACGAATCGTGGATTCTCGTAAAGTTACGACGGTAAGATTACATTGGTCGTATTCTTACTTAGTATTTCCATTGATATGTAATTATTGATGAGATGTGATGGTTATCATTGTTGGATATTATGGCTGACCCCGTCGTGGGCTTTCTTTTTAGGTTCTTGGATTATCAAGCTTGTAGCGGTCGTGGAGAGATGAACTTCCCGGAGGATACTGGCAAGGGCATGTATTTGTGTTTTGAGTTTCTGATCAGTTGTTGTATTCCGCTGCTAGAGTATTTTAATTGTTTGTCTTTATCCGCTGCGTGAGTATTTTTAAATGACCTTTTTGGTATCTGGTAACTTAGGTTACTTTGGCAATCATTTTCTAAATCTATTTCGCCGTGCACGTGTAAGCGATAGCTTAACGTATGTGTTCTTAAACTGTTGAGTTTTGGCATTTTGGGCCTTGTGGTTTTAAATGAGTTTTTACGACAGTTTGATAAACGAGTTTTATAAATCTTCGAATGTTTTTAATAGATAATACCGTCGTTAGCCTCTTGGGCGTTTGTAAATGTTTGCGAAAACTTCCTTCAGCCTTGTGGGTTCCATCTCGGGGCCCACGACGCTGTAATATTCCCGTTCGGATCTGGGGGTGTTACAATTTTGAAACTGTCATGATGTGATATGTGATTGTTATTATTTCTCATTGGAGAAACTTGTCATGATTATTGTTGATTAAATCATTGTTGTATAATTATCGTACTTATACTAGCATCGTTGTGCTAACCCCTTCGTGGGTGAACATTTGTTTATGTTCAGGATCCAGGAGAGCAGGGAAACAATCACTGGAACTGCATGACGACGAGGGTGCAGAGTGATGTTTCGGTCGTGTTTAATTGTATGTTGTTTGTGTTGTTTTTAATAAGTACTCGAGTACGTCGTCGTTTGTGATGTTGGATTTGGTGATGTATTAATATTCTTCATTTGGATATTTGTATTTTCGGCATTGGCCCAGAGCTGTTGTATTTTATTTCAGTTACTTTCATCGGTAATATTCCTGAATATATCGGGGGTGTTACAGAATATGGTATCGGAGCTAAGATTATGGATATCTTGGCCATTGGGTTAAAATAGGGGTCATATATGTATTTTGAGGTAACCGGCCGTGAATAACATCACTGTACTGCCTACGTCTTCGTGCAAACGGTGGTTGTAAGTTCCTAAACTCTATCTCGTCTTTTACATGTTATACATCTTTATACTTGAACATTAGAACGATATTGTTTCCTGTATATTGAGTATTTATGCTTACAGTATGTTGAGAGGTGGACGTGGACGTGGTCGCGGTCGCGGACGCGGATGAAGGATTGCTGAAAGAGAAGCTTCCCCTTCTAATCAGGCCAGCCACAGCTCAGGCAAGCCACAAAGATCTATTAACAATGAACCAGAACCTGTTGTGCCCGAAATCCTTCGTCAGGTGGTTAACCAGATGACTCAGTTTGCACAGGTCATGGACCGAATGCAGGTGGCAGTAGGATTACAATAGGGAGAAAGACAGCAAGGTATCCCAGACTTGGGAAATCGAGGAGACCGATGGCTGCAAGAGGTGGCGAAGATGTAACCACCCAAATTCAACGGCTTTTCTGAGACACCGACGTGGGATCATTGGTTAAAAGAACTGGAGAAATTTTTGCCGGGATTAATTACCCAGACGACCGGAGAGCCTCA
This sequence comes from Orobanche coerulescens, assembly GCA_033398695.1. Classification (NCBI taxonomy): domain Eukaryota; kingdom Viridiplantae; phylum Streptophyta; class Magnoliopsida; order Lamiales; family Orobanchaceae; genus Orobanche; species Orobanche coerulescens. The sequence continues at coordinate 38,510,961 of CM065814.1, read as the reverse complement.
ATTTCTCAGTACTTTCTGATAGGGGAAGCGTTCGAGTGGTGGGAAGCCATCCGGCCTGTAGATTATGATGCCGACTGGGGAGAATTTATTTTAATGATGGAAGCTCAGTACTGCCCTCGTCCAGTGAGGGAAGCCAAAATTCAAGATTTTTTCTCCGCACAGCCGTCAGACGAGCCAGTATCCCAGAGGATTAAAATGTTTAATCAGTATATGGCGTTTGTTCGACACCTGGTCAGAACAGACGCGTAAATGATGATCCATTTTGATATGAGAATGAAACCAGATATCCAGAGGTACATATCCAGTTTCGAATGTACCTCTCTCCGTCAATATCAGGATATAGCATTCGTGTATGAAATCAAAGAAGCAGCGATGGAAAAGTTTGCAGAATCCAAGAAGCAGAAAGTCTCTGGTAGTTTCACAGAGCACAAGAGCAGTGGGACACTCAAGGCCCAGTCATCCTTTCATTCGTTCAAGAAACCTTTGCACCCATCCAAGAGCGGAAAGAATTTCGGAGCGCTATCAGCCACGACGGATGTAACAAGGAAGTGCTTTAACTGTGGTCGCCCAGGACACCTTTGGCGTGATTGTTTCCGTACTCCAGTGGCATGTTATGATTGCGGACAGGAGGGGCACCATGCAATGTTCTGCAAGGATGCCACTAAGTTTAATGGAACTCGTACTTCACAACCGGCTCAGAAGGAAGCAAGTATTCAGCAGACGCAGCAAAGTGTTCAGCTGCCCTAAAATTTCGGTCGAGGACGAGGCAGAGGACTGTTCGACCGAAAGGGGACATCGTGTGTCAGGTCCGTTCCTCCACGCCTATATGAGATGAGAAGGGCAGATGATCAATAAAAGATTAACGAGAGCTGTTATACCCAAACCTGAGTACAAAAGGCTCGAATCTAATCAATAAACCCGATCTTTTATAGAGCTCCGACTCAAATGCATATAACATGGAATCTCCTATTAACAAGACTTAGTCAATAATTGAACGCTTAATCGAAGCTATTATAGCGAATCCTTACTACAACAATACTTAATCAAGAAAGAACAGATTAATGAGAGCTGTTATAGCCAATTCTAAGTACAAAAGGATCGAATCTAATCAACAAAACCCGAGTTTTCATAAAGTTCACTCGAATGCATGTAACGTAGAATCTCCGATTAACAAGACTTAATATATAAGCAAAGGTCTAATCAGAGCTATTATAGCGAATACATGTAACAACAATACTTAATCAAGAGAGAAAAGATTAATTGGAGCTGCATAGCCAATTCTGAGTACAAAAGGCTCGAATCTAATCAATAAGCCTGAGTTTTCATAGAGCTCCGACTCGAATAAATGTAACATGGAATCTCCTATTAACAAGACTTAATCAAGAAGTAAAGGTTTAATCAGAGCTATTATAGTGATTCCTTGCTACAACAAGACATAATAAAGAAGTAAAAGAATAACTGAAGCTGTTATAGCCAATTCTGAGTACAAAAGGCTCGAACCTAATCAATAACCCGAGTTTTCATCGTGTTCCGACTCGAATGCATGTAATGTGGTCTTATCTCCTATTAACGAGACTTAATCGATAAGTAAAGGTTTAATCGGAGCTATTATAGTGAATCCTTGCTAAAACAAGACTTAATCAAGAAAGAAAAGATTAATCGAAGTTGTTATAGCGAATTCTGAGTACAAAAGGCTCGGATCAAATCAATAAACCCGAGTTTTCATAGAGTTCCAATTCGAATGCATGTAACGTGGTCTTATCTCATATTAACCAGACTTAATCAGGAAATAAAGGCTTAATCGGAGCTTTTATATCCAATCATTGCTACAACAAGACTTAATTAGGAAGTAAAAGATTAATCGGAGCTGTTATGGCCAATTCTGAGTACAAAAGACTCGGATCAAATCAATAAACCCGAGTTTTCATAGAGCTCCGACTCGAATGCATGTAATGTGGTCTTATATCCTATTTACAATACTTATCTAGAAGTACAAACATAATCGGAGCTATATATCGAATCCTTGCTACAGTAAGACTTAGTCAAGAAGTAAAAGATTAATCAAAACTGTTATAGCTATTTGTGAGTATAAAAGGCTCGAATCTAATCAATAAACCCGAGTTTTCGTAGAGTTCCGACTCGAATACATGCAATGTGGTTTTATCTCTAATTAACAAGACTTAATCAAGAAGGAAAGGCTTAATCGGAGCTATTATAGTCAATCCTTGCTACAAGACTTACTCAAGAAGCAAAAGATTAATCGGAGCTGTTATAGCCAATTATGAGTGTAAAAGGCTCAAATTTAATCGATAAACCCGAGTTTTCTTAGAGTTCTAACTCGAATGCATGTACGTGGTCTTATCTCCTATTAAAAAGACTTAATCCAGAAGTAAAGGCTTAATCAGAGCTATTATATCCAATTCTTGCTACAACAAGACTTAATCGAGAAATAAAAGATTAACGAGAGCTGTTATACCCAAATCTGAGTACAAAAGGCTCGAATCTAATCAATAAACCCGGACTTTTATAGAGCTCCGACTCAAATGCATATAACATGGATCTCCTATTAACAAGACTTAGTCAATAATTGAACGCTTAATCGAAGCTATTATAGCGAATCCTTGCTACAACAATACTTAATCAAGAAAGAACAGATTAATGAGAGCTGTTATAGCCAATTCTAAGTACAAAAGGATCGAATCTAATCAACAAAACCCGAGTTTTCATAAAGTTCAGTCGAATGCATGTAACGTAGAATCTCCTATTAACAAGACTTAATCTATAAGCAAAGGTCTAATCAGAGCTATTATAGCGAATACTTGTAACAACAATACTTAATCAAGAGAGAAAAGATTAATTGGAGCTGCATAGCCAATTCTGAGTACAAAAGGCTCGAATCGAATCAATAAGCCTGAGTTTTCATAGAGCTCCGACTCGAATAAATGTAACATGGAATCTCCTATTAACAAGACTTAATCAAGAAGTAAAGGTTTAATTGGAGCTATTATAGCGATTCCTTGCTACAACAAGACATAATAAAGAAGTAAAAGATTAACTGAAGCTGTTATAGCCAATTCTGAGTACAAAAGGCTCGAACCTAATCAATAACCCGAGTTTTCATCGTGTTCCGACTCGAATGCATGTAATGTGGTCTTATCTCCTATTAACGAGACTTAATCGAGAAGTAAGGGTTTAATCGGAGCTATTATAGTGAATCCTTGCTACAACAAGACTTAATCAAGAAAGAAAAGATTAATCGAAGTTGTTATAGCGAATTCTGAGTACAAAAGGCTCGGATCAAATCAATAAACCCGAGTTTTCATAGAGTTCCAATTCGAATGCATGTAACGTGGTCTTATCTCATATTAACCAGACTTAATCAGGAAATAAAGGCTTAATCGGAGCTATTATATATTGTGATTAAGTTATAAGAGGTCATGTTGTGAGATCCTGGCGTCTGTGTGATGACAATGTATGTTTTTGTGCTTGTGTGACTCAGAATGCTTTCGTTATGTTACTGTTCTATATTCTTATTACCCTAGCTAGGTGTTGTGCGCAATTGTGATTATGTATGATGTTTGAACAAGAAATGCGATCATTATAAGACTTGACATCAGTGTAATGCTGGCTATTTCCCTGACTAGGGCTCCGAGGTACATCATTCGAGCAGTGCATACCATTTGGTAGGTTATCCATGTAGGTCACAAGTCGTCCAGGAATAAGTCTAGAGGGGGGTGAATAGACTTATCGAAACTCTTAAACTCTTTTTCACGAAGAGTGAGTTTCTCAGCTGATAGATATGCGGAAATCAGCTGATGACGAAATCAAGACTAAGCAATGGAACAGTAATAAATGAATGCAACAGTTAAGTATGATGCTGAAAACAGTAAAACACGCAGGCAATTTATAGTGGTCTTAGAGGTGGGGTAATCCTCTACTAATCCACTTTCTCCAAACCAGTTGGAGATGAATCCACTATAATTCTCAACTAGTGATAAAGATTACAGTGATTCTACTACTTAGCTACAACAACTTCCAACCAGTGAAAATCATGTCGTTGCAACTCCTATTTGACTGCCTAGCACCACTTGATTCTTCAAATCCTTGGATGCCTATCAGTCTCGCAACTTCAACCAGTGAAGTACCCCGAACTCACGTTTTAAGACAAGAGTGTTTGTCTTCTCCAACTAAGAGCTTTCTTCAAGATAAGAACTTTGAGTACTGCTCTTTTTACGATGCTATGAGTTTGATTTGATTGCTTTGATAACTTTGATTGCTTGAGAGTTTTGTTCACATCGTAGTGCTCATCTTTAGATCTTCGGATATATATAAGTGTTGATCCTTGAGTATTCTTCATAGCCGTTGCAAATCTTGTAACAAATCCGTCTGTTGGAGAAGTAGACTTCTTTGTTTATTTTTCTGAACGTTGCAAGGCTGGATTTCCCATATTTTAATCCATCTTTCAACCGTTGTGAAGACTTTGCATGTGAGGCACCGAATCTTTTGAATACAATAAGATTAAAGTCTTTAGTAGTAGGTCTGGATGAATTATTTAATTCATATCCTTGCGGGAATCTCTCCAATTTGTCTCTTCACGCTTGCATGTGACTTTCCGTAATATTTGACTTTTCAACACATGCTGATATGGACTTGGAGTTAGGGTTTCAAACAAATCGAATAATTTTGGTTCGATTCGATATTCGTATTCGTATTGTTCGATTCGTATTCGGAAAAATCGAATTCGAATTTGAATAAGAATAATTTTTTGTATTCGTAGATTTTTCGAATACAAATACAAATATGCCAATATTCGATTCGATGTATTCGAATATTCGATTAGTTTATTTATGTAATATTTGTAATATATAATATATATATTAGTTATATAGTTTTCTAATACATAATATATGCTAGTCAATATAGTTTAATTATATAAAATAAATATATAGAGAATATATATGTTATGTATTTATTAAATATAATTTTATTTTATAATATAGTTTTTATATTTATTTTTAGTTAAATAATTTATTTGGAATATACATATATATAAATAATTTCGAATTTCGAATCGAATCGAATATTCGAATATTCGAATTTTTTTAACGAATCGAATACGAATCGCATTTTGAATTCGACTAAATATCGAATTCGAATTCGAATATTCGTCAACTTGATCCAATTCGAATAAAATGTCTCAGTATTCGGTTCGATTCGATTCGTTTGCAACGCTACTTGGAGTACTTGGATGATCTCACATAAATCAAGTTGGCTGATGTACAGTCATCTTCTCTGCAGTTTGGACTTCTCTGACGGTGACTGTTTGAGACTCGCCTGATCAGATAGCTTGTCTGAAGTCACTTGACTGCAGTCTGGTCAAACATCTCTGATGAATTTTTGTTGACCAGAACTTCTCTGACTTGACTCGGCTGTACTTCTCTGATGTACTTAGTTGTACCTTTGTACTTAGCCAATTTGAGCCTAACTTATTTAGCCTATAGAAGATACTCATTTGGTTCTTCTTTACATCTTGCCAAGTATTTAACTTAATGTAATTTGGCCTATAGAAGATACTCATTTGGTTCTTCCTTACATTTTTTCCAAGTAATAAACATTTGAATTATATTAATGACATCATCAAAATCTAACAAGTATTCCTAACAAATTCCGCCTATTTTGATGATGGCAAAACTTAAGCAAATTATTCAAACGAACAAGTCTGCACTTGAGGGCAAGACACAAACTAAAATCAGTCTAGTTTTGAGACAACTGGGAATGTCATTCAAAATACTGTTATAAAAATTTTCTGTATTATTTTACAAGTACATGTGTTTCAATGATCAAAATAATTAGAGGAAAAATTACAAGTACAAAATTTCCAAAAAAATATGAATACAAAATAAATCATCTGCCTCTGCCGCTACGGATAGGCTGCTTGGCAGGTCTGATAGGCTTAGCTCTAATTGGCCTTTTCTTGATAGGGGCAAGACCGTACTTCCTTCTGACAACGAGGGCAGCAAAGTCTTGATCTTCTTGTGAGGTGAACTTATGCTCGTCACAAAGCTACTTTATTTTCCTTTGAAGTGCTAATTCATCCAATTCATCATTTTCCAAGATGGGCGGATCTTTAGGCCTGAAGGGTGGGATCATTGGGTATGCTTTCCATCCCTTTGCATGTTTTAGTAGGACAACCCAGAGATTTGGATGTGCTTCTTCCATGAAGTTAATAAAAGTCTGCTGTGGGGAGCAATTTTTATCCTGGAGTAACTCCCAGATATAAAAATCTCTGATGAACTTTTTCTTTGCAGTTCCCCACATATGTAAAGCTTTGATAGGAAGAAAATCTTCAACATACCACAACTCTTTGCCTTCCCATTCTAGAGTAGGCTCTTCCCCAGATCTGATCCTCCTTCTTTTGACTGCAGGCTGATCATCAGCCTGCTCTAGTTCAGCTTCTCCCTTCCTTTTTGCCGAAGATGTCCCAGCTATGATCATTTGGACATCTTGCTTCTTCTTGGTCCTCGGCTCTTGAGCTCCTCTTATTTCCCCCTACTTGCTACCTTCCCCCTGTAACCTCTCTTCCCCCTTTTTGCCAGCATCAACCAGGGTGGTCAATTGCTACTCCATTCTAAGCATCCAGTCAGACATGCCAAGGGGCATTCTGTTGTTTTTAGAAGGAGGTGGTTGAGGGATGTTCCACTGTAGCAAGGTGTCAATTTTGGCATTGATCGACTGCATATCAGGAGTAATTTGAGAAGCAAGCATCTCTCCAACAGTGTCTTTCACAATCTGTCGGATCAGCTCAGTCATCACAGGTGTAATTTGTGATGTCTGTGGAGAGTGCTCGCCTGAGCCTTCTACAACTGCAGGTGGGTGTGCGGATGACCCACCTGTCTGCAGACTCCTGTCTGCAGCTGGCGTACCAGATGGGGTCTATTTTGGGGTCCCCGATCCGGAGTCTTCAGCCAAGTCTGCATCTAGGCTGGTATAGTGGGCAGGTGCCCCAGCCTTCTCTGATGCAGCTTCCTTTTCTGCCTCCTTTTCTGGCTCCTTCTCTTTTTCTCCTTCTTCTTCTTCTTACTTTTCTCCTTCTTCCTTTTCCTTCTCCTTTTCTCATTCCTTTTCATTTTCTCTCTCTTCATCCTTCTCTTCATCCTCTCTCCTTTCTCTCTCAGCCTCCTTTTCACCTCCATCTCCTTTATTATCATCATCATCATCATTCTCATCATCATCATCACCTTTTTCTTCACCATTATGTTCTTTTTCTTCTTCTGCTTCTTCTTGATCAACCTCCTCTCCTTCTTCTCCTTCATCTTCCAGTTCTTCTGTTTTTTCAACTAGAATGTTTTCTTCATCTTTTTCTTTTTATACTTCCTCCTTTTCTTCATCTTCTATTGTAATAACTTCTTCTTTTTCTTCTTCATCCACCACTTCTTCTATTCTAACTTATTTTTCTTCAACTTCTTCTTCTTTATCAACAGAACCATCAAATATACTATACATAATGGTATGGATAAATTGGTCCATGTGAGTTTTAAAATTGGACATGAACCAATTTTCCTGAAGTAATAAAATTGTGTCTGATTCGTTAAAAAAATGCATCAGCACTTCTTCAGTGGCCTGGAGATATTCCCAGCCACTCACCTCAATGAAAGTTTGTAATTGAGTGAAAGAATAGGATTTAAAAGTTTTCCATTCCTCATAAATGTGAACGAAGGAATGTTCTAGAGCTAGGGGTTTTACCGTTTTGAGCTGCTCTATGGATAGGTTGAGGAAGTTGTTGTCAAGCAGGTTGAAGCTGTAGTTCGCTTCAGGTATGTTGATGATTAAACCTGCTTCCTCTTCTTCAGATATGTACTGGGGAGTGAGGAGAGGGACGATCTGGGTCTCCAAGCTGGCAGGAGCAGGCTGGTCCTCCAAATGTGTAGGAGACTTAGCTGCAGGGCTGAAGTATTGTTCTGGATGCTCCTCTTCACGAAACTGAAACCGCCTGGGCCTCTTAGGAGAAGGTTCTGGTGAGGAATGAATTATGGAGGGCTCACCAGGGGCTGGTCCCCTCCTCTTAAAGCGAACAGCAATAGGTGTATTGTCCGACTCTGTATCAGACTAGGCTGCAGGTGGTATGCGGGCTGCAGCCTGGTCGGACTCGTCTGATGATTCAGGGTATTTGTAAGTAGGTCCCTGATCAGACAACTCTTTTAAGATCTGGGCTTCTTTCTTTCCGCTTCCTATCCTCCTCAAAGTTTCTTGGTCTAGATGACCAAGTCTTTTGTTGATGTGGAAGGGGTCAGAATTTCCCTTTGCCACACCAAGCTTCTACAGAATCCAACTTAGTTGCGTTCCGAATGCCAGCTTGGATTTGAACTTCTTCTCCTCAACAAGCCACTCAACCTTGTTGACTTCGCGCACCAACTGCCTGTAAATGTAGTTCGTCCAGTCAATTGGCGTGTCTTGGATTAGTGCTCCCAGCACCATAAATTTAGCTGACGACAGTTGGTCGTAGCTGCCAGCCATGCCCATGACTATTTTGTTGGTTATGTCCAACCCATAGCGATATTCCCTTTTAATTTCACTCCGCTTGGCGGTGAGCTTAAGTTTCTCCGGTTGGTCGACCACCTTAATCTCCGATACCACTTGTAGGTTACAAGTCATCCAGGAATAAGTCTAGAGGGGGGGTGAATAGACTTATTGAAACTCTTAAACTCTTTTTCACGAAGAGTGAGTTTCTCAGCTGATAGATATGCAGAAATCAGCTGATGACGAAATCAAGACTAAGCAATGGAACAGTAATGAATGAATGCAACGGTTAAGTATGATGCTGAAAACAGTAAATCACGCAGGCAATTTATAGTGGTCTCAGAGGTGGGGTAATCCTCTACTAATCCACTTTCTCCAAACCAGTTGGAGATGAATCCACTATAATTCTCAACCAGTGATAAAGATTACAGTGATTCTACTACTTAGCTACAACAACATCCAACCAGTGGAAATCACGTCGTTGCAACTCCTCTTTGACTGCCTAGCACCACTTGATTCTTCAAATCCTTGGATGCCTATCAGTCTCGCAACTTCAACCAGTGAAGTACCCCGAACTCAGGTTTTAAGACAAGAGTGTTTATCTTCTCCAACTAAGAGCTTTCTTCAAGATAAGAACTTTGAGTACTGCTCTTTTCACGATGCTATGAGTTTGCTTTGATTGCTTTGATAACTTTGATTGTTTGAGAGTTTTTTTCGCATCGTACTGCTCATCTTCAGATCTTCGGATATATATAAGTGTTGATCCTTGAGCATTCTTCATAGCCATTGCAAATCTTGTAACAAATCCGTCCGTTGGAGAAGTAGACTTCTTTGTTTATTTTTCTGAACGTTGCAAGGCTGGATTTTCCATATTTTAATCCATCTTTCGACCGTTGTGAAGACTTTGCATGGGAGGCGCCGAATATTTTGAATACAATAAGATTAAGGTCTTCAGTGGTAGGTCTGGATGAATTATTTAATTCATATCCTTGAGGGAATCTCTCCAATTTGTCTCTTCACGCTTGCATGTGACTTTCCGTAATATTTGACTTTTCAACGCATGCTGACGTGGACTTGGAGTACTTGGCTGATCTCACATAAATCAAGTTGGCTGATGTACAGTCATCTTCTCTACAGTTTGGACTTCTCTGATGGTGACTGTTTGAGACTCGCCTGATCAGATGGCTTGACTGCAGTCTGCTCAAACATCTCTGATAAATTTTTGTTGACCAGAACTTCTCTGACTTGACTCGGCTGTACTTCTCTGATGTACTTAGCTGTACCTTTGTACTTAGCCGATTTGAACCTAACTTATTTGGCCTATAGAAGATACTCATTTGGTTCTTCTTTACATTTTGCCAAGTATTTAACTTAACGTAATTTGGCCTATGGAAGATACTCATTTGGTTCTTCCTTATGCCAAGTAATAAACATTTGAATTATATTAATGACATCATCAAAATATAAAAAGTATTCCTAACAATCCAACTGGTTATTACCCTGATGAGGGCTTCGAGATACATTACTTGGGCAGTGTGTATCAGGATAACTCTATAGTATTCCCGAGACTTACAAGCCAAGTAAAACTGAATATTGCGTGATGAAGGCTCTAGGGTACTTTATTCTTATAATGCGCATCACTCGGTGGGTTGTATAACAAGCTATTACCCTGACGAGGGCTCTGGGATACATCATTCGGGTAGTGCATAGCAAGATAACCCTATGATGGTTATTGATATTCGATACGCATAGGTTCCAGAATAATGAAGGTGATATTTTTTTGACTTGTTGGTGATGCTTAACCATACATGCTTAAAGAGTTGTCTTGTAAGGATCATTCGTTTATGTTATAATATGGATTTGAAGATCTTTACTAGAAAAATATGATTTTAAGTTACGAACCCCTTAAAACGACAAGAACTCAGATAATAGCTTAAAAGACTCAAAATTTTGTGTCAGGGAACACCCAAAGTAATGGGTATTTATAATCGTAAACGTCAACTAGTTTGTCCTGAGATTCGGCATAAATAGAATGATACGAATTACGTATTCAAATGGATGTAAACTCGCATGCAATGCAGCGGAAATATTGTTGATCCTCACAACACTCGAATATGTGTAACACTCGTAGGAGATAACCGAAAGTAGGGCAATTCGGTCGTGTAAATAAGCACAATGTGAAGATGATTATCAAACTAGACCTATAGTTTGATAAGGTGATTTCTTCTCAAGACCTATTGAGAATCAATCGGATTAAAACTCGAAAACGCGTCGAATTATAATCAAGTATTTGATGAAAATCATTCAACAAGTAATACAAATGTATTGTTTTTAATTCCTTCAAGATGATCTTTAAATGCTGAAAATGTGGCCTATAAATAGCCATTTACAAGCATCAACTAAAGTCAAACCAAGATTAAACAACTCTAACAAAACAACAACACCAAGCTTAAACAATTCTAACAAGACAACACCACCAATTTTCCTTCCTCCTTGGTTCGGCCGTGAGGTAGAAGGTGAGAGGGGACAAGAATCTCTCCCATGTGATACTTGACAAGGACAACAAACATCAATAATAAAGGCTTGGACTTGAGGTAGAAGGTGAGAGGGGACAAGAGTCTTTCCCATGTGATACTTGATAAGGACAAAAATCAACATCAAGCTTCCCATGTGTTTCGGCCGAATTATGAAGTGTGGAGGGACCCAAACTTTTGTAGTGGACTTTGAAAATGAAGTCATGCTTTAATACAAAGAAGTGGGATGAAATCTTCCTCAATATCCCACCAAATCTTCACAAATCATCATCAAGCTTGGACCAAATCTGATGCTGTCGGTTTTGTTATTTCTGGGATCTAATGGGTCCGAATTTGGTTCTATGGTCTTCATAAGATTTGTAGATATCTTTCTTAGATTTCCATATCCACTTGAATCACCTGAATCGGATTTTGGACGAGTATGTTATGGCCAAAATACGAGACTGCTGCGTGTGCATGGCGGGTTGCATGGCCGCTTACGTCGATCCTCACTTTGTCTTCTTCATTCGTACTCGTAACTTGGAAAACAAGTCAAATATGTGTAATAATACTCCTAACCTATATGGTAACCTAATAGACCATTATTTTATTAAAATAGAGTCCTAATATACTTCTAATACCGAAAATACTAACACTCTAATATCAATTCCGAAAATGACAATAAAAATAATAATAATGTCTTCTTCACTCGAGCTCGTTAATCCCGTATCATCCCCTCCCCCTTTAAAGGGAATTGTCCTCAATTCCGCAATTCTGTCGTCATCAAGATAAGGAGAGAGACCAAAATTATCGAACGTTCGAGTATGGTTCAACACTTTGAGGCGATAGTAATATTTCTGAGAAGTGCCAACAAAATAACTATCATTAGTTATAAAAAAATAATAGCTACTTTGTGAGGCAACACCTTTATCATCGTGGTTGAACTCATCGGATGCAATTTCAAGACCGAAGAAAATTGTCTCGTAATCGTCTTTCATGCCAATCGGGTGTGATTTCACTTGTGAACAAATTTCACAATCGCATTCGTCAAAAACAGGAGGTTTTGAATAATCAACAACAAGATCTAAACTTGAAGATTCGGAGAACAGATAACAGAAATCAAACATTTTTTTTTATTTTTATTTTTTTTTTTGGAAAGAAAAATTGATAACAAAATACCTCAACTAAATGAAAAAAATTCAGGTGTTGTCTCCGATACCACTTATGATACGAATTACATATTCAAATGGACGTAAACTCGCATGCAATGCAGCATAAATATTGTTGATCCTCACAACACTCGAATATGTGTAACACTCGTAAGAAATAACCGAAAGTAGGGCAATTCGGTCGTGTAAATAAGCACAATGTGAAGATGATTATCAAACTAGACCTATAGTTTGATAAGGTGATTTCTTCTCAAGACCTATTGAGAATCAATCGGATTAAAACTCAAAAACGCGTCGAATTATAATCAAGTGTTTGATGAAAATCATTCAACAAGTAATACAAATGTATTTGTTTTTAATTCCTTCAAGATGATCTTTAAATGCTGAAAATGTGGCCTATAAATAGCCATTTACAAGCATCAACTAAAGTCAAACCAAGATTAAACAACTCTAACAAAACAACAACACCAAGCTTAAACAATTCTAACAAGACAAAAACACCAATTTTCCTTCCTCCTTGGTTCGGCCGTGAGGTAGAAGGTGAGAGGGGACAAGAATCTCTCCCATGTGATACTTGACAAGGACAACAAACATCAATAAGAAAGGCTTGGACGTGAGGTAGAAGGTGAGAGGGGACAAGAGTCTTTCCCATGTGATACTTGATAAGGACAAAAATCAACACCAAGCTTCCCATGTGTTTCGGCCGAATTATAAATTGTGGAGGGACCCAAACTTTTGTAGTGGACTTTAAAAATGAAGTCATGCTTTAATACAAAGAAATTGGATGAAATCTTCCTCAATATCCCACCAAATCTTCACAAATCTTCATCAAGCTTGGACCAAATCTGATGTTGTTGGTTTTGTCATTTCTGGGCTCTAATGGGTCCGCATTTGGTCCTATGGTCTTCATAAGATTTGTAGCTCTCTTTCTTAGCTTTCCATAGCCACTTAAATCACCTGAATCGGATTTCGAACAAGTTATGGCCAAAATACGAGACTGCTGCGTGTGCATGGCGGGTTGCATGGCCGCTTACGTCGATCTTCACTTCGTCTTCTTCATTCTTACTCGTAACATGGAAAACAAGTCAAATATGTGTAAAAATACTCCTAACCTATATGGTAACCTAATAGACCATTATTTTATTAAAATAGAGTCCTAATATATTTCTAATACCGAAAATACTAACACTCTAATATTAATTCCGAAAATGACAATAAAAATAACAATAATAACGTCTTCTTCACTCGAGCTCGTCAATCCCGTATCATAGAGTGTGTTTTATTTATAATTAACATGTGTAACATTGGCTTCAGTTAAATATGAAAGTCTTGTGATTTGGGAATGAATGGAATATGTCGTGTTGATGATCTTGCCCAATGATTATATTTAGGGCTGTGACTTTTGGAACCGAGAACCGCAAAACCGATCCGAACCGCATCGGAACCGACGGTTCGGTTCGGTTCCTAGCAACAAATTTTTTTTTTCGGTTCGGTTAAATGCGTCGATGTCGGTTCGGTTCGGTTCGCGGTTCTGTCATTTTAAAGAGGAACCGATCTGAACCGCAAGGAACCGTCCGAACCGCACCGAACCGGGAAACCGACCCTCTGAATATAATATAATATAATATATTCTTATTAAACATAATTAATATAATATAAAATAATATAATATATTCTTAATAAAATAAAATAAAATATAATATATTTCGTCCAAACCATACAAAATCGGTTCCGGTTCGGTTCGGTTCCTGTGCGGTTCGGACAAAAAAACTGGAAAAACCGAACCGCGAAAAAACTATGCGGTTCGGTTCCGGTTCCTGTATTTTTCTCACAGGAACCGAAAAGTCCCAGGCCTAATTATATTTCACTACTAGTCTTCATAGCATGCATTACCAATAGTCAATCATGAAAGGTGAGAGGGAAATATATGCAAGATCCTCGTGTTGATTTATGTTCAATTGTCGTATGATCAATGGTCATATTTAAAATCTACCGTGAGTTAGCAGAGTCCTTAGCATGCGTTAATCATCAGGGGGGCAACGATCATAATTCCTAGTAGCGTGTGCTGAACTCTTGTATTAGCACATTATGAATCCATGTTTTAGCAGATCTCTTTCTCGGTCTATTGGTATGTGCTATTCATTGAGAATCATCAAATCTAAATATCAGAGTGTACCAACCTTGTGCGTTAGTTGCTAACATTTTCACCATTTAGTGTTGTTTATCACTGATTTATTCCTTGAGCTGTTTTAAGATTTCTTCATCATCTGTACTTGATTTATTTTACTAAATATTATTTTAGTATCATTCTCAAAATTGTATTGCCCAACATTAAGTAGGACAGACCTATGTTTTTCAGCCTATTTCTTCCTAAACCTCTTTGTCTAGCTTTTAGAAATGTTGGTCTAATATATATTCGAAGTGCTTAAACATTGATTAGCCATCTGGGTAGTAATATATCGAGTCCATATCGGGGGAGTCAGCCCAATATCATCAGATTTAAGAGCTGAGAATCATCGATTGAATCACATCTTGATCTAGTAGTCGGGATTTAATAATCCTCATAGTAGAGATGGAGATCAAGGTTGTTATTAATCAACCGAGAAGGCAATACCTACAAGAATCTTCGTGATAACATCAGCTAAGGTGAGCTTTACAATCGTAATATTTATATTTTACATCAAACGAGTTCCTACATGTATAATGTGTAATCTGTCGGGATTCGATGTCTAAAATGAAGGCGCAGCGGAAGCATATCTAAATAAACCGAACCCCTAAAGAAGACCGATCATGCAACGTATATACGAATATAAAAGGACAAGAATAAAGATATGAAACCATACCCTTAAAGTCCTTTGATAGAATGTTGAGGTTGATCCCGGTGATTGCAAATCCGATTTGATAAGTCCTCGATGATCCAAATGCCGAAAGCACCCCATCTCTACTTGCCACGCGCCGGGAGATGATCAGAACAACAACTATCCAATTATCCTCCAAAGATACGGCTAGAAATAAGTAATAAGTTAATGCTCTCTAGATCATGATCACTCTAAGTGATATGAATTTTTGTTCTTGATTTTTCTTTCTTTCTCTAAGAGTGTAAGAATAACATCAAGATGAACTCTCTCTACTCTTGGTGTTGGCCGATTTTTTGTGTAATGAATGGCGGAGGAAGAACTTTGTTTTATAACAAAGTCCACACATAATTACGAAGACACACCTAAAGGGGAAATCATGATAAGATCACTCTTATCACGCTTTTGTCCCCAAGTGTTAGGAAGCTACCTCAACACATGCAACCATGGGGACAACGTCATCTTCCAAAGACGACACAAGGTGTGGGGAGGCCCACACCATAATAGAGAAGGTTCGGTTCATTTCGGTCCATGAAATAGACCGTCGTGTATCTAGTCCAACTGATACATCGTGTTCGTCTCAATTAAAATTAATACAATTGATTAATCTAATTAATTAATTATATCAAGATATTATTTCTCCAAAAAATAATAATGCATGAATTAAATTAATTACCTAGTAATTTATTTAATTCACCCGACCGATCTAATTTATCTAATAAATTAAATAAGACATCCAATGTATAAATTTCACAATAAGAGATGCAATATTGCTTTTAAATATACTACTCCATTATATAGTCTCTCATTTCTCCCACTTATACTCAAAGCAATGCTGCCATACATCGTAATCTCATTCCTTCCACATGCCTTTCAAAAAATTTGAGGGTAGGCCTTTCGTGAGAGGATCAACAAGATTATCTTCCGATCCAACCCTGGCTACAACTACGTCTCCTACCTTATGAAGTTTCATATGATGTAGTACTTGCAGTTGATATGTTTACTTGCCTTGTGGGCTCGTGGTTCCCTCAAATTTACGGCTGCACCGGTATTATCACAAAAAAAGTGTAATACCTTTTTGCAAATCGGGAATCACATCTAAGTCCTGCAGGAAGTACTTGAGCCATACCGCCTCCTTGGCTGCCTCAGAGGCTGCCACATACTCGGCTTCCATGGTAGAGTCCAAGATGCATTTCTGCTTCACACTCCTCCAACTAATGGCTCCACCTCCCAAGCTAAACACATAACCTGAAGTTGACTTGAACTTTTCTTTATCTGATGAAAAATCTGAGTCACTATAACCCACTGAACAAAGGTCGTCTGATTGATATACTAGCATATACTCCCTAGTCCTTCTCAGGTACTTGAGTATGTGATTGACATCAATCCAGTGTCCTAGTCCTGGGTTCGACTGATATCTAGCATCCATGCCTACGGCATGATAGATATCTGGTCTAGTGCAAAGCATAGCATACATGAGGCTTCCCACAACTGACGTATAAGGGATCAGCTTCATGTCATCTATCTCCTTTTATGTCTTGGGACACATATCTTTAGATAGTTGAATTCCATGTCTATAAGGTAGAAAACCTTTCTTGGAATTCTCCATGCTAAACTGATTTAGCACTATCTCGATATAGGATATCTGAGATAAGCACAATATCATTTTCTTCCGATCACGAAAGATCCTGATCCTAAGGATGTGTCCTGCTTCTCCCAAATCCTTCATATCTAACTGCTTAGATAGCCACACCCGTACGTCCGATAATTCCTTCACGTTGTTTCCAATCAGAAGGATATCATTTACATTCAGTACAAGAAACACCAACACGTTTCCATCGCATTTCTTATATACACAACTCTCACTCGGACATTAGATGGATCCATATGACTGGACTACCTCGTCAAATCAAGTGTTCCAAGATCTAGATGCTTGCTTAAGTCCATAAATGGATCTCTTAAGCTTGCACACTAAGTGCTCTTCTCCTTCAGCAATGAATTCCGCTGGTTGACGCATGTAGATTTCCTTGTCTAGACTCCTATTCAAGAATATAGTCTTGACATCCATTTGCCAAATCTCCAGATCCAAATGCTCAGCTTTAGCTAAAAGAATCTGGATTGACTTAAGCATGGCTACTGGCGAAAAGGTTTCACCATAATCGATACCCTCTTTCTGAGTGTAAGCTTTTGCTACAAGCCTCGCTTTGAAGGTTTCAACCTCCCCGCCACCTCATTTCTTTTGCTTGTAGACCCACTTACTTCTAATGGCTTGTACTCCATCAGGTAGTTCTACTAGCTCCCACACTTGATTAGTATCCATAGATCCAATTTCTGATTCCATTGCTACTTGCGAGGAGTCAGCATCTTTATCTTGAATTGCCTCCTTGTAAGTCCAGGGATCTGATTCATCTTCACCTGAGATTTAGTCTGAAGACTGTCCCACGCTATGAATCATTCCGGTTGACGACAACCCTCCAACTACGACGAGGCAAATCCTGAGTTGGTGTAAAACTCTCAAAATCGATACGTGGTGCAGTGTTAGTTGGCGCTTGTACGATTGGTATAGACGAAGTCTCGCCCCTCAACTCTTCTAGAATTATTCGCTCATGGGCTTCTGACTAATCATTATCGAGCTCCTCAAGGTGACATCATCAACCCGCATGATTCGGGACACGATTTCAAGTTATAATAATAATTATAATAAATATAGTATTATTGCCCAAGATACGAAGCTTATTGAGTCAATCATTTTGACTCCCACCCATTATAAATCAAAGAAATAAATATTATAAATACATAATTAAATATTATATACTTAGAATTAAGAAATAATTTATCCGAGATTTACGTCCCTCTTACAGTCAGTACAGAGGACACTATCTCGCATCGATCCTGTTCAACATATGCAAATACGCTAATGCATGCTAATAGTCAAGACCAACTAATCTCAAACATACATTACAACCTTTCATATAATTTATCTAAGAATTATATAGGTTGTGAACTATTATATTACTTTATAAGGCACTGATAATGTGATCTTCTGTATGACACAAACACACCACATTATCTACAATATAAAATAATTAGACATTTCCTTTGCATAACCATGACGTGAATAAATATGCAAAGTATGTGATTAAATATAATTAATATTCTCATAGGTAGTTAAAGGGAAATAAGGTAATACAAGCATAAAATATATTTTGCAGTATACAATCCTAACATGACATTTGTACAAGGCACATGCCAAATCCTTGAAATTTTTTATCAGGTTGTTCTTGTTCGGATATTTTTACAAGTGGTTAAATATTGACTAAGGTGAGTGTTGTAGGATTACAAAACAAAGCACTGGTAAGTGGTAATTCATTGGAGAGGGAAAGGAATATTTGGTAATCACATCCAACATAATATTACTAAGATAAAGAAGATCGATAGTACAGTTATACCAAGAGCCTAATTGCAATGACCGGCTTCAAGTTGGATGAATTTAAGCATCAACTGTTTATTGTTTGAGCAATGCTAGGGGTCCCAAAATTTTTCCCAGGATAGCCGCCAAAAGACACATGGCATGTTTTAATTACAAAGAAGTGACCAGTCACAACTTGACACCTAAATTTTTGGGAATTTTCTTTGGAAAATTCTTAGGATCTCTAGTATTTCTCTTATAGTTTTAATTAAATTGTAGGCAATATATATCTTATGTAAACTTCATAAAGTGTCACTTCTCTTTATAAAGTTTAGAACTTTTATAAAGTGTAGGAGCTGCTTTATTACTACTACCGAAGCTTCCTCTCGCTGTGAAGTTTTTGCTAGTTTTTGCAAACTTCATAGCTGATGGGCGATGGCTAGTTTTGGCGATGTCTTTGTTAAAAGTGTTACATTCTCATTGTGTCATTGATAAGTGATAACGGCCACCCGAAATAGTTGTAATGCAATGACTACATTAATGAGTTTTGAATCATCTTTCTTTTAAGCCGCAGTCAGCAGGTTGTTTCTATTGACAATTTGACATACTTCTCCTCTTGTTGCTAGAATACTGTAAGTGTTACGTAAAGAAGGAGAATATCACCAATAAGCCTGCAGATGAAACTGATGAAGAGGCAAGTAACGATGATATTATTGATGGACGAAGTGTTGGTGCTGTGAATTTCCAACAATGTAATTACTATAAAAATACAAAGAAAAGCAACATATTACAATTCTAGTATAATAAAAAAATTACAATTTAGCAGAGGCGAGTAGAACTCTTTCCGTAAGACCATTTTGCCCCTATATAAGAGCAGACGACTCAGGCAGTATATCCCCAAGATACAAATGCTACGTTCTGAGTTAGGTGCTGTAACACCCCCAAGTTATTCAGGGTATATTACAGCGCCGTGAACCCCACCGAGGGACCCACAAGGCTAATCATACGCGGAACTATAAAACTTGACCGAGAAGGACCAAATACAATGAAATGAAAGACGATACAAAGGGTATTCAAACCATGTCCAATGTATCCAAATACATCACAGTACAAAATCAAAACCTCGGCACACAGGCCAGAACATCAAGAAAGATGGAAAAACAATACTCGAGTATTCAATAACTATTCCAGTACAAAAATACTGAATGGAAAACTCAAAACATAACCGGAGGAAAGACACAGTATCACACTTGCCCACCATCTTCATGCCGACCCGATACTTGCCT
Organism: Orobanche coerulescens; assembly: GCA_033398695.1. Lineage (NCBI taxonomy): Eukaryota > Viridiplantae > Streptophyta > Magnoliopsida > Lamiales > Orobanchaceae > Orobanche > Orobanche coerulescens. The sequence continues at coordinate 38,491,212 of CM065814.1, read as the reverse complement.
GTCCGCTCTCCTAGAACCTGAAATACATAAAAAGTATTTTCCCCATAAAGGGGTTAGCCGTCGAATATCTAGTGCAAGTATATCAAGTATGAAACACAATACTCCTCGACAATAAAGTGAATGTAACCGTCAATTCATCAATTCAAGACTAGTATTCCGGAATAACTAAATCTCATAGCATCACATCAATATATATATATATATATATATGAATACCGTGGAACCGCACAGAGGCTACGGAACCCTCAGAGGACCCGTCGGTCCGTCCCAGAGTGGTTCGTTCATATCATCTGTGGAATCGCACCAGAGGCTACGAAACCCTCAGGGGACCCGTCGGCCCGCCCCAGAGTGGATATAAATAATCATGCCATTGATATATCTTACTTTCAAAGTCGAGAACGTACAATCATAAATATATACTTCCCTTTGAGACTTCGAGAAATCGAATGGAAAAGAGTATGAGTTCGGTAGGTCCAAGAACGCACTTCCGGTACCTAAACGAATCATAAGGGATATGATAATCAATAATCCATACTCATAATTCACGAAGAAACTCCCGAAACCCGTCTACGATTCACAAAAATACAAGGGTGAACAACTAGAGTTTGGAAAGTCACCCAAACCCTCACAAGTCCGAATACGGCACAAACAAATCCGTAAAATCGTAGGAAAAGCATGTATACGGGGTAGATATATCATAATCTCAAGATTTTCCAGCTTCAAACCAGATAAATTGAACGAATCTAAGAAAAAACCCAAAATTCTCAAAAATAGGGTTCTAAGGATTTTACCTTGATTTGGAGGATAGAAATGTATTAGATGTTGCATAATCCTTGTTATCCAACACAAGATGACGATATCTGAAGAAGGACTGCCTCAAATCGCCCCAAATCGCATCTCCCGAGCTCTCCCGATTGGAAAAAGTGGAAATGATGTGAAATGACAAGTGCAGGGGTTTGAATGTCCCCTTATATACTGTCCCAGTCTAGCGCACGCTACGCCTCAATATTAGCGTGCACTAACGGGTCACCTGGTAGTCCAGTGGCTACTGTTATAAGACGTTAGCGCGCGCTACGAAATATCCCTAGCGTGCGCTAACTGGTGTCCTGCCAAAATCTCAGTTCACTATCTCAGTCCACTAGCTTGCGTTAACACTGAGCACTAGCGTGCGCTACGCAATACATATAGCGTACGCTAGCCGCTGCCTAGCGTGCGTTACCTTCTAGTACAGAAAGTCTGAAACCTCATTGCCTCTGCCGACTCAGTCCGTTAGCGCGCACCAAGGCTCAAAACTAGCGTGCGCTACTCACGCAGAATTAGTGTGCGTTAGCATCGGCCTAGCATGCGCTACCTCCCTGACCCAGAACACTTCCGAAAGGTCTAACCAGCACGATCATGATCTAAATAAGGCATGAAACTCTAGATCAACGCCGACTACATCACAAAGAGTTTACGGAGCGACAAAACAGGAAGAACGGTAAGGACAAATAGTCAATAAAAAGTACGGGTATCACAGGTGCTCTCCAAAACTCAAAACTCTGGAGAACTTTCAAGTGTTAGAAACTGGGCACGAAAAGTAAGAAGGAACTATACTGCAATATATGGTATGCTTGTATTTCGTTCTATGTTATGGTGTATGAAATGAAATGCATAAAAAATCCCTTTTATAGGCCCAATTCCACTCCATCAGGTGGGTAGTTGCTACATATTAAATTGCCATTACTTCTCTTTAATCCTTCAGCTAAAGAGTTACATCTATAAATAGTCATATTTAATTCGGACGTTAGATTATGGAGTATGAAGAGTCATATTCCAAAAGCTGAGTTCTCAACCTGGCTCATTTCAGCCGGTACCAAATTTCAGCTGGGTTTTCAGCCTCTAAATTTAGCTGGGTTTTCAACCAACAAAAGTCAGCTGAGTTTCCATTCTGAAAAAATCAGCTGGGTTTCCAATCTCCAAAAAAATCAGCTGGGTTTTTCAACAAAAAATCAGCTGGGTTTTCAACCACCAAAAGTCAGCTGAGTTTTCATCCACTAAAATCAGCTGGATTTTCAACCTTGGCTTATTGCAGCTGGATTTCCAAACTTAGCTAATTGCATCTAGGTTTCCTACCTTCAAAAATCAGCCAGGTTTGAAACCTGGCTGATGACATTGGACTTGGTTGCAAAAATTAAAATAGTTACAGCCCAAGCTCCCAAGGCCCAAGTCGCCCAAGTCCGGCCCAAAGTTCAATTGCCAAGAACCGAGAACCAAGAACCAAGCCCAAGCTCAAGACCAGGCCCGAGCCCATGCCCATGCCCGAGCCTGATCCGAGCCGGCCACTGTTAACACTCGTTTTTACACATGTTTCTATATAATTTTTTGGGATTTTAAGATCCTAAAATGTGTAGAATTGTGTTATTTGTACTTAAATTATGTTTGTTGGACTCGATCACACTTGTATATGTTTGGTTGCTTTTAAAATGTGCTTTTATGGCCAATATTGGAGTTTATGACGATCAAGAACAAGTCGGGAGCAAGAACAGAGCTTAAACAATGAAGAATGAAGCAATGTCGGTTGTATTTCCTAACCAGATTCATTAATTCAAATTAGGATGTGTTCTCTATATGTAAGGATTCTTCGTGAAATTTGCTTCGCAACAGTATATTCTATGCTAAATTCCGAGGTGGATTGTGGGAGATATGGCTTCTAGACCACGGCCTCACATTCCGCACCGCATCAGGACCGCGGTCCGAATCTTGGACCGCACCTGGACCGCGATCCCAAATTCAAACCACGCAGCAGCTGTTTGCCAAAACACCCGGATCGCGATCCCAAATGCCTGGATCGTGATCCACCCATGCTGTACAGAAAACGTGTTTCTGCGTTGTTTTTTGTGATTTTTTTACGGGTATAAAAGGGAAAATCCTAGACACAACTAAGGGGAGCCGAAAAACTCGAGAGATTCAAACTTGGAGAGTTGGAGAGAGTTAAAAAACACAAGATTGAGAGAAAAACTCACCAAGAGGAGCAGGTTTTGAAGAAAGCACAAGGAAGAACACCTCAAGAACACTTCAAGGCTTGAATCGAGACTACTCAAGATATCATCCGAGTTTTATTTTCTTCCTATATTTTACTCATTTTATTGTTTTATTTAGCTTGAACATGATTATTGATCTTTCTTTTATTACCATGTCCGGCTAAACTTGTTTGATTTCGGGCATGGGAGTACGTTGTTTCACTATGGTTTTGAAGGATTGATGATTATATATCTATTATGATTTCTTTTTCAAATACTTGGTTTTGATTCATGTCAGAACACTTGATCAATGTTTTTATATGCTTAACTCAATTGCTCATAAATCGAGAGAAGAGGGCATTAATAGGTTTTTAATATTTGACATAGTTAAATACGAGATTGAGAAATCGATGATAAACTATGATGGTCTTTAATCTTATATATATTTGGAGTTAGATAACTTATAATAGACAAATACATTGTTATAGGTTGTTTAATCTACGTTTTAATACATCTCGAGAGGGACTTTAAGATATTGTTATGATTATTATTTGGGAACGCACATAGAACTCTTTGAAATCAATCCCGACTAAAATTAGTAATCAACAGAAACCTAGCCTTGGAATCTATCTTTCAAAACTCTTAAAATTCTCTTTGATTCAGATATTATAATTGTTTGAATTAGTTTTATTATTTTTATTTCATTTAGTTATCCATTCATCCACTTAACGATCGTCTAAATAAAATTGGAACCATATAATCTACTAATTAATGCAATAGGAATAATTAGTCTCTATGGAATACAACATTGCTCGCCACTTCCTACATTTACTCTCTATACTTGTAGATAGTTAAAAATAGAGCGAACAAGTTTTTGGCGCCGTTGTCTGGGACTAATTTATTTTTATTAGTGTTGATATTATGATAAGTGTTCCCGGTCTTACTTTGGACAATTTTTTCTGTTTTGTTTTATTTTGTTACTTCCGTATTTTTTTGGTCATGTTGCAGGACGTACATGAACACCCGCTCATCTCGAAAATCTTTGGAAAACTTTATTCCCGAAGTAGAGGCATTTGCTCGAAGAACAGGTGTTGCTGCACGGAAATTACGAAGGGATCTATTTGACGAAATGGAGAGAGTAGGAGATATGATTGCCAACATGGAAAACGAAAATACAGCAGCCCACAATCCGAACAACAGAGGCGTACGGGCTGAGCAGCCCGCAGTTCGGGTTCAATCCATTCGGGATGGATTTCGGCCGAAGCTTGACCAAAATTATGGGGGAATTTCTCATATTCCTATCAACGCCCTCAATTTTGAATTGAAGCCTTCATTAATATCGATGGTTCAACAGAATCACCTTGGGGGATTTGCCACAGAGGACCCGCACGCTCATTTATTCCATTTTATTCAAATTTGTGATACCATATCCAAATGAATGGGGTGCCAAACGATACAATAAGATTGAAGCTATTTTCGTTCTCCTTGAGAGAGAAGGCTCGTAGTTGGCTTGGAACACTTGCTTCGGGGAGTATACGTACATGGGACGAGTTAGGTGAAAAGTTTATTTTCAAATTCTTTCCGCCCAACAAGACCATGAGATTGAACAGCGAAATCATGCAGTTCCGACAAATGGACTCAGAAATGTTATATGAGGCGTAGGAACGCTTTATAGATTTGTTAAGATGATGTCCTCGTCATGGTTTTCCGAAAGACCAATAAATGTGTTTCTTTTACAATGGGTTGGCCGAAGAGATGAGAAATCTTGTTGACGCATCCGCCGGAGGAGCACTACTAGACAAAATTGCTAAGGAAGCATATGAATTGATCGAGGAGATGGCCATGACTAGCTATCAATGGCCTACTGAGAGGACTAATGTGCGTAGAGTGGCTGAAGTTCCAAACCTGGATACTATAAAGGCTTTAACTGCGCAAATGTCGATTTTGACAAATCATTTGGGAGTTCTAACAAAGAGTGCAAATGAAAAAATACCTCCCAAAGGAAGTGCACCACCACTCGGCCCTTTGGAGGAGGCTCATTACATAAATAATCATAATTTCAATATTATCATAATAATCCTCATACGGGGTTTTATCATCCTTCCAATAGGAATCACGAGAATCTTAGCTATGGGAATTCGAGAACTACGTTGCAACCGCCGGCAGGATCTAAAGTGTCGAATGGTGAGGTGATAGAAGAGTCCAAGCAAAATTCTAATCTAGAGAATATTTTGGCTACTTTTATGATGGAAACAAAGAGTCGTTTACACGAGATGAACAAAAGCTTGATTAGATTGAAAATCATGTGACTCAATTAGCAATCACTATTGGAACTCAAATGAAAAATCTAGAAACACAAATCGGTCAATTGGCTAAGATCGTAGGGAACCAACATCAAAAGGGTCAATTTCCAAGCAATACCGAGGAGAACCCAAAAGCACAATGCAATGCTATTTTCTCGTGTAATGTGAATGAAGAGCTACCTAAATCGGATAATGAGGAAGAAGATACGATCGTGTTGTTTAATAATGAGGTGAAGGATCGATCCGATATTGAGCACATCGAGGAGAATAAAAATTTTGAGGTTTTTCTTGCAGGCCATGGCATCAAAGAAAGAAGAATTGGAGCACCTACCCCAAAAGCTTAAGGATCCAGGGAGTTTTTCAATTCCTTGCTCTATTTCGGGTTGTTTATTAAATGATGTATTATGTGATCATGGTTCAAGTGTCAATATATTGCCTTTATCTATTTTCAGTACACTTGGATTAGGAGAATTGAGGACATCTCCAGCGAATTTACAATTCTTAGATTGATCTTTGGCTTACCCAAGGGGAATTGTGAAGGACGTACTTTTAAAGATTGATAAGTTCACCTTCCCTGCTGATTTCATAGTGCTTGATGATGATGGAAAGCAAGACAATCTAGTAATACTTGGACGTCCGTTCTTAGCCACTGCACGAGAATTAATTGATGTGGACCGAGGAGAATTGACGATTAGGACACATGGTGAAGATGTCGTATTTTTTATGCCCGAGTATTAACAAATGGAGAACCTCCCGATAAAATAGCAAGTAAACTGGATTATAAGAGCTTGTCGAATGATCCGGGATGAAGAAAACAGGCGTCTGGAAGAAGACGTTAGACTTAGTGCTGGCTGGGAGGCAACCCAATATTGTAAGTATTTCTTGATCTCGACTATTAAAATGCTTCTCTAGGTAATCATATCATTTAATTTAAGCTTGGGGGAGAGGTTTTGGGTCAAGAATATACTTGCATTTTCTTTTAATTTTTGCATTGAATTTAGTTGCATTTAACTTATTTATTGTTTTGAGTTTGTTAGTTGATAGTTTTGCATTGTTATTTTTATTTTGTTAGAGTATTTTACTTTTGATAAAAACTCGGAAGAATGAACTCTTGTCTTGAATGCCTTGGGATTTATTTGTCATTTTGATATACAAGTTGAGGATGTTTGACGAGGAAAAATCGTAGATAATCAAAAGGGTGTGAAGTTAAAAAAATAGTTTAATATCTTGGAAATATGAACGAATGATAAACTTGTGAGCTTTTGAGCCTTTTTGCATCCTTAAATATGCAAGTTTTATTGTCGAGTGTATCATTCATGTTTTAAGACCCTAGAACTTGCCTTGGTATCTTATTCGAAACCACAAGTGAGTGCAAATTAGTGAAAGTGATTTTAGGCGGTTTTTGATTTATCTCTTCAATCTTTTTAGCCAACCCGACAATTATTTATTCCCTAGTTAGCCCAATTGAGCCTAAAGCCTATTTTTTGTTAGCCACGTAATGAGCTTTCTGTACTTTTAAATTCCTTTTCCCTATACTTGAGCTTGTTAGAATTAATTGGCAAAAAAATGAAATAACATGTGTGGAGGCGAATGGGCAAGATTTTTTGAGTTCAAGATTGGGTTGGTTCATAATGATATATCAATATAAGTTTGAAGGTAATATTGTGATTATCATGATGATGTTGTCCACTATATGGAGAGTCACACTGGGTTTATCGAATAAATTTACCTAGATAAATGGACAATAAAAAAATAAAGGGAGCTATAAGGAGGAATAAGGTTGTGATTTTTTCACTTTCAAAAGTGCTTATTGTGATTATTATAAAGTTAAGGGGTTGAAAGAAGCAAATTAGAAAAAAAAAAGTTGAGCTTCTAAGTACTTAGTGGAGCGAAGTAATTTTTGTGATTTAGTTCTAATTAGCTTAAGTCAAGTCACTTTAGCCATATCTATCTTACCCCAACCAAAAAAAGCCTACATTACAACCATTGAAGTCCTTTTTGATCTACAAATTTGCATGCACAAAATAGTGGTAGAGATATAGACGATTGACAAGCTTATGGGGATACTTATTTCATTGAATGAGTTCTGACCCTATACTTGTCCCTTTATACACTTTGAGAGTGAGTGAATACACATGATCGGTGAGGTTTATATTTTCCATGTATTGACTATGATGTTAAGGAAGCATCCCAGAGATTTGAATACTTTAAAAAACTCGACTTATTTATTACTCTAGGCGTATTGATGAATTTTTAAAAAGGTCCTTTGAGGTGTGTTGAGGGATGAGTTCCCTTAAGAATGGTTATATTAAAGTGCATTGCTTGGGACGATCAATATTTAAGCTTGGGGGATTTTGTTAACAGTCTTTTTTACACATGTTTCCATATGATTTTCGGGATTTTAAGATACTAAAATGTGTAGAATTGTGTTATTTGTGCTTAAATTGTGTTTGTTGGACTCGATTAGGCTTGGGTATGTTTGGCTGCTTTTAATAGATACTTTTATGGCCAATATTAGAGTTTATGACAATCAAGAGCAAGTCGGGAGCAACAACAGAGCTTAAACGATGAAGAATGAAGCAATGTCGGTTGTATTTTCTAACCAGATTTATTACTTTGAATTAGGATGTGTTCTCTATATGTATGGATTCCCCATGAAACATCTTCGCAACTGTATATTATACGCTAAATTCCGAGGTGGATTGAGGGAGATATGGCTTCCAGACCACGGCCTCACAGTCCGCACCGCATCAGGACCGCTGTCCGAATCTTGGACCGCACCCAGACCGCGATACCAGATTCAGACCGCACGACAGCTGTTTGCCAAAACACCCGGATCGCGATCCCAAATTTCCGGATCGCGATCCACCCCTGCTGTGCAGAAAACGTGTTTCTGTGTTGTTTTTGTGATTTTTTGATGGGTATAAAAGGGAAAACCCTAGACACAACTAAGGGGAGCCGAAAAACTCGAGAGATTCAGATTTGGAGAGTTGGAGAGAGTTGAAAAACACAAGATTGAGAGAAAAACTCACCAAGAGGAGGAGGTTTTGAAGAAAGCACACGACACCTCAAGAACATTTCAAGGCTTCAATCGAGACTACTCAAGACATCATCCGAGTTTTATTTTCTTCCTATCTTTTACTAATTTTGTTATTTTATTTAGCTTGAACATGACGAATGATTCTTGATCTTTCTTTTATTACCATGTCCGGCTAAATTTGTTAGATTCCGAGCATGGGAGTAAGTTGATTCACTATGGTTTTGAAGGATTGATGATTATATATATATATATATATATATTGTGATTTCTTTTTCAAATACTTGGTTTTGATTCATGTTAGAACACTTGATCAAGGTTCTTACATGTTTAACTTAATTCATCATAAATAGAGAGAAGAGGGCATTAATAAGTTTCGAGTGTTTGACATAGTTAATTACGAGATTGAGAAATCGATGATAAACTATGATGATCTTTAATCTTATATATATATATATATATATATGGATTTAGATAACTTATAGTAGACGGAGATGTTGTTATAAGTTGTTTAATCTACATTTTAATACATCTCGAGAGGGACTTTAAGATATTGTTGTGATTATCATTTGGGAACGCACATAGAACTCTTTGAAATAAATCCTGACTAAACTTAGTAATCAATGGAAACCTAGCCTTGGAATCTATATTTTGAAACTCTTAAAATTCTCTTTGATTCGGATATTATAATTCTTTGAATTAGTTTTATTATTTTTATTTCATTTAGTTAACCATTCATCCACTTAACGATCGTCTAAATAAAATTGGAACCACTATAATATGTTGGAGCAAGATTATCGGTATCTTTGCCGTTTTGAGATAGGCGCTGAGTATATATAAGAGTTAGGAAACTCTTTGCACTTTGCAGAAGCGATTTAAAGTGCATAAATTAAACGACACAATATTTATAGAGATTCGGCTAAATATGCCTACGTCATCTCTCCGTTATTTTTTCTATAAGCTTAAGATCAATCTTTGCACCTCTCTTCTATCGGTCGAGGGATTACCATTAAAATCTCGTCTTCTATCGGTCCGAGATAAACAGTAACACACTTGTATTTTTTTCGGTCCAAGTTAAACCGTTTTCCTTTTCTATCGGACAAGGAATCAACATATCTAGCTTTCTATGGGTACTAGACAAACCTCATGTGGATATAGATTGCGATTGTAATAATGACAGATCCTTGATTATAATAACACCGAATCCAATCTTATCCTTTCTTTTTCCTCTCGTGTATGTTTTCGTGTATAACACTCAAACACTTATCAATATAAGCACAATTACAACAACAAGAATGAATATAACAATATCAGATGTATGTATGATCTTCCCAGAGTTGTTGTATGGTTTGATACGAAATGGTTTGGTATTTATAGGATCAAAGGCTCAACTAGCCGTTAGCCTGCTGTTCCTCTTTAGCATGCGCTAGCCTTCCTGCATAGCGTATGTTAAGCTCATTACATACGTTAAGGCATCTTGCTTACGTACGTTAACTGCTTGCAACTTCAGTCCAGTAGCTTCTGCCTTAATCGTTAGCGTGCGCTAATATATATTGTAATGTGACGTCATTGCGTGCGTCACCATGTATCCGTTGTGTCAAGGCCCCTTATTCCTAAGGACGGCTCAGTCAGGGCATGACCCGGGGTAGGAATTAAGAAGCGGGGAAGAAAGGGGGAGACATACGTTTCATAAGAAATAGGGGTGAAATTTCCATGAATAACCTATCAAGGCATCATGAAGGGGAGTCAATCCCGGGGGAATGACTTAGAATCTAAAGTAGGATACATAGTTATAATATTAGCCTTGAAGTTTAGAAAAAGGCTTCATAGCATATTACAATCAACATAACTTAGAAAGTAAAATCATAAAGTGTGTTTGCAGTGGAAAAACTTGGTTGGTTACATATATGAAGATATGTATGTAACACCCCAAACTAGGCGGATATTACAGTGCCGTGAATCCCCGACTGGGACCCACCAGGCGAATGAAAATGATGAATTAAATAATATAATTGTAGTACCGAACCGCATTATATTACCAAATACTCCGATGAGGAGTTTAAGTACAACACACCAGGACAATACCGAATACTAGTATATTTTATATGAAGATAAAATACACAACACTGAATGAAACGGAGTATCCAAATGAAAGTATGCAGCGGAAATTAAAGGACAACAACATGAATAACTGAAAGATCGGGGGCCCCTACTAGTATCATTGGGACTCCTCGACGTCAACATGCTATTCCCGTGCTTTTGCCTTGCCATGACACGAAATGTAATCCCAAATGGGTCGGCCATACGAACAACAATCCTCAAGGGTTGAAAAATACACAATCATGATTTAACTGAAGTTATGAAATATCCCTAGTTATGAATTACGCTGAAGAGGAGTATCATAGTACGCCCGTAGTGTTCTGTGCAAGTGTACAAGAAGGATGACCGGACACACCCGTCCTTGTACCTAATTAATCTCACGGAGTTAATCTTTACCGTGTGCACAGTCCAATGTATCACTCCCAATACATGGCTATCACGTGCCCGACTAAAAATTCCACACATCCGCACCCGGCCACGCAATATGAACCCAGAAGGTCATATGAACGAGAATGACCATAATGAATATCAATGAATAATAACAATCTGACAAAGTCAAGAACGACTCACCGAGATGAAAGTGATAATGAAATGATTGATAGTTACAATGAAATGATTGGAACCGCCGTTCCTCGTTAATGAAGTGACTATTCGACAATTACAAGTCTCAATATGATTAATATAATGATGAATGAGTTATAATTATTAATGATCAACAACAAAAAGGAATGAATATCCTTTTAACCGAGTAAGAATTAACTTACACAATACCGATGAAGAATGTCCTTCCACGAACAAACGTCCTAAATGAAGTGTCGGTCGCTCGAACAACCTTGAATAACACAATTACCAACAATCCGCTCAATAAACGAATCAAACACGATTATAACGAACTCAAGGCGTCAAAACGACTAAACCAAGTTCATTGGGGCATTATATCGAACACTTTGTGGCCAACTTCGATTGTTCATAACCAAACTTCAAAAATACCAACATCAAATCCCCAAGAAGTGTTTCAAACCAACAAAACATCTTCAATACGATCAATAATCCGTTACGAATATCCAAAATCGTGATTACAACGACAATTAATCGAAAACCCCCAAATCCAACTTAATATTGAAAGTGTTCTTGAATAATCCTTCAATAATCCAATGAATAATCATACATATTCATAATCATGCGTACATCACTTCATACAACATGATTTTAACGGCTAAAACAACATATCTCAATACAAAATCGAAATCCAAGATGTTGAAGAATATTACCTTTGAAGATCCAAACACTTCGATCTGATGGAAATGTGTTAAATCGACTATCCAAGCGTCCCAACGAATCAAGATGATGAAATCCGAACACACAAGTCATTGATGATGACAAAATATCTCCCTTAAGATCTCTCTCTCTCTCTCTCGGACAAGATGAAGGAAATGAGAAAAATGAGGAAAAGTCCCGTCCAAGACATATATAAACTGCCGGAAGTTACGGCCGTAACTCGGCCTTCTTACGGCCGTAACATTCCAGGTCAACGGCCTTACGGCCGTAACCGGCCAACTCGTACGGCCGTAACTCGGCTTCGTCCAAAAACCTGCCGACAGCCTTACGGCCGTATCCGCCCTGACTTACGGGCGTAACTCGCCCTCGTCTAAAACATCTGCCGACATCCTTACGGCCGTACCCGCACACCTTACGGGCGTAACTCGAATGATACGGCCGTATCCGGACAAACTTACGGGCGTAAGCCCCCTTCGTCGAAAATGGCCAGGCACCCTGCCTGTAACGTATGGCCGTATCCGGCCAAGCCTTACGACCGTACCTTCCTCGTCTTACGGCCGTATGCCGCAACCCTTACGGCCGTATGTCCCTCTCGTCCGACACATCCTGAAAAACACGAACACTCCTTATGGCCGTATCCTGCCCCTCTTACGGCCGTAACTCGCCCTTCGGCCAAAAACACCCGGACACCCTGCTCGACTCATACGGCCGTAACCGGCCAAGCCTTACGGCTGTACCTGCTCAACTTACGGCCGTATTCCCAAACCTTATGGCCGTAAGTCCCGTTCGTCCTAAATGGCCTGACATCAACGAACCCTTGTTACGGCCATAACCTACAATCCTTACGGCCGTAACTCAATGCTGGACATGGTGAAAAATCCGATAACTCCGATTCTTCGCTACGACTGATGAATGATCCGACAAATCATACGAATGTGAAAGTGAACAGGTCCAACACATGCCAAAAATGATACTCCCAGTACAAGACATCCAATCCCGATGAAAATGATAATATTCCCGTCTCGATCTATAAACGGAGATGAAATGACGATCGGTAACTGATATACGATTTACAACATACCAACAGTGAACGCAATGAATGAATCATGAATGATGAGTGATTAATAATGAGTGAAGTTTACTGAATGATAATTACTGACTGATTAATATTGAATAAAAATGAATGAAATTCAACCGGGTATTACATACTCCCCCCCTTAAAAAGAGTTTCGTCCCCGAAACTAAGGGCCAAACAACTAGGGGTGACTCTCCCACATACTCTCTTCGGTTCCCCATGTAGCCTCTTCGACTCCGTGTCTAGACCACTGAATCTTGACCAAAGGAATCGTCTTGTTCCTCAACTGTTTGATTCGCCGTTCTAAAACTCGTACAGGACGCTCCTCATACAAATGATCATCCGCGATCTCGACTTCGTCGAACTGAAGTATGTGACTCGGGTCGGCAACATACTTCTGCAACTGCGAGACGTGCAATACATTATGAATTTGGCTCAACGCCGGAGGTAAAGCCAATCGATAAGCTAACTCGCCTACTTGATCCAAAATCTCAAACGGTCCAATGAATCTCGGACTCAACTTCCCCTGTTTTCCGAAACGGAAGATACCTCGACTAGGGGATACCTTGACCAAAACGTGGTCACCCATCTCGAACTGTAGTGGTCGACGATTATCTGCATATAATTTCTGTCGACTCGAAAGCCAATGACGACTCCTGATCAAAGCTACCTTCTCCCGGGTGGCTATAAGCATATCGGGCTCGGTGCCGATTGACTCTGATGGGTCGTCCCAATACAAGGGAGATCGACAACGACGACCGTACAAGGCCTCGTAAGGTGCTATCTTCATCGCAGCATGCCAACTATAATTGTACGTGAACTCAATCAACGGTAATTGGGCTTCCCAATTGTCTACTAATCGAGGACGCATGCCCTCAACATGTCCTCCAATGTCTGAAAAGTCCTCTCTGATTGTCCGTCAGACTAAGGATGAAAAACGGTAATAAGATTAAGCTGAGTTCCCATAGCACGATGAACTGATTTCCAAAATGAGACACGAATCGCCCGTCACGATCAGAAACGATACTCCTTGGAGTACCATGCAATCTCACTATCTCTTTAATAAACAGCTGGGCAAGTCTCTCAGGACCCCACGTATCCTTAATCTCAAGGAAATGAGCTGACATAGTTAAGCGGTCCACGATCACCGAGATCGTATTCATGCCCCGACGACTCGTCGGCACTCTTGTGAAGAAATCCATAGAAATGTCTTCCCACTTCCATTCTGGAATAGGGAGCGGTTTCAAAGATACCCGCGGCCGATGCGGACCTCGATCTCGGGTCTAAGGAATTCCTGCTGAAGCTCCTTCTGAACTGATAAACGAGCAAGCATCTGCTCCTGAACGGACTTACGACTCAAGGCATCGGTGACAATGTTCGCCTTGCCCGGGTGGTAAAGGATCTCGATATCATAATCTTTGATTAGTTCCAACCACCGTCTTTGTCGCATATTTAACTCCTTCTGAGTAAATATATACTTCAACTCTTGTGATCAGTGAAGATCTGACAGGTGATGCCATAAAGGTAACAACGCCAAATTTCCAACGCGAAAACCACGGCTGCTAGCTCCAGGTTGTCGGTCGGATAATTAACCAGCTAATCCGAGGAAACTTCGGATTTCCTTAACATCTTTCGGAGGTTGCCAATCTGGGATAGCCTCCGTCTTCTAAGAGTCGACACGAACTCTGGCAGATGAAATTACATGCCCGAGAAAAATCACTTTGGACATCCAGAACTCACATTAAGAAAACTTTCCATAAAGTTGCTCGCGTCTTAACACGTCGAGAACCTGATGAAGACGTACCTCGTGTTCCTCTCGATCACGAGAATAAATCAAAATGTCATCGATGAAGACAACAACAAACTGATCCAAAAATTCGATGAAAACCCGATTCATTAACTCCATGAATACCACAGGTGCATTAGTTAGCCCGAACGGCATAACTACGAACTTATAATGGCCATAGCGTGTACGAAACACCGTCCTTGTGATACCCGACTCTTGAATTCGCAACTGATGATATCAAGATCTTAAGTCGATCTGGGAAAAATATTGAAGTTCCCTGAAGTTGATCTAAGAGATCATCAATACGGGGTAGAGGATACTAATCTCGATCATCACCCTGTTCAACTCCTGATAATTAATACAGACACGAGACGAGCCATCCTTCTCCTTGACAGATCACACTGGTGCTCCTCACGGGGACGCACTCGGTCGGAGATAACCTTTCTCGAACTATTCCTCAAGTTAAATCTTCAACTCCTGTATTTCGGTCGGGGCCATCCGATACGGTGCCTTCGATAATGGGGATGTACCGAGCTCCAACTCACTCCTGAATTCCACTACTCTATGTGAAGGCAACCAGATAACTCGTCTGGGAATACATCGTCAATCGATGACAATGATACCACGAATGATTGAACATTTCGATTGCCCTAGAATGGTCAATCGATAAAAAGTGATACAATGAATGATTGAATGACTCGATTGTCTTAGAAAGGCCAATCGATGGAAATGATACAATGAATGACTGAATAGCTCGATTGCCTTAGAAAGGCCAATCGATGAAAATGAAGCAATGAATGATTGAATAACTCGATTGCCTTAGAAAGGCCAATCGATGAAAATGATGCAATGAATGATTGAATAACTCGATTGCCTTAGAAAGGCCAATCGATGAAAATGATGCAATGAATGATTGAATAACTCGATTGCCTTAGAAAGGCCAATCGATGAAAATGATGCAATGAATGATTGAATAACTCGATTGCCTTAGAAAGGCCAATCGATGAAAATGATGCAATGAATGATTGAATAACTCGATTGCCTTAGAAAGGCCAATCGATGAAAATGATGCAATGAATGATTGAATAACTCGATTGCCTTAGAAAGGCCAATCGATGAAAATGATGCAATGAATGATTGAATAACTCGATTGCCTTAGAAATGCCAATCGATGAAAATGATGCAATGAATGATTGAATAGCTCGATTGCGGAATTTCTCTGCTTTCGTCATAATAATAATTCTTCTGGAACAACGGAGATTATTTCCCTGAAGCACACATTCGACAACCAACGACAGAAAGATAGCGACCAAACGCTTACAAACACTGAGGATAGTATCAAGACGATCAATCCAACTAATACCCAAAATTACATCGTCCTAAGATAAATTCACCACGATTAGGTCCACCAACCAATCGCGGTCACTAAGCTTACTTCGGTATGATTTCCAAAAATTCTTCCATCATCAGGTAGACCGATGGTATGAGGTCCACAAGCAATAGGACTATCCCAAAATAAGTCTATTCAAACATGATTCGAAAATGAATGAATGTGGTGTACCAATATCAAAAGGTACACACAGGCTGAAATAAAATTACGAGTATACCTGAGATCATTCGGGCCACCGGATCGTCGATCCTCTTCATCACATGAATCCGGGACTTGCCGGCCCCCGAACCGGACGCTCCCGTCTGATAAATATGAGCTCCAACTTTATTTGCTTCCATTGTCTTAAACGACGTTGACAGAGCAGTCTGATTCTGAATCGCTAATTGCTTTGGGGCCTGAGATGCTGTCGGAGCCGACTTGGAGTCCTTTCGGCAAAAACGGGCCTTATGCCCAAAATTCCCACAATTATAGCACGTGATAGATGGTCTCAGACACTTAGTGCTGTAATGACCCGGCATTCCACAATTGAAACAGGTGATGGCCGAACTGGCCGCTCGGGACTGAGATCCCGCACGATTATGCACCGTAGGAGGTCGCTCAGAAACGATAGGACTCACACGAGGATTCTTGAAGGTTGACTGACCGCCTTCGGATTGATTACGCTTCGTTGATTTCTTGCTGATAGATGAAAGTTGTTGTTCAGCAATTTCCTTAGCAGCCGGCTCATACGGGAGAGTTCTCTCGATTAATCCGGCCAGAGTGGCGCAATGATGATTGAGCAATTGCACATGGGTCATCGTGGCCTGCATAAAAGTGAGTGGATCAACCCGAACATCTTCTGATCGAGCCGAGTCCTGGGCACGATTTCCCGACAGCGAGTGATTATTTCCCGAGTTTCGGCCCGCACCGCGGCCTCCCCCCGTGCATCCCCTGACAGCTCTCCCCATACTGAAGTAGGAAGGTCGCATAATGATTATATTTCCCGCATGATTATCACGTTATGATTATGTCATGAGATGATGAAAATGAGTATACATGCTCTAACTTAGTGATTATATGAATGATTTATCAAGTGACATGATTATCGATGAAATTCTTGAAATGATTATCTTGAATAACTTAACAAGATTAATAATATGATCATCGGATCGACAACCGGGTAATGAAATGAATTGAGTAATTAATGAGTTAACATGATCGTCACGATCATTAATCGAGTAATGAAATGAATTAAGTGATTAATGAGTTAACATGATCGTCCTAATCACAATGAATGATGATGTTTGAGGATTGTTAATTGATGAATGATGAATGAATGACTATTGCCAGAAATTATACCATGGCGTTAGAAATCTTACAGTTCTTTCGGTCTGATTGGATCGGCATTTGCACAGGTCACACGTGACGCGAAAGTCCAATGATACTAGTCTGATGACAATGATTTCAAATGAGACATGACTCGGAAGGTAGTATTCAAAACCACGCTCCGATACCAACTCTGTAACACCCCAAACTAGGCGGATATTACAGTGCCGTGAATCCCCGACTGGGACCCATCAGGCGAATGAAAATGATGAATTAAATAATATAATTGTAGTACCGAACCACATTATATTACCAAATACTCCGATGAGGAGTTTAACTACAACACACCAGGACAATACCGAATACTAGTATATTTTATATGAAGATAAAATACACAACACTGAATGAAACGGAGTATCCAAATGAAAGTATGCAGCGGAAATTAAAGGACAACAACATGAATAACTAAAAGATCGGGCCCCCCCTACTAGTATCACTGGGACTCCTCGACGTCAACATGCTATTCCCGTGCTTTTGCCTTGCCATGACCTCAAAACAATCCCAAATGGGCCGCCATACGTGAACAACAATCCTCAAGGGTTGAAAAATACACAATCATGATTTAACTGAAGTTATGAAATATCCCTAGTTATGAATTACGGTGAAGAGGAGTATCATAGTACGCCCGTAGTGTTTGTGCAAGTGTACAAGACGGATGACCGGACACACCCGTCCTTGTACCTAATTAGTCTCACGAAGTTAATCTTTACCATGTGCACAGTCCAATGTATCACTCCCAATACATGGCTATCACGTGCCCGACTAAAAATTCCACACATCCGCACCCGGCCACGCAATATGAAACCAGAAGGTCATATGAACGAGAATGACCATAATGAATATCAATGAATAATAACAATCTGACAAAGTCAAGAACGACTCACCGAGATGAAAGTGATAATGAAATGATTGATAGTTTCAATGAAATGATTGGAACCGTCGTTCCTCGTTAATGAAGTGACTATTCGACAATTACAAGTCTCAATATGATTAATACAATGATGAATGAGTTATGATTATGAATGATCAACAACAAAAAGGAATGAATATCCTTTTAACAGAGTAAGAATTAACTTACACAATACCGATGAAGAATGTCCTTCCACGAACAAACGTCCTAAATGAAGTGTCGGTCGCTCGAACAACCTTGAATAACACAATTACCAACAATCCACTCAATAAACGAATCAAACATGATTATAACGAACTCAAGGCGTCAAAACGACTAAACCAAGTTCATTGGGGCATTATATCGAACACTTTGTGGCCAACTTCGATTGTTCATAACCAAACTTCAAAAATACCAACATCAAATCCCCAAGAGTGTTTCAAACCAACAAAACATCTTCAATACGATCAATAATCCATTATGAATATCCAAAATCGTGATTACAACGACAATTAATCGAAACCCCCAAATCCAACTTAATATTCAAAGTGTTCTTGAATAATCCTTCAATAATCCAATGAATAATCATACATATTCATAATCATGCGTTCATCACTTCATACAACATGATTTTAACGGCTAAAACAACATATCTCAATACAAAATCGAAATCCAAGATGTTGAAGAATATTACCTTTGAAGATCCAAACACTTCGATCCGATGAAAACGTGTTAAATCGACTATCCAAGCTTCCCAACGAATCAAGATGATGAAATCCGAACACACAAGTGATTGAAGATGACAAAATATCTCCCTCAAGCTCTCTCTCTCTCTCTCTCTCGGACAAGATGAAGGAAATGAGAAAAATGAGGAAAAGTCCCGTCCAAGACATATATAAACTGCCGGAAGTTACGGCCGTAACTCGGCCTTCTTACGGCCGTAACATTCCAGGTCAACGGCCTTACGGCCGTAACCGGCCCACTCGTACGGCCGTAATCGCTTCGGCCCAAAACTCGCCGACAGCTCCTTACGGCCAGATACGCCGACTTACGGGCGTAACTCGCCCTCGTCTAAAACATCTGCCAACATCCTTACGGCCATACCCGCACACCTTACGGGCGTAACTCGAATGATACGGCAGTATCCGGACAAACTTACGGGCGTAAGCCCCCTTCGTGGAAAATGGCCAGGCACCCTGCCTGTAACGTATGGTCGTATCCGGCCAAGCCTTACGGCCGTACCTTCCTCGTCTTACGGCCGTATGCCGCAACCCTTACGGCCGTAAGTCCCTCTCGTCCGACACATCCTGAAAAACACGAACACTCCTTACGGCCGTATCCTGCCCCTCTTACGGCCATAACTCGCCCTTCGGCCAAAAACACCCGGACACCCTGCTCGACTCGTACGGTCGTAACCGGCCAAGCCTTACGGCCGTACCTGCTCAACTTACGGCCGTATTCCGAAACCTTACGGCCGTAAGTCCCGTTCGTCCTAAATGGCCTAACATCAACGAACCCTTGTTACGGCCGTAACCTACAATTTTTACGGCCGTAACTCAATGTTGGACATGGTAAAAAATCCGATAACTCCGATTCCTCGCTACGACTGATGAATGATCCGACAAATCATACGAATGTGAAAGTGAACAGGTCCAACACATGCCAAAAATGATACTCCCAGTACAAGACTACCAATACCGATGAAAATGATAATATTCCCGTCTCGGTCTATAAACGGAGATGAAATGACGATCGGTAACTGATATACGATTTACAACATACCAACAGTGAATGCAATGAATGAATCATGAATGATGAGTGATTAATAATGAGTGAAGTTTACTGAATGATAATTACTGACTAATTAATATTGAATAAAAATGAATGAAATTCAACCGGATATTACAATGTAACCAGGGCTTAACATTGATCGTAAACAAAAGACTTCCACTCAACACCCTCCGTCACATCCCTCGCTCAACCTGCACATTTTTAAAACATATACAGGGCTGAGTACAACGTACTCCATGACCATATTGCATATAAGAAGTAACACACGAGGGTTTTAAGAAAAATCCTATGTTTACTAAATCATTTCATTTCATAACATATATCATCAGATTCACCATATCCATAATTTATGCCGGGGAAGGTGGCCACCTCTCGCGAACGTTACTCCCCGAGATCGGCCACTCCGAAGAGAGCTCACAATCCCGAGTACTGTGTACATTAACCCTGTCCAGAAACTTTTGTCTAGCTCAGGATCCGATCATTTCATAGGTTGGCAAGCCAACAGTGATAGGTTCATAAGAATCCACATAAAAGCTTTTATGCATCATAATCATTTGAAATCATAATTTGCTTGTAAAACATTTCATCAAAATGGAGCAAAGCTCAAATCATTTTCGTATAGAAAGCCCATCTGGACAAGAAATAAACGCAAGCAAAAATGATTCTAGACTCTTCCTTACGCTTCAGTCTGCTGCTCCACCTTTCATCGGAAACAACTAAGTTTAGCGGTCGATCGAACTTAATGAAGTCTAACGGATAACGGACTCGATCTACATGTTTGGACTTTAGAGTTTTGCATTCGACTTAAGTTTAATAATAAAAGCTATGATTCTCTTAGAGACACTAACTGACCATATAACATATAAAGATACTAACAATGGTAACCGATACTCGATTCCATTACACATTCCTTGGTTCGAAAACCATCATCAAACACTTAACATAATCGTAACATAATGTGCATCAAGGCTGGAAAGAATTAGAATTCTGTTAATGCCCAATAAGAACTAGATAATGTATCTTATACCACTGGAAAGCCACTGAAGTCTAGTTTAGTCTCCATTTTACATATCTCAAAAATATTAAACGTAGAGAAAGTTATGCTCATTTCCGTAATGTGTAATGATACTGCCAATATCCGACGAAAATAGGAAAACATCATATTAACCTATAGCTCGTTTCTAGCAACGAAGACCCTAAATATGTAAACTCTAATCATACATATCATATTTATAACATATATAGGAGTCGACATACAAGCATGCTTCTCAACATTACGAACTCCATTTCATAATCATTTCTTTTAAAAACATACCTACTTACTCATTTTTATTTCCCAACATTAAACCTTCAAACATCATTAACATCAAGTATCATCATCAAGCATCATTGTTTCCAACATCAAACAACACACTTAACATACACTCATGTTGATAATCAAAGTCTTGGTCCTAACATACAAAATGACCTAAACATGACTTTAAAATCCTCAATACATAACATGTTCCTTAACTACATCAAATATTACTAACACATCTTCCAACTTTATAAATCTAACCTCATGCTCTTGTTTTCAAATAAATTTCCAAAACATTTTATCAAAATCTAACAAAAACATATCATGTACTCCTTTCATATATGATCACAATCATCAAGTTACGTTTGAATATATATCAACATATCAAGAACTAAGCATGATTCTTCCTTACTTTCAAAACAACAAATATTTTATAAAAATCCCATAAATTCAACATAGCATCATATCATCATATAGCAACATAATGTGTAAGAAGATCATAAGAAAAACAACACATGATTGAGTTATAAAACCCTAAAAGTTTTGGCCAACATGTAAAAAATCAAGACATGATTACAACTTGTTCTAAACACTTTCAAGAACCTTAAAATCAACTTAGAGACAACATACAAAACATTATAACATTAAACCTAAACTCTTCATATATTTTCCAAATTTTAAAGTGGTCCAAATCCTATTTTTACTTGGGTAGAAATGAAGAGAATGTAGTAACTTACTTGAATATGAACTTGGATTCAAGTTTAGCACACAAAATAAGCTTGTAACTTGAGTTCTTAATGAAGAACAATGGTGTTCTTCAATGGTGAAGGGGGAGGGGTGGCTGAAGTGAGAAATGAAGAGAGGAAGAAGATGAAGTGAGGAGGAAAAATGAAAGGGAGGTGATGTCCCTTTATATACTAGGTTAACCTTAGACGTCATCGATAAAGCGGTCGAATAATATTCTACGTTTCGCTCCTCCACAGATAAAATTATTCGAGTATTGAATATATGTCGGAGAAAAGTTTCGCGATTTACGGAACGCGAATTGTCCGAGAAAACGACTCGACATAAAATATACCCAAAAATTCAAAAAGTAAACTTTTGAAAATCGTACTCATAACGTAAAAGTGGTGTATATAGAAGTCAACGGAATCACGATTCTGTCTATCGAAACATAAAAATCAAATTCGGAAGGTAAACCCAACCAAATAATCGAACATCCGATTTCTGAATTGAAAACTTGTAAATAGTTCTAAACTTATTCCATTAGTCAGAATTTTATTATTTGTGAATGCAAAACCCTAATGTCGCACTTGAGGTCATAATAATTCATGCATATAAAAGACCGGGGCATTACATCCTACCTCTCTAACAAGAAATTTCGTCCCGAAATTTACATACCTTACCCAAAAGTTCTGGGTATTTCTCCCTCATCTTGCTTTCGAGTTCCCACGTAGCTTCTTCCTGACCGTGGTGACTCCATAATACTTTCACCAAAGGAATCGACTTATTCCTTAGTTCTTGAACTTTATGGTCTAAAATAGCTTCAGGCCTCTCTACATAACTCGTATCATGACTAAGAACTATGTCACTCTGATGAATCACATGCTTGGGATCAAATACATACTTCCTCAGCTGAGAAAAATGGAAAACATTGTGAACATTCCCAAGACTAGGTGGCAGAGCCAACTTATAAGCAACTGGGCCGATCCTCTCAAGAATCTCAGATGGCCCTGTAAAACGTGGCCTAAGCTTGCCTTTAACGCCAAACCTGATTATTCCCTTAGAAGGGGAAACCTTGAGGAAAACCTTATCCCCAGTCTCGAAATGCAATTCAGTTCAGCGTGTATCTGCGTATGACTTCTGTCGAGTCTGGGCCTCTTGTATTCTCTGTCGTATCTTGCGGATAATCTCGATCATCTCGCTGACTATATCTGGCCCTAAAATATTTCTCTCATCCACTTCATCCCAATAAAGTGGTGACCTGCATTTTCTGCCGTATAAGGCTTCATACGGCGCCATACCTATCGTTGCCTGATAACTGTTGTTGTAAGCAAATTCGATTAACGGCAAAACATGCTCCCAATTCGCACCTTGATCCAACACTACAGTTCTTAACATGTCTTCTAGTGTTTGAATCGTCCTTTCCAATTGTCCATCGGTCTGCAGGTGGAAAGCGGTACTAAAGTTGAGATGTGTACCTAATTCCTTCTGTAGACTCGTCCAAAATCTAGAGGTAAATTTTAGATCTCGATCTGACATGATTGATATCGGCACTCCGTGCAAACGTAGAATTTCACGGACATATAACTGTGCCAACTTCTCAGATCCGTAAGTGATCGGGATAGGCAAAAAGTGAGCTTATTTGTGAGTCTGTCTACTATAACCCATATAGCAGTATTTCCTCGTTTGGTCCTCGACAAAGTAGTCACCAAATCCATAGCTATTCCTTCCCATTTCCATTTTGGAATGGTCAATGGCTGTAACTTTCCATATGGTCGTTGGTGCAGCGCTTTCACTTGCTGACAAGCCAAACACCGCTCGACAAATGAAGCTACATCCCGTTTCATACCGTCCCACCAGAAATTTCTCTTCAGGTCTTAGTACATCTTGGGACTTCCGGGGTGAACGGTATAGGGAGTATCATGAGCCTCACTCATAATCTCATTCCTTAATTCCTCATCATGTGGAACACATATTCTCTCTTCGAACATAATTGCATTATCGGCCGCTTCGCAGTAACTTCTTGGGTTATCGGATCTAATTCTCATACGTAGTTTCTCGAATGCTTCATCTCTCCTCTGCGCATTCACTATCTGTCCTCTCAGATCTGGTGTCGTCACTAACGTCGCGACACGACCCATTATCGTTTCCGGTGGATGAACCACCTCTAAACTCATTCCTTCAAAATCTTGGATTAGATCCCCTTCCGTGGTAAGTAGGTATCCTAATTGCGATTGAGTCTTACGACTCAAGGCATCTGCTACCACATTAGCCTTGCCGGGGTAATAGTTAATACCACAATCATAATCCTTTACCAATTCAAGCCATCTTCTCTGTCTCATGTTCAAGTCCTTCAGCTCGAAAAAGTACTTTAAACTCTTGTGGTCAATGAAAATTTCACATCTTACCCCGTAAAGGTGATGCCTCCATATCTTCAATGAGTGCACAACTGCATCTAGTTCCTACTCATGCGTGGGATAGTTCACTTCATGCGGCCTAAGTTGTCTTGATGCGTAAGCTATCACTTTCCCATCTTGCATCAATACACAACTCATCCCATTCTTAGAAGCATCCGTGTAAACCACATACTCCTTGTTCGCTTCTGGTACTGCTAAAACTGGCGCAGTAGCCAATCTTTTCTTAAGTTCCTAAAAACTCTCATCACATTCATCTGTCCATAAATACTTAATTCCTTTCCGCAACAGTTGTATCATTGGTCTAGCAATCTTGGAAAATCCTTCGATGAATCTTCGGTAGTACCCAGCTAGACCCAAGAAACTCCTAATCTCATTAGGGTTGGTTGGTGACTTCCAATTTACGTAATGACTTCACTTTAGCTGGGTCCACCTTAATACCATCTGCTGACACAATGTGCCCAAGAAACATTACTTCTTTCAACCAAAATTCGCACTTACTGAATTTAACAAAATGTTTCTCCGTTCTTAGTGTTTCCAACACTATCCTGAGATGTTCTTCATGCTCTTTCTCATTTCTAGAGTAGATGAGAATATCGTCTATGAACACCAAGACAAACTTATCCAAGTACGGGTGGAAAACTCTATTCATAAGATCCATGAATACTGTGGGGGCATTGGTTAATCCAAAAGGCATGACTATAAACTCATAGTGTCCATATCTTGTTCGAAAAGCTGTCTTGGGTATATCCTCTGGTCGAATCTTCAACTGATGATACCCATACCTAAGGTCTATCTTAGAAAACATAGTTGTTCCCTTGAGTTGGTCAAACAAGTCATATATCCTTGGCAGCGGATACTTGTTCTTGAGTGTGAGCTTGTTCAGCTCCCTGTAATCTATACACATTCTCAGTGTACCATCCTTCTTTTTCACCAAAAAGGACAGGTGCTCCCCATGGAGAAACACTCGGTCTAATGAAACCTAAATCCAATAGCTCTTGCAGTTGGAGCTTAAGTTCTTGCAGTTCCTTCGGTGCCATCCTATATGGTGCTTTCGGCACTGGGGCTGACCCTGGATCCAGGTCGATGTTGAAATCCACTTGTCGATCTGGTGGTAAACCCGGTAACACTTCTGGGAATACATCCTCGAATTCTCGCACAATTGGCACATCACCTATCGTCTGCTCTTCTCCAGCTTCTCCATTAAGGTAAACAATGAAAGCCTGGCAATCCTTCTTTCTCATCATCTTCTTGGCTTGGAGAGCAGAGATAACGGGTGATCCTCTACCCATTATTTTACCGTGAAAGTCTGTGGGCTCCTTTCCCAGTGGTCTGAAGGAAATTTTCCTCTCATAACAAAGAATTGTGGCATAATTCTCAGCTAACCAATCCATTCCTAGGATTACATCAACATCCCACATTGTCATAACATTCAGATTATTAGTTACCACTTTAAGATTCCCTAGTTCTAATTCCAGATTAGAACAAACATGCGTGGTAGTTGAAATTCCTCCTGGTGGTGAAGATACTCTCATGACATGACTAGCACGTTCCGATATAATACTAAGATTATCCACACATGCTCTAGCAATAAATGAATGCGATGCTCCAGTATCAAACAAAACAATTACAGGTAGGTTATGAAGTTTGCCCATACCTGCCAAGGTACCTTTATCCTTCTCGGGTTACTTCTGATTGATGGCATACGACCTAGCATTCTAATTCTGCTGCTTAGGTGGTAGCGGCAATTGCGGCTGTCCTTGTATTGTTCTCAGTGGCTGGGGTTGACCCTGGTGGTTTGGTCTCTCTCCCTGCTGCTGCTTAGGACAATTCCTCATAATATGGCATTTCTGACCACACGTGTAACAACTTCCAATGCCCAACAGACAGGCACCATTATGCTGCTTGTTACACTTGGGACATACGGGGTCTGCAACTCGCCCCTGATTATTGCCTCCCTGAGCAGGAACCATCTGCCGTCCCTGATTGTTGCCTCCCTGTGCCTGAGGCTGTCCATGAGGTATATTTCCCTGCCACGGCTTACTGTTAGCCTGGTTGTTCCCATTGCCACCATTGTTTCGTCCTTCCCACTTACGCTTCCCCTTATATTCATGGGAATTTGTCTGAGTGGGTGGTGGTGTAACTGTGGGCACTCACTTCTCTTCTGGCATTGCTGCCTCAATATCCAGAGCTCTGTTCAGCGATTCAGTGTAGCTTAGCCCTCCATGGCTATCTAGGGACATGCCTATCTCATGTCTCAATCCTGATCTAAATTTTCCTGCCATCTTCTCATCCGTATCAACTTGGTCTGGAGCATACCTTGATAACTCACAAAACATTCTATCATACTCAGTCACTGACATCCTTTCTTGCTTCAGATTATAGAACTCAGCTTCCTTCTTGACCTTGAAGGTTTTTGGAACATACTTGTCATACAGTGACTCCTTGAATTCCTTCCAAGAGTAGTTTTCCAGTTGCTCAGCCGCCAGGATCTTCCTGCGCGCTTCCCACCGGAAGTCTGCAGATCCAGTGAGTTGGAAGAGCACATAAGAAAGACGCTCTTGGTTGGTACACCTTAAGAAGTTAAAAATCCGTTCCATAGCTCTAACCCAAAGCTCGTCATCGCTCGGGTTTCCTGACCCATTGAAAGTAGGGGGATTCTGCTTGAGGAAAAGCTCTTCAATAGCCCGTTGGGGTGGAGGAGGAGGTGGTGTAGGGGCGTGTTCATGTCCTCCTCTCCTTCTTTCCCTTCTGGGTGGCATTCTATGGTGCACACAATCATCATTAGTTCATTCTCAATGGTCCGTAATTATCATCATATTGGATCATAGAAAGGAGTTCGCGACTACATAATCATAACGCATCAACACATACTCATTGATAACTCTCGTAGCAAGGTCGAGAAAGATATCCGAAATAACAACATCATACTCATGAGAAGAAAAGACCATGAAGGGTCAAATTATATATATATATATCAATATATCATATGCTTCATAATAGTACAATTGCCTTCAATGAGGTCTTACAGACTATCAATACAAGCTGATCTAGGCTACCTGCCTACACATATACCAAAATACGGGATGCTCTAACAAATAGCATTGTCGTCTATAAAATAAGTAAGTGATAGACATCGGAACGACACCTATAAGCAAAAGAAGTGACGTTCCACATACAAAACACAAAATAAATGGCTAGCACCATCCTGAGCTATCTCAAGTCGCCCTGGACTCGGCGATCGAGCTGTCCTCCTCAGAGAACTCCTCCGGATCCTCTTCCGGATCTTCTTCTGACTCCTCGTCTAAAGCTGGAGAGACTGCAATAGGGTCTTCAGTGACTATGCGCTTCTTCAGGAGAAATAGATGAGCATCGTCTGTGATCAGTCGTGGGTGGACTCGATCGATGACTGGCATAGGTCGAAGTGGCGGAGACGTCCTCCTGAGAATAAAAGGCTCAGTCCTCATGTCCCTGCGACGAGGTTCTGATGTCCCTGCCCCCATGTCTAACCCATCCTGAGCATGAGACGGTGCAACAAGAACCACCTGGCTTGGTAGAGGTGTAGCTAGCCTCTCCGGCAAATCTCCCCTAGCATAAGGTCGGTACACGCAAGCTCCAGGGGGAGGTGCACGATGCTGTAGGTACTGAGTGGTTATGCGGATAGCAAAGGCCACGAAATCTCCGGACGGTACTAAAGTGGACTAACGCAAAAAGATATAGTACCATGAGACTGCAGCAGCCCACTCCCTCCACTCGATCGGAAGGAGGTCGATAAGGCGCTGAATGCCCTCGTAGTCTGAGACACCATAAGGAGCAGCTAAGCGCCATGTAGCCTCGAGGTCTGCCACGCACTGGCCCACGGTGGCACCTGTGCCTCGATAAGTGTTGCGGAAAGCCTCCACAAGGTCGCACGGTGTACGCCTTCTCCTCGTTGACTTACGCGGCGTCGTCTTCGTGGTCGCCATCCTATGAAGAAGGTATACGTATAATACATCAATGTCTCAACATAATAGAACAACTCTACTATAGGGTTCTCAGAAGAAGGATATAAATCTCGTCCCAAGTTCTCGACTCGAACTCTGGACCCTGAGAAACACCTAACATAAAAATAATAATATACTCCCTGACGGGGTATGTATAAAAGTTATTCGGTTCTGCCATAAATGGACATCCCAATAAAAATAACCATACTCGTATAACTCATATGTAAGTGATACTCGTTGGAGATGTCACTGCATCGTCGATCCTCGTTATTACATCGTCATTGTTCGTCCTTCATATTCGTACACGTGCTGGAATACTTAAGGCGCATAAGTTCTCGTTCGCGAAATAGAAGACACTAAGGAAGTTTCTAGGTTCTCGTCTTTCATGTTTCTTCGTCAGCAACAATTCATGCGTAAATCGTAAAATAAAAATTCATATAGTACATGCTTCGTCATACATATATCGTTCCATATATGTTCATAATTAACATTTCATAAAATCTCGTAAAGAGATACATTTTCATGGCAAAAGAAGTTTGAATCATAAAGACAAGTAAATCTTTTACCTTACTCTTCAGTTGAGCATGACTGTAACACCCCCAAAACCAAACGGGAATATTACAGCGCCGTGGGCCCCAATATTGGAACCCACAAGGCTAAAATCATTTTCGCACATGTTTAAAAATGTCAAAAAGCCCTTTGAAAGTACACACACGCAGCGGATAAAAACACAGTTCAAAGAATACTGAAAGCCATTTTAATTATACACACGCAGCGGATAAAAACACAATTAATTACATTTGCAGCGGAATTATAAAAACCAGAAAGAACACTCGAATCCCAACAACTACGCCATAGCCAGTATCACCGGAAAGCTCATCCCTTCACGACCGCTACTACCTCGAACTCCGAGTACCTAAAAGATAAAGCCCACGACGGGGTCAGCCATAATACTCAACAATGATAACGATCACATAACAAAAACAATACATATCAATGTAATTACAAGGTAAGAATAATTCCAATATGATCTCACCGAAGTAACCTTACCAACCTGTCACAACCATAACAATCAATTCTTACCATATCCCACGCCTCGTGTCCTTAAGTAATGAACGAATTCAAATGTAATCACCTGTACTGTATCCGAAACACTACCAAGATTTCCAATCATACACATATCTCGAGTATAGAATAATCTGGCCAAGTTCAACTCTGCTGGCTGGGTCGCACAATCGGAACCCAATACTGATAGGAACTGATATCACATGATACATCTGCAAATCAAGTGTCCCGAAAAAATGGCAAGTCCCGGATATCAATACAAAGCATGGATGCTCACACAATCAATAATGATAACAATCAATGCATCACACCAGAAATATCAATGACATGATAGTTCCACACAAGATCAACAAAGGGATCAACCACGAACAAGAGTACCATGATGTGGTAACTCGAACAAGATCAATGAAGAATCAATAACCGGGAATACCGGCAATACGGCGAATCCCAACAAGGTCAATAAAAGGTCGACAACCGAGAATACCGACGACACAGTAAGGATCAACGAAGAATCAATAATCGAGAATACCGACGACACGGTAAGGATCAATGAAGAATCAATAACCGAGAATACCGACGACACGGTAAACTCTAACAAGGTCAATAAGAGTCGACAACCAGAAATACCAACGGTACGATAAACTCAAATAAGATCAATAAAGGGTCAACAACTGAGAATACTGACGACACAGTAAACTCTAGCAAGATCAATAAGGACCGACAACTGGGAATACCAACGATACGGTAAATTTCAACAGAGCAATGAGGAATCGACAACCGAGAATACCGACGACACGGTAAACTCCAATAACATCAATCAAGGGCTAATAACCAAGAATACCAATGGTGAGACAACTCCCAAACGGAATCAATAAGGTTCAATAACGAACGAGATTACCGATGACAGGGGAAACTCCAAACGAGATTAATAAAGGATCGGTAACAAACAAGTTAACCATCGATAAGGTAACTCCAAACGAGATCATAAAAGGATCAACGGGGACAGATACACGAGAGAATAAAATCGTCAACCATATACAAATCATATATACGGGATTTTAACAACCCGAATATCGAACAGATCCAATTATACATGGACTGTGAACGACCAAGCAATAAGACTCAAGATGGACGTCACAATACGCTCGATCCGGACATGTGTCCGTGTACAAGCCAACCACGGTATTGATCATATATTCGTCTAGTCTCGTACCTAATCAGCCTCACGAAGTACGTATCGTGTGCACGGTTCAATATAAGGTCGAAACCAACACATGCTACACGTGCCCGTCCCGAAAATCCTACACATGAACGATCAGAACGTATCTGACTCCAGATATGCCACGATACAACATGACAACAAATCTCAAAGAATCGCATATCCATCAAGGATCAGAAGACTTCCCAAAAGAGCAACAGTAACTCGATCATGAAAGACCGACACGACCACAATGTCGTATTTCCACCAGACAACAGTCCACATCATGCTCCACAATGCATATAATATTAACACATAAACCCCAAGGCAGCAGCCAAGGGTCACGGAAGCATCTCATAGGAATACCCCGGAACATAGGTGCCATATAGGTCTTATCCCCTAACACAGTTCATGCAATTACAAAATACCGCAAGGTCGCAACCAAGGGTCACGAAAGTATCCACACAGGAATACCCCGGAACATAGGTGCCATATAGGTCTTATCCCCTAACACATCGGCCCAACAGATCACTGCTCACAGGAAGAGCACATTACAAAACGTAACATACAATGGTGCACACTCACCGCATGAAATATCAACACACACATGCAATAATGCAACATGATGATTATCATAATCTAACAATATTAATTTACCTCAAGCTGGAGACGCCAACCTTTCCTCGACCAACCGCCCTGAACGAATACACGGTTTATCCGACAATCGAAAATGAAGTACAGTCCACAACTAATACCAAACCACCATCCCAAATTCAACATCGACACGATAACTAACCTTGATATCCAACTTCTCATGCAATGGACCAAATTACAATTCATGTTCCCATTTCCACTAGACATCCTTAAAATCATATACATTATGATTTATCTTACATACCACCATTCCGACAATTCAAATATTCCATAATACCATTGCTATATGAATCATAAATGAAATGAAAACGAAATCATTTATTAACATTATGAACTGAGCAAGCATAACTTGCCTGGATACCCATACGATGAAGCCACCATCAATCCCGCCGTCTTCGTCTACAAGCTCTGCAGCACAACGGTTAACTTCAACGATCACTAAACGCAACCTAATGCAATAATCGATTAACGGTACGTTCAATAACAATCAACAACCGAAATGACCAACTAATCAAACTCGATGGTTCAATGATATCTCGATCATATGAAACCAACCCATATCAACTCTTAACAATACGAACACAAGTCGAAATTCGGTGTTCAATAATCCAAACAATGTCTTCAACATATAGTTCATATAACCGCAAGAATCGTAACAACAAAACCATAATCATCTTCATACGAATCCTTCTTCAACGATAACATCAAAATCCGAATTCAATGAGAGGATTATCAACATACCTCTAGAAGATGACATACACAAGTAATCACTTGTTTTGAATAGCACGGTGCGAAGAAATCGACAAAAGGGAAGGGTACCGATTCAACTTCCTTCAAAAGTTCATTCCTAAATCACAATAATATCAATTCAATCACCATCCATGCGAAAACGTATAGAATTTCCCAAGTTCTACTCATTGAGGCATTTCATCGAACACTTTGAAGGCATAATCCAATTTAATCGTTTTAACGAAGAAATACTCGAATTTGTTCCACAAAACTTCAAGAGTATTGAATGATTACGAGTATACAATCAAGTTCTATCAATAATCCGAATCAAAATAGAGCAAATCGGCTAAAACACCAAGAAACCTCAAGAACATCCAAAAACCAAAAGTTCATGTGTTCTTACCTTCGATCCGGGTGGAGGATGATGTTAATCCATGATTCCAACTTCCAAAACATGTTGTTATAAGTTGATTCTACTCAAAACCATCAACTTTGCTGAAGAAGTCGCAAAAGGGACGGAGAAAAATGGAAAATAATAAGGGTGACTCGGTCCAGGCCTTATATAGGCCGAGACCTGCCGGCCAGTTACGTACGTAACCGGCGGGTCCTTACGTACGTAGCCGGCCGCGGCCTAACCTTCGTCAAGATGCGTTCGGAACCGCACGTACGTAACCGGCTCCCTTACGACGTAATCGGCCATTACGGCCGTAATCGCCACTACGTACGTAATCGGCGATCCTAGCCCCCGTAGTCATCGCCGACCATGCTCGGCCATCCCGAGTCACGTCCGGCCATGCTCGGCCATCCAGTCATCTCGGCCACGACTCGGCCGATCGCCCATGCGTCGTAACACTTGTTCCGTTGCGTCGTAATACATACGTTGACTTGCTACGATCTTATACTCGTATTACTTACGTAATACACCTCGTATAACGTCGTAACTCCATCCGTTGACTCACTGTCCACATCCGCGCCGAAAGCCGCCGACGGGCCCAATTGTGCGATTCCTCTTGTTACGTCGTAATACCTTATGCTTAACGTCGTAACACGTACCACTTAGCGTACGTTATCTCAAAGTCTTAACGTACGTTAACAGATCCATACTTAGCCGTTTCCAGCAATTCCTGTCCAACGTCTCGACATAACAAATATGAACATACGACATACTGAACACATATACGAAATCCCGAAAGTATTCTCATACGGTACGTCTGATGCACGATATCCTCAATTACAACTGTCGACCAAGTATGGAAATCAAACAAATACTCATACGGTATATCCGACATCGAAAACACAACAAGCATGTAATATCCTAGAATCAAAATACCACCCTCGATAGACATACTGGCACGACTGTCACGGTTTCCAAAATTATCCACTCATATCGTGTCGGTCCCACTCTGTACAGTACATCCCAGATAAAATAATGCGAAAAATTCATAGTGAGATTCTAGGATATTACATATACACCCACTTAAATAAGTTTCGTCCTCGAAACTCAACACCTGTCATAATCAGTATATCAATCCCGAAATATCTCAAAGTCACGACACCATACTCAAATAATCATCATCAAAACTGAAATAACTGAAAGAACATACTTACAGGTCCGTGAAGTCGATGATCTTCCGTGATACCAGCATACGACTCCCATACAAAGTCTCAACACACTAACAACACACCGGCATCGCAATTACAGCAATTTGAAAATATTTCAAAAATTTTGAAACCTCCAAAATCGGTTTGACTCAAAAGTCAGAAAATCATTTTCAAAAGTCACGCTACTACCGCACCGGTAGAGCCACATAACACACACGCCCGGGTTTTACGAAACCCAAGCTCCGATACCATTTTCTGTAACACCCCCAAAACCAAACGGGAATATTACAGCGCCGTGGGCCCCATATTGGAACCCACAAGGCTAAAATCATTTTCGCACACGTTTAAAAATGTCAAAAAGCCCTTTGAAAGTACACACACACGCAGCGGATAAAAACACAGTTCAAAGAATACTGAAAGCCATTTTAATTATACACACGCAGCGGATAAAAACACAATTAATTACATTTGCAGCGGAATTATAAAAACCAGAAAGAACACTCGAATCCCAACAACTACGCCATAGCCAGTATCACCGGAAAGCTCATCCCTTCACGACCGCTACTAGCTCGAACTCCGAGTACCTAAAAGATAAAGCCCACGACGGGGTCAGCCATAATACTCAACAATGATAACGATCACATAACAAAAACAATACATATCAATGTAATTACAAGGTAAGAATAATTCCAATATGATCTCACCGAAGTAACCTTACCAACCTGTCACAACCATAACAATCAATTCTTACCATATCCCACGCCTCGTGTCCTTAAGTAATGAACGAATTCAAATGTAATCACTTGTACTGTATCCGAAACACTACCAAGATTTCCAATCATACACATATCTCGAGTATAGAATAATCTAGCCAAGTTCAACTCTGCTGGCTGGGTCGCACAATCGGAACCCAATACTGATAGGAACTGATATCACATGATACATCTGCAAATCAACTGTCCCGAAACAATGGCAAGTCCCGGATATCAATACAAAGCATGGATGCTCACACAATCAATAATGATAACAATCAATGCATCACACCAGAAATATCAATGACATGATAGTTCCACACAAGATCAACAAAGGGATCAACCACGAACAAGAGTACCATGATGTGGTAAGTCCAACAAGATCAATGAAGAATCAATAACCGGGAATACCGGCAATACGGCGAATCCCAACAAGGTCAATAAAAGGTCGACAACCGAGAATACCGACGACACAGTAAGGATCAACGAAGAATCAATAATCGAGAATACCGACGACACGGTAAGGATCAATGAAGAATCAATAATCGAGAATACCGACGACACGGTAAACTCTAACAAGGTCAATAAGAGTCGACAACCAGAAATACCAACGGTACGATAAACTCAAATAAGATCAATAAAGGGTCAACAACTGAGAATACTGACGACACAGTAAACTCAAGCAAGATCAATAAGGACCGACAACCGGGAATACCAACGATACGGTAAATTTCAACAGAGCAATGAGGAATCGACAACCGAGAATACCGACGACACGGTAAACACCAATAACATCAATCAAGGGCTAATAACCAAGAATACCAATGGTGAGACAACTCCCAAACGGAATCAATAAGGTTCAATAACGAACGAGATTACCGATGACAGGGGAAACTCCAAACGAGATTAATAAAGGATTGGTAACAAACAAGTTAACCATCGATAAGGTAACTCCAAACGAGATCATAAAAGGATCAACGGGGACAGATACACGAGAGAATAAAATCGTCAACCATATACAAATCATATATACGGGATTTCAAAGACAACCCGAATATCGAACAGATCCAATTATACATGGACTGTGAACGACCAAGCAATAAGACTCAAGATGGACGTCACAATATGCTCGATCCGGACATGTGTCCGTGTACAAGACAACCACGGTATTGATCAGATACTCATCTGGTCTCGTACCTAATCAGCCTCACGAAGTACGTCTCGTGTGCACGGTTCAATATGAGGTCGAAACCAACACATGCTACACGTGCCCGTCCCGAAAATCCTACACATGAACGATCAGAACGTATCTGACTCCAGATATGCCATGATACAACATGACAATAAATCTCAAAGAATCGCATATCCATCAAGGATCAGAAGACTTCCCAAAAGAGCAACAGTAACTCGATCATGAAAGACCGACACGACCACAATGTCGTATTTCCACCAGACAACAGTCCACATCATGCTCCACAATGCATATAATATTAACACATAAACCCCAAGGCAGCAGCCAAGGGTCACGGAAGCATCTCACAGGAATACCCCGGAACATAGGTGCCATATAGGTCTTATCCCCTAACACAGTTCATGCAATTACAAAATACCCCAAGGTCGCAACCAAGGGTCACGAAAGTATCCACACAGGAATACCCCGGAACATAGGTGCCATATAGGTCTTATCCCCTAACACATCGGCCCAACAGATCACTGCTCACAGGAAGAGCACATTACAAAACGTAACATACAATGGTGCACACTCACCGCATGAAATATCAACACACACATGCAATAATGCAACATGATGATTATCATAATCTAACAATATTAATTTACCTCAAGATGGAGACGCCAACCTTTCCACGACCAACCGCCCTGAACGAATACACGGTTTATCCGACAATCCAAAATGAAGTACAGTCCACAACTAATACCAAACCACCATCCCGAATTCAACATCGACACGATAACTAACCTTGATATCCAACTTCTCATGCAATGGACCAAATTACAATTCACGTTCCCATTTCCACTAGACATCCTTAAAATTATATACATTATGATTTATCTTACATACCACCATTCCGACAATTCATATATTCCATAATACCATTGCTATATGAATTATAAATGAAATGAAAACGAAATCATATATTAACATTATGAACTGAGCAAGCATAACTTGCCTGGATACCCATACGATGAAGCCACCATCAATCCCGCCGTCTTCGTCTACAAGCTCCGCAGCACAATGGTTAACTTCAACGATCACTAAACGCAACCTAATGCAATAATCGATTAACGATACGTTCAATAACAATCAACAACCGAAATGACCAACTAATCAAACTCGATGGTTCAATGATATCTCGATCATATGAAACCAACCCATATCAACTCTTAACAATACGAACACAAGTCGAAATTCGGTGTTCAATAATCCAAACAATGTCTTCAACATATAGTTCATATAACCGCAAGAATCGTAACAACAAAACCATAATCATCTTCATACGAATCCTTCTTCAACGATAACATCAAAATCCGAATTCAATGAGAGGATTATCAACATACCTCTAGAAGATGACATACACAAGTAATCACTTGTTTTGAATAGCACGGTGCAAAGAAATTGACAAAAGGGAAGGGTACCGATTCAACTTCCTTCAAAAGTTCATTCCTAAATCACAATAATATCAATTCAATCACCATCCATGCGAAAACGTATAGAATTTCCCAAGTTCTACTCATTGAGTTATTTCATCGAACACTTTGAAGGCATAATCCAATTTAATCGTTTTAACGAAGAAATACTCGAATTTGTTCCACAAAACTTCAAGAGTATTGAATGATTACGAGTATACAATCAAGTTCTATCAATAATCCGAATCAAAATGGAGCAAATCAGCCAAAACACCAAGAAACCTCAAGAACATCCAAAAACCAAAAGTTCATGTGTTCTTACCTTCGATCCGGGTGGAGGATGATGTTAATCCATGATTCCAACTTCCAAAACATGTTGTTATAAGTTGATTCTACTCAAAACCATCAACTTTGCTGAAGAAGTCGCAAAAGGGACGGAGAATAATGGAAAATGATAAGGGTGACTCGGTCCAAGCTTTATATAGGCCGAGACCTGCCGGCCAGTTACGTACGTAACCGGCAGGTCCTTACGTACGTATCCGGCCGCGGCCTAACCTTCTGTCCAGTTCGTTCGGCACCCTTACGTACGTAACCGGCAGCTCCCTTACGTACGTAATCGGCCATTACGGCCGTAACCGGCCACTGCCTACGTACGTAATCGGCCAGTCCTAGCCCCCAGCGAGTCACTGCCGACCATGCTCGGCCATCCCAACGAGTCACGTCCGGCCATGCTCGGCCATCCAGGTCATCTCGGCCACGACTCGGCCAGTCGCCCCGTAACGTACGTAACACTTGTTCCGTTGCGTACGTAATACGTACGTTGACTTGCTACAGTACTATACTCGTATTACTTACGTAATACACCCTGTATAACGTACGTAACTCCATCCGTTGACTCACCTGTCCACATCCGCGCCGAAAGCTGCCGACACCGGGCCCAATTGTCTGATTCCTCTTGTTACGTACGTAATACCTTATGCTTAACGTACGTAACACGTACCACTTAGCGTACGTTATCTCAAAGTCTTAACGTACGTTAACAGATCCATACTTAGCTGTTTCCAGCAATTCCTGTCCAACGTCTCGACATAACAAATATGAACATACGACATACTGAACACATATACAAAATCCCGAAAGTATTCTCATACGTTACGTCTGATGCACGATATCCTCAATTACAACTGTCGACCAAGTACGGAAATCAAACAAATACTCATACGGTATATCCGACATCGAAAACACAACAAGCATGTAATATCCTAGAATCAAAATACCCTTGATAGACATACTGGCACGACTGTCACGGTTTCCAAAATTATCCACTCATATCGTGTCGGTCCCACTCTGTACAGTACATCCCAGATAAAATAATGCGAAAAATTCATAGTGAGATTCTAGGATATTACAATGACGTGACGGGGTGTTGAGTTGATAATTGATTCTTAAATCAGTTTAGGGAATCGAACTAAACTTCGCTTGAAAGAACATAGACTCAGAGCGAACGAACCGCTCCGATACCATTATGTCACGGCCCCTTATCCCTAAGGACGGATCATCCAGGGCATGACCCGGGGTAG
Organism: Orobanche coerulescens; assembly: GCA_033398695.1. Classification (NCBI taxonomy): domain Eukaryota; kingdom Viridiplantae; phylum Streptophyta; class Magnoliopsida; order Lamiales; family Orobanchaceae; genus Orobanche; species Orobanche coerulescens. The sequence continues at coordinate 38,452,556 of CM065814.1, read as the reverse complement.
GAATTAAGAAGCGGGGAAGAAAGGGGGAGACATACGTTTCATAAGAAATAGGGGTGAAATTTCCATGAATAACCTATGAAGGCATCATGAAGGGGAGTCAATCCCGGGGGAATGACTTAGAATCCAAATTAGGATATATAGTTATAATATTAGCCTTGAAGTTTAGAAAAAGGCTTCATAGCATATTACAATCAACATAACCTAGAAAGTAAAATCATAAAGAGTGTTTGCAGCGGAAAAACATGGTTGGTTACATATATGAAGATATGTAACCAGGGCTTAACATTGATCGTAAACAAAAGACTTCCACTCAACACCCTCCATCACATCCCTTACTCAACCTGCACATTTTTAAAACATATACAGGGCTGAGTACAACGTACTCCGTGAACATATTGCCAAAACATAAAACATGCTTGCGTATTTGTCATCATGCATATAAGCAGTAATACACGGGGGTTATAAGAAAAAGCCTATATTTACTAAATCAATTCATTTCATATCATATATCATCATATTCACCATATCCATAATTTACGCCGGGGAAGGTGGCCACCTCCCGCGAATGTTACTCCCCGAGATCGGCCACTCCGAAGAGAGCTCACAATCCCGAGTACTGTGTACACTAACCCTGGCCAGCAACCTTTATCTAGCTCAGGATCCGATCATTTTATAGGTTGGAAAGCCAACAGTGATAGGTTCATAAGAATCCACATAAAAGTTTTTATGCATCATAATCATTTGAAATCAGAATTTCCTTGTAAAACATTTCATCAAAATGGAGCAAAGCTCAAATCATTTTAGTATAGAAAGTCCACCTGGACAAGAAATAAATGCAAGCAAAAATAATTCTCGACACTTCCTTACGCTTTAGTCTGCTGCTCCACCTTTCATCGAAAATAACTAAGTTTAGCGGTCGATCAAACTTAACGAAGTCTAACGGACAACAGACTCGATCTACATGTTTGGACTTTAGAGTTTTGCATTCGACTTAAGTTTAATAATGAAAGCTATGATTCTCTTATAGAACCTAACTGACCATATAACATATAAAGATACTAACAACAGTAACCGATACTCGATTCCGTTACACATTCCTTGGTTCAAAAACCATCATCAAACACTTAACATAATCATAACATAATGTGCATCAAGGCTGGAAATAATTAGCATTTTGTTAATGCACAGTAAGAACTAGATAGTGTATCTTATACCACTGGAAAGCTACTGAAGTCTAGTTTCATGTTCATTTTACAGATCTCAAAAATATTAAAGGTAGAGAAAGTTATAGACATTTCCGTGAAGTGTAATGAAACTGCCCATATCCGACGAAAATGGGAAAACATCAAATTAACCTAGAGCTCGTTTCTAGCAACGAAAACCCTAAACATATAAACTCTAATCATGCATATGATACTTATAATATATATAGGAGCCGACATACAAGCATGATTCTCGACATTACGAACTCCATTTCATAATCTTTTCTTTTAAAAACATAACTACTTACTCATTTTTATTTCTCAACATTAAACCTTCAAACATCATTAACATCAAGTATCATCATCAAGCATCAATTGTTTCCAACATCAAACAACACACTTAACATACACTCATGTTGATAATCAAAGTCTTGGTCCTAACATACAAATGACCTAAACATGACTTTAAAATCCTCAATACATAACATGTTCCTTAACAACATCAAATATTACTAACACATCTTCCAACTTTATAAATCTAACCTCATACTCTTGTTTTCAAATAAATTTCCAAAAAATTTTATAAAAATCTAACAAAAACATATCATGTACTCCTTTCATATATCATCATAATCATCAAGTCACTTTTGAACATATATCAACATATCAAGAACTAAGCATGATTCTTCCTTACTTTCAAAACACCAGACATTTTATAAAAATCCCATAAATTCAACATAGCATCATATCATCATATAGCAACATATTGTGTAAGAAGATCATAAGAAAAAAAACACATGATTGGGTTATAAAACCCTAAAAGTTTCGGCCAACATAAAAAAAATCAAGACATGATTACAACTTGTTCTAAACACTTTCAAGAACCTGAAAATCAACTTAGAGACAACATACAAAACATTATAACATTAAACCTAAACTCTTCATATATTTTTCAAATTTTAAAGTAGTCCAAAACCTATTTTTACTTGGGTAGAAATGAAAAGAATGTGGTAACTTACTGGAATATGAACTTGGATTCAAGTTTGGCACACAAAATAAGCTTGTAACTTAAGTTCTTAATGAAGAACAATGGTGTTCTTCAATGGTGAAGGGGGAGGGGCGGCTGAAGTGAGAAATGAAGAGAGGAAGAAGATGAAGTGAGGAGGAAAAATGAAAGGGAGGTGATGTCCCTTTATATACTAGGTTAACCCAAGATGTCATCGATAAAGCGGTCGAATAATATTCTACGTTTCGCTCCTCCACAGATAAAATTACTCGAGTATTGAATATATGTCATATACTTAAAATTAGAGTATCGCACTAACAACTTAAAGTCGGAGAAAAGTTTCGCGATTTACGGAACGCGAATTGTCTGAGAAAACGACTCGACAAAAAATATACCCAAAAATTCAAAAAGTAAACTTTTGAAAATCGTACTCATAATGTAAAAGTGGTGTATATAGAAGTCGACGGAATCACGATTTTGTCTATCGAAACATAAAAATCAAATTCGGAAGGTAAACCCAACCAAATAATCGAACATCCGATTTCTGAATTAAAAACGTGTAAATAGTTCTAAACTTACTCCATTAGTCAGAATTTTATTATTTGTGAATGCAAAACCCTAATGTCGCACTTGAGGTCATAATAATTCATGCATATAAAAGATCGGGGCATTACACGTTGCATGCCTTTTGACTTTGACTTTCCACCGAATCTTCCAACCTTCATTTGTTTGAAATGTATTCAAACTTCATTACGTACGTTAACACCTTTATGTTACGTACGTTAAGCACCTGCGATAGCTTGCGCTAAACGTTGTCTGTAGCGTGCGCTAATTCATCAGCAGGTGACTTTTACTGACTCGTCTGATCGGGTAACTTTTACTGACTCGTCTGATCAGTTAGCTTCACTGACCCATCTGATTAGTTAGCTTTTCTTTCCCCTCTGATCAGGTCTGTCAGTAGCTTTTACTGACTCTTTAATGGGATAAACCTGCAAAATAAAATAAATATACACGAATCAAAGTTTTCGGATTTGTTCGTTTCGTTAGATTTATTCTCCCATCTTTTCTTATCTCATTTTCAACTTCTTCTCATTTTTCAACTTCTTCATTTATTTTTTCATCTTTTCGACTTTCTCCTTCTTCTTTTCTTGATCGGGATTTATTTTATTTTATCGTCATTCTTCCATGATCGGGAATCCTAACCTGTGTTTATTTAAAGAAAATTTTGAACGGAAAGCATTTATTCAAATTTGTCATTTCCGCAAGAGAATTTATTTGTTAAAATTTTAAGTCGTCTTGAACTTTCAAAAAATCATTTTTCAATTTATTCTCTATTTCAAGACACTTTGAATGATCGATATCAATAAATTTCTCTTTTTCATTTAATTTGGAAATTTTGATTTCCAATAATTTATTTTTCGATTGACTGAATTTAATTTCATTTAAAGCATTTTGAAAAACGGTATGTAAAACTTTTGAATGCTTCAAAAAGTTTATCGTGAGAGGATGTACTAACCTGACTTTCGACGTCGCTTTCGTCGAATGAACTTCATGCCATGAGAGCGGTATTATTTTGATTGAAATCATCATCTTCATCCTCATCGCTCCATGTTGCAACGAGTACTTCCTTTTTAGGATTTGCGGCCCGACAATTTTTAGTAAAGTGGCTTGGTTTACCACAGATTCTTCAGTTGTTGTCGAATTTCTTAGATTCGCTCGATTTGATGTCCTTCCTTCTCCGGTTTAATAGGTTTTGAAACTTATTTATATTTTTGGCATAATATGCCGATTCTTCATCATCTTCGTCCACTGGGATTTCTTCGATCTTTGACACCTTTTTAGATTTTAAAGCTATTTTTCTTTCCTTCGGCTTCGGCTTTGTGTTCTGAGATTTTAGTGCAATCTCATAATTAATTAGCGAACCCACAAGGGCGCTAAAATCAATATTATTTAAATCTTTCGATTCCATAATTGCCTTCACCGTGCCGTCCCATTCCCGAGGTAGTGATCGTAGAATTTTCTTTACTTTTTCACTACTTGAGAGGGTTTTTCCGAAACAAGCCAATCCATTCGTAATGACCGAAAATCGGTCGAGCATTATTGTAATGGATTCATCATATTTAATTTGGAATAGCTCGTAGTCGTAGAGAAACATGTTAATCTTCATCTCCTTGACTTGATTTGTGCCTTCATGTGTGAATTCTAGCATCTTCCATGTCTCCTTGGCACTATCACACGATGATATCCGGTTTTGTTCTTCCGGATTTAGAGCACAATAAAGCAATTGAGTCGCTTTACAATTATAATGGTCATTTTTCCAATCCGCATTATCATACTCTTCAAAAGATTTGAGAGTACCGCTGGAGTTCGTTGGAATTTTCGGACCAAGGTATATGACTTTCCACAGCTCGATGTCGTAGGCTCAAATGAATATCGACATCTTCTTTTTCCATGTCATGAAATTTGATCCATCAAAGAATGATGGCCAGTTTAAGGCAAGACCTTCAACCGGGGCAAGTTGAAACGCCATCAGATCTTCCTCTGATGTTAAGCCGATTTATATGGATACCCTCTCCGATACCAATTGTTGGAGCAATATTATCGGTATCTTCGCCATTTTGGAGATAGGCGCTGAGTATATATAAGAGTTATGAAACTCTTTGCGCTTTGCGGAAGCGATTTAAAGTGCAGAAATTAAACGAAACAAGATTTATAGAGGTTCATCCAAACGTGCTTACGTTCTCTCTATGTTATCTTTTTCTATAGGCTTAATATCAACCTCTGCTCCTCTCTTCTATAAGTCGAGGGATTACCGTTATAATCTCGTCTTCTATCGGTCCGAGATATACCGTAACACACTTATCTTTTTGTCGGTCCAAGTTAAACCGTTTTTCTTTTCTATCGGACAAGGAATCAACCTATCTAGCTTTATATGGGTACTAGACAAACCTCACGTGGATATAGATTGCGATTCTAATTATGTCGGATCCTTGATCCTAATAACACCGAATTCAATCTTATCCTTTCTTTTCCCTCTCGTGTATATTTTCGTGTATAACACTCAAACACTTATTAGTATATGCACAATAAGAATGAATATAACAATATCATATGTATGTATGATCTTCTCAGAGTTGTTGTATGGTTTGATACAAAATGGTTTGGTATTTATAGGCTCAAAGGCTCAACTAGCCATTAGCCTGCTGTTCCTCTTTAGCGTGCGCTAGCCTTCCTGCATAGCGTACATTAAGCTCATTATGTACGTTAAGGCATCTTGCTTATGTACGTTAACTGCTTCCAACTTCAGTCCAGTAGCTTCTGCCTTAATTGTTAGTGTGCGCTAATATACATTGTAGCGTGCGCTAATGTGACATCATTGCGTGCGTCACCATGTATCAGTTGCATGCCTTTTGACTTTGACTTTCCATTGAGTCTTCCAACATTTATATGTTTGAAATGTATTCAAACTCCATTACATAGGTTAACACCTTTGTGTTACGTACATTAAGCATGTTCGATAGCGTGCGCTAAACATTGTCTGTAGCGTGCGCTAATTCATCAGCAGATGACTTTTACTGACTCGTCTGATCAGGTAACATTTACTGACTCGTCTGATCAGTTAGCTTCACTGACCCGTTTGATCAGTTAGATTTTCATTCCCATCTGATCAGGTGACTTTTCATTCCCTGTCTGATCAGATGACTTTTTCCTGTTCCGAGTGTCTTTGACTTTTTTGTTGTTTTGTTTTGCTTCTTTGTTGCTTTTCTTTGTTTAACAACTTAATCTTCAAAACTCGACAATGAATGTTTGACATAAAACATTCCTACATAATCTAATAATTAGTACAATAGGAATAATTAGTCTATGTGGAATACGACCTTGCTCGCCACTTCCTACATTTACTCCGTATACTTGCGGATAGATAAAAATAGAGCGAACAGTCGGCGGGCGGGTTGGCTGCAGCGGCACGCGTGTGGTCTTTGCATCGTTGGCCCACTAGTGTATACAACTAGCTTGTTGAACTATCCATGCACCTTCTTACTAATAAACTAGTGAAGAAGGCTTTACTTTTTCAATGTGGGATAACTTTTCATACCCACTTTAACTCTTCACCACTTCAATTAAGTGGACAGCTTTAATCATTTATTTCTCACTCAAAATCGGTTTTGAGAAAAAATAAAATCTTACATTTATCTTCTCGAAAGTAGATTCACAATTTAATATTTAATTCCCAAGAATTAAATATTTATCATCATTAAATTAGTTTAAATTGAGTCAAAGCTCATTTTTCTAAAACTAATTTCCAAAATCCCCCACAGGAGTGGAAATAAATGCATGCATGAATGCAGACTCACATACCCAGTTTTCGTGAAATACTGCTGCTTGGGAAAGGTAGTTTGTGGGTTTGAACCTTCCTTAATAAAATATCGTCGGATATACTGGCGGTTTAGTGGACACAGTGCCTTTAACTAACCCTCCTTGGTGTATACCGAGTGAACGAAAATTACACAATAATGTCTCAACACCTTCTGTTCTCATAGTTGTGTCCGTTTTGGCCATGGACAACATCTTAGTTTCCTAAGTGTTTATTTGAGGCGGACCGTCCTCACACTTAGATTGGTGGTCTCCTTTTAAAAAGTACCTTACAATACTTATCCTTGTCAGGACAAGGAACCATTAAAAATCCAGAGACTTAACCTTACCACAATCACAGGACTCAGTACTTATTCTGCTCTATAGGGATGGATTTAAGATAAGTGCTATTCAGTAGAACTTTCAGAACTTTGTTTTTCCATGGAACCAAGTTTTGGGGATCTACAGTCTTCAAGATCGAGTTACCACTATGATCGTTCTTTCAAGATGTAGATTTTAATCCCATTCCCTCTAACAGTTTATGAAATTGATCTCTATTCAGACCTTTTGTGAGTGAATCCGCTAACATTTGAGCTCACATAGTCGATAGATATAACTCCATTTTTGATCAAATGTCGCACACTATTATGTCTCTGAAGAATATGTCGAGACTTACCATTATACATAAGGCTCTGTGCTCTTCTAATTGCAGCTTGGCTGTCGCAATGGATCATAACACTAGGCACAGGCTTCTTCCAACCTGGAATATCCTCAATAAAGTTACGAAGCCATTCATCTTCTTCTCCAGCTTTATCTAGAGCTATAAATTCCTATTCCATGGTGGATCGGGCTATACAAGTTTGCTTGCTTGATTTCCAAGATATAGCTCCACCCCCAATAAAGTACATACCCACTTGTAGAGTTAGAGTCTTTCGTGTCTGAAGTCCAATTAACATCAGTATATCCTTCCAAAACTGCAAGATAATTGCTATAAAATAGCCCATAACTTGGGGTATATTTTAAGTATCTTAAAATCCTAGTCAGTGCATTTCTGTCCTCTTTACTCGGATTACTCATAAAACTGCTCAACCTGTTCACACGAAATGCCAAGTCTGGCCGTGTACAACTGGTAATGTACATCAGGCTTCCGATTACTCTTGAATATTCGACTTGAGCCACTGGGTCACCTCTATTCTTACTTAAGTGAATACTTGTATCAATGGGCATTTTTACAGGTGGGCTGTCAAAAGTGTTGAACTTCTTGAGCACTTTCTCAACATAATGAGGTTGCGATAAGAAGATAACTTCTGACGTTTTGATAATTTTAATTCCAAGAATTAAATCTACTAAATGCAAATCCTTCATGTCGAAGTTTCGACTTAACATCCTTTTGTATTCACACTTACTTTATTGCTACTACCCATGATAAGCATATCGTTGTTGGGATTCGGTGAAAAAAATGAGATACGCAGCAAAAAATAAACCGGTCCAACCTAATAAAACCAAACTCCAAAAACGGATCGATCAAGCATCGTATAAACGAAAATGAAATGACGAAGGTGAGAATCCATAAATCCATACCCTCGTAGTCCTTTGGTAATACCTTTTTGAAGGAAAAACTCGAGCTAAGCTTTTTCCGGTTATCGACACGAACACGAATCCAATTTGTTGTAGCTTGATGAATGATCAAACACCAAAGATGCCGAGTGTGTCTATGTTACCACGCGACGGATATTTATGGGAAAAAATATTACACCAATTCATTCTCAAAGAACACGGCTAGGAATTGATATAGTATTTTCTCTTCTCTTCCTTTCTTCTTCTTTCTCTCTCTAAGATGAACAAGATGATAAAAAAAAATTTCTCCTCCCTCTCTTCTTAATTTTGGACGAATTTTTACTTGATATGTATGTGTGTGTTGTTTTGATTTTGTAACATGATTTGATAAGATATCAAGATCATGATAATTTTGATATCTTTTGTCATTATGTTGAAACAAATCAAAGCAAACCCAACATCATAAACAAGACATACCAAGACAAATGGAAACCACATAGAATGTGGAAAGAGAGAATATGGGCGACCCACTGGTTGGTGAGAAAACAAGTCGAGCCACTCGGTTCGTGTACCGGACGTTCACGTGTCTATTCGGTTAGGTACACTTTGCTTGATCTCAAATGTATTTATACTTTATTAATTAATCTAATGAATTAATTTTATCAAATACAAAATTATAATAATATATTTTTAAAAAATAATTATTTATGAATTAAATTAATCACTAGATAATTAATTTCAATTCATAAGATCGCAATGATTTATCACATAAATCAAATTAGATATCCAATATCCAATATTAATGAAGAGATAATAGATACATATTTTATCCATCAAATATCCTTTTGCGCGACTCCATAGGTCCGTCTTAGTCAGAAAATAGAGGAACCAAGGAGTACGTGTAACACTTAGCCAGTCTAGTACTCCATACTGTAACCCAACTAATAACGAATGATCGGATCATTCCAAAACCATTATGTCGTGAATACTATATATGTATAAACCCTTCAATCATATGTCCCGGTCAAGTATTAGGGTCACAGTAAAGTCAAACCTTATTGTAACTTGACTTTACGCATTGTGTTAATGCTAACCGAGATCACCGAGCTCTTGTGTATCAAATAAAACTAGCTCTAAATGCTTTGGCCAAAGACTTATGATCTCATTTGCCATTAACAGTATAGGACATTTACCTGATCACTTACAGGACAAAGAAACCTATTTTGGTATTCAGTAGAGACTGCTACTTCCCCACTAAGTTGCATCGAGGTTGACTCCACCAACCGACGATTGGATCGAACTACTCTAATGACTAACTTAATGTCACAAGAACATCTCCTATTGAAACCTCAAGTCAAAGGTCCACGCATACCTATCACAACCGTTTGATTCAATCATTGACAATCCCCGAGTGATATCCATGTGACCGAATCGAGGAGAGTCGTGTTCGAGCATACTAATCCCATTAGCATACCTATAATGTGTGCTCTCACTAATCCTTAGTAAATACATGCACTCTACATGTCAAAGTACACGTTATACAAGTCTTGCCTAAACTTACTGTCCAGTTTAGTTCTATCGACTTGCGAACCAATTAAGCATTCGAACCCTAAAAACTTCCAGTGCCTATGTCCTTATCTCCATAAAGAGTGGAATGTTTGCTCTCAAATGCAAGGAATTATTATTTTATATACCAAATCACAGTGCCTGTGATATACAAGAATATAGAAATAATAAATGCCTTATTTAATGTTCATAATTACAATACAATGCTCTCACTCTCTCATCCTCCGAGTGGCATTCGAGGGCATATTCCTAACAATTATCTACATATAGACAGACTATGACAAATGACTCAGGTTTGCCTTTAATATACACACATTTGTCACATTCGTTGATCATGAATCCATTTGCCAATATAGTTATGTCAAACTTCATATGCCATTGTTTAGGAGCTTGTTTTAACCCATACAATGACCTTAAAAGTTTACACACTTTATTTTCCTGACCAGGTGCAATGAAACCTTCAGGTTTTTCCATATAAATTTCTTTTTCTAGTTCACCATTCAAAAATGCAGCTTTCACATCAACTTGATGAATCTCTGGATTTTGCAATGCAGCAATAGCAATAAGCACTCGAATGAAAGTTTATTCTGGTTATTGTTGAATATGTGTCGAAGAAATCATAACCTTCTTTCTGTTTCAACACTTTGGCAACAAAACCGGGCCTTAAACTTGTCTATCGATTAGTCATCTTTATATTTCCTCTTTAGGACCCATTTACATCCTAAAGGCTTACATTCTTATGGAAGATCAACTAGTTCCCAAGTATAATTTTGCATGATGGAATACATTTCAAAAGGGAGCATCAGGACTATCATAAGCTTCCTATATCGTCTTTGGATCATCATCAACTGCATAAGTCATAAAGTCAGGACCAAATGACTTAGCCTTTCGAGCTCTCTTACTCGGTATTGGCTCTTCATTTATAGGATTTGAACTATTTGCAGTTTCAAGAGTTCTTTTATTTGAGCTTGTCACAATCCTCTCTTTACAAGGATAAATATTTTCAAAGCAAATAGTATTTCTAAATTCAATGATATTTCAACCTATGACATTTCTTTATAAGATTCTGAATTTCAGATTTATGAATTAGAAATCGATATGTACTACTGTTGTATACATAACCTATGAATATGCAATCAACTGTCTTTGGACCAATTCTTACTTGTTTTGGTTAAGGTACTTCAACCTTTGCCAAACACCCCCACACTTTAAGATATTTGAAACAAGGCTTGTGCCCTTTCCATGACTCATACGGAGTTTTATCTTTCCCTTTGTGTGGCACTTTATTCAGAATGTGTTTAGCTGTAAGAATAGCTTCCCCCTACATATTCTGTGGCAAACCTGAACTTATTAATAAAGCATTCATAATTTCTTTCAGGGTTCAATTTTTCCGTTCAGCAACTCTATTTGACTGAGGAGCATAAGGAGCAGTTGTATGATGAATTATTCCTGAGTGAGCGCATAACTGTTCAAATGGTGCTACATATTCACCACCTCAGTCACTTTGAACTGTTTTTATTTTACAGTTTAATTGATTTTGTGCCTCATTTTTATACATTTTAAAGACCTCAATTGCTTCATCTTTGCATCTCAAAAGAAACACACAGCAATATCTTGTGCAATCATCTATAAAAGTGACGAAGTATTTTTTACCTCCTCTAGTTTGCATAAATTTTAAGTCATACACATCAGTGTGAATTAATTCTACAGGAGTAGTATTCCTTTCCACTGAATGAAAAGGCAATTTAGCCATTTTTGCTTCAACACATAATTCGCATTTCTTATTATGTTCTACATGGGTGTAGGAATCAATTCTAGATTAATTAGTATTTTAGTTGATCTTAGACTAACATGTCCCACTCTAGAATGCCATAAATCTGAAAACTCGAACAAGTAAAAGAAGGAGCATTATTATTATTATTATTATTGTTCTTGCCTTCACGGCTTACAGGCATCACATTCATTTTGAATTATTCCCTATCAAGATAACCTCGACCAAGGAACATTCTAAACTTGCTCATAATAAAATTTTCAGACCCAAAAACTAGTCTAAACCCATGACTAACTAGTAGAGAGCCTGAAACTAAATTCCTTCGGACGTTTGGGACATGCAGCACATCCTTAAGTAGTAGCTCCTTTCCAGAGGTCATCTTTAAGACCACGTTCCCCACACCCACAATCACTGAAGAAGCAGAGTTTGCCATATGCAGTTTCCTACCATCAGTAACATTGTAGGAAGAGAACATGCCCTTTTTAGAACAAACATGACGAGTAGCCCCAGTATCAACGTAACAGGCACGGTGATTCTCCACCATATTGGTTTCAATCACCACAGCTGAGACATTCTCGTCCAGCTCCTCAACAATGGCTGACACCTCCAGATTTGGCATATCAACATCGCCATGTTCAACCATATTGGAAATTAGCTTGCCTTTGTTTCGCATACCAGTTGAACTTATTGGCAAGCGCCAGTCCTTTGCCTTATGGTTTGGCTTACCACAGTTGTGGCAATTTCCAGTGAGCTTCTTTGCCTTAAACGACTTTTTCCCATTGTCCTGAACATGATTCAGTTTCCTCTTTTGCTAGAGGACCCACGTTCAAGAAAACTTACTTTGGCCTCCATAAGGCCTCTCTTGAACTTAAAATCAGACTTTCGATTGTCTTCCTCAATTATGAGTTGAACATCCAAGTCATCTAGACTCATTTCCTTTCGTTTGTGTTTCAAGTAATTTTTGACGTCCTTCCAACAAGGAGGCAACTTCTCAATTGTCGTTCCCACAACAAACGGTTCAGTAAGAATCATTCCTTCGGCATTGATTTCATGCACAATCAATTGAAATTGTTGGACTTGTTCGATAACAATTTTGAAGTCCGTCATCTAAAAGTCTAGGTAGCGTCCGATCACGAACTTCTTGGCACCAGCATCATTGATTTTGTACTTTTCTCCAAAGAATTCCATAGATCTTTGGATGTATTGATTTGATTGTACACGTTGTACAAAGAATCTATCAACCCATTCAATATCATATTTCGGCACATAAAGTCCCCGTTACACCACTGATCATAAGCAAAACGCTTCGTACAATCAGTTTCCGTTTCACTGACCACTGGAGGATCATCCTTGAGATAAATAGCAATTCCCAAGGTAGTGAGGTAAAACAGCATCTTTTGCTTCCATCTCTTGAAATCAACACCCGGGAACTTCTTTGGTTTCTCAGCCTGTACTGCAATAGTGGGTGCAGCAGCGGCGGCAGTGTAATATCCGCATTTTTCTTTTCCCGGTGCTTTCTCGATTTGGTGTTTTTCTTGTCTTGGTGGCCCGTGTGTAACCGTATGTGTATTTTGGGAATACTTATTTTCGGATTTATTTTACTCAATTCCGCAATTGTTGGCTTCTCCGTCACTTATTGATCCGATTCTCGTAATTGTTGTTCGGAGCCGCCGTTTTGGGGTTGCCGTAAATCCATTGTATGTAATTATGCATATTGTGTTGTTCTGTTTGATGCTTCGGTAGTGCTTCGGTGTTTAGGACCATGGTTATAATGTGCCTAACGCGAGCTTATATTATTGTATAGCGCACGCTAAGCATCCTTCAGTAGCGCACGCTATGCTTGTTGGTAGCACGCGCTAGCGAGTTGAGCCCTGGGAGTGGCAGTGAGCCTGTTCCTGATCTCAGTCGTCTGGACCAACGGTTTAGCGCACGCTACGTTTGTCTAGCGCATGTTATTGTTGAGGTCTAACGCGTGCTAGGTTACCGGTAGCGCGCTCTAACGCGACATTCCAGTACTAGACAATTTACTTCTAGACTCAGTCATGTGCCCAGGTAGCGCACGCTATAGCCCGATATCACGCGCTACCGAGACGCTTATAGAGCACGCAGAGTTGCCAGTAGCTCATGCTAATGCAGTCAGGTGAGTACTGGGCAGTTTACCTCTGGACTCGGCTGATGTCCAGGTAGCGCACGCTATGGCCAGATAGCGCGCGCTACCGAGAGGCTGTTAGCGCACGCTAATTTCCTGTTAGTAGATGCTAACGGTCCAGAACTTTAAATTCTGGATTGGGGTGTTAGCGTTCTAGACTGGGTTATTATTCGATAGCGCACACTAACTCTACATGTTAGCGCACGCTAATAACCCTCTGGTTAGAAATATTGGGATTCGGTGCCTAAAACGAAGGCCCAGCGGAAGCGGTAAAACGAAAATTAATTCGATCTGAATCCCTATGAGGATCGATCGAGCTACGTATATACGAATATTATACGAAACACAAGAGATATAGAAACTCGCCCTTGTAGTCCGTTGATTAAATAGATTCCTTCTCTTGAGCTATTCCCCAAGCTTTAGTTGTTCTCCACGAATCCAATCCTCTCCAAGCTCTTGGATGATCCAACGCCGAAAAGACAACATCTCTACTTGTCACGAGCCGGATAAACGAATGGAACGACAATCACCCAATTAACCTCTAAGGTTATGGCTAGAATCAGGTGATGGAAACTTTATATTCAAGATTATAACACTCTAAGTGCTTAATCTATATCTCTCGATTAATCCTCACAATATTTCTTCAAGAAAAATATGAAGGAGATGAAGAACACTTTGAAGACAAAGAAAAACTATTTTCTTCTCTCTTTTCTTTTCTCAAAAACGTGTGTTTTACCAAGTGGGGGGGAGAGATGTTGTCTTCATTTTATTCTTCAAGAATCAAGACCATATCACCTAAAACAATATCTTAAAAGATGTTGTCCCCTTGGTGCCCATATGTCTTCCACCTTTCAAGATGAAGACCAAGACCAAAGGGTGGTGGTTGGTAAGGGGCGGCCATCTAGAAGATCGTATGGTTTTGGTTCGTTTCGGACTCCCGATGAGTCCAAACAGATAAACTCCAATTCCGTTACGATATATTTATATCGATTAATTAATCCAATTAATTAATCATATCAAATACATGATAATATAATTAATTTCGCCAAGAAATAATTATATTCATGAATTAAATTAATCATCCGATAATTTATTTAATTCATTAGGCCGTAAATTACTTTATCCAATAAATCAATTTAGACATCCAATGTCCCAGTAAATTAAATATCCAATATCTAATATTCATAATGAAAGATTAAGCTCAATTCATTCCGTCGTCAATCCTATTGCGCAACTAGGTAGGATCATCTCAGTCAGCAATTGGGAGGAACCAAAGAGTAGTAGCACCACCTAGCCAGCCTGGCGGCCTACACTGTACCCCAACTGAGAACGAATGATTGGGATCATTCAAGAACCATTCTGTCGTGAATACCAGTATACGTATAAACCCTTCTTTCAAATGTCCCGATCAAGTTATAGGGTCACGGTCAGTCAAACCCTATCTGTACTTGACGCTATGCATGCATTAATGTAAATCGAGGTCATCAAGCTCTCGTGTATCCAATACAACTAGCTCCAATGCTTTGGCCAAAGACTTATGATCTCATCTGCCAATAACCGCATAGGACATATAACCCGCTCACTAACGGGAGAAAGAATTCTATCTTGGTATTCAGTAGGACATGCTACTTGCCCATTAAGATGCACGTCGAGGTTGACCCCCACCTCCCGGTTTATAGGGTCGAACTACTCTAATGAAAATCTTGACGTCACAAGCATATTCCTACTAAATCCTCAAGTCGAAGGTTCACGAATACCTATCACAACCTTTCGATTCCATCATTGACTGTCCCGTAGTGAAATCCATATGACGAATCGAGGGTGAGTCGGTTCGAGTATACTAATCCAATTAGAATACCTATAATGTGAGCTCCCACTAAACATTAGTGTTCGACAGGCACTCTCCTTGTCAAAGAACACGTCATACAAGTCTTCACATAAACTTAACGCCCAGTCAAGTTTCATCGACTTGCGAAGGATTAAGTATTTGAGTTATAAACCTTTCCAGTGCCAACCCCCTTATCCAATAAGGAGTGGAACATTTTGCTCTCAAATACACGGACTAGTTTCTATATGTATATTTACGAGTTAAGAATGCCAGTAACTACCAGTAAATAAAGAAACATTCATTGCCTTATATAAATGATTTGCATAATTACAAGTACAATGCCCTCACTCAACATCCTCTGAGTGGCATTCGAGGGCATACTCCTAACAATCTCCCACTTGCACTCAATGCCACAAACTATGGTATCTAATACCCATGTTCTCCAGATGACGCTCCAAGCTAGTCTGAGAAAGTTGCTTGGTCAGTGGATCAGCGACGTTGTCGGCTGAGTCTACTCTATGCAGCATAATGTATCCCTTGCGAACAAATTCTCTTGCAAGATGATACTTCCTCTCAATATGTTTGGTGCTGTTGGGAAACCTCGGCTCATTGGCCTGCGCTACAGCTCCGTCGTTGTCGCAGTACAACGGAACAGGCAGCTTAGCACATGGTATCAGTTGAAGTTCTCCCAGAAACTTCTTAATCCAGAACCCTTCTTTGGAAGCCTCCGAGGCTGCTTGATACTCAGCCTGACAGGTGGAATCAGCAGTCGCACTTTGCTTGGCGGTACGCCAAGATACTGCTCCTCCATTAAGAGTAAATATGTAGCCAGAAGTAGACATCGAGTCGTCCTTCAGTCCTTGGAAGTCCGAATCAGTGAATCCCACCACATCTAATTCTCCACCGCCATACAACAGAACCATATCTCTAGTCCTTATTAAGTACTTGAGAACATTCTTTACGGCAGTCCAATGTTACATACCTGGGTTTGCCTGAAACCTACTCACCACGCTTACACAACATAGCATACATAAGGCTACCCACGGCCGAAGCATATGGTATATTACTCATTTCCTTTCGTTGTTCCTCACTTTGAGGACACATCTTCACGGAGACATTTATTCCATGTCGCATCGGTAGGAACCCTCTTTTAGAATCATCCATCTTAAATCGCTTTAAGATTATATCAATATAGAGGGCTTGGGAAAGACCTATTGTTCTCTTCTCTCTATCCCGGTAGAGTCGAATTCCAAGAATATAGGTTGCTTCTCCCAAGTCTTTCATGGAGAAATTACTCGAAAGCCAAGCTTTCACAGAACTGAGCATTCCCACATCATTTCCTATTAGTAGAATGTCATCCACATATAGTACTAAGAATACAACCTTGCTCCCACTAACCCTCTTGTATACACAAGGTTCCTCCTCGTTTTGCACGAAGTCAAACTCTTTGACCGCCTCGTCAAAACAAAGGTTCCAACTACGCGACGCTTGCTTCAATCCATAAATGGAACACTGAAGCTTGAACACTTTATAAATATCGACTTTCGACACAAATCCTTTAGGCTTCTCCATATAGATTTCCTCCTCGAGGAATCCATTAAGGAAAGCCGTCTTTACGTCCATTTGACATATCTCATAATCGTGGTAGGCAGCTATAGCAAGTATCATGCGAATAGACTTGATCATAGCTACAGGCGAGAAGGTATCATGGTAGTCGATCCCTTCTTTCTGGGTATAGCCGTTCGCCACAAGCCTGGCCTTATAGGCGTCAACCTTGCCGTCAGCATCAGTCTTTCTCTTGTAGATCCACTTGTTCCCAATAGGTACTATGCCCTTGGGGCGGTCTACTAGAGTCCAGACCTGATTGACATACATCGAGTCTATCTCAGCTTCCATTGCTTCACGCCATTTCGCGGAGTCTACATCCACCATCTCTTGGTCATAGGTCGTTGGGTCGGTCTCCTTGCTATCACTTGGAACCTCATGGACACCTAGTTCCTCCAAGTGCACAAGCCCATACCTCTCAGTTAAATTAGACACCCTACTAGACCAACGAGGTGGTTGTACTTGTGTTTCAGAAGGTTCAGTTCTAGTTTCTTGCACAGGTGTCTCCCGAAAAGTTTCATTGTATTCTTCTAAAGAAATACTTCTACCTGCTCCGCCTTCCTGAATGAACTCATCTTCCTGGAAGTGTGCTTGTAAAGCAACAACGATCTTTCAATCTTCAGGCATGTAGAATAGATACCCCATCGTCCCAGACGGGAATCCAATGAAACGTCCCTTCGCGGACCTCGCTTCCAACTTTTCCACCTTAGTCTTCTTGACATAGGCGGGACATCCCCAAATCCTAATATGATTAAGACTTGGTTTCCTGCCCTCCCACATCTCATGTGGAGTTTTAGGAACAAATTTGAAAGGACATCTGTTCAAGATGTAAGCGGTAGTCAGGAGTGCATACCCCCACAGGTAAATCGGTAAGTCAGTATAGCCCAGCATGGAACGGACCATGTTCAACAAGGCCTGGTTCCTTCTTCTGACACACCATTTAACTGAGGAGTACCTGGAGGTGTTAGTTGTCAAACTATTCCATGTTCCTTAAGGAACTCGTCAAACTCTGTACTCATATACTCGCCACCTCGGTCCGACCGAAGTGCTTTGATATGATTACCAGTTTGTTTCTCGACTAGGGCCTTGAATTCCTAGAATTTCTCAAAGGCCTCGAATTTATGTTTCATTAAGTATACATAACCATACCTAGTATGATCATCCGTAAACGTAATGAAATATTGATATCCATCACGTGCTACTTCCAAAGCACCACATACGTCGGTATGGATTAATTCCAGTTTATCAGTGGCTCTTTCAAAAGTCCCTGTGAAGGGGGACTTAGTCATTTTGCCTTTAAGGCAAGATTCACAAGTAGGAAAGAGATCTGATCCCAATGGACCCATAAGTCCATCTATTTCCATCTTGTAAACCTTAGTCTGACCAACATGACCAAGTCTAAGATGCCATTTCAAAACTTGATTGGTTTCATCCCTACTACGTTTTCAAGTCATAGTATTCACAACTACTTTGTTTCTGAGATTTAGATGATACAATCCATTTAACAATGTAGCAGTACCCACAAGTTTATTTCTAAAATAAATTTTGCAGGAACCATCACCAATGAATAATGAAAAGCCTTTTCGGTCCATGACCGGAATGGATACAATGTTTTTGTGCCCCTTGGGCAAAACAAGTACATCTTCTAAAGTTAAAACAAAACCGAATTCTAAACCCAAAAGAAGTGATCCTATGCCGGTCATCTCGACACTATGCCCGCTTCCGACTGTGATCATAACTTCTCCAACTCCAAGCTTCCTACTTTGTTCCAGATCCTGATTCACGGTACAAATATGAGAACTAGCACCAGAATCCAGTATCCAGGAAGTAGAAAATACAGTAGCAGAACAATTTGTTTCCAAAACTAAAAGTTTTGTACCTGAAGTGCCATGAAGAATCGGACAGTCTCTAGCCCAGTGGCCTAGCTCACCGCATTTGAGACAGGCATCCTTCTTCTTCTTGCCTTTTGGAACCATCAGGGCCTTGACCTTTCCTTTAAGGTCCTTAACTTGTGGTCTAGTCTGCTTCTTGGTCTTTTTCTTCTTATTCTTAGACCTCCGAGGTCCAAAAGAAATCACAAGGGCAGATTCCTTCATCCGCAGAGTCTTCATCTGAGACTGAGCGGTCACCAATTTCTTCATTAGCCCAGCTAAGTTACACGCAATCTCATTGCAGTTGAAGTTCATAACCAACTGTGAGAAGGAGTCAGGGAGAGACTGCAGGATAAGGTCGGTTTGGAGAAAAGTATCCATTTTAAAATCAAGAGCCTCCAATATCTCGATCATGGATATCATTTTGAGGACGTGTTCCCCAACCTTCTCACCTTCCTTCATCCTTGCACCGAACAGTTGCTTGGATATCTCATATCTAGCAGTTCTGCTGTGCTCACCATAAAGTTCGGTTAAGTGAGATAGAATCTGCCTAGCAGAAGTCATTTTCTCATGAGCTATCTGAAGCTCATTATACATAGAAGCCATCATGTATGCACGAACTTTTACGTCATCCTTAACCCACTTTTCGTGATTTTCGATCTCTTCCTGATTGGCTCTGGTCCGCACAGGAGGCGCTGGAATGTCCGTCTCCAAGACGTATCCCAGTGCCTCTATACTGAGGACAATCATTAGATTCCGGAGCCAGTCCACAAAGTTAGGTCCAATCAGGGTGTTCTTCTCGAGTAGAATTGCGAGTGGATTCATTGTAATATTGAGAGTTATGTCTGCATTAAGTATAGCAGATTAATTAGTGACTTGTTATATTATGATCTGAGTATAGAATTAAGGTCTTTTCTATTCTTGTTACCCAGCTCCCACTATTTTTATCGGAATAACACACTCCCATGTGAAATCCGAAAGTATCGTCGCTCTACTTCATAGCGGCGATTGAGTTCTTTATAAATCTTAATAGAGGGCAACCGAACAGGTTTCTAGTCTATTAATTTTCACAAAGTGGTGTCCAACACCAACCCATCTAATGGATGATTCGATCTTCTTTTTCCCCTTGTTCACTCCCCTCAACCTATACGGTTTCTATGGTTCGTGAACAAGTTATGTTTATACCATCAACGCAAATCAGTTCCACAATTGAATCTTATCCGGCAACCTATCAGGTTTCTAGGGATAAAATTTGCTCCAACCGAAGGCATCCAATGCGCCCCCGATAATTTATCCGTCTTCTCCGAACGACTACCCCGATAACTCGGAAGCATAGCACATCCGGTTTCGATTTCAATTTCCCGAAAACTCGATGGAGGGAAGGAAAAATTTGAAACCTTATAAACTTAATAATTTGTCGTGGGAGAATTTTCGTGACTAATGTTACACTTTGCACATTAATTCATCTAAACGCGTTTGTGGTATTCATACAATATGAAACAACCATTCACAACCTAGTTGCTACCAACATGTGGTTCATGGACCGTTTCTAGAAAACAAAAACTCCGTAATCTAATTACATGTCTTCGTATTGAATCTTCATCTTCTCGAAACGGATCTTCCTCCGGTCTTCGTCATTACATATAAATTTTACATTGAAAATTGCATCCTTGATACAAAAATTTCTAGTAAAATAAATAGGCTCAAAACGGCCTTTACAACCCAGTCAAATAAAACTGAATGATTCAAAACTAAGACCATGAACCACATCACCATTTAAAATAATGCATCAAACACATTAAAATAAATGGCATTCATAATTAATCTAAATATTGATCCAATATAAATTAATCCATCCAAACGAATTAATCCAATTAATTCAAACAACCGTTAATTTTAGCTTGTTCCGGACGATAAAATATTTCATTAAATTAATTCCCCTAAGAATAAAATTACCATAATTATATCTTAGTCAAATTAAATCAAATTTAATTTGTGGGAAATTATTTACCGAACCAAATATAAAAACAGAGCCAAAAACACAAGGCTCGGACCAAGCCCGCGGCTTAGGGGTCTGCCCACCAAAGACCACCTTGCTGTCGGCGATCCGGTCCGGCCATTTTTTCGGCTCGTATTTTCGTCCCGAATCCAAAAATAATATTTTTCTAATTTTTATATTACACAATTAAATCAGTTTTTCAAAAGAAAAATAGATTCATATTGTAACATAAAATCATGAAAAATTAATTTTTAGATGAACAAATATCAACGATTAATGCGATTATGATTCCAAATCATAAACCATCAAATCAAGCATTCCAAATGCTAAATAATGTATATACGATCGCAAGACCTACGCTCCGATACCACTATTGGGATTCGGTGCCTAAAACGAAGGCCCAGCGGAAGCGGTAAAATGAAAATTAATTCGATCCGAATCCCTACGAGGATCGATCGAGCTACGTATATACGAATAATATACGAAACACAAGAGATATAGAAACTCAGCCTTGTAGCCCATTGATTAAATGGATTCCTTCTCTTGAGCTATTCCCCAAGTTTTAGTTGTTCTCCACGAATCCAGTCCGCTCCAAGCTCTTGGATGATCCAACGCCGAAAAGACAACGTCTCTACTTGTCACGCGCCGGATAAACGAACGGAACGACAATCACCCGATTAACCTCTAAGGTTACGGCTAGAATCAAGTGATGGAACCCTATATTCAAGATTATAACACTCTAAGTGCTTAATTTATATCTCTCAATTAATCCTCACAATATTTCTCCAATAAAAATATGAAGGAGATGAAGAACACTTTGAAGACAAAGAAAAACTATTTGCTTCTCTCTTTTCTTTTCTCAAAAATGTGTGTTTTATCAAGTGGGAGGGAGAGATGTTGTCTTCATTTTATTCTTCAAGAATCAAGACCATATCACCTAAAACAATATCTTAAAAGATGTTGTCCCCTTGGTGCCCATATGTCTTCCACCTTTCAAGGTGAAGACCAAGACCAAAGGGTGGTGGTTGGTAAGGGGCGGCCATCTAGAAAATCGGATGGATTTGGTTCGTTTCGGACTCCCGATTAGTCCAAACAGATAAACTCCAATTATGTTCCGATATATTTATATCGATTAATTAATCCAATTAATTAATCATATCAAATACATAATAATATAATTAATTTCGCCAAGAAATAATTATATTCATGAATTAAATTAATCACCCAGTAATTTATTTAATGCATTAGGCCGTAAATTAATTTATCCAATAAATCAATTTAGACATCCAATGTCCCAGTAAATTAGATATCCAATATCTAATATTCATAATGATATATTAAGCTCGATTCATTCCGTCGTCAATCCTATTGCGCGGCTCGGTAGGTTCGTCTTAGTCAGCAATTGGGAAGAACCAAAGAGTAGTAGCACCACCTAGCCACCTGGCGGCCTACATTGTACCCCAACTGAGAACGAATGATTGGGATCATTCAAGAACCATTCTGTCCTGAATACCCGTATACGTATAAACCCTTCTTTCAAATGTCCCGATCAAGTTATAGGGTCACGGTCAGTCAACCCTATCTGTACTTGACGCTATGCATGCGTTAATGCAAATCGAGATCATCGAGCTCTCGTGTATCCAATACAACTAGCTCCAATGCTTTGGCCAAATACTTATGATCTCATCTGCCAATAACTGCATAGGACATATAACCCGCTCACTAACGGGAGAAAGAATTCTATCTTGGTATTCAGTAGGACCTGCTACTTGCCCCTCAAGATGCACGTCGAGGTTGACCCCCACCTCCCGGTTTATAAGGTCGAACTACTCTAATGAAAATCTTTACGTCACAAGCATATCCCTACTAAATCCTCAAGTTGAAGGTTCACGAATACCTATCACAACCTTTCGATTCCGTCATTATCTGTCCCAGAGTGAAATACGTGTGACGAATCGAGGGTGAGTCGGTTCGAGTATAGTAATCCAATTAGCATACCTATAAGGTGTGCTCCAACTAACCATTAGTGTTCGACAGGCACTCTCCTTTTCAAAGAACACGTCATACAAGTCTTCACATAAAGTTAACGCCCAGTCAAGTTTCATCGACTTGTGAATGATTAAGTATTTGAGCTATAAACCTTTCCAGTGCCAACCCCCTTATCCAATAAGGAGTGGAACGTTTTGCTCTCAAATACACGGACTAGTTTCTATATGTATATTTACGAGTTAAGAATGCCAGTAACTACCAGTAAATAAAGAAACATCTATTGCCTTATATAAATGATTTGCATAATTACAAGTATAATGCCCTCACTCAACATCCTATGAGTGGCATTCGAGGGCATACTCCTAACAAGAAAAACCAAATAGTTGACCCGGAATAGTACATTTCTTCCCCTTTTCTTTTCTCGGCCGAGAATTGGGCGATTTGGGTGATTGGAAAGTTGGAAGTGGGGCGATTTTCATCATATATTCAAGATCTTGAGTCTCTAACACCAGATTATAATCATTTAATCATCTTCTACCTCTTGAATCAAGGTAAATCTTCTAGAACCCTATTTTGGGGGAGATTTGGGATTTTTCACGTTTTTGTTCGATTCGTTCCGTTTTGTTGGTTAATTCATGATGAATATGATTAAACTTGTTGATATTCTAAGTTTTCCTATGGATTCATGGTATATTTCGTGGTTTTTTCATAATCGAGAGGGTTTGGTTGTGGTCCGCCCTCGTTGTTGCTCTTGTGTGAATATACATGAATCTTAGGCGGGTTTTCGAGTGTATTCTATTTCCGTATTCGTTTAGAAATGGTTGTGATTGTATTCTTCGAATCGCTAGGTTTGGTTTCTCCGGTTCCTCGCCTTCGTGTTTGATCCTTCCTTTCCGTTCGTGTCACCATCTTTTGATCGAGGCAAGTACCCTTATGAACTTACAATCTTGACATAGTATTGTACATGAGAAATGGTGTGTGTGTGTGTGTGTGTGTGTGTGTGTATGCTAACTACGGGGTAGATCCGATGGGGTCTCGGTAGGGGTCCACAGAGACATGGATCGACAAGCTTGCTTTTAACCACTACGGGTTAGACCCGATGGGGTCTCGGTAGGGGTCCACAGAGGAGTGGATCGATGGTTAATTATGGTGCATTTTACAAATGTGATTTGATTATGGCATTTCCAGAAATAAGTGTTTTTGAACTATATTTTCATGATTGCATGTATTGACTATATGTGTAAGGTGTAAGTTGTTCATTTGGTTACTTGTACTAGCGTAATTTCTAACCCCTTTGGGGGACCCGTTTTGGGGAAATTCGTTTTATGAATTTCAGGTCAGGTTCTTCGAGATGAATGGGTGCTGGACCAGTACGCGGATGACGGGCATGCGTGATGATTGTGCATGAGTGTGTTTTTGTGGTTTTCTGTATTTTGATGCGATTATCAATTTGTAAACTAATAGAAGTACTCGAGTACTTAGGAAATTTGGGTTGTTCGGTTTGTAATGTTTGTCTATTATGTTGGTGTCGGATGATTGTGTTATGTTTGACCGGTTAAACTGGGTGGATTATTGATTTGCAACTTTATGACGTGATATTTTATGTTAATTCCGTGAGTCGATGAGTATGTTTGGTCGTCTAGCCTGGTGGGTCCCATGTAGGGATCCACAGCGCTGTAATATATCCTAAATATCTTGGGGGTGTTACAGAAAATGGTATCAGAGCGCTCTAGATTTATGGATACCTAGGCTTGTCGATTTATTGGGTCTTGTTGTGTTTTGTTTTGCACATCGTCATCACGCTGCCATGATTCAGGTGCTTCCAGTGCCCGTAAATTTTTCCTTACTCTGTTCCTTGTTTCCTTGTACTGCACCTTTGATTCTCGATTTGTGATTGTTTTTCTTCTTGTACTTACCATCATATGGCTTTTGCTACTTACTTAATATCAATATAGATGCTGGAAGAGGCCGTGGTTGTGGGCATGGTCGTGGTCGTGGACGCGGCTGGGGACATGGGGCAGCCGGTCAGGTGGCCACGTCGCATTCTTCCGGAACCGACAGTACCGATGACCGTTATAGCCATGCTTCTACTCAGGATGGCGCCGACCTTGGTGTTGCGGTTGTTATGCAACAAATGGTGAATCAGATGGCGGCGATAGCTCAGGCGGTTCAGAACCCGAATCCGGCCCATGCTGCTCAGGATGGAGCAGACCGCTGGCTTCAGGATGTCATCAAGATGCATCCTCCTCACTTTTCGGGAGCCTTAGACCCAATTGGCTGGGAGGGGTGGATCAAGGAGATATCCAAGGTTTTTATTGCCAACAACTGTCCTGAGGACCATAAGGTCCCTATTGCCCAGTATTTTCTCACTGGGGATGCTACTGACTGGTGGGAGGCCGTTGAGCCCAGGGACCATGGTGCTACATGGGACGAGTTTAAGGACTTGATGGAGACCAAATACTATCTGTGGCCGATCAAAAAGGCTCGAGTCCATGCCTTCTTTGATGCTAAGCCTCGGGATGTCCCTGTTTCTCAGGATATTGCTGACTTCAATCGCGAGTTGGGCTTCGTGAAGGCCCAGGTTAGAGAAGAAAGCGACAAGATTTTCCATTTCTCCAGGCGGATGAAATTGTCGATTCGTGACTACATGTCTAGGATTGTCTGCACTACTTTGAAGGATTACTATAGTAGATCCCTTGCTTACGATATGTCCGTGACGGCTAGTGAGGCGACTCGCGAGAGCAAGAAGCAGAAGTCCGGCGGTAGTTTCTCGGGCCACAAGGGTGGGGGTCAGTAGAAATCCCAATCTGCTAATTTTTCCGCCGGTGGTGGTCCAGTTCGTTCTACTGGGGGTTCCCGTGGAACTACCAGTGCTCCTTTCCGTGATGTGAAGTGTTTTAATTGTGGTCGTACAGGCCACGTCAGTCGTACTTGTTTGAGCCCTTTGCTGACATGTAATCAGTGTGGCCAGTCGGGCCACAAGGCTGCTTTCTGTGCCGAGAGGGAAAGAATCCTTAGTGCCCGGGCTTCCATTCCAGCGCCTAGGGAACCAAGTGTGAATCAAGGATCGTTTGCTTCTCAATCTCTGCCGAGTGCTAGTCGAGGGAGAGGACGGGCTCAGCCCGCTAAGGGGGGAGCTTCCAGTGTCGGCTCTGCCCACCCGCGTATATATGAGATGAGGAGGGCCGATGACCTAGCCGCCACCGTAGCTAGTGGTGGAGTCGAGCTTTCGTCGATTCCAGTTGCTAGTGAATTTCCTGACGTTTTTCCTGATGAGTTACCGGGTTTGCCACTGGACCGTGAGGTATAGTTTGCTATTGAGTTAGAGCCGGGTGCGGCTCCGATTTCAAAAGCGCCGTATCGCATGGCACCTTCCGAGATGGCCGAGTTGAAGAAGCAGTTGAGTGAGCTTCTTGAGTCGGGATATATTCGACCGAGTGCTTCGCCTGGGGCGCACTGGTTCTGTTTGTGCGGAAGAATGATGGTTCACTGCGTTTGTGTATCGACTATCGCGAGCTAAACGAGGTGACCATCAAGAACAAGTATGCCTTACTCCGTTCATCCTGGTTCGAGTAAGATGTACAAGGACCTGAGGAGGAATTTTTGGTGGAATGATATGAAAGAGGAGGTCGCACGGTTTGTAGCGAGATGTTTGACTTGTAAGCAGGTCAAAATCAAGCATCAGCTACCGGCTGGGTTATTGCAGTCGCTTCCCGTCCCGGAATGTAAATGAGAAGATATTTCAATGGACTTCATCACGAGTTTGCCGAGATCGAGATCAGGCATGAATATGGTTAGGGTGATCGTAGATCGTCTTACCAAGTCGGCACATTTTCTAGGCATCAAGCACTAGTAGAAACAGCCCCTTCCTTGACCCTTTTTTTATGACCAACAGTCGAAGATGACTCGCAAATAGCTTAGTCACATAATCAGAGTCATAACGCGTAAAATGTCCATTAGCGATGACGCCAGTTTACATGTGTCAAAAAGTGTCAGTCATAATCATTTTCATTCCTCTCCTACGTACTTATCGATTCATTCCTCTCCTACGTACTTATCGATTCATTCCTCCTATTCCCGTCAACACAAGAAACACACTCAAACACACACACTTAACCCAAATCTCACAAATCTCTCACAAACATCAGTCGATTCATCACTCAAATCACTCAAATCTCTCAAACACACACACTTAGTCGATTCACCCCCAAATCTCACACACATCAGTTGATTTTGCCCCAAATCTCTCAAGCCCTAATTTCAATCGTTTTGTGGAAGTTGCAGTCGCGTAATCAAAAAGGTATGTTCATAAAACCTAATCAAAACTCTCATGGATAAATCTTGGATTAAATAGATAGATTATCAATCGCGTACGAGGAAGGTGTGAATGCATTTTTAGAGTTTGCACAATGTAATAATCCGAATTCGGACGCCATTCCATGTCCTTGTGTAAATCGTATAAATTTGTGTCACACTTCGTTTCCTAACGTGCGCTATCACCTGTTTAAACACGGGTTCGATGAGAAGTATAAGGTTTGGTCCTTCCACGGAGAGAGTTTATCTAAGTCCGAACCTAATGAGTCTAATCAGCCTAGACCTCCTCAGTTCGACTATGCGAAGGAGATGCTACATGATGCCTACACATATGTAGAGAATGAACCTAGTTCATTGAAGTCACTTCTTGAACAATGCGAGAAGCCACTTTATGAAGGGTCTAACCATAATGCACTAAGTGGGTTCTGAAATTCCAACATTTGAAGGGTCAATTTGGTGGTCCGATACAAGCTTTGATGCTTTATTGGGCGAGCTAAATGATGTTTTGCCTCCAAATAATGCAATCCCTAAGTCGCTATACGAAGCCAAGAAGTTGCTAAAAGGCCTAACTATAGAATACATAAAGTATCATGCTTGTGCTAATGATCGTGTCTTATTCGGAAAGAACATGAGGATGCTACTCAATGTCCAACATGTGGCACTTCTCGGTGGAAGGAGAATACCAAGAACGTGCCGAGAAAAGTTGTTTGGTATTTTCCGCCAATTCCTAGATTTAGGAGAATGTTCGCGTCACCAGAAACCGCACGGGACCTGACTTCGCACGCGCAAGGTCGGGTCAGTGATGGAAAGCTGAGACATCCTTCTGATTCCCCATCTTGGAAACTTGTTGATGACAAGTGGAAAGACTTTGGAAACGAAGATAGGAATCTGAGGTTAGCCTTGTCCGCGGACGGTATAAATCCTCATAAGTCATTAAGTGCAAAGTATAGTTGTTGGCCGGTTACCCTAGCAACATACAATCTGCCTTCTAATTTGTGTATGTCAAGAAAGTTCTTGATGTTGACTCTATTGATATCAGGTCCAAGGCAACCTGGTAACAATATCGATGTCTACTTGGCACCACTAATTGCAGATCTGAAAGAGTTGTGGGAACCAAGCATTAAGACATACGATGCTTATAGGAAACAGTTCTTCAATTTAAAAGCAGTCTTACTTTGGACTATAAATGACTTTCCCGCATATGGTGACCTGTCAGTGTGTTACCAAAGGTTATAAAGCGTGTCCAAGTATGTTCCGAGGAGACCTACTCACAATGGTGACAAATTCCAAAAAGTATGCTTCCTCGGGCATAAAAGATTCCTCGATAATACATCCGTTTCGCAAAAGAAAAAGGATTTCAATAATCAACAAGAGAGCGGTCTGATTAGAAGACCGAAATCGGGTGAAGAAGTTTACGAGTATCTTGAGGGGTTTGAGACTAAATGGGGTAAGAAGATTAAGGCAAAGAAGGATATTTACACGTGGAAGAAGAAAATATCAAAGAAGAAGAAGAAAATGCCACGTTTGCAGAGATCGAAAAAGATAAAAGAAACTGTCGATGCGAGATCGAAACTTTTCAAAAAAAATCTATTTTTTGAACTAGAAATCGAAGCATTTGCTTGTTCGTCACCGATTAGATGTGATGCATATAGAAAAAATGTATGCGAGAGTATTTATGGACGTTCTTGAATTTGCAAGGCAAGACGAAGGACGGTTTAAACGCACGAAAAGATCTTAAAGAGTTGGGGATTAAGCCCGAGTTAATAAGTCAACCGAAAGTGTCCGCCATTATCTTCCACCATTTGTCTACTCATTAAACATTTCGGAGAAACTTATGTTTTATGACATTGTCTAACATAAAAGTGCCGAAGGCTATTCCTCCAATTTTAAGAATCGGTGTCCAACGATTCGAAGTTGAATGGATTGAAGTCCAACGATTGTCACGTACTAATGCAATGATTCTTCCTTTTGCAATCAAAGGGGTGTTAGACGTGAAAGTTAGGAAAACTATTATATCGTTGTGTCACTTCTTCAACGAAATGTAGTAAAGTTGTTGATGTTAGTAATCTAGGCAAGTGCAAAATGACATCGTATTAACTTTGTGCTTATTAGAGAAGTATTTTCCGCCTTCGTTTTTCGATGTCATGATTCATTTGATGGTGCATTTAGTCAGAGAGGTTAGGTTATGTGGCCCAGTCCACTTTAGGTGGATGTATCCGTTTGAGAGGTACATGAAAACACTAAAGGGTTATGTACGAAACCATTATCGACCCGAGGGTTGCATGGCAGAATGTTATGTGGCAGAGGAAGCATTAGAGTTCTGTTCCGGTTACTTAGAAAACATGAAGTCTATTGGAAATCGTAATGATCGAGTTGACGAAAGAATTCGCACTGGTAAACCTTTATCAGCGCCTACCATCCGTGTTGTGGATTCTAAGTTACTTGATCAGGCTCATCTCTATGTAATACGAAACACTGCCGACGTTGAACCGTACATAAATCAGCATATGTTAGAACTTAATGATCTTAACCCGTGTCGAAATAATACATGGCTACAGACCCAACATAGTCGGACGTTTAGTGGCTGGTTTAAGAAGTTGGTTGAAAAGGGTTTGGCTAACGGGGAAAATATTTGTGAAACTGTTCGTTGGTTAGCAAAAGGCCCTGATTTTGCCGTTAGTGAATATACCGGTTATGCCATAAATGAATATAAATTCCATACAAAATCTCGCGATGAATCTAAAACCACTCAAGGTAGTGGAGTATCTATAGTTGCAAATACTATGCAGATTGCTAGTGCAAAAGACTCCAATCCGGTGCACGGGCAACATTACCTACTTCGGTCGCATATTGGAAATATGGGATCTTGATTATCGTACATTTACGATTCTGTTTTCATGTGTGAATGGGTAGATAGTCGTGGAGTAAGAAAAGATGATTTAGGGTTCATGAGTTAACTTTGATAGGCTTGGTCAGCAGTCCGAACCCTTCATATTAGCTAGTCAAGCAAGACAAGTTTTTTTCGCTCCGACCAACAAGATAGGAACACGTTAGTTGTTGGCTTCACACCACATAGGATGCATAAATATGGAGATTTAAGTGAAAATGATGATGTGGGTGAATTTGATGTTACACAAGATATGAACTGTCTTTAGTAGACCTAGACGATGATTTTAAGTGTACGCGCCCGGATGACGAGGGCATATTCGTCTTAGATCATTAGTTTTTGGTATGTTTATTTATTATTTAACTGTTTAGTTACTATTTAACTGTTTATTTATTATTTGTTAACAGTTTATTTTGTTAATTTTAAACAGGTTGCTTTTTGGTAATAAGATGGCCTCGGGTTCTGGTTCTGATTCGGACGGCGAAGATGTTTCTGGAACCGGTTCTGGTTCTGAGTCGGATCCCGAATTCGGTTCCAAGCAAAGAGGCCCAACAATAAAAGCAAAGGCGAAGAAGAAAACAATAATTACTTATAATAAAAGAGGTGTGCCAGTTGGACCGGGGGCGAAGAAACTGTCAACTTTTGAGGGATTGGTTGCAAGATCTATGGTTCCCATAACCTATGATTCTTGGTTAGTTGTAGATGCTGAAACAAAGGAAGCTTGTTGGCAATATATTTTGGTAAGTATTGAAATATTTTATTCTAATTATGTTTTAGTTTTAGTAATTTATTCTAACTGTGTTTTGTTACGTTTCAGACACATTTTGTAGTTAGCCTAAAGAGCTCAAGCAAGTTCTCCACAATCGGGGTAAAGTGGAAAAACTTCAAGCATTATCTCTACAAGAAGTACATTAAGCCACTAAAGGATGATGAGTCCTGTGAGGCCAAGGAGCAGTTAAATACTCCTCCCGCATGTTATCCGTCCGTGAAAAAAGACTGAAGTCATTCGTATCACAAAGAACTAAGAAAGCTTTTGAGGTATTTGTATTTGTTTAAGTTTGTTAAATAGTTATAATTTGTATTTGTTTAAGTTTCTAACTATTTGTATTTGTAAAACAGAAAGGAGTGCAAAGGCGTCGCCTATCCGGCACGTAATAAGTACAACCATCGTTTGAGCCGAAAGGGATATCTTGGACTCATTTCGAGATGGTATATGTAATTTAATTTAATTTAATTTAATTATATTCTTATGTTAATTGACTTTTATTTTGTTGACAACTTAGATGACGAAACTAGCCTAGAGGAAGAAGAAATTGATCGGGTAGAATGTTGGAAAAAGCAAGAGAAAAGAAGAAAGGAGGTTTCGATCCAAATTATCCCAACAAGTTATCGATAAAATTGTAAGTTTCATATAGTCTCTTCTTTATTTTGGTATGTTATAAGTTTTTAAAAGTTTGACTTGTTGCTTGTTTGTTGTTAACTATTTTGGTATGTTTGACTTGTAATCTGGTTTGTGTATTCAGGAGGAGCTAAAGAAGGACAAAGATTTCATAGAAGATCCAATGGGAGCACAAGATTTGTTAACAGAAGCTCTGGGTACCGAAGAACAACGTGGGCGTGTTCGTGGGATGGGTCGTTATATAACACCGCATCAGTACTTTCTAATACCCAAAAATATCAAGCAGTACCTGAGACAACATGCTAAGAAGATGAACCAACGGCTCAGAGATGTTGAAGATGAGTTAGCAAGAATGAAAAGATGTGGAAGTAATGCTTCTGAGGGTGCAAGTAATTACCATTTCTGGAGCGATCAAGACGAAAAACCAAATGAACCAACTGAACCAAATGTAAGTCATTTATATATTCTGTTTGGATTTATAACTTAAACACTCAGGTTTACGAACATATAAATCTTGTGTAGGATAAATCATGCTATCTTGCGGTCGATGATCCTTCAAATATAGTCGCCAAAGGAACCATAGTGAATCCGTTTGTTGAAGGTATATATTTATATATATTTAAACTTTATATATATTCTTACTTATTTAATATTTATTTGTTCATATATTAGATGGGAACCTTCAAGTTACCGTTGATACATCTGTTCAAGGAGAAGCTAAGCTACCGAATCCAATTCCCGATGAGTTTGTTGAGACTGTTAAAGATGCCCTCGGGTACATACTAAGTTGGCCGACTCACCTAGTCATTCCATGTTCTGGTTTCGTATGTTTTTTATTATAAAACAGTTGACTTTTTTATGTTTAAGTTAGTTAATTAGTGTTAGTTATAGTTTGACTTGGTTATATTTGTGTAGAACAAGATAGCAGTGGTCAAAAAGATGGAGAAAAAGGATGTTACCCAAGAAAAGGAGAAACGCAGAATCGAAGAAGCAAACAAGCGAAAAAAAGATGAAAAAGAAGCCAAAAGAAAAGAAGAAGAAGGAAAGAAGAATGGAGAGTTGGGAATTGGGACCCACCACAAAAAACAAAACAACAAGACGCCCCAACGCGAAGCCAACAACCACCAACCGACAGTTTACAAAACACGACCCGAGGTAAACTGATCGATCTTTGTATTTAACATTTATTATTTTTTCAAGTTTTTCTATTTTTATTAACAAAATGACCAAAATGTCCTCCTACTCAAAGTTGACCAATTGCGCATAACATATGTGGATGATGGGAAAAAGTTACACTTGGTTGCGGTATTTTTTCTAGTTTTTCTATTTTTCAAGTTTTTCAAGTTTTTGTAGTTGATATGTTGATAATAACCACTTGATATGTTGTAGTTGAAGTGAAGGATAAAGGCCAAAGTCCGGAAACTCGCCATCATTGCAAAAACTAAGAAAAAGGCCGAAATCCATTGAGAAAAATGATGACGAGAGGCGTAAGAGAGTACTAAGAGAATTAACGAAAGGCTTGGGTTGAAAATGACCGCAATGATGGTTGATGGACAAGTTGCGAAGGTCGATTCCATTAAAGTGCAAAGGCGAGGATGATTTTTTTGGGTACGACGGTTTCACGTAAGTTAGTTAACTTATAATTTAGTTATTTTAGCTAGTTAATTTAATTACTTAGTTAATTTAGTTAACTTTATTTTAACAGTACTTAAACTGGAATGACTTTGACAAGCTTTTGCGATGGATGAATTAAGCGGTCTTGTCGTTGCATCTTATACCATGTAAGTTAGTTAATTTAGTTAGTTAATTTAGTTAACTTATTATTTAGTAGTTAATTTAGTTAATTAACTCTATTTTAACAGGTTCTTGTATGAGCAAATCAAGAATGGGTCACAACAAGATCATGGAGTTTGTTTCATGACCCCGACTGCAACCATGACTTCTGGACGTAAAGCGAGGGTCCAGAATATCGAGGATGCAAGTCGAGTCATTGCAAAACGATTATCTTCAAGGAAGCAAAATGACATTGTCATACTGCCATACAATCCTGGGTTAGATTTTCGACAATCTTCAAATTAATTAGTAAATATTAACTGTTTTTAACATAATTTGATTTTTGTTTTTTGTAGAAGACATTGGGTGTTGGGCGTCCTTAATATGAAGACAAGCACATGCTATTATCTCGATTCCCTCACGACAAGCGATGTCAATTCTCAGTTTAAGCAAATAGTGGATGCGTAAGTAATACAAATTCTCTTTAACCATTATCTCTATGATGTAATACTTAATCAAGTTAATTCGGTGTGTAGGGCAATTGCAATGTATGATGTACAAGTTGGAAGCAAGAAGAGAACCAAACTTATCGGGTTAATTCTAAGGTTAGTTAATCGATCTAAGGTTATTATATATATTTATGTGATTATGCAGGTCGGTAGTAATTAGTCTTGTGTTGTTTTAAGATATATAAAGTTAAGTTGTAGTAAAGTTAGTAATTAATTGTAACAATTAATCGTGGTGCATTGTGTAGTGTCCACGTCAGCCGGATTCACCGAATGTGGGTACTTCATGTCAAGTTTATGAAGGAGGTTGTTAAGCATGGAGTTCGGGTTCTCGAAAATGACAATGTAAGTTAATTACTTAAAGTAGCTATAAAGTTTACTTTTTATTAGTTTATTTGAAGTAGGTATGATTAAGTATGAATGAAGTATGTTAAAGTATGGAATGGATTGTCTTAACTGGTTTATGGTGTATAGAGACAGGTTTGATTTTGTTGATTTGTGTTGTTTTATGGTGTTTAGAGTCTGGTTTGATTTTGTTGATTTGTGTTGTTTTATGGTGTTTAGAGTCTGGTTTGAATCTCAGTTTTGTGACTGTGAATTGGCAGCTGGTTTTAGAGTTTAGATGCCGTTTCTCGGTTGTCCCTGTTATTGGCTAGTTAACTTGTCTAATTATGCTTGTTTTACTGTTTCGTAACTTGTAAGTGAAGGTTGTTTTACTGCTTGGTAATTGAATCTCAGTTTGTGTAGGTTATTGCCTAGTTAATTGATCATCTTGTTTTACTTGTAAGTGTAGGTTATTTGTTTTGTTAATATGAATTGGCAGCTGGTTTTAGTTGTAAGTGTAGGTTATTGCCGGCTCTCGGTTGTCCCTGTTATTGCCTAGTTTTGTGACTGTGAATTGAAGTTTTGTGACTGTGAATTGTGGCTGTTGGTGATAATGAGTGAAGGGGATTATAGGGAACTTAGATCTCTTGCATGCTTTGGTAGTGGGGAAGAGTCCGCAAAGTAGCTCTTATGGTATTTTTAAGCTGCATTTAGATCTGAAGAACTTGCCTCGACTGTAATGACAACTTAATATGGATATCCTGCTTGATTTTGCAACACAAACTTGCATATGCCACTGTCATGAAGTTTCAGACTTTCATTTTATCTCACTGGAATTATTTATATTATTATTATTATTTTCATTCATCAGGTGAGTAATGAGTCGTGTTCCATGATGTACGTGTTGATTTTACAATATCAATCACGTAATGTGATATGACTATAGCGATTATCTTTGAACCAACACCGTCTCATGATATTTTTATATAATCGAAACATGTGATGTTGATGGATTTGGAATCATATGATGCACATTTTTATTAAGCTTTTGCCATAAACTTTTGCTGACACATGAATCGGATCATACAGCAGTTACCATTGAGAATCTGAGATTTTAGAGGATTGACTGTTGCTTAGAACTACATTGACTTAGTAATAGGAACTTTCAGGTACTTATATTTGATCTAGCAGATATTTGAATCGTCGTCTGACAAATTATGTTATCCCATACATCGAAAAAGATATTCACCTTGCAGATTATCATACAAGTAAATAGTGTAACTGGAATCACTGGATAAGTTGATTCTGATCTATTTTTTTCATTAATCGGGTACCTTTATCCTAACTATCTTGTAGTTGGTCTTAGTTGTCTTATTTAAACTGTGAATTGTGGCTGTTGGTCTTAGTTGTCTTATTTAAACTGTGAATTGAAGTTGTGACTGTGAATTGAAGTTGTCACTGTGAATTGTGATTGAATTGTGGTTTTGTGACTGGTCTTAGTTGTCTAGCTTAGTTAGTCCGCGGATCCTATTTAAACTGTTTTAACTTGTTGTTTTATTTGACTAGATTGGAGGTGAAAGCAACGACTACACTGATGCGGATTTCACGACATTCGAGAAGAATGGTGTACTTATGTGTCGAATTTTATTTTTAGGGAGTAAAGCTTTGTAGGAATAGGTACAGTTGGTAGAAATGGGTACAATTGGTGTAATCGTAAACTAGATAATATTGATCCGATTTTGACATGATCGAGTTTAGTCGAGTCATGTAATGAATTGGTAACGCATGGTTTTGCGATATATATGAAATGCGTTAATTTTGTACAATCGATCAGCAGGTTTTGTAATGAATTGGGTACGATTGGTATATAATTGCAGGTTTAGCAGGGGGTCATAAAAGCCAGAAAAAAAATAGAAAATTTTGAAGTTATGACACGCAAAAACTGAAATCAGAAAAAGGGGTCATAACTTTTATGACACGCATATATAGTTGTCAGAAAAAGGCGTCATAAAGTGGGTGTCATAAAGTGCGTGTCATTGTACAATGACGAACAAATGCGAGTCATAACGAGTTATGACTGGTCCTTCTATGACCAGCATTTGCGCGTCATAAAGGCCCTTTATGACGCCAAATGCGCGTCAAGAAAGACTCTTTTTCTACTAGTGAAGGATGCTTGGGGTCCGGAAAAGCTGGCTCGGGTGTTTATTGCGCAGATTGTGAGACTTCATGGTACTCTAAAGTCTATTATTTCGGATTGGGATGGCCATTTTGTATCGCATTTTTGGCAGGCGGTGCATAAGGCGTTGGGTACTCGTTTGCGTCTGAGCACTTCTTTTCATCCTCAGTCGGATGGGCAGTCGGAGCGCATTATCCAGACGTTTGAGGATATGTTGCGCTTGTGATCTCGATTGGTGCAGTGACTGGGAGGAGCATTTACCATTGATCGAGTTCACGTACAACAATAGTTGGTACGCGTCGATTCGCATGGCACCGTATGAGGCACTTTATAGGCGGCGTTGTCGATCACCGATTTGTTGGAATGAGGCATCCGATTTGGTTGGGACCGAACCAGATATCGTTATGGAGATGAGGCGGAAGGTGGAATTGATTCGTGAGAGGATGTTGACTGCTCAGAGTCGATAGAAGTCGTATGCTGATGTTCGTCTTTGACCTTTGGAATTCGAGGTGGGGAACCACATTTTGCTAAAGGTGTCGCCGACGGAGGGGGTTTTCCGCTTCGGGAAGAAGGGAAAGTTGAGCCTGAGATTTATTGGGCCCTTTGAGATCCTCGAGAGGGTAGGCGAATTGGCATACCGGTTGACGTTACCTCCGGCCTTGAGTCACGTTCATAGTGTTTTCCATGTTTCCCAGTTGAGAAAATATGTTCTGGATCCTAGTCACATCATCGACTTTGGTGAAATTGATATCGTTGAGGATATTACTTTCGAGAAGCATCCTTTGAAGATTTTGGAGCATCGTGAGAAGCGGCTGAGGCATAAGACCATTCCCTTGGTCAAGGTGCAGTGGTCTAGGCATGGTGTCGAGGAGACAACTTGGGAAACCGAGGATAACATGCATGCTAAGTACCCCGAGTTGTTTGTTTCTTAAGTTTCGGGACGAAACTTATTTTTAGAGGGGTAGAATGTAATATCCGCATTTTTCTTTTCCCGGTGCTTTCTAGATTTGGTGTTTCTTGTCTTGGTGGCTCGTGTGTAACCGTATGTGTATTTCGGGAATACTTATTTTTGGATTTATTTTACTCAATTCCGCAATTGTTGGCTTCTCCGTCACTTATTGAACCGATTCTCGTAATTGTTGTTCGGAACCGCCGTTTTGGGGTTGCCTTAGATCCGTTGTATGTTATTATGCATATTGTGTTGTTACGTTTGATGCTTCAGTCGTGCTTCGGTGTTTAGGACCGTTCTTATCCCGTTCCTAACGCGTGCTAATATTATTATATAGCGCACGCTAAGCATTCTTCAGTAGCGCACGCTACGCTTGTTGGTAGCGCGCGCTAGCGAGTTGAGCCCCGGGAGGGGCAGTGAGCCTGTTCCTAATCTAAGTCCTCTGGACCAACGGTTTAGCGCACGCTACGTTTGTCTAGCGCACATTATTGTTGAGGTCTAGCGCGTGCTAGGTTGCCAGTAGTGCGTGCTAGGTTGCCGGTAGCGCGCGCTAACGCGACAGTCTAGTACTGGACAGTTTACTTCTGGACTCGGTCAGGTGCCCAGGTAGTGCACGCTATAGCCCGATGGCGCGAGCTACCGAGACGCTTCTAGCGCACGCAGAGTTTCCAGTAGCGCACGCTAACGCAGTCAGGTGAGTACTGGGCAGTTTACCTCTGGACTCGGTTGATGTCCAGGTAGCGCACACTATGGCCCGATAGCGCGCGCTACCGAGAGTCTATTAGCGCACGCTAATTTCCTGTTAGCACACGATAACGGTCCAGAACTTTGAATTCTGGACTGGGGTGTTAGCGTTCTGGACTGGGTTATTATTCGATAGCGCACGCTAACTCTACATGTTAGCGCAAGCTAATAACCCTCTGGTTATAAAAAACAGAGAGTTGACCCGGAATAGTTCACTTCTTCCTCTTTTCTTTTCTCGGCCGAGATTTGGGCGATTTGGGCGATTGGAAACTTGGAAGTAGGGTGATTTTCATCATCTATTCAAGATCTTGAGTCTCTAACACCAGATTATCATCATTTAATCATCTTCTACCTCTTGAATCAAGATAAATCTTCTAGAACCCTGTTTCGGGGGAGATTTGGGGGTTTTCACGTTTTCGTATGATTCGTTCCGTTTTGTTGGTTAATTCATGATGAATATGATTAATCTTGTTGATATTCTTAGTTTTCCTACTGATTCATGGTATATTTCGTGATTTTTGCGTAATCGAGAGGGTTTGGTTGTGGTCCGCCCTCGTTGTTGTTCTTGTGCGAATATACATGAATCGTAGTCGGGTTTTCTAGTGTATTCCATATCCATATTCGTTTAGAAATGATTGTGATTGTATTCTTCGAGTCGCTAGTTTCGGTTTCACGGGTTCCTCACGGTCGTGTTTGATTCTTTCTTTCCGTTCGTGTCACCGTCTTTTGATCGAGGCAAGTACCCTTATGAACTTACAATCTTGACATAGTAGTTTTGCATGAGAAATGGTGTGTGTGTGTGTGTATGCTCACTACCGGTTAGATCCGAAGGGGTCTCGGTAGGGGTCCACAGAGACGTGGATCGACGAGCTTGCTTTTAACCACTACGGGTTAGATCCGATGGGGTCTCAGTAGGGGTCCACAGAGACGTGGATCGATGGTTAATTGTGGTGCATTTTACAAATGTGATTTGATTTTTTCATTTCCAGAAATGAGTGTTTTTGAACTATGTTTTCATGATTGCATGCATTGACTATATGTGTAAGGTGTAAGTTGTTCATTTGGTTACTTGTACTAGCGTAATTGCTAACCCCTTTGGGGGGACCCGTTTTAGGGAAATTCATTTTATGAATTTCATGTCAGGTTCTTTGAGACGAACGGGTGCTGGACCAGTACGCGGATGACGGGCATGCGTGATGATTGTGCATGAGTGTGTTTTTGTGGTTTTCTGTCTTTTGATGCGATTATCAATTTGTAAACTAATAGAAGTACTCGAGTACTTAGGAACTTTGGGTTGTTCGGTTTGTAATGTTTGTCTATTATGTTGGTGTTGGATGATTGTGTTATATTTGACCGGTTAAACTGGGTGGATTATTGCTTTGTGTCTTTATGACGTGATATTTTTATGTTAATTCCGCGAGTCGATGAGTATATCTGGTCATCTAGCATGGTAGGTCCCATGTAGGGATCCACGGCGCTGTAATATACCCTAAATATCTTGGGGGTGTTACAGGAAGCGGCAGCATCAGCATCGGTCGCCATTGGAAATTACAGAAAATACAAAAATTATCTTACGATTGTTGGTTCTGTGAATTTCCAACAATGTGATTACAATAAAAATTACAAAGAAAGACAACCTATTACAATTCTAGTAAAATAAAAATTACAATTTAGCAGAGGCGAGTAGAACTCTTTCCCTAAGAAAATTTTGCCCCCATATAAGATCAGACGGCTCAGGCAGTATTTAGGGTATATGACAAGATACAAATGCTACGTTTCTGAGTTAGGTGATCTCCAAAACTCAAAACTTCGACAAACGTTCAAGTGTTGGAAATTGGGCACGAAAAGCAAGAAGGAAATATGCTGCAATATGTGGTATGCTTGTATTTCGTTCTATGTAATGGTGTATGAAATGAAATGCATAAGACCATCTTTTATAGGGTCCAATTCCACTCCATCAGGTGGGGAGTTACTACATATTAAATTGCCATTAATTCTCTTTAATCCTTCAGCTGAAGAGTTACCTCCATAAATAGTCTCATTTAATTCGGACGTTACATTATGGAGTGTGGAGAGTCATATTCCAGAAGCTGAGTTCTCAACCTGGCTCATTTCAGCCAGGACCAAATATCAGCTGGTTTTTCAGCTTCCAAAATTCAGCTGGGTTTTCAACCACCAAAAGTCAGCTGAGTTTCCATCCCGAAAAAATCAGCTAGGTTTCCAACCTCCAAAAAATCAGCTGGATTTTTCAACAAAAAATCAACTGGGCTCATCAAAAGTCAGTTGAGTTTTCATCCACTAAAACTCAGCTGGGTTTTCAACCTTCACTGATTGCAGCTGGGTTTCCAAACTTGGCTGATTGCATCTGGGTTTCCAAACTTAGCTGATTGCAGCTAGGTTTCCAACCTTCAAAAAATCAGCTGGGTTTTAAACCTGGCTGATGACATTGAACTTGGTTGCAAAAATTAATAGATACAGCCCAAGCTCCCAAGGCCAAAGTCCAGCCCAAAGCCCAATTGCCAAGAACCAAGAACCAAGAACCAATTAATATTTCGGTCCGATCAAAATATATTTTAAAAAACCAGATCGAACTGATTTTTATTTTGGTCTATTCGATTCGACAAAATTTCTAGAAAATTAGGACTGAACCGAACCGAATCCACACTATTCGGTTCGATTTTTCGGTTCCGGTTCGATTTTGCTCAACCCTATTCTTTATTTTAAACAAATATTTGTGTTAGTCCATATGAATGCTAAACATCCTCAGGGCCGGCCCATGGGTAAGGCGACCAAGACGACCGCCTAGGGTACCACTCGGACAAGGGGCAACAAATATATATATATATATAGGTGGGTTCTGGTGTGAAAATTTATGTTAAGAAATAAGAATGAATTTCATCTACAGATCTTTATAAATGGATGGCCTAGATCTATTAATACATCGATATTTTGATGCATATAATACATATTTTAATGCATTGCAACTTTGATGCACGGAATGCATATATTAATACAAAATCCATGCATATTCGCAATTCGCAGGATAATAACCATTCTCATTTGATCCTAAATCTCTCTCTCTCTCTCTCTCTCTCTCTCTATATATATATATATATATATCATATTCTATAAATTTAAATTTGAAGATATATAAGAAAAATTATTTAAGGGTTGAATTTGAGATTCGAATTCAATTTTGATAAGTAAAAATGGTCCACTACATAGCCTCTACTCTCTAATTATATTAACCTATAAATTAACTATCACACTTCTTCTCCATAACTCGACGTAAACTCTTGGATTCTTTAACAAGTGCCCTTCTAGTAGCTTTTTTCGTTCAAAATTCAAAATTTAAACACTTAGCACATCAACATTCAACTATTTGGGTTTATGCTATTAAGCTTCAGCAACAAGTTGAATCTATATATTATTATCTATGTATATATAAAAATTGAGTTTCATGTATTAATGTGATCATTTATGTCATAAGCTAGAGTCATTCATATCAATTGAAATATTGCTAATCTCTAAAGCTTTTTTAAAAGCTTTAAAAAGATTTTACAAACCACAATTAAAAAAAATGCAAGAATAGAAAACGTATGCACA
Organism: Orobanche coerulescens; assembly: GCA_033398695.1. Taxonomy (NCBI): domain Eukaryota; kingdom Viridiplantae; phylum Streptophyta; class Magnoliopsida; order Lamiales; family Orobanchaceae; genus Orobanche; species Orobanche coerulescens. The sequence continues at coordinate 38,410,982 of CM065814.1, read as the reverse complement.
CCTGTTCATTTCCATAAGCTAAATTAATTCAACCAACTAAAACATGTCAAAGTCTCATTATTAAATTTTAAGAATTTATATAGTCATACGACACAAAACATGTTTATTGTTTAACTCTTTCAACTTCTTCTTTAAGGTATTTATACTCCCTTATAAACAAATCAAAAAGTCACACAACTCACCCACAAAATAGGTCACACCCACCGCCTCCAGTAAAGCAGATTCCTCTGCCGCCACAGCCACCAGAACCGCTGTCAACATCAACTGCTTCCGCCGCCAACACCACCGAATATTAATTCAATAGGTGGTGTTTCGAGCTTGGGTGGTTTCGTTGTTGTTTTAGTGGTTCCGACATACCAAACTTGAAATCTCAAACAATTTTCTTATAAACAATTAAACAACTAAAACGTTTCTATTCAAAATATCCTACAGATACCTACAAACCATGAGATATCCAAAACATTATAAAATCAAATTGTCAATTCCCACCAAATCTTTAAAAAATAAAGATGACATCGAGTTCTTTATAGCCAAAATAATGGATCGATTGCTAAGATGGGTTTTAAATATTGGTGGTTTGGTGACAAGGGTGTGGTTACGTGGTGGTTTTGGCCGGTGTTAGGTTGTTGGTCGATGATGGTTTAGTGAGAGAAATGAAACGGTCGTATATGTTTTGTGATGAGAAAAAAAGTGTGTTTTTGGGCGGAGGATACAACTTACAAGTAATACTATCAACAATCATCTATGATCCATCACTATTTTCTTAAGGCAATTATATTAATAATATACTCAACAACTTTTATCAAAACTCATGCATAATATTTTTAAGCATATATTTGAGAGACGAATGGGCTATAATCTCAACCTACAACAGAATCGAACCATTTTTTGTTCCATTCTAGATTTATTAAAAATGACTTTTCTGAAACGGAACTCACCTCTAATTACAAGTAGACTTACAAGTAGTTAATTTTGATAGATAAAATAAAATTAAAGAAAATAATATGAAAGGACAATACCCTCTTATTTAACAGTCAAACTAACGGAGTTAGGAAATTCGGATCAAATCCTGATGTTTCACTTTTTGGGGCAATTTCATATATACCCAACTTAAACAAAATAATTTCATATTTACTTAACAAATTCTTTAAAGGCATTGTACTTATGCACTAAAAATTTGTATTTTGGGGAAATATAGTATTTTGATTTTCAGATTGGGTAAAAATAGAATTATTCTTTCACTTTTGGACCAAACCTAAAACTTTTTCAAAATTTGGACTGAAAATGAAATACCCCACAAACCACAAGGGCTAAAAATGTAGCTAACTCTAATTTTAAAGGATAGTAAATTCAAGTCTGTCAATTCAAAATGGAAGGCAATGCAAAGATGATGGACATTAAAAAAATTGATTATATTCCACAAAATAAAGATGGTTTTAACTAATTTTAAAAATTTAAAAATTTAAAAATTCGATGTTATACAGTTTTGAGAACACACATACCACGAATTACATGCACATGACACAAAATAATATTATTTACATAAAAAAATACTCTATGAACAACTAAGAGTGCAATTTTTTTTACATCTAAATAAACTACTAAGGAGTAAGAGTTAAATATGTAATAAAAATCAGAATATTTGCCATAAGGATTTCAAAGTATAAGAATGTGTGAGAAAAATTAATTCAAATATGTAGCATCATAGGCGTAATAAGTGTTTGATTAAATGGCAACAAATCATTCATTTTAGATGATCGTACATGTTTGGTAACTTGACTATATAGATATCAATTCGATATCTTAATATGTTATATATGAATCCATTGTTTGAAATCAACCTCATATAGTACCCCACATATTGACACTAGGATGCACCACCGAATAAGCTATATATGATAGTTAGATGTTACTACTTAAAAAGTAGTTCGTAATGATTTCTGTAAACACGAACAAATATTTTCCTTCAGTGAGATATAATCCATCTTATGAAATGCACATGTAATTTTTTTATGGTGTTAATATCATGGATAAATATGTCGCACATTTTGAGTACAAGTCATTTTAACCTGTCAATAACCCAATCTAGGCCATACTTGATATTAAATATGTTATATAAAAATACGATGTTTTAACTTAAAATAATTTCACTCGAAAAATAAAAACTGTGAATGTTTGGGCCTTGAAACAATATGTAATATAAATATGATATTCGATATTATCGAAAATAAAGTACCCGTGTTTTAGGATGAATAAAGCCCGTGCATCGCACGGGCCATGATGTCTCGTATATATAAAAATTGAGTTCCATGTATTAATGTGAGTATTTATGTCATAATCTAGAGTCATTCATATCAATTGAAATATTCCTAATCTCTAAAACTTTTTTTAAAAGCTTTAAAAAGCTTTTACAAACCACAATTAAAAAAAATGCAAGAATAAAAAATGTATGCATACCTGTTCATTCTCATAAGCTAAATTAATTCAACCAACTAAAACATGTCTGTAACACCCCGAGATATTCGGAATAATTACAGCGCCGTAAACCCTTTAAGTAAGTATTTACAAGGCTGATTTAAAAGAAATGTAAATATATGACATCAATACTGCGGAAATTCAAGTTTACAAAACCGAACAACTGGTTCAATGAGTAATTAATACAACCATATCGAAATGATAGTAATACGACACGCGTACTCGAGTACTGAAATCAAAACAAGAAAACAAATCACCAATAACAACAAACATCACTGAACCCCTTCGTCGTCACGTCGGTACTGTGGCTGTTTCCCTGCTCCGCGGCTACCTGAACATCAAAACAAATATCCACCCCCGAAGGAGTTAGTAAAACGATGCTAGTACAAGTATCATATTAAACAATTCAAATATGCATCAACAATACATAACAAAATACACCACACGGAATTCCGCTACCGGAATCCGACAATGCGAATCCACAAGATTCCATTAACACAGCAAGGGTATTCCAATGATCCAGCGCCCTCAGCATAGATCCCAAGATGATCCCGTCGGACCAACACGAGGTGGAAATAACTCGTCCAATGATCCAGCGCCCTCAGCCTAGATCCCAAGATGATCCCGTCGGACCAACACGAGGTGGACATCCGATCCAGCGCCCTCAGCATAGATCGTACAACGTACACAAACACAACTCATTCATACACATATGCCAAATCATTATGTTCATCAACATGAACATACAAACACTAGATAACGAATATCATGACAATTCAACGAAACAAATCTCATGTTCAACAACATGAATAATCACACGCATGCTCAAAATACCAATATTAACATATTACGATACTTGCCTCGAAGATGGCAAGAACGAAATACTTCAATGATCTCAACACACTCGAAGTCCGCCTCCTTCGATCAACGTAGCAAGCTCGAACCTTAACAAAAGGAATGATATACAAATCATCTCAAGTCGAACGATGGCCTAAAAATTCGTTCTACGGCCCAAAAGCTCAAAATATGCAGTCTGCCTGAACCACTTAGCGTACGCTACGTACTCTACATAGCGTGCGCTAAGCCTGCCTGTTAGCGTACGCTATCGTCTAAGCCTAGTGTACGCTAGCCATGGACTGACAGTTCTCTCTGATCAGCCGACTGACTCGGCTGATATCATAACGTACGTTACGTACCAAACGTAGCGTGCGTTAACTTATCCCCGATAGCGCACGTTAACTAAGGTATGTTAGAGTGCGCTAAACGTGCATGGCAGATTACTACTGACAGAAAAACTGGAGCTAATGGTGATGAACTCATGAATTCTATGGTGATAATACAAGTCATTCCCGAGCATATCATGCTAATAAGGTTTGTGGAAGTTCTATACGTACTGAATGACTATGAGATACAAAGATACGGATAATCATCTCAACACCATAATTCATCTTAGATCTTCAAGAAAATATTCTAAGTTCCGTTCGTCCTACGTTCCAAAACACATGATTCCAAAGAGTAAAACGTAAAAATCTAGTTAATATCCGTTTACTGATCACAAATCGGTTTGAAAATGCTTAGGAGTCCATAAACTAAAAAGGTTCAAGGGTTCATACGATATATAGTGCCGATATGTTAAAAGTATCCTTCTAACATGTGATGACCGATTATAAACGAAATAACTGGCTATCAAAACATGATCAAACGTCCTTAAGAACATTACTAATATCGGTGAAGAATCACCTACCTCAAAGTAGTGAAGAATACGGAGGAAATCGAAGCAATCCAACGTCGAAGGTTCGAACACCACTCCTCAAAGATCTACAATCTTCAATCACGAGCTAGGATGCTGATATGAAGTGTTTAGGATGAAGGAAGTTATACTCTAAGTATAAGAATTCGGATGTGGGAAAAGAAAGGACTGAAAATACGAAAAGGATGCTGTCCTATTTATAGGAAATGATTATTAGCGCGCCCTAGCCCCTGCTCGTAGCGTGCGCTAACGGCTACTGACTTTACTGTACTCGGCACTTAGCGCGCGCTATGCACATGCCTGTAGCGTGCGCTAAGGCGTTGACTTGGCTTTTCCCGAAAGCCGTCCAGGTTCATCCCGACACAATCCGACAAGGGTCCCCGGCCTGATCTCACCTACCGCACGTCTCAATCAAATTGACCATGCATAGCGTGCGCTAATGTTCCTTTGTAGCGTGCGCTATGAATCCATGTTAGCGTACGCTACACCTATCCGATAGCGTGCGCTACATGCGCAGAATTACAATTTTTTTTTAAATCACATACATGAAATCATACGCTCTACAACATCGGATTGTGAAATACGGAGAATAATACTCAGATCAAGTACAACAATTACAATATCACAAGTTTCAAATACATATCAGAAATCTCGGGTATTACATCCTTCCTCCTTAAAAAGAAGTTTCGTCCCGAAACTTAAGATGAAAACAACTCTGGATATCTAGCCTTCATACTGTCCTCCATTTCCCAAGTGGCCTCTTCGACTCCGTGTCGTGACCATTGTACTTTAACCAAGTGTATTGGTTTATTCCTCAATTGTTTGATCCGACTCTCAAGTATCTTGATTGGTCTCTCTTCGAAGGTGCCATCATTAGCTATCTCGATCTCGTCAAAATCAATGACGTGACTGGGGTCCGGTACATACTTCCGCAGTTGGGATACGTGAAACACATTGTGAACGTGACTCAGCGATGGCGGTAAGGCCAACCTGTATGCTAAATCTCCAACCCTCTCGAGGATCTCGAATGGTCAGATATATCTTGGACTAAGCTTGCCTCTCCTCCCAAAACGGAAAATCCCTCGTGTAGGAGACACCTTCAATAGCACATGTTCCCCAACGTCGAACTCTAGAGGACGACGACGTACTTCTACATAAGACTTTTGTCGACTCTGGGCAGTCAACAGTCTTTCTCGAATCAAAGCTATCTTCTCTTGAGTCTGAACTATCAATTCTGGTCCCGTCCCGATCAAATCTGAAGAATCATCCCAACACAGGGGTGATCGGCATCTTCTCCCGTACAAAGCTTCAAATGGTGCCATCTTAATAGAAGCATGCCAACTATTATTATAAGTGAACTCGATCAGGGGTAAGTGAATTTCCCAATCAGTTGACCAATCTAATGCACAAGCTCTAAGCATGTCTTCTACCGTTTGTATAATCCTTTCGGACTGACCATCCGTTTGGGGATGATAAGCCGTGCTAAAGTTGAGCTCAGTCCCCAAAGCCCTGTGAACTGCTTTCCAGAAGTGCGACACGAAGCGACCATCTTGATCCGAAATAATGGTCTTCGGCATCCCATGCAATTTGACTATCTCCACAATAAATACTCGCGCCAATCTCTCGGGTCCCCATGTATCTTTTATCCCTAGGAAATGAGCCGACTTGGTTAGTCGATCAACTACAACCCAAATCATGTTCATTCCCGTTCTAGTCCTTGGCATACTGGTGATGAAATCCATCGAGATGTCCTCCCACTTCCATTCAGGGATCGGAAGCGGCTTTAACATTCCGGTAGGTCGCTGATGTTCAATCTTAACCTGCTGACAAGTCAAACACTTCGAAATGTACTCTGCTACGTCCTTTTTCATATTCCCCCACCAGAAGTTTTGTTTTAAATCCTTATACATCTTACTGCTGCCCGGGTGAATAGAATAGGGTGCGCTGTGAGCTTCCTTCAGAATAGTCCGTCTCAAATCATCATCATCGGGAACGCAAAGTCGACTCTGAAATCTCAAAACTCCATCATCTTGTATCACGAATCCTGGGGCTTTTCCTTTCGTTACTTCATCACATAATCGAAGGATCAGAGAATCGTCCAACTGCTTAGACTTGATCTCCTCGACTAGTGATGAAGTCAGTTCCATCACATAAAGTTGCCCTTGGATTCCTGGTGCCCATACTTCAATCCCTTCGCGGATCAGTTCCCGTTGAATACTGGTTCGGGATGTAAGTGCTTCCAACACTCGAAGAGAAACAGGTTTATGGCTCAAGGCATCGGCTACTACGTTTGCTTTACCCGGATGATAGAGAATCTCCAAGTCGTAATCCTTGATCAATTCCAGCCACCTTCTCTGCCTCATGTTTAATTCTTTCTGACTGAGAATGTACTTGAGGCTCTTATGATCGGTAAAGATCTGACAATGAGTGACGTACAAATAATGTCTCCAAATTTTCAAAGCAAAGACTACAGCTGCAAGCTCCAGATCATGAGTCGGGTAATTAACCTCGTATGGTTTCAACTGCCGAGAAGCATAGGCGATCACCTTATCTCTTTGCATCAACACACATCCTGCACTCGATTTGAAGCGTCAGACACCATGAACCCATCAGTTCCATCTGGTAATGCTAATATAGGTGCTGTCGTTAGTCTCTTCTTAAGTTCATCAAAACCAGCCTGACATTTCTCATTCCACGTGAACTTTTGAGTTTTCTGTAACAGCTGAGTGAACGGACGAGCAATTTTGGAAAATCCCACTACAAAGCGGCGATAATATCCAGCAAGTCCTAAGAAACTCCGGACTTCTTTCACGTTAATAGGAGCCTCCCATTCCAAGATTGCTTCGACTTTCTTAGGGTCCACCTGAACTCCATCAGCTGATATCACATGCCCGAGGAAAGTTACCTCCCTGAGCCAGAACTCGCATTTAGAAAGCTTTGCAAACAGCTGTTCCTTCCTCAAAGTGCTTAAAACTACACGCAAATGTTCGGCATGCTCCTCTGCGTCCCTCGAATATATCAAGATGTCATCAATGAAGACGACCACAAATTTATCCAAGTATTCCAAGAATACCCGATTCATCAATTGCATGAACACCGCAGGAGCATTGGTAAGTCCAAACGGCATCACTACGAATTCATAATGCCCATACCGGGACCTGAAAGCAGACTTTGGTATATCCGATTCCTTAATTCTCAACTGGTGGTATCCTGATTGCAAGTCAATCTTCGAGAATAACCTTGCCCCTTGCAGATGATCAAACAAGTCGTCGATCCGAGGTATAGGGTACTTATTCTTGATCATCATCTTGTTGAGCTCCCTGTAATCAATACACAGTCGGAGGGATCCGTCTTTCTTCCGGACAAAGAGAACGGGCGCTCCCCAAGGAGAAACGCTAGGTTGAATATAGCCCTTCTGTAACAATTCCTCCAGTTGCTTCTTGAGTTCATACATCTCGGTTGGCGCCATGCGGTATGGTGCTCTAGAAATAGGAGCTGCTCCAGGCTCTAATTCGATAGTGAATTCCACTTCTCTCTGCGGAGGTAACCCAGGTAGTTCGTCAGGAAATACATCTGAGAACTCATTCACAACTGAAATAGACGAGAGCTCTACTCCTTCCTCTTTCCTCATGGCATAGCACCAAAGTCCGTGACATCCCTGCTTCAGTAATTTCACGGCTTTCATTGCTTTGATCAATTTTCCCGAGCTTCCTGGTCTCCATCCTTGGAATAAGTGTTCAGATCCGTCATCAGCAATGATAGAAATGACTCTCTCTCGGTAATTCATAATAGCTCCATAACGGTTGAGCCAATCGTCTCCGAGAATTAAATCGTCACCGTAGATGTCAACTACAATAAGATTCGATGGCCAATCTCTCCCTCCTATAGATACTGGAAAATCTCTAGCCTCTAGGGTTCCCACAATTCTCTCTCCACTCGGCAAACCCACAACATATGGTTCACAATCAGATAAGCACGAGATTTTTAAACGATTTACACAGTTCAATGATACAAAAGAATGTGTAGCTCCGGAATCGAATAAAACACTAACTGGTTGCAAAAGGATCTGAATCGTACCTGATGCAACAGCAGTGTTCTGATCGTCAGATTTCCTCATTTCGTACAGGCGCGGAGGAACGGACCCAGCACTGGATGTCTCTCTCTTCCCAACGTTCTGCTGTTGAAATCCACTCTGTTGTGTCTGGTTCACACTTATCTCCTTAGGAACTGGTGCTGGAGTGCGGGTACCAAAAGATCTAGTAGCGGCTCCACAGAAGGCCGCACGGTGCCCTTCTTGTCCACAATCGTAACAAGTCACAGGAGATGCGGGGCAATCACGTCGAATATGCCCTGCTAGACCACAATTGTAGCATTTCTTTGATGCGTCCGAAACCGCTGATGTAGTTCGGAACTTCTTTCCGCCTCTAGAAGGTTGTGGAGGTTTCTTAGCCGAATAAAAGGAAGACTGGCCCTTGCGGGGCCCACCACTCTTGTTTTCTGAAAAGTTGCCGGTCACCTTCTGCTTCTTTGCTTCTACTGATTTTTCCACCGCTGCCTCTTTCATGTCGTAGGCCAGCGCTTTGTCTTGATACTGTCGCAACGTAGTACACTCGAATCCGGACATGTACTGTTGAATCTCCGGCTTCATACGCATATCTAAATGGAAAATCTTTTCCGCCTCCGTTCTGACCAAGTGTCGCACACAAGTCAGCTGATGATTAAAAGTTTTGATTACATCTGTCACAGATGCTTCCGAACTCTGTGGTGATAAAAACTCTCGGATCTTTGCCTCTCTAACTGGACGAGGACAATACTGTGCTTCCATTATTAATTTGAATTCCGTCCAATTCGCATTATGATTCTCGGGTCGAATAGCTTCCCACCAATCAAAGGCCTCCCCAGTCAAAAAATACTGGGCAATGGGAACCTTCCGGTCCTCGGGACAGTTAAGACCCGCGAATATCTTCTCTAACTCCTTGAGCCAGTGATCCCAAGTAATTGCCTCAGCAGATCCGTCAAATTTTGGCGGGTGCAATTTGACCACCTCAGCGAGCCATCTGTCTCCCCGGTTATCCTCGTGGTGCTGCTGTCCCATCGCCGTCTGCATGCGGTCGACTACTGGGGCGAATCGGTTTATCTCGCGCCACCACTGTTGAAGCACTCCGGCATGTTAGGATTTGCATCGTCATTCGCTGATCCTTGCCGCCTCCGTAATGGGAATCGGTTCGACTAGCCGATAATTCCGGGTAGTTGCGGAATCCTCTGTCTCATGTTACCCGTCCGCGTCCACGGTCAAGGCCCGCGTCCACGTCCTCCTCTCAACATACTGTAAACACAATTTCTCAATATCCAGGACAAGGTTTTCGAAATAAAACCCGTCAATACTCACAAAACAGTAATTAAGTAAAACGGTAGTATAAGATATTAGGAGACTTACAACCACGGTCCACATGACGACTTTTGGCTGAACAGTGATGTTACGAACGACTCGTAAATCAATAACGTAAAAAGACCCAACTTAAAACCCTACTGCCAAGATATCCATAAATCTTAGCTCCGATACCATATTCTGTAACACCCCGAGATATTCGGAATAATTACAGCGCCGTAAACCCTTTAAGTAAGGATTACAAGGCTCATTTAAAAGAAATGTAAATATATGACATCAATACTGCGGAAATTCAAGTTTACAAAACCGAACAACTAGTTCAACGAGTAATTAATACAACCATATCGAAATGATATTAATACGACACGCGTACTCGAGTACTGAAATCAAAACAAGAAAACAAATCACCAACAACAACAAACATCACTGAACCCCTTCGCCGCGTCACGCTTTTGTCGGTCGCTTTCCCTGCTCCTCGGCTACCTGAACATCAAAACAAATGTCCACCCCCAAAGGGGTTAGCAAAACGATGCTAGTACAAGTATCATATTAAACAATTCAAATATGCATCAACAATACATAACAAAATACACCACATGGACTTCCGCTACCGGAATCCGACAATGCGAATCCACAAGATTCCATTAACACAGCAAGGGTATTCCAATGATCCAGCGCCCTCAGCATAGATCCCAAGATGATCCCGTCGGACCAACACGAGGTGGAAATAACCTATCCAATGATCCAGCACCCTCAGCCTAGATCCCAAGATGATCCCGTCGGACCAACACGAGGTGGACATCCGATCCAGCGCCCTCAGCATAGATCGTACAACGTACACAAACACAACTCATGCATACACATATGCCAAATCATTATGTTCATCAACATGAACATACAAACACTAGATAACGAATATCATGACAATTCAACGAAATAAATCTCATGTTCAACAACATGAATAATCACACGCATGCTCAAAATACCAATATTAACATATTACGATACTTGCCTCGAAGATGGCAAGAACGAAATACTTCAATGATCTCAACACACTCGAAGGCCGCCTCCTTCGATCAACGTAGCAAGCTTGAACCTTAACAAAAGGAATGATATACAAATCATCTCAAGTCGAATGATGGCCTAACAATTCGGTCTACGGCCCAAAAGCTCAAAATATGCAGTCTGCCTGAACCACTTAGCGTACGCTACGTACTCTACGTAGCGTGCGCTAAGCCTGCCTGTTAGCGTACGCTCTCGTCTAAGCCTAGCGTACGCTAGCCATGGACTGACAGTTCTCTCTGATCAGCCGACTGACTCGGTTGATATCATAACGTACGTTACGTACCAAACGTAGCGTGCGTTAACTTATCCCCGATAGCGCACGTTAACTAAGGTATGTTAGCGTGCGCTAAACGTGCATGGCAGATTACTACTGACAGAAAAACTGGAGCTAATGGTGATGAACTCATGAATTCTATGGTGATAATACAAGTCATTCCCGAGCATATCATGCTAATAAGGTTTGTGGAAGTTCTATGCGTACTGAATGACTATGAGATACAAAGATACGGATAATCATCTCAACACCATAATTCATCTTAGATCTTCAAGAAAATATTCTAAGTTCCGTTCGTCCTACGTTCCAAAACGCATGATTCCAAAGAGTAAAACGTAAAAATCTAGGTAATATCCGTTTACTGATCACAAATCGGTTTGAAAATGCTTAGGAGTCCATAAACTAAAAAGGTTCAAGGGTTCATACGATATATAGTGCCGATACGTTAAAAGTATCCTTCTAACATGTGATGACCGATTATAAACGAAATAACTGGCTATCAAAACATGATCAAACGTCCTTAAGAACATTAGTAATATCGGTGAAGAATCACCTACCTCAAAGTAGTGAAGAACACGGAGGAAATCGAAGCAATCCAACGTCGAAGGTTCGAACACCACTCCTCAAAGATCTACAATCTTCAATCACGAGCTAGGAAGCTGATATGAAGTGTTTAGGATGAAGGAAGTTATACTCTAAGTATAAGAATTCGGATGTGGGAAAAGAAAGCACTGAAAATACGAAAAGGATGTTGTCCTATTTATAGGAAATGATTATTAGCGCGCTTAGCCCAAATTTCGTAGCGTGCGCTAACGGCTACTGACTTTACTGTACTCGGAACTTAGCGCGCGCTATGCACATGCCTGTAGCGTGCGCTAAGGCGTTGACTTGGATTTTCCCGAAAGCCGTCCAGGTTCATCCCGACACAATCCGATAAGGGTCCCCGGACTGATCTCACCTACCACACGTCTCAATCAAATTGACCACGCATAGCGTGCGCTAATGTTCCTTTGTAGCGTGCGCTATGAATCCATGTTAGCGTACGCTACACCTATCCGATAGCGTGCGCTACATGCGCAGAATTACAATTTTTTTTTTAAATCACATACATGAAATCATACGCTCGACAACATCGGATTGTGAAATACGGAGAATAATACTCAGATCAAGTACAACAATTATAATATCACAAGTTTGAAATACATATCAGAAATCTCGGGTATTACAATGTCAAAGTCTCATTAGTAAATTTTAAGAATTTGTATAGTCATACCACACAAAGCATGTTTATTATTTAACTCTTTCAACTTCTTCTTTGAGGTATTTATACTCCCTTATAAATAAACCAAAAAGTCACACAACTCACCCACAGAACAGGTCACACCCACCACCTCCAGTAAAGCAGATTCTTTTGCCGCCACAGCCACCGGAACCGCTGCCAACACCAACTGCTTCTGCCACAGACACCACCAAATATTAATTCAATAGGTGGTGTTTCGAGCATGGGTGGTTTCGTTGTTGTTTTAGTGGTTCCGCCGCCGACATACCAAACTTGAAATCTCAAATAATTTTTGATAAACAATTAAACAACTAAAATGTTTCTATTCAAAATAGCCTACAGATACCTACAAACCATGAGATATACAAAATATTATAAAATCAAATTGTCAATTCTCATCAAATCTTTAAAGATTGCCAAAATAATGGATCGATTGCCAAGATGGGTTTTCAATATTGATGAGTATCAAAGGAATTGAGCTAAGGGTGTCCACATCGTTGGTTCTACCTTCTTGGCCATAGAAACCCCACCACCATCGCCATAACCGCCGTCGGCCACTGAAATATCCAGATCTGAACACAAAACCAAAACCCGAGTTTGTAACTTACTTATAAGCTCGAAACACATTCTACAGGAGACCCGAGATTCCAGCGATGGAGGCTTATTGGTGGTGGTTTGTTGGGAAAAATAAGGTTGTTTTGATAATTACCAAACAAAAAGCTTGATACAGCAAGCCCTGTATCGAAAGCCGGTTGAAGTTGCAATCCTGTATCGAAGACCTTCTGATAGCGCCAACATACAGCAAGCTCTCGCGCTACCAAGATACAGCAACAAAGTCTTAGTTAAACACCAAGTATGGAAGTTGTCTCGAATCTCAATACAGCACCCCTCCATACAGCGCCGGACTACTCCAATATGTCTACAGCACAATTGGATACAGCATTCACATCGGAACAGGACTGAAGACCGTTTGGAAAGGAATCTTTGGTATTCACTAAAGTCAAGTCTCGTTCGATAAAGAAGTATTTAAATACTGAAAGGATAAAGTATTTAAATACTGAAGCCAACAAAGATCTTCAAATCCCGCAATATCCGGATCCTGGTTTATTCAAGTCAACTATCAAGTTGTGACAGAATCTTGTTCAACGGATCTATCTCAACGGATATATTTTTCAGAAGACTATATATATCTCATCAAGGCGTTGAAGATGAAGTGAACGAAGTAAAAAAAAAGCTATTATTGTATACATCAGAGTAAAACATATCTCCAGAAGCTTTCTGCAATTCAGATCAAAGAGATATACAGTGCTCAACAACTTGAACAGCTATCATCAGCTCAAGAACTTCATATTCAAAGCTGTTGTTCTTACCTTTTTCCTTTGTGTAAAAACTGAGCTCTGTGTGAACTCAACAAGTTATTCTGACCTGTGTGGGATGAATAAGAAGACGAAGCTCTGGAACTGTGTGTGAAGAAGCAAGTCAAGAAGGAAACTTTAACCAATCTGTGTGAATGGTTGAAAGCGACATTCTTTGTATCAATCTGTGTGAACGATACAAGGATAGGTTTGATTATAAATACATAGTTGTGTACGCAGTATTTATAATAAACGTTTTACTCCTGTGTGGAGGACCAGTGGACGTAGAGGGGTTTACCTCGAACCACTTAAATACTGTGTTATTTACCTTTCGCCGTTACTGTTTTCATAACTGTGATTTATACAAGTATACACTGCAAAACCCTGTACGCACCAAGCTAACAGGAGAATAGACCAAGTTGCTGTATCGACAGCAACTTACTATATTAAAGACTTCCGCTACGCACTCCAAATTAGAAAATCAGTACAGTTTGTTGTTTAAACTACTTTCCAAACTGTATCCAGTATACTTGAAGGGGACCAACAATTGGTATCAGAGCGGTTGATTCTAAAAAGAATCAGTCGTATTTTTAACTGAATCAGATCCTTAAAAACACTTATTTTCGAAAACAGCCTTTGTATTTCCCATCTTCTAATATGGATACCTTTATGTCAAATAAGATATCTATGTTTCACATTAACGAGTTTGATGACTGGAGAAACAGGATGAAGAACAAACTCAAGGCCTTCATTGGAGAATCAAAAGCTCCACCTGCATCAACAAAGACCGAAGAGTGTCTTCAGGCCGTCACTGACAGTGACTCGTCAGATGATGAGCTAGAAGATAGAGCCTATATGTGCTCTATGGCCGAAGTTAAAGAGGAAAATGAAGACGGCGATGATGATGAGGTAAGCTCTACCTCAACTATTCCTATAAATGCATCTCATACCTTTGAAAACATGTTGAATGAATTTAATAACATTCAAAAGCCCCATGAGATATTGAAAATAGAAAACACCCAGCTGGAAATTTCTAACTTAGAGCTGAAGGAAGAAAATGACTTGCTGAAGGATAATTACGAAAATATGTCAATCGACTGAGAAAACAGCAAAGTCAACTTAGAAAAACTCATGGAGAGCAATCATCAACTTGCTCACGATCTAAATGAGACTAAGTCTCATCTTGAAAGCAAGACAAATGATTTGGCTCTACTCGAAGCCAAAGTAAAATCTCTCGAGAAACGTGAAGGAGAATTAGAGACAATCTTTAAATCTTTTGAAAAATCCTCTAATAGAATGGAAGAGATCCTAAGCACTGGGCAACATGCTCATGATAAACGTGGCTTAGGGTACAACTCGTTCTCCAACAAAGAAAAATCTAGTACGGTATTCGTCAGGAGTGAGGAACCCATTCCTGTATCGAAAGAAGTTCGGAGTCCTGTGAAGGAACCCGTTGCACTGAAAATAGCAAAAGCTGCCATTCCGCCCCCGCAATCCTATTCGAGACAGCGGAATCATCAGCCATTCAGACCTATAAGGCGCAATCCACAGCATGCTCCACAAGCATATCATAAGCGCCAACATCCGTCTAGAGGGAAAGCTGTATCGAATTATCCAAGGCCCATACGGCAGTACGTTCAGTACAGCACGCCTAGATATTGGATACAGGAGCCCCGTTATCCATAAAGAAAACAGGTCGCAGCGCAGTATCAGCAACATCGTTGGGAATCCAACTGGAGACCCAGAAGGCAAGATGTTAGGCCAAAGAAAATGGCTCCACCCCCGAGACGACAATCGTACTGGAATAACAACTATAATTCTCGATTTTTCATGCATTATAATTATCATGATTACAACGACTACGTGCCTGCCCCACGTAGATATCGAAATAATGGACCAAAAGTAGCCTACAACAAACCAATTGTTGTCCGGCAAATTTGAGTACCAAAAGACACTATCACACCAGGACCCAAATTTACTTGATCTTTATGCGTCGACATGAATCGGGAAACACTACAGCCAGAAATCCCTGTAAGTTTTTATGCTTTTATTCATTAAGTAAGGGGGAATGCAGTACGACCCATGAATACAGTGTTAATCCGAACATATATATAAGAATTGAAACCTGTATGTACCTATTAAGGGGGAACGCTATATTATTCGCGGATACAGTATTTTCACTACAAGACATCAATTTTGATTGATAATTTTATTGTGTATTGCTGTAAGAACTTGTCTGCGAACAGTTCATAGGTTCAGTTGTACTCAACTAGATCACAAATGTAAAATTGTGCCTGCGCGCCAATCATAAGTTTAAGATGTAATACACTTCCCTGTTAGATGCTATCATTTTAGAACTTACCTACGAGCAGTTCACATTTCTTTTAGATTAAGTGCTGGAGACCAGATCATTTGACAGAAGATCAAGAAGTCTGCTCAAAGGAGAGGGAAACAGTGGGGATAAACATCTCCTCTATCGAAGTCCTCTCAAATTACCAACAAGTGGTTATCGAAAAAGAAGGGGAAATTGTTTTAGCTTAAAGAAGCTTTGGCATGATCAAGAAGGTTTGGAAATTATCAAAAAAGGGGAAATTGTTGTAAAAAATAAGTTTGTTTTGATAACTACCAAACAACAAAGCTTGATACAGCAAGCCCTGTATCGAAAGCCGGTTGAAGTTGCAATCCTGTATCGAAGACCTTCTGATAGCGCTAGCATACATCAAGCTCTCGCGCTACCAAGATACAGCAACAAAGTCTTAGTTAAACACCAAGTATGGAAGCTGTCTCGAATCTCAATACATCACCCCTCCATACAGCGCCGGACTACTCCAATATGTCTACAGCGCAATTGGATATAGCATTCACATCGGAACAGGACTGAAGACCGTTTGGAAAGGAATCTTTGGTATTCACTAAAGTCAAGTCTCGTTCGATAAAGAAGTATTTAAATACTGAAAGGATAAAGTATTTAAATACTGAAGCCAACAAAGATCTTCAAATCCCGCAATATCCGGATCCTGGTTTATTCAAGTCAACTATCAAGTTGTAACAGAATCTTGTTCAACGGATCTATCTCAACGGATATATTTTTCAGAAGACTATATATATCTCATCAAGGCGTTGAAGATGAAGTGAACGAAGTAAAAAAAAAGCTATTATTGTATACATCAGAGCAAAACATATCTCCAGAAGCTTTCTGCAATTCAGATCAAAGAGATATATAGTGCTCAACAACTTGAACAGCTATCATCAGCTCAAGAACTTCATATTCAAAGCTGCTGTTCTTACCTTGTTACCTACCTTTTTCCTTTGTGTAAAAACTGAGCTCTGTGTAAACTCAACAAGTTATTCTGACCTGTGTGGGACGAATAAGAAGACGAAGCTCTGGAACTGTGTGTGAAGAAGCAAGTCAAGAAGGAAGCTTTAACCAATCTGTGTGAACGGTTGAAAGCGACATTCTTTGTATCAATCTGTGTGAACGATACAAGGATAGGTTTGATTATAAATACATAGTTGTGTACGCAGTATTTATAATAAACGTTTTACTCCTGTGTGGAGGACCAGTGGACGTAGAGGGGTTTACCTCGAACCACTTAAATACTGTGTTATTAACCTTTCGCCAATTCGTTTTCATAACCGTGATTTATACAAGTATACATCGCAAACCACCGTACGCACCAAGCTAACGGGAGAATAGACCAAGTTGTCAGACGACAAAGAACTTCATCGTATTAAAGACTTCCGCTACGCACTCCAAATTAGAAAATCAGTATAGTTTGTTGTTTAAACTACTTTCCAAATTGTATCCAGTATACTTGAAGGGGACCAACATGGTTTGGCGGCAAGGGTGTGGTTACGTGGTGGTTTTGGCCGGTGGTTGGTGGTGGATGATGATTTAGTGAGAGAAATGAGAGGGTCTTATATGTTTGGTGATGAGAAAAAAAAAGTGTGTTTTGGGGTGGAGGATACAACTTACAAGTAGTTAATTTTGATTGATAAAATAAAATTAAAGAAAATAATATGAAAGGACAAATATACCCTCTTATTTAACAGTCAAACTAACGGAGTTAGGAAATTCGGATCAAATCCGAAATGAATGTTTCACTTTTTGAGGCAATTCTATATATACTCAACTTAAACATAATAATTTCATATTTCCTTTCTTTAAAGGCATTGTACTTATGCACTAAAATTTTGTATTTTGGAAAAATATGGTATTTTGATTTTTAGATTGGGTAAATATGGAATTATCCTTTCACATTTGGACCAAACCTAAAACTTTTTCAAAATTTGGACTGAAAATGAAATACTCCACAAACCACAACACTAAAAATGTAGTTAACTCTAATTTTAAAGGATAGTAAATTCAAGTCTGTCAATACAAAATGGAAGGCAATGCAAAGATGATAGACATTAAAAAAATTGATTATATCCCAGGAAAATAAAGATGGTTTTAACTAATTTTAAAAATTTAAAAATCTAAAAATTTGAAGTTATACAGTTTTGAGAACACACACACCATGAATTACATGCACATGACACAAAATAATATTATTTACATAAAAAAAATACTCTATGAACAACTAAGAGTGCAATTTTTTTACATCTAAAAAATATAAACAACTAAGGAGTAAGAGTGAAATATGTAATAAAAATCATAATATTTGCCATAAGGATTTTAAAGTATAAAAATGTGTGAGAAAAATTAATTCAAATACGTAGCATCGTAGGCGTAATAAGTGTTTGATTAAATGGCAACAAATCATTCATTTTTGATGATCGTACATGTTTGGTAACTTGACTATATAGATATCAATTCGATATCTTAATATATTTTATATGAACCCATTGTTTGAAATCAACCTCATATAGTACCCCACATATTGACGCTAGAATGCACCACCGAATAAGCTATATATGATAGTTCGATGTTACTAATAATAAAGTAGTTCGCATTGATTTCTATAAAAATGCACATGTAATTTTTTTATGGTGTTAGTATCATGGATAAATGTGTTGCATATTTTTAGTACAAGTCATGTTAACCAGTCAATAACCCAGCCTAGGTCATACTTAATATTAAATACTCCCTTCGTCCGCTACCCATGTGCAACAATTTTCTTTTCCATACGTCCGCAACCTATGTGCATTGATTATTTTTTGCAATTTTTTACCATTTCACAACACAAGTGGGTCCATTTACTCCACTCACAACACATCCTACCAACTATGTCAAGTCAAATATTAAAACTCGTGCCGGTCAAAAGAGTGCATATGGGCTGTGGACGGAGGGAGTACGTTATGTAAAAATACGATGTCTTAACTTAGAATAATATCACTCGAAAAATAAAAACTGTGAATGCTCGGGCCATGAAATAATATGTAATATAAATATGATATTCGATATTTATCGAAAATAAAGTACTCGTGATTTAGGGTGAATAAAGCCCGTGCATCTCACGGGCCATGATGTCTCATTGTCTATAAAAGTGTTGTGACAATTCTAGTTATGATATCATAGAAGCTGAAAGAACTTTTTCTTGGTTGAAGTTGTTTAATATGTTGCACTAACATTTAATATGTTGCATTATTATTTGCTTTTGTTTGCGCGTATGTTAGAGCATTATCTTATCTAATATATATAAGGATTCGGTCCTTAAATTTATTGTGGAGTCTTAATGACTCCAATAATATACTATTATATACAATGTTTTTAATGAGAGTCTTAATGACTTAAATTTCACCATATAGAAAATTGAGTGTGCAATATTAAGTCTAAAGCTAAAGTAACAGAAAAATCGGAAGGTAATCCAATCGATCCATATTGTGCACTAATCAATAATAAATGACACTTTAAAACTTTTCTTCTTCAAGTGTTTAATGTTTATAGGTTACACAACATATTCAACTATAAATACGCCTTTGATTTCCTTTGCCTGCAAATACATCAAAACTCCATATGCCTGGCACCGGAAAGAACAGGACAGTGGCAGCTCGCCGCCGTCAAACCACCCCTTTTTTAAAACCATGATTTATGGCTGATCGAAAAAATTAGAGATCAAAGTAGAATTGAAAGGTAAAACATGTGTACCATGAAATCAACATTAAGTTACTGTCGGGAAAAAAATTGGTCACAGGTGGCGTATAGCAACATGGATCGGCCTCAAAATCATGAAAGAAAGCTTCACTCGCCGGTTGTAGGGTCCAGAACGCGGTCAAATAATTCGGCTTTAGTAGATGTAATTTATAGTGATTTGAATTAGGATTGGTTTACCTTGATGATGATTCTGTGAAAGGTGAATCTTTAGAATAATGGAATGAAAATGGTGATTTTTGTTATAGAATATTTCTTCTTCTCTCACTCCGTAAGTATCTAGCGGTCAAAACGCTTGGTTTGGTATATATATGATGATGACTTTTAATAAATATTGTTAAAAGATGGTAAACTTTTGTTTGTGTTATCTGTATATACGGGCTAAAAGTAGATATTGCATTCGTTTAAAAAATTAAAAGGTTTGTACTGTGCCATCATATTATAATAGGTTTTATTATTAATTTAACAATTGATAGTGAACTTTGAATGATGATAATTCTCAGTTTGAACATGCACATATTTAAACATGCACATAGATATGTGTTTTCATAAAAAGGATCATAATTTTTGTAGATACTGAAATAGTTTGAACCTTATAAAAAAAAAGTTTATGATTGATTCACCAAATAGATAAACAGAGTGTCACCTATATGCGTAGGAAATACACTTATATTCTTATATGGTGGTAAGAAGATGATTTTCCGTTGTATTAATGCAAGTTTATATACAATATTATATCAAATAGTAACATGTATAATTTTTAAACAACATCTATTGTACGTTTGTACATCCGTACATGAAATAATAAATAGTCTTTCATTCTTTTAAGAGCATCCCCAATGCTCAAACATTGAAAAGCTTTTTGTCATTTAATTTTATTACTTTTTTAATATCAAATGCTTCAAAATATTTGTATACTATAATACTACAATACTTCAAACACTTGGTATACTCCAAGTCATTTTAAAAAGATTTTTAAAAAGTCCAATTTTGCAATGCAAAAAAGTCTTTGAAAGACTGTTTGAAATAGTAAAAAGCTTTTAGAAAAGCTATGCATTGGATATGCTCTAAGCTTGGGTGAAACATGATTAATGTCAACTCAATTTGGAGATACAATGGTAAAGTATCGGTTTTAAATCGATAGTGTTTGATTTGACACAAAATAGTACTCCCTCCGTCCCGTCGATCTTGGTTCATATTTCTTTTTGGGTCATCCCAAGATACTTGGTCATTTCCTTTTTAAGACACCTTTATCTCTCTATATTCATACCATCACTTTATACACTACTTTTCAGCTTTTCTTAAATCTCGTGCTGAAAAGCAAATGCTCAAGATGGGTGGGACGGAGGGAGTAACAAATTAAAAAAGTTAAGTTTAAGATATAAGCAAGAGTTCAATAGTTTATTGAAAAAAAACGGTGCAGTGCACGGGTCTGAAAAAGTTGAAAGAGTTAAACAATAAATATGGTTTGTGTGACATTACGCAATTAACAATTAGATACAGCCCGTGTGCATCGCACGAGTCTGAATGACTCGTTATTTAATATGTTTGCACTAACATTTCATGGCAGCTTTTGCATCTTACTTAACTTAATAGATAATCTCAATCTGTTCTGCTATCATGAGTGATTCTACAGTTAGAACCCCCCTCCTTCCACCTCCAAGGATTCTTCTGTAAGAACACCCGTATACAAATTAATTTATCTGAGTTGTGATTAAAATAGAGTGTTGATGGAAGATCCGTATTTATTATTTTTACATCATATTCATGCATTATGCTTATTAAAAATATGAATGTTATTCTATTCATATAATATATGCAGTAATTATTGTTTATTATTATTACTACTCTTAAACATGGTAATATTATTAATTATCAATTACTGCGATGGGTTTTTGCACAATTTTTTACTCTTAAACAATCATTACTCGAGGATGGTTATGAAAATTATTTTAAACTATAATTACACTATTTGATTACTTTTTTAAAATTAAATTAATCATTGTTAATCATAAATAATTATCTATTTTGGCATGTTTTGGTTGTACTTTTAAACTAATTTAGTCATTACTCGTCTAGAATGGTTATCGAAATTCAAAAATTGAAAATAAACTAGTTATATTATTATTTCAGAATTGGATTAACTATTATTAATTAACTATTTTCTGCTGATTTGGTTGTAATTTTAAACCAAAGTAACAATTTTTCGTCGAAAATGGTTGTGAAAATTATGTAAAACTAGAATGAAACAATTAATTATTTGTTTTTAATTAAATCATTATAATTAATCATTTATGTCACATTTTGGTTATCCTTGTAAATTTTACTTAACCATAATCATTAATAACATACTATATGAAAAAGTTCATGATAAAAAAGGGCTAAGTTTCATATTGGCACCTGAACTACTTTGAACTTTCAAATGGCACCTGTAGATTTCAACTTTTCAAATAGGCACCCGAGATCATTTTTAGCAATTGTAAGCCTTAACCCAAGGGGAAGTTAGGCATATTGAAAATCCTAAAATTTTGGAGGGAGAACTCGTAAAAGTTATGGTGCCAAAGCCTAATTCAGTTAATTAATCAATCAATCAATCAAATGAAAAATTAACTTCACCTTCATCCCCACAATCCCAACCCAACCACCCCCACCCCCACCATTATCTTCTTCTTCAACCTCCAACCCACCCCACTACTTAGATATAACGGACTTAGAATGTTTTCAGCCGTATTACTGGATTTGATCGCCATGAGAACTTAGAAGATAATATATATGTGTCCTAAGTAGTTCCCAATAGAACTTGTGTCAAATGGTGATTCTTAGACCTGCATGGCAGGATCTCATACTACAGGAGTAGTATGCTTTGATCTTGTCAACCGTCTCCTGTAAAAGGGAGACTATAACGACATGTGTTAGGAATAATATGAACGTAAGCATGGGAAGCCTGTACAGTGTTAGGGATTCGTACATCGGATATAACGGTTGACTTCTAGCCTCTTGGAGAACTAATGGTGATTAAGCTGGCCAGCACCAGTATAGATTGATATCACATTACTTCACATATCTAAGAAAAGAACAGGTGCAAAAGTATGGTGATACATATCTTACCATAGCTTGACTCTTGGAAAGCACGTATCGAATGAATCGCTTTACAAGTAATTGTCCAATGGCAAGTGGGAGTGTTGCATTTTTAGGTCATAGATACTAGGCTGTTCAAAAATATTCGATATCCGGTATCTGATCCGAAAATCCAAAAATTCAAAGTTGCGAATATCTATTTTCGGATTCGGGTATCGGAATGCCTTTTGAAAATTTTTGGATATTCGGATATCTGTAATATCCGAAAAATCTATAATTTATATTTTTTAGATTTCAAATAATATGAAGATATACACTTTGGTTGGCAAATAATATGAACATATTTACTTTTATTGGTTTGAATTGGTATTGTAGTATTATTTATTCAAGATAATTAATTGACTGGCTCTATATTTAATTGGTTGCACTACAAGAAAAAAGGCCTTCAATGGCGTTGATTTTTGTTGCTATTTTGATAGAGATGACTATCACCAACAGATTTTGTCGTGGCAGATTTGTTTTTGAAAGTGGCATAGTTAAACAACTGCTACGAAAATGATTTTTGTTGGAAAATATAGCAACGACACTTTTTTGATGGTGAAATGTTGGTGTTTTGTTGGTGATGATGAAAAAACTCAATGAAGCACATTCACTTTCTCCAACAAATTGTATGTCGGCAAATGCGTTGCAAATTTATCAATGAATTTTAGCAACCACATTTTTGTTGGAAAGTAACTACGAAATATTGTATTTTTACCAACAAATTTTAGCAACCACTTTTTTGCTAGAAAGTCTGCTACAAAATTTTTTGTTGCACTACTACAAATCTGGACCTGCATAGCGCTTTTTTTTGTACTACAATAGCGCTTTTAGGCGCTATGTAAGGCGCCGCTATGCAAGTGCCTGACGCAAGCACAGCACTTTTTTAGGCGCTTTGTAAGTGCAATAGTAAGACATCGTTTTTTTATGTGCTATGGAAGTATGTGCTACCTAAGTACACGTTCTACAATATCGGTTTAAAAAATGCTATGTAAGTATTTTCCCTGTCTAGTTAATTTGTAAGATATCATTTCTAAAAGCACTGTCCAAGTAGCAGACAAATACTTACATAGCGCTTCAAGAGCGCTATGTAAGTATTTTTTTTTTACCTGAACATTCATAAAATTTTATAAATAGAAAATTTTACAAACTCCAAATCTAAAATGGTAATGCAACCCAAGCATCTCAAGCAACAGTATAATGCAGATCAAATAACTTTAATATGCCTGAAATAAATCCCAAATATATCAACTTCCATAAAACTTGAAAAAATTAATAATACATACAAGAGTCAAATTATCCAGAACTATTTCATACATTAATAGATAATAAAAACAAGTAACTATAGATTTAAACCAAAATGATCAAAGACTACTTCAACAATTTGCCCTTGAGAAATCTGTTGTACAAATACCCTGCCCAGTTTTTCTGGAAGCGAACCATTTTGTCAGGAGAGTAGAACTTCAGCCTGTGGGAACGAGTGAACTGTACACCAAAGCAAATACATATATTACTATTCAGATCGTATGAAAAGATATACACTTTTTTAGGAAATATTAACATATCCATACATTTACGCCGATACTTGTTTCAGCAGAACGCAATAAATCCTCAATATAGCATCCAACATAATAGCCGCAAGAGATGCCATCACTTGTAAGTTGCTTGGGACACTGTAAATAACAATTTATAAATATATCAACATTTCGCCTTGCACTATGCTTGAAATATAGCAGGTAGTTAATTAACATAACTTAAAGAAAATCAATCACCTGTATAGTTGTCCATTTAAAAGTGTTAAACGCAGTCCTAGTGCAACTCCTCCCACAATTAGTACGAAAACACCTCATAGCACTGTCAAAAGAAAACGTTTCTTCCACATCAACATCATACGTAGTTTCTATTTTTAATAATTAATCAGTTTCCCAGTGAATATAGATAAAATTTGTCACAAGCAGCATTATAAATCAGATGATCCCATCAGATATATCATTCTATCTACATCATCCTCAAGCTTAAACTACACATTAATAATAAAGATCTGATTTTTAGAAGCAGCACCACATTTGTTTGAGACCACGCATATATATAACATCACCAACAAGTAGTGCGTGCTTGCTGTGTGCGTGTGTGTGTGTGCGTATATTGCAATGGAAAACGGTGGGTCTATGACTAAAAGGTAAAAATAGAGATTGCAAAAATAGAGATTGCAATGGTTGTCTCACTGATTGTCTGTCCTGTTAATAGAGTCAAGGGCACGTAACTGGAAGAAAATAGCAGGCAATATTATTAACGTAGTTCTTCTCGAGAAAATAGCAGGCAATATTATTAACCTCACAGAAAGATTGGGCAGACTCTTCAGATTCTGATGAAAAAGTCAATTATGCTTTGATAGCCAACACGGAACCTAAGACTGCAAATACTGACAAGGTACCTGAGGTAGTTTATAACTTTGATACTGATAATTTTTCTAAGTTAAAGTCATTTCTTAAAACATTGCATTTAACATTTAAAAATCAATCTCTTGAAAATGAAAGAATAGAATCTGAGATGTCTGATGTGATGAAAAGAAATGAACATTTAGAAGCTGAGCTCTTGTTTATGCTAGAAATTCAAAAGGAATGTGATAATGCTAAACACATGAGAGTTTAGATATAAAATAAATGTACTTATCTAGAAAATGAGCTTGAAAAGGCTAATAATGAGAAAATCAAAGTATGGACAAGGTCAGGTAAAAGGGTTAATGAAATCATTACTGATAAAAATTGGAAAGAAGGTCTAGGTATGAATCAGTGAATGATAAGAAGAAAGAAAAAGTTGAGGAAGAGTCATCAACAGCAATGACATATGAGAAAGTTATCAAGAACATTACGTCTAAGTGTACACTTGTTAAATTTGTATCTCCTAATGCAGAACCCAAATCAACTTTTGAGAAGGGATCCACATGTGGTGCTAGTGATACAGATAAAACTCCTAAAAATGCTAAGATGTCTAGTGCTAAGACCTTAAATATTGGTTTGATGTCTCAAAAATAGCTTAAAGAGAAAATAAGAGAAGCTACTGACAAGAATAAGGTAAAAAGTCCTAAAGTAGGGATAAATAAAGAGAATAATTATAAACATATCCCTAATGCACCTAGAAAAACCTGTTTTACTTGTGGAAATACTAATCATCTTACTATTGATTGCAGGAAGAATAGGATGGCTAAAACTGAAATTCCTATATGAACTATTATGAACTGAAGAGTATCATAATTTGTGGTAGTTTATGGCATTCCATTTACACATGTAAAGAGTATCATAATTTGTATTATAACTATTATGAACTGAAGCCAAATTCAAAAAAGGTACGTAAAATAATAAATATAATCCGGAGAAGAAAGACTACCTCTGGAAGGGCTTCACCTCAACTAACATCAATATGGCCATCATAATCTTCATCAACATGATTATCCATGTCAAAATTATCGATGTCAAAATTATCCATATGGCTAGAACCTCCAGAATGCACCCCCTGTGTTTTACAGCCCTTGCTTTTCAGCTCCTTAATTTTATTTTTCAGGTAGGAAATATCATTTTTGAACTGTGATAGCTCGCTAACAGACGATATTGTCTGCAATGTGGTATTAGTTACACCCCATCCGATAGCTCTCAATCGTCTGGAATACTCTAATGGTATTAAACGAGCAAGCAAATCATCAGTTCCAATATTAGTAAGCTCATGTTCTGGGAACTGATCTGAAATGGCAACCTAACAAATGATACAATTTCAAACATAATGTCAACGAGTATCAGTGCACTGCAAGTCATAGATAAATTAGTGAAATGGAAAGATTAATGGTTGCCACATCCTCGAGGAGTTGAATTGCACCAGGATCGTCGACTACACCCTCTGCATTACGTCTAGCATACTCCCACGCATCTAGTCGAGTCACAACAGGGTTTTGTTCACCTTTTTTAATTTTTTCATTAATCTGTACAGAAATCAATTTTCCTAATTATATTCATATAAACTTTACTATAAACCACCCAAAACTTGCAGTCTGAAAAAAAAAACACAAACCATGCACAAGATTTTACAAAATTACTTGAGCATACCATTTTGCCTATGTTGATACAATGATTCAATGAATCATAAAGTTCAGAATCACTTACTACCTTTAAACGGTTTCTTATTAGAAAGAAAAAGGCAAAGAAATACACCCACTGTGCAACATACAACTCACTTACAATTATCTCTCTAAGGCGCGCATAGCCAACACATGCTTTCCTGTATCGAGCCTCCATTGCTTTTGCTCGCTCTTTATTCTTATTACTTTTTTCCTATATTTGAATTTAAACTATCAAATACAATATCCAATGAAGTAAATTGCTTTTAAGTATAACACCTCACTAGTTAAGGAATAAGCTTACTAGAAAATCTACTTTCATCGACTTCTGCACAAACTCCTTCCAGCAAGGGGTCACAGTCGAAAAGTGTGCATACAGAGGAGGTGGCGATGTAGAGTAGTTACCATTTTCATCTCTAGCCAGAGTCCTCAATCTAGTTCTAAATTGTCGATGAAGGTTCCCGGCACGAGAAATTATTTTTTTCCTATGTTCTTCTTCAACCCCATTGAAGGTTTCCTACATATTTGTTTTACAAAAAGATTCAATAAATCAGATCTGACCCCAAAGAAAGAGACAATGCCGGGACCATCTTGGAAAGTGTGCATGCAGTGCGAGATGTTTATCCAAAATGTGGTTTCGTAACACCCCAAGTTATTCGGGGTATATTACGGCGCGTGAGCCCCGCCATGGGACCCACAAGGCTAAACATACGCGAACTATAAAACTTGACCGAGAAGGTCTACATACAATGGAAAGAAAGACGATACAAATGGTATTCAAAACCATAACCAATGAAACCATATACATCACCGCACAATCAATACCTCGGCAACACAGCCGGAACATCAAGAAGCGAAATACAATACTCGAGTATTTAAAATCCATTCCAGTACAACAACACTGAATGGAGGAATCCAAAAAGATAACCGGAGACAAGACACAGTATCACACTTGCCCATCATCTTCATGCCGACCCGATACCCGCCTGTCCGCTCTCCTGGAACCTGAAATACATAAAAAGTATTTCTCCCATAAAGGGTTAGCCGTCGAATAGCTAGTGAAAGTATATCAAGTATGAAACACAATACTCCTCGACAATAAAGTAAATGTAACCGTCAATTCATCTATTCAAGACTAGTATTCCGGAATAACTAAAATCTCATAGTGCCACTGTAACACCCCCAATCCGCTCAGGGATATTACACGCCATAGACCCTCTCCTCGAGGATCTACCAGGCTGATAACTAAAATCAAACATCTAAACCTCGACTTTAAGGCTAAAATGACTCAGTAGACCGACTTGGTCTTTCAATAATAACATACAACTCAATTCCAAACACATACCCACGCAGGGGTCAAAATACAATAAACTCCCGTACAACGGGGAAAAGATACTGCAGCGGAAAAGAAAAATACGACTAGACCAAAACGACATCAACAGATCCTCGTGTGATTAGTATCGTTCATTTTTCATCATCTTTCGTGCCGACCCTGTGCTATGCTCCAAAACCTGAATGCAAAAATAGACATCCACCCCCCAAATACTCGGGGTTAGCAAAACTCCACTGTTTTGCTAGTGCAAGTACAAGTGCAAAAATACGAGCCATACAATACCAGTTCCAAGAACAATAATAATCAGGAATCCTCAAAGTTCCAAACGTAATGAAAAGCACTTCCCGAGGCATGAGTTTGGTAAAACATTCCAAAACCGAAAGATCACAAATCAAGGGAAAACAATTTATAAAACAGTTTAAAATGCCATCGAGAGTTTTAATAGAAAACAATTTAGGATTTCCGAATCCTTCTCTTTCCAAAAATCAACAGGGGTCACAGCCCAAAGGTTTTGTTTTCGCAAATATAAAACAGACAACAATTCACAGGGCCCGAGCCCAACATCACGTGTCCTCGACGGACATAAAAATCAACACAACGTAATCACGCACGCGCATCGCCTAGGACCGGGACGAAGCCACAAATCCCACTCGAGGCCTCGAAGGACCCTCCCGAGCTGGCTAGCGAAATAAATCACACACATGTCACGGTTGGATCAATCGCTTGTTGCATCCTGGCCACATGATCGCATGCCATGTGCCACCGTAGATTATCTCAGGCTCTCACGGTTGGATCAATCACTTGTTGCATCCTGACCACATGATCACGTGCCATGTGTCACCGAAGACCTTCAACTATATCCACACATTCACACAAATAACACAATGCAACAAAGATATCCAAACAATTCACTCAGAGGCATCAAACACTTAGCAAAACACCACGTCAAACCACAACGCACCGAAATGAAATAATATACGTCCACACGCAAATACCAAGTGCATCATCAACACCAAATATATCCATAGGATTCACATAGTCATTTACAAGACACAACATTCACAAAACACACGCGTTTTGAAAGCAAGCCTTTAACAAGGCTAAACCGAATCTTTTGAAAGTTCAATTCAAACGACCAAACAACCACATTTAGACGATCACTAATTATCATATCCATAAAACAAGAATAGTATGGGCAAGGTACTTGCCTCGAAATCACGATCGCAATAAGACGACGGATAGGATGCGGTCGAATAGCCCCGAACCCCCGAACAATATCAAGAACGTGATAGCACCACGAGTATTACGAGAATAACACCACACGAATCATCAATCACCAAACGGGATTCAACATCGGAATCCTCGAACACCTATAAACCTCCGGAAGGAACAATAACACATGGTTACGATGAGAATCAAGGCCAAAACAACGGAAATCCCAACAAACTATCAAAGGGAACTCATTCGAACATTTAATCGAACATTAAATGTTCAAGACCCTTCAAGAACAAAGAAATCACCCCTCGGGTCGAATGAACCAAAGATACGAGTATCCAATCCATAGAACAAGTTCAAAATAACGTTTATACAACAATTAATTGATTAAAAATGGATTGGAATCGAAATCAAAAAGGAAAATCCCCAAATCTACAAAAACAAGGGTTCAAGCCAAAATACCTTGATTTGGATGAATGATTCAAGTAGAGGTCGAAAATCTACAACAAGACTTGAGGTGGATGATCTCTACAAGTTTGGGAGCACTCAAATCACCCAAAATCGCCCTTAGAATCGCCTAGAATGGGAGGAGGAAGAAGAGAGGAGAAAATGAATGTTTCTCCTCGAAAATCTGCTAAAAAACGCAGAAAAAGCCCGTGTGCCGCGGCACACTCGTCCTGTGCCGCGGCCCAGGGCCAAAAAAAAAAACGCCCAGGAATCAGCTTAGTGCCGCGGCACAGCTGAAGTGTGCCGCGGCACACGGTACAGCCCACTCCAACACGAAAAAGGCACATCGTGTAGTCTTAGCTATTTCGACCATAACTCCCTCGTCTGGACTCCGATTGGCTCACCGTTTGAACCATTGGAAAGCTAACTTGATGCTCTATAATATTGCAAAGATTCAGAATTTTTGGAGTTTCCAAGAATTAATGGTGACTTTACAAAGTCGAACTCCCACGTGAAAAAGTCGATTAAGGACACGGAACTCAACAAAACGACACCGAAACGAACTCGGATGACAAAAAGTGCAGAATTAATCATTCTCGAAATGACGAAACGGTCATGAGCGAGTCATCAAAACGGACTCTGGACGAAAAAAGAAATTTACCGAAAATCGAAAATTGCGGATATTACATTCTACCCTCCTTAAAAGAAGTTTCGTCCCGAAACTTAAAACAAGTAGGGAGAAGCAATATCCCCTGCCAGGAAAACTCGACGAGATACATAAAAATCGAAAACTCGTGCCCGACGGCGAAAGGCTGCAAGAAACGCAAAGAGACATGGCGTGAAAACACGCTCCACGGCGACTAACACAACGTCACCGTTAGGGATATAATAAAACCAACAAATGACAAGCGTCATCAAATGGATAATATAGTCAAGTCAATTATCCGAACAATCACAAAATACAATGAACGAAAATCAATATGATTGACCGACCCAATGGTACATCAATCAAAACGCGAGCCAATCGCTGAACAAATACGGAATTCCACCGCCCAAGGGTTGGAAGATCGAAAACGAGACTAATTTCCCGAACTTAAGGGAATTAGGAAGGAGTCTGAATGCTCAACAATCACGAAACGAGATCAACAAAAACCGAACAATCAAACGATCGAACCACAAAGATCGAGACAACAAAAATCGAACGATCATGTTCGAATCACGAAGAACAATAAAAATTCAAACAACAACTCCAAGGTTCACATCTCGACTCGAGACAATATATGATCCGGTGAAAACAACAACATATGCATTCACATAAGATCCACATGAGAGGGAATAGAAATTGAAAAGTCACAACGACTAATGATTTATTCCGAAACAATACCACGCTCGTTCGATCAACAAAAGCAAGGGGCAGGACAAGCTCAGAAAATGTCAACGAACATAAACGAGTCGACAGAGTAGAAAACACAGGAGTTCCAAACTCGATCCACTTCGAATAAAAGAACTAGTAGAACCAAAAGATGCTACTTCCGAACAAGGTTCACAAGAATCGAACCGAACTCGGAAAAGTCACAGCGATAACCAGATCGACCCAAAACAAGATCACAGCTCGTTCGAACGATGAAACCGAAATACAGAACAAGCTCAGACAGTATCAACGAACACGGGCGAATCGATAGACTGGAGAAAGAGAAAATATAGAAGCCAAAAATAGTATGGGTATTATATTCGACCTCTTCTAAAAGAAAGTCGTCCCCGCAACTCACAATAATGGAAACAAGGTAACAACACAAAAAGCAACCGACAGAGAAATCTCCTATGGGCCTCTCAGAGCCGATCCTGATAACTGTGCTGAAGCGCAAACTCCGAAAGTCTCGGTAGCCAATTCGCAAAACTGAATTCGGTGACCCTCGAGTCCACACTCGAAATGTGTTCTTGAGAAGGACAAATTGCACGTACATTCCCCCGGTACATCACGGTTGAAACACCTCGGCTCGGCATACCGAAAATACAAATGCTAGATACAATGGGGCATAACGTCGCAAAACAACATAGCGGAGATGCCAACTCAGCACAACAATGAATCATAACACATATCATATACAACGATTACCATCGTAAAGTAATATATACACATACACCACAGCAACGACGGCATCGTTCGGCGACCTCAACGGCCCGAACGATAACCAGCACGTAATTACAAACATCATGAAACAATCACACATGTACACCAACGTACAAACCCAAGCTTAAACATTTCACACTCATGTGGCACACGCAATCCACCACGAGACGACAACCATTAAATACCAGTTCACACCTCTCACAGAGGGCTAGTACAACAAATACGTGGCAACGCCTCAACGTTCATGCCACCAACTCGATCATACTCGGGAGCAAACACCATTACGACAACGCGAACATCATACATACATTCCCAAACGCAAATGGGAATTGATAGGTTTTTAAAAAAAAATATGAAAACCACCTTTTGAAAATAATTTATGAAGAACACCGGTTGATCTTGAGTATCACCTTTCAAAAAAAAGTAAAAACGTGAAACATCGTTATCCAGACTTTGGAAAACCATTTCGCATTTGATAAAAATGAGGACACTTTCTTTTAGTGAAAAGCTTTCAGAATATTCGACCCTCGGGTCTAAGTAAAAGTGTTTATAAAACATTGAAAATATCTCAAAACATTTTGGTCCTCGAGGTAGCAGAATTTTGAAACATATTGTGGCACCTTAGAAGTACCGCGAGAAAACAATTCATTTGAAACGTACGTCTCGAAATTTATTTCTAAGATACTCAAGTTTTCGAAAATAATACAATGCCAAAAAAGGACGATGCCAAAAAGGCTAGAATGCCCAAAAATTTCAGGTAATTATACAAAACTTTATAGCGCCATGGGTCCCGCGCCGGAACCCACCAAGATAAAACCATTTACAAAAATGCCAAAAAGGCTGATGATGGTAATATTTCAAAAACTTACAAAAGCCATTTAGAAAACACTAAATACCGTCATAAGAATTTCGCCAAAATGATCAAGGCCATAATGCCAAAAATTCGGTTAAGGAATTGGTTTTCGAAATAAAACTCAGTCGGTAAAATACCGAAAGTCATTACAAAAGAACTCACGCAGCGGATAAACGAAATAAAGTCAAACATGCACAATCCAGCAACACTACTCCTCATATGAACGAAATATGAGGGTCAAATAACCACATATCAAGAAATCAAAATCCATAAGAGGATTCCATCACTTAACAAATAATCATAAAAATAGCTCGTGTCACACGAGGCACAACACAAAGAAGGGAGACTTACATCCACAAGTCGCACGAAGATGATGAACACCCCACGATACTAATCACGACCAACAAATTCAGACGACGCGTCGCGACATGACTCAGTCAGATAAAATCCGACGAGACAAAAACTCAATAGACACCACTGACCCGACAGCCTAGGTTTCCACAACCTAAGCTCCGATACTATTTATGTAACACCCCCAATCCGCTCAGGGATATTACACGCCGTAGACCCTCTCCTCGAGGATCTACCAGGCTGATAACTAAAATCAAACATCTAAACCTCGCCTTTAAGGCTAAAATGACTCAGTAGACCGACTTGGTCTTTCAATAATAACATACAACTCAATTCCAAACACATACCCATGCAGGGGTCAAAATACAATAAACTCCCGTACAACGGGGAAAAGATACTGCAGCGGAAAAGAAAAAATACGACTAGACCAAAACGACATCAAAAGATCCTCGTGTGATTAGTATCGTTCATCTTTCATCATCCTTCGTGCCGACCCTGTGCTATGCTCCAAAACCTGAATGCAAAAATAGACATCCACCCCCCGAATACTCGGGGGTTAGCAAAACTCCACTTTTTGCTAGTGCAAGTACAAGTGCAAAAATACGAGCCATACAATACCAGTTCCAAGAACAATAATAATCATGAATCCTCAAAGTTCCAAACGTAATGAAAAGCACTTCCCGAGGCATGAGTTTGGTAAAACATTCCAAAACCGAAAGATCACAAATCAAGGGAAAACAATTTATAAAACAGTTTAAAATGCCATCGAGAGTTTTAATAGAAAACAATTTAGGATTTCCGAATCCTTCTCTTTCCAAAAATCAACAGGGGTCATTTCAAAGGTTTTGTTTTCGCAAATAGAAAGCAGACAACAATTCAGGGCGAGCCCAACATCACGTGTCCTCGACGGACATAAAAATCAACACAACGTAATCACGCACGCGCATCGCCTAGACCGGACGAAGCCACAAATCCCACTCGAGGCCTCGAAGGACCCTCCCGAGCTGGCTAGCGAAACAAATCACACACATCTCACGGTTGGATCAATCGCTTGTTGCATCCTGGCCACATGATCGCATGCCATGTGCCACCGTAGATTATCTCAGGCTCTCACGGTTGGATCAATCACTTGTTGCATCCTGACCACATGATCACGTGCCATGTGTCACCGTAGACCTTCAACCATATCCACACATTCACACAAATAACACAATGTAACAAAGATATCCAAACAATTCACTAAGAGGCATCAAACACTTAGCAAAACACCACGTCAAACCACAACGCACCGAAATGAAATAATATACGTCCACACGCAAATACCAAGTGCATCATAAACACCAAATATATCTATAGGATTCACATAGTCATTTACAAGACACAACATTCACAAAACACACGCGTTTTGAAAGCAAGCCTTTAACAAGGCTAAACCGAATCTTTTGAAAGTTCAATTCAAACGACCAAACAACCACATTTAGACGATCACTAATTATCATATCCATAAAACAAGAATAGTATGGGCAAGGTACTTGCCTCGAAATCACGATCGCAATAAGACGACGGATAGGACGCGGTCGAATAGCCCCGAACCCCCGAACAATATCAAGAACGTGATAGCACCACGAGTATTACGAGAATAACACCACACGAATCATCAATCACCAAACGGGATTCAACATCGGAATCCTCGAACACCTATAAACCTCCGGATGGGAACAATAACACATGGTTACGACGAGAATCAAGGCCAAAACAATGGAAATCCCAACAAACTATCAAAGGGAACTCATTCGAACATTTAATCGAACATTAAATGTTCAAGACCCTTCAAGAACAAAGAAATCACCCCTCGGGTCGAACGAACCAAAGATACGAGTATCCAATCCGTAGAAAAAGTTCAAAACAACGTTTATACAACAATTAATTGATTAAAAATGGATTGGAATCGAAATCAAAAAGGAAAATCCCCAAATCTACAAAAACAAGGGTTCAAGCCAAAATACCTTGATTTGGATGAATGATTCAAGTAGAGGTCGAAAATCTACAACAAGACTTGAGGTGGATGATCTATACAAGTTTGGGAGCACTCAAATCGCCCAAAATCGCCCTTAGAATCGCCTAGAATGGGAGGAGGAAGAAGAGAGGAGAAAATGAATGTTTCTCCTCGAAAATCTGCTAAAAAACGCAGAAAAAGCCCGTGTGCCGCGGCACAGGACGAGTGTGCCGCGGCCCAGGGCCAAAAAAAAACGCCCAGGAATCAGCTTAGTGCCGCAGCACAGCTGAAGTGTGCCGCGGCACACGGTACAGCCCACTCCAACACGAAAAAGGCACATCGTGTAGTCTTAACTATTTCGACCATAACTCCCTTGTCTGGACTCCGATTGACTCACCGTTTGAACCATTGGAAAGCTAACTTGATTCTCTATAATATTGAAAAGATTCAGAATTTTTGGAGTTTCCAAGAATTAATGGTGACTTTACAAAGTCGAACTCCCACGTGAAAAAGTCGATTAAGGACACGGAACTCAACAAAACGACACCGAAACGAACTCGGATGACAAAAAGTGCAGAATTAATCATTCTCGAAATGACGAAACGGTCATGAGCGAGTCTTCAAAATGGACTCCGGACGAAAAAAGAAATTTACCAAAAATCAAAAATTGCGGATATTACAGCCACAACAAGACGTATGTGAATGCCGTAGAAACGGTTCGTTCATATCATACGCCGATACGTATGTGAATGCCGTAGAAACGGTTCGTTCATATCATACGCCGATACATGTATGAATGTCGTAGAAACGGTTCGTTCATATCATGCCATCAATACATACATGAATGCCGTAAAAACGGTTCGTTCATAATATGCCATCAATATATCTATGAATGCCGTAAAAACGGTTCGTTCATATCATACCATCAATATTTCTTACTTTCAAAGTCGAGAACGTACAATCATAAATGTATACTTGCCTTGAATAGTCAACGACGCAACGAACGGAATGGAAAGTCACCGACGAATGCTAGGAACCATCGAAACCGAACCTAACGATTCGAAGAATACAATCACAACAGATTCTAAACGAATACGGAATTGGAATACGCCCGGACACCCGCCTACGATTCATGTATATTCGTATAAAAACGACAACGAGGGCGGACCACAACCAAACCCTCTCGATTTCGTAAAAATCACGAAATATACCATGAATCCGTAGGGAAACTAAGAATACCAACAAGATTAATCATATTCATCATGAATTACTCAGCAAAACCGAATGAATCGGACAAAAACGCGAAAATCCCCAAATCTCCCCAAAAGTAGGGTTCTAAAGATCTAACCTTGATTCGCTGGATCGAAGGATGTTATAAGATGATTGATCGGTGATATAAACTCAGAAACTTCATGGATTTGTTGTTTAACAATATGGCTTCATCTCCTCCAAAGCTCTAGCCGCGGACCGAAAAGAAAGGAAATGAAAAATGAATGAAAAAGTGGCTGCTCTGTCATTTATATACTGGGCCGGAACTAGCGTGCGCTAGCCTTCCCGGACTAGCATGCGCTATTGGCGATGTCGGCCCAAGACTCTCGGCCATGGCCCGCATAACCCGGCACCACCGACCAATCCGCCGACCATGACTCGTCGCTCGACTCCGCTAGCGTGCGCTACGGCCGAAGCTGCTTCTTAGCCGACTGTCGCCCATAGCCTCTAGACTAACAAACTCATCCCGTGCGTCGCTAGTCGGCGGCGGCGTCGCTACCCCTGCCGGTTAGCGTGCGCCACGACCGGCAGATGGCGTGCGCTACTGCCGATCCTACCCGAGTCCGTAACCTCGGAACCCCTCTGCCCAGGCCCGATAGCGTACGCTGGGCTGACTCGACAGCGTGCGCTACACTGCCGAGCTAGCGCGCGCAGCGTCCCGGCCGTAGCGTGCGCTACGCCGGTTCCTGCAGTGCCTGCTCGGCCAGTGCCCAGCACTTCCGACAGTGCCGCACCGGTCCGACCAGCTGCTCAGCCGCCACGACCCGACGCCTTGATTTCTGAAAACACACGGAACGAACACGACGAAAAGTTCGCGGACGATATCAACGACTCGAAATGAAAAAGTAATGCAATAATTAATCATACGCGACCAAGAAAAGGGTCGAGACAACAAATACAGATACGAATACCCATAACTTTAGGTAAATTACAAAATGGCCCAAAACGCCCGGAAATCACGATACATGATCGAATATCCAAACCGAAGTTCATAACACGTCTAACAAAGTTAAACAGACTTACAGGAAACTCGAAACAGCAGTTTCGAACGAGATTCGCAAGAATCGACTCAAGAGCGGAAAAGTCGCTAAAAAGCACGGAACTCAACAAAACGACTCCGAAACGAACTCGGATGTCAAAAAGTGTGGAATTAATCATTCTCATGATGACGAAACGGTCCAAAGCAAGTCGTAAAAATGGACTTTCGCCAAAAAAGAAAAATTACCGGAAATCGAATTTTCGGATATTACATTCTACCCTCCTTAAAAGAAGTTTCGTCCCGAAACTTAAAACAACTAGGGAGAGCAATATCCCGCCAGGAAAACTCAACGAGATACACAAAAAACGCTTAACTTACGCCCAACGGCGAAACGTTACAAGCAACACAACAATACATTACCCGAAGGTAATCCAAGCCAACGCTGAAGTAAATACGAATAATAATGCCTGAAGGCTCCAACAAAAATACCAATACATCGCAATGGCCTGAAAGCCGAACAGCCCAAAGCTGTAAATCATCACAATACAGATCTCAAAGAAGCAAACCTGACTGTCGGACATACCCCTCGGCGTATGAACAACCAGCCGCAAATCGTCGGACATATCCAATACAACATGGACTACGAACGACCAAACAATAAGGCTCAAGAGGGACATCGCAGTACGCCCGATCCGGAAATGTGTCCGTGCACATGTCCACCCCGTATACGGAAATCCAGAATATACGTGTGACAATGTACCTAATTAGCCTCAAGAACTACGTCTCGTGTGCACAGTCCAATGCGGAAACATCCACGCATGACCATCGAGTGCCTGGCTAAAAATCCTACACATAACCAATCGGCACGCAGACATGATTCCAGATATGCCATGATACAACATGACAACGAAACTCAAAGGATAAAATACCCATTACGGATCATACGACTCACCAAGTGAACGATGACACACGAATAATGAAAGATCGACACGACCAACGATATTCAAAACAACCATCTTGGGATCAGAATCCCTAAGGACCGATTAACACGACAATAACCACAACACCACAATTCGGGAAATCCTCTACCCTCAACGATCACAAAATTACCGAGTTCACCAGAATAATAGTGTGCTGCCTTGAGTTGGCCAACACGACAATAATAACTCAAATATGGGCACTATCCTCGGCGATCCCCATTCAATATCTCGATTGTCTTCGAACGACCAATCGATAACGACTCAACGGATGGGAACTATCTTCGACAGTCCCAATTCAATACTTCGGTTACCTTAGAATGGCAACTCGATAACAACGGTACAACGGATGTCTCGGCACACTTAAATTAGTTACCGATAATGAAGATGAAATTCGAATACATCAATGCCTTCAATCGGCCGTTTACGAACAACAATAACATTTGGCATAATTTGTCGACGGGTGTCGTATCAAACAATCCCCTGATATCAATACAATCATAAGGAGGCCAAGTCTCGAAATGATACACACATTCGTACACCTACATGATAACATTAGTCTCATTGATTAGTACGAGTATAAAACTTGCCTCGATATCAATACAACGAACTGTTACCAATTCAGTTGATTCCGTCTTACGAATTCCTCAGTCTCGACCAAGTTAATCTACGAACCCTTCAACATTAACCGCAACACAATAGTCATAATTCACGATCAAACATCATATCTTATTGTAAAACGAACGATTAATAATCAACAGGTTCGATGACGACCAATATCAATACCACCAAACCACAAACTCAATCATTTCACCATATCTCGACTAATCACAGTCTGAACAATCCAACTCAGACACTTACAAATCTTGTCCACAATACGAGTCAAAATATGATGATCATATCAGCAACCAATTAGGACCAATAATAAGGGTCTAAATGTTCCAAACTCAATTCTTAAATACGAATTGATAAGGTTCCCTTCTCGTAAATCCATCGTTAAAATTTACTTATGACCGTCATCAATTCGAATCATCCGACCTGAACATTTGCTCCATACGTATGGGCTTCCAAATTCAGAGATGAATAATAGTCTCATCAAACTCATAATCACATTCGTATTCCTATACGAATATTATTTCAAACACATAGTTTAGCTCTAGATATGAATATTCCATATTCATTTTCAAAACATCAACACTTCTTAAAAAAAATTTCATCACCTCGTATAATTCAAGAGTTCTTCAACAACACGAAATATCCAAAATCCCGCTCAGAACAACATATCCGAGGTATATATCTCCGTGTTACCATTTCTTCATCATGCCATTCATACAAGCTTAAGAATCGCAACAATACCGTTATCATCATATGAAGAAGATCTCAACAATCATATCAACATCCGAAATCTCTTATTACAATTCCAATAAACCTCGTATAACATTATCACATGATACCATAATTGTAACACCCCAGATCCTCCTGGGAATATTACACGCCGTAAACCCTTCTCACAAGGATTTACTAGGCTAAGCACAATTTTCCACGTCATTTCAAAAATGCCAAAAAGACCGATGACGGTAATATTTTTCAAATACTAAAAAAAAAATCATTTTCCAAATACCGTCAAAACGATCAAGGCCAAAATGCCAAAAACTCAGTTTAGGGAATCGGTTTTACAAAATAAAATTCAGTTGGCAAAATACCAAAAGCCATTTCAAAATACTCACGCAGCGGATAAAAGTACAGTCCAATTTATCCGAGCTCAAATCCGAGCTCTCCATCTTAATCTTGTTTAAGAGAATCATCTCTCAATGTTTAGGAACTTCAAGTACTTCCCAAGGTTCTCTCTATTGACTGACGGAAGGAGAATGGACAAAATGCCTCTCAGCACTCGTCTATCCTCTCTAAAAAAAACACATCACTAGCGCGCGCTAGACCTTATATTTAGCGTGCGCTACAGGACTAGCGTGCGCTAACATTCCTTGATAGCGTGCGCTATCGGGCAGTCCAGAAGCTACTACATTGCTTCGAAATTCATCTAACGTACGTAATGCCCATGCATTAGCGTACGCTAACAGGCATTAACTTGCTACAGTGAAATGCTCAGTAGCGTGCGCTATTCCTTGACCTTAACGCGCGCTAATCGTCGTTGACTTGCTACAGTATCGTGCCCCCACATGCCGAAAGCATCCGCGATTACCGGGATTCCTTTGACCGATATGGAATTAGCGTGCGCTAATCATACGGTTTTAGCGTGCGCTAGCTCTACACGACAAACACTCGCTGACATTATCTGGACACGCGTCGAACATGGCCGGGTCCACCCGCCGAAAGCTAAGATTCCATTAATGGCGATCTGATGTTAGCGTGCGCTAACCAACATGCGTTAGCGTGCGCTAACTGAATATAAAAGTCAATCTGGGCCTACCTGTCGGTCACCTTCCGGAATTAACCCAGCAAGTCGTTACGTACGTTAGGGGTCCTCCTTAGCGTACGTAACCGAACCTCTTAGCGTGCGCTAAGTATGCACCGTAGCGTACGCTAAGTATATATCTTAGCGCGCACTAGGCATAACCTGTAGCGTGCGCTAACGTAGTTGTACTTAGCCATTTTCCGCTATTCTCTACCAACATCTCGACATACCAAACGATCATACGGCACAATGAATACATATACGCATTCAGCAACATTGTCATACGTTCACATCATCCTCAAGCACAATTATCCATCAACGACATCCAACAAATAAACGAAAAAAATATATCCGAAAAATCAGGGTATTACACTCTACCCCCCTTAAAAAATAAGTTTCGTGAAGTCTGTGAAGTCGAAGATCTCCCGTGATACTAGCATGCGACTTCTAAACAAAGTCTCGACATAATACCGATACACACCAATATCGCAATTAGCAACTTAACAAAATCTCAAGGAAGAGTTCACGTCCGTGACCACGGCCACGATTCTTCCTACTTTCAGCCAACACTCTGAAGGGCACACACGTGCGTAAGTATAATCCAAATCACACAATCTCGAAGTGACCAATTCCCAAGAATACCAAGCTATAAACGAAACGATTAAGAAAAAATACAAGAAGAGTGAGAGGACTTACAAGTACCGGTCGCACTGTGATGATGGCAGAGTAGTGATACTGTGGGCAAATGACGA
The DNA here is from genome assembly GCA_033398695.1 of Orobanche coerulescens. Classification (NCBI taxonomy): domain Eukaryota; kingdom Viridiplantae; phylum Streptophyta; class Magnoliopsida; order Lamiales; family Orobanchaceae; genus Orobanche; species Orobanche coerulescens. Next base: position 38,369,360 of record CM065814.1, on the reverse strand, counting down.
CTCAATCGACCCAAAAGACCGATAGCCTAGGTATCCATAAACCTAAGCTCCGATACCATATTATGTAACACCCCCAAGTTATTCAGGGTATATTACAGCGCCGTGAGCCCCGCCATGGGACCCACAAGGCTAAACATACACGGAACTATAAAACTTGACCGAGAAGGTCTACATACAATGGAAAGAAAGACGATACAAATGGTATTCAAAACCATAACCAATGAAACCATATACATCACTGCACAAATCAATACCTCGGCAACACAGGCCGGAACATCAAGGAAACTGAAATACAATACTCGAGTATTTAAAATCCATTCCAGTACAACAACACTGAATGAAGGAATCCAAAAAGATAACCGGAGATAAGACACAGTATCACACATGCCCATCATCTTCATGCCGACCCGATACCCGCCTGTCCGCTCTCCTGGAACCTGAAATACATAAAAAGTATTTCCCCCATAAAGGGGTTAGCCGTCGAATAGCTAGTGCAAGTATATCAAGTATGAAACACAATACTCCTCGACAATAAAGTAAATGTAACCGTCAATTCATCAATTCAAGACTAGTATTCCGGAATAACTAAAATCTCATAGTGCCACAACAAGACGTATGTGAATGCCGTAGAAACGGTTCGTTCATATCATACGCCGATACGTATGTGAATGCCGTAGAAACGGTTCGTTCATATCATACGCCGATACATGTATGAATGCCGTAGAAACGGTTCGTTCATATCATGCCATCAATACATAGATGAATGCCGTAAAAACGGTTCGTTCATAATATGCCATCAATATATCTATGAATGCCGTAAAAACGGTTCGTTCATATCATACCATCAATATTTCTTACTTTCAAAGTTGAGAATGTACAATCATAAATGTATACTTGCCTTGAATAGTCGACGACGCAACGAACGGAATGGAAAGTCACCGACGAATGCTAGGAACCATCGAAACCGAACCTAACGATTCGAAGAATACAATCACAACAGATTCTAAACGAATACGGAATTGGAATACGCCCGGACACCCGCCTACGATTCATGTATATTCGTATAAAAACGACAACGAGGGCGGACCACAACCAAAACCTCTCGATTTCGTAAAAATCACGAAATATACCATGAATCCGTAGGGAAACTAAGAATACCAACAAAATTAATCATATTCATCATGAATTACTCAGCAAAACCGAATGAATCGGACAAAAACGCGAAAATCCCCAAATCTCCCTAAAAGTAGGGTTCTAAAGATCTAACCTTGATTCGCTGGATCGAAGGATGTTATAAGATGATTGATCGGTGATATAAACTCAGAAACTTCATGGAGTTGTTGTTTAACAATATGGCTTCATCTCCTCCAAAGCTCTAGCCGCGGACCGAAGAGAAAGGAAATGAAAAATGAATGAAAAAGTGGCTGCTCTGTCATTTATATACTGGGCCGGAACTAGCGTGCGCTAGCCTTCCCGGACTAGCGTGCGCTATCGGTCGATGCTCGGCCCAAGACTCTCGGCCATGACCCGCATGACCCGGCACCACCGACCAATCCGCCGACCATGACTCGTCGCCCGACTCCCGCTAGCGTGCGCTACGGCTTCGCGCGCTAGCGGCTGTCGATAGCCTCTAGACTAACAAACTCATCCGTGCGTACGCTAGTCGCCCGATAGCGTGCGCTACCCTGCCCGGTTAGCGTGCGCCCACGGCCAAGCGATGGCGTGCGCTACTGCCGATCCTACCCGAGTCGAGAACCTCGTAACCCCTCGCCTGTGCCCGATAGCGTCGGCCAGGTGGCTCGGCAGCGTGCGCTACATCTGCCGAGCTAGCGCACGCGGCGTCCGGCCGTGGCGTGCGCTCGCGGTTCTGCCGTGCTGCTCGGCGGTGCTCAACACTTCCGATGCCGCCGCGGCGACCGCTTTCGGCCGCCCGCGACCCGACACCTTGATTTCTGAAAACGCACGGAACAAACACGACGAAAAGTTCGCGGACGATATCAACGACTCGAAATGAAAACGTAATGCAATAATTAATCATACGCGACCAAGAAAAGGGTCGAGACAACAAATACAGATACGGATACCCATAACTTTGGGTAAATTACAAAATGGCCTAAAACGCCCGGAAATCACGATACATGATCGAATATCCAAACCGAAGTTCATAACACGTCTAAAAAAGTTAAACAGACTTACAGGAAACTCGAAACAGCAGTTTCGAACGAGATTCGCAAGAATCGACTCAAGAGCGAAAAAGTCGCTAAAAAGCATGGAACACAACAAAACGACTCCGAAACGAACTCGGATGTCAAAAAATGTGGAATTAATCATTCTCAGGATGACGAAACAGTCCCAAGCAAGTCGTAAAAATGGACTTTCGCCAAAAAAGAAAAATTACCGGAAATCGAATTTGCGAATATTACAGTTTCTGCCCTGGAACTATTTTTTAATAAAGATTTTTTTAATAAAGAAGAATATAAAAATAATCACACATAAATAGATCTGTTAATGTAAAATTATTAAGGAAATATGATACCTTGATTTCATCCCACAAAGCTTGTTTCACATTGAGCAAATCCTTGTTACGCCAATTATCACATATGATTGGGACATGCCTTCTTACATAAGAGCCGATAAAATGTGCTAGAGTCATAGACTCTTTTCCAATCGGTTGTCCCATCTCATTCCAATTCACCTAAAAATATATAATATAAATGATACATGGTATTTAAAAAACTGGAAGTGCTTAATATAAATAAATAAATAAATATATATACTTATATATATATATATAAGTACTGTTAATCATTATATTAGTTTTTGCTACCTTTTGCACTATGCCTTTAGTCCTAGCTTTCTTGACCTTCAACATATTTACTATACCTCGCTTCGCACTTTTATCCGTGGCACTACTAGTTCCATTGGTGCCAATAGTGCCGGTTGTGTCGTGCGATCCACCAGTCATGATCCTAAACAAAAAAACACAAAACATGATCAGTAACACCATTTAATAAAAAGATTAAGATATTTCATGTTACAAGTTCATCATACAAGACATATGCAAGTTTATACCAAAAAAAAACACAACAACAGTTAAGTTATGATAACAAAGCAAACATACATTTCTTGGATTTATTTTTTCTTTTACGCTTCTTGATGGGTTTTGATCTTTTATGCCCATGCACATTTTGAAATTCTGGATTAACATATTCTCCCTCATCATGGTCATTTCTAGAATAAAAACATTCATATTCATCATCGCCATTCATGATCGTGGAAAAATTCACTCCAGAAAAGGGATCATCAATATTATCGACTTCTTCGTCTACACCATCAGTGACTTGATAACTATTATTGAGTTTGTTTGACAACACAACAATTGACCACTTCTTATCGACTGGATCAGTAACATAGAACACTTGTTGAGCTTGAGTTGCCATAATGAACGAATCATCTTTGTACCCAACCCTCTCAAGATCAACCCTTATGAATCCCGAGTCTTCAACATGTACACCACTAACATTGTTAACCCAACTGCAATCAAACACTGGCACCCTAAATCCAACATAATAGAGCTCCCAAATATTTTCAATTCTGCCAAAGTATGTCGTATTAGCCAAAACAATATCAGTGTCACTGGATGATTGGTGTAGTGCCGTCGCAGTAATTGCAACTCCACTATTCTGCATTGTGCTTGTTGCATCATGTTCTCTCGTGTAAAAAGTGTATCCATTTATAAGGTAACATTTGTAAGAATACACAAATGAATCAGGCCCTCTTGACAACCATTTAACTCTATCTGATATTGATTCATTATTTTGATTTAACTCGTTTGTGACATGATTCTTGAACCAATCAATAAATGTACGATTGTGATCCACTTCTATCCAACTAGCACCTCTGCTGGATGTTCTAAGCTGAGAGTTTGTTTATGTAAATCTACAAAGGGAACAACATCAACACTGTTATGTAGAACACAAAGGTGCACCCGATGCCATTGTGCACTATCGATCTCTACTTGTTGACCTCCGGTTTGACGTTCACCATCAACCCTACCATTGTGTCGAGCACTTGGCAAACCTATTGCTTGCTCTTTTGGGATAAATTCTGACCTTAACTCTATTGCTTCTTCTATCGATAGCGTTACGCTATACAACCCTCTGGCCGGGATCTATTCATCACATAATCTTTTAATATTTTCAAATAACGCTCGACCGGGTACATCCACCGCATACGAGCAGGGCCACACATCCTAGTCTCATAGATAAGGTGAACAGTTAAATGAACCATGATGTCGAAAAAAGATGGTGGGAAATACATCTCAACCTCACAAAGTGTCTCAACAATTTGTCGTTGCAGATACGACAACCTTCTCGGATCAATGACTTTGCTACTCATTGACTTGAAGAACCAACACAATTTTGTGACGGTTACCCGCACCTTTTCGGGCAATACGGAACGTATAGCAATTGGAAGCAAATTCTCCATTATGACATGACAATCATGTGATTTTAAACTTTTTAATTTCAAGTCAGTCAGAGAAACAAGACTCTTGATGTTGGATGAGTATCCTTCTGGAACCTTGACAGAATGGAGTGTTTGTAACAACACTCTCTTCTCATCCTTAGATAGAGTATGGGCTGCAGGAGGTAAATATTGTTTTTTTCCTGGTTTCTCCACAGGAATTAGTTCGTCTCTTATTCCCATTTCCTTCATATCCATTCTCGCATTGTAGCCATCTTTATTAGTTTTACCTGGGACACCCAGCAATGTACCAATTAGGCTCTCAAAAACATTTTTCTGCACATGCATGAGATCAATGAAATGTCTGACATAAAGGTCCTTCCAATAACTCAATTCAAAGAATATTGAACGCTTCTTCCAACCTTTAGTAGGGACATCCTTTGCAAATTTCTTACCAAGCTGTACATTTAGGTTTTCAACCTCTTTCAACACATCGGCACCTGTTATTTTAGGAGGTGCACCTCGTTCTTCAACTTCACCATTGAATACTGATGGCATATTTCTAAACCGATGTTTCGAGTCCAACCACCGCCTATGCCCCATATATACACACTTCTTGCAATGTTTCAAATATAGTTGATCAGTCTCCTCGCCACACTAAGGACATGCATCATAACCTTTCACACTGTATCCTGAAAGATTGCCATAAGCGGGGAAATCACTTATCGTTCCGAATAACATGGCCTTCAACCTAAATTGATCTTTCTTATATTCATCACGCACTTCAATGCCCTCTTCCCACAATAGCTTCAAGTCCTCAATTAAAGGTGCCAAGTATACATCAATATCATTACCAGGTTGTGTGGGACCAGATATCAAAATAGACATCATCATATATTTACGCTTCATGCACAACCATGGTGCCAAATTGTAGATTATCAGAATCACAGGCCAGGTACTATGAGAATTATTTTGAAGCTTGTAAGGGTTCATTCCGTCTGTTGAAAGTGCTAGGCGAAGATTCCTCGGTTCTTTCCCAAAATCCTGATATGTATTATCAAATATCTTCCATTGAGGTGAATCGACTGGGTGTCTCAACATCCCATCTTTAATTCTCCCATCGTGATGCCATGTCAAACGTTTAGCATCTTCTGCACTAGCATACAACCGTCTAAGTCTGGGTAGTAACGGAAAGTACCACATGATTTTGGCCGGATAATTACCATCCTTATAACGTTTTGTACCGCACTTCGGACATTCATTAAGCTCTGCATACTCTTTTCGATAAAGAATACAGTCATTTGGACAAGCATGAATCCTATCATGTATTAACCCAATAGATTTGAGCATTTGTTTAGCCTCATATGTTCTGTGAGGGAGGACATTGCCATCTGGCAAGAGTTCACTAATAGTTGTGAGCAACTCTGTGAAGAACACATCAGAAACTTGATGTCCAACCTTTAGGTTATACAAAGTCAACACAGTCGACAATTTAGAAGCCTTGGTGCACTCTGGCCACAAAGGTAATGCAGCATCATGCTTTAACTTCTCATGCATGTCGGGATGATCATGTAACTCTTCATTTATCACATTGGGAATATCCTTTTCATCACTAGAATTTCTACCCTTAGTGTCTGTCATAACATTGGTATCTGTATCTACAAATTGATAATTTGAATTCCAATTACTTGAGCTATGTTCCCCTTTATCTTCACCATGAAATTTCCAAAATGTATAAGTTTTATCAATACCATGGCATATTAAGTGTTCATACAACTCGGACTGACCATTAACTTCCACAACATTTAAACACTTCTGACATTGGCATAAGATAAAACGAATGTCCTTTGCACGTTGAGTTGCATATTTACAGAACTCTGTCACACCATTCTTATATTCTTTTGACAATCAGGGTGCATTTATCCAATTGCGATCCATCAAAACACTAATAAAAATATAAAACCTGAAGAGCACAATTAATTAGTAAATAGTAAACAAGTCAGTGACATTTTAAGATATGGGCAACACAATCTCTATACTCAAGTACTTGAAGATATGGACTATGAAGCACAATTAGACATTTTGACCATCTCTATACTGTGTTACTTGTTAAATACTTCAAACTAAATTTCATCTTTCCCACCAAGTAATCCAAGTGTAGCAAGAAAATCATAAAAATACCAGTTAACACTAAGAGTAGATATCCAGTTTAGAATTATCGTTCCAACTTCAAAATCAGTCTCAATTTTGTAAATTTAACAAAAACATAATCTTTAAATCTTTCTTTTTAAACCTTAACATGGATGAGCGGAGAACAGTGAATTTACCTTGGTTGTTGGGTTGACTGATTTGCGCAAAACCCTAAAAATAACCCGCTCTATTTGCTGGATTTCGATTGAAGATTGATGCTGATGTTGATCGATTGAACTTGATTGAAGACTTGATTGGATTCTTCAATTGCTGGGATTCTTCTGGGTTTCTCTTCTTGTGCTGGGTTTTTCTCTTCTTCCTTACCGATGGAGCAAAAAAAAAAAGAAGATATGTGTAGGTTTTTCCTGGCCGTTTTTCCTCTTAGATCTCAGCCGTAAAAGATAAAAAAATACACATGTAACCTGTAAAAGAAAATAAAGAATAAAAATAATTATTACTTTAACATATAAAGCGCTTTGGAAAACGCTAATGTACTATAAAAAAATTCAAAATTAAAAAATAATTACTTAAAAAATGCTAACTACAATAGCGCTTCTAAAAGCGCTATCGTAGATAAACGCTACAACAACGCTCCTTAAAAAAACGCTATTGAAGTATTTTCTTTTATTTTTCATTTAATTTTATAATTCTTCACAATAACATGTAACACGCTTTTCTGGAGAAGCGCTGTCCAAGTGTAATGCTTGCATAGCGTTTATGAAGAAGCGCTATTGAAGCAGTGTCTCCTAAGCCCAGATTTGTAGTAGTATTGGTATCTTGTTATAAGTATACGGGGTTATAACAACAAACGTAGCAACAAAATTAAGTGTTGCAAAGTTAGCTACGCATTTTGACATCGTAAATCTGTTATAGGTTTAACCAAATTTACAACAAACAATGTTACCGCTATTTTGTTATAAACAAATTAGAAGCTACACGCGCATGATAACAAATATTTTGTCACTTCCTGTGGTTGAGATTCAGTTACATATTTAGCTTCAAACTAACAAAATGAAAATTTTTAAAACATTTAGCATTGAGAAATGATTGCATTTATAACAAATATAACCATAAAGTGCAAACAAAGGCATTGTTTAACTAAAAAAAAAATGTAAATGAAACCAATACTAATCCATACTAATCTAAAGACAAATCAATTATTCTAATAAAAATAACTATGACCTATATCATCCATCAACAAATACACCAACTACTTTTGCTTGTGATCCTTATGCTTTTGGGACCTGTCATGCTGATCACCATTACTTATTTTGCCACATGCATGCTTTTTGCCATCCTTCTTTGCGTAAATGCGATGCCTTCTTGAATTATCCATACTTATCTCGAAATCATCTTCATAACTATCATAAGGGTCGTAAGAATTTCTAGTTTCTTCTTCTTCCACATCATTTTGTCGGAGATGTTCCAGTGCCTCGCACACCATTTCTGGCAAAATAGTTTTAAGGTTTTTAACCAGGTCCTTTGTGCAGTAACCAATCTTCAATTTAATTATATCTTCCAAGGCTCCTTGGTCTAAATTGCTTCCTTCTACATCTGCCCCATCCCGTTCATACTCAAGGGTCTGTTGAGTGTTCCCAAATCCATATAGTCTTCTCCCTTCAGCTCTTCCAGATGCATCTTTCCAAGCTGTGACATCAAAATTCGGACGTGATTCTGGATCAGGATATTTTTGTTTTATAATTGTTTCATACGTCTCCTGCAGAAGATAATACAGTTAATATATTGCATCATACAAACATCACAAAAGTTTGTTAAAATTGTAGCTAGACTAATTAACTTTTTTGTTTTTGAATAGTAATTAACTAATTTGTTGAACAGTAGGCAGCAAAAGGACATTTTTTTTTTCGAAAGCAGAAAAGGACATAATTTAGATGTCAATGCTTCTCTTCCAGCATTGACGACATCATTTGGACATATAAACCGAAATATTCTTTTAATTTTGAAAAAAAAAACTATTTTGTTGAACATTAAATATACACAGTTTATCTAATCAAACACAGTCATTAAAACATAAACCACAAAACCCGTCATTAATCCACTATTTATCTAAACTAACACCAGCAACAAATAAACATGGCCTAAACTAGCAAACATGCAGGAGTCCAGAACACAAGTCATGGCTAACCATTACGAGTCTGATCCGTCCATAATCTATTACATCATAAACCAATTAATTTACCACAAATCTTACCTCTATCTAGTTTTTCCAAAAATAAAAGATGAAAAATTGAGCGTTGCAACTGCAATCAAACACATACATACAGTCACACAATGAGAGGGACGCGTCTCTACAACATCAAATAGACGAAGAGAGATCTCTATCACTGTACATCAACCGCATATTCCGTCCGAGCAACTTAATAGCCATTTTTCCTCAAATTAATTCCATAAAATTACTTCCAATAACAATGTGTTGCCTAAGCCTTAGTCCCAAAATGATTTGGGGTCGGCTAACATGAATCAAACTTTGAAACCGTCAATAATCTGTACATAAATAACATAAAAGGAAAAAAGAGGGAAAAAGTAGAGAAAAAAGCAAATAAAAAAAGAGAATGAAAAAAAAAATCCTGAAAAATAAATTAAAAGATAACATGAAATAAAAGAAAATAGGAATTAAAAAAAAAATGAAAAAAAAATCCTGAAAAATAAATTAAAAGATAACATGAAATAAAAGAAAATAGGAATTAAAAAAAAAAAGAATCAGACTTCATCCACCATCCGTATTCTTTCCCGCCACATTTGCCTATCCATCGCCATACTTTCTCCAATTCCAAGAAACCGCATATCATTTTCAATCATCTTTATCCAAGTTTTCTTGGGTCTTCCTCTACCTTTCACAACATTACTTGTTCCCCAACTTTCTAGCCTCCTTACTGGGGCATCAATAGGTCTTCTTCTCACACGACCAAACCATCGTAATCGATTCTCCATCATCTTGTCTTCCAATAACAATAATAAAAAAAAAAGCATAAACAGAGACCAACAACAGATAATCTAAGAGGTGGATTGATAAACAACAAAAATGCACCAAGTGTATTAAACAACATATATGTCTGAGTTTTTAAACATCAAGAGGTGAAAGAAGCTAATCTAAGTTCTACCTGCTCATCTGGACTAAGAATCCTAAAAGTTTAAGAAAGAAAAAGGGTAAAATGGACAAGCTTCCCCATCACCTGCAACGAGTATTTCGTTCGATGAACAATATTCATCAAAAATTTAGAACTCATGGTAAAAAATAAATCTTAAAACTGCCCAGAGCTTTAATATCGGACTTGCTCCACAAATCTCACAACGTAAAATAAATAGGCCCAAACAGAACCAAAACAAATATTCCTTATTTATCAAAATGAAAATTCCAGTACACACCCCTCGTCCATATCCCATTAATACATTTGTAAATGAAAGAATAATCCTTTTTTATCAAATTGAAAAAGGCCAAGGATGAGAAGAATCATTCAGATTCCATGAGAACATGAATAAGTATGATAGATTGTGACAGAAACAGAGTAAAACCACTCACAGACAAATGACATATACATTCATATAGATAAATGAAAAGACCATCACATAGTTAAATGGACACAAACCTTGTTTGTAGAGTTGGAATATAGTATAGAGGTGCGGACGAGGACGACTGTAGAAGACTGAGATGGTGTGAGTATAAATAGCCAAAATTAGGGCTTCCATCCGGATGTAATTGAGCAATTCCATTACCATATGGACTCTAGATTTTGGAGGGAGGACTGAGGAATTGGAGAATTTTGGCGGGATGACAGCAAAATTGGAGAATTTTGGCGGGATGACAGCAAAATTGGAGGAATTTTGGGAGGAAGATGCATGAGGACCTTTCGCCGCCGCTGCTGTGTTTTGTTTGTGGGAGGAAGACGCGTGAGGAGAAGATAGAGGGTCAGAATAATTGTTTTGATGGGCCAAGTCTTTAATAGTTAATATGGAGTTCAAAATTTGTAGGTCTCAAATACATACTCCTCAAAAATTAATAAACTTTTTTATTAATTAAAATCATAACTTATATGGTATACCAATTAGAAAAAATATGCTATTAAACATGATCAAGTCTCATGTTATACGGTCTTTAGATAAATTTTAATTTATAATTTATATAAATAAGGAATTATATTATCATACTTATATAATTTATAAGTTATTTAGAAACCGTCTCTCATGAAGTTTTGTGATTAAACGGTTACGATAAAAAATAATACATTTTACATTTCTAATTATGTGTTCTCTAATTTTTATCCAATATGAGCTACGAGTAATATATAATCGTGAAAAAATCGAAGGAAATTGATTGGAAGTTTTTGGTATTGATTACTCTTAAAATATTATGACAAAAGATTCAACATATAATGAAATTTTTGAATTGGTAATATTTATAATATAACTCTATTAAATAATAAATCATTATAATTTAAGAGTAATTCATGTGTTGACCGCAGAATAGTATGTGGAACCGAGTGGTAATAATAATTATACTAATTCGGAAAATAGAGTGATGACCAACCTAGGGATAAAAACTCAATTAAGAAATTAACATAGACTGGATATAAGTCCAACTCAATTAGTAGTAGAATTCAATTATTAACACTATATATAAACTAAAGAGTAAAAGCATAGACAGATCAACAAATTAAATTCCAACTCCAGATCTGCGACAATAGACCCAATGCCTTCAATTTCGCGGCAGATTCACACAAAAAGATTAAGAGACCGCCAAGGTTCTCCATCCTCCGCTCATTACGTCGCCTCCCTTACACTTATCCATCCTCTGGATGGTGCAACAAAATTTATATTATTTTTTACCAATACTATTTTCCATTTAAAAATTAATTAAAAATGATGCTCATCGTTTTGTGTATACTAATGATTTATGATAGGACTTTTGTAATAAGAATCTCCTTAAGTTGTACATGGATTCTTATAGAATAAAAAACCAACGAGTAAATTTTGCTAGCTACATAGTCTGCTTGGTAATTTCGTTGGTTCGTATAAGTTTCAGCTCTTTTTCTAATTGTTTTAGCTGTAAAACTGAATATTTGGTATCTACAAATTATCAACGCAATAAGGAACTTGCTGGAATCGAAGCAACGAAATTGCAACGGAATAGCTACCAAAAATAAATTTGTAGTAAATTATGTTGGTATGTTGTTGCTATTGATACAAGAAAAATATGTGGAAAAAAATGTTGGTATTCCATAGGTAATTTGTCACTACTAGCTACGAAATAAACTTTCGTTAGAATGTCATCGTCACAGTTGCCTTGTTTTGTAACAAAAATTAAGTTTGTGGGCAATTTGTTGTTAAGTTGGCGCTAATGTTATAAACTATATCTGTGTAAAAAAATTGTTGGTATTTAGTAGGTAATCTGTCGCTAGTAGCGACGACTTCAATTTTTGTTGCAGTTTCATCGTCACAGATGCCCTGTTTTTTTGTAGTGTTGTAAAAAAACTATAGGAACAAAATTATTTCCGATATTTATTTCGGATATTCGGATATTCGATATCCGTATCCGAAATATCGGATATCCGAAATTTCAGATATCCAATTTTGAACACCCCTACTAAATACCTCATATAAGTGCCCATTGGACAATTATGTTGTTCAATTGATTACTTTATGTAAAGTCAAGTTCAATCGTATATCAATTGTACGACAATTAACATATTTGGAATAACTCAATTAGACGACCAGGGGTTGTGATGGTAGTCTTACTAGCGCCTGCTCACAATCTATATATCAATACTTGCTAGTGTCGATCGAGTCTAAGAGGTCACACACAATACAACCTAATCGAACTTGAATACGATTCAAACTCTCAAGGTTCAATATGTAAGTTTAAGAAAAGACTGGGTTGAATTTCAATATTGAAATTCAACTAGAAAATGGCGCCTAAAAGGTCAAAGGGAGTGGTTATTTCATGGAAATAACTTTCATGGTCTTTAATCATGATTTGACCATATATAGTTATGTTTGTTGGGATTCGGTGCCTAAAACGAAGGTGCAGCGGAAGCAATAATACGAATCTAATTCGATCCGAATCCCTACGAGGATCGATCAAGCTATGTATATACGAATATAAAATGAAAACAAGGAAGATTAGAAATCATACCCTCGTAGTCCGTTGATTAAATGGTGCACTTCTTGAAGACGATTCCCCAAGCTTTAGATGCTCTTTCCACGAATCCGATTCTTCAAGCTCTTAAATGATCCAACGCCGAAATAACCGCGTCTCTACTTGCCACGCGTCGGAAAAACGAACGGAATGACGATCACCCAATTAACCTCCAAGGTTACGGCTAGAATCGGATGATGAAGCTATCAAATGTGAATATTACACTCGAAGTGTATAACTCACAAACTCTCAATTAATCTCTCGATTTTTCTTCAAAAAAAAAACTGGAGATGAATGTGAATAAGATGAAGAATAGGAAGAAGAATTTCTATCTCTTTCTCTCTCTCTCTTGCCCAACCGTGAATGCACAAGGTATGTGACAAAATGAGATAGTCTTCACATTTATTCAACCACAGTTTAGACAAAATCACCAATAATGATATATTATTAGATGTTGTCCCCTTGATACCTTATGTCAACCACCAATTAAGGTGGAGACAAGGACTAAGGAAATGTGGGAGGAAATTGGCGGCCATCTAGAAGGAATGGAAGAGTTCGTTTCGTTTCGGACTCCCGTGAGTCCAAACAGATAAACTTAAATCCGTTCCGATGTATTTATATCAATTAATTAATCCAATTAATTAATCATATCAAATACAAGATAATATAATTAATTTCTCCAAGAAATAATTATATCCATGAATTAAATTAATCACCAGTAATTTATTTAATTCATTAGGCCGTAAATTAATTTATTCAATAAATTAATTTAGACATCCAATGTCCCAAAAATTACTTAGACATCCAATGTCCAATAAATTAGATATCCAATATATAATATTTATAAAAAGAGAATAAGATCGATTCATTCCGTCGTCAATCCTATTTCGCGACTCGGTAGGTCTGTCTCAGTTAGCAATTGGAGGAAGCAAAGAGTAGTAGCACCACCTAGGCAGCCTGGCGGCCTACACTGTATCCTAACTGAGAACGAATGATTGGGATCATTCTGTCGTGAATACCAGTATACGTATAAATTCTTCTATCAAATGTCCCGATCAAGTTATATGGTCACGGTCAGTCAAACTCTATATGTACTTGACGCTATGCATGAGTTAATGCAAATCGAGATCATCGAACTCTCGTGTATCCAATACAACTAGCTCCAATGCTTTGGCCAAAGACTTATGATCTCATCCGTCAATAACCGCATAGGATATATAACCCATTCACTAACAGGAGAAAGAATTTTATCTTGATATTCAGTAGGACCTGCTACTTGCCCGTCAAGACGCACGTCGAGGTTGACCCCACCTTCCGATTTTCTAGGTCGAACTACTCTAATGAAAATCTTAACGTCACAAGCACATCCCTACTAAATTCTCAAGTCGAAGGTTCACGAATACCTATCACAACCTTTTGATTCCGTCATTGACTGTCCCAGAGTGAATTCCGTGTGACGAATCGAGGGTGAGTCGGTTCGAGTATACTAATCTAATTAGCATACCTATAACGTGTGCTCCCACTAACCATTAGTGTTCGACAGGCACTCTGCAAGTCAAAGAACACGTCATACAATTTTTCACATAAACTTAATGCCCAGTCAAGTTTCATCGACTTGCGAACGATTAAGTATTTGAGCCATAAACCTTTCCTGTGTTGATCCCCTTATGCAATAAGGAGTGGAATGTTTTGCTCTCAAATACACGGACTAGTTTCTATATATATATATATATATATATATATATATATATATATTTACGAGTCAGGAATACCAATAACTAGCAGTAAATAAAGAAACATACATTTGCCTTTTAATAATGAATTACATAATAACAAGTACAATGCCCTCACTCAATATCCTCTGAGTGGCATTCGAGGGCATACACCTAACAATATCCGACTTGCACTCAATGCCACACATTATAATATTTAATACCCATGTTCTCCAGATGACGCTACAAGCTATTCGGAGAAAGTGGCTTGGTCAGTGGATCAGTGACGTTGTCGGCTGAGTCTACTCTATGCAGCATAATATATCCCTTGCGAACATATTCTCTTACGACATGATACTTCCTCTCAATGTGTTAGGTACTGTTGTGAAACCTCGGCTCCTTGGCCTGCGCTAGAACTCTGTCATTGTCGCAGTACAGCGGAACAGGTAGCTCAGCACATGGTATCACTTGAAGTTCTCCCAGAAACTTATTAATCCAGAACCCTTCCTTAGAAGCCTCCAAGGCTGCTTGATACTCAGACTGATAGGTGGAATCAGCAGTCGCGCTTTGCTTAGCGACGCCAAGATACTGCTCCTCCATTAAGAGTAAATATGTAGCCAGAAGTAGACAACGAATCGTCTTTCTGTACTTGGAAGTCTGAATCAGTGAAGCCCATCATATTAAGTTCTCCACCGCCATACATAAGAACCATATCTCTAGTCCTTCTCAAGTACTTGAGAATGTTGTTTACGGCAGTCCAATATTTTCTACCTGGGTTTGCCTGAAACCTACTTACCTCTCTCACAGCATGCACAATATCAGGTCTCGTACACAACATAGCATACATAAGGCCACCCACGGCCGAAGCATATGGTATATTACTCATTTCCTTTCGTTGTTCCTCACTTTGAGGACACGTCTTCAAGGAGAGTTTTATTCCATGTCGCATCGGTAGGAACCCTCTTTTAGAATCATCCATCTTAAATCTCTTTAAGATATTATCTATATAGAGGGCTTGGGAAAGACCTATCATTCTCTTCGCTCTATCCTAGTAGAGCCGAATACCAAGAATATAGGTAGCTTCTCCCAAGTCTTTCATGGAGAAATTACTCGAAATCCAAGCTTTTACAGAACTGAGCATTCCCACATCATTTGCTATTAGTAGAATGTCATCTACATATAGTACTAAGAATACGATCTTCATCCCACTAACCCTCTTGTATACACAAGGTTCCTCTTCATTTTGCACGAAGTCAAACTCTTTGACTGTCTCGTCAAAACAAAGGTTCCAACTATGTGAAGCTTGCTTCAGTCCATAAATGGAACGCTGAAGTTTGCACACTTTCTGAATATCGACCTCGGACACAAAGGCTTTAGTCTGCTTCATATAGATTTCCTCCTCGAGGAATCCATTAAGGAAGGCCATCTTTACGTCCATTTGCCATATCTCATAATCATGGTAGGCAGCTATAGAAACCATCATGCGAATAGACTTGATCATGGCTACGGGCGAGAAGGTATCGTGGTAATCGATCCCTTTCTTTTGGGTATAACCCTTCGCCACAAGCCTGGCCTTATAGGCGTCAACCTTGCCATCCCATCAGTATTTATCTTGTAGATCCACTTGTTCCCAATAGGCACTATGCTCTTGGGGCGGTCTACTAGAGTCCAAACCTGATTAACATGCATCGAGTCTATCTCAACTTCCATAGCTTCACGCCATTTCACGGAGTCTACATCCACCATTGCTTGGTCATAGGTTGCTGGGTCGGTCTCTTGGATATCACCTGGAACCTCATGGAGACCCAACTCCTCCAGGTGCACAAGGTCATACCTCTCAGGTAAATGAGAGACCCTACTAGACCTACGAGGTGGTTGTACTTTTGTTTCAGAAGGTTCGATTCCAACTTCTTGTACAGGTGTCTCCTGAGAAGTTTAATTGTATTCTTCTAAAGAAATACTTCTACCTGCCTTGCCTTCCTGAATGAACTCATCTTCAAGGAAGTGTGCTTGCAAAGCAACAATGATCTTTCGATCTTCGGGTATGTAGAATAGATAACCCATAATCCCATATGGGAATCCAATGAAACATCCCTTCACAGACCTAGCTTCCAATTTCTCCACCTTAGTCTTCTTGACATAGGCGGGACATACCCAAATCCTAATGTGATTAAGACTTGGTTTTCTGCCCTCCCACATCTCATGTGGAGTTTTAGGAACGGATTTGGAAGAACATCTGTTCAAGATATAAGCAGCAGTCAGGAGTGCATACCCCTGCAGGTAAATCGGTAAGTCAGTATAGCTAAGCATAGAACGGACCATGTTCAACAAGGTTCGGTTCCTCCTTTCTGACACACCATTTAACTGAGGAGTTCCTTGAGGTGTAAGTTGTGATACTATTCCATGCTCCTTTAGGAACTCGTCAATCTCTGTACTCATATACTCTCCACCTCGGTCCGACTGAAGTGCTTTGACATGATTACCAGTTTGTTTTTCGACTAGGACCTTAAATTACTGGAATTTCTCAAAGGCCTCGGATTTATGTTTCATTAAGTATACATAACCATACCTAGTATGATCATCTGTAATCGTAATGAAATACTGATCTCCATCACGTGCTGCTTCCAAAGCACTACATACGTTGGTATGGACTAATCCAAGTTTATCAACAGCTCTTTCAAAAGTCCCTGTGAAGGGGGACTTAGTCATTTTGCCTTTAAGGCAAGATTCACAAGTTGGAAAGGGATCTGATCCCAATGGACCCATAAGTCCATCTTTTTCCATTTTGTAAACCTTGGTCTGACCAACATGACCAAGTCTAAGATGCCATTTCAAAACTTGATTAGTTTCATCCCTACCATGCTTCCTAGTCATAGTATTCACAACGAATTTGTTACTTAGGTTTAGATGATACAATCCATTCAACAATGTAGCAGTACCCACTAGTTTATTTCTAAAGAAAATTTTGCAGGAACCATCACCAATGAAAAATGAAAAGCCTTTCCGATCCATGACCGAAATGGATACAATATTTTTATGCCCCTTGGGCAAAACAAGTACATCGTCTAATGTCAAAACAAAGAAGGATTCTAAATCCATAAGAAGTGATCCTATATCAATTGCTTCGACACTATGCCCGCTTCTAACAGTAATCATCACTTCCCCAGCTCCAAGTTTTCTACTTTGTTCCAGATCCTAATTCACGGTACAAATACGAGAACTAGCACCAGAATCCAGTATCCATGAAGTAGAAAATACAGTAGCAGAATAATTCGTTTCCAAAACTAAAAGTTTTGTACCTGAAGCGCCGAAAGAATCAGACAGTCTCTAGCCCAGTGGCCCAGCTCACTGCATTTGAGACATGCGTCCTTCTTCTTCTTGCTCTTGGGAACCAACGGGGCCTTGCCCTTACCCTTAAGGTCCTTGACTTGTGGTACCGTCTGCTTCTTGGTCTTTTTCTTTTTATTCTTAGACCTCTGAGGTCCAGAAGAAATCACAAGGGCAGACTCCTTCATCCGCGGAGTCTTCATCTGAGACTGAGCGGTCATGAATATGTTCATCAACCCTGCTAAGTTGCACGCAATCTCATTGCAGTTGAAATTCATTACAAATTGTGAGAAGGAATCAGGGAGAGACTGTAGGATAAGGTCGGTCTGAAGAGAAGTATCCATCTTAAAATCAAGAGCCTCCAATCTCTCGATCATAGATAACATTTTTAGGACGTGGTCCCCAACCTTCTCACCTTCCTTCATCCTTGCACCGATCAGTTGCTTGGATGTCTCATATCTAGCAGTTCGACTGTGCTCACCATAAAGCTCGGTTAAGTGAGATAAAATCTACCTAGAAGAAGTCATTTTCTCATGAGCTCTCTGAAGCTCATTATACATAGAAGCCATCATATACGCACGGACTTTTATGTCATCCTTAACTCACTTTTCGTGGTCTTCAATTTCTTCCTGATTGGCTCTTGTCCGCACTGGAGGCGCCGGAATATCCGTATCCAAGACGTATCCCAGTGCCTCTATACTGAGGACTATCATCAGATTGCGGAGCCAATCCAAAAAGTTAGATCCGATCAAGGTGTTCTTTTCGAGTAGAATTGCGAGTGGGTTCATTGCCATATTGAGAGTTATGTTCGTATGCATTAAGTACGACAGATTAATTAGCGACTCGTTCAATTATGATTCGAGTATAGAATTAAAGTCTTTTCTATTCTTTAACCCAGCTCCCACTATTTTTATCGGAATAACACACTCTCATGTGAAATCCGGAAGTATCGCTCGCATTACTTCATAGTGGTGATCGAGTTCTTTATAAATTTTAATAGAGGGCAACCGAACAGGTTTCTAGTCTATTAATTTTCATAAAGTGCTGTCCAATACCAACCCATCTAATGGATGATTCGATCTTATTTTTCCCCTTGTTCACTCCCCTCAACCTATACGGTTTCTATGGTTCGTGAACAAGTTAAGTTTATACCATCGACGCAAATCAGTTTCACAATTGACTCTTATCCAGCAACCGAACAAGTTTCTAGAGTTAAAATTTGCTCCAACCGAAGGCATCCAATGCGCTCTCGAAAATTTATCCATCCCCCCGTACGACTACCCCGATAACTCGGAAGCATAGCACATCCGGTTTGAATTTCAATTTTCCGAAAGCTCGATGGAGGGAAGGAAAACCTTGAAATCTTTTAAACTTAATAATTTGTTGTGGGAGAATTTTCACGATTAATGATACACTTTGCACATTAATTCATTTAAGCGCGTTTGAGCATTCATACCATATGAATAAACATTCACAACCTAGTTGCTACCAACATGTAGTTCATGGACCGTTCCTAGAATCAAAAACTCCGTAATCTAATTACAAGTCTTCGGTCTTGAATCTTCGTCTTCTCAATGGATCTTCCTCCGGTCTTCGTCATTACATATAAATTTTACATTGAAAAATTGCATCCTAGATACAAATAATTCTAGTAAAATAAATAGGCTCAAAACGGCCTTTACAACCCAATCGAATAAAACCGAACGATTAAAAACTAAGTCCATGAACCACATCCCCATTCAGAATAATGCATAAAACACATTAAAATAAATGGCATTCATAATTAGTCTAAATATTGATCCAATCAATATAAATTAATCCATCCAAATGAATTAATCCAATTAATTGAAACAATCATTAAATTTAACTTGTTCTGGACGAGGAAATATTTTATTAAATTAATTTCCGTAAGAACAAAATTACCATAATTTTATCTTAGTCAAATTAAATCCAATTTAATTTGTGGGAAATTAATTACCGAACGAAATATAAACACGGAGTCGAAAAATACACAGCCGGGCCGAGCCCGGCACTGCCCAGCACCCTGCCCAATAGGGCCGGACCACATGGCCGGACCGCGGTCCCCAGAAGGGGACCGCTCGGAAGGAGGCCGGCAGGTTGCCGATCATGGCCGGCACAGGGCCAGACCGCAGTCCGCAGAATGGGACCGCACGGTAGTGCCCGACCAGCTCCAAGCTGTCGGGTCCGTTTACGTTTTCGGCTCATTTTTTCGCCCCGATTCCAAAAATAATAGTTTTTAATATTTATATTACACATTTAAATCAGTTTTCAAAAGAAAAATAGATTTATATTGTAACATAAAATCATAAAAAATTAATTTTTAGATGAACAATATGATTATGATTCCAAATAATAAACCATTCAATCAAGCATTCCAAATGCTAAATATCGCATATACGATCGCAAGGCCTACGCTCTGATACCACTGTTGGGATTCGGTGCCTAAAACGAAGGCGCAGCGGAAGCAATACGAATCTAATTCGATCTGAATCCCTACGATGATCGATCAAGCTACGTATATACGAATATAAAACGAAAACAAGGAAGATTAGAAATCATACGCTCGTAGTCCGTTGATTAAATGGTACACTTCTTGAAGACGATTCCCCAAGCTTTAGATGCTCTTCCCACGAATCCGATTCTTCAAGGTCTTAAATGATCCAACGCCGAAATCCCTGCGTCTCTACTTGCCACGCGCCGGAGAAATGAACGGAACGACGATCACCCAATTAACCTCCAAGGTAACAGCTAGAATCGGATGATGAAGCTATCAAATGTGAATATTACACTCTAAGTGTATAACTCACAAACTCTCAATTAATCCCTCGATTTTTCTCCAAGAAAAACTCAAGATGAATGTGAATAAGATGAAGAATAGGAAGAAGAACTTCTATCTCTTTCTCTCTCTCTTGCCCAACCATTAATGCACAAGGTGTGTTACAAAATGAGATAGTCTTCACGTTTATTCAACCACACTATAGACAAAATCACCAATAATGATATATTATTAGATGTTGTCACTTTGATACCTTATGTCATCCACCAATTAAGGTGGAGACAAGGACTAAGGAAGTGTGGGAGGAAATGGGCGGCCATCTAGAAGGAATGGAAGAGTTCATTTCGTTTAGGACTCCCGTGAGTCCAAACAGATAAACTCCAATCCGTTCCGATGTATTTATATCAATTATTTTATCCAATTAATTAATCATATCAAATACAAGATAATATAATTAATTTCTCCAAGAAATAAATATATCCATGAATTAAATTAATCACCCAGTAATTTATTTAATTCATTAGGCCGTAAATTAATTTATCCAACAAATTAATTTAGACATCCAATGTCCCAAAAATTAATTAGACATCCAATGTCCAATAAATTAGATATTCAATATCTAATATTTATAAAGAGAGAGAGAGAGAGATTTATAAAGAGAGAATAAGCTCGATTCATTAGTAGGTCCGTCTCAGTTAGCAATGGGAGGAACCAAAGAGTAGTAGCACCACCTAGCAAGTCTGTCGACCTACACTGTACCCCAACTGAAGACTAATGATTGGCATCATTCAAGAACCATTCTATGGTAAATACCAGTATACGTATAAACCCTTCTTTCAAATGTCCCGATCAAGTTATAGGGTCACGGTCAGTCAAACCCTATCTGTACTTGACGCTATGCATGAGTTAATGCAAATCGAGATCATCGAGCTCTCGTGTATCGAATACAACTAGCTCCAATGCTTTGGCCAATGACTTATGATCTCATCCGTCAATAACCGCATAGGACATATAACTCGTTCACTAACAGGAGAAAGAATTCTATCTTGGTATTTAGTAGGACCTGTTACTTGCCCGTCAAGACGCACGTCGAGGTTGACCCCCACCTTCCGGTTTTCTGGGTCGAACTACTCTAATGAAAATCTTAACGTCACAAGCACATCCCTACTAAATCCTCAAGTCGAAGGTTCACGAATACCTATCACAACCTTTCGATTCCGACATTGACTGTCCCGGAGTGAATTTCGTGTGACGAATCGAGGGTGAGTCGATTCGAGTATACTAATCTAATTAGCATATCTATAACGTGTGCTCCCACTAACTATTAGTGTTCGACAGGCACTCTCCAAGTCAAAGAACACGTCATACAAGTCTTCACATAAACTTAATGCCAGTCAAGTTTCATCGACTTGCGAACGATTAAGTATTTGAGCCATAAACCTTTCCAGTGCCGATCCCCTTATCCAATAAGGAGTGGAATATTTTGCTCTCTAATAAACGGACTTGTTTCTATATATATATTTACGAGTCAGGAATAGCAGTAACTACCAGTAAATAAAGAAACATACATTTACCTTTTAATAATGAATTACATAATATCAAGTATAATGCCCTTACTGAACATCCTCTGAGTGGCATTCGAGGGCATACTCCTAATAATGTTAGTTTAACCACTTAAGTTATTGCCTATGTACAGGACACTTGGGGTATGGTTAAACATAGACTTTTTACAAAAGTTTTTCGTCATCAAAAGTTGATAAAAACCTCTCCCGTCTCTTAGTCGTTACTAGTGCCCAAAATAGGTGAAAAAAACTACCATAGTTTTCTTCATCTCTTTATTTTGAGACGATGAAGTTTTATTCATCTTAATCTTCTTATATCTTGAAATAGTTCTAGTAGACTTCGTGGAAGAGATTGGTCACTATGTTGGTGTGGATACTCTTGGAAGTGGTTTATTTCAATTACGGTAAAACCTCGATAAATGAATATGGTCGGGATCAGAAAAAAATATTTATTTATCGAAAGAAAATTTGAACATGTTATAAAGAGTTAGGACCTGAGAAAATTATTTATTTGACGAGGTTATTCGTTTAACGAATATTCATTTATCGAGATTTAACTGTACTACAAAGTTTAATGCCACTGCAATAACTCACGCTAAAAGGGTAACACGTCTAATCTCTACGAAATTGTAGTTATTAACATGTAGACGCTCTTTATATTTTATATTTTATATCATTTGGATGATTATACACACACACTCAAAAATACGTATCAGTTACCTGCTTAATAGCAGGAGAGCAGAATGAGTTATCCAAGAAGAAAGGACTGGAGGCCCCAGTTTCCCGTAACTTCAAACAAGTGAAATTACGGTTGAGCTTAGGGATGTCAATTTTATTCGTACCCAATTTTACTCGTCGGATAAACCCAAAATCAGGTCGGGTATCGGGCGAACCCGAAGTTTTATGATCGGGTACGGGTAGGGTATGGATATAGTATATTACCCGAATACCCGACCCGATTACCCGACCCACATACCCGTTTGAATTATATAAATATATTATTATTATATATTATACATAAATATTATAATGTATTATAAATTAGATATATTATTATATAAAATATTATATTTTAAATATTTATTATACTAACTTGAACTTATTAATTACATTATATGTATATATGATATATATTAAAAATATTTATATTCTTAAATATAGGGTATACGGGTACCCGAATACCCATTGGGTACCCGATTACCCGATGGACAATACCCAAACCCGATTCGAATCAAATAGGGTAGAGTATGGAGGAGGCATACCCGTACCCTACCCGACCCATTGACATCCCTAGTTGACCTTAGCTTTCTCTTTAGGTTTTTTACACTACAAAAAAAAACAGTATTTACCGACGCCATTTACCGACGCCAGTAAAGGCGTTGGTATTTTTTGGCATTTAACGACGCCGTTACCGACACCCGTGAATTTGGACGATCCCCGACGGCTTTAACGACGCCATAGCGCGGGTGTCTTCATGAAATTTGGCCTTGACGCGCCCGCCGGAAGTCGTCGGAGAGATACCGACGGCACTTTTGCCGTCGTTAAATGGCATGACTTACATGAATTAACGATGCCACTCCCGCCGTCGGTATTTGTTAAATTTAACAACGCCTTTACCGACGCCAAGTTATCTGTCAAATTTTACAAGGCCATTACCGACGGCACGTTGGCGTCGGTAAATTTTAATACATTCTCAGCCCTCTGCCTATTCTGGTTCGACCTAAAATCATTCATTCACCTCCCGCACATCTGCAAAACCCCTCTCTCCCCGCACCTCTCTGCAAAACGCCTCTCTCCCCGTGCAAAACGCCTCTCTCCCCGGCGAAAGATTTCCGCGACGGAGATATCTGCGATTTCTGCCTCTGGCGCACCTCCGCAAAACACCCCCAATCGGCGACCTAAAATCCCCGACGGAGATATCACGCTATCCTCTTTCGATTTCCCAATTCAGGTAACATCTCCGTTTCCTTTCCATTTTTGATTGTTTTCCGGACACTTTTGGGTTCCTTGTTTATTTATGTTGAAAATTTTGGCTTTCCATGAGTTAACCATTTTTTCCTCTCTATTCTTGATCTTCTTGAGGAATTCAGATTTCATGGTACTTAGAAGTCAACAACCTTTAATGTTTTGTATTGATTAAAAACTAGAAACATAACATACATTAAAACTGAAAAAAAATCAACATGGAGGATCCATTAACTGAACTTCATGAACTTCATAAAGCGAGCGATGGCGGAATGTGAATTTCATGAAAAATAAACTACTCTTACTTCACATAAATTGATTGGGTAAAATGATAAGGCGTCACGACAAAGAGAAACTACTCTTACTTCTCGTATGATCTTGAGCAGTAGCATTGTTAGCGCCTCAATAATGTCTTGACATGTTCTCCATTGCCCGATCCTTTTCGAATATAGTTGGCCACGACTTTATAAAAATAGAAGTATGTTACCACTTATAGTAGAATGACTTTGTGGCTATTTGAGTTAATCATGATTACCTTATATAGACAACTTTGTTGGCTATATAGGACAACTTCTTGTTTGGGACTGCTCATCTGTGGCTATTATGAGATCTCTGTAATCCTTAAAGATAACCATTTTTTTTTTAAATTTGTGATTAGACTAAATCTCATGAATTTGTTTGGGATAATCACAAAATCTACCCTTGAGGTTTGTGTAATCACGAAACCCCCTAGAGAAGTTCCATAGTTACGAAAAAATCTTGAGTTTTGTAGTCTGTAAATTAAAGGGTGGTAACTGTAAGAGTTTTATGACTGTAAGGGTTTGTTTTCATAATGTTCTTCATAAGATGAAAAAAACCTTGAGTTTTTTTTGATCATTTTGTTACAATTTTTAGAATGGGTGACAACCGTGAGTGGATGTATCGCCGGAAACTTGATGGCTCTTGGAATCCTGCATTCCTCTCTGGACTTAACAACTTTATTGAGTATGCAAGTAGTCAGCCGCACTGCATGTCGGGTGACCAAATAAGATGTCCATGTAAAAAATTTGATAATATACAGTTTCATGATACATAAAAAGTTAAGTATCACATTGGGAAATTTGGGTTCATTAGGGAGTATAAAACTTGGATTTTTCACGGCGAAATTGAAATGGATGAGGGATGTAAAGATATGGATGAAGATGTGAATATAGATACCAACGAGTTGGGATCCATTAAATGCCGTCACGATGGTCATGGAGCATGTCGGGCCACAATTTAATGTTGAGAATGTGGAAGAACCACCAAATCCTGAAGCAAAACGAATATATGACATGTTGAATGCTCGAGACAAAGAGTTGTGGCCTGGTTGTGCTAATTACTCCCAATTGTCTTATATGACTCGTTTCATGAGTTTGAAAGCAGAGAACCACTTATCAGAAAAGTGTTTTAATCAGTTTGCAGAGTTCATGAAAGACAGTCATCCAA
Organism: Orobanche coerulescens; assembly: GCA_033398695.1. Taxonomy (NCBI): domain Eukaryota; kingdom Viridiplantae; phylum Streptophyta; class Magnoliopsida; order Lamiales; family Orobanchaceae; genus Orobanche; species Orobanche coerulescens. The sequence continues at coordinate 38,343,722 of CM065814.1, read as the reverse complement.
AAGGGAATCTATGTCCCGATAACTTCTATAGTACAAAGAAATTATTGCGTGGGTTGGGATTACTGTAGAGAAGATTGATTGTTGTCCAAACAGTGCATGCTTTATTGGGACCATTACAAATACGGTGAGAGTTGTATATTACGTGGTACATCACGCTACAAAGATATGTGTCGTGCCTCGGGAAGCCGTAGGAGGAAAAAGTGGCGGCCATGAAGATGTACTACTTTCCTCTTATTCCCGATTGCAAAGGCTATACATGTCAAATGCTACCGCGGCGGATATGAGGTGGCATGCTTCATGTTCTGGTTCAAATGATGGAATTATGCGTCATCCTGCAGACTCTCCGGCATGGAAGCACTGGACACTATTTATCCAGTTTTCTTTGCGGAGGCTAGAAATGTGAGATTAGGTCTTTCGTGATGGTTTTGCACCTTTTGCACAATCAGGCGACAATATTCATCGTGGCGATTATAGTCACACCCTATAACTTACCACCTTGGCTCTGTATGAAGGAACAATTCATGTTCCTAACAATTTTAATACTGGGGCCACGCAATCCTAAGATGCAATGGATGTGTTTCTTGACCGCTCATAAAGGAGTTGACGAATTTGTGGGAAGAGGGTGTTCCAATATTTGACATCTCATTGAAGCAAAATTTTCAAATGCGAGCACCTTTGTTGTTGTGGACTATTAGTGATTTTCCAGCGTATTCAATGTTGTGCGGATGGAGTCTTCTTTGGAAGATTGGCATGCCCTCATTGCATGGATGAGATCAGCGTTTACTCTTCCTAAGAGTGGTAAACAAACATGGTTTGATTGTAGTCGGAAATTCTTGGAGCCAGATCACATGTTTAGGAGGAACCGACGAGCATTTAGAAAGAATATGACATGTGAAGTACCTACACCTGAGAAAAGGTCGGGCGCTGAGATATTGAATCAAATAGAGGCACTGGGTCTTGTGAAAGTGACAGAGGACTACAATGAGACAAACAAAGAGATATCCAAGAATTCTAGGAGCGGGTGGAAGAAAAGAAGCATCTTTTGGGATCTCCCATATTGGAAAGAACTTCTGATTCGTCACAATTTGGATGTCATGCACATTGAAAAAAATGTGCAACACTGTGCTTAATGTGCCGGGAAAGACCAAGGATACCACCAAGTCTAGAGACGAGTTGCAATTGCTCTGCATCAGACCTGAAATGAAGAAAAATGAGACGACAGGAAAGTATCCGAAAGCTTGTTACTCACTTGACAGAGATGAAAAGAGAGTAATATGTGATATCTCGTCTTAAATTTCCTGATGGCTACATGTCCAATATTAGTAGATGCGTGGATAAGAAACAACTAAAGATGAGAGGGATGAAAAGTCATGACTGCCATGTGTTCATGCAACGCTTGTTACCTATTGCGTTTCGTGAACTTCTTCCTCAAGCTGTTTGGAAGGCAATTACAGAGTTGAGTATCTTCTTTAAAGACTTGACATCTCGAACAATAAAAATAGAGGACATGTGTAGACTTCATGAAAAAATTCCAGTTACTTTGTGCAAACTTGAGCGTATCTTTCCGCCTAGCTTCTTTGATTCAATGGAGCATCTTGTTATCCATCCGCCGAAGCCGAATTCTTCAGTCCAAGATAATATCGATGGATGTATCCATTTGAGAGGTATATGAAGACATTGAAAGATTTTGTAAAGAACAAAGCCAAAGTTGAAGGATCCATCACCAATGCCTACTTAATGAAAGAGGCATCAACATTTAGCTCATACTACTTTGAAGATTGGGTGACTACGAAGATTAGAAGTGTGCCTCGAAATGATGAGGGGGGAGCCGATGAAAATGATGATCCAAATATGCTCTCAATTTTCAAATTGGATGGCCGTCCTTTTGGCAAAATGCCTTCACGATATTTTGATGCCAAAGAGTATAATGCGGCACATATATATATTTTATCCAATTGTGTCGAGGTTTCAGAGACATACTTGACGTGAGTACCCTCGTGATATTTTATTTTAATGAAGAATATATTCATTCATTAAATATATAATAACTCGTGTGTTTTTTGAAGATTGTTTGAAGATCAAATTCGAGCAACTAATCTGGAGATAACGGAAAATGACTTACAAACAAGAGTTGAAAAGGAGTTTGCAAGTTGGTTCAAAACATATGTAAGTGTGGGGTCTCATATCAAATTATTTATAGACTAATTTCATATGTAGAAAGTTACATAACTAACATACTTAATAATTGTCATAGGTTAATGATCCTTCAAGTGATGCAAGCCAATGCATTAAGGACCTTGCAGAAGGGCCATTGTACGGGGTTCAAATTTATTCTGGGTGTTTAGTTAATGGATACAGGTTCCACACGGTTGACTATGAGTCAGATAAAAGTACTATGAATAGTGGTGTCTGCATAAAGGGCGAGGTTTATAATAGTGATGAGCAAGATTTTTGCGGGCGATTAATGGAGGTGTGTGTGGTAGAGTATAATGGTGAACCTACTAAAACAATTGTGTTATTCAAGTGTGAGTGGTTTGACTTATCACCTCTAGGAACTTCGGTGAATACAGATTTCAATTTGGTTTCAGTAAACCACACCCGTAAATACAAGAAGTACGAACCTTTTGTGTTAGCCAATCAAGCTACTCAAGTGTATTATGCTTCCTATCCTAGTATGAATCAAGCTAAGAAGGATTGGTGGGGAGTGTGCAAGGTCACACCTAGATCTAGAGTTGAAGTAGCTTGTGAACCATCCGCCTCGTCATTACATCAACCGTTTCAAGAGGATGCCATGGTCATGAGGACTAGAGGTAGTCAAGCTACTGTAGATGATGAGATATCAATATCGCATCCACGAGGTGGACTTATTGATATTGATGATGTGGATGAGGCATCGGATGATGGATATATAATAACGTCAGATGAGGAAGATAGTAATGATGATGATGATTCTAATCATATGTTATAGTCTTTACGATCATGTCAATATTGTTATTTTCAAGCTAATGAATATTCTGTTTTAGATTGATAAAATTTGATTGCACTTGATTGGTCTGTCATTGTAACTTTGCGGTGACACCTATGAATGATGCATCATATGCCCTTGTTCAGTCTAGCAACTTTTTCGATCTTCTGCTCTTAGTCTGTTATGGAAACCCGCCACTCAGTGCTTCCATGGTTGTGACCTTCGATGAATTAGTCAAATTATTTTGCATGCTCGTAGTTGTTTTGTTGATCCTCTCGTGTAACTTTGCTCAATTGGTTGTTTTATTTATAATTGGGATGGTAGATCCAAATGCAATGCCAAGAAACAACAGTGTCCTGTTTCTTCTTAAATCGAGAATTGTCAATGGAGAAAAAAGGAAAACATCTGAAATTTACTATTAAATTGGCAGCATGAACGAGCATTTTAGTGGAGTTGAATGATAGCAGCTCGTAATTGAGAGGAAAACGGCAGAAGTTGCTTTCAATTATTGATTTGTGTATATATATGAAATTTTACAAAGTTAACAGCTAACTTTTAAAATAACAAAAAATACCCCCTAGGTTGTATTCAGTGTGAAGATTAAAGGCTAAATTGTAGTATTTTTATAAATGAGATGTGATGTTTTTTGAAAGTTCTTGCTTATAAAGGGGCAGATATAAAATAAAATAAAATATTTTGGGTACTTTTAATAATTTTGAAAATTGGCTGGGGTTTTATGTAATTATTTGTGGTGATGCTTGGTCTTCCATATTTCTTCTATGATATTCTTTTTCTTTTTCAAGCAAATTATAAATTTCTCTTAGCAAGAGTTTTAGGCTCACAAGACTTATTCAAAGTGGTAGAGAAGCACATAGAAAAATTAGAATAGGACACATACTTTTCAAGACCATACTTCACATTACTACCAACAACATAGTCATTAAAAGAATTTACTCCACTTTCATCAAAATTTAGTTCTGACTTATTAAAAACATCTTTATTATTATCAGAAACATTAACAAACTCTTTTGAACCACTTACATATTTCATTTTAAAAGGAAATATAATTTCATAAAACCTCACATCTCTTGCAAAAAACACAGACTTACTTTCCAAACCATACAAGTTATAAGCCTTTTTTACACTGGAAAAACTAATCAAAACACAATTTTCAGATTTAGAACTAAACTTATCATTTGAGTTTAAAATAGTGGAATAACAAAGACATCCAAAGCACCTGATATGAGAAAGACTAGGATCCTTACCATACACTAAAATAGAGGAGGTGAGCATGTTGATTAAGTAAACAACAATTATAACACATTCAGGCCACATAAATTTTCAATTATGTGTTTATTTGATTTTATTTTATTTTCTACACAAGCAATTTTAGATGTTCTCGATGAGGAGAGGTGGTGGCGGGCGCCGCAGTAGCACGGGCTCCTCACGAGCGGCTCCGGACACTCTTCACCGGCTACGGACTCCCCACGAGAAGGTCTGTTAGGTCTTCGTCTGCTCTACCCGAGACTCCGCCGATTGTTCTACTCGAGACAGGCGGGGCAGGAGACTAGTGCACACATTTACGAAGATGAGGATCGGGAGATAATAGCTTCGAGGCACCTCAAGTGTTGTTTCTGTAGAAAGATTGCTCTTGAAAGAGATACTAAAGCTGGGTTAGTTATTTCTTGTTTAATTGGTATAAAAGTATTTCCGAATAATTACAAAAAGAAAAGTAATCTTACAAATTTGCAAATACCACCTTCACAGTTGCTTCTATTTCAAAAATTGCTTCCCCAACTTGTGTAAGACTTTCATACGTTCCCTTTAACTTATAAAAGAAGAAAACAAGTACTAAAAAATAGAAAACAAATGTTGATTAAATGCTATAACTAAGTATTGTGATGATCTAAATGATTAATTTGGTTTTGGTTACAGAGATATAGTGATTCATCCCAGTTTCGGGGTGTGCACGAGGAGTTTTAAAGAGTTCCCAATCCGACAGGCTTCAATCGGAAAGATACTCCTAATAGCGTAAAGGCCCGAGACTATACCTTCTTTAAGGTAATTTGTAATCATTATGTAAACTAATTATATTCAATTGGAAAGTTAGTTTTATTAACTTGATATGCAATATTTCATAGAAATTTTCACGTGGCACGTTGAGTGGGAACAAGAAGTCTATGATTTTGGGAGTCTCGTGCACGGGTTAGGTTCAGCAATTTCCTAAGTGATGCAAAAAAGAAAAGGGATCAAGGGAGGCCGAAACACATCCCTACTGATTGGTGGGAAGGTTTGTGTGCTTACTGGGATACTCCCGAGGTGAGAGTTGTATCTACGAGGGCGAGAGGCAACCGAATGATCAAGTAGATGGCCACTGCACGGATAAGCAAGCACAGTGGAGGCTCTAAGTCTGTTAGCGTACTTGCTCGAGAGTTGGTTAGTAATTATCTAATTATTTTTGCTTGTATATGTAAGTGTGCATCATAATAATTTCAAGTTTTTTTAATAAATAGGCAACGAAGAACAATCTTCCATTAGAGCGGTGTGTTTATGCCTCTTTTCGAGCTATCCACATGAAAAAGATGGAACTTTACGACACAGAAGGATGCGGATATTGATGTAAGTATATATGCATTCGATTCATCTACGGTATTTTGGAATACATTCGATTCACACTTGTTGTTTTGATTGTCATGAAAACAGTGTGTCTATTTCTCCAATAATCAACTTTAGTATTGTAGAAAAATGTTATAAATCATTAGCCCCTTTTATTCTAGCATTTTCTTTGGTTAATGATTTTAGAGTGACACGAAAGTTATAAATTTCATTAGACATTTCATCAATGGTGTTCTTGCAATCAAACTTAGAAAGATCAGAAATGTTAGTAGTTCTTACCAGTTACTTTGAACTAGCTTCTGCTCATCGGCACGGCCATCGGTGCAAGGTTCACGTACTCGGTTTCATCATCGAGAATCATTCACATCTCACCTTGATCTTTTCTTGATGATGAAAGCCCTTTCTTTCTGCTTGACAAGTTCAAAATATTTCTTCTTATAGTCAACAGCCTCATATGGATTCCCCTTCTTCTCAACTTTAGGCTTCCTGCACTCACTAGAGAATGCCCAGCCATTCCACAGTTGTAGCTAGAAAATCCTTTGTATGAACCGGGCTGCTAGTCAGCTGGGTATGAGCCGGGCTGGACAGCCTGGCAGAACTTCGGGATGGGCATTAAGTGGTTCGTAATCATATTGATGATGAGGATGGAGAGGATGAGGGGCGAGGGCGAGGATATGTGTTAGTTGTGAATGATTTTATACTCTTGCTATCCACGTGGACATGACTATTTTGTTTTGATGTTTTGAATATGAAGTTGTTCCATTTTCATTTATGTTTTTCTATATCCTTTATTTTCTTTTGTGCTTTATTGTAATCTTAATGCTGGGTTTAGAGTTTGTAAAACAGAATTCAAACTAAAACCAATTGGTAATGATTATTCATTTATTAATTATAATTTTTACATGATATATATAGTTGAATCTTCATGTTCTGTTCATTTATGTATTTGGAGATTAGTGTTGTGAAGAATAGGTTTTCTCTTATAAAAAAATAGTAACAACTAGAACAAATTATGAGATGTGATCTTTGACGGTTCATATATGATTATTCTAGGTTTTTTCCGACTTTCTTTGCTCAAATGTAATTAGAATTCATATATGATTATTCCGTTTTTTTTCTTGTTGCTGCTTAAATGTAATTAGAATATTTATTTCTGTAAAGTTGTATTCATTTGGAATGTTTTTCTCATTGAGCATGTTTTTCTTCTCAGGCTAGGGTTAAGCAGCTTGCTGCAGAGCAAGGAGAGGGAGCAGATTTAAATATGATCTATAAGACTGTACTGCAGGAGAAGGAGGCCGCCAAATAATATGTCAAGAAAAACAGGATGTATGGCACTGGCAGTCTAGCTCCCAGCATCATAAGCACAGGCTCTAGCGGCGGTGGATCAACGACCTCACAGTTTCACGCATCTGAAGAGATCCACACTCGATTCACATCCTTAGAGGAGCAGCTGATAGAGGAGCGCAGACTGAGAGAAGAGCAGGCAAAGGTGATTGAAGAAGAGCGCGTGAAGAGACAGCGCCTTGAGCAACAGTTGCAAGCTATTCAAGAAATGCTAACACAACAAAATCTTTCACCTCCGAGTCGCTCTTCTACTTCACCTTGATTTATACTATTTATTTCTTTTTTTACTGTACGATGAAATGATGACAACTCTTGATTGTGTACGACGATATAACTATGACGATTGTGTAACATTGAGACGTTTTTGATATTTATGACTAGTTTGTTTGATTATTCAGAAATTGAAAGCAGGTAATTAAAATAATTAAAAATTCAGAATATTCAGCAAAAACAAAAAATACCGACGGCATTCCCGTGGAAAAGCTGCGATTGAAAAATTACAGCGCCCTTTTACCGCTTCGGTAAAGCGCGTCGTGATTCTGATTTTACCAACGGCTGCAAGGCCGTCGGCAATAGTACATTAGCGACGGCTAAATTCCGTCGGCAAAGGCGTCGTCATTGTTCCGTTTAACAACGCCAGGCCCGGCGTCGTTATTCCAAAACTAACGACGCCAACACGGCGTCGTAAATTCCGTCGGCCGTGGCGTCAGTAGTGGCGTCGGTATCCGTCGGCAAAACCGTCCCGATTTAGTCACCCGGATTGCGGCGCCAACGGCGTCGGGAAGCCGTCGGTAATTTAACAACGCCACGAAATGGCGTCGGTAATTTTTTACCATCGATTAGTTTTCCAATGCCCTTCTGGCGTCGGTAATGGCGTCGGTATTCAGTTTACCGACGCCCCCTGCTTATTTTGCCGACGGAATTTGGCGTCGGTAAATACTGTTTTTTTTGTAGTGTTATCTAACCTTTGAGAATGTGATTTTTATAGATAACACTGTTGATAGTCCATCCGCCTTGGCATCCACGTATGCGCTCCCCGTCAGTTCAACCATTCAGGTTAAGAGGATCAGAAGACAAAAGAACTGATTTCCAAGTAAACCGACCGAGCAGAGTAACAGGTAGGACCGACCGAGTACATATCAAATTTATTCCCAGGTCCCGTTAAGATGGAACCGGGCAGAACCGTCAAAAGACCTGGGGCCGACCCGACGACCAGTCTGGAGCAAGAACGAAAGGACCAACCAGATCCAAGATAAATACGCTCCAAAACACCGTCATGTCACGACCGATCAGAGCAGCGGAGACCCGATGGCCGATCCCAGTACCGACCACAACGGATAAGCATCGCCAAAAATATGCGAAACAGGCACACAGGACATGCGGAACAGGCACACAAGACAATTAATGTATTCTGTCCTCCCTCTTCCCAAAGCAGTCCCCAAAGGCCGCCACGTGCCCAAGGCGCACTCTCCCTCTGACAAGTGTTTGGATCCATTCCCAGACATTCTCCAGCTGTCGCCCGCTAATTGGCTAAGATTTTCTATATATAGAGATAATGTATGATAAAAAATGACTTTTGGAAGTTTTCAAAAAAGGAGAGAGAGAAAGAGAGAGAATACAAAAAGAAGACTTGTAAAAAACAAGCAATTAATTTAGATCGGCTTAAAAATTAAGCTCAGCTCTATCACAGATTATGATCATCAATAAAAATTCGTGATCCAACTTAGGGATGAGCAGAAAAACCGACAAAAACCGATAATACCGAAAATACCGAAAAAACCGAAACCGAAAAATCGAACCAATAAGATATTGGTATGGTACGGTTCTTAAAATTTTGAAAACCGAATTACGCGGTTCGGTTTCGGTTTCAGATATGGATCCCGATTTTAAAAATCGAACCGAACCGATAAAACAGATGACTATTCTGCAGACTTTGTTTTTTCTTTGTGCAGGTTGTTATGAATTGATGGACTTGTGCTGATGGGGAAATTCAAGACTTTTGTTTAATCTGATATTGGACTTTTTGAATCCTTAGTTATTATCATGTTATTGAAGTAGATTTTATTTTATTCAAGCTTTGAAGTGGATTAATTATGTCTAAATACTTCGATTTGAACTTACAATTGTCTGATTTATCCCAAGTAGTTCAATTTGGGTCTGGCGCAAGCCCAACTTAAGTGGCCCATTTAATCAGCTCATTGACACCGAACCGCTACCGAACCGACACCGAAACCGATCACACCGAGCCGATTTAAAACTGAATCACTTCGGTACTCAAATGTCAGATGCCGATAAGATGCGATTCGGTATCGGTTTTAGCTAGAAACCGTACCAAATCGAACCGAGCTCACCCCTAATCCAACTCACTTGATCTTTTTTATTGTATTCTACGTGACTTCAATCCATCTAATCTAGGTCAGTCCACGTGTCATTGGTCCGGTCAGTATCAACAACCACCATCTAACAAAGATAAGAATGCTGCTAGGTTTGCCCAGTTGTGGAACAAAGCATTCACAAGTTTAAAGAAAAAAAGGACCTTATAAGCAACAGGTAATTGAAGTCGGTTGTTTATATCTCTGCATTTCTTGCTGGCTTGTTGCTTTGTTTGACCGACGTAATTTCTTTCCAATTGTGGAAAATCAGCTAATTCAATCTTCTCGGACCGACAAAAGAGGAGTAGAGTTGGGAGTAGGGTTGGATTGTTCGGTTCGTTTTGATCGTTTATTTGTTCGTTTTTATTTTATAATAAAAAAAACTAAATTACAAGCAATAATAATTAAAAAAATAAGAGAAGATAGATTTAGAAATTAAGTATTTTGGAATGGTATGTTTTATTTTGTATAATGTTTATTAATTACTATAAAATTATTAATTATATTTATTAATTATTGTAAAATTATTAAATATATAAAAAAAACTTTGTTCGCGAACTATTCGCGAACTAACGAATATATATTATTTTGTTCGTGTTCGGTTCGTGTATGTAACGAACATATTCACGAACTGTTCGAACCGAACACGAACTGAACGTTGACCGAATATTTGCGCGAAATTTTCATGAACGTTCGGTTAGAAATACACCCCTACTCGCTCCAATTCTCCAGCGTACTAGCAAAAAGAAAATTCTGATGACTTTCTTCGTTGCCCCACCGCACCTATATGTCTTCATCATCCAAAATCTGGAGCTAAATCATGTGTAAACTCTTCTTCTTCATCACACAAATTTGGTTACTCTATATTAGGGATTAAAAATCGCTTTGGCTATGTTTCTACATCTACTCTCCTGCTCGGTTGTAGCAGATCGACCACCAAGACCCAAACCCGACACCTTCCTCCCATTGCTTCTCTTCCACCTTTTCCTCCTCTCCATAATGGCGCCGCCGCTCAGATTATGCATGAGACGAAAAAAATCAATAAAAATCATCTTAATCATCCTTTTTCATATGTCATAGGCCACCAGAACAAATCTTAAAACCGCGGCCACCCATTATCATTGTCGGCCACCTTTTTCAACCCCAACCTTCTTCCGCTTAGGCCCAACATCTTCTCCCCCGGCGGCTCTAGAAAGAGCTATCATCCCCTTCACTCCCACTAATGACCACTCACTTTTGCATAACGTGGTAGACTCAGTCATCACCCACTCCGAGGCACAATAAAATCATCTCCTCAAGAGATATTGCCTTCGCTCGACCCGCCTTCAATCATTCCTCCCATATTGCCCTCTCATGTGAGGTCCTCGGTATATTTATCGGAATCCACACAGTTGACCTTATCTCGCATCCCCCGGGAATTGGAGCCGATCCCTTCTGCTCAGTCACTTTGCTCGGATCTTAGTTAATCTCTTAAGCGAGGGTGAGATAAACCTCAACAACCTTGATCTCGTTCTATTCCTCCTCAGCGAGGTGGGCGAATAGAGGCGACATATTCAGAGCCTGATGCTTCTTTATCTACCGATCACGATTAGCCCTCTTCGCAGGATGATTCTTACCTTGATGATATCCCTAACTTGGCAACTCATGCCAAGGCAGACTTCGTCGTCCATGTCAAGCCAATATCCAAACCACTCCAAGCCATGCATAATGCCGCTTCTGGCTCGTGGGCGGACCAAATGGAACTTGAAGAAACGCTGCCTAAGCACAGCGAATCTGGCTGGACTACATGAATATCTTCTTTTGGAATGTTTACGGTGCAGGAGCGATCGGTCTCGATCCTCTCTTGAAATATCATCTGAAACACACCCTGATCAAGTTAGCCATTATAGAACCTAAGGTACGCATGTCCTCTCTTCCTCGCAGATTTTTTAGATCACTTAATTTGGTATTTTTTGGGGAAAATTCACGCGCCCCTCTTCGTCCCAATATTTGGGTTTTTTGCAAATCTGAGTTAGCTAATATTTTGCACATTTCCCTTGTTTCGGATTAATTATTAATTGTGCATACTATCATTAGAGATGTCCCTAGCCATTTAACATTTATGCATGCTAATAATGTTTACACACATCGGCGCTCTTTATGGATGATCTTTTGCATGTATCTTCTTTACCTTGTTGTATTTTGGGCGATTTTAATGCCGTATTTGGTGCTCACGAGCGCTTGAGTATGGCCACCCCTCCCCAAATTTCTTGCTCTGAATTTAGATAGGCTATAGACGACGCGGAGCTCCTAGAAGTGGAAAATGAAGGACTTACATTTACATGGTGCTCTCGTCAACATCCGGGATCTATTAAGGCCTCCAAACTGGACCGCAGTTTCGTCAATGCTGATTTTGCTGCTTTTTGGGATTCTATTCAAGCCCTTGTGCTCCCGCGTATCAACTCGGATCATCATCCCATCCTCCTCTCCTATTTGGTCTCTAAGCCTTTATCTCCGCGGTCCTTCCGTTTTCAAAAGATGTGGACTTCTCACCCAGACTCCGCTCCTTGGTCAGTGATTCTTGGGCAGAATTCTTAGCCCCCACTAATCCCCTTTCCCGGGTGGTCCGCAAACTCAAGAGACTTAAGGCCAAGATCCATCATTGGAATACTCATGTGTTCCGGAACATCCACAACACTCTGAACGAGCATTATTCTAACCTAGCTGCCCTTCAAGAATCTATTTACTCCCAAGGTTACACGGAGACTTGCTTTAATGAAGAGGTAGAACTTCAAGTCCTTATCAATCAATCTCTCTCAGCAACATGAGTTCTACACTAAGAAGAATCGCCTTGCCTGGCTTAAAGACGGGGACCGCAACACATCCTTCTTTCACAAGCTCAACGCCTCGGCAAAAGTTAAACAGTATATTAATTCTTTGCTTATTGAGGATGAGTTAGTCGATGATCACAGGCGATTAGCCGACCACATTGTCAAATATTTCACGGTTCTTTTCTCGGAATCTATCCACTCTTCTCCCATCGATTTTTCCGCACTAGGGGAGCTGATCCAGCCGTCAATTTCTGACGCTGAGAATAATCAACTTTTGAAGATCCCTACTGCTGAGGAAGTTAAAGATGCCGTATTCTCCCTCTCTCCAGGCAGCTCCCGGGTCCTGATGGTTTCTCAGGCTGCTTTGTTCAGAATTATTGGGACATTATCCGGGAGGATGTGACTGCCGTGGTCATTTACTTCTTCGCGGACGGTTTCCTCCCTTATGGCCTCAACTCCAGCTTCGTGGTTCTTATCCCTAAGAAAAAGGGCGCCAACAAAGTTGAGGACTTCCGCCCAATTGTTCTTAGCAATTTTTTTATTCAAAATTATCACCAAGATCTATGCTTCTCGTTTGGGCTCTTTCATCGGCTCTCATCTATCCCCATATCAGTTTGGGTTTATTCCAGGTAAACGTATCCACCATTGTATTGCCTATGCTTCTGAATGCTTTAATTGTTTACACAGGGACAAAGATGATGGCAACTTGGCTTTCAAGATTAGCATCAGGAAGGCCTTCGACACTATGAAATGGGACTTTCTTCTGTCTTTTCTTCGGTTTCTCGGTTTTGCAGAGCTTGTAGTAGCCCGCATATCTACTATACTTCATTCTGCTCGTCTCTCCATCCTTTTTAACGGCTCCACAGAAGGATATTTCGCCTGCTCCCATGGTGTGAGACAAGGGGACCCCCTATCCCCTTTGCTTTTCTGTTTGGCGGAAGAATTTCTTAGCCGTTTGATTATGAACTGCCACTCGAAAAGACGATCAGACCAGCCATGGCTCAGATGGGCATCCCCTGCCCACCATTCTTGTTCTATGCTGACGATATATTGGTCTTCTGTGCGGCTACTGTCTCCTCTGTCCGACAAATTAGATCCGTCTTTGATTTGTACGGCCTTCTCTCAGGACAATGGGTCAGCACGACCAAATCCAGGGTGTTCTTTGTCTCTAAGATTGCTTCTCGTCGCAAGTCCAGAATTCTTCGTTTATCCAGTATGACGGAAGGCTCCTTACCTATGAAATACCTTGATGTTCCTATCTTCATTTGAGCCCCTACCCGTCTGATCTTTCAACCCTATGCGGATTCTATTATCTCCAGATTTTCCCGCTAGATCGGATCTTCTATACCGTATATACACACGCACTTGGCCTAATTAGTCTCACGGAGGCATGTTACCGTGTGCACAGTCCAATGTGCCCGGATTACCCGCATAAACACATGGCTATAGTGTGCCCGACTAAAAATCCCACACGTATACCACCCGGAACGTAATACGATCCCGGAAGGTCACAAGAACAAAAGCGACCACAATGAATGATAATGAATAGAAATCTGACAAGGGTCAAGAATGACTGACCGTGGTGAATTAATAACGCAATGGGTGATAGCTCAAATGAAATGATTGGAACCGTCCCTCGTGAATTAAATGATTAGTTTGATAACTACAAGCCTCAATATGATTGATATACTATGAATGAATTATATGTATGAATTAACAACAACGAAATGAATGATTATCCTTTTAACCGAGCAAGAATTTACTTGCCTGGAATTAGAGGAAACGGTACGAACGCTGAGGTACCAAGGTTGAAGGAAAACGACAACTCCGAACCTAAACAAGTTCGTAATCAACTATCAATAATTCATCGGTAGGAAAATAAATTAGAATCCACTCGAAAATACGCCCTACGATACATGTATTCCATTAATAAATCTCTAGATGGTGAAACACACCCCACCACCCCAAATACTCAACAATTTCGGAAAATACACCAATAAATCCGTATGAACACATGTATCCAAGGTATATAATCCATACTCGATATATTCCAACACAACAGCAAGCTAAATCGAAGAGATCGGAAGGAAAACACCCAAATCCCAAAATTCTAGGGTTATGCAAGGTTTACCTTGATTTGGAGTAGAGGAGAGGATTAAATGTTGAATAATCCGAACTAGAAGCTTGAAGGTGTTGATGGATGATAGCAGCTCGAAGAGATCTTCACAAATCGTCTAAAATCACCCGAAATTGCCCAAGGAAGGAGGAGAAATGGAAAAATGACGAAATGAGGGTGAAGTGTCCTATTTATAATAAACCGAGCTTAGCACGCGCTAAAAACTGAGATTAGCGTGCGCTAGCGGGTTCACCGGGTAGTCCAGTGAACTCTGCCTACCTCGTTAGCATGCGCTACGTACTTGGTAGTGTGCACTAATGCCTTCCTTTTAGCGTGCGTTAACCGAGTCTAGCGTACGCTACCTGATAGTTGGCGTCCAGAAAATGGGAGTCTAGAACCTACTGTCCACTGCCTGCTCGAGCCTTAGCACGCGCTACTACGACTGCTTAGCGTACGCTACTTGCACAACTAGAATGCGCTATTTTCCACTCATAGCGTGTGCTACGAATTCTCCAATCCAGTCCGGTACCTTCTGAACTGTCCGCCTCAATTGCACTAGCGTGCGTTAATGTTGGGCGATAGCGTGCGCTACCAGTACTCAATTAGCGCGCGCTAAAAAGAGTACGTAGCGTGCGCTACTCCTCACACACAGACTACTAAAAAGGATGATAATGATAATATTCTCATCTCGACTCTCAAACAGGGTTGAATGACGAATGATAACTGATATACGATTCAAAATACGCCGAACGGTGAACACAAGTGAATGAATATGAATGATGAATGGTTATTAATGAGTGAAAAGTACTGAGTGATAATTACTGAATGATAATAAATGAATTCACAACCGGGTATTACAGTAAAGCCTATATAAAGGCACCTCTGTCAGTGTTATGAATACAATTGATTCATCTTTACTACTTTCTTACATTCTCCTCAAACACATTATCACCACGAAGTTCCAGTTTTTTTTTTACGAATTCCGAAAAAAGAGGAAAATCGGCCGAAACCCCAGCCGATCCCCCCTGCTCTCCGTGCACCGTCGTGATTTGTTTTTATGATTATGGCCAGCTCGGGAGGGTCCTTAGACGCCTCGAATGGGACCAGTGGTTTCGCCCCGGTCCTAGGCAAATTTATTATTTACTGTTCATTTTCCGGAAAAGACATGTTGTTCGTTTTTCGGAAATGACTTGATGCATGTACTATGAAATGTGTAAGTGAATGGTTTGCCTTGATTATTTATACTAGCTAGCCTGGTGCGTCCCGTGTAGGGGTCCACGGCGCTGTAATATACCCTGAATATCTTGGGGGAGTTACAGAAAATGGTATCAGAAGGTTTATGGATAACTAGGCTTGTCGGTGAATTGGGTCTAGTTGTGTTTTGTTTTGCACATCGTCACCCCGCTGCCATCATCTCGATACTTCCAGTATTCGTAAGTTTTCCTTACCTGATTCTTTTGTTTCCCATATCGTACTTCCGATTCTTGAATTGTGATTGTTTTCTCTCGTACTTATCATCGAGTTGCTTTTCTACCTCTTATCTCCAGTATGGATGCTGAAAGAGGTCGAGGTCGTGGTCATGGTCGTGGAGCGGCGGGGATGTGGGGCAGCTAGTGGGGCGGCCACGTCACACTCTTCTGGAGTCGGAAGTACTTATGGCCGTCCGAGCCATACTGCTAATCAAGAAGGCGCAACTGGTAATGGCGCCGACTTTGGTGATGCAGCTGTAATGTGACAGATGATGAACCAAAATGGCTGCAATAGCCCAGGCGGTTCAAAACCCAACTCTGGCTCATGCTGTTCGAGTCGGGGTGGGTCGTTGGCTTCAGGATGTCACCAAGATGCATCCTTCTCAGTTTTCTGGGGCTTCAGACCCGATTGGCTGGGAGGGGTGGATCAAAGAGAGGTCCAAGGTCTTTACTGCTACTAATTGTCCTGAGGATCGCAAGGTCCCAATCGCCCAGTATTTTATCACTGGGGATGTTGCTGATCGGTGTGGGGCTATCGGGCCTCAGGATCATGTTGCTTCTTGGGCCGAGTTCAGAGACCTTATGGAAGCAGAGTACTGTCTGTGGCCGGTTCGTCGGGCGCGAACTCATGTTTTTATGATGCTCAGCCTCGAGATATTCCGGTTTCTAAGGCCATTGCAGATTTCAACCGGGAATTAGGCTACTTGAATATAATACCCAGTTGTAAATTCATTCATTATCATTCAGTATATTGTCACTCAGTAATTTTTCACTCATTAATAATAATTCATCATTCATATTCATTCATTGAATTCACCGTTCGGAGTAATTTTGTATCGTGTATCAGTTATTATTCATCATTCAACCCGGTTG
This sequence comes from Orobanche coerulescens, assembly GCA_033398695.1. Classification (NCBI taxonomy): domain Eukaryota; kingdom Viridiplantae; phylum Streptophyta; class Magnoliopsida; order Lamiales; family Orobanchaceae; genus Orobanche; species Orobanche coerulescens. Next base: position 38,327,157 of record CM065814.1, on the reverse strand, counting down.
GAGAGTCGGGCCAAGCGTATCATCATTGTCATCTTTGTAGTGGGCTGTGTGTGAGGAGTAGCGCACGCTACGTACTCTCCTTAGCGCTCGCTAATTGAGTACGGATAGCGCACGCTACCTCTCAGCTTTAGCGCACGCTAATGTGGTTCAGGCAGGCAGTCCAGAAGGCACTGGACTGAATTTGAGTTTTAGTAGCGAACACTACGAATGGTAAGTAGTGCGCGCTAGTAGTTTGGATAGCGCACGCTATGCAATCAGTGTAGCACGTGCTAAGGTCGATCAGGCAGAGTCCAGTGGGTACTAGACTGAAATAGAATAATTCATAGCGCACGCTACGAGCGGATCATAAAGTGCACTAGTGGTAAGTGTAGCGCACTCTGAGTTTTGGGTGTAGCGCACGTTATCGCGAGCAGGTCAGAAGACAGGAGGTTCTAGACTCCAGTTGCAGGGTATCAACATCAGTTAGCGCACCCTAACATTTTGGGTTAACGCACGCTATCGGGAAGGCATTAGCGTACGCTACCAAGTTCGTAGAGCATGCTAACGAGGCAGTCAGAGCTCACTGGACTGCCCAGTTAACCGCTAGCGCACGCTAAATATCAGGTCTTAGCGTGCGCTAATCTGGGATCAGTATATATAGGACAGTTCAGTCCAGTTTCGTCATTTCTTCATTTCTCCTTCTCCTCTCGATGGTTTTGGGCAATTTCGGACGATTTGGATAGATCTCTTCGAGCTGCATCTACCTATCAACATCTTCAAGCTTATAATTCGGATTAATCATCATTTCGTCCTCTCCAATACATCAAATCAAGGTAAACATTTCTTGGATCTAGAATTTCGGATTTTGAACGTTTTCTTCCCGATCTCTTTGTGTAAGCTTGCTATTATGTTGGAATATGTTAGATATGGATTATCTACCTTGGATACATATATTCCTACAGATATATTGGTGTATATTTCGGATTTCATGAATATTTGGAGAATTATTCTAGAACCCTTGATGTTTGACTTTGGTTATTTTGGGGGTTTTCGATTGATGTTCTTGTAACTTTGAGTTGTGGTTTCCTATTAGATTATTGATGTCATTAATGGAGTTTTGTTGAGTTGAATCATTCCTTGGAGGTTTGGTATCGATACTATGGGGGTTGGTTGTAACCGTGAGCCCCTCCGTGGGACCCACAAGGCTAATCATACGCGGAACTATAAAACTTGACCGAGAAGGTCCAAATACAACGAAATGAAGGACAATACAAAGGGTATTCAAACCATATCCAATGTATCCAAATACATCACAACACAAAATCAATACCTCGGCAACACAGGTCGGAACATCGAGGAAACTGAAAAACAATCTCGAGTATTCAATAACCATTCCAGTACAACAATGCTGAATGGAGGAACACAAAACATAACCGGAGATAAGACACAGTATCACGCTTGCCCATCATCTTCATGCCGACCCGATACCTGTCTGTCCGCTCTCCTGGAACCTGAAATACATAAAAAGTATTTCCCCCATAAAGGGGTTAGCAGTCGAATACCTAATGCAAGTATATCGAATATGAAATATAATACCCCTCGACAATAAAGTAAAGGTAACCGTCAATTCATCAATTCAAGACTAGTATTCCAGAATAACTAAATCTCATAGCATCACATCAATACATACATGATCAACCGTGGAACCGCACCAGAGGCTACGGAACCCTCAGAGGACTCGTCGGTCCATCCCAGAGTGGTTAACTCATATGATCCGTGGAATCCCACCAGAGGCTACGAAACCCTCAGAGGACCCGTCGACCCATCCCAGAGTGGATATAAATAAACATGCCATTCATTTATCTTACTTTCAAAGTCGAGAACGTACAATCATAAATATACACTTGCCTTTGAGACATCGAGAAATCGAACGAAAGAGAGTATGAGTTCGGTAGGTCCAAGAACGCACTTCCGGTACCTAAACGATTCGTAAGGGATATGATAATCAATAATCCATACTCATAATTCACGAAGAAACTCCCGAAACCCATCTACGATTCACGAAAATACAAGGGTAAACAACTAGAGGTTGGAAAATCATCCAAACCCTCACAAGTCCGAACACGGCGCAAACCAATCCATAAAATAGTAGGAAAAACATGTATACAGGGTAGATAAATCATAATCTCAAGATTCTCAAGCTTCAAATCGGATAAATCGGACGAATCTAAGAAAAAACCCAAAATTCCCAAAAAATAGGGTTCTAAGGATTTTTACCTTGATTTGGATGATATAATGGATTAGATGTTGTGAAATCCTTGTTCTCCAACCAAAGATGTTGATATCTGAAGAAAGATCGCCTTCGAACTCTCCAAATCACCGAAACCCGCTGCTCTCGATCGGAAATGTGAGAAGAAAGAGAAAAATGACGAAAAGGAAGTCAACTGTCCAATATATACTAGCCCAGTCTAGCGCACGCTACGCCTCTAATATTAGCGTGCGCTAGCGGGGTCACCGGGTAGTCCAGTGGCTTCTGTCGGCCCCGTTAACGTGCGCTAGCCGAAAATGGCGTCCAGAAATCGGATTCCAGAACCTACTTTCCTCTGCCCTGCTCAAGTCTTAGCTTGCGCTACCGCGATAGCTTAGCGTGTGCTACACAGCCCTTATAGCATGCGCTAGCCGAAGCCTAGCGTACGTTACCTGATAGTCCAGACAGCCAGGCAACCTAACTGCCTCTGCCGACCAGCCCGTTAGCGTGCGCTACGGATGGATGTTAGCGCGCGCTACTGACCATGAATAGAGTGCACTAACGAACTCCTAGCGCGCGTTAACTGCCAGTCCAGAAAGCAGGATGAGTTACTGGTTCTGACCTGACTGGTCCCTTAGTGCGCGCTACGGCTCAAAGCTAGCATGCGCTACTCAAGGAGAATTAGCGTGCGCTATTTTTTTGATCCAGAACACTTCCGCAAGGTCTAAACAACAAAATTGTGATCCAAACAAGGTACGAAACTCTATAACAATATCGACAACATCACCAAGAGTTTACAGAGCGACAAAATAGGAAGGACGTAAAGGTCAAACAGTCAATAAAAAGTACAGGTATTACAGGAATAGGTTAGGTCATCCCTCCACACCAGGAAGTTGCACCATAAGGAGGCTGGTAGTGATAGTCAGGCTGCTGGCTTGTAGCCAGTGATAGGAAGGGGAACTTTAAATCTAGAAATAAGAATAAGTTCAAGAAGTTCGGGTCTAAGGGTCCCAAGGCAGAAGATATATGCAACTATTGCAAAGGAGACTGGACACTGGAAAAGGAATTGTACGAAGAGGAAGAAGAAGTAGGAACCGGATGCAGGTACTGATGTTGTGGCAGAAGTAGGTGACACCAAATCCAAGGAGGATATTTCCCTAGTTGTTGGTGGACACACAAACTTTAATGAAGTGTGGATTCTCGACTCTGGGGCGTCCTATCATATATTTCCTCGTAGAGAGTGGTTTGTGACTTATGAGAAGATAGAAGGAGCCATTATTTCCACATCCACCGGTCTTATTTGCAAGGTAGTTGGGATCGGCTCAATTAAACTATGGACACATGATGGTAGATTCTGCACATTGAACAATGTTAGACATGTTCCGTTGGTGACAAAGAATCTGATATCACTTAGCATCTTGGACAATAAGGGTTTCACTTTCGAAGGTAATAATGGAGTTTTGAGTGACTACAAGAATTCGGATGTGATACTGAAAGGTGTACGGAAGGAGCATGGTACCTTGTATTCTTGCAAGGTTCTACGTTAATTGGTTCTGCTGCTGTCGCATCATCGGAAGATAACAAGGATGACATGACCAAGTTATGGCATATGAGACATGTTCAGATGAGTGAATGTGGTATGCAAACTCTGTCAAAAAGTAATCTTCTTGGTGGTCATAAAGTCACTGGACTTGACTTCTGAAAACACTGTATATTCAGGAAGCTTCACCGAGGCAAGTTCCCAAAGGCTGTTCGTAGGACGAAAAGCACTCTTGATTACATTCATTCTGATTGTTGGGGTCCTTCAAGGGTGGAATCTATTGGACGCCATAGCTATTTTGTGTCTATGATTGATGATTACTCAAGGATGATTTGGGTATTTATAATGAAGCATAAGAGCGAAGATTTAAGAATTTCAAGCATTGAAAGGCGTTAGTTTAGAATAAGACTGAGAGAAAGATCAAGAGGCTTCGAAAAGATAATGGTTTGGAATTTTATTCATCTGAATTTGATGAGTTCTGCAAGGATGAAAGGATTTATAGGCATCATACTATTAGGGAGACACCTATTGTGCGGCGATTTATACACCTCGACGGCGATCGGCATAAGGGCCGAACGACCAAGTCAGCATCAAATAATCCAAGGCAGACTTGCCAAGCAAAGAGTCCAGACCGAGATCAGGTACCAAGCGATCGACGTCCAGGGCGATCGCCTCCTGGAACCTAGAGATCGACTCTGGTGCCCGACTAAAGACGATTGCCTCATGCCACGTAGAAAGCCAGCATTCGTCAAGTCTACGAAGACCGAATCTCGGGATGAAGGCCCACGTGCAGATCCGCAAAAGGCGCCGCAGGATAAGGCCCTTTGACCCCAGCCTATCACCAGCTGTCGGTGACAAGGATAGCCTCACCTACCGACAGACCCGCCGAAAGGTCCTATATGGCACCTCCTAAGACAGCGACATAGGACGCGTGTTGTCTTCTCATTGGTTCGCACATCCGGCTGCCAGCAGCTGCTGCGGACTTTAAGGAGACCAACCCATGTGCTAAAGATGATCGCCCGCTTATTTAATACAGGAAAGGCGATCGCCCAACGACCTTGACTCCTATAAATAGGAAACCTCCAGCAACTAGAAAAAGGTTCAGAAACTGTTTTCATACGAGAGTCCAGAAACCATCAGTCTTCCGAGAGTTGGATCAGAAACATAGAATCCTACATAGAATTCTACACAGCATCCCATTTTGTTACAAGAACTCACAGAGCATCAACTCTGGTTCTTCCGGCAATCATCAGCACTCAAGAGCTAGATAACTAGGGTCTTTACACTCACTGTAATTGTACTCTAACATTAATATTTGTACTCCCAAGTATTCGTATTAATAATATCTCGCTAGAGCATTCAAGCCCGGGACTAACAACCCCGGCAAATATTGTGTTATTTACATTCCCTCGGACGTGCTCTCGCATTATTTTTGTTACTCATCCATTCCAGCAAACCCTTCCGAATAATATATTTTGGGTAACAACAATTGGCGCTAGAGAAAGGGTATTTACCCTCATTTTCATTCCGACCGTTTCGAAGAACACTCACTATTCTCCGAAACATATACTTGAAGAAACACTCACTGTTCTTCAAAGAAAAACCTTCAGAATAATGACGTCTGCCACCACATTGAAGATAGCTACTCTTCAATCCGCCGGACGTCTTATTCCGGCCCGAGCCGAGTCCCAACCTATGGCGGAGGGTAGCCGCGACGACGCGAGACTCTAATCCCGCCCCCGCGGGACGGCCCCAACCTCTCACTCGATCAGTTCCAAACTGCAGAACAGATCGAGGAGGCCATGGCCATCCTAAGAGAGAGACGGAGAGCATGCGAAGCGCCCGCTATAACCCCCTCAGCCATCTGCCGCGCGGGCAAACGGAAGCTCAAGGAGTTACTTGTCGAGCAATCATCAGAAAGCCCCGATTCACGAGAAAAAGCACTCGCGAGGCGGGACGGTTCCGTCTTCATCCGCCTAGGAAGCGATCCATCGTGGTGACCGGGGCATTCTGGCCCCAGCCACGAGACGACGGAATCTGAATCCGTCACCAGGAGTTCGGCATACCCAACTCCCAAGCAAAAGCAAGTCGGCCGTTTGGCTCCCATTCGCCGAGGAATCGAGCCCCGCGGCGAAGGCATCATCTACAGTGAAGCCAGGGTATCAGTACTTGATCGCCTCGGCTCCCGCTCCGAGCACCGGGCCACGGCGATGGCCGCTATGCAACGCCAGCTCGACGAGATGAAAGCGCTCATGGAAACCGGGGCAGACGCCAGGAGAAAGGTCACCAGACCGAGTGAGCCACTCGCGGTCCAGATCGAGCTCGCCCTCATGCAACTAATTGCTACTCCTCAAACGCCTTTGTATGCGGGGATATCGGACCCCGAGACTCACCTAAGCAAGTTTCGGATCTACATGACCGGATGCGGGGCGTCAGACGCGACGAGATGCCGGATGTTCCCATTGACATTGGGCAATCTTGCCCATATGTGGTACATCTCATTGCCGCCACGCTCTATTAACTCTTTTGAGAAGCTGGCGAATGACTTCGCGTCGTATTTCACCGCCAAGGTCGCTTGGCCAGAAGGTCCCCACCGCATGATAAAGATCAGGCAGGGGAAAGACGAGTCTGATGCGGACTACATCAACCGAGTAGATGAGATAGTCCTCACCGGCGAGCCCATAAGCGATGAGCTCGCCATCTACTGCGCCCTGGGGGATTCGATGGTCTTTCGCCCATGTTCAGGCACCTCACGAAGGACATCCCCCAAACCTACGCGATCTTCCGCACCAAGGCTGTCGACTTTCTGGCCAGGCAAAGGTTGCTCACCCTTCGCCTAGGTGAGGGGGCAACCGGAGAGAGAAGGGTGCCATCTCCCATCCAAAAGACTGCGATCACCAAGTCCAAAAAGGCGGTCGCCAAGCCACTCAGTGATTTCAAAGCCTTCGAGGATGTGGAAGTCCACCTCCTCCACAACCTCAATTTATCTCCGGCCCGTATCTTCAACGCCATCAAGGGGCGCGAACGGTTAAGCAAGCCAAAAGAGATAAGGGACAACGCTCACCTAGACCACGATAAATTTTGTGCTTACCACAAGAGTCCCGGCCACAACACCAACCAGTGCCGCGACCTCCTCAGACAACTCTGGAGATTGTTCGAGGAGGGCAAGCTGGACAGTTTAATGGCTTAGACGGAGCCCCGTCAATCTCCCAAACCGGTCGCCCGAGTCGAACGCGACAGGCCGGAAGACTCATACGAGTCGACCCCCCGATCAACCTCGGCGAACGGATCTATATGCTTCAATCAAGAGGTGGGAACTTCGGAGGTCTTTCCCCGATTCCCACCATGTCAAACCAAAGGCTAATGCCCAAGCAACGCCTCGAAAAAAGGATGACTCGCTCGCCATCTAAAGTTCGTCATCTAACATGATGGACCTAGGCAAGCGATCGCCTCCCCCAACACAACGTATACCGTCGAGGATCGCCATCTAACATGATGGTTCGAGGTAGAAGAGTGCCGCCATGGTCGCGGAGGTCGATGAAACCGACGATCCGTCCACGCAAGGTTCCTTTGGGCAGAGATCGCTCGCCCTTCATTTAAATACGAGGCGGGCGTAGACGAAGGACCCTCCAAAACAAATCAGGGGATGACTCGCTCGCCCTCTAAAGTTCGTCATCAACATGAAGGACCCAAGCAAGCGATCGCCTCCCCTTGCACAACGTACACCGTCGAGGATCGCCATCTAACATGACGATCCGAGGTAGAAGAGTGCCGCCATGGTCGCGGAGATCGATGAAACCGACGATCCGTCCATGCAAGGTTCCTTTGGGCAAAGATCGCTCGCCCTGCATTTAAATATGAGGCGGGAATAGCCGAAAGACCCTCCAAAACTAATCAGAGGATGACTCGCTCGCCCTCTAAAGTTCGTCATCAACATGAAGGACCTAGGCAAGCGATCGCCTCCCCTTGCACAACGTATACCGTCAAGGATCACCATCTAACATGACGATCCAAGGTAGAAAAGTGCCGACATGGTTGTGGAGGTCGATGGAACCAATCTTTGCGACCATGCAAGGTTCCTTTGGGCATAGATCGCTCGCCCTTCGTTTAAATACGAGGCGGGCGTAGCCAAAGGACCCTCCAAAACAGATCTGTGGACACGCTCGCCCGCCCTCAAAGGTCCATCATCTAACATGGTGGATCCGGACAATGCGACGCGTCCCTAACCCCGTCACAACGTATGCCCTCAAAGGTCCGGCATCTAACATGTCGGCCCCAGGAAGAAAAGTGCTAACAAGCCACGGTCGCGAAGTCGATTCATCCGACGGCGCCCCATACAAGGACTCCTCCAGGCTGAGATCGTACGCCCCATCGCTAAATTGGGAGGCAAAACGTAGCCTACGGAGGACCCTCACAATTAAGTGAGTCGCGAGAAGTAGGCCATCAATGTCACTCGCGCACAAGACACGGCCGCAGAGGTCGGCCCATTGACCTCCAAAACCGTGCATGGTTCCTCTAGGCCGAGATGGTCGTCCTTCCTCGAGGAATCCTCAAAATTGAAGACCGCTCGCTAAACGATTTATTTTCGTTCCCTTACTTTCATTAAGTAAACAAAAACAAGGGGAAGAGCGGAGCTATATATACGACGATCGTCTTTGCTCAAATACATGTACGACGATCGGCATTGTTCAGATACATGTGCAACAATCGACTTTGTATGACGATCGGCATTGTTCAGATATATGTGCAACGATCGACTTTGTTCTAAAGTTACCAGTATGAGTTTATCAATTCACTTGGAGCTGTACGCACGACGATCGTTCCTCAAACACTTGTATAAAATCATACAAGCAAGAAATCAGAGAAGCAAATATTTATTTCATTTCACTTGGAATACAAATACAAGCACGGTCGCCCGAAGGCAAAATACAACAAAAGCTATAATTACAAGTAACAAGCGAGAAAAGCTCAGGGATCGACGCTCGCTCCATCGCCAGCAGCAGGCTTTGAACCCCCATCCTCCAGGGTACCGGGATGAACAAGGTTGTCCGGCAACAGGTACCAGCTCAAATCGATCCCATAATCCGCAGAAAGATCGAGGATCGGCACGGTGAAGGCTGGCTGCAGAGGGTGCTCAAGCGCATAAGCTTTGAAATTTTCATCCAAAGGGCCGACCTCGAGCCCTCCCTTCTTAGCGGCGCGGATCGCGTCAGCATAAGCCATATAGTAGGCAAATCCGCTGACGTACTCCACGTTAAGGAAGGGATCGGCCTCAGTCGCCTTCAGCTTTCCCCTCAGCTCCGCAACCGTTTGGCTCACGCCCTCGAGCTCGGCTGCTTTGGTGGCCACCTATTCCTTCGAGGACGCAAGCTCGCTGGTCAGTCGGGCGACGGTCACCTTCAGCTGGTCGGCCTCCTTCTTCATGGTTGTGTGCGACCTGCGGGCTTCCGTCATCTGGTCCCGAATCCGGTCAATCGCCGCTCGCGCTCGGTTAAGATCCTGCCTCGCCTGCTTAGTCGCCTCCACAGAGCTCTTCTCCATGGCCATGAGCCTGTCGGCAAACTCAATGTTTTGTTTCCGTGCGGCTTCGAGGTCCACATGGAGACGAGCGGTGGACGGCCGCCCCTCATAGTCCCTCACGCCTGAGCAGCCATCGTCGCCGTCTGAAGGGCCGACACGAAAGTCGCCTGCATCGCGTCTGCAGATCGCCGGCGCACGATCGCATCCAGATCGGTCGTCCAGGCCTTCGGCAAGGAGGCGGTAGCCCGAGCAACGTAAGAAGGGACATCCATGGCCTCGCGAGGAAATTTACTCGTAAGGAAGTCCAACACCATCGGCGAGCAGTTCGGGTCGGAGTGGCGGATCCTGCACAAAGAGCAAAAGAGTTAGTATGTTTCCTACACAAGTGACATAACTCGGCAAAGCGACCGGGCTCACCTTTCGACCTTCTCTGGGTCACGGCCGAAGAACGGCCTGCCACGCGGAGTCTCGGCCTCATCGGTCGCTATGGACTGAAGGAAAGCCAAAGAAGGCGTAGACCCCTCCACCAGAGGAATCACGAAAAGCGGAGGCACGGAGATCAGTGGCTCGTCAACAGTGGCAGGAGTCGAGGGCTCCACAGTCCTCTATTTCTTGCGGATGAGCCGAAGTTGCTCATTCTCCCGAGGTTCCTGTTCTTCGACGACCGGATCCTGGAGAGGTCTCGCCTCCGGGATCGGTCGGAGCGTAGCAGCAGGAGCTCGGCTCACCTTCTTCCCTTGACGAAGGCGGCTCATGATCCCCGGATTAGACATGACGATCGCAGCCGGGGGCTCTGGGAAACAAGAGAAGCGAATTTCTGCAAAAGAAAGCAATCGACAAAGTTAGTAATCTTCCTCAGTCAAGACGATCGACATGTCAAAGAAGATTGCGAAAGTTCATACCTGGAACCTTTAGATGGCGAGGGTAGCGAAATAGCTGAGCGGACAACCAACAGGCTTCGTTGTTGATTCGGCGTGCGACTATATGGTCGTCAGGAAGACTCCGTATCTTCTCCCAGACGATCGCGAAATCAAAAGCGAGGTCACCTGCCGCCGGAACAATGACACATGAAAAAAGAGCCAGATTAGATCAGTTCAGAATGTATCCGAACAAAGGGAGAGTCTAAATCCTTACTCGGATTCCTCTCCCGAAAGCCAGTGGGAATATCCAACTCGTCGGTTGGGTTGTCGCTCGCTGCCGATTTCCACGCGCCGCCGACCCAGAACCACTTTGACGGATCGCCTCTTACTTTGTTCGGGACCTCAAGAATCACCCGGCCTGAGCGACCTTGGATGTGGTAGTCGCCGACAGAGCCTTTTTGAACCGTCAATTTGAAGAGATGGTTCATCTCCAACGGCGAAGGAAGACGATACAGCCGATGGCCACCAAACAAAGTAAGGGTGCAGACGATATGCAGCCAGGCGTTCGGTGTCAGTTGAAGCGGCGCCATGTTCCAGGCGGTCAGCAGGTAGGAGACAGCGAACGGCAATGGGAATCGCAGTCCAGCCTCCATTATCGCCTCGTTGACGGCGACCATGCCCTCGGGAGGTTGATCGGCTCGCTCGTTCTCGGCGGGCACGTGAAGGCAAACATCAGAAGGAACATGGAACCTCGCCCTCCAACGGTCCAGATCCTTCCTGGTCACCGAGCTCCCGATCTGGCCAAGGGTCCACGGAGAGCGGCGAGCAGCCCGGAACAACATCCGCCTTACAGGTTCATAAGGATAGGCGATCGAGTATTCAGTAATGTTAAATTTGGGGAGTGCGTCGGCCAATCTCTCCATGAGTTCGGCAAAATCTGTGATAGCGCTGCCGAACACGTTGTTCCGCTCCCACTGCGCCTTTGCATCCATCTCCTCCTTTTTCAGCGAACGAATCCGCTCGGCCTCCGCCACCTTGGCCGCGTCAGCTTCATTAAAAAGTTCTTCGACCTCCGCGGGCTCAATCCCGGTACGGATGGCCTCGATGGCGGTGTCCACATGGAACTCCGCAGAAAGTTCATCCCGGGCGATCGAAGCCCCGGCGGTGGAAGTGCTACCCATCTCATACACTTTTCATACTCCTCCGGACAATTTCAGAAGGAAAAAAATGAAGAGAGAAGGTTTTTGTTCTTACCTACAGAGTCTGAGTCGAACGACGATCGTCACACGAAGCTTCAAGGGAATTCGGCTATGTCTTCTTCTCAGACGAAAATGCATAAGGTTTTTACCCTGTAACCCTAGTCCCTTTTATAGGCAAGGGCGGGGGCTTCTGGGCAAATAAACTGAATCTTGGGGGCCGAAGCGCAAAGGTCGGGAAAGTTAGCATTTAATGCCGCCGTCGAGTTCCGCGTGCTCGTCGTTTCGAGGGCACGCCAAAGGACAGAGTCTGACAAACCGTCAGACTCCCCCAGCAGAAACGCGACACGTGCCCCATGACGTTTCAAGACCGCTGTCATTTCCCGCTCATTTCAGCGACCGAGTAGGTTGTCCATATTCAAAATCAGTTCGCTCGAGAGACGATCGTCTGTTCCATAAAATGCTGAGTCGCTCGTCTGAGTCAAGCGATCGCCAGCAGATCACCCCATGTCTTTGACATCGGAGCGAGCTGGGGGGAATTGTTGTGCGGCGATTTATACACCTCGACGGCGATCGGCATAAGGGCCGAACGACCAAGTCAGCATCAAATAATCCAAGGCAGACTTGCCAAGCGAAGAGTCCAGACCGAGATCAGGTACCGAGCGATCGACGTCCAGGCCGATCGCCTCCTGGAACCTAGCGATCGACTCTGGTTCCAGACTAAAGACGACCGCCTCATGCCACGTGGAAAGCCAGCATCCGTCAAGTCTACGAAGACCGAATCTCGGGATGAAGGCCCACGTGCAGATCCGCAAAATGTGCCGCAGGATAAGGCCCTTTGACCCCAACCTATCACCAGCTGTCGGTGACAAGGATAGCCTCAACTACCGACAGACACGCCGAAAGGTCCTAGGTGGGACATCCCAAGACAGCGACATAGGACGCATGTTGTCTTCTCATTGGTTTGCACATCCGGCTGCCAGCAGCTGCTGTGGATTTTAAGGAGGCCAACTCATGTGCTAAAGACGATCGCCCGCTTATTTAATACAGTAAAGGCGATCGCCCAACGACCTCGACTCCTATAAATAGGAAACCTCCAGCAACTGAAAAAAGGTTCAGAAACTGTTTTCATACGAGAGTCCAGAAACCATCAGTCTTCCGAGAGTTGGATCAGAAACATAGAATCCTACACAGAATTCTACACAGCATCCCATCTTTGTTACAAGAACTCACAGAGCATCAACTCTGGTTCTTCCAGCAATCATCAGCACTCAAGAGCTAGATAACTAGGGTCTTTACACTCACTGTAATTGTACTCTAACATTAATATTTGTACTCCCAAGTATTCGTATTAATAATATCTCGCGAGAGCATTCAAGCCCGGGACTAACAACCCCGACAACTCTTGTGTTATTTACATTTTTTCAGACGTGCTCTCGCATTTTATTTGTTACTCATCCATTCCAGCAAACCCTTCCGAATAATATATTTTGGGTAACAACACCTCAGCAGAATGGTGTGGCAGAACGCATGAATCGGACACTTATGGAGAGAGCTCGATGCATGCTCTCAAATGCTGGATTAGCTCGTCGATTTTGGGGAAAAGCAATTAATACAGCATGTTACTTGATAAATCGTGGACCTCGTACTAGCATAAACCTCAAAACACCTTACGAGGTGTGGTCTGGTAACTATGCTGATTTCTCTAACTTGAGAGTTTTAGTTTATACTGTTTATTATCATGTGAATGAGGGTAAACTAGAGTCGAGTGCTAAGTAGGGAGTTTTCGTTGGTTATTGGAGTGGTGTTAAGCAGTACAGAATTTGGTCCAAATCTGAGAGTAGCGTTATACTGAGTAGAAACGTGATATTTGATGAGAATTCTATGTTTAACCACACTGTGAAGTCTATTATTACATCTGGAAATGGAAGTGTTGATAAACAGGTGGAGCTACAAAAGGATGAAGATCATACGTCCATGCTGAATCTGTGTCGGTTGATACGCCACTGGAAACTCAAACACCTAAGCCGTACAGTTTAGCTCGTGATCGAACTAGAAGGATTGGATTTGAAGCCCCGAAGCGGTATGGTCTTGAGGATATGGTGGGTTTTTCACTTCAGGTTACTGACGAGGTGGATTCCCCTAATCCATCTACTTTTAAGGAAGCAGTTACATGTTCGGAAGCCACTTAGTGGATTGGAGCGATGGGAGACAATATGGAGTCACTTCATAAGAATATGACTTGGGATTTACTCAAACGGCCTCCGGATCGAAAGATTACTACTTGCAAATGGGTCTTTAAGAAGAAGGAACGGATGTCAGCTGTTGAGAATGTCAAGTATAAAGCTCGTGTTGTTGCTAGAGGATCTCATCAGAAGGAGAGAATTGACTACGATGAGATTTTCTCACCGGTGGTTAGACATACTTCTATCAGGGTGCTACTACGAATTGTTGCACATCAGGATATGGAGCTTGAGCATCTTGATGTGAAGACGGCTTTCCTACATGGAGAGTTACATAAGGATATCTACATGACTCAGCCAGATGGTTTCCAAGTTCCGGGAAAGGAAGAGTATGTTTGCAAGTTGAAGAAGTCTTTGTATGGGCTGAAGCAGTCACCGAGGCAGTGGTACAAGAGGTTTGATGGGTATATGACAGAGATCGGCGATGACAGGAGTCCGTATGATAGTTATGTAACACCCCCAAGATATTCAGGATATATTACAGCACCGCGGACCCCTGTGTGGGACCCACCAGGCTAAATAATTAATACCGCTCGTCTAACCATCTCGATTAGCGAGAAAACACACATCACCAAGATGAAAATTAAATAAAACGCCCGGTACAACCACTAAACCAGATATCACCGAAAATCACAAATAAAATTTAGTATCCATCTTCCAAATTAAAACGCCTAAGTACTCGCGAGTACTGTCTATCAGTTTACAGGTTTGAAAATAAACATTTAAAATGGGCAACTAAAATAAAGGAACTCATTTGCACATGTCAACAACCCTGGCCAGCATCCTCATACTGCTCCAGTGCCCGCTCGACTGGCTGAGCGCAACCTGAAATTCATAACATGAATTTCCCCAAAAATGGGTTTCCCAAAGGGGTTAGCAATTACGCTAGTACAAGTAATCAAGGCAAACCATTCGCTTACACATCTCATAGTACATGCATCAAAATGTTTCAAAATCAAGACATGTCTTTTCCCAGAAAACAAACAACCAGTAATCACAGTTGAAAATTTGCCTAGGACCGGGGCTAAACCACTGGTCTCATCTGAGGCCTCTGAGGACCCTCCCCGACTGGCCATAGTTAAAAATCATGCACATGACTCGCCTAGGACCGGAGAGAAACCACTGGTCTCATCCGAGACCTCTATGGACCCTCCCGGACTGGCTATCCAAACAAGCTCGTGAATCAGGAGCGAAACCACAAATTCCTTAGAGGCCCCGTTGGACCCTCCCGGAGTGAGCAAATCACACACATATACATTACTATTTCATGTTAAGTATAAGGGTTTCACAAGAATACTTGCCTTGAAAAATTGACGACGAAAAGAACGGAAAATCAACCACGCTCGCTAGGAACCGACAACCCCAAACCTAACGATTCGAAGAATACAATCACAACCAATTCTACATGAGTACGGAAACGGAATGCACCCGAAAATCCACCTACGATTCATGTAAATTCGTACAAAAACAACAATGAGGGCGGGTCGCAACCAAACCCTCTTGATTTCACAAGTACCATGAAATTTACAATGAACTCGTAGGGAAAACATGAGTACCACTAAGATTTCACATACATGATGGATTAATCAACAACATGGAAAGAATCGTACATTAAATCGAAAACCCCCAAATTCCCCAAAAATAGGGTTCTAAGAGATTACCTTGGATCGAAGACGAATAACACAAGTAGATGTTTCACACCAAGAATTTAAGGAAGATGAGAACTGAGACGATTGGAAGAAGAAATTTCCTCAAAATCGCCTCTAGATTGCACAAGCCGCGGGGAAGGAGGATAAAGTGAGAAAATGCCGAAGTTGAGTTGCTCTGGCCCATATATATAAACACGCCTTAGCGTTCGCTAAGGGCTTATGGTTAGCATGCGCTAACCAGCCATCCCTGGTCCAGAAACTTCGGTTCTGACCATTAGCGTGCGCTACTCGATAATTAATTTGCGCTATTAGTCATTGTTAGCGCGCGCTATCGGCCTATAGCGTGCACTACCTGTTCGTCTCCAGAGTCCAGAAACATTCTGCCTCAACTGTCTGGCCGAAATAGCGTGCGCTACCAAGTATATAACGTATGCTAACAAGCTATGTAGCGCGCGCTATAGTCTGATGTAGCGTGTGCTACCTGTTCAATCATGTCCGGAGTCCAGAACCTCAAAAACATTCTTCCCTTACTGGAGTACCGGATTAGCGTGCACTGCCAACATATCTAGCGTATGCTAATTCCCACCATAGCATGCGTTAATTTACAGATTTAGCGTACGCTAAACTTCCCATGCACAACACAACTATCCGAAATACAGGATACAGGATCGAACCATCAAACAAAAGCTCACAACATCCATAATGACATAAGAAGGATTTAAGGCAACCTCGAAACAGCAGTTCCGAACAACGATCAAGAGAATCGAACCAAACAGCGACAAAAATGACCTTAAACGTGGAATTGAGTAAAACAAGTCTGAAACAAGTTCGAATGACTAAAAGTCCGGTATTAAATGTTCTCGAATATCAATACGGTTACAAGCGAGTCACTAAAAACGAAAAATACACCAAAATGAAAAATACTAGAAAAAGGAAAAATGCGGATATTACATTCTCCCCCTTTAAAAACAAGTTTCATCCCGAAACATAAGAAACAAACAACTCGGGGTATCTAGAACGCATGTTATCCTCGGTTTCCCAAGTTGCCTCCTCGACACCATGTCTCGACCACTGCACCTTGACCAATAGAATGGTTTTATCCCTCAGTCGCTTCTCACGGTGCTCTAAGGTCTTCAAGGGACGCTCCTCGAAGGTAATATCCTTAGCGACATCGATCTCACCATAGTCGCTGACATAACTAGGATCAAGAACATATTTCCTCAGCTGGGAATCATGAAAAATGCTATGGACGTGACTCAATGCCGGAGGCAACGCCAAACGATACGCCAACTCGCCGACCTTCTCTAGAATATCAAAGGGCCCAATAATCTCAGACTCAACTTTCCCTTCTTCCCTCGTCGACGACGCCTTTAGCAAAACGTGGTCTCCCACCTCAAATTCCAAAGGTTGACGATGAACAGCAGCATAGGATTTCTGCCGACTCTGAGTTGTCAACATCCTCTCCCGTATCAATTCCACCTTCCTCCTTGTTTCCAAAGCGATATCTGGTTCGATCCCAACCAAATCGGACGTCTCGTTCCAATAAATCGGCGATCGAAATCGTCGCCCATAAAGCGCCTCATACGTTGCCATCTTGATCGGCGCGTGCCAACTATTGTTGTACATGAACTCGATGAACGGCAAATGCTCCTCCCAATCACTGCTCCAATCGAGAGTACAAGCACGCAACATATCCTCAAATGTCTAGATAGTGCGCTCTGACTGCCCATCCATCTAAGGATGAAAAGAAGTAATCAGACGCAAACGAGTACCCAACACCTTATGTACCACCTGCCAAAAATGCAATACAAAACGGCCATCATGATCCGAAACAATAGACTTCATAGTACCCTGAAGCCTCACAATCTGTGCAATAAATACGCGAGCAACTTTTTCAGACCCTAAGTATCCTTGATGCCCAGAAAGTGTGCCGACTAGGTCAGACGATCCACAATCATCCACATCATATTCATACTAGACTTCGACCTCGGCAATCTCATGACGAAGTCCATCAAAATATCTTCACATTTCCATTCCGGAACGGGAAGCGACTGCAACAACCCGGCTGGTCGCTGATGCTCGATTTTGACCTGCTGACAAGTCAAACATCCCGCTACAAATTGTACGACCTCCTCCTTCATATCATTCCACTAAAAGTTCCTCCTTAGGTCCGTGTACATCTTACTCGAACTAGGATGAACTGAGTAAGGCATAGCATGGGCCTCACACAAAATACTCTTCCTCAATTCCAAGTCGTTCGGTACACAAAGCCGACTCTGGAATCTCAACACACCATCCTCGTGAATGACAAATCCAGGAGACTTTCCCATAAGAACATTCTCTAGGATTTAAGTAATCATTGGATCCTCCAACTGCTTCAGTTTAATTTCATCAATTAGCGACGACGAAATTTCCAAAGCACAAAGTTGCCCGACAACTCCTGGCAATAAAATCTCAACACCCAACTCGATCAAGTTACGCTGATGCTCAGATTGAGACGTAAGTATCTCAAGCGTCCGCAACGTAACCTGTTTCCGACTCAAGGCGTCTGCCACGACGTTAGCCTTGCCTGGATGATAAAGGATTTTGAAGTAATAATCCTTAATCAACTCCAACCACCTCCTCTGCCTCATATTCAACTCCCGCTGAGTAAATATGTACTTCAAACTTTTATCATCGGTAAAAATCTGGCATGCAGAGACAAAGAATAATGACGCCAAATTTTGAGCGCAAAAACAACTGGCGCTAATTCCAAGTCGTGAGTAGGGTAATTGAGCTCATACGGCCTCAACTACCTTGATGCATATGCAATAGTATTGTCGTGCTCCATCAACATGCACCCAAGACCCTGACCCAAAGCATCGCTATAAACAGCAAAACCCTCATTGCCACACGGCAACGCTAGAATCGGGGCTGAAGTCAAACGCCTCTTAAGCTCCTCGAAACTCGACTGTCTTTCGTCATTCCAGACGAACTTCTCAGATTTCTGAAGCAACTATGTAAGTGGCCGAGCCAGTTTTGAGAACCCCTCGACGAACCTATGATTGTAGCCAGCCAAACCAAAGAAACTACGGACCTCCTTCACATTCTTAGGCGGTGTCCAATCCAGCACTGCCTCAATCTTCTGTGGATCCACACAGACCCCATCGGCTGAAATCACGTGACCCAGAAACATCACTTCCTTCAGCCAGAACTCGCATTTCGAGAACTTCGCATAGAGTCGCTTGGTCTTCAAAACGTCCAACACCACACGCAGATGATGCGCATTCCCCTCCTCGTTCTTAGAGTAGATAAGGATATCGTCAATTAAGACGATGACACACTTATCCAAATACTCGATGGAAACCTTATTCCTCAACTGCATGAACACTGTCGGTGCGTTGGTTAGCCCGAAGGACATAACGACAAACTCATAATGTCCGTATCTCATTCGAAAAGCTATTTCGGGACATCGGACTCCTTTGCCCAAAGATGATAGTACCTCGATCTCAAGTCGATCTTCGAGAATATCGTAGATCCCTGCAACTGATCAAACAAGTCATCATTCCTCGGTAAGGGATACTTGTTCTTTATGGTCACTTTGTTTAGCTCGCGATAGTCGATACATAAACGTAGTTAACCATCCTTCTTCCGTACAAATAGGACCGGTGCGCCCCAAGGCGAAGCACTCGGTCGAATATACCCCGAATTAAGAAGCTCACTCAACTGCTTCTTCAACTCAACCATCTCGGAAGGTGCCATGCGATACGGCACCTTCGAAATCGGAACCGCACCCAGCTCTAACTCGATAGCAAACTCAACCTCACGGTCCGGTGGTAACCCCGGAAACTCGTCAGGAAAGACATCGGGGAACTCACTAACGACTAGGATCGATGAAAACTCGACTCCACCATCCTCTGCCTTCAAGGCGTAACACCAATAACCAGTAGACCGCTTCTGTAGGAGTCTCATCGCCTTCAAGGTGTTAATTACGAACTTCTGGTTTTCCCTCTTTCGCCCCGCGAAAGAGTGCTCGGTGCCCTCCTCGGATAACATGGTGATCATCCTCGCACGGTAGTTTATGATCGCACCATGCCACTCGAGCTAATCATCCCCGAGAATCAAATTCTCACCCTCAATATCCACAACAATAAGATTAGAGAGCCAAGCCCTCTCACAAATACCCACGAAACAATCTCGGATATCCCGATCACCAATGATCCTATCGCCGCTAGGAAGTTTAACGATGAAAGGCTCACAAGACGACAACAGTTAAGACCCAAACGCCGCACACTCTACAGAGAGATGAATGAATGTGTAGCGCCAGAATCAAAAGGCACACTGAAAGGATGAGAGTGGATATGAATGGTACCTGTATCCACGGTAGCCGCTGGATCGTCGGCCCTTCTCATCTCATATACACGCGGAGCTGACACAGAAAGCTCCACCTCTGGCGGGCTGGCCCCGACCTCTCCCTAGGCCGACACTCTGTGGAGACTGCGGAGCAAATGATCCGTGGTTCACACTCGGCTCCCTAGGCGCTGGGAAAGAAGCCTGGGCACCAAGAGTCTGCCCTAAACGATCACAAAAGGAAGCCTTGTGGCATGACTGGCCACAAGTATGATAAGTCAACATCGGACGATGACACTCCCGGTTCCTATGACCCGGCTGGCCACAGTTAAAATATCTGACCTCTCGAGTGGAGGCACTGGCAGTACCTCGAAAGTCCCCAGAAAAATGAGCCGAACCGCCCACAGGAAAGTTAGCAGACTAAGACTTCTGCTGAACTCCTCCCTTGTGACCCGAAAAGTTACCGACGGATTTTTTTTCTTACTTTCTTGGGCCGCCTCACTGGCCGTCAAGGACATATCATAAGCAAGAGCTCTACTATGATAGTCCTTTAGGGTGGTGCTGGCGAGTCCAGACATGTAATCACGGATCCTCAGTTTCATCCGCCTAGAAAAGTGGCTAATCTTGTCGCTCTCCTCCTTAACCTGGGCCTTCACGAAGCCCAATTACCGGTTGAAATCTGCAATGGCCTGAGAAACCGGAATATCTTGAGGCTGAGCATCATAAAAAGCATGGAGCCGTGCCTGTCGAACTGGCCACGGACAGTATTCAGCTTCCGTAAGGCCTTTGAACTCGGCCCATAAATCATCATGATTCTGAGGCTCAACAGCCTCCCACCAATCAGCAGCGTCCCCAGTGAGAAAATACTGGGCGATTCGGACCTTGTGATCCTCAGGACAGTTAGTGGAAATAAAGATCTTGGACATTTCTTTGATCCACCTCTCCCAACCAATCGGGTCTGAAGCCCCAGAAAACTGAGAAGGATGCATCCTGGTGACATCCTGAAGCCAACGATCCGCTCCGGCCTGAGCAGCATGAGCCGAAGCCGGGTAGTGAACCGCCTGGGATATCGCAGCCATTTGGTTCACCATTTGTTGCCTCACAGCTGCAACACCAATGTCGGCCCCATTACCAGCTGCGCCATCTTGAGTAGCAATATGGCTCTGACGACCATCAGTACTGCCGGCTCCAGAAGAGTGTGATGTGGCCACCCCACTGGCTGCCCCACGTCCCCGGCCGCGTCCACGACCACGACCACGACCACTACCTAGACCTCTCCCAGCATCCATACTGAAGATAAGTGGTAGCAAAAGCAACTCGATGATAAGTACGAGAGAAAGAAAACAATCATAGTTCAAAAAACGGAAATACGATACGAGAAAATAAAAGAATCGAGTAAGGAAAACTTACGAACACTGGAAGTACCGAGATGATGGCATCTTGAAGACGATGTGCAAAATAAAACACAACTAGACCTAATTAACCAACAAGTCTAGGTATCCATAAATCTAGTCTCTGATACCATTTTCAGTAACACCCCCAAGATATTCAGGATATATTACAGCGTCGTGGGATCCACCAGGCTAAATAGTTAATACCGCTCGTCTAACCATGTCGATTAGCGAGAAAACACACATCACCAATACGAAAATTAAATAAAACGCCCGGTACAACCGGTAAACCAGACATCACCGAAAATCACAAATAAAATATAATATCCATCTTCCAAATTAAAACGCCTAAGTACTCGCGAGTACTGTCTATCCGTTTACAGGTTTGAAAATAAATGTTTAAAATGGGCAACTAAAATAAAGGAATTCATTTGCACATGTCAACAACCCTGGCCAGCGTCCTCGTACTGCTCCAGTGCCCGCTAGACCCGCTGAGCGCAACCTAACATAAATTTCCCCAAAAACGGGTTCCCCAAAGGGGTTAGCAATTACGTTAGTACAAGTAATCAAGGCAAACCATTCGCTTACATATCTCATAGTACATGCATCAAAATGTTTCAAAATCAAGACATGTCTTTTCCCGGAAAACAAACAGTCAGTAATCACAGTTGAAAATTTACCTAGGATCGGGGCTAAACCGATGGACCCGTTCAAGGCCTCTAAGGACCCTTCCGGACTGGCCATAGTTAAAAATTACGCACATAACTCGCCTAGGACCGGGGTGAAACCACTAGTCCCATCTGAGGCCTCTATGGACCCTCCCGGACTGGCTATCCATACAAGCTCGTGAATCAGGAGCGAAACCACAGATTCCTCCTTGGCCCCGTCGGACCCTCCCGGAGTGAGCAAATCACACACATATACATTACCATTTCATTTTAAGCATAAGGGTTTCACAAGAATACTTGCCTTGAGAAATTGACGACGAAAAGAATGGAAAATCAACGCTCGCAAGGAACCGACAACCCCGAACATAACGATTCGAAGAATACAATCACAACCAATTCTACACGAGTACGAAAACGTAATGCACCCGAAAACCCATCTACGATTCATGTGAATTCATACAAAAATAACAACGAGGGCGGATGACAACCGAACCCTCTTGATTTTATAAGTACCACGAAATTTACCATGAACTAGTAGGGAAAACATGAGTACCATTAAGATTAATCACATACATCATGGATTAATCAACAACATGGAACGAATCGGACATTAAATCGAAAACCTCCTAATTCCGCAAAAATAGGGTTCTAAGAGATTACCTTGGATCGAAGACGAAGAACACAAGTAGATGTTGTTAATCTACACCAAGAATTCAAGGAAGATGATAGCTGAGATGATTGGAAGAAGAAATTGCCTCAAAACTCCTCTATATCGCACAAGCCACGGGGAAGGAGGATATAGTGAGGAAATGATGAAGTTGACTTGCTCTGGCCCTTAGATATAAACACGCCTTAGCGTGCGCTAAGAGCTTATGGTTAGCGTGCGCTAACCAGCCAACCTTGGTCCAGAACCTTCATTTCTGACCGTTAGCGTGCGCTACTCGATAATTAACGTGCGTTATTAGTCCTCGTTAGCGCGCGCTATCGGCCTAGAGCATGCACTGCCTGTTCGTCTCCAGAGTACATAAATATTTTGCCTCGCCGAAATAGCGTGCGCTACCAAGTATATAACATGCGCTACCAAGTATATAACGTACGCTAACAAGCTACGTAGCGCGCGCTATAGTCCGGTGTAGCGTGCGCTACCTGTTCAATCCTGTCCGGAGTCAAGAACCTCAAAAACATTCTGCCCTTACTGGAGTACCGAATTAGCGCGCGGTGCCAACATATCTAGCGTGCGCTAATTTCCACCATAGCGTGCGCTAATTTACAGACTTAGCGTACGCTAAACTTTCCATGCACAACACAACTATCTGAAATATATGATACAGGATCGAACCATCAAACAGAAGCTCACAACATCCATAATGACATAAGATGGATTTACGCCAACCCCGAAACTGCGGTTCCGAACAACGATCACGAGAATCGAACCAAACAACGACGAAAATGACCTTAAACGCGGAATTGAGTAAAACAAGTCCCATGACTAAAAGTCCCGTATTAAATGTTCTCGAAATATCAATACGGTTACAAGGAAGTCATTAAAAATAAAAAATACACCAAAATGAAAAATATACCGGAAAAAAGAAAAAATACGGATATTACAATTTGTGTGTATCACAACAAGCTGGAGGATGGTACATTCATCTATTTGGTCCTGTATGTCGATGATATGTTGATTGCGTCCAAGAACAAGTCGGATATTCATAAGTTTAAAGGTCTTCTTAGTGCTGAGTTTGAGATGAAGGATTTGGGAGCTGCTAAGAAAATTCTGGGGATGGAGATCTATAGAGATAGAAGTCGGAAGAAGCTCTTTCCATCACAAAAGACTTACATTGAGAGGATATTGTCTCGTTTTGGTATGTCTATAGCAAAACCTATAGATACTCCGAGTGCTTCCAATATTCATTTGTATGTTGTTTTTGCTCCTAAGTCGGATGAGGAGAAGGAGTACATGTTCTGAGTTCCTTATGCTAGTGCAGTCGGGAGTTTGATGTATGTTATGGTCTACACTATACCTGATCCTTATATGATCTTTTTAAGTCAATCTCTCTGATATGCAGTCAAACTTCTCTGTCGTCGGACTTCTCTGATGATGACTTATCTGATGTCCTGCCGAGACTTCTCTGATCTGACGATTTTGTATGAAGTCTTCTAACTTGAAGAACTTGACTGATCTGATGGTCAAACTTCAGATGACTTGGGCTCCGCCTAATCACTTGACTGCAATCTGGTCAAACTTCTCTGATAAAATTTATTGACCAGATCTTCTCTGATTTTCATTTGACTGTGACTCGGCTTTCTGCAGTGTTTGGTGAGGACCTCTCTGATGATATTTTTCTGACCTAAACTTTTCTGATGTACTTAACTGTATTTTGTACTTAGCCGATTTTAAGCCTAACTTAAATGGCCTATAGAAGATACTCATTTGGTTCTTCTTTACATTTTGCCAAGTATCTAACTTAACACAGTTTGGCCTATGGAAGATACTCATTTGGTTCTTCCTTACATTTTATCAAGTAATAAACATACATTTGAATAAACAAGTATAATAATGAAATCATCAAAATCTAACAAGTATTCCTAACAATAATAATATTAATAACAATAATGATTCGAGCTGAGCTGAACTGAATTGAACTGAACTAAATTAAACTAAACTGAATTGTGCTGAACTGATGAACTGGATCGAACTGAAATTTGCTTAACCAAATTGAACTGTACTGAAATTAAGCCAAAAGAACAGAGCCTAAATCAAATTGAAATGATGATTCAATTGTACAATACTAGAGTACTAGTCCAAATCCACTGGAAGATGAGTCGAAAATCCAAAATACTATTTATATAAAAAAAATTATATGATTTCCACTACGAATTTGAAAATATTTCCACATTTATGGTTTTATTATATATTTTTATCCCTTTTTTCATCCAACAAAATTTCAACTTGTACTTGCATTTTACTTTCGACATCATTGCGTAAAAATTAGTTGTGATGATCTCAACAGTCAATAGCGTTTGACCCTGACTCTTATTTATTGTCACTAAAAAACAAAGCATCAAGGAAAATTGTCGCGTCTGAAACTTAAAGGGAAACTTGTTGTCAGCAGGACTCATCATCATTCTTGGTATGAAACACTTCATTCCCATATTTACATTTGGAGAGTATTTTTGCCTGAATAACTCGTTGATCAAGCTGTGTCACGACTAACCTCATTTCACTACAAAATCCGTTTGCTTGATCCATTTCTGAGGAGCATAACTGGAACACCAACCTTAAGTTTCAAACAGTAATTTGGAACTCTTGAGCATCAAATATTATATAAGAAATTTGCACCTTAAATATAAGAGGTATTGTTAGTGCCGTCGAAGACCTATAAATTCTACCTGAACCTAGGTATTTATTTTCCTCTCATGTATGATTGTCACCATAAAATCATTAATTGACACGACATATTGTTCATGGATGCGAAAATTGCCCTCTTGAGAAAATGCTAGGGGACTTTTAGTTTTCAATCAGATTAGGATATGCATTATTGACATCTACTGTTGTTGGATCTTCTACATGTCCATCACCAACATTCAAAAGTTATTCAGAAAATTCTTTGATCTCATTATTTTTTAAATACATTCTACGCTAAACAACATGAAAGCTTTGCTGCTCATGTAAAAATTCATTTCAGTTCTACCGAATTAATATTGAAAAATATTTATTTAGGAATAATTTTATTTGAAAAAACAAACAGGGAAATTTCAATGTAAGTCTTAATATTTTCACACTTTGTATAATAATTTAATTTTAGTAAAAACTATTTACGTGGAACGAATACTTTAATGTTGAAAAAGTACATGTGATATTAGTTGGGGTAGAGAATAATTTTAACCGGATATAATAAATTTATTTGGAAAGCGAAAATTAATAATCTAGACGCCTCGTATATTTTATTTTCAATTCATAAATATGATATGCAAAAATATTATGTAGAATGAATAATATAATGTGAAAGAAAAGAGACATGTAGGATAAAAATTAGAGTATATAATAATTTTAAATGGATAATGAAAAATTAATTTGGAAGGAATAATTTAGTATGAAAAATGATATGTAGGATATTAGTCGGAGA
This sequence comes from Orobanche coerulescens, assembly GCA_033398695.1. Lineage (NCBI taxonomy): Eukaryota > Viridiplantae > Streptophyta > Magnoliopsida > Lamiales > Orobanchaceae > Orobanche > Orobanche coerulescens. The sequence goes on along the minus strand of CM065814.1, from coordinate 38,301,407 downwards.
AAAGAAAGATTTTGATAAAATAATAAATTGTTGATTGCCTAATTAATTGACACATATTAAGTTAGAGCTCACAAATAATATACAAGGAGAACTTTAAACTCAATCATAAAAGTTGATATGAAAAATATTTATGTATATTGAGTGATTTAGTAAAAAGGACATATTGGATATTAGTTCCAGTATGGAATATTTTTAATTATATAAGAAAATTTGTTTGAAAATTTAATGCGAAAAAAGAATATTTTGGAGAAAAATATTTACGCTAGGCATTATAAAAGCTTCATGGCTCATATAGAAATTTAATTTCAATTAATAAAAATTGATACTGAGAAATATTTATCTAAAAGGAGAGATTTAGTTTAAAAGTAACAATAAACATTAAAATTTCAAGGTAATTCTTAATAATTTACACGCCTCATATAAAATTTAATTTCAATCATAAAAAATCATATGAAAAATATTTATGTAAAATAGATGATTTAATATGGAAAAAAGAGACATATGAGATATTAATTGGAATAGAAAATGATTTTAAATGAATAATAAAAATTTTATTTGGAAGAAGTAATTTATGAAACATAATAATTACAAGCCTCATATAAAAAATTAACAAAAATTGATACGAAGAAATACTTATGTGGAATGATTTAATATGGGAAAAAATACATATATGGTATTGGTCAGAGTAGGGGGTGATTTTGTAATGTGAGAAAAAAAGGTAGGTGGGAGATTAGTTGGAGAATGAAATAATTTTGATTGGATAAAAAAATTTGATAGCTTAATCAATTGAAATGTGTTAAATTAGACCTCTCAAATAATATGCAAGAAGACTTTTAATTAAAATAAATTTAGTGTGTAATCTGTCGAAAAATCGGTAAGTATATTTAAATCGTTTAATTATACACTAGGAATAAAAATTGATATTGAATATTTTAAGGAAAAAAGATCGCCCTATCACTATATATATTTTAAGACATTCTCGATCTTATATGTTCTTTTAAAGTGGCAAACTGGTGTTTACACTCTTGTTTTTATTTGAAATAAGTAGAGACGTGTCGTTGACTTTTGCTTTTTTTCGGCGACAATAAAGTGAGGATTATATTCCTTGATCAAAATGATTAAACAAAGTTGTAATGATTATGCTTAAAATGTATATATAACCCGGAGTAACCTGTGGTAATTATTAATAGTGGAGTAAAGTAAAAATAAATAATGAAATAATTATATAGAAGTTTTCCTAAAATTGTTGATTTTACCATTCTACTTATCGTCTATTATAAGGGGTCACTCAGATATTTTTTTTCCCCTAGATTCGCCCCTACAATCGACCTAGGGTATTTCATGTGTCTGTTGCTGCATTGAGTTGGCAAATAATTTGAACATGTTCCCAACAAATTTCAATTTTAGTTCATAAGGTAATCTAATGATGGACAATAATTCATAGTTCTCACACAAGGAGTATGTTCACTCCTGATCTATACCATATATTCTAGATGAACGACTCTCTATATTGACATCCAAGTCCAAGTCCATTTTGAAGTTAAATTTTAAATTTTCAAAGCTTAATAATACCTATCGCTGCTTTGTTAACTCATACGCTTTCCTAGATAGGATTTGGCTGAGGCCTGTTTGTATGTACTTCACCCTATTTAAGGGATCCCATTGGTGAAATAATACAACACTTTTGCCATATTTTCTTGTGTCAAGTTATTTTTCCTTCAACACGTTATCAGCACGTGTTCAACCACTGAGAGAAAAAAATACCGACCGAAAATTCTGAAAAAAAAAGAGAAAATCGAAAAAAAAAAACCCTAGCGACTGCACATCCGCCGCCGTCGTCCAACCCTGCACAACCACCGCGACCGGTCATCTTCCCCACCGCGACCGTCGCCTGCTCGTCCTCCGTCCAAGACCAGACCAGATCGGACGCGACTCCCCCCGGCTCCTGTTCGTTTTTTTCCCGTCGTTTTTTTCCACTTTCTGAAAACCCGTCGCCGGTTCCCAGCCCGTAACAGCCGCGACCCTGGATGATGCGACGCCGCTTTCACGTATTCTCCAGCACGCACTGGCTCGCAGCCAATATAGCTTGAAAAAACCCCGTTTAACTTGAGCTGGGGAGCCTGGGACTCTTATCATATTTGCGAATTTGCTGTTTTTTTTTGGTAGCCCTTTTTATTGGAAGAAAAAATGGCGACGAGGGTTGCTTTGAGATTCATGAAGCAATGTTATCTGTATAAGAAGGTTAAATTCAATGATAATTTCAGGCATTATTTTTGCTCTGTCGCTTCCGTCGAGGTGGCCCACCGGCTTGCAGTCTCCGCTGCAGCCCGCGGTTGGGTTCCTATAGAGAAACGGCCAGATCCCGATTTGCAAACCCGAGACCCGTCCGCCGAATTAGCAGATTCCTCAGCCCGTCTGCCCGCCTCCTGCCCGTTCGATTTTCAGTCCACGCCAGACGACCCGCCGCTGCAGTCAGCCCGCCCGACCCGATTGTCCAGTCTACTCGGTCCAGAAGGTCAGATCCGGTTGCTGAACCCGACCCAGACCCGACCCGCTCGGCAGTCCCGTTTTTTTTTCCCAGTCCAGATTTTCTGCTCCTATTCACGAAATAAAGTACACAAATACGAACCCTACTATCTGCAATGTGCGAATTTATATGTTTTTTTAATTACTATTGATTGCATATTTATACTCTGCAATTTATTTATGCTTAATTAAACCAAAAAACATAATGCATTAATAACTTTAATTAAATCAAAGCGAATTGCTTAAAACAACTTGAATTAAATTAAATTCACGTTGAATTAAAAATTATTGCGGCATAAGATACCTCTTTGACTGCATTTATACGTGTATAGATATATTCATAGGGCTATGTGATTATATCTATAATTATATATATATTTTGCATGCATTGTTAGATATGACATGCAATTAGGCTTCATTTTAGTAGACTTTAGAGGATTTATATCTACTGCCTAAATTCAACTCGAACCATGATAAAGTAATTTCATTGGTAATCCTCAATAGCATCGAAAGTAATTTTGACCTTATCTTGGTTCCGAAAAATAATAATACTCCCATTATTGAAAATTTTATCATGGAAAGTACTCATGGTAGACTGTGAAAAAACATTTTCCGTTTTCTTGTATTAAGATAGCTGATCGAACTCGCCCCAAATTTGATATCTTAGACTCAAAAGAGCTTGAGTACCATAGATGGGTCTCCTACGTCAAGACCACATTTATCACTGAAGAATATAGTGGTACGCTCCTTAACACCACAGACCAAGTACCGTCTGATAAGATAAAAGCGAGTGCACTTATATTCCTTAGGTGACACATCGAACCCAGCCTGAGATAGGAATATCTATGGTTGAAATTCCCTAAAGAACTGTGGAATGCCCTTAACGGCCAATTTGGGAACATTGACAAACTTTGCTCCCAGAGTTGACCGTGCAGTGGAATGAAATCCACTTGCTTGAATATAAACGGATCAACGATTTCAACAAAGATATTCTCCGCCTCAAGGCACGCCTAAATTTCTGTGGGAAGGACATCACAGAAGATGACATGATCCATAAAGCTTTTTCTACCTTCCCTACTTCCGCTCATATACTAACGAACTAGTATAGGCTGGAGTATGATAATAAACGCATCACTACCTTCAGTAAGCTAATCAACCTACTGCAAGTAGCTGAGAGGCATAACGAAGTGTTAGTGAGCAGTAATGTCAGGCCGATTGGGACAAAGAAAATTCCCAAGGCCAATTATGGCAAAGTGAATGATGGAAACTACCCCAATGAATAGGGGACCGGACATGATAGGCTTCGTGGTCAAGGACGTGGGGGTTCTTCCAATGTAATGCGAAGACTTGGTGCTCCCGGCTCTATTAGCTAAGGGAACCAAATAGCACCTACCCATCTTATCGCCTCTAAGGCTCGAGTTAGCAATGAACTGTGCTATCACTGTGGCGATGCTGGACATGGTACAAGAACTGCCATGCAAGCAAGTAAGTCGCATCTCACTACGAGAAATATAGAGAGTCCAAAGAAAGGAGAACTCACAATATGAAGGAATATGATCTAGACAAGCCCCCCTATGTCAATTTCACAGTCACCAATCGTCGAATTGAGTCATACGAGCCACAGTCTATAGACTGAATCTTAGTATTATGTTTACTTTCTCGTTTACATTTGGTATAGTTACCTCAAGACGACTGTGTTGGTGTATTCTTTTCAATAATGGCGTGATGCAACGTTGTTTCACGAACAAGATATTAATATTGCTTACGTTAGATTCTTAGCTTTATTTCGAAGTACTGAATAATGCTTGAATGCTTATGGTTCGAAATTTTACTCTTTTCTAAGAAATGAATCGAGGAGAGCTTGAATGTTCTTAGAATTAGGCTTCTATTCATCGAATTAGTCGCCTGCCAAATCTCGGTAACTACGATGATTGGGTCCTCCCAACTCATCAAAAGGCGAGGTAATGCCCAATTTTTGATGCCTAAATGGCACTCAATTACAAGTTACCAATACTCTGTATGCACCTAGAGCCCTTCGAACCTTAGCTTCAACAATATACGTAGCAATGGTTTCCAGATTGAAACCCACTGTGAGAATGGAATAGAGTTTCTTTTATTAATTCTAATGAATGTGGATGTAAACGCATTTTAGAATAACTGATGAGTCGATCTAGTGGATGTACCTCACTATTATTAGGTTTTTAAAATCCTATATGTTGTCACCAACAATGTACTTTGGGACATAGACTCATATAAGCTTTGGCACGATAGACTAGGTAATCCTGATCGAAGTATACTGATCCATATACTAAAGAACTTGTACGAACATCATTACTTTTCGAGCGAAAAGGTGGCATCAACTTGACATAAAGAACAATGTTGATTTTAATCGTGTTATGTCATCCAAAGAACCGGATGCATATCAAATGCCCACCACTTAGTGTTGCAAAGCCTGCTCTTTAGCCAAAGTAGGAGCGAGACCTTCCTACGCTAAAAAAAAAAGCAAGCATTCCATTCTTACGCTGAATATAAGGAGATATTTGTGGATCCATCCACCTAATATGCGGACCATTTATGTATTTATGGTTTTGATGGATTCTCCGACATACTGGTCACATGTCGCTCTCCTGTCCACTCAAACCGCTGCAGAACTTCCAAGATAACTTATAAGGGCTCACCTCCCTTATAACATCTAAAGGACTTGATGATTAGAGAGTTCACATCAAAAAGTACTTGATGTTTATTGCATGATAGAGATTAATGAATAGTATCTCGTCCCATGTGCATATGCAAAAGTCTCACATAAACCACCGTCGAAAGAATATGTATGGTGATTATGTCATTGGTTATGTGCACCAATTTGCATATATTTGCTTGGGATTATGCAATATTGCACGCAACTTTCCTTAAATCGTTCATTCTTAGACCTTTTGCTAACCAATTAGTTTATGCGTACCAGTTGGTAACTGGATAGCCTGATTTTTGTATTTTGGACCCAGACGGACTTGAGTGCCAATTACGCATATTTGGTTATGCATTATATGTGCCTTCTGCGCCCCACAACGCATCGGTCTTTAGAAACGATTAAGTATTCACGTTGGATAAGAATCTCCAGACGTTTATCCGCTATTTAGAACCTTCACAGTGATCTCTTTACCGCACGATTTGCGAATTGTCACTCTAATGAGACAACCTTCCCGTCGTTAGGGGGAGGATAGAAAATGTAATTTCTCGGGGAACGACATGAATTGTCATGGTGTCTCCATCTTGTCTCATTATGATCCCCGAACTTCACAATGTTACCGTGAAGCACAAAGAATACTCGATCTTCATGATGTAGCAGATTCGATGCCTGATGCATTTACTGATATCGTTCAAGTGACAAGATCTCACATTACAGCTGCAAATGTGCCTGTAAGGTTAGAAGTCCCCTCCAAGGGGCACATCACCAATGAACCGGGTGATGCAACCGCACTTGGTGGAGGTGTGGTTGAGGCCGTGGCTCCCTGGGAAGGAAAAGGTGGAAGCCACATGGTTCGACTAAATACTCACCCAAGTAAGAGGTAGAGTATGGCATAACTTCACATGTTAACCATCAATGAACTCGTTTCATGAGATCATGCTCGATTTTATTATGTCCATGAATCATGACGAGGGGGACGCCCCAAAGATATGATTCAGAAAATTAAGAATCTCGATGAAATTATGAGGGTGTGGCCTGATCAACCACCCACTTTGATGACATGTCATGAATCATAAAGTACGATGATGTCGAACCTCGCTCAGTTGGATGAAATCAACATAGAGCTGATTGGCCTATAAGAAAAACATTCCAGGTAGAACTAGATTCTCCGACAAAGAGACAGGTATTTGGTGTAGGTAGTGCTAACCTAACCAAGTGTAAAGCCTATAGGACATAAACGGACCTTTGTCGTAAATCATAGTGAGAATAGTAGAGTCCTAATGTATATGGTTTCACGAAGTAATGCTTCTCACAATGCCTTGGAATTGATTACGAGGAAATGTACTCCCACGTATACGTTCTGCTATTTGATTAGCATAGTAATTTCCGAGGGACTGGAAATGCAGCCAATAGACGTGGTTACTACGTATCTCTATGGGGATCTAGATGCGGAGATATATATGGAAGTGCCCGATGGCATTTCATTACCCAAATCAAGTGACTCTAGACCACATAGTGCGTATGCAATTTGATTGAAACGCTCAACTTTACGGTTTTGAAGCAATCCTTAAGGATGTGGTATAACCGTCTAAGTGACTACTTGATTGGTAAGGGATATAAGAACAATGAACTGTGTCCATGCGTCTTCACAAATAAGTTCCGGATTCACGATCATCGCAATGTACGCCGATGACATGAACATAATCGGTCTTGATGAAATAAGAGAAACCACCGGATACCAAAAATCTGAGTTTGAGATGAAAGATCTTGGGAAAACTCGGTTCTGTCGAGGCATTGACATAGACATCGAGTTTGTGGAATTCATTCCACCGGTCTTCCTATGTCCAGAAGTTTCTCAGGCACTTTAACATGGACAAGGTAAACCCAACTAGCACCCCATGATAGGTCGAACATTTGGATGCAAAGGAAAGTTCCATTTCGTCTAAACGAAAGTGACGAAGAGCTTTGGGAGCTGAAATTCCCTACTTGAGTGTAATCGCGTATTATTGTGCTTAGCTCAATGTACACGACCTGCTATCATTCCTCAGTTAATCCGCTGACTAGATTTAGTTCAGCATCGACGCAACATCAATGGAATGGTATCAAGAATATCTTTTGATACTTAAAAGAAACCGTTGACTTGGGACTATTCTTTCCCTACAAGCAGGCAAATGAAGCTGCTTACGAAAAGGCAAATGCTAAAGTAAATGCTGGTGCCGAAGCAACTACCACAAAGTATGTGTTGGTATGAATTGCTTATGTTTTGGAAATCGACTATGCAAACCCCTTTTGGCTACCTCCTCGAATCACGACAAGATTATTGCTTTGCATGAATCAATCCGTGAGTGTACATGATTAAGAACTATCATTCTACACGTGTGAGGAACTAGCGGTTAAGTACTGCCACTGATGAGCATACTTACATTTATGAATATAATGTAACTTGTAAATCCCCTTGATTGATGGAATGATCATAACGGGAAATATGTGAGATATAACGTAACATACTCACATAGGTTGCACTCTTTTCCTTAGACCAAGATTTATTTTTCCCACTGGGTTTTGTTACTTCGCAAGGTTTTTAACGAGGCAACGATATATGAATGTAAGCATTAGGGAGCTAAAGATTTTTCCAACTTCCGAGATTGATGTAAAGATCACAAGGAAATGATGATTATAAAGAAACTTAATCACATGTGTTGTACTCTTTTCTTTGACCAAGGTTCATTTTCTCCTATTGGGTTTTGTTACTTGGCGAAGTTTTTAATGAGGCAACAACTACTTGATTGATGTACAAATCAGGGGGAGATGTAGACTTGAGGGGGAGTCTTACATCCACACCGTACGTTATACTCTTTTCCTTCCAAGGATCATTTTTCCCACAGGGTTTTTATCACTTGGAAAGGTTTTTAACGAGGTAACAAGATGTACGATTTTAGGGATCGATGGAATGGTCACCTTAGTAGCGCTATGATCAAATGTAACGATCATATGAGAGGATAGATTCAAAGGACGAAGTCTAAACTTGATGTGTCTAGATGCTGTACTCTTTTCCCTACGATCAAGACATTTTTCCCACTGGGTTTTTGCTTGACGAGGTTTTAACGAGGCAACATGACATGCGCTTGTAGACTAGGCACAAGGGGGAGTGTTAAAGGAATAATACCCATTGTGTGCCTAAGTCTGTTAGTTTATGGGCTTTCCTAGATAGGATTTGGCTGAGGCCTGTTTGTATGTACTTCACCCTATTTAAGGGATCCCATTGATGGAATAATACAACACTTTTGCCCTACTTTCTTGTGTCAAGTTATTTTCCCTTCAACACGAACTTCATATTAATTGAAGCACATGTTGGAGAGAGGACATTAACTTCAAATATTCAAGTTCAAGCCCATTTTTTTCCCTCCCCCTAAGCTAAGTCTTCTAGGCTAGCGCGTACCTAAATTACATAAATCGTCCTTGTGGTTTGTCGGGTTTCACATGTTTAGTCACTATACGTTTTTTTCAGCGGGTCACGTCCTTGTGGTTTTTGATCCGTTACGGATTTAGTTCTTGTGGTTTGTCGGGTTTCACAGATTTAGTCCCTATACTTTTTTTTTTCAGCGGGTCATGTCCTTGTGGTTTTTGATCTGTTACAGGTTTAGTCCTTTGACCAATAATTTTGTTAGTTGATCGTTAATTTGAAGGGTATTTTCGTCTTTTCATATTATTATTATTATTATTATTATTTGAGTACGTTGTAATTAGCTCTTTATTTTATGATTATTATTATTATTATTATTATTTATTTATTTTTAAAAAAATAAATTTTATTAGATGAATAACATTTTACAAGAAATTAGTGGGAAGCCGAGATACTATCAAGGCAGCACGCACCGACCAAGCACAAAATCAACCATACCAGTTTGCGTATTTTGTAACTCTTTATTTTATTATTATTATTATTATTATTATAACTCTTTATTTTATTATAACTCCAAAAATATGAGCAGCAGCACGCCTCCCAACATCCTGAGACACCGAAATCTTCTGAACCCGTTTTAGTAATGCAATAGCACCCGTCTCCAACTCCCCCAGCGAAGAGAACGAGAAGGGTAAGAAACCATATCCCCGCGCCTCACACAAGTCCTGGTACTTGGCACATTTACGCCGAGCAGCATCAATCACAACTCGGCCAGGCGCATAGTCAGCCATAGCAAACTGGGTTAAGGGGGAGGAACCAGTCAAATCCACACACACATCTCGGCCCCTGTCCCAGAAATATAACAACAAATCCGCTGGATGAAGGGGCTTGTCATGCCCGTCGATCAAACCAACATCCACCTCCTTAGCCGCCGAAATCCCAGACCGAAAATAGATATCCAAAAGGGTGTCACGAACCAGGTTGTGGCGATGCTTAACCCCAACAGTACCACAGCAGGACACAGCATGATCGCCGAAGACGTCGCCATGAAAGACCCGAGAACAGGCTGAGCACGGCCGAGATACCGAAAATAAGGGAATACCCAGCTGATAGCTCAGAACACCGCGATAAGTCCGTCCATTCATGGTCTGTCCTAATCCATAAATAGGAACTGCGCGAAGCCAATCAGAAGTGTGTCCACCTTGTTGGGACTTCCATAACGCAACCTGTCGAGTGGTTAAAGAGTAGTCGGATTCAGCGGTAGCGGCCACCTTCGCGAAATATATATCTGCGAATTTCTTTATAAGTTTGGGGGCAGCGATCTCACTTGGACGGCGTAGGATATCCGAACCCGTAGTCTCAGTAAACACTCTCACAGCAGCATCAAAACAAGCTTCACGTAACATAGCCCCGCGGTCGACCATGTTAAAGGCGTTCTCAAAGTCAACCAACAACATGGAAAGGGTTATAACAAAAATACAAAAAAACAAAAATAAATAAAGAGTTAATTACAAATACTCTAATAATAATAAAATAAAGAGTTATAATAATAATAATAAAATAAAGAGTTACAAAATACGCAAACTAGTATGGTTGATTTTGTGCTTGGTTAAGTGCGTCTTGCTACTCATATCTTTAGTAGGATTAATCACATATACTAGAGGAGTGGGGGCCCAGATAGTATCTCGGCTTCCGACTAATTTCTTGTAAATCCTATAAATTTCTAATAAAGTGATGTTATAATAATAATAATAATAATAATAATAATAATAATAATAATAATAATCTGAAATTTTCAACCACGAGGACGAAATCTGCAATTCGACCAAACCATAGGGACGATTTTTGCAACGTACTCAAATAATAATAATAATAATAAATATATGAAAAGACAAAAATACCCTTCAAATTAACGATCAACTAACAAAATTATTGGTCAAAGGACTAAATCCGTAACGGATCAAAAACCATAAGCGATACGAATTGAATAAAAAAAAAAGATATGACTAAACCAAGAAACCCGAAAACCACAAGGACTAAACTCAGAATCGGATAAAAACCACGCGATACGACTAAAAAAAAGGATAAAGACTAAACCTATGAAACCCGACAAACAACAGGGACTATTTATATAATTAACTCTATAAAGTATTACTCTTACGTTTACATTTTCTTTCCATTTTGGAGGAAAAAAACGAACCAACAACCACCAGTTCTCAATCGAATTGGAACCACCAGTTGGCGGTTGAAAACCAAACCTCCAACTAGGCCTGAGCACAAATGGCCCGGATCCAACTTTTTACCCGGGCCTAGATCGGACCCAGACCGGACCCGGACCGGACTTGTTAATCAAACTCGGGTCTCGAGTCTGCATTATTATAAAATCCGGGTTCCGGGCCAGGCCAAGTTAAAATCCGGAAAATTCGGGTCCATCCCGGAACAGCCCGATAAAAATAAAAATTATTTTTATTCTAATTTACCCTCGATGGCGATGAATAGTGATGATTAATGGCTCGATTGTAATTGCACATTATTTTAATTAAGTTTGTTTATCCTAAAATATGATTGAACTTGTGAGTTTGGTGACTGAATGAAGATATTAAGATTGATAAGTGCATTTTCTGGGAATATTGCAGAAGTATGTAAATAAGAAAGCATTTGGGATGTAATATCAGTACACTTAATATGCAACAAAATTTATTTTTTTAACTAAATCGGGCTAGAACAGGTCAGCTCGGACCGACCCGATTTTACCGGGTCCGGATCGGGTTGGACCCGTTCCGAACAGGTCCGAGCTTAGGATCGATAAAGTCCAACCATTTATATTTCGGTCTATTCCGAACCGGGTCGGTCCGGGCTGGGTCAGGCCCGGTGCTCAACCCTACCTCCAACCATCATAGGGATGTTCGGTAATTGACTTCTGCTAACCTAACAGTCGGTTGGCAAATCGCCGATTTAAAAAAAAGGGCAATTGGGAATCACCGATCGTGCAGTAGAGTAAAAGCCTACCATCTTGAACCATGTTATTGCAAAGGGTATTACTTAACACCGCCCAAAATTACTAGACACCGCCCTATAATATTACCTTTTTATCCATTTCAAAATCTTTCATTATTTCTAAACACCACACCAACACATAATTTTTCGAATTGAAATCTAGAAATAATTTTTCATTTATTCTACAGAACACACAATCAAATATATATCGTCAATATCATCGACAACTACGAAAATGGACGAGAATTCACATCTGGAGGTAATTTTTCGGAGAAAATGACGCAGGCGTCTGAATATTCCGCCTGTTCCATGGTACAGGCGTCCTCAGATTCTGCCTAGACCATGGTACAGGCGTCCTCAGATTCCGCCTAGACCATGGTACAGGCGTCTGGTCCGGACGCTCCGTCCTAGGTCTAGGCGTCTAAACCAGGCGCCTGAACCATGGTCGGGATGTCCGATTCAGACGCATGTGCCATGGCTAGGCGTACGATTCAAACGCCTATACCGTGGCCAGGCGTCCAAGCCAGACGCCTCGGCCATGGTCCAGGCGCAATTTTGGGACGCCTGGACCCTTTTTTTTGCCTGATTTTTTTTAATAATAATATTATTGGTATTATTATTAACATTATGTCAATTAAAAATTTCAGGTTATATTGGAAGAATTTGAAGGTAACGGCGTTGATTATAGTGGTTATTTCGTTAATGACGAAATATTCGCTAGTGATTGTGATGCGATTGGTTGGGCGAAAAAAATTGCTCTTCAAATTGGTTTCGAGTTGATCATTTCATCGTACAAGAATAAAGGAAAGACAAAGCTATTGAGATGTAACCGTGGTGAACGGTACAGAGGGGTATTAAGAGATTTGGATGTCGTTGTTCGAAAGGACATAAAGACGAAAGCATGCAAGTGTACATTTCAAATAAAGGCCGAACAATTGCATGACTTGAGTGGTTGGATAATCAGACCGATCTCTGGGAGTAAGGGTATGCACAATCACTCATTTATTGTATATCCGGAGGGGCATCGTCAAATGTGTGGACTGAGTAAATCGGCCAAACAAGTTGTTCGTGAGATGAGTGCTGCTCAAGCTAAGCCGTGTGCCATCTTGGCGGCCATTCAGAATAAATTTCCCGAGGACAAACCGACTAGACGACATATCTATAATTATAGAGACCACTTGAGGAAGCATGATTTTGAAGAAAGAGATGTCGTCGGTCAGTTTCACCATTTGGCTGTGACGAATAAGTACGTACATTGGACGCAGGCCGACCCGAATACAAATGTTGTTACCCACGTGTTCATGGCACATCCAATATCAATCAACTTAATCCGGACCTACAGATGGTTCATTGGCATGGATTCTACCTACAAAACGAATAAGTATAAGATGCCATTTCTCGCGATAGTCGGGATGACTCCATGTAACAAGAACTTCCTAATCACCTATGCAATTATGAAAGATGAGACCGAATCGAGCTATGCGTGGGTGTTACAGAAGTTGAAAATTTTGCTTGGGTTTGATGTTCATCCGACGGCTATTGTTACGGATCGCGAGTTGGGATTGATGCGTCCTATTGAAGAGATATTTCCACAAAGTGCCCACTTGCTTTGCACATGGCATATTAATAAGGATGTTGAAGACAAGGTCTACAGAATTTGTGGAAAAAATAAAGAAATGGGCCAAAAGTTTAAAAATGGGAAATGGAAGAAAATCATGGAAGCGGCGACCGAAGAGGAATACGATCAAGCGGTGAAACTCATGAAGGATACATGGACATGGAATCCTAAGGTGATATCTTACGTTGAGGGTACATGGCTAAAATACAAGGAGATGTTCGTTGTTGCGTGGACGAATAAAGTGCTTCATTTTGGAAACACAACCACTTGTAGAGTTGAGAGTGCACATGTCGAGTTAAAGCAATGGCTTAATTCTTCCACCGGAGCCCTCGATACCGTCTGGACCAAAGTGAACCAGGAGATTGAATCACAACTTACGCATATCAGATACACACTTGAACAGTCTAGGTGTCGTACATGTTGGGTACGGGGTCGGATATTTGCGACATTTGCGGAAGTGGAAATATAAGTGCGGAAAATAAAGGACACGAGAATTTATAGAGGTTCGGCTATAAACGAGCCTACGTCCTCTCTCGGTATCTTTTTCTATAGGATCAAGATAAAACCTCTATGCCTCTCTTCTATCGGTCGAGGTATAACTGTTTACAATCACGTCTTCTATTGGTCCGTGATAAACCACTCGTACTTGTCTTTGTGTCGGTCCAAGTTAAACCGTTTTCCTTTTCTATCGGACAAGGAATCAACCGCTCTAGCTTTCTATGGGTACTAGATAAACCTCACTTAGATATCGATTGTGATTCTAATAATGCCGGATCCTTGATCCTAATAACACCGAATCTAATCGTATCTTTTCTTTTACCACTCGTGTATGTTTTCGTGAATTCTCACTCAAACACTTACAATTAAGCTCAATATCAACAACAAGAATGTGTGTAATAATATCACAAGAATAGACTATTTGCTCAAGGTTGTTGTACTCAAACAATGCCATAGGGATGGTATTTATAGGCTCCATCATCAAACTAGCCGTTAGCTGCCAGACTGCTCATTACGTACGCTATCATCGCCACTTTACGTACGTAAGCATCGTTACGTACGTTAACCATCACGGGTTACGTACGTAAGCCTCTTTTAGTTTCAGTCCTGGGAGTTTCGTCATTTTGAGTTACGTACGTTAGCATATACTCCATTACGTACGTTAACATTACATCACTGATGACGTCATATATCCGTTGTATGCTTTTCTGACTTTGACTCCTCCAACGTTCACTTGTTTGAACAGAGTTACGTACGTTAGCTTCATCATATTACGTACGTTAACATTGTCTTGTTACATACGTTAGCTTTGCTTTTCTTCAGCATTTTGCACTTCGTTTTCCTTCGATGCTTGCTTCGTCTCTTTGTTGCTTTGTTTTGTTTAGCAACTTTAATCATCAAAATATTATTAAATTATGTATGGAACAAAATGTTCCAACAATCTCCCCCTTTTTGAAGATTACAAAACAACAATACGCCAATGGGATTTACCTGCAAAAATACAAATATATGTATATCTTTACAGACCAAAGTTTTCGATTTTGTCTGTTTCGTTAGAATCTTCTCCCATTTCTTTTTCGACTCCTTCTTTTCTTTTCTCCTTTTCTTTTCTCATTTTCAAATTTTCATCGTCTTTTCGACATCTCCGCATTTTCTTTCAACTTCATTTTTTACTTTTCCTTATTTTTATTCAACTCCTTCGTTTTTCCAATTCTTTTTGTATGCTATCGATTTTCTTTGATTTTTCTCCCCCTTTTACGGTTAATCACATTTTCGACTTATTTCTCCATTCTCCTATCTCTCCCCCTTTTTGTATTCATCAAAAAATGCAATAAAATACCAATAAAAAATAAATAATGAAATATGCAAAAATAAATATACGGGTATTAACTCCCCCTGAAAATATTATCCGTTAAAAATTACTCCCCCTGAGTAAAATACCAGTAAAATCAATGTTTGGGGATCCAACCTATAGTTGGTTTTTGTTTCGAGACATAAACAATATTTGAAATATTTGTTCCTTTAGGAACCCAAATTTTCTTAATTTTTATCATCCGGCGAGGGCTTTTGCAATTTGAAACGTGATGCCCGATTTTCAAACACTTTTCGCAATGGGGTATTTTAAAATTAACGGATTCGTTTTTCGAACGTGGTTAGAACACATAATATTTGTTAAAATTTATCGTTGCCGCACGAGAATTTTCTTGTCAAAGATTTTAGTTCATCTTAAACTTTTAAAAGATCATTCTTCAAAATATCCTCATTTTCAATGCACTTTGAATGCTCGATTTCAACAAATTTTCCCTTCTCGATAATTTTGGAATTTTCAATTTCCAAAGATTTAATTTTAGACTTAAGGGATTTGATTTCCGATAATGCATTTTGAAAATCCGTATGAAGTAATTCAAATGCATCAAAATATTCATCACGGGAGGATGTACTAACCTGACTTTCGACGTTACTGTCGTCGAACGAACTCCGGGCCATGAGAGCGAGATTATTTTGATTGATGAATTCATCATCTTCGTCTTCAACGCTCCAAGTAGCCACGAGGACCTCCTTCTTGGGTTTGGCACGGCAATGCTTAGCGAAGTGGCCTGGTTTTCCACATAGTAGACAAGAGTTGTCGAATTTCTTCATTTCGCTCGAGATATCCTTCTTCCTCCGGTTTAATAAAGTTTGAAATTTATTAATATTCTTGGCATAATATGCCGCTTCTTCGTCGCTTTCCTCCACCGGGGTTTCTTCTTTCTTTCTCGATATCTTAGCCTTCATGGCTAACGATCGTTCCTTCGGCATAGGTTTGACACTTCGTGATTTTAACACGATCTCATAATTAATTAGTGAACCAACAAGGGCACTAAAATCGAGCGTGTTGAGATCTTTAGATTCCATAATCGCGGTCACGGTGCCGTCCCATTCGCTAGGTAGTGATCGTAAAATTTTCTTGACTTTTTCACTACTAGATAATGGTTTACCAAACGAAGCAAGTCCATTTGTGATGACCGAGAATCGGTCGAGCATATTGGTGATGGACTCGTCACCTTTCATCATGAATAACTCGTAGTCATGGAGAAGCATATTGATCTTCGTCTCCTTGACTTGAGTTGTCCCTTCGTGTGTGATTTCAAGAATTTTCCATATTTCTTTTGCACTTTCACACGACGAGATTCGATTGACCTCTTCGGGATTTAAGGCACAAAATAAAAGTTGGGTGGCCTTACTGTAACACCCCAAACTAGGCGGATATTACAGTGCCGTAGATCCCCAACTGGGACCCACCAGGCAAATGAAAATGAATGAATTACACAAGATAAATGTAGTACCGAACTACATTACAACAATAATTACTCCGATGAGGAGTTTAGTTACAACACACCAGGACAACACTGAATACTAGTGTATTTTATATGAAGATAAAATACACAACACTGAATGAAATGAGCATTCAAACGGAATGTCTGCAGCGGAATAAATAAAGGAAACATGAATGACTGAATAAATGACTGAACAGACTGGGGCCCCCTACTAGTATCACTGGAACTCCTCGCCGTCACCGTGCTCTCCCCGTGCTTTAGCCTTGCCATGACCTGAAAAACAATATCCCCAACGAAATCGATACGTAACAACAATCCTCAAGAGTTGAAATTACACAATCATGAATTAACTGAAGTTATGAATTATTTTAATTATGAATTACGCTGAAGAGGAGTAACATAGTACGTCCGTAATGTTCTGTGTAAGTGTACAACACCCGTCCGTGTACCTAATTAGTCTCACGGTGTAACGCTTTCCCGTGTGCACGGTCTAATGTATCGGTGAACCCAATACAATAACCATCGCGTGCCCGACTAAAAATTCCACACAGCCACACCCGGCCACGCAATATGAACTCAGAAGGTCATATGAACGAGAATGACCGTAATGAATATCAATGAATAAATAATAATCTGACAAAGTCAAGAATGACTCACCGAGATGAGGGTAATAATGAAATTAATGATAGCTCAACTAAAAGATTGGAACCGTCGTTCCTTATGACTGAAGTGATTAATTGACATTAACAAGTTTTAATATGATTAATACAATGATGAATTAGTTATGATTATGAATGATCAACAACAAAAGGTATGAATATCCTTTTTAACCGAGTAAGAATTAACTTACTCAATACCGATGATGAATGTCCGTCCACGAACAACGTCCTAAATGAAATATCGGTCGCTCGAACAACCTTGAATAACACAATTACCAATAATCCGATCATTACGCAAATCAAAAACGATCATAATCGACTCAAACGTCGACACAACGATATCCGAGCTCGAATGAATCGAAACCAACTCCAAGATGAGTATTTCAAACCATCAAAACACTTTCAAGGATATCAATAATCCATTAGGAATCCATAACTCATGATTACAACAACATCAATCGGAAAATCCCCAATTAACCGAAGTCAACTCCAAGGGTTCTTGAAATAATTCCGAAAATAACCATTAAACCCGTAGGAATATGTTTATACAAGTTAGATAATCCATAACTAACATATTCCAATGATAATCCAAGCTTACGAAGAAATCGGAAGGAAAACCCAAAAATCCGAAATTCTAGATCCAAGAGATTAATACCTTAGATTCGATGTGATGAAGATGATGAAATGATGATCAATCCGAAAGATGAGCTTGAAGATGATGATTGATGATTACACCTCGAAGAATCCTCTCCGAAACGCTCGAAATCGCCCAAAACTACCGAAAGAAAGAAATGAGATGAAAAATGACGAACTCTGACTAAACTGTCCAATTTATACTCAGTCCAGGTTAGCGTGCGCTAGCCCTTGTGCATAGCGTGCGCTAACGTGTAATTTGGGTAGTCCAAGACCCATTGTCCGAAACGGTAGCGCGCGCTACGTACCTATTTGTAGCGTGCGCTACGACCATACTACTAGCGTGCGCTAAGATCCATTATTAGCGTGCGCTAACGAAATATTGATGCCCGATCGAGTCCGTAAAACTGTCGCCTCTCGATTCCGACTCGATAAGGCGCTACAACCATAGTTAGCGTGCGCTAATATATCGGCGTACGCTAACAACAACACATAGCGTGCGCTATGAAATAATCGAGCGATCCAAAGAGCCACCGGACTCAACTCGATCTGCCCTAGCGCGCTACTCCACACATATAGCGTGCGCTACTACAACCCGTTAGCGCGCTACTTACCACTCGTAGCGTGTGCTACAATAATCTCACTGCATCCGGTACCTTCCGGATCGCGGCCAGACAACCTTAGCGTGCGCTAAAGCCGAGTGGTAGCGTGCGCTACCTATACCCAATTAGCGACGCTAAAAGGATTATGTAGCGTGCGCTACTCCTCACGCATACCGCAACGAAATGACAATGATGATAAACGCAAGACGAAACTCCAATCCGATTAGTGATGAATGACGATTGATATACGATACAATTACTCGAATGATGAATACCATGATGAATCGAGTGACAATTGATTAATAATGAGTGAAAATTAATGAGTATCAATTCTTGAATGATAAATCTTGAATGATAATTCTTGAATTACAACCGGTATTACATACACCCCCTTAAAAGAGTTTCGTCTCGAAACTAAGGGTAAACAACTCGGGACATGAACTATCCATCACGATCGCAAACAATAATGTCCAAATAGTTCTCGGGACCAAATCAATCGCACGCCCAAGTCCCCAAGTCTTGACGTCTCGGATCACAATGAGCGATTTCCCAAAAATATCACGAAGTCTCGGTATGACACCAAAAGGAATGCATCAAACGATCTCAAAATCTCAAGATTCTCAAATACGATCATTATAAGATAGATCAACAATAAATGCTCCACAACCATGACACATTAATACGGATTGAGTTATATAGTCATCCGAAAGACAAGGCTATATATCAAATGTACCCAACATCGATATCCTCCATACCATCGATCTCCTCGATCCCAACGATTCGACGAAGACCCAAACACGAACTCACCGCTTAATATGACCCTAAAGGTTACCAAAGCGAGAGTGACTAAGATGAATGATAAATGATTAGATATCCGACAAGGATCAAGAATAACTCGCCGAGGTGAACTAATAACGAAATGAGTGATAACTCAAATGAAATTATTGGAACCATTGTTCCCGTGAGGTGAATGATTGGTTGATAAATATAAGTCTTAACGTGATTGATATATGATGAATGACCTATGCGAACAATTGAGCAGCGATGAAATGAATGATTATCCTATTACCGAGCAAGAATTAACTTGCTCAACACTGGTGATGAATGTCCCGTTGTATCACTGTTTAAGCAAACAACAGTCGAACTCGTTGTCTGAGATGAAGATGCTCTCCCAGCATGAATACGACTAGAAACGATCTCTTGGACGTTGGAGTCCGATGTCCCTCGGAACTCCTTCCATACCGAGGCAGGAAAGTCACGTGATAATTACAGATCTCGTATGAATATTGCACTATGATTACGAGATGAAATGATAACAATGAGCATACATGCTCTAACAAAATGGATGCATTAATAATGCAATAAAACGGTCGTCGACATGACGCCGTAATATGAGAAGATCTCCTGAAAAATCAAGTGAGGTGACAAGCCTATCTGATGAAATTCCTGAAATGATTACCTTGAACAAGTTCACAAGATTAAAAAAATTTGATTCACAAGATCAACAACTGAACCGTGAGATGGACTGGATGGTTAATAAATTAATTGAACAATGAGATTGACTCCGTGATGAATGAATTAATTGAACAATGAGATTAACTGAGTGATGAATGAATTGACTGAACAATGAGATTGACTGAGTGATGAATGAATTGACTGAACAATGAGATTGGTGAGTGATGAATGAATTGGTGAACAATGAGATTAGTGAGTGATGAATGAATTAGTGAACAATGAGATTGGTGAGTGATGAATGAATTGGTGAACAATGAGATTGTGAGTGATGAATGAATTGTGAACAATGAGATTGACTAAGTGATGAATGAATTGGTGAACAATGAGATTGGTGAGTGATGAATGAATTGGTGAACAATGAGATTGTGAGTGATGAATGAATTGGTGAACAATTTTAGAAAATCCTTCCACAAACCGCCGATAATAGTCGGCTAATCCGAAAGCTTGGATTTGCTTAACATTCTTCGAGGTGACCAATCTTGGATAGCCTTCGTCTTCGAGGATCAACACGCACTCCATCCGATGAAATTACGAGTCCGAGAAAAGTCACTCGGACATCGGCCTCACCTTTGGAAAACTTCCCATAAAGTTGCTCTCGTCTTAACACGTCGGAAACAGATGAAAATGAACCTCGTGTTCCTCCCGGTCCACGAGAATAATCAAAATGTCATCGATGAAGACAACAACAAAAGCGATCCAAAAGTCGATGAAAACGATTCATTAACTCCATGAATACCGCAGTGCAATAATCAACCCAACCGCATAACCGCAAACTCATAGCGACCATAGCGTGTTGAAAAGCCGTCCTCGTGATATCCGACTCTCGAATCCATGGCGATGATATCCAGGATCTTAAGTCGATCTTGGAAAATCGAAGCTCCACGAAGTTGATCGAAAGATCGTCGATACGAGATAGAGGATACTAATCTTGATCCTCACCCCGTTCAACTCGATAATAATACACACACGAACGAACCATACCTCTCCTTGACGGATAACACCTGGTGCTCACCAGGAACACACTCGGTCGGAGATAACCTTTCTCGAACTAATCCTCAAGTTGAATCTTCAACTCCGCATTTAGTCGGGGCCATCCGATCTGTTGTCTTCGATAATGGGGACGTCTGGCTCAACTCACTCTGAATTCCACTACTCTATGAAAGCAACCAGATAACTCGTTCGGAATACATCTTCAAAAGATTACAATTATACCAAGAATGATTGAACATTTCGATTGCGAGAATGGTCAATCGATAAAAAGTGATACAATGAATGATTGAATAGCTCGATTGCCTTAGAAAGGTCAATCGATGAAAATGATACAATGAATGATGAAATAGCTCGATTGCCTTAGAAAGGCCAATCGATGAAAATGATCTGATGAATGATTAAATAGCTCGATTGCCTTAGAAAGGCCAATCGATGAAAATGATACAATGAATGATTGAATAACTCGATTGCCTTAGAAAGGCGATCGATGAAAATGATACAATGAATGACTGAATAGCTCGATTGCCTTAGAAAGGCCAATCGATGAAAATGATACAATGAATGATTGAATAACTCGATTGCCTTAGAAAGGTCAATCGATGAAAATGATACAATGAATGATTAAATAGCTCGATTGCCTTAGAAAGGCCAATCGATGAAAATGATACAATGAATGATTGAATAACTCGATTGCCTTAGAAAGGCCAATCGATGAAAATGATCTGATGAATGATGAATAGCTCGATTGCCTTAGAAAGGCGATCGATGAAAATGATACAATGAATGATTGAATAACTCGATTGCCTTAGAAAGGCCAATCGATGAAAATGATCTGATGAATGATCGAACAACTTGCTTGCGAATTTCTCTGCTTCCATCATAATAGTAATCCTTACGGGACAACGGGATTACCTCCTGAAGTACACATTTGACGACCAAGCGAAAATGATAGTGACCATGCGCTTACGAACATTGAGAGCGGCATCATGACAATCCATCTAATTAACACTCAATATTACATCGTCCTTAGATAAATTCACCACGATTAGGTCCACGGACCAATTGCGGTCATTAAGCTTACCTTGGTATGATTTAGAAAATCTTCTATTGTCGGTACACCGATGGTATGAGGTCCACAAGCAATAGGACTATCCAAATTAAGTTTATTCAATCATGACTTGAAAATGAATGAATGCGGTGCACCGATATCAAAAGGTACACGGGTTGAAATAAAATTACGAGTATACACGAGATCGTTCGGGCCACCGGATCATCGATCCTCTTCATCACATGAATCAGGACACTGCGGCCCCGACCGGACGCTCCGTCGATAAATACGAGCTCCCACTCTATTTGCTTCCATTGTCTTAAACAGCGTTGACAAAGCGGTCGATTCAAAGCTTGGTTGCTTGGGGCTGAGATGCCACCGAGCCGACTTGGGAGTTCTTTCGGCAAAACGGGCCTTATGCCCAAAATTCCCACAATTATGACATGTGATAGACGGCGTCGTACCTAATCTTGAAATGGCCGCGCCCCACGGTTGAAACAGATGATGGCCGAAGGCCGCTCGGGGCGAGATCCGCGAGGATTAGGTGCCGTAGGAGGGCCTTCGAAGCGGTAGGACCCGCGAGGTTTCTTGGAGGTTGACCAACCGCCTTGGACCGATTACGCAACCGTTGATTTCTTCTTTGAAAGATGAAGGTTGTTGTTCAACACTTTCCTTAGTAGCCATCTCATACGGGAGAGTTCTCTCGATTAATCCGGTCAGTGGCGCAATGATGATTGAGCAAGCGCACATGGGTCATCATGGCACGCATAAAAGTGAGTGGATCAACCCGAACATCTTACAGTCGAGCGAGTCTGGGCACGATTTCGGCGTGAGTGATTATTTCTCGGGTTTCGGTCCGCACCGCTCTCTCCCCGTGCATCCACGATAGCTCTCTCCATCTTGAAGTAGGAAGGTCGCATAATGATTATATTTCCGCATGATTAGCACGTTATGATTATGTCATGAGATGATGAAAATGAGTATACATGCTCTAACTTAGTGATTATATGAATGATTTCTTGAAGTTACATGATTATCGATGAAATTCTTGAAATGATTATCTTGAATAACTTAACAAGATTGATAATATGATCATCAGTTGACAACTGAGTAATGAAATGAATTGAGTAATTAACGAGTTAACATGATCGTCCTGATTATTAACTGAGTAATGAAATGAATTGAGTGATTGATGAGTTAATATGATCGTGCCGATCATAATGAATGATGATATTTGAGGATTGTCAAATGATGAATGATGAATGAATGACTATTGCCAGAAATTATACCATGGCGTTAGAAGTCTTACAGTTCTTTCGGTCTGATTGCCTCGGCATCTGCACAGGTCACACGTGACGAGAAAGTCCAATGATACTAGTCCGATGACGATGATTTCAAATGAAACATGACTTGGAGGGTAGTATTCAAAACCACGCTCCGATACCAACTCTGTAACACCCCAAACTAGGCGGATATTACAGTGCCGTAGATCCCCAACTGGGACCCACCAGGCAAATGAAAATGAATGAATTACACAAGATAAATGTAGTACCGAACTACATTACAACAATAATTACTCCGATGAGGAGTTTAGTTACAACACACCAGGACAACACTGAATACTAGTGTATTTTATATGAAGATAAAATACACAACACTGAATGAAATGAGCATTCAAACGGAATGTCTGCAGCGGAATAAATAAAGGAAACATGAATGACTGAATAAATGGTGAGCAGTGGGGCCCCTACTAGTATCACAGGACTCCTCGCCGTCACCGTGCTCTCCGTGCTTTAGCCTTGCCATGACACGAAAAACAATATCCCCAACGGGTCGATTTACTGAGAACAACAATCCTCAAGAGTTGAAATTACACAATCATGAATTAACTGAAGTTATGAATTATTTTAATTATGAATTACGCTGAAGAGGAGTAACATAGTACGCCCGTAATGTTCTGTGTAAGTGTACAACACCCGTCCGTGTACCTAATTAGTCTCACGGTGTAACGCTTTCCCGTGTGCACGGTCTAATGTATCGGTGAACCCAATACAATAACCATCGCGTGCCCGACTAAAAATTCCACACAGCCACACCCGGCCACGCAATATGAACTCAGAAGGTCATATGAACGAGAATGACCGTAATGAATATCAATGAATAAATAATAATCTGACAAAGTCAAGAATGACTCACCGAGATGAGGGTAATAATGAAATTAATGATAGCTCAACTAAAAGATTGGAACCGTCGTTCCTTATGACTGAAGTGATTAATTGACATTAAGGGCTTGTTTACTTTTTACTTAATCAGCTTAATACTTAATCATCTTAATCGCTCAGCTATATTTTGCAGTTTACTTTCAACTTAATGATCTTAATAATGTCTTTTTCATTAAGCAACTTTTGGGGTGTCCTTACCATTAAGCCAGAAATACTTCCCAAATATACCAAAATTACCCGCTCTAATAATAAAAGAATTGAGTATATATAGTATAAATTATCATATAATCTTAATTATAATTGAGTATATATATAGTATAAATTTAAAATATATATTAATATTATATATTTAAAAGTCATAAAATATAAACTATTTATTGATAAAAAAATTAATATAACTATATATATTTAAATATAACTTAATATATTTATAAAAATATTTTCTGATTATTTAAATATACCTGAAAAATATAATATGATTTACGAATATATATTATAATATAAATTAAAATATATATTATGTTATATTATATAAATTAATTTTTTTATATTGACTATTAACAAAATTAATATAAATAAATATATTTAAATATAACTTAATATATTTATAAAAATATTGTCGATTATTTAAATATACGAAAATTATAATATGATTTACGAATATATATTATGATATAAATTAAAATATATATTATGTTATATTATATAATTTTTTTTTATATTGACTATTAACAAAATTAATATAACTATATATATTAAAATATAACTTAATATATTTAAAAAAATATTTTCTAATTATTTAAATATATCTGAAAATTATAATATGATTTATGAATATATATTATAATATAAATTTAAATATATATTATGTTATATTATTTAAATTGATTTTTTTATATTGACTATTAAAAAAATTAATATAACTATATATTAAAATACAACTTAATGTATTTATAAAAATATTATCTGATTATTTAAATATACCTGAAAATTATAATATAATTTATGAATATATATTATAATATAAATTAAAATATATATTATGTTATATTATTTAAATTGATTTTTTTATATTGACTATTAAAAAAATTAATATAACTATATATTAAAATATAACTTAATATATTTATACAAATATTGTCTGATTATTTAAATATACCTGAAAATTATAATATGATTTATGAATATATATATAAATATATTAATATAAATTAAAATATATATTATGTCATATTATTTAAATTGATTATATAAACTAAAATGCTCAATCCGTCCTTTATCAAAAAGGACTTAATTCATATTGAGGGGTGAAATGGTCATTTCTATCATTCAGATAGTTCATTCAGAAAAAAAAGAAACAACAAGATATTTTTTCAAATCAGACAGATTAATCCACTCAGACAGCTTAATCCATTCAGAGATTAATGGAAAAAAAGTAAACAGCCCCTAACAAGTTTTAATATGATTAATACAATGATGAATTAGTTATGATTATGAATGATCAACAACAAAAGGTATGAATATCCTTTTTAACCGAGTAAGAATTAACTTACTCAATACCGATGATGAATGTCCGTCCACGAACAACGTCCTAAATGAAATATCGGTCGCTCGAACAACCTTGAATAACACAATTACCAATAATCCGATCATTACGCAAATCAAAAACGATCATAATCGACTCAAACGTCGACACAACGATATCCGAGCTCGAATGAATCGAAACCAACTCCAAGATGAGTATTTCAAACCATCAAAACACTTTCAAGGATATCAATAATCCATTAGGAATCCATAACTCATGATTACAACAACATCAATCGGAAAATCCCCAATTAACCGAAGTCAACTCCAAGGGTTCTTGAAATAATTCCGAAAATAACCATTAAACCCGTAGGAATATGTTTATACAAGTTAGATAATCCATAACTAACATATTCCAATGATAATCCAAGCTTACACGAAGAAATCGGAAGGAAAACCCCAAAAATCCGAAATTCTAGATCCAAGAGATTAATACCTTAGATTCGATGTGATGAAGATGATGAAATGATGATCAATCCGAAAGATGAGCTTGAAGATGATGATTGATGATTACACCTCGAAGAATCCTCTCCGAAACGCTCGAAATCGCCCAAAACTACCGAAAGAAAGAAATGAGATGAAAAATGACAAACTCTGACTAAACTGTCCAATTTATACTCAGTCCAGGTTAGCGTGCGCTAGCCCTTGTGCATAGCGTGCGCTAACGTGTAATTTGGGTAGTCCAGTACCCACTGTCCGAAAACGGTAGCGCGCGCTACGTACCTATTTGTAGCGTGCGCTACGACCATACTACTAGCGTGCGCTAAGATCCATTATTAGCGTGCGCTAACGAAATACTGATGCCCGATCGAGTCCGTAAAACCTGTCGCCCTCGATTCGACTCGATAGCGTGCGCTACAACCATAGTTAGCGTGCGCTAATATATCGTTGCGTACGCTAACAACAACACATAGCGTGCGCTATGAAATAATCGAAGGTGCCCAAAGAGCCACCGGACTCAACTTCGACCGTCCCTAGCGCGCTACTCCACGCATATAGCGTGCGCTACTACAACCCGTTAGCGCGCGCTACTTACCACTCGTAGCGTGCGCTACAATATCTCACTGCGGTCCAAGACCTTACGGATCGGCAACAGACAACCTTGCGTGCGCTAAAGCCGTGTGGTAGCGTGCGCTACCTATACCCAATTAGCGTACGCTAAAAGGATTATGTAGCGTGCGCTACTCCTCACGCACAGCTCGCAACGAAATGACAATGATGATAAACGCGGCACGAAACTCCAATCCGATTAGTGATGAATGACGATTGATATACGATACAATTACTCTGAATGATGAATACCATGACTGAATCTGAGTGACAATTGATTAATAATGAGTGAAAATTACTGAGTATCAATTACTGAATGATAAATACTGAATGATAATTACTGAATTACAACCGGGTATTACACTTACAATTTAGATGGTCATTTTTTCAATCGGCATCGTCGTATTCTTCAAAAGATTTGAGCGTACCGTCGGATTTGATAGGAACTTTTGGACCGAGACAAATAATCTTCCAAATCTCTATATCGTAGGCACGAATAAAGATTGACATCTTTTCTTCCATGTCAAATAATTTGAGCCATCGAAGAATGGTGGTCGGTTGAGAGCAAGACCTTCGACTGGAGAGAATTGAAACGCCATTTTCGGATCTTTTCTCCTCGGATGTTAAGCCGCGTATTGGAGTACCGCTCCAATACCAATTGTTGGGTACGGGGTCGGATATTTGCGCCGTTTGCGGAAGCATAAATATAAGTGCGGAAAATAAAGGACACGAGGATTTATAGAGGTTCGGCTATAAACGAGCCTACGTCCTCTCTCGGTATCTTTTTCTATAGGATCAAGATAAAAACCTCTATGCCTCTCTTCTATCGGTCGAGGTATAACCGTTTACAATCACGTCTTGTATTGGTCCGTGATAAACCACTCGTACTTGTCTTTGTGTCGGTCTAAGTTAAACCATTTTCCTTTTCTATCGGACAAGGAATCAACCGCTCTAGCTTTCTATGGGTGCTAGATAAACCTCACTTAGATATTGATTGTGATTCTAATAATGCCGGATCCTTGATCCTAATTGTTGTTACCCAAAATATTATCCGGAGATAGTATTGCTGGAACGATCGAGTAACAAACAAAATGCGAGAACACTTCCGTGGGAAAATGGATAACACAAGATTTGCCGGGGTTGTTAGTCCCGGGCTTGAATGCTCTCGCGAGATGTTATTAATAAATATCTTGTCAGTACAAATATTAATGTTAGAATCTAATACAATGAGTGCAAAAGCTTCTAGTTATCTAGGCTTTAGAGCGCGTAGATTGCCGGAAGAACCAGATGGATGAATCTGTGAGTTCTTGCTTGGAATTTATGATGAATGTGTGTGAATGTCACTATGAATATGTTAGTGCTTGCCAAAAGAGCCTTTTGTTCTCTCTTTGGTGTGTATTTTTGCACTTAATTCGTGGTAGAATCCCCCTTTGGCCGCAACAGTGAGTTCTCTATTTATAGGGGACTAAGTAGTTGGGATCCTCAGCGATCGCGGCGATCGCGTTTTCTATATTAAAATAAACGGCCGATCGTCCCGTCCACGTGGGCCTGTTCCTTGAGGTCCGAGGTTGCGGTTGGAGGCCACTGGGTGAACGATGGGAAGCCGACGCTGGCCGCGAGTCGCTGTCCGAGGAGGGTCCACTGTACCTTTCGGCGGCCTTGTCGGTAGGTGCGGTAGGTGACAGCCGGGGTCAATGATCCTTTTGTTGGTATCCTATGAAGATCCGCGGGTGGGCCATCGTCCAAGATTCGGTCTTCGACGACTTTGACGGATCCGGATCCCCACGTGGCATGAGACGATCGCCTCGATCCGTTAGACAAAGACGATCGCCAGGTATCAAAAGACGATTGGTTACCAAAAGACGATCGCTATATTATGCCGGACTTTAGGTGTTCGTCCGGAGTTTGGCTTCTATGGTTGACTTTTCAGGGAGGTCGCCGATCGCCTATCGTGGCGAATTAATCGTCGCACAACAATTGCCCCCAGCTCGCCTTGATGTTGAAAACACGGGGTGAGGTGGCACTGTTGGCGATCGCCGATGTTTAGACGACCAGCCGATCTGAATTCAAATATGGACGACCTTCTTTCGCGTCGGGAGCAGCGGGAAAAGAAGGCGGGCCTTTCACTGGCCGGGACACGCGTCGTGCCGCTGGGGGAATCCGACGGTTTGTCGACACTACCGGGCATGCCCTCGAAAAGACGCGTATGCGGGATTTGAGGGCCGCATTTAATCGTCCCCACGTGACGGTTCCGATTCGGTCCCGAGGTTTCTCCTTTTTGCACTTAGGCCCTCGTTCCCATCTATAAAAAGGAGGGCTTCTTCTCCTTCACTTTACGTGCCCTTAGCATCCATAGCCGAATTTGCGAGAAATTTACGGAGCCTTTGAGTGCCGATCTTCTTCTTTTTCTAGGTAAGATTAAATTTAACCTTCTCCTTATCTTTACTTTCCAATATGTCGGGAGGATCGAAAACCTTCGAGACCGGAAGTTCTTCCGCCGCGCGTTGCACGAACGGGAGGAGGTTCCGTTAGAGTGGATATGGAGACGGCCTGAAGCTATTCGGCGGGATTGCACCAAGAACTCGAAAAACTTTTCAACGAGGCCGAGGTGGCGAGGACGGCGAGACGGCGGAGCAGGGGGTTCACGGTGGATGAAGACGATCCAGTGCGGGAGGCACGGGAAAGAGAGAGCGGATTCGGCCCCTCCTATGTGGCTTTTGCTCGGATGATGGAAACGATCACTGGACCTTGCCGGAGTCGATTTCGAGGCCTACTCCGCCGCTCACCCTTACAAACATGTGAATCGGACGGTCTTTCAGCCGCCGTCCGTCTCCGTGGACTCTCGGCCGATCCGAGTACGGCGACCAAGAATGACTCGAGACGCTGAGGGCCAAATATCACATCCTCCGACGTTTCCCTTCACGTGCCTTTGGAGAATGAGCGCGCCGACCAACCGCCCTGTGATATGGTCGCCGTCAACGAGATGATTATGGAGGCGGGTCTGCGATTCCGTTGCCACTCGCCGTCTCCTATTTGCCGATCGCTCGGAATTTGGCGCCTCTTCAACCGACGCCGAATGCTTGGGCCGCAGATCATCCGCACGTTGACCTTGTTTGGCGGTCACCGGTTATTTCGTCACCTTAGCGCTACTGGAGATGAATTATTTGTTTAAATTGGCTGCGCAGAAAGGGACGATCGGCGGTTATCATATCCAGGGCCGACTCGGGAGAGTGGTTCTTGGCGTGCCGAATAAGACCAAGGGCGACACGGCAAAATGGTGTTGGGTCGGCGGGGCATGGCGATCGGCGTTGAGTGAAGGGTGAATGAAGAGTTGG
Organism: Orobanche coerulescens; assembly: GCA_033398695.1. NCBI lineage: Eukaryota > Viridiplantae > Streptophyta > Magnoliopsida > Lamiales > Orobanchaceae > Orobanche > Orobanche coerulescens. The sequence continues at coordinate 38,271,228 of CM065814.1, read as the reverse complement.
AGATTCCCACTATTTTAGGAGAGGAATCCGAGTAAGGATTTAAACTCTCCCTTTGATTGAGCTTGTCTTGACTGATCTAATTTTGTTTTCTTTTGCAGACCTCTCGTACGTGACACCGACCTCCCATTTGATTTCTTGATCGTTTGGGAGCGTATTCGTGCGTTGCCGAACTCCTTTATTGACGTTCGATCGCTTGGCAATCGAAGCTCATCGGTTGGGGGCTCGTTTGTTTTGCTACCCTCGTCACTTGAAAGTTCAAGGTATGAGGTTAAGTGGTGTTTCCTTTCTTTGACGATCGTCTCCAAGATGTTGTTTTATTTTATCTAACTTGTTTGCACCTTTTCTTTGTGAGAGGCTTATTTTCCCGAATCGCTTGAACCTCCGCCAAAGATAGCTATGTCGGACTTGGGAGTTCTTGGTCGCCTTAATTTGGGCAAGGCATCGTCGCGTTCTGCGACGACGTCTCAACTCGCCCCGGTGACGAGACCCGCCGAGGCGCCGGCCGCCAAGCCGGTGGTCGAGGGAGAGGAAGCTCCAAACGCCGCAAGAGGCGAGGCCTGAGTCCGTCGATCTCTCGAGGCGGACGTGTCGATTCTCGAGCCTCCTGTCGCCGCGCTCCTATTTCCGCCATCCCGATGATGGAGCGATCGGCGCCAAGCCCACGGTCACCGGACCCGGTCATCCGCGGCTCGGCGAAGAAGATGGCGATCGCCGATGCGGAGACACACCGGGGCAAGCCTTTTTGGACGCGACCCGAGTGGTCAATAGGTAAGAGTGGGTCAAAAGTTTTTATGAGTTAGGCATACCGAGCAAGGTATTGGATAACTCCATGATTTCCTTTGTTTGCGCAGCAGGGTTCGACACGCCGACACGGACGACGCCCCCATGCTGCTGGATTTCATGACGAGCAAGGCTCCACACGGTTACGTCGAAGTCCCTTCTTACGTTCGCTGGCAATCACTTCCCTGCCCAAGGCTTGGGCGACCGACCTTGACGCGATCGCTCGTCGGCGATCTGGAGATGCCATGCGGCGGCCGTTGCCCTGGCTCTTGAGCGGCGACGATGGCCGTCCAAGCCGCCGGATTTTGAGGCGACCCTCCACCGCTCATCTCCATCGCGAGCTCGAGACCGCCGGAATGTAAATATCGAGGATGCCAACCGGATCCGGTCGATGGAGAAAGAGTATGAGGAGACCGCCAAGCGGGCTAAGCAGGACGTGGATCGATTGAAGCAGGAGCTGGGTCGCTCCAAGGAAGCTGCCGATCGATCCTGTAATAAGGAGAAGGAGACTCGCCAGAAGCTCGAGGCTTCGCAGGAGGAGGCGACCGGGCTGAAAGCTGTGGTGGATCGGCTCAGTGGTGAGCTGGAGGCGGCGAAGAGAGAGCTGGAGAAGGCCAGGGGCGAGAATGTTGCCAAGGCGGCCGAACTGGCGGAGGTCGAGAAGACGGCGGCGGATCTGAGAGGGCAGCTGAAGGCGATCGAGGTCGATCCCTACCTTAACGTCGGGCACGTCGGCGAGTTCGCTTACTATTTGGCCTATGCTGACGCTGTCCGAGTTGCTAAAAAGGCAGGGGTCGAGTCCGGTCCCCTGATGGAAAGCTTCAGATCCTATGTCTCCAAGCATCCTCTGCATCCAGAATTCTCTCTGCCGATCCTTGACTTGGTCGACCTCGGGATTGACTTGAGTTGGTATACCGGCAAACTCATTCATCCCGAGGCCGATGGGGGTGCCCAAGCCGATCCGCAACCCGAGGGCGAAGACCAAGAAAGGGGCTTTGAGAGGCTTTTGTTTTTCCTTCGTAACTTGTACTTTTTGTTGTAAGGCCTTCGGGCTTCGAAATGTATGAAGCTTGTGTTTATGAATAAAATACTCCTTTTCTCATTCCGCGTACTGCCTTATATGCGATCGCCTTTGACTGTTTGTGTGCAATTTTTACGAGTACGCGTATATTTGCTTTCGATTTTTTGTTCGTCCGGCCGATTGTCTGAGTGTTGAAAGTATTGACATGTTTTGAATTGGAATTCTTACTTGTAATTTTCGTCGGACGACCTCGATCGCTCCGCATGTTTTTAGCGAAGCCGATCGAGTATGGTTCCTCTTTGTTCGATCGTATCGAGATTAGCTCGACCTATCCTTGCCCCCTTGTCTTTGTTCACTTATAGTAAGTAAGGAAACAAAGACTAGTCTATCTGGCGAGCTATCTTCATCTTGCCGATTCGAAGAGTAATGTGTGGTTGCGGTGTTCGATGGACCGATCTCCCCAATCGTGTCTTCGTGTGCGCGGATATTTAGTATCCTGCGACTCACTTTGTGAGGGTCCTCCGTTAGCTACGCTGCCTTGTGTTAAAACGAAAGGCGGGCGATCTCGGTCTGGAGGAGTCCTTGCGCGGAGTGTTGTCGGCTTATTCGACACCACGTCCGCGGCTTGTCACTGTTTCCCCTCGGCCCGCCATGAAGATGGCGATCCTCGACGGTGTGCGTTGAGGCGGGGTAACGCACGTCGCATTGTTCGGGTTCACCATGTTAGATGATGTACCTTGAGAACGTGCGATCGCGCCATCGATTTATTTTGAGGGTCCTTCGGCTACGTCGGCCTCGTATTTAAACGAAGGGCGGACGATCTCGGCCCAAAGGAACCTTGCATGGGCGAAGCTGTCGGTTCCATCGACCTCCGGACCATGGCCGCAATAATTTTACCTAGGATCGTCGTGATCGGCGATCGTCGGTGATATGCGATGCACAGTGGGGCGATCGCCATAAGATGGGATAACAAAAATCTCATTATATTCCTTGTACATCATTGAAATTGAATACAAATTTATCACCGATAGTATTTTTTCGGATGCACGGCGTTCAGGGGTATTGGTCCGAGTACCGTCAGATGTTCCATTCGTAGGCTCCTTTAGTTAACCATCTGGATACTGCGAAAGGTCCTTCGATTTGGACCAAAGACGCTGTATGGGTTTGGATTTTCTTGAGGACGAGATCGCCCACTTGAAATCTTCTCTCTCGACCTTTGAATTGAAGAACTTCTCGGCTCTCCTTTTGTGGATTGTGTTCTTCATTTCGAGGTCACCGTCTTTCTTCAAGCATGTCTAGGTCGATTCGCCGGGCTACATCGTTGTCGGTCGTCATCTCTGTTCGGTTCGATGGCGAGGACGGCGATCTCCGAAGGAATCACCGCTTCATTCAAGGTAAGGGCGAACGGGTTTCGCGGTTGAATTGCGGGTCGTCGTTCGGTAGGACCATAAAGCGTCCGGGAGCTCGCTCGCCCATCTTCCTTGCTGGATTCGAGTCGTGCTTTGATCGTGTGTTTGAGGATCTTATTCACCGCCTCTACACGCCCGTTCGTCCGAGGGTGATAGGCGCCGAGAATAACCTTTTGACTCCCCACTTTTCACGTAATTGCATGACTTCTAAGCCGTCGAATTGTTTCCGTTGTCGGAGATGATGGCACAGGGCAAACCGAATCGGCATATTATGTTTTTCCATATAAACTTGATCACTTGCTCTTGGCCGATCTTGTTGAGCGGTTCGCCTCACCCATTTGGTGAAATAATCGACCTAACGATGGCGAACTTACACCTGGAGCCGTCGGCAAGGGACCTATAAGGTCGATGCCCCATTGCGCAAATGGCCAAGGGCTATACATGGAGGTGAGCTCTTCGGGTGATAGTTTTATGTTGGGGCCCATTATCGACATCTATGACAAGATCGGCATAAGCGATCGCATCTTTCCGAAGTGATGGCGAGAAAAATCCTTGTGCAGTCGTCTTATGGAGGAGGGCTCGCCGCCCGCGTGGTTCCCACAAATCCGTCATGGATTTCGGCTAAAACGAGCCGACCTTCCTCCTGTAATACACTTGAGGAGGAAGGTGAAGGCTCGCTTGTAAAGCCGATCGTCGATAGGTATACCCGGTCGCACGGCCGGAGTTGGCGAGCTTTAACACGGTCGTCGAGGACCGTTCCGTCTTTTAAGTATTTGATGAGCGGAGTCATCGATTCTCTTCGGCGATGGCGGCCGTGGTAACCAAATTCTGTCGATCGCCGGCCTTGCGACTTTGTGATTTGGATGTTGGAGAAGTCGGTGCCCCATCCGATGATGCTAGTTTGGAAAGTGCATCGGCACGGGAGTTGTGCTCTCTCGGGACTTGCTCGATTAGTACTTCTTCAAATTTTGTGCACATTTCGGCGACCGGCTCTTGGTATTTGACCATCCGTTCGCCGCGTGCCTCATATTCCCCCTTGACTTGGTTCACGACCAAAAGGGAGTCCATGTAGATATGGAGGCGTCGAACATCTAGGGCGAGGGCTAGATCAAGCCCGCCTACCGAGCTTCGTATTCGGCTTCATTGTTGGTCGCACGAAAACCGAAACGCACGGCATTTGTGAAACTCGACCGTCACGGGCTAATGAGGACAATCCGCCTTTGCTCTCGCATTGGTCGCCGAGCCATCCACGTATAATTTCGAGCAGTCGGCCGACTGGCCTGACCGTGAGGAACGTTAATTCCACCACGAAGTCCGCGAGCTTGGCCTTTGATCGCCGTGCGAGGAGCGTAAGTGATACCGTATTGTGCGATCTCCGGCGACCACTTGAGGAGTCGCCCGTTGGTGTCCTGGTCGGCAGACTTGTCTTAGAGGTAGAGTGGTTAGGACCTCCACCGGTGATCGAAGAAGTAAGCTCTCGGCCGTACACTCATGACAAGGGCATGGCGATCTTCTCCAATGGTGTGTAACGTGTCTCGGCGTCGTGGAGCGCTGGCTAACATAGTAGATCGGCAAGTGGGCTTGCCTCTCGCTCGCACCAGACGGCACTCGGTCGACCTCCGAGGCCGCTAAGTAAAGGAATAATTTTTCACCGGGATCGGCTTTGCCGAGATCCGGGGTTGGATAGATATTCCTTTATTTTGGCGAATGCTATCTCGGCTTTCTTTCGTCCATGCGAACTTCTTGTTCTTGATGGTCGCGAAGAAAGGCTTGCTTTATCGCCGAGCCGTGATATGAACGGTTGAGGGCGGCTAGACACTGTGAGGCGTTGCACTGCTTGATGTTTCGCGGTTCTGCATGTCAAGGATCGCTCGTATCTTGGCGGGTTCGCCTCGATCCCCCTTTGGCTCACTATGTGCCCCAAGAACTTCCGAGCCCACCCAAGTTGCATTTCTTGGGGTTGACTTCATGTTAAACTTCTCAAGGATGGCGAACGTCTCGGCAAGATCGTTGAGGTGATCTTCCTTCTTGAGGCTTTTGACCACGATATCGTCAATGTAGACCTCCATGGTCTTGCCGATCCGATCGGCGAACATCCCGTTGACTAATCGCCGGTAGGTCGCCTCGCTTTTTCAAGCCGAACGGCATTCGACCCAAAAGTATATGTCTTTTTCTCGTGGAAAGATGTGTGTTTTATGTCTTCCTCTGCCATTGGGATTTGATGATATCCGGCGAAGGCATCCATAAACGACATCATTTCGCAACTCGCCGTGCTATCGACCGATGATCGATATGAGGCATTGGGAAGTGATCTTTTGGACATGCCGCGTTGAGGTCGGTGAAGTCTATGCATAATCTCCAGGAGCGATCGGCTTTTGACGAGCACGCGTTGGCGACCCACCGTGGTTCGTCGATTGCTACTCCGATCACCGTTGCCGAGTAACTTCACGACTTCTATGTCGAGCTGCGTATTTCTCGACCGAACTTCCTACGCTTGGTGAACAGGTTTCATTGCCGGTCGATCTTGAGATAATGGCGGCGTGTTCGGACTTATGCCAACCATATCTTGATGCGACCAGCAAAGACACCGATGTTCTTACGTAGCAAGTTGATCGATCTCCCTTTAATTCGCGGTCGATGCTCGCGCCGATCCGTACCTCCCGCTCGGATGATCCGGATCCATCGTAATGCTTTCCAACTCTTCGACAGAACAGTCGCCTCGCTTGGTACGATCTCCGACTCGGTCCTTGATCGATGTCGAGACTTGGCTCAAACCGATCCTTGGCTCGATGTCGTCCGTCGATCGATGAGAGATGGCGTCCCCGAGTCGGGTTGGTACGAAGTCTCGTGCTCGTCGATCTCCATGGGTTGATCGTCGGTCGCTTCAATGTTACATACAAGACGGGAAGTATTGAAAGAATTAACAACATAGGAGTAACTCAAACATCTCTTTGCCATTAGCCGATCTCCTTTTACAAGACCGACCGTCCCATCGCGGTGGGGAATTTGATACAAGAAAAGAAAGATGAGGCGACCGCCTCAAAGGTTTCTAAAAAGGGGCGACCTAGGAACCCATTATAGATCTTGGGCCTATCTATGATTACAAAGCTTAGGTTCTAGTAATCCTAACCTTGGGATCATAAAAACATATTAGCTCGACGAGAGCTTGATCCTTCCGTAGGCTTGGGCGTGTTGTCGCCGAACCCTTGGAGCACGGTGTCGAAAGGCTTGATGAATTTGATCGGTTGCCGAGTTGGTCTAGGGCGGATTTGAATATGATGTTGCAAAAACTCCCATTGTCGACCAACACGCGATCGGCCGTCTTCCCAAGGATGCAAGCGAGATCACTAGTGCATCCTCTTTGGGACATTGTACTCCTTCCTGTCCTTGTTGGAAAAGGTGATGAGCGCGTCTCTAGAGATGGTCGGCTCGGAGGTACTACAACATGGACTTCGGCGAAGGCCTCGCCTCGGCTTTTCGCTTCTGTTTGACAGGTGGAAACCGGGAAAGGCCCCCGAGGCTCCCACCTCTGCTGGAGCATGTTGATCCGACCGCCGTGGTTGATCGGAGGGATCGATTCATCGAGTACTCGGCTCATGCTCGATCTCGGCGATCGGATTGGGAGGAATTCTCTCGCTCGGTCGGCGTTCGCGCCTCCGGCTCTTTCCGTCCCGGGTTACGGCTTGGTGATCAAATTATCCGTTTGCCTTCCTCAAACATCGCGAGCCGCCTCGAGGAGGTCGCGGCATTAGCTAGTGTTGTGGCGGGACTCTTATGATAGGCACAGAATTTGCCGCGGTCTAGATGACCGTGGTCCCTTATCGGCTTTGGCTTGAAAGCCACTCGCGACCCTTGATCGCGTTGAAGATGTGGGCGGAGATAAGTTGAGGTTGTGAAGAAGGTGGACCTCTACATCCTCGAAGGCTTTGAACTCGCCAGCGGCTTGGCGACCGCCTTTACGGGCTTGGCGACCGTCTTCTTACGGACATGGGAAGGTGCTTTCCCTTCTTCTGTCCCTCGTCCAAAGTGAGTGAGAGCATCTTCGCCCGGCCGGATAATCGCGGCTCGACGCGGAACGCCGTATAGGTCGGTGGAAAATCTTTGTGAGGTGCCCGAACATGGGCGATCGTCCGTGGAATCCGTTCAGAGTGCGTGGTGAGCGATCTCGTCGGCCGACGGCTCACCGGTGAGGACTATCTCGTCCCACCTTGGCCGATATAATCCTCATCCGATTCATCCTTCCCCGCCCGATTTTCATCATGCGGTGGGGACCTTCCGGCGAGCGACTTTGGCGGCGAAGTATGATGTGAAGTCGTTCGCGCCTTCTCAAAGCAATTGATTGAGCGAGATGGTAGCGAGATGTACCACTGTGGGCGAGATCGCCCAGTTAGCGGGAACATACGACATTTCGCCGCATCCGAAGCTCCGCATCCGTCATGTAGATCCGGAATTTGCTTAAGTGGGTTCCGGATCCGTTCTCCCCTCGTACAGAGGTGTTTGTGGGGGATTGATCGTTGATTGGATTGGAGCGATCTCGATCTGGACCGCGAGTGGCTCATTTAGCCTGCCGATCGGTCTCTGGCGTTGCCCCAATTTCTAGGAGCGTCTTCATCTCGTCGAGTGGCGTTGCATAGCGGCGATCATTGCCGCTCGACGCCGCCGATTGCTCTCGATCGCGAACCAAGGCGATCGTGTGCCGATCCCCTAGCTCCGTGGTGAATGACGATCTCCCGCGCAGGGTTCCCTTCTTGGGCGGCAGGGCTCGTTGCCTGTCTCTTGGGAGTCGGATACGCCGAACTCTGGTAAAGGATTGAGATATCGATGTCTCATTGGGGCCTCGAGTGCCCTGGTCGCCATGAGGGATCGCTCCTGGCGGCCGAAGACGGAATCGTCCCGCCTTACGAGAGCCTTCTCCGGCTCGGGCTTTCGTCGATTTCTCAACATAGATCCCCTTGAGCTTCCTTTTGCTTGCCGGCGGTTAGTCGACGGGTGATGGTAGGCGTATCGCGGCCCTCTGCCGTTCCTCGAGGATGGCTATAGCCTCCTCAACTGCTCCGATGTCTGGAACCGGTCGAGTGAGAGGCTAGAACCGTCCCTCGGGGCGGAGCGAGAGCCTAGCGTCGCCACGTTCGCCTCCGCCGTGGGCCGGGACTCGGTCCTCGCCGAATAAGATTTCCGGCAGATCTCGGGGTGGCCCTCTTGGAGGTTGTTCTTGATGTCATTTTACGATGGTTTTTCTATTGAAGAACAGTGAGTGTTTCTTCAAGTATATGTCCGGAGAACAGTGAGTGTTCGTCGATACGTTAGGAAAAAATGAAGTTTTAGATGCCTCCCAACATCTAGCGCCAATTGTTGTTACCCAAAATATTATCAGGAGATAGTATTGCCGAACGATCGAGTAACAAACAAAATGCGAGAACACTTCCGTGGGAAAATGGATAACACAAGATTTGCCGGGTTGTTAGTCCCGGCTTGAATGCTCTCGCGAGATGTTATTAATAAATATACTCGAGTACAAATATTAATGTTAGAATCTAATACAATGAGTGCAAAAGCTTCTAGTTATCTAGGCTTTAGAGCGCGTAGATTGCCTAAGAACCAGATGGATGAATCTGTGAGTTCTTGCTTGGAATTTATGATGAATGTGTGTGAATGTCACTATGAATATGTTAGTGCTTGCCAAAAGAGCCTTTTGTTCTCTCTTTGGTGTGTATTTTTGCACTTAATTCGTGGTAGAATTCCCTTTGGCCGCAACAGTGAGTTCTCTATTTATAGGGGACTAAGTAGTTGGGATCCTCAGCGATCGCGGCGATCGCCGTTTTCTATATTAAAATAAACGGCCGATCGTCCCGTCACGTGGGCTGTTCCCTTGAGGTCCGAGGTTGCGGTTGGAGGCCACTGGGTGAACGATGGGAAGCCAAGACGCGCCGCGAGTCGCCGTCCGAGGAGGGTCCACTTCGTACCTTTCGGCGGCCTTGTCGGTAGGTGCGGTAGGTGACAGTGGGGTCAATGATGATCCTTTTTGTTGGTATCCTATGAAGATCCGCGGGTGGGCCATCGTCCAAGATTCGGTCTTCGACGACTTTGACGGATGCTGGATCCCCACGTGGCATGAGACGATCGCCTCTGATCCGTTAGACAAAGACGATCGCCAGGTATCAAAAGACGATCGCTGGTTACCAAAAGACGATCGCTATATTATGCCGGACTTTAGGTGTTCGTCCGGAGTTTGGCTTCTATGGTTGACTTTTCAGGGAGGTCGCCGATCGCCTATCGTGGCGAATTAATCGTCGCACAACACTAATAACACCGAATCTAATCGTATCTTTTCTTTTACCACTCGTGTATGTTTTCGTGAATTCTCACTCAAACACTTACAATTAAGCTCAATATCAACAACAAGAATGTGTGTAATAATATCACAAGAATAGACTATTTGCTCAAGGTTGTTGTACTCAAACAATACCATAGGGATGGTATTTATAGGCTCCATCATCAAACTAGCCGTTAGCTGCCAGACTGCTCATTACGTACGCTATCATCGCCACTTTACGTACGTAAGCATCGTTACGTATGTTAACCATCACGAGTTGCGTACGTAAGCCTCTTTTAGTTTCAGTCCAGGGAGTTTCGTCATTTTGAGTTACGTACGTTAGCATATACTCTATTACGTACATTAACATTACATCACTGATGACATCATATATCCGTTGTATGCTTTTCAGACTTTGACTCCTCCAACGTTCACTTGTTTGAACAGAGTTACGTACGTTATCTCTCTTGCATTACGTACGTTAGCTTCATAATATTACGTACGTTAACATTGTCTTGTTACGTACGTTAGCTTTGCTTTTCTTCAGCATTTTGCACTTCGTTTTCCTTTGATGCTTGCTTCGTCTCTTTGTTGCTTTGTTTTGTTTAGCAACTTTAATCATCAAAACATTATTAAATTATGTATGAAATAAAATGTTCCAACAGTACAGGCGTGGTGTATTCTGGTTTTCCGTTCAACTACTTGCGCTGTCGTGTTTCCCATCATTGTCTGCGGTTACTGTCGAATGAATTGACATGTATGAGAGAATTAAGTGAGCAAGTGTACCATCGTTGTGGTTGTGCACTCCAAATCACCCATCAGATTCCTTGTGCGTGTGAGCTCAAGAGACTTATGGAATCGCGGACCCCATGCAGTGTTAGTCGTCTTCACATATTTTGGCAAACACTTATTATTAGTGATAGTGTGGACACGACCGAATCTGTCGATCCTTCTGTCGGTGCTGAATCGGAGGACCAGCGGTACTTTCAGGCCCTTGTCGATGAGGTCAGACAAAGCGATTCTGCAGTTGTCCGTAACGTATCACTTATGATCCACGATCATCTTTACCCTGATCAAACGCGTTACGTTGAACCACAAATGAATACGGCAGTTAAGGGTCGACCAAGAGGAAGTTCATCGACTAGATGCGATCCTAGTGGTTTGGAGTATAGCCAAAGGGGTCGTGGTCATTACCGCTCATCCAGTAGTCGTGGTCGCAGCTCTTCTGCATCAGTCCACAATGCCTCTTCATCAGGTATGAACAAATTTATTAATACTCGCGATATGCTTTTTAAGTTTGATATTATTTCGATAATATGTAATATATTGAATATGTGTTTGCATATGCACACCACGGAGTGGAGATTGGTAACTATCACCATATCGACAAGATACCGGGAATTATTTTGTCATTTGTTGAAGGTTATCTCGATGTCCCCGGAGATGGTAATTGTGGATTTCGTGTTATCGCCGACTACATATTTGGCGACCAAGATAAATGGCGTATTGTACGTGTTTGCATTGCAAATGAAATTATGGCTAACTGTACACTCTACCGATCGATCTACTATGATGGGATTGAACCTGAGGTTCGACGTATTACATGGGATGGTGGTGCGTGTGGATCGGATCATTGGATGACTGTTGCTGAAGATTTATTCCCTATTGCTACTATTTTCAATGCCGCTGTCATACTATTCGGATTCAGAAACGGTAGATCTTTATTTTCATGTCTCACTATGCTGCCGTTGAAAGCACCCTCAACGGCAACACGGCCTAGTCAAGAGATTGTCATTTGTCATTTAGGAGATACGTACAAACATTTTATTCGTCTAGATTTAATGCCTAATTTTCCTATACCGCCCATAGTGACTAACTGGTTTAGATTCCATGATAGTAGTGTTGGTGGCTGGGAGAATTTGTATACGAGCAGGAGAGAAAAATGGAATAGATTAGTCGGTATGATGTAAAAATGAATTTGTTGTATGTTCCTTAATTAGTAAAATTTTCGTTTTTATTGATCTTTATAGTTGATAGTTGATTTTCTTTTTTGTTGATCTTGATAGTTGACAAAAATTTTCATTTTTGTAAGCAGAAGAGAAAAAAACAAACAAAAGTACAGTGCCAAATGCAAAACGAAAGTGCCAATCAATATACAAAATACTAAAAAAAAAAAAAACGAAAACGCCAAACAAAATACCATCTTACACAAAACAAACAAAATACAAAATACAAAATACAAAATCAGTTGGCCAAATGCCAATCCCTCATGTACTCCTCGAGCATCGTCGTCGCTTCTTCCGCCCAGTGCGGGGAAGGTGTCTCTGATCTTTGGGTAATACCGGCCAATCGACTCACCTACTGTAAAAAATATAGACAATATAATACAATGAGTAATGTATGATGAAATCAAACAAAGTGCAAAGTTAAAGAACATACGTAATCGCTGCTGGAACGAGAAGGGATCACTGATCCAGTCTTTGCACCGTCGTTCGATGGCCGAGGTGCGAATACCGATAATACCACTCAATGTAATCATCGGCGCATGCAGCCTGATCATGAGTAGCAGACTGATAGTCAGCGAGAGGAAGCCTGTACGCACCCGGAAACATCATCCAAGCATCAGATGACATCCGAATGGGATAGTCAACTCGGTACAATCTGCTCGACCACGCCCGAACCGCTTTCTCCTGTCTGGTAATCGGGAAAGGGATGGTCTGCACATAACCGAGCTGCCGTAATGCCCGACTAGGGATGTATGGCTCGATAATATCCCGATATCATAGCCATCCAATGAATGTGGTCCTCGGGAAATCCCTCACCGGATCAGGGCCATAAGACAACCACTGTATCTGCGTACATGTAATCAACAAATTATACAAGTTATTTTTAAATGAATTGTGAGATTGTTAGAAGGAATCGTTATACCTCTGCGGCTGTCAACTGATCAATGCGGCGACGCAAAGACTGGAGTCGGTGCTCGTCCTTACCCTCGGGCTGGACACTCCATGTAGAAGCTCGAGGCTGCGTGGAGTCAACAATTATACGCTCTCGATGAGGGCGAAAGCAGGGAAAATACTCATAAATCCAAGCCTGAACGAGGGTAAGGCATCCACAAATCCCCATGGAGTCGCCGCGACTAGCGATACCGAGCTGACGGTACATGAAAGCCAATGCGGCCGAACCCCATGAATACTGACCGGTAGTATCCATACCGTCCCTCACCTTCAATATGCAGGAGGCCTAATCCGGTTACCACTCTTGTCAACAAACAAGGTGGATCCAAATAACAACCACATCCAAGCTACGGCCTGGGTGCCCTCCACTCGACCTCCATCGCGACATGACCTAAAAATCGAGTCCATAAGTACACCGCCACCCCCTAGTGAGTACTCAGTAGCTCCAACCGCGATACTCCAAGAACCTCCATCACATCCACCTGTAACTGTGTAGATGTGCTATCGGCATCAACCAATCGCCCCTAGACAGGAATGTGAAGGATCTGCCACACATCATGTAATATGATGGTCATCTCTCCGAACGGCATGTGAAAAGAGTTCGTATCGGGCTGCCACCGCTCAACGAACGCAGAAATCAATGGGGAGTCAATATGTCTGAACATGGCATCCGTCAGGTGGGATAACCCAGTCCCACTAATCCGACTCAGTAAAGAGGGTGACATCACTGAGCGCCACTGACTCAAGCTCTGACAAGCAGCAGTCCTGGTGTGACACTTCAGCAAACCTCTCATATCTCCACTCCAGATACGCGCGGCGACATGCCCACTGAAACTCGGGATAACGCTGCTGTCGATAGGGCTACTAGGAATCTCCTCAGAAACCATCCAAGATGTGTCATCCTCTGCCCTACGCCGTTTACTACTGGTAGACCCAGAAGTGACAAACGTCCCCCCTCTCCCCTTCCGAACCCGACACGAAAATGAAGAAGAATCATCACCGCCCTCCTGATCGTCGGCCTCATCGTGCGAATAATACTCGCTCGAATCCTCAGTACCAAAATCAGTATAAGGTACGTCCTAGAATCCCCTACGCTCTGCCTCCCGCTGTCTACGAACGGAAGCATCAACACCACAAGCTCTGGTGTGACGCGCTCCAGAACCCATCAACTCTGTGACTAGCGGCATAGATTTGCCCGCTTCTCCTCTCATCTGCATTTAGCAAACAATACAACTAATAAGTAATAATCATACAAACAATACACATTATTAATTATTAATTGAAAATTTTATTTTTTTCCAAAAAATAACTGGGGCGTCCGGAACGGACGCTTGAACCATGGCACAAGCGTCTGGTCTGGACGCCACGAACATGGTTGAAGCGTCCAAAACAGACGCTTAGTCCAGTGGATAGGCGTCCGATCTGGACGCCTCTGCACGGTTGGGACTTCCGCCGTAGACGTCTATACCACAGGCTGAGCGTCCGCCATGGACGCCTGCGCCATGGACAGGCGGAATCGGCGGACGCCTGTGCCATGGCCAGGCGTCCAGATCGGACGCCTTTCACAAAATAACGGCCGCGGCCTCTGTGGTGCACTCCGGCACGGCGGCCGCGGCCAAAGAAACAGTAAAACGAAAAAAAATAGTTAACGGAGCTTTTCCTTTTCCGGTCATGGCGGCGGACCATGGCGGTGCGGCGGCAAACGGTGGCTATGCGGCGGTGCTATGGCGGCGGACGACGGATGTGCGGCGATGGTGTGGCGGCGGTGCGGCTGCGTTGGGTGGGGTCTTTAGAGAGAAAACTATTGCCAAATTAGGATTAAAAATCTGATTAATATGAATTAAGGGTAAAAGGGTAATATTCTAGGGCGGTGTCTAGTAATTTAGGGCGGTGTTTAGTAATCCAGTATTGCAAACTACCTAATTGAAGATTAGGTTTGAAGTATAGTAAAAGCATGGTTTAATGCCGACTGCCATATTTTGAACCACTAGATGTTTTCCCGCGATTCACCAGATGAAATATTCTCTTTTAAAAAATAATTTCTCGATCTCCAAATTTATTCTTGAGAATCTTCAACATGTGTATCACATTAGTATATGGTTAAGTCAATTAGTATCAATTACATGAACAAATTTTCTGAACAAACCGAAAAAAGATAGGAACAAATTTTGGGGACGAAAGTAATATGTGATTAAGTCTTAATATGTGTAGGTGCAGTGTCTTTTTTATTTTTTTAGTGATTATAATTAAATAAATATCATATTTTATTTTTTATGTGAGCAATATGAGTTTTAAATCTAATTTCATAAAAAATGAGTTAATTTATTTTTATTTTGCATCACTGAAAATTAATATTTTATATTTTTTCTAATATAAATTTTTTGTGCAATCGGCCATTAATATAAATCCATCAAATTTATTATATTAAATACGGATGTCTAATTGAAGATCTGAAATAAGAATTAATTTGCTATATTTTTCATTAAAAATAATCTTGATATAAAAATTATAAATATTTAGAATTTTAAGCTAAAAAAATAAAGGACGAATTTTTTTATTGGTAGATGAGTCCAAGTTTTGGAATAAAACTCCCACAACACATCCAATTTTTTTTTAGAAATTTAAGAATACATTCCGTATATATACACTATATTTTAGAAGAAATTTTAAAAAATTTACAAAATGACATGTGGCGTTGACTCTTTTTTAATAGAAGTATAGATGTTATTGCAAATTACCTGATTAAAGATTATGTTTGAAGTATATGCCATTGATTTTGTTTCAGGAGAAAGTAAAGGACTGTAAATACGAGTCAATCAATTGTATTCATAACACTGATAGAGGGGCCTTTATATAGGCATTACAATGAAAGTCCTTCCATACATAGGATTCATAGATAAGGTAAGACATCTAATAGGATCATACTACCTCTAGAAGGATCTAGAACCTTCCATCTATGTATCTACAATCAGTATTAGGTAAGACACATCACGGGAATAATAATTCCCGGAATACTCCCCCTGTGTCGAGCACTAATACAACAATGGTGCAGAAGATGTTGCCTTCGTAAAAACCTATTCCAAGCCAAAACAAAACCCCATGGGAAAAATAAAGGCTTGATGAGGAAAAGATTACAACGCACCTGTTGCTACCCAAAATATTATCCAGAGATAGATATTGCTGGAATGGATGGATAGCAAACAAATGCAAGAGCACTTCCGTGAGAAAGATAAATAACACAAGATTTGTCGGGGTTGTTAGTCCCGGGCTTGAATGCTCTCGCGAGATATTATTAATACTAATATTCGGGGATACAAGTACTAATGTAAGAATACAATTACAATGAGTGTAAAAATTCTTGTTATCTTAGCTAGTGAGCGTGTAGATTGCCGGAAGAACCAGATTTGATGCTCTGTGAGTTCTTGTAACAAAAGAGATGAACAGTCGCGGCGGCGAGAGATCGACAGTCCCTCACGGCGAGTATTTAGCTGGATGCTCGGGCTCCTGGGCTTATGAATCTCTTGGAATCTGTCTAGTGGAGACTTGCTGCCTCTGCCGATCGTCTTCTGGACGAGAGATTCGGAGGGAGAAGTCCTGAGATGGATTCCGGCGAGAAAACAGGGAGCTTGATGGTATGTGTGTTCTACTGTATTTCCGTGAATGTATTCGGAATGTAGGTGGATGAGTTGTGAACGTAAGTAAATGAGTTCTGAACCTTTCGGAACGTAAGTGAACGAGTTCTCAACTGTTGGTGAAGTGAATTCCGAACCTTTTTCCAGTAGGAGGAGGCTCTCTATTTATAGGACTTGGATATGCCGGGCGATCGCCTTTTCTGTATTATAATAATCGGGCGATCGTCTTTTAGCACATGGGCTTGTCTCCTTAAAGTCTGCAGGAGTTGCTGGCAGTCAACCGCGCGGTCCAATGAGAAGCCTGCACGCGTCTTGAGTTGCTGTCACAAGCGGTCCCACTGACAACTTTCGGCGCGCCTGCCGGTAGGTGAGGTAGGTGACAGGCTGTGGTCAAAGGTCCTGTCTGTCAGCAAATGATCTTGTCTGTCAGCGAAGATCTTGTCTGTCAGCGCCTTTTATGGATCTGCACGTGGGTGCTGTTCTGAGATCCAGTCCTCGATGACTTTGACGGGCGATCATCCCTGCTCGGGACGTAGGTCGACCATCCTTAGCCGGACACTAGAGTCGATCGCCAGATGCCAAAGCGCAATCGCCTTGGGAGTCGATCGCTAGGTACCTGATGGTGGTCTGATATCTTCGATTTGGCGAGCTAGCCATAGTTTGACTGGAGTTGACTTGGTCGCTCGGCCTTATAGTCGATCGCCTGTCGGGATGAATAAATCTTGACACAACAATTGCCCCCCAGCTCGCTCCTATGTTGGAAACGTGGGGTGAGGTGGTTCTCTTGGCGATCGCTGAACTTTTGACGAGCGACTCTGCGTTTAACTGAACTGGCGATCGTCTTTGAGCTGATTTATCCTGAGTTTGGACGACCTGGTTGGCCGCTAAACTGCACGGGAAAAAGCAATGGGCGTGGAAAAGTCTCCGCGCACGTGTCGGGCTTCTATTGGAGGATACCAACGGTCATTAATGACTCCTCGGCTGACGCGTCCTTGAAAAGACGCGTATGCGGGTCTCGAGGGAGTCAATAAATGCGTCGTTTGAGATCCGAGCCCTGATATTTTCCCTTATTGCAAACGAGTCCCTTCCTTCTCCTATAAAAGGGCGCAGTGCTGCAGTCTTCGTCATCACGCGCGCTTACTGGAGAAAGAAGGATTTGCTGTCGATTTTTCTGAAGATCTTAGTGCCGATCGTCGTTCGATTTCACCTTCGGGTAAGAAAAATCCTTTTCTCCTTATCTTTCTTTGAGAATGGCCGGAACCTCATCATCACGTGGAGTGGGTACCAGTTCTGCCGTCGGGACATCGACTGTCCGGGGAGAACCTTCTTCCGACTTCCACTTGGAGATGGCCGCTGAAGCTATTCGGGCCGGAATCGACCCTGCAGAAGTCGAGGCTTTATTTAATGAAGCCGATGTCGCTAAGGAGGCGGCTGCTGAAGAAAGACGATCGCAGATAGAGAGAGATCTCGCGATTAGGGCTTACTGGGAGCAACATAGCGCTTTCAGCCGGGCCTATAAGGCCTTTGCTGAGATAATGGAGAAGTTGGCCGGTCCGACTCCGAGATTCGATTTCCGGGGATACTCGGTCGCCTACCCTTATCAGCTTCCCAAACGGTCGCAGTACCGGGTTGCGCAGCGATCTGGGTGGTCGCTTGGCCAAATACGGAGTTCGACGACCAGGAAAGATCTGGCCGTCTGTAGGACGAGGTTCCATGTTCCTTCAGATGTGGACATGTTCGCACCGGCGGAGAATGAGCGAGCCAATCAGCCTCCAATGGGTATGGTCGCCATGAATGAGGCGATTATGGAGGTCGGGCTGCGCTTCCCTCTATCTTTTGCTGTCTCCCATCTGCTGGCCGCTTGGAATGTGGCGCCACTTCAGCTGACGCCGAACGCCTGGCTCCAAATTATCTGCACCCTCACCCTTTTCAGCGGTCACCGCCTGTACCGCCTCCCATCGCCGTTGGAGATGAACCATTTATTCAAGATGACGGCTCAGAAAGGGTCGGTCGGCGGTTACCATATTCAGGGCCGATCTGGTCGGGTAATTCACGGAGTCCCGAATAAGATGCGGGGCGATCAGACGAAGTGGTTCTGGGTCGCCGGCAAGTGGAGGGCTTCTGCGAGCGACAATCGTTCGGGCGAGCTGGAGATCCCTACCGAGTTTCGGGAGAGGAATCCCGGTAAGGGTTTAGACTCTCCCTTTGTTTGGATGCGTTTTGGACTGATCTAATTTGATTTCGGTTTTGCAGGTTTTCACATTCCGACGGTCGAGGAGCTGCCTTTTGACTTCTTGGTTGTCTGGGAGCGGATAAGGAGATTGTCGGACGACGACCTTGACGCCAACCGGATCAATAAGGAGAGTCGTTGGTTGTCGGATCGGCTACTCCGTTTCCCGAGACATCTCTCGGTACCAGGTATGAGTTTCTGCGACCTTCACTTTCTAGGCGATCGCCTTACTTGAGGAAAGTGTCTGACTATTGGTCGATCGTATTAACTGCAGAGGTTCGCTTTCCTCGCTTTTTGGAGCCCCGCCGGAGATCACCATGTCGAACCCTGGAGTTCTAGGCCGCCTCCGTCACAAGAAGTCATCTCGGGCCCCACCTGTTGCGTTGCCAATTGTTCCGGAGGCGGAACCTCGCGTGGAGCCGATCGTGGCTGAGGAGGGAGTTCCGGAGGAGGGGCTTCGAGCGAATCGCAAGAGGCTGAGGCCGGAAGAAACTTCGGTTCCTGCCCCTGGAAATGAAGTGCCGATCGCCGCGCCTCCGATCACCATTGTCCCTCCGGAGAATGAGCCGCCCTCTGCGGCTTTTATGCGGTAGATGGCGATCGCGGATGCTGAGACCCCTCGTGGGAAACCGTATTTCGGTCGGGACCCCGAGAAGGCTGAGAGGTAGATTGCGTTTTTGTGTTGAAACTTGCAATTGCGTGGGAGTTGTGTTAACTTTGTTGTATTGATGTAGGATCCGTCGCACAGATCCGTCTTGCCCGTCGATGGTCGTGGATTTCCTAGCGAGCCGATCTCCTCGCCAGTCTTGCGACATTCCTCCATACGTCAGCAAGGCTGCTTCGGCTCTGCCGAAGGCCTGGACGACCGATCTGGATGCGATCGCTCGTCAGCGATCGGGGAGTTCGATGCAGGCCGTTCTCGCTCTTTCTCTCCAGACGGCGACCATGGCTGTCCAGGCTGCTCAGGAGTTCGAGGGGCGACCTTCCATTATTCGCCTGCAGGCGGATCTCGAGGCGGCTCGAAAAGAGAACGCCGAGTTTGCTGATAAGATCGTGGCGATGGAGAAGGACTCTATGGAGGCGGCCAAGCGGGCGAGCCACGAGCTTGAGCTGGCGAAGAAGGAAACCGAGTTGTCTCGTCTGGCGGTTGACCGATTTCGGGACCAGATGCTGAATGCCGTCTGGGCGCAGAAGGTTGCTGAGGATGAGGCCGATCGCCAGAAGGTGACGATCGCTCTGTTGACTAACGAGCTGGCGGAGTCGAAAGAGAAGGTTGCTGCGAGGGAGGCCGAGCTCCAGGGGTCGCAACAGGCGATGGCGGAGCTGAAAGGAGAGGTAGAGGCGACCAAGGCTGATCCCTTTCAAAACTTGGAGTTTGTCAGCGAGTTCGCCTATTATTTGGCGTTCGCCGACTCGATCCGAGCAGCTAAGAAGGGAGATTTGGAGGTCGGGCCTCTTGCTGAGAACTTCAAGGCGTATGCGTTGGAGCATCCTCTCCATTCAGCTTTCTCCTTGCCGATCTTGGATCTTGCGGACATCGGCGTGGATTTGAGCTGGTATCCGTCTCCGGCCAATCTTGCTCATCCCGACGCTCCGGAAGATGAGGGGACCGCACCGGATGCTGATGGCGAAGGCCAGGCAGGGGCCTGAGGCACTTCATTTTTGATGTTTTAGCTTATTTCCTTGTAATTTTGTAGAATTTAGGCCTTCGGGCGACCATGTACTCTGATCTTTTCAAGTAATGAAATGAACGTTTGAATTTCTGACTTATCACTTGAATGATTGTTATTTTTGAGTCTTTGTTTGACTTTGTACAAATGTGTGAGGAGAGATCGTTGCGAGGGTAGTTCCAAATGAATTGATAAACTCATAAAGATAACTTTTACAACAGATTCGATCGCTGCACAACATCTGAATAAATGACGATCTCCGTATGTGGTTGAATAGCGACGATCGTCGTATAGGTAGTCCGCACTCTTCCCCCTTGTTTTTATTCACTTAGTGGAAGTAAGGGGATGAAAATAATTCGTTGAGTGAGCGGTCTTCAACTTTGTCGAATCCTCGAGGACGGTCGTCCGTTTTGAAGAACCGTGCACGATCGCGGAGTTCGATGGACCGACCCCCTGATCATGTCTTGATGCGCGAAGACATTGAGTGTCTCGTGACTCACTTTATTATGAGGGTCCTCTGTTAGGCTGCGCCTCGCCTCGTATTTAAACGAAGGGCGTGCGGTCTCGGTCTAGAGGAGTCCTTGCGCGGGGCAGCGTCGGATGATTCAACTCCACGCCCGCGGCTTGTTTAGCTCTGCTTCCACCTCGGCCCACCATGAAGATGGCGAACCTCGACGGTGTACGTTGAGACGGGGGTTGTGGCACGTCGCATTGTCCGGGTTCACCATGTTAGATGATGAACCTTTGAGGGCGAGCGATCGTGTCCACTGATTAATTTTGGAGGGCCCTCAGACTACGCCGGCCTCGTATTTAAACGAAGGGCGGGCGATCTTGGCCCAAAGGGACCTTGCATGGCCTAAGCAGTTGGTTCCATCGACCACTAGGACCATGGATGAACTCTTCCACCTTGGATCGTCATGTAGATGCCGACCTTCGACGGTGTACGTTGTGCGGGGGAGGCGATCTCGTGTCTTAGTCCATCACGTTTGATGGTGAACTGTAGATGGCGAGCGAGTCCTCCAGTTTCCTAAATAAGGATGGAGATCGTGGAGACTTCCGAGGTCCCCTTCTCTTGATTGAAACATGTTGAGTCGATCGCCGAGGTTGATCCAGGGGTCGGCTCGTATGAGCTTTCCAGCCTGTTTTGTGTTTGACTCGGACGATCGTGTATGGAGATTGGTAGGGGCCTTGGCTAAGCCAATAAGCTGTCCAACTTGCCCTCCTCGAACAATCTCCAGAGATGTTTGAGGAGGTCGCGGCATTGGTTGGTGCTGTGGCCGGGACTCTTATGGTAGGCACAATATTGATTGTTGTCCAGGTGACCGTGGTCCCTTATCGCCTTTGGCTTTTTGAGCTTTTCGTGCCCCTTGATGGCATAGAAAATATGTGCCGGAGTTCGGTTGAACGTATGGAGGAGATGGGCTTCCATGTCCTCGAAGGCCTTGAGATCTCCGGGTGGCTTGGCGATCGCCTTCTTTACTTTGGCGATCGTCTTCTTCTGGACAGGAGGTGGCATTTCCTCACCTAGGTGGAGGGTGAGTAGCCTTTGTCTGGCCAGAAAGTTGGCAGCCTTAGCGCGGAAGATCGCGTAAGTTGGGGGACTATCCTTGGAGAGATGTCTAAACATGGGAGAGTGACCCTGGAATCCCCCCATGACCGAAAAGCGGGCGAGCTCGTCACTGATGGGTTCGCCGGTGAGGATGATTTCGTCTACTCGGTCAATGTAATCTGCGTCGGTTTCGTCCTTCCCCTGCTTGATTTTCATCACGCGGTGGGGGCCTTCTGGTCTGGCGACCTTGCTGGTGAAGTATGACGTGAAGTCATTCGCCAGTTTCTTAAAGGAGGTGATTGATCGTGGTGGTAGTGAGGCGTACCACCTATGGGCCAGCTCGCCCAATGTTAACGGGAAGATCCGGCACTTGGTTGCATCAGATGCCCCACACCCAGTCATGTAGATTCGGAATTTACTCAGGTGGGTTTCGGGGTCCGATCTCCCCTCATACAGAGGTGTTTTGGGAGGAGCGATCGTTGGTTGTATGGGGGCAAGCTCGATGTGGACCGCGAGTGGCTCGGTCGGTCCGGTGATCTTTTTGCTGGCGCTTGCCCCAGTGTCCAAGAGTGCTTTCATATCGTCGAGTTGGCGTTGTATAGCGGCCATCGCCGTGGCCTGACTGCTTGCGGCTCGTCGTTCGGAGCGGGAGCCGAGGCGATTGAGTACTGATCCCCTGGCGATCGGGGCGGGAGTCAGATGGCTGACCTGTGTTCGGCTGTGAGGTGGGTAGGCCGAACTCCTTTTGACGGATTCGGGTTCCGTCTTTTCGTGGTTGGAAACTGAATGCCCCGGTCGCCAGGATGGGTCGCGCCCCAAGCGATTGAATATGGATCCATCCGGTCGTGCGAGAGCCTTTTCTCGCGAATTGGGGCTTTCTGACGATCGCTCGCTCAGTAGCCCGTTGAACTTCCATTTTCCCATGCGGCGGACGATCGAGGGAGTTATTGCGGGCGACGCGCATGCTCTCTGTCGCTCCTCTAGGATGGCCATAGCCTCCTCGATCTGTTCCTCGGTTTGGAACTGATCGAGTGAGAGGTTGGGGCCATCTCTCGGATGCGGGATCGAGAGTCTCGCGTTGCTGCGGCTTCCCCCTGTCGTTGGATGGGGTTCGGACTGAACCGG
This sequence comes from Orobanche coerulescens, assembly GCA_033398695.1. Taxonomy (NCBI): domain Eukaryota; kingdom Viridiplantae; phylum Streptophyta; class Magnoliopsida; order Lamiales; family Orobanchaceae; genus Orobanche; species Orobanche coerulescens. The sequence continues at coordinate 38,248,542 of CM065814.1, read as the reverse complement.
AATATGGTGTCCGGCGGTTCGGAGAGCGGCTTTCTTCGATGTACCGGTGGATGTCATGATTCTGAAGGTTTTCTTTGAAGTGCAGTGAGTGTCACTTCAAGTATATGCCCCGAGAACAGTGAGTGTTCTTCGGGACGGTAGAAATAAAAATTTGAGGGTAAGATCCCCTTCCTCTAGCGCCAATTGTTGCTACCCAAAATATTATCCGGAGATAGATATTGCTGGAATGGATGGATAGCAAACAAATGCAAGAGCACTTCCGTGAGAAAGATAAATAACACAAGATTTGCCGGGGTTGTTAGTCCCGGGCTTGAATGCTCTCGCGAGATATTATTAATACTAATATTCGGGGATACAAGTACTAATGTAAGAATACAATTACAATGAGTGTAAAGATTCTTGTTATCTTAGCTAGTGAGCGTGTAGATTGCCGGAAGAACCAGATTTGATGCTCTGTGAGTTCTTGTAACAAAAGAGATGAACAGTCGCGGCGGCGAGAGATCGACAGTCTCTCACGGCGAGTATTTAGCTGGATGCTTGGGCTCCTGGGCTTATGAATCTCTTGGAATCTGTCTAGTGGAGACTTGCTGCCTCTGCCGATCGTCTTCTGGACGAGAGATTCGGAGGGAGAAGTCCTGAGATGGATTCCGGCGAGAAAACAGGGAGCTTGATGGTATGTGTGTTCTACTGTATTTCCGTGAATGTATTCGGAATGTAGGTGGATGAGTTGTGAACGTAAGTAAATGAGTTCTGAACCTTTCGGAACGTAAGTGAACGAGTTCTCAACTGTTGGTGAAGTGAATTCCGAACCTTTTTCCAGTAGGAGGAGGCTCTCTATTTATAGGACTTGGATATGCCGGGCGATCGCCTTTTCTATATTATAATAATCGGGCGATCGTCTTTTAGCACATGGGCTTGTCTTCTTAAAGTCTGCAGGAGTTGCTGGCAGTCAACCGCGCGGTCCAATGAGAAGCCTGCACGCGTCCTGAGTTGCTGTCACGGGCGGTCCCACTGACAACTTTCGGCGCGCCTGCCGGTAGGTGAGGTAGGTGACAGGCTGTGGTCAAAGGTCCTGTCTGTCAGCAAAAGATCTTGTCTGTCAGCGAAGATCTTGTCTGTCAGCGCCTTTTGTGGATCTGCACGTGGGTGCTGTTCTGAGATCCAGTCCTCGATGACTTTGACGGGCGATCATCCCTGCTCTGGACGTAGGTCGACCGTCCTTATCCGGACACTAGAGTCGATCGCCAGATGCCAAAGGGCGATCGCCTTGGGAGTCGATCGCTAGGTACCTGATGGTGGTCTGATATCTTCGATTTGGCGAGCTAGCCATAGTTTGACTGGAGTTGACTTGGTCGCTCGGCCTTATAGTCGATCGCCTGTCGGGATGAATAAATCTTGACACAACAGCACCAAGATAACATGTCATGTATACTCCCCCTGATGTATACATAACGACTCCCCCTGATAAGTACCTCAAATCATAGGAGTCAGATGCCAAGTTGCCCTCACAACTATACCAAGGAAAAACACAGTGGAAAAAATACCTCTTGGTCTAAGTTGAACACAAGTACAACGCATCATTGTATGAATGTTCTCATAGGTCGCCTCGTTAAAAACCTTACCAAGTGAAAACCCAGTGGGAAAAACAAACCTTGGTTTAAGGACAAAAAGAGCGCGACACATCCAAAGTGCAGACTAAAGACTTATCCGAAAATCAAGTTTTCTAAAGTCTTGACGTCCATGCACTAAATTAGTCATAACTTCTTCGATTCAATAGGTATCAACGAAACTGTAAGAACTTATGAAAACTAGACACCCATAGATTTTCATTCACATATAGTACGTAACCTAGATCGACCGGAGCAGATCACAGAGCTCTATCGAAGTTGACTCAGCAAATTACCGGACATATCCTGTCCTACTTTGCAACAATAGCCATATGTCACTCAACATGATGGATGTGATCAAATGGTTGTTTTCCTTGGAAAGTAGACACAAAACTTTCCAATAACACCAATTTCACCATTTTCCAGCAAGTGAGCTGCCTTATAGGTCATATGGGAGATAGACCAACACATTCTGGGCAGATTCGGGTATCGGTTTTCAAGTGTCCTTTTTATCGAGATAGAGCGAGCTTCAAGCTTCTTGTCAATCACAGACATTGCGTGAGCGCATCCTAGGCCATCATCACAGTGGCTTTACCGGATTATTACGAATGAGTACATCGAGTCAAACATGAGTACATAATAACGTACTTTTCTCTTAAGACTGCATCATCACTTAAGTGAGCAAGTCTTATGATGACTTCGACTAATCATCGGGAATCATATAGGCATTACTTTATCGTCTTTTAGGGAAACCGTCCCTTAGATTGCCTTAAACTGATTGATGAATACGCATCATCAAGTGTCCCCAAGATCCTTTCATTCTTAACTTTGGATTTAGCGGAATCTCTTAATCTCACAAGAGTACATCACTATAAACCCTTAGTTTTACACGCAAAAGCTTCATATCTCTTCCAAATCAAGTATATACTTAGTATGCGTTCCCGACGCGCTCTGTGGTCAGGAGCCACTTGATTTGAGTCTGATCCACCACGAGATCCTTCCATCACTTAACTTAGTTCCCCACTAAGATAAGATTTAACCACAAACTGCACGTCAGTTTTTGGGAAACTATCTAACTGAAAAGATAGTGGATGCTATAACATCCATTACGATAGCACAATTAAGTTTTGTGTCATCGTAGTCGAATCCAATGCATTCATGAGAAACCTCGCGCCATGAGGTGAGTTTAACTCTTTCTCTCACTCGTTTTAACAAAGTATACAGATAGATCTTATCTTTGGAGTGTCGGCACCACTTCAACAAAGGGCTATCACTTTGTTTATACTGGAGTCGCATATGATTCCATTTTAGGCCAAGGCTACAACGTTGTAGATTTTCAACGAAGTATGTTTCGATTAAACTCACATTCCACGTCCTCATGAACCGGCTTTATTCATAGAGTACTCTTTATGGATTGGCATTTATTGAGGCGTCCCCCAATAATGACTATAATCCAGAATCACATGAGACGGATGAGTTCATTTGATCAGATGATCAAGTTTCATGTACCAAACTCGCATACATTCTTAGTGAGAGTATTTATCGCACCAAGTGGCATCCCAATACTCTATGAGATCCACGGCCTAGTAACACCATCTACCACAATTTGTGGTGTTACCATATCACCATTTATAGGTGACGAACGTCCATGACCGGACACAATCCTTGCAGACATGTTTGCAGTATGTATTTAATCTCGTCACTTTAGGGAACTTCGTGAGGCACAGTAGGGACAAACTACGACAATTCCAAGTCGTTCTACTCGAACATGATCGTTCGCATCTCCCCCTAACGACGGGAAGACTGTCTCATCAAAGTGACTTTCGAGATCGTCTGCCAAGGTATATATTAAGCGGACTATGAGTGAAAACGCATGTCATATTCATCATTTATAACCCGTCATAATGCGTTGTGGTGACGCACTTTGGCACATGAACATGTGGACGATAAAGGTTTTTCATTGTTAACGCAATCCAGCTAACAAAATGCATACTGTTACACTCGTAACTAAGCATTTGAATGATGATAGGTATAGGTGAATATGACATGTTGACCTATGCTATATAACCGTAGCTACTGGTCTTGAGAATCCAACAAAACCGCCACCATGCACCACTAGGATCGAACATAAAGAAACGATTGAACCGATGATAGGCCGTTGGTTTTATCGAACCTCTAGTACTTTCTTGAAGAGTTCACTCCCTTCACTAGACCCAAACACCTCAAAATTCCGTGAGCATGTATAAACGGGTGTTTAGAATTCCAAAACCATCAACCTTGTGGTCAAAAATCGATCGAAATGACATCGAACTGGTTGTTGGGACGGCTGGTGGTATGTAAAAACTTCATTTAAGTGGTTCACCTCCTTCCAAGTTTCCAAATGGCACCGAAATTTGTGAGAAGGTAGCCTTGGATGTTAGGAAGTACTTGTTAAAATTTCACTTTAAGACTTGGTCTAAAAAGTGGGTGAACCGACCTTTACAATGACTGGTCCACAAGTTGGATAACCATAACTCAGGTTTCATCAACTTATCAATCATTGTCAAAGGAACAACATAACATATAAATGTTATCACTTGAGTACGACCATTTGTGAACACCATCATAGCATCATAAGCCACCCAGGCTAATACTTGTGATCATGTATGTATAAGGACTCGGTGAAAAGGGAGGACTCAGCACCATGCTTATGCGAGTTGCTACATTATTCTCTTTAGCATAGGGGGGTGTCATCTCCTATTCGTGCCAAAGAATAGGCTTAAATCAATGAACATGGCAAAGAAGGATCATTGGGGGGGTCTTTGGCGTCACACATGTTTATGAAAACAAGACGCGGATGACATAAATATCATCATCGGTCATGAGCCCTGATCATGACTCTGTTGCTATCCAAAATATTATCCGGAGATAGATATTACTGGAATGGATGGATAGCAAACAAATGCGAGAACACTTCCGTGAGAAAGATAAATAACACAAGATTTGCCGGGGTTGTTAGTCCCGGGCTTGAATGCTCTCGCGAGATATTATTAATACTAATATTCGGGGATACAAGTACTAAAGTAAGAATACAATTACAATGAGTGTAAAGATTCTTGTTATCTTAGCTAGTGAGCGTGTAGATTGCCGGAAGAACCAGATTTGATGCTCTATGAGTTCTTGTAACAAAGGAGATGAACAGTCGCGGTGGTGAGAGATCGACAGTCTCTCACGGCGAGTATTAGCTGGATGCTTGAGATCCTGGCTTATGAATCTCTTGGAATCTGTCTTGTGGTGACTTCCTGCCTCTGCCGATCGTCTTCTGGATGAGAGATTCGGAGAGAGAAATCCTGAGATGGATTCCGGCGAGAAAGCAGGGAGCTTGATGGTATGTGTGTTCTTCTGTATTTCCGTGAATGAATTCGGAATGTAGGTGAATGAGTTGGGAACCTTTTTACACTAGGAGGAGGTTCTCTATTTATAGGACTTGGATATGTCGGGCGATCGCCTTTTCAGTATTATAATAATCGGGCGATCGTCTTTTAGCACATGGGCTTGTTCCCTTAAAGTCATGAGCTGCCGCGGCAATTTGCTGCGGTCCAATGGGAGCTGCACAAGTCTGAGTTCTTTGCCACAGGCGGTCCCACTGACAACTTTCGGCGCGCCTGTCGGTAGGTAAGGTAGGTGACAGGCTGGGGTCAAAGGTCTTGTCTGTCAGCGCCTTTTGTGGATCTGCACGTGGGTGCTGTTCTGAGATCCAGTCTTCGATGACTTTGATGGGCGATCATCTCTGTTTGGGGGTAGGCCGGTTGTCCTTAGCCGTGCACTAGAGTCGATCGCCAGCTGCCAAAGGGCGATCGCCTTGGGAGTCAATCGCTAGGTACCTGATGGTGGTCTGGTTTCTTCGATTTGGCGAGCTAGCCATAGTTTGACTGGTGTTGACTTGGTCGCTCGGCCTTAGAGTCGATCGCCTGTCGGGATGAATAAATCTTGACACAACAATTGCCCCCCAGCTCGCTCCTATATTGGAAACGTGGGGTGAGGTGGTTCTCTTGGCGATCACTGAACTTTTGACGAGCGACTCTGCGTTTAACTGAACTGGCGATCGTCTTTGAGCTGATATATTCTGAGTTTGGACGACCTGGTTGGCCGCTAAACTGCGCGGGAAATGGCAATGGGCGTGTAAAAGTCTCCGCGCACGTGTCGGGCTTCTGTTGGAGGATATCAACGGTCATTAATGACTCCTCGGCTGACGCGTCCTTGAAAAGACGCGTACGCGGGTCTCGAGGGTGTCAATAAATGTGACGTTTGGGATCCGACCCCTGAGATTTTCCCTTATTGCAAACGAGTCCCTGCCATCTCCTATAAAAGGGCGCAGTGTTGCAGTCTTCGTTCTCACGCGCACTTACTAGAGAAAGAAGGACTTGCTGAAGATTTTTCTGAAGATCTTAGTGCCGATCGTCGTTCGATTTCATCTTTGGGTAAGAAAAATTCTTTTCTCCTTTCTTTCTTTGAGAATGGCCGGAACGTCATCATCACATGGAGTGGGTACGGTTCGCCGCCGGGACATCATCGTCAGGAGGACCTTCTTCTGACTTCCACCTGGAGACGGCCGCTGAGGCTATTCGGGCCGGAATTGACCCTGCTGAAATCGAGGCTTTATTTCATGAAGCCGACGTCGCTAAGGAGGCGGCTGCTGAAGACAGGCGATCGCAGATAGAGAGAGATCTGGCGATTAGGGCCTACTGGGAGCAGCATAGCGCTTTCGGCCAGGCCTATCTGGCTTTTGCTGAGATTATGGAGAAGTTGGCCAGTCCATCTCCGAGATTCGATTTCCGGGGATACTCGGTCGCCTACCCTTATCAACTTCCCAAACGGTCGCAGTACCGGGCTACGCAGCGATCTTTGTGGTCACTTGGCCAAATCCGGAGTTCGGCGATCAGGAAAGATCTGGTCGTCTGGAGGACAAGGTTCCATGTTCCTTCAGATGTGGATATATTCGCGCCGGCGGAGAATGAGCGAGCCGATCAGCCTCCGATTGGTATGGTCGCCGTGAATGAGGCGATTATGGAGGCCAGGCTGTGCTTCCCTCTATCTTTTGCTGTCTCCCACCTGCTGGCCGCTTGGAACGTGGCGCCACTTCAGCTGACGCCGAACGCTTGGCTCCAAATTATCTGCACTCTCACTCTTTTCGGCGGTCACCGCCTGTATCGCCTCCCATCGCCGTCGGAGATGAACTATTTGTTCAAGCTGACGGCTCAGAAAGGGTCGGTCGGAGGTTACCATATTCAGGGCCGATCTGGTCGGGTAATCCTCGGAGTCCCGAATAAGGCGCGGGGCGATCCGACGAAGTGGTTCTGGGTCGCCGGCAAGTGGAGGGCTTCTGCGAGCGACAACCCTTCGGGCGAGCTGGAGATCCCTACTGATTTTCGGGAGAGGAATCCCGGTAAGGGTTTAGACCCTCCCTTCGTTCGGATGTGTTTTGAACTGATCTAATTTGATTTCGGTTTTGCAGGTTTTCACATTCCGGCTGTCGAGGAGCTGCCCTTTGATTTCCTGGTTGTCTGGGAGCGGATACGGAGTTTGTCGGACGACGACCTTGACGCTAGCCGGATCAATAAGGAAAGTCGTTGGTTGTCGGCTCGGCTATTCCGTTTCCCGAGACATCTCTCGGTACCAGGTATGAGTTTTTGCGACCTTCACTTTCTAGGCGATCGCCTTACTTGAGGAAAATATCTAACTGTTGATCGATCGTCTTAACTGTAGAGGTTCGCTTTCCTCGCTTTTTGGAGCCCCCACCGGAGATCGCCATGTCGAATCCTGGAGTTCTAGGCCGTCTCCGTCACAAGAAGTCGTCTCGGGCCCCACCTGTTGCATTGCCAATTGTTCCAGAGGCGGAGCCTCCCGTGGAGCCGATCGTGGCTGAGGAGAGTGTTCCGGAGGAGGGGCTTCGAACGAATCGTAAAAGACCGAGGCCCGAAGAAACTCCGGTTCCTTCCCCCGCCAATGAGGTGTCGATCGCTGCGCCTCCGATCACCGTTATCCCTCCGGAGAATGAGCCGCCCTCTGCGGCTTTTATGCGAGAGATGGCGATCGCTGACGCTAAGACTCCTCGAGGGAAACCGTACTTCGGTCGCGACCCCGAGAGGGCTGAGAGGTAGATTGCATTTTTGGGTTGAAACTTGCATTTGCGTAGGAGTTGTGTTAACTTTGTTGTTTTGATGTAGGATCCGTCGCACAGATCCATCTTTCCCGCCGATGGTGTTGGATTTCTTAGCGAGCCGATCTCCTCGCCAGTCCTGTGACATCCCGCAATACGTCAGCAAGGCCGCTTCTGCTCTACCGAAGGCCTGGACGACCGATCTAGATGCGATCGCTTGTCAGCGATCGGGGAGTACAATGTCTGTGTTTCGCCCTTTCTCTCAGACGGCGACCATGGTCATCCCAGTGCCGCAGGAGTTTGAGGGGCGACCTTCCACTATTCGCCTGCAGGCGGATCTAGAAGCGGCTCGGAAAGAGAACGCCGAGTTCGCCGATAAGATCGTGGCAATGGAGAAGGACTCTTTGGAGGCAGCCAAGCGGGCGAGCTAAGAGCTTGAGCTGGCGAGGAAGGAAACCGAGTTGTCACGTTTGGCGGTTGACCGATTTCGGGACAAGATGCTGAATGCCGTCCGGGCGCAGAAGGTTGCTGAGGATGAGGCCGCTCGTCAGAAGGTGATGATCGCTCGGTTGACTAGCGAGCTGGCGGAGTCGAGGGAGAAGGTAGCTGCGAGGGAGGCCGAGCTCCAAGGGTCGCAACAGGCGATGGCAGAGCTGAAAAGAAAGGTAGAGGCGACCAAGGCTGATCCCTTTCAAAACTTGGAGTTTGTCAGCGAGTTCGCCTATTATATGGCGTTCGCCGACTCAATCCGAGCAGCTAAGAAGGGAGGTTTGGAGGTCGGGCCTCTTGCTGAGAACTTCAAGGCGTATGCGCTGGAGCATCCTCTCCATCCTGCTTTCTCCTTGCCGATTTTGGATCTCTCGGAGCTTGGCGTGGATCTGAGCTGGTATCCGACTCTGGCAAACATCGTTCATCCGGACGATCTGAAGGACGGAGAGGTCGCTCTGAAAACTGGGGAAGGACCACAGGTCGAGCCGACGGCTGAAGGCGAAGGCCAGGCGGAGGCCTGAGGCTCTTCGCTCTTACTTGCTTGTTTTAGCTTTTTGTCTTGTAGTTTTGTAGTTTTCTCTTTGTAGCATTTTAGCCTTCGGGCGACCATGTATTTTGATCCTTCAAGCAATGAAATGAATGTTTGATTTTCTGACTTATCACTTGAATGATTGTTAGTCGTGAGTCTTTGTTTGACTTTGTACAATTGTGTGAGGAGAGATCGTTGCGAGGGTAGTTCCAAATGAATTGATAAACTCATAAAGATAACTTTTACAACAAATTCGATCACTGCACAACATCTGAAAAATGGCGATCTCCATATGTGTTGAATAGGGACGATCATCGTTTAGATAGTCCGCACTCTTCCCCCTTGTTTTTATTCACTTAGTGAAAGTAAGGGGATGAAAATAATTCGTTGAGTGAGCGGTCTGCAATTTTGTCGAATCCTCGAGGACGGTCGTCCGTCTTGAGGAACCGTGCACGATCACGGAGTTCGATGGACCGACTCCATGATCGTGTCTTGTTGCGCGAAAACATTGAGTGTCTCGTGACTCACTTTATTATGAGGGTCCTCTGTTAGGCTGCGCCTCGCCTCATATTTAAACGAAGGGCGTGCGGTCTCGATCTAGAGGAGTCCTTGCGCGGGGTTCAACTCCATGCCTGCGGCTTGTTTAGATCTGCTTCTACCTCGGGTCGCCATGACGACGGCGACCCTCGACGGTGTACGTTGAGACGGGGGTAGTGACGCGTCGCATTGTCCGGGTTCACCACGTTAAATGATGAACCTTTGAGGGCGAGCGATCGTGTCCACTGATTAATTTTGGATTGCCCTCAGACTACGCCGGCCTCGTATTTAAACGAAGGGCGGGCGATCTTGGCCCAAAGAGACCTTGCATGGCCTAAGCAGTCGGTTCCATCGACCACCAAGACCATGGCTGCACTCTTCCACCTTGGATCGTCATGTAGATGCCGACCTTCGACGGTGTACGTTGTGCGGGGGAGGCGATCTCGTGCCTTAGTCCATCATGTTAGATGGTGAACTGTATATGGCGAGCGAGTTCTCCAGTTTCTTAAATAAGGAGGGAGATCGGGGAGACTTCCGAGGTCCCCTTTTCTTGATTGAAGCATGTAGAGACGGTCGCCGAGGTTGATCTAGGGGTCGGCTCGTAAGAGCTTCCCAACCTGTTTGGTGTTCGACTCGGACGATCGTGTATAGAGATTGGTAGGGGCTTCGGCTAAGCCAATAATCTGTCCAACTTGCCCTCCTCGAACAATCTCCAGAGCTGTTTGAGGAGGTCGCGGCATTGGTTGGTGCTGTGGCCGGGACTCTTATGGTAGGCACAATATTGATTGTTGTCCAGGTGACTGTGGTCCCTTATCGCCTTTGGCTTTTTGAGCTTTTCGTGCCCCTTGATGGCATAGAAAATATGTGTCGGAGTTCGGTTGAACGTATGGAGGAGATGAGCTTCCATGTCCTCGAAGGCCTTGAGATCTCCGGGTGGCTTGGCGATCGCCTTCTTTGTTTTGGCGGTCGCCTTCTTTACTTTGGCGATCGCCATCTTCTGGACAGGAGGTGGCGTTTCCTCGCCTAGGTGGAGGGTGAGTAGCCTTTGCCTGGCCAGAAAGTTGGCAGCCTTAGCGCGGAAGATCGCGTAGGTTGGGGGAATATCCTTGGTGAGATGTCTAAACATGAGTGAATGACCGTAGAATCCCCCCAGGACCGAAAAGAGAGCGAGCTCTTCACTGACGGGTTCGCCGGTGAGGATGATTTCATCTACTCGGTCAATGTAATCTGCGTCGGTTTCGTCTTTCCCCTGCCTGATTTTCATCACGCGGTGGGGGCCTTCTGGTCTGGCGACCTTGGTGGCGAAGTATGACGTGAAGTCATTCGCCAGTTTCTCAAAGGAGATGATCGATCGTGGTGGTAGTGAAGCGTACCATCTATGGGCCAGCTCGCCCAATGTTAACGGGAAGATCCGGCACTTGGTTGCATCAGATGCCCCACACCCAGTCATGTAGATTCGGAATTTACTCAGGTGGGTTTCGGGGTCCGATCTCCCCTCATACAGAGGTGTTTTGGGAGGAGCGATCGTTGGTTGCACGGGGGCAAGCTCGATGTGGACCGCGAGTGGCTCGGTCGGCCCGGTGATCTTTCTGTTGGCGCTTGCCCCAGTGTCCAAGAGTGCTTTCATCTCATCGAGCTGACGTTGTATAGCGGCCATCGCCGTGGCCTGGCTACTTGCGGCTCGGCGCTCGGAGCGGGTGCCGAGGCGATTGAGTATTGATCCCCTGGCGATCGGGGCGGGAGTCAGACGGCTAACCTGCATTCGGCTGTGAGTTGGATAGGCGGAACTCCTGGTGACGGATTCGGATTCCATCTCCTCGTGGTTGGAATCAGAATGCCCCGGTCGCCAGGATGGGTCGCGCCCCAAGCGATTGAATACGGATCCGTCCGGTCGTGTGAGAGCCCTTTCTCGCGAATTGGGGCTTTCTGACGAGCGCTCGCCCAGTAGCCCGTTGAATTTCCGTTTTCCCATGCGGCGGACGATCGAGGGAGTTATTGCTGGCGATGCGCATGCTCTCCGTCGCTCCTCTAGGATGGCCATAGCCTCCTCGATCTGTTCCTCGGTTTGGAACTGGTCGAGTGAGAGGTTGGGGCCATCCCTCAGGTGCGGGATCGAGAGTCTCGCGTTGCCGCGGCTTCCCCCGGTCGTCGGCTGGGTTCGGATTGGGCCGGAATATGGTGTCCGGCGGTTCGTAGAGTGGCTCTCTTCGATGTACCGGCGGATGTCATGATTCTGAAGGTTTTCTTTGAAGCGCAGTGAGTGTCACTTCAAGTATATGCCCCGAGAACAGTGAGTGTTCTTCGGGACGGTAGGAATGAAATTTTGAGGGTTAGATGCCCTCCCTCTAGCGCCAATTTTTGCTACCCAAAATATTATCTGGAGATAGATATTACTGGAATGGATGGATAGCAAACAAATGCGAGAACACTTCCGTGAGAAAGATAAATAACACAAGATTTGCCGGGGTTGTTAGTCCCGGGCTTGAATGCTCTCGCGAGATATTATTAATACTAATATTCGGGGATACAAGTACTAAAGTAAGAATACAATTACAATGAGTGTAAAGATTCTTGTTATCTTAGCTAGTGAGCATGTAGATTGCCGGAAGAACCAGATTTGATGCTCTGTGAGTTCTTGTAACAAAGGAGATGAACAGTCGCGGCGGTGAGAAATCGACAGTCTCTCACGGCGAGTATTAGCTGGATGCTTGAGCTCCTGGGCTTATGAATCTCTTAGAATCTGTCTTGTGGAGACTTCCTGCCTCTGCCGATCGTCTTCTGGATGAGAGATTCGGAGAGAGAAATCCTGAGATGGATTCCGGCGAGAAAGCAGGGAGCTTGATGGTATGTGTGTTCTTCTGTATTTCCGTGAATGAATTCGGAATGTAGGTGAATGAGTTGGGAACTTTTTTCCAGTAGGAGGAGGTTCTCTATTTATAGGACTTGGATATGCCGGGCGATCGCCTTTTCAGTATTATAATAATCGGGCGATCGTATTTTAGCACATGGGCTTGTTCCCTTAAAGTCCAGTGCTTTGCCGCGGCAATTGTGCGGTCCAATGGGAGCACTGCACGCGTCTGATTCTTTGTCACGGGCGGTCCCACTGACAACTTTCGGCGCGCCTGTCGGTAGGTGAGGTAGGTGACAGGCTGGGGTCAAAGGTCTTGTCTGTCAGCGCCTTTTGTGGATCTGCACGTGGGTGCTGTTCTGAGATCCAGTCTTCGATGACTTTGACGGGCGATCATCTCTGTTCGGGGCGTAGGCCGGTTGTCCTTAGCCGTGCACTAGAGTCGATCGCCAGCTGCCAAAGGGCGATCGCCTTGGGAGTCGATCGCTAGGTACCTGATGGTGGTCTGGTTTCTTTGATTTGGCGAGCTAGCCATAGTTTGACTGGTGTTGACTTGGTCGCTCGGCCTTATAGTCGATCGCCTGTCGGGATGAATAAATCTTGACACAACAGACTCTGCCAACGTACTTTGGTGTCTTTGATCCAACTAGTTTCTTTGTTCAAATAAAATGATGTCCATGACCATATCGTGGTATATGGATCATCAAATTGTCCAAACTCCGGACTATTAAAGCTTAAATGTGTCAATGTCCCAATACATCTTCTGATTACAAAAACCAATGCAAGCCGGACCATATTAACTCATGAATATTTTTCCTTTCACATATTCAATACAAGTGATGCATAAGATTTTATTTCTCACAAATCAAAATGAGATGCTATGAGTGATACACTTTGGCATATGTATCATCGAGTCATAACATGGTTCAATTGTTACGGAACATATGTGACTAGAAAACACCATTCGACATTCAACAACTTGAGTATTATACCACTCATTGATTGTGATGACCTATTCATCATAGTCACAATGGATTTATAAACCGAAATCCAAAAATATCTTGTTCCTTGAAAATAGCTTAATACGCACTCAATTTCGCTTGCAAAATTTTACAAATATGAGCATAGCGAACACTCTAACAACATAGAGATTTTATACCAGATACGATCAAAATGATCGATCATATTGAGTGCATAACATGGCAAGGTTATATGTCTAAGGGGCAAAATTACGATACAAGCATGGTGTAACACTACCATGCAAACGCTCGACCTTATTATGAGGGTGCGTATTTTGGGCTTCCCCAAGGAAACTGTTTTTCAACATTTGAAAGATGATAGTTTAGCGTACAACGCATACCAAAAACTGCATCATCTATGGCAAATTTGGCCAAAAAGAGGTTGAAAAATATATGTAATAAGACCACTTGCAAATTTAAGATGGGAACCAAGTTGGTTGGGACAAAAGTTAGCACAATCGCTGGAAATAAAATTCCATGCAGCTTGACCTTTGTTCACTAAAACAGCGATAACTCCCTTGTTAGGAAGTCTATGGACGAACGGTCAGATGTTCTAGAAACTAGACTTCCGTATCTTTCTATCCATATATTGTGCACCACACGGTTCATTAAACTCAGATCACAGTGCATGTTTTAAATGGATGCTTTAGTAGTTCCCAAGTTTAGTGAGAAAACAAGGTTGAGACCATATCCAATGGCATAAGTGTTGATGCAAAAATATGGCAATGACAGCCATAGGTGCGTTTAACCGCAGCAGGGTGTTCGATTTCTTATCTCGACTGATGATCCTTTCAGTAACTCCAACTTGGTAGACTTGCAGAGAAAGTAGGAATGTCGGTACAGCTAAGGCTGTTTAAAAACCACTGATTCCGTTTGAACTTTCAAAGCATAAACAAATACCAAGGAGGTGCGCCTAGTCATGATCAAAGTGTAGACAAAATCCACCAAAGTGCATCAAATCAACCAAGAATTTTAATTCTCAATTTGCAAGTATACGTCATAATAACCATGTTATGTGGATGCAACACGGTGCATCAAAATTAAGCATTTTGAACCATGAGACATAATGAATATACCATAACCAACTCGTCTTGACCATTCAATAAGATCGACTAAACATAGTCAAATGTATAAGGCACATGCCTTTACAAATACTCGGAAAAGTATTTGGACCTATAGTCATACGAACTATAATCGAGGTCAACGAATTCATGTATTTTCCGCAATATGCCATTGCTTTACATGTTAAAATTCATGAGAATTACTCGTACATTCTTTCATATATCATATTGTAAGGAGACGGTGCATGATTACACCCACATGTAATATTTTATTTTAATAGGATGAAAGATGGAGTTTTCCAAGTATGGGATTGGGTCAAGACCAACGTGGTGGTCGCTCAATTCATCGTGACAAATCCGTCACAAATCGATTTTAACTACGACATATCCGTCGCAATCGATGTTTGTCCCATTTGTACGTCACAATTCCGTGACTAATCATGAACAAGTCATAACTTTACCATTACCGACAATATTCATTTTATTCAATTGTTTGTTTAAAATCGACAAAACGGCGACGTCAAATCGCACCCAAAACGTGGTGTATGCAACAACCACAAATATCGACTTTCAACAATTATCCGTGACTCCCCCAGGACCGTCACACAGTTTACTTCGACATACGAGAGTGATACCACCTCTCATAGTCTCATCCACCGCAAAGTAGCATGGAGATAAAGAACCAAATACCCAATTCCCCCAAAAAAAAATTCCCAAAAGAGAGGAATTGAAAAATGGGAACTTTAATAAAATTTTACGGGTACTTGGTTCCGTATTTACTTTGGTCTTTGAATGGGTGCTTCTCTCCATATGAGCAACATATTTCCGTAGGTACTCTGTTCTATATTTACTTATATCCTTGAACGGGATAATAAATATAGGTTCTCTCCATACCGTGCGCATCATTATGAGCAACGTATTTTCCTATATGCACGTAAAACATAAACATGGTAAGATTCATAAGTGTACAAATCAATGAACAAATGAATCATTAATTAGGAAAATATGGAGAGTTGAGAAATGCCCGGATAGGGATATTGGGCTCGTTAATTCGGCCGAAAAATGACTCGAGCGTGGCGATGCAGCAACTCGGTATTGGATGAGGTCGGATCTCCAAATTTCCTCGTAAAAATCTGCTTCTGTTTGGCGGCAGATTCAGTAATGAATACTACTCATAATCCGATCTCCACCGTTGAATATATAGATATTTGTGTTGGAAAGAATCTACCAAAATTTTACACCGATCCGACGGTTAACGAATCGGTAAACATGTTTTTAGTACGACTGCGCTGTGCAGAAAATTTACGCGCGGAAATTCTCGTCTCTCGTTTTTTTTCTTTCGCATACAGTTTCATCGAGAAATATTACTCCGCATCAGATCTTCACCGTTAAATTTGTAGTTCTTGCTACATGGTTGAGAGGGTAAAAAAAAATCTGATTTGATTAAGCGGGTACTGAAAATCTAGTCGAGCTGCGACTAGATCGGATATGGAATTGGGTCTGCAACTAGAAACGGGTCAGGTCCTGGGTGGCAGGCGGTCGGACTTTTCAGGTTGAGAAGCAACGGGCCTGGATCAGGTTCGATTCGGGATAGACTTCGGGGCGCGGGTCGATATCAGAAACACGGGCCGATGGGACCTGATGGTTCATAGTGGGTCAGACGACGGGAGTCGCGCGGCCGAAGGTGAATGCAAGGGTTTCGGCTTCTGTTCACGGGTGATAGGATTCTCTGTTCACGGGTGGCGGGTCTGGTCGCGTCGGAGCAGGAGTCGGGGAGCGTGGCTCTGCCTGGGAACGGATCTGTTCGCGTTCGATCTGGGCGAGGCTGACTAAGGCCGCGGGTTTGCTGTGATGAGGAGGGAGGTCGCAGTGGTTCTGGATCGGGGAAGAAGATGACTGATCGGGCAGCGGTGACCTGGTGTGACGTGCGGCGGCGGTGGGCTAAGTTTTGCAGGAGAATTTCGATTTTTTTTTCGGTCGGGATTTTTCAGAGAATCGGGAAAAAAAAATTTGCTCAGCTGGGAACTACGTGCTGATAACGTATTTCAGGAGAAAGTAAAGGACTATAAATACGAGTCAATCAATTATATTCATAACACTAATAGAGGGGCCTTTATATAGGCATTACACTGAGAGTCCTTCCATACATAGGATTCATAGATAAGGTAAGATATCTAATAGGATCCTACTACCTCTAGAAGGATCTAGAACCTTCCTTCTATGTATCTACAATCAGTATTAGGTAAGACACATTACGGGAATAATAATTCCCGAAACAGATTTTTAATTTTAGTTGTATAATATAAGTTATTATTTGGTGTATCAACCCTTTATTTTGTCACTTGCGCTTGGACTATTTGTGTTCTATCTCGTGACACCGTCATGACTATCCCTAACGCGGTTGTGCCTGTAATACCCGGTTGTAATTCATTCATTTTCATTCAGTAATTATCAGCCTGTAATTGTCACTCAGTGTATTTTCACTCAATTATAATCATTCATCAATCATGTTCATTCACCGTGTTCACCGTTCGTATAAACTTCGAGTTGAGTATCGTTATTGTTCATCGTTTCAACTTTCCTCATATGAGTTCGACTTTGTTAGATCACCATTAATTTTTGGTAACTCCAAAAATTCTAAATCTTTGCAATATTATAGAGCATCGAGTTAGCTTTCCAATGGTTCAAACGGTGAGTCAATCGGAGTCCGGACGAGAGAGTTATGGTCGTTTTAGCTCAACCGCTCATTTTTCAGTTTTGGCCGATCATCACGCCGAACGAACTCGGCCGTGTCGTCCAACACGGCCCGTGCCGTACTCGTCCGGATAGTGCCGGAGCGTCGCCTCGTGACCCGACCGTGTCGTCGCACGGCCGAGTCGAGCTCTTCCGGATTAGCTGTAGCGACGCCTGCAGGCCCGACCGTGTTCGGGACACGGCCGAGTCATTGTCGAGCGCGCGGGCGGGTCACTGTCGGTAGGCCCCTTCGCGCCTCGACCGTGTCAAGCGGGACACGGTCGAGTCCCTGCCGGCCGGCTGCGCGCCACGACCGTGTCGGCGGCACGGTCGAGCCTGTTGGCCGAAACCCCTATAAATTCTTTTTTGAGCATTTTGAGCTCATTTACGCCATTTTTTCCATCTTCCTCACTGCAACCGAGAGAGAAATACTTGAGGGAGAGATTTCTTCATCAATTATCATTTGAGACTATATTTTCATCACCTTCAATCTTTAGAAGCTTGGATACTCGATTAAACTCGTGTTCTTCGGATCGAATTGGTCGATATTCAAGAGGTAATTTCTTCAACACTTTGACTTCGATTTTGTGTTGAGATATGATGTTTTGACGTTATAATCATGTTATATGAAGGGATATGTATATGATTATGAGTTTGTATAAGGATTCATTGGATTATTGAGGGATTATTCAAGAACACCTTGAATATCGAGTTGGAATTGGAGATTTTCGACTAATTGTTGTTATAATCACATTTTTGGATATTCATAACGGATTATTGATCGTATGGGAGATGTTTTGTTGGGTTGAAACACTTCTTGGGGACTTTGATATTGATATATCGAGGTTTGATTGTAATCAATCGGAGTTTGGATACAACGTGTTTGATTTAATGCCTCAATGGACTTAGTTTTATCGTATCGACGTTTTGAGTTCGTTATATTCGTGTTTGATTCGTATATTGATCGGATTGTCGGTAATTGTATTGAATTAAGGTTGTTCGTGCGACCGACACTTCATTTAGGACATTTGTTCGTGGAAGGACTTTCTTCATCGGTATTTTGTAAGTTAATTCTTACTCGGTTAAAAGGATATTCATACCTTTTGTCGTTGATCATTCATAATCATAACTCATTCATCATTGTATTAATCACTTCAGTCATAAGGAGCAGCGGTTCCAATCTTTTCGTTGAGCTATCATTCATTTCATTATTACTCTCATCTCGGTGAGTCATTCTTGGCCTTGTCTAATTATTATTCATTGATATTCATTATGGTCATTCTCGTTCATGTGACCTTCCGGGTTCATATTGCGTGGCGGGTGTGTCTGTGTGGAATTTTTAGTCGGGCACACGATGGTTATTGTATTGGGTTCACCGATACATTAGACCGTGCACACGGGTCATATTGTCTCGTGAGACTAATTAGGTACACGGACGGGTGTTGTACACTTGCACAGAACATTACGGGCGTACTATGATACTCCTCTTCAGCGTAATTCATAACTAAGAAGATTTCTTTATTTCAGTTTAATGTTGATTGTTTATTTTTCAACCCTTGAGTATTGTTTGTTCTTTAATCGACCCCGCTTTGGGAATTTTGTTTTTCGTGTCATGGCAAGGCAAACGCACGGAATAGCATGTTGATGTCGAGGAGTCCGAGTGATACTAGTAGGGGGCCCCGATCTTTCATCATTCATATTATTGTCCTTTATTTTCCTTGCATATTTTCATTTGGATACTCCTATTCATTCGGTGTTGTGTATTTTATCTTCATATAAAATACACTAGTATTCGGTATTGTCTGGTGTGTTGTAATTAAACTCCTCATCGGAGTAATTACCGTTGTAATGTGGTTCGGTACTACATTTATCTTGTGTAATTCATCCTTTTCATTCGCCCGGTGGGTCCCATGGGGATTCACAGACCGTAATATCCGCCTAGTTTGGGGTGTTACGAGTTGGTATCGGAGCGTGGTTTTGAATACTACCTTCCGAGTCATGTCTTATTTGAAATCATCGTCATCGACTAGTATCATTGACTTTCGCGTCACGTGTGACTGTGCAAATGCCGAGCCAATCGACCTAAGAACCGTAAGATTTCTAACGCCATGGTATAATTTCGGCAAATATCATTCATTCAAAATTCATCAATTAACAATCCAAAAACATAATAATTAATTGAGATTAAGAAGATAATTTAAACTCATTAATCACTTAATCCATTTCATTACTCGATTAATAATCGTGACGATCACGTTAACTCATTAATTACTCAATTCATTTCATTACTCAATTGTCAACTGGAAGATCATATTATTAATCTTGTTAAGTTATTCAAGATAATCATTTTAAGAATTTCATCGATAATCATGTAACTTCAAAATCATTCATATAATCACTAAGTTAGAGCATTTATACTCATTTTCATCATCTCATTATTTAATCATTACGTGTTTATCATGCGGGTAATATTCTCTTTTTGCTACCTTCCTACTTCAAAGATGGAGAGAGCGGTCGTGGATGCACGAGAAGAGGCCGCAGACGGACCGAAACCCGAGAAATAATCACTGTCACGGGAAATCGTGCCAGGACTCGGCTCGATCGAGAAGATGTTCGGGTTGATCCACTTACTTTTATACAGCCATGATGACCCATGTGCGGTTGCTCAATCATCATTGCGCCACTGACCGGATTAATCGAGAGAACCCTCCCGTATGAGCCACTGCTAAGGAAAGTGCTGAACAACAACCTTCATCATCGGCAAGAAATCAACGAAGCGTAATTAATCCGAAGGCGGTCACCAACCTTCAAGAAGCCTCGTGTGAGTCCTATCGCTTCGAGCGACCTCCTATGGCGCATAATCGTGCGGGATCTCGGGCCACGAGCGCCAATTCAGCCATCACTGTTATAACTGGGGATCTTGGTCATGTAAGAACCAAGTGTCCGAGACAGTCTGTCACGTGCTATAATTGTGGGAATGTTGGACATAAGGCCCGTTTTTGCCGAAAGGACTCCAAGTCGGCTCCGTCGTCATCCCAAGCCCCGAAGCAACCAGCGTTTCAGAATCAGACTGCTTTGTCATCGTCGTTTAAGATAATGGAAGCAAATAGAGTTGGAGCTCGTATTTATCGACGAGCGTCCGGTCGGGACCGGCAAGTCCCAGATTCATATGATGAGGAGGATCGACGATCCGGTGGCCCGAATGATTTCAGGTATATTCGTAATTTTATTTCAACTTGTGTGTACCTTTTGATTCTGGTACACCGCATTCATTCATTTTCGAATCATGCTTGAATAGACTTATTTCGGGATAGTCCTATTGCTTGTGGACATCATACCATCGGTATACCTGACGATGGAAGAATTTTCGGAATCATACCTAAGTAAGCTTAGTAACCGCGATTGGTTGGTGGACCTAATCGTGGTGAATTTATCTTAGGACGATGTAATTTCGGTATTAGTTGGTTTAACCGTCTTGATACTATCCTCAGTGTTCGTTAGCGTTTGGTCGCTATCTTTCCGTCGTTAGTTGTCGAATGTGTGCTTCAGGGAAGTAATTCCCGTTGTTCCAGTAGAATTTCTATTATGGCAGAAGCAGAGAAATTCCGCAATCGAACTATCCAATCATTCATTGTATCATTTTCATCGATTGGCCTTTCTAAGGCAATCGAGTCATTCAATCATTCATTGTGTCATTTTCATCGATTGGCCTTTCTAAGACAATCGAGTCATTCAATCATCCATTGTATCATTTTCATCGATTAGTCTTTCAAAGGCAATCGAGTTATTCAATCATTCATTGTATCATCTTCATCGATTGGCCTTTCTAAGGCAATCGAGTTGTTCAATCATTATTGGTATCTCTTTTATCGATTGACCATTCTAGGGTAATCGAAATGTTCAATCATTCGTGGTATCATTGTCATCGATTGACGATGTATTCCAGGCGAGTTATCTAGTTACCTTCACATAGAGTAGGGGAATTCAGGAATGAGTGGGAGCCGGTACGTCCCATTTATCGAAGGCACCGTATCGGATGGCCCCGACCAGAATGCAGGAGTTGAAGATTCAACTTGAGGAATAGTTCGAGAAAGGTTATCTCCGACCGATTGCGTCCCCGTGAGGAGCACCAGTGTGATCTGTCAAGGAGAAGGATGGCTCGTCTCGTGTGTGTATTAATTACTAGGAGTTGAACAGGGTGATGATCAAGAGTAGTATCCTTTACCTCGTATTGATGATCTTTTAGATCAACTTCAGGGAGCTTCAGTATTTTCCAGGATCGACTTAAGATCTGGATATCACCAGTTGCGGATTCGAGAGTCGGATATCGCGAGGACAGCGTTTCATACACGCTATGGTCATTATGAGTTCGTAGTTATGCCGTTCGGGCTAACTATTACACCTGTGGTATTCATGGGGTTAATGAATCGGGTTTTCATCGACTTTTTGGATCAGTTTGTTGTTGTCTTCATCGACGACATTTTGATTTATTCTCGTAGCCGAGAGGAACACGAGGTTCATCTTCATCAGGTTCTCGACGTGTTGAGACGAGAACAACTATATGGAAAGTTTTTCCAAATGTGAGTTCTGGAGGTCCGAAGTGACTTTCTCGGGCATGTAATTCCATTTGACAGAGTTCGTGTCGACCCTCAGGAGACGGAGACTATCCGAGATTAGCAACCTCCGAAAGATATTAATTAAATCCGATGTTTCCTCGGATTAATTGGTTAATTATCCAACCCACGACCCGGAACTAGCAGCCGTGGTGTTCGCTTTGAAAATTTGGCGTCGTTACCTTTATGGCGTCACCTTTCAGTTATTCACCAATCACAAGAGTTGAAGGATATATTTACTCACAAGGAGTTAAATATGCGACAGAGGCGGTGGTTGGAACTAATCAAAGATTTTGATATCGAGATCCTTTACCACCGGACAAGGCGAACGTTGTCGCCGACGCCCGAGTCGTAAGTCCGTTCAAGAGCAAATGCTTGCTCGTTTAACGATCGAAGGAGCTTCAGCAGGAATTCCTTAGACCCAAGATCGAAGTCGGCTTGCGAATTCGGGACGACTTTGTATGTTAGAAATTTCATCGTCACTTGAGGAGGTAATCGGAGAGAATCGAGTTCATACCCTTCATTGTTGCGCATCCGTGAAGATGTGGCTCGGAAAGCCCACGGATTCGTGGTCCACGAGGATGGACTTTTGAGGTTTAAGAACCGGTTGTGCGTGCCGTGAATGACGAGTTGAAAAACTCTATTTTGAGAGAAGCTCATGCTACCCCTTATTCTGTTCACCCGGGGTCCAAACAAGATGTACAAGGACTTGAAACAAAATTCTTGGTGGAGTAATATGAAGCGAAGTCGCGGAATTTGTTTCGAGATGCTTAACTTGCCAACAAGTCAAGATTGAACATCGGCCGTGGGTATGTCGAAACCTCTCCTATTCCCGAGTGGAAGTGGGAAGACATTTCTATGGATTTCATCACGAGTTTGCCGACGAGTCGCCGTGGCATGAATACGATCTGGGTGATTGTGGACCGTTTAATCGAATCGGCTCATTTCCTTGAGATCAAGGATACGTGGGGTCCCGAGAGACGGCCCGATTATTCATCAAGGAGATAGTAAGGCATGGTACTCCTAAGAGTATCGTTTCCGATCGTGACGGACGATTTGTATCTCATTTTGGAAATCGATTCCGTGCTATGGGAACTCAGCTCAATCTCAGAACCGCCTTTCATCCTCAGTCCGACGGACAATCAGAGAGGACTATACAGACATTAGAGGACATGTTGAGGGCATGCGTCCTCGATTGGAAGGACGATTGGGAAGCCCAACTACCATTGATCGAGTTCACGTATAATAATAGTTGGCATGCTTCGATTAAGATGGCACCTTACGAGGCCTTGTATGGTCGTCGTTGTCGATCTCCGTTGTGTTGGGACGACTTATCAGAATCAATCGGCACCGAGCCCGATATGCTTATAAATGCCGTGAGAAGGTAGCTTTGATCGAGTCGTTTGTCGATGCATTTCGAGTCGGCGAAATCATATGCGAGATAACCGTAAATCGACCATTAGAGTTCGAGGTGGTGACCATGTGTTGGTCAAGGTATCCCAGTCGTGGTATCTTCCGTTTTGGGAAGAGGAAAGTTGAGTCCGAGATTCATTGGACCGTTCGAGATTTGGATCGAGTAGGCGAGTTAGCTTATCGATTGGCTTTACCTCGGCGTTGAGCCGAATTCATAATGTGTTTCATGTCTCTCGATTGCGGAAGTATGTTGCCGACCGAGTCACATCTCGCAGCTTCGACGAATCGAGATCGCCGACGATCATTCATATGAGGAGCGTCCTATACGAGTTTTAGAGCGGCGAATCAAACAGTTGAGAAATAAGTCGATTCCTTTGGTCAAGATTCGGTGGTCCAGACATGGAGTCGAAGAGGCCACTTGGGAAACCGAGGAGATTATGCGGGAGAGTTATCCCGAGTTGTTTGACCCTTAGTTTCGGGGACGAAACTCTTTTTAAGGGGAGTATGTAATACCGGTTGTAATTCATTCATTTTCATTCGGTAATTATCACTGTAATTGTCACTCAGTGTATTTTCACTCAATTATAATCATTCATCAATCATGTTCATTCACCGTGTTTACTGCTCGTATAAACTTCGAGTTGAGTATCGTTATTGTTCATCGTTTCAACTTTCCTCATATGAGTTCGACTTTGTTAGATCACCATTAATTTTTGGTAACTCCAAAAATTCTAAATCTTGCAATATTATAGAGCATCGAGTTAGCTTTCCAATGGTTCAAACGGTGAGTCAATCGAGTCGGACGAGAGAGTTATGGTCGTTTAGCTCAACCGCTCATTTTTCGATTTTGGCGATCATCGCCGAACGAACTCGGCCGTGTCGTCCGACACGGCCCGTGCCGTACTCGTCCGGATAGTGCGGAGCGTCGCCTCAGGACCGGCCGTGTAAATGCAGCACGGCGAGTCGAGCTCTTCGGATTAGCTTTGTAGCGGCCCGAGAGGCCGGCCGTGTTCGGGACACGGCCGAGTCATTGTCGGCGCCGCGGGCGGGTCACTGTCGGTAGGCCCCTTCGCGCCTCGGCCGTGTCAAGCGGGACACGGTCGAGTCCTGCCCGGCCGTGCGCGCCACGACCGTGTCGGCGGGCACGGTCGAGCCTTGTTGGCCGTCAACCCTATAAATTCTTTTTTTGAGCATTTTGAGCTCATTTCTCCCATTTTTTCCATCTTCCTCACTCGCAACCGAGAGAGAAATACTTGAGGAGAGATTTCTTCATCAATTATCATTTGAGAGTATATTTTTCATCACCTTCAATCTTCGGGAAGCTTGGATACTCGATTAAACTCGTGTTCTTCGGATCGAATTGGTTGGATATTCAAGAGGTAATTTCTTCAACACTTTGGACTTCGATTTTGTGTTGAGATATGATGTTTTGGACGTTATAATCATGTTATATGAAGGGATATGTATATGATTATGAGTTTGTGTAAGGATTCATTGGATTATTGAGGGATTATTCAAGAACACCTTGAATATCGAGTTGGAATTGGAGATTTTCGACTAATTGTTGTTATAATCACATTTTTGGATATTCATAACGGATTATTGATCGTATGGGAGATGTTTTGTTGGGTTGAAACACTTCTTGGGGACTTTGATATTGATATATCGAGGTTTGATTGTAATCAATCGGAGTTTGGATACAACGTGTTTGATTTAATGCCTCAATGGACTTAGTTTTATCGTATCGACGTTTTGAGTTCGTTATATTCGTGTTTGATTCGTATATTGATCGGATTGTCGGTAATTGTATTGAATTAAGGTTGTTCGTGCGACCGACACTTCATTTAGGACATTTGTTCGTGGAAGGACTTTCTTCATCGGTATTTTGTAAGTTAATTCTTACTCGGTTAAAAGGATATTCATACCTTTTGTCGTTGATCATTCATAATCATAACTCATTCATCATTGTATTAATCACTTCAGTCATAAGGAACGACGGTTCCAATCTTTTCGTTGAGCTATCATTCATTTCATTATTACTCTCATCTCGGTGAGTCATTCTTGGCCTTGTCTAATTATTATTCATTGATATTCATTATGGTCATTCTCGTTCATGTGACCTTCTGGGTTCATATTGCGTGGCCGGGTGTGTCTGTGTGGAATTTTTAGTCGGGCACACGATGGTTATTGTATTGGGTTCACCGATACATTAGACCGTGCACACGGGTCATATTGTCTCGTGAGACTAATTAGGTACACGGACGGGTGTTGTACACTTGCACAGAACATTACGGGCGTACTATGATACTCCTCTTCAGCGTAATTCATAACTAAGAATATTTCTTAACTTGATTAAATCATGATTGTGTATTTTTCAACCCTTGAGGATTGTTTGTTCTTTATAATCGACCGTTTGGGGATTTTGTTTTTCAGGTCATGGCAAGGCAAACGCACGGGAATAGCATGTTGATGTCGAGGAGTCCGAGTGATACTAGTAGGGGGCCCCGATCTTTCAGTCATTCATATTATTGTCCTTTATTTTCCGCTGCATATTTTCATTTGGATACTCCGGTTCATTCAGTGTTGTGTATTTTATCTTCATATAAAATACACTAGTATTCGGTATTGTCCTGGTGTGTTGTAATTAAACTCCTCATCGGAGTAATTACTGTTGTAATGTGGTTCGGTACTACATTTATCTTGTGTAATTCATCCTTTTCATTCGCCTGGTGGGTCCCAGTCGGGGATTCACGGCACTGTAATATCCGCCTAGTTTGGGGTGTTACAGTGCCGCCCTTCACGGAGTGGTGCTGCTAGGGGTGTAAATGATGCGAGTCGAGCTCGAGTATTGGTATACTCGACTCGAACTCGATAGTCATTTCTCAGGCTCGAACTCGACTCGAAAACTCGCTAGTAGTTAAAATCCAAGCTCGACTCGACTCGTTAGTATGTCGAGTCGAGCTTGAGTTCGAGTCGAGCTCGAGTTCGAGTCGACCTCGAGTCGAGCCTACTCGAGTCGAGTGTTGACCGAGTCGATCTCGAGTAGCTCGCGAGTTGTCTCGTCTCATTTACACCCCCACATAGTAGCATTGGGTGAGGGCCCATAGCCAAATATATTAAATGAGAGCCTTCCGATCTCCTTTAAAAATCTCGTTTGAGTCACAATCATAATTACATGGACGATGTGGGATAAGGGATTTGGCTTAAATTTATTACCCACTTGTGATCCAAAATAAACAACACCCAACCGATGTGGGAGAAGCTCTTTTGCTTTTAATTTGTGTAAACACTTGAAATACCCTTAATCAATATAGAATAATTTCGATTTTTGTATTATCTAGCAGTAATTTTATTTGGCCAATAAATTGTTATTTCTTTTATTTAAAATAGAAATCTAATATGTATTATTATTTTTTATTTTTTGGCCAATTAATATTTTTTTATATTATATTTTACAAAGTATATTATAAAAACAAATTATATATAAAAAAAAATCGAGTATCTCACGAGCTTATCGAGTCGAGTATTGGGTAGCTCGACTCGACTCGTTAGTATGTCGAGTCGAGCTCGAGTTCGAGTCGAGCCTACTCGAGTCGAGTGTTGACCGAGTTTTGACCGAGTCAATCTCAAGTAGCTCGCGAGTTCTCTCGTCTCGTTTGCACCCATAGGTGCTGCATTTCTCTTGATTGTGTTGTGGATTTTACTTTTAGTTTTCGCTTTTTGGTATTTTTGGGTGTTTTTATTGCTTTCTTTACTTTTTCTCTTGATTACTTTTATTTTGGTCCAGACTGCCTTCTTGTCGGACCAGCCGGAGCGGACTCTTTTGTCTCCTATATTTCTTCCGATTTTTTTTATAAAATTGACCTTGATAAGTAAAAAAAACCCCTTTACTTTGTCATATTAAGTCTATTAATTCTGTTTACTTCCTCATTATTGAAATAGGACACCTTATTTCCTGTCATTTGATACTAAAGAAAATAGTGTGATGTGTTTCTGATAATATTATGTGTCAATTCCCAAATATGTGTTTTTATCAAAATTATGAGAATAAATTTTGGTAATCTAACAAACAATGATTTACTACTTACAATTATAAGTTAAAAAAAAACCACAAATCCATTATTAATTTTGCAGCATAGTTGGTTAACAAATACACCTTCATCTTGTTTGATATAGCGACATTTCTCCTCGTTGCAAACATAACTGATCTTGGTATGATCCTATTCTAGAAAAATTAGAAGTGCGATAAGATTCATGGACATCATGTTCTCACCCATTGCAAGCAAGAGTATCAAGAGATTAGTTATAAACCAGGCCAAAAGATCAAGTTTCAGCTACAATTTGGCAAAAAAAAGTTCTATTACAGTCGCCCTCTTTTCCCTCGTGTTAATGCTCTCAACACAAAACTTCTGTAGTTTTGCTCATGGTAAATAAAAGACAGATTCGTAGAGGTCATGTAGAAAGTACAAAATAATAGGTAATAAATCCAGGGACCTTGTTAAGACCGCTATCATTGCTCTGTATATATAGGGAAATACAAAATCATAGGTAACAAATCATGGACCTTGTTAAAACTACTATCAATGCCATGTGTACACATATATATAAAACAAATTCAAGAACCTTGTTAAGACTGATATTAATGCCATGTATGTATATATATAAAGAAAATAAATCAAATGAGAATGAGATTTATTTTGAGATATTTGGATTGCTTATTAATTAATGACTGATTCTTCGTTTGATTTCTCATTTGATAAACTCGTCATTAATATATTGAAATGATCTTTTCCTCATTTGATGCATTTAATCTGAATTATTAAAACTAGTTAAATCAATGATATGGATATATTCTTTTATATATATATATATATATATATATATAATAAGAAACTGTTTATTAAGGACATGAAGTGCGGCCGACTAGGGTCGAATGTCTACTTCCTGCTGGGGGGTCAGTTAGCTAATAATTTCAATATACCATTACCAGCAACAGATTCAGAATCGAAATCAAATTTGGAGAACGCGAAATCATTATTAATCCCTCGTGACGTGTACGGTGATGGATTTGGCGGTAAGAGGAGAGAGAGATTGAGATACAGAAGTTGGAAGCCCAGTTGAATTGTGGGAAGCCGGACCCCCGTGTGGTTTCTGTACAAGGGAAGCTGTACGCTTTGGGTAGCGCCATAGTGATGCACACCAGATCCAACTTCCTGGATTAAGTGCTTCCATGCGGCAAGATGTTTGAGCGATATGATCCTCGTTATGAGGAGTGGAAGGTGCTTGATGAACCCCCTATCGAGGATCTGCAATAGAGAGATGGCTTTACTTTAGTTTTGAAAAGCCATAGCCTTGTCCTTTTTGAGGAGTTGGGGTTGGCCGGGTCGACTGCTCTACGATCTTCGCCAGGACAAGTATATCTCCATCTCTCCTGACTTGTTCAATCTGTCTGTTGCTGCGGTCCGACTGCATAACTATGGCTATGCTCTCTATGGGAACACCGACCCCGGGTCTCCCACGCAGGCCGGTCCAATGGTTTCGGATGCCCTGGGCGGAGAGATAATAATATCACTGTCTGATTAACTAAGAACATCTGATTTTTAACGAATTTGGGCTGGCAAAGTTAGATGACTCGTCCCCATTACGCTTATTTAATGAAAAAAAAAAATTTAAAGTGTGTTATAAATTTTGAGTAAAAAAAACTGGGTTATAATTATTGGGGGAAAAACGCATCTGGTAGTTCAAATCTAAAATCCACATTTGATCTTGAGTCTCACACAATAGACAAATTTGTTTGTGTTTTTAAAGAATAAATGATCATTGCATCAAACACTACACAAAACTTAAGTAATGACAAACAAAACCATCAAACTTTCAATACTAATCTATTTCACATCAAACTTTTAATAGTAGTTTATTTTTCTGTTGTAGTCTATTCCTCTCTTGAGCTTTGTTTAATCCAAAAAACCATTAATTTTGGTGGGTGAAGAAAATAAAATAAATATTACCCGGTAGATGACAGATGAAGGCTGAAGCGGTAGTATACTCTATAATTTTTTTTAACATTAAAAATTAAAAACTAGTATTGGGTATATGTGTTATGAGCTTTGATGCCCTGCTGGACTTTGATGCCATGGGCCACCGACCGCTTCGCCCAGCACTAGGGCCGGGCCTGCTCCCACGAAACTGGAGTTATTTACAAAAGAGGTGTACTTTGAAAACATAATTACCAAATAAGGCACTCTCAAACATAATTACCAAAATGGTGTTGTTTTCTATTAAGTAGGTTTTAATTGACGTTTTTACTGTTTTTTTTACTGACTTTTTTTAACTGCCTTTTTTACACTTTTTTTAAACTATTTTCTTTTACTGTTTTTAATGCATTTTTAAACTGTTTTTACTGCTTTTTTAGTACTATTTTTTATTATGTCTTATATGACAATCACAATAATTGTTTGAACAATGCTAACAATAAAAATTAAAACCAATATCATCACAAAGTTTTTAGGTACTAAACCAACGAGTTATTTACCAAACGAAAAGACAAAAGTAACATTCCTAATTTCTTCCGAATATCTTGAGTCGATAACCAATCTTTATCTGCAAAAAACAAAGAAATGAGAGATATAGTCATACCAATTAACCGAAAATTTTCTAAAATTTGTCTTTATATACCGTGGCTTAGACGGACATCCTTTTCGGTTGTGACACTACAAAAAAAATAGTTTTTACCGACGCCCGTACCCGCCGTTGTTAAACTTATAATTTACCGATGTCATTACTGTAACACCCCCAATCCACTCAGGGATATTACACGCCGTAGACCCTCTCCTCAAGGATCTACCAGGCTGATAACTAAAATCAAACATCTAAACATCGTCTTTAAGTCTAAAATGACTCAGTAGACCGATTTGGTCTTTCAATAATAACATACAACTCAATTCCAACGCATACCCACGCGAAGTCAAAATCTGATAAACTCCCGTACAACGGGGAAAAGATACTGCAGCGGAGAAGAAAATACAACTAGACCAATACGACACAAACGGATCCTCGTGTGATTAGTATCGTTCATCTTTCATCATCCTTCGTGCCGACCCTGTGTTATGCTCCCAAACCTGAATGCAAAAACAGACATCCACCCCCCGAATACTCGGGGGTTAACAAAACTCCACTGTTTTGCTAGTGCAAGAACAAAGTGCAAATACGAGCCATACAATTCACATTCCACGAATAACAATAATTAGGAATCCTCAAAGATCCAAAAGTAACGAAAAGTACTTCCCGAGGCATGAGTTTGGGTAAAACATTTCAAAATCGAAAGATCGCAAATCAAGGGAAAACAATTTATAAAACGGTTTAAAATGCCATCGAGAGTTTTAGTAGAAACAATTTAGGATTATCAAATCCTTATCTTTCCAAAATCAACAGGGGTCACAGCCCAAAGGTTTTATTTTCGCAATTAGAAAACCGACAATAATTCACAGGGTTAAAACCCACGTCACGTGTCCTCGACGGACATAAAAATCAATATCAACTCGTGAAGTTTTTACTCGTGAATCCAGGACTCTACCATTGGACTCCCGCCGTGGACCCGTCGAACCAACCCACGGTGAGTAAAATACATTCACTAAATATACACCAACCTGTGAAGTTTTTACTCGTGAATCCAGGGCTCTACCATTGGACTCCCGCCGTGGCCCCGTCGAACCAACCCACGGTGAGTAAAATACATTCACCACTCGTAAATCCAGGGCTCTACCATTGGATTCCCGCCGTGGCCCCGTCGAACCAACCCGCGGTGAGCGAAGCAATCATGCACAAATAACATATCACACCAAGGATATCCAAACAATTCGCCAAGGGGCATCAAACACTTAGCAAAACACCACGTCAAACCATAACGCACCGAAATGAGATAATATATGTACACACGCATTATCATGCGCAACATCAACACCAAACATATCCATAAGATTCACATACTCGTTCACAAAACACACCAATCCCAAAACACACACGGTTTTGAAAGAGGGCCTTTAACGAGGCTAGCCGAATCTTTTGAAAACTCATTTCAAACAAACAAACAAACATACCAAGACGATCACCAATCATCATATCCACGAAACAAGAAATGTATGGACAAGTTACTTGCCTCGAAATCGGCACGCAAGTATTCCGACGAATACGGCTCAACCGGAAAGCTTCGAAACACCCGATGCTATCGAAAAGGAAGACGACAACGAACGGAAGGGTTCGACATGGTTTATTCGCAAGAAACTCGACCCTAACATCATATAATCAAAAAATCAACGATCATACGAGGAAGAATAATCGTAGAACGTCCGAAAACCCCTCTAAGACATTCTACCGGACACCTTCAAGGCGTCGATTAAGAACTCGACCAAAACAACGAATCGATACGATCCAACCATGGAATAACAAGGGAAATGATATAATACATCTAAATATTCATCAATCCATCATAATCCTAAGTTAAATCGGATTAATCGGACGAAAACAACCAAAATACCCAAATTCCCCAAAACTAGATTTCTAGGAACTGACCTGATTCGGTAGATCGGAGGATGTTATAGGATGGATGATTGATGATATGAACTCCAAGACTTCATGGATTTATTGTCCAACAACATCTCTCCATGATTAACCAAGCTCCAGCCGCGGAAGGGAAGAAAACGAGTGAGAAATGGCTGAAGAAAAACATCTGCTGGCCTTAAATAGGTCGATCACGGCCGCCTTACGTCGTAACGGCCATGGCTTACGTCGTAATCGGCCATGGCGAACTCATTGCCTAGAAATGCGGAAGCGTTACGTGCGTTACGGCGAGGGCCTTACGTCGTAACGGCCTTACGACGTAACTTCCGAGCACTCTGGCCGTAACTCGGCGGTCACGGCTGAGCCTGTTGCCCGACCATGACTCGGCGGGGCCAACTCAAGCGGCCCGAACGACCCGAAACCGAACACGAATACGAATCAAAGATACGGTTACGAAGTACTCGCAAAGACGAATTCGAGCACTAAGAGAACACACGATTCCGACCACCCGAAGGCTCGAAATTCGACAACGGAAAGTAATTACCCCAAACTTTGGGAAATTACGAAAATGGCCCAAAACGCCCGAAAATCACGATACGTGATCGAATAACCAAACCTAAGTTCACAACACGTCTAACAAAATTAAACGGACTTACGGAAAACTCGAAACAGCAGTTTTGAACGAGATTCGCAAGAATCGAACTCAAGTGCGGAAAAGTCGCTAAAAAGCATGGAACTCAACAAAACGGCAACGAAACGAACTCGGATGTCAAAAAGTGTAGAATTAATCATTCTCAGAATGACGAAACGGTCATGATCAAGTCGTTAAAACGGACTTCCGCTGAAAAAAGAAATTACCGGAAATCGAAATTGCGGGTATTACATTCTACCCCCCTTAAAAGAAGTTTCGTCCCGAAACTTAAAACAAGTAGGGAGAAGCAATATCCACTGTCAGGAAGACTCGACGAGATACACAAAAACCGAAAACTCGCGCTTGACGGCGAAACGCTGCAAGAAACGCAAAGGGACATAAGGCGTGAAAATACGCTCCACGACGACCAACACAACGCCACCGGTAGAAACATAATAAAACCAACAAGTGATAAGCGTCATCAAACGGATAATATAGTCAAGTCAATTATCCGAACAATCACAAAACACAACGAACAAAAATCAATATGATTGACCAACCCAACGGTACATCAATCAAAACGCGAGCCAAACGTTGAACAAATATGGAATTCCACCGCCCAAGGGTTGGAAGATCGAAAACGAGACTAATTTCCCGAACTTAAGGGAATTACGAAGGAGTCTGAATGTTCAAAAATCACGAAACGAGATCAACAAAAACTGAATAATCAAACGATCGAACCACAACGATCGAGACAACAAAAATCGAACAGTCATGTTCGAAACACGAAGAACAACAAAATTCAAACAACAACTCCAAGGTTGACATCTCGACTCGAGACAAAACATGATCCGGTGAAAACAACAAGATGCGCACTCACATAAGATTCACAGGAAAGGGAATAGCAATTGAAAAGTCACAACGACAAACGAGTAATTCCGAAAGAATACCACACTCGTTCGATTAACAAAAGTAAGGGACAAGGCAAGCTCAGAAAATGTTAACGAACCTAAACGAGTCGACAGAGTCGAAAATACAAAAGTTCAAAATCCGATCCACTTCCAATAAAAGAACTAGTAGAACCGAAAAAAAAATGTTACTTCCGAACAAGGTTCACAAGAATCGAACCAAACTTGGAAAAGTCACAGCGATAACCAGATCGACCCAAAACAAGATCACAACCCATTCAAACGATGAAACCGAAATACAGAACAAGTTCAGAAAATATCAACGAACACGAGCGAGTCGATAGACCTGAGAAAGAGGAAATGCATAAGCCCAAAAACAATACGGGTATCACATTCGACCTCTTATAAAAGAAATGTCGTCCCCGCAACTCACAACAATGGAAACAAGGTAACAACACAAAAAGCAACCGACAGAAAAATCTCCCATGGGCCTCTCAGAGTCGATCCTGATATTTGTGCTGAAGTGCGAACTCCGAAAGTCTCGGTAGCCAATTCGCAAAACTGAATTATATGTCCCTCAATTCCGCACTTGAAATGCGTTACTGACGAGAAGGACAATCTACACGTGCATGCCCCGGCACACCACGGTTGAAATGCCTCGGCTCGGCATGCCGAAAATACAAATGCTAGATACAATGGAACATAACATCACAAAACAACAAACCGGAGATGCCAACTTGGCATAACAAAGAATCATAACACATATCATATACAACGATTACCATCGTAAAGTAATACACACACAAACACTACAGCAACGACGGTATCGTTCGGCGACCTCAACGGCCCAAACGATAACCAGCACATAATTACAAACATCATGAAACAATCACACATGTGCATAAACGCACAAAAATCCAAGCTTTTACAACTCACACTCGTGCGACAACACGCAAATCACCACGAGGCGATAAACAGTAAACACCAGTTCACACCTCTCATAGAGGGCTAGTACAACAAATGCGTGGCAACGCCTCGACGTTCATGCCACCAATTCGACCATACTCGGGAGCAACGTCATAACGACAAAGCTAACATCATACATACATACCCAGCCCTCAAACGGGAATGGATAGGTTTTAAAAATGAAAACATCCTTTTGAAAATAATTTAGAAAAATGCCGGTTGATCTTGAGTATCACCTTTCAAAAAAAGTACAAACGTGAAACATCGTTATCGAGACTTTTGAAAACCATTTCGCATTTGACAAAAATGAGGACACTTTCTCTTAGTGAAAAACTTTCAGAAATATTCGACCCTCGGGTCTAAGTAAAAGTGTTTCTAAAACATTAAAAATATCTCAAAACATTTTGGTCCTCGGGGTAGAAGAATTTTGAAACATATTGTTGCGCTAGCAGGCACCTTGAAAATACAATCCATTTAAAAGTATGTCTCGAATTTTATTTTCTAAGATACTCAAGATTTTCAAAGATAATTCAATGGGCTAGAATGCCCAAAAATTTCAGGCAATTACACGGAATATTATAACGCCGTGGGCCCTTGAGAACCCACTGTGCTAAAAACCATTTACAAAAATGCCAAAAAGGCCGATGACGGTAATATTTCAAAAACTCACAAAAGCCATTTACAAAATACTAAATACCGTCATAAGAATTTTGCCAAAACGATCAATGCCATAATGCCAAAAATTCGGTTAAGGAATCGGTTTTTGAAATAAAACTCAGTCGGTAAAAGACCGAAAGCCACTACAAAAGAACTCACGCAGCGGATAAAAGAAATAAAGTCAAACATGCACAATCCAGCAACACTACTCCTCATATGAACAAAATATGAGGGTCAAATAACCACATATCAAGAAATCAAAATCCATAAGAGGATTCCGTCACTTAACAAATAATCATAAAAATAGCTCGTGTCACACGAGGCACAACACAAAGAAGGGAGACTTACATCCACATGTTGCGCGAAGATGATGATCGCCCACGATACTAATCACGACCAACAAACTCAGACGATGCGTCGCGACACGACTTAGTCAGACAAAATCCGACAAGACAAAACTCAACAGACACCACTGACCCCGACAGCCTAGGTTTCCACAACCTAAAGCTCCGATACCATTTATGTAACACCCCCAATCCACTCAGGGATATTACACGCCGTAGACCCTCTCCTCGAGGATCTACCAGGCTGATAACTAAAATCAAACATCTAAACATCGTCTTTAAGTCTAAAATGACTCAGTAAACCGATTTGGTCTTTCAATAATAACATACAACTCAATTCCAACGCATACCCACGCAGGGGTCAAAATACAATAAACTCCCGTACAACGGGGAAAAGATACTGCAGCGGAGAAGAAAATACAACTAGACCAATACGACACCAACGGATCCTCATGTGATTAGTATCGTTCATCTTTCATCATCCTTCGTGCCGACCCTGTGTTATGCTCCCAAACCTGAATGCAAAAACAGACATCCACCCCCCGAATACTCGGGGGTTAGCAAAACTCCACTGTTTTCCTAGTGCAAGAACAAAGTGCAAATACGAGCCATACAATTCACATTCCACGAATAACAATAATTAGGAATCCTCAAAGATCCAAAAGTAACGAAAAGTACTTCCCGAGGCATGAGTTTGGGTAAAATATTTCAAAACCGAAAGATCGCAAATCAAGGGAAAACAATTTATAAAACGGTTTAAAATGCCATCGAGAGTTTTAATAGAAACAATTTAGGATTATCAAATCCTTATCTTTCCAAAATCAACAGGGGTCACAGCCCAAAGGTTTTATTTTCGCAATTAGAAAACCGACAATAATTCACAGGGTTAAAACCCACGTCATGTGTCCTCGACGGACATAAAAATCAATATCAACTCGTGAAGTTTTTACTCGTGAATCCAGGGCTCTACCATTGGACTCCCGCGGTGAGTAAAATACATTCACTAAATATACACCAACCTGTGAAGTTTTTACTCGTGAATCCAGGGCTCTACCATTGGACTCCCGCCGTGGCCACATCGAACCAACCCACGGTGAGTAAAATACATTCACCACTCGTGAATCCAGGGCTCTACCATTGGATTCCCGCCGTGGCCCCGTCGAACCAACCCGCGGTGAGCGAAGCAATCATGCACAAATAACATATCACACCAAGGATATCCAAACAATTCGCCAAGGGGAATCAAACACTTAGCAAAACACCACGTCAAACCATAACGCACCGAAATGAGATAATATATGTACACACGCATTATCAAGCGCAACATCAACACCAAACATATCCATAAGATTCACATACTCGTTCACAAAACACACACGGTTTTGAAAGACACACCAATCACAAAACACACACGGTTTTGAAAGAGGACCTTTAACGAGGCTAGCCGAATCTTTTGAAAACTCATTTCAAACAAACAAACAAACATACCAAGACGATCACCAATCATCATATCCACGAAACAAGAAATGTATGGACAAGGTACTTGCCTTGAAATCGGCACGCAACTATTCCGACGAACACGGCTCAATCGGAAAGCTTCGAAACGCCTGATGCTATCGAAAAGGAAGACGACAACGAACGGAAGGGTTCGACATGGTTTATTCGCAAGAAACTCTACCCTAACATCATATAATCAATAAATCAACGATCATACGAGGAAGAATAATCGTAGAACGTCCGAAAACCCCTCTAAGACATTCTACCGGACACCTTCAAGGCGTCGATTAAGAACTCGACCAAAACAACGAATCGATACAATCCAACCATGGAATAACAAGGGAAATGATATAATACATCTAAATATTCATCAATCCATCATAGTCCTAAGTTAAATCGGATTAATCGGATGAAAACAACCAAAATACCCAATGTAACACCCCCAATCCACTCAGGGATATTACACGCCGTAGACCCTCTCCTCGAGGATCTACCAGGCTGATAACTAAAATCAAACATCTAAACATCGCCTTTAAGGATAAAATGACTCAGTAGACCGATTTGGTCTTTCAACAATAACATACAACTCAATTCCAAACACATACCCACGCAGGGGTCAAAATACAATAAACTCCCGTACAACAGGGAAAAAATACTGCAGCGGAAAAGAAAATACAACTAGACCAATACGATATCAACGGATCCTCGTGTGATTAGTATCGTTCATCTTTCATCATCCTTCGTGCCGACCCTGTGTTATGCTCCAAAACCTGAATGCAAAAATAGATATCCACCCCCCGAATATTCGGGGGTTAGCAAAACTCCACTGTTTTGCTAGTGCAAGTACAAGTGCAAAAATACGAGCCATACAATACAAGTCCCAAGAACAATAATAATCAGGAGTCCTTAAAGATTAAAATACCACGAAACGAATACTTCCCGAGGCAAGAATTTGAGTAAAACTTTCCAAATTTGAAAGATCACAAATAACGAGAACGGTTTGCAAAATGGTTTAAAATAACCTCGGGAGTTTTATTAGAAAACAAATTAGGATTATCAAATCCTTATCTTTCCAAAATCAACAGGGGTCACAACCCAAAGGTTTTGTTTTCGCAAATAGAAAACCGACATCGGTTCACAGGGCCAAAACCCAACTCACGTGTCCTCGACGGACATAAAATCAACACCAACTCGTGAAGTTTTTACTCGTGATTCCCGGACTCAACCCATTGGAAATCCCTCCGTGATCCCGTCGGACCCCCCGAGGTGAGTAAAATACATTCACTAAATAAACACCAACCTGTGAAGTCTTTCACTCGTGAATACCGGACTCAACCCATTGGAATTCCCTCCGTGATCCCGTCGGACCCCCCGAGGTGAGTAAAATACATTCACCGCTCGTGAACCCAGGGCGCAACCCATTGGAATTCCCGTCGTGGCCCCGTCGAACCAACCCACGGTGAGCGAAGTAAACATGCACAAATAACATATCACACCAAGCATCGCCTTGGGAACAGGGTAATACCATTGATCCCGCCCGAGGCCTCGAAGGACCCTCCCGGGCTGGCTAGCTAAACAAATCACACACATAGCACAATGCAACAAAGATATCCAAACAATTCATTCAGAGGTATCAAACACTTAGCAAAACACCTCGTCAAACCACAACACACCGAAATGAAATATACGTCCACACGCAATACCAAGTGCAACATCAACACCAAACATATCCACAGAAATCACATAGTCATTTACAAACTACACCATTCACAAAACACACGCGTTTTGAAAGTGAACCTTTAACATGGCTAGCCAAATCTTTTGAAAACTCGTTTCAAACAATCAAACAAACATATAAAGACGATCACCAATTATCATATCCACAAAACAAGAAAAGTATAGACAAGGTACTTGCCTCGAAATCGGCACGCAAGTATTCTGACGAACACGGCTCAACCGGAAAGCTTCGAAACACCCGATGCTATCGAAAAGGAAGACGACAACGAACGGAAGGGTTCACCACGGTTTCTTCGCAAGAAACACGACCCTATCATCATACAATTAATAAATCAACGATCATACGATGAAGAATAATCGTAGAACGCCCGAAAACCCCTCTAAGACATTTTACCGGACACCTTCAAGGCGTCGGTCAAGAACTCGACCCAAATAACGAATCGATACGATCCAACCATGGAATAACAAGGGAAATGATATAATACTCCTAAGTTAAATCGGATTAATCGGACGAAAACAACCAAAATAGCCAAATTCCCCAAAACTAGATTTTCAAGAAATCTAACCTTGATTCGGTAGATCGTAGGATGTTAACGGATGATTGATTGATGATATAACCTCAATAACTTCTAGGATTTGTTGTTCAACAACATGGCTCCATGGTAAGAACAACCCCAGCCGCGGAAGGGAAGGAGAAGAAGGAGAAATGGCTGAAGAAAAATGTCCGCAGGCCTTAAATAGCCGATCGCCACGGTTACGACGTAATCGCCACGGCTTACGACGAATCGCCATGGCCGAACTCACCGCCTGAAATGCCGGAAACGTTACGATGACGCACGCCGTGGCCTTACGACGTAACCGTCATTACGCACGTAATCGCCGAGCACTACCGCACGTTACTTGGCGGTGGCGCTGGCCTCAAGATGCCCGGCCATGACTCGGCCGGGACCAACTCCGACGGCCCGAACGACCCCGAAACCCGAACCTGAGTATGAATCGAATATACGGTTACGAAGTACTCGCAAATACGAATCCGAGCACTAAGAGAACACACGATTCCGACCACCCGAAGGCTCGAAATTCGACAACGGAAAGTAATTACCCCAAACTTTGGGAAATTACGAAATGGCCCAAAACGTCCGAAATACACGATACATGATCGAAACGCCAAACCGAAGTTCACAAAACGTCTAAAAAAGTTAAACGGACTTACGGGAAACTCGAAACAGCAGTTTCGAACGAGATTCGCAAGAATCGAACTCAAGTGCGGAAAAGTCGCTAAAAAGCACGGAACTCAACAAAACGACACCGAAACGAATCCGGATGTCAAAAAGTGTAGAATTAATCATTCCCAGAATGACGAAACGGTCATGAGCGAGTCGTCCAAACGGACTTCCGCCGAAAAAAAAGAAATTACCGGAAATCGAAATTACGGGTTATTACATTTTACCCTCCTTAAAAGAAGTTTCGTCCCGAAACTTAAAACAAGTAGGCAGAAGAAATATCCTGCCAGGAAAACTCAACGAGATACGCAAGAAACGCGTAACTAACGGCCAACGGCGAAACGTTACGAACAACGCAACGGAAAATACGGTGTGAAAACACGCTCCACGGTGACCAACACAACGTCGCCGTTAGGGATATAATAGAACCAACAAGTGACAAGCGTCATCAAATGGATAATACAATCAAGTCAATTATCCGAACAATCACAAAACACAACGAACGAAAATCAATACGATTGACCAACCCAACGGTACATCAATCAAAACGCGAGCCAATCGCTGAACAAATACGGAATTCCACCGCTCAAGGGTTGGAAGATCGAAAACGAGACTAATTTCCCGAACTTAAGGGAATTAGGATGGAGCCTGAACGCTCAACAATCACGAAACGAGGACAAAAACCGAACAAACAAACGATCGAGACAACAAAAATCGAACAATCATGTCCGAAATACGAAGGATAATAAAATTCAAACAACAACTCCAAGGTTCACATCTCGACTCGAGACAATATATGATCCGGCGAAAACAATAACATGTGCCTTCACATAAGATCCACAGGAAAGGGAATAGAAATTGAAAAGTCACAACGACAAACAAGTTATTCCGAAACAATACCACGCTCGTTCGATCAACAAAAGCAAGGGGCAGGACAAGCTCAGAAATGTCAACGAACATAAACGAGTCGACAGAGTCGAAAATATAGAAGTTCCAAATCCGATCCACTTCGAATAAAATAATTAGTAGAACCAAAGTATGTTA
This sequence comes from Orobanche coerulescens, assembly GCA_033398695.1. Classification (NCBI taxonomy): domain Eukaryota; kingdom Viridiplantae; phylum Streptophyta; class Magnoliopsida; order Lamiales; family Orobanchaceae; genus Orobanche; species Orobanche coerulescens. Next base: position 38,207,991 of record CM065814.1, on the reverse strand, counting down.
CTTCCGAACAAGGTTCACAAGAATTGAACCGAACTCGGAAAAGTTACAGCGATAACCAGATCGACCCAAAACAAGATCACAGCTCGTTCGAACGATGAAACCGAAATACAGAACAAGTTCAGAAAGTATCAACGAACACGAGCGAGCCGATAGAATTGAGAAAGAGAAAATGCAGGAGCCAAAAATAATACGGGTATTATATTCGACCTCTTCTAAAAGAAGTGTCGTTCCCGAAACTCGCAACAACGAAATCAAGGTGACAAGACAACAAACAACCGACAGAAACATCTTTCGAAGGCCTCTCAAAGCCGATTCTGATAACTGCGCTGAAGCGTGAACTCCGAAAGTCTCGGTAGCCAATTCGCAAAACTGAATTTGGTGTCCCTCGAGTACACACTTGAAATGTGTTACCGACGAGAAGGACAATTTACATGTGCATGCCCCGGCACATCACGGTTGAAACGTCTCGGCTTGGCATACCGAAAATACAAATGCTCGTTACAATGGAACATAACATCACAAAGCAACAAACCCGAGATGCCAATACCACACAACATATCAACGCATACAAAAATCACCACAACAACGGCATCGTTCGACGATTACAACAGCCCGAACGATAGCCAACACACAATCACAAACATCATGAAACAAACACTCATGTGCATAAACGCACAAAAATCCAAGCTTCAACAGCTCACACTCGTGCGACAACACGCAAATCACCACGAGGCGACAATTAGTAAATACCAGTTCACACCTCTCACAGAGGGCTAGTACAACAAATGCGTGGCAACGCCTCGACGTTCATGCCACTAATTCGATCACAATTCGGAGGGCTAACACCCTAACAACAATACCAACATCATACACACCTTCTCCGACCACAAGCACGAAATGATGGGTTTTAAAAACGAAAACCACCTTTTGAAAATAGTTTGGAAACACCGGTTGATCTTGAGTATCATTTTACAAAAAGTAGTGCAAACATTGTTATCGAGACTTTGAAAATCATCTTGCGTTTGAACACAAATGAGGACACCTTCTCTTAGTGAAAAACTTTCAGAATATTCGACACTTGGGTCTAAGCAACTGCATTTCTAAAAATAATTGAAAATATCTCAAAATATTTTGGTCCTCAATTGGAATAATTTTGAAACATATTGCGGCACTAGAAGGCACCTTGAAAGTACTGCGAGAAAATAATTCATTTTAAAAGTACGTCTCGAAATTTATTTTCTAAGATACTCAAGTTTTCAAAGATAATTCAATGGGCTAGAATGTCCAAAATTTCAAGTAATTACACGGAATTTCATAGCGCCGTGAGTCCCGCGCCGGAACCCACCAAACTAAAAACCATTTACAAAAAATGCCAAAATGGCCGCTGACGGTAATGTTTCAAAAACTCACAAAATTCATTTACAACATGCTAAATACCGTCATAAGAATTTCGCCAAAACGATCAAGGCCACAATGCCAAAAACTCGGTTAAGGGAATCGATTTTCGAAATAAAACTCAGTCGGTAAAATACCGAAAGTCATTACAAAAGAACTCACGCAGCGGATAAAAGAAATACAGTTCAACATGCACAATCCAGCAACAATACTCCTCATATGAACGAAATATGAGAGTCAAATAACCACATATCAAGAAATCAAAATCCATAAGAGGATTCCGTCACTTAACAAATAATCATAAAAATAGCTCGTGTCACACGAGGCACAACACAAAGAAGGGAGACTTACAGCCACAGGTCGCACGAAGATGATGATCGCCCCACGATACTAATCACGACTAACAAACTCAGACGACGCGTCGCGACACGACTCAGTCAGACAAAATCCGACGAGACAAAAACTCAACAGACACCACTGACCCGACAGCCTAGGTTTCCACAACCTAAGCTCCGATACCATTTATATAACACCCCCAATCCACTCAGGGATATTACACGCCGTAGACCCTCTCCTCGAGGATCTACCAGGCTGATAACTAAAATCAAACATCTAAACATCGCCTTTAAGGCTAAAATGACTCAGTAGACCGATTTGGTCTTTCAACAATAACATATAACTCAATTCCAAACACATACCCACACAGGGGTCAAAATACAATAAACTCCCGTACAACGGGGAAAAAATACTGCAGCGGAAAAGAAAATACAAATAGACCAATACGACATCAACGGATCCTCGTGTGATTAGTATCGTTCATCTTTCATCATCCTTCGTGCCGACCCTGTGTTATGCTCCAAAACCTGAATGCAAAAATAGACATCCACCCCCCGAATATTCGGGGGTTAGCAAAACTCCACTGTTTTGCTAGTGCAAGTACAAGTGCAAAAATACGAGCCATACAATACAAGTCCCAAGAACAATAATAATCAGGAGTCCTTAAAGATTAAAATACCACGAAACGAATACTTCCCGAGGCAAGAATTTGAGTAAAACTTTCCAAATCCGAAAGATCACAAATAACGAGAACGGTTTGCAAAATGGTTTAAAATACCCTCGAGAGTTTTATTAGAAAATAAATTAGGATTATCAAATCCTTATCTTTCCAAAATCAACAGGGGTCACAGCCCAAAGGTTTTGTTTTCGCAAATAGAAAACCGACAACGGTTCACAGGGCCAAAACCCAACTCATGTGTCCTCGACGGACATAAAATCAATACCAACTCGTGAAGTTTTTACTCGTGATTCCCGGACTCAACCCATTGGAAATCCCTCCGTGATCCCGTCGGACCCCCCGAGGTGAGTAAAATACATTCACTAAATAAACACCAACCTGTGAAGTCTTTCACTCGTGAATCCCGGACTCAACCCATTGGAATTCCCTCCGTGATCCCGTCGGACCCCCCGAGGTGAGTAAAATACATTCACCGCTCGTGAACCCAGGGCGCAACCCATTGGAATTCCCGTCGTGGCCCCGTCGAACCAATCCACGGTGAGCGAAGTAAACATGCACAAATAACATATCACACCAAGCATCGCCTTGGGAACAGGGTAATACCATTGATCCCGCCCGAGGCCTCGAAGGACCCTCCCGAGCTGGCTAGCTAAACAAATCACACACATAGCACAATGCAACAAAGATATCCAAACAATTCATTCAGAGGTATCAAACACTTAGCAAAACACCTCGTCAAACCACAACACAACGAAATAAAATATACGTCCACACGCAATACCAAGTGCAACATCAACACCAAAAATATCCACAGAAATCACATAGTCAATTACAAACTACACCATTCACAAAACACACGCGTTTTGAAAGTGAACCTTTAACATGGCTAGCCAAATCTTTTGAAAACTCGTTTCAAACAATCAAACAAACATATAAAGACGATCACCAATTATCATATCCACAAAACAAGAAAAGTATGGACAAGATACTTGCCTCGAAATCGGCACGCAAGTATTCTGACGAACACGGCTCAACCGGAAAGCTTCGAAACGCCCGATGCTATCGAAAAGGAAGACGACAACGAACGGAAGGGTTCACCACGGTTTCATCGCAAGAAACACGACCCTAACATCATACAATTAATAAATCAACGATCATACGATGAAGAATAATCGTAGAACGCCCGAAAACCCCTCTAAGACATTTTACCGGACACCTTCAAGGCGTCGGTCAAGAACTCGACCCAAATAACGAATCGATACGATCCAACCATGGAATAACAAGGGAAATGATATAATACATCTAAATAATCATCAATCCATCATAATCCTAAGTTAAATCGGATTAATCGGACGAAAACAACCAAAATACCCAAATTCCCCAAAACTAGATTTTCAAGAAATCTAACCTTGATTCGGTAGATCGTAGGATGTTAACGGATGATTGATTGATGATATAACTTCAATAACTTCAAGGATTTGTTGTTCAACAACATGGCTCCATGGTAAGAACAACCCCAGCCGCGGAAGGGAAGGAGAAGAAGGAGAAATGGCTGAAGAAAAATGTCCGCAGGCCTTAAATAGGCTGACTGCCGGCCGAGTTACGTACGTAACCGGCCATGGCTTACGTACCTAACCGGCCATGGCCGAACTCACTGCCTGGAAATGCCGGAAACATTACGACGCACGGCCGTGGCCTTACGACGAATCGCAGCATTACGTACGTAACTGCCGAGCACTACCGTACGTTACTCGGCCAGGGCTGGCCTGGCCCTAGCATGCCCGGCCATGACTCGGCCGGGGCCAACTCCGACGGCCCGAACGACCCCGAAACCCGAACCTGAGTACGAATCGAAGATACGGTTACGAAGTACTCGCAAAGACGAATCCGAGCACTAAGAGAACACACGATTCCGACCACCCGAAGGCTCGAAATTCGACAACGGAAAGTAATTACCCCAAACTTTGGGAAATTACGAAAATAGCCCAAAACGTCCGAAATACACGATACATGATCGAAACGCCAAACCGAAGTTCACAACATGTCTAACAAAGTTAAACGGACTTACGGGAAACTCGAAACAGCAGTTTCGAACGAGATTCACAAGAATCGAACTCAAGTGCGGAAAAGTCGCTAAAAAACACGGAACTCAACAAAACGACACCGAAACGAATCCAGATGTCAAAAAGTGTATAATTAATCATTCCCATAATGACGAAACGGTCATGAGCGAGTCGTCCAAACGGACTTCCGCCGAAAAAAAAGAAATTACCGGAAATCGAAATTACGGGTTATTACACCCAAATTCTTCAAAACTAGATTTCTAGGAAATCTGACCTGATTCGATAGATCGGAGGATGTTATAGGATGGATAATTGATGATATGAACTCCAAGACTTCATGGATTTATTGTCCAACAACATCTCTCCATGATTAACCAAGCTCCAGCCGCGGAAGGGAAGAAAACGAGTGAGAAATGGCTGAAGAAAAACGTCTGCTGGCCTTAGATGATATGATCAAATCGAAGCAAATTACGGACCCATTCTTATCTCGAGTTCGGGATGAAGTAACCCAGGGGAAAGCCCCTGGATTCGTGATCCACGAGGATGGATTGATACGTTTTAGAAATCGAGTTTGTGTACCCGCCGACGAAGATTTGAGGAACTCTATCATGAGGGAAGCCCATGCTACCCCGTACTCTATTCACCCGGGCTCTAGCAAGATGTATAAGGATTTGAAGCAGAATTATTGGTGGGGGAATATGAAATGTGAGCTTGCCAAATTCATTTCGAGGTGCTTAACCTGTCAGCATGTTAAGATTGAGCACCAGCGACCCACAGGAATGCTGAAACCGCTCCCGATTCCTGAGTGGAAATGGGAGGACATATCTATGGATTTTATCACTAGCTTGCCGACGAGTCGTCGAGGAATGAATACGATTTGGGTGATTGTGGATCGTCTGACCAAATCAGCCCACTTCTTGGAGATTAAGGACACGTGGGGCCCCGAGAGATTGGCACAGCTGTTTATTAAGGAAATTGTGAGACTACACGGTACCCCCAAGAGCATTGTATCAGACCGTGATGGGCGATTTGTGTCACACTTCTGGAAGGCAGTTCATCGTGCGATGGGCACGCAGTTGAATTTCAGTACGGATTTTCATCCACAGACCGATGGTCAGTCAGAGAGAACCATCCATACTCTAGAGGATATGTTGAGAGCATGTGCTCTTGATTGGAAGAACGATTGGGAAGCCCAGCTGCCTTTGGTGGAATTCACTTTTAATAATAGTTGGCACGCTTCGATTCAGATGGCACCGTATGAGGCATTGTATGGCCGTTGCTGTAGGTCCCCTTTGTGCTGGGACGAACTGTCAGAATCTCTGGGTACGGAACCCGATATGTTGTTAGCAGCCCATGAGAAGATCACTTTGATTAGGAGTCGGTTGTTAACAGCTCAAAGTCGACAGAAGTCTTATGCTGACCACCGCCGACGACCGCTTGAGTTCGAGGTTGGTGACCATGTGTTAATGAAGGTGTCTCCTACCAGAGGTGTTTTTCGTTTCGGGAAGAGGGGAAAGCTGAGCCCAAGGTACATTGGGCCGTTTGAGGTTTTGGAGCGTGTAGGCGATCTGGCCTATCGACTAGCTTTGCCACCGACTTTGAGTAAGATTCACAACGTGTTTCATGTCTCCCTGTTGAGGAAATATGTTGCTGATCCGAGCCATGTACTTCAGTTCGAAGAGATTGAATTAGCAGAGGATCATTCGTACGAGGAGCGTCCTGTACGGATACTCGAGAGGAGGATCAAGCAGTTGCGGAACAAGATGATTCCCCTACTGAAAGTTCAGTGGTCACGACACGGAGTCGAGGAGGCTACATGGGAGACCGAGGATAGTATGCGAGCGGGATACCCCGAGTTATTTACCCCTTAGTTTCGAGGACGAAACTCCTTTTAAGGGGGGGAGTATGTAATATCCGACTGTAACTTTTCATTTTTACCTGTCGTTGTATTATTCGGATAATCTGATTATCATAAATCGTTGCATTTAGTATTATGTTGAGGTATTATAGATTTGAATATCATATCGTTGTTATTTCATTTCATATGTGATGATTCGATGTTAATTAGAGAGTTGCATTTTCGAATTTTTCTGTTGATATAGCGTACGCTACACAGTACGATTAACGTACGCTAATCCTGTGCCTTAGCGTGCGTAAGGTTTCCTCTGTTGCGTACGCTAAGAGGGAATCTGGCATTTTATTAATACGACACGCGTACTCGAGTACTGAAATCAAAACAAGAAAACAAATCACCAACAACAATAAACATCACTGAACTAGGCTGACTGCCGGCCGCCTTACGTACATAACCGGCCACGGCTTACGTACGTAACCGGCCATGGCCGAACTCGCTGCCTAGAAATGCCGGAAACGTTACGCACGCACGCCAGTGGCCTTACGACGAATCGCCTTACGCACGAATCGCCGAGCACTACCGGCCGAATCGGCCGGCTGCCTGGGCCGCCTGATCGCCGGCCATGACTTCTACGGCCAACTCCGATGGCCCGAACGACCCCGAAACCCGAACCTGAATACGAATCGAAGATACGGTTACGAAGTACTCGCAAAGACGAATTCGAGCACTAAGAGACCACACGATTCCGACCACCCGAAGGCTCGAAATTCGACAACGGAAAGTAATTACCCCAAACTTTGGGAAATTACGAAATGGCCCAAAACGTCCGAAATACACGATACATAATCGAAACGCCAAACCGAAGTTCACAAAACGTCTAAAAAAGTTAAACGGACTTACGGGAAACTCGAAACAGCAGTTTCGAACGAGATTCGCAAGAATCGAAATCAAGTGCGGAAAAGTCGCTAAAAAGCACGGAACTCAACAAAACGGCACCGAAACGAACTCGGATGTCAAAAAGTGTAGAATTAATCATTCTCAGAATGATGAAACGGTCACGAGCAAGTCGTTAAAACGGACTTCCGCCGAAAAAAGAAATTACCGGAAATCGAAATTACGGGTATTACAATTACTAACTCCCGTTATTTAATTGATTTACCGACGCCATTTCCGACGACCGATTCACAAACTTATTTTTTTCTTTTTTTTTTTCATAATTAACGACGCCGTTTACCGATGCCCTTACCGACGTCATTTCGGCATTGGTAAATTTTTTTTATTATTATTTTTCTTTTTTCACAATTAACGACGCCGTTTACTGACGCCGAAATGGCATCAGTAAATTTTTTACACTATTCCACATCGGAAAAACAGTAATGTATTGTGTTGTTTATATACCAAAATCTTTCTCAGCCATTTGAAATTGAATGGAGCCCGGACCTGACCCGCCTGAGCCCGGACCTAACCCGCCTTAGCCTAGACGTGAATACTGACGTCGGTAAACGGCGTCGTTAATTGTGAAAAAATAAAATAATTACCATCGCCAAAATGGCGTCGGTAAGGGCATCGGTAAACGGCGTCGTTAATTGTGAAAAAAGAAAAAAAACAATAAAAAAATTACCAATGCCGAAATGGCGTCGGTAGACAGCGTCGTTAATTATGAAAAAATAGAAAAAAAAGTCTGTGAACCAGTCGTCGGCAATTACGTCGGTAAATCAATTAAATAGCGGGCGTCAGTAATGGCGTCGGTAAATTATAAGTTTAACAACGGCGGGTACGGGCGGGGTAAATAGCGTCGGTAAAAACTGTTTTTTTTTGTAGTGTCACAACCGAAAAGGATGTTCGTCTAAGCCACGGTATATAAAGACAAATTTTAGAAAATTTATTCGGTTAATTGGTATGACTATATCTCTCATTTCTTTGTTTTTTTACAGATAAAGATCGGTTATCGACTCAAGATATTCGGAAGAAAATAGAAATGTTACTTTTGTCTTTTCGTTTGGTAAATAACTCGTTGGTTTAGTACCTAAAAACTTTGTGATGATGTAGGTTTTAATTTTTTATTGTTAGTATTGTTCAAACAATTATTGTGATTGTCATATAAGACATAATAAAAAAATAGTACTAAAAAAAAGTAGTAAAAACAGTAAAAATGCAGTGAAAAACAGTTTAAAAAAAAACAGTAAAAATAGTAAAAAAAAACAGTTTAAAAAAAAAGTAAAAAAAAGGCAGTAAAAAATGCAGTAAAAAAAGTCAGTAAAAAAAGGAGTAAAAAAATCAATTAAAACCTACTTAATAGAAAACAACACCCTTTTGATAATTATGTTTGAGAGCACACTATTTTGGTAAATATGTTTTCAAAGTACACTTATTTTATAAAAAACTCCACGAAACTGCTGCTCTAAGTGCAGGAGCAGGAAGAAAAGGAAGATGGTATATATCCAAAAAAATAAGTCTCTCAGGTGATTTTGGTGGTGGTGGTTCCAAATATGATTATTTAAACCTCAATTGCGAGAAAGAGCATATGCGATTGTTTGGAGACCCTTACGCCTTGTTTAGTTTAGGAAAAATATTCCACTTTTCCAGAATAATATTCTAGAATACAAGAGAATTTGGAAAATATGTTCAGAAACAGTTCAGTTTGAATAATTTGGAATATGCGGTATTCCAATATTCCATTTTTCTGGAAAACCAAGTCAAAATTTGGAAAACAATCCCAGATTGTTTTCCAAATTTGAACTGGAGTATTCCAAAAATTTGGAATAATGGAATACCGCATATTCCAAATTAGAAAACTGGACTGTTTCTGAACATGTTTTCTCCAATTTTCCATATTTTTCTGAAAACAAAATATTATAGAATACTCTTGAAAAATTTAGAATAGAATAATGGAATATTTTTTCGTAACTAAACAGACCCTTAGTGACTCGGTCATCCAACTGCATTCCTTAGGTGACAACTACTTCTATCATGTGGTTGTGGGAGACCTTCCCCACCCTGAAGGTACTGACGAGTATGGCTACATACCCTCAGATACATGTCCCCAGGCTGTTTAGATTACCGTCTTTGAGGAGATTATTCATGTTCATATTATTCACAGCCCAATTACAGCTTTAGCTGAAGGTGAATCCTTCTTCCAAGTTGAGGTCTTCTACTCTCAAGAATATGTCATTATGACGGATTCCATTTTACTGTTCCAAACATGTGTTCCAAACCCTATTCCATCCAATAAATAGTCGCCACGTGTGCATGTGTATTTTTGAGTTTTCAAATTTTCATCTCAAATTTATGATCACTTGTACACGTGGCGACTATGTTTTGGGTGGAATTGAATTTGAAATACATGTTTGGAACAGTAATATTGAACCCCCATTAGGACTCCCTCTTAAAGCAAGGGTCGCTTGGTCAGCTCTTTTGTCCTCGTGACTCATTTAGTCCTTCCTCGTTATCTGAACATAAAGAATTAGCACAATTTTTTTGGTCGTAATCCGCAACTGAAGAGATCAACTTACATGCCCTTTTTTTGTGTTGTATTTAATAATAATTATATCAAATATTCAATTAAAATAAATTTTAAAAAATACTTTTATTATATTAAATTAAAATTGACAATTAACCTTCAAAAAAATTCTCTCCTTGTTGAGATCTCTAATGGACCTCCGCCCGACCAGTTTTTTCGTCCACTGCCAGTAGACCTCCAACGACAGGTCAATTTATTTTATCTTTTTTTTCTTAACCCTAGGCCCGCCAACCAGTTTCTCAGTCAGGGCCGCCGCCGGCTACCGAAAGACCTCTGGCGGCCGGAAAGTTTTTATTCATTTTTCTCTTTTCTAGCGACATGCAAGTTAGCCTCCTTTTCGATGGGCCCCCTAACGGTAGACCTTCGACCAACGACCTGTAATATCTGCATTTTTTTTCCTTTCTCTTGATATTCTTATTTCGATGTATTTTTATTTTTGGAAACTCGCTTGTAACCATATTGAATTTTCGAGGATATTTAATATTGGACTTTTTGTCGTTCGAGCTTGTTTCGGACTCGCTTTACTCGATTCGGTGTTTTATGTTGTTTTCGTCGCTATCTCGTGTATTCTCATAAATCGTCGTTCGGAACCACCGTTTTGGGGTTGCCGAGGATCCAGCTAACGTTATTATGCGTGTTGTGAGCTTTTGCTTGATGTTTCGACCGTGTATTGTGCATTTCGGATGTTTTGGGCCATTTTGTAATTTTCCAAAGTCTTGGGTAGTTACGTTGTTGATGTTGTTCCGAACCTTCAGACAGTCGGGAGTACGTTTTCTTCAGCATTTGAGTTCATTACCTTGAATCATTAACGTTCGTACCATCGTGAATTGTTCACCGTGGTATTTCGATTCTTTTGTCGGTACCTTCCTTGCCTATCTTTGGCCTGTACTTCCCAGGAAAGGATGTTACGTACGTAACACCTTTTGATTACGTACGTAACGACCTGTGTAAAATAGTATAGGGAATTCTGCGATTTTCGTTACGTACGTAAGCATGGGATAACTTACGTACGTTAACTAGCTAACGTATGTTAGCATCCTGTGGCTAACGTACGTAACTCGACCTGGGTTTATAAACCCAGGAGTTGACCGATTTCGGCCATTATCATTTCTCCTCCTCCCCATCCGACTCCTAGGCGATTTTCTTAGCACTTCCGGCAATTTGAAGCTTTGTAACTCCGAGCCATCATCTTCTTCGAGTTTTTGGAGTATATTATCAACATCTAATCGTGTCCTTCGTCATTAATTCGAGGTAAACTCCTAGAACCTTGTTTTTTGGGGAAACTTGGGGTTTTGAGTTTTTCGTCCGATTCGTTCCGTATGGTTGATTATTTCATGATGAATATGATTAATCCCGTTGGTATTATTGGTTTCCTACGGATTCATGGTATATATCGTGGTAATTTTTGTACTCGATAGGGTTTGGTTGTGGTCCGCCCTCGTTGTTGTTTTCATACGAATATACATGAATCGTAGGTGGGTTTTCGGGTGTATTCCAATTCCGTATTCGTTTAGGATTGGTTGTGATTGTGTTCTTCGAATTGTTAGGTTCGTAATTGTCGGTCCCTAGCATTTGTCGGCATTTTTTCTTCCGTTCGTTGCATCGTCTATTATTCAAGGCAAGTAATTCTTGGATACCTTTATGCTTAACGTGAAATGGTAATGTATATTGTGTGTGCTTTACTCACCTCGGGAGGGTCCGACGGGGCCTCGAGGGAATCTATGGCTTCGTCCTGGATTCATCATGAGTTTGTTTCGCTAGCTAGCTCGGGAGGGTCCTTAGAGGCCTTGAGTGGGATTCGTGGCTTCGTACCGGTCCTAGGCGACGTGTGTGCTTGATTTGTTTTATGAATGTGGCCAGCTCGGGAGGGTCCTTAGAGGCCTCGAGTGGGATTCGTGGGTTCGTCCCGGTCCTAGGCAAATTGATTGTGACCGTTTGTTTCCGGAAAAGACATGTCTGGTTTTGGTTTTCGAAATGACATTGGTGCATGTACTATGAAATGTGTAAGCGATTGGTTTGCCTTGATTACTTGTACTAGCGTAATTGCTAACCCCTCTGGGGACCCGTTGTAGGGAAATTCTTGTTATGGATTTCAGGTTATGATCATCCGGACGAGCGAGTGCTGGGACAGTACGAGGATGCTGGCCAGGGTCGTTTACATGTGCATTGAGTCCTTTTATTTCCGTTGTTCCATTCGATATGGTTGTTATCTACTTTTGAAACTTATAGATTGTACTCGCGAGTACTTAGGCTTTTCTCTTCGGATTATGATTTGTATTCGTTGAAGTTATTTATGTTTGTCATTGTTGATTATTCCGCCAGTTGTACCGGGCGTGTTATTTGATTTTCAACTGGATGAGGTGTGTTTCTACTGTGGTAAGTTGTGTCTAGCCTGGTGGATCCGATGTAGGGGTCCACGGCACTGTAATATACCTTGAATATCTCGGGGGTGTTACAGAAAATGGTATCGGAGCATCTAGGATTATGGATACCTAGACTTGTCGGTTATTTGGGTCTAGTTGTGTCTTGTTCTGCACATTGTCACACCGCTACCAGCATCTCGGTACTTCAGTGCTCGTAAGTTTTCCTTACTCGATCCTTTGTTTTCTCGTACCGTATTTCCGTTTCTTGAATTGTGGATATTTTTTTCCTCTCTTACTTATCATCGAGTTGTTTTTGCTATCTCTTAACATCAGTATGGATGCTGGGAGCGGCTATGGTCGTGGTCGTGGATGCGGCCGGGGACGTGGGGCAGCCGGTGGGGTGGCCACGTCGCATTCTTCGGGAGTCGGCACCACCGGTGACCGACATAGCCATGCTTCTTCTCAAGATGGCGCCGACCTCGGTGTTGCGGCTGTTATGCAACAGATGGTGAACCAAATGGCGGCAATAGCCCATGTGGTTCAGAATCCGGCCCATGCTGCTCGGGATGGAGCTGACCGTTGGCTTCAGGATGTCATCAAGATGCATCCTCCTCAGTTTACGGGAGCCTCAGACCCGATTGGCTGGGAAGGGTGGATCAAGGAGATATCTAAAGTCTTCACTGCTACCAACTGTCCTGAGGACTGTAAGGTCCCTATTGCCCAGTACTTTCTCACTGGGGACGCTACGGATTGGTGGGAGTCCGTTAGGCCCAAAGACCATGTTGCTTCGTGGGCCGAATTTCAGGAATTGATGGAGACTGAATATTGCCCGTGGCCGGTTAGACAGGCTCGAGTCCATGCTTTATATGATGCTCAACCACGGGATATTCACGTATCCCAAGCTATTGCCGATTTCAACAAGGAGTTGGGCTATGTGAAGACCCAAGTTGTCGAGGAGAGCGACAAAATTTTGCATTTTTCCAGATGGATGAAATTGTCGATTCGGGACTACATGTCTGGGCTCGTCTGTACTACTTTAAAAGATTATCAGAGTCGAGCTCTTGCCTATGATATATCGGTGATGGCCAGTGCTACGGTTCGGGAGAGTAAGAAACAGAAATCCACCGAAAATTTCTCGGGTCACAAGGGTGGAGGTCAGCAGAGATCTCAGTCTGCAAATATTCTTGGGGGTGGTTCGACCCGTTTTTCTAGGGGCTATCGAGGTACTGCCAGTGCCTCTGTCCAGGACCCCAGATGCTTTATCTGTGGCAAGCCAGGCCATAGGAACTGGGAGTGTCCTCGTTTGCCTTTGACTTGTCATACTTGTGGTCAGTTGGGCCACAAGGCTTCTTATTGTGAACAGATCAGACTGATTCGCGGCGCCCGTTCTTCTCATCCAGCGCCTATGGAGCCAAGTGTGAACCAGGTCTCGTTCGCTCTGCAGTCTCTGCCGAGTGTTAGCCGAGGGAGAGGTCGGGGTCAGCCCGCTAGAGGGGGAGCTTCCAGTGTTGGCTCCGCCCCTCCACGTATCTATGAGATGAGAAGGGCCGATGATCAAGCGGCCACTGTGGAGATAGGTACCGTTCATATCCATTCCCATCCTGTCAGTGTGTTTTTTGATTCGGGCGCTATGCATTCATTCATTTCTCTGGTGTGTGTGTGCCGTTTGAGTCTTGACTGTTTATCGCCTTGCGAGCCTTTAATCGTTAAACTTCCTAGCGGTGATAGAATCGTTGGCGATCGAGAGGTCCGAGACTGTTCTGTGTCTACTTGTGAGAGGGTTTGGCTCTCTAATCTTATTTTTGTGGGTATTGAGGGTGAGGATTGATTCTCGGGGATGATTGGCTCGAGCGGCATGGTGCAATCATGAACTACCGCACGAGGATCATTACCATGCTAGCCGAGGACGGCACCGAGCACTCTTTCGCGGGGCGAAAGAGAAACCAGAAGTTCGTTATTAGCGCTTTGAAGGCGATGAGACTCCTGCGAAAGGGGTGTACTGGTTATTGGTGCGACGCCTTGAAAGCGGAGAGTGGTGGAGTCGAGCTTTCATCGATTCCAATCGTTTGTGAATTTCCTGATGTTTTTCCTGATGAGTTACTGGGGTTGCCACCGCACCGTGAAGTCGAGTTCGCTATAGAATTAGAGCTGGGTGCGGCCCCGATTCCGAAGGCACCGTCTCGTATGGCACCTTCAGAGATGGCCGAGTTGAAGAAGCAGTTGGGTGAGCTTCTTGAGTCGAGATATATTCGACCGAGCGCTTCGCCCTGGGGCGCACCGGTTTTGTTTGTTCGGAAAAAGGATGGTTCACTGCGTTTGTGTATCGACTACCGCGAGCTAAACAAGGTGACCATCAAGAACAAGTATCCTCTGCCGAGGATTGATGACTTGTTCGATCAGTTGCAGGGGGCTGCGGTATTCTCGAAGATCGACTTGAGATCAGGGTACTATCAGCTTCGGGTGAAGGAGTCCGACGTTCCGAGAACAGCTTTTCGGATGAGATACAGACACTATGAGTTTGTGGTTATGCCTTTCGGTCTAACTAATACACCGGACATGTTCATGCAGTTGATGAACAAGGTCTTTATCGAGTATTTGGATAAGTGTGTCGTCGTCTTCATTGACGATGTCCTTATTTATTCAAGGAACGAGGAGGATCACGCGTATCATTTGCGAGTAGTGTTGGACATTTTGAGGACCGAGCAACTCTATGCAATGTTCTCGAAATGTGAGTTCTGGCTGAAGGAAGTGATGTTTCTAGGTCACGTGATTTCAGCCGAGGGTGTTCGTGTGGACCCGCAGAAGATTGAGGCAGTGTTGGATTGGGCACCGCCTAAGAACGTGAAGGAGGTCCGTAGTTTCTTGGGTCTAGCTGGCTACTACCGTAGGTTCGTCGAGGGTTTCTCGAAACTAGCTCGGCCACTAACACAGTTGCTCCAAAAGACCTAGAAGTTCGTTTGGAATGATGAGAGGCAGTCGAGTTTTGAGGAGCTGAAGAGGTGTTTGACTTCAGCCCCGATTTTGGCGTTGCCATGTGGAAATGAGGGTTTTGCCATTTATAGCGATGCTCCGGGTCAGGGTCTTGGGTGCGTGTTGATGCATCATGGCAAGACTATTGCGTTTGCGTCAAGACAGTTGAGGCCGTATGAGCTTAACTACCCTACTCACTGTTAGGCGTATTTTTATACGCTTATTTATCATTATTTTGTAGTATTTTGGAGAGTGAAATTGTCTAAATGAGCCTTTAATGCCTTAATTTTGTATGATTGACAGGAAATTGAAGTCCGGAAGCTAAAACGAGGCAAAACGGTCGAAAACGGCAAATCTGGACTCTGAGCCGCGGCACAAGGAAGCAGGGCCGCGGCACAGGAAGACACCTAGCCAAAGGCAGAGTAAACTGTACTCTATGCCGCGACACAGCCCAGGTGAGCCGCGGCACAGAAGAAATTGAGGACGCCCAGGCATCCAGCTGAAAGCTCTGTGCCGCGGCACAGGTTTAGTGCGCCGCGGCACACTTGGCGGTTTTTGGTTGTCCGCGCGAATTAGGGCCGTTTCGAACCCAGTTTCCGACCTACGGATACGGACGCGATTTGGAGGATATGCTGAGCTATAAATAGGGTTTAAGACCCTAATTAGTTATCTTTGGATCTTTTATCTTTTGGAGCTTAAGCTTGGAGACGGCAGAAGAAGAGGAAGGTAAGACTTCAAGGGCAGAGGCGGAAGTCAAGAACGGAGGAATCCGAGCTTCATCTGCGTTTGATTTTTATGCTTTCATTTATTTATTCTGTAATTTCAATTATTAGTTTGTCAGGCTAAAGCCCTAATCTAGGGTTTTGATGAAACCTATGTTTTGACGAATTTCTTGAGATTATCCAATTAATTACCTTTTTGTTGAGTTTTCCCAATTGTGTTTAATGCTTGCAATTATCTGGCCAATAGTTGTATTGATTTAATCATTCACTTCGAATCGGGAGAGGAGATTTGGTGAGGAACTATTGGTGAGGACCGTTTTATTCTGTGAGATAGGAATATACTCATAGGAATTACGTGGCCTTTGGGAGATTTTATGCTTTTCGCCTATTGACGAATTAATTCACCTAGGGATAGAGTGCGTTATTCGCCTTTAGATAAATCTATTGACCTCGGGAGAGGCGGTAGAATATATTAGCAATCTCCGCCTTCAATAAATTGGGAAAATTATTTATTACTGATAATCGAGGGTAAATTCGGATAAACTGAGGTGGATTCAGAATCCTAGACTTATTCATCATTTGATTTCTTTTATTCAAGCTATCGTTTTCTACTATTTAGTCGCTTAGTAATTCTTTTAGTTATTAATTGCGAAAACCCAAATTCGATTGTTCAAATAAAATTAGAATACACAAAAATCGGTAGTTAGAGATTCAGTCCTCGTGGGAACGATACTCTACTTATCACTTTATTACTTGTAAACGATGACGTGCACTTGCGTGTAAGAAAAATCGCAACAAGTTTTTGGCGCCGTTGTCGGGGATTGAAATTTTCTAATATCGATTTAAGTATTTCTAGTCTTAATTTGAACGTTTTATTTTTGTGTATTTAATTTTCGTTTATTTGTTTTTCCTTTCAGGACCTTTCGTGTAGTGCATGAGAAAACTCGGTAACGAAGGCCTACTACCTTTGGATACCGAGCTCGAGCGCACTCTAAGAAGGAATAAGAAGGAGAAAAGAGAGTTGCAGACGACGGTCAACATGGCCGAGAATATCGAAGTCCAAGGAGGAGATAACCATGTGCGGCAAGTTCAACCGGAACTAGCTCTTCGAGATTATGCCATACCGCAAATCAATGCTAATTTTTCGGGAATTCGGCGTCCCACTATCCAAGCCAATAATTTTGAGATCAAGCCTGCTATTATTCAGATGGTGCAAAGCGAGCGGTCTAGCCAATTGCCGAATGACGACCCGAATGCCCATATTGCTTCTTTCCTTGAGATATGCGACATGTTCAAGACCAATGGTGTCACCGACAATGCCATCCGATTGAGGCTTTTCCCTTTCTCTTTGAGGGATAAAGCAAAATTTTGGTTAAATTCCTTACCGCCGGGGTCGATTACAACATGGGAGGGGTTAGCGCAAGCCTTCCTTGCCAAATTCTTCCCACCTGCTAAGACGGCGAGGTTGAGAAACGAAATAACCACCTTTGGTCAGTACGACATGGAATCGCTCCACGAGGCGTGGGAGCGATATAAAGATTTGTTACGAAGATTCCCTCATCACGGCCTTCCTGATTGGCTTCAGATTCAGACGTTCTATCTTGGTTTGAGTGCTTCTACACGTACTCTCGTGGACGCGGCCGCTGGAGGGGCCTTGATGGGAAAGAGTATGGCCGAGGCACACTCGCTTTTGGAAGATATGGCCGCAAATGCATACCAATGGCCATCAGAAAGATTGACACCGAAGAGAGTTATGGAAGTTTCAAGTAATGACCCGATTTCCACTTTGTCAGCTCAAGTCGCCGCTTTGACCCAATGACTCAAGCATTTTCGCACGCACCAGCCCCCGTTACCATAGAGACATGCAATTGGTGTAACGGATCACACCCGAGCGCGGAATGTCAAGTTGGAAACCCGTTCGAACAACATCAGATGGAGCAGGCTCAATTCGTGGGAAATGGGAATCGGCAGAATAACCCGTACTCCAACACTTATAATCTGGGGTGGCGCAATCATCCCAACTTTTCGTGGAGAAACGGATAGAACTCAAACCAGCCCCCGTTCGCTCAGAATCAACAGCAGCCCCCTCCCGCTCCCAAAGTGTCTCTCGAGGAAGCACTTGCAAAATTGGCGGCAAATACGAGTCAATTTATGACCCGTACTGAAGCAACATTGCAAAATCATTCCGCTTCCATTCGGAACTTGGAGGTCCAGCTGGGACAAATTGCTAATGTGTTGACAGCTCGCCCGGAGGGAGCATTGCCGAGTACAACAGAGACAAATCCTAGAGAGAGTCTAAACGCAATCAGCTTAAGAAGTGGGAAAGAGGTGCTGGATCAGCCTGAGCGGTGTGAAAAGAAGAAGGAAATTGAGGAAAAGAATGATTTAGAGCCAGAGGAGTGGAAGGATTTGAAACCTTCAATAAAGTTCTTGATAACTCGAAGACATGTGTGACCCCGTCCGTTTCCGCAGAGATTACAGCAGAAAAAGGCGGACAAACAATTTTCTAAGTTCCTTGACGTGTTTAAAAAGCTTCACATAAACATTCCGTTCGCCGACGCGTTGGAACAGATGCCGAGTTACGTTAAGTTCATGAAAGAGATATTATCGAAGAAAAGAAAGCTTGAGGAGTTTGAAACGGTCGCCTTGACAGAGGAG
Source organism: Orobanche coerulescens (assembly GCA_033398695.1). NCBI lineage: Eukaryota > Viridiplantae > Streptophyta > Magnoliopsida > Lamiales > Orobanchaceae > Orobanche > Orobanche coerulescens. The sequence goes on along the minus strand of CM065814.1, from coordinate 38,189,430 downwards.
TGCAGTGCAATTCTTCAAAAGAAGCTCCCACCAAAATTGAAAGATCCGGGAAGCTTCAACATACCGTGCACCATGGGGAATCTCTCGTTTAAAAAGGCACTGTGCGATCTCGGTGCTAGTATCAACCTCATGCCTCTTTCGATTTTCAAAAAGCTGGATATTGGGGAAGCCAAGCCAACAACAGTCTCCTTACAATTGGCGGATCGATCGATTAAGTATCCGAGGGGAGTGATTGAGGATGTATTAGTCAAGGTTGATAAGTTCATCTTTCCGGCCGATTTCATCGTACTCGACATGGAGGAAGATGAAGATATTCCAATCATCTTGGGACGACCATTTTTAGCGACTGGCCGAACCCTTATAGACGTGGAAAAAGGGGAGTTAACTCTGAGGGTCCAAGACGAGCAAGTTACTTTTCAAGTATTCAAATCTTTCCCATGTCCCAGAAGTGTTGATAAAAGGTCACAAGGTGAAAGTGTAGATGTAGTTGAAAGAGGAAAGCACCGAAAACATAGTCGGTTGAAAAATTCAGATTCAGTGGCAGATGGTTCAATTTTTAAGAAGGATGTAGAA